>OZ022562.1:27696752-32496752 GCA_963991005.1 Barypeithes pellucidus
TGATTTTATGTCCACACCGCAAATTTGATAATATATATTATAGAAATCGACCCCACCGTCGTAATTATTCTAATATGTATTTATTATTTAAAAAACAAGGCTTTCCTCTTCGTTGGTTAAATCTTTGATGTTATAAGGAGCTTGCTCCGCAGATGGCAACATTTTTAAACTGCAATTTAATTTGTTTAGGAAAATGAACATTTTAGTAAAATTTTTGGTATAAAGAATGAATTTAGACGATGAGTATTCATATATTTACGGTGGTTGGGTCGACTTCCGTTTTTAACGAAAATAGATATTGGCCAAAGATAGACTGGAAACAACAGTTATCATAAGTGATTCAAATTCGGCATGTGAGCATAGAATTACAATGCAAACAACTTTTCCAGATAAAAATTTTAAAAATTGGATCAATAAATGCTATTTTTCGACATTTTGTGGGGAAAACTTGACAATTAACAATTTAATTATGTCATTTTTGGTTTTTATTGTAGCAAAAACTTGTGGTTACTTCAAATCTTACCTAAATCGAAAAATAAACTTTCTCCCCATATAGGTCCAACTTTAATGGTAACACTATGTGCACGGTACACCAAGTAAAGTGGCCTATTAGAAGTTTCTCGAGAACTAAATGAGATAATATTTTGAAAGCTTGGCTGTGGCTATAAGAGATGGTTTTCTACGTTTATTAAATATTTTGGATGATGCGGTTTTGCCGGATCATACCGAAAATGGTAGCAACTTCGCATTTTAAATGAATTACCCTGTATTTTTTTTGGAATCAAGGTAAAAATCTAGAACAGTTTTCTATACAATATCATATACCTATCTTTAAGAGTTTTTGAATTATGAATACTCTTGTGATTTTTTAACCCGAACAAACCTGAGAAGAAAATCATATGTTTTCAGCGGTTACAGCTAGGAAGAAAATTTGACAATAGTTTCACAAGACCATCGAAAATTTATAATTTTAAAACAGTATTTAATTCGTTTTATACAGGGCGTCTCCATAACAATATTTCTGAGGGAGATGAATTATTGCAAAAATCTTCTCTCTTTTAAATGGGACACTCTATATTTGATTTGTTTTGCTAATGGAGGAACGAATTTTATCTCTAATGATATTAAGTGTTCCTATCTTCAATATTTTCGGACTTATAGCGATATTTAAAAATTATCTTATAAAAATATATTTTTTGGTAGTTGGATGCGGAATGGATTCATATAAACAAAATAATGAAAAATCCAATTAATAGAATTTTGCATAAACATAATAATAATATTTTGTTCCTATGAATCCATTCCACAGCCAACTACCAAAAAATATATTTTTATAAGATAATTTTTAAATGTCGCTATAAGTCCCCAAATATTGAAGATAGGTATAGGAAGACTATCATTAGATAGAAAATTCGATCCTCCATTAGCAAAACATATCAAATACAGAGTGTCTCGTTAAAAAAAAAGAAGAATGTTTGCACTAATTCATCTCCCTCAGACATATTGCTATGGAGACGCCCTGTATAAAACTAATTAAATACTGTTTAAAATTACAAAATTTCAATGGTCTTGTGAAACTATTGTCAAATTTTCTAGCTGTAGCTGCTAAAAAGATATGATTTTCTGTTCAGGTCCCGGTACGGCGTTAAAAAAATCACAATATTATTTATAATTCAAATACTCTTAAATTATTAAATACTATTAAATTATACACAAAACTGTTCTAGATTTTTACCTAGATTCCAAAAAAAATATAATATACAGGGTGTTTCAGAATAAGATGCTGATCCTTAACGTTGTGAATCCTTAGGTGATTTTAAGAAGAAAAGTTAAAATTAACATATATCCTTAACCTATCAACTTTCGAACTACAGGGCGTTAAAGATAAAGTTAACTTTAACAACTTTCTAGCTATTTTTATGAATTTTTCACACATGCCCTCTAAGAATCAATAGCCTTTTTTTGGTGTAGAAAATTTTGAAAAAAATTTTTAACCAGTGGCGTCCTAAAAGGGTTTGGACTAGAGATTTTGGAAAAATATTATGTACGCCACTGCTTTTTCTCAAGATAAAAATTATTTTTAAAATACTCATTCATTTTAGGCCACATTTAATATCTTGTCTTTTTATCGTCCGACAAACAGTTTCCGACAAAAAAATAAAAAGCATTAAATGCACATTCGCTATGTGCCTATGGTTTCTGACTAGTAGGCTATGAACTTTGTTAAGGAAACAATGACAATAACGAAATATTTAATAATAGTTTGACAGCTATTTATTTATGTACACGGCTTTCCACTTAACTTAAATTTTAAAAACGTAATACTTTTTAAACGTATAAGTATCATGGTAAATTTTACAAATGTCGAGTTTGTGGATATGCATTACCTGTACGGGCTTGCTGACGGCAATGCATTCGAAGCCAGACGATTATACCAAGAGCGTTATCTAAATAGAATAGTTCGGGATGCACGAACGATTTCAGGAACTCACAGGAAGTTATGTGAAATGGGATTTTTTGAAACAAAAAACTACTTAAAAAGGCACACCAAACTACACGAACACCGGAAACCGAAGAAGCCGTTTTAAATTTAGTGGAATAAAACCCTAATATAAGTACCAGAAAAATTGGGAATATTTTAAATATTACCCGTATTTTCGGTATGATCCGGCAATACCGCACCATCCAAAACATTTTATAAACGTAGAAAACCATCTCTTATAGCCACAGCCAAGCTTTCAAAATATTATCTCATTTAGTTCTCGAGATACTTCTAATAGGCAAATTATTAATAAAAGTTACATGGATTTTTATATCGAATTGAAAAATCCCAAATTATACAGGGAATTCTATTTAAAATAACAATCAAATCCTAACAAAAATGTTTTTTAATTCACGAGCTCTTTTAATATGCCAGTCACCATAATGATCCTGTATTGTTATTTACATGGTGACTAAAACCTAACAAAATTTACTTAGTTTTCGAAAGTGTCATTAAATGTCTACGTTTAACAACGGATAATAAAATACACGTTTTCGCTTTTGCCGTCTTTTTATGGAGTAGCTCTGCGTCCTTATGTTCAGGCGTGATGGAAAAATACGACGGTTAAAATCCCTTTTAAATGTTAATATGGAACGTGCCAATGGCTTAATAGAAGCACGTCGACACTAAAAATGGTTTCCCCAAAAAATGTAAAAGTTTAGGGGGACAATTGCTCTCAAATCACCTCCCAAACTTTTACCAATAACGCAAATGGTTTTATTTACAACCATGCATGTAATAATTACATTTCATCTATCTTTGAAAGGTCCACCCGGGTGGAAAGAAAATTATTTTCTTGTAATTTTTTACGAAATCGATATCTCAAAATAATATACGAACACACTTTTTTTAAAATGCTAATAGCTTTGCGTGTTTAGATACGTCTACTTTTTCCCTCATTGATAAAGTGGTAATCAGCATTGAATATTGTGACCAAATCGTTGCTATCTTCTTTGTCTTGGCATTTTCACTGAAATAAGCTAGTAGCTCCGACTCAGAACCAGGATTTTGAACTTTGTTTCCCGTATACCATTCTTTGAAACAATTATATGCCTTGTCTTATCTCGGGCGGCTTTTAGTTGGCAGAAGATCTTCTTTTACTATTTTTGCTGCTTCTCGAATTTCTGGTGGAGTAGCAGCAAAATCAAATTCCTCATCTGCTAGCATTTTTCTGCTGTTAAAATAATATATTGTTTAGTGGCATCTTGATGTGTATTTTTACCTACCTAATTTTACCACCTGCGGTTATTTGAAATTTCTGTCTAATTTTTCAATGGAAGAGTCAAAATTACATTTATCTTTTATTAATAATGTTAATTCAAAATAATAAGAAGTGAATGTCAGATGTGGTTGTAAATAAAATATTATACAAACCTCGGTGAAAAGTTTCATTACTGTTTCGAGATTTAGTTAACTCTCTAACCGACTCTCTCGACAGGAATGAAACACTTTCCACCTCGGTACGTAATATACTATTTACGACTGTTAAATTTGTAGAAGAATATTTTAGTAATTAGTTCATAGTCAATATTATTGCCCTATAACTTTTTAGCAAAAAATGCAACGATAAGCGGAAACTCCTGAGTGTAATTCGATCGAGTTTTTTCGGTTTTTTAACTCGATCGTATTGCGCATCAAGTAGTTCGATGTATGTGGATCGAGTTTCGTGAGCCGCCTGCTGATCCAACTCCAAAAAATTGCTTTCCAGCTGACGATAACCAATAATTGAAGGAGAATATTTACTGAGGAGCATTTTATAGGCTAATAGGAATCATTTATTTCTGACGGAATATAGTTTTCTGTTTTATTGTTAGTGAGAAAAATTTTCTAGTACTACCGCGATGCAAAAATACCAACAAATATTGTATAAAAAAGGATCATGATTTACCGAGAGTCTCATATAAAACATAGATTTCCCAATGCGATGTTGCTAAACTTAATCACTCCTTTTCTTTATCTTTTTCGCTGTGTAGACTCGCTTTAAAATTCCAACTTTTGTCGATTACAAACAAGTCTTTGACGGAGCTCTTTACCAATCTCGTCATAGCACAGTGCACCAACTTGTGGACAAAAAGGTAAAAATTGCCTAAAACTTAACAATTGTTTGTCCGCAGCGCCCAATGTGGTGGTCGATTTAAGGTCATTTGATCATTGTATCCCTAGCAACGGGTTTTGTGTGTTGCTGGCAATCTTCATTTTGGATGAACAACATTGGTATTAGGAAGGTAGTAAATTAACTATCGGAGACCACGAGCTGACCAAGAGCCTCAACGGCCTAGAACAGGGGTCGGCAACCTACGGCTCTTTCGATGTCAAGTTGTGTCTCTTTCGATATCAAATTGCGGCCGTTAGTGGCTCTTTAAAAACTGAGAAATTGTGTAAATTATAACTTTTGGCTCTTCCGTCTCAAAACGTTGAAGACCCCTGGCCTAGAACATCGAAGACAGGTTGGTGATTCTGACTCTGTTTTACATATTTCCATGGCATATGTTCGAGTGACATTGCATGCTTAATTTCACCTAGAGCGACGAATAGCAAACATCCATGACGAACCACTGCCGCCCATCCATATGTGGTTGGTTCAGCTTAGTACCCCTCGCAGTGATGACTCGTGAATCTTAAAGGCGGTGAGGCGATTTCTCGGATGCAGCGTGTCGAAAGAAAAATCGCGAAAGTAATCAATTTACGACTAAAATCGATAATATTATAAAATTAACGGCTAAAACAAACACTAACCGTAATTGAACTGTGAACTGTACTCTCACTGACCCTTCTTATCCTACGGGACCTAAGCAATGCGGTCAATGGTTTCAATCAAAATATTCGATGTACACAATATAAAACCAGTACTATTATGAATGTTGTTTATAACGAGTAAAGTTTAAAAGAGTCTATTCAGAAAATTTGAAGTTTTCGAAATATTGCCAATTTATTATTATTATATTGGTGGCGTATGTGATTCGGAAAAAGCCCGAAAATCGAAATATTTTCAGCCGGAACAAGAGTACCTTCCCCGCACCCCCCATTTTCGAGTATGCTGAACACGATGGCGGCGTCAGAATTTCTCTTTGGGGTTGCGTAACCCCTCCAAAATGGCCAAAAACCACCCCGCAGAGGGGTTAAATGCGCTTTGAGAGGTTTCCCTGCAGAAACACACCTTCCCCCCGTTTTCAAGGATGCTGAGCATGGTGGTGGTGTTGGATATCGCGTCGGAACCCTTCCAACCCCTCCGCCAGCCAATACTCGCCCCTAAAAGGGGTGCATTTTTTTTCCAAATATCAGCGGCAAATATATATTTCTCTGCAGGGAAACCTCTTGAAGCACGTTTAACCCTTCTGGTGGGTGGTTTTTGGCCGTTTTGAGGGGTTTGTTCGGGAAGAAATCTATGACGATATCACTTGCCATTAGAAAATTATTAATAAATAATCATGCCGGGGTGCTAAAATGATACAAACTAAGATTTCTTGAACTTATTTATTATTATTTATGGAGAATGGGATAAAGTAATATCAAGAACATATGACATATTTATTTCTTTAGCATTTGACTGTTATTTAACACCGTCAAGCGAACTTACTGAACGTAAGAACTGCAGCTATATCGCCATATAACAATATTAAATTTGCAATATTTCGAAAACTACAAATTTTCGGAATAGACAACCTAATATACACTTAACCATATTTTTAATGCTAATAATTATAAAGTCTCTCAATTCCATTTTTAATCTTATTTTTTGATCACCCTATGTAAATAGTTATCAAAATATTATAAAAAAATCTATTAAAGCAGGCCGTTTTCAACAAGAAATCAAATTAAATAATAAAGGAAATAATACAATATAAGAAAATTATAATTATTTTAAGATCTGTAAACGTCATTTTAGACATAAAACCTTGAATATACAGGATGTTATGGAAATAACTTATTATATTTAAACCGGCAAATCCTGAGATGAAAATAAATTGAAGAAAAATAACCTTTAATTATTGTACGAAATATACACTTTATATGAAATCTGAAAATTCACGTGGCCGCTACTGATGACGTTCGCAATCAACAGTTTATTGAGGCGCCGACGTATTTGACCGCGTTATCACTTCTTTTTCAAACTTTTTTGGAAAAAAGACTACAATTTTAAGGTAGGTACATACTCTCTTACCTTCGATCTTATAATCCGTTTTATAATTAAATTCCATAAACAAATAAAACACAAAAAGTATGTTTTGCCACAGAAACAACAATAGATAATATCACACAAATTTGAAATCACATCACAACATTTATTATTATGAATTATTTCACAACAGAAAAAAATTGGGTACTGCTACAACTAACACGTTTAAAATTCGTATACATCAAGCACGCGGAACCCTCGACAGCGTCATCCCAATCCCGAGTTTCGAAACATACTGAAGCAACAATAGCCGTGCGCGGCAGGTATCCAAGCAATGGCGAATACAGTGTGATCTGACAGCACTGTTAGTATACTCTAGTGACCCGCATTGTTGCTAACTGAATCCAGATGGAACGGCGCGACAGTATGTGGGTAAAAAGGGTTTTTACCTAGATTACAAAAATGGTATATAGACTTTCTCTAGGACACCCTAGGAGTCACCCATTTAAATATAATAAGTCATTTCCATAACACCCTGTATCAAACACACTCAGACTTAATTATATGACATGATATACGAAATCTGTCTAGAATCTTGAGTAAAATCGAAAAACTATTTAAAATAAGCAAGTTTACTCCGACTTCCGGTATAACCGCGTGCCAATATTCCAAACAACATCTTTTTTAGTTCCCGAGATCATTTAATAGGACACTCGCCGTATATTACTCTGTATAATGTATACACACACTGCATGATTCATTTCATAAGTTTTTATTTTTGTCCTTATATTCCGTTTATTCACTGCACTGTCGCGTCTTAGCTTTTAAGGTAAATTAAAACGACAAATTAGGAAGATATCTCGAGATTAAATTTCATTTGCGCTCTAATGAATACGAAAAAGTGTAAGGTGTATAGCACCCTAATTAGGCGACGCTTAGGAAACATATTTTATAAGATTTGTCTCATTTCTTATATTTCGTTAAGCAATAAGGGAAAAAAGATTTGGAACTTTTTATTGCCAGAAAGATAACATTTTTTAGGTGTTGAACAGAAATTCTTTACATTAGGATTATATATAAAAAATTTTTTAGGGGGAGGAATTTTTCATCATTATTTATGGTTATTTATTCATTCAAATCACAGTAAACTTTTAGTTTACAAACTTAATAAATAAGTATTTTAAAATGTTCATAATTATTAATATAATATATGAATAAAACCGAAATTCTGAAAAATCGTTTCATTTTTTTCTTGGGTTTTTTTTAGATCTAATTCTAAAGGAAATTTCACTTTTTCCGCTCTATCTAACAATGTTAATTATTTTGTAATTCGACGAGTCGTCTTCGAAGGGCCATTATCAACTTTCTTTTTTTATATACGGTCCTGTTTTCCTGATATTTTAATTTGAGCGCTATTTTTCTTCCGAATGCAATGATGTATGACACATTGTAGTTTAATTACGTTTCGAGGGTTGTTTGAACTAGATCAGGATATTTTGGGAGACCGCCCTGTATTTCTCCTAATTTTGTAAATAATATCTCATAAGTAAGCTCTAAATTTTTACTTATGTTGGACTAGTTCAATAAATAACAAATAATTTAATAATAAACAACAATAAGTGAACAAAAAACATACCAAAACAGTAATAAAACGAACAACGAAAAAAGTAAGGAACTACATAATCAGGTGTTCAAAATGATTTCCGTTATTTTGGTTGTATCCTTTCTAGGCACTTCTCCTAATGCATCCGCTCTGCCACAAATCAGTTTTTTTGAGATAAAATAAAACACAATAGAACATCAAACTTTTCAGCATTTGTAAAATTATGTTCCATATTTTCTGGAAACTACAAAACCTCTTAAAACGCTTTCAAATGTTGACAACGATCACAATGGGAATGTAAAGTGACACAAATCACGCGTCACCATCTTAATTTTTTGTTTCAAACGCATGTAATTTTCTTTTAAATCTCGAATCATCAGAAGTTTGAAATAATATTTCTGTATTTTGTTCAGTTTTTTGTGGTTTATTATTAAATTATTTGTTATTTATTGAACTAGTCCAACATAAGTAAAAATTTAGAGCTTACTTATGATATATTATTTACAAAATTAGGAGAAATACAGGACCGTATCCCTCGAAAAAACCCTCGAAACGTCATTAAACCACAATGTGTCATACATCATTGTTGCACTCGGAAGACAAAAAGCTCTCAAATTCCAATATCAGAAAAACAGGACCGTATTTAAAAAAATAAAGTCGATAATGGCCCTTCGAAGGCGACTCGTCGGATTACAAAACAATTAACGCTGTTAGATAGAGCGGAAAAAGTGGCAATGTAAAAGTGAAAGTTACTTTAGAATTCGATCTCAAAAAAACCCAGGAAAAAAATAAAACGATTTTTCAGAATTTCGTTTTTTTCCGGATATCTCCGGAACTACTCGGAATTTTAAAACTTTCTAAACGGCATATTACTAAGGTACGTAAATGCGCAACTTTATCTCCATTTAACCGACTTCGTGTCTCTTACGGTTTCCGAGAACCCTGCACTGCCCCTCCTTGTCTTGGACACGGTGTATAATTAATAATGAATATCTTAATTTGTTAATTCTTCGGTAATTTCCAAGGATTTGAAATCAAGGAGGATACGGCTTTGGTTCACAGTCTTTCAAGAATAAACAATTCACATTCTTAGGTAGATTGTAAACAAATTTCCAGAAAAATAATCGGGGAGCTCAGAAAATTAGTATAATTTTTCTTTGTCGTTTTCTGTTAATATGACAAAGACGTCGAGCGTTCGGAACGTAGATTTTATAAGGCCCTTAATGGAACATCGTTTGTCTTACCTGCGTTCACGAATTAACAACTGTCATATTTGTCATCATTAAATAAATAATAAAATTCCTTGTTGTTTTTCAGTGTTTAATTTTTAGTGTTTTAATTTCAGTTTAAATTTAAGTACTGTTTGTGGAAAAAATAGTAATTCTTAACTCAATATATTTTTGAGTCAAGTCCGTCGATTACTTGGTTTTCCTAACAAAGACATATGAAAACGTTCAATTGTCGCAATGAAAACAGGAACGGACAGAAGATAGAAACAGATGGCGATTCTAGTGATCGAATCCCCCTATCTTTTTTATTGTGTTTATTTTCGTAATAACAGGCATCACATTGACGTGTACCAAGGAGATATAAATACCGGGTCCATGTTTGTTTCAAGTAAAGGGTAATTTCAAAAAAATTGGCATGTTTCTAAGCTTGTGCTTTTAGTCATACTTTGTCAAGGTACCTACCAGAAGTTTTCTTCCCTGTTTCTCCTTGATCTAAATTAGCATTATTCTACGAACTATTTAAAAACTATTCGACTCATTAAGGTAGGTACCCTATTTCGGTGACCATACACAAGTGACCTATAACCCAGAATTTTTTGTCAATTTCGAAAAATGTTGCATAGTTTTAATATTTGATGCATACCTTCATTTGACAGAAATTCTAGTTCCTGTTACTTGTTTATTATACAGTATGTCTACTTAAGTTGTAGCCATATGGAAGCCTTTTTTATTATTAATTTTAAGAAGAAAAATTATTCTTTATAAAAATATTGCATGGTAAGTTTTACCTATTTTTATTTTCTCCTGTCTCTAGCAATTCTAAAGATCGCTTTACATTCTCCAAGATAACCTGTAAGACCAAGGAAGACGCAAGAAATCGTACCAAGAGGCATGGGCAGTTGCATCCCGGCGGATCTATTCTCGCAGTGTTTCTTACACTAAGACCAATTTGTTGTGGAAAATTTAGTACCTTCAGTCTTGCCAAGAGCCGACAAAAGCCCCAGCATGGTTAGCAGCAACTGTCGATATTAACAGCTGTTGGCTTATTGCTTATGTTTGTTTATTGTTTAAGTAATTCGTGTTTTTTCTTTGAAGTGTGAAAAATAAATAGAATTATGAAAGAGAATAAAATCGAAATAACAACAAAAATAACACTTTGCGGATGCCAAAGTTAAAAGTTATTGAATGTATTTCCATTCACTTCGATCGATTACAACGTTGGCAACAACGTGCAATTGAAAGATAGTTGGGCCATGTAAAATTAAATTGAAAGAAACATTGCAGATTACGTCTCGGTTTTGCAATGTCTTATAGGTTATGTTGTAGCATGTAAAGCGGGCTTCATAGCTGTACCTATTAGAGTCGGCAATTCTTCCTTTGCGCCTGCAATGGCAATTGTATTTGCACGTATTCATGCGCAGTCAACGGTTCTCGATCAGCTGGTGCATTTCCCACAGTCAGAACAGCAGTCGGTTATATCGAAATCCTTAAAATAACCCTATAATTAGAGATGGGTAAACCTGTTCGTTTTGATTACCAGTTAAAGCAGCTATTGCTACTTACTACTACTACTTCAAAAAACTTGTAACGAATTAGCAGTACATATGCTTAATAAAGAATGTGAACTGCTAATTCAAGTGACAGTGAGTCTAAATAGTCAGTAGCTGTTCATAGCGGCTTCGACCGACTAATAAACAGTTAAAAATAACAGAATAAACTATCTCTACGCAGACTTGCAGCGGCAATGGCAATTAAAATGGCGCATGACCCGTTTCTGGCAATGCAAGACTAATTGCGCCAGCTTATCGAGAACGATGTATTGCGCATGATTCCGTGCAATTTTAATTGCCACAAGAGTAGAATTACCGCCCGTAATGCAAGAAATATTGCGCCAGCTGATCGATAATGGTGTACTGCGTATGACTCCGTGCAATTTTACTTGTCGCAAGAAGAAAAATTGCAGACTTTAATACGGCTTTAAGAAACCTAGTTGACTTTGTTATTGTAAGATTGCTCCTTACAAGACTGAAATATATTTGTTCTGTATTTTCTCCATGGTTATAAAACTTAGACATTTTGAGCAATCCATATATTCTACACAATGGCACCTTTACCGACTTTTCTTTTGACTCTCTGAGTTTCAATTTTTGCCCCTTTTCCTCCATATAATCGCTGAATTGTATTATCCTATAATAATTTGGCGATCATTCTTTCCTGTAAGTCGCATCGGCGCACAACGGGAGACGCCTGGGCGCCTCATTCTTCACTCGCAATTCTTATTCAACCGACGCGCTGATGAAATTCAGGGATTAATATTTAGATCGGCCTTATATCCCATTGATTTTGTACTCATATAGCTCTATCGTGTAACGTTTTTTGGTGCTATATTTATTTTTGAATTATTCTTCTTACAATCGATCTGTGTGAAATACTGTGGTGACGAAATAAATGAAGAACAACAACAAAGTCAACAATCACAGCCAGAAATATTACAGCAACAGCAACAACCGATAATAACACAGCAACAGCAGCAACGGGTGACAAGAACTGAGCAACATGTCACCCGATAGGTCACCGAGAAAATGACAGGCTATGATTTGGCGTTTTAAAATTAATTTTAAAACTAAGCCAGAATGACAGAGATTATTCTCTTCCTTTATACTTTATATCATATGAAACAACGTGTTAAATTTATTTGAAGTTACCGCTGCATAGTTTAAAAATCCATCACAAACAATCCGGAATTTTATTTTCAAAAAAGTATGCAAATTCAAACAGTTATTATTCTTTTGTATCATTGAAAAAACTGTAATGTAAAAATCTGTCATCGTAGATAAAATCTTTATTGTCTGCCTGTCTGTCATAATGTTCTGTTGCTTGTTGCTTTATATGCTATGATCTATTACACCTGTAAACTTTATAAATTTAAATTGATACATAATTTTCAAGTTTTTTATTGTGCACGTTGATTGCATTTAAACAGAACTAATAATACTAGAGTAATAAAAGTTAAACTATTTTTATCTGCTTTTCACACGTCAACGTGCGCCTGTCCCAGCAAGCAGAGGTATGTCCAGTTACGTCAATACCACGTTAAAGTGACATTACTTTCGTTGAAATGTTGACTAATAGATATGGTAATTTTGAGATAAATTTTCTACATTATATCTTTTTTGTTTTTATAGTTCTATTTACAGATATTATTTCGCAAGACTATACCCATAGTTTAAAATTATTAATAACCATTAAATATAACGCCAAATAATGCATATTTTCAATGTAAAATATTTTCACCATTGATGCCTATGGGCTGTGACATTGCCTCGTTATTATTAAGTCTGTTTATGTTATATTAAGGCGTCATATGGGTCAGGCTATGACATGATTACTAAGTCATTTGATGTAAGAATGCTCACTGCAGTTTGTTCTAGGTTATGAAAATAATTACAACAAAGTTTTGCAGGTAAAATTTCCGTTCCTTTTTATCTTCAGTCTGTTCCTGTTTTCGTTCTAACAGCTGATAGATTTAGTAACTCGTTTAGGCAAAACAAACAATCGACGAAAATGCCATGACTTGGCACCGTCTTAACATATTAACTGAAGAATTACTCTCGATACACAAAGAATACTGAAATTTAACACACGCCAAGTGACAGTTGTGAATCCGGTACTGTAAAACGTCAAAGCATGTACGAAAGACGGACGTTCCAATAAAGGGCTTTATAAAAACTACATTCTGAACGCTCGCAGGCGACTTAATGTCGTTTTCTAATTAACACAAAACGGCAAAAGGAAGATTATACAAATTTTTTAGTATATTATGTAACATTCTATCCAATTTAAATGGATCTACAGTTGGACCAGGAAAAGTATGAACATGCGTCATAATTTTATATTAATATTAATGGCATGTTATTTTCAATGTATTTTTGTGTCATCAGTTAATAAAGTAGTACAAAACACACATATTGCTTTTCATTGGAAACGAAATACGATTCCAATATATGGGACGGAACAAACCCCAAATTTTGTTCGATTTTTGAATCCTACGCAACATACTCGATTTCGATACAACCAAGATGGCAATGTTCATGGAGATAAATAAATGTCACTTAAATTCAAATCACAGTAGCTGCATAAATATAATACTGTGGTTTGTTACCATGTTACTACAATAAAGGTAATAATTTTCCTTATTTTCTTCCATATTAATTAATTCCCTTTATGGAAAAATTAAAATAGTGACACGTCAGTATTTATCACTATATTATAAAATATATAAAATTTGGTTTCAAAAAAGAACCACGAAAGAAGCATCACAAAATAAAATCTAAGCGCTTGAAAGGCAGGCAATTCATAATTTCTTCAGTTGGTATAACTTTTTCCCTATGAACTGATATCATGACTAGTTCAATAAGCATCACATGCGTTGTAGTATTTCTTAAATACATTATTATCCGTTTTAAGGTTGGAAAGCCCTCTTTGGTGAGGCAACCTACAAACAATTTATAGAATTAATTATCGAAGATTCAAAAATTCAAGTCCTATAAATAAGATGTTATTTGGTTAATAATGAACCAATTTTAATATGACTTCTAACTCATAGAATATAGATTCAGAGCAGTTTATTGAGCATAAAATCTAGATTCATATAAATATCCTAAAATTTAAATTTGATCTTACATAAAAAATATAAATTAATTTCTGTAGAACAAACCCCTTGTCTTAAATCTCACTCAATACCAAATAATAAAATGATTTTAGTTTGGTTTTTTGATTTTTTTTTTACGAATGCAAATTTTTCTTTGTTCTTATTTATTGTTGCTTTTGAACTACGCAAGCAAATTAAATAAAATTTTAGTCAATTATAAGGGACACTTATCTAAACCTTAATATGCAATAAAATACTGGGTTGTTCGGGTAATTTAAAAAATATTACTATGTTATTATACTTTTGAGCCACCATGTATAAAGTATACTATTTTCCCGAAATACTTTCTATGACACTCATGTATAAAGGCCGGTATTAGACTATCAAATATATTTGACAAAGATATTTTATAAAAGAAATTTTATAAAATATTTGAAGTGTAATATCAGTTCTTTTATCAAATATTTATTTTATAAAAGATATTTTATAAAAGATAACAACAGACGATTATCGAATGTAATACCACAAGATGTGTCGGGATTACCGAATAATACTTTTACCTGACACGAATCTCCTTCGGAGTCGTAGTGTTGTTGCCGGGTAACGCGTTGAGTGTCAGGTAAAAGTATTAGGTAATACCGAAACATCGAGTTGTATTCAAAGGATTATACAACGAAATAAAGTACATATATCTTTCTGAGTTAAACATTTTTATTACAGTAATTATTGTTAATTACGAAATTACAATTATTATAGTTAAAACTTGAACTATTGGATAAATTATTATCATAGGTTGGAGGTATTTGAAATTGGGCTTCAGCATCAGAAGTAGATGACGATGTATTTTCGGCTCTCATTTGCGACAAAATCTTCAGATGATGCTGCTCGCTGAGCTGGAGATAGGGAGTAACAGAATTTATAGAACTATGGCCCGTTATTTTGATAACTTCCTGGAGATTAGCACCTGAACTGCTAAGGGCACTTACTGTTGAAGCTCTATTAGAGTGATTCGTAATCTTTTTATTTTTCGTATCTAGGCCGATGTTGATTGCTCCCATTTTTGTCCAGTTTCTTATAATGTTAATACCTGCTGGACAATTCTTAAACCATGGGAAATTATCATTCTGTTTCCATTTCTGATTGACCGTCAAAAAGAATCGATTAGTTTTAATGTTTTCGCCTCTTTTGGACATTAGCTTAAAATATAACCGTATTGGACATAAATCCGGATTCACAAGATTTTTTACAAGCCACTTACTTTCGCATGTTCGACTTGCTCCTCCTTGCGCCGTTTTAGAAAATATTGGGTTGTATTCCAGACGATATTCCAATAGCAAAAAAACTGCTTCATTTCCCCTCCATGCTAGTTCGGATTATGTGGAAAAATTTCCGTTGAAGCCCATCTGGGGTATTTTCATCCAAACTAAAGGCCATTTTTTCTATTTCCTGTCTCGTCAAACCCGTGGAACTCTCCTTTCGTGCACCAGGTACCGCCTGCAACTCTTTTCGTTTCGCATTACGGGCAAAACGGGCGCTTTGAAAAACCATGTCATTGAATGGATCTATGTGGCGATTATATTTTTCAAAATATAGTTCCTGGAGCATTTTGGCCGTTTTGTTCCATAAAAGCTTGACCACACCTTCTTTATAATCGCTTCCGTCGGA
This sequence comes from Barypeithes pellucidus, assembly GCA_963991005.1. Classification (NCBI taxonomy): domain Eukaryota; kingdom Metazoa; phylum Arthropoda; class Insecta; order Coleoptera; family Curculionidae; genus Barypeithes; species Barypeithes pellucidus. The sequence goes on from OZ022562.1 coordinate 27,712,560, forward strand.
TTTTCGCATATTATATGCCCAGTCTTTTAAAATGTTGCACAAATCCTTGTCTGTTGACATTTTCTCAATTTCGAAACTTCGCGCAAGGCAAAACTCAGTAAACTGCTTCCATACATATTTGTCGGAACGCTCGGTATTTTTGGGCTTCACATTTTTAATAGCATCGTCGACTTTAGACAACAAAATTTTACCAAATCTTTCTTTTGCCATTTTGTAACAAGAACTGACAGAAATTACTTCTGAAGTAATTTGTCAAAAAATGACAATTACAACAATGTGACCACCAAGTGATAATCACTTAAATGATTATCACTTATTAATCACATCCTTCTATATGGGAAAAATATACATGGAGTTGTATAATCTTTGATAAAAGATTTTATAGTTGATTGGTAACGGTGGTAACCTCATTTTCTGACAATAAGGCATAAATTTGACATTGACTGCGACTGGTATTGGTATATAATACCATGGCGGAAAATAAGTTTGTCTGGTGCATTTCAACAACAAAATTGCTAATTTCGGAGTATGAAAGGTTCGAAATATTGTACAACCATCAACACCCGGATTACAAAAACCGAAATAAAAACTGGATATATTTATTTATTTATTTTCATTTTTTGCCTTGCAAGTTTCTGGGATTATGCCTGAAAGGGTACATTGAGGTATGCGACTGCTGTACTGTAAACTAGCATAACTCTCTCCTGTTGCCATAAACCGAAGGGTAACCATAAGGCGTTCCTCATTGCTGATACAATTCCTTAAATGTGTATTCTGTCGGGATATCAATGTTGCTATCTTTAAAACAATAAAGTTAAATGTTTCCTCGTCCATTCTTAAATAGTTTTTATAACTCCTAATACCTTCAACTCGTAACTCCTGAAGGAGATTGTGGTGGACACCCCTTAAATTACGTCTTGCCACCCAGGGCCTTACCCAAAGGCGCCTGGCTCTTTTTTTTTTTCTTTTTTTAATACTAAACACATTTTAATCACGGCAGCACTTAACGCTAGACAAGTTAATGCACGTCTATCGTTCATTTTTAATTGTACAAACTTGACAAGTCCCTTCAAAAATTGTCAAAGTTCTTTGACAGTGTAATACTAGTAAAAACTTTTATAAAAGAAATATTATCAAAGAAATACTATAAAATATTTTATAAAAGATCTTTGTCAAATATATTTGATAGTCTAATATCGGCCTAAGTCAGGATATAAATGAAATTCCTAACTTAATTCATACAGAAGCAATGGATGCCATACGAACTGTTGCAGGACCCTATATACAGGGTGTTATGGAAATTACTTATTATATTTAAACCGGCAAATTCTGAGATGTAAATAAATTGAAGAAAAATATTTGAATTATTAAGGTAAATATACACTTTATATGAGATCTGAAAATTTACGTGGCCGCTCTGACTACGTTTCTCAATCAGTAATTTATTGAGGAAGTCTTAAGTCTCAAAAGAGGTGAGCGTATTGTAGGCGGTGTTGTCATATTACAACACAGAATTGTAAACGCACGTGTTCAGTTTTTGAGAACAAGACGTCTTTGACCCGCGGTATCACTTATTTTTCAAATCCTTTAGAACAAATGACTACAATTTTAAGGTACATACTCTCTTACCCTCGATCTTATTTTAAAATAATCCGTTTTATAATTAAATTCTATAAAAAATAAACCACTAAATGTATGTTTTGCAATTGAACCAACAGTATATCACACAAAATTGAAATCACATCATAACATTTATTATCATCACAACAGAAAAAAAAATGGGTAATGCTACAACTACAACACGTTTAAAATTCATGGAACCCTGGCGACGTTGTTCCAACATCGAGTATCGGAACATACTGAAGCAACGATACTGAAGGTTAAACATATCAATACGCGCGCGGCGGTTTTCCAAACAAGGGTCAGGCACGCGGTGTGATGTGGAATCACTGTAGTTTACTCTAGTGACCTATATTGTTGCCAACTGAAACCCGATGGAGCGGCGCGACCGCATGTATGCAAAAAAGGTTTCTACCTTAGTATTTAGATATTCGATTAAAAAAAAGTATGTAGACTTTATCTAGAACACCCAAGGATTCACCCATTTAATTATAATAAGTCATTTTCATAACACCCTGTATATAAACATTTTCTTTTAAATAGTTCAAGTGTTTATATTTCATTTATATTGTTAACCAATTAACTTTCTTTTGTGCATTATTCTTTTAACTGACGTTCGACCAGAGCGGCATACACCACCGCACTCGTTTAACAATGTCATTAAAAATCGCTTTGTCACGGCATTTCTCAAGACATCGCAGCCTCGTTAATTTGGCCTTTTGTATTTCTTGTGAGGTTTTTGTAAGAGTTACCTAATTACAACGCGCTTTTGACTAACACCGTCGAATCACACTGAACTCATCTGTTTCAGGAAGTTAATTTAGAAAAAGAGTGAAATTTAATTATCACCCTTGCATATTGCCAGGGGAGTAGTAGTATTTGGATTTTCGTACGTTTGGAAACAAGTTACATACCGAATACGTCACATAAAAATACGCTACGCCAGGTACTTATCGAATATTCAAAAATTAAATAAGCTCTTATCTTGTTAATAATGGCCCAATTTTAAACTGATGAACAGAGCACTTTTATTTCCTAATATGTCTAATTGTATGGGGTAGCGCTGAGAACCTAGATTCATGTAAATTTTCTAAAATTTACTTTGACATATCTTACATAAAAATTGAATTTTATTTATTTTTTAAACTAAACCAATTAGATATACAGGGTGTCCCAGAATATGTGGGCAATCTCCCGGGTTCATATAGATCACTTAAAAATAACACGAAAAGTTCCTAGAAATGTATCTTCCTACGGCCTCCCCTGCAGAGATACGGGCCCATAACGGATGTCGCGTCCCTGGAAATCGTTGTTTTTTAAATAATTTTTTAAGTACTAGGTGTAATTTAATAGTTTCCTTATTTATTTTATGGTCGAATGGATAATGAGGTTTTATTGCAGTCAAAAGATCAACGATATAATTCTGCAAAAACTATACATCAATATGTTCGAATTTTTAATCTTAACTAAATGAATTAAATGAAAAGATCAGTGCATTGCATAACACTCTGTATTATAGACTAAGTATATTTGTTGAAATTATTTTTAGTTTAGAAATAGCAAAGTGATAAAAATTCGCATTGATTGTTTACGAAACTGTTTTTTGATAATATACCTTCTAACCTCTAATGACATGGCGGTTCTTTTGGTCAGTGCCTCACCCAGATATATCCCTAATTGGTTTAGTTTAAGAAACAAATTATTTCTTTAAATAACATAACGTCCTTATATGCCTTTCTCTGTTTCAGGTTTGTACTGCGAAAGAAGCACAACACACAATAACTACTTTGCTTATTGAATCCTAGTTTTGCGAAGTTTTAAGAAAATTAAATAATCCCTTCTTTGTGGGTAGCTATGGTAAGTCTTTATAGAACGATACTATCTGAATAAAATTGAATATATACACACCCCACATGGTATAATGACAGAAGATGATTGCACGTCGGGTTTGGCGTGGCTCATGACGTCATCTGTAGAGTAATTTTTAAATCTCTAATGAGGGTTACATTGCTGTCAGTGTTTTTAACTCTTTTTTGAAAGTATTGAAAGGTTTTACGCATGTAATAGTATATGAAATGAAAGAATAATATATGGCAAGTATTTACGTATATTGATTTCATAGAATTATGACACACAAATACCACTAAAAAAAGAAACTGAACGCAACACAATGAAAATTTCTTAATACAATGAAGATTTCTTACCTCGAAAGGTAAAAATACTATCAATGATTTATAATTTCCGCTTATTTAAATAGATGTTTTTTAAAAACTTTTAACAGTCGCCATTTTGAAATAGCTTGACAGAATTGCGCTAAAATCTATGAGCATACTGTTCGAGATATTAACTTTCAAATGATGTATCACAAGCTGTATGTTTCTATTTAAAAAAAAGATCGATGTCATCATATCTTTGACAAATGTCTATAAAAAACAAACGAATAACGTCAAAATGTGAGCATATATAAAACTAAATTGACGTGTCCGAGCGTTTTCCCCAAAAGTTACAGGTTAAGGCTATATTAATTTTATTCCGGACTTTTGGGCCACCCAGTATATTACGTAATAGTTCCACAAATCACATTACCCGTGATATACCAAAACCGTCAATGTTTCCAATAGATTTTATGCAAAGTTTACTGTGAGATCCATCAGGTCGCATTTACAACGTAAATATCAGGAAATTTTAAACGTCAATAATTTTTATTTGGGTTTTATTTTTGGGTATAATAGTAAAGTATGAGTGACTACGATATTCATATTGAGGTCACAGGAAATTATATTACAAGCTGCTTCCACAGAAAATAATTTATTACTAGAAAAATTATGAACAAGTGTATCAAAAATGTATTGACTGGTGTACTGATGATCATGTGAGTACCGACTCAGTTTCATTAGCGTATTTGGATAATTTAATTTAAAAGTAAATATGAAGTCGTAAAATAAGTCTATAGTACACAACTCGAGTGGTAAGACTATTACACACACTCTCTCGATGTACGTCACTCGCTTCGCTAGTAGCGAAATCATGTGGCAATTCTACTCTTGCGGACATTAAAATTACATGGATTCTTGCGCAGTACACCGCTCTCGATCAGCTGGCGCAATTAGTATTGCATTGCCAGAAACGGGTCGGGCGAAATTTTAATTGCCATTGCCGCTGCAAGTCTGGGTAGAGATGGATTATTCTGTTATTTTTAACTGTTTATTATTTGGTGGAAGCAGCTATGAACAGCTAATGGCTATTTAAGCTAACTGGTACTTAAATTAGCAGTTCACATTATTTATTAAGCATATATACTGCTAATTCGTCGCAGCTTTTTTGAGCTGCTATGTGTAAGTGTAGCAGTAGCTGCTTTAACTGATAATCAAAACGAACAAGTGTGCCCATCTCTAATTCTGGGGGTATGTTTTTTTTTTAATGAAACAAGTGTTGTGGTCTTAAAGAAAATGGTATGTCGCCTTGTATGCTACAACTGAGATTTGATTAAGTTTGATCTTACGGGTAAAATTGATGACTAACATCTCTTTAAGTAACAATCATATGTGTTTGTTTACGCAATGTCAGTATTGCACGCAAACTCAAAGTACCATTAATTTTCTGAAATTCATATTAATCTTAGGATTTGCGGATTTAAATATACCCTGTACATGACGGTCTATTGAGCAACCCTGTATTTAAAAAAATAAACTGGCCTTTGAATCTAAAACGCAATAAAGAATTTTATCTTCGAAATAAGATATAAAAGGATTGTTTAGATTTTCATAATTTTCTTTAACATAGCAACCCTAAAATCCAGCCGACGATGCTTCCTTCAACGAATCTGCCTTAACATTACACTTTTAAATGAAAATCCTCAGATGATGTTGACTGTTCAGCGCTTTACATTTTTATTAGTTTTTCTTTGAAAATTTGCTTTATTCAATGGACCGTAAAATAAGACGTTTGGATAATACTGTAAACTTTATTAAAAATTTGAAAGCTCTGATTAACAATAAATTGGGAACTAAATTACTAAGTAAATATACTCTTTCTGGAGCTTTATTTGATTAATTCACCGCCTTAATATAAAAAACAGATGGAAATGAATATTTTTTTGGTGAGGTAAATAATTTTCGTAGACGATAGAGGGAAGTTCGATAATTTGTTTTTAACATCTTCTTTTACCTACTAGTTGCGGAAGTGCTTTTTAAAATTGGTTTGCAGATATTTAAGGACCCCTCTTGGTAGGTTCCTACCATGGCGGTCTTTTGACGTAACCAAAGTTAGACAATGCGGTTCTTTAATGCCCCCGAAACCCGAACAACCCCCCCCCCCCCATATTAACTTTTTACCCGCTAATTTATTTTTATAAAATTTAGATGTGGCATATAGAGGAGGGTAAACTACCTCTTGACGTAACAATGACAATTCTATCTGTCAAAATGGCGGATGGGCGCCATCTTGGCAAATAATATTAAATCAGAAGAAGGATCTTGCGACCATTTTGAAGGTCCTATTGAGCAATTTACGATGCCAGAATATTACTTACTTCTATTCGCGTTCAAAATAAAATGGCGACGTTCTAAAAATTCCATAGTTATTATTATTTATTATCCTTTATTATTTCATTTGAGTACTGTCTTAGAAAAATAAATACAATTTGACATAGTGTAGTAGAAATCAGAGAGCTATACTTTCTTGCATATTTGATTGGTGCTCAAATTCAAAGTGGTGGATGAGCGCCATCTAAAAAAAATTAATAGGAAGTGGGGTCTTGCGATATGCCATTTTAAAGGTCGTATCGATTACTTTACGATGTCGGCTATTGTGTCCTTCTATTTAAACAAGCACATTTTTATTCTAATCTACTTCGGGGTTTATTTATATAAATGGAATAATAATAGTTATTTATGAATCAAGGGTACTAAGTAGATGGTTATGCCCTGTGGGCGATAGTCTTACAAAATCGAGGACCTCTGGCCCGAGGGTTCGTAAGTCGCCGCCCGAGGGTATATATTTATTAGTTCTCGTGGTGCATACAAACTTTTATGTCATACCAGTTCGTTTTAAATAATAAATATTTTTTAAAACTTAATTTGATATACCAATTTTTTATTTTTACCTGCGACATTACCTTGACATTATTATAGCCTGCGTTTTTGTTGCTAGGGAGATAAGTATTCAATTGTTTAATATGTCAAAGTCAAAAATCAAAAATGGAAAAAGGTTTTGAAATTCTCGACGAAATTTAAAAATGGCTGAAAAGGCAACACAATACCGGTTACCGAGAAAAAAAATGTTGGCAGGCGTACCATCTGGATCTCGCATTTCCTTACAGAAACTAGAAACCCAGACAATGAATCATGAGTCAACCTTTGCTGCAGGAAATTTAGCGGAACCGTCCAGAATTGCCAGTTCTATGTAAATACAACCCAATAATATATAAACGTAAATTTATATTTTGTTATTTTATTAATAAGGAATAAGTTAATCGAAAACTGTTTTGCGTCTTAATGCCAGCGGGGACCATAATATGTAATTTATGCCCGCACGGGCATAAAGTAATCCATTATGTAGATGTTATCTAAGGTATAAAAATACAATAATGCACTGGTAGGACTTAAATGACATTTAGAAATACTCGTATACCAGGTGCCCTAAAATATAAAATAAATATTTTCTCCCATCCTCGCCTAATGCCATTTGGAGTTTCGTTAAGGATCCTGTCGTCGCTTTATGTTCCCGTATTTTAGCACATGAGGAGCTCGGGGTTGAGTTTATGAACTGCCATATTTAAACTCGAATGCTAATCATTTAGTCATCACTCAAAGTCTTGAATACAAGGCTTAATTCGTGAGCCGTTCTGTTTCAGTCCCAAGTAGATAAAATGATTTTGCATTAATTATTTACTTTCCTGAAACTTGAACATGTTATATCCTGATGAAGCAGCTATTAGACTGGTAAAGTTTCATTTGGTGGTATCGTAATATCTGAAGGAAGGGTGCTTTTTAGGAGAGTCAAAAGATTTTTGCCGTTTAGGTCCTTTTTTGTTGTTAGCCGGATCCCGGACCGGATCCACAAAAATTTTCACTAATAATCTCCCTAGCATGGGTGTCGTTTGGGAGGGGCAAGACGGGGAACTTGCCTCCCCTGGAAGTTGTCAACTATACCGGGTCCGCAAACGAAGCGGGGACGGAAGATTAAATCGTTATCGAAGAACTTATCAACAAGACTAAAACAGCTTGAGGTCTTGGATTAAAAGCGACATGTTTTAAAAATATTTTACATTATACAGGGTGGCCCAAAAAGTGTGACAGCATAAAGTTATATTTTTTTAAATGGGACACCCAGTATTTTATTTCATACTTAGGTTCGTATTAGTATCGTTTATAAGTGCCTCAAATTTTATTTAATTTGGTTTCATAGTTTCAGAGGAATAAATTATAAACTAAAAAAAAAATATTGCAGTCCTTTATAAAAAAATCAAAAAAACAATCCAGAGGACAAGGAGACAAGAGGTCTGGAGATACTATGAATCTAATTGCGTTTGTACATTTTAGACAGGGTGTTCATAATAAGCTCTCAAAAATGCCACTTTTTAAAATAATTTTTCTCAAGTTTTTCAAATGGAACCCTGTATATTATTTCGCAATTTGACGTAGAATTCATAAACAATTTTTTTTGTACTGCAAGCATATAAGTTATATCCAGCAGAAATTCGAAATAATTGTAAATATCCTAAATTATGTTGTTTAAATAGAGTTTTTCTTGGGAAATTTTGTTATAGGCGACTAGGCTAATAATTGTAAACTAAAGTAAATGTAAAAAATAGCTTCCTGTTACTCTTAGAGTTTATCGTATTAACTCATGTGTAACAAATGTAAGCGATTAAAAAATTACCGCTAGATTCTAAGAAAAAGTTTCAAAAATGTAGGGTTTTAAAATTTATATCAAAATAACTAAAATACGGTAAACTCTAACAGTAGAAGGAAGCTATTTTGAACATTTACTGTAGTTTACAATTATTCGTCTAGTCGCCTATAACAAAATTTATCAATAAAAACTCTATTTAAACAACATAATTTATGATATTTACAATTATTTCGAAAACGGCTGGATATAACTTATATGCTTGTATAACTACGTTAATAACTAAATAATATACAGGGTTTCCATTTGAAAAATTTAAGAACAAATATTTTAAAATGTGGCGTTTTTGAAAGTTTATTATGGACACCCTGTATAAAATGGATGAACGCAATAATTAGATTCATAGTGTCATAAATTTCATCCAATTCGAGGTTAAAAAAATGGTTCTGGATTGTCTTTTTTGATTTTTTTATTCAGGACTGCAAAATTTTTTTTTTAGTTTATAATTTATTCCTCCGAAACTACAAAACCAAATTAAATAAAATTTCAAGCACTTATAAACGATACTAATACGAACCTAAATATGTAAATAAATACTGGGTGTCCCATTTTAAAAAAATATAAGTTTAGCTGTCACGCGTTTTTGGGCCACCATGTATAGGTAATGTAAAATATTTTTAAAACATGCCGTTTTTAATCCAAGACCTCAAGCTGTTTTAGTATTGTTGATAAGTTCTTCGATAACGATTTAATCTTCGTTTGCGAACCCGGTATACATCAATAAACGAAGAAAAATCTAATATATAAATTTTTTCGATTTATTTACTAATAATAATTTTTAATATTATTCAAAATTGTTACCGTGAGAACTATTTGACAATTTATTGAAGCAATATAAAATGTTTGATTCTGTTCAAGTCTCTCTCTTCTGTCTCAGTCGAGAGAAGCCATTTTTGGTTTAAAATGAATCAAAACTTTGAGTTTGATTTGCGATATACAGATTTTTCTGTCTCTTGTAAGTTATTTGCTAGATTTCAATGGACTTATTAAAGTAAGCGGAAATTATACTTTTGCACTTGACGGCAGAAATCATAAAGCCGGGCCTGACAAGCTCAAACTTTTGTCAACCTTGAATAATGTAGATTTAATGCACAATGTCAGTTTTCATTTTGTTTCTCAACAGAAAAATTCATTGCATTTGCAGAATACGCTCCATCGGAATAAAACAGATAAGCAATGCTATGCATGGAAAAGAATATAGAATTTTTCACCGACAAACTTTGATTTATTTGGGCCCGTGAGACATAAGCGAATTACGAAATCTACTTTGTATAGCAGGTTGTGTTTTCTATCAAGTCTGTGTAATCTTAAATAACCGAATTTATTACAATAATATTTGCATATATTAAACTATAAAAGTTCGATGGATTTACACGAGGAAACATTGAATATAAACTGTCAAAAGTAAAATTGGAAAATATTTTATGTAAAATCTTGGCTCGAAGAAGTTTTCTTATTTTTCTTTGGAGACTTGAATCTTAGGGTTTGCGTTATAAATAAAGTAAACTTCACCAAAAAGTTATGCAAAAAGTATTTTACAAAAGTTTCAAATCACCTTTCTTCTATATTTCAAATGAACTTTGACCAATATGTCTTCCTGTAATGCTTACTTGCGGGTAGACAAACGCCACATTTTGTAAACTATAACACCCAGATTTTCAAATATACCGTGATATATAACTAAAAATGACGTAACGCATGACTCCGACGTGGCACCTTTAACATTACCCCACGTGCTGCGACACCATAGAAATCTACCAAGGTTTTGCAGTGTTGTTAAACCACTAAGAGTAGCTTGTAATTTTGTTTAAAGTTTATTAGAGTTAAAGTAATTTTAAGGTATCTTGACGAAAATAATTTTTCGATTTATTTTTAAACTTATTAAGAAAGTATTTAAGTATGCGCTATTCTCCGATTTTTTTTACCCTGGAAGATTAACTTTCATATGTTATGTAAAACATAGTGACAAATCTCACATACTAGTGACGGAAAACAAAATTGGTGAATATTCAAGCAACCCAATTTAATCCTAACCCCACCTTAAGAAAATATTTTTTTGTATTTTTTTGTGATAGTAGTCCATCTCTCAGTGGAGTGATATTATGAAGAGGTAAATAAATTCGTAGTCTGTTTCACTAGTTTAATAAACGAAAGTTAAATTATTTTTAAATTCTTTTTTCATCCTTTTTGAAAATAATTTGGGTAGTTTAATTGAAATTCAAATTAAAAATAAATAATATTTTTCTTTCTTTCAAGGTTTTTTCTTATTTAATCTAGTTCTTTCTTAATTTATTAATGAATTATTTTTCAAAAATTCTTGTTACAAAAGATAATCTTTCATTAGCCTTTTTGAAATGTTACCAAAATCATAATTTGATCTTTTTAAAAAATACTTAAATAAATTCTTCTCTTGTAAAGTTCACCATCACAATGTCATAAGTTTTCGGCATATATGTACTACATACAGGGTGTTATGGAAATTATGTATTATATTTAAACCGGCAAATCCCGAGATGAAAATAAATTGAAGAAATATTAAGCGAAATATACACTTTATATGAAATCTCAAAATTTACGTAGCCGCTCCTGAGGACCTTCGCAATCAATAGTTTATTGAGGCAGTCTCGGAGTTGAAAAGATGTTAGCGCATTATAGGCGGTGTTGTCATATTGCAACGCAGAATTGTAAACGCACGTGTTCAGTTTTTTACAACAAGACGTCTTTGACGCGCGTTATCACTTCTTGTTCAAACTTTTTATACGAAGAAAACTACAATTTTAAGGTACATACTCTCTTACCTTCGATCTTATTTTAAAATAATCCGTTTATAATTAAATTTCATAAAAAAATTAAACACAAACAGTATGCTTTTCAACAGAACCAATTTGAAATCACACCACAACATTTATTTTATGAATTATTTCACAATAAAAAAAAATTCGGGCAATCCAACTAACAAAACGTTTAAAATTCGTATACATCAAGCACGTGGAACCCTCGACAACGTCTTTCCACCCCGAGTCTCGAAACATACCGAAGTATTAAGTGGCGCGCGGCCGGTATTCAAGCAACGGCGAGACACGCGGTGTGATGTGACAGTATTGTTAGTATACTCTAGTGACCCACATGGTTGCTAAGTCAGTCCAGATGGAACGGCGCGACAGTATGTGGGCAAAAAGGGTTATTACCTTAGTATTTAGATATATACAGTGATGGGCTAAAATATGGAACAAATTCATTTAAAAATCAGGTTTTATTTTTTTGTAAAAACGCTCGGACACGTCGATTATAATTTTTTCCTCCGGATTTTTTGCCTCAAAAAGAAATTATACTGGGTGTGTCAAAAAGTAGATGTTGTAAAATTTTTTTGTATTTTAAATAGAACCACCCTATTTTTACTTATCACATAAATTATACGTCAAATTCTGAGCACAATTCATGTAGCATACTCTATCCTTATCTCTAACGGTTTTAGAGAAAAATTACATCTTAAAAAAGAAATTTCTTTAAAAAACGGTACATGTACCTTTTGTAGTATTTGAATACTATTTTTCCCGCACGATGGATAGGTAGAAGAGGACCTATAGAATGGCCTGCAATATCACCCGATCTTACACCAATGAATTTCTTTCTTTGGGGTTATTTGAAATCAAAAGTGTATAAGGATAAACCACAAAATTTGGAAGACTTAAAATTTAAAATTAGATATGAAATTAGGCAAATTAATGAAAATACTGTAAATAATGTTTTAGAAGGGTTTTAAAGTAGATTGGCATATTGTCAAGAAGTTAATGGTTTGCATTTTCAACACTTAATAAAATAATTTATCAAAATTATACCTACATCTACTTTTTGACACACCCAGTATAATTTCTTTTTGAGGCAAAAAATCCGGAAGAAAAAATTATAATCGACGTGTCCGAACGTTGTTACAAAAAAATAAAACCTGATTTTTAAATGAATTTGTTCCATATTTTAGCCAATCACTGTATATATTAAAAAAAAAGTATGTAGACTTTCTCTAGGACACCCAATTAAAATATAATAAGTCATTTCCATGACACCCTGTATATTTCTTTTTCCCCTGAAGATGAGGGCCTTCGAAACATGAAAAAGTTTAAGGTTTCTTTATTAGACTAGTGGAGCAAATTATGAGTTTGTTCACCTCTTCTTAAAAAAGAAATAAAAAACATCAAAGATTAATTTACGATATCTAATAGTTCTTGACGGCGCTATTTCGCATGGTAACTACCGTGCTACATACGGGACTATTTCTTCTATCAATATAATAATCCTGAATGCTTAATAAACATTAACCAAACTTGCAGTGTTACTTATTTAGTTGATACAAATAATTTTAGTTACATCTTTGCAGGTACAGCCAAATCTGAAGTTCCTACAAATCATACATAGTGCAGATTTATTGCCGGGCCGCCAACTTTAATTTTCTTTCGAGATCGTAAATTCATTGCATTTGAAAGATTTGTATATTGGAGAAAAGTCGGCAAGAAATTTTTTACTTTTAAACTAAGATTCATGTTTATGGCGCAATAACTCTGTGACCCTACAATTTTATTTATTTGGCAAGATACTCAATTGCAATGTTGATTTAAGAAAATATTAATCGAATCAATGAAATTTAGTTTGATTAACCAAATATTTTTTATATAAATTTATTTAATCTCAAATCTATTTCTATTTCAAATTCTATTAAAAGTAGTTTGTAGTTTCTATTAAAAATGTTTTTAATGAGATACCAGGCGCACTATGTCAGATGATTAAAGGTACACGATTATTATCACTCCTATACAGTGTGGTCGATAAGTATAAGGCAATATTTCGCCAGCGTACAGAGGAAGTCAAAATAATACTGTATTAATTTTACCAATTCAAGAAAATAAACGCCTGATAGTCACGTGCTCGATGCATATACTTATTGCTATTGGTCATTCGGCGATAAAATTTCCGATGCCGGACCGCTGCTCAATGTGGCTACTCATGCGTGGTTCGAGATTGTACTGTTATTTTGTTCTTAATGCGATCCTGTGATCACGTGCTCGTCGCATTTGTTTTGCTTTTCTGAATTTTGAAAATGAATAGACTATATATGTGCCCAGTAATAGTGCTTCAGGCTTTCCATAGCTCCTATACGAATTATTAAGTTACAAATTTCCTTCATATTATTATGCTGATTTATACTATATTATAAGGTGTATTTCAGGAAAATATTTTTCCACATGGTCCAAAAAATGTCACATCTTACATTTGTATGTTTTTAAATAAAACATTATGTATTTTATTGCATATTTAGATTCATATTAGTGTTACTTATAATTGCCTAAAATATTATTTAATTTGCTCTGATAGTTTAAGAACAATAAATTAAAAACTAGAAACAAAAGTTTTGGAGTTCTGGAAATAACAATTAAAAAGAACATTCTAAAATTATTTTTGTAACCACGGATTGGGTGAGATTTATGACCATTGGCGTAACTAGAATGATTTTGTAGGGGGGGGCCTGGCCCCTAGTCTAGTAGGATTTTAATGACAAGTGTCATTATGACGTATGTATGGCTTCGAACTTCGGAAACACTGGGGTGGGCACCAGAGCAATCTGGGGTGGGCACGGCCCACCGGCCCCCCCCTCTAGTTACGCCTATGTTTATGACAAGTGGTCTATAGATACGATGAAACTAATAGTGTTATGTATTTTATACAGGGTATTCATAAAAGCTCCCAAAAACGACACATTTCAAAATAATGTTTCTCAAGATTTTCAAATTGAACAGCCTGTAAATTATTGCACTATTGGACGTAGAATTCATAAACAATTTTTTTTTGAAATACAAACTTATAAGTTATTTCCAGACGTTTTAGAAATAATTCAAAATTTCATAAATTATATGGTTTCATAGCGCCTGGACTTTATAATTATGGAATTATAAACTACAATAAATTTTCAAAATGTTTTCCATTTTGTTCTGCGTACAAGTAAACGTGTTCTTGAAAATATTTGGTCGATAAATTGACCAAGCCTTACTATTATAAGTAGCATAAATTATTAAAAATATCGATTTTTTAGCTTCTTTTTGATTATAAATAAATATAAACAATTATATATTTTTGAAAAGCCCAAGTATGTTCCATTAAGTTAAAAAATATATCGGGTGTCCCATTAAAATTTTTTTTTCTTTGTTAATATCTCAAAAACTAAACTTTTTACCTTTTTCTGATAAGTTAACGCATAACGAGAAGCCGAAGATTTTAAAAATCACCCTGTAGATTAAAACCTAGCCATTGCAAATTTGTCACAGAAATCCTTCGTTTCGTTAAAAAGTAGGAAACTAAAGTGAAAACCTCAACATTCTATCTTTGATATTAACTCTAATGCCCACAGAAAGTGTTAAAAATCGGACATCCTCTATAGAGTGTCCTTTTTTTGGGTCAAACTTAAAATGGTGAAATCAAAATTCGAAAATTTTCGCTCGCTTAATAGATACAGGGAAAAATCAAAAAATTGTCAATTTTAAAATTGCCCTATATTTTCTTAGTTAAAAGAGATACAGAAAAATGTTTTATACAGAAGCTTCTTTATAGTGACTGTTGAATAATCTGCCGTTTTCAGAATAAGTATACGGGGTCAGGTAAAAAAGTTATCGGATCTCACCTCATTTTTTAAAATGGAACACTCTGTATATTTTAATCTAAAAAGATACTATTTTAAATTATCCTTTCAAATATATAACACACCATGGATAATATTGGTTTCCTAGCCGATTTATTTAAACTTCATTACTTTGAAGCGAAATAAAAGATTCAGATTAAGGTAAAAAATAACGGGAATCATCGCAAATGTTCGGAATATGTCCTTAAATGGTTACCGTCTTTCCGGATAGCGAAAAAAATATTCATTTTGCGCCATTTCTTTGTTTTTCAAAATGTTGATAGGTCATTTTTGCAAATGAATATGTAAAAATGAAATTGACGTTAAATGTTAATAGTCAACATAGTTGTTTCTAGGATATTAGCTTTTGTTTCATGGTCTACTGTGGTTTAAAGTAATAAAGTTTACATAAATCGCCTAGGATACCAATATCATTCATGGTGTGTTATATATTTGAAAGGATAATTTAAAATAGTATATTTTATATTAAAATATACAGCGTGTTCCATTTAAAAAAATTAGGTTAGGTTCCATAACTTTTTACCTAGCCCCGTATACTTATTCGGAAAACGGCAGATTATTCAGCAATTATTGATATAAAGAAACTTCTGTATAAAACATTTTTCTGTATCTCTATTAACTAAGAAAATATAGGGTAATTTTGAAATTGTAAATTTTTTTACTTTCCCCTCTTAAGCCGCGTTCTCAGAGCTTCGACGTGTCGCAGCGACAGTCCCCCACTCCTTTTGTAGGGGTGACGTATGTCACTTGTCATTCGGGTGAAACCTAACCTTACAATAATTTATTGTTTTTTAAATGAAAACAATTTGTTTTGTACAAATTTCGTTTTGAATAATTTATCATACTGATTGAGAGTCTGATAATGAAAGCGGCGAAGCAACGAAATCTTTGAATAATATCTGGCAGTGTATTTTAATATGGCTATTCTTCCAGACTAAAGAGCTAATTTCGTTAAAAAACGTTACAAGCCAAAAAAACGGACTAAATTAACTAATTTGTGCATTTTAGAGCTCAAAATATAAATGTAATGAAAACCGCCCAGTTTTATTCCTGTATTTTTTATTATGAACTTAAAATTGTAGAGTAGCACACGCGTGTACTACATCGAGACTCTATTGTATTTAGGCTACGATGCACTAGAAAAACAAATACATATACATATCTTATTAGGTAGTCTTTATTAACCACTGTTAAGTAGGTAGGTAGGAGAACCATTTCATTCTAATATAATTTCATCCAATAAGGAAGTCTAAAAGCATAGTCATGGTCCTTCCGACAGTGTCTCCTCATCATTCATATTCCACACCCTAGGTCTCGTTGTACTAATTGTAATAAGCAGGCTTCCAATAGCTTGGCTACTATCCTCACTAGCTTGTGTCTCCTCTATATCTTCACTCCAAGCAGATACAAAGCCATCTTCGTGCAGAGCTTACTTGCCCTTTGTAAACTGTATCTACAATAATCTAAAAATATTTATATTATAAGATTTAGGCACCTATAGAGCTACAAAACTAATTTTTAGATAACAGTACGAAATTGCCAAAAGTAGGGCTAACAAAATACCTTGTGATCTTAAAAACAGTTTACAATTTTAATTCAAAATGATGTTTTACCAGTATTATTAACTCTTGCACTTTCTTCTGTAGATAAACTTTATTCTAAATTCAGCTTCAGAACAGTGAAGAATTTCCACAGGAATATAATTTGAATTTGTGTCCACATCCATATTATGGTTTTCGCTTAACCTAAAATTTAATGTTTTAAACTTGAACTTATCACATTTCTTAATCTCTTCCGATTGCAGCAGGCCAATATTTACGTTTTTTAAGGGTGTGAGTATGTGGAATACGGATGTTGGATTAAAATTTTCCCCTCTCGGAGGTTATAGGTTTGTTTTTTAAAAGATTTGTTCGATGACAGCGTCAAATTTGATTTTTATTTTCGTATTCTCCTCCTCAAAATATGTATATTTATTCTGGTTAGTAAAAAATGAACCAATGTGATTAAAAAAACCAATGTAATTAAAAATTATTTAAATATTTTGTGGGATTTAGGTAGGTACCTAATGATCAAATAAATTTTAAAAGCAAAAGTACATACTATTCACAATATTTTAGGACCAAATAATTAGTAATTACCTTTGTTCGGAAACAACGAATACTTATTTCGGAAAACTGAGGTTCAAATTTCAAAACAAAATAAAAAATTAATAATACTACAGCGCAGTGTTGCCAGGTATCTCGTGAAATGTCACCAGATCTGTTGATCTTTTTGTGATTTTATGAATAATCCGGTGGTCCATAAAAATCTTTTTAAAAAAGTCTGTTTTCTGGTGTTACCAGTTTCGTGTTATAAATCACAAAAAATCACCAGATACCTGGCAACACCGCTAGATCAGCGTGGGGATGAGGGGTAATGACGTAAACGGTTCTGATTGGTTAGGTTGGTGTCGCGGGCGACAGTACGTAGCTCTGAGAACGCGGCTTTAGGCGAGCGAACATTTTCAAATTTTGATTTTACCATTTTAAGTTTGACCCAAAAAGAGCACATGACACCTATATTACCTTTTGATATAACTAACAATTACGGATATACCCTATAAAAGTGTCGAAAATGGGACACCCTGTACATACAAGAATGATTATAATGGTCTGTACAAAGTTACAAAATTTCATTAAAATGTACAGGGTTGCTATTGTTACAATCAAAAATGTAAATTGTCAGATGCGTGGGGAGATTATATTAAAAAATAAAAAATAAAATTATCAAGTATTTTGTTCTCGTCGTTAAGGAGAAAGAGTTCGGTAGGTTGCCTAGCGATCTTTCCCCTGCCCTGATAAACTTCGTCGGAATTCATTAAAAGCGAATTTGTTCGACATCTCAAATACTTCGGAAATAAGATGCGATATTTATTTGAAAATGTGGGTATATAAAAGAGCTCAAGCAAACATTATCCCTAATTGTGCGAAGTCTGCTCGAAATGATATACATTTTATCATGGTAAACAACCAACAACTACGAAGCCCTGATTTTGATTCTTCCCACAGGCCATTTGCAAATTCTAGAACGCCGTCTTGGGAGTTGTCCCTTTGGGCTTCTTGAGTCGATGACAAACAAGCTCTTGTGGCAAAACATTTCCTGTGCTGTCTCAGACATTTAAAATTTACCGACTAAATTAGGAACAAAATTGCCAACAGGATCATTTTGTTTAGACATAAAATAAATTACTGGGTCTTTTTCCTACGGCAAAGGTTTTTTTTTAACCGAGTTGCGTCATTGTGCTAAAAATAGCAAAATTAAATATCCGGGGCGTAATCATTAAATTAAATGCATGTAATTTGTTGAATTTTGCAAAAAATACTGTTACGTATAGTCTACATAGCGGCACAATAAAATATTCATTAGCATGCCGTTTTTTGTACGATTATACGGGTTTCCTAAGTACGGCTATGAGCTTTAATTTGAATTTAATTATTATAATCGATAACGATGCATCTGACCAGAAAAACGCGAGACCGCTAACACTGGAGAACAACCAAAATGTAGGGTAGAGTGGGGGAATACCGGCCCCTTAAGGAAATTATTGAATATCTCGGAGATTTTATGATTTAAAGGGGATATGCGATGTTTAAATAAAAGATAACACGTACGGGAACAAAATATATAGTAATTATAAATGAAGAAAAATAGTTTAAAAAAACACAGAGTTTTCAAAAATATCTGAGTTGGCCGGTATAACCCCACAGCTTGGGGGTAATACCAGCCAGGGGGCCGCAATTACCCAAAATTGTAATCACTGACAAAAATTGCACACATAGGTTTCCTTTCTTTCTCCATTGGTACATTCCTTGGGAGCCCATCCAGAACAACTTACACATCTTAGCCAGAGTTCCCTGTTTTTTTCCAAATTCTCCGCAAATAACGCAAATGTCCTCGGTAACTTCGCCGTCTGAATTCTTTTCTTCCTCATCACAGTCATGGTAGGGTACCTTAGTTTTCTTCCTAAGCTTAGGTTTCTGTCATATTATGTTGGTGTTCTAATTCACTAAAACGGTGGTGTCATCAAAGTTCCCGAAAACCTGTTTTTTATTTCTTTTATTTTTGACTTTCTTAGCTTTTCCTGTTTTGCAAAAGTGTAAGCGCTTTGCTGAATTTGTGCCGCCGTAACTCCAAAAAAGAGTGTGGCAAGATTAATTATTTGCTTCGATAATTCACGCTCTTGTTCTTGTGTAAATACTGGGCCTCGTCTCAAATGAGCGTTTAGATACTTTGCCATTTCTACGTCGATATTGATAAGTTGCTCTTGGAATGCCAAAACTTCTTGAAACTTCTCGAAGATGACGTTCGTTTTCTATTGCTGAGAAAGTTGCCTGAAGAGTCTCGGAAGTCCAAAACGCTCTTGTAATTTTTTGTCTCTACGTCCGCGGCATCTGAAAACAACATTTAAGAGAAAACTCTATGGGGTAATATCGGCCATGCCGATACTACCTTCATAAAGGTGGCCGAAATTACCCCTAAAACAATCAACTAAAATCTACCATATTATTTAGAAATGCCTAAAGATACCTGGTTGTTAAGTAAACCGTGTGAAAGAAAACATAATTTAGTTCATTTGTATTACTATTTTTACAACTTACCGTTATTGAAATATACAGCCTTAAACACACGTCTTTCTTATAGTACCACGTGTTTTTTTTTAAATTCTCTATAAAAGTTACAAAGTTGCCTCTTATTCTGCCTAAGCGATACTAACCGTTTGTTTTGCTGATATGCTTGATCGGTAGACATAAGCCGCTTCAAATTCTGTATCAGGATGGGAGAAACTTGCCGGCCTGTATAACCCGCACGGCCGGTATTTCCCCACTCTACCCTATATAAAATAAAATCAACTAAATCTTACTATTTTAGGTGTGCAATAACCGAAAATAAACTCTTTTTTTAATATTAGTTCACGTTTAAGAGATACGTGACCTCATGTGCCCCTAATATATTAATCTTACTTTGCCAAATCTACATTTTCACCAAGTTAAGGAAATTCATCACGACAACACCGCATAGTGGGCCCCCAGGGATGATCCCCCATATGCGAAGTCCTAATTCCCTATTGCTTAAAATAAGAGCGATAGCCATTTAAACCCATGTAAATCCACTTTCATGTCTGCCTTGTACTGAACAGTCCCGGTATAATATGGCTATTCTTTTAGGAATTGTTTCTGGAGCATCTCTAACAAGAGTAAAATAGTAGTCGGCAACCATAGAAGCATTCCAGTTTCCCTGGTACCTGTTCTCCATTGTTCATATATCCTGATGGAAGCGTTCGCAGTGCTCATCACTTACAGCTTCGCAGTTGTCAGGAAAATTTCCAGGTCCATTTCCTACAAATGGATCTTTAGAGACATATTGCAACCCATTTTTTGATAGGAGAACAGCATATTTTCAACAAGAGTAATGTAATTGTCAGCTTTTTTATTTCCCAAGAAATTAGTGACGACGAGGCGAAAGTCATTTCAACCGTTTTTTTCAATATCTGTTAGAGTGCTGTCAAAGTGTTCGTCTTTCAGAATATTTCGAATCTGTGGCCCAATAAAAATACCTTCTCTCTATGTTATTCTGCAACCGAAATAAGGCTGATATGCCTTTTTTATCAATGGAGTAATAGATTGCTTCTGAGACGCAAAAGTCACCTCACCACAAACATAACAGAAGTGATCTGGATTGGAACACACTTGCGAGGCATCTCGAATCTCAATCTTAACTATTCGTCTTGAATCACTAACTTCGACTAACCAACCTCTCCGCTTTGTACCTTTTTATATCCCCAAATATGGATTCTAGATTTTTAGAGAATATTTCATTGTTATTATATTCTATTTACAATTTTAAGAAAGCAACATAATGAGTTTTATTTATTATTACCTAAATGAAGATAGAGGACACAATGCCGAATGAGCTGGTAAAAACTACTAGTTTATTGGCCTTTCTTATAGTACCGTCCTCAGGTAAATAATAAAAATGGTGATAAACAAGGGTTCTTTTATCCGTTTAGTCCTTTATTTATTTAAAATATATGTATGTGCTTAAACAAAAATCTAGTATTTATATGCATTCTCACATATTCACAAAAGCATTGGGGATCTTTCTTTAGATCTTTATAAAGGTGATAAAATTCTCCATTGAATCTTCGCTTTGCGTTAATAGGATGCACTGGTAATCTTTATTTCTGTTTAAACATATACCACTTGGTTATATTAGCGTTTAAAATAATATCTTCTTCATCGGAAGAAAATGATAACGCATAGTCCACGTTTATATCTCGATGTCTAGAGACAAACTGATCGACAGGCCAGGCTATGAGCGAGGGCGCTGTGCGGTGCGCCGTTATGGCCATACACTAAGCCACGTGGGTTCGTCAAAGCAGCTGTAATACGTCGGCCGTACAGCGGTGCCAGTCGCTTGCAGTACGCTTAGTGAAGAAGCAAAGTACGTTTTCTTTGAGAATGGCCGATGAAACTGTAAAATTCTGTAAAATGTCTGGAATTTAGAGTCATCTTCTGATAATTCTTTAGAGGCAGTAAATACCCTTTAACTACCATTTTATAGAGATATAAATGCACCCAAAATTTCCTACGTTTCTTCTTGTTCTTACGGGTATGAAGATAATTTAACAAAAGAAGGTCCTCTTCACAGTGTAAACGGTGAGGTCACACTACTAATAAAATAAAAGAAAATCTATTCATTTGTGAATTGTTAAAGGCGAGACTGATCGTCGCTGCAGGACAAATCTTTTATGAGATAAGCTACGTGTGCGGAAGGCCTTACTTGAAAAAATATTTTAAGTTTTTTTTATTAGTGTTCGATTCCTTCATTTTATTCCTAATGTTTTGCATTACAAAAAGTTTTTCGATTCTTTAATAAATCATCTCGAGAGTTCGTGTTAATTTAGAGGTTAAGTTTTAATGGAATAAAAAATAATTTTAAATGTAAGGGTAAAATCCGATTCCTGTGTTTTATCTTTAAATTTTTGTTTGTTTTGACTGGAACAAAAAATAAACCAATATTATTTAAATATTGTTTTCTCCGTTGAGCTTCATTTTAATTTCCCTGGCGGTTCAAATATTTACTATGGTATAACGAAACGAGACAAGATTGCAGGGGCGGCCACTAAAATTAAAGGGGCGGGAAGCAGTTTTTATGAACTTAGATACCTATAAGGTGCAATTAAAGGTGGTTTTGAGCTAGGGTTTTATGTTTCCAAAATCCTCGTTCTAATAGTTTTAATTAAACATGACGCAATGGCCCTAAATTACGATCCTCATACGTCGCCGCCCTATTGTTTTTAGCTGTAAATATCGCAGAAGTAATCGTATTTAGGTACTCTTAAAAGTACCGGTCATTATGGATAGATATGTGACAGGACACGCAATTCCACTGGCATCATCTATTAATTTGCTGGGCCTCAATCTGGGAGGAAATATGTCTTGCATAACCACGTTGTGGCAATCGCCAAGATAGCTTCTCAGAAACTTGGTGTACTCTTCCGACCCAAAAAGTTGTACATACACCTCAACAACTTTTGATACTATACAAAGCCTAGATTCGACCATCACTAGAGTACTGCTCTCTGGAGCTCGTCACCCAAACATACGGCTACTGGATTCAATCGAAAGGACAAAAAGCCTCGACAGCCTAGAACATCGAAGACAGGTTGGTGATTTGACTCCCTTTTACATATATTTCCATGGAAAATGCTCGGCTGACCTTGCCCTCTTAATTCTCCCAGAACGACGAATAGCAGAAATACACGACGAACCACTGCCGCCCATCCATATATGGTTTAGCTTAGTGCTCCTCGAAATACATAATTTAAGAATTCATTCATCTGGAGGACTTCATCCTTCTGGATTGACCTTCCCGTGGTCGTGTTTCTCAACGGACGATAACCTCCAACGATTCAAAACCAACGTGAATCGGTTTATTCGCACACGCACCACTCCCAGAATGCCTTAATGGTACTGTGAGTACCGGTACATTGTTTTATATTAAATAATGATGAATAGGATATCAAAATTGAACAAAAATATTTTTTGAAACTGCTATTGGAAATAATTTTTGAAAAGCTACTGACAATTTTTAGTCAGTTTCGGTTCAGGTTCGTGCCAACTTTTGAAAGTGCCGATATTTTTACATTTTTTAAATAAAACATAAAATATTTAAAAAACGTTACGTTTTAGAGCATTTATTATAATTGCCAATTTAAAGAGGTTGAAATTATCTGTAAACTGACATAATAATATAGAGGAGGGTCCATTTGAAAAAATCGAGTGATATTTATCTAAAGATTGCTACATTTGTACCGATGTAAAAAACACCCTGTATACGATATTGATGCTTTTTTTAGTAAAATTATTCGGGCACCTCTAAGGTTTATAAAAATATAAAAATTTCTTTTTTAGTTTAAATTAGTAATATTTTAAAATAATTTTTTTGATACGATGTTTTTCGAGAAAATTTTAGGAAAAATTGTATAATCTGGCAACGTCGTATAAATCACCAAAATAAAATAGCATATCTTATGTAAAATTTTATGCTGAATTCGATGAGACAAAAAGAAATGCGGGGTACTATTTAAAAAAAATTACTTATTTGATGCCCCGTTCTTTTGGAGCATCCTGTATATCCAAAAATATTTTTAAAATGTGCGCTTTTATTTATCCTAGAACCTTGTATTTAATAAATTTCGATATTTTTAAGAACAATGGAGATATTTGACTTCCTCGCACTAATCAACCACCCTGTATATGAATCAATTTTAAAACTTCTCATCCCTGACAGTAAGTCATATTAAAAATTGGGAAGACACCAGTGGCGGTTCTTCCACAGGAGCAAATGCGCACGTGCACCCCCTAAACAAATAAAAAATATTAATTTATATTCATTGAATATTATTTATCGTACCGACCCTCCCTAATTTTATCGTACCGTCTAACCAAACTGTATATTATAAGCTCTCGATTCATCCGGCAACTTAGCAAAGACAATGACGCGAATGACGCGATATACTCGCATATCGCGCATAAGTGGGCGTGGCATAATGCAGTTTCTCTGTAGTAACAGGTAGAGTGGGACAGCGGGGGATAGCGTGGCTATGGCTATTTAACATGTAAAAGGCGCACAATTTTAGTGTGCGCCGCGCTGTTGTCTGTTCGTGCATGTATTTAGAGATTCGAGCGTGTATGTTTTAATATTATACATTTATTAAGTTAAAATGAATAGTTCCACGGTGGACTATTTAAAAAATAACTTTAGATCTTTGAGTTTAGAGAAAAAAATTGAAGTGAAGAATGCGGGAAGACCTAAACCCGAAATTAATTTAACGCAGACCACAAAGGGTAAATATAGATATTATTAGAAAGTTTAAAAATTAAATATACGAAAAACATAACTGGATTTGTGGATGCAGCACAACTAACCGTTTTTTTTCCTGTTTGTTGTTTGGTCGAAGCGTTACGGAACCTGCCTGGACAAAAAATGGAATAACTTAACACAAAAAATTTAAAAAAATGAAAACACTCAAGCTCATATCAATGCTCAGTTGGAGATACAGTTGTTGTTTAATACACGTCCACGATACTTGTGAACATAGGTCACGAGCCGCAACTGGAAAATTAAGTTGATGATGGTGACCCATGTACGAAACGTCGCATGCAAGATCTGATAATGCCATCGAGAATTAAATGTAGCAATAAGAAAGTAAAGTTTATATTTGGACATCACTTCAAACAAAGTCAGGAATGAATAAAAACCGAAATGCAAAATTTTTGATTTTTCCAAATATTTTGGAAGCCCCTGTATTTATTTTTTTTTTGCGGCAGATTATTCATAATTATGAAACTATACCCCGATTGAAGCGACTTATCTCTTACCGTTTCCGAAATCCCAATGGTAACACCCTGTATAATGTAAAACATCTTTAAAGCATGAAGCCACTGTTAATTCAATTCCTCAATTCGTTTTTAATATTTTTGATAAGTTCTTCGATAATGATTTAATCTTCCGTCCCAGCCTCGTTGTCGGACCCGGTATATTTAGTGTTTTTGTTTCGTTACGGTCTAAATGTAAACGTAATTGTTCCTGTCCTGGATTCGACTTCGCCGTTATATATTCCTTTTGTATAAATATTTTGCCTTAGGAAACGTATATTTACTATTACAATAATAAATGTTGTTTTTAAGGCGGTTAATTTAATTTTAATGAAAAAAAGTTTGCTTTAAAAAAAGCCAAGATTTTCGCGAATTATTTATTCTCCTTAAAAGCCTTCGTCATTAAGTAAGGTTAGAGCATTGGGGGTTTACATTTTCGCCAAACATAAAGTCAATTAAAAATTAAAGAGGAAAAGGTCAAATTAAAACTTTTTTTTTATTAAAGTTCAGTGCGTGTAAAACAAAAAGAAACTTAGTTCGTATCGATTAATCGGTAATTAAATTACCTTCTCTTTTCGCCAGAGAAGTTCCTTGCGATATTGAAGTTTAATTTTTGGAGCAATATAATTTTCCTAAAGGGGTTTTCTGTTAAATACTTTAAAAACTTAATTTAAACAATGTTTAAGCAAAAACTGGAAGCATGTTTTACCGCCTAAAATTAATAATGTAAAAGATCCGTTACCGTGTGAACCCCCTCCCCTAACCAGAAAAATCCCCTATTTCCATTATTGACAATTTTTCTCCCCCTAACCCGAGATACCGCCTATTTCCATTTTATGTTCTGTATTTCTCAGAAGATGTGACTCTTTATGCTCAAGCAGTATACCTTTCTCTCTTAAGGGCCGCTCTCTGCAAATTGCGATTGACGGATTTCTCTTAGACACCCTCACCCATCAATGCCGGTGTTCCTCAAGGGTTCATATTGTCTCCCACTATCTTCTTACCCTACATTAACGACCTTCTAGTGAAAACGAAAAATCCGGTATTTGTTTTGCTGACGATAGCACACTTATCTCATCTTTCTCTTTGAATCCACAAACGTCGGCTGCCGACGCACATCTTCGCAGACAGCATGAAGTATCACGCCTAAACAAAGACCTGGAAGAAATTTTGGCTTGGGGTGACAGTAACCAAGTCGAATTAAACGATAAACAACCCAGGCAGCAGTTTTCTCTAAAAAGGTTTACATTACAGAACGGGATATAGTCATGGACGGACAAGCAATCCCACTACTTCATCTATTATGTTGCTGGGTGTCAATCTGGGAGGAAATATGTCGTCCATAACCAAGTTGTGGCAATCGCCAAGATAGCTTCTCAGAAAACTCTTCCGAATCAGAAAGTTGTACACACCTCAACAATTTTTAACACTATTCAAAGTTCAGATTCGACCATCACTAGAGTATTGCTCTCATGTCTGGAGCGCTGCATCCAAACATACTCTTCGGCTACTGGATTCCATCGAAAGGAGGACCATTCGTCTGATTGGAGACCACGAGCTGACGAAGAACTTCTTTGACTCTCTTTTACAGATATTTTCATGGAAAGTGCTCGACTGACCTTGCTCTCTTAATTCCTCCCAGAGCGGCGAAAAGCAGAAATACATGACGATCCACTGCCGCCCATCCATATGTGGTTAAGCTTAATACTCCTCTACTTCATTATTTAAGAATTCTTTCATCTGGAGGACTTCATCCTTATGGAACGACATTCACGAGGTCGTTTTTACCAACGAATATAATCTCCAACGATTCAAAACCAACGTGAATCGCTTTTTGAGCACACGCACCACTCCCAGAGTGCCCTAAAGGATTTTTCCTATAGTGCTTGTGTGTGATCATAAATAAATAATAATTATTAAATACTTACTCGATTTATTTAAAAAAAAAAATCAGTTTTAAATTTCCAACTTTGACGCCCTGTATAACTATTTCTTATCAAAGAATATTTGCTTAATGGAGTAAGTTGTGCATTTACTTATAAAGTGCGTCCAAAGGCACAATGTCTGTTAAATTGCTTCAGGTTGTAAGCAACTTTTTAATGATTGCTGCTGATTCCCTTAATGAAACAATTTTTTAAAATGTTGACGGTAATTTACGTTATGTTTTAAACAAACATGGGCTCAGTATTTCTATCTGGTTTGTACACGTCAATGTGACGCCTGTTATTACGAAAATAAACACAACAAAAAAGAGACGGTGATTCTATCTGTAGAATCCCCATCTCTTTTTATCTTCTGTCTGTTCCTGTTTTCATTCTAAGAGCTGTTCGGTTCGATATGTATTGGTTAGGAATCGACGGATGTGACTGAAAAGTCTAAACTTTTATATCGTTTACGACAGACTTTCCATATCCATTAATAATTACTATTTTTTCCACAAAGAATATTTAAATGTATATACCGATATTTCAAACATCGCAATACATTGTAACCTATGTACAGGGTGTCCCATTTTCTAAACTTTTATAGGGTATCTCCGTAACTCTTAGTACGATCAAAAAAACACCACAAAAATGTAGGTGTCATGTACTCTTTTTGGATCAAACTTAAAATGATAAAATCAAAATTTGAAAATTTTCACTCGCTTAAGAGATCCGGGGGAAAATCAAAAAATTTTCTATTTCAAAATTACCATATATTTTCTTAGTTAAAAGAGATACAGAAAAATTATTTATATGAAAGTTTCTTT
This sequence comes from Barypeithes pellucidus, assembly GCA_963991005.1. Taxonomy (NCBI): domain Eukaryota; kingdom Metazoa; phylum Arthropoda; class Insecta; order Coleoptera; family Curculionidae; genus Barypeithes; species Barypeithes pellucidus. Next base: position 27,740,446 of record OZ022562.1, read on the forward strand.
ATAATAATGATTTTTTAATAATATGCCGTATTTAGAATAAGTGTACGCGGTCAGGTAAAAAAGTTATCGGACCTAACCCCATTTTTTTAAATGGAACACCCTGTATATTTTAATTTGAAAAAATACCATTTTAAATTCTCTTTTCAAATATATAGCACACCATGGATAGTATTGGTTTCCTAGGCGATTTATTTAAACGTTATTACTTAAACCACAGTAGGCCATGAGACAAAAGCTAATATCCTAGAGACGACTATGTTGACATTCTAGTTGTTATTAACATTTAACGTCAATATCATTTTTACATATTCATTTGTGGAAATGACTTAAGTATCAACATTTTCATAAATTTGATATGATATCTATCATCCATGGTGTGTTATACATTTGAATAGAGAGTTTAAAATCTTTTTAGATTAAAATATACAGAGTGATACATTTAAAAAATGAAGTTAGGTGCGATAACTTTCTTTCCTGACCTCATATACTGAAAACGGCAGATTATTCAACAATCATTATAAATCAACTTCTGTATAAAACATTTTTCTGTATCTCTTTTAACTAAGAAAATATAGGGTAATTTAGAAATTGTCAATTTGTTGATTTTCCCCCGTATCTCTTAAGTGAGCGAAAATTTTCGAATTTTGATTTTACCATTTTAAGTTTGACCAAAGAAGGCCACATGACACCTACATTACATTTTTGATACCACTAACAATTACGGAGATATCCTATAAAAGTGTCGAAAAACTTGTTAAATGACAACTTATAAAAAAGTTGGAATAATCTTAACATTTAAAACTCGTATAGAAATACGTGACAATTCAAGAGACAAAAGGCTTGACTACCACGTTTGTAGCCAAACCAAATCATACTAAGCGGCGCGTTTCAAACGCACTAGGTATTTGAGTCAATATTTTCCTACACTTAGTCGTTGCTAGGCAACGAAAAATAACTGTTAGGAAATATTCATTTCCTTATTGTAAGGAAATGATATTATTTTATAGTTGTTAGTGTTCTACATAAATGATTGAAAGCACGTTGTTCATAAGGAACTAATTTATGTATATTCGTACTTTTTTCTTGATTTCTTTGCCAATAATTCTAATGAAGCAGTATTCACTGCCTCAACCAGCTCTGGAGGAGTCCCAGAAATGGAAAATTAATCATCACATCATTTTATACTGTTTTGCTTTCGGAAACACCAACAATTAAATTTATATGCGTCAAGTTTGACAATTCAACATACGTTTCCATAGTAACGCAACCAATTTTATTACAAATTTCAAAGCACCATTTATTTGTGAATAAAATTATTCGCGATTTTTTCAAAATTACTCAATATCTGTCGATTTTTAAACGATTTTCGGAAAAATAGTATGTTTACCTCGTAGGAAAAGCCACATTCCTGGACTCTGTGTTGCTATCTTCACAGTCGTCCAGGAATGTTAGGCTTTTCCTACTCGGTAAACAATGTACTATTGATGAAATTTTTTTGAAAATCCGATAATGAACTTCTGCTGTTTGTTTTTAAAGTGACATTTTTTTGTAAATTTTCTTAGGTTAGTTAACTTTAATCAGGGTTCCTACAGATCATACTACGGCAAAAAATACACAAGGTGGAAGGATGCCTTGAGATCACACGAAAAAAATATCAAAATTAAATTATTATAGTAAAGATTTTATTGTAATATTTCATATATAATATGGTATTAATTACTTTTTGTATTAGTAATCCGTACCAAAATAATATTGTAAACAGAATTTACAAAAAGACATAATTAGGATCTCTAATAAAAGTATACTAAAATACTAAAATATCTTGTTAATTTTACAACGAAGGTATAGTGAAAACAATTTAACAACGAACAAACTCCAGTAGTTAAATATTTTAAAATATATGGACTGGCTATTATTTAAGTATTTTTTATTGTAAAACTATGAAGTGTTGTAAAAATATGTTGGTTGGTTGGTTGGTTGGTTAAAGGCGGGGATCGGTTTGAAGGCCCGAACTTCAAATCACTGCAGCCTTTCAGCTTATTGTGTACCCCAATCTTTTTAGAAGATGTTTGTTCCTTCTATTAGATCCAGTAACCTTCTACCAAGATTGTCATGTGGGAGGTTGTCACCACGTTGTATGTTCCCGAAGATATTGTGTCTTCTACGGGACAGCGCTACGCAGCGGTATATTATGTGTGAGGCGGTTTCATCCTCTTCGCCGCAGAGTCTACATTTAATGGATCCGTTGTTTATACCTATCCGTTGAAGGTGTTTTCGCAAGTAGCAGTGGCCTGTTAGCAGACTCATCATTTGTTTCAACTGGGGCCGCGTCAGGGTTAGCATCCCATTCGATAGTATTTTCTATGGTTTTCCAATTACGGCCCGTGCGTGTATTTGACCAGGTAACCATTGCCATCGAGATAGTTGTTGTTTTTTCGACCATCTATCTAATGTTGTTTTTGTTGCCTGTTTTGATATTCCAAAGGCCGGTTCGAGGCCCCTGAGACTTTGAGCAGATCCAGCTCTCGCTAGTTCATCCGCTTTTTTATTTCCTAATATCCCAGAGAGATCTCTACCTTGTTCTCCCTGGCCGCCTGTACTTTTAGGTTGGTATGGCACTCCAGTATAAGTTTTGAAGTAAATATATAAGAATAAAAGGCATAAATGAATGCAGCGGATCCCTAGGATTTCGTTTTTCGCAACAAGAAATAGGACCAGAACTTATTTAGATACTATTAGTACTTGGATGGGTGACCATGTGTCAAAATTTTTGCAACACACAAACACTGAAAAAGAACAAATAATTTGATTTAACAATAACGACAAATATGACAGTTATTAATCCGGTAGTATAGTATTTGCAGAATTATACCGTTGATCTGTTGACTGCAATAAAACCTCATTATCCCTTTGACCATAAAATAAATAAGGAAATCCCAAATTTTAAAACATTTTCGAGCAGAGCCGGACCAGGTATACAAATTCAATTTATACCTATGCCTGATGCATATATAAATACAAAGTGATTTTTAATAATTTTAATCTTTAGTGGTTTTCCGGCGAGTAATTTTTAGTTAGGCTTATAGTAGTAGAATGTGGCGTCCTTGGAATTGTGCTGATAGGGGGGCATCTTCAAGTGTAATTTTTAAAAGGAAGCATTTATCTACCGATACCAAACTAATAATTAAAAATGTGTATCAATCGTTGTTGAGTAGAAAATTTTATTCGATGTATGCTTTATATAGCAGAGACGTCTACTTTGACAAAAACTCCTTTATCTTCGGTAGTACTTAAACCTGTTAATCCTAGAAAAAATCGGAGTGATTCTGGCACATTTAGAAGCGTTGACGAAAATGACATGGATTTATTAAGAAGAAAGATTTACCAAATGTATGAGGCACAAACTGTACCCACCTTGATTTCCCTCAAAGAGCGGATGATTAAAGACGAAACAAATATCTCTTGTAGCCTTTCAAGCCTTAGGAAAATATTGGGTAAAATGGGTTTTAAATACCGAAACATTGATAAAAGACAAACATTAATGGAATCTCGACGTTTACGGGAATGGAGACTTAAATACTTAACAGCTATTAAACAATTTAGAGAATAAAATCGTCCAATTATTTACCTTGACGAAACATGGTTCGATATCCATGACACTCCAAGAAAAGGTTGGGATGATTCTTCCAAAAAATGTCAAACCAAGATACCATCAAATAAAGGCAAAAGAATCACAATATTACATGCTGGTTCAGAGAACGAGGTTGTTCCAAATTGTCTGTTGCTCTCAGCTAAAAACATAGCAGATTCTTCTTTAGATTACCATCAAGATACCGACGCACAACTTTTTGAAGATTGGTTTAAACATAAACTCCTTAAAAATATACCTGAAAATAGCGTCATTGTAATGGACAATGCTAGTTATCATAGTCGACAAGCAAAAATCATTCCCAATTCTAATAATACAAAAGCAGAAATTCAAAATTTTATGATTGAAAATGATTTATATTTTGAAGAAACTTACAAAAAACGAGAACTGCTAGAAGTATTAAAAGCTTTTAAAATAAATAAGGAATACGAGTGTGACTATTGACAAACTTGCAGCAGAAAATGGACATACAGTGTTGCGTCTTCCTCAGCACTATTGTATATTCAATCCTATCGAGCTAATATGGCACCAATTAAAATCCAATATTAGGAGAAATAATATTTCTCCTACATTAAATGCATCTGTAGTAGAATTAATTAGAAACGAAGTAAGAAAAATTTCTGCAGACAGCTGGAAAACTGTGTACAGCAAATAAATAAGGAAATCCCAAATTTTAAAACATTTTCGAGCAGAGCCGGACCAGGTATACAAATTCAATTTATACCTATGCCTGATGCATATATAAATACAAAGTAATTTTTAATAATTTTAATCTTTAGTGGTTTTCCGGCGAGTAATTTTTAGTTAGGCTTATAGTAGTAGAATGTGGCGTCCTTGGAATTGTGCTGATAGGGGGGCATCTTCAAGTGTAATTTTTAAAAGGAAGCATTTATCTACCGATACCAAACTAATAATTAAAAATGTGTATCAATCGTTGTTGAGTAGAAAATTTTATTCGATGTATGCTTTATATAGCAGAGACGTCTACTTTGACAAAAACTCCTTTATCTTCGGTAGTACTTAAACCTGTTAATCCTAGAAAAAATCGGAGTGATTCTGGCACATTTAGAAGCGTTGACGAAAATGACATGGATTTATTAAGAAGAAAGATTTACCAAATGTATGAGGCACAAACTGTACCCACCTTGATTTCCCTCAAAGAGCGGATGATTAAAGACGAAACAAATATCTCTTGTAGCCTTTCAAGCCTTAGGAAAATATTGGGTAAAATGGGTTTTAAATACCGAAACATTGATAAAAGACAAACATTAATGGAATCTCGACGTTTACGGGAATGGAGACTTAAATACTTAACAGCTATTAAACAATTTAGAGAATAAAATCGTCCAATTATTTACCTTGACGAAACATGGTTCGATATCCATGACACTCCAAGAAAAGGTTGGGATGATTCTTCCAAAAAATGTCAAACCAAGATACCATCAAATAAAGGCAAAAGAATCACAATATTACATGCTGGTTCAGAGAACGAGGTTGTTCCAAATTGTCTGTTGCTCTCAGCTAAAAACATAGCAGATTCTTCTTTAGATTACCATCAAGATACCGACGCACAACTTTTTGAAGATTGGTTTAAACATAAACTCCTTAAAAATATACCTGAAAATAGCGTCATTGTAATGGACAATGCTAGTTATCATAGTCGACAAGCAAAAATCATTCCCAATTCTAATAATACAAAAGCAGAAATTCAAAATTTTATGATTGAAAATGATTTATATTTTGAAGAAACTTACAAAAAACGAGAACTGCTAGAAGTATTAAAAGCTTTTAAAATAAATAAGGAATACGAGTGTGACTATTGACAAACTTGCAGCAGAAAATGGACATACAGTGTTGCGTCTTCCTCCGCACTATTGTATATTCAATCCTATCGAGCTAATATGGCACCAATTAAAATCCAATATTAGGAGAAATAATATTTCTCCTACATTAAATGCATCTGTAGTAGAATTAATTAGAAACGAAGTAAGAAAAATTTCTGCAGACAGCTGGAAAACTGTGTACAGCATGTATTTAAGGTGGAAAATTCTTACAATTGTATGATTACAAATGTTCAACCCTTAATTATAAGTTTAGGCTTAGATGAAGATAGTGATAGTGATACAGAGTTAAATTTTGAATAAATTATCAACAGTTTCTTAGAATTTAATTACTTTTTATTGTACTTGTTATCCTAATAGTTATACTTTTAAATTATATTATTTTCAATTATCATTAATTGTTATCATTATTTTACATTTATTATAGGTACCTAAAACTAAAAATACCTATCTATTTATTTTAAATTATAAAAATAAATCATGTGGTGTGGTATACATTTTCAAGCCGGCCCTGATCCCATTTATTGAGCCTTGAAGAGGTTGAGGTGTATACAATAGGGTTTAATCAGGTAGTTTATATATGGCAGTAAGAGTCAACGGTATAATTCTGCAACAACTATATCAAACGGGAAAATACGTATGAAAGATGGCCGTTCCAATGAGGGCTTTATAAAGAGTATGTTCCGAACGCTCCCAATGGTTTTTCTGGAAAGTTGTTTACAACCTACCGTAGACTGTGAATTGTTTATTCTTCAAAGACTGTGAACCACAGCCGTATCCTCCTTGATTTAAGATCGTTGCTAAGTTTGTTTTTTTTTGGCTAAAGGTAAAAAATCAATCTCAGGGTAACTTTTTATGAGCCCTTGCCAACATTGAAAACTTTTCACGACAAAAATTAACGCTCCCTAGTTTAACCCCCAGCTCATATTATTCTCAATTCAGCCATCATCGATCGTCAAACTTTTCGGGTTAAACTTTTTATTTTACTTTGTACTTAGGAACTTTTCGGGGCTGCAATAGAAAACCTAAACAAACAGCAATCGGCTGCCATTATTACGGGACTTCCCACCTCTTTCCTGTTACACAAAGAGTGGTTGCCACCCCTAAATGAACTTTGACAAGCTTTTAATATCAGATAGGCCATTAGGATCAATGCAAACCATGCCAAAGGGGGCATGCAGTTAGATAATAACAGCCTCACAAATAGCATACAGGGTGGCCCATCGAAAACAGTCCAGCAAGGTTTACGGCTGTGGACGTGAAATTTAAAAGAAAAAACCTCGGACCCGTAAACTTGTGTTTTCAAGGGGACACGTTTCACTATTAATTTCATCCCTGTAACCTCAACCCCCTAGCGGGGGTGGCTACTGCCCCTGTTTTTTCAAATGGGAATGGGTATGTTGTCTTTTTAAAGGGCATTAAATTCTCTTTAAAATGGCGCTTCGTTTTGTAAATTTGCCACGGAATTTGAAACATTTCACTGCACCTCTTATCAAGTACACTGGTTTGTGCGTAAACAATTTTTTTTTAAAGTAATAAGTATCAGTCAATTCAACTTTATCTTCAGTACAGTGGTTGCTCCAGATGTACATACGTTATTTCTGCGCTATTATTTTCTTTGGATTTGATCGTGACATAAAAAATGGTTTATTCTATTGAGGAGAGAGTGGAAATTATTGAATTGTATTTTATAAACAATCAGTGTGCAAGAGTAACGGTAATTTTGTTTAATGATAGACATCCAGATAGACACGTACATCATGGTTATATCCTAGAATTAGGGGCAAAATTTGGGAAAACTGGTTCAGTGGCAAATAAAAAAGGATCATTGAAAATCCGGTAAGAAATGAAGCAGTAGAAGTAGCTGTTCTGGGTCAAGTTAGTATGAATCCAACATTAAGTACCAGAAAAATGTCTGATGTAACGGGAATTTCGCGGACCACTGTACAGCGAATTCTGAAACATTATAAATGGCACTCATACAAAATTCAACTTCTCCAAGAATTGAATGAATATGATAATGACCGCCGTTTACACTTTTGTGAAGTAATGTCAGAACAAGTATTAAATTCTCCGAACTACCTTTTTAACGTTTGCTTCTCAGACAAATGTTCTTTTTTTCTTAATGGTACTGTCAATCGACATAACTGTCGTTACTGGTCCGACACGAATCCAAGAATTTACCGCGAGGTTCATACTCAAAATCCTCAGAAATTAAACGTTTGGGCTGGTATTTTCGGTGATCACATAATTGGACCATTTTTCTTACTGGGAAATTTAAATGGAGATACTTATTTAGACTTGTTGGAGAATGCTGTCAACCCAGCGCTGATGGAAATTATGGAAAACGACCAACGTTACCAGGAAGAAAATCCAATATTTCAACAGGACGGGGCTCCCCCACATTATGCATTACCCATACGCCACTTGTTGGATGAAACGTTTCCTGGTAGATGGATTGGGAGAAGGGGTGCTATTGAATGGCCCGCGAGATCGCCCGATTTATCTCCCCTTGATTTCTTTTTGTGGGGACATCTAAAATCCTAAATTTATGCCACCCAACCCGAATCCTTAGAAGATTTACGGAACCGCCTTACTAATGAATGTCAACAAATTACACCAGATGTTCTTCACAATGTCCGAGAACACTATGAACAATTGTTGTACCATTGTATGGAGGTGAATGGCGGACATTTTCAACATTTAATAAGATAACGTACGTATTACTCAACAAAATTACATTTTTTAAAACGCAATTTCACGCCGGCGCGTAGCTCCAATTTACAAAACAAAGCGCTATTTTACAGAGAATTTAATGCCCTTTAAAAATATGTATCACAACATACCCATTCCCATTTGAAAAAACAGGGGCAGTAGCCACCCCCGTTAGGGGGTTGAGGTTACAAGGATGAAATTAATAGTGAAACGAGTCCCCCTGAAAACACAAGTTTACGGGTCCGAGGTTTTTTAAATTTTCACGTCCACAGCCGTAAACCTTGCTGGACTGTTTTCGATGGGCCACCCTATATATTACAATAGATGCTACTATATAATTTTGGCTGTTAAATTACAAACAGGAAAGGGATCGCATTATAAAGCCCGAACCCTAGAACCTCACGAGGCAATTGCAGCAATTCAATTGCGTCTTCGAAATTGCACCTAATTTAAACTTGACTTTACAGTCGGTAGTTATTTTCTTGCAGCAGCAATTCTTCTCTTGCGACCATAAAAATAGCATGGAGGTACGCACAGTCAAGCGTTCGCGATCAGTTGGTGCTTTTCCAAAAGTTAGACCAACAGTTGGTAGTGTCGAAACGTCTAAAATACCCCCAGAATTAGAGATTGGCAAACCTCCTCATTTTGATTAGCAGTTAAAGTAGCTACTGCTACTTAGAAATAATAGTTAAAGAAAGCTGCTACGAGTTAGCAGTACCTACTTTTGCATAATGCAAATTTAAGTGCCATTAATTTGAAGAAGCCATTACCAGAGAGAGATCTAATCGGGAAATATCAAATCCCCCTCTACTTATAACTGAAAGAATGGCTAAAAAGAAGTGTAGTTAAAATAATGAAACGAATGTTAGACGATTTATACAATAGTTAACTATACAACCAAGAATATTCTTACAGCAAATATTTTAAGCTTCAAGCTCTATAAATTCGCCCTAAGAACTTTCTTTCTCTCCATTAAAAGAGATCTATAAGAGCAAAAACCCAGATTTACTCCGTAAAAGTTGTGTAATATTGAAGGTAAGTGGAAAAATACAAAAAAGGTGCAAAATATACTTATTAAACAACCCTTCCTACTCAACACCCGAAACCCATGAAAATAATTAGTCTGTTTTCCAATATCCACTCGTATTCAATATCCTGAAATCCGCACCGTCGGAGTTTCTTTACATCTCGATTTAATGGATTAAAAAGTCTAGGCCCTAAATTGGAAAAATAACCTTTTCCGACAGTTTTTCTGGTCTATTTGTTCTAAGATTTTCTTAATGGCTTAGTCTGGTAGTATAAGAATGAAAAACGAACAAATTAGTTACGACTTCCTAAACATACAGAGTAGTAATGGGCGTCGCTTGGGAGTGGCAAGATGGGGCACTTCCCCCCCCCCCCCCCCCCTTGTAAGTTGTCAGCTTACTTGAAAAGATAGTTGGTATGTTTTTTCTCAGATTTTGTACGTATTTTTAAAGTCTATCAACCGCGTAAATTCGCCGTTCCTGGCGGTGTGGGTGGAAAAATATCTCTCTTAATCGAAACGAAGAAAAATTCTATACAGGGTGTTTCCTAACCTCTCTAAAAAAATGAACGAGGTGACTCCTCGCCTTATTTTAAGACGAAAATGTGGTATAAAAGTTTTTCTCATCTCGCTTCGTTTTCGAAATATAGGGTATTCAAAAAAATATTGTATTTTTCATTTTATTAATTAATGCCAATGATTTGATAATACTTACGATTTAAAAACTTTGAATAATGAAGTCATATGAGCAAAAGTCAAATAAATTGCTGCAAATGTCCTCCAAGAGCCAGTAAACACCCATGTACACGACGCAACGTGCTAAATTGTCTTTTACGTGTTGGAAAATTTCGGGACTGGCGCGAATCGTATTAAAAAATGAATGTGAGCCATTTCTTGATTGGTAAGCTCAGCCATTATGAAAAGTATGTAATGTAGTACAAATAAATTCAACAACAATTCAAAAGGATATTATTTGAAAAATGTTAAACAGGAGACAAATGTCACGGAGAAAACAAATGTGGTTGCCATGGAACGAAGCAAAGCCTACTCGTATAATTTGACGATAAAAATACGAAATTAACAAAAAAATTAAGGTACTCTTTTACCCAGATCCCCGCAAATGAATTAATTGTAAAATTTAAAATTGACCCAAAGAGAAGTGCACTAATCCTTTATGTTTAACAAATATCATTAGAATATCGATTGGCATTAATTAATAAAATGAAAAAAACAATATTTTTTAACACCCTGTATTTCGAAAACGAAACCACATGCGAAAAACTTTTATACCACATTTTCGTCTTAAAATAAGGTGAGGATTCGCCTCCTTCATTTTTCAGAGAGGTTAGGAAACACCCTGTATAAACAAATTTATAAAGAAATTTTAGACATACCTATTATATGCCCAAAACTAATTTTGAATCCTATTCAAAATTGTTTCTGTACTGACTATTTGACACTTTATTGAAGTAATATAAAATGTTTGATTCTGTTCAACTGAAAATTAACTTAAAAACCTATTACTTCCGTGTTAGTCCAGAGAACCTTTTTTGGTTTAAAATGAATAAATACTTCTGGGGGTAATACGAAATACAACTGGCCTGGACACTCATGAGATCTCATTGTAGTATTAACAAACAATGAACTTTTTTACGATTAAATTATTGCATTTTTAGCATTACAACCGTAGAATACCTTACAATACAAATAAGCAACTAAGCAATGTTTCTTAATATAAATATTGAGTTAATTTTTGGTTTATTTTCCGCCGTCTATTTTTGTATATAGGTCGTAAAACCGGGATTGTTTTAAAAGTCCTGAAAAATCTCCAGAAAATCAGGCTTTGGAAAACTCTCCTTGAAACAAAAAATAACTTTTGTTCGTCTGCTGTGACCTAAGTAAAAATGTCGCGCTTTTTAAATTAAGTAAAACGAGAATTCGTCGAACTTTCTGTCAAGTTATCAGAATTCATACCTTACCGCATGGGTTTTCTAGTATTTATTATAAATTTGACCAAATGTAGGTGTGTATTTGGGCTTTATCCACACACGCTTTCGCTTACAAAAGGCTTCCCCCTTTTTGTTGCTACTGGCGTCCTGGTTTTTAAGTTTATTGGATGACCTTGTACCCGGTGTCCATTTCTCGGTGGTTTTACGGGTTTGGTTTCCGTTATTAGTAAAGATAGAAGGATGCGGTTTTCGCAGCACTGTGCTACTTTTTCATGAAACAAAAGATTGGAATTAGAATTAGAAGAATTAGTAATTTTATAGGCCTCCAAGTTTTCGATCTATAGGATGTTTTTGAGAATTTTACATTTTGGGACACCTCCGTATTTCAGTTACCCTGTAACTTATCGGAAAGAAATAAAAGCTCTCTTTGTAGTTTTTTACATAGAATCCAGTGACGTATTCACATTTATTTCGATGTTCAATAGTTTTGTAGGTATCTCGAAAGACGATAGCAGGACAAAATAATTTTTCCAAGGTCAAAATTTAATTTAATTGAACCTTGGCTAAAATCTACCATAAGAAAAATCACGAGACTGATGAAATAAATGTGATTTGCTTCAATTGAAACAAATCCTATTACAATGACCTAACATAAAATGTGCTTTTGCTTCAATTGAAACAAATCCTATTACAATGACCTAACATAAAAGAGAACCATTTGAAAAATATAGAGAAAGTTGCATGCATGTTCAATTTTTGCTTCTTATTGCCTACTCAAAAAAATTGTATATTTTTTAAAATACGTAACTTTCGGGCATACTATTGAGACTAAGACTAATGTATTATATATTTTGTGAGAAGCTTATTAAAAACTGAAGTACATTATTAAAAAATATATAGGGTTACCCATTTAAAAAGAAGCAAATTTGTTTTTTTATTGAGAATTACTGAACGTCGAAAAAATCTGAATTCGTTACTGGATTCTACGGAACAAAATACAACGAGAACACTTTAGTTCTTTTTGATAAGTTACAGGGTAACCGAAATATGGGGCCTGTCCCAAAATGTAAAATTCTCAAAAACATCTGGTATATCAAAAACGGGGAGTCCTAGAAAAATTCTAATAGGGGCATCTTTCGTTTCATAAAAAAGTAGTAACATGCTGCGAAATTCGCATCCTTCTATCTTTGTTAACGTTATAACGGAGATACCCCGTAAAACCATCGAAAAATGTACACCCTGTACAATAGAGCACCTGTAGCGTACCAAAGTAGTAGAAAATGTCATATTTCAAATGACGTTTGATTCCTATAATATCAAAAATACATAAATTACAAGGCATCACATTTAAAAAATGTATCTTTCATTTGCGCTTTTTTGACTCACCTTGTAGAGTCGTTATAATGCGTTTTATGCAATTTGTGCCACTATTTATTTGTGTGTTTGTACAATTTGTACCTCATTTATTACAAGCCTCCTAATAACCGTTATTTTGAGGTGTAAGAATCAATAGAATATCATGAATAAAAGTTTAACTTCAATTCAGAATGCATTTTATCCAATGCAATGCCGTCTCATATTTTTTCATTGCTTTCGAATGAAAGGCCACACCCTAATAAAAGCGAACCGCCCTGCATTAGAAATTCCCTCTATACTTTTATGAACAATTTAACATAAATGTCACAACAAATATGGGAACAGTTGGTCTTTATATTATTACCTGCCAATAAGGGCAATGGGTGAAGCGGACAATAATTTCGTAAGTGGAAACCATTGTATGGTGCGGCACAATCGTCACAATCTTTTTATATCGTCTATAAGGGGGAACATTTCGGTATATTGCCGCCACGAGTATCTACATCTGTTGAAATAAGACACCCATGGATTTATTCTTTTTATGTTATCGGGCAGGAAATGTATGAATGCGTGCTGATTCCAACAAAAGATAGTTTCAGAGGAATAATAAAACATCGAGATACTTACAATTAGATAAAAAGACCCACTTATTTAATTTTAAATGAACTAACGAATGGTAAAAGGAACACCGGACTGGTTGTCACATTATTTTCCTTCGTGTCTTACGCACATACAGGGTGCCCCATCGAAAACAGTCCAGCAAGGTTTATGACTGTGTACGTGAAAATTAAAAAAAAACCTCGGACCAGTAAACTTGTGTTTTCAGGGGGACACGTTTCACTATTAGTTTCATCCATGTAACCTCAACCCCCCTAGCGGAGGCGGCTACTGCCCTTGATTTTTCAAATGGGAATGGGTATGTTGTGATACATCTTTTTAAAGGGCATTAAATTTTCTTTAAAATGGCGCCTTATTTTGTAAATTGGATCTACGTACCGGCGAGAAGTTGCTCTCTCCTCAATAGAATAAACCATTTTTTATGTCACGATCAAATCAAAAGAAAATAATAGCGCAGAAATAACGTTTGTTGATCTGGATCAACCACTTTATTGAAGATAAAGTTGAATTGACTGATACTTATTACTTAAAAAAAAATTGTTTACGCACAAACCTGTGTACTTGATAAGAGGTGCAGTGAAATGTTTCAAATTCCGTTGCTGGGCGGCGCGTAGCTCAAATTTATAGACCAAAGCGCCATTTTAAAGAGAATTTAATTTCCTTTAAAAAGATGTATCACAACATACCCATTCCCATTTGAAAAAACAAGGGCAGTAGTCGCCCCCGATAGGGGGGTTGAGGTTATAGGGATGAAATTAATAGTGAAACGTGTCCCCCTGAAAACACAAGTTTACGGGTCCGAGGTTTTTATAAATTTTCACATACACAGCCGTAAACCTTGCTGGACTGTTTTCGATGGGCCACCCTGTATATAACCATTATGCAATTATGTCCCCGCTGCATCTGCATCTGCAATTATGTCCCCGCTATGGGCATCGAAAGGGTAATAGTAGGGATTTCAACTTTTTTAATGTTAATTTCACTTGTTAGTTAGGAAAAATATTGCAATTAAAATTTCGATTAGTTCGAATTAAAACGGCGTTCCATGCATACGATTTCTGACTCCTTTAAAAAAATTGTTGTTAGGTAATGAAAGTTTATAAGCACTAATATACCGACAACAATGTGGATGAACCATTTTTTATTCTGTAATTTGAAAAAGCATCCAGAACCAAAGATGGCGACGAATACCAACAAACAAATAATGTGGGGCCGGCTCTGACGCGATCGATACAATTTTCGCCCTACTGTGCAAACTCAATAGTACCACGCCATATCCCATAGCGGGACACTTTTTGTATCTAGGAACGTGCGTATTGGCAATATAATGGTTATATATATGTGGTCATGCTGCAGTTTTAACGAATTCTTACTTAAAAGAAATTTGCTTTGATGCGGTTTCTAGTGGTATTTTTTCGAGATTGAAAATCGTGTACCTGAAATACGCCGCATGTGGTCCTTATAGACAGGGTTTAGGGGTGGGAGGGGAGAAGTCTTTTTGGAGCCCCTATATTTTTAAATACACATTTTATCATATTGTTCTTTTTTATTCAACATTCAGTCAAAAATTAATATAATAACTTTTTGATTTAAAACCGGCGTTTGCAGGCATTGTTATTTGATTTTTAGTAGGGACTTGTGCGCTTAACATGGATTCGTAAACAGTGCTTTTCGCTAGTTCGCAGCAATTCGCTCGCGTATGACGAATGACGAATCGACTCATAGTGTGGAGCTACCTTTAGGTGTGTAAATAGTCAACAGACGCCAGGCCAGGGGTAGTGCCCGCCCCCTGTTGCAACGCCACTGGTTCTTATTCAAGTTTTTAGGCGGTCGATTGAAAATAAAGTATGTAGTGTTCTCTAGGACACATTTAAATACAATAAGCCATTTTCATAACATCTTTTATTTTAATAAATCAGAATAGTTTTGCATTCGTAAAAGGCAAAAATTATGAGTAGAAATGAAAAAACTAATAGGAGGAAGAGAGGAACAAGAGGGAGGATCTTAATCAAACATTTGACGCAAATATAGCTTCTGTTTATTTGCAAAGAATTTTAAAAGAATAAAGTCATATTTATTGTCGACTAAACAAAATAAGATTTCTCAGTTATGCTTTGAAAATTTTAAAAAATTTAGAAAATTAATGGCTCTTTTATTTCATAAAAATACTAAACTTTTATATGCAGGATAATTAAAAAATTATCCATTTCTGATATTATAATGTAATAAATATTTATAATGCATTTTTTTTTAAATGTATGATATGTATACAGGGTGTTCCTTAATGGCGTGCTAATATTTCAGGGTGTGATTCCTAATGTCATTTTATAAAGAAAAGTTCATATGAACATATGTCCGCAACGGCTTAAATTTCTTGCTACAGGGTGTCGAATTTTTATTTTTTAAATGGTTATTTTTTCATATCTCCGAAAGCACTTTAGATATTATTTTCAATTTTAGTATATGTTAATAGATTATAGAACAACAATTTTAGTTAGAAAAGTTATTCAATTGTTCCACTAGTGGCGCCCCTGCAAACATGGCCACTGATATTTTTAACAAAAAAGATGGTACACCACTGCCATTTTTCCATGTGGATATTTTTGATGAGTAGCCTGGTAAATTCTACATGAAAACGGTCTCTTGAGTTTTTCTCGTCAGACGAACCCGTTCTTGATTAAAACCACTAAATTTCATATTGAAACTCATTATTATTAACATTAGTGAAATTAATGATAAATTTTGTTTTATAAAAATTGTTGGTGTGGGCAATTCGATGCGAAAACGCGCGGAAGCATGTCTTTTAAGTGAAGGTGGTCATTTCTAACAATTTTTATGAAACAAAATTTATCATTAATTTTATCAATGTTAATAATAATGAGTTTCAATATGAATTGAGTGGTTTTAATCAAGAACGTGCGCCTGACAAGAAAAACTCAAGAGACCGTTTTCATGTAGAATTGACCAGGCTAATCAAAAAAAATATCCACATGGAAAAAAGTCAATGGCGTACCATCTTTATGGTATAAAATATCAGCGGACATGTTTGCAGGGATGCCACTAGTGGAACAATTGAATAACTTTTCTAACTAAAATTTATGGTTCTAGATCCTATTTTAACACATACCAAAATTGAAAATAATATCCAAAGTGCTTTCGGAGATATTAAAAAATCATAATTCAACACTCTGTAGCAAAAAATTTAAGCCGTTGCGGATATATGTTCATATGAACGTTTCTTTATAAAATAACCTAAGGAATCACACTCTGAAATATTAGCACGTCATTAACGAACACCCTGTATATGTAATTTGCCATTACCTGCAGAATTACATACTTTATCTAATTGCTAAGTACATAAATGTTTCTAGTGTAACTAGTTTTTATGTTAAAAAAATGTCTTATGAGTAATAATTTATTATAGCAGGAAGGTATAATTTTGAACATACCATGTATAAAAAATATATTTTTAAGAACTTTACGCCACAGTTCCTTTATTTTAAGCTAAGTCAAGCTAAGCCTCGTTTGAAATATTTCATACTCTACGGGAAAACTTACAAAACATGGCTATAGATATTAATTAAAAAAAAAAAATACGGGGAAACTATTTCGTCTAGGTTGGATGATCCTATTCGTTATACTCATTTTTTTTTGTTTATTTGGTTGGCTGCAGAGCTCTAACAGCATGCATTACTTTATTTGTTAAGATTTGAGGGCAGTCATTATTATTATTCTACTTTTTTATATCTAAAACTAGCTTACCTAATAAAACACTAACTTTATAAGGATTGTTAACTTGAAGAAAATAAAATACTTTGTGAGTACTTACTTTGTTGGTTACCATTAGGAGTAGATAGCTGGAAAACTGGAATTTATGGAGTAATAAATAAAATGTAATATATTCCGTTATGAAACATATAGATTATTATTTGGTAAACATCTTACTTAATATCAAATATATTACATTTTAAGTAACGTCCAAGAAGTATAAAATAGCATCAAGTCGTATGTTTCTCTAGAACTATTTATTACTTATCACCTTGTAACTATATTTCTTAACTTCTACGCACTTGCATCAATGTGCTATTGCAACTTTAATCCATTTAGAAAAAGTGATTCCTGTTTACCTTTAATAAAATCATCCATTAATCTAGGGAAGTCATGATCCCTCCCCCGAAATAAACAGAGGAACACAAAAACGAAATTCTGGATAGCTACTTGAATAAAATAGTAATTCATATTTTCTTCCAATAATTGTCGGTCGTCTACAAAATGATGTCACATTGATGCATTTTCAAATTTCTGAATTAAAAGAAATCAGATGGAGTTAAATCTACATTAAATGGAATGTAATTCAGCGAAAGGAAGCTACACTCATCAAATATGGACTGAACATTGCTGCTATTTGAACTTCTGTCGCTGCGATCATATTACCTAATTAAAAGAAGTAAAAATAGAATCAAATCCAGATTATATGGCGGATAATCCAGCTGGAGAAAGTTATATACGCCACAAATGTGCTGAACATTAGCTGCTTTTTGAACTTTTATCGTTGCGATCATATTTCTGAATTAAAAGAAGTCAGATGGCGTCAAATCTAGATAATATGGAGGATAATCCTGCTAAATAAAGTTACACTAGTCAAAAATGGGTTGGGCGATAGCTGCTTTTTGAACTTTTGTAATTGCGGTCATATTTCTGAATGAAAAGAAGCCAGATGGCGTCAAAGCCAGATTATATGGTTGGTAATTCTGCTAAAAAAAGTTACACTCGCCAAAAATGGGTTGACCGTTAGCTGCTTTTTGAACTTTTGTCATTGTGATCATATTTATGAATTAAGAAACGCTAGATGGAGTCAAATCCAGATTATATACTGGGTAATCCAGCTAAAGAAAGTTACACTCGCCAAGCATGAGTTGACCATTAGCGGCTTCTTGAAGTTTTGTCGTTGCGATCATATTCTTGACAGTGTCATCATCATTCTTCAAGTCAGATCAAGATTAGATGACGAATAATCTAGTAGAATGAATAGTAGACAACGCCAAATAATTATTCACAGTATCTTCACCCGGAACGCACACTCCGGAGTGTATAGTTTTATACTATTTTTGCAAAGAAAAAAATTATAGATATTTATGTTTTTATCCGATCTGCGTTTAAAAGAGAGAAGAAATACGGTTATCTTATAAATAAAATAAAGATTTATCGTAAATTTTTCGGTAAGTAAAGGAAAAGGTCATGGCAAATGAAAAAGCAAAGGAATACGAATTGACTTCTTTAAATATTATAAAAGTTCGTATACAATTGATTTATATAAATTTAAGGAATATGGTGCGCAGTAAATGCAACAGATTTTTTTATACAGCGTTATTCAAATTAAGTGTCCATTATTGGTCAAGTTTGATATTATTAAATATACAAAGCTAGTTTTGATTAGCAAACCAGATCTGTTCTTAACTCTATTTAAGAAAGTCTATGCTTGTCAGGTGGTATTAATATCAAATACCAATATGGAAAATTATTATTTCCCAGACCACCCGATGATCCTTATACAATAAGGGCGTATTTTCGTCTACACAGTAGCACTTTAAAATACTATTTCAGATTGAATGGTACTACCAAGCCCAAGCCCTCTCCATTGATAGGATGCAACCACCTGCAGACCGGTTTCGAACTTATTTGTTCTCGTCAGTACAGGGTAGGTGTACATACCCATCATCAGAGAGGACTTTAACTTAACGCTGTACTATCGACGGTAGTCGATAAAATACAGCGCGCAGCGCCATCTTAACTCTCTTCAAGATAGAAGAATGCAAAAAATACGATTGAGCCTAGTGTTTTTCAGTTTGTTCGGGTTTGCTTGTAAAAGTAAAATTTTAATTGGAAATCCCTATATATTATATTTTTCTGGTAATAATTTTAGTTTTAAGCTTATAATGAATTTCCAATAAATTTTTTGAAATTTCTCAATATTCAAGTAGCAAGTAGTATTGTTAGTAAAATCGTAAGGAGGTTGTGAGAAGCATATGAACTTAAGGATTTGATGGCATTAAGATAAGATATGAATCGTTGAGCTAGGAAAATAATGAACGTGCGCACCACCTGTATCAGTATAATTCAAATCGAGATTGTGTAGATCAAGCGAGACAAAATCACGTAAGCAGCTAATGGACGTTATTACTATTATGATTGCCTTAGATATAGAAAAATATTTGATTGTAGCACTCTGTATAAACTTTATTTGTTGAAATGATTTGTATTTTTTATTTAGCAGAAGCTGAAAGTGATAAAATGTCTCATTTATTCTTAACGGAACGGTTTCTCGACAATATGACGTATTTTGGAGAAACAGTAATTATTTTGTTACTTCGCGTGGCATGGCGATACTTTTGTGCCAGTGTCTAACCTAGATATTATATATGATATATCTAATTGGTTTAATTTAAAAAATAAATCAAATAAAAGTTAATTTTTATGTAAGACACATGTATCAATTTAAATTTATATACGTTAGAATTTTATTTAGTGTGCAGAAAATCCTATTTGAGTCCAAGATAATACTAAACTGACCTATATCCACTTCAATTCAACCAAGTGAGCGATATTTTCCGAGACTCTACCGAAAATTTAGGAGCGATGTGCCAAAAACGAGGACAAAAAGGAATTTCATATAACCGAGGCTATGTAAATTTTAGCTATTGCCTATTTTGAAGCCTACCGTGAGAATCCCATACGAGAGTTATTGATTATAAAAAAGTACAAATTTATTCCTTATTGTACCGACTAGTTCAAGATGTTTTGGCAGGGAATCCTGAGAGGAATGGTCAATGATATCTTAACAACGATCAATAGATAGGAACAAATGGTCCTTTTCAGTGGCCATCCCGATCAGCACACTTAATCCCGCCTGACTTCTTTTTATGGGTTTGTTCGTTATTTAAAGCACCGTTTCTCAAATTGGGGTCCACGGACCCTTTGGGGGTCAGCGAGCAACTAATTAGGGGTCCGCGAACCCCTAAGTGGTAACCAAATGTTACAAAAACAAAATATCGTAATCGACTTAATGCCGAACTAGACATACAGGGTGTCCCAGAATATGTGGGCAATCTCCCGGGTTCAGATAGAACACTTAAAAACAATAGAAGAAGTTCATATAAATTATATATATAAAAAAATATTTTTGTTCCATATGGTTTTTTGCATTAGTTGTTGTTTTATGTTCATAAACTTCCCTCATTGTTGTTATGGTATTTTTCACATGTACCGATTTAAATAAAAATATTTGCATTTAATGTATGAACAAAAATTTTTTTTTCGGAAACAGTTCATTTTATCGACATTGATCAAGAGTACCTTTTCTCACCTTAAGGTTTAGAATATTTAAAAAAAATTATTGTCGTTCCTTCATCATCATACAGGGTGTAAAAAAAGAATTTTTGTGTCACGTCTAGTCCGTCCCTGTCAAATTAAATAAGCCAAATGTGTTTAAAGGGGCGAATTTTAAGGAGACTCATCTAGTAAACATTATACTAAAAAATTATTAAATTACACCTAGTACTTAAAAAATTATTTAAAAATCAAAGATTTCCAGGGACGTCCGTTATGGGCCCGTATCTCCCTAGGGGGCCGTAGGAAGAAAAATTTATATGAATGTATATCTCCTGTTATTTTTAAGTGTTCTATCTGAACCCGGGAGATTGCCCACATATTCTGGGAAACCCTGTATAAGGCTGCAGCTTTCTTCAAATCAAACCCAACATAAAGTAGCTTCATAATAAGATTTCATCTTTAAAAATCGATGTTTTAACAAAAAAAAAAGAATATGTATATTAAATTTAAAAAAATCTTATTCCAAACTCAAAAACGCGATGGTTAATTGTTTTTGCATTCTCTTATCTTAAAGAGCATTAAAAATACTAGCTACTAGTTTCCTCATTTCAAGTAATCCTGTTTCAACGTTATCAATGGTGGACACTTAATTTGGCTAACCCTGTATATGAAATAATGAAACTGGATAATTATTTTTAAAAATTGCTCAAATTTAATGAGCATTTCTATACACTGTAAATTAATAATTGCTTCATTTTAATTATTTGCCATATTCAAGGGAGGATCCAGTAACTTGTTAAAGAAAGAAGGGTATAAAAAATTAACAAATACTAGGTGGGGTGAAAAGTACCGCCAGAATGCGCTGCTACTGCAAAAAAGGTTATGGTGCCTTGAAGTCCGTTCGTATTTAGGCAGACAAGCCAAACTTCAGTGCGATACTGTCTTTAGTTTTGTTTTGACAGATGTTGATGTTGTTGACGTGTTTGGCATCAAATGGAGTATGGACAAAAACGATTTTCGTTCTCTCATAAAATATTATTTTTTGAGAGCCAAAACGGCGAAGGAAACAAAAGAAAAGTTGGATAAACATTATGGGGCTAATGCTCCGTCAGATTACACCGTCAAATATTGGTTTCGAGAGTTTCGTGGTGGCCGCAACTCCACTGCGGTTACAGAGGACAATGTCAAAAAAATACTCTTCGTGGACTACCTCGAAAAAGAAAAACCATCAACAGCGAGTATTACTATGCATTATTGGAGCGATTGAAGGCCGAAATCGCTTCAAAACGGCCTCCAATGAAACGAAATTTTTTTTTGTTTTTGCAAGACACGGCACGGCACGGCTCACAAGAGCATCGCAATCAATGACTTATTGCTCCAATTGCTGTCGCATCCACCGTATTCGACCGATTTGGCTCCCTCTGACTATTATCTCTTCCCAAACCTCAAAAGATGGCTCATCAATAAAAAATTCAGCTCGCGCGAGAAAATCATCGACGCCTCGGAGGAGTATTTTGCAGACCTTCCTTAAAATGAGTTTTCCGACGGGATCAAGAAGTTGGAAAATCGCTGGAATAAGTGTATCGAGCTAAAAGGGGACTATATTGAATAAAACAAAAAACATTTAAAAAAAAAATTTCATTCCAAAGGAGGTTAATTTTCACCCCACGTAGTATGTATATAAAATCATATAACGTACAGGCAAAAATCTTGTAAATATTTAGAAAGAACGCTATAAATATAGAACTGAGCTGGAAAACAATGTATAAATTCCTATGCTAATAAAAAATGTTGAATTTAGGATAATTATTACAGAATTTTTTTTTAACTTCTGTAAGTGGAATCCAGAACGATAATAAAAACGTATAAAAATCGCTGGAAATAAAACGTAAAATTTGTTTAAATTATAAAAGCTGTTCATGTACGTATGAACAAGTACAGTTAAGCAAATAACGCCTCATTATAGGCCGCATGGCTAGTCATAAATACATTTTATTTACAACCATGCATGTAATAATGACATTCATCTATCTTTGAAAGGTGGAAAGTTTTTTTTTTACTTTTACTTTTCACCCGGGTGGAAAGTAAATTATATTTTTGTAATTTTGAAAAAAATTGATATCTCAAAATAATATACGAACATACTTGTTAAAAATGCTAATAGCGTTGCTTGTTTAGATATGCCTACTTTTTTCCTAATTGATAGAGTGGTCTTCAGCATTGAATTTGTCTTGGCATTTTCACGGAAATAAACTAGTAGCGCCCACTCAGAACTAGGATTTTGAACTTTGTTTTCCGTACACCATTCTTTGAAATAGTTATTGGCTTGTCATATTTCGGGCGGCTTTTAGTTGGCAGAAGATTTTCTTCTACTATTTTTGCTGCTCCTCGAATTTCTGGTGGAGTAGCAGCACAATCAAATTCCTCATCTGATCTGAGCGTTTTTCTGTTATTAAAATAATATATTGTTTAGTGACGTGGAAACCATATTCAAAAAATTATATTTACCATCTTGATGTGTATTATTACCTACGTTATTTTACCACCTGCGGTTATTTAAAATTTATGTCTAATTTTTCAAAGGAAAAGTCAGAATGACATTTATCTTTTATTAATAATTTTAATTCAAAATAATAAGAAGTGGATGCTAGATGTGGTTGTAAATAAAATAGTATACAAACCTCGGTGAAAAGTTTCATTAGTGTCTCGAGATTTAGTAAACCTCGCCGCTTCACACCTCGGTTAACTACCGACTCTCTCGACAGGAATGAAATACCTCCACCTCGGTACGTAATACTAGGGGTAGAAACTACTATTTATAAGTTAACAACGGTTGACAAATATTATTAAAAGTTGTCTGAATATGTCATTTTGTAAATTTGACTCAAAAAGAGCACATGACACCTACATTACTTTTTTGATAGCACTAACAATTACGTAGATGTCGAAAATGGGACACCCTGTACAATATTCTGATATTATTTCAGAGTTTTTTTTTGTAAATAAAACAATAAACTTCAGGAAAAATATTGCTTAAATAACAAATTAATAGACAATCTCTTTATTTCGACAGTTTTTTTTTATTATTTCTTAAACTTATTAAAAATCGGAATTAGAGAACTAAAGCATTAAGGTGCATTTACACATGCATGGATTTAGTGGTCGCACCATTTCTATTTGCACGCCAGTAAAGGTTTACACGTTGTTGAGACAAAAAGAATAAGTGGCACGCCAGTTTAATTATTAAAGTGTTTTTCGGAGTGCGAACTATGTCGAGTGAACTTTCCGAAGCCTGTAAAATAATCGCTGAACTATTAATGGAAAAAAATTAAGATAAAAGAAATACAGAAAAAGAAACGAAGAAAAGGCCGTATCTGAGTTAAACCATGAATTGATCGTCGATCTGCTTTGGGTGCACATCCGATAAACACGGATAAGATTCATACCCTACAAGAAATTTGATTGTCAGTTCTGCTGACCACTTTTTTTTAGCCATAATAAACTATATAAACTACAATCAACAAATATTAGAACCGCAACCTAAACGAAATTTAAACTAAATACAAGAACACTTTTTAAGGTGCGTTTACACGTGCACATTGATTTAGTGGCGCCAATAAAAACTGGCGCGCCAGTAAATAAAATTAGCAAGTGTAAACATCGACTTGCATAAAAATTTATTTTTGCATGCATAGATCAAAGCATCAAAGCATCCTTCTGAAATCACTGGCGCCAGTGGTGACAAATTCGTACAAAAAATTAAAACTTGCAAGTGTAAACAAGTGCTTGCACGTCAGCGAACGCTCGTCAGTTTTTCGTTTAGGTTGCGCTTCTAATTTTTGTTGTAGTTTATATAGTTGATTGGTAGAAGATGGTTTTTATAGCTAGCAGGATCCTCTGCTGCGAGTTCTACTAGAAGTTTTGCAGAAGTACCCAAATTTGATTGGGGATTTGACTCTCTTTTACAGATATTTTCATGGAAAGTGCTCGGCTGACCTTGCCCTCTTAATTCCACCCAAATCTTTTTGTTGAACGACCTTCCCGAGATCGTTTTTCCCAACGAATATAACATCCAACGATTCAAAACCAACGTGAATCGATTTTTGCGCGCATTCACCACTCTCAGAGTGCCCTAAAGGATTTTTCTTATAGTGCTTGCGTTTGATCAAAACAAAGAAAAAAGGTCGACGATCATCCATATTTTAATCCAGAGACGGCCTTTTCGTCGTTTCTTTTTCGGTATTTATTTTATCTTCTTTTCCACTAAAAGTTCAGCGACTATTTTACAGGCTTCGGAAAGTTCACTCGACATAGTTCGGGTTTGTTCTGCGAAAAACACTTTAAAAATGAAACTGGCGTGCCACTTATTCTTGTTTTCTCAACAACGTGTAAACGAAAAAAACGTGTAAACCTTTACTGGCGTGCGAATAGAAATGGTGCGACCACTGGCGTCACTAAATCCATGCATGTGTAAATGCTCTTTTTTACACTGGCAAGTCTTGATTTTCTGTCCGAATTTGTCATCACTGGCGCCAGTGATTTCAGAAGGATGCTGACTTTTTTGATCTATGCATGCAAAAATAAATTTTTATGCAAATCGATCTTCACACTTGATAATTATATTTACTGGTGCGTCAGTTTTTATTTTTCGCCACTAAATCCATGCATGTGTAAATGCACCTTTACATAATTAAGCAAGAGCCACATCAAATATTTTTTTGAACCGTCCATTGGGGGGCGGGCAGATTTTAGAGCACCTACATCCCTAAAATAAAATTAAACCGATACTATTAAATACTGAAAATGTAACACGTCATCGTCATGTTAGTGCCGCTACTAATTTCTAACAATTAATTAAAATTGTTTCATTGAACATTTATGCTGTAAAACTTCAAAGCGGAATTACGCCAGTTTGCACAAAAATTATTTCGAATATGACTACATATTAACGATCAAATAATTTTAATAGAGTTTTTGTTAAAATTAGGTAATACTAATAACATAATAATATCGCAATTATATTTTCGGCACGTTTGGAAATCAAATTGTTTAATATTTAACATCGGGGATCAGGTGAAATTTGATTGCCGGAATATCTATTTACATAATATAATAGCATGTTAATTAATTAACACAGGTAGGGGAGAGTTGGGGACACTGGACGGAAAAAGGACTATAGTAAAATTATTATATTAAAGATTTTATTGTAAAATTTCCGATAAAATATTAGTATTAATTATATTTTTTATTAGTAATCAGTAGCAAAATAATAATATTAACGTAATTTACAAAAAACTATAGTTAGGATTTCTTGGAAATTTAGTAAAATCAAGTAATTACTAAAATACAGGGTGTTCTGGAAATGACTTATTATATTTAAACCGGTAAATCCTGTGTTGAAAGTAAGTTTTATAATTAAATTCCAAAAAAAAATAAAACACAAAAAGTATGTTTTTCAACAGAACCAACAGTAGAATATCACACAAATTTGAAATCACATCACAACATTTATTATTATGAATTATTTCACAACAGAAAAAATCGGGTAATGCTACAACTGACAAAACGATTGAAAGTCGTATACATCAAGTACGTGGAACCCTCGACGGAGAAAGTGACGATTTTTCAGCAGAGAATAACCAACCTCTTTCTATTTTACGTGAGATATGGAAAATCTCTGAATTTTTAGGATTTGATAATAATGATTTGGGCGAGTTCGTTAACATTGATAGCAATGTGCTAGTAGAAATTGATAGTGATCCCATTCCTACCAAGAATGTAGCCCAAACTAAAACCACATCAATATCTGACGACTCTGATGAAGACGTTGAATGCAGTAATCAAACAAAAGTCACCAATTATCAACAATCCATTAGTACGGTAAAGGAATTACAAGAGTATGCAAAGAATAGAGGTGACTCTACACGTCGCAAGTTTAAATCGCAAACACGTCAAACTACGTTATTAGATTTTTTTAGTACTACATCCTAACTAAAACTAGTGTATTTTTGTTATGTTATGTTTATTTGTACATACATATACATAGTAATAATTTTGCATTTACATATCCTAATAACAGATTTCCCAAGGGCGGACACCTCTATTACGCGGCAAATTTAGATAGTCCCGTAGGTGTCCGCCTAAGAGAAGTTTCACTGTATATCATTGTTTGTTTATGAGACGTTTTTTGAGAATATAACGTATTCGAAAGAAATGGTATTTTTCGGTTATCTAGAGTGGCTAACATACTATGGTAAATTTAAATTTTAGAACATTTACATGTACAGTACGTTTCACGAAAATTGGATACGACTTAATGATTTCCTGGGTCGGTTCCATTGTGTCGACAAGAGCTTGGCAATAAACAAGTGAAGTATGAAGGGACGGACTAAGGAAAACAAGTAATGATATGATTATATTAATGTAATCAAATGAAATAACATGTTTTTTAAATATTACTAGTCATATTTATTTACATTTATAATGTCATTCTATAGATAGTTCTGTTTCGCTATCGCTATCCTCATCAAAATTAATTATAATTGGATTAATTATACGATCCAGACTAATATACGAATTTACTACAGTTATTACGTGACGGACTGAATTTTTCAAACTACCTGGGGGAATATCATTAAAGCATTTTTGTATTAATTCTACAACACTAGAACTTAAAGTCGGAGAAATATTTTCAGACCTAACCAGTGATTTTAACTGGTGCCACATATACTCTATGGGGTTAAAAATTCAATAATAGGGTGGGAGCCGTAGCACTGTATGTCCAATTTCTTCTGCCAATGTGTCACAAGTATATACTTTTTTTATACAAAATGTCTTTAAAACTTCTAAAAGATCACTTTTTTTATAACTTTCTTCAAAATATATATCATTCGCCGCCATGTAGTTCTGAATCTCCAATTTTGTATTATTTGAGCTTGGAGCTTTATGTAATTGGTGATAGCTCGCATTGTCCATTACTACCACGCTATTCTGAGGAATGTTTGGTAAAATACAATTCTTGAACCATTCCTCAAAAACTAACAAATTTTACCACAAAAAGACATTTAAATATAAATTAAGCAACCTAATCTACCTGATGTGCCTATATTTAATTATAATTATTACAATCCGGTCCTTTCCATATAATAATAACAAAGGGTCATAAATAATGGGACGACAGTCATTAAGTTATATCCATTTTTCTTGAAACATCTAGATTTTATGCGCAACGTACATTTAGATGTATCTGGGCGTACGCTACTCTGCCTTAAACTCTAGAATCTGTTTTGTATCAGCTAAAAAAATGATTTAAATTGGTTCATTATTATATAAGATTAATTAATTAGCGTGGTTATAGCTCCATGTTAATTAGAGCTTTGCATTTTTTAAAAGTTTTTGCACCAATTCTTTTGGCAGTTGAATTTTCTTCTGTTTCCTGGGTTTCCACTGAGGGCTATTTTCAGGACAAAGTAGTAAGATAGTGCTTATAAAAAAATACAACACACAGTTCATTGTCTGTTGCTATGTTTTAAAGTAATTAATCATGCGATATTGTTAATGCTTTTCTTACTAGATGGAAGGTTTCATCTTGTAATTTTCTTGTACAAAAGCGCATGTACAGGTCGACAACTTTATCTATAGCTACAAAAGGAATGCAGGCAAAAAAATTTCTTGGGTTAACAATGTTGTCACATCTATTAAATTTTAATTTAATAACATGTTACCAAGTAAACCCTAAAATTAAATTTACCCATTTAAAATAAATTGTCATAAGTATATAAGAAACTAATATTTTATTATAGTTTCAATGTTCTTAAAACTTTCTTTTCATACTATTTATTTTAATATTTAAATGCAAAATTAAATATTTTTTTATTAAAGTACTTCTAATCTAAAAATAGGGCAACATGGTGCAATATCAACGGTAACCATGGGTTACCGGTGGCTAGAGCTAAGTTGATAGGTGATATCCCAGACAGAGCATGACAACACACGGCTGGTGACACGCTCTATTTGCCTGCGCTGTTCTTGGGCGATATCCGATATGCTCATGCCACAGGGCCAACACTCCATTCATAAATCTGTTGGAAAGTGAGTTTGTGATTGTTTGAAATGTTATTGAAAATCAGTAATGGGTGGAAGAGTGACAAAACATGTTGGTCTCCCTAATGGCAACAATGTTGAAGTCTGGTTAAATCAAAGATCTTACAAGGTTAAATCCAATAACGTTTAAAAGGTTATGGAGCGGTCTTCATCGCTATCACTAGTCTGGGCAAAAAGCCCAACAAGGGCGTATAATTTACTTTGAGATTCTTTACGTTTAACTATATTATCTATTCAAAAAGTGTAGTTTCGAATATTGGATATTTATAAAAAAGATAGAAATATTGATCCAGTTTATCCAAGGATGGATTTAACTATTTATGCTTAGCATCAATATTTTTGGTGTATTCATTACTGGATGATACTCTCCAGATATAAGTGTATATTTCTAGCCAGATTGTCATATTTATCACTAAGACATCTTGCAAAATCCCAATTAAAAATTTGTAAATTTGACAATTATTACAACTGGTTTAAGGTTAATCCGCAATTGCTCTTAAAATAAGTTTATTTCTAATAATTTGGCTATTGCAGATTGATATACGATACTTTGATATTTTTTGAGGGTAGATGAATGTTACCATTGTGATGTATAACTGGTTTTCCACTGTCTGTAATTTATAAAATAACAATGTCTGTGATTTATAAAGTAATAATATATTGTGAAACGATGTTACATATAGTTATAGTACCATATTACTTTAGTAATGCACACACAAGCCACTAAGGCATATTGTACACTAAAATGATTAATTAAATAAGTAAATTAAAATATTATGTACCTAAACAAGTTAGATCAAATATATAAAAATAAATAAATAAATTATATAAAACCTGTCTTCACGTACTTGTTACACTGCAAACGTTGTTTAAATATAGAAAAATAAAGATGTAAAATATTTTGACGGGACTGTTCCTTTCTTCAGTATTTTATTCCCATGTACATTACCTACATAATCTTCTTTTGTGAAGTATTTCTCACAAATAACTGTTGTATCACCTGGACTATAATTATTCCTTCTAAGGGCATGTATCCAAATTTGCCGTAGGCTACGGCCCTTTAGTATCCTAACGAAGTGGATAAACATTTGGTACATTCTTAAACAAACCGAATTTTCATAGTGATGCAAACTCAAAATCAAATTTCTAAATATATTTACTAACCTGTGAAATTTTAATTTAACACCATTGCATCTTCTAGTGAAGTATTTTATGGCCGCACAAGACTCAACCATCTTGTAAATGCAAGATTTATATTAAGAAATAAACCAACTGGACTGCTTTTTGCCCGGACTAGCACCACGGACCGGTCCATAACCTTTTAAACGTCAATGGTTAGTCAGAAATCATATCAATACAATCATATTAAAACATAACCATACTTACCAAAGAAAAGATAAATCCTTGCTTAAATGATCCACTCTTTTACAAACTATACATGAATGCACCATCATTGTTTATAATAAAGACGATTTTTCACCAATACTCAAAAAAAAATAAAAATAAAAACAACCAAGTATATAAACACTCCCTTAAAAGCGGTTAGTAGCGAGTAGCAACAGTGTATCCTTCTTCCATTGATAAAGTTTCATCGTTTGCCGTCGAGCGTACTATCTTTTAACTTGATGTTGTCAGAGTGCAGTCGGTTTATTTCAAACTTTTATGTATAATAATAATATTTTTTTTCTAAATCTCTCAAGGCCTATTCACAATTTATATTTAAATTATTGGGAAATAAATTTATTTTAAAAGCAATTGCGGATTAACCTTAAACCAGTTGCAATTGTCAAATTAACAAATTTTTAATTGGGATTTTGCAGATACCTTAGCGATAAATAGGACAATCTGGCTATGCTGCAAGCATAACAGCAAGGTGGGGAGTGCACGTTTACAGTCCTTACGTCGACTTCAAATGTAAACAATTCTATCTGGAGTTTGTTAGATCTTTGGCTCATGCAGTTGCGTAGTGATACGAAGGGCTAGAGATATTATATTGTGTTATAGTTTATGTCATTATTTTATTGTGTTTTTTAAAAAGTGTTCGTTGTTTTAAAACTGTAATGATGAATAAATATACCCGTGGTAAAACCCTTCATAGTCAAACCCGTAAGGTGATTGCCAACGTGTACAGGGTGTGTGAAGATGAATTACAGTCGCAATGTATACGGGAGTAAGCGTGGGTGCAGTAAAAAACATTCACAAAGAAGATACTGAAAGAAAAGAAAATAACCCTGATCAATTGTTGTCATCTCCTGGCAAAAAAAGGGCCCGTCTCTCTGCTGTCGAAAAAATCGAAGGCTTCGACTTTGGCTTGTTAGGAGAACAATCCAAAAGTTTTATTTGGAACTAAAAATGGTTCCAACCTTAAAAAAGTTGCTACAACAGCTGAGAAGTGTCATAAACTTTCCGTTTTCCCGTGAAACTTTGAGGCGCATGTTGAAATCAAATGGATTTTATTGGCGAAAATGCCAAAATAAGCGAAAAATATTAATTGAAAGGCCTAATATATTACTTGCCTAATATATTGCCTCGGTGACAGCAGTCGACTGGGAAAAGTTTTGTCGACATGTCATCGATATAGAAAATAAGTTTTGGGAAACTGATTATATGATGGAGGAGATTGAACCCATTATAATACAGGTTGGGACTGATGATAGTGATACTGATGATAGTGACAGTGATGGCGAAGAAGATGAAGATGATGAATAAAGTATGTACTGTTTTTTTTGTATATTTCGCTGATTTGTCGCAAACTATATTTTACGTGTCTTTGACATTAATACGACCAAAGCTGAAAAATCGTCATTAATCGATTAACCATGTAGCTGTTTTTTCCATGTTGAAAGAATGGCATCTTGTAAAACGTAATTATTTAAACCTTCATAAAAATAATTACCTATCTACAAGAATTTCCTATTTTTATTACATTATTAAAATAATATTAGCACGCCCATGGGTCGGCCATGTTTTAACAGATATTGCTTTCCCCTTACTGATACCCCGTAGCTATAGACTCGCGTGTCGAACTGTTTGTGTGTGTGTTCCTCAGGTCGAAAAAATAAAGAAAACTTTCACACCCCATATATTGAAAGGGCATACAGGGTGGACAATTAGTGTGGTAAAGGCCAATATCTCGTGTACGATTAAAGATATTGGACAACCTTCTTGAGGAATTGATGAAAGTTACTTATTAAGGAATATCTTCTAAAATTATTTACTATACCTACAGGTTTGTTCTGCGGCGCGTTGAACATTTCATATTTTTCAAACGGGACACCCTATATATTTTTATATATTTGAATTCTGTACATAGCAATTATTTAGAAATATTTTGCAACGTTGCAAATATATTGGAAACTTCCTTAAATTTGTTAGAGAACATGGTTTAGTGAAATGTGTAATATTTTATAAGTTGGAAGAAAATATTTTTATAGCAGAAAGAGGACTATTGACAGAGGTCCCCGAAGGTAACACAAATTAAAATTTTAATACAGGGTGTTTTCTATGAACATATCGATATTACTAACTATGTATGAAGCTAATTTTGTATTGTCTCCCACCCTCTTTGTACTCTACATTAACGACCTTCTATTGAAAACTAAAAATCCGATATTTAGCTTTGCTGACGATAGCACACTTGTCTCATCTTTTTCTTTGAATGCACAAACATCGGCTGACGCACATCTTCGCAGACAGGATGAACTATCACGGCTCAACAAAGACCTGGAAGAAATCTTGCTTGGGGTGACAGTAATCAAGTCGAATTTAACGCTAAGAAACCCCAGGCAGCATTTTTTTGTAAAAATGTTAACATTACAGAACCGGATATAGTCATGACAGGACACACAATTCCACTGGCTTCATCTATTAATTTGCTGGGCGTCAATCTGGGAGAAAATAATATGTCTTGGCATAACCACGCTGTGACAACCGCCAGGATAGCTTCGCAGATACTTGGTGTACCTACTCTTCCGGACCAAAAAGTTGTACACATCTCAACAACTTTTGACGCTATACAAAGCCCAGATTCGACCATCACTAGAGTACTGCTCTCATGTCTGGAGCTCTGCACCCAGACATACTCTTCCGCTACTGGATTCCATCGAAGTTAGGGCCATTCGCCTGGAACATCGAAGACAGGTTGGTGATTTGACTCTCTTTCACAGATATTTCCATGGAAAATGCTCGGCTGACCTTGCCCTCTAAATTCCGCCCAGAGTGGTAAATAGCAGAAATACACGTCGAACCACTGCCGTCCATCCCTATGTGGTTAAGCTTAGTACTCCTCGAACGTCATTATTTAATAATTCTTTCATTTGGAGGACGTTATCTTTATGGAACGACCTCCCGAGGTCGTGTTTACAAACGAGGATAACCTACAACGATTCAAAACCAACGTGAATCGCTTTATGCGCACACGCACTACTCCCAGAGTGTTTTAAAGGATTTTCCTATAGTCTTTATGTTTGATCATAAAATAAAAATAAAGGATAGACATAGGAAGACCTTAAGAAGAGTTAAAGGGGATTCAAATCCCTACAAGAAATAGTAATCATATATAGGGTGTTTTATTGGTTTACGAAAATTAGGTAGGAAGTTCGTAATATCGACATGCTCATAGAAAACACTCTGACAATATTCCTATTTCCTTTATAAAAATATATTCGTTCAAATTATTATAACATAAAATATTACAACAATAACTGATGTTTTCTCACAAATTTAAAAAAATTTCCGTTTGGCAACGGTGCTAAAATATATATACAGTGTGTACATAAAGTAAGGAACAAATTCATTATTTAGGAATCTAAAAATATTTCGGAAAAATCCTCGGACACGTGTATAATAATTTTTAATGGCGCATTTTTTTTCCATACAAACTTAATATACAAGGTGGCTCATGTAGTAGATATGACATTATCGACGATTTTTTTAAATGGGAACCCCTATATTTTAGTTCAGATCTATAATCTCCAAGAACAGCTGATTTCAAAAACATAACACACTTAGGGCCTAAAATTCATTGTTTCGTTACTACAGGGTAAAACAAATAATTTTATTTAAGATATTTTTAATTTAAAAAAATGTAAAAAAATTAAATAAGCTATTTAATTATGTGTTGAAATTGTCCTCCTTCTGCTGCCTGACAGTACCCCAAGCGATCAATAAATTCTTGTTGGACTTTTCTTATGGTTTCTTCTGAAATGTTCCTGCATTCTGTTGTTATTCGATTTTTTAAATCTTCAATATTGGCAGGTCTGACTTTATAAACAACATTTTTCAGGTGACCCCACAAGAAAAAGTCCAGTGGTGTACGGTCTGGAGACCTAGGCGGCCATTCAACAGGCCCACATCTTCCAATCCACTTGTTCGGAAAATCTTGGTTTATGTAATGGCGCACTACTGCTGCATAATGTGGAGGTGCGCCGTCTTGTTGGTACCACAAATTTTCATCTAGAATTCCTGGATTATTTCTACTAGGGTATAAGTTAACTAGCGTAGGGATAAGAAAGTTCTCAAGAAAATGAAGATAATTTAGCCCGTTTACATTGTTGTCAAAAAAATATGGCCCAATAATTTTGTTTTTCACAATACCAGCCCAAACATTAATTTTTTGAGGATATTGAGTAAGTATGGTGCTCACGCATCGACCTGGGATTTTCTTTTGCCCAGTATCTACAGTTTTGCCGGTTCACTTCTCAATTTATTTAAAGGTAGATTCATCCGAAAATAGGATATTTTCAACAAACAAAGGATCTAAGTTACATCTTTCCATTAATATTTGACAAAACTCCATCCTACGATCTGGATCATCTTCATTCAACTCATGAACCAATCGGATTTTAAACGGGTGCCATTTTTCTACCGTCAATAGGTTATGAACGGTCATAGCAGCCGCCCCATGATCAATGCTAATCTGACGGACGCTGTTGTGGGGATCTTCTTCCATAGCCAATAAAATATCTAATTTCTTATCATCCGGAATAGTTGGACGGCCTTTGCTGGGAATATCTTCCACTGAACCCGTTTCCCGAAATTTTATTTCAAGTTTACTCACAGTTGATCTAGTAATTGGTCTTGCTGGATACTTAGTGTTAAACAAAATGCAAACTTCTTGTTGAGTACGGATCCTATCACCATATCCAATCATCATAAGAATTTCTATTCTTTGTGTTAAAGATAAACGCATAGTAACTGAATATGTTTTAAAATAAAATTTATTACTTCTAATAAACTTACTAGAAAAATATAATGTAATGACAATGACATTATCTAAATACCATAGTTACATAACAGCAAATAAGCCTACTTGAGAAAAAACATAAGTAACAGCAAATGATGGTGCGTCCATTAATTACGTAAGGCTTTCAGGTAAAATTGGGTGATGGCGGAAGGGATTGAGCCAAATGTCACGAAATCTTTTAT
This sequence comes from Barypeithes pellucidus, assembly GCA_963991005.1. Lineage (NCBI taxonomy): Eukaryota > Metazoa > Arthropoda > Insecta > Coleoptera > Curculionidae > Barypeithes > Barypeithes pellucidus. The sequence goes on from OZ022562.1 coordinate 27,775,456, forward strand.
TGGGGGAAGGGGGGTTGAAAAATCGCTAAAAACGCCTCACGTAATTAATTGATGCCTCCCAAGCCAAAAAAAAATATCTTAAATAAAATTATTTGTTTTACCCTGTAGTAACGAAACTATGAATTTTAGGCCCTAAGTGTGTTATGTTTTTGAAATCAGCTGTTCTTGGAGATTACAGATCTGAACTAAAATATAGGGGTTCCCATTTAAAAAAATCGTCGATAATGTCATATCTACTACATGAGCCACCTTGTATATTAAGTTTGTATAGGAAAAAAATGCGCCATTAAAAATTATTATATACGTGTCCGAGGATTTTTCCGAAATATTTTTAGATTCCTAGATAATGAATTTGTTCCTTACTTTATGTACACATTGTATAAATAATAGCTGTGCTTTATACAGAATTCCACGGTGAATTCAAGTATGTAAACATATACATGGTCTCCCATTTAAAAAAAATATCAAATTTTTAATGACACAGTTGATATTGGGGCTTTTCCGCACTAATTGGCCACCAACCCGTATGTGTATTTGAACTCTTCGACTTAAAATTGGTCCAGAAATCAATTAAAATAAGTACATAGTACCGTTAACACCCTATATTATGGTCCTAGAGGAAGGTCATTCCTCTTTCTTTAAATTCTACGGCAAGTTGTTATAAACGTACAAATTATTTAGCGTAATTTAGTAATTAAAACATACAAAACCAAACAACAAACAATATACCAGGTTTATCGGCCTCCCAACGATAAACCAAATATTTGCACGTCATTAAAAAACGACTGAAACAAATACGCATGTACCACAACTTTAATTTTATTTAATTTGTGCATTTGCCCTTTAATTAAAATAACACAGTCGACATACCAAAAGTCTTGCTTTTGGTCAAATTCTTAATGCTTTGTGCAATTAAATAAAGTGTAACTACTGTACTGTAAGCCAAATTAAATTAATTTTAATCAGAACATTATTCTAAAAGGTATTTTAACTGAACTTTGTTTCTAGGAGCAGCGAAATAGTATATTAGACACCGAGGTGGAAAGTGTTTAATTTTTGTCGAGCGGAAAAGATGGTTTACCGTGGCGCGTAACGCCATGGTGAATCATTGCAATCATCAATCATTGCATGCAATTTCTGTTCCTATTTCGATTCCTTCATCAGACCTTATGCGATCGCTTCTTCCTGATTTTTCAAATAGTTTTCGTTTCACGCTTAGAACTTTGCTTGCCGAAGGTACATTATTGACATCGGCTTTATTATTTTTTTCTGGAATCTTCTCAAAAGCAATTTACCTACCAGGCACAACATTTAATGTTTTTATTTTTATTGGAAGATCGCGCTGTTTTTAATGTTGGGAAAAACCGATGGTTTAAATACTCGAGTACTTGATACTCGAGCGATTTTAATAATCGAGTGAATCGCTCGAGCGATTAATCACTTGAAATTTTTATGACTAAGAAGAATGTGTTGATAAAGCACCAGGGGATATTTTTGAAAGATTTAGAAGTTTTAAAATCGCCGCTGGCTAGCCAGTCGAAACAAAACCCTATGTCGCGATGAATCCACTAAGGGATTTGGCATACTTTTTATATGCACCATCTCATTTATGTGACTTTAAGAAAGACGTATGTCGTGTCAGCATTCTGAGCGTCCAACTCCAAAGTCGCCAATCGGCACATTTCGGGTGGCACACGAAGATCGGCTATCAAGGGAAATACAACGATTCGGTTTTCCGTCTGAATTTATAACTAGAGTATTTCCTATCGAGCGAAAAACTGCTCGAATAGACGTCGGCGTCAAGCGACGCTCGGGTATCGAGTGGAAGGTAATAACTAACAAGCGACGATTATCGCTTGAATTTATAACTCGAGCGGTTTTTTTTTTAATAATCGAGCAATGTCGGTTATTTCTATAATCGAGTACTCGAGCGGTTTTTCGCTCGAGCGATCACAGCACTACTTTTTTTAGTTTCGTTGGTTTTCTTAAACCGCCGAAAACACAGTCTCACCTTCATATTTCTTAACATGTATGTATCCATGTATTCCTTACTATACTCCTTTAAGCGCCTTGAGCCCGTTTTACCTTTATACACTCTAGGCATATTGAAGAAACGTGTATTGTTCTATCGCCATTTTGACTGTGAATATAATACTAATACTCTTGCATCATGACTTGCACATAATAAAATAGTATTTTCGGAATAAATTTGATTTTTGAGGAAACACTTTGATATCGGTGTAGAACAGTAAATACTATATAAAGAACAATGAATTTGTCATCAAATTAAACACAAATATACAGGGTGTTCCATTTAAAATAAGAAAGTTTTTAGAGGTTGAATTTCTTCACAATGAACCTTGAATTGTGACCACCTTGTACATTTTCTGACAAGTTTGAAATATTTTTGAAACTTGATGATCTTATAGCTATATGGTAAGAAAATCTTTTTAGTCCAAGAGCTAAGGTAAAAAAATATGTGGCTCACCATGCATTTGACAAATAATTACGTGAAGTCCAGATATCTCAAATACTGTCAGACAAAAATATGTTCTATAAAATTTGCTTACCATTTAACGGTTAATCAAAAAATATAATAAAAATTACCATGTTGCATTTAAAAAACGAAAGTTGATAGCTACTTCCGGTATAACCGGAAACGACAGGAACATATAAATATGTTAGTTAAAGAGAACGTATCGATAAACCTAAATCCCCAAAGGTTCAGAAACATATGTTCTCCCGTAGTTCTCCATAAATTTCTGTTATCTCGTCGTGAATCACCTTGTATACAGGGTGTAACTAAATAAGTGTAAAACATTTAAGGGGGTGATTCCTCATCGAAAAAAAGATAGGATCTTTCATATAAAGAAACTTCATTGGAGCATCCCTTGTTAAGATACAGCCCCTTAAAGGGGGTACATAAAATGTGTTTAACAATTTTTTTCACAAGCACTAAAAAAGTTACAATATTGAAATTAACCTGACATTTTCTACTACCAAAAAGACACGTAGCCAGTAGTTTATTTGGTTTACCCCATGGTTGTAAGGGTGGAAAACGCAACCCCTAAAATTTATTTCCAATGTAAGTTTTTGTCTTATTATTTGTTTACCATCTAAAAATTTATTTCCGATAGCCTGTTTCATTCTAAACAAAAAATGTCTCTTGAATTTTTTGCCCAAAATAAACCAGTTCGCAGCAAAAAATTATTTTACGAACAAGATACATATCGCCATAAAACGCGCGAATACGTTGCTCAATGCGCCGACGTCTAGACGCATGCGTAATGTCTGAAGGTAGACATATTGAACATTTACTATGATTTCTAGATGTTGTATGTTTTGTTATTAATAAATTAGTTTTGTTCATTTATAAATTTTATGTACCCCCTTTAAGGGGCTGTATCTTAACAAGGGATGCTCCAATGAAGTTTCTTTATATGGAAGATCCTATCTTTTTTTCGATGAGGTATCACCCCCTTAAATGTTTTACACTTATTTAGTTACGCCCTGTATAGTGGCGTCTGTGAGTCGGAGAAAACCCGGAAAAATCAAAATATTTTCAGCCGGAACAAGAGTACCCCCCCCCCCTTTTGGGTTTGTCTGGTTTGTGCACAACCCCTCAAAACGGCTAAAAACCACCCCCCAGACGGGTTAAACGCGATTCAAGAGGTTCCTGTGCAGAGAAACACACTTTCCCCCCGTTTTCGAAGACGCTGAGCACGGTGGTGGTGTTGGATATTGCGTCCGAACCCTTTCAACCCCTCCACCGGCCAATACTCGCCCTTGAAAGAGATGAATTTTTTTTTCAAGTATCAGCGGCAAATATATAATCCCCCCCTTTTTTTTAAACTACTCTTTCTGTTTTATGATTTTTTTATTTAATTGAAATTAAAAAAAAATTAACTTTGAAATCTAAAAAATGAAAAATAAACTGGGTACTCTTGTTCCGGCTGAAAATATTTCGATGTTTGTCCGACGCCACAGACGCCACTAATATCCCCTTCACTTCTAATATGTTTGTTGACGTAATTTCATTTTATTTTGTTTGTACATTGCATCAATTGAATCTGAAATGTGTCCATGTCTAACCAAAGGAGAAATAAGAATCGAATTTGGGTCACACTGTATAGAAGGTGCAAAGGATCACATTTTTATCAGATCGTAATTACATGAAAAGATAGTATCTCTAAACACTCATTTAGATGGGTAGGGGGCAAGGATACCGAAATATATAATTACGTTAGAAAGGATTTTAGGCCCGTAAAGATCTTTATCTGCTGTAATAGAGCAATTATACACGTCAACCTTTTAGATAAACGCATGCACGAAAGAGTACAGACCCATATAATTTAGTTTATAATTTTCTGGCTTATCTGTTTACCCCTTTAATAGAAAGTCACGGCTTAATTTAGGTTAATTATTACTTTTGTCGAATATATAGGTGAAGAAATAATGGTAAGTTATGCAACAAGTTAAAAAAAAGTTGTACAGCATGAGACGGTTGCAAGTGGAGGAGTCGGGTTGCTAAAACTTGATAAATGGGTTTAATACAATATTTTATGTTATACCAGTGCATTATTGTGTTTTTATACCTTAGATACCATCTACATAACGGATTACTTTATGCCCGTGCGGGTATAAAGTACACATTATGGCCCGCACTAGCATTAAGACGCAAAAAACAGTTTTCGATTAACTTATCCTTTATTAACAAAATATAAATTACGTTTATATATTATTTGGTTGTATTTACATAGAACTGGCACTTCTGGAAGGTTCCGCTGATAGCTAAATTTCCTGCCGGAAAGGTTGACTTATCATTCATTGTCTGGGTCTCTAGTTTCTGTAAGGAAATGCGATATCCAGATGGTACGCCTGTCAACATCCCTGAAACCTCATTTTTTGAGGATATGCTATCCTCTAAATATCCTTCAGCACCTGTGGTACTCTTCCATCAACCATGGCGCTTCAGCGTAGTCATAATTGCTCCAGCTTCTGCTAAACATGACCAGTAGATCATTAAAGTGCCCCAACAGCACAGTTCCGTTAATGTTTTCTACATCATTTTCTGACAACCACTTCAAAAATTAGTCATATTCTTTGTCGTATGAGTCTCTTTTCAGCCTTTTTTTCAATTTCGTCGGGAATTTCAACACCTTGTTCCATTTTTGATTTTTGATTTTGACACATTAAACATTCGAATACTTATCTCCCTAGCAACAAAAACGCAGGCTATAATAATGTCAAGGTAATATCGCAGGTAAAAATAAAAAATTGGTAAATCAAATTAAATTTTTAAAAATTATTTCTTATTTAAAACGAGCTGGTATACATAAAAGTTTGTATGCAGCACAGGTACTAATAAATATATACCCTCGGGGGACTTAAGAACTCACGGGCCAGAGGCCCTCGACTTTGTAAGACGGTCGCCCTCAGGGCATAATCATCTACTTAGTACCCTTGATACATAAAAACTATTTTATAATCCATATCAGCGTTTTTCTTAATTTTTTCCTCTTCGTTCGCTTGATAGGGCTATTCCCGATGGGATATGCGGCTTAACGTGGGCTCGGAACTAAGATCCGCTGCTCCCCCCGTATCACGACCTGTCTATTGGCGCATATACAGGGTGGCCTTGATAGGAACAGACTAAAGAAATCTCGTTAACCATAAGACAAACAGAAACGATTAAATTAGACAAAAGGTGGGCATTAGTAAGCTCTGCAACGGTATATTTTCAAATTTAAAAAATTTCCAAGGTAGGGCCCGCGTTAATCCTAGAAAGTACATGACGTAAGTGCCAGCGGAATGATTATTGCGATGAGTGTAGGCGCCCTCTCTGGAAACATGTGTCACGCAAGATAACATCAGTCCACCATTGGTTTTTAATAACGTCACGCATGTTTCGAGAATAATCTCTCCGCCCACCCCTACGTCATTGTACTTTATATGATTGACGCGGGGTCTACTTGGGCAAACCGAATTATTACGATTTTGATATTTTCGATTCCTGATTCTATCTGAAGAGATATGTGAAAATAAATTTGACGTCATTGTCACGTTTTCTTCTAATAATTTAACTAAATTTTCAATCTGACGTTTTGATTTTTCGCAATCATCAACTTTGCTGTTTTTTAAATGCTATACTATGTCTTTCGAACTTCACTTTATATTCTGAATGCAACGATATATTACGCCGATTATCTATTATTAGTATTATTTTGTGATCGAAAATGATGCGTTTCGAAAACGAAAAACAATTTCTGTTAGATTATTATTGTAAATAATATCAAATAAAAAAGTAGTTTTTAATGTCAACCAGAGTATAAATACAACAGTAAAAACAAAAATTCTCTCAATAAGGTGCTTATTCGCATTGAAGACAAGTGTTTTTAGTCCGAAACGTCTAATAAATAACAGGTGTTATTTATCATTGGATTCAGGATGAAGTATAGTCCATTAAGCCTAAAATAATTTAAAAAACCGTTGATGATGGTTTCGATAAAAAGGAACATCGATTTGAAAATTTAGTTGAATTATCTTATCGTTTCTGTATGTCCTATAGTTAACGAAATCTATATACAGGGTATTATGGAAATGACGTATTATATTTAAATGGGTGACTCCTGGGGTGTCCTAGAGAAGCGTTACATATATTTTTTTTTAATCGAACGTTTAAAAAGTGGGGTAATTCACCCCTAAACCCACCGGTCACTCCTCGGCACATTCATATATGATCATATTACATTGCCAAGTTGTGTAATCAACAGATGTTCAGGCACAATGTTGCCAACTGTGTAAAAAATGTAAAACTTTAGATTCTTATAAAAATAATATTTAGTTTACCTAGTATCCAAATAGAAGTGAATCCAAATGTGAGTACACTAGCAAGTAATCCAGGGCACAGACATCTTCAGGTTTTTTTTTCTATGGGAAAAGATTTATGCTCATCACGTACCCTGATGATAATGTGGAACTTCATAATAAGCTTATACCAACTAAACCCCATTCGGCCTCTTATTTCCAATCTCTCGGAACATTTGCACTAAATCACTTAAAGAAACACACAGACACCCACGAGTTTCAAATTAGTTTTTTTGAAGATATGCACTTATTATTAGATTACACAAAAGCAATAAATACATTATTACACTTTATAAGAACCTACCGTACACATAAAAAAACAGCACTATAGGATACAAATTATTCCGCAATAGAAATTCAGAAATGATGAAATAATTATGTTGATAGACAGGACAATCCCTTCAAAATAAATAGTCTCGTCCAACTAGCGCGGTTGCCATTTCCGAGACTATCATTATACAGAAAAGTATTAAGTACAGAAGGAAATTTTGCAATTTATGAATATAACCTTATAAAACATCGAAAGTGGCAACGCTGTATTTTAAATATTAACCCCAGCCGCTGCCGTCGCCACAAGAATAGGCAACCCGCTCGATTATCCAAAATCAGCTGTTTAAAGAAGGCTACTGTTTTTACCAAGTTTCAAGCAGATTTGTGTGTTAAATTGTGTGTTAATACTTAAACCCGAGTTTAAATTATTAAGTTATTTGTTCTTTTCGAGACGGCAGTGCCCCAGTTCAACAGTTCAATATCGATCGACGGAACCAACGTGTTATTTATTTTTAAAATTTTTAGATGTTAAATACATTATTTCCCAGACCACTCAGACAATAAGGGTGTATTTTTGTCTACACAGTAGCACTTTAAAATACTAATTCAGATTGAATGGTACTTAGATGTGTTCATGAGACGCGATTTTGTGAGATTATTGTGCCGGTTTGTTTTTGTTCGGGTTACCTAGGTATTTGGTATTTTTTTTATAAATTAAGTTGGTTTTAAAAGTCCTAAAAGCTAAATAATATTGCATTTTTTTTTCTAAAGGGTAAGTGGCATTTATAAACTTTTAAGTTGTCCAGATCTAACGGATGTCGTTCGAATTGAACAAATGAGAACATACCTGACCATTTATAAACTCCGCGGCGGTTCGTTCGAGTCAGTTCAAGTTTATAAATCAGAGATTGTTTCCCAGCGAACTGAACTGAACGTAAAAGTTTATAATAATGTACCCTGAAAAATAAACAACTTGCAATCTATCAAACGGTTATTGACTTTCTAAAGTGTTTACCCTGAAGATATGACAACACTGTTCAAGATTCAGTGACGTTTTTCGCCATATGTTGCTTTGTTTACCTTCCTAACAGGAGCCTCACGTGGTAATTTTTGGTTTGACATAAGGTCATGTACCGGGCATATTAAATTAAAGCGCCATTTTTGGATATTTTTCTTCAATTTGTTTTCATCTCAGGAATTGACTATTTAAATATAATACGTCATTTCCATAACACCCTGTATAGTGCGTTCTTATCTGGGACGCCCTGTATACAGTTACTATATAAACCTTAGTCAGGAAGTTATTGCTAAATAATTGATAGCGGACTGGTACCTTTAAAACGTGTAAAACGTGCATAATTTGGGGTTTTAATATTGTATTCAATTTTATTTGTTTCTAAATCACGTCCATAAATAAAATATAGAGTTGCCAGTTTACGTGAAATACATTTTGCGGAAGGAAACTATTGTGCGCCTTAAAAGTATATTACATTGAGTGTTCAAGGAAATGAACTCCAGTGTTACCTTCCAAGTCAAATCGCGTGTTATTTTGATATTTATTCTTTTAGAAAGTTTTGGAAACTATTCGGAAATTCTATAAAACTTTCATTGCACGTTGTTTAGTATATTATAAAATATTTAGTTAGAAACTGTCTAACTAAGAATATATAGATAGAGAGATATGGGTTTTTCCAACTATACTCGCCGGCACAAAATTCCGTCACCCTGAAATTTTGATCAAGTTTTATATTTTATGCGATTTTCATGATTTTATTATCAGTTTGTAGATCAATTTATTGTGTTTTTCCTTAATTATTTTATAAAGTAACATTTTTCGATTAGGCTATATATATACAGGAGTAAATAAAACTGTTGTTTTCTGTCGTAATTTCAAAACACCCTGTAGGAAAATTGAGGTGGATAATTTTATTTACATACTGTTTCTTTCATCTTTGATGTATTCAAAAAATTTCGTTCCTTGATTCTTTCCATTATCTCATTTCTGCTGCGAGCTGCAAAATTTTAAATGAAACCATGTTATTTTTAGAAAATGTATGTCATGGGTATTTCAACCGAAGCACGCACCAATCTTGTATTTGTTGATCTGTAATCGCCCGCCGTTACATTGAGGAAATCCCCCAAGAAGTTGTTGTTCCATTTACTCCTTTCATTGGGAACCAATTTACATTAATTCATGATAATGCTAGACCTCACGTTGGATATGTATTGAGCGAGTATCTGGATGAAGTTGGAATGGCTGGCCCGCATGTAGCCCGGATCTCAACCCAATGGAACATCTTTGGTATCAACTTAAAAGGGCCGTTCGTCGTCGTCCTGTATAACCATAACCCTTGCAAGACTTACGACTGGCGCTGACCGAAGAATATCAGGCCTATCCCTCAAAAAAAGGATAAGTAACCTTATTCGTTCGATATCACCAAGACTGCAAGCTGCCATTGCTGCGAGAGGAGGAAATACACGATATTAAAATTGTTCTTGTTAATTAACTTTATGATATACCTAGGGTTTGTTTTTCTTAATGAAAATAGGCTTCATGTCAGCGTTTCATTTAAAATTTTGCAACAGAAATGAGATAATGGAATGAATCAAATATCGCAATGTTTAGAATACATCAAAGATTGCAAGAAACAGTCTGTAAATAAAATTAGCCACCTCAATTTTCCTACAGGGTAGTTTGAAATTACGATAAGAAACAACAGTTTGATTTACTCCTGTATAATATAGCCTAATTGAAAAGTATTATTTAATAAAGAAATTAAGGAAAAACACAATGAACAAACAAACAAATTGATAATAAAATCATGAAAATTGCATAAAAAATAAAAAAGTTATAAAATATCAAACTTGACCAAAATATATGGGTGGCGGAATTTTGTGCCGGCGACTATAGTAATCATAACCTAAATCAATATTTAAAAAAAATATCGAATTAAGATTGCGATCTGTATTGTTGTAGATTTATAGTGAGAATAAACTCGAACAAACACGTCCAAAGTGCAAAGCATATCCTTGTCCATGTACCTCAACAAATGTGGCATCTACAATTAAAAAAAAAATTTTACTAACATAAATTTAATACTTTTTACTTCAAATTGACACCCTGTATATGTATAAATTATCGGCCGGTAATCAGATTTTCCTATATAACATTTTTATTTCAGGACGTTGCATTTTATGATACATGTTGCTCTAGCTTATTGGGCAGCTGGTGCAGAACGTGTCATTTAATTCGTGTCCTCTATTTCTGATATGAATTTGAGCCAGACAGGTGTTATTCGTAGCGCCAGGGATAACCAATGCAATATAACTGGAGCATTTTAAACTTTGTCATGTAAATGCACGCTCTATTTTTAAATGAGGAGCGAGTTTTTCAAACATATGAAGTAGGAAAGTGCACTTAATTCACGTAATTCTTGTACGCTTCTTTCTACACGAAAAAAAATCTATAGTAAAATATATAATATATACAGGGTGTTATGGAAATAAACTATTTTAAGGTACATACTCTCTTATCTCCTTATTTTATTATAATCCGTTTTATAATTAAATTAAACACAAAAAGTATGTTTTTCAACAGAACCAACAGTAGATAATATCACACAAATTTTAAATCACATCACAAGATTTATTATTATGGATTATTTCACAACAGAACGGACAAACCCGAACAAAACGCTTAAAATTCGTATTACGTCAAGCACGCGGAACCCTCGACAGCGTCATCCCATTGCCGAGTCTCGAAACATTCTGAAGCAACGATAGTCGCGCGCGGCAGGTATCCAAGCAAGGGAGAAACATGCTGTGTGATCTGATAACACTGTTAGTATACACTAGTGACCCACATTGTTGCTAACTGAATCCAGATGGAACGGCGCGACAGTATGTGGGTAAAAATGTTTTTTACGTTAGTATTTAGATATTCGATAAAAAAAAGTATTTGGACTTTCTCTAGGACACCCTAGGAGTCACCCCGTATATATACAGGGTGTCCGGAAGAATTATAAATTTAGGGTATAATTGTAGACCGAAAATAAATCTACCTCTTCTATAGCATTTTTTCGAAAAATTGATTATTAACGGAGTTACAGGGTGTTAAAGTTAAATTTTATTTGCAGTTTTTTTGTAATACCTTTTCTCATGCTCATGATATTTCGACAAACTCTCGTATAGGGGACATTTTCGGGATGAGGAATACAAATTTGCCCAACGTTTTTTCGCATTTTGTGGAGACCGCCACATACGAACCTATACTTTAATTTAAATTGTCCCAACTTTTTGTGCTACACTGTATGCACATTTTGACTGAATATTTATATTCTCCTAACCTTTCATTAAAAAGGTATACTACAACCGTTTTCGACAAAAACGCTAAAATAACATAAACTAACTAAGTAAGTATTTTTTATTGTAAAAATTACAAAATTTAAAATGAATTGTTGTGAAAATGGATGGAGGATAAAGAGCCAAATGGTATTTTGTAAAATTAATTTAAGGTGGAGGGAGCATATTAAAACTATTTAAACAATTAAATTGTTATTATTACAATGACATTTTTTTTTAATACACTTTGAAAGCTATCATAAGGCCGGTATTAGACTATCAAATATATTTGACAAAGATATTTTATAAAAGAAATTTTATAAAAGATAACAACAGACGATTATCTTTGATAAAAGATTTTATAGTTGATTGGTAACGGTAGTAACCTCATTTTCTGACAATAAGGCATACATTTGACATTGACTGCGACTGGTATTGGTATATAATACCATGGCGGAAAATAAGTTTGTCTGGTGCATTTCAACAACAAAATTGCTAATTTCGGAGTATGAAAGGTTCGAAATATTGTACAACCATCAACACCCGGATTACAAAAACCGAAATAAATGTATATATTTATTTATTTATTTTCATTTCTTTCCTGCAAGTTTCTGGGATTATGCCTGAAAGGGTACATTGAGGTATACGACTGCTGTACTGTAAACTGGCATAACTCACTCCTGTTGCCAAAAACCGAAGGGTAACCCTAAGGCATTCCTCAACGCTGATACAATTCCTTAAATGTGTATTCTGTCGGGATATCAATGGTGATATCTTTATAACAATAAAGTTAAATGTGTCCTCGTCCATTCTTAAATAGTTTTTATAACTCCTAATACCTTCAACTCGTAACTCCTGAAGGAGATTATGGTGAACACCACTTAAATTACGTCTTGCCATCCAGGGCCTTACCCAAAGGCGCCTGGCTCTTTTTTTTGTTTTTTAATACTAAACACATTGTAATCACGGTAGCACTTAACGCTAGACAAGCTAATGCACGTCTATTGTTCATTTTTAATTATAAAAACTTGACAAGTTCCTTCAAAAATTGTCAAAGTTCTTTGACAGTGTAATACTAGTAAAAACTTTTATAAAAGAAATATTATCAAAGAAATGCTACAAAATATTTTATAAAAGATCTTTGTCAAATATATTGATAGTCTAATACCGGCCTTAACAAAGGATTAAATAAAAAAAGATCGACATTGATACGATCAGTAAAACTGAAGATATTACATTTGAAGTATGAAAATATTGGAGAAAATCCAGCAAATTATCAAAAATTTATGTGTGAATATTTTGGAAAATACTTTTTCAGCAAAATTCTGAAATACGTGTCCACTAATTGTGTGTATATCATTTTTTATTTAAATTTCAGACGATTCTAAAGTATCAAGGTAAGAAGTGTGCGATTTGTAAAAGAATTACCCACACCTTAGAAAGGTGTGCACAAAAATCACATCTGTCATCCCAATTTATAAACAAATCGTTCGGCAAACGCTCGTGTATGCTAAATTGCTTGACTTTTTATACAGATATCTACCGCATCCGTTGCACACTAATTTTAAGAATTAAAAAACGCAAAGTTTATGATTTTCAATAGGTAATTCTTGTTTTAATTTAAAATATTTTTTTTTGCAGATTCGTGGCAAGCATCTAAAATTAAAATCGATCCCGCCACTTTGCCTACGTTCGTTTCATCTAGTCAAGTTTTTAAAGTAAAGGACCAAGATAATGTGATGCTGCCATGTGAAGTCGCAAATCCAGGTATGTTTTTTTCTTTGGTTTAAAAATTATACACATAATTTGATTTAAATTTACAGTTAGTAGAACTTACTATTAAGTGCCGAATTGCCTTCAAAGATTTTGTATTTAAATCAAAATTTCAAATGACAGTAGTTATATAAAATGCTCGAGGATTTATTTTTGAGGAATTTTTATCGGACATAAAAGAAATATTATGAAAAAAGGGACCAGAAACGAGAATTATTATTGAAATCGGTATAGATAAAAGTGTTTTATTTTTCATATTTGTTAATACCAGAGCGTAAATGCATTTATTTCTAAAATAAATAATTAACCATAAAAATAAACAATTTTTATTTGTTGTGAAATAATAAATAATATCTGAAATGACTCCATCAATATAAAATTATTAAAATTCGCATATTTTGACCAGGATATTTTCACATTTAAAATTTGTAGGTCATATATGTATTTATTAAACATGCAACCACTTCCATTACTCAACAAAAAGGGAGTTTTTGGATATTTTTCAACCCACATATTTTTATTAAATCATAATTTTTTTTATTTTATTGTGTGTATTTAGTTAAAGATTGTGTCAAGAAAAATGGATATAACTTAATGACTGCCGTAAAAGCACCTGGGCCATCCCATTATTTATGACCGTTTGTTATTATTATGTGGAATGGACCGGATTGTAATAATTATAATTAAATATAGGCACATCAGGTAGGTTAGGTTGCTTAATTTATATTTAAATATCTTTTTGTGGTAAAATTTGTTAGTTTTTGAGGAATAGTTCAAGAATTGTCTTTTACCAAACATTCCTCAGAATAGCGTGATAGTAATGGATAATGCGAGCTATCACAGTCGCCAATTACATAAAGCTCCAAGCTCAAATAACATATATATTTTGAAGAAAGTTATAAAAAAAGTGATCTTTTAGAAGTTTTAAAGACATTTTGTATAAAAAAAGTATATGTTTGTGACAAATTGGCAGAATAAATTGGACATACTGCTCCCACCCTATTATTGCATTTTTAACCCCATAGAGCATATGTGGCACCAGTTAAAATCACTGGTTAGGTCTTAAAATATTTCTCCGACTTTAAGTTCTAGTGTTGTAGAATTAATACGAAAATGCTTTAATGATATTCCCCTAGGTAGTTGGAAAAATTCAGTCCGTTACTTAATAACTGTAGAAAATTCGTATATTAGTCTGGATCGTATAATTAATCCAATTATAATTAATTTTGATGAGAATAGCGATAGCGAAACAGAACTATCTATAGAATGACATTATAAATATAAATATGACTAGTAGTATTTAAAAAAAATGTTATTTCATTTGATTACATTAATATAATCAAATGTTATTTCATTTGATTACATTAATATAATCATATCATTACTTGTTTTCCTTGATCCGTCCCTTCATACTTCACTTGTTTATTCCCAAGCTCTTGTCGACACAATGGGACCGACCCAGGAAATCATTAAGTCGTATGCAATTTTCGTGAAACGTACTGTACATTAATATATTTCTCCGAAAACAAATTAATAATAGAAAAAATAAAGAATGATCAAAAATATTTTAATGAGGCAATCTAGGAGCCAATAGGTTCATTTGCAGATCAAAATTACAAGACTGACTTCAAATTTCGTTCTACGCATGGACGGTAAACCAGTAAACACGAGACATCCCTGGGACGTCCCAGAAATGGGATGAATTGAACCCCTGGGACGTCGATGATGGGACCACAAGGAACATCGTTATTAGATCCCGCTCAGGACGTCCTACGGATGTCGTGATTTACATCCGTAGGACATCCCTAATGGGACGAATATTACTTTTTTTCATAAAACAAAAATTTATTCTTCTATCTTTTGTGAGTGACTTTACGAGGTCTCGACGACATACGTAATGTGGTGCGTAGCCCTAATTTAAAATAAAAATATTTTTTTAGTTGCAAAAATATTTTGAAGTCTCAAAAAGATTTTATTTTTCAAAAATATTTTGAAGTCTCAAAATAAATTTTATTTTTCAAAAATATTTTAAAGTCTTAACATACATTTTATTTTTCAAAGATATTTTGAAATCTCAAAATAAATTTTATTTTTCAAAAATATTTTAAAGTCTTAACATACATTTTATTTTTCAAAGATATTTTGAAGTCTCAAAATAAATTTTATTTTTCAAAAATATTTTGAAGTTTCAACACAAAGAGTTAGTTTCCAAAAATATTTTGAAAAGTTTTTAATAAATTAAATTTGTTGTATCATAAATTAAAATCAAATATTTTATTCAAAGTATCAAAATAAAATAAAGTAAGATTTTCAAATTAAATATACGAAAATATTTAAATTGATAATTTATTTTAAAAATTAATAATTGTAAGATTTTATTCATTGTAAAATAAAATAAAAAATAAATAAATTTAAATTCACATCCTGATGAATGATAATAATAAAGTTGTACCTTATTTTGGAATGAAAGTCAAAATTTTTCAAAATCATTTTCAAAACACAAGTGCTCACATACACCGATAATTTAAAACTAAATCTTAAATTTTTCTTTCGGATGTTTTGATGGGTGCATGTTATGTCACCAAACGTTTCCAATAATAATTTTTCTGCGTATTAATTCCATAAAAAGTTCTAGAACCAAGTCGAGCAAAGACTTTCGCACGTAGGCAATTGGGATTTTATTTACTTATTTCTATTTACAGAAATTGGAAAAGTACTATCAAGGGTAGATCATGAAAATATGGGTTGTTTTTAACCTTTCTATGACATTTTAAGAACTGCGAAATATTCTAGAACCTAAGTTTACCCAAGTCTTTTCTCACGTAGGCAGTGATTTTATTCACTTATTTCTATTTACGGAATCTGGAAAAATACTATCATTTAAGAAATTGGAAATATATTTTCCCTTATTGACTTCGGATAAAAATAAGTACCTCTGTACCCATAGGACACGTCACTCTAATGCGTTTTGTTTATAGGAAAGTTTTAAAACTCTGGAAAACATCGTAGAAGGATTCTAGAAAGATCTTGCTTTGACAAACAAAATACGTCATGTTTAGCGTTATTATAAGTACGTACCTCCCGCGAACCATTTCGGAGTTAGTTTATATCTCAGTTTTTACTCAGATTTTACTCAGTTTTTATCTCAGTTTTTTCACAGTTTTTCAGAAGTTAGTCTTCAGTCTTAGTCTTCAGTTTTCAGTTATAAGATATAAGTTTTTCAGAAATCAGTCATGATAAACAATTTATAGTTAGTACCGCGCGCCGTGCCTCGGATGAAATTAAAGTCAATACATCAGATTATTAAAAGGAATCATTTTTTATAAAAGTGAGTGTTTCGTTTCAAAAGACAATGAATTTAAAAACGGTATTTGTTAACAATTGACTATGAATTTGGATGACTTGCTATAAAATTTTGTAAATTAACTGTACGACTTAAAAAGTGGAATAAAATTTCAAAAGGATTGAAGCGTATTTTCATAGCAGACAAGAATTAACTCAACTGCAACAACAAATAAGGTAATAGAAAAATCAGGCCAACTTGATCTGCAGTGATTTGCCCTAATCAAACTTTGGGGGTTGTGTTTGTTCGATAGGGGGCCTTTCCCTAAATATACCTGCGCCCACATGGTATTAAATACATTTATTTGAAATTATTATTTCGGAAATATCATTTGATGATAATAATATATCAAAAGATGAGGAAATTGAAGAAATTAGAAATTTCTAACTGTGGATAATACTGTATAGAATATTTTAAATTAAATTTCATATATTTTTATTAAATTCGGTACGCTTGGATGATTTTGAATTCTGAGCAACTTTTCTTAATAAAATTTTACGATATTTTGTGGAGAGGCACTTTGCCTAAACCTCGATTTTATAAAACTATTTTCTAATCAAGCAGGCATAGATCGCAAATGAGCAAATTTCATTTCGAATTTTTTTTTTGTTATTTACACCTTATAAGTGCGCTTATCCTGGGACACATTGTATAGTAAAATGGAAATATTTAGCAAATCATTTATTTCTAGAGCTTTAACATTTATTTTCAAGTTGCGTGTTATAATATAGTCAAAATCAACGATTTGTATTTGGTATAAAATAATAAAATACAGCTAAAATTTCTCTATCAATATCTGCATTTATTAAAATGGAAATATTTCGGCAGGATAAATCTATTGTCACACGTTTAAATTTGTAATATTAAACTTCCTCGTATTATATAATATATTAAACATTCAACCACTTCCGTCAGTCAACAACAGGGTATAATAATATGTTTTTATTTTTTAATTTGATATCTTTTTCAACGTATATTTGATATCCTAATTTATTTTTTATTTTGTTCGGTTTTATATAGTCAAAATAATTAATGTCTTCTTTTTAGTTTTGTACAGGGTGTTCCATTTTCGAAATTTTCTGGGTTTATTAGAGTTATTATCAAATACAGTGCGTCCGCGGATGAGGGTACCCAATAGGGAAAAATCTTAGTCATTTTACGACCAAAAGTCATTCTTTATAAAAAGTTCTGCTTGTTGAGAAAATGAATTGACGATAAAGATTTTTTAGATCCGATGTACAGGGTGTTAATAAATTAATAAAATATGAAAATGCTTCAAGAGAGAACTACCATTATTTATTATTTTTACAAAAATTTTATAAAACAAAGTTGTTTATAAACTAACGTAAAGTGTAAATACAAATTTTGAAATAAAAATTCGAAATTTTAAAAATAAAATAATAACAGTGGTGTTTATGTAATTATTTACATTTTACAAAAAAATCAAGATATGTTCATGTTACGTCAGCATCTTATTTACATCCGTCAGTATTCTGATTTCGTGAAGGCATTTTCCAAAAAATGTTATCCAAAGAAGAGCGTATTTATTTAATACAATGTTACGGTATTGGAAATTGGAAATACGCTCTTCTTTGGTTAACATTTTTTGAAAAATGCCTTCACGAAATCAGAATACTGACGGATGTAAATAAGATGCTGACGTAACATGAACGTATCTTGATTTTTGTGTAAAATGTAAATAATTACATAAACACCACTGATATTATTTTATTTTTAAAAATTCGAATTTTTGTTTCAAAATTTGTATTTAGACTTTACGTTAGTTTATAAACAACTTTGTTTCATAAAATTTTTGTAAAAAATAATAAATAATGGTAGTTCTCTCTTGAAGCATTTTCATATTTTAGTAATTTATTAACACCCTGTACATCGGATCTAAAATTTTTTTATCGTCAATTGATTTTCTCAATAAGCAGAACTTTTTATAAAGAATGACTTTTGGTCGTAAAATGACTAATAAAGATTTTTCCCCTATTGGGTACCCTCATCCGCGGACACACTGTATATATTTTTTTGGCTTGGACAGGTCTGCCATTCGAACAATTTGTTTTATTGATTTGTTAGTTCAAGTATTTAAACAATGGCCGTTTATGATAATAACTATGAAAAGTTTGATATGTTGGCATGATTTATATACAGTGGAACCTGGTTACGGACACTAATAAGCGGACATCTCTATTAAGCGGACATTTTTTCATAGTCCGGAACTAGGTATATGAAATTCCATGAAAATCAACCTTTCTTGGGCGGATGCGGACAGGCTGTTTTGATACAAAGAGTGCGAAAACCCTCCTTTAAACAGACAAAAAAAATTTTAAAGTATTTGGGAGACGAATAAGTACGGTGCAAAAACTCTCTGAAGACAGACCGGCAACCAATCGCGTATGCGTGGCAGAGCGAAAGGACTTCGCCGAATGAAAGTATGTGTGATTCCCCGACAGCAGTCCGCCGTTTATTTGTGAGTTGTAAGGTTAAAATCGTAAACAATGGCACAAAAATGTCGCGGTTTTAGCCTGAAAGAGAATGTTGATGTTGTGGAAGTTTGTAATTTGATAACAATGATTTGGACGAGTTCGTTAACATTGATAGCAATGTGATTTTAGAAGATGATAGTGACCCCATTCCTACCGATTATGTAGTCCAAACTGAAACCACATCACTATCTGACGACTCTGATAAAGAATCAAACAAATGTCACGAATTATCAACAAGCCTTTAGTATGGTAAAGGAATTATAAGAGTATGTAATGAATAGAGGTGACTCTATAGCAATGGAATTGTTATCAGACTTGGAATTACATTTTCTAGATTGCAAGTTAAAACGCAAACACGTCAAAGTACGTTATTAAATTTTTTAGTACTACATTCTAACTAAAACTAGTGTATTTTTGTTATGTTATGTTTATTTATACATTCATATACATAGTAATAATTTTGCATTTACATATTACCTAATAACAAATTTCCCATGTTTGTCCCTGTTTATTTCTAAATTCCATGGGCGGACACATTTAGACGGTCCCGTAGGTATTCGCCTAGAGCTGTCAAAATTTTGAATCTGCTTCCCAGATATAATGAACAAAAATCAGACAAATATGTAATAACTAGAGACCGGATTTTATGCAAATTCATATTTAATGCATATTTTGCATATATCTTGAAAGTTGGCAATCCACAGCATATTTAGGGTACTAATTTGCATATTTTTCTAATTTAAAAGGTAAAGCCCAATTCAGGTACTAAGTTGATCAAAATGTAACTTGTCTGACCCATGGATTAAATAGAGTTGCAGAAACTATTAGAGCTTCCTTCCCTTTGGTCAATGACTTGATAGCCAATGTGAAAAAAAAAAAATTTCATAATAGCTCCATTAAGAGTGCAGTTTTACAAGGAGAACTTGCCCGGAACACCACTACCACCTGAACCTGTTGTGATCAGGTGGGGCACCTTGATTCGTGCAGCAATGTTTTATGCGGAGCATTTTCAAAAATTAAAAGAGATTGTTTCTCAAATTGAAGATGATTCTCAGTGTATTAAAAAATGCAAACAAATATTTCAAAATTCTAAAGTGGAACAACAATTGATTTATATAAAATGTAACTATAATTTTGTAGCTGAAAGTATTTTAAAACTAGAAAAAACATCTAGTAGTATATTTGAGTCAATGGATATTGTAGAAAAATGTATTAATAATTGTAAGCAAATACGAGGTGAGGTAGGAAAAGCAGTAATGTCGAAGTTAGAAGGAATGATAGAAAAGAATAATGGTTTTAACTTTTTAATAAATGTCAGGGGAAAATGTAGATAATTTGGATTTTAAACTGAGCCTAGTTCCAAAGTTAAAATTTTGTCCTATAACATCAGTACATGTAGAAAGATCTTTTTCATTATATAAACATATTCATAGTGATAGAAGACAGAATTTTTTAGTAAAAAACCTTGAATTACATATTGTAACCAGTGCATATTATAGTTGTGAGGATTAAAATTAATGTTTTTTTTATTATATTTGTACCATAATGTAGATTTAATAACATTTTTACACATTTACCTGTTTTTTTGGTGGTTTTTATTAAATACCCAATGCCTTAGTTTAGTAAAACCCTAATTTAATTCAACAATAAGTCATATTATATTTTTCGTATTACTGCATATTCATTGCATATTTCTTTGTTTTTTTTGCATATATCTTGCATATATTTAAAAAAATATATGCATATACAGGGTGTCCGGGAACATGTGGGAAATCTCCCGGATATGAAGAAAACACGTGAAAAGAATACTGTAGGTTCATATAAACTTCTTTCGTATCGGCCTCCTCGTCGGAGATATGGGCTCCCAAAGAGCACCAATAGAATCAAGTTTTTTACACATAATTATTGAACCAACTGGTATATTTCAATTATTTTTTAATATGACGTATACCAGGTAAGACCCGTCAAACTACTACCCAAGAAACTGTTGTGAATTACTCACAGCTGCATGGACGGACTAGCTGTAACACTCATGGGCCCATTTTTTTACGCCCTGTATGATGAGAACTTTGGACAATGTTTTTTACATACCTTTAACTATTGGCTAAAAATTAAGTACTCTTCATTCATGTCGCTAATCCTAACCGTTTTCGGAAAAAACGTCATTTTATTTACACCAGTCCCCTAAATTCTCACGGGTTAAATATGAAAAAGCGGAATTTTGAAGGTTGAACATTTGATCGGAACAAAGATGTATCTTTTACTGAAATACGCCAAATACATGATGTATATGAAATGCCGTTTTTTTCGAAAACGGTTAGGATTAGCGACATGAATGAAGAGTACTTAATTTTTAGCCAATAGTTAAAGGTATGTAAAAAACATTGTCCAAAGTTCTCATCATACAGGGCGTAACCTATAGTATTCTTTTCACGTGTTTTCTTCATATCCGGGAGATTTCCCACATGTTCCCGGACACCCTGTATATGCATATCTCACAGACTTTTGGTTGCCTATAATCCGGTCTCTAGTAATGAAATTTCGTTACGTATAAAACAACAATAAATATTGAATAATTGAGATATCTTTAGTTTCTTCGCATTCTTTAAATATTATTAATTTATAGATTCCAGTTTATTAATTTATGTTGAAAAATTCATTTTATATAGGACCTAATTAATAATTATGGGGGGGGGGGGGGGATTAAATTTTGTATGTCCGCCATTGGTGTTTTCATCGAAACTTATTATAGTCACATTCCTTAAAGGCATATGGCCCTTTTTTTGGTCGCACCTGTACCCACGCATATTTTGAAAATGCGGTAAATATAGTTGAAGTTAACGATTTTTATTCGATATAAAACAATAAAATACTGATGAAATTACTCTTTCCATACCGATATTTATTAAAATGCAAATATTTCACGCACTATAAATCCATTTTCACGTTTAAATTTTTGTAATATTAAACTTGTTCGCTTCATATTTATTAAATATTCAACCACTTCCATCAGTCAATAACAGGGGATATGTTTTGATTGATTTTTTAGGATATTATTCTATTTTTAAATTCGAATTTACGTTTTGTTTTGCACATTTACATTAATCTGCTAAAAATAATTAAGTTAATATTATATTACAGGGTCCTGCATCTCACTTTTATTTTTTAAAATTAACCTAATGACATTTATAAAAAATAAAAAATTAACATGGTTTTTGTTTCACTTATTTACATTAAATATTACATTGGAATTATTGTAGGCAGTCACTGATATGTTATAGCATTGAATATTGTGACCAAATCGTTGATATCTTCTTTGTCTTGACATTATCATTAAAATAAGCTAGTAGCGCCGACTCAGAACCAGGATTTTGAACTTTGATTCCCGTACACCATTCGTTGAAACAGTTATATACCTTGTCATATCTCGGGCGGCTTTTAGTTGGCAGAATATCTTCTTCTACTATTTTTGCTGCTTCTTGAATTTCTGGTGGAGTAGCAGCACAATCAAATTCCTCATCTGATAGCATTTTTCTGTTGTTAAAATAATATATTGTTTAGTGACATTGAAACCATATTCAAAAAATTATATTTGTCATCATGATGTGTATTATTACCCATATTATTTTACTACCTGCGGTTATTTGAAATCTCTTTAATTTTTGAATGGAAAAGACAAAATGACATTTATCTTTTATTAATAATTTTAATTCAAAATAATAAGAAGTGGATGTTAGATATTGTGGTAAATAAAATAGTATACAAACCTCGGTGAAAAGTTTCATTACTGTCTCGAGATCTCTCTCGACAGGAATGAAATACTTTCCACCTCGGTATGTACCTAATATACTATTGTTGCTTATTTCGGTACCTCTTATGGTTACTTACATACTCTCAAAATGTGATTGAAATCAGTTTAGTGATACAGCGAAAAAAATAATAAAATCTAAAAAAAAGTCAGTTTTGCACCCCTTCTCTTAAAAATCAATGAAAAAGAGGAATTATCAAAAAGTTAACAAAACTATACGAAGTACTCATTAAATAAGGTCTGACAGTCTCCTTAACGAAGTTTGATTGCTATGGATTGCACAGGCTGTAAATTCAGTGTCAAACTTTTCAAATTTTAAAACACTTTATTAAATTTATTATTTTCAGTTGGAGCCCCTGTATATTATGTCATTCGATGTAGAATTAAATATACTCTGGCCTTACCGCGCCGAGTCATGATACGACGCAACCGGTTCTTTCATTTTGCCTTAACCACTGTGAAAATTGGCCACTTCTTGAACCCTTAATTCGCCAATCTGCCACATTTGGTCCATAAATTAGAAACAATCACCCAATGCATCTGATCTTTTCTAAGATACTGCTTTGGGTTGGTAAGTACGCCACGGGATGTCCCGGCGAGTATTCATTCTGGGCACTTAAGAACGCTGCAAAGATCCTTCTCCTTTTGTCAGACTCTAGCTTTACTGACGAGCCGTGATACAGCGGAACGCATCTAAGGATAAGTGTAACAAAAGAAGAAGGGAAAAATTCTATATTTATGGTTTCGACAGACTTTTATTTCTCTCAGTTAATTTTTTGTTTCGTTTGTCAAAAGATCTTCTTCTTTATGCTAAAACGGTGTAACAAGTTTAAAATTAATACTTTATTAACTATTCGATTTATTAAAAAACAACAGTTTTGAAATTAAAATTTTGTGGTTTAAAATGAAAAATATAAATTTTAATGTCATATTATTTTTACTTGATGAATACAGAGTGACCAAGATAAGGAGGGATTCAATGGGGATCTCGTTAAAGGTAACAGATACAACTTTGATTGAATATTAAAATGTGCAATCAATGCACGAACAATATGCCGTACAAATAGTTTTGGTAAGATTTTTAAGTTTTAAATTAATTATGAGAAATTGATATTTTGAATTTTTAATTACGTTTCGAGTCTTTTTATCATGAAATTTTCAGGATGCGGACCTATATTTTCTATAATTGGCTCATTAATTAGAAACAGTTCAATGCAGTAGGTACTAAAATGAATATTTCAAAATTATTTTATAATTAATGCACTACATATTAATCATAAAACAAAGATTATTAACACTAAAAATAACAAAACAGTAAGTATGAAAAAATAGACAACAAACATACAGTGTGTACATAAAGTAAGGAACAAATTCATTTTCTAGGAATCTAAAAATATTTCGGAAAAATCCTCGGACACGTGTATAATAATTTTTAATGGCGCATTTTTTTCCCATACAAACTTAATATACAAGGTGGCTCATGTAGTAGATATGACATTATCGACGATTTTTTTAAATGGGAACCCCTATATTTTAGTTCAGATCTGTAATCTCCAAGAACAGCTGATTTCAAAAACATAACACACTTAGGGCATAAAATTCATAGTTTCGTTACTACAGGGTAAAACAAATAATTTTATTTAAGATATTTTTAATTTAAAAAAATGTAAAAAAATTAAATAAGCTATTTAATTAAGTGTTGAAATTGTCCTCCTTCTGCTGCCTGACAGTTCCCCAAGCGATAAATAAATTCTTGTTGGACTTTTCTTATGGTTTCTTCTGAAATGTTCCTGCATTCTGTTGTTATTCGATTTTTTAAATCTTCAATATTGGCAGGTCTGACTTTATAAACAACATTTTTCAGGTGACCCCACAAGAAAAAGTCCAGTGGTGTAAGGTCTGGAGACCTAGGCGGTCATTCAACAGGCCCACGTCTTCCAATCCACTTGTTCGGAAAAACTTGGTTTATGTAATGGCGGACTACTGCTGCATAATGTGGAGGTGCGCCGTCTTGTTGGTACCACAAATTTTCATCTAGAATTCCTGGATTATTTCTACTAGGGTATAAGTTAACTAGCGTAGGGATAAGAAAGTTCTGAAGAAAATGAAGATAATTTAGCCCGTTTACATTGTTGTCAAAAAAATATGGCCCAATAATTTTGTTTTTCACAATACCAGCCCAAACATTAATTTTTTGAGGATATTGAGTATGGTGCTCACGCATCCACCTGGGATTTTCTTTTGCCCAGTATCTACAGTTTTGCCGGTTCACTTCTCCATTTAATTTAAAAAGGTAGATTCATCCGAAAATAGGATATTTTCAACAAACAAAGGATCTAAGTTACATCTTTCGATTAATATTTGACAAAACTCCATCCTACGATCTGGATCATCTTCATTCAACTCATGAACCAATCGGATTTGCTAATCTGGCGGACGCTGTTGTGGGGATCTTCTTCCATAGCCAATAAAATATCTAATTTCTTATCATCCGGAATAGTTGGACGGCCTTCTCTGGGAATATCTTCCACTGAACCCGTTTCCCGAAATTTTATTTCAAGTTTACTCACAGTTGATCTAGTAATTGGTCTTGCTGGATACTTAGTGTTTCTATCACCATATCCAATCATCATAAGAATTTCTATTCTTTGTGTTAAAGATAAACGCATAGTAACTCAATATGTTTTAAAATAAAATTTATTACTTCTAATAAACTTACTAGAAAAATACAATGTAATGACAATGACATTATCTAAATACCATAGTTACATAACAGCAAATAAGCCTACTTGAGAAAAAACATAAGTAACAGCAAATGATGGTGCGTCCATTAATTACGTAAGGCTTTCAGGTAAAATTGGGTGATGGCGGAAGGGATTGAGCCAAATCACGAAATCTTTTATTGGGAGAAGGGGGGTTGAAAAATCGCTAAAAACGCCTCACGTAATTAATTGATGCCTCCCAAGCCAAAAAAAATATCTTAAATAAAATTATTTGTTTTATCCTGTAGTAACGAAACTATGAATTTTAGGCCCTCAGTGTGTTATGTTTTTGAAATCAGCTGTTCTTGGAGATTACAGATCTGAACTAAAATATAGGGGTTCCCATTTAAAAAAATTGTCGATAATGTCATATCTACTACATGAGCCACCTTGTATATTAAGTTTGTATGGGAAAAAATGCGCCATTAAAAATTATTATACACGTGTCCGAGGATTTTTCCGAAATATTTTTAGATTCCTAGATAATTAATTTGTTCCTTACTTTATGTACACACTGTATATATCGAACATTAATTAAAGTAAAACTAACAGTAGATTATTAGAAATTAATTTTCCAAAAGGTGGTGGAATTGATTTTCGTCAGTCTCCAAACAATAACATCTTAAAATTGCAGAATTTAAAACATTCAATAACATTTGTGGACTTACGCTTCGAAAGGCTTCAGCAACTTTTACTACTCATTTAAGGAAATTGACGGGAATCAATTAGTTCACCTTTTGGAAAATTAATTTCTAATAATCTACCGTTAGTTTTACTTTAATTAATGTTTTTTTGCCGTTGCCGTTGTTGTTTATTTTTTCATACTTACCGTTTTATTATTGTTAATAAATTATTTGTTTTATGGTTATTACGTAGTATGCATTCCCAAGTAGCATTTTTAGACACATTGTGGTACATGTATCGTAACTATCGTTTCTGTTTCCGATCAAAATTGGAAACTGTTGGCAACAAAAATGGAAATATTTTCGAAACGTCTACATTTTAAATGAGACATTTACACGTGTTTCCAATTGGTTGGTACTAGCTGTGACTGTTTCGATGCACAATCGAAACTTTTATCGAAAATGTTACTTATTTGTATTTAAAAATTACAGTTAAAGTGGTGGGGCTATGTTAAACCATGCGCAAAACAATTAGGATACCTTCACTGTTGTAAAATAAAAGAAAATCAATATGAAACTATAATTTCACCATGATGAATGCGTTATAAGTATATTTCCTATAAGTTATTTTATTTTATATACCTAGTTATTGCATATTAGAACCAAAAAATCATTGTCCCAGTAAATTTTATCGTGCAGTTTATTAATTTGGCTTTATATTTTTAACGTGCCCTCGATTTATTTTCATTTACAGAAAAAAATAGACGACTTAGCTAGGAAAATGGAACTTATCTAACAAATTTTGGCTTTGGAAGAGATGCAGGAATTTCATTAAAACTCATTTTAACAAAATAAAAATTCATTTACTAAAATGGCCGCTAGAAAGCAATAAATTATTCTGGTCCAAAATGGACTCGACACACAATTTCTACTCTTTGGCTTCTATAATGTTTCATTGATGCACAGAAAAATAAAAGGTTTGTAAGGTGAATGCCACAGAAAAAAAAAAGATTTGCTTGCATGCACAGAAAAGAAAGGTTTGGTATGGACAGCCGCGGCATGACGTCACGAGAGGCGTGGTTGCAAAAACCTTTCCAAACTAAAATTATAAGGGATAAATAAGCAATTTCCTGGTATTATTTGTATACTAGATGTTATTATTGATTCATTTTCAGAAACAGATTGACGTAAGTGTTTTTTGAAGATTTTTAATCAACATCTTGTTTTGAGGTTATGTTATTATTGTTGGCATAGGGAGATTAAAATTGTTATTTTTCTGTTAAAAACAGCTTATTGCACTGTATTTATAAACATAGAGTATACCCACCCTATAGCCATACTTTATGTTGATAAATCCAGCACAGTAAGCTTTTTATTACAGAAAAATAACAATTTAAATTTCGCTAAGCAATAACATAACCTCAAACTTGTTCAGATGGTGATTAAAAATGTACCTTAACTAAAAATCTTTCGAAAAATATTTATCTTCGCGTGTCGTTAATATATCGACACCACGATTTGTAAAATATTTTGAAACAAGCACGTCTTTAAGTGTTTCTAGTAACTGGATTCGAAAATGTGTCGCAAAAGTTTCGTAACACATATGTCTCGATACAAGTTTCTAATTCGAATCGAAAATGTGTCGAAACGTTTCTCAGCAAAGAATGTGTGTCCAATTTGTGTCTAAAAATGCTACTTGGGTTATTATAAACGTTTTTAAAAATATTCATTTTAGCACCTACTGCATCGAACTGTTTTTACAAAATTATAGAAAATACAGTCCCGAAAATTTCATGAAGATGATTAAACGATAAACGATAATGTGTGGTATATCATTGACTTAAGAATAAAAAAGGTTTTAAAATAAATTCAGTGTCGTATTAGAAAAAATTAAGTTGATGATGATTGTTTCAAAACGAAACGTCGTATATAAAAATTGTTATCTACTCCTTGAGTTCGCTAAAAGTTGCTGTGAGAATGTTTTGTTAGTTTTGCTCGAACTTTAATATTACGTCGAAAAGAAGTTACATCAAAAAATCAAAATTTCAGTTTTTTTTTAAATAACTCAAAGTTTAAAACTCTTACCAAAACTTTGAGTACAGCATATTGTTCCTGCTTTTATTGCGATACTTTTTCCCCATTTAATCGAGGTTGTATATTTTATAGTTAACGGATTAATCTCCTTTTCTGGACACCCTGCATATCTTTAAGAAAATATATCCGTAATAATCCACACCTCTATATTTTTTAGACCATATCCTTTATGATATCTCTATTATTACTCTGTCTTCTCAATGTATAGAAACAAAGTGCCCAATTTATAATATGAGATTATCCTTAATTAAATTAAAAGGTTAAAGTTTTCAGCATTAAAACTTTTATAAAGATATTATTTTTAATTAACATACATTTTCTTCCCACGCTTCGTAAGCCTACAAAATATGACAATAATAAAGTTGATAAATTGTTGCCCATAAATCTTTTTCCCGGCGGATGCAAGAGAGCGAAACAAATTTTGAATTATCAGATTTATTCGGGTTTAAAAAATATATTTTTTGTTAGATTTGAATAAAAATAAAAAATCAGAATTTTAATAAACAGTAAGAACCGATATTTTAATTTATAAAATTTAATATACACGGATTCAATTAATAATCAAATAAAAAACTAGATTTTGATGTTGATCCCAAATTAGCAATCCTAGCCATCGAAGTCGCAATAGTTCAATTAAAAATATGCCCGCTTCTTGACAGATTAAAAATTGACGAGGGTGATTAGCAGGTCAATATTTATACTCGTGAAGTATTAGTCATTAGTCAAGTTTTTTTAGTTAATTTATTCATATTTAGATTGTCTGACACGTTGCTTGGGATATCAAGCAAGTTTTGAAAATTGTTTATATTTGAAATTGAATTGAAAAATTAAGTATATTTGCTTAAACTCTCACATAAAATAGTGCCTTGGCAATCTGTGATTAAACGCATAATTCGTAATTGATTTAATTCAATTGATTGATGTCACCTATCTTTGGACCAACGTAATCGAAAATCATGGAGCGTCTCGGGCTCTTATACTGGATATTTCTAAGGGCTTTGATCGTGTTTGGCTCCCAAGTAAACTGGCGATCTTATGGTATGCCCAGTCGATTCTGTGCATGGTTGTCTAGCTTTCTTAAGGACCGCTCTCTGCAAGTTGCGATTGACGAATTTCTCTCAGATACCTTCATCATCAATGACGGCGTTCCTCAAGGGTCCATATTGTCTCGTACCCTCTTCTTACTCTACATTAACGACCTTCTAGTGAAAACTATAAATCCTATATTTAGCTTCTCTGACGATAGCACACTTGTCTCATGTTGCTGTTTGAATGTACAAACATCGGCCGCCGACTCACATCCTCGCAAACAGCATGAAGTATCACGACTAAACAAAGACCTGGAGGAAATTTTGGCTTGGGGTGACAGTAACCAAGTCGAATTTAATGCTAAGAAAACCCAGGCAGCAGTTTTCTCTAAAAATGTTAATATTACAGAACCGGGTATAGTCATGGTAGGACACTCAATTCCACTAGCTTCATCTATTAATTTTCTGGGCGTCAATCTGGGAGGAAATATGTCTTGGCATAACCATTTTGTGGCAATCGCCAAGGTAGCTTCACAGAAACTTGGTGTACTCTTCCGTACCGCGAAGTTGTATACACCTCAACAACTTTTGACACTATACAAAGCCCAGATTCGACCATCACTTGAGTACTGCTCCCATGTCTGAAGCTCTGCACCCAATCATACTCTTCGGCTACTGGATTTCATCGAAAAGAAAGCCATTCGACTGATCGGAGCTGACAAAGGGCCTCGATAGCCTGGAACATCGAAGACAGGTTTTATGATTTGACTCTCTTTTACATATATTTCCATGGGGAATTCTCGGCTGACCTTGCCCTGTTTATTCCGTTCAGAGTGGTGAATAGAAGAAATACACGACGAACAACTCCCGCCTATCCATGTATGGTTAAGCTTAGTACTACTCGAACTTTATTATTTAAGAATTCTTTCATCTGGAGGACGTCATCCTTATGGAACGACCTTCCCGAGGTCGTATTTCCCAACGAGTATAACCTCCAACGATTCGAAACCAACGTGAATCGCTTTATTCCTTAAAGAATTTTCCTATAGTCCGTGTGTTTGATCATAAAAAAAAGATTGATTGATTTATAATAAAAAAAAATAACAAAATGTTTCTATAATAGTCTAGGAGAAATATAGTTTGATATTTTTCTTCTAACAGCATTTTTTATCGTAATGCTACAACATATACAGCCTTCTCCTAAGTAAAAACACCACAAGTGTGATTATTGTACTTTCGAATAAATCGTGTTTTAATATTTGAACACTGGCAAAATTGTTGTAATTTCACCTCCCGATTTAATCTATTCGTCTATGTAAGTATAATATATTGCGACCGGCAGATACTGGCAAGAAACTGTGTTCTGACTTGGTGTTTTAACAGAAGCTAGGAATTAATTTTATTTAAAATAAAAAATATTAACTGTTAAATATGGTGTTTTTTCAGCCGGGGCCGAATTTCATCCCAAAATAATCCTGTTCTGAAAAGGGTACTGTCCGAATTGCATCAGGCTAACTCTGAAAGTGACCTTTAAGTCTAAGCCAGGCAAAATTTGGTGCAACGTTGCTACATATTTCTAAATTCCTTGTTCGTTTTTAATAATTAAACTATATGTATACAGGGTGACCGGGAAACGCCGCGATCGATATATGGGAAACAATATACAGTGAGTCCCAGAAGAAATGTCTAAATTCATTTAAAATTCAGCGGTAAGTTTTTCAAAAAACGCTCGTACCCGTCGATTTTGATTTTTTAATTTTTTTTTGTGGTAATTTCATGTATACAGGGTAGCTCAAAAATAAGTTACGACCATCAACTTCATTTTTTCAAATGAAAACATATATTTTTTATTTCATTTTTGAATTTTGCATTGAATTCTAAGCATGTTTCATGTACCATGTCCTATACATAAACTCAACAGTTATTGAAAAAATTAGGATTGAACATATCATTTAGGGAATCCAACGATCTATCAAATCTTCTGGCAATATGGCATTTTGGGCTCCATAATAAGTAAGAGTGTACTGTCTCACGGTCACCGTTTATTTCCATAGAAACTGTATGACAATTTTATTTCAAATAAGTATAATTATTGTCAAGCGTAGTTTCAAAGTTGCGGTTTTCACAATAATGGTGAAGTTAACGGAACGGGAAAAAATTGAAATTCTATGCATGGTTGGGTTTGGTGATAAAACACGTACTCAAATAGAAACAGCCCAATTATTTAATGAAATCCATCCTGATCGTGCTCCCATATGTCAAAAGATGGTGAGTAGAATAGAGGCTAAGTTTAGAGAATTCGGTCATGTTAGAGATTTGCCTAAATCTGGTCGTCCTACTCGAGATGAAAATAAACAACTTGACGTTTTGCTTTCCTTGGAAGAAAATCCATGTACTCCCCTGTCGCACATTGTGGCCGATTTACACATGCCGAAATCTGTTGTTCACCGAGTAGTTCAAAAGCACAAATATCACCCATACAAAGTTATTCCAGTGCATGAGTTATTTGAAAATATTTCGATAGGCGAAGTGAGTTTTGCGGACGCATGCAAAATATGTGCAATCTAGATAATAATTTAGTAAAAAATATTATTTTTTCGGATGAAGCTACGTTCTATTTGAATGGTAATGTGAACAGACAAAATTGTCGATATTGGGCAACAGAAAATCCGCATTGGATGATAGAGGTTCACAGCCAGTACCCTAAGAAAATAAATGTTTGGTGTTGGTGTGGAATCGTACGCGAAAGAGTAATTGGTCCATTTTTCTTTGAACAGTCTTTAACTGGACAAGTATATCTCGAATTTCTCCAACTAGAATTAATTCCAGCATTAGTGGCTTTATTTCCGAATCCATTGGATCCAGACTCCCATGACGAGGAACTGATATTCCAACAAGATGGTGCTCCTCCGCACTATGCGGCCACTGTGCGCACATTTTTGGATGAAACCTTTCCCAACCGGTGGATTGGAAGGAGAGGACCTATCGAATGGCCTGCTAGGTCGCCAGACCTAACTCCGCTGGACTTTTTTTTGTGGGGTTACCTCAAATCAAAAGTACTTGTTAACAGGCCAAACAATATGCAGGAGTTGAAAGAAAGGATCCGAAGAGAAGTGCGTGTCATAACTCCGGAAATGGTTGGAATCGTGCAAAGAGAGTTTACTGATCGTCTTGGATATTGTCAAGCCGTAAATGGCGCACATTTTCAACATTTTTTTGAGCTACCCTGTCTACATGAAATTACCACAAAAAAAAAAAGATTAAAAAATCAAAATCGACGGGTACGAGCGTTTTTTGAAAAAACTTACCGCTGAATTTTAAATGAATTTAGACATTTCTTCTGGGACTCACTGTATAGGAATTGTTTGAAAATTACACAGTATGCTAATCTTAATGGGGACCAATCGCTTAATTTAAATGGATTACCCTATATATTATTGCATTTTAGATTTTAAGTAAGATTCTATGAAGATTGCATATATTATGTCATATACATACCTAAGTCTAAACGTCTTTGAAATATTAATTAAGTTTGACGTTTAAAATAATTAATAATTTTTCCTATAAGGAAACTTTTACTATTTAATTTGGGTTATATTCCTTATTGAAAAGAACCTGCTTTAATAGATTTTTTATAATATTTTGATAACTATTAATACAGGGTGTTCAAAAAATAAGATTAAAAATTGAGAAAATTGCAAAAAACCTACATTTTAAAATGGAAATCCCCAAATTTTATAATTATGTTCTATTTAGCATTAACAATAACGGTAAGTTTGTATAAGGTTATCTATTCCGAAAATTTGTAGTTTTCGAAATTTTTTAATTTATTGCCAATTTAATATTTTTATATGGCTGCGGATTTAGTTCAGTTACTCCCAGTTGCCTATGGCGGCGTTGAAAAACAGTCAAATGCCAAAGAAATAAATTTGTCACATGTTCCTGTTATTACTTCATCATATTCTCCAACCCGAACAAACTTACCCTTATTTTAATGCTAAATGGAAAATAATTATAAAATTTGCTGGTAAATGTAAATTTTTTTCAGTTTTCTTAATTTAATTTTTTTTTGTGAACACCCTGTATTAATAGTTGTCAAAAGCAGGTCCTTATCAAAAGGAAATCCAACCCAAATTAAATAATAAAGGCTCACTTATACATATCGTTCCCGGCGGTTCTGGGTGAGATACCCTGTATGTAGATACTAAAAATTATTAACTTTATTAATAATACTCAAATGAATGTTATTAGTAACGCGGTTGAACGATAGTCTATATATTTAAAATACGTCAAATAGTTTGATCTTTCCGTATCTTTCCCTGATGTATTCTTGTTGCAGCTGATAGATAAGTCAATGTCCTTAATTTTTCTATAAAAGTATTGGCCCAATGAAATCTGCAGCCTTTTTTGAAAATATACACTTGGCAATATTCTTGGTAATTATGGTAAATGTATACTTAAACTAAAATTTGTTCCTGGAACGCAATTCGGATGTTAGGCGCAATTCGGACAGTGAATCATTATATTATGTAACATTTATCTTAATTTTGAATTTTTTGGGATGAGGGGGTATTTTTGCTTATGATGGTAGCATAGTTCTTTAGCCTTAACATGCCTTGATTTTAAAATATTGATTTACATAATAAAAATAGAGGCTTTCTGAACAATACCTACTCATAAAATTGTATGCACATTTTTAATTTGAGAGGAAAAATATTCTTTCTAGTCACCAAATTCTGTATCATTTTAATGATTTGTCAATAATAGATGTATCTATAATAAATTGTTTAAATTAGATCTAACAGTACGTAAGAATTTCTCGAAATCAGGAAGGATCCTATGATTCAATTAAAATCTACCATTGCCCATCGAGATATTAATGTGCTTTGGCATACAATAATAAGAGGTTGTTAAAATCAATAAATAAATAGATTTTTATTACATGGTTGGTTACTTGAGTATAACTTTTTTTAAATAAATCGTCATTTTCTTTTAGGGCCTTACGTCCTTGTCTGGAAAAGAGGAATCGCCGTCCTGTCAGCGGGCACAACTTTAGTCTCTCCAGACCCGAGGGTCACTCTTAACCCCGACTATAGTTTAGAGATCAAAGAAGTCGGCCCTCAAGATGCTGGCGATTACATTTGCCAGATAGGCACTTTAGAACCGAGGGAAATTACCCACACGGTTGAAATATTAGGTAAGTTCCTAGAAGGATAAGGAGGATTACAGATATAGAAAAGTAAGAAATGTAAAGATAGATTTTTATTACATTTTAGGTTGGTATAATAATTTAATAGGATAATGTTGAAATCGCAGTATCAAAGGTTGTATTAACTAAAGTTAAAACCATAAACATATAACATAAAAGGGGAGATATTCCCTTCATAAAATACGATTTATTTACAATTATGCATAGATCTACAGATTCAAATAAGTCAGAAGAATATTTTTTTCCGTCAATTACGTGCTGGGTCAGAAAATAATTAGAAATAAACATTTGAAGAGTCAAGCAAAATAAATCGTTAATAAAGATTTCTAGTGTATATAAAGAATCGGGGGCTAGTAATTAAATAAATATACAAGTCAAAAGGACATTTTGAGAAAAAACTATTGTTTTGAACTTTCAGGAAGAATCCAA
Source organism: Barypeithes pellucidus (assembly GCA_963991005.1). Classification (NCBI taxonomy): domain Eukaryota; kingdom Metazoa; phylum Arthropoda; class Insecta; order Coleoptera; family Curculionidae; genus Barypeithes; species Barypeithes pellucidus. The sequence continues at coordinate 27,810,498 of OZ022562.1, forward strand.
CTGTGGAATGAACATAGCGTATTTATTTATTTCCCACTTAATAAATTATTGTTTGTTGTTATTTCTGGCATAGTTTTTGTACATTTTTCTCCCCTTGCTCTTTATGTGGGAATGTTCAAATACCCGTGGGCAAACAATATCAACATCGCTAAAATAAATGTTCCTTCTTAAGATTGTTTATCAGGTTCTTTGTGGCATTGCCCTTTGTAGAAACATTCATGACCTGCACATTCAAAATACAAAAGTGATAATCTTTAGTATAAATGTATAAATGATGATTCCTCGTCTTATTCCACTTTATTGATACTCCAAATTTCAGCCCTTTACGACAATAAGTCATAACTTAAGGTTTCACTAATCTAATGAGAAAGCGAATGTTTATTCCTTTATCCAAGTTATTTGTCAACATATTATTACTAAACTCGAGAGAATAGCATAAATCCACAATAAGTCTCATCCGTCGTCACTATTATAACAAGCGTTTTTTTTTCATCCATTTTTCAGCTGTCACGAGAATTTCATTGTTCGACAATTACGAATTGAATAAAATTGTTCTGATTAATTCTTCAAATAAACATGTAGACATTTTAACGTTTAAAATTTCCTCCTAAAACACATCATATCATATAAAATAAGATTTACCGGTTGTTTTATTTTAATTTGAAAAAAAATAACAAAATGTCTCTTAAAATCCAAAATCGAGATAAACCATACACAATCCGTCCGTTATTTGAAACTTAGAATATTATAATTAGCCATAAGGTATAAGACGTAAAAAGAGCCTTAATATTAGTTTAAATTCTGCGTGAGTTTAAACCTAACCTATAATATCGGCCATTAGAAGTCTGGTATTTTGTCATGGCGACGTACTATAATAGTGTGTTATGGAAATGACGTATTATATTTAAACCGGCAATTCCTGAGATAAAGAAAAATTGAAGGAAATTACCCATAAATGGCGCTTTCAATTCATTCAGCGGTAAAAGTGACCTGACGTCAAACCAGAAAAACACCTGTGTGTCGCTGCGATACATGTAAGCAATCAAGGAATTCTGGCCGGTGTTGTCATATGTACACCTTAAACTCTTTAGACAAAATAAAATAATTTCAACACTTTTCCATTCTGTAATACCTTTTTATACAATTAATTGAAAAACATTTACGACGGACTATGTTTTAAACAACACGAAAAAACATATGGAATAGTAATAACCACGTCACTAGGTCAAATGTCAATGACCTCTTGACGCCTTACATCGGCTGAGCGAAGTAGTTTTATATAGCGCCGCACGCTTGCGTCTGTTTGCTTGAGACCAACCAGCGGCTGGATACCTTGTGTCTCGTCGATCACCAACACACACACTCTCCGCAATACGCTTTGTTTTTTCGGTTTACGCGTGGATCTTGCCATAAATAATATTTCAATATTGTTTTTATTGACTGGTTTCTTCTGGACGTCAAATTTCGTCACGTGTAATATAATCTAATAATCTGTAGTATAATCTGTATTATTGTATTTTCAAAAGCTAACTATCGGTTCTGTTTCACTATTACTGTGTGTACATAAAGTGTTTCCAGGAGTGTTCCCATAAAAAAAACCTGATTGTGTTTGTGCCTGGATTTCCTCGCTCTTTAGATATAAGGATAAATACAAGTAGGTAGAAAATAACTTATTTTTTTAATTTTATATGGAATTTCAGTTTTACATTAAGTTTGGCAACATTGCCATTGACTCTGGCTGAAATGTTGTACAGTAGCGCGGAGTGACCTGTGTGTAAGAAAGAGTGTTTATTACCCCACTTTTAAAACGGTCGATTTAAAAAGAATAAAATATGTAGCGCTTCTCTAGGACACTCAAGGAGTCACCCATTTAAATAGAATACGTCATTTCTATAACACCCTGTATATTGCAGGCCCAACAGAGTACTAAGAGTACCTAAATAGGTCGTTACTTTCCTTCATCTCTTTATCAGACTCATATGACATTTATACTGCTACTGCATTTTTAACTCTCTTTTAAAGGTATTGAAAGGTTTTACGAATTTAATGGTATGTGAAATGAAAGAATAATATAATGGTTTTTAGGTATATTTATTTCATGAACATACAACAAAGATTAAAACTAAAATACGACCTAGTTATAAACAAATTAAACTATTTTTTAAATAGTCAATCTCTCAGTGGAGTGAAATTACGAAGAGGTAAAGAAACTCATAGTCCGCTTCAGTAGTTAAATAAACAATATTTTAATTTCCATACATGTTTCGAAGGCATATACCCACATCAGCTTCAGTGGAAAATACTTAAGAAGTAAATGTTAATAAAATAAATAAAACCGTATCGATTATAATTTTTTGTTTTTATCCTTAGGAGAACTGAAACATTTTATATTTCTGTCGAATTTCTTTACCTGGTTATCCATATCACAACCGAACACAGCGCACGTCATATTATGAAAATTCAGATATTTATATTAATAAACACACACGACTAAATAAGAAACAGTTCTGGTGAACTTTCAAAATTTCCATGAAAAATTACGGCAAACGGAACTCACTACGTGGCGAACAGTGTTGCCAGAATTCTTCGATCAACAGTAATAGGTCGACGGTTCTAAACCTAATACAATAATGAAAAACCGTATCAGAGTAAGAAGAGTACGAGGAAAAGGTCGTTACTTTCCTATGATATGGGGGCTACCTCCAGATTGAACATACATTTTATATGGGGAGCCCCACAATAAGAATGAACATCTCACAAATTGTTACGTCACTGCTCGCGGCAGACGAAATTGGGACGGTTAGATATCATACCTTTAGTTATTGTATCATCTCTATTCTTGACTTAGACGAATGATCGTTTCGAGACAAGTGATTCTTCCTCTCTGTATGGAACTCAGAGTAAGACAGAGAAAGGAATGATCACTTCACTCGATATCATCGTTCTCGTAGTCGACCATATACATACAGGAAAGTGCTCATGAGCTCACGGCGTCTCAGCTTACTCTCAACGGCATCCCAGGGTGCCTCTGCGTACAGGTTGGGAACCCCTGGTTATTCACATGGAAAGGGTAGGTGTTACCCTTAAAATCATAAATTTAATTCTCTTTCCTGTAATATAATAATTTATATAGGGACTCCTTTCGTAGTTCGTCCAGTACACCTGATAGTGCCAGGAGATAATTTTTCCCTTTGTCAGACTTACTGGTGAGCCGTAACAACGTCGAAACGCGTTTATGGATGAGCTTGACAAAGGGAAAAAGGAAACGAATTCTATTTAATAATTTATAGTTTTTGAGGAGTAGTTTCCACGAAATTACGTTCCAAAAATGGACTTATCATATAAATTTTGAGGGCGCGACATTGCCTCTGGTAAGAACCTGGAAACGGTGTCACCCAGAGTAACTATCGATGAACCCCTAATCATTCTACTAAAAGAGGAGTCAACAGAATAATGATTCTTTTTAATAATAACCTAGAAACCATAAATCTCTCTCTGTGTGGGTAACTTCATTTTTGTATCGATTATTTGATAAGATTATTTCCGAAAATAAATATTCTGGTTAATTTTTTTAAATATTTTGTAAGTGTACCTATACGATTAAGTAAGAAATTAATTTTCGTCAAATATGTATCAGAGAGTCAAAGTAGGTTTAAAGCAAACTCTATGGTAATAGAAATAAATATAAATCTACAAGTCGACAAGTTTATCTACAGCTACGAAAAGAATGCGGGCAACAAAATTTCTTGGGTTAACAATGTTGTCACATATACTAAATTTTAATTTAATAATATGTTCCAAAGTAAACCGTAAAATAAAATTTATCTATTTAAAGGAAACTATCATAAGTATATAAGAAACTAATAATCTATTATAGTTTCAATGTTTTTAAAACTTTCATTTCATACTATTTATTTTAATATTTAAATGCAAAATAAAATATTTTTTTATTAAAGTACTTCTAATCTAAAAATAGAGCAACATGGTGCAATATCAACGGTAACCATGGGTAACCGGTGGCTTGAGCTAATTTGATAGGATATATCCCAGACAGAGGATGGCGAGACGCGCCTGGTGAGACGCCCATTGTGCCGGCGTGGTTGTTCGGCGATGTCCAATTTGCTTCATTCAGTTGCGTAGTGATAGGGTTTGTTTTAAAACTGTGATAATGAATGAATATACCATGATAAAACCCTTCACAGTCAAACCCGTGAAGTGATTGCCAATGTGTACAGGGTGTGTGAAGAGGAATCACAAATTAATACATTTAAATTGCCACTTAAGCGAAAGCTAGAAAGGATCGCAATGTATACGGGAATAAGTGTGGGTGCAGAAAAAAACATTTACAAAGAAGATACTGAAAGGAAAGAAAATTACCCGGATCAATTGTTGTCATCTCCTGTCAAAAAAGGGCCCGTCTCTCTGCTGTCGAAAAAATCGAAGGCATGGTTAGAACAATACAAAAGATTTATTTGGAACTAAAAGTGGTTCCAACCTTATAACATTTGCTACAACAGCTGAGAAGTGATATAAACTTTCCGTTTTCCCGTGAAACTTTAAGGTGCATGTTGAAATCAAATGGATTTTATTGGCGAAAATGCCGAAACATATTAATGGAAAGGCCTAATATATTGCACTGGTGCCGTGAAAAAATATATATTATTACATTATTAAGATAATAATAGCATGCACGCCCATGACTCTGTCATGTTTTAAAAGATATTGATTTCCCCTTACCGATACGTCGTAGCTATAGACGCGCTTGTCGCACTATACTGAACAATAACACAGTTTTATCAGTGGTCATTACCAATAAAAATCAAAGAAATAGTACATTTTCTACAAGATACCGGTTTAATAAATATCAAGACAGTAAACTCCAAGTCGCAGTTTCACGATTTACATATCCTTAAAGTTTTATTCCATGGTCTGACGATGCCCAGTTGGGCGAAACATGTAACTTTGAAACTTTGAATATATGTAAATCGTGAGACCGTGACTTGGGGTTTACTTTCTTGATACTTGCCAATGAAGTAGTTTTCTCGTTTAAAGGTATTCAGGTTTCAGAGAAATTTACATGTTGTAACTGATATTGGCAACAATTCTACAAAATAATAATATGGTATAGTTGATATTTGATTCTCTGATCGAATTTCCATCCAAATTAAAATAAAATAAAATCCTCTCTGAAAATAAAATCTATTTTACCAGGAATATAAAAGCCTGCTGGATAGTGGTCCAACATCAAATTTCATATGAATTAAAAAAATTCATTGTTTAACATAATTTAATGCTATTTAAAGAACGAGTGTTGAAATATATTTAATATTAATTATTATTATTAATATATATAATTATTTTTCTAAGGATATTTCCATTTCGTTACTATTTAATATTTTCATCAATGATATCGGTCTGAGACTTATAGTTAAGGAGTTAAGGTATGCTGATGATGTTAAACTGTATAAAAGGATAAATAGCCTGGATGACGGCAGTGATCTTTAATCTGGCCTTGGTCTTGTCGTTGATACGTGCGCTGAAAATAATCTGCAGCTAAATATGCTAAAATGTAACGTTGTTTCTTATACTACGAAGTCATTAGCTCTTGTATATTATGTATTATACGATTGATAATCGGTCAGTTTCACGCGTTAATGAGTTTAAAGATCTTTGAATAATTTTAGATACTCAACTTTCTTCCTGTTCTCATCTAAACACTTCTGAGGCATCGAGGGCATATGGTTTAATTCTACGATGTACAAGGGATTTCACGAATATTCAGGTTATCATCAGTTTGTACAGTGTCTATGTGCGATCGAAGTTGGAGTATTGATGTTACTCTTAAGCGGGATGGTACCTATCCTCAGCAGGGTTTCCCGCATAAGCAATTACTTAGCATGTTTGGTTTTGCTTCCTTGAAAGAGCGGCGAAGGTGAATTCCCTATCCAGGAATTAGTTATTAAGGCCAATCTAAGTCTAATCTAATCTAAGTATCATTTTAAATTTGGAATATTATGAGCGCTGGTCGACCCTATCAGTTATGTCGCCAGTCTTGATATTTGAATGAAAAATTCATCATAATTTAACGACGCTATTATTTAAATACTTTTCGAACGCTATTGATTCGTTTACGATTTCTTCGATTTTTGTTTATTTGTCAGGGATGCCAGGCGTAATGCCATTGTCGACTTGACATGCACGTGTCAGTCGGTCTTGGGTAGGCCCATCATCCTTTCCCCGCTAACTGGAAGCTATCAGCAGTCCACCAGAGCGAATGAAGAAATGAGGGCAAAAAAGTAAATGACTGTTAATTTGAATAAATAATGGTAAATGAACTATTTAATATTCGACCATTACTTTTTTGGCATTGGCTCGAGCGCGTCTAATTTTAATATAACAACAATGCAAGTTTGTTATATTGGAACGTGGAGGGCTATTTTATTTATTTACTTTTATGTCCTTGTCTTTGAGCGTTATTTAAGGGTTAGTCCTTTCGTCAGTTGAGCAACGCGATCCGAAGTACTCGTAGTTAATTATTTACAATTTATGTACTAGCAGAATTAACCTAAACTATCATTCAATTATTGTTTCAACCAACCTATCATTCATCTGTCACGTATTCTGTTTAAATTTAGATTTATTTTATTTAACAATATAAAACTACCCTAAGCTAACATTATATTCCCACCTAAAGGGATCTCAACTACCCTAATAATTTCCAAAAAATTATAACACCCGGTAGTGACTACTAATGCGAACTTAAGATATTTTATTTCGAACTTACTTCTTATTCCGGATTCAGAATGTTTTGTTTGTCAAAATCAATTTTGATTTCGAAAAATATTCTATGCTTTGGGCGCAAAGTCTTTATAGAATCATTTTCCTCGTACTTAAGATTTATTTGTACTCGCACCAAAAACGAGTGTTCGAAGATATCGCAGCATTATTTATACTCGCACGGACAGCTACGAGTTTTTGTAGATCAATTTTAGTTTTTATTTAGACTCGCACTATTTATACTCGCAACAAAAACGAGTGTTCGAAGATATCGCAACATTATTTATATTCGCACGAACAGCTACGAGTTTTCGTAGATCAATTTTAGTTTTTATTTAGACTCGCACTAAAATTTACGAGTGTAAGAAGATATTTCAGAGTTATTTATACTCGCACTGAAACATACGAGTGTTTGTAGAGATTCCAGCGTTATTTATACTCGCACGGAAACTACGAATGTTTAATGACAGTCCAGTATTTTTTAAACTCGCCGGAAACACGAGTAGGCGAAGATACAAATTTTCTCAGGGAAAATCCGCATTTGACTATTCTCGGAATACTTGGTGTAAAAACACGCTGAAACCTGTAGTCACCATTGCGGCCCCCTGAGGACACCAGAAAACCGACTGACCTCGTCTCCCGAACAAATCCGTTACGCCAAGAGAGGGAGCGGAAATTGTTTACACTGCAAAACTCTAGGAAGCTGATTTTGCATGTTAAAAGGTTAACTTTCGATCCATTTATTTGTTAAATTATTTAAAAAATATTTTGACCGGGAAATCCTTAATAATTTTCTGTAATTGGAAAAAGCCAGTTTTACAACAAATGGGAGTGATGGCAGTGTTGACCTTCTTAATTCCTCACTATCGGAAATATGTCGATTTGTTAAACGCAGAAAAGCTCTACCATGATTTTTAGTTTTTTTTAGTTATTTAGGTTTATATTACTTACTTTCTTCTTTCTTTTGTGAAGTATCTTGGTCTGTTATCATTGTATATGTTTTTGATTTTTGAAATATTCTGTTTCATTATTTTGTTACTCTGTATTATGTTTATTTTGGTTTCTGCTTTGTAATTAGGTTTATCAAAACCTGTAAGGCATGTACTTAAATAAATAAATAAATAAATTCGATGGAATAATAAATAACCCGTAACAGAATATTATTATAACAACATCTTCGAGTGTTAAGTGGTAGACTATGAGTTCTTTTGACTGTAACAACCCATAAAAGTTCTCTGTCTCAAGTCAGTAAGCGTAAATAAAGCTATCCCTCAATATCATTTTAACTAAAAAATGTTAAGCCATTGATATTTTCGAAAAAATACATTCAATTGTAAACACAAAAGGCCTCCTCTTTTCATATTTCTCTTAATACTTACCATTTGGATGAAAATAACATGATAGTAATAATTGTTCATCCCTTTTACAGTAATATTTTATGGAAAATTATTTTTATTAAGCAAGGATCGTTTACATAAAATCAAGTTAGATTGTTATCCGTTGCTAATCAAACGTTTCCATTATTTTTTTGTTTAACGTTTCTTGTTATTATCTAATGTTTATCACTGTAGCTGTATCTACGCCACTGGCTTAAAGATTAAAAAAAGCTTTTGTGATAGAAATGTATAGTCTTATATCATAATAGTCTATGCCAAAATTTAGTCTAATATTTTAAACTGGTTTCAAGATTTTTGATAAAAACAAAAAAAAAAAAACTATCGAAAAAAAATTCATTATAATGAATCCAGGAATCACCCTTTAAAAAAAATACATATCATTAAGTGATACCCTGTAAAATCTCACTTTAACCCTTCGCTGTAATGGGCCTTAAAGGGTCGTTACGATTTAAATAACAGTTAATAACTCTAGAAACAATAGTTTCTCCCTTTACCTTTTCTTAAGCATAACTTAAAATATGATTAATGCTAAAATTAGTTTAAATCTGTATACATTGCAGTTGGCCTTATTTTTACTGTAGATCAGTGCTATACAGCCAGCACCTGGTGACCACAGGATAGAATGTCAACTATACAGGGTGCTTCTTAATAACATGCTAATATTTAAGGAGGTTATTCTTGGGTCCATTTTAAGACAAAAACTTCATGTGAATATATGTTCTAAACGTCTTAACTTTTGAGATACAGGGTGTTAAAGATTTTAATGTTTTTTTGATAATTAATAACTAGAGTAACAAACCCGAACAAAGCTGTTTATATTTACAAGACAAAATCTGCTTCTTACCTTCTAGATCCTTGTTATTCATAATTTCATAACAGAGTGCAAATGAATGAATTTTATTTTTTTTATACGAAAACTGTACGTCAAACGACCAAGTGACGACATTTGCTGAAGGAATGAGAATTTAAATATAATTTTTATTTAAAAAAAAGAAATGGCGTACTATTTTTTTCTTGAAAAATGCCGAGGGTAATTTCGGCAAGGACGCCACTGGTCAGAATTAAAAAAGCATATTATATACCATACAATGCCTCTTGATGAATTGAAAGTATGTACCAAATTTCATAAAACTATCTAGAACGGTATTACAGATATTAATAAAATAAGGAGATTTTTTTGAAAATCTCAAAAGTTAAGACGGTTAAGACATAAGTTTTTTTCTGAAAATTGACCCAAGAATAACAGCCTTAAATATTGGCATGTTATTAACAAACACCCTGTATAGTTTTTTATGATTTAGTAGGTAAATATAAAAATAAAAACTTTATAATTTTGCTTTACTTGGCCGAAACAATATTATCGTGTTGACTATGGCTTGTTATTTTATTTATGTTTTCTTTTATACTCGACATGAACAGGCTATAATTATAGAGAAAATGTGCATTAATATTAATAAGTTCCCATTATTCGGGTTCATATTTAAAATATGTTCATATTGATATAACTATATTAGAAACAGAATATTTTACATATATACATTTTAATTCGTACATTTCGAACTATATATGAAATCAAATTATTAATTTAATTATTTCCTGTTATACAAAATTAATAATTATAATAGTTTCTACGGCGGTATACACCGGTGGCTCTTAACTAAACTCGGGGATTTGAAGGCAGTTAATTCAAAAATTCTTATGCAATTACAACTATATTTAAATTTAATATCACACATCACATAGATTCAAAAGTTTTGAATCACTCTGATTCTCGAATAAGTAATTACGTCATGGTGAAAATAGATTAAATATAAGTTCATTGATAAGTTTAAAATAAAAATCAATGTGTTTTATAAATTTTTATTTTACCACAACATTTTAAACCTTCCAATAAAAAAAGTTAACAGAAGTAAAATCTATTTATATTCTATAATTTGTGAAATTTAAAAAAATATAGCTTTTAATAAATTGTATTTCCTCCCCTGGCCTCAATGCAAGCTTGAAGACGATGCTGCATACTGTGCGTAAGGTTTGCAATTCGTTCTTGTGGAATAGCCAGCCATTCCTCGGTAGCAGCGACGACAAGCTCCTGGAGACTTCTAGGGGGATTTATTCTAACGCGAACTGCTCTAGAGAGCATATCCCAAGCATGTTCTATCGGGTTCATGTCAGGGGAGAAAGCAGGCCACTCCAAGCGATTGATTCCCTCACTTTCTAGGTATTCATCCAAAGCTCTAGTACGATGGGGCCGGGCATTGCCATCCATAAACACAAAATTGTTACCAACAGCCCCTCTCCACGTTCTAACATAAGGATGTAGAATATCCCTAATGTACCTGTCGCCAGTCATTGTGCCTTGAACGTGCACTAACTCAGTACGCCCGTGAGACATAATACCTGCCCAAAACATGGCGCTTCCTCCCGCGAAAGCAGGTAAGGGGCGAGCATGGGCAAGTTGAGCGGCTCTTGTTGGTTCTCTCCAAACACGAATCCGGCGACGACAAATCCTGGTCTCGTCGGAAAATAGGACAGAATTCCAAAATTCTTCGGGTAAGCAAATGTGCGTTTCAGCCCACTGCAGTCGACGAACTCGGTGGTCATATTGTAGTTGGGGAGCTCTTACTGGTCGCCGACATCTTAAACCGGATTCAAGAATTCGTCATCTTAGTACAGAGACGGATACACGATCTCCAATTGAATGCGTAACATCTCTCTGAAGTTGTGGGACTGGCATAGTATGATTTCTCCAAATTGTTAACGTAATATAGCGGTTCTGCTGATCGTTAAGAACACGCCTTCTACCACTTCGTGGTCTGTCTCGCACGGAATTGGTCTCTAGATAGCGATTCCATATACAGGAGACATCACTTTTATAAACCTCTATTCTTTCAGCAACAAATCTTTGGGAATGACCTTCTTCAACTAAAGCTCCTATTCTTGCACGATCAATTTCGGATATAACTCGGCGAATCATTTTTACACACTGAATCGAAAAATTTTACTGGCCAGCGCCAACAAAATACAACACTGAAAATGTTATCTTAAACAAATGTCTTGATAATATTTTTTTTGCTACAAAAAATGGTATTGTTTTAATTGATAAACATAAATAAACATTTAGAAAAAAAATTCATTCCTGAAATAATCTTAACATGCCAAAATCAGAGTGATGCAAAACTTTTGAGTCTATGTGTATTTTTAGGTTTAGCGAGAGATTAACAAACGAATTGTTTCGCGTGTATTCGTGTGGTTACATATTATTTTTGTTTGTTGACATTTTTGGTTAAATTTTGTGTTCTGGTTGATTTATTATAATTAGTACAAATGCAAATATTAGAAACCAAAGATCAATTATCATTTAAAATTACGATATGGATGTGATTGACATAATCGGCTTTGCTTTCCCACGAGGCAATTATTAAAGATCAAACTATTTCAAATACGCGGGCCAGAAATTATTTTCTTGTATATCTTGATTTATTGATTATTTACTGAGTCTGTTTTACGTCAGTAAGTTGTATTTATTTGTTGCTAAGACTTAGTGCCTGTTCTCACCAAAGCAATTGGCGACCGCAACGCAACTGCAACGCGACTACAACTTCAGTTCAGTTGCTCATGCGTTCCCACTGGAATCAAAGCAACCGCAACGCAACTGCAACGCGACCGCAACTTCAGTTGAGTTGCTCTTACGTTCCCACTAGAATCAACTGGTTTGAAGTATCTTTTGACATGAGGAAAATGTCGTCTTCGTCAGATAAAGAAATAGCCGCAACATACTTGCTCGTTAAATAGCTTAAAAAAAAGAGCGAAAATTTTAAGTTAAGCCTTTTATACCATAAATTTCAGATATCGCACAGGAATTCCATAATGATCCGGTTAAATTCCATAGGTTTTACCGAATGAGCCACAAAAGATAAATATTTTGCTGTCTCGTCCACCATGACTTATACTATACTAGAATCATTCTTGTACAGGGTGACCCACTAAGCGAGGTACGGGCCTGTATCTTGGAAACCATTCACCGTATAGGTTTCGGAAAAAAATATAATTAGGAAAAGTTGGCAAGAGTAATTGCTGGAAATTATGTGGAAGGTTGTAGGATGGCAGCTAGGGGGCGTACTAATAGTAATTTGTTAACAGTCGATTTATCTATAATGCTTAGATAAGGTATATTGAAAATACTTACCAATAAATCTATCATGTTTCATGATAAACTTTGTGTACATACTTTTTCTCTAACCATTCAAATGAAGTGGTGAGGGTAACCCAAACATTGATTTGCAAAAAAATGCAATATCTTAAGAACGGCCTATAGGAAAATATTAAAATTAGTGTCGTTTGAAAGAGTTATTTTGCTCTATCAGCTACACTACAAGCGATGTCTATGTAATTTTTAACTAGATGACGCATTTTACAGATTTTACATATTTTATAATTTTGGTTACGTTAATTATATTACAGAGGAGTGCCATTTTCATCACAGAGAAATAATCTTTTTGTACTGGGTGGCCAACAAGGCGAGGTACCTTGCTATATCTCAGAAACCTTTCACCGTACAGGTATAGGAAAAAAAATATTTATAAGTTGCCACGGGAAATGACTGGAAACTATTTGCAAACTTGTAGTACGGCCGCTAGGGGAAGTAACACTAATATAAATTTGTTAGAGCTGGCGTAAATCATATAAAGTATAATGTACAACAGTGTAGGCACTCACTCTCGCAACTTGGGTGATGTCATTAAAAAACAATATAGCGTCTGCACACCACTGGTTATTACTGACGTCGCAGAGAGAGCGCACCTACACTCATCCCAATAATCTCTCCGCAAATCACCTACGTCATTGTACTTCATAATATGACTGACGCCAGCTCTAACAGTATGTTTCTCTACAATTTGCTTAGATACGGTATATTGAAAAAATTTGCAATATCGTGCTTATACACATTTTTCGCTAAAGCTGGATTCATAGTTGCCGTAATGTATGCCATAAGACGAAAGCAGTAGTCGATAAGACGTAAGACGTAAAGACGAGTTTGTAGGTTATGGTTTTTCACATGTGTGTTTATTTAAAAGTGAAAATATGAGTCCAAGCGATGATGACCTCGTTATAATAGCGGGATCAATATTGTTCTGGTATTTATTAGCAATTTATTTATCATCTATTTATTAGCAAAATGTCGAATTTGGGGATGTCAACATGGCGGTTATGCACGAGTATGACCGATCCGAACCGATTCCGTAAGCCGTAACGTAAAGCAGGGTACAGACCAAGTTCGCGAGCTGCTCTCGAATAGTTCTCGAACATTTCCCGAGCTTGGTGTATACGCGTGTTCGCGAACAGCTCTAGAGCAGCTCGGCAGTTCGTTCAGGGTTCCGAGTCGAGTCGGTAGATCAAAGGGTTTGTTTGCGAACACGTGGCGAGCTCAGTATATGTGTGGACGTTGGCTGTTCGGCAGTAGTTTATTTTGGTCCATATTAATAAAAAATACGCGTTGTTCTTATTATTAGATATATAGATTTTAATATATATTATCGAGAATATTGTAGTAGTTTTTTAATTAAACATGGACTGGCCAGAGGACGAAATTGTGTGGTTGATAGAAGAATATCGCCGGCATGAGAATTTGTGGAATCCCAGGCACAAAGATTATAAAAAGAGACATCTAAAAAAAGACGCATATGAAAACATTGTATAGGAATCTCCTCTTGCCAAAAATCGCAAAGTCAAAGCCAATCTTTCCCTGGATGAAATACACTTCCGATAATTTGTATCTTGTTTTGATATTATTGGTTCTACTAGAACCAAGAGTTTTTCAAAATCTGCTACAGACATACGGCTAAAATTTCGAAATAAACTTTGGTCCTCCATTTGTAAATCTCTAAGCAAAGGAATTCCACCATATCTTAAGCGATTTTGAAATAAACTTCTTTGCCACCATCGCCTGGTCTTACTTTTTGTTTTTTTCGACTCGATATTTTGTTTTACTAAAAAATAGGCTGTACAAGCAATTATTAGATCGCTATCTTCGTCGCTTTCCAGCGATGACATTTTTTTATTTAATTAAGTATTTCAATTTGTAATAAAAAATGGAGGATTAAATATTTTTTATTATTTCGAACACTCAACGAACTCGGCCGAACTGAACACAGGACTGAACCTCTTCTGGTCTGGACGATACGTTCGCGAGCTGATCGGGTTCAGTTCGGGAGCTGTTCTTGAACAGCTCGCGAACTCTTCATTTCGGTCTGTACCCGCCTTAAGAAATCGAATTGAACGATTTCTTACTTCTTACTTCGGACTATGAACGGTTTTATTGCAAATCACATATTTATTTTTCTTACGTCTTACGGCATACGTTACGGCAACTATGAATCCAGCTTAACTGTTCAGATAAAGTGGTGGAGGTAACGCAAACATTGATTTGGAAAAAATGCCATATCTCAGGAACACCTTATCGGAAAATATTGAAATTAGTGTCATTTAAAAGAGTCGATCCTGCTCTATTCGCTACACCAAGCGATGTATATGTGATTTTAAATCTAGTCGCTAGATGGCGCATTTTACAGATTTAACATATTTTATATTTTTTCTCGAAAAACTTAAATGCGATGTTAAGAAACAGAAATGACATATGATAATATTGGGAAGTAACGTCAAGTGATTCAGTAAAATAATCATGGCCACCGATTCATTTTGAATACATGGGCTGTTGGCTGGTGGCTGCATGGAAGTATGACTGAAGTAAATTCCACCAAGAATACATTGTGTTTCATGCATTAGTAGTGATGCCTGAAAGTGTATTTAATGCATGGTCGTAGGAAAAAATGATTTCTCCAATTGGTGTAATAGTTAGAGAGACGGTGACAATAGGTGGTCCGTGAAGTGAAATATCAGTAATTTGTTTTTTCGTGGTTTTAGGTCCCCCTCTACAACTTTTATATCGGATGAAATACCGTAGAGCGTTGCTGCGAGGCGCTGTACCGCTTTAGATAGGAAATTCTCAATAAATTCAAAATTATATCGAGCCATGTCTGAAAATGAATTCACAGCATCTGCGTGACCCCAAAGTCACGCAAAACACATTTTCTGATAAGTAAACCCTTGCATATACTTTTCCGAGCGTGTCAAAAAAAAAATGGAAAAATTATAAAGTCTTAAGTGACATGGGTCCAAGTGGGCTTAATCGATTTGTATTCATATGGAGATGACTCGTAAACAATTTTCTGATAAAAAGAAAATTGCGAAAGTGCGGTATTTTATCGAAAAGTCCGCGCTTGCGCTCCATCCCAGGCAAATTCTAAAAAAACCGTTTCACTTTCCATATTGTGAAAACGATTATATATTTCCCGATGTAATTTTTCACGAGAAATTCAAAACTTTTACCCTCGAGACATTCCATAAGTGCAGAGAAGTTTGTGAGTTCCGGAGCTAAGACAACTTGTTTTAATCACCAGTTATCAGTTATCATACAACTGAACGATACCTGCCTTCCGGTATCTCTGCGTAATATTGTCAGAATTCCGCCTAGCTAGGTGCGATTCTTGTGAAATTTTTTTTCCACAATATTTGGGTGTCAAGGAATGTAGTGTGACAATTTTCTGACATGTCACGATCGTTTTCCGAATTTCCTCCGAGGATATTTAAAAAAAATTACATAATGAAATGGCGACAACATTTTTTTCACATAATCTTTAACATATAATGTTCCATTCTAGATTTTTTAATTTCATTTTTTTTGACACGCTCGGAAAAGTATATGCAAGGGTTGACTTGTCATAAAATGTGTTTCCCGTGACTTTGGGGTCACGCAGATGCTGTAAATTTATTTTCAGGCATGGCTCGATATAATTTGAGTTTATTGAGAATTTCCTATCTAAAGCGGGACAGCGCCTCTCAGTAACGCTCTACGACATTTCATCAGATATAAAAGTTGTAGAGGAGGACCTAAACTCCACGAAGAACCAAATTACTGATATCCCACTTCACGGACCCCCTATTGTCACCGTCTCTCTAACTATAAGATATTCATGTGATTCCGATGAATAATTGAATATCTTTCGGTTACTAAGATATTATTTTTAGCCTAAAAAATAATGGTAGTCCAAATTATAACAATTACCAATGGGCAATTTATCAGAAAGTTCTTTAATGAAATACCTAATCCATTATTACACACTATTAATACTCGTTGGTGTAATGGTTGCGTGCCTAATAATTTGTAATGTGATGGAATAGATGAACTTGGACCAATAATAATTAATTGTGTTATTTATAAATGGAGGTAGAGCATCTAGTTAGTTTAAAATCTAATATTAGATTTTATATAAATACAGTTTTAATCTGGTTTTAGAAATAAGTATTATTATTATTCTCAAAGTCACGGTCTCACGAATTACATGGGTATATGTAATTTAGCGAAGTGTTAGGAAGATAACATGTTTCGTCCAACTGGGCATCATCCGACCTAAAATTTTTAAAATTAGAACAACAAAGCCGATAAAAAAACGAAATAACGTCTCTAAATCACCTTAAAATAAAATCAATACCACAATACAAATAACTGCACAAATACAATTAGCTGTTTGTATTTGTGCAGTCGTTTGTATTGTGGTGTTGATCTTATTCTAAGGTAATTTAAAACGTTATTTCGTTGTTTTATCGTCTGTGTTATTCTAATTTAAAAATTCTTTAGGTCTGATGATGCCCAGTTGGGCGAAACATATAACCTTAACACTTCGCGAAAACACATAATATACAGGGTGTTAATTAAGTATGTGCAGTAATTTTAAGAGAGCGATTGAATAAAACTGCCAAATTTCACTAATATCGACAAAAGGATATTTAAGATATTTACGAAAACCCGATTAAAATTTTTTTTAATACCCTGTATCTTGAAAACGAAGCATTTGCATATCCATATTTATATGAATCTTTCATCTTAGAATCACCCAAAGAATCGTCTCTTAAAATTACTGCACACAGGTTAAATTTTGCTACAAATAAAATATTTAGTGAGTTATTTTACAAATTAAAATACGCTTCTAACCTGGTACATTCAGAGATCGTTTAGTTATCATAATAAAGTAAACCGTTATAAATGTGGCACGTCTATAAGGCCATAACTATTAAAATTCTTCACCGAATTCGCTCGAGCTGGTCGAGATATTGCGAGAATTTTATAAAAATGCTAAAACAAAACTGTTCTTTTTTTAGGTTTTGTTTTTTTACCGAACCGATTGTAACAAAGGTATGTAAGAAAAATATATCATCATGATTTCACACTATTTGGGATACCCTATATTTTCCTGAAACATGTTAATTATTACCGTAGCTATAGAAGACGGAAAGTGAGGCGCAAAACACTGTGTAATATACAGGGTGTTATGGTAATGACGTATTATATTTAAATGGGTGACTCCTGGGGTGTCCTAGAGAAGTGCTACATATTTTTTTTTAAATTAAACGTTTAAAAAGTGGGGTAATTCACCCCTAAACCCACACACAACTCCTCGGCACATTCATATATGAAGATATTACATTGCCCAGCTGATTAATCAACAGATGTTCAAGCAGAATGTTGCCAAAATGTTTATAAGTGTAAAACTTTAGTTTCTTATAAAAATAAATATTTAGCTTACTTAAAAAGTAAATCCAGGACGCGATTAAGGAAACCAGGGCACAGACACTTTCAGTTCTTTTTTCTATACTATACAGTAGCACTTTAAAATACTAATTCAGATTGAATGTTACTTAGATGTGTTATGTGATTTTATTGTGTCGGTTTGTTTTTGTTCAAGTTACCTAGGTACTTGGTGTTTTTTATAAATTAAGTTGGTGTTAAATAAGTTCGAATAGCTAAATAAAATTGCATTTTTTTTTCTAAAGCATAAGTGGCATTTATAAACTTTTAAGTTGTCCAGATCTGACGGGTGTTGTTCGAATTGAACAAATGAGAATATACCTGATCATTTTTAAAAACTCCGCGGCGGTTCGTTGGAGTCAGTTCAAGTTTATAAATTAGAGATTGTTTCCTAGCGAACTGATCTGAACGTAAAAGTTTATAATAATGTACCCTGAAAAATAAACAACTTACAATCTATCAAACGGTTATTGACTTTCTAAAGAGTTTACCCTGAAGATATGACAACACTGTTGACATATACTGCTTCGTTTACCTTCCTGACAGGGGCAGCACGTGGTCATTTTTTGTTTAACATAAGGTCATGTACAGAGCATATTAAATTAAAGCGCCATTTTTGGATATTTTTCTTCAATTTGTTTTCATCTCAGGAATTGCCGATTTAAATATAATACGTCATTTCCATAACACCCTGTATAAAGGAAAGAAAAAGAGCATTAACCATCTTCTTCATACTATTAAATATTAACTTAATCTCGCCTATAAGTACCAATACCGCAAATGCAGTGTCGACACGAAAGTACATAAAAGCTCTAACTACGTTGACATGCGCCCGCCATTTATCATGTATTATATGAAGGGAAATATGAAGACATTTTTGCGCAAAAGTTCAAGAAGACCGCGTAAGTTATAGGAAACATTATTATTTTTAGGGCCCGTA
This sequence comes from Barypeithes pellucidus, assembly GCA_963991005.1. Taxonomy (NCBI): domain Eukaryota; kingdom Metazoa; phylum Arthropoda; class Insecta; order Coleoptera; family Curculionidae; genus Barypeithes; species Barypeithes pellucidus. The sequence continues at coordinate 27,829,255 of OZ022562.1, forward strand.
AAGATATAGGAAATAGTTATGTATCTTAATAAACGCAATACTTACAATCATTTATTTCTTAGTATTTCTTATAATAATTTTTAGATTTATAATATTTTAGAGATAGCACATTTTTATATTATTTTTTTTATTATCCATTAAAAAATAAAAATTCCGGTTAACTGTTGAATCACTTAAACCCGTTTTGAGCGTTGAGATAATAGAAAATATGCATGTTACAATAAAAACCCGATATCAGTTAAAGCCCGATTTTTCTAGGGAAAACTATCCTTCCTAGTCAATTCATATATTTCATGTATGTTGGTTATACTTCTATCAGTTCATATACGACATATTAAACCGGTTCTTTGGCTAGAGATTTTCTCAATGTAGGACAGTTTTAACTGATTTACCTTAGTAATTTTAACTAGTAAAACCCGTTTCCAATTAAACAAGTATGAAATTTTTAGTTGTAACTGAAATTATAAGACAATTCTAGTTTTAACTAGTTAAATATAGAATTGGCTAAGGGGGATAGTTAAACTAGATTTTTCTAAGTAGATCGCGTTTTAACTGAAATCGTATTTTTGTGGTATAGTTGTTGCAGAATTATACCGTTTATTCTTACTGCCATAAATAAACTACCTGATTAAACCCTATTGTATACGCCTCAACCTTGTCAAAGCTCAATAAATGGGATCAGGGCCGGCTTGAAAATGCATACCATACCACATGATTTATTTTTATAATTTAAAATAAATAGATAGGTATTTTTAGTTTTAGGTACCTATAATAAATGTAAAATAATGATAACAATTAATGATAATTGAAAATAATATAATTTAAAAGTATAACTATTAGGATAACAAGTACAATAAAAATTAATTAATTTCTAAGAAACTTTTGATAATTTATTCAAAATTTAACTCTGTATCCACTATCACTATCTTCATCTAAGCCTAAACTTATAATTAAGGGTTGAACATTTGTAATCATACAATTGTAAGAATTTTCCACCTTAAGTACATACTGTACATAGTTTTTCCAGCTGTCTGCAGAAATTTTTCTTACTTCGTTTTTAATTAATTCTACTACAGATACATTTAATGTCGGGTTTGTTCTCCTAATATTGGATTTTAATTGGTGCCATATTAATAGGTTTAAGTACTATGTCTCTTAACGAAGATAAAGGAGTTTTTGTCAAAGTAGACGTCTCTGCTAAAGTATCCATCGACTTAAAATTTCTACTCAACAACGATTGATACCCATTTTTAATTATTAGTTTAGCATCGGTAGATAAATGCTTTCTTTTAAAAATGACACTTGAAGATGCCCCCCTATCAGCACAATTCCAAGGACGCCACATTCTACCAGTAATAAGCCTAACTAAAAATTACTCGCCGGAAAACCACTAAAGATTAAAATTATTAAAAATCACTTTGTATTTATATATGCATCAGGCATAGGTATAAATTGAATTTGTATACCTGGTTCGGCTCTGCTCAAAAAGGTTTTAAAATTTGGGATTTCCTTATTTATTTTATGGTCGAATGGATAATGAGGTTTTATTGCAGTCAAAAGATCAACGATATAATTCTGCAAATACTATAGCATATGATGAACCAATTATGTATAATACCCGAGCATTACGGATAGTGACTAGCAGAAACGAGGAATTTTTAAAAATTTATCACATTGTCTAGTCATTATGAAGAATGCCACGGTCTGGCCAGGTAATGTAATAATTCGAGCAGTAAAATTTAGCACAACCCAGTATGCAATATTGAATTGATCTTAAATTTGTTTCGTCATTTTTTCTTGTTGCTTTTTAGCTTAAAATGATAAATTTCCTGTTCTTTGCCCCTTAATTTAAAGACGGCTCCACGTCGAAGCTGGTAAAGTCAAAATAGCATTCATTCGATATCCGCTCGTTAAGGGGCGTCCATTCCTTAGGTTTTTCCTGATGTTTTACCTGACGTCGTACCCGACGTCTGCCCTGACTTTTAGGTATTCAAGCTAGACTGCAGACATCATAAATCTCGCTTTTGTAAAAAGTTTTTCACCAATCACCAGATTATTCATAATATTACCAGATTTGGTGAAATTTCACCTATTAGACTATCAGGTTTGTTCGAAACCTTATGTGTGGATGACGCTATTAAGACGTCAGGTAAGACGTCAGGTAAAACGTCATGTAGGATGTCAGGTAACACCTTAGGTATAGACGCCGCTTTAGTCGTTAACTATTTGATCCAGTTAAGTTAAGTGTTTTAATAAAATAATTTGAGTGGCTAGCAGCTTAATAATGACATTTTAAAAAGTTTATTGACACTCTTTCAATAGAAAACTTTGCGTTTCGTTTTAGAATGCCACTCAAAAGAGTTATGGAAACCTCCAGTTTAAGTCCAAAAAAAACGGAGAACGTGGGATATCCAGGATACCTGGACTATCTGGAATGTAAAAAAAGTAATATCACCCATTAACATTTCACCAGGTACGGTATTTAAACATAAACATTCTAATATTCATAGAAACATAGGAATTATTTTCTTCTCGTGATGAGGAAACACAGTGTGTGATACCAGATGATGACTTGGATCGGGATCATATTCCTGGACAGAATAAATCCAGATGATTAGTTGTGGCCAGAGCTATAAGCTAATGTTCTCAGTTTATGAAAAGTACCACTAGATATAGCCAAAAATATTAATACGAAATCTGCATAAGTCTCACAAATTCAAGAAATACCTGCATGAATATTGCAAGTCGTATTAATCAACATGACCGCAAATGCGATGTCGTATTTGTGAAACTACTTCGCCTAGTTCTCAAAGTAAATGTTTTATAAGAAACGTACGGCGACAAGTGACTTATAGTCATATTAAATCCTTAATGATTAATGCAAAATTGCTCCATCTACCGCGATTACATTTTTAAATGGAGTTGTGCAATTTTCACACTATTTTATTTTGCCTAATATCCGGAGTTATGCATATTTCAAAACATTTCTCTATTAATCAGAAGGAGTTTTTTTTAGTGTAGTTAGATAGTAAAATATTGTTACTAGTCTAAATTTTGTTAAATAAACGTCATTAAAACAAGCTCTTCTTTGATGAATTTTGTATAAGTCCACGTTTATTTTAAATTAGAGAACTAATTCTACATAAATCTACTATTTATTATTATCCAAATATCATTATACCCTTCTATTGAAAGCAATATCATTATGCCCTTCTAATTAAAGCAATCAAACCCATTAATTAATGTATATTTAACTATATTTTTATTTTAACTCGTAAATCAGTTTTTTGTTCCTCCTGTAAAATTGATCCTTTCGGACTTGTGCAATTTTCATATTAGGTCGACGATATGTGGGGTCATGTTGCCTGTGCAGACGCTGACAAGGACGAATATGTTTTGCCATACTGTATAAAAATGTAATACAGTGATACGAGTTTAATTCGTTCCATAACCTTGCTCGTATGTCAATTTGCTCGTATCTCAAAGCAATTTTCTCCATTGAAATTAATTGAAATGCCATTAATCCGTTCCAGCCACAAAAATGCTACCCCCAATTGTTGTTGTTACGTGTTTTTGAATAAGAAAAATGTATTTATATTACAAATATTGTATAAAAACATAATAAAAGAGAATGTAATGCAAAAAACTGATTTTTTAAAGTGTACATACATATTTGTATTTTGGTCACTTAAATACAACTTACACACAACTTAAACGCTACTGTATTCTTAATTTTAATCACTGCTTTTCTCTTCACTGGTCTTTGCCTTTTTCGCCGGATTCAAAAAAAAAACTGTCCAAGAAGGTTTGTTCCTTCCTCCCCTTCAGAATGCTGCGGAAATGAGTTAGGCAAGTGTCATTAAATAGCTCCGATGCAGCTGACCGTTCCTTGTACCTTAAATGTCGCTCGTATTTCAAAACAAAACTTCGCTCGCTCGACAGCTCGTATCTCAAATAACTCGTATGTTAGGGCACTCGTATCTCGAGGTACCACTGTACTTCTGTCACTTTCCTCTCTTGAAATGTGCTGAATTAAACGTTTAAGTTAACTATAGTTTTGTTTGGGTTTGTTCGTTTTTTAACAAATTATAGGTAGTTTGTTCCTGGGTCTCGGTCACTATTGAAATGACAATCCAATTTTCAGTCAACGTTTCGGTTCATCCACTTACACTAAGATAGCATTGAAATTAGAAACATTTTGTCACGTTTTTTAATGGATGTGAACTAAACTATTTTTTCAGTAGGGCAGGTTAATATTTAGTTACAATAAAATAGAAGGTATGCATTTACAATAGGGTTTGGGAATTCCCAAACCCTATTGTAAAGGTATAAATAGCCAAAAACCCCAAATGTAAATTGCTTAAAATGCATACCTTCTATTTTATTGTAACTAAATATTAACCTGCCCTACTGCAAAAATAGTTCAGTTCACATCCATTAAACAACGTGACAAAATGTTTCTAATTTCAATATATTTGTTCTTTGGGTTTTCGGTCAATTCTTAATAAAGCGAGTTATCAAATTTGTGACGTTTCGGTTTATTTCATTTTAAACCATCATCAGACTACAATAAAAGGAAAACATTTCTTTAGTTTTTAAGGACATGATTTGTGAAATGTTTTCCTTTCATTGTAGTCTGATGATGGTTTAAAATGAATTAAACCGAAACGTCACAAATTTGATAACTCGCTTTATTAAGAATTGACCGAAAACCCAAAGAACAAATATATTTGAACAAACGGTCAGGAATCAATACTATCTAATTTCAATGCTATCTTCGTGTAAGTGGGTGAGAATTATACAAGGATTTCCATTCTGTCATTTATACAGGGTGTCCGGGAACATGTGGGAAATCTCCCGGATATGAAGAAAACACGTGCAAAGAATACTATAGGTTCATATAAACTTCTTCGAAGATATGGGCTCCCAAAGAGCACCAATGGAATCAAGGTTTTACACATAATTATTGAACCACCTGGTATATTTCAATTATTTTTTAATATGATGTATACCAGGTACTGTAAACTGTCACACTCATGGGCCCATTTTTTTTACGCCCTGTATGATGAGAACTTTGGACAATGTTTTTAACATACCTTTAACTATTGGCTAAAAATTAAGTACTCTTCATTCATGTCGCTAATCCTAACCGTTTTCGAAAAAACGGCATTTCATATACATCATGTATTTAGCGTATTTCAGTAAAAGATACCTCTTTGTTCCGATCAAATGTTCAACCTTCAAAATTCCGCTTTTTCATATTTAACCCGTGAGAATTTAGGGGACTGGTGTAAATAAAATGACGTTTTTTCCGAAAACGGTTAGGATTAGGGACATGAATGAAGAGTACTTAATTTTTAGCAAATAGTTAAAGGTATGTAAAAAACATTGTCCAAAGTTCTCATCATACAGGGCGTAAAAAAAGGGCCCATGAGTGTTACAGCTAGTCCGTCCCTGCAGCTGTGAGTAATTCACAACAGTTTCTTGGGTAGTAATTTGACGGGTCTTACCTGGTATACATCCTATTAAAAAATAATTGAAATATACCAGGTGGTTCAATAATTATGTGTAAAAAACTTGATTCCATTGGTGCTCTTTGGGAGCCCATATCTCCGAAGAGGAGGCCGATACGAAAGAAGTTTATATGAACCTATAGTATTCTTCACGTGTTTTCTTCATATCCGGGAGATTTCCCACATGTTTCCGGACACCGTGTATATTTTCTTGTTTTTATTCTAAACATAAAATAGGAATTTTGCTTTTAACACCATCAAAAGATGTTGCATCTTTCTAAATTTGTTTATACGCCATTTTTATTTATGTTCAAATAGTTCTGACGATGGTTTAAATAAAATGAACCGAAACGTTGACTGAAAATTGGATTTTCATTTCAAAAGTGATCGAGACCCAGGAACAAACTACCTATAATTTGTTTAAGTTAACATTGTTATTAATAGTAGTCCATTTTTGTGGCACATCCTTGATGATATATGATATCCCTCATTAAGAAAAAGTAGTTATAAAAAATTAAGAAACCGTTAGCATACGTGATAGTTAGGTCGTGCCGATGCAGTAAATACAAGATAACGTCTATTATACCCAATATGGCAACTAAATAAAAGGGTAGCCCATTTACGTACCATCTTCTCTACTAGTTTAATTTCCGACATCAAAAACAAGTACATAAAAATAATGTTTTCCATTCCTTCCACATTTACTACAACGGTAAGTGCAGCAGATTTTACGCTTTATCGTCTAACTCTTAAAGCCATTAAGGAACATTGGAAAGTTGCCAGAAGTCGTATCAATTTTTATAAGATTGTCCATTTTTCTTCAGGCTCGTTTTGTGTTTCAAGGATTCTACATCATTTTCAGTGTAGATACCTTTGACCTACTACGAGCTTTACGGTTATTAACTCCGGATAGATATTAATTCTCGAGATAAATCTCCCCATTTTCTTCGATAAAGTTGAAATGCGATAAGCCGATGACATTTTTTATTTCCACTTTTTTCACTTTTACTGGGGAAAATATTATGCCTCGATAATGGCATGGGTTTTTTGGGTATTTCAGTCTTTATGATAAATAATGATGGAAATAAAAGAAATTCAATTTATCTGCACATTTTTTTTTTCGTGCGTTACAGTTAGTTTAGCTCCGGTTTATCGAGTGATTCTTGTGATATAGGATTAATGCTAATAAATTTTATGTACTATATGAGGATATTGATAAAGCTATAAAAGAAGCAAACATCCCTAAAACATGATGCTATAAAAATGGTTTATTATATTTAAATAATAAACGTCTTTATATTTAGGAAAATGAATAACAATAACAGATTTCATTTGAATAGGAGTTCTGAACCATTTATATTCTATTCTGTTGGATAATCCATTAACTGTTACAGCAGGATCTTAAGGTTTTTTGACAATACATGAGCGTATAAAAGTTTTAAACCAGAAAATGATTTTCCCAACAAAAAGTTTATATATGTCGTAAATTTCAACTGGCTATCAATGTCAAGCCCCATAAGACGTTCCCGAGATATTCAGATCCATTATTGGCCGAGGAGGTAGTGGTTTCGAGATGTGGAAGTATCAAACACCCGAGTACTCCAAAAACTTAATAAAGAAAAAGAAATAATGTACACACTAAAACGTAGGAAATTGGAATATCTGGGTCACATTATGAGAAACGAGACCAAATATAAATTATTGAAATGCATTCTGCAGGGAAAAGTTCAGGGCAGGAGAAGTATTGGCAGAAGAAGAATATCCTGGCTAAAGAATTTCCTGGTTTGAAACATCCACCACAGGACTATTCAGAGTAGCAACAAATAAAATTATCATTGCTAGAATGAGTGCCAATATTCGGTAACGGATAGGCACTTGAAGAAGAAGAGAAGAAGTGGCCGTACTCTGACCGTCATTACTCTCCCAAAGTAAATAACAACTGATTTTGATGGGTTTAACTTGATATTGTGTAACTCTGAGAGTTAATTTATACGATGCAATTTTCCGTTCAAAACATATTCGGTAATATGATGTTTCTGAGGTACGAAGCTAAACCCCATTTGAATATTATCGGCGTATGCCTGATAAAAATAGTCAGTGAAATTGTTCAGGATCTTAGTGGTGTAAATCAAAGAAGAAGAGGGCCCAAAATAGAATCTTGAGGAACTCCCGATGTTACATTGAGAGGAGAGGAGATACTTGCATCCAGAGTCACCGTCTGAGACCTATTGGACAAGTACGACTGAAAAAATTCACTAAAACCGGGAAACCTTAATTTAGAACAGAGAAGTGCGTGATTTATTGTATCAAAGGCCTTTGAAAAGTTTAGCAAAATCAGACTAGAAATACATCCATCCAGGTCACCAACTATGGCGTCCAAGACATTCGATATAATACTGCAGAATAATACCATTCCGAGTACAGTACACATTTACCTGTTCGTATTTTCATATGGTCAATCATCATTTATGGTGTCTGACTAGGACTTTAAATTTAACACACCCACGTTTGACTAAATAATATAACCCCTTTGTTTATACATTATGTTTATTGTAGTAAAGCATACATGCAAATGTTAATAGTGAATTCATGCTTTATAAAAATCAATAATTTTTCACTGTTTTCTCACAAAGAAGGAAACACGTGTAATAAACAGAAACACCCTTCTTGTTTATAAAATTAAAAATAGCCAAAACACCAAATATACTAAATTAAACGAACAACAAATCAACTTTTATTTAACCTCAGTAACCAGCCCTATAACTTCACAGTTCAAACTGCCTGACCAACCATTAAATAAGTTGGTCACCCTGCTTTTGATTGTATAGAACCATTCAGTTCTACTACAGTTAGATTTCTCAAGTTAATGTTGATAATAATAGATGTCAAAATAAAAACTATGGTTCTCCAATATTAGGTAAGCAGGCTTTGTAGTTATTAAGAAAAAACGATAAACTAAGAATTCCCATATAATTTTAATATATTATGAATATACATATATATATAATATTAAAACACATGAAAACAAGAAACTCCAACTACACAACATTTAACGTTATTTACTTCTGAATCATTTTAAAAAGACAGATCCAAACATAACTAACAATTCGAAACTAAAGAAAATAAAACTTAACATGATTATTTCTAAAATCTAAAATTATCAGTTAAGAAACTGATAAACATACAAAAACTCTATCTAAACTAAAAAATATTTATGGTTATTATTTTTTTAAATTATTATTAAAAGAAACTAACATATTTACAGTTTTTCCCGACACCTACATTACTTTTTTGATATCACTAATAATTACCCTATAAAAGTGTCGAAAATGGGACACCCTGTAACGATCGAATAATCAGTTATCCAAATATTCGGTTTGGGAATAAACGAATAACCTGCTTTCCGATTAACCGGTTATCCGATTATCCGACGAATCTATTTTCCGAGTAACCTGTTATCCGAATAACTGTTTTGCAGTTTTGTGAATTAACCGAATAATCCGAAACGGTTAACCGAATATCCAAAAAACATGTTTCAATTGGCACTGATAGAAATGCTCTATGCATCTATAAGATAATAATTTAAAATAAATTTAAAACATAATATACCACATTTGCTTATTACTGTAAAAGAAAAATATATCTCGACTTTTGCATAAAAGCATTTAAAGTATATCATGCTCCCCAATCAAACGCAATAAATGTCACTGCTTGTCCGCTGGGAGCGGCACTTCAAATATAATACGCTAAATCCACTGATCTGATAATCTAATTAATTGTATTTGACATGGGGCCATCAACGATTGCACTTTGGAGATATCGGACTGATCCTATTTGATTATGAAGGGTGTATCCTAAAAATATATATGGATAACATTTATTTATATTTGAAAAAAATATCAAACTAACCGATGACGACAAAGACAATTTTTATGAAGACTTAGCTGTAGTTAAGACGTAAATTTAAAAATGGTATATTACGTACCGAGGAGTGTTTCATTCCTGTCGAGAGAGTCGGTAGTTAACTAAATCTCGAGACAGTAATGAAACTTTTCACCGAGGGTATACTATTTTATTTACAACCACATCTAACATCCACTTCTTATTATTTTGAATTAAAATTATTAATAAAAGATTAATGTTATTTTGACTTTTCCATTGAAAAATTACACAAAAATTTCAAATAACCACAGGTGGTAAAATAACGTAAGTAATAATACACATCAAGACGGCAAATATCATTTTTTTAATATGGTTTCCATGTCACTAAACAATATATTATTTTAATAACAGAAAAATGCTATGAGGAATGCTACTCCACCAGAAATTCGAGGAGCAGCAAAAATATTAGAAGAAGATCTTCTGCCAACTAAATGCCGCCCGAGATATGACAAGGCATATAACTGTTTCAAAGAATGATGTACGGGAAACAAAGTTCAAACTCCTGGTTTTGGGTCGGCGGTAGTAGCTTATTTCAGTGAAAATGCCAAGACATAGAAGATGTCAACGATTTGGTCACAAAATTCAATGCTTAGGACCACTCTATCACTTAGGGAAAAGTAGATATATCTAAACACGCAAAGCTATTAGCATTTTTAAAAAATATTGTTCGTATGTTATTTTGAGATATCGATTTTTTTTAAAATTACCTAAAAAAATAATTTACTTTCCACCCGGGTGGAAAGTAAAATTAAAAAAACGTCAACTTTCCATTTTTCAGGAGACTGCATATTGCCTCCCCTGTACATTTTATAGGAAGACTGCATTAAAACTTTCAATACATTTTAAGCTATTCAATTAACCGTGATTGCAAAGTCACGTAACTCTCATAGTTCTGGCAATACAGCAAACATCAGCAACTAATTTATTTAAAAATCTTGATTTATTCAAATATCGTCTGTTCAGATTGTGTGGGACTCCTAAGAGATGGCGCTGGGCTCTGTATTTTCTCGACTACCGTTGATAATACAGCGTGAATTATTAGAGTCTTCTCTGATGATAGGTATGTACACTAGGGTGGAACGAAAATTAACGAAAATAAAAAAAAATTAAATAGCGTTGTATCATAGCTAAAAAAATATGCTTTTTACTATTAAAAACAAGTATACGAAAAATGAAACTGGTGTCTTTATATCTTGACGTTCCTCAAAGGGAGGCCATATTTAATAAAATAAGAAATTTTAGTCTCTTAACCAATTTTTATATATTTTCTATTTTTGTGACATAAATCATAACATACATTTTAGTATGCTGCTTAAGGTTGTAGGAACCTACCTTTTAAATTTCAAAGCAATATTTTAACATTTTGAGGCTCCTCAAATGCTGCAAATTGGAACAAAAATACAGTTTTATTTAAATTATAATTTTATTAACTTCAAGTTCAAAATAATAAAAAAGAAACCAATAACTCTAAAATGATCTAATAACACTACTCATTTCTCTTCTGATTTTCATTCTGTCAATTGCCATTGTGGCATTTTCCTTTGAAATTACACCCGTATCTTCCAAAACAGCATTAACTATTATAGCTGCTGCACGATCTGACACCCCCGTTCTATCACAGGCAAGCGCCACAGATGGCAATTTTACTCTCATTTGTGGTAAACTTTTCTTCTTTGGTTCAATTTCTTCTAAAAAATAAAACTATATTAGTTTTATTTATTTTTTGCCGAGATTTAATGCAGACTGATTAAGAAAAAGGATAAACTAATATAATAAGCCATCATCTGAACCTTGACCTGAGCTTTCATCGGGAATAGCGTCTTCCTCTTTTTGGCTAAGGGCAGATGCTCCCGATCGCAATCTTAGATTTCTTTTTGGTAAGGTCGTCGTTTTTGATCTTGTTTCACCTCAACAAGAACACTATTAACAAATGTTAAAAATAAAGTTTAGGTAAACTTACGTAGAGATTTAGCAACACTACTATCGGATTCAACGTCTTCCTCTTTACCGTCTTCACTACTAGAACTACATGCTAACATTTTCTCCTGCATATCTAAGTAACTACAGCTAGGGTTTGGGTCTTCTTCTTTAAATAAACAAGTTTTCCTGGCCTCATTCTTTGCAATTTTTGTACTAACTTTTATGTCTAGTTTTCCTATAGCCATGACTCTTTTACTTCTTTGGTCGGCTATTAAGGCTTGTTCTCTTATGGGTACTTTTTTTGATTTTTCACACTTGCATGTTTGAAACTCACATTTGCAAGCAGCTATATCAAATAACTTAGAGGCTTCTTCTTGAAATGACTCTAATTTTAGTTGAATTGTTCCAGTATCCATTCTGTTTTTCAAATTTCTCTGAATAAGTTTGTAACGTTGATGAAACTTTTTTATTTTGTCCCATATTCGATTTTTAGTCACTACATGAATTGAAGCTTTAAGCCAAATTTCTTCAATTTTTGGCACAACTTGTTTTAAAATGTCACAAACAGAAGGATCCTTTACATCACATTTTTGCTTTAAGTCATGTTGCACAAACAAGTAATGGCACATAACATCGTTATATGTTGGCAAAACTCTACCACTTAATAATTTTGGGTATCCAGAAACAATACACTTTTCTCTACTTCTTTGCCATTATTATTTTTTACACCGGGGCGACGCCGACGGTAATATTTGTGAGGTTCATACACAACACAACTAAGGTGTAATAAGCGGTAAATAAACAATACAACACCCTTCTGACACTCGAACTAGTTAATACTAGTTATGACATGCGCGGTGGTCCCGCTACCAGTGCCGGGTCATTTTAGGATTTAGAACGTAAAATTGCAAACTTTAATATGTTTGAGGAACCAAAAGTCGTGGTAATACAATAAAAATATTTTAATATGTTATTTTAAGTAACAACATGTATCTATTTTCCGCTATAGAAGCTTTAAAAGTATATTTTTTATCCAATATTTTTATTATGGCAATTTAATAGAAAATCAATAAAATTTAAAAATTTAAAGGGCTTTGAGGAACCTCAGAATATTAAAATCTGTCAGGCAACTTTTGACACTTTTTTTTGTTTACTAATGCGCATATTTTAACAACTATGTCACACTACTTGGAGTTAAAAAGTTGTTTCGTTCCACCCTAATGTACACCTACCCTGCACTGACGAGAACAAAAGAGTGCGAAACCGGTCTGCAGGTTGTTGCATCCTATCAATGGAAAAGGTATCATCGGGTGGTCTGGAAAAATAATAATTTTTTTTTAGATGTGCCCCGAAAGTGCCTCTTTTCATGCATGTTCTCTTCACCGAAAGTGGCGTTTTCCAAGAGAGCGGGCGGGAAAGTATCGAAGCGGGCGGAAAAAATTTTTCCCGCCCGCTTCGAGTCACCATGTGCTCATAAATAAATAAAACCAGAATTGTCGGTGCGGGATTTGAACCCGCGACCCTCAGATCGCCAGGCGGATACTCTACCCACCGAGCCATACTACAAGCGATAATAAATAGCGGATTATATATAAATTAAATTGGCAGTTAATTTTTCAAAGATGTTTTAGAAAAATGTCTGAAGAACTTCTTTATTTATATGGCCTCAAAGACTCGAGCACTTGTAAAAAAATAAATAAAACCAGAGATGCAGACTGCGAGATTTGAACCCGCGACTCTCAGATCACAAGGCGTACGCTATACCACTAGGCCACCGAGCCTATTTGTCAAAAATAATAAATATATATTTACATTCTCCATGCGCGAGTATTTCCATGTCATGTAGACAGGAAAACTATCTGAAGAATTTCTTTATTTATTTGGCATCAAAGCTTCGGAGCACTTTTCCGGACTCGTGCGGTGGCCTCCGCATCTCGTCCGTTAAAGCCTCTTTTCGGCCTTGATACGTAATGTACTATTCCATACATTGGCATTTGACTAATTTTTAGGATGCAAAAATTGACATAAAACTGAATATACCGTATAATGAAAATATTAGTATTGACCCTAATTTTCGTTTTTGTCAATGTCGAAATTTAATTTGCTGGTGTTTGCTGTATTATCTGAACTATGAGAGACTCATTTAATTGAATAGCTTAGGATTGGCGCACCAAAATGTACTCTCTCGGTACATGGGCTGACCATGTCAGGCTCTTCAAGAGCCAATAATATTCACCCACCTCAAAAATTAAATGGATTTTCCTATGTTCACGAGGTCTCGCCCGATATATTATAGTCATACAAATTTTGTCCCTTATAAAATTGCAAGTGATTTTGTTAAAAGTTATTGCCTTCCTTTAGGATCGTATTAAACTTTTACAAGTTTAACTTGTTGTGAGACCAACAAACGTAACCTATACAGGGTGTAACAAATTCGCCCTTCACTAATTTGGATCAGTTGCAGTTGAAATAAGTTCCTCAAGTTCCTTTGGTTTTCAATGTAGTATGGTGTGCAGTAGGTCAATAATTTCAATTTGGATTTCAGGTGGGTAACAATTAAAGTTTTGCAGAGGAAAAAGAATTGTGAAAATATCAGCATAGTTTATCGTCTTGACAATCATCAAACCTAGCACTGATTGAATCCAGCAAAATAGATATGAAATTTTAAAATCATAGTTCGGAGCATTATTATCTTTGTAGATAGTTCCTGGATTAATATGAAATATGTTAATCTTTTTTCTCCAAAATCGGGACCAACTTGCATCGTCGCTTACTGTTGTTTGGTTGGTTGGTTGGTTAAAGGCGGGAGTCGGTTTAAAGGCTCGAACTTCTATCACTGCAGCCTACCGGCTTATTGTGTACCCCGATCTTGTTAGAAGATGTTTGTTCCTTCTGTGAGGTCCAGTAACCTTCTATCAAGCTTGTCATGTGGTAGGTTATCACCACATTGTATGTGCCCGAAGATATTTTGTCTTCTACGAGATAGTGCTGCGCAGCGGTATATTATGTGTGAGGCGGTTTCATCCTCTTCGCGGCAGAGTCTGCATTCAATGAATCCGCTGTTTATACGTATCCGTTGAAGGTGTTTTCGGAGGGGCCAGTGGCCTGTTAGCAGACCCATCTCCTGTTTCAGCTGGGGTCGCGTCAGGGTTAGCATCCCATTCGATAGTATTTTCGATGGTTTTTCCAATTGCCAGTGTTTACTGTGCTTCTGACGCTGTTATATTCAGTAGCGTAGGAGTACGAATTTGTGGATTTTTACAAAGTTCCTGAACACGACATTATTATTTTTTCAATTTTTGCCTTCACCACTTTATTTTAGTTAGTTATCGCGGACTAGAGGATTTGGATGGAAACGCAGATTCTGAGAAACTCAGCGTGTCTTGCACTAAGGAATTCGTGCATGGGCTGTACTTCAAGGTCACGGTGAATGGCTGCTCCCCTGATGTATCGTGGGACACGCATGACGGACCTGAAGATCTTATTTTGGACAGTTTGGAGGCGATTTTTGCTGGACTTTGCCCCTTGACACCATGCTATATTTCCATATAGCATTTTGGGGCGGATGACCTGTTTGTATAGCAGAACCTTGTTTCCGAGGGACAGTTTGCTTTTGCGACCTAGAAGGGGGTACATGGCGCCGAATGCGCAGTTTGCTTGAGTTATTTTGTTTTGTATGTGATTCTTCCACGTCAACCTTTTGTCGATAGTGATTCACAAATACTTGATGGTGTCAGACCAGGGTATTGGCCTGTTTTCACGTATTACATTTTGAATAACAGGTCTATGTTTGCCTGATATTAGCATTGCTTGTGTTTTGACGACGTTGACCTTTATTTTCCATTTTTGGTAATATTTGGCCAGAGCGTCAAGTTGATGTTGAAGAGATCTTTTTATGTGAGGGAGGTTTTTGGCTGTGGAAGTCATCGCCATGTCGTCTGCGAAGGCGAAATGGTCGACGAATGTCACTTTTGGTGTATCCGCCACAAATACTATGTACATGGGTGGAGTGGGAGGGGAACCTTGAGGGACTCCGGATAATATATTCCCGATTGGGGAGTATACGCCGTTAATGCGTGTTTTGAATTTCCTGTCCTTTAGATATGAGATAAGGAACTTTGTGTAGTTAATGTTAACGTTGAAGACGTAGTGGAGTTTATATGCCACACCCTCATGCCACACTTTGTCGAAGGCCTTTTCAATGTCCAGCGCAACCATCACTGTGGATTTACGATGCTGCAGTCCATCTGTGACCCCATCAACAAGCCTGGCAAGTTGGTGTTCTGTTGAATGGCTTGCACTGAAGCCGAATTGCTCATTTTGGACAATGTTGAAATCATTGACTACATCCCATAGCCTGGTGAGGAAGAATTTTTCCGATATTCTTTCTAGGGATGAGATTAAACTTATTGGTCTGGCTGTTTTCCAAGTATCGGGATAAACTTGGTTCCCGAACATGAAGTTCGTTCACCACCCCTGCTTTAAATAAATTTATATAGTTAAACTTATTTTAAAATGTCAAGCACATTATCTGTATTGAAGCCATCCTTACTTCCTTATGGCAAGAAGGGTTTCTATGTATATTATAGGGGTTTTATCTAAACACCGTAAATAAAAGATAATACTGTAGGAGCGGAAAAAGGTTCACTTAAATGCTTCATATTGTTTTGATGGTGACTTTCCAAAAGAAATATGGGTAATATACTTCTTTACTTCTTAAGAATTAAACACGCCGTTGTCGTAATAAATTCTCAGTCACAAAGGAAAATATTTTCTGCTCGAGTAAAAACACAATACGAGAGAGCTCTTATATGACATATTCGCTATGTGGAGTCTTCCATATATATCGCAAATTGAACTTCAAAATGAAAATACTAGAGTTTTTTTATTTATTGACAGCAACATAAATATAACATTTCTTTACTTTTATTGTTTTGGAAGAAACATTTTTAGAAAATTTTGTTGTGTACAGGTATGGTTGAATTTTTATAAATTCGTTAGCAAAATGGGAACCAAATAGACAAAGACAATTTCTCCCTCTGTCCAAAGAATAATTCAGGACGGCCTGATCGATTTTCGCACAATATATATGAAATTTCTGTATAGAGAAATACGGATTTTATCGTCGCATGCAGGCCAGTTGTCATCATTACTCTTTTGAGGCATCGATATACAGGGTACATCAAGTAAAGTGGCTTATTGGAAGTATCTCGAGAACTAAATGAGATTTCATTTTGAAACTTTGGCTGTGGCAATAAGACATGGTTTTCTACGGTTATAAAATATTTTGGATGGTGCGTTATTGCCGGATCATACCGAAAGTGGTGGCAACTTTGGAATTTTAAATGTATTACCCTATATATTATATTTTTTTGGAATCTAGGTAAAAATCTAGAACAGTTTTCTGTATAATACCATATACCTATCTTTAAGAGTTTTTGAATTATAAATAATGTTGTGATTTTTTAACGCCGTATCGGGACCTGAAAAGAATATCATATCTTTTTAGCGGTTACAGCTAGAAAGCTGAAATTTTGACAATAGTTTCACAAGACCATCCATATTTTATAATTTCGGACAGTATTTAATTAGTTTTATACAGGGCGTCTCCATAACAATATTTCTAAGGGAGATGAATTATTGTAAAAATCTTCTTTTTTTTAAATGGAATTTGATATGTTTTGCTAATGGAGGATTGAATTTTCTATCTACCCTGTATACTAGGCCATTTAATTATCGCATATTCAAAAATTTACTTCTTAACTGATAGAATACACATTCAAGAGTTTATGGCAGAGTAGTTTATGTCCTGATATGTGTAATTATACAGGATAGTGCATAAAATCTAAATGCATTTCCTAAAATTTAAATTTAACATAATCTCACATATGTACTGGTCCAAAATTATCGCCATAACACTCTATATAAGACAGATATTACCATTTGTTTTAAATTTTTTTTTATGATCAAACACGAGCACTATAGGAAAAATCCTTTAGGGCATAAGGATGAAGTCCTCCAGATGAAAGAATTCTTAAACAATGAAGTTCGAGAAGTACTAAGCTTAACCACACATGGATGGGTGGCAGTGGTTCGCCGTGTATTTCTGTTATTCGCCGCTCTGGGCGGGATTACGAGGGCAAGGTCAGCCGAGCACTTGCCATGAAAATATCTGTAAAAGAGAGTCAAATCCCCAACCGGTCTTCGATGTTCAAGGCTGTCGAGGTTCTTCGTCAGCTCGTGGTCTCCAATCAGATGAATGGCCGTCCTTTCGATGGAATCCAGCAGCGGAAGAGTATGTTTGGGTGCAGAGCTCCAGACATGAGAGTACTCTAGTGATGGCCGAATCTGGGCTTTGTATCGTGTCAAAAGTTGTTGAGGTGTGTACAACTTTCTGGTTCGGAAAAGTAGACCAAGTTTCTGAGAAGCTATTTTGGCGATTGCCACAACGTGGTTATGCCAAGACATATTTCCTCCCAGATTGACGCCCAGCAAATTAATAGATGAAGTCAGTGGGATTGTGTGTCCGCCCATGACTATATCCGGTTCTGTAATGTTAACCTTTTTAGAGAAAACTGCAGCCTGGGTTTTTTTAGCGTTAAATTCGACTTGGTTACTCTCACCCTAAGCCAAAATTTCTTCTATGCCTTTGCTGAGTCGTGATACTTCATGCTGTCTGCGAAGATGTGCGTCGGCAGCCGATGTTTGTGCATTCAAAGAGAAAGATGAGATAAGTGTGCTATCGTCAGCAAAACTAAATATCGGATTGTTCGTTTTCACTAGAAGGTCGTTAATGTAGAGTAAGAAAAGAGTGGGAGACAATATGGACCCTTGAGGAACACCGGCATTGATGGTGAAGGTGTCCGAGAGAAATCCGTCAATTGCCACTTACAGGAGAGCGGTCCTTAAGAAAGCTAGACAACCATGCACAGAATCGACTGGGCATACCATAGAATCGCAGTTTACTTAGAAGTCCCTCATGCCACGATCAAAGGCTTTAGAAATATCCAGTGCAACAGCCCGAGACTCCCCATGATGTTCGATTGCGTTGTTCCAAAGATGGGTGACATAGGCTTGAAGATCTCCAGTTGATCTGGACTTCCGAGAACCATATTGATGATCGCTGATAATGTTGAAGCCTTCCAGGTACTTTAGAAGATGTTGGTTAATATCTTTCTATCGTCGAAAAAACGTTTCATAAACAATCAATGCGACCTTTTATCCCGTTTGGCCTTTAATAAATTCAAAATAAAAATCATTTGAACAAATAAAATCTATATGCAGCGTTCTATTTAATTATCTATTCATTTAATACACTTACTTAACATTATAAATATAAAATCAATAGATTCATAAGCCATACCTAGTTCTTGTTAAGAGCACTTATCAGTGACCTTCATTAAGGTAAGAAGATGTGACAAACTACAAGAAAACTATTGGATGGAATTTGTTAAAATTTTAAATTTAGCTTCGAAATATAGTACTACATGTGTCTTGATTTTTTCGAAAAAGAATTTTATTTTTTTAAAAACCGTAAATAACATTTAAATTGAAAAAATATGGTTATACAGTCAATTCTGAACCTATTGCATGCACTATCAATAATCTCAGTTAATTTCATAGTTTAGTTTTAATGCAAAAATATTTCACACCGAGGTTGTCAGGAAAAATATCTAAAATCGCAACTATCTAATGCGATTTGGCAACGCTTCGGGTGATCAAAGGCAGAAGAATAAGGAAAACGTCTTCTACTCCCTCGATATGGCCGACCAGTGAGCCAGCTCACGTGTCTTTGAAAGGGGATGTTGTCTCATTGTTCAATAACAATGACTTATGCTGTTCCGCGGCGAAATCTCAAATCGAACCATGAGGTTCGCTGATAAATACTCTTAAAAGAATAGATAATTACCTACGTAGCGCTTTGTATTTGTAGACTTTATTTGTTGAGATGATTTTAATTTTTAATGCCGAAAGCGATAGAGTGTCGCATTGATTGTTTACAAAACGTTTCTTCGGCAATATCATATTTTTAGAGGAAATCTATCTATTCATTTGCTGAGCGTCAATCTGGGAGGAAATATGTCTTAGCATAACCACGTTGTGGCAATCGTCAAGATAGCTTCTCAGAAACTTGGTGTACTCTTCCGAACCAAAAAGTTGTACACACCTCAACAACTTTTGACACTATACAAAGCCCAGATTCGACCATCACTATAGCACTGCTCTCATGTCTGGAGCTCTATACCCAAACATACTCTTCTGCTAGTGGATTCCATCGAAGGGAGGGACATTCATCTGATCGGAGACCGCGATCTGATGAAGAACCTCGACAGTCTAGACTAGAACATCGAAAACATGTTGGGGATTTGACTCTATTTTACAGATATTCTCATGGAAAGTGCTCGGCTGACCTTGCCTTCTTAATTCCGCCCAGAGCGGCGAATAGCAGAAATACACGACGAACCACTGCCGCCCATCCATGTGGTTAAGCTTAGTACTCTTCGAACTTCATTATTTAAGAATAATTTCATCTGGATGACTTCATCCTTATGGAACGACCTTCCTGAGGTCATTTTTCTCAACGAGTATAACCTCGAACGATTCGAAACCAACGTGAATCGCTTTTTGCGCACACGAACCACTCCCAGAGTGCCCTAAAGGATTTTTCCTATAGTGCTTGTGTTTGATCATAAAAAAAACAAAAAAAATGATAATTTTTTGTTACCTCGAGTGACATGGTGATTCTTTTGAGCCCTCAAATTGGTTCAGTTATAAAAATAAGTTCAATTTTTTTTAAAGATATGTAAAATTTAAATTTTAGGAAATTTACATGCTTTCACCCCGTGCAAAATCTAAAATCAATTTTCTATGTTAAAAAAAATATAAAATTTAGTTCATTATTAACGAAAAAAAAAACAGCTTATTAATTAGAACGTGAATTTTTGAATATTCGATAATTAATTTTCGTAGAGTATTTGAACGAAGATTTATCTCTTTAGAGCAGGAATAGTCAAGATATAATGAAGTACATTATGCTTAGTTGATTTTAGAGAGTTAAAAATCTTAAAAACTTTTTTGATTATGCCTTTATAGGAACTGACTTATTCTTATTGAAAAAAATTGATTAATTTTTTACAGACAGAGACAGATCTTCACACATTTTCGTTGGCTTACACAGGGTATTATGGAAATTACTTATTATATTCGAACCCGCAAATCCTTAGATGAAAACAAATCGAAGTGAAAATAACCATAAATGGCTTTGAGTCAATAAGCGAGATAATCCACCTTCTGTCAAATTCACACAGTCGCGTGATAGGCACTGGCGAGATATGTAAACAATCAATGTGGTAGATCAGTTACGCTTTCAAATAACGCCAGTGGCAGTTTGAATGTTGTACGGTGTTGTCATATTTACACATCAAACTTTTTAGAAAAAAACACTATAATTTTAACACTTTCTCATTTTGTTTTTGAACAATTCATTCCATAATTTACATAAAAATTACGGCGAAAAATAAGAATATGTTTTAAAAACCTATAGTAATATCACACAGATTTGAAATCACGTCAGAACATTTATTATTATAAATTATTTCATAATAGGACAGAAAAGCCGTAATGTTACTTTATTTATTAATCCAGAAGTGCGTTTAAAATTCTTATACAAACACGTGGGAATTCATGGTAACCCTGCGCCGAAGTTTTGTTCTTCACGTGTATCGTATAAGGAGACCGAAACCGTTTTCAACGACCAAGGTCGAGGCACGGGTTGGCATCTGGCATCACTGCTAATCTACTGACCTACATACACTTGTTAAGTAAGAACAGAACAGAACAGTTTTCTTACTCGAGATTCGATTTTAAAAGAATTATGTATTTCTCCAGGACATCCTGGGAAGGAAGGAAGGCTGTAAATATTCTTTAAAAGCAACAGCATAATAAAATTGACAGGTGTTTCCGATTTTAAATATTATTTACAGGAAATTATTTAGGGTGGGAAGTTTATATATACAGGGTGCACCAAGTAAAGTGGCCTATTAGAAGTATCTCGAGAACTAAATGAGATTTTTTTTTGAAAATTTGGCTGTGGCTATAAGAGATGATTTTCTACGTTTATAAAATATTTTGGATGGTGCGGTATTGCCGGATCATACCGAAAGTGGTAGCAACTTCGGAATTTTAAATACATTATCCTATATATTATATTTTTCTTGGAATCTAGGTAAAAATCTAGAATAGTTTTCTCTATAAAATGTACCTTTGATTTTTTAACGCCTTATCGGGACCTGAAAAGATAATCATATCTTTTTAGTGGTTATAGCTAGAAAGCTGAAATTTTGACAATAGTTTCACAAGACCATCGAAATTTTATAATTTCGAACAGTATTTAATTATTTTATACAGGGCGTCTCCATAACAATATTTCTGAGGGAGATGAATTATTGCAAAAATCTTCGTTTTTTTAATGGGACACCCTGTATTTGATATGTTTTGCTAATGGAGGATCGAATTTTCTATCTAATGATATTCCTATACCTATCTTCTATATTTTCGGACTTATAGTGAAATTTAAAAATTATCTTATAAAAATATATTTTTTGGTAGTGTGATTGGCTGTGGAATGGATTCATAGAAACAAAATACTGAAAAATCCATTTATATAGGAACACTTAATTTATTTATTTATTTATTTGCGATTTGGGGTACTGACAGGTTCTAGACCCAAAAATGTACCCACTAATTTTCAGTTACGTGTACAAGTACGTTATAAGCTGTGTCCTAACTAAATCTAAATATGAACAGATTATTCGGGACGTCGATTCGATATCATTAGATAGAAAATTCGATCCTCCATTAGCAAAACATATCAAAGACATTTTTGAAATAATTCATCTCCCTCAGAAATATTATTATGGAGACGCCCTGTATAAACCTAATTAAATACTGTTCGAAATTACAAAATTTCGAGGGTCTTGTGAAACTATTTCAGGTCCCGATAGGGCGTTAAAAAATGACAAGATTATTTATAATTCAAAAACTCTTAAAGATAGGTATATGGTATTATACAGAAAACTGTTCTAGATTTTTACCTAGATTCCAAAAAAATATAATATATAGGGTAATACATTGAAAATTCCGAAGTTGCTACCACTTTCGGTATGATCCGGCAACATCGCACCATCCAAAATATTTTATAAACGTAGAAAACCATCTTTTATAGCCACAGCCAAATTTTCAAAATAAAATTTATTTTAGTTCTCGAGATACTTCTAATAGGCCACTTTACTTGGTGCATCCTGTATAATTCGACTTTAACATAAGAAAGGATTTCTGGTGTACTTTAACAAATTCGTCTTTCACTATTGGGATTAATACAGGGGCTTTCAAAATATTTGGAAAAATCTAAAATTCTGTGTATGGTTTTTATTATTGTTCTGCATTAGATGATGGCATCATCAAATTTTTAGTGTGACGTTTCGTCTTTGGCTCACCATCATCAACTTCGTATTTTTAAATTTTTTTTTGTTTAAATTATAAGGAGGACCTAAATCTACGTTCCCTACTATAAGACAAGTGCTGGTTTTTTCGACGTTTTGTTCCTTAAATTGACCGTTTTTAAATTACCCCCAATATCTTCCTTTAATTTACTTTTGTTTCGAAGGAACTAAAATTTTTGTTTAATTATTATTGTTCTGTCCTTAATTATTATTTTATTATTATATTACGTACTATAATTTTTTTTTTCTATTTCAAACAAGTACTATAGTTGTATCAATTCATTCAGTTCATTTTCTATGTAGAAATCGGTCAGAAGAATATGAATTGTACTAATTTACCATTTTCCTGTTGTTTTATATTTTCTTATTTATTTTTGTTTTTTATTTTTTTTTGTTTTGTAATCCTTTTTTTATTATACTTGCTGTATTCTGCATTTTATGCGTATAGTGGGCAGTTAGAGTACCTATACCAACTTATAGGGTCTGTATTAATCTTAATATCTAAGTTAAGCTAGGAGGCGAACAAACCCGAACAAACCCGGCCTCAACTTCGCCATTTGTAATCTTCTATAATAAAGTAATTCATTATTATTATTATTAATTTTCTACTTAATGTAAGTGACATGAGGTATAGGTTTTGGTTTTGATTTTGTTTTTGTTTGTTCTTATTTTTATTTATTTAAGTTTATTTTTGAAATATATTACGGCTGATTAGATTAGATGGATAGAGTTGTGCTTGATCACTGTTGTTAATATTTTTAAGAGTTTTTCTTGTTACCAGTGTTTAAAATACAGTTTAAAGAACTTAAAGTTTGTTTAATGATTCAGATATCATTATTATTAATAAAAAAGTATATTAAAAAAACCATTAATTTTTATTAATACAAATATAATTTTACTCTTACAGACAGCACTTTTTTAAGACTTTTAAGAAAGGCATTGAGTTTCACATTTTCGAAATATACCTTGTAGTGAATAATAAGTAGGTATAAATATAGATGACAAATACACTGTTTCGCTGAGTTACATAAGTACTGAACTAAGTCAGTCGTGGTAAGACAGGAAACCAGTGAACATCGTGAATGCAGGATAACGTTAATCAGTGTTTATAGAGTGAGAATAGTGATTAGGGATTATGCCCCGTAGTGGTATATAAAGGATACTAGATACCGAATTTTTAGAAAAATGTAAACCACAGGAACGTACTAGGGGTATTTGAACGAAGATGGTCAATTTAAGGAACAAAACGTCGGAAAATCAGTAAGTGTTGTATACCGCTAAATTAGCTCCTTTTCATAATGTAAACAAAAAAATCCAGGCCCGTATTTAAAAAAATTAAGTTGATGATTGTAACCCAAAGGCGAAACGTCGCATTAAAGATATGATGGTGCCATCTTGTGGAGATAAATAATAGTAATGAGAAACAAAGTCAGGAAAAATAGGAACCGAAACGCAAAATCTTAGATTTTTCCCAATATTTTGGAAGCCCTTTATGTCCTGTTTTTATTTGAGATTTTTTTGTGGTATTTTTTTGGGCCAATATTTACGCAACTTTGTCCCAATTTAACGGACTTCGCATCTCTTTTTCGAAATCCCAATGGCGAAGGACGAATTTGTTACACCCTGTAGAGGGAGAGTATTGACATAAAGTTTAAGGCCAAAAAATATATACAGTGGAGTCTAGTTATAAAATATCTCTATAGGGACAAATTATCGGATTATACGTTGCAACACTTTATAATGTTCACCCTGTATAACCGGAATTACGCTATAAAAAACATAATATCGGGGAATATTCTGGCCGGGACCAATAAAATGCCTACTTACGTAATAACTGGAAGTACGTTATCTTTCATGTGTGCGTTATAGCCGGAGTCCACAGTCCACTGTATTGCCTCTCAAAATAAAAATGCAAAACGTTCATAAAATTATTCAAATTTGGTTCAATAAGACGGGGCCGTTATTTCGTTTACGTAATCATATTTCTAGGACTATAATATAAACTATCTTTTATGCATACCCTTCAATTTTAATGTTTGTTGCGTAAATAAACAAGAAACTCTTAAACCTGGTCCCTCTTGATTTTATGACGTAGAGTCTGACAAGCTGAGATTGGGGCACATACAGGTCCACAAGTTTATCTGTAGATACGAAAGGAACGTGGGAAAAAAAAATTCTGCGGGTAACAATGTTGTCACATATATTAAATTTTAATTTAATAATCTCTTACTGAGAAAATTCTAATCACATTTAAAATAAATTGTATTAGGCATATAAAAAGCCAATATTCTATGTCAATTCAATAATATATTTTCTTGATTAAAGTACTTTTAATCTAAAAATATGGCAACATAGTTCGTTGTCAATGGTTACAGATAGCTAGCGCTAATTTGATTTGTTATATCCCAGGCAATTGATAGTGCGTGCGTTTCGTGAGACACCCGATGTGCCATCGGGCTCGTTCGGCGATGTCCGATATTTGATGGATGTACCGACTCAGTTGCGTAGTGATAGAAAGGGCAATAGTTATTATATTGTGTTAAATTGTGTTTTATAAATAAATCAAAAATAAATACAAGGGTTTACACAATAAAAAAATTTAAAATTTTGCGTTCGGTTTTTATGTTTTCCTGACATCGTTATAATGCCTAAATCTACGTTCAGCAGTATACAAAAATTGATTTTCCGACGTATTGACTATCTTCATTAAAGTATCCCGAGTAGGTTTACTGTAATGTACTTTTGTTTTGAATAAAATAAAGGTTTTTAAATTATTATTAATATTTCTGTCCTTAATTATTAATATTAAGTACTGCTACTGTTTTTTTTTTATTTCAAACTAATAGTTGTATCAAATTTCCATTTAGTGTAAGGACAAAAGTAATTTATTTTATTAATACCAAAAAATTGACTCTTAAAGCCAGCACTTCCTTAAGACGTTTAAAAAAGGCATTTTTTTACATTTTACATTTTCGAATTATACCAAATTTGAAAAAAAGAGGAAATTACAGGAACGTATTAAGGCTTTTGTAATGATGATTATCAATTTAAGGAACAAGACGTCGTAAAACCAATGTTTTATACCGCTGAACGTAGATTTAATTCCTCTTTCATAATTTAAACAAAAAGATCCAGGCCCGTATTTAATAAAATTAAGTTGATGATGGTGACCCAAAGACGAAACGTCGCATTCAAGATCTGATAATGTCATCTTGTGGAGAATAAAAAGTAGCACTGAGAAAGTGAAATTTATTTTAGATTTTTCCAAATATTTTGAATATTTATTTTTGTTTTTTTTTGCGGCATATTATTTGGACATAATTACGCAACTTTACCAAAATTTAATCGACTTCGTATATCTTATCGTTTCCGAACCCAATGGTTAAGGACGGATTGGTTACATCCTGTATATGTATTCAATATACGGCTTGGCGTACTGCCAGTAGCTGTCTTAGGTTCTCCTTTGGATTAAATAAACGGTTGTGCTTTATATGGCGTTTTCCAAAAATAAATAAGCATATTAATCATATCTCTTGTCCCTTTCTGATTTTATAAATAGTGTAATAAAAAAGCGCTAAAAATCCTATATTACATAAATTGCCGTCATAATTTCTTAATGAGACTTTTAGTTCCTTTCGTTCGACGTCAATAAAGCCTAATTATATCAGAATTATAGGAGGACTTTTGTTTTTAAAATGATGCTTTACATTTCCTTTTATAATGATTCCCTAATGAAATATTTAAAGTTGTTTGCATTGTAAATGACCTACAAAAGATGTATTTAATTTTAAATTGGGACCCCTTAAGAACAGTCCAGGTCAAATATTCTTTAGATATTTATGTTTTAACGGCATACTTTTTATAAAAAAGAAAATTTTTAAATAAAATTGTATTTCGAAGTTGTTATTACATAATGTCCTTTATTTCCTCTAAATTTAAAAATGCCCATTTTTTTTATACAGGGTGAGTCGGGATGAATGGATCGAAGTCCAGGAGCGTATTGTACAGGGTGTCCCACTTAGGTCTGCGAGGTACGATATTATGGAAGCCACACACTTTACATCTTTGGGGAACAAATTTGATGAACTAAATTGACCGAGAAAAATTGTGTTTTCATGTTTCCAAAATAATCACTAGGGGTGCGACTACTATTATACAGGGTGTTATGGAAATGACGTATTATATTTAAATCGCCAATTCCTGATATGAAAACAAATTGAAGAAAAATATTAAAAAATGGCGCTTTAATTTAATATTCCCTGTACATGACTTTATGTCAAACCAAAAATGACCACCTGGTGCCCCTGCCAGGAAGGTAAACAAAGCAACATATGGCGAAAAACGTCACTGAATCTTGAACAGTGTTGTCATATCTTCAGGGTAAACTCTTTAGAAAGTCTAACCGTTTGACAGATACCATTATTAGGCTTTAAATGTAACAATGAGTTTAACGCTAAAGAACATGAATTAATATTTCTATGACCTAACCTGCAAATAAACGTCAATAAAATTTATTTTATGCTTTATTTCTCTGTAAAATACTCTTATTTGTTTTAGAGGCATCCAAAATTATCTAATCTATATTTATAGCTCAATAAAAATTAAAACAAGACTTGTCGTTATAGATATAAATAAAGTAACAAAGTCTTACCGTCCGGTCGGGTTGCCTTCAATTCTCTTACTAATAATCTTTCCTCAAAGTGTTTTATGCAGACTCTGGTGTTTTTCGTCAGTAAAATTTTCTCTGGGAATCTTTTTTTTCCACAATTCGCAGTTATCTGCTGTTTTTTGGGAAGGAAAACGCGGAAATATTGTCGCGGTCATTATAATTTGACTTGCATCCATTAATGCAGCAACTACTTGGCATTTTGAACAAACTCTTTATTTATCTGTGTTAATATGCACTCTAAGTATTTACACAACCACTATACACAAATAACTTAATAATTTAAACTCGGGTTTCAGTATTAACACACAATTTAACACACAAATCTGCTTGAAATTCTGTTAAAACAGTAGGAAACCGGTCTCCCCCCGCTTCTTTAACCAGCTGAATTTGGACAATCGGGCTAACCTGTTCTTTTTTCGAAGGCAGTGGCCTGTTCCTATCTTCACGTGTTACGTGTCTGTTGTCTATCTAAAAATACAGCGTTGCCACTTTCGATGTATTATAAGGTTATATTCATAATTGCGGACTTTTCTTCTATAATATTACTTTCCTGTATAATTATAGTCTCGGAAATGGCAACCGCGCTAGCACCAGTTTTCGGAGGAAGGAAGCATCTTGGAGTTTGGACTCGACCATTATTATTTGAAAGGTAGTTCATGTGAACATAATTGTTTCATTTTATCTTTAGTAAAGGGTTAATGGCCCATAAAAATGATCGTTTTTATTATTTCTATTGCGAAATGATTAAGTGCACTTGTTCTATGTGTGTTATTGTAAAGTGTAATTATGCGTTAGTGTTTAGTGATTTCGTGTAATCTGATAAGAGGTGCATATCTTCAAAAAACTAATTTGAAACTCGTGTGTCTCTGTGTGATTCTTTAAGTGATTTAGTGCAATTTGTTCTGTGGTTTTTTCTCTCGACGATATCACGGTTATATTCCGAGATTGGAAGTAAGAGGCCGAATGGAGTTTAGTGATAAGCTTATTATGCACTCCCATACTATAATCAGGGCACGAGATGAGCATAAAGTTTTTCCCATAGAAAAAAGAACTCAAGGTGTCTGTGCCCTGGATTCCTTAATCGCATTCTGAATTTACTTTCTAAGTAAGCTAAATATTTATTTTTATAAGAAACTAAAGTTTTACATTCTTACAAAGTTTGGCAACATTTCACGTAACACCTGTTTTCTGATATGCCACCACAGGGTGAGATGACGAACAAACCGGAACAAACGCCGGATGAGGTGTGGATTTATGGGGCTGGACCCCACTTTTAAAACGGTCGATTTGAAAAAAAAATATGTGGCGCTTCTCTAGGACACCCAAGGAGTCACTCATTTAAATATAATACGTCATTTCCATGTATAGCTAAAAATTTAAAATTTTTCGAATTATCACTGGCAATTTAATAACGGATATAAAACGATCAATTTTTGCGAAAGTTTGCTCATGAAACTTTTTTCGCATCGCCGATAATAAGGGTGGGGGAAGCATGTAAAAAATATTTTTAAAATTAATATATCTTCGATACTCTTTATCCAAATTTAAACAACTTAGGGTCGTTTTAAAGAAAATTTTACTCTTATTAAATATCCGACGTTGGTCATGATCGCTAGTTCATACTGCGTCTTCTAAAGGGTGCTGCTTATCCATGATTCTGTTTTTTTAAACCTTCGTAATAAAATTAAATTGCATGATACATCATTGTATTACTGTGTGCAAGATCACAAAGATAGCTACATTTTGGCGCAAACCGTAATTCCATTCCCTTACTCCTTCTCGAGTTATTAACAAATTTTTTTTTTAACATTCCTTTATTCAGACAAAATTGTACATTTTGTTTACATAATAACACTATATCATCTAAATTAAGGTAACCTTCAAAACAATGCAAGTAGCATTGGAACCGAAGGTACTGCTTATAGTATATAGCAACATACCACCATTTATATATGTAAAAATATTCAAAAACAAATAAATCTATTCAAAAACAAATAAATAAATATTCATAGATAATAAGTAACTTATGTAACAAGAATATATCTCTTTAGTTTGTTCACAACTACACCCTGCCGTTCTTCATTCTTTATTTCTAAAGGTAAGCTATTAAACATATTGCAAGCCGCACTTATCGGGCTGCATAATGCTTTATTTGTCCTTGCACTGGCCAAACGAATATCATCACTGTTTCTTATGTTATACTCATGAATTTGATTCACAAATTGAATCTGACTATTGCACTTGGACTTGTTATTTAAGATTTTAAATATTAGTTTTGACTGCTCAAGCATTAGAATATGGTGAGCAGGTTGGAGACTAAGCAATTTGTAAACAGTTTCAGTATGAGTGTAATAATTTAAATTAAATAAAATCTTTAGAACTCTATTTTGCAGGGTTTTAATTTTATTAAAGTTGGTTTGATTACAAGTTCCCCAAACCGGTATCAGGTATCTTATGATTGATAGGAAATAAGCATTATATATATTATACTTGGCATTTATAGTAAGAAAATGTCTACTTCTATAGAGTGCTCCAATTAAGGGAATAATTTTTTCTTTTATGTGGTTAATATGTGCGCTCCAGCTTAGCTGGTCATCAAGCACCAATCCTAAATATTTTATTATATTAGTTTTCTCAACAGTGATGTTATTAATTTGTATGTGAATATTGTCTATTACTTTGTTTTTCTGCTTAAACACCATATACTTTGTCTTGTCTATATTTATTTTTAATTTATTTTGTAAAAGCCAAATGTAGTATTGGATCAAATCACCATTAACTCTATCCTCAATATCTGTAGAGCTTTTAGATTTATAGATAAGCACTGTGTCATCAGCAAAAGTATAATATTCTCCCAGCAATCCCGACAGTCGCAAGCTCAAAACAAACAAGGTATACAATATACAAAGTATACAAATAATTTTATTTAAAAAAAAATAATGTTAGGTATCTACTTATCACGATATCCATGGAAACAGAATGTTGCCAACCCTGTTAGGTTTTCTGGAATCTTTGATATTAATTAATTTGACATTTGTGTATTTTAATAAACTTCGTTTATTTAAAAAATAACAAAGTTAGTTTGATTGACTTTGAGATTTTCAATTTATTTATTTTTTACTCGTTAAACATAAACGTCTTCTGGTAAGTGTATAAAATTATAAAATTTTATCTTTCAGTATTTGTTTATTAACGTTGATGATCGTCGATTCAAAATTGGCCTACCAACTGCATGTTCACCTTACGACCACTTGAGAAAGAAATACTATTTCCGTCTAAAATGAAAATATCTAACTGTTGCTGTTTTATTATATTTGGAATGCAAGTAACCTTTTTCGGTAGTTCATAGATGACATACATATATGATTTAAAAATGAGTTCTTTATTATTCACTTACCATGAACACACACATACCCCACCTTACCTTATAGGAAATTTATTTAACCTTATATTAACTTTAAAAATATTATATTTCTATTCGAGTGGACAAAAGTGCATATTTAAAAACACTCTCCTATTTTTTTTAACAGAAGCATTGTCGTCAAGGGCATATAATTCTTAAGCATTGAATAACAAGTTGTTACAGATTACCATATCTGGTTCTGAAACTCCATTACAAAATATATTTTATTCACAAACAAAAAGTTAAACTGTAAATCACGAAAATAAATGGCTGCCGGATGACTCATTTTTTACGCTAAGCACTGCGGATGTATGTTTTAAATGCAAAAAATACTTTAAATTTTATATCGCATGGGAGTACTGAATATTTTTAAAACTTAAACTAAGGCATTCTGCGAGCGTCTCGTCATAGACGCGTACTAGATGCGACATACCGAAGGTGTACGATTTTGTGCTGCACCTTTGGATTTCAATAGCGAACTTATACGAGGCGTCAACGGCGCGGATTCGTCAAAGCAGACAAGCGTTGGGAATTCTTCACACCGAGCGTCTCGTCATAGACGCGTACTAGATACGACATACGGAAGGTGTACGCTTTTGTGCTGCACCTTTGGGTTTCAATAGCGAACTGCACACGAGGCGTCAGCGGCGCGGATTCGTCAAAGCAGACAAGCGTTGGGAATTCTGCACACGGAGCGTCTCGTCATAGACGCGTACTAGGTACGACATACGGAAGGTGTACGCTTTTGTGCTGCACCTTTGGGTTTCAATAGCGAACTGCACACGACGCGTTAGCGGCGCGGATTCGTCAAAACAGACAAGCTGCAATACGCCCGGCGTACAGCGGTGCTAGTCGCTTTCAGTACGCTTGGCGAAGAGCACGTGTTCATTGTACACTATATCCCTCATTCAAAGTGATATTGATTACTACAATGAATTAAAATAATGTTTAACGTATACAGTGTCGCAGCCAAGGGGGAGTTTGAGGATCGAAACCACCCAAATTCTATATCATACACATTTTTAAGCAAATTTACATATAACGATAGATTCATATAAACTACAAATTTAATAACCCCCCCCCCCCCCCCCTCCGAACAAACCCGAACAAACCCCCCGAAATTCTTTTGTAAAACCCCCCCGAAATAAAATTCTGGCTGCGCCACTGAATGTGTACACTTTTTGGTTTATTTTGTACTCACCTAAAGATTCTGAATTATACATATATTTGAGTTTTGTAAATTTTATATATTTTGATGTTCCTGTCTGCGTTTGACTTGTTTTTAGCGTTATGTTTACGTTGTTAACTTGTGTTTCTTGTATTTACCAATAGTTTGAATAAATAGAGCACTGCTAATAGAGCTAATATTAATTTATTTGAAACGTAACATTGTTGTAACAGAGTACCCCGCTAGAGGGATACAGTATTGCATTCGACATGCGTAGAGATAATAGTTTCATATAAAACAATATATAAATTTAATGCAACAAGGACTCAGGAAATCTGTTGCTAAGGCATCAATAAACCTATGCAAAATAAAAAATATATTTTAACGTAATATATGAAAAAAATATAAGTATAAATGTTTTTTTGTAAAACTGGGCCTCAGCCCACCCCCCTAACACCGAATTCGCATTCGGATACGACGAGGAAATATATTTTCTCTTAATTTATAGTTGGTACCATTGACTTGAAGAAAACAACTATCTGCTTTGTACACGTCAATATTACGCTTCTTATTACGAAAATAAACTCAACAAAAAACAGATGGGGATTCTGTAGAATCCCCATCTTGTTCTGTCTATTTCAGTGACATAGGTGTCGCCGAATTGAGAAAAAAAAACACGAAGGAACTTTTTTTTCAAGCGGAAAGTACGTATATTATACCATGATATGAGTGGAGTACTGAACCCGAAACGTCCGTCCGTTTTGCGCTTAATAAATGATAGGTAACTCTACACGTTCTCCTTATCTGCGCGTTTCACGTAAGACTTTTTTGATAACCCCTGTAAAATCAATTTTCCCCTTAACTTTAATTCGAATTTAATTTAATCAGATTATTAAGTAGACGGCTATTTTTTGGAAATTTAATTTTGTCCCCATTTTTGAATTTTATCCAGAGGTGAATTCCCCACCCAGGAATTATTTATTTAGAGCCAATCTAACTATTTGAATCATTTTAAATTTTGAAAATGTATGATTGCTGGTCGACACTATCAGTTATGTCGCCAGTCTTGATATTTGAATGAAAAATCCATCATAATTTAACGACGCTATTATTTAAATAATTTTCGAACGCTTATCTTCATCGATTACGATTTTTTGTTGTTTAGTGTCAGGTTTTTTTTATACTCGCACCAAACACACGAGTGTTTGAAGACGAGTCAGCGTTATTTATACTCACACTAAAACATACGAGTGTTTAAAATTTACTGAGGGAAAGATCCGCGGTTTGACTTGTATCGGAATTTTCGGTGATAAACACTCTAAAACCTGTAGCCGTAAAATTAAAAGAAAAACGCAATTGAGCGCGACTTTGGGACCGCGCCGCGGCCGAACGCGCACCTGAAGCCCCAAAATTCGACTAACTTCTCCGCTGCCTCTGGCTCGAAAAGCCGTTGCCGTTCTCATGATTTCTGCTGACATTGCAACTCATAAGAAGCGGGTTTAATTTTACATATTGAAAGATTATGTGTTAACCTTCGATCCTATTTATTTGTTTCATTATTTAAAAAATAATCCAACGTAAAATCCTCATTAATTTTCATTAATTTGAAAAAGTCAGTTTTACAACATAGGCAACACTAGGGGTGCTAGCCTCAAAGCTTTGTACAAATATCTAAAAATAAGGATCATCACTTTTATTCGGCATAAGTATCTAAAAAATAAATCATCCAGGAAAAAATCTACAATTGACATATTAAAATAGGACATAATTACATCGATAGTACGATAATATTGTCGATAGTTCGATAGCGACAGCACTATCGATAGTCGCTATCGACAGTTCTCCACCTCTACTATATACACTAAATAGCAACAAAATGAAAATAAAACATTAAAAATTTAAAAAGGAAAACATAAAAAAATCAGTGCATCCAGTGTGTCGTCTCCTAAACTTCATCGTAACTTATTGCAAGTATAACCTGTGACTAGAACCAGCGTTGTTTCTGCACTTAAACCTTAAAAATAAGTGATTAAAAAACATTTAATCCCTAAGGGATAAAAATGTAATCCTTGAGGGATTAAAAAAATATATAGCTCCTCAAAAGTAAATTTGTTGACCGTTAAATGAAATTTAATTTTTTCAAAAATTAATTTAGGACTCAATTTTCCTTATATTTACTGTGCATAAAACGTATATAAACCACGTGAGTAAAGTGTCTTTTTAGCAACAAGGTTTATAATGCACTATAAAAAGCCCGGGAAATGATTCGACGTTAATTAACTAGGGATTTATTAATAAAATATAATTTACAAGAAAATTTTTTGCTTTAAAATAAATATTTAAAATATTATGGGAAGAAGTATAACAGAGTTGAACTTGTAAATTTCCACTATATTATAAAAAGTAACATAACATGTTTCGTTATACTATAGCTTCGTCAGATGTAAGTGATATAATAAAGATCTAATGAAAAATGTACAACAAATTCACGTTATTAAAATTATAAAGAAGGAAAGAGAGGGGGCTACAATGTCGGGAAAAACGAAGATTATGGTCACTGTAATTGAATAGAGTACCTGATGAGATTTTCCAATGTGTAGGAAGGACAACAAAATAAGTTTAACAAAGGAGAACCATTTAAATCTAACTGGTCATTAAGTAACAGATCCGTATTTTTAAGTTTATTAATTTCCATAGACTCCAACAGATCCTTAATTTTCTGTGGGTAAAATTTTAAAAGATGGGTCAAAATTATGTTTGTTATCAAGTAAATGGCAAATAGCATAGTTTGAGTCGATTTTGTTTTTGATGAAACTATTGTAATGTTATTGTATTATTTTATTGAATTGTCTACCTGTTTGACCTATGTATGTTTTTGGAGAATCTTTGCATTTTAATTTATAGACACCAGATTTTTTGTTATTGTCATTTTTGGTTATATTGTTTTTTATAAATTTGCGTAAAGCGTTATTAGTTTTGTAAGCAACATTAATGTCAAGATTGTTTAGAAAATTACCCATTGTTTTGCTACGTTGTCCAATGAATGAGATTAGTGTAAATTTCTTTGAAGAAGGTTTGATATTAGGATAAACTAGGTCTATAGTTTTTTTATAAATTTTCTTTTTTAAAATTTGGTCAATGAGATTTGAGTTATAACCGTTATTTACTGCTATTTATTTTATGATGTTGAGTTCTTTTTGAAAATTGATTTTGTTTAAAGGAAGAGTTACTAATCTGTGAATCATACTATGAAAGGAAGCTAATTTGTGTTGTATCGGGTGGCAAGAAAACTCGTGTATGACAGTATCAGTATGAGAAGGTTTATCAAATTAACTTAAACTAATCTCATTCATTGGACAACCTAGCAAAACAATAGGTAATTTTCTAAACAATCTTGACATTAATGTGGCTTACAAAGCTAATAACTCTTTAAGCAAATTTATAAAAAACAATAAAACCAAAAATGACAATAAGAAAAAATCTGGTGTCTATAAATTAAAATGCAAAGATTGTCCGAAAACATACATAGGCCAAACAGGTAGACAATGCAATAAAAGAATACAACAACATTATAATAGTTTCATCAGAAACAAAACCGACTCAAACTATGCTATTCATTTACTTGATAAGAAACATCATTTTGACCCATCTTTTTTACGCACAGAAAATAAAGGATTTAAACGGAATCTGTTGGAGTCTATGGAAATTAATAAACTTAAAAATACGGATCTGTTACTTAATGACCAGTTAGATTTAAATGGTTCTCCTTTTTTAAACTTATTTTGTTAACCTACACATTGTAAAATCAGATACTCTATTCAATTATAGTGAGCATAATCTTGGTTTTTCCCGACATTGTAGCCCCCTCTCTTTCCTTCTTTATAATTTTAATAACGTGAATTTGTTGTACATTTTTCATTAGATTTTTATTATATCAATAAGGTTCGTTCCAACCACCCTAAAAATCGTACAATGTACGGTCACGCACATGCGTAGTAGTCGAAAGGCGTTCCAACAGACACAAGACGGTGTAGCTGGCGATCCCTTTGGTGTTCCAACCAAATTGTGATCGTTCGCAAACCAGTTCCTGAACGGTAAAAACGATACATGGCCAAGACCAGGAACCGCTTGTACTGACTTGCGCCCTAAGAATTTTAACCGTTGTTTTTGTATTTCTGGCATTCATGCAGTTCTTTTAGCCTTGTTTTGTAGGAGTTGTTGCTTAATAGTTTGATTATTTAATTTATTCTTATTAAATTTGTATAATCCGGTTCCCAAACCTACAAGATATTCTTAACATTAAACGTTATTCTCTTTCATGATTATTAAATACCACAAAACGGAACGAAAAAAGATAATACTTAAGCTTAGACGAAGAAATCAAAACAACAAAAGTAGGGTTTGTTCGGGTTTGTTCGATTCGATTCGATTTATGAATGTTATGATAATTAACTAATTACTAAACTCCTTTCCTAGAATCAGACAGGCGATCAGCTGAGATTTTTACACAGAATGGTCACAAAAACGTACCAACCTTGCCTCCCTTGTGCATCGGCAACAAACAGTGCAAAATTAACGCCTGCGCACAAAATCGATTCCAACAGTTTCGTGACGGTTCTAGAACGATACAAAAATAGGGTGTTGGAACAAACCTACTTACATCTGACGAAGCTATAGTATAGCGAAACATGTTATGTTACTTTTATAATATAGTGGAAATTTACAAGTTCAACTCTGTTTTACTTCTTCCCATAATATTATAGTTATGGATTTCCACCTAGTATCGGCTGAATCAATTAATAAATATTTTAAAAACAAGTTAATATTTAAACTCTTTTATATAATTTATCTCGGAATTTGAATTTTTCCTCGAGATTTCGGGGTGTCGGGATTTCGGTATCCCGGGATTTGCACCCTAGGCAACACCTATACATGCATAAATCCTATAATATTGCCAAGAAGGATACACTGAATAAATTAACTTTTTACGAAATTTTATTGCATTTTAATACCTCCATGAAAATTCTATACTTTTTGCTGATTTAATTTGTCGGATAATAAATTTGGTGTGATTTTATTTGTGGAATTTTTTACTAGGGATTACGCCGGATGAAATTTGTTATTCAAAAGTGGAATTATCGTCCACGGTTAAAAACATTAAAGTGACATTGATAAATGCAGATACGATGCATTAATGTGAAATTATTCTTTCATTTTATGCTGGACTTCAATTGATGTCAATAAAATAATTTTGTCAGTATGTTTTGTCAATTGAACTTGTAATGTGCACTTAAAAATCATTTATTTTTTAGACTAAAGAGAATCACCTGTAATAATGGATATACATTGGGTGTGGTAGAAAGTGTAAAATTGGATTCATAGTTACCGTAACGTAAGCCGTAAGGTGTAACGTTAAACCGTAAGAAAAATAAGCATATGATTTTCAATAGATGAATTCATATTGCATAAAAATTCAGCAGTAAGAAATGGTTCAATTTCATTTCTTAAGTTAGGGCTTACGGAATCGTTTGGGATCGGTCATACTCGTGCATAAATGTAATTCCTCGCTATGTGCCATATAACAACAAAAACCATAACCTACAAATTCGTAACCTACAAATTCTTAACGAAATTATGAGTGGTATGTTTTTATTGCTTACGACTTAAGTCTTATGAAGTATGGCTAACATCTTACGTCGTACGTTGCGGAAACTATGAATTCAGCTTAACAAATGGGAAAACTTTTTTATTTACAACCATGCATGTAATAATGACATTCGATCTATCTATGAAAGGTGAAAAGTTAATTTTTTTTACTTTTACTTTCCACCCGGGTGGAAAGTAAATTATTTTTCTGTATTTTTTTTTTAAATCGATATCTCAAAAGAATATACGAACACACTTTTTTAGAAATTCTAATAGCTTTAGATGTTTAGATTTGTCTACTGTTTACCTAATTAATAGAGTGGTCCTCAGCATTGAATATTGACCAAATCTTCTTTGTCTTAGCATTTTCACTGAAATAAGCTATTATCGCCGACTAAGAACCAGGATTTTGAACTTTGTTTCCCGTACACCATTCTTTGAAATAGTTATATGCCTTGTCATATCTCGGCCGGCTTTCAGTTGGCAGAAGATCTTCTTCTACTATTTTTGCTGCTTCTCGAATTTCTGGTGGAGTACCAGCAAAATCAAATTCCTCATCTGATAGCATTTTTCTGTTGTTAAAAATAATATATTGTTTAGTGACATGGAAACCATATTCAAAAAATTTGCCATCTTGATGTGTATTATTTGAAATTTCTGTCTAATTTTTCAATGGAATAGTCAAAATGACATTTATCTTATATCAATAATTTTAATTCAAAATAATAATAAGTGGGTGTTAGATGTGGTTGTAAATAAAATAGTATACCCTCGGTGAAAAGTTTCATTACTGTCTCGAGATTTAGTTAACGTCGCCGCTTTGCGCCTCGGTTAACTACCGACTCTCTCGACGGGAATGAACCACTTTCCACCTCGGTACGTAATATACTACGTATATCCTCCTTTTTATCGAAAAAAGTCACTCTTGTCAAAATGACTTGCTTGGATGAGAACCTCCTCAGCCATAGTCTGGTATCCGAAATATGGTACAGTGGTTAAAAAAAAATGTGAAATTCATGTAAGATTCAGACTGGGTATTTTATTTTTAAAATTGTAACTATTTTTTGTGTATACCAGGTGGTTTTTCGGGTTTGACATAAGGAGGATACTCGCTTAGTACTTCAAAGTGCCATTTACGAATATTTTCCATTTTACCTCAATATTTGAGGGTATAAAGATAATAAATCATTTCCATAACACCCTGTATAATAAGTTTATTTCCTATCCGTAAGCAGTGCAATTGTTATATTATCCCAATCGAATTGTGTAGTTAATTGCTTTATGGAAATTACTTCAATTTGGCCTTTAATAAATAAAAGTTTTCCTCAACTATATAATGATTTGCTAATGAAATTCCAGGCAGTCTGCCATGTAAATGAGCAACACAATTAAAGTCCTTTTATTAACCAAAACAAATATATACGCAAAGTCTTAGATTGGTAAATTTTGGTCGCAAAACTTTGGTAAAGGCGTTGTCAGCTTTAAATCAGCAACAAGTTCAATTTGGGAGTGCAATAATGAGTTGAATAAATTTACTTTAAAGTTACAACGTTTGAATACATTGGAGTGTATTCAAAGGGACCAGTGGAGGCGACTTATTTAGACTAACGTACGACTAATCGTATTGTAAGAAACAGTTGACAGATCACAGTTAACTTAACACAAGGTTTATTGGGATTTTTTCGGGTTATATTATTAGGTTATAGAGAGGATGTTATGAAATTAGACGAAAATAAATTGCAGAAATGACGTTTTAGGTTAATATCCACATCCGCATCAGTGCGAGGTCTAACTGTGGAAAAAAAATTACAATTTTAATAAGTTCATATCTTAGCAATAATTCTTCCTACAATTTCCATAAAGATGACAACCACATTGTATTTTTAGCAAACGAGATAAACAAAAGTATACGAATTTTAAATCTGTGCATTTGATTTGGACGCAAATTATTTCACGACAGTGATCGAGACAACGCGATTAGATTTTAAATCTGCATTGTTGAAATAATAACTGGCAAATTTTATACCATATTTATAGAGCAGGGGCACCTTAACATTCAAAACTAATAAGCTCGCCGAAGCAAACTAACCTATCGCGTCAAAGTGTAGCCGCTGTCACGTATCTAGCAACACTGAAGCCTCGTCGTCTAACCCTCAGTGATAGATGTCTAGCGGGAACAAACGTGGGGGGAAATTCCATCGCGCCACACCATGGTCTCGGTTTATAGGTAAATTTAGCTCTTTTGGCCAAAAAACGGGAAACTTTAGTATACAAATTATTTCATCACATATTCTGCTGTACATATTAATCAATAACTACGATTCATGCATTCTTTTCTTTCATTCTAAAATATTACTCATTTAAATCAGGTTCAACATTTATTCATAAATTTATTGGCGCGAAGTCAAACTGTAGAAAAAAAATTACAATTTTAATAAGTTCATATCTTAGCAATAATTCTTTCTACAATTTCCATAAAGATGACAACTACATTGTATTTTTACCAAACAATATAAACAAAAGTATACGAATTTCAAATCTGTGCATTTGATTTGGACGCAAATTATTACACGACACGACAGAACTTCACGACAGTGATCGAGACGATGCGATTAGATTTTAAATCTACATTTTATATCATATTTATTTAGCAAGGGCAACTTAAATATTCAAAACTAATAAGCTCGCGATCGGGTCAAGATTAACCTATCGCGTCAAAATGTAGCCACTGTCACGTCTTTAGCAACACTGAAGCCTCGCCGTCTAAATAGCGATAGATATCGAGAGGGAAGAAACGAGGGGGAAGTTCCATCGCGCCACACCATGGCGTCGGTTTATAGGCAAATTATAACTGTTTTGGCCAAAAAACGGAAACCTTTAGTATAAAAATTATTTCATCATCACATCCTGCTATACATATTAATCAATAATTACGATTCATGCGTTATTTTCTTCCATTTTAAAATATTACCCATTTAAATTAGGTTTAAAGTTTATTCATAAATTTATTGTTATAATATAATTGGTTTTTAATTTTATTTAGTACGCTTTCTCGACTACTTTCTACTCCTATTTTCCTTACAAAAGGAGAACATTCTAAGAAAACTAATGAAAACCGCACTTCTTTGCTAAATATTATATCCGAGATAATTGCGTAAAATATCGTGTGACGTCACACCGGCGCAACGGTATAACGGTAGTGATTTGTCTTTAGACTTCGGCCTTCACCATTGGGATTTCCGCAACGATAAAATTAGGGCAAAATTTCGTAATTATGAGACCAAAAATATGCCATAAAAAATTTAAAAATAAATA
This sequence comes from Barypeithes pellucidus, assembly GCA_963991005.1. Lineage (NCBI taxonomy): Eukaryota > Metazoa > Arthropoda > Insecta > Coleoptera > Curculionidae > Barypeithes > Barypeithes pellucidus. The sequence continues at coordinate 27,870,332 of OZ022562.1, forward strand.
CAGGGGCTTTCAAAATGTTTGGAAAAACCTAAAATTTTGCGTCTCGGTTTTCAATGTCTCCTGACTTTGTTTGAAAAGATTCCAAAAATACATTTCACTTTCTCATTGCTACTTTTTATTCTGCACAAGATGACATCATCAGATCTCTAATGCGACGTTTCGTCTTTAGGTCACCATCATCAATTTAATTCTTTTTAATACGGGCCTGGATCTTGTTGTTTAAATTATGAAAGATAGCCGAAATCCACGTTTAGTGGTATACGACTACAACACTTACTGGTTTTCCGACGTTTTGTTCGTTAAATTGACCATCTTCATTAAAATACCACTAGTATGTTCCTGTAATTTACATTTTTTCGAAGAAATTGAAGATTTTTAAATTATTATTGCTATTTCTGTCTTTAATTGTTATTGTTACTACGTACTACCATTATTTTTTTAATTTTGAAACTAATAGTTGTATCAATTTTCTACTTAGCGTAAGTACAAGTAATTTATTTTAATAATACAATTAAAATTTGACTCTTAAAGCCAGCACTTTCTTAAGACTTTTTAAGAACGGCTTTTTTACATTTTCACAAATTTAAGAAAAAAAGTAAATTACACAAACTTACTGAAGATGGTAAATTTAAGGAACAAAACGTCGGAAAATCAGTGCTTACCACTGAACATAGATTTCAATCCTCTTTCATAATTTAAATCAAGAAAATCCAGGCCCATATTTAAAGAAATTAAGTTGATGATGGTGACCCAAAGACGAAACGTCGCATGAAAGATCTGATAATACCATCCTGTGGAGAATAAAAATAGCAATGAGGAAAAAATAAAAACCGAGAAGCAAAATTCTTTTTGAAAGCCCCTGTATTTATATTTAATTTTCTTAGTTACCGTTTCCGAAATCCCAGTGGTGAAGGCCAAATTTGTAACACCCTGTATACTAATAATGGTTAACTGTTGCGTTGTGGGTTGTAGTAACAACTCTAAAAACTCGGTAAAGAAGCGTTCTATAAGTATTCAACGCTGTTTGAGAATAACGAAATTATTGAACGAAACGATGAAGACTCTGTTGGAGATTGAGAAACCGATGAATCAATTATGATTAGGATTACTGACCGACCGACTCATTGTATTACCTTTCTGTTAACTTTTTGAGCTGCCCTTCTTTAGTATAATTAGGTAATTCACAGATCTGGCATGAGCAAAACATCAGTTTAAAAGTACAATGAATAATATACACATAGATTCAAAAGTTTTGCATCACTCTGATTTTGGCATGTTAAGATAATTTCAGGAATGAATTTTTTTTCTAAATGTTTATTTATGTTTATCAGTTAAAACGATACCATTTTTTGTAGCAAAAAAATATAATCAAGACATTTGTTTAAGATAACATTTTCAGTATTATATTTTGTTTGCGCTGGCTAGTTAAATTTTTGGGTTCAGTGTGTAAAAATGAATCGCCGAGTAATACCTGAAATTGATCGTGCAAGAATAGTAGCTTTAGGTGGTAGAAGGCGTGTTATTAACGAACAGCAGAACCGCTATATTACGTTAGCAATTCGGAGAAATCGTACTATGCCAGTCCCACCACTTCAGGGAGATGTTACTCATGCAATTGGAGTTCGCGTATCCGTCTCTACACTAAGATGACGCATTCTTGGATCCGGTTTAAGATGTCGGCGGCCAGTAAGAGTTCCCCAACGACAATATGACCACCGAGTTCGTCGACTGCAGTGGGCTGAAACGCACGTTCGCTTAGCCGAAGAATTTTGGAATTCTGTCCTATTTTCCGACGAGACCAGGATTTGTCTGGTAAACGATAGTCACCGGATTCGTGTTTGGAGAGAACCAACAAGAGCCGCTCAACTTGCCCATGCTCGCCCCTTGCCTCCATTAACGGGAGAAAGCGCCATGTTATGGGCAGGTATTATGTCTGACGGGCGTACTGAGTTAGTCCACGTTCAAGGCACAATGACTGGCGACAGGTACATTAGAGATATTCTACATCCTTATGTTAGGACGTGGAGAGGGGCTGTTGGTAACAATTTTGTGTTTATGCACGACAATGCCCGGCCCCATCGTACTAGAGCTGTAGATGAATATCTAGAAAGTGAGGGAATCAATCGCTTGGAGTGGCCTGCTTTGTCCCCTGACTCGCGTTAGAAGAAATCCCCCTAGAACTCTCCAGGAGCTTGTCGTCGTGCTACCGAGGAATGGCAGGCTATTCCACAAGAACGGATTGATAACCTTACGCACAGCATGCGGCGTCGTCTTCAAGCTTGCATGGAGGCCAGAGAAGGAAATACACTTTATTTGAAGCTATATTTTTTTAAATTTGACAAATTATACAATATAAATAAATTTTACTTTTGTTAAGTTTTTTTTTGGAAGGTATAAAATGTTGAGGTAAAATAAAACTTTTTGAAACTTATTGATTTTTATTTTAAACTTATAAATGAACTAATAGTTAGTCTATTTTCGCGATGACGTAATTACTTATTCGAGAATGAGAGTGATGCAAAACTTTTGAATCTATGTGTAGATACAAACGCAACTGGGCGATACGCAAGATTTAGACGATCGAAATACGAAATTTATCAGCGTATCCTATTAACTTATAGTCAATTGAACTTATATGGGGCCAAATATATAAAAAAAATATAACATATATCTTCTCTGTATTATGTATCCCTTGTAACTAACGGCTTGTTCCCATTACAGTTCCTCCCAGAATACATTATGTTACATCTAACGGCCGTGTGGAAGTGAAAAAAGGAGCGACCGTCCGTCTGGAATGCAAAGTATCCGGAAATCCTGTTCCAAAGGTCACGTGGTCCAGAAAAAACAATTTACTTCCCGGGGGAGACCAGAGTGTGACGACCCCCGTTCTGACGCTGGATAAAGTGGACAGGCATCAAGCCGGAATTTATCAGTGCGTGGCAGGAAACGACGTAGGAGAAGATGTCAAGGAGCAGATCTTTCTTCATGTTTTATGTAAGTATATGAGCTAAATGTATTTTATACACTGCGTTTATATCGATGACGATGGCTTAGTAGTCGATTTTGAGCAGGAAACGATCTTCAAAATACGAAAACAATGTTTCGAAGCTGTTTTAATCATTTTCAAGTGCTTGAAGAATATGACAGTGATCGTTCTTGATGTATTTTTATTTTACAATGTGAACTAATATACAGGGTGTCCCATTTTCGACACTTTTATATGGTATCTCCGTAATTGTTAGTGCCATCAAAAAGTAATGTAGGTATTTTCTTAGTTAAAAGAGGCACAGAAAAATGTTTTATACATAAATTTAATTATAATGATTGTTGAATAATCTGCCGCTTTCAGAATAAGTATACGGGGTCAGGTAAGAAAGTTTTCGGACCTAACCTCATTTTTTTAAATGAAACACCCTGTATATTTTAATATAGACAGATAGCTTTTCAAATTATCTTTACAAATATACAGGGTGGCCCATCGAAAACAGTCCAGCAAGGTTTACGACTGTGTACGTGAAAATTAAAAAAAGCCTCGAACCCGTAAACTTGTGTTTTCAGGGGGACACGTTTCACTATTAATTTCATCCCTGTAACCTCAACCCCCCTAGCGGGGGCAGCTACTGCCCTTGTTTTTTCAAATGGGAATGGGTATGTTGTGATACATCTTTTTAAAGGGCATTAAATTCGCTTTAAAATGGCGCTATGTTTTGTAAATTTGAGCTACGCGCGTAAAGAGAATTTAATGCCCTTTAAAAAGATGTATCACAACATACCCATTCCCATTTGCAAAAACAAGGGCAGTAGCTGCCCTCGCTAGGGGGGTTGAGGTTACAGGGATGAAATTAATAGTGAACCGTGCCCCCCTGAAAACACAAGTTTACGGGTAGGAGGTTTTTTAATTTTCACGTACAATCCTTGCTGGACTGTTTTTGATGGGCCACCTTGTATACACACCATGCATTATATTGGTTTCCTAGGCGATTTAATTAAACATTATTACTTTAAACCACAGTAGGCCATGAAACAGAATCTATCATCCATGGTGTGTTATAAATTTGAAAAGAGAGTTTAAAATGTTATATTTTTAGATTAAAATATACAAGGTCTTCCATTTAAAAAAGTGAGGTTGGGTCCGATAACTTTTTTACCAGACCCCGTATACTTATTCTAAAAACGGCAGATTATTCAACAATCAGTATAAATAAACTTCTGTATAAAACGTTTTTCTGTATCTCTTTTAACTAAGAAAACATAGGGTAATTTAGAAATTGTAAATTTTTTTGATTTTTCCCCATTTTCGATTTTGATTTTACCATTTTAAGTTTGACCGAAAAAGAGCACATGACACCTACATTACTTTTTTGATAGCACTAATAATAATGGAGATACCCTATAAAAGTGTCGAAAATAGGACACCCTGTACAGGTGAGTTTTTTAAGGTGTTATAGTTTACGATAAAAAGTTGGCCACATATGGGAAACTTTTTATTATTGAAATATTAAAGGAAAACTTTATTATACAAAATATTATGGTTGTGAACAGAAGATCGTCGGATGGAAAATTTAATTAAATTATCTTATAGAGGGGAAAAGTGGCAATGAGAATTTAAAATTTATTTTCACATATCTCTTCGAATAGAATCAGAAAACAAAAAGATTCGAATCATAAAAATTTAGTTTTCTTCAAATATCTTTAGAAATATTCTGAATTTTTTAAAATTGAAGACATGACGTTGCAGAACTTACTAATACGCAACTCTTGTTTAAGTTGATCATTTCTCTATGTTGTATGGTTAACGAGATTCCTGTAAAGTGCACTCTTGTGTGGAACACCTTGTAGATTTATTGTAATATAGCCATAATGCATTAGTTATAGGTAGATCATTTTTCGATTATTGATGACCAGAGTGCCATCTATAATATCCCAATTACCATAGGGACCATAAATAAACTAATTTTCAAATAGCGTAATCAGGATATAATGCTGTTTATTCCATAATATAGACACTACGCATCAAAAAATACGATTTATGGATGACATAATTGCTATATGCCATATTCTGATCAAAATAGATAATGGTACTTCTAACTAACTAACTTCAATAATGAAGAATATACGGCATTAATACTTTCGTTGTAAATGTAATGAAAAGTAAGATCGTCGTAGATAGTATTAAATATTTAAATTAATAATACAATTATTGCGCTTTGAAATATACCGGGTGTTACACCGTTGAGTTGAACATAGGAAATCCCATGTAATTTTTGAGGTGACTGACTATTGGCTTCCCTGAACATTTCATAGGTTGGTTGGTTGATTAAAGCCGGTTGTCGGTTTAAAGGCCAGAACTTCTATCACTGCAGCCTACCGATTTATTGTGTACCCCGATGTTTGTTCCTTCTATGAGGTCCAGTAATCTTCTACCAAGCTGGGAGGTTATCACCACGTTGTATGTTCAATAAGATATTTTATCTTCTACGAGACATCGCTACGCAGCGGTATATTATGTGTGAGGCGGTTTCATCCTCGCGCCGCAGAGTCTGCATTCAATGGATCCATTATTTATACCTATCCGTTGAAGGTGTTTTCGCAAGTGGCAGTGGCCATCACCTGTTTCAGCTGGAGTCGCGTCAGGGTTAGCATCCCATTCGATAGTATTTTCGATGGTTTCCCAATTACGGCCCGTGCGTATATTTGACCAGGTCACCCTTGCCATCAAGATAGGTATTGTTTTTTCGACCATCTATCTAATGTTGATTTTGTTGCATGTTTTGATATGACAAAGGCCGGTTCGGGGCCCCTGAGACTGAGAGAGACTCTTGCTAGTTGATCCGCTTTCTTATTACCCAATATCCCAGAGTGACCAGGGACCCACAAGAGCTCCACCTTGTTTCCCCTGGCCGCCAGTTCCTTTAGGTTGGTATGGCACTCCAATGTAAGTTTTGAAGAAAATCGATTGGAGTTCAGAGCCTTAAGAGCAGCTTGGCTGTCCGACACGATGTATATCTTTTTGTTGTGATAGCCCTTTTTAAGATTTTGTAGTACGCATACTTGTATGGCATGAACTTCCGCTTGGTATACTGTGGCGTAGGTCCCTAGAGGAATGCTTATGTCCATCCTGGGCCTTTCCCCAAATATTCCTGATCCCACACCGTTGGCGGTTTTTGATCCACCGGTGTACCAAACTAGAACTTTATCAAACGACGGGGTGCACTGTTCGTCAATTTATGAAAGTTCCAGTCAATCTTGAAAGGCTTCGTGAAATCGTATGTTACTCCAATACGATCAGTTTGCATAAACAAGAGCTCATCGTTGATTAGGTCCGTAGCTCTTATGTGTCCAATTTTTGCGGGTTCTTGTGTCCATTCCCCATTTGTGATCATCCTTGAGGCTCTACAGTTAGCCTCCATTCTGATATGAATGTATAGAAAAACTGCATTATAATTTCTGGAAGAGGCCAACATGGTAAATCCATGATATGAATAAATTTTGGTGAGCTTATCCTAAGCTACTCTATTAAACGTGATGAGGGTCCGTTACACTATTCGGACACACGAATTTTAAATTTTTACTATTTTTTTCTAAAAGTATACATTTTTAGTAGTAATATTCAATAAAAAAATTTGCGGAATACTCAGTAATTTTTAAGAAATTAATTAATAAAAATCCTAATTTTATGGTTTTTGAGTGATTTGACAAGGTTCTGACCCCAACATTTTTAGCGATGTTGCCGGATTTATAATTTTATAACAAAAATAAAAAGTAAAGGTTCTGTGTAATGACTACACTTGAGCACCCACGGAATTTAACAATTTTTGAAAATGTAATGGAAAGATATGGTTGTAGAAAAAGAAAACATAAGAAAGTTAGGGTAAGTTACATAAATTGACACTGCCCTGGGAAAACCACTGAAAACCCGCCCCCGCTACACCTTTTGTAGCCGATTTCCTTCTGTATTCGGGAAAAGAAAACACAAGAAAGTTACATAAATTGATAATGTCCTAACAAGTGAAAATCCGCCCCGCTACAGCTTTTGGAGTCTCATTCCGCCACGCGCCTCTTATGGACTCAGTGCAGCTCAACCGAGCCACTGAAAACGCCATCCCTCGGCCCATAAGAACTGTGTACAACATAGTGCCCGCAGCGTGTAGCGGCCACCGGCGGAGTGGCTGTGTTTGCGACCAGCAAGGCTGGTCACAAACACAACCACTTTGTGGTCGCCACCGGTGTAGTTTAAATATCTGCCTAACAGGAATATTCATATTTTGAAAAAAAAGATCCCGAAAACAAAGGATAATCTTTCCGGCATTTGCAACAATAAAAGCAGGAATTCAAGGCATTTGCATTAACTTCCTGCCTAATAGTGCATACGAGACGACAATTTCTGTTTTGTATCTGAAATTATCTCTAATCAATCCTATGTATTGTATTGTATTGTAAATATTTTGCAAAATCCACATCATGCTTGTTTGTAATTGCGTCAACATTATCTATATTTGCTATTTCCATTTTATTTTGATTTGTTCTTTCCTTTTCCTTGAACGCCAAAGTATAACTGCTCTTGGCAACAGTGTTATGTAATGTCAAATTTGTGTTCGACTTAAAAGTGACATCTTCAACAGAGTTGCCAGTTGTCTTTTATTAGCTACATAGGAAAAAAATATTGCACAAAAACGGATATTTTTGGGCCTTTCTATCGCAGCTAACCCTCTTAAAAGATATTGCTTAGTCGTGACATAACTACATTGACAATAAACTGCGGTCTTATATCGATATAAACAAACCCGAACAACCTAAAAACTGTATTATTGCAGAAAGCTTTTCTATGTGGCAACACTGTTAAAATACCGAATTTTGCAAATATGACATGTTCGCAGCGTAAATTTTAAGAATCAACAATTTTACGACCATTTTTGCATTTAAACTCAAATTTTATGAATTAATGTGTGTTTTCCGCATCTAATTTTACTTAAAAGTATTCATATTACACAATTAAACAAAAAAAAACGTTAAAAATACAAGTAATTAGTGTGTCCGAATAGTGTAACGAAACCCGTGATGATAAAACCAAGAAACATTCGTGGTTCAGTTAATACAGAAAACGGCAGCAAAATTTTGACACTGACAACGAAATTTAGTGTCAATATTTTCATTATTCGTTATGTTCAGCTTTACGTCAATTTTTGGCAATAGTGCCATAGAAATTATTTGCTAGTGTTTGCTGTATTACCTGAACTATGAGAATTTCGTGAATTTGTCATCACGTTTAATTGAATAGCTAAGGATTGGCTGGGCAAAATTTTTAAGTAGTTATAAAGCAGTCTCCTATAAGATGTACAAGGTAGCCAATATTCAGCCATCTCAAAAATTGTACAGGATTTCCTATGTTCAACTCAACGATGCATCCCCCGGTATATTCCTTGGGTTAGGGCAGGATTTAGCGTTGACGCGGCCGTGGAGCACTGCTAATGCGGGGGGCCCAGCCAGGGCAGCGAAACAGAGTTAAAAAATACATTGTACGCTAGAAGCAACGCAAACAAGGTTGTGTAGTTAAAATTCGTTCGGTTTGTTGTCATGTCTAAGAAATGGTAAGGAATTTTCAAGTATTGTTCTTTATGTGGGGGCTTCAAGTGCCTCAAGTCCCCAATTGTAAATTCGGAACTGCCTTTGCTAATAATACCCTTCAAGTACGAATCGCTTGTAACAGGAGGTTCGTGTTTGAAGACCCATTTTCTGCATATCCCCAACTCTATTAATTAAAATCATATCAAAAGTACTTTCGGATATACAGGGTTTTCATTTCAAAAGTAGCCACCCCGGTTTTAGGTAGAAATAACTACTTTGAAACGAAATGTCAAAACATGTCAACTTTTGTTCTAAGGGGGTAAATTTTTCATAATAATTTTATTTATACAGGGTGCATCAAAAAAGCTGGACGTATGTCATTTTGTATTTTTTCAATGGAAACCCATAATTTTTTTGGTATTTCTGGATTCCCCTACAAATAATAAACACTTTTTGTATTACACATCCTATTGCCAAATCTAACAGTTTTTCAAATATCGACACATTTAAATGTGTTACTATATGTGGTAATAATACGACTTTATGTTCAGAATTCATTTTATTAAGTTTTCAAAATGTGCTCCGTTATTGGCTAAACAGATAGGAGAGGTCCTGTGGAATGGCCAGCAAGGTCCCCAGACCTCACACCTCTTGATTTTTTTCTGTGGGGATATTTGAAGTCCATAGTTTACAAAACTGCGCCCGAAAGTATTCCCGAATTGAGAAACAGAATTACTGAAGGATGTAGGCAAATTAACCGGCAGACTTTTCAAAATGTTCGCGAAGAATTCGAGAATATGCTCTATTATTGTTTAGCCAATAACGGAGCACATTTTGAAAACTTAATAAAATGAATTCTGAACATAAAGTCGTATTATTACCACACATAGTAAAACATTTAGATGTGTCGATATTTGAAAAACTGTTAGATTTGGCAATATGATGTGTAATACAAAAAGTGTTTATTATTTGTAGGGAAATCCAGAAATACGAAAAAAATTATGGGTTTCCATTGAAAAAAAAAATGACATACGTCCAGCTTTTTTGACGCACCCTGTATAAATAAAATTATTATGAAAAATTTACCCCCTTAAAACAAAAGTTGACATGTTTTGACATTTCGTTTCAAAGTAGTTATTTCTACCTAAAACCGAGGTGGCTACTTTTGAAATGAAAACCCTGTATGTAACAATTACGATTTTTAAAAAATGACAGTAAAATCCTTTGTTACCTTATACGAAATTAATTATTTTTTTATGGACGTTTTAATTTTCTCTAGCACAATACGTAAACATTTTTTGCTCTTCCTAATCATGCTCCAGCTTTGAGGGAGACCAAATTTACACCCTGTAACGGACTGATATTCTCTTGGGTGTGTACAAACAGTAACAAATCGTGTCCTAACACCAAAAAGGGTGGACATATATCAAGTGGAAATTTACTACTGCGTGACCATCCACGACGAATGACACGTTAAATTTACGACCAAATTTATATAATTCAATGTATTGCTAATAGTTTAAAACAAACAACAAAGACGTACAATTTTTTAAATAATTAATATAACTTGTGCCACCTGTGAGATAACGACTATTCACTGAGAGAAGGTTTTTACTACCGTTATAAAAAATTTAACTACGGCATCAAAAAAATACTGAAACAACTGGACAATAAAATTATAGCTGTTAGAGTAAAATTAATTTTGCTGAGTATATCATTGCTGTAGCTGTACAGCTTTATAAATATTATCTTACAGTTACATCGAAGGAAAATTCTTATCATTGCAAAGCCACTTAGCACCGATTGAAAAATACTTTGCTGGAATAATAAAGATATTTTCTTACGTCCAGAAAAACGCCAGGGTATGTTTCGTAACTTTTGAAGTGTTTTATTCAAAATTAACCTACAATATACTGGGTTGCCCAGAAGTCCGGAATAAAATTAAAATAGCCTTAACCAAGAAAACGCTCGGGCACGTCAATTTAATTTCTAAATATCCGGATAATCAAATTTCACAGGGCACTGTTAGTCAAATATTCCACAAATTTGATGAACATGAACACAGTAAAGGACTTGCCTAGGGATGAACGGCCACGTGTTTTAGGCGACGATGAAAAATTGGATATTGCATTATCTCTGCAGGATAATCCACATGTTTCAAAAGTTTCATTGGCTCAAAATCATGTTACATATACGAGCCCTGTACGCCCCAAAACATGATATTTGTGAATTTATAAGAAAAGTGATCATTCACTTGCATTTAAAATGCCAAAATGCATCCTAAATCACTTACAGTATGTTCGTTCCAACCACCCTAAAAATCGTACAATGTACGGTCACGCACATGCGTAGTAGTCGAAAGGCGTTCCAACCGACACAAAACGGTGTAGCTGGCGATCCCTTTGGTGTTCCAACCAAATTGTGATCGTTCGCAAACCAGTTCCTGAACGGTAAAAACGATACATGGCCAAGACCAGGAACCGCTTGTACTGACTTGCGCCCTAAGAATTGTAACCGTTGTTTTTGTATTCCTGGCATTCATGCAGTTCTTTTAGCCTTGTTTTGTAGGAGTTGTTGCTTAATATTTTGATAATTTAATTTATTCTTATTAAATTTGTATAATCCGGTTCCCAAACCTACAAGATATTCTTAACATTAAACGTTATTCTCTTTCATGATTATTAAATACAACAAAACGGAACGAAAAAAGATAATACTCAAGCTTAGACGAAGAAATCAAAACAACAAAAGTAGGGTTGTGATTTATGAATGTTATGATAATTAACTAATTACTAAACTTCTTTCCTAGAATCAGACAGGCGATCAGCTAAGATTTTTACACAGAAGGGTCACAACAACGTACCAACCTTGCCTCCCTTGTGCATCGGCAACAAACAGTGCAAAATTAACGCCTGCGCACAAATTCGATTCCAACAGTTTCGTGACGGTTCTAGAACGATACAAAAATAGGATGTTGGAACAAACCTATTATTAACAAATTGAGGTACATAGTTCGAAATATTATTAAATTGTACAAAACAACTGGATCTGTGGCTCAAAAACCCAGAACTGGATCGCCCGCATTATTCCAATACCAACTTAAGAGCCTTAAAACGGATTATCATGGAAAATCGGCGCGCTAATTATAAAGAATTGAAAATATTATTGAATCAGGTAACCACACAAAAAGGTTTTCAAGAACAACTTGTCACAGAGCTGCCCAAAAACTGGAATTTAAAACGTACAAGTTAAGCTTAAATAATTTTTTTATTATTCGTTTTTAACTCAATAATTCTAGGCAAAAGAAAAGCCTTTACTGAAAAAGATTCAGAAGAAAAACCTACTAGCATGGGCCAAAGAACACAAATTATGGTCTCCGAACCAATGGAACTCCATTATTTTGAGTGATGAAGCCACATTTGAAGTATGCGTTGGTGATAGTAGGAGTCGTGTCATAAGAAAAAAAGAAGAAGCATTTCAGAATGACTGTCTTACAAAAAAAAGTTAAGTTTTCGGCTTCTGTTATGATTTGGGAATCCATGTCGGCAAATGGAGTGGGTAACTTACACTTTGTGGAAGGTGTTATGAATGCCGATAAGTACATTAATGTGTTTAAACAATATTGAATCTATCGTCCAACACGGCTAAAAAAGTAAAAGATTGGATGTTGGAAAACACTACTCCAGTTTTCAAATGGACTTCAGTAGTCCAGATCTATCGCGGATAGAAACCTTGTGGCATATCATGAAGAAGAAACTCCAATAGAATCCGTCTCCAAGAAATTTGGAACAGTTTTATATCAAATGACTGCCAAACATTAATTGACAATATGCCAAGACGCGTCGATCAGTCGAAAAGGCGATGTAACGCAGTGGTGATTTGTTGCTATTTCGGTTCGTTGATTTTTATGAATCGACAGTTTTTTTGGATTTCTAAGATATTTTTTTCTCTGTTACAGAAAAATTTAGTATTTTAGGCTAATATTAAATAAAAATATTATAGGTTATCAGAAATATATTTTAGTTTTTAATACGTTTTCGCTAATATGACAAATTTCATAAAAAAAACGTAGTTCTGATAGTTGGGCCACCTTCACTGAGACAGGGCTCGTAGAGGTACTATTGGAAGATTTTTGAAAGCAAAAAAATACCACCCTTATAAGGTATATCTTGTCCAAGAGCTTTTGAAAGATGACTATGACAGGCGTTTGCAATTTTGCGAAGGAATGATGAGACGGTGTGACGAGAATAATAGGTTTCTACAGAACATATTAGTTTCGGATGAAGATATTTTCTATTTAAACGGGGTGATTAACAGACTTAATTATCTGGTCAGGTATCATTAATAACTGCATTTTACGGCCATTTTTTTTTTAAGGAAACCTCACAGCTGAACGGTACCTGGATTTCTTAATCTTCTAATTGATGCCTGCTCTAGCTGTAATTTTTCCTAACGAAGTAGATCCAGATATACCTGATGAGCCAATTTGGTTTCAGCAAGATGGTGCTCCCCCGCATTTTGGTGTCAATGTGAGAAGATATTTAGATGAGATATTTCCAGGTCACTAGATTGGACGATGTGGTACAATTGAATGGCCACCGAGGTCTCCAGACTTAATGCCTCTAGACTATTTTATTTGGGGATATTTAAAAGAAAAAGTTTACCAAAATAGGCAAAATAATATTGAAGATTTGAAATACAAAATTAGATTGGAGACACATAGCAAAGTAGAGGGTGGAGGACATTTCCAGTATTTGCCACGTTAAACCGCCTTTTTGTTGTGCTTCGTTACATATAAACGTAACTATTGTTAAGTCACAAAATGTCAGAACGTGAAACAATGAAGATTTCTTACCGTAAAGAAACCATCAATGCTTTATCATTTTCGCTTATTTAAATAGAGATGTTTTAAAAACTTTTAGCAGTCGCCATTTTGAAATAGCTCGACAGAATCGCGCTAAAATTTATGAGCATACTGTACGAGATATTAGCTTTCAAATGATGTATCACAAGCTGTATGTTTCTATTTAAAGAAAAGATCGATGTCGTCATATCTTTGACAAATGTCTATAAAAAAAACAAGCCAATAACGTCAAATTGTCTAAATTGACGTGTCCGAGCGTTTTCACCAACAGTTACTGGTTTTATTAATTTTATTCCGGATTTCTGGGTAATCCTGTATACATGACGTTTACTTATTCTGTATGGATATTCTATCCTTGATAATTATAGAAATCGAAAATAAATCGGTACTTATCCCATTTCTACTGTCCCATGCAGTAATTATGTTTAATGGGTTACTCAACAATTCTCTGTAACTTTTTTTTTATATTCATCATAAAAATCCAAAAAAAAAACACAATTAAAAAAGAAGAGAGATACTTTTTTATTATATAGTATTTCTCTAGTGAAAAATTTGATATTTTCTAAATAAACAGTTTTACTGTCTAGCACCACCTGCCATTAGTTCAAATACAGTTGTTCGAAATAGTATATTACACAACGAGTGTTGAAAGTGGCATATTTCAAACAAGTGCGGAAATCCCCAGATTTTGAGAAAATCACTTTCACACAGGTAATGTACACAATTTTTCCTACGACCACAAATTCAATTCCCAAATATTTGAACATTTTAACTTACCTGTTTATTGCTATTTGATTACCCTAATTATTATGTACTACATGTACTGTATATAAAACTGTCATACTTTCTGATTTTTTAAAGTATTAATACTGTTCAGGTATTATTTCACCTCTTCAACGTAGTTGACTGTATAATGATAAGAACTTTTTTATATTGGAAACACGTTTATTTACTGATAGAAACAAACAAAATTGATGTACGCTCTCTGGTGTCAGTACTATTTATTCTCATTTTCGCTAGGCGCGCTACAATCGCCATTGTTTGTCATCCAAAAACTATGCTAGACTATTAAAGTTCATAGAGAGCCGAACCGTCCCATATTATAACTGTTTATTTTTAACTATAAAAAACAAAATTAAACTAATCTCAAGATTGAATAAATACATATAATTCAAAGAAAATAATAAAACCCATAACCTAACCTCAATATTTATAGAAATGGAGTAGATGTCGTTAATTTGTCAATTATGAAAATTTTACATATTAGCTTAAACGATATTCAAATTATTATTAAGATAAATATAATTACATAAATCACGTTTAACTTACCCTGTATGGAAGTTATGTCATTGAAATCGGTATTTATTCCATTACTCCATTAGCCAAGCACTTTTTATGTTTAATGGATTGCCTAACAATTTTCTGTTACTTTTTTTATATTTATCATAAAAAAACCCAAGAAGATCCCCACAATTAAAAAAGAAAACGAATTATATGTAATTTTTGTAATGTTTAGTATTGCTCTAGTGGCCATTACACATCCAACGTCCCAATTCACTTCCAGGGGTTGTTCGGGTTTGTCCGGATATTATACGCGTTGAAATATTATATTTAAACTCTAGAGTTGAAATGTATTTTTTCAACATGTATGTGATATTAGATACTTACTAGCCAAGTTAGACCAATGCAGTAATTATCATTCTCATTTTCATAGGTTGTCGTAGTAAATAGTATATTACGTACTCAGAGTGGTAAGAAGAACTCTTTCGAAATCGCACACAAGTAAGTTTCGAATTCGTATGTAATAGGCTTACCACTCCAGTTGTGTCGGTTCGTTAAAGGCGAGAGTCGATTTAAAGGCCCGAACTTGTATCACTGCAGCCTACCGGCTTATTGTGTACCCCGATCTTGTTAGAAGATGTTTGTTCCTTCTATGAGGTCCAGAAACCTTCTACCAAGATTGTCATGTGGGTCACCACGTTGTATGTTCCCGAAGATATTTTGTTTTCTACGAGACAGCGCTACGCAGCAGTTTATTATGTGTGAGGAGGTTTCATCCTCTTCGCTGCAGCGCCTGCAATCAATGGATCCGTTGTTTATCCGTTGAAGGTGTTTTCGCATTTTCGCAGGTGGCAGTGGCCTGTTAGCAGACCCATCATCTGTTTCAGCTGGGGCGCGTTAGGGTTAGCATCCAATTTTGATAGTATTTTCGATGGTTTTCCAATTATGGCCCATGCGTGTATTTGACCAGGTAACCCTTGCCATGAGACTTTGAGCGGATCCGGTTTTCACTAGTTCAGTTGCTTCCTCATTAACTAATATCCCAGAGTGACCAGTGACGAGTTGTGTACTATACCCTTTACACGACTTCAAATTTACTTTTATGTCAAATTATCGAAATATGGTAATAATACATTTTCTGCGTCGGTACTCAAATGATTATCAGTACACCAGTTATTAAATTTTTTACTTTTTCATATCACTCCCTGGATGTTTCTAATAATGAATTATTGCAGTGGATGCAGCTTCTAATGTGACTTCTCGTGGCGTTCCCTCAATCTGAATATCGTAGTCACTCATACTTTACCCAAATATCGGAATTAAAGATGTTTACGTTTAAAATTGCGTTGTCAAATCTATTGGAAACATTCATGGTTTTAGCATATCACGGGTAATATATACAGGGTGGCCTATCGAAAACAGTCCAGCAAGGTTTACGGCTGTGTACTTGAAAATTAAAAAAAAACTCAACTTGTGTTTTCAGGGGGACACGTTTCACTATTAATTTCATCCCTGTAACCTCAACCCCCCTAGCGGGGGCGGCTACTGTCCTAGTTTTTTCAAATGGGCATGGGTATGTTGTGATACATCTTTTTAAAGGGCATTAAATTCTCTTTAAAATGGCGCTTTGTTTTGTAAATTTGAGCTACACGCCGCCGAGAAATTGCGTTTTAAAAAATGTAATTTTATTAAGTAATACTTACATGTTATCTTATTAAATGTTGAAAATGTCCGGCATTCACCTCCATACAATAGTACAACAACTGTTCAAAGTATTCTCGGACATTGTGAAGAACATCTGGTGTAATTTATTGACATTCATTATTAATGCGGTTCCGTAAATCTTTTAAGGATTCGGGTTGGGTGGCATAAATTTTGGATTTTAGATGTCCCCACAAAAAGAAATCAAGGGGAGATAAATCGGGCAATATCGCGGGCCATTCAATAGAACCCCTCCTCCCAATTCATCTACCAGGAAACGTTTCATCCATAAAGTGGCGTACGGGTAATGCATAATGGGGGAGAGCCCGGTCTTGTTGAAATATTAGATTTTCTTCCTGGTAACGTTGGTCGTTTTCCATAATTTCCATCAGCGCTGGGTTGACAGCATTCTCCAACAAGTCTAAATAAGTATCTCCATTTAAATTTCCTGGTAAGAAAAATGGTCCAATTATGTGATTATATGAGGATTTTGAGTATGAACCTCGTGGTAAATCCTTGGATTCGTGTCGGACCAGTTACGACAGTTATGTCCATTGGCAGTGCCATTAAGAAAAAAAGAACATTCGTCTGAGAAGCAAACGTTAAAAAGGTAGTTCGGATAATTTAATACTTGTTCGGACATTACTTCACAAAAGTGTAAACGGCGGTCATTATCATCAATTCTTGGAAAAGTTGAATTTTGTATGGGTGCCATTTATAATGTTTAAGAATTCTCTGTACAGTGGTTACAGACATTTTTGTGGTACTTTAATGTTGGATTCATACTAACTTGACCCAGAACAGCTACTTCTACTGCTTCATTTCTTACCGGATTTTCAATTATCCTTTTTTTATTTGCAACTGAACCAGTTTGCCAAAATTTTGCCACTAATTCTATGATATAACCATGATGTACGTGTCTATCTGAATGTCTATCATTAAACAAAGTTACCGTTACTCTTGCACATTGATTGTTTATAAAATACAATTCAATAATTTCCACTCTAGCCTCAATAGAATAAACCATTTTTTATGTCACGATCAAATCAAAAGAAAATAATAGCGCAGAAATAATGTATGTAGATCTGGATCAACCACTGTACTGAAGATAAAGTTGAATTGGCTGATACTTATTACTTTAAAAAAAATTATTTACGCACAAACCTATGTACTTGATAAGAGGTGCAGTAAAATGTTTCAAATTTCGTTGCTCGGCGGCGCGTAGCTCAAATTTACAAAACGAAGCGCCATTTTAAAGAGAATTTAATGCCCTTTAAAAAGATGTATCACAACATACCCATTCCCATTTGAAAAAGCAAGGGCAGTAGCCGCCCCCGCTAGGAGGGTTGAGGTTACAGGGATGAAATTAATAGTAAAACGTGTCCCCCTGAAAATACAAGTTTACGGGTCCGAGTTTTTTTTTTAATTTTCACGTACACAGCCGTAAACCTTGCTGGACTGTTTTCGATGGGCCACCCTGTATATATTATAGTTATTATGTAATAGTAAGTAGGTTCTTACTAATATAGGAGTAGAAAACGTATTTTTCAACACACACAAATTTTTTTCGACCTGCTTATGATAAAATAAAATACTTTCTAGCCAAGTCAGCCATGCTTTTTCTTATTTTCATAGATGGTCGTAGGAAAGCCAACGTAATCAATAAAAAAATTAGGACTAGAATTAATAATTTAACAAACAGCTACTTTAACGCCTTCATACATATCGCGAGTATAACTTTTGTTTAGTGTTACATTATATTCGTGTCTACCTTATCGCTGTGATAAGGAAAAATATGGCATAAATATTAACGCGATGGTTGAATACAATTCCTAAATAATATACCCGCGTTCCAGTTTAATGGCTATTAGCACGCAATGTCAAACACAAGCCTAAGTATGGTTTTAATCCTAATTCGACGTAATTGGTGTATTATTTAAAATTTATGTTTTTAAGGCTGGTTTAACACGAAAACTAACCAACACTTTCAAGTTTCAGGATGATAACTAGAAACTGACTAAACTGCTGTTGCCTGAAAAAATCTAAAAAAAGCTAAATATAAATCGCTTGCTGCATACAATAAAGGATTGTTGGCTGGTAGCCAAAGGCTTGTTTGCACCCATCAAGCATTGGTGGCCTTTATTACTTCCTCTCTATGTATTACAGCTACGTCAGCTGTTGTCTAAGATAATCGGTAAATTTATCACTGACACTTTATATTGGTTTGTATTGGAATGCGGTGCGAGATTCGGTCAGACCGAAGTATCAGTTATGTTTCGTCGTCTACTCGTTATGGTGGGAGATATGTGCCATATTGTAGTTCCATCATCAACATAGGCTTGTGTATCAAGCCCAGCGACGTAAATCGACCACCAGCTGTTACTCAACTGTTATGCCGAGTTTGATCCCCTTCTTCCGAAGAGCCTAGCCTACCGATTCAAAAGACATTTGAATAATGAGGGTTCAATGTCTCTCTAAAATCTCCGATAGTGGTGTATCATCGCTTTAATGAATCCTCAACTTTACTAGGATAGAATGTGTAAGGCCAGTGGCGGTTCTTCCACAGGAGCACATGCACACGTGCACCCCCAAAACAAAACGAATAAAAAATATTAATTTATATTGATTGAATATTATTTATCGTATAAAGTCCGACTCTCCCTAATATTTTATCGTACCGTCAAACTAAAAAAGTCCGACCCTCCCTAATATTTTATCATCCCATCAAACCAAACTGTATAGATCCGGCAACCGTGCCTCGGGCGAGGTAAATGACGATTATGACGAGACATGCTCGCACGTGCGATTAAGTAGTGCAGTTTCTCGGTAGTAACAGGTGGCGGGTGACAGCGGAGGATAGCGGGGCTATGGCGATTTAACATGGAAAAGTCTGTTCGTGCATCTAGTTAGAAATTCGAGCGTGTATGTTTTAATATTTTAATATTATATATTTATTAATTTAAAATGAATAGTTGACGGTGGACTATTTAAGAAATAACTTTAACTCTTTGAGTTTGGAGCAAGAAATTGAAGTGAAGAATGCGGGAACACCTAAACCCGCAATTAATTTAACGCAGACCACAAATGGTAAATCTAGGGACTTTGTTAGAAAGTTTAAAAATGAAATATATGTAAAAAAAATTTATATAAGGTATTCCAAACTTAATGAGGCTGTTATTGATCAATTTTCTACAATTAAGAACCGAAGAATGGACTACGTTTAAGCACTAGTGCGGGGTCGATAAATGTTGTGTATGTGAACAAACCCGAACAAACCCGAACAAACCCGATAAATGATACTCGATATGATTTTAAACCATTTTATTTAAGGATTTAAACTAAAAAACACTGAAAATATGAAGAATGCCAACTTGTCAGTCTCGTGGCTCGATTCGTTCTCGTCATAAAACAGTTAACTATTGTTCTCGTCTTGGTTGCGCCTAATGACGTAGCCCGTAGATGGCGTAGTGGTATTAGACATCATTCGGGTATGTTCGACCTTGTACTACCTTTTTTGTTGATATAAGGGTGCATCAAAAATGTCTTACATTTCTTCTTGTTGTGACAATTATGAAGATAATTTAACAAAAGTAGGTTCTCTTCATCACTTGACATTTTAATAAAATGGAAGAATAATTATTCATTTGTAGATTTTAAAGGACAAATCTTTTATGCGATTATAACGATAAGCTTCTTGCGCAGAAGTTAAGGCGTAGAGGTAGATGAATCATCGCATCAAGACGAATCTTTTACGAGTCTGTGAGGATAAGCTCCGTGTGCAGCAGGCCTTAATGTTGATGTTCCCGTTGACTATCCCGCTTAACAAACATGTCGGTTGAGATGTTGTTGCCGTTTCTATAGAACCCATAGTCCCTATTTGTATTTTTAGTAAAGAAGCTGGTGAGGCTGATCGAGCAGTATAAGTAGCTATAACTTAAAAAACTTTAAAATAATTATTGGTCGACCAAAGTATCAGCAACAGTTTGCTTTAAAAATATTATTTTCGAGAAATTTGTGGCTTACGATGTTTTCTCAAAAACCTTCGATATCTTATGACGACCAAAGAAATCACACCAATGCCAATCAGGCACTATTTTATGAGAACGTTTAGCCCCAAATATACTTAGTTTTTTTCTAATCTAAATCTGGAATCGTAAAGTTAAAGGATTGGAAAACGCTGTGAAAAAATGTCATTAAAAAATGTTATAAGAATAATAATAACAATTTCAAATATGAACAAATTTCAAATTTTTGTCACAGATCTTCCTGAAACTTGTTGATACCCTAATCAACATGTCAGACAATCTAAATATCAATAGTTTAACTAACAAACTTTATTATTAACGGCTAAAACTTTACGAAAAAAAATATTGATCAGCTGATAACTCTCGTCTCTTTCTAACCTGCCAAAAAGCGGTATCTGATTGGTAATTTGAGATTGTTTGGGATCCTCACCTTAAGACGTCATTAAGGAACATCCTGTATACACAAAATGTCGACATCATTGTGTGTTTTATTACACCCCATAGTTATATGTCGGTAATTATTACCTATTGCTTCACTTAATACGTTTTGCTAATAGAGATTTTAGTGCTTTTTTATTACATTGTTTCTAGACCTAATTTGTAAAAACCGTTTTATTGCCAGGGATTTTATTATTCAGCTGTTGTAAATTTTATCACTATTGTGAGACCTACTTTAATGACAATTGTAATAGCAATTTATGTTGATATCTTCGTTGGCACCCTATAAAAATTAATTTGTCGGCCGTAGCTATTTTTTGCTCCTTGCAATTCTGTCGAAGCGAAAATCGATACTTTTATAGCTTTGGGGAGAGTCGGGTAATTCCTCGCGTCGGCAAGTTGTGCGCAGCCCTTATCGTAGCTTCGAATTAATAAAACAATCGTTGTTCTGAAATCTGTCGTTAAATCTATGAACCCTCGACGGAATTGTAATAATACTCACTGTCTTATCGAATCATCAATTTATTTATCAGCTCTTGCATGTTTTGGTATAATTTGTGTGCTTACGATGGAACGAGCTGTGAGGTTCTTACATTAACTCCTTAAAAAGAAAATCCTGTTTGCCTGCATGCCTCTTAATTGGTTATTGTTAGTGTTCGGTAAGGAATCAAGTTTTTCTTTATCATAGAACTAAGATGATTCTTCTCGATTGAACGAATGATCGGATCTTGATCTATGTAATTACAATTACAACTTGCGGATACCAAACTACTTAAAACTCTTTAATTTATAACAAATAATTGGGAATTTGTGTGCTTTCGCACATTTATTGTATTCTTGAATGCAATATCTATTTTTAATGAACAACAGAACAATGTACAAGCTTTTATTGCAATTATCAATTTTTGTAACTTAATTCGGTTCAATAATACCGGAAAACCTGAACGAACACGACTTGTGTCGATTTTAGATGGACAAGACAATATAACAGGTAACGAGATACCCGGAGAACTTTTCCGTAATATTTCTAACAAAGCGTATATGCGGAAAGTCCAAGACAGCTGCAGTTTCGACGATATCTTTTAGTTGACTGTTGGGCGGAAAAATAACACAAGATATGATATCGTGATACACTAAACACAGGGTCAAATTTGCATTAATTTAACTCCCCTACAACCACCCCAATCTTAAAATTTTATGAATCAAACCTAATGGTTATTGTGGTTTATATTTATGATACTTATGGTTCAAAAAGTTAGCATTATAAAAGAAATTTGTATAATTAAATGCTTTAGTTTGGGAGTCTTCTTTTTATTTTTAAACAGTTATTATATTTTTCTTTAATAAGGTCTCTCAAAAATAATGGTATGCCTTTCAGTGCCTTTCAACTATTATCACTTCACGTGTTGTCATATCGGCAAAATAGCACATGCTCTCACGGTTTAGAAACAGTCTACGTACACTGCAGATCATTTTTATTACATATTTTGTGTTTGTGAAGATGGCAAGTGAATCTTGTAGCCTTCTAGCGTCAAACTCTGACAAAGTGATATCACGCGTGCCGATATGTAAATTTGCTAGAACAAAATTATGCTGTCACGCATGACTTGCCGTGAGCTGCATGAGGTGACTATAGTGTACTTCTAAACCTATTTATAAGCACGCATAAACCGCCTTACAGATATTTCGGGTGTGCCGTGACATTGCGTGATAGCATGTGATCTCACGTGACGTAATAATAGTGTGTTTGAGGCTTTACTTTCATATATGATACGTACCAAAAAGAATAAAATATTCTAACCTGAATGAGTAAAATATTGCCATTTTTTACCCTGAAAGGAGGGTTACTAGGGTAATTTTTCATATTCCCCTATACCATATAAAGCGTTTTTTGGATTTTATTTTAGTTTTTGGATATTTTATAATAAAACAAAAATAATAAATGTTATATTATACTTTTAATTTTTCAAAAAAATGGAAAATAACCCCCCCCCCCCCCATATACGAATCTGATTTCAAATAATAATTGAAGTTCGTCTAGGATATTATCAAGATGTTTCTAGTGGTAATTCCAACATTTATTAAATTAATATTGCACAATTTCGTCATTTAAATAAATATCTATTACTTGAAACTAAATGTATTTTTTTGTAAATAAAATTGATTTAAAAAAAAACTTTCTTGTTGACATAGGTTATGATAATGTGATAAAAATTTCCATACAAGCCGCAAATAAAATAAAAATAGGGGTCTCAATTAAAAAAAAATGTGTGATATGAAATCTTTCTTTGAGTCACCCTGTATAATTGAAAATAAGTTTAAAAAATATCTATCAAAAAATTAAAAGGTTCGTGCATGGTTGTCGAAAAATTCAAGCTTGCATTCTAAATGAATTATTCGAACTTATTTGTCCTCAATATATATCCTTTTGGTTATATGACTAAGGGCCGATATTTGAATGTAATCTTAAGTTAGGCCTTAGCTAAGGTAGCCTTAACGTTATGGTAAATCTTAAAAAACTATGTTTTAAATTAATTAGAGGGTCAATTGACGCATTAAGTGGAAGATTACCACGTCCTTAAGAATCTAATGACCTAAGGGCCGATATATCGAAGTTACCTTAAGGTACAGAATGATCTAAGTCACCTTAACCAAGTTTGGCAGTATACTAAAGTTCTCTTTAATTCCTATCTAAAGGAGTAGACCCTTACGAATTTGATAATCAGACTTAACGCGTCAATTGACCCTCAAATTGATTCAAAACATAGTTTGTTAAGGTTTACCTTAACGTTAAGGCTAACTTAAGGTAACATTCAAATATCGGTCCTTACTATCTTTATTTTAACATATGAAGTCACCGCTCCAAGTATCCTGATGCATTATTCGAACAAAAAACGAAATTACAATTTTATACTGTGCAATAATTTTGATACATTCTCTCTCTCTCTGTTTGTAAAAAATAAAATGTAACTAATTATTATTAAAACGATGATAATAATTTAAACCGGAAATACCTGAAAAATGTAATCCTGAATGCCTAACTCTGCTATTAAACTTTAAGGTTATTACTTGGATTAAAAATAAAGCAAGAATGAGGCAAAGGTTAACAGAATTAGTTTTAGATTAAATGGCAATCTCGCAATTTTCTCCTAACAGCTTTTTGCGCTGAAGAGTAAAATTTTGATTTAATTTTTAACGGTGAGCGAATATATTTTTTACCTTAGTCTGCATTTAAAATACAGGGTGTCCGGGAAAATGTGGAAAATCTCCCGGATATGAAGAAAACAAGTGAAAATAGTACTACAAGTTAATATAAACTTTTTTTGTATAG
This sequence comes from Barypeithes pellucidus, assembly GCA_963991005.1. Lineage (NCBI taxonomy): Eukaryota > Metazoa > Arthropoda > Insecta > Coleoptera > Curculionidae > Barypeithes > Barypeithes pellucidus. Next base: position 27,894,537 of record OZ022562.1, read on the forward strand.
GCCTCCTTTTCGGAGATATGGGCTTCCAAAGAGTTCCAATGGAATCAAGTTTTTTCTCGCCTTATACTCGCCGCCACAAAATTCCGCCACCCTGAAATTTTGGTCAAGTTTGATATTTTATCACATATTTATTTTTTATGCGATTTTCATGATTTTGCTATCAGTTTGTAGATTAATTTATTGTGTTTTTTGATTCATTCCATTATCTCATGTCTACTGCGAGCTACAAATTTTATTTATTTATTTATTTATTTATTTACTTTACCTGCCTTACAGGAACATTTCCCAACTACAAGGCAGGGCAAAAGATATAGGCACATAATCTTAATTGAACTTAAGATAAAATAAATTTACATTGCATTACATTATATTACAAATTTGAAAACTTATTTAGTCTTACAATAAACAAAACAAATATGCAAACCGTATGATATAATTATTGAAAAGCAGTTTAGTGAGGCACCAGCTTTTTAACTATGTTTATCGAGCAATTAAAAAAATCCAATTCATTGTGTTTATTGTATTTGTCACACATTTTAAAAATAGGAGAAAACTTCAAAATATTTGTCCTTGGACATGGCAAATAGAATGTTATGTTTTGCCGTGAACCTAAGCGCGGCACGTTGAAGTTAAGCTTCGTCAAAATGTCCATACAATCCAACTGATTGTTTAATAATTTAAACAAAGTAATCAAAAGATGGTAATCACGGCGATCACTGAGAGATCCGTAATTAAATTCCTCAAGTAACCTGGATTGAGGAAAACCCTGGATGGGATATATTCCGTCTCTCTTAAAGCTAAGATATTTTAAGAATTTTCTTTGAACACCTTCAATGGCATTAATATGAACACTGTACTCAGGAGCCCAGATTACTGCAGCATATTCTAACTTGGACCGTACATATGAATTGTACAATGTCTTCAAGACATCACTATTATTGAAATCTCTGGTGCAGCGCACAATAAACCCATAACCCCGCAGAGATTCGCCCACTACCTTATTTATATGAGGGACGAAAGAAAGTTTTGAGTCGAAAACTACTCCCAGGTCGCAGAATGAGTCGCAGCGGGAGATAACTGTAATTTTAAGTACATAGTCATGTTTAATGACAGAAAGTTTGTTTGTGAATGATACAACGTTGCACTTCTCAATGTTTAGCTGAAGATTATTTTTCAAGCACCAATTATTAATTAGATCTAAGTTGTTTTGAAGAATAATACAGTCATTGATATTTCTAATCACTTTGAATATTTTAATATCATCCGCATATACCAAGAACTCAACAGTTAGCTCTAAGCCAATATCATTTATAAAGAGAATAAAAAGTAACGGCCCCAGTACAGAACCCTGTGGGACTCCAGAACTGGCTGTATAGTTACCAGAGTTATAGCCGTGAAGAGCTACATACTGACGGCGGTCAGAAAGGTATGACCTGATAAGCGCTATTAAAGGCTGTGAGAAACCGTATCTGTTAAGCTTTGAAATTAAAATAGAGTGATCAAGCCGGTCAAACGCCTTTGAGAAATCCAAATATATTACATCAGTCTGCAGACCCTCATCTATCGATTCCGAAAGGCTTTGTGAGATACTAAGCAAGTTTGTTGTTGTTGATCTACCTTTAAAGAATCCATGCTGCTGCCGAATTATTTGTCCTTGGACAAGCGGAAAGATAGAATTGCGGAGCAAGAATTCAAACACTTTACAAAAATTACAAATAATTGATATTGGTCGATAGTTTGTTATTTCCGATCTGTCGCCCTTTTTGTGTACAGGACATACTCTAGAAATTTTCCACAGCTGAGGAATTGTTTGACATTTCAAAGATAAGTTAAAAATGATCTGGAGCGGTTTCGCCAATACAAAACGACAGTCATGGATTAAAAATGCCGGAATAGAATCCGGTCCAGTGGTAAACTTCGGTTTAATACTTTTTAAGGCATTCACAACATCAGCTTCAGAAAAGTAGTGGATATTAATGTCCTGTGCATAGGGGGATTCATGAATTATTACATGATTGGTAGTAACATCAGAGAAAGACTGTTTAAAAAAAGTTGCAAAATGACTCAAAATATCAGTAGGGGTATTTAGTTCTTTATTATTAAAAGACATGACGTTTGGAATATTGCAGGTCTCCCTCTTGCTCTTAATAAAAGCCCAGAACCTTTTGGGATCCCGTTTTATATCAATCTCAACTTTCCGCAAATAACCATTATAAGAAATTTGAATGTCCCTTTTAACAATAGATCTTATAGATTTAAAATCCTGCAACGACTGAAGACATCCTGACCTTTTGAAATTTCTATGGAACCTGTCCTTCTTTTTTATATTTTGTATGATATTTGAAGTAAACCACGGGGGATACTTTTTATTCGGAAACTTCTTATATCGAGGTACACATAAGTCAATGATCTCAAATAATTTTGTATAGAAAGAAGAACACGCAGTCTCTACACTATCAAATGATGTAAGAAAATACCAATTAATATCTGAAAACATATTATACATTAGCGGAAAATTTGCTCTACGAAAATTATAGCTGTTTTCAAGATTCAATGCGAAATCACGCTTGCGATTAACTGGATGAGAATATTCCAGTGACACAGAAAGGGCAGGGTGATGCTCATCCTCCCTTACAAGCACATCCAAAGCACCCTCAACAATACATTTTTTATTATTATGCAATATTAGGTCCAAGATTCTGTTGTTGAAATTCCTTACATAGTTACCCTGCTTTAACTTCATGTAAATCAAAAAGTAATTAAAGGCAGTTATACAATTATTCGCCACGCCATTATCCACAAAATCAGAATATGAGGGCAAATTCAAATCACCCAAAATACAGACATTCTTTTCAAATACAGGAAAAGAAACAACAAAAAACTCAAGAAGGTTATCAAGATCATTCAAAGTAACCGGTGGGGGTATATAGACAACAAAAAATAATATCGAAAAGTAGTCAAAACTCACCCTCACGCCCATAATGTCGATGTGTGGCAACAGATTTTCCTTTTTAAGTACAATTTCCGAAGATTTAAAACGTTGATCAACAGCTAACAAAACACCGCCACCCCTTGACTTACCAGTTGCAGACAAATCACGATCAGCACGATATGTGTTATATTTACAATCGATCACTTCGTTATTATAAACGGATGGATTAAGCCAAGTTTCTGTAAGTGCCACAATGTCGAAATTACAAACCGTAGTATTGTTTAGGATTTCATCCGACTTAGTAAGAAGTCCGCGTACATTTTGATAATACACTGAGATACCCTGCATTTGCTTTTGCTCAACATTTTGAAGTACAACATGATCTTGAGAAGCGGAAGCGGGAAGGGAATTATTTTCATTCAGAGACGAAGGTATGAGTAATTGCTATTGGCCGAGAATATTTGCCCTGAGTTTTGAACATGCATTTTTATAAACCGCGCATTTGTTTATATCCCATGCAGCGTGATCGGTACTAACAGGGTTGCCGTGATTTCCACTATTTAATTTAACGCAGTTTGTGCCACGATTAGCTTTATTAAAATTTACACAATTGGAACAGCATAACACTTGGGACTGACAGTCTTTAACGAGATGGTCCCCACCACATCTAGGGCAGCAGTGAGGCTTTGAGCAATTTCTAGATGAGTGATTAAATTCATTACAGTTATAGCAACGGCCAACCTCAACCCCATCAAAAACAGCACATGCATTATAACCCACAAACACATTACCAACCCGCGTAATCCGCTCATATGTGTCGCGATCAAGCTGCAACAAAGCATGAAAAACTCTTTCATTCTTTTTAGTTTTACCGATCTTAATTATCTCACAGATAGAGTCCGTCCGAAAAATATCAGTATTTAATTTTTTTAAAATCGCAAGCAGATTTTCTTCATTGTAATGTTCAGAGAAGCCAACAATCCTCACTCTTGGGTAAATTCCATGTAGTTCTCTTACTTCATATAAGTCGGATAGTTTTTGTTCAGCCAAATGTTTAAATTTAGTATTTTCAACAGAGTTTCTGCATCCAACCAAAATTGACCCATTGTTAGCCGATTTTACTCTTGTCAAATGTAGATTTGACTCAGCTGGATCGATTTGATTAGCCACATCCTGTTTAGTCTTATCAACACTTTGCGCCTGATTCTTAGGCACAACAAGTATAGCCGGCTGAGTGTTATTTCTGACAACCGTTGAATAACTACTAGGAATCTGAGTTGGGGCAGGTAAACCAGCACTCAGAGAACTCAGCTTTTCAGAAATGACAGAAGTCAGATCAGCTTTCAGGCCATCGAAAGCAGTGGTAAGAGAGGTGAGCGCCGTCTGAACCTGATCCTCGACAAGCGTCTTGAGGCTGGGATGATCCACTGAGATAAATCGTGATACACAGGCACTGCACCTCCAGGAAAGGCCACTGACTTCAGACAACAACGCGGCAACGTCGATGGATTTGTGAACACAGCCTATATGACAGGCGTTTTTACATTCGCAGCAGTATAGTTTTTTGCGAGAAGTTATCGACTCCTTGCAGAAAACGCAAGTCAAGGACATTTCAATTTTTGTTCATTAGTAACCAAAAAAGAACAAAATATATGAATAATTCACACAGCAGAAAAACAAAATAAACACAGGCAGATACCGACGTTTGAAAAACCGCACCCGAGATATTTTGCGACCAAAATAATCAATATAAACAGTACTGCCGGAGCTAGAAATTTACGTGCACACTACACGAGCGGCTGCCTATACTGAATTTTAAATAAAACGCTGATTTCAATCCTATTTTTAAGAAGAAAAACAAGCACTAGGTGTATCATAAAGTGAATTAACAAAAACAATTTTAATTTCGTGTATTTCCTCCTCTCACAATAATGATAGCTTGCATTATCATGCATTAATGTAAATTGGTTCCTAATGAAAGGAGCAAATGGAACAACAACTTCTTGGAGGATTTCCTCAATGTAACGGTGGGCAGTTAAAGCTCCATTTTCAACAAATACAAGATTGGTGCGTGCTTCGGTATAAATGCCCGCCTAAATCATGAACCGCCATGATATGGGACTCCTTCTGATATGATGAAGTCAGCATATCTTTCATTTCTACATATGTATACCCGCTCACGACCGTCCGGCAACCTAAAACAATCCCTGGATTCATCAGTACGTACATAGTACGTAAGAATATTGTCACTGCCAAATATTCTGTCACAATAATCGCATACTTAGCCAACGTCGATAAAGTTTAACCGAAAGCTTGACATACATTTTATAAAAATAACATCGTTTGATGCAGCTCTCAGCAGAAATGAGATAATGGAATGAATCAAAAAATGTAATGTTTAGGATACATCAAAGATTACCAGAATCAGTATGTAAATAAAATTATCCACCTCAATTTTCCTACAGGGTGTTTTGAAATTCAGACGAAAACAACAGTTTGATTTACTCCTGTATAATATAGCCTCATCGAAAAATCTTACTTTATAAAATAATTAAGGAAAAACACAATAAATGGACCTACAAACTGATAATAAAATCATGAAAATTGCATAAAAAATAAATAAGTTATAAAATATCAAACTTGACCAAAATTTCAGGGTGACGGAATTTTGTGCCGGCGAGTGTATTTAAATGAAATCTTCTAATTGTTGAGACAACGGTGTTGCGAAATTTTTATATGAAATTTTACGATGTATTCTTATAGTAGTTGTAAATTTTATTATCCGATGCTATTAACCCAAGTAGTTTTTAAGCGTCTCCATATTAAATATTAAAAAAGAAATTTTTTTCTAAGTAAACTCATAATATATTTGATAATGTATACCGAAAAACTAGGGCGCTACTAAATATGAATAAAGCTTATTTAACGCGAATATATAAAAGCGACCCATTTGCGAACATTCGCAAATTTTAGTCCGACAGTCAAACGAATAGCGAAGATATGGAAATGTGCACAATGGATGGGACAAAAGGGCGAAATATTCATGCTACTCGTATTTTATAAGTATGTTAATAATATGTGAAACGTTACGGCGTCCGTCTCTATAAAGCCTAATTCGCATAAATATTTTTTACTGTTTACCATACACAACCAAAAATGCACTTAATATTAATAAAATAATACACTACCCAATTAATGAATGTTCAATTATTTCGTTGATAATAAACCAATTTTAACTTCTTTTAACTGTTAGAAAACAGGTGCTAGAGTTTCCGGAAGATCAGATTACATCCGGATACGTCTAATTGTAAGGGTTTATTCAATTTATCAAAGAAAAAAGTGATAAAATGTCTCATTGATTTTTTACGAAACGTTTTTGGTATAACTTATTTAGAAAAATAGTAATTTCCTTGTTACCTCGATTGGCATGGCAATACGTTCCGCAAGTACCTAACTCATATCTCTAATTGGTTTAGTTAAAAAATGAATTAGTTTGGACTTGCATTTTTGAATATTCGATAATTAATTGGGGTAAGACAATACCCAGATAATTATAAATAAATAATCAATTTTAGTTGGGATAATACACATTTTTGTTGTCAGGGGATGCATGTTTTTTATACACTTCGAATATTCGAACAAAACAAATATCCACCAGTAAAACTTATCAATTATAAGAGGTATGTACGTACAGTGATGTCTGGAAATTTTCGGTCTATATGTTAATAGTTTTTGTTATATGTTCTATTATTTTCTTACTTACATATCATATCATCTTTCTGAACCATTACGTATACAATTTGTTGTTTTCTCTGTTTTCTCTTCCAAATGCTGATTCTCGCTCTGAGAGAATAATGATCTCAGGGTTCACGGCTATACGTTTTTTTGATCACAAAGGTTTACATAATGGTTTCCCAAAGAAATAAAACCCTTGTAAAATACTTAAAAAATATAAACAACCATGTAAAACTATAATTATGTACAAGAAAATTAACTTAAAGAAAATACCATTAGGAAACTTACCAAAGAAAAAAGATATGAATATCCGAAGATTATTTTAGACCAAAATGCATTTTCAGTGTTCTTCGCAAGTATATTTTCTAATTTTTTTATGATTAAAGATTAACTTTTAATAGCTTAATATGATTCAATATCTCTTTCTAAGCATATCAACTTACAATTTTTTAAGATATGAAAGAGGATTGAAACAACACTTTTGGATATGTAACTTTTTAAAATGTTACATACAATATTTTAAGATTTCACCGGTCTTTTTGTATGTATTGAAAAATTTTTGGATTATCACAGTCACTTTTTAAAATGTTACAATACTCTAAGACATGATAGACTTCTTTTCAGTATTGGAACAGTACTTTGACATATTGCTGTCAATTTTTAAAATGTTACAATACTTAAAGATATGACTGAGTTCTTTTAAGTATTGGAACAATACTTTGGAATATGATAGTCTCTTTTTAAAATGTTATTATACTTTAATATATGACCGGCTTTTCTTATGTATTGTAACAATACTTTGGCATATCACAGTTACTAATGTGCTACTAATATTAATGTGGATTTAACTGAATAGCTGTGAAGATATCGGCATTGAGAAATTACGTATTTGAAAGTTTGATAGACCTGCACCTTATCATTTTAGAAAGATACGGTTCATCACATATTTTCAGTTGCTATTTAAAAATTAAACTTCGGAATGTAGGGTTATACGGAAGTTATGGGCTATTGAAAGAAATGTATAGATAATGAAAATACAAAATACGAATATGCAGCAGGTTTCATCTAAGATGCACGATTACGATTCTACAGCCTCTCAAAATGTAACAAATATCATTTATATTCAAATATGAAAACCTTAAAATCTAATCATTTCATACGTATGACCTGTTATACAAAATATTTTGAAAACATCCAAAATTGCAACAGATATCAAAGTTGGCAGTTACCTCCGCTATGAAATGATAGGAAACGTTAATATTCCTGTTACGATGGGCAAATCTCCTCAAGTTTAAGGAAAAAATCTTTAGTAGGTTCCTTTAAAGTTTTAATAGACATTCGTCAAGAATTAACCAATATTCTTTGCAGTTTAATTACAAGAGAAATCAAATTTTTATTGTTATTAGTTATTAACTTTTATTTAAAAAATTTATTGTAACAGTAAAAATAATATTAAATGCGTAACTCTTCAAAATAAAATTTCCTCGTATAATTATCATGTCACATTCACTCGTTACAATAACAATCAATGTTTAATGTAATTATGCCATAATGGTGCCCTGTAGCCTGAGTACCATATTCCCTCTAATAATTCATTTATGTGCCTGGATAAAACATACTAAACAAGCGGGAGTTTTTATAGCAATAAAAAAACCTTTTACGAAATTTTACATTATTTCAGTTTTTTTGTCACTTTAAATGCAGACGCGGGCATAGATATGCCCGTTTGTGTTCCGCATTTAAAAGGTTGCTGGAAAATATTACACAGGATTGTATTGTTACGTGTACTTTACATAGAACATTTTTATTTTAACCGACTTTATCAAAATTTTAAAAAGTAGAATTCCAGGGAAAATACCCAAAGTTTTATAATAATTGTAAGTAATTAGTAACACAATTCTGAAAAATATTTTACGTTTTTAGGTTAATATACAGGATGATTCATTACTGCGAGGTAGTCCAATAGATCAGTTGTCAATAGAAATACGATGAAAAATTACATACAAAAGCTATATTATCCGTAGAGATGCATATTCTAAAAAACATTTTCTTGTATATAAAGTATCCAAAAAAGTTTGCTTTTTTAAATGGCAACCCACATTTTTTTATTGCGAAATTGAATTTGGCATAAAATTCTTCGTATATTGTACTATTTATAATTTGCAAAAAATCCAAGAAAACGACCTATTCAAAATGTCTCAAAAATATTTACTGATTTAAATTTAATTATACTGAATTATAGGTTTTCTACCTCAAGGGATAACAGAATTATCCTAATAGAGACAACTGGTCATAACTTATACAGAGTGTTTTTTACGGCGGCACCAACATTGCTTTATTAATTGTAACAAATCTTCATTTTTTTTCTAATGGAATCTCTGTATACTATAATACGCAATGTTGTTAAGTATTCTATGCTCTATAAATTCACAAGTATAACTTACATCCTAGAATCGGCCATTTTGCCACAATTTTAGATTTTAAAGGAAAATGTTAAAATATCTCTATTTTATGTTGTATTTTTTTTCTTGGTAGGTCACGACTCTACGATTCCTATAGCTTTTATGTAATATTTCTTTGTATTTTACTCATTTTAGGAAATACTAAAGAAAATGAAAATTGGGTTATCTCCTGCTTCAGCCTCTTTTTCATATTTTTCTAAAAATCCCACTGTTGTCAAATTGTTTTCTTGGATTCATAACCAATAAACCTGATGCAACCGAACCGGTTTTACCAATCGCGATTACATCTTAAAACGAAGAATATATGGTGGATATCTTGACAAGTAAAATTTTCATATGAAATTTACTGACACCATGGCTGGCACTCTGTATCTTGGAAAGCGATAAGGATCGCTACATTCTTCTCTCTGTTGCCATTTCGGCCATAGGCAGCTAGTTGCGAAATCGACAGAACGGAGTTACATAGTATGAAATAGCGAAGCGATAGGTATCTCTAAACTTATTTGATTTGAGGAGTACCAGTCCAGGCTCCTAATAGTTTAGGAGAAAACAGGAAATTTTGCTGTCATAGATTTTTATCAACACGGTGATATGTTAATTAATTACTTAAATTTCTATGGGCCATTAACCCCTTACTAAACATAAAATCAAACAATTATGTGGACATAGGAACTACCCTTTGAAATAAATGGTCGAGTCCAAGGTGCTTTCTTTCTCTGAAAACTGTTAGCGCGGTTGTCATTTCCGAGGAAATTCCGCAATTTATGAATATAATCTTATAAAACATCGAAAGTGGCAACGCTGTATTTTTACCGAACGTCAAGACAGGAACAGGCTCAAAGATGTTATTTAGTTTCAACATTTTTAGATGTCAACTAAATGTGTGGAAAAATTATATTATTTCTCAGACCACCAGCTCATGAAATCCTATACAATAAGGGCGTATTTTTGTCTACACAGTAGCACTTTAAAATACTAATTCAGATTGAATGGTACTTAGATGTCTTCATGAGATCCTCGATAACTAATGTGAATTTATGTGACGGTTTTTGTTCGGGTTACCTGGTGTTTTTTTATAAATTAAGTTGGTTTTAAATAAGGCCGAAAAGGTAAATAAATTTGCATTTTTTTCTTCTAAAGGGTAAAGTGGCATTTCAGATGTCCAGATCCGACGGGTGTCGTTCGAATTGAACAAGTAAGAACATACTTGACCATTATAAACTCCGCGGCGGTTTCTTCGAATCAGTTCAAGTTTATAAATCAGAGATTGTTTCCCAGTGAACTGAACAGAACGTAAAAGTTTATTATAATGTACCCTTAAAAATAAACAACTTGGAATCTGTCAAACGGTTAGACTTCTTAAAGAATTTACTCTTAAGATATGACAACACTGTTCAAGATTCTTTGACTTTTTCGCTATATGTTGCTTTGTTTACCTTCCTGGCAGTGGCGTGGTGCCCACCACGTGGTCATTTTTGGTTTGACATAAGATCATGTACAGGGCATATTAAATTCAAGCGCCATTTTTGGATATTTTTCTTCAATTTGTTTTCATCTCAGGAATTGCCGGTTTAAATATAATACGTCATTTCCATAACACCCTGTATAATAATAGTTATTTATGTATCAAGGGTCCTTAGTACATGATTATGCCCTGAGGGCGACAGTCTTACAAAGCCGAGGTCCTCTGGCCCGAGGATTCGTAAGTCGCCCGAGGGTATATATCTATTACTACCCGTGGTGCATACAAACTTTTATGGCATACCAGTTCGTTTTAAATAATAAATATTTTTTTAAAATTTAATTTGATTTACCAATTTTTTATTTTTACCTGCGACATCACCTTGACATTATTATAGCCTGCGTTTTTATTGCTAGGGAGATAAGTATTCAAATGTTTAATGTGTCAACGTCAAAAATCAAAAATAGAACAAGGTTTTGAAATTCCCGACGAAATTGAAAAAATACTGAAAAGGCAACGAAAAACCTGTTACCGAGAAAATCCAGAGACTCATACGACAAAGAATATAACCAAGTTTTGAAGTGGATGTCAGAAAATGCTGTAGAAAATATTAACGAAACTGTGCTGTTTTGATACTTTAATGATCTATCTGAAAAATTTTAATTTGTTAATAAAGAATAAGTTAATCGAAAACTCTTTTTTGCGTCTTAATACCAGCGTGGGTCATAATGTGTACTTTATGCCTACTTTATGGCTCAAAGTAATCCATTATGTAGATGGTATCTAAGATATAAAAATACCACAATGCACTGGTATAACATAAAATAATATATTGACAGTATAAACTCAATTTTGAAATAGTTTCTTACATATTCTTGTTACATTTAGTTCCGGCAAGAGCTTTTCATATCTTTCAGATTATTTTATATTCCATAAAAACATGTTTCCATCATGTTATATTATGCATAATACGTTATACGTATTCGGACCCATGTTCGTGTTTTACGATGCAGTTCTTTCAGAGTTATTTGTTTGCATACCAGACAACAGATTTTAAATATGCTAGAAAGACATTTTTATTCGCCATAAAAAGTTTTCATAGAAGGTTTCATTGTTCAATTCTTCTATTTTTTGTGTCGCTATGAACGCGTAGGAAGAGAAAGAGCCTGTGCCGAATTACTGTTCATTTAACTTACATATTGTAGATTTTTAAAATATACAACAATGAAACAATTTTTCTATTTCGGTCCTTTAAACGACTTACTAAAGTATCCAAAACAGTTGAAATCGGTACGTTAATAGACCCGTATTCTCCGTTCTGGCAAAGAACCTAATTAACTTAAGCTCCCCTATTTCTTTAAGTTGTCTTAAGTAAAATGTGGTAAACTCCGTAGGCAATATTTACGGGATTATTTAAATCCCCCCGCAGACCTCGTCATTTTTCATCGGTTCATCGCTGCTCGTGATAGGCCATTGTACCACGCTTCGTGACATCATTTACTTACCGTATCCAGGGTTACTTACTTAATTTTATATCTGAACTAAAAATAAACGCCATAAAGGTTAGCACCATTTTTTGACATGGAATATAACTTGGGTTTCTGCAATAACATTGGCGGTTTATTGGCGGCTTTAAATATAAACTATAAACCAGTGGAATGGAGATTGTTTATAGATAGTTCAACATTGAGTTTATAAGCAGTACTATTGCATATTGGCAATATTCTTCCGTCTATTCCTTTCGGATATGTAGTTTACATGAAAGAATCATACGACAATATACAAAGATCCTATTGACAACCATAAAATATGATGAGCACCAATGGCAGATATGTGGCGACTTAAAGGTTGTAGCACTGTTACTTGGGTTGAAGCTAGGCTATACCAAGTTTTGTTGTTTTTTATGTGAATGGGACAGTCGGACAAGGTCACTTCATTACAATAGCCAGTACTGACCCGTTCGACAATCATTAGATACAGGGCAAAAGAATGTACAATATATGATATTGGTAGACTCCAGAAAGATTTTGTTACCGCCTCTGCATATCAAATTGGGCCTAATGAAAAACTTTGTTAAGGCACTGAATGGACAGAATAGCCAGCATCCGAGGCTAAGTGAAGCAAAAATTAAAGAAGGTATAAGGACACACATTCGAAATATTCTGAAAGACGAACACTTTGACAGCTCGCTAACAGATATTAAAAAAAAATGCTTGGAATGACTTTCGTCTCGTGGTTACTAATTTCTTGGGAAATAAAAAAGCTGACAATTTACGTTACTCTTGTTGAAAATATGCTGTCGTCGTATCAAAAAATTGGATGCAATATGCCTCTAAGAATCCATTTCCTACAACCCTAACTGCATTGTTTCCTGACAACTGAGGAGCTGTACGTGATGAGCACGGCGAACGCTTCCATCAGCACTGGAGAACAGGTACCAGGGAAACTGGAATGCTCCCGTGGTTGCCGACTACTGTTTGACTCTTGTTATGGATGCTCCAGAAACAATTCACAAAAGAATAGTCAAACGACAGCGCATTTAGTGACTCTAAAAGTGTAAAATTATCTAGTTTTTATTATTTTGTTAAAAATAAAATAAAAAACTTTTTTTTGAAAACGACAACTAAGTTTTTAATTTCATTATCATTTTTGTATTCAGCATCCCGAACAAACCCGAACAAACCCAAAATTAATAAGAAAAATGCATTTTGATACAATATACAACCAATGACCTAAAATTTGTTGTCTAGTGTTATTTACGAAACGTTTTTTTGACAATATAACGTTGTTTAAAAGAAAGTCTAATTTTTTTGTTACCACCAGTGACCTGGTGGTACCCAGCGCCTACCCAGATATGTTTTCAAGTAGACTATGGACTTTTTCTGACATTGCAAGCGATGTCTCAGCAGATGTTGTGTTTTAAAGTTACAAAGGTCAAAGATATACTGATAAAAACTGTTCGGAAACTGCTTATTAAACGTTCGTTTCGTATGCCCAGTTGCTCGACGAGTATTTTAATCTTGAAACCTACTTGAAACCATTTAACAATTTAACAATGAATATTAAAGTCTATAAAAACATGTTACGCTATAAAATGGTGTATCTCCTTTAATAACAGAGATAATGAAGTAAACCAAAAAAGAAAATGTTGAGGAAAGATGGACCTACCGTTTAATGTCAACTGCAATATGTTTCGGTTGCTAATATACTCCACAGGGTGATACGAATTTTTGGAAAAAAACATAGCATTTTTAGTACACCCAGTATAAATCTAAAATTAAATTTTTATCATAAACAGAGAAAACTATGACATTGTCGAGGAACCAACCTATAATGCAAAAAAAAATCATTCAAATCGGATCATAAATTCAGAAAAAAATAGCATAAAAAATATGGGAAATTTACGATGTTGCGTTAATTTTGTCCAGGAGTTTATTTCATAATTGTTAGATTAAATATTAAATGATATCATGAAAACAACTAAACAATCATTTTTTATTTCATATTTGTTTGTAATCGTACAATTATCTGAATCTATATTTTTGTTAGTGTTATTTAATGTTTAACCGAAATACTAAAATATGATTTGATTTAGCATCTTCTGAGTTAAATTGATGATGCCCAACAGTATTACAACATTAATAATATCAATTCATTAACTCGATTTTTAAACTTGCTTTAGTTTTTATTTTCCAAATAAACGAAAATTGGCCCGAAATAGAAAGAATAGTATAAAATATACTTTCATAAGGCGAGTATGACAACACTCGCTGTTGAGAGGTTCATGATTATTTACTTATTTCATTTTGGTATTTTATTAACTTCTGTATTGTTTAATATATATTTTTGTCGTGAAGATTATGTTTTATTTTGGATATGAATAAATCGTATTCTTATTAATAAGCCTTCTATGAAGTTTGATGCAACAAAAATGTAAGTTGTATTTGTGAATACTCTACTTATAATTAATTAATTTATTAATTAATTAACTTCAACGTACTTTCGCGTCATCTGTGCTACGACGAATTGGTTCCTGTCTACAAAATGAGGTGCAGCAAATAATTACCTGATTGTATTCTAGTTTCGTTTGGGATATATTTGAGAGACGCAAATCTCGATAACGGCCGATGGTCGATATTTTTGCATATGCTTGCTCTTAGGCTTTAAAGCGACAAGTATCCTAAACTTAATTCAATTTCGGACTTTGGTCGTCCTCAAACAGCCAAACCAGGAGTGGTGGAATTACGAAGCGACCAAAGCTTCAAATAACTGTAAATTGGGCTCTGCCAACACGAAGTTCCTAGCTATTTATGTATTTACTGCAAAAAGTTATTTTATTATTGTTAAGTTTAGTTTTGTATATTTGCCTGACTGGTATTAATATCAGTTAATTCGAAAACACACTAAAAACATACAAATAGATAACTTAACTATTTAAAAGTTCATACAAGTTGACTTTGAATAAATTATACTACAGGTTTAAATAACATATGATTTCAACATATATTTTTAGGGGTTTATAATGTTAGTGAGTGCCTATCGATTTACGAGAAACGTCTGTCAAGCTTTGGTCGTTTCGTAATTACACAACGTCCAGGTGTAGCTGTTTGGAGAGAACCTAAGTCGGAAATAGAATTAAACATCGGACTTTGTTCATTTTAACGCATCCAATCCTAAAATTGTGCAAAAATAATGACCATTCATCATTTTCGAGATTTAGTGTTTTAAATACACTACCCAAATTAATTATCGAATATTCAAAAATGCATATTATCCAAATTAATTAGCTGTTATTTCATTAATAATGAACCAATGTTAATATATTTTTTACCTAATAGAAAACAGATTCTAGAGTTTGGGGCATCGTAGTCTACATCCTGATACGTTCAATTGTATGGCTTAGGTAACGCATGAAATCTAGATTCATGTAAATTTCCTAAAATTTAAATTTGACATATATTGCATAAAAATTTAATTTAATTAATTTTTTGAACTAAACCAATTAGAGATATATCTGGGTTAAGGGACTGACCCAAAATTATCGCCTTGTCACTCGAGATAACCAAAAAATTAACATGTTTTTTTAATACGTTATATTGAAACGAAACAATATTGCGGTCGCGTTTAGGCTGATTTAAAAATAAAAATCATTTCATAAAATAAAGCCTATAATACAAAGCAATACATACACAATTATCGCTGTATTGTATCGTTATTTTCGAATTGTTACTGTGAAGTAAATAACGTATTAAATGAATACATAATTGCGTAGCACTCTAGAACCAACCCGAACAAATCGTTTTCTCGTATAGTTAGGAAAAGTGGTAATTTTATTCTTAAAATTGGGCCTTCACCATTGGGATTTCGGAAACGGTAAAACATACGAAGTCTGCTAAATTAGGGCAAAGTTGTGTAATCATGGGCCCAATAATATGCCGCAAAAAGAGAAAAAATAAATAGAGGGGCATTCAAAATATTTGGAAAAATCTAAACTTTTGCGTTTCGGTTTTTAGTTTTTCGTGACTTTGTTCGAAGCGATGTCCAAAAATATATTTCACTTTCTGATTACTACTTTTAATTCTTCATGAAATGATATATCATCAGAACTGTCATGCGACGTTTCGTCTTTGGGTTACCATAATTTTTTTTTAATACGGGCCTGGAGCTTCTTGTTTACATTATGAAAGAGGACCGGAATCTACGTTCAGTGATATACAACACTTACTGGTTTTCCGACGTTTTGTTCCTTACATTGACCATCTTCATTAAAATATCCCTAGTACGTTCCTGTAATTTACTTTTTTTCTTAAATTCGGTATAATTCGAAAATGTCTTTTAAAAGAAGGTGCTGGCTTTAAGAATCAAATTTTATTTTTATTAATTTGTATTTACGCTAAGTAGAAATTTGATAAACCTATTAGTTTGAAATAAAAAAAAACAGTAGTAGTACATAACTACCATAACAATTAATGACAGAAATAGCAATAATAATTTAACAATATTCAGTTTCATCGCATCAAAAATAAATTACAGGAACGAATTAGGGGTATATAAGCCCCTGTATTTATTTTTGATTTTTTTGCGGCATATTACTGAGCCCATAATTACGCAATTCAACCAACTTCGTATCTCTTACAATTTCCGAAATCCCAATGGTGAAGGTCGAATTTGTAACACCCTGTGTATCTGATTGATTTAGTTTAAAAAAATTAATTTAATTTTTATGCAAGATATCTCAAAATTAAATTTTAAGAAATTTACATGCATCTAGATTTTATGAGTAACTCCGTACAATGGGCTTGTTCAGCATTTTTTTTACTTTAGAAGTCGAAAGTAGTACACTTTTTAAGGCAACTCTAATTTTTTGATTTTTATTCGGACTTTTAAGCCCTTAAATAAATTATCAAAGTTCGATCTCGCGAAAACAGGGCGGAGCTTCTCGTGACGTCATATTCTATATAGTGGCGTCTGTGAATCGGAAAAAAAACCCGAAAAATCGAAATATTTTCAGCCGGAACAAGAGTACCTAATAAAAAAAATTCCGAAAAAAATTACAAGTGTTTAAAATTTTTTTTTTAAATCACTCTTTCTGGTTTATGATTTTTTAATTTAATTGAAATTAAAAAAAAAACTTAGAAAAAAGAAAAAAATTTCTAAAAAATTAAAAATAAACTGACCATACCTTGGCGTTTTTCCGCGCAAACTATTTGATTATATTTTTGGGTTTGTTTGTTTGTTTGTTTGTTGGACCGGAATGAGAGACCATTACAACCAAAAAGAGAAGTACAACTATTTTCTCCATTCTTAACATCCTCGAAAACGGGGGGAGGGTGGTCGGACGCGATATCCAACACCACCACCGTGCTCAGCATCCTCGAAAACGGGGGGAAAGGGTGATTCTCTGCAGGGAAACCTCTTGAAGCGCGTTTAACCAAACTAGGGGGGGGGTAGTTTTTGGCCGTTTTGAGGGGTTGCGCCACCCCAAAGAGAAATTCTGAAGCCGCCATCGTGTCCAACATCCTCGAAAACGGGGTGGGGGAGGTATTCTTGTTACGGCTGAAAATATTTCGATATTCGTCCTACTCACAGACGCCACTAATATGCTGGTTGGAAGGCAGTTGAGTTTTCGAAGCGTATAGCGCGTGTTTCTTTATGAAGTGTTAAATTATACCTTTTTATATTCTGGATTTCAATTAGTGAGAAGAAAGCCTGTAATAAATATTGTGTGGTTCCTGAGTGCAATGCAACAAGAAAAATTTAGGTAGTAAGCTATGCGACGACGTTCTTTTTTTCTGACAAATCTCACGCATTGCTGTGAGGATCATTTTACCGTAAGTTTAAATATGCCAACCTGAAAGCAGACTACAAAATATAAGTAGTTATAGATGGGGTGTTCTACGCCACTTTGCTCACCCCCTACTGCGCATGCGCGGATCAGTGGTTTATTATGGCGGTTCAGCGGTTCCAAACCAGCGGTTCAGTGGTTTATTATGGCGGTTCAGCGGTTCCAAACCAGCGGTTCAGTGGTTTATTATGGCGGTTCAGCGGTTCCAAACCGCTGGTTCGGGTTTGTTCGGATCAGCCAAACCGCTGGTTCGGGTTTGGCTGATCCGCTGAATCGCCATAATAAACCACTGAACCGCTGAACCGCCATAATAAACCACTGAACCGCTGGTTTGGAACCGCTGAACCGCCATAATAAACCACTGATCCGCGCATGCGCAGTAGGGGGTGAGCAAAGTGGCGTAGAACACCCCATCTATAACTACTAATATATTATTATGATATACATATATATTTATTTTAGAGACAAGAAGACATAGAAAATTATATGTACATAAAAACAATGACGAACGGAAAAATTAGATCGAAACTATCGTACGGTTTTTACAAAAGATAGAACATGTTACTTTCTGAACCTTCAGAGATTTATATTGAGCATGATCGGATCGATCGGGAAAATGGGATGAAAATGTTTAAAGATATGGATGTTCAAGTGTTATTTAAGGCTGAAGTTCGCAGCAAAGGAGTCCAGTGTACAAGTAATGATTTGCCAGTGTCAAAAATGGGGAAAAAGAGAGAATGCCCTTAGCGGCTAGAAGGAAATAATACCGATTCAGCTTCCATTAGCGGCTCTACATCAACATTTATTTTAACAGATTTAAGTTTGTAGATATATAAAGATATTCCAGAAGAAATACATTTTTATTGACAGAAAAAAATTCAAACTTTATTTAGGTATAAATAGTCCACTTAATAATAATGGAAACTGAAATCCAAAGTTTTCAAACGGAGTGTAATAAACTGACTCCTTATAAACTATGGCAATGAATAGACTAATGAATGACCTCACGAATCCGCAAGGCGCTTTGTACTGAAACCCAATTTTTAATATACAATATCTGAGGACATCGAGCTGAAATTTTAATAACTTATTTAGATGATCAAATTATTCTATTGAATACCATAAAAAAATTACGAAACAAAATTATCGGTAACAAGCCCATTAGACGTATCAGGACGTAAACTACTAGCCCTAAACTTCAGGATCTGTTTTATATGAGTTGAAGAAAATTCTTAAAATTGGTCAAAATAAAGTAAATTTCTCTTATTCTTATTTCCTTTGTTTTAAAACGATTTCAAATTAAATTGTATTTATATCTAGAAATAGCCAGAACACGCCATTTCTTGCCACAGAGAACAGAAAATTATCATAAAAAAATAGAATGCCTGTAATTCCTAATGATTGTTCTAAATGGAATGTTCGCTGTCAGCTGTATTAATGATTCGTGGCGTCGTTGAAGTATTTTTAATAACTATAATTTAATGAAAATATTTCAAAGCGAATATTCCCTAGAAATGTAAAAATATACCCAATATACACATTCTAGAACACAGCTTGTATTTTTATATACTGGGTCGTTGAGTTGAACATAGCCACATGTCCCATGCAATTGTGGAGCTGGATGAATATTGTCTGGCCAGTATATTTTATACAAAAACTGCATTATAACTTCTTGAAGAGGCCGACATGGTAAAACCATGCGCCCAGTTTGAATAAATTTTGATAAGCCAATCCTAAGCTATTCAATTAAATGTAATGGCAAAACGACGAAACTCTCTTAGTTCAGGTAATGCAGCAAACACTAACAAATAATTTCTATGAGGCTATTGCCAAAAATTTACGATACGCTGCACATAACGCATAATGGAAATATTGTCACTGACACTAATTTTCGTTTTATTTATTTATTTATTCAGGATAACAAACAGGCAAAGCCCAATACAGTATCCACTTAATATGTTATGTGGCTAATAGAGATAACAAAAAGATATGATTAATAAATCAATAATTAAATTAATAGATCTTAAGGTAAAATTTATAAAAACTACAATAACTATAATCTATTTACTTTGATAGTGCAAGGAAGAAAAAAACAAAAAACCTTAAACAATCACTCCAATAAATATTCCCTTACTGTTCTCCTTATCACGGCTTGTGACACACTAAAAAAAATCAAAATCAAGATTGCAACAATATAAGTTTGACAATCTCATCATTCTGCATAAAGGGGAATACTGAGCAATATTTGTGTATCTAAAGGCTATACTGAAGAGAGTACCATATCTAAATTGATGAGGAGAAACATTAAAATAATTTAGTCAACAAATCAGGTGAATCCACCTTATTACAAAGAATTTTACTCAAGAACATAACTTCCGACAGTTTTCTTCTATTTTCCAAAGTCATAATTCCAAAATGATGTCTTATAAAACTACGATGATATCAATCAAATCAAGGTTTGTTTTGACTGAAAGAGTCCTTAAAAAAATTTATTCTGTACTGATTCTAATCTATTTATATAAACTGAATAGAAAGGGTTCCTAACAATCGAAGCAAAATCCAATCTGCTATGCACAAAAGCATAATATAAAGCTAAATATGATTTTGGATTTTATATAATATTATATAAAACCTAACATTTGAAAGGTCTTACAAACTAATGAATTAATATGGCTATCGAAGATAAGCTTACTGTCAAAAATTACTCCCAAATCCTTCACTTCAGAAACTCGATTCAGCTCAGAATTGCTGATCGAGTAAGTAAATGATATAGGGTCACGATTCCTAGTAAATTTGTCAATGTCAGAGTTTAATTTTCTGGTGTTTTGCTACTTTACATGAACTGTGAAAGCTTCGTGGTTTTGCCATTACGTTTAACTGAATAGCTTATTGGCTCACCAAAATATATTATTCAAACTCGGTACATAGACTCTTATGCAGATTTTCTATTAAGTATACAGGGGAGCCAATATTCAGCCACCTCATAAATTAGATGGTATTTTCGATGTTCAACTTAACGTTGCATCACCTGGTATACCTTATATTAAGCTTAAAATAAAATTTTATTATAAAATGATTATTATTTTTGATAGCAATAGTTCATAGCTCGCAAAATTTTAATAAAAATAGAAAAACCTAATAGATATGCAACTATTAAGAAAAATGATAGAAATTACATATGTATAGAAAAGTAGTAGCAAAAACAACGTACAACATTTGTTGTTAGATTTTCTTAGTACCTCAAAATGCGCCATGCTTGCAGTTCATAAATGGCAAGTGCTTCTAACCATTACAAATAAATGGTTCAGTGCGCAAACAAGTGTATGGTTTCCCAGACAAATGCGAAGTCATGATATTGGATAATCGTCATAAAATTTAAGGGTTTATCCAATAGATTACTTGCATATTATATATCCAGTTAAAACAAAAAAATTATATTCCATAATGATAGTATATTACAATTTTTCTTATTTTGCTCTCTCTACAATCTTAATTTAAGGAATGGAAGAAGTAAATCATTTTAAGGAATTCCTCCTCTTCTTCCAACCTCCAACTCATCTCAAAGAGTCAAATAGCTGAGCTGCCCCATTGACCCCACGGATCATTTTTAAAGAAATTATACAATATCAATTATACCTATATTTGTAGTTTAAAAAAAAATTACATGGGCTAGTATTTAGATGATAATTAATAATAATTTCAAATTACTATAAGCGGTAATCCCAGTACAGGGCCTCGGAAACCATAAGAGATACGAAGTCGATTAAATGGAGGTAAAGTTGCGCATTATCAACTTTCTTTTTTTAAATACGGTCCTGTTTTCCTGATATTGGAATTTGAGAGCTTTTTTTCTTCCGAATGCAACGATGTATGACACATTGTGGTTTAATGACGCTTCGAGGGTTTTTTGAACAACATCAGCATATTTTGGGATACGGACCTGTATTTCTCCTAATTTTATAAATAATATCTCATAAATAATCTCTAAATTTTTTACTTATGTTGGACTAGTTCAATAAATAACAAATAATTTAATAATAAACCACAAATAAGTGAACAAAATACAGAAACATTATTTCAAACTTCTGTTGATTCGAGATTTAAAAGAAAAGTACATGCGTTTGAAATAAAAAAATTAAGATGCTGACGCGTGATTTGTTTCACTTGACATTCCCATTATGATCATTGTCAACATTTGAAAGCGTTTTAAGAGGTTTTGTATTTTCCAGAAAATATAGAACATAATTTTATAAAAGTTTGATATTCCATTGTGTTTTATTTTATCTCAAAAAAACTGATATGTGGCAGAGCGGATGCATTTGGCGAAGTGTCCAGAAAGGAGACAACCAAAATAACGGAAATCATTTTGAACACCTGATTATGTATTTCATTATGTATTCACTTATTGTTGTTTATTATTGCATTATTATTTTTTGATCACTTATTTGTGGTTTATTATTAAATTATTTGTTATTTATTAAACTAGTCCAACATAAGTAAAAATTTAGAGCTTACTTATGAGATATTATTTATAAAATTATTGGAAATACAGGACCGTATTCTAAAATAGCCTGATGTTGTTCAAAAAGCCCTCGAAACGTCATTAAATCACACTGTGTCATACATCGTTGAACTCGGAAGAAAAAAGCTCTCAAATTCCAATATCAGGAAAACAGGACCGTATTTAAAAAAGTTGATAATGGCCCTTCGACGACGACTCGTCGGATTACAAAACAATTAACATTGTTAGATCGAGCGGAAAAGTGGCAATTTGTGTGCAATTACCTTTAGAATTTGATATGAAAAAAACTCAAGAAAAAAATAAAACGATTTTTCAGAATTTCGGGTTTTTTCGGATATCCGCGGAACTACTTGGAATTTTAAAACTTTCTAAACGGCATATTATTAGGCACGTAATCGCGCAACTTTATAGTACCTACATCCATTTAACCGACGTCATATCTCTTACGGTTTTCGAGATCCCTGTATTGGCCCTCCTTATCTTGGACACGGTGTATATCGCTTCCTAGCCTAAATTTTCTATGAGATATCCGTGCCTAAACTCTTAAAATCACGGAAACAATCTCGCTTAGTAAGGATGAGAAATCCAACGAAATCTATGAATCAGGTCCTAACTAATCGGAGTAAAAAAATACCTGTTCTAAAGATCAGTTTGGATTTATCCGGGTTTGTTTTTTTACAATAAAACACTAGACCTATAGGAAAAATCCTTTAACGCACTCTGAGAGTTGTAAGTGAGCGAATAAAGCGATGATATTGGTTGGAAAACGACCTCAGGAAGGTTGTTCTACGAAAATGACGTCCTCCAGGTGAAGGAATTCTTAAATAATGAAGTTCGAGGATTACTAAGCTGAACCACATATAGTTAGGCAGTAGTAATTGGTGAAATTAATCGAGCAATGTCAGTCGAACATATGCAATGGAAATATCTGTGAAAGAGCGGCAAATCACCAACCTGTCTTCGGTGTTCTTGGTTCTTAATGGACTCGTGGTCTCCAATCACACGAATGGCTCTCCTTTCGATCGAATCTAGTAGCCGAAGAGTATGTTGGGTGCAGAGCTCCAGGCATGGAAGCAGTATTCTAGTGATTGTCAAGTTTGGGCTTGGTATAATATCAAAAGTTGTTAAGGTATATACAACTTTTTGGTCCGGAAAAAATACAATTACAAGTTTCTTCGAAGCTGCCCTTGCGATTGCCACAGCGTGGTTAATCCGAGACATTTCCTCCCAGATTGCTGCCCAGCAAATTCATAGACGAAAATAGTGGAATTGACCTGCCATGACTATATCGTCGCGTTCCGGAGAAAAACACTTAACTTCACATTCATTACATGGAGCTTGTAGCAATTTTCTCCGGGAACAAGACGATATCCTGTTTTGCAATGTTAACCTTTTTAGAGAAAACTACTGCATAGGATTTCTTAAAATTAAATTCGACTTGGTTACTCCCATCCCAAGATAAAATTTAAATTTAAATCAATAAGTTGATATTTCTCCGATATTAAACTACTCTGTTTTGTAAATCTTTCATCCGAATGGGCTACCAGTTATAATTAATACGAATATTTGTTATATGTTATATATGTTATAACATTATTTTTGTTATATTTTATATTGGTAACCGTACCTTCTAATATATTTAATGCTTCTTATTATTAAAAATTAATCCAACAGAAGACGAAAATAACGAAATTCCCAATGCAACTGTTAGAACAAGAAATATAACAAGTTGATATTTTACTTCAGACTGAAAATTAACTCTGACTCCGAATTTGCCCGGGTATTTTGTTGTACAAAACAAATTTGATTACAAGCGTCCGTAATATTGTTAGATGCAGGGAGCGAAATTTGCAGGAGCCAATTTGGGATAGCAGGTAAACAATTTATGCTGACTTTGCTTTCAGTCAGGAAAGAAGATAGTCATAGATTTAGGAAAACATAGTTTCACATTGATTATTTCCATCATCTGTCAAATATACTATTTGAACAAATAAAATTGTTTCATTTACACCAATTACATGTGATTATGCTGATAAAATTGGTATGTTCCTTATAAGTGATAAAGCTGCCTCATTGTCCCACAACATTTTTAAAAAGTGTTTTAAGTAGGCCGAGTACTAGAGAATGAGGTTTAATATATGTCAAGTTTGAATGACTTTTTCTTTTAATATATTATGCAGACTTTTTAGATTTTCATTATTATTTACCCAAGACAATCGGAACATCTTTATAGGTAGGATTTTGAATAAAAAATATGTATTTACGGTTTATTTGTAATGCATTTTCCTATTGTTTGAATTCTTTTGAAATTTCTGTCACATAAGCTTAAACTTACGAAATTGCAAAAGGTTGAAGTCTAGAGTATAGAGTACTATAGAGCATTGTATGCCTAGTCGTTCCTGAGCATCGAAAGGAATGCGAGCAGAAAACTTGGTTATGCTACCTTTGGCTGTGTTGTATAAATTACGTCAATTTTTGGCAATAGCGTCATAGACATTATTTGCTGGTGTTTGCTATATTTCCGGAACTATAGGAGTATCGTAGTTTTGCTATCAAGTTTAATATAATAGCTTAGGGGTGACTCACCAAAATGTATTCAAACTCGGCACATGGGTTTACCATGTCGGCCTCGTCAAGAAGTTATACTGCTGTTTTTCTGTAAAATGTAATGTCAATATTCAGCCACCTCAAAAATTACATCTTGTTAAGGCTTGATAGCTCAATAACATAACAATTTATAATTGTTAGAGAAGAATGGCACTACCTTTGATCATCTGATATCGGCTTGAATGAGCGTGTCTTCGCAAGGTACCATTGAGACCCCTGCTCAGTCCTCAATCGTCAACTATCACTTTTTACACACAAAGCAGTGGTGGAGCACATTTAGTTAGGATATTGCGGTACACCTATACAGGTAAAGTGGAGAATAGCGGGAATTTTAATTATTTATTCATTTAATTCTTATAGTTGTTGCAGAATTATACCGTTGACACTTACTGCCATAAATAAACTACCTGATTAAACCCTATTGTATATACCTCAACCTCTTCAAAGCTCAATAAATGGAATCAGGGCCGGCCTGAAAATGCATACCACACCACATGATTTATTTTAATAATTTAAAATAAATAGATAGGTATTTTTAGTTTTAGGTACCTATAATAAATGTAAAATAATGATAACAATTAATGATAATAATTGAAATAATATAATTTAAAAGTATAACTATTAGGATAACAGGTACCATAAAAATTAATTAAACTCAAAGAAACTATTGATAATTTATTCAAAATTTAACTCTGTATCACTATCACTATGTTCATCTAAGCCTAAACTTATAATTAAGGGTTGAACATTTGTAATCATACAACTGTAAGAATTTTCCACCTTAAGTAGTACATGCTGTACACAGGTTTTCCAGCTGTGCAGAAATTTTTCTTACTTCGTTTTTAATTAATTCTACTACAGATGCATTTAATGTAGGAGAAATATTATTTCTCCTAATATTGGATTTTAATTGGTGCCATATTAGCTGAATAGGATTGAATATACAATAGTACGAAGGAAGACGCAACACTGTATGTCCAGTTTCTGCTGCAAGTTTGTCACACTCGTATTCCTTATTTATTATAAAAGCTTTTAATACTTCTAGCAGTTCTCGTTTTTTGTAAGTTTCTTCAACATATAAATCATTTTCAATCATAAAATTTTGAATTTCTGCTTTTGTATTATTATAATTGGGAATGATTTTTGCTTGCCGACTATGTTAACTAGCATTGTCCATTACAATGACGCTATTTTCAGGTATAATTTTAAGAAGTTTATGTTTAAACCAATGTTCAAAAAGTTATGTGTCGGTATCTTGATGGTAATCTAAAGAAGAATCTGCTATGTTTTTAGCTAAAAGCAACAGACAATTTGGAACAAACCCGTTCTATGAACCAGCATGTAATATTGTAATTCTTTTGCCTTTATATGATGGTGCCTTGGTTTGACATGTTTTGGAAGAATCATCCCAATCTTTTCTTGGAGTGTCATGGGTATCGAACCATGTTTCGCCAAGGTAAATAATTGGACGATTTTCTTCTCTAAATTGTTTAACAGCTATTAAATATTTAAGTCTCCATTCCCGTAAACGTTGAGATTCCATTAATATTTGTCTTTTATCAATGCTTCGGTATTTAAAACCCATTTGTGCCTCATACATTTGGTAAATCTTTCTTCTTAATAAATCCATGTCATTTTCGTCAGTGCTTCTAAATGTACCAGAATTACTCCGATTTTTTCTAGGATTAACAGGTTTAAGTACTATGTCTCTTACCGAAGAGAAAGGAGTTTTTGTCAAAGTAAATGTCTCTGCTAAAGCATCCATCGAATTAAAATTTCTACTCAACAACGATTGATACACATTTTTAATTATTAGTTTGGCATCGGTAGATAAATGCTTTCTTTTAAAAATGTCACTTGAAGATACCGCCCTATCAGCACAATTCCCAGGACGCCACATTCTACCACTAATAAGCCTAACTAAAAATTACTCGCCGGAAAACCACTAAAGATTAAAATTATTAAAAATCACTTTGTATTTATATATGCAGCAGGCATAGGTATAAATTGAATTTGTATACCTGGTCCAGCTCTGCTCGAAAAGGTTTTAAAATTTGGGATTTCCTTATTTATTTTATGGTCGAAGGGATAATAACGTTTTATTGCAGTCAAAAGATCAACGGTATAATTCTGCAAATATTATATATCTGTGAACATTATTTAGATTTGTTTACTTAGAAGTTTACTAACCTTATAATTTATATAAAACAAACAAGGAACAAGTCTAAAATGCTACCATAAATTAATTATTAAATTTGTAATACATCTTAGGTCTTAACACCATTAAGTTTAAGGACAAGCAGAATATTCTGCCTGCTGAGTATTTACGTCAATTTAATAAAGATACATTCTTGACAGCTATGTTTCATATAATTTTTTTTTGCGTCTAATTTTGAATTTCAACACCTACCTATGATTGCTTACAGGTTAGAAGTATTGATATATTTTAATAAGTACCTTAAACTAATCTGATTTTCTTTTATATCTCGGCTGAAACGTTCAAATACAGTTCTGTTAACAGTTCCGATTTTTCGCTGCGAACTAAAAAAATGCGGTACCTGGACCTTGCAAAAACCCAGGACTGTATACAACCAATGAAGTAGGCTATGGCTATATTACAATAGTAATTTTATGAGTAGCTTTATTCTAACAACCTTCGAAACCTTATGATTAAAATTAACAAACCCATATCGCCAACCACTATAAACATTACTCAAATATAAAAACAACCTATTAAAGCATACAAATAAACCATAAGCAGCTACCTATACAAAATAAAAATGCGCCTACAGTATGACACAGTTGTAAATCGTAGCATTTTTTAAACATTTTTGGCACCTACTGTAGACAGATCCTGTCGAGTACTAAATCAAGACTAATCGCTATTTGGTCCATGTCTTTATGATTTAAATTGAATATTTCCTAATATACAATAACATAACAATTTAATTTAATTATATTATTAATTGTTGTTAAGAGACGTGGCGTTTTCATAAAATTGATATACTATCTTTCCTGAAAGGAGCTAGCATCTTGTAGCTTAATTGACAATAAAGATGTTTAAAGATAACCATTAATCATGTAAGGGTGACAATTACAATAGTAACAGATGAAAAATAAGTCTGTGCTTAATATAGAATCTCCCCAATTTTACAAGGGTATAAAAATTGAAAAAAAAAATACGACAAATTTTTCTTATTAATTATTAGTAACCACAAAGCGTAAAAGTCTTAGTATTTCACGAACGTACACTATCAAAATTAGGTATTTTCCTGCAGACATTTTCTGGCATCTAATATTATTAGGCTGAAATATTGCGATTTTAACCCATATTATATCACATAAAAAGAAAAATATTATCTAATAAAAGCTGGAAGAGATATAGAATAGCGGCACTCCATAGGTATTAAGTGCTTCATTGACAGTTATGAAAGTCATTCGAAAATGAAATCTGGAAGAAAAGATAAGGAGATTAGTATATTTCGTAAACGAACGAAAATCCGAGAGTTTATTAGCTAAAGTTATATAACTTCAGTGATTGAAATATGTTTTCAGAATAATTTTTTCTACTTTCCGATTGAAATTTTCGACAATGAAAGAAACGGAATACTAAACATTTAGATGCACAGAGTTGGGTACCATTTAAAAAAAATAATTGAATAAAGTAATTCAAATAATTTGAGTGCTTGGAAGCACATTACTTGTAAGCGCTCTCTTGGTAAATTTATACATTATTCTTATCAGTTATTACGTCAACAGTTTATCTTAAAAAACTGAAAGTACTAATTAATGTACCAGCATTTAGGAAAACCATTCTATGAATTTTAAATCATTCGCAAGACTTTATGGATCCACTGTATAGATTTACATTTCAATTGGTATTCTACAACCTCGGAGACTCTCTTATATTAATTTTTATAAAAAGCGAATGTTGCAATTTAAAGAAAATAATCAAATCCATTGGGAATGTTTTAGGCACTTCAATATGTTGGTTGGTTAAAGGCGGGGGTCGGGTGTGAGGCCCGAACTTCTATCACTGCAGCCTGCCGGCTTATTGTGTACCACGATCTTGTTAGAAAATATTTGTTCCTTCTATGAGGTCCAGTAACCTTCTACCAAGTCTGTCATGTGGGAAGTTGTCTCCACGTTGTTCCGAAGATCTTAAGCCTCTTGCGAGACAGCGCTTCGCAGAATTATATTATGTGGCGCAGTTTCATCCTCTTTGCCGCAAAATCTGCACTCAATGAATCCGTTGTTGATTCCTAGCCGATGAAGGTGTTTTTGTAAGTGACAGTGGCCTATAAGCAGACTCATCACATGTTTCAACTGGGGTGGCCTTGTGTTTTCGACCATCTATCTAATGCAGTTTTCGTTGCCTGCTTTGATATCTCAAATGCCGGTTCTTGGACTTTGGGCGGATCCGGCTCTCGCTGGTTCATCCGCTTTCTCATTACCTAATATCCCAGCGTGACTAGGGACCCACAAGAGCTCCATCTTGTCCCCCCTGGCCGCCAGTACTTTTAGGTTGTTATGCAACTCTATTGGTGTGAGTTTTGAAGTAAACCGATTGGAGTTCAGAGCCTGCTTGGCTGTCCAACAGAATGTATATCTTTTGGTTGTGATAGCCCTTTTCAAGATTCTGTAGTACGCATGCTTGTATGGCATCAACTTCCTCTTGCTATACTGTGGCGTAGTTCCCCAATGGGATCTTTATGTCTATCTTGGGTCTTTCCCCAAATACACCTGCGCTCACACTGTGGGCGCGATCCATCGGTGTTCCAAACTAGACCCTTGTCAAACGACGGGATCCAATTATTTTACGAGATGACGTCGGATGCCTTATATCTGCTCGCAAAAAATATTATATAATATAGTCTGAATTATGAGAGAACTCACAAGATCGTGGCAAGTCATGAGTTGGACATAAACTAATCAGGCGAATCCATCTATCCATCTGGCTAGTAGCTATCGCCTTCCGGGCATTATATCTTAACGCTAATAATACTTAACGACCTTGGTACATAAATTTAACTATTACTTACTGCCAATTTAGTAATAATCGATACCATAACAGACTATTCAATAAAAATTCAAAATTAAAGATTAAGGGTTTGTTCAAAACTATAAAAAAAAACAGCTGTTATCGGCAGAGTCCGTCTCTTTCTTTACATGCCTTGGGAATTTCAGATATTGTTTACCAGCAGTTCGATCTGACATGTCTGTCAACTGTCGAAAATCTAGTTTTAAGCATATAAGTTTTTTAATCGAATTCAAAGCTCAAATACAAATACTATTTGATTTGTCAGGCATAAATTACCAATAATCGAAAGATCTTCCGAAGAAATCGCTTAAAATATTTCAATGTATTTTTTTTATTTTTTTTTATTTATTTTTTTATGATCAAACACAAGCACTATTAGGGCACTCTGGGAGTGGTGCGTGTGCGCAAAAAGCGATTCACGTTGGTTTGGAATCGTTGGAGGTTATATTCGTTGGGAAAAACGACCTCGGGAAGGTCGTTCCACAAGGATGAGTCCTCCAGATGAAAGAATTCTTGAATAATGAAGTTCGAGGAGTACTAAGCCACCACCACATATGGATGGGCGGTAGTGGTTCATCGTGTATTTCTGCTATTCATCGCTCTGGGCGGAATTAAGAGGGCAAGGTCAGCCGAACACCTTCCATGAAAATATCTGTATAAGAGAGTCAAATCCCCAACCTGTCTTCGATGTTCTAAGCTGTGGAGGTTCTTCGTTAGCTCGTGGTCTCCGATAAGCCGAATAGCCCTCCTTTCGATGGAATCCAGTAGCCGAAGAGTATATTTGGGTGCAGAGCTCCAGACATGAGAGCAGTACTCTAGTGATGGTCGAATCTGGGCTTTGTATAGTGTCAAAAGTTGTTGAGGTGTCTACAACTTTCTGGTTCGGAAGAGTGCCCCAAGCTTCTGAGAAGCTATCTTGGCGATTGCCACAACGTGGTTATGCCAAGACATATTTCCTCCCACATTGACGCCCAGCAAATTAATAGATGAAGCCAGTGGGATCGCGTGTCCGGCCATGACTATTTCCGGTTCTGTAATATTAACCTTTTTAGAGAAAACTGCGGCCTCGGTTTTTTTAGCGTTAAATTCGACTTGGTTACTGCCACCCCAAGCCAAAATTTGTTCCAGGTCTTTGTTGAGGCGTGATACTTCATGCTGTCTGCGAAGATGTGCGTCGGTAGCCGATGCGCATTCAAAAAGAAAGATGAGATAAGTGTGCTATCGTCAGCAAAACTAAATATCCGATTTTTAGTTTTCACTAAGAAAGCTAGACAATCATGCACAGAATCGACTGGGCATACCATAGGATCGCAGTTTACTTAGAAGCCCCTCATGCCAATTACTTTATTTCAAGCCGATCAAGAAATAGAAAATGTCAATGGCAAAATTTACTCCTTTGCATATAATATTCCACTATAAACTTAATATTTGAAGAGATAACTTTATTTTTTCTTACGATATTCTTTTAATATATAAATATATATCCATTATGTATTTGATCTATATAATTCAATATCATACTTCTGGATGCAATTTCTATTTTATTTTGCCTGGACAAATTACTAAATACAAATTCTCTTGGTTCAAGCTTTGTCTGTTTATTTGATCCGCAGAGGTAAAAATTACAGGCCTCAAAGGGCAGAACAAATGAATTCTAAACGGTTCGCTAAACATCCAATGTATTTCAGGTGAATTTCGTGTGAAGCACTTTTATCGGAGGTCGGAATTGGTTGTCGGTGGCAGTTATATTTTATCTGCAGCTATTTTAAAAATATCTAGGGGGATTGGGAAAATTTCTTTCGTCTAACATTCTAGTGTTATTGTCATATAGCGAATAAAATTTTTTCATTACAAATTTAAGAAAATATAAAAATATATTAAAAATTTTCATACCATTATTGATAGTCTTTGCAAATGAATTTCAAACATGTAGGCACCTAAATATGGGCTGGTATTCCTTTTGATAAGTTCCCCAAGAAGCCTGAATACACTCATATCAATTTGCAATTATACAGTATGTGTATTGAGTTTGGAAACGGCTTAATAACTTATGACCCGCTAATATTTTTTTACAAAATTTATGTGTGGCTTTTAGGGGAAGGGAAATTACTTATTGACGGAAAAACTACACTTCTAACTGTCAAAATAGCGGATGATCGCCATCTTGGTAAAGATGGTAAAGAAAAAGTGGGAAGAGGGGTCTTGCGATATATCATTTTGGAGGTACTATCGAATACTTTGCGCTGCCAGAATATTATTATATTATATTATATATTAATATTGTATTCCTTTATTTCATTTACCGACTTAGAAAAATAAATACAACTTGCCATTGTGTAGTAGAAATCAGAGAGCTACGCTTTCTTGCATATTTCATGATACTCAAATGCAAAATGGCGGATAGGCGCCTTCTTGATAAAAAAAATTGATTAGGAAGTGGTGCCTTCCGATACACCATTTTAAAGAGCCTATAGAGTACTTTACGATTCCAGAATATTGTGTCCCTATTCGCAGCCAAAACAAAATGACGGCTTTTTAAAAAATGACATTTATTATTTTTTCTTTTGCTATTTTTGATTTTACAACTTGTCATAAACAGGGACTATTAGCTAGCTAATAATTTGACTTCCGTGAAGCTGAAAAATCTAAACTAATAACACTCTAAAATGTATTGGATCTAAGACTAATTGTATCTTGCTGTTAAAGTTTTAGCTTATGTAAAAGTATTTTTTAGTTATCAAAACAAATTTTCGTTATAACTGAATTACGATGAATTAGATGACCTAGTTAACAGAACTGACTCTTAATTTTAACTACTTCTAAGTTAACATAACTACATTATCATGTTGAAACCAACACTTTTTTATTAATTAGCTCACTATACTAATTTACTTAGTTATTGTTATTGGTCAGATATAGTAGTAATAAGTATTTACGATGTGAGACCTGATGTCACACCAACTGCCGCCATTTGCTGCTAGGAGATGGCGCTGCGCGCTTTATTTTCTCAACTACCGTTGATAATACGGCGTGAAGTATTAGATGTAAACCTTCACTGTACTGACGAGAACTAAAGAGTTCGATACCGGTCTGCAAGTGGTTACATCCTATCAATGGAAAAGGCTTCCTTTTCTTGGTAGTACCATTGAATCTGAAATGGTATTTTCAAGTGCTACTGTGTAGACTAAATACGCCCTTGTATAAGGTATCATCGGGTGGTCTGGAAAAATAATAATTTTTCCATACATTGGTATTTAATTTTTCTTTGCTCTTTTTTAACAATAAAATAGGTAATAATTAACAATCACAATTGTTGAAATAACAATATGATGTTGGGTTTGTTCGTTCCTAATAACTAACTAAGTATATTGGTTATCATAAATATTTATTCTTTCCGGTACTAGAAGTACTTGGTTAACTTAAAAAGAGTTATTAGTGACTTCAACTAGAATAATCGTAGCAATAAAATGTGGCCTTCGGTACTAAATTTCCTCTTATCGCCAATTTCACTAAATTTTCTTGTTATTGTCTAAGGTATCCTAAACTAGACCATTTTTTTAGAGTGAAGCAAATGAAAAAAATTATAAATATTATTTTTTTTTAACCGCCATTTTGTTTTAGGTCGAATAGGACAACAATATTCTGGAATCGTAAAGTACTCGATAGGACCTTTAAAATGATGTATCACAAGATGGCGCTATTTTGAATTTGAACACCATGAAATATGCAAGAAAGTATAGATCTCTCTGTCTCTCCATTTTAAACAGAAAACAAATTTACAAATTTGAATAGTTCTTGGTGCTGTGCACTGATTTTTTGATTACTCAACCATTATTCAGGCCATATTATGCATTAAAACTAGAGAGATGTAGATTGTAGGTACCTACATTAATTCTTTGCTTAGAAAGAATAATTTGTGGTATCCGGATTGTGATTATTTGCTCTTACATTAAAATACAGATAAATCCAGCCTGTACAAGATGCGAAGCTCCAAAATAGAGCGACACAGCTATCACAGTCTTCCTGACCCAGAATTGTCCATTTTTTTAAACTTCTCGGTATTTTAATGCAAGAGTAACTAATCATACCACGCCGGATGCCACGAATTATTCTTTGCAATTTATTATCCCCCGGGCATTACGTTTTTATTTCTATTAATTCTTTACATCGTATAATCAAAATAATTTTTATTATATTGCGCGATATTTTACCAACTTCTGAAACAACAATAAATAATACTTCTCAATGGAAATAGAACAATTATTATTAATAATGGCATTGTTAGATTTTTACCAACCAAACGATGAATTCTATATTTTTCATTGTATTGTTCCAAGGATAATAATTTTAATTAAAGGAAACTATATTTTTGTCGATTCCAATAATCATATATTATAGAGCTATATAAGTATTTGGAAAAAAAGCGTGTATTGTGTATAAAGTACTATGAAGGGATGGAGATATTTTATACATGGTCCTTCATCTCACTTCCTGTCTTCTAAAGCTCGGTTATTAATTAAGTAAAAATTTTGATATTTTGCGCACTTTACCAGTACCATAGGGAGCATTTCCGAACAAACCCGAATAAGCCCTTTATGGCATTTCAGGAAAATATTTTTGAATATACAGGGTGTCCATTTTTGGGTAGTTTTAAGGGGTATCTCCGTTATTAGTAAAGATGGAAATATGCGGTTTTTGCAGCACTGTGCTACTTTTTTGTCAGAAGATGGAGTAATCAGAATTTTTCTAGGCGGCCTTGTTTTTGATATATGGGATGTTTTGAGAATTGTGCATTTTGAACACGGTTACCCCGTAACGTATCAAAAAGAAATAAAATGTTCATTTTGTAGTTTTTTACGTAGAATCCATTGACGTACTCAGATTTTTTCTACATTTAATAGTTGCAAGGAAAATAAACAAATTTGCTTTTTTAAAATGGGTCACCATATATTTTTTAATAATATAATTTAGTTTGTAAAAAGCTTCTCAAAAATATATAACACTTTATTTTTAGTGGGAGTATTAGGCCCGAAATATACGTTTTTCAAAAATATACCATTATTTTTTAGTTGGCCAATTACGGTATCTCCTGTTTGACAAAAAAGTAGCACATGGCTGCGAAAACCGCATGGCAGGAACAAACCCGAACACACCCTGTACAGGGAGTCCCAAAAAAGTGTGACGTCATAATGGTATATGTTTTTAAATTACCTGCGATATATTTTATTGCTTAGTTGGATAGTTTCTTTGCCTATTTAACACAAAACGACAAAGAAAAATTATAGTAATTTTTAGAATCCTCGATTATTGGTCTAGAATGTTGCTTATAATCCAGCTAAAAATGGAATGAATTGTTTAACCCGTTTAACGGTGAACCAAAGCAATATTCCCTTTGTTTTAAGATTCTTGACTCTGTTATACAAAATTTGATTAGTTTGTGTTAATAATTCAGCGCTCAATGAGACCTATAGCACGGAGACAATTGTATAAGGCAGGGGTTCCCAAAAGGTGCGCTGCCAGCCTAGAAAAGTAATCAGGGGCGCTAGGAGGTGCTCCTGTTTTATGTTCTATTATATTCTACACGGAAAGAAAAACTTAGTTAAATTTACTATAAAATAGTAAAACTAACCGTAATTTATTGCTCTGTGACTGGATAACTTTTAGTAAGAACTGTCATAAAATAATTGCTAAATTTTAACAAAAATTTTTAGTAAACCAAAATATTTAGTAACCCCAACGTCGCTGGACTTCCAGTGATGGATGGAACGTTTCCTCTTGTTGTCCAGACCTGATCTCCTAACGAACAGCGAGTTCTGTTTGATCCGTTGCATCTGATTTAAGCTCTTTATACTGGTAAAAAGGCATTTCTACAACAGTTTATTTAAACTTGTTGTTATTCTTAAAATAAAAAATGCTTAAAATACAATATTAGTAATCAGTAAAATGTACCATACATTTAATAGTATATTACGTACCGAGGTGGAAAGTGTTTCATTCCTGTCGAGAGAATCGGTAGTTAACCGAGGCGCGAAGCGGTGAGGTTAACTAAATCTCGAGACAGTACTGAAACTTTCACCGAGGTTTCTTACTATTTTATTTACAACCACATCTAACATCCACATCTAACATCCACTTATTATTATTTTGAATTAAAATTATTAATAAAAGATAAACGTTATTTTGACTTTTCCATTGAGATATCGATTTTTTTTAAAATTACAAAAAAAATTATTTACTTTCCATCCGGATGGAAAGCAAAAGTAAAAAAACGTCAACTTCCCACCTTTCAAAGATAGATAAAATGTCATTATTACATGCATGGTTGTAAATAAAAATATTTACCTACTGGAATTATAAATTTATGATTCATCTCTTGCAGATTTAGTTTTATTAACTATACAATCAGAAATACTGAGACATACTGCTGGGTATTCTAAAAATCCCGCGTAATATTCACATTAATTATTAAGTGAATAAAATCCATGAAAAATGCTCGAATCTGTCAATTTTTATTTCCAATTCTTTATTTCTTGACATAAAAAAAACATTTAACAGAGTATCTTATAAAGCAGTTAAGGTGTCTTTGACAGTTTTATTAGGTTTTCAAATTGTACGAGAAATATGACTTATATTTTATTTAACGATTGCTATTCCGATTTTCAGCTGTTGCTGAGATACTGACGTTTAATGTTATTCATTAAAAGAAATACTTTCAATTCATGCTGTATTCAACAGGTTAAATAAATTTGGTGTGATTGGAAGTAGGGGTACTATTGAATGGACGCCTAGGTCGCCAGAATAATACACCTGGATGGACTGGAAACAGAACTAACAACATTGACAAAATTAAAAGAAAGCTCGAAACACAAATAAATAAAATAAATAGAATAAGATCTATTGAAGGATGTTACCATCGCCTGGGAGCATGTAAGATTGAAGGCGGTGGATATTTTTTGAGCATTTGTTACGGATTAGTGATATCACCTCAATGAAAAATTATAATGAATAATATTTCTATTTTACATCAAATACTCTTTGAAATGAACGTCAGTATCTTGGAAACAGTTAAATATAGGAATAACAATCCATACATAAAATATTCTTATAATTTCTAGTAGAATTTGAAAACCTAAAAAAAAGTAAAAAATTGTAAAGACGTCTGTTTTTTGATATCCTGTATAATTTTTTCTATGCCAAAAAATAAAGGATTACAAAAATATAATTGTTTATTATTCGATTTTTATTTGAAAATGAGGATTGTGCAAAAGCTATTTTTTATTAAAAATTTATAGATAACTATTACAAATTAGTGGAGTCGTTCTGGCGAAATCAACGGCTCGAAAATCCCTTGAAGAAATCGAGTAATTTTTTTCCCCAATCGATACAGTAGGATCCCCTCGATATTCTGATATGATTTGTAGGGTGGCCGCATGCGGTGGGAGGGGGGCACGCATTACATAAATGCTAATAAGTAGTTTAGTAATCGAGCTACGGGGATCAGACTAGATTCAATTTCTAATTTTTTTTATCAGCTACGAGGGGGGATTGATGAAAAAATTGTATTTTCCCGAATGCGCGCTTGGCGCGGCATACAGGAAATTACCATTTTTTAATATCTCCGAAAATACTTTAGATATTATGTTCAATTTTGGTATGTGTTAATAGGATATAGAAACACAAATTTTAGTTACAAAAGTTATTCAATTTTTCCACCAGTGGCGTCCCTGCAAACATGTCCTTTGATATTTTTTACAAAAGAGATGGTACGCCACTGATATTTTCAATGTGGATATTTTTCTGATTTCTGATTGATTGATATTTTCTGGTCAATTCTATATGAAAACGGCCTCTTGAGATTTTCTAGTCAGACACACCGTTCTTGATAAAAACCACTAAATTCATATTGAAACTCATTATTATTAACATTGATGAAATAATTAATGATAAATTTTGTCTCATAAAAATTGTTGTAGTGGGCAATTCGAGAGCATGCCTTTTAAGTGAAGGTGGCCGTTTCTTGTATGCCGCGCCAAGCGCGTATTTGGGAAAATTTTTCGCCAATCCCATCTCGTAGCTGATAAAAAAATTAACAAATTGAATCCGGCCTGATCCCCGTAGCTCGATTAATAAATTACTTATTAGCATTTATGAAATATTTTTTTTCCCCACTTACTCCCCTCCTAATTGCCTCACCAACCCCAGCCTCCGGCGCATCAAAGTACTCGACGGGTGACACCCGTCGATTCGCGAAAAATTGATGTCCCAACTCCACCCCTTCTCGAGATATAATTAATTAAATTTTATTGTTTTTTGCCGTTAAAAATCGCGATAATTCGCGAACTCATTGTTCGAGGTTTGTTCGAGCTTACCCGCTCTGTCAAGCTCTTCAATTTTGCCCTTGACATTTTTTTTGTAGCATCAAAACCGGCTGAGTTATTTTCCATTTCCCGTTGTAGGTTAGATTTACGGGGCGTGCCTCCCTCCCCCCGCATGCGACGCAACCTACAAATCATGTCAGAATGTCGAGGGGATCCTACTGTATCGATTGGAAAAAAAATTACTCGATTTCGTCGAGGGATTCTAGTAAACCGGAACGTCTCCACTAAATCCACGTATTTTTTTTTCTATATATTTATATTCAAAAAAAACCTAAAAATGCGATATTTTTAATTCTTTTTAATCTTATAATAGTAGGCCATGGTAAATTTATTACAAACAAATTCAAAAATTTGACATTTGGATTATATAAAAGATGTCAACAGATCATATTTTTCGTAATTATTATCATAAACGGCCATTGTTAAAAATAATTAAATTAAAAGCATATTATAAAAACTTAATTACGTAATAGATATTTTATAAATAATAAAAATATCAGAGATCTGTTAAGCTTCGATCATTTTCATTTATTTCTAATAAATAAATTACATACTGTTATAAGTAACGCAACATCAGAGGAGATTGAATGGTTCAATTCTGCCAAGAGAACAAACTAGTTGTTTTGAACACCTTCTTTAAATTACCTCCAAGACGACTATACACCTGGAGATCACCCCAAGACTCACCAGATAGAGTTATAAGGAACCAAATAGATTTTATACTAATTAATAATAGGTTTCGAAATAGCTTTACTTCAGTAAAAACATATCCGGGGGCTGACATTCATTCTGATCATAACCCTCTGAGTGGTCTGATGAAGGTTAGATTGAAGGCGGTAAAGAAAAAACGAACAAAACGCCATGACATTGCGAAAATTAATGACCCCTCTACAAAGGCCATCGTTCAAGAACAATTAAAGCAAGGGCTAAATAAAATAAACTTATCAGCAGACTCGGACACAACGTGGACGTCCCTAAAAGAGATCATCACCAAGGTAGAAGATGAAAATTTGGTCCAAGGAAGACATAAAAAGCAAGAATGGATGACCAACGAAATTCTTAATCTGATGGATCAGCGGAGAGAACATAAACATCGGGAGCACCATAGATATAAATCTCTTCACAGGGAAATTGGGCGTAAATGTAGAATAGCCAAAGAAGAGTGGTTAAAGAATAAATGCCAGGAGATGGAAGAACTGCAAAGAAAACACGATTCTT
The DNA here is from genome assembly GCA_963991005.1 of Barypeithes pellucidus. Taxonomy (NCBI): domain Eukaryota; kingdom Metazoa; phylum Arthropoda; class Insecta; order Coleoptera; family Curculionidae; genus Barypeithes; species Barypeithes pellucidus. The sequence continues at coordinate 27,934,239 of OZ022562.1, forward strand.
TTAACATACACAAGAAAATCAAAGATACTCTCGGATCAAATAGGAAACGAAACAACGGATATCTAGTTAGAGATGACGGCACAGTTATTACGGACATGGAAGAAAAGCTAAATAAATGGAAACAATATATTGTAGATTTATTCCACGACGAGAGATCAGAAATGCATACTTATGAACACGCATATGAAGGGCCCAATATCCTAAGAGAAGAAGTAATAAAAGCCATTCGACAGTCCAAGAATGGTAAAGGTGCGGGACCGGATCAGATTTATGTAGATCTTCTAAAACTAACTGAAGAAGAAAGTACCACTGTTCTCACGGACCTATTTAACGCCATATACAGTTCAGGAAAGATACCACAAGACTGGTTAAGATCTACTTTTATTATCTTGCCGAAGAAACCTAACGCAAGACGATGTCCAGAGTACCGTACCATAAGCCTGACGAGCCATGTATTGAAACTGTTCCTTAAAATAATCCATAACAGAATTCACAAAAAATGTGAAGAGGTCATTTCCGAGACACAGTTCGGATTCAGAAATAGTCTTGGAACTACAGATGCTCTCTTTGGTATGCAGGTTTTGGTTCAAAGATGCTTGGATGTAAATAGGCCTGTATACATGTGCTTTATAGACTATGAAAAGGCTTTTGATAAAGTCAAACATCACAAAATGCTACAACATCTTCAAAATATTGGTTTGGATCAGCGAGATATAAGGATTATCGCAAACCTTTATTGGAATCAACGCGCTTCAGTTCATATCGAAGATAAGTCAACGGAGGAGGTGGAGATTCGAAGGGGAGTTAGACAGGGTTGTGTTCTTTTCCCTCTTTTATTCAACATATATTCCGAGTTTATAATGTCAGAAGCGCTTGCTGATAGTGAAGGCGGCATAAAGGTTAATGGTGTACCCATAAACAATATCCGATATGCTGATGATACCGTCTTGTTGGTTGAATCGGTTGAAGAGCTACAGTGGTTAGTGAATAGGGTCAGCGAGGTCAGTAACACCAATGGGCTTAGAATGAATGCAAGCAAGACCAAATTTATGGTGGTCAGTAAACAAAATATCGATAATGTCCAAATAACATTAGACAACCAAAACATAGAACGTGTCGAACGATATAACTACCTCGGATGCTGCTTGAATGCCGAATGGAATATCGGACAAGAAGTTAGAATTCGCATTGAAAATGCCAGAAATGCTTTCACGAAGATGAAACAGTTACTAACATGTCGACAACTCAGTCTGAGTCTGCGATTACGCCTTGTTAAGTGTTACATTTTTCCGGTCCTATTGTATGGAATGGAGGAGGGGTGGACATTATTAGACCAGCACTGTAGGAAAATTAAAGCCTTCGAAATGTGGATTTATCGACGTTTACTTAGAATCGCATGGACAGGCAGGATACGTAATGTAGAAGTGCTGCAACGGCTGAGCACAACCACAGAAGTCCTATGAACAATAAAGCAAAGAAAGCTGGAATACTTTGGGCATGTCATGAGGGGTGATAATTATTGTTTTCTGCAACTTATTATACAGGGAAAAATTGTGGGACGCCGACTACCAGGACGAAGACGGACATCTTGGCTCAAGAACCTGAGGGAATGGTATGGCAGGAGTACCAAATCCTTATTCCGAGCAGCGGTTTCAAAAATACAAATAGCCAGAATAATCGCCAACCTTCAGTAAATGAAGACGGCACCAGAAGAAGAAGAATAAGTAACTGAAATACAAAAGGTGTCTAAAAACGAAAAATTTTTAAAATCACCCTGAATAATTAAAAACTAAAAGGGCCATGACAAATTTGACACCGGAATTTTTCGTATCATTAAAAAGCAGGACACTAAAGTGAAAACTGCAAGATTCTATCTTTCACAATAACTCTAATATCCCCCAGAAAGTGTGGAAAATGGGACACCCTGTACATAAATACCATCTCTCAATCTGTGTAGAAAAACGTAATGTTTGGCTTAATTTGTTAGAATAGACCGAACAAAAAATATAGCAAATACAGCTCTAAAATATTTACTGTTTAGCATCAATAATTTAAGCGACATTTTTCCTTAAAGTTTACAAAGTTTTCGGTTTACACTCATGAGATGTAGAGTAGAATTACCGTACAAAAATTTCGAAAATAAGTGGATAAACGGTGTTAAGCTATCAAATAGTATAAACAGATAACTTTTCGCATTGTGGCTGCGAACATTAACCGCACTGGGGTAGCTGTGGAGAAACGGCCTCATGCGTTGTCTGTAGTACAAAGTACATAAACCACTTTTACATTTGATAATGAGTAGGATTTGTTGAATATAGTTAGGGCTCATGCTCATTTGAAGAAGTAGGGCAAATATTAATTTTTCTTTGTCTAATTACGCACTAAAATTGAGGATATAGAAACATGCATTCACATCGGAGGTAACAAAAATCTTTTTGTTGTTTATTGATCTGGCTAACACCTTTGATACGGTGCCACACAACCAGCTTTTAACTGTATTGTCACACTATGGCGTAAGAGGAGTTGTACTCAATTTAGTAAAAAATTATCTGCAAGAAAGACCACAAATGGTTAAAATCAATAATACATTGAGTGAGGGACAGGTGATCAAAATGGGTGTTCCTCAGGGAACGGCTTTAGACCCGATCCCCTTCATCATTTATATTAATGCTCTTTTAACAGGAAAAATAGATGGTACAGTTATATCTTATGCGACGACACGGCTATAACATTTACTGGTAAAGATTGAGAAGAAGTTAAAAATAAGATTATAGAAGATTTTAAATTGGTTAAGAGTTGGTTGGAAACTTATATACTATCAATTAATCTAAATAAAACAAATTTTATAGCTTCTTCATTAACAAGGGCCGGTATCCCAATTTTACAGATATTACTATCTGTAATGATAGAATTGCTGAAGTAACCCACACAAAATATCTTGGTGTGCTGGTTGACCAATTTAAGAAGTTGAGTCCACATATTGACTATGTTTCTAATAAAATACGTAGACTCATACAGAAATTAAATATATTGAGGGAATTTCTAAATGAGAAAACATTTATGATGATATAAAGCAATTGTGCAGTCGCTAATACGATGCGGAATAATAGTTTTAAAATTATATTCAAAAAAATAAAAGATTTCCAACAAAATTATTGTTTTCGGAGGATAATGTAAATATCAGAACTTTATATATTAGCTGTATACGTAATTTTGTTTATCGGTGTAAACTATGTAGATCACTCTACCGAAACAAGGACTAAATCTAATAATCTAATAACAAATTTAAATTACCAACAACCCACACGAACAAACCCGAACAACCGACAATAAAAAGTTTATGGATTACTTAGCACCATAATCATTTAATTTACTCCCAGATAATATAAAATCAATTAAAAATATAAAAACTTATTACACTAGTAAAAAGTGTAATCAGTAAGTGTATCGGAATACAGAAAAGTTTTTCAGTCATTCACTAAATCAATAAGGATTGTGGGCATGTTTCAGTAACGTGTATCATATAGATAATATAAATAAAAATACAAAATAATAATATACAGTGTGTCCGGGAAAAGGAGGTCAATCCATTAACTATATATTCCTTGAGCAAAAATAATATTACTTTTATAATGCCATTTTTCATTCTTGACCCTCATGTGTGATATACAGGGTGTTAAAGTTTGAAATTAAAAACTGATTTTTTTTAATAGTTCGAGTATTTAATGAGATATTAATTTTAAATTGGGTACATTGCGTCAGCCTAAAAAGCTACATCTTTTGAGAGGAACAAAACAAGAAACTTTTGTCAAATACTCAAAATAGGGGGGGCCAGTTCCCGCTGACCACCCCTATTTTTTAGTGTGTGCGCCAGTGACTTCTAAACTATATTTTTTTAGGTAATCATTTATTTTTGATTATTTTTTCTCCCTTATAAAATTTCGATCAAATCATGTGTTTTGTAGATAATTTGAAAAGCATGGATCCTTACCAGATGCCAGCGCGGCTGACGGTAATCCAATAATTTTCAAATGCTAAATCAAGTCAGCCGTTGTGGCATTACCATGGATACAAGATATAATTAAGTAAAACTTTGCAATAAGTGACAAAACAAAAACAAAAGACTAACCAAAAATAAGGACAGTGGCGTACAGATAAAAACCTGTAGTACTAATTCAGTTAAATTAAATTAGTTTATTGATCTACTAAGAACTTACTATTGCTAATCTTCATATAACAGTAAACACCATTGTTATCATTCGTTCTTAAGACAATAATTTACTATTATTTATTAAATAAATTTGAAACATCATAACAAGATAACAAATACTCAAAACATATTATTTTCGAAAGGAGTATATAATAATCGGCGCGACATCTTGCGGTGGCACATAAAAACGGCGAAACGCGTCTGGGTATTAGTCTGACGAAGGAAAATGGAAAGAAATTTCTATATTCAAATATTATTTTTTTAAATTAACGTTAGTAACAAAAAACAAAAAAAAAATAGTCTAAAGGAATTGCTCGATATGACCTCCATTTTTTTGAATACACATGCGAGCTCTCTTTATTAAAGAAAATCTTAACCTTTGAAAAATATGTGGTTTTAACCTGAACTGCTGTCCAGCTTGAAGTATTCTTTCTATTAAATGATTCTCGCTCAAAATCGGAACCATATACACAAAATCTTTCATACACCCCCAGATTGAATAGTCCAAAGGAGGAAGGGAACGGGGTGGCCATTTAACATGAGCATCATGGCCCCGACCAATCCAGCGATTAGGAAAGATTTGGTGTAAATAGTTCCTAACATTTATAGCAAAATGCGGGGGAGCACCGTCTAGTTGAAACCAAATATTTTGTCTTACTATTAGAGGCAAATCATCAAGTAAATCGGGCAGTGTGTTTTGAAGAAATAGTAAAAATGAATGACCAGTCAAATTTCCTGGTAAAATTACAGGACCAAGGAGAAAATTATTTACGACCATCTTACCCATCATTAAAATCATATCCGTCATTTCAGAAAATGGTAATAAATGTTCTCGTCTAACATCCATATTGTTTCTTTTTTACTTGAAAGAAGACTTATTAATTAAAAAACTTTTAAATCTTAAAAACAGTGAAAAGTAATATTTAATTTGACAGCAAATAAAACAACGATGCCGTATCCATGGTAATGCTACAACGGCTAACTTGATTTAGCATTTGAAAATTATTGGATTACCGTCAGCCGCGCTGGCATCTGGTAAGGATCCATGCTTTTCAAATTATCTCCAAAACACATGATTTGATCGAAATTTTATAAGGGAGAAAAAATAATCAAAAATAAATGATTACCTAAAAAAATATAGCTTGGAAGTCACTGGCGCACCCACTTAAAAATAGGGGTGGTCAGCGTGAAATAGACCCCCCTATTTTGAGTATTTCACAAACATTTTTTGTTTTGTTCCTCTCAAAAGATGTAACATTTTGTGCTGACGTAATGTACCAAATTTTAAATTAATATCGCATTAAATAGTCGAATTATTAAAAAAAATCAGTTTTTAATTTCAAACTTTAACACCCTGTATATCGCACATGAGGGTCAAAAATGAAAAATGGCATTATAAAAGTAATATTATTTTTGCTCAAGAATATATGGTTAACGGATTGACCTCCTTTTTCCGGACACCCTGTATATATGTCTAATTTTAGATTTCGACACATACTTGGTTTTTGATATTCATTATATCATATTATATATTAAAAATGTTCGGACGAGTTAGTTTTGTCGCGCCCTCAGAGGGCGAAAACCAGAACTTATTTTCAGCTATAAGAATACAGGCGATACGGTCAAGCCGGCTACGAAGCGGTATGGACAAGGTCCATATTAATATTAACAGCTTGACGTTATTTCGCCTGATCGCTTCTACATAAGAGCAAGAAATTAGTATCATGGCTGCTTTCTGCCAATAGAAACAATGTTGCCAGTTATATAATTTATTAGTTAAAACGGGGATTTGATGTTGAATTTGTCTTAACGATTTAAGCTAAATTAACAACGAACGTTTTAACTTAAACAGTATCTTCGCTTGACCAGATCTCAGCACGCTGTGTCACAAAATAATATATCAAATGCTAATAGTCTCATTGGGAGTTTTATTGGGGTTTCTGAGGTTCCGTTCCGCGCAAAGTTCCTTCAATGTTATAAACTATGCCCATTAATTATCGAATATCCAAGAATTCATGTCCTAATTAATAATCTGTAATTTCGCTATTACCGACCCGGTTTTAATAATTCGTTTTTTAACTGATAGAAAATAGATTCTAAAGTTTAGAGCATAGAAGTTTACGTCCTAATATATTCAATTGTACGGGGTAACGCCTAAATCTCGATGCACGTAAATACCATAAAATTTAAGTTTGACATCTTACATAAAAATTGAATTTAATTTATTTTTTAAAATAAAACAATTAGAGATATATCTGTGTTAGGCACTGACCCAAAAATCGTCCTGCCACTAGAGGAGTAAAAAAATTAACATTTTTTCTAAATATGTTATATGCGACATTTTATCACTTTTGGGTTTAGCTAAATCAAAAATTAAAAGCAATTTGAACAAGCAAAGTCTGTAATACAGAGTGCTACGAAATTATTTTTTCATTTAATTCATTCACTCGACTTTAAAAATTCGCAAATAACCATACAAATACAAAGTTCAGCTATAAAATTAAGGGAGTAACCAAGGATACGGTAAGTAAATTATATCTATTTTACTTTAAAAATTAATACCATACTTAGAATGATGAATGCGAATCGGTTTTTAATAGCAGAACAATGTTCTTATGGTAGAGGGTTGTATGTTGTATCAATTTTGTATTTGTTTGCTTGTTGTTATTCTCGAATGTTTGATACTAAGTAAATGATGTTGTTACCTCTAGTTGCATGGCAATCCTTTTGAGCCAGTGTCTAACCCAGATCTCGTATATCGAATTGGTTTAGTTTAAAAAGTAAATAAAATTCAATTTTTATGTAAATATCTGGGATCTGGGAGGAAATATGTCTTGGCATAACCACATTGTGGCATTCGCCACGGTAGCTTCGCAGAAACTTGGTGTACTCCTCCGGACCAGAAAGTTGTACACACCTCAACTACTTTTGACACTATTCAAAGCCCAGTATCGACCATCACTAGAGTACTCCTCTCAACATACTCTTCGGCTACTGGAGTCCGTCGAAAGGAGAGCCATTCGGCTGATCGGAGACCACGAGCTGACAAAGAGCCTCGAAACCCTGGAACATCGAAGTTGTTGATTGAACTCTCTTTTATAGATATTTCCTTGGAAAATGCTCGGCTGACCTTACCCTTTTAATTCCGCCCAGAGCGGTGAATAGCAAAAATGCACGATGAACCCCTGCCGCCCATTCATATGTGGTTAAGCTTTGTCCTCCTCGAACTTCATTATTTAAAAATTCTTTCATCTGGAGGACGTCATTTTTATGGAATGACCTTCACGAGGTAGTGTTTCTCAACGGGTAGAACCTCAACGATGCAAATCCAACGTTAATCGCTTTATGCGCACACGCACCACTCCCACAGTGCCTTAAAGGATTTTCCTATAGTGCTTGTGTTCGATCATAACAATTGATATATCAAATTTAAATTTTTATTAAATGTGCATGAATCTAATTTCATGTGCTACTCCGTACACATAGACGTATCAGTAAAAACTAGTCTGTCATAAACTCTAGAATCTATTTTCTATCAGTTAAAGCCAAAATTATTAAAATTGGTTCAATATTATTGTTATATAACAGCTTATTAATTAGGACGTAAATTTTTGGATATTCGATAATTAATTAGAATAGTGTATTATAGATATACAAATTTGTTCAGATAAGGGTTCTCATATCCTCTTTGGACATGAATCGAACATTTTACACTCACATCGTGACATTAAAACAATAAACAACATATACATGGAACATACATATGGAACAAAAAATTGTAGCTTGTTGAGTTGGGATACATTCTTGGTCAAATGAGATTTTGCGGGAAATGACTTGTTAAATTTCACAAATTTTAATTCAGTTGCCTGACACGTGTCTCGATCTTATCCAGGTCGAGATCTTCTTATACTCCATTGATAATTCCCTGGATAAGGTCGAAATACGTGTCAGGCAACTGAATTAAAATTTGTGAAATTTAACAAGTATTTATTCTATTTCCCGCACAAGAAAAAAATTGTTAAATTAAATATTCATTTGCCTAATAATGTTTAACTGTTTTTAGTGGGTGAAAATTTCCATTCATTTGAAACTACCGGCTGCACAATAGGATTTATTGCATAAGTTTCACACAGACTAATTCCCTTTGGGTTTGTTTGATGAACACATTGAAGGTATCATGGGACCAACTCGAATAAACTCAAAACAGTTCGCTAAACATTAAATACGTTTGAGGAAGATTCCAAACGAGTAATAGGGCATTTATGAGCACATGAAATTGACTGCCAATAATATATTATTTTCTGGTGCACAGAAAAAAGACTCTAGTAAAATTATTATTGTAAAAATGTTATTGTAAAATTTCCTATAAAATATAGTATTAATTACATTTTTTTATTAGTATTCAGTACCAAGATAAAATTGTAAACATAATTTACAGAAAACTATAGTTAGGATTTCTAAGAAATTTAGTAAAATCAAGTAATTGCTAAAATATATTGTAAATTTTACAACGAATGTAAGTGCACGGAACGAACACTATAGTAAAATTATTATAGTATTAAAGTATGTTTCGAAGAAACTGATAGTTGTATAAAAGTTCTACTTAGCGTAAGTACAAGTAATTTATTTCATTAAGGCAAATCAAATTTGACTCTTAAGCCATCACTTTCATAAGACTTTTAAAACAGGCATTTAGTTTCACAGTTTTGAATTATACCGAATATAAAAAAAAAGTAAATTACAGGAACGCACTAGGGGTATTTTAATGAAGATGGTCAATTTTATGAACAAAACGTCGGAAAACCAGTAAGTGTTTTATATCACTAAACGTAGATTTCGGTCCTCTTTGATAATTTGAACAAAGAGATCCAGGTCCGTATTTAAGAAAATTAAGTTGATGATGATGACTCAAAGACGAAACGTCGCATGAAATGAAAGCTCTGATAATGCCGTTTTGTGGAGAAGAAAAAGTGGCAATGAGAAAATGATTAATTTTTAGACATCTCTTCGAACAAAGTCAGGAAGAAATAAAAATCGAACCGCAAAATTTTCGATTTATCCAAATATTTTGGAAGCCCCTGTATTTACTTTAGATCTTTTTTCTCTGCTTATTATTGGGCCCATAATTACACAACTTTGCCCCAATTTAACCTACTTCGTATCTCTCATCGTTTACGAAATCCCAATGGTGGGGACCGAATTTGTAACACCCTGTTAACAGGTTGTCCCAAATTCAATGCTCACCAGTGGGATCTCGGAAACTATAAAATATAAATAAAAGGTTAAATTGTGATAGTTGCGTAATTGGAGCTTAAGTTAATACCGGTGAGAAATTAAGAAAATTCCGACTACGTCCGGAGATATCTGAAAAACCGAAAATTATTTTTCCGGTTTGCTAGTTATTTATAAACATGGAAAAAACGGAAAGCATTTTCTACATGCACTGTTTTACGGTGCATTTAAAGTTTCTAATTTAAAAAAGGACGTTTCGGTTTCTAAATATCACCATCAGATCAAAATTTTTAAATACCGATCTTCAACATGGGCTTTACACTTAATATTCGAATTATTTCTTTCCCCCAAAATATAAACCAATAACTTTTGCCAAAATTTCATCGTTTTGAATGGGAAATTCACCATCAGCATCTTAATTTTTTTTCCAATACGGATTGGAAACCAAGGCCTTCTACAGTGACATTGGAGAAGCCCTGGTCCGAGTCCCCTTGATTATTTCCTTTGGGGATTACTTGAAAATCGCTAGAAATATATAAATATAGACGTGGTGCGGCAAAATTTAATTAGAGAGGTCAGGGTTAGTCCTGCAAGAACAATTTAACGTGCAATTTATAAAATTTTACGGACACAGAAATATAATATTGAAGAAGCATAATTGCACTTTGAAGACTTAATATAATTTTCTTTCCATCTAAGAAATAAAAAGTTTATGCTTGTCAGGTGGTATTAATATCAAAAACCAATATGGAAAATTATTATTTCCAGACCACCCGATGATCCTTATACAATAAGGGCGTATTTTTGTCTACACAGTAGCACTTTAAAATACTATTTCAGATTGAATGGTACTACCAAGAAAAGGAAGCCCTCTCCATTGATAGGATGCAACTACCTGTAGACCGGTTTCGAATTTATCATCAAATTTTAAAAATCCATCCATCTAAGAAATAAAAAATAGTTTTCCTTCTTAAGAGTAAATATTTTCAAACTTTTGGTTTTAATTATAATATGCATGTACTATAAAGTTACTTTATTACCCAAAATATAGCTTATTAAATATCTTTTCTGCTGGTTACAGTAGCATATGTTCCAAATACAACACACAACAACTGCTGGTGATATCTGAAAACCGAAAGAGCCTTTTTTAAATTAAAAACTATGTTTAAATGTACCGTAGAAGGTACTCGCAGAAAGTGCTTTCCGTTTTTCGATGTGTTTATAAATAACGTCACAAAAAAACTAAAACGAAAAATTAAATTTTCGGTTTTTTTCAGATATCTCTCTAGTCGGAATTTTCTTAATTTCTCATCACCATTAACTTAAGCTCCAAATTACTTCACTTACTTAACTACAAACAAGTTTGACCTTTTACAGTTTCAAAGATACCAATGGTGAGATCTGAATTTGGGACACCCTGTACAGGGTGTCCCATTTTCGATACTTTTATAGGGTATCTCCGTAATTATTAGTATGTACTATCAAAAAAGTAATGTCGGTGTAATGTACTCTTTTTGGGCCAAACTTAAAATGATAAAATCAAAATTTGAAAATTTTCGCTCATTTAAGTGATACGGGGGAAAATCAAAAAATTGACAATTTCAAAATTACCCTATATTTTCTTAGTAAAAGAGATATGGAAAAATGTTTTATACAGAACTTTCTTTATATTGATTATTGAATAATCTGCCGTTTTCAAAATAAGTATACGGGGTCAGGTAAAAAGTTACCGGACTTATCCTCATTTTTTTAAATGGAACACCCTGTATATTTTAATCTAAAAATATATTATTTTGAATTCTCCTTTCAAATATATAACACACCATGGATGATATTGGTTTACTAGTCGATTTATTAAACTTTATTACTTTAAACCAGAGTAGGCCATGAAACAAAAACTAATATCCTAGACAACATTCTAGTTGTTATTAACATTTAACGTCAATTTAATTTTTTACATATTCATTTGTGAAAAATATTTATCAACATTTTGAAAAATTTGATGATATTTATCATCCATGGTGTGTGAATTTTAAAAGAGAGTTTAAAATGCTATCTTTTTAGATTAAAATATACAGGGTGTTCCAAAAAATGAGGTTAGGTCCGATAACTTTCTTACCTGACCCCGTGGACTTATTCTGAAAACGGTAGATTATTCAACAATCATCATAAAGAAACTTCTGTATAAAACATTTTTCTGCATCTCTTTTAACTAAGAAAATATGGGGTAATTTAGGAATTGTCAATTTGTTGAGTTTTCCCAGTATCTCTTAAGCGAGCGAAAAGTTTCAAATTTTGATTTTACCATTTTAAGTTTGACCCAAAAAGAGCACATGACACCTACATTACTTTTTGATAGCACTAACAATAACGGAGATACCCTATAAAAGTGTCGAAAATGGGACACCCTGTACAGAAAAATATGAAGACAAAACAATAGGGTTGAACACGTTCACACCATCTTACACTCATTTGATTTGTAGCTCTCGCCTTAGGCAGGTCCATAAACATAAACATAAGTCAGTTATTTTCTAAATTTATTGTACAATTAAATACAGGGTGTTATGGAAATGACGTATTATATTTAAACCGGCAATTCCTGAGATAAAAACAAATTGAAGAAAAATATCTAAAAATGGCGCTTTAATTTAATATGCCCTGTACATCACCTTATGTCAAACCAAAAATGACCACATGGTGCCCCTGTCAGGAAGATAAACAAATGTCAACAGTGTTGTCATATCTTCAGGGTAAACTCTTTAGAAAGCCAATAACCGTTTGACAGATTGCAAGTTGTTTATTTTTCAGGGTACATTATTATAAACTTTTACCTTCAGTTCAGTTCGCTGGGAAACAATCTCTGATTTATAAACTTGAACGGACTCGAACGAACAGCCGCGGAGTTTATAAATGGTCATGGTATGTTCTCATTTGTTCAATTCGAACGACACCCGTCAGATCTTGACAACTTAAAAGTTTATAAATGCCATTTACCCTTTAGAAAAAAAAATTCAATTTTATTTAGCTTTTCGGACTTATTTAAAACCAAGTTAATTTATAAAAAAAACACCAAGTACCTAGGTAATCCGAACAAAAATAATCTCACATAATCGCGTATCGTGAACACATCTAATTACCATTCAATCTGAATAAGTATTTTAAAGTGCTACAGTGTAGACAAAAATACGCCCTTATTGTCTAAGTGGTTTGGGAAATAATGTAATTAACATCTAAAAATAAATAACACGTTGGTTCCGTCGATCGATATTGAACTGCTGGACTGGGGCACTGCCGTCGCGAAAAGAACAAATAACTTAATAATTTAAACTCGGGTTTAAGTATTAACACACAAATCTGCTTGAAAAAACAGTAGGAAACCGGCTGGTTTCTTTAAACAGCTGATCTTGGACAATCGGGTTGCCTATTCTATACGCGACTGCAGCGGCTGGAGTTAATACTTAAAAATACAGCGTTGCCACTTTCGATGTTTTATAAGGTTATATTCATAAAATGCAGAATATCCTTCTGTAATACTTTTCTGTATAATGATAGCCTCGGAAATGGCAACCGCGCTAGTTAGACGAGACTATTTATGTTAAAGGGTTGGAAGGATGGAAAGGAAGGGTCTATCAACATAATTATTTCATCATTCATCTTCAGTAAAGGATTAATAAATTTGATTAACCCATTAGAAATTAGCGTTTTTATTATTTCTGAATTTCTATTGCGAAATAATTTGTATTCTATAGTGTGAGATTGGAAATAAGTGGCCGAATGGGGTTTAATGGGTATAAGCTTATTATTCAGTTCCACATTATCATCAGGGTACGTGATGAGCATAAAGCTTTGCCCATAGAAAAAAAAAAAAAAACCTGAAGATGTCTGTGCCCTGGATTACTTGCTAGTGTACTCGCACCTGGATTCACTTCTATTTGGATACTAGGTAAACTAAATATTATTTTTATAAGAATCTGAATGTGCCGAGGAGTAACCGGGTGGGTTTAGGGGTGAATTACCCCACTTTTTAAACGTTCGATTTAAAAAAATATATACGTAGCGCTTCTCTAGGACACCCCAGGAGTCACCCATTTAAATATAATACGTCATTTCCATAACACCGTGTATACTATTGCGATAAATTGAATACCCATTTGCTTCAAAGGTACGTGTAAAACTTCTTAAATGGATAGGTATTTCGATCGATTTGAAACTATCGTCTGTACAATAGGATTTATTGCATAAGTTTCACGCAAACTAATTCTCTGCGGGTTTATTTGATGAACACAGGTATCACGGGGGACCAACTCAAATAAATTCACAACAGTTCGCTAAACATTAATGCGTTTCAGGCCGATTCCAAACCCGTAAAAAGGCTTTTATGAACTCGTGAAATTGGCTGCCAATATAGTATATTATTTCCTGCTGAAAATATATTCCATAAATAGAGAATTATTTTAATTTTAAATAGAGGCTTCGCTCGCGAAGGCTTTTACCATAAATAAAAATTTGGTTTATTTCGTAATGTTTCCTTATTAGCCGGTCGAATAACGATACAGGGTGGCCCATTAGTGCGAGGAAGTCTAATATCTCAGTAGTAGGGATGCATATTTTAAAAATATTTTCTTGTATACAGGGTGTCCCGCAAAAGCAGAGCGGTAAAAAAGTATGTTTTTTTAAATGACAATCCAGATGTTATCTGCTATTATGGAATTGAATTCGGGATAAAATTCTACGTATATTGCCTACTTTTAATTTACAGAGAAATCTAAGAAAAACGACCTATTCAAAATTTCTGCAAAATATTAACAGATTTAAATTTAATACAACTTGGTTAAGGTTTTCGTACCCCAAAGGGATAACAGAATAATATAAATAGAGAAAACTGACCATAACTTTTACAGAGTTTTTTTTTACTGGAGTACCGATATTGCTCCATTTAAAATAACAAATCTTATTTTTTTTCAAATAGAACACTCTGTATATTAATGCCTTGTTCAGTATTTTATGCTCTACAAATTCAACTATAACTTATATCCTAAAATCGGCAGTTTTGCCAAAATTTGAGATTTTAATATAATATATAATAAATAAATTTAATATTTTGAAGACATTTTGAATAGGTTGTTTTTTAATATTTTCGTAGAATTTTATGCCGAATTCAATTCCGCAATAAAAAATGTGGATTGCGGTTTAAAAAATCATAATTTTTTGCCGCACTACTTTTGTGCGATACTCTGTATAATAGAAAATATTTGTAAAATATGTACTTCGCGGATCTTATAGCTTTTGTATGTAATATTTCTTTGTATTTCTATTGACCACTGAGGTATTAGACTTCCGAGCACTAATGGGCCACCCTGTATGTATGTAATCTTGTAATCGCCGTTCTTTTCTGTGAAAAACGTCTCCCGTTATACATTTTTATTTTTAGGGTCAGATAGCCACTATCTTATGCTGTAAGAATAATCTTACAACAAAACTATAGAACGCTTGATAGAATTATAAGTAAAAATAACATAAAGTTACCTATAACGCGTTGCCGCATAAAAAATTCATGATATTCCCAAGCGGTCACCCAAACATCTCAAAATGTAATTTCTGCACGGAAAAAGACTATAGTAAAACTCGCCGGCACAAAATTCCACCACCCTAAAATTTTGGTCAACTTTGATATTTTCTAAATTTTTTATTTTTTATGCGATTTTCATGATTTTATTAACAGTTTCTAGATCCATTTATTGTGTTTTTCCTTAATTATTTTATAAAGTAACATTTTTCGATTAGGCTATATTATACAGGAGTAAATCAAATTGTTGTGTCTTGTCTTAATTTCAAAACAGCCTGTTAAAAAGTTGAGCCGGATAATTTTATTTGCATACTGTTTCTTGTAATCTTTGATGTATTCTAAATATTTTGTTTTTTGATTCATTCCATTATTTGATTTCTGCTGCTAGCTACAAAATTTTAAATGAAACCATGTTATTTTTAGAAAATGTATGTCAAACTTTCGGTTTTAGAATTATCGACGTTGGCTAAGTACGCGATTATTGTGACAGAGTATTTGACAGTGACAATATTCTTACGTACTATTCAATGATGAATCCAGGGTTTGTTTAAGGTAGCCGGATGGTATTGAGCGGGTATACATACATACTGCATCATATCGGAACCAATCTTATATCATTACGGTTCATGTTCATTTAGGCCGGTATTTATACCGAAGCACCCACCAATATTGTATTTGTTGAAAATGGAGCTCTAAGCGTCCACTGTTATATTGAGGAAATTCTCCAAGAGTTGTTGTTCCTTTTGCTCCTTCCATTGGAACCCAATTTATATTAATGCTTGATAATGCTAGACCTCATGTTGCACATATAGTAATGAAGTTGAACATACAAGATTGGAATGGCCTGCATGTAGCCCGGATCTCAATCCAATCGAATATCTTTTTGATCAACTTAAAAGGGTCGTTCGTCGTCGTCCTGTACAACCACAAACCTTGAAAGATTTACAACTGGCGCTGACCGAAGAATATCTGGCTATCCCTCAAGAAAGGATAAGTAACCTTATTCATTCGATGCCACGAAGGCTGCAAGCTGTCATTAATGTGAGAGGAAGAAATACACGATATTAAAATTGTTTTTGTTAATTAACTTTATAATATACCCAGTGTTTTTTTTCTTAATAAAAAAATAGGCTTCAAATCAGTGTTTCATTTCAAATTTTGCAGCTCGAAGCAGAAATGAGATAATCGAATAAATTAAGAAACGAAATGTTTAGAATACATCAAAGATTATCAGAAATAGTATGTAAATAAAATGATCCACCTCAATTTTCTTACAGGGTGTTTTGAAATTACGACACAAAATAATAGTTTGATTTACTCCTGTATAATATAGCCTAATCAGATAATGTTACTTTATAAAATAATTCAGGAAAAGCACAATAAATGGATCCACAAACTGATAATAAAATCATGAAAATCGCATAAAAAATAAATTAGTTATAAAATATCCAAACTTGACCAAAATTTCATTGTGGCGGAATATTGCGCCGGCGAGTGTAGTAACAATTTTATAATAAAACTTTCTATTATATTCTAGAATTAATTACATTACATTTTTTATTAGTAATTCATATCAAAATAATATTGTAAACATAATTTCTACAAAAGTATAGTTAGATTTTCTAATACATTTAGTAAAATCAAGTAAATACCAAAATATATAGTAAATTTTAACAAACACAAAATTATTATTAGGTTTGACTACTCATATGGCAGAAAAAGTTCCCGAATACGCAACCGATTTTACCGAACTTGGTCTTATTTTAAAGATGGCTGACTTGTATTCTAGGATGAAGGTTTAGTAATATAAGTCTGAACCGCCAGGGTTTTTTTTTTTTATGCTCAAACACAAGCACTATAGGAAAAATCCTTTAAGGCACTCTGGGAGTGGTGCGTGTGCGCAAAAAGCGATTCACGTTGGTTTTGAATCGTTGGAGGTTATATTCGTTGGGAATAACGACCTCGGGAAGATCGTTCCATAAGGATGTAGTCCTCCAGATGAAAGAATTCTTAAATAATGAAGTTCGAGAAGTACTAAGTTTAACCACATATGGATGGGCGGCAGTGGTTTGTCGTGTATTTCTGCTATTCGTCGCTCTGGGCGGAATTAAGAGGGCAAGGTCAGGTCAGGTGGCGTTCTTTGATCGCTTTAGTAATTCACTCAAGTTTCCCTGAAAATTTAAATGGAAGGCTAACTTTTTAATTTACTAGGCTTATTACTCGTAAAATTATTAAAAGGTATCGTAAACTAGAAGTCGATACATCTTTCAAACTTAAGCTATGAACAAAAATATTTTTTTAATTTTTAACTAATAACATGAAATATTCATATATTATATCAGAAGACTTATAAATTTACTCGATTAAACTATCAAAAATTTTTTGAGCATGATTTTGCTTGGAAAATTAAAATTATTGCGCATGAAACTATTTGCCAAAAATCACATTCATGCAAAAAATATTTGGATGATTTAGATTTAATCCATTAAAATTTATAGTTAGAATGATATACGGCTGGATTATGTCCTAAATAACTTCGATGAAAGCCAACAACAAACAATTTTATTAATAATAAAATTTCACATTTTGAATGAAACGTTTAAACGGGGGATTTGACCTTAACAAAATTTATTCAAAAAATGGTGGTGTCTGATTGGTCATTAGTCATAATTAAGAACTAAAATCAAACAGTAATACTGACAATTACAGTGAAACCTCTCATAACGGACACCTCTAATAAGTGGACATCTCTATTAAGCGGATATTTTTTCAGAGTCCGGAACTAGGTATATGAAATTCCATGAAAATCAACCTCTCTTGGCCGGACTCTCCTTTCGGGGTACGAGGACAGTCTGTTTTCATACAAAGAGTGCGAAAACCCTCCTTGAAACGAACAAAAAAAAAATAAAAGTATTTTGAAGACGAATAAGTACGTTGCAAAGCTCTCTGAAGACAGACCGGCAACCAATCGCGTATGCGTGGCAGAGCGAAAGCACTTCGCGGAATGAAAGTATGTGTGATTTCCCAGACAGCACTCCGCCGTTTATTTGTGGGTTGTAAGGTTAAAATCGTAAACAATGGCACAAAAATGTCGCGTTTTGAGTCTGAAAGAGAATATTCATGCTGTGGCAGTAATTTGATAACAATGAATTGGGCGAGTTCATTGACATTGATAGCAATGTGCTATTAGAAGATGATAGTGACCCCATTCCTACCGATTATGTAGTCCAAACTGAAACCACATCACTATCTGACGACTCTGATGAAGAAGTTGAGTGCAGTAATCAAACAAATTTCACCAATTATCAACAAGCCATTAGTATGGTGAAGGAATTATAAGAGTATGCAAAGAATAGAGGTGACTCTAACAGTAATGGAATTGTTATTAGACTTGGAATTACATTTTCTAGATTGCAAGTATAAAAAGCAAACACGTCAAACTACGTTATTAGGTTTTTTTAGTACTAAATCCTAACTAAAACTAGTGTATTTTTTTTATGTTATGTTTATTTGTACATACATATACATAGTAATAATTTTGCATTTACATATTACCTAATAACAAATTTCCCATGGGCGGACACCTCTATTAGGCGGACACATTCAGACGATTCCGTAGGTGTCCTCCTAAGGGAGATTTCACTGTACTTAGCTGTACCTAATTACTTTTCGTCATTAGTAAGTAATTCGTTATTTTGAATTCTAACAATGTGCTTTTGTTGTTGAAAACTTGTTAAACAATTATTTTACAATTAAACAACATATTATAGTGATTCATAATAAAATAATTTCAATATTACATTAATTTTAATTTGTTTCAGACCCGCCGGAAATAACAGTGGAAAGGCCAGTGGTTTACTCCGGCGAAGGAATGGAGGCACAGCTAGTTTGCATCGTGCATGGAGAAAGTACACCTGAGGTAAGCTTGGCAAATTGTAATTAAAACGGACGAATAGCAAATACATAGTTCATGACTAATGATAAATAGCAGTTCGTAGAACAAGAGTGGATATTATGAACATTCCACTCGAGTTGTACAATATACATTTTCTACAACACAAACAAATTTACACAAATAAAAAATTATTTTAACCTTTATTTACATACGAAAAGAATTTCAATTTCAACAGGGATTCGAACCCTGTTCATGGAAATCGCTGAGCTAATGAGACTAACAGGTGGTGGAATTTTGTAATAGTTTATGAACTGACAATGATTACTTTGATATATTTATGCAAAATTGATTGACGTATAAAAACGAATAGTTATCTGGGTATTTAACTTTAACTGTGATTGGTCATTTTCATATCCTAATTAGGATGGATATGAAAGTATATCCATTCAATTAACTGAAATGTGAATATATTTTGCGAGTGGCAAACCTTTGTTACCTTAGATAACTGCTGTTATTGCATTATCTTTTGGCATATATTCATAGAGAAAATAATTAAAGAAATTAAATCCGCAGACTCAAGCGGTTACTCAATAGTACCCCTACGACCCCAAACCCCCCACCACCCCCCACCGCCAACATGACCTCTGGCTTGTTCAATGCATTTCTGATTCAATTGATTAACTGGGACCTTGGACAATTTTTCAAATAATTTTTTTCTGGTAGATTATTATTACTCTATTCTTTTCATATTAATAATGTTTTTTCACATTTTTTTACACATTAATCAAGAAATAAATTGTTTCCATCTAAATTGACTGATCAATAATAGTGATATTCAGTTATTAACTGCTTAGAAAGATTTGATCAGAAAAGTAATCATTACTTAACAGAATGAAATATAATATTTAATATAATATATAATTATAATGGTGCAATTATTTGAAACAACTTAGTTTTGTAAACTTGTTTAATGTTCATCCTTATGGAACGACCTTCCCAAGGTCGTTTTTCCCAACGAATATAACCTTCAACGATTCAAAACCAACGTGAATCGCTTTTTGCCTACATGCACCACTCCCTGAGTGCCCTAAAGGATTTTTCCTAGATTGCTTGTGTTTGATCATAAAAAAACTTCTTATTTTAACATACCCTGCATGGTAGTCTAATTGGATTACTATTACTTTTAATTTAATTTTACCAGAACTCATAGTTTTGTAAATGTTTTTTTGTTACAAATTTAGTTTAAAAATCATTTTAAACAATTCAGGAAAGAATAATTTGATCACTTTTTTTGGCACACTATTCAGGGTGTTATGGAAATGACGTATTATATTTAAATGGGTGACTCCTGGGGTGTCCTAAAGAAGCGCTACATATTTTATTTTTTTTAAATCGAAAGTTTAAAAAGTGGGGTAATTCACCCCTAAACCCACCAGTCACTACTCGGCACATTCATATATGATCATATTACATTGCCAAGCTGTGTAGTCAACAGATGTTCAGGAACAATGTTGGCAACTGTGTAAAAAATGTAAAACTTTAGATTCTTATAAAAATAATATTTAGTTTACCTAGTATCCAAATAGAAGTGAATCCAGATGCCAGTACACTAGCAAGTAATCCAGGGCACAGACATCTTCAGGTTTTTTTTCTATGGGAAAAGCTTTATGCTCATCACATACGCTGATGATAATGTGGAACTGCATAATAAGCTTATACCCACTAAACCCCATTCGGCCTCTTATTTCCAATCTCTCAGAACATTTACACTAAATCACTTAAAGAAACACACAGACACCCACGAGTTTAAATTTTTTTTTTTTGAAGATATGCACCTATTATCAGATTACACGCAAACACTAAACAGCACTTAATTATTTCGCACTAGAAATAATAAAAACGCTAATTTCTATGGGCCATTAACCCTTTACTAAAGATAAAATTAAGCAATTATGTTGACAGGAACTACCCTTTGAAATAAATGGGCTCGTCCATCGTGCATTCTTTGTGCACTTTCAGAGAACTAACTTGAGCTAGCGCGGTTGCCATTTCCGAGACTATAATTATACAGGAAAGTAATATTATAGAAGGAAATTCCCCAATTTGTTTATAAAACATCGGAAGTGGTAACGCTGTATTTTTAAATATTAACCCCAGCCGGCGAAAGAACAGGCAACCCGTTATTATCCATAATCAGCTGTTTAAAGAAGCCGGCCACTTTCACATGCGTTATCGAGTTTCTACTGTTTTTACCAATTTTCAAGCAGATTTGTGTGTTAATACTTAAACCCGAGTTAAGTTAAGTTATTTGTTCTTTTCGCGGCGGCAGTGCCCCAGCCCAGCAGTTTAATATTGATCGACGGAATCAACGTGTTATATATTTTAAAATTTTTTAGATGTTAAATACATTATTTCCCAGACCACTCAGACAATAAGGGCGTATTTTTGTCTACACAGTAGCACTTTAAAATACTAATTTAGATTGAATGGTACTTAGATGTGTTATGTGATTTTATTGTGCCGGTTTGTTTTTGTTCAAGTTACTACATGGTGCTATACAAAAGTACATGGTGTGGCATTTTTTTTCTAAAGGGTAAGTGGCATTTATAAACTTTTAAGTTGTCCAGATCTGACGAGTGTCGTTCGAATTGAACAAATGGCCATTTAAAAACTCCGCGGCGGTTAGTTCGAGTCAGTTCAAGTTTATAAATCAGAGATTATTTCCTAGCGAACTGAACTGAACGTAAAAGTTTATAATAATATACCCTGAAAAATAAACAACTTGCAATCTGTCAAACGGTTATTGACTTTCTAAAGATTTTACCATGAAGATATGACAACACTGTTCAAGATTTACTCCCATATGTTGCTGTGTTTACCTTCCGGACAGGGGCACCACGTGGTAATTTTTGATTTGACATAAGGTCATGTACAGGGCATATTAATTTAAAGCGCCATTTTTGGATATTTTTCTTCAATTTGTTTTCATCTCAGGAATTGGCGGTTTAAATATAATAACCATAACACCCTGTATTATTTCATGGAAAAAACAGTTGCGTTATGTGTTTTATTGATATATTTTATTTATCTATAAGATGTTGGGTTAAAAGTCATCAATATAAATGTCAGATTAAGCAGAGGTAGCAACAATAGCTAAAAACAATAAAATACCCCATTTAAAGCAAGATGCTATAAAATACAATGTTAGGATATAAAAATTTAATGCCAACGGTCTTCCTGCATATTTTCCGAAATTTATGTACCCTGGCGTTGAATTTACCGGAAAAGTAAACAAAGGAAATATTTATACGATTCCGTCATGTCACATTATATCAGAGAAAATTGTTAATAATGGATTTATAAGTAGTGTAATGCATTTACAAAGTACACATAAAATGCAGCATAAGTGGATTTTGATCACAGGTTAATATAAAGCGACAGGTAGAACATGAGCACAATATAGTTTTTTTTTTGTTGGGGTTTGTTTGTTATTTGTTTAATTTTAATAAAATTGAATACATAAGATTAAATACAGACTATGCCTCGAACCTCCATTGGTGATTCGCGAAGCGCGGTTCATCCTGTTCGTGGTGTTACTGCGCACCGCACAATACAAACAACTTTTTATGCGGGCATTTTTTAGTACAAGACAGAGAAAAAGAGTATTTCCGGGATAAAACTTGATTTTCGCACGGTTCTGATTCTGTCATCCTTATGGTGATTATTGGTGAAGGATGGGCCCGAATAAAAAAAAATTCGGACAAAATATGTTTATATTTGGTCGGAGAACGCGATACGCCAATAAAAAATACTGGGTTCCATTTGAAAATCTTAACTTACCCCCACCCGCACCAGTGGGTTGAGGGCCCATCCCCGGGTGGTTATTTTTTCAAAAACGCATTGAGGTAGGTATAGCGATATTATGCAAATATTTATTATACAAAAATATACAATTTCAAGAACTTGTAGGACTAGAAATAAAATTCATGTTGTTCCATTTTTTTTTTGAAAATCATTTATTTAGAAAAATTTAAAAAACAATCAAAATATCTTGGAAAAGGCTTTTCTGGAACCACATTTATATGACTTACTTTCTTATATTGATCTCTAGAATACATCTTTAAAATAGTTTCCTTTTCTCCCGAAATACTCCGCACTTATATGTTCTAAAATAAAGTCCAGGTTCCCGAAATCAAAGGGCCTCTTTTAAAAGTTCGTATATAATGTAACACCACAAACTTCGTAAAAGTCGATTGAATCTCATTAGCTTTATAATTAAACTTTAAAAACACTTTGCCTCTGTTCATCCTATTAAGATTTACAATTTTAAAAATCTCTCCTTATAATAAAGTTTCTTTATAGCAGAATAATACTACTAAAGTGGTGCTTGAAGATTTTTAAAAACAAAAAAAAATTTTAATCGAATTTTTAACAGGATATAATTGTTTGTATGAAAGTATGCGCAACAGTAGTTTTATCATACAATGTGTGTATATGTCGCAGCATTTTAGTGTAATCAGTCGTTTCATGAAAAGTCTTTTCATGAAACGCTGCCAAACACTGAAACAAATAACTATTACGCCAAAAGGCTATAAATTGTATAAGTTACATTAAACGTCTGCCTGTTTCGGCCTCTTGATGAAAACGAGCAAAATTACGTTAACTGACTGACTTTACTGGACTTTTCATATAACGCTCCGAATTTACTTTGCACTTGATGTAATCAAATGAGTAGTGTATAATCTGAAAATGGCGACTTCTAGTAACATTCCCTCAGCGCTTGCACAAAAACTGACTACGGAAGAAGAGCTTGTGGAAATTATGAATTTCGAAATCTCTGATGTACATGAAGGTCTCGCTGATGAAGATGCTCAGCAGGTAAAAACATTTCTGAAGAATGCGACGAAGCTAGAAATAAAACTGAAGAAGCAGCCAAAAAATGTTAAGTAATTCGGCAAAAAAAATGCCGACATTTAATGTAGGCGATTGTGTATTATTGAATATTCTCAAAGTTGACAGAAGTCCAGGAGATTCCAGAAATATGATTTGTTTGACAATAGATCAGAAAAATGGCTTAAATCAGATTGCTAGTAAGTACAGTACTATAAAGAGATGGTTTGATGGTGAAAGTCTTACTGTTGTGGGTTCAGCATTTCTTAATAAAGAGGAAATCCCCTTGGAAAAATCACGCAGCTTAAGAGAACCCGTGTCATTGGAATCAGGTGGTCAGGGCATACTGAAATGTTCGTGTAAACCTATCAAACTAAAAAAATAGCGTACTTTATAATAGCCGTTCCCAGAATAGCTTGCCGTCCTTTAATAAGTAACATATCGTTTGTTCATTTTTTTTTTAATAATTGAGGATTCTACTTGCATTACGTTGCTAGCCGCTTTAAATTCAAAATTATATCGAGCCATGTCTGAAAATTAATTTACAGCATCTGCGTGGCACCAAAGTTATTGAGAATTTCCTATCTAAAGCGGTACAGCACCTATCAGTAACGCCCTACGGCATTTCATCAGATATAAGAGTAGACGGGGGCCTAAACTCCACGAAAAACCAAATTACTGATATTTCACTTCACGGACCCCTATCTATTATTGTTCTGATCAGATCGGGATTTTTGGCATCTAGGAGATAGTGACAAGCTGTCACAACTCTCCTATTAAAGGTTATTTTCTGGTTAGCTTATTTTATACGCTTTTTGCAATGTTTTTCTGTTTATTTATGTTTCCGTTCGTTTCCTTTGGTCAATTCTTACAACCTGAGATAGAATGATGCCATAATTACTTATAAAACATTTAATACTGTAATGTTAATGTTTCATGTTATTGTAGTTCCTACAATTATGCCAATGATAATTAAAGTAATTTTATGTAAAAGTGTGTTTTGTTTATAATTCATATAAAAGTAATTGTATCTATTAAATATAGTCTAGATATACAGGTGTCACAACTTACCTTGGTACCTGTCACTATTTATCTCGGTGTTGTGGCAAAGGGAATAGTTTCAGTTTTCGTGGATTTTCTCAGAAACCTTATAACTTTTATTGACTTTGATGACTATTTTTAAAAGAGCAAGGATTGAGCTACATTGCGGCATACAATTCATAATGGTGTTATGTTTCGTTATTGAGATATGTTCTTTCAAGTAAAAATTGTCACAACTCTCCCCTCTCCCCTACTATTGTCTTGGATGGTAGCTTCTGAAATTAAAAGCGACGAAGTTATGTAGTTTTATTTTGATGAGGTTGGCAATACATTGGCTCCCGATCACATAACCTAGTAATCCTAGTATCGCTAGTGTGCGTACACAAAGAAGGCAGGTCGCGCCGATAAATTAGTTCGCTTTTCAATGATAGCATATATGGACAGTGCCTTATAGAAACTGGTTGCTAGCGCGAATCGGCACCGACTAATTTACCGGAATGAATTTTTAATTCTTGGTCGCTTGTGGTCGGAGCTGGATGAAAGTTTTATCAATGATTTTAGTAAAAATCTAAGAAAAAAAAATTTAATATTAAGATTATAATTTCTAATATTTTTACAATATGTGCACTATTTAAGTTTTCCCAAGATATAATTAAATGTATTTTTTTTACATGTGCCCCGAAAGTGTCTCTTTTCATGCATGTTCTCTTCACCGAAAGTGGAGTTTTCCAAGAGAGCGGGCGGGAAAGATTTTTCCCGTCCACATCGAGTCACCATGTGCTCATAAATAAATTAAACTAGAATTGTCGGTGCGGGATTTGAACCCGCGACACTCAGATCGCCAGGCGGACACTCTACCCACCGAGCCATACTGCAAGCGATAATAAATAGCGGCTTATATATAAATTAAATTGGCAGTTAATTTCTCAAAGATGTTTTAGGAACATGTCTGAAGAATTTCTTTATTGTATGGCCTCAAAAACTCGGGCATTTGTAAAAAAATAAAAAAAAACCAGAGATACCGAATGCGTGATTTGAACCCGCGACTCTCAGATCACATGGCGTACGCTATACCACTAGGCCACTGAGCCTATTTGTCAAAAATAATAAATAGATATTTACATTCTCCATGCGCGAGTGTGTTCATGTCATGTAGACAGGAAAACTGTCTGAAGATTTTTTTTATTTATTTGGCTTCAAAGCTTCGGAGCACTTGTAAAAAAAAATACGGTACATATCTCGGGCCGGCGGAGGCTTGATACGTAATGTACTATTATTTACAATCATACATGTAATAATGACATATCACCTATCTTTGAAAGGTGTAAAGTTGACGTTTTTTTACTTTTACTTTCCACCCGGATGGAAAGTAAATTATTTTTTTGTAATTTTTTTAAAATTCGATATCTCAAAATAATATACGAGCACACTTTTTTAAAAATTCTAATAGTTTTGCGTGTTTAGATTTGTCTACTTTTTCCCTAATTGAGTGTCGTCAGCATTGAATATTGTGCCCAAATCGTTGATATCTTCTTTGCCTTGGCATTTTCACTGAAATAAGCTGGTATCGCCAACTCACTCGGATTCAGGATTTTGAACTTTGTTTCCCGTACATCATTCTTTGAAATAGTTATATGCATTGTCATATTTCGGGCGGCTTTTAGTTGGCATATCTTCTTCTACTATTTTTACTGCTTCTCGAATTTCTGGTGTGTTAGCAGCAAAATCAAATTCCTCATCTCTCTCATTTTTCTGTTGTTGAAATAATATAATATTGTTATTACCATATTCAAAAAATTATATTTTCCATCTTGATGTGTATTATTACCTACGTTATTTTACCACCTGCGGTTATTTGAAATTTCTGTCTAATTTTTCAATGGAAAAGTTAAAATGACATTTATCTCTAATTAATAATTTTAATTCAAAATAATAAGAAGTGGATGTTAGATGTGGTTGTAAATAAAATAATATACAAACCTCGGTGAAAAGTTTCATTACTATCTCGAGATTTAGTTAACCTCGCCGCTTCGTGCATCGGTTAACTACCGACTCTCTCGACAGGAATGAAACTCTTTCCACCTCGGTTTACGAACAACCCAGACATTATAGCATATTATAATATACTATAATGTCATCCTCATGTATCTAGAAAACCCGTTGTTCCTGTTGTTTCAAAGTAGGAATGGGGTGATGATATTCCCCATAAAATGCTCGGTCTTGATGCACTGGATGCATTTCTTGCCTCTTCCTCTTCATTCGTAAATACGCATTTTTCACTCGATAGTGTTGTCTGCAATCGTGTATGTTTGTCTCTGTATCTAGCTTTTAAGCTATGCGCTTTGTTTGGTGTCAGCTCCTGTAATTTTTCCATTCGAACTTAATCGAATGAACAAACTTTCAGGAGCTCCGAACGTATAGGGTAGGCGTAGTGGTTAGGCGTAGGCTGTACTTTTTGAGGTTGTAGTTGAATTTGGTTCAGCAATCAAGGCCCTATATTTTTGTTTTTGAGACCCTTATTCTTGGATCAGTCGGGGTTGCGACTGATCCAGTCTTTAGGTAGTTTATAACATGTATTTGGCTCTGCATGCACGTGTGATGCACGTATCAGACTGTTGTTGGTAATGTTACCCTTGGCGTGGTATTTCGCGATGGTTTTATCGAAGAACTCGGGGATTGTTTCTACTTCGAGATCTCTATGGATGACGTCATTTCTTGTGTATCGCGGCATGTTAAGTATGATTTTTAGAACCTTGTTTTGCAGCACCTGAATTCTATTCCTGTCACTCTTACTAATGATGCACCACGCTGGCGCACCATATGTCATCGTTGACCTGATGAAAGTCTTGTAGAGGGTGACCTTCGTTCTTAAGTTGATCTTGCTGCGCTTGTTCAGCAGACAGTATATTGCGCCTAGTTGTTGATTGGCTTTCTTGATGGTGTTGGCTGTATTTACTTTCCAATTGAGCCTTCTGTCAAAGTGCAAACCTAGATATTTAACGCTTTGTTGCCAGTCTATATCTTTGTTTCCAACCTTGACTTTCCCCGCCGGGAATTTGTGACGCGATTTTGTAAAGTGAGTCTTATCGGGATTTATCTTTATCTTCCAATTTTTTAGCCACTCTGCCAGAATGGCCATGTTCCTTTTAAGCCTGACCAGTATTAGTCGGGGGCTCCTTCCTGTCACTGCGATGCCTGTGTCATCCGCATATATATTTGTCACACTACTGGAGCTGGGGAATATCCGCTGTGTAAACGTTGAATAGTAGGGGGGCTAAAACTGATCCTTGAGGAACGCCTGCTCTTATGTTTTTAACTGTAGATAGTTCATCATCTACCCAGGTTTGGAAAGTTCTATCTTCCAGATAAGAAACTATCACCTTTATCAAGTAGTTGGGGATTCCTAACCTTATCATTTTTAGAATTAGCCCGTTGTGCCATACTTTATCAAACGCTTTACTGATGTCAAACAGCACAGCTCCAGTGCTTTTTCTCTTGTTGAATCCTTTAAGTATGTTGGAGGCACACCTCGTCGCCTGTCTAACTGTGCACAGATTTGCTATAAAGCCGAACTGCTCCTCTGGTATACGGTGATTAATTTCGACAAAGGATCCCCTAGGAATGCTTCAGCGGAAGAACCGGCGCCGGTTTTAGGCGGCCCCTATAGCCTGCATTCTATTCTATGTAATGCCTAATAATAAAAATTATGCATTTTAAAGCTGTTGCATGCGTCAAGTGATATTTACTTTTATCCACCTATCTGAGTACAACCTTATTGATTGTCAAGCCACGACGTGGCAAGTACAGGTCGACAACTTTAACTGTAGCTACATTTAAAGTAAATTGTCATAAGTATATAAGAAACTAATATTCTATTATAGTTTCGATGTTCTTAAAACTTTCTTTTCATACTATTTATTTTAATATTTAAATGCAAAATAAAATATTTTTTCATTAAATTACTTCTAATCTAAAAATAGGGCAACATGGTACAATATCAACGGTAACCATGGGTAACTGGTGGCTAGAGCTAATTTGATAGGTTATATCCCAGACAGAGGATGACGTCACGCGCCTGGTGACACGCCTATAGTGTCAGCGTGCTTGTTCGGCGATGTCCAATATGCTTCATCCAGTTTTTAAAACTGTGATAATGAATGAATATACCCGTGGTAAAACCCTTCATAGTCAAACCCGCGAAGTGATTGCCAATGTGTACAGGGTGTGTGAAGAGGAATCACAAATTTATACATTTAAATTGCCACTTAAGCGAAAGCTAGAAAGGGTCGCAATGTATACGGGAGTAAGCGTGGGTGCAGTAAAAAACATGCACAAAGAAGATACTGAAAGGAAGAAAATAACCCGAATCAATTGTTGTCATCTCCTGTCAAAAAAAGGACCGTCTCTCTGCTGTCGAAAAAATCGAAGGCTTCGACTTTGGCATTGTTAGGAGAACAATACAAAAGTTTTATTTGGAACTAAAAGTATTTCCAACCTTAAAAAAGTAGCTACAACAGCTGAGAAGTGACATAAACTTTCCATTTTCCCGTGAAACTTTGAGGTGCATGTTGCAATCAAATGGATTTTATTGGCGAAAATGCCAAAATGAGCGAGGAATATTAATGAAAAGGCATAACTGGTGAATATATTCATGCTATGAAAAAATATATATTATTACATTATTAAGATAATAATAGCACGCCCATGACTCGGCCATGTCTTAAAAGATATTGCATTCCCCTTACCGATACCGCGTAGCCATACAGGATGCCCCAAGTAAAGTGGCCTATTAGAAGTATCTCGAGAACTAAATGAGATTTTATTTTGAAAATTTGGCTGTGGCTATAAGAGATGGATTTCTACGTGTCTAAAATATTTTGGATGATGCGGTGTTGCCGGATCATACCAAAAGTGGTAGGAACTTCGGAATTTTAAATGAATTACCCTATATATTATATTTTTTGTAGGAATCTAGGTAAAAATCTAGAACAGTTTTCTGTATAATATCATATACCTATCTCGAGTTTTTGAATTATAAATAATTTTGTGAATTTTTAACGCCGTATCGTTACCTGATAAGAAAATCGTATCTTTTTAGCGGTTACAGCTAGAAAGCTGAAAATTTTACAATAGTTTCACAAGACCATCGCAATTTTATAATTTTGAACAGTATTGAATTCGTTTTATACAGGGCGTCTCCATAACAATATTTCTGAGGCAGATGAATTATTGCAAAAATCTTATTTTTTTTAAATGGGACACCCTGTATTTGATACGTTTTGCTAATAGAGGATCAAATTTTCTATCTAATGATATTGCATGAACTTGCAGAAAATTTAATGAACTGCATCCTGATGCAGCTCCTATGACTCCCTAAAAGTTGATTGGCCGAGGCGGTCCATAGAAATGGCCCAAGGTCTCCGGATCTTACCCCCTAGAATTATATCTATGAGATAGGATTAAAGAAATAGTATATAAGACACCCGTCACAACAAGGGAAGATTTAGAAAATCGAGTACGGACAGCTTTGGGGTCTCTAGAAGAGGAAGAAATGAAAGAGGTGACAAATGAACATATTATAACCACAATTTATGAATGTTTAAGAGCGAACGGAGGGCATTTTAAACAATTTAGTTATTAGTTATTTTATTGGTGTTGTTGAGTAATTTTCATTTTGTTTATTTATTTATTAATAAATTCCTTATTGGTTAACTAATTTTTTTACAACAACACAGACATAACGTCACATGGATTTTTCATTATTTTGTTTCTATGAATCCACAGCCAACTACCAAAAAATATATTTTTATAAGATAATTTATAAATTTCGCTATAAGTCCGAAAATAGTGAAGATAGGTATAGGAACACATAATATCATTAGATAGAAAATTTGATCCTCTATTAGCAAAACATATCAAATACAGGGTGTCCCATTTAAAAAAAATAAGATTTTTGCAATAATTCATCTGCCTCAGAAATATTGTTATGGAGACGCCCTGTATAAAACGAATTCAATACTGTTCAAAATTATAAAATTGCGTTGGTCTTGTGAAACTATTGTAAAATTTTCAGCTTTCTAGCTGTAACCGCTAAAAAGATACGATTTTCTTTTCAGGTAACGATACGGCGTTAAAAAATCACAAAATTATTTATAATTCAAAAAGTCTTAAAGATAGGTATATGATATTATACAGAAAACTGTTCTAGATTTTTACATAGATCCCAAAAGAAATATAATAAATATAATTCATTTAAAATTCCGAAGTTGCTACCACTTTCGGTATGATCCGGCAACACTGCATCATCCAAAATATTTTGTAAACGTAGAAAACCATCTCTTATAGCCACAGCCAAATTTTCAAGATTAAATCTCATTTAGTTCTCGAGATACTTCTAATAGGCCACTTTACTTGGGGCACCCTGTAGACTCGCTTGTCGAACAAGTACACCAGTCATCTGAGCCCGGCTTCAAAAAAAGCCGTAAGTTTTTACGTTTAATTTTTGAATAATCATTAAACTTTAAAATTAAAAACTTTATTTCGATATTTTACGTTCGTTAAATAAATTCTTTTCCAGCAAAATATTTATTTTAATTTGATTGACTGAATGATTTATTACCTGTCGCGTTTTAGCCCATGAAAATTTTATCGCTCCAAATTTACGGGCAGTAATAATAAGATACTTTTTCGGGTTGGAAATTTTGTTAACAGGGTAAATTTATAATTAAATTCCTGGTTATATAATAATGTCAGTTTGCCAAAACATGCGTCAGGAATTTTGAAAATAATTGTACGAACGTATTTTATGCGAAATTTAATTGTATTTTATACGGGCTATCGTGTTGTGGTAATATGAGTGAAAACTTATGTAGTTCGTTCTTTATGTGACTGTGAAGCTATCAGCGGGATTTCGTGTCAATCTGTCCATTAGACCAGAATAACCAGAGTTTTCGCACTTCAGTGTATGGCTATAGGAATTTTGACAGACTCCGTAAGCCGTAATGAAAGAAATAGAATTGAATCACTTCTTAGTGCTTAAATTTTTTTTTTATGATCAAACACAAGCCCTATAGGAAAAAATCCTTTAGGGAACTCTGGGAGTGGTGCGTGTGCGCAAAAAGCGATTCACGTCGGTTTTGTATCGTTGGAGGTTACCTATATTCGTTGAGAAACACGACCTCGGGAAGTTCGTTCCATAAGGATGAGGTCCTCCAGATGAAAGAATTTTTAAATAATGAATTTCGAGGAGTACTAAGCTTAACCACGTATGGATGGGCGACAGTGGTTCGTCGTGTATTTCTGCCATTCGCCGCTCTGGGCGGAATTAAGAGGGCAGGGTCAGCCGAGCACTTCCCATGAAAATATCTGTAAAAGAGAGTCAAATCCCCAACCTGTTTCGATTTTCTAGGGTGTCGAGGTTCTTCGTCAGCTCGTGGTCTCCAATCAGACGAATGGCCCTCTTTTCGATGGAATCCAGCAGCCGAAGTGTATGTTTGGGTGCAGAACTCCAGACATGAGAGCAGTACACTCTAGTGATGGTCGAATCTGGGCTTTGTATAGTGTCACAAGTTGTTGAGGTGTGTACAACTTTCTGGTTCGGAAGAGTATACCAAGCATCTGAGAAGCTATCTTGGCGATTGCCACAACGTGGTTATGCCAAGACATATTTCCTCCCAAATTGACGCCCAGCAAATTAATAGAAGAAGCCAGTTTGATTGCGTGTCTGTTCATGATTATATCCGGTTCTGTAATGTTAACCTTTTTAGAGAAAACTGTTGCCTAGGTTTTTTTAGAGTTAAATTCAACTTGGATACTGTCACCCCAAGCAAAAATATCTTCCAGGTCTTTGTTATCATGCTGTCTGCGAAGATGTGCGTCGGCATCCGATGTTTGCACATTCAAAGAGAAAGATGAGATAAGTGTGCTATCGTCAGCGAAACTAAATATCGGATTTTCCGTTTTCACTAGAAAGCCGTTAATGTAGAGTAAGAAGAGAGTGGGAGACAATATGGACCCTTGAAGAACACCGGCACTGATGGTGAAGGTGTCTGAGAAAAATCCGTCAATCGCCACTTGCAGAGAGCGATCCTTAAGGAAGGCTAGACAACCATGCACAGAATCGACTGGGCATATCATATGATCGCCGTTTACTCAGAAGTCTCTCATGCAAACACGATCAAAGGCTTTAGAAATGTCCAGTGCAACAGCCCGAGACTCCTCATGATGTTCGATTGCGTTGTTCCAAAGATGGGTGACATAGACTAGAAGATCTCCAGTTGATCTGGACTTCCAAAAACCATATTGATGATTGCTGATAATGTTGAAGCTTTCCAGGTACTTTAGAAGATGTTGGTTAATAGCTTCCTCCATTACTTTTGATATAACTGAACGCAATGCGACTGGTCGATAGTTGCTAGGCAGGGTTCTCTTCCTTTCTTTGGTATAGGCTGGACTCGCGCCGTCTTCCAGCAAGATGGAAATACTCCTTGTTTGTAGGATAAGTTAAAAAGTCTGCAAAATACTGGTGTTAGTTCATCGGCGCATCTCTTGAGAACTATAACAGGAATTTCGGACTGAATTGCAGGAATGTTGGGTGGTGTTCTTCCCTGGAAATCTACAGTGGAATGCGATAAAAATAGTTCAGCAAGTAAGTTTGCTTTGTCTCCGGCTGTGGATGCTATTGTACCATTATGAACTATAAATATTTCAATTGCAAATAATAACAATAATAATAATACATGCCTCTTATGTAGAACCACCAGGAAAAAAAAATTTACAGATGTTAAATGGAAGGAAAAACCTATACAACGTACAAACAATACAAAAATATTTGTTTTAATATCAAGCTTAAATAAGTATAAATATCCTATTTTTAATAATTATAAAAAATAATTAATAATAAGAGAGAATATCTATATTATAATAAAAGAAGGTTAATAAAACATATGTACCTATATCGACGCATATTGAAAATATCGTGGATACAAAAAGTGAGAAATGTGGAGGTGCTTGCCCGGATGAGGAAGCCGCTGGAACTTCTAGTTACAATCGAGAAAAGAAAATCAGAATACATAGGGCTTATAATGAGATGAGGAAAGTATGAGCTCCTCAGATTAATAATTGAGGGCAAAATTCAGTTGGATGAAGGCAAAACTCTCGGTTGAAGGATCTGAGGAGATGGTTTGGATGCACATCGACAGATATTGTTAGAGCTGCAACTTCAAAAATTATGATTGATAGACGGATCGCCAACCTTCGAGCGGAGACGACGGATTAAGAAGAAGAATAAAACATATTACTGGCACACTATAGAAATATGCCGTGAGAGTTGTGCGAGTATGATATGAAAGAACATAAACTTATTCTACCTATCCCCTACTATGTGTACCGTCTACCAAATGCGCCGAGGCTAGGAAGTATCCTAATTTCATAATTAATTGAGTTGGGTACCTTAACAGCATTATAACTAAATGACCTATGAATAGAGCAGTCTTGTGGTGAGGAATACTATACAAGTCAGAGTGGCATGTATTAAGCGTATGAGTTTCTCGATGTTTAGTTATTTTGCAATACAAATACTGAGGACATTGGGATCTCGTCAATCTATACAGGAAACGTGCCAACTTCAGTCGAAAACGTTTTGTAGCAAGTACCAATATTTCTTAGTAAAAATGGAAATATCTCGATGAAGGTTAGATATTTAAGATCAAACAAGTTTACCTTTTTATATAGTTGATAAATTGTCATCCTTTGAGGATATTGGATTAAAAATACTAGAATGGAAAAAAAATCATAGATTTATTAAACCCAATGTATACAACTGGCGTCCTCTAAGGTGAAACTTAAACAAAAATTTTACAAATTCTTATTTCTTATCAAAACATCATACCGCCAACTACGATACATTGAACCATTTTCAATTTATTGCTTATTTTCGAAAATAAACTTTTATTTTCACGCACTGTATTGAGACACGGCTAATTTTCCACTTAATTTTGGCCGCTGTAAAAGTTTTAATAAATAAATATGCTCATACAGATGTTGACCAACAAAAACAGATCGTGATGGAAAACATGTATAAATGTAACTTTTCCTGGTAGTTTAAGTGCGAACATTTGCATTTTCGTTTTATTGCACCTCGCTTTCATAAAAATAACTGGCAGCCGTAGCTTAGATACCTTTCAAAACTAGAACAAAAATGGAGCGAATAAAATCGCGAAAAGGTCAATTGCCTTCGAGACAATGCATGGGTCGATATCTGTGTGGTAAATTTGCTTACCTTCTTTTGTAACTTTATCATTCGTATATAAAATGTACATGGAATGGAGAAGTTTGAACCTGTCTACCAGAATACTACTTGAGCACTTTTGGTATATGAGGGTAAGGGCGAGAATATCGCGGTTCTGTCAAATTGGCAGTTCTTGAAGTCATCTTAAAAAATTTTGTTGGTTGTGAATTCTACTTAAAATTCGGCATATTTTTATATAGCCCAAACGTAATAATTATCTATTATACTCACTATAGTCTGTCACTATGGCTTGAATGCTAGAAGAAAATGGGTTTTATTCGGGTTCGGGTTAAAAGATCTGAGAATCCGAAGAAGAAATTTGTTTGGAATATTGGCATTCACTATACAATATGCGGATCTTTAAAATGAAGATATTTTGACGTAGTAGAAAATCGCCTAGTTACCTGGTTGCTATATCCATTCATTTAACTGAAATAGCGAAGTCTGAGGGGCCTAGAACCGGCCTTTGGGATAAAAAAACAGGTAACAAAAACAACATTAGATATATGGTTGAAAAAACAACACCTATCTCGATGGCAAGGGTTACCTGGTCAAATACACGCACGGGCCGCAATTGGAAAACCATCGAACAGACTATCGAATGGGATGCTAATCCTGACGCGGCCCCAGTTGAAACAATTAATGGGTCTGCTAACAGGCCACTGTCACCTGCGAAAGCACCTTCAACGGATAGACGACAAAATGTCTTCGGGAACATACGTGGTGACAACCTCTCACATGCCAAGCTTGGTAGAAGGTTACTGGATCTCATAGAAGGAACAAATATCTTCTAACAAGATCCTGGTAAAATACGTTTCACGAAATTTGGATACGACTTAATGATTTCCTGATTAATGTAATCAAATGAAATAACATTTTTTTTTAATATTACTAGTCATATTTATTTACATTTATAATGTCATTCTATAGATAGTTCTGTTTCGCTATCGCTATCCTCATCAAAATTAATTAATTAATTAATTATACGATCCAGACTAATATACGAATTTTCTACAGTAATTACGCGACGGACTGAATTTTTTCAACTACCTGGGGGAATATCATTAAAGCATTTTCGTATTAATTCTACAACACTAGAACTTAAAGTCGGAGAAATATTTTCAGACCTAACCAGTGATTTTAATTGGTGCCACATATGGCCAATCGGGTTAAAAATGCAATAATAGGGTGGGAGCCGTAGGACTGTATGTCCAATTTATTCTGCCAATGTGTCACAAACATATACTTTTTTTATACAAAATGTCTTTAAAACTTCTAAAAGATCACTTTTTTTATAACTTTCTTCAAAATATATATCATTCGCCGTCATGTAGTTCTGAATCTCCAATTTTGTATTATTTGAGCTTAGAGCTTTATGTAATTGGCGACTGTGATAGCTCGCATTGTCCATTACTATCATCCTATTCTGAGGAATGTTTGGTAAAAGACAATTCTTGAACCATTCCTCAAAAGTGATAGACGTGTTTTGGACTTCCATTGTCTTTATTTCATTTAAATCACAACGTTTCAACTGGTAAGTATCTCCAGTCGTCATTCACCTGAAGACGACTGGAGATACTTACTTCTTTAATGGCATTTGGCACCCAACCGTTTTCTGACCCAACATGTAAAATGCTTATTCTTTATCCTTTATTTGACGGAGCTTTTGTTTTACACTTATCGGAAGAATCAGACCAGCCTTTGGATGGCGTTTCATGCGTCTCAAACCAAGTCTCGTCGAGGTAAATTATAGGACGGTTTTTAGAACGGGATTTCCTTACAGAAGTTATATACTCATGACGCCATTTTTGTAAACGGTGGGATTCCATGAGTACTTGCCTTTCGTAAATTTTGCGGTATCTGAATCCCATTTCCGACAAAACTATCCAAAGGCTAGTGCGGCTACAACTTATTTGGGTTTCATCATTGGTGAGCCGTTGCTTAAGAGAATCTAATGTAGGTACGCGTTGCTCTTCGTACATGATGTAGATTTTTCGCCTTATCAAGTCCTTGCCGTTTTCGTCGAAACATTTGGTGAAACCGGCATCTTTACGCTTCTTTCTAGATTTAATGGAATTTGACGAGATTCTTTTCACTGCAGTCAGAGGTATCTCAGTCAAATCAGACGTTTCAGTCGCAGCAGCACTAGCATAAAGTCCTCTGTTGAGTAAAGAAGTATATACTCTTTTTACAATTTCCCTAGCATCGAGAGATAAATGCATTTTCTTCACTGCAACACTAGAAGAAGCACCATCAATGTTTTTCCATGGACGCCACATACTGTTTTTTTATACGTTTGGTAAAATAATATCGGTAATACAACTAAACTCTTCCAGCAAGAAATAAAAACTAACAAATTTTACCACAAAAAGATATTTAAATATAAATTAAGCAACCTAACCTACCTGATGTGCCTATATTTAATTATAATTATTACAATCCGGTCCTTTCCACATAATAATAACAAACGGTCATAAGTAATGGGATCGCCCCAGGTACTTTTACTGCAGTCATTAAGTTATATCCATTTTTCGTGGAACAATCTTTACACAATAAGCAGGTAGGCTGCAGTGATAGAAGTTCGGGTCTTTAAACCGAGCCCGGCCTTTAACCAACCAACTGAAATAGCCATCACATCAATTTCGTAGATTGTGAAGGAAACAGAAAATATCATGTGGGATTAAAAAAAAATTTCATGAATCGAATTTTCATAATTACAATCTCAAACTGTTCTTATTTTATCACTATAGCCCCTTCGACATTTGGACTGAGTTTTAAATTATTCTTCCTTCTATTTAATTTTCTGATTTAATCCTACAAATTGAAATGAAATTAGGTAACATCAGACAAACCATGTAAACAATTACAAACTGTTCCGACTCCATTGTCAGGAACAAAGGACTTTAATCACCGTTTTACGTGGTTAGTTTTTGTCAGTGATGTTTTGTTCGGGCTCAACCTAAAATCAATTTTAATCAAGATGCAAAAAGTACTGTCAATTATTGTTTCGTTCGGGTATTTAATTTGAATATTTCGTTTACCTCAAATAAAATAATTTAAGAGCAGTCGCTAATATAGGGTGAGTCGGGAGGAATTGGCGAATCTTCAGGAGTGTTTCGCGCAGTGAAAATAATGTGATAAAACTCATATGCCGAATTTTCAAATAAGTACAGTGGGAGAATGAAAATCCCGGGCATAGATCATCAATTTATGTAATTTTTGAAATTTTCGGTAAACTGCACTTTCTACCTATACTCATTTTATATCTTTCGTTTTTTAGTAGATTCATATACATGATGTTATGCAAATGACTTATTATATTTTAAGATGAAAATAAAATGAAGAAAAATAACCATTAATGGCGCTTTGAATTATTAAGCGAAATATACACTTCAAAAGAGTTTAGCGCATTATAGGCGGTATTGTCATATTGCAACACAGAATTGTAAACGCACGAGTTCAGTTTTTGACAACAATACTTCTTTTTCAAACTTTTTAGAAAGAAAACTATAATTTTACCTTACATACCCTCTTACCTTTGACCTTATTTGAAAATAATCCGTTTTATAATTAAATTCCATAAAAAAAATAAAACACAAAAAGTATGTTTTGGAACAGAACCAATAGTATCTAGATAATATTACACAAATTTGAAATCACATCACAACATTTATTATTATAAATAATTTCATAACAGGAAAGAAATCGGATAATGATACAACGAACAAAACGTTTAAAATTCGTATACATCAAGCACGTGGAACCCCCGGCAACGTCATCCAACACCGAGTATCGAAACATACTTAAGCAATGATACCGAAGGTTAAACATATAAATAATCGCGCGGCGGTTATCCAAGTAAGGGTGAGACACGCAGTGTGATCTGGCATCACTGTAGTTTACTCTAGTGACCTACATTGTTGCTAACGGAAGCCAGATGGAACGGCGCGACAGCATGTAGGCAAAAATGGTTTGTACCTTAGTATTTAGATATTCAATTAAAAAAAAAAGTATGTAGACTTTCTCTAGGACACCCAAGGAGTCACCCTTTTAAATATAATAATATAAGTTTAAACGTTTATGTTAAATATTATATTTCAACTCTAGAGTTGAAATGTATTTTTTCAACACACTTGTGATATTAGACATTTTCTAGGCAATTTATGGCTTTTTTTAATTTTTGTAGGTGATCGTAGAAAATGTTATATTATCAACAAGCAGAACGTCTTATAGAATATATTTTTTCCGTAAAGCAAAATGTATAAAAGTTTCTGAACACGCTGTATAAACGTGAAATAATACTAGGCTGTCACATGATATTGATTACGAAATTTTTAAGCTATAAAAAATTTCCATTATTTCCAAATTTCCAAAATTTCATTTAGAACTTGTGTCATTTAAAATAATAATTTCTATAATACAGCCAAAATTGAATAATATTTCTTTTTTGACCCAACCCATATTTGTCATCCAGTGAAAGTCTCCTAAAAGTTATAATTTATGTTTACTTTCAAAAAATCAGCCTTGCTAAAAATG
This sequence comes from Barypeithes pellucidus, assembly GCA_963991005.1. Classification (NCBI taxonomy): domain Eukaryota; kingdom Metazoa; phylum Arthropoda; class Insecta; order Coleoptera; family Curculionidae; genus Barypeithes; species Barypeithes pellucidus. Next base: position 27,973,897 of record OZ022562.1, read on the forward strand.
ACCACATTCGCCAGCTTCGGTCAACTAGGTATAAATAACCTTCTTATAAGGCTTAACAACACGATGATAAATGTTCGTAGTCACGCTACCGCATCAATAAGGCTCTCTTTGCCGCACTTATTGTGAACCATTTTCTGGTTTGTCAAGGTTTCCTGCTCTTTAAAGATACTCAGAGAAATGTGTTTTTATAATATGTAAAATTCAGCTAGTAAATAAATATCCAAATACATCTATTTTTCAGCAGTTGCTTTGGCTGGCACAACCTTTAGACCGATCAAAGTTACAAAATACATAGGTACATACATCGATTTTTTTGAAAATTATTAATTCAGGCCCAAGGAAAGCAAAAACTGTATTGTAGTTTGTATGTTTCAAATAATGTCAATAGTGTCAGTTAGAAGTAAGTTTTAGTGAATATATCGCATTTACAGGGAAAATTTAAAAATTGCAAATTAATTGTGCTGGCCTTTTTTATATTCATACTTTTAATCTACCTAAGGTGTAAACGAAACTTGCACCGCTTGGCCGGTGTGGCTACCAGCAACAAAAACATAATAAGTGTGACCGGTGTTACTTAATGTGACCGTTGTTACAATAATTAAATAGTTCCATGGGTACTTGAAGTTAAACTTTACAAACTTTAAAAATCAAACTATTGGAACCTTAAAATGCTTTAGTGCCAAAATAATTAACAATCTCTACTTACTTTTATAGTATTTTTTATTTTAGAACCTATTTACTTTTTGTTGCATAACTTCTTTTCCTTATTATTTCTTTTTAATTGCTACTGACAGATTATATTTGCTTGAGATTAGGTATTTTCATGAATTTACCTTCGTAGTTCTGTAAAGATACATAATTTAAAAATATTGTTAATAGGTTCGGATAACAAAAGTTGAATTGCCCGTCACACCAATATATCTCCTGTAACATCTTCATGCGTGACCGGCGTTACAAAAGAGCACAAATTCGTGGATAACAGCTAGTACAAGCTATTTCTCAACTTTTTTAGAGTGATATGATTACATATACAGGGTGTCCATTTTTGGGTAGTTTTACGGGGTATCTCCGTTATTAGTAAAGATAAAAGGATGCGGTTTTCGCAGAACTGTGCTCCTTTTCAAACAGAAGATGCCGTAATAAGAATTTTTCTAGGCCGGCTTGTTTTTGATATACGGGATGTTTTTGAGAATTGTGCATTTTGGGACACCCCCCATATCTAGGTTACCCCGTAACGTATAAAAAAGAAATAAAATGTTCTTTTTTTCGTAGTTTTTTACGTAGCACGCAGTCACGTACTCAGATTTTTTCTACATTCAATAGTTCTCTAGGAAAATAAACAAATTTGCTTTTTTTAAATGGGTCACCCTATATATTTTTTAATAATATAATTTAGTTTGTAACAAGCTTCTCAACAATATATAACACTTTATTTTTAGTCTTAGTATTAGGCTCGAAAAATGCGTTTTTGATGATGAGAGATGCAAGTTATTGAGACCAGCTAAGGGCACATCTTCTATTATTTCTGGCACAACGTTTTCCAGGATTTCCAAATATTTATTTGCATTAAGGCTTCCTTCAAATATATTATAAACTATTTTGCTATTCAATATAAAGCATGAAAAACTAACGGCAAATCTGCTTTGCCGTTCGATTGGAAATATTACATGCTGATTTTCCTGAGACCAAAACCTCGTATTCTGTCGATTAAACATGCCAGATAAAATGAGCCTCATCAGAACATATAACGGTTTTTTAAAAATTGTTTTCCCGGTTCAGATTTTGTAAATATCAATTGCTAAACTCCATACGGTGCTGTGCATCACCAGGATGTAAGTTTTGTACACGGTTGAATTTATATGGCTTAAAATTGCGTTTATTAGTATTGTTTGCAGTCTTGATTTAATTATTCCGATCGAACCTTCAACTTTTCTGCAAGAACTACTTGAATTTATTTCAATTGTCTCGCGATTATCCTTGTGATAGATTTTAGGGCGAGGTTTAGAAAATGAAACGTGTTCAATTAAATTTGATTTTATTCTTGAAAAAATTCGTTTATCCGCTTGTCGTCTTTCGGGATATCAACAAGTAATTTAAGAAAATTTATAAGTTTCATAGAATTACTACATAAGGGCTTATATTTACCTATTAAAATACACTTCTAATGCTCCATCTGCATTTTGGTTACACTGGATATAACAAACGAGCATGTCGTACTTCTCAAAGTTTACATGCTCTGCCATAATTAGGACAAACTGATTTTCACTATTAATTAGAAATTTTAAAACAACTTAGAGGACCTGAATGCTCTGACAGAATTAGAAGATTTTATTATTATAACACATAAGAATGTGTTCTTTTGTTTGTTTTAAATACCCGTCATGGTTTACTAAAAAAAAATGATATATTTTGAAAAACGTATATTTTGGGCCTAATACTAAGACGAAAAATAAAGTGTTTTATATTTTTGAGAAGCTTGTTATAAACTAAATTATATTATTAAAAAATATATACGGTGACCCATTTAAAAAAGGAAACTTGTTTATTTTCCTTGAAAACTATTGAATGTAGAAAAAATCTGAGTAAGTCACTGGATTGTACGTAAAAAACTACAAAAAGAACATTTTATTTCTTTTTGATACCGGGGTAACGGAGATATGGGGGGTGTCCCAAAATGCACAATTCTCAAACACATTCCGTATATCAAAAACAAGGCGACCTAGAAAAATTCTGATTACGGCATCTTCTGTTTGACAAAAAAGTTTACTAATAACGGAGATACCCCGTAAAACTACCCAAAAATGGACACCCTGTACTCAATAAAATGACCTTGTGTAGTATTTTTTCCTTAATTAAGACTACTATGTCTGAGTTAACCCTATGACCGGCAGTACAACATAAAACATACGCCTGGTAAAAAGTAGGCAATGTTCTAGCTTATACTTAAATATATATAATAAGAAACTTACCTAAATAACCGCATGCTTTACACAAATTCAAACACATATTTGTAAAACTATTAGGGTGACCTCTAGTGGCAATATCTGCCCTGACTAGCCATACATGAAACGGAACTTCTGGTTAATAATTGCATTAGAGAAAAATCAAAAACAGGAATATAATTCATGATTTCAATACTGGATATTTCCTCTCCTGACCCTTATGACTGCTTCCACTCGCCTTAGTAGATTTTCAAAGAGTCTGTGCATGTAGTCTTGTTTCAAATTGTTCCAAATCACTTCCATCGCATTTTGAAGTTCGTTCAGGTTACTGAGTGTAACCTGATGATGATGAGTCGCCCATCCTAAATGATCCCAAATGTGCTCGATTGGATTAAGGTCCGGGCTGCGAGCTGGCGAATTCATAGCTGTAACATGAAGTTCCTCGAGATACTCATGTACTATTCTAGCAACATGCGGTCTATTTTCTAGGAAGTATTGAAGGAGTTCAAATCCTAGCGGAAACAACTTTTTCACTTTGAGGAATCATATTTCTCGTTAATTATTTTGCATTGCACATTGCCATAATTTTTCCCACTGATATGAACCAATACTATAAGGAACAGTTATGTTCATGTTAACTAATAGCTTTGTTTGATAGTATGAATACCCAGGTCATAAAAACAAACAAAATAAAGGCAATCTGCGCAATTCTAGCCAATAAGATTTAATTTAGTTTCGTTTAAAATAAACAAAAGGTTTTAATTGGAAACTTCGGATCAAAGTTTTTGCTATACCGCCGCTTTATTTATTACAAAACCAATCTAGCTTTCATCGAATGCTGCAGAAATATTCCGGAGATTTAAGTAAAGTTCGTTGGTGGAGTGCAGTAAATAAACCGTATTCTGTTTTGTATTTCGAATAAAAAGTTAAAATGCAATGAGATGATAATCTTAACTCTGAAATACAGATTTTTTTCCTTTTTATGCACTACCAAGGAATAATAATTGTAAATTGTAATAAATACATGAACAAACAGCGCTTCGCGTGTACAATTTGTAGGTATGAATTCAAAATGACTTTTGTTTTAATTAAACTTATCTTACCTGTAAAAATAACAATACAATTTTTTTGGTTCTATCCATGCCAACAGAACATAAAACAAGATTTTCTTTAAAAAAAAAATATTAATAATTACAATACAGGGTGTTATGGAATTGCATTATTATATTTAAACCCGCAAATCCCGAGTTTAAAACAAAGTACGGGAAAATAAAATAGAGATAAGGACTCGCAACCCCAACCAACATCCCAGCCCCCCCGCGCCCCCGCTAGATTTAGCAGGCCTAATTTTTTGGAATAAATTGTTGAAAGATTTCCTTTCCGTAACTGGTTAGAAAAATAAGATCTTTCAAAACTATTGTCGGTTTTAAAAGCTGTCACTTCAATGTCAAAAATAGAAGAAATATACCAAAATCAATGATTTCTTAAAGATTGTATGAAACGCTTAGTTATTGAGATATTTATTTTTTAAGTGCCCTTCATTAAGGTTTATTAGTAAAATGCATTTTTCCGCATTATAAATTCGAAAATGTATTTTTTTCAATTAACTTAATCAATTGGAAATGTTGGTCTTTAGAAATGAAAATATAAATTGTACCATTTAGGAGGAGATCATTTCGGAAAAAACTATAAATTGTGGCTTATAGATATTTAGATATTTCCCAATCAAAAAGTTAACATACATGGAAAGAAAAACTTAGTTAAATTTACTATAAAATTAATCATAATTTATCGCTCTATATATGACGGTACAACTTCTATTAAGAAATGCCATTAAATTACAGCAATTTTTGAAACTGAATTTTTAGTAATAATTTTACAAAAATATTTATTAAACCATTTATATGAAAAGTTTTTATAAAATTTACTAAGATCTTTACTAAAAATTACACGTCGAGTCGCCAAGCGGTCACCCATCCAAGTGACTTCTTCTGACGATGGTATATTCGCTATATTTAAGTTCGCTACCAATCATCACAATAATAGTTAGTAATGAATCATACATTTTAAAATATTTAACTATACTCGCCGGCACAAAATTCCGTCACCCTGAAGTTTGATATTTTATAACTTAATTATTTTTATGCTATTTTCATGATTTTGTTATCAGTTTGCAGATCCGTTTATTGTGTTTTTCCTGAATTATTTTGTAAAGTAAAATTTTTCGATTAGGGTATATTATACAGGAGTAAATCAAACTGTTGTTTCTTGTGGTAATTTCAAAACACCCTGTAGGAAAATTGAGGTGGATAATTTTATTTACATACTGTTTCTTGTTATCTTTGATGTATTCTAAACATTTCGTTCCTTGATTCATTCCATTATCTCAGTTCTGCTGCGAGCTGCAAAATTTTAAATGAAACGATGTTATTTTTAGAAAATGTATGTCATGGGTATTTCCACCGAAGCACGCACCAATCTTGTATTTGCTGGGCTCTAATCGCCCATATTGAGGAAATCATCCAAGAAGTTTTTATTCCATTTGCTCCTTTTAGTGGGAACCAATTTAGATTAATGCATTATAATGCTAGACCTCACGTTGCACATGTAGCGAGCGAATATCTGGATGAATTTGGTCTTCCAAGATTGGAATCTCCCACATGGCTTTCAACTCAATCGAACATTTTTGATATCAACTTAAAAGGGCCGTTCGTCGTCGTCCTGTATAACCATAAACCAATACTTCCGACTGACACGGAAGGATAAGTACCTTATTCATTCGATATCATGAAGACTGCGAACTGTCATTGCTGCGAGAGGAGGAAATATACGATATTAGAATTGTTTTTGTTAATTAACGTTATGATACACCTACTGTTTGTTGTTCTTAAAAAAAATTGGCTTCAAATCAGTGTTTCGTTTAAAATTTTGCAGCTCGCAACATAAATGAGATAATGGAATGAATCAAAAAAGGAAATGTTTAGAATACATCAAAGATTACAAGAAACAGTATGTAAATAAAATTATCCACCTCAATTTTCCTTGATTTAATACAACAGTTTGATTTACTCCTGTATAATATAGCCTAATCGAAAAATGTTACTTTATAAAATAATTCAGAAAAAACATAATAAACGGATCTACAAACTGATTCGACATTCGTTGCAAAATGTAAAATATATTTTAGTATTTACTTGATTGTACTAAATTGTTTAGAAATACTAACTCTAGTTCTTTATAAATTATGTGTATAATACACTCCCCCGACAATAAATTCCAGACAAAGATAATGTTAGTTAAGTTTATAGACTTAATTTTTTTCGATTTTGGACAACTTTTTAGCAAAGTGTAGACTTGTGTATTGGAATGATCTTCTGAATTTTAGTTCTCAAACAATACTTATGGCTTGATCTTTATACATGCAGAAATAGTTACTATTTTACCATACAAATTTGGAAAGAAAGTCATGCAGTTTTTTAATTTTATTCAGAATTCCCAACATAACATTATTTTATCGAGTAGCATGAACAAATATCCAAAAATTAATTGCGTGTATTGTAACATCGTGTTCTTATCATTTTTACTATGTGACGTAGCGTGCTTTCAAAGCAGTTTTGAATTGCTTCTTGAGGAATATTTTCTCATTCTCCAGGATGGACTGTTCGCAGATCTGGCAATGTTTATGGGTGTCGATTGCGAACACGTCTACATCGCATATCCCATACATGTCCCATTAAATTTAAATCTTAATATTCACCTCCTCTAAATACCCATTTACAGCCCGTAAACTAGAAAGAAGGTGTTTTAATTGCTAGACTTGCTTCATATTATTAAACACAACAGCCATCCCTGAAGAATGGGAAAATATTCCTCAAGAAGCAATTCAAAACTTCTCATTGAAATGCCATGTTGCATGGTAGAAGTGATAAGAACAGTAGGTTATAATAATACACGCTATTAATTTTTGGATATTTGTTCATGCTACTCGATAAAATCATTTAATGTTATGAATTGTGAATAAAATTGAAAAATTGCACGACTTTCTTTCAAAATTTGGATTTTCCTTTAAAAAACAGATATGAACGTGAACCGAAAAACATTGTGGATATCATTCCAAGAATACAAGTCTACACTTTGCTAACAATTTCACCAAGATCGGATAACAAGTAAAAAAGTTACAGGACTATAAACATAACTAACAGTATCTTTTTCCGAAATTTATTGTCAGGGAGTTTATTATTATTTTAATACGGATTATTAATTAAAATCTAATTAATACTATATCTTATAGGAAATCGTACTTAAATAATTTCACTACAAAATTTTTGACGTGTATTATTGCTACAACTACACACTGTGCGAAAAAAAAAACGGAAATCTTTTTTTGTCGTAAATTAAGGTATAGTTTTAATTAAGGTCGTGAGCTCCAAATTAGTAAGCATATCAGACCTTACAGACATTTTCATTTAGCACATGTTCGCCTGGTTGAGGTAAATACAATTAGTACAGTGAAATGCACTGAGTCCACCTAAAAGCTAACACAATGGAATTAACAATAAGGTCGTGATCGGCGGACTTAAAAGGACGATAGAATCTGTAACAAAGCAATGGGGCGAAAGTTATATGCCATTTCTGAACTTCTGTAATTGAAACTGAAAAAATTAACTTCGTTTCGTTTCGAATTATAATTGGGCGTGAGGGGATTATTTAATATTTTAGACAAATAAAAATTGAGGAGATGTACCGGGTGGTCAGCTAAAAATGGTGAACGGACATAATTTAAAAACTAGTAATCCTAGAGCATCCGAATAATTTTTATTTTCAGTAGAAGTGCCCAAGAGGAAATGCTGGAAATTATTTTCGAGTTTCTACGACCAAGGTTGAAATTAAGATTTTCTTCGTGTTTTGACTAATTGAGAGATCGCAAACACCTGTATTTTAATATTTCCATATTTCCTAATGCTTTTTGTTTTAACCAAATTTTCCATTCCAATAAAATAAAATGGTGGGATTTCAATTTTTCTTTTCTAAATAAATTCTCCGGTTTGACTTAAACGATTTAACAATTTTGGAATTTTGGGTTAACACCTCGTATCATTAGGTTCCATCAAAAATAAATATTTGCGTTTTATCCTAAAACCAGAATTAAAATTCAGAACTAAAAATGTTTCATAAGGTATTTATTTATAACATTTTTCTTAATTTAAATTATGTTAACTTTAGTTTATTTCAAAATTATTTTTCTGCTGCAAAAGTTTTACTTACATTCGTTGTAAATGACCGCATATTCACTATACAAGTTCTCTACCAATAATCTGTTACGAAGATTGAAATTATAAGGATCAGTTGCATCTGATTTAAGTATTTTTCTTGTGAAAAACATTTTAATAACATTTTATTTTAAATTCGGTTATTTTCACAATAAAAACTACTTAAAATGCAATAATAGTTTCAGTAAAATTATTTTTACTTACATTCGTTGTAAATGAAGGTATATTCGCTCTGCAAGTTCTCTACCAATTATAGTTTTTAGAATTATACCGTTGATCTTTTGACTGCAATAAAACTTCATTATCCCTTGGACCATAAAATAAATTAGGAAATCCCAAATTCTAAAACCTTTTCGAGCAGGTATACAAATTCAATTTATACCTATGCCTGATGCATATATAAATACAAAGTGATTTTTAATAATTTTAATCTTTAGTGGTTTTCCAGCGAGTAATTTTTAGTTAGACTTATTAGTGGTAGAATGTGGCGGCCTTGGAATTGTGCTGATAGGGGGGCATCTTCAAGTGTCATTTTTAAAAGAAAGCATTTATCTACCGATGCCAAACTAATAATTAAAAATGTGTATCAATCGTTGTTGAGTAGAAATTTCAATTCGATGGATGCTTTAGCAGAGACGTCTACTTAGACAAAAACTCCTTTATCTTCGGTAAGAGACATAGTACTTAAACCTGTTAATCCTAGAAAAAATCAGATTGATTCTGGCACATTTAGAAGCATTGACGAAAATGACATGGATTTATTAAGAAGAAAGATTTACCAAGTGTATGAGGCACAAACTGTACCCACATTGATTTCCCTCAAAGAGCGGCTGATTAAAGAGGAAACAAATATCTCTTGTAATATTAATGGAATCTCAACGTTTACAACGTTTCTTACAATTGTATGATTACAAATGTTCAACCCTTAATTATAAGTTTAGGCTTAGATGAAGATAGTGATAGTTATACAGAGTTAAATTTTGGATAAATTATCAATAGTTTCTTAGAATTTAATTAATTTTTATTGTACTTGTTATCCCAATAGTTATACTTTTAAATTATATTATTTTCAATTATCATTAATTGTTATCATTATTTTACAATTATTATAGGTACCTAAAACTAAAAATACCTATCTATTTATTTTAAATTATAAAAATAAATCATGTGGTGTAGTATACATTTTCAAGCCGGCCCTGATCCCATTTATTGAGCTTTGAAGAGGATCAGGCGTATACAATAGGGTTTAATCAGGTAGTTTATTTATGGCAGTAAGAGTCAACGGTATAATTCTGCAAGAACTATACGAATATTGTTATTATAGGGATCTATTCCATCTGATTTAAGCCTTTTTCTTATAAAAAGCATTTTTACACCACTTCATTTTAAATCTGGTCATTTTTACAATAAAAAATACTTAATGTACCATACTTCTTAAAATATTTAACTACACACAACTAAAAGACTAAATATATAAATCATCCCCACCACCATTTTATCAACTGAATCAATCAAACATCAACACAATACCTAAAGTTATAATTAGTCAACAAGAATCTGAAGACGAAAATTCGATAAAATTAAAATTTCTTGAAGACTTACATACAGTTTAGAAAAATTTTGAACAAATATTTACGGATGGCTCGCTATTAGATCAACATACGGGATGTGGCTTTTAACATCAGAATAAAAATATATCAGGGGAATTCAGACTACGAGAGGATGCATCAATTCATACAGCAGAATTATGGGCAATCCTGGAGGAACTTAGATACTGCCTAGATTATAAAGAAAACAGTTTTTTGCTATCTTCTCAGATAGCAAAAGCTCACTGGAGGGAATATCAAACTGTAAAAATAGAGCACTTGCCAATCACATTATTGTTGGAAAGTAGATCAATTGGCCAAAGATACTACCAAAATCCATTATGTCGGTGGGGATTTTAAAATTCCTTCCTCCGATATAAAAAAAATAATAATAAGAAAGAAAAAAATAATAATAATAAGAAGAAAAAAAATATATAAAAACATCAAACAAATAATATAACATTATTAATTAATAAAAAACTAAAATATATAAACATAGAATAAATAAATAGTAAAAAGCATTTTTACAACACTTCATTTTAAATTAGGTTATTTTTACAATAAAAGATACTTAAAGTACAATAATAGTCGTCAGAAATGAACCAAACATTTTAAAATATTTATCTACTCGAGCTTTAAATAAATTATTTTTACTTACATTCCTTGTAAAATTTAAAATATATTTTAGTATTTACTTGATTATACTAAATTGATTAGAAATACTAACTAGTTTTCTATAAATTAATATGTGTAAAATATTATTTTGGTTCGGATTATTAATAAAAAATCTAATTAATACTATATTTTATAGGAAATCGTACAACAGAATCTTTACAATAACAATTTTACTATAGTGTTAATTCCGTGTAGAGTCTTAGGGTGTTCAGGCAAAATTTTCAACCAGGCGAACAGGGTACTTTGAGGAATAATATATTACGTACCGAGGTGGAAAGTGTTTCATTCCTGTAGAGAGAGTCGGTAAATCTCAAGACAGTATTGAAACTTTTCACCGAGCTTTGTGTACTATTTTATTTACAATCATATATAACATCCACTTCTTAGATTAAAATTATTATAATAAGATAAATGTCATTTTGACTTTTCCATTGAAAAATTAGACAGACATTTCAAATAACCACAGGTGGTAAAATAACGTAGGTAATAATACACATCAAGATGGAAAGTATCATTTTTTGAATATGGTTTCCATATCACTAAACAATATATTATTTTAACAACAGAAAAATGTTATCAGATAAGGAATTTGATTTTGCTGCTACTCCACCAAAAATGCGAGAAGCAGCAAAAATAGTAGAAGAAGATCTTCTGCCAACTAAAAGCCGCCCGAGATATGACAAGGCATATAACTGTTTCAAAGAATGGTGTACGGGAAACAAAGTTCAAAATCCTGGTTCTGAGTCGGAGCTACTAGCTTATTTCAGTGAAAATGCCAAGACAAAGAAGATATCAACGATTTGGTCACAATATTCAATGCTGAGAACCACTCTATCAATTAGGGAAAAAATGGACATATCTAAACACGCAAGGCTATTAACATTTAAAAAAAAGTGTGTTCTTATATTATTTTCAGATATCGATTTTTTAAAAAAGTTATAAAAAATAATTTACTTTCCACCCGGGTGGAAAGTAAAAGTAAAAAAACGTCAACTTTCCACCTTTCAAATATAGTTGAAATGTCATTATTACATGCATGGTTGTAATTAAAATTATTTTTTATGCGTCTCATAGACTCAAGTTTTATACAGCAATTCTTAAGTTGTGTAAATTTGGCTGTTAATATTCATCATCAAAATATCATTGCTTAAAGTTTAAACAAATTTTTTAACATTTTATTGAACACAAGCAGCAGTAACGGTATCACCAACAAACTTTAATTAAAGAGAGCAAACTATAAAAAGCACAATTATTTTTTTAATGATTGCAACGATTTTTAGGAAGTATGACTAAAAAGCACATCGTTGTCAAACGAATTAAGAACTTGCAGAAGTTTTAGTTGTTGTAGTTCTGTACCAAAAGTTTTAATTGCACATCAATTTGCGGAAGTTGTTATCCTTAGTTAAAAGAACAATTAGGCTTTTAACGAATTCCCAGAAATTATGTCTTGAGTGATTTGTGAACCAGACTGGAAACTGTTCTTGCTTTTTTGCTTTTAACGCAAAATTATTTAGATCTATTCAAGCTAATGGTAAAATATTCTATAATATCTGTTACATCATGTATGGGAACGGGAACGTAAGTGTGTGTTGTATTATTATTATTATTATCGTATGGTGCATTTATCAAAAAATATAATAGATCATGATGTATAGGGTTATATACAATACGGTTTTTTAAGTTTGTAACGGGTAAGTGTTGAGTGTTTACACCACATATTAACAGTATATTGCTAATACCATCTGCAATTATGTACCCGCTATGGGCATCGAAGAGGGCGTTGTGAGTTTGAGCAGTGCGTAAATTTCCTTGTGAAAGTAAACATTCGACGGGACCGGATTTCAACTGTTTTAATGGAAATTTCACTGGTTAGTTAGGAAAACCATTGCAATGAACATTCCGATTTGTCCGATTTAAGACAGCGTTCCATGCATACGATTTTTGACGATATGATGATCCGACGGTGCCCTAATTATTGTAAACTTTTTGTACCAAATTCCGTCCGAATATTTGTAACAATCGACACGATGAGAATAATTTTAACTTTCATCTGACGTCGTTTCTAACCTCACTTTTTTCTAAACCAAAAATTAAGAATGAATGACTATATTGACTATTTTGGGAATTATTATCAGCTACTAATGCACCAAATTAAAAATACATTAATTATAAGGTTATGTAGTGACCACATATATATTATATTGTATACGAGTGACAATCTCTTCTTTTTTTACACGCTTTTTAGTGAAATTCGGTTCCGAAGATAGGATAATGTGATAAGCAAAACATTTTCATATACAGGGTGTTATGGAAATGACGTATTATATTTAAATGGGTGAGTCCTGGGGTGTCCTAGAGAAGCGCTACATATTTTTTTTTAAATCGAACATTTAAAAAGTGGGGTAATTCACCCCTATACTCACCCGGTTACTCGTCGGCACATTCATATATGATCATATTACATTGCCAAGCTGTGTAATCAACAGATGTTCAGGCCCAATGTTGCCAACTGTGTAAAAAATGTAAAACTTTAGATTCTTATAAAAATAATATTTAGTTTACCTAGTATCCAAATAGAAGTGAATCCAGGTGCCAGTACACTAGCAAGTAATCCAGGGCACAGACATCTTCAGGTTTTTGTTTTCTTTTTCTATGGGAAAAGATTTATGCTCATCACGTACCCTGATGATAATGTGGAACTGCATAATAAGGACAAACCCCATTCGGCCTCTTATTTCCAATCTCTCGGAACATTTGCACTAAATCACTTAAAGAAACACACAGACACCAACGAGTTTCCAATTATTTTTTTTTGAAGATATGCACTTATTATTAGATTACACAAAAGCAATAAATACTAATGCATAATTACACTTTACAATAACCTACCGTACGCATAAAACAACAGCACTATAGGATACAAATTATTTCGCAATAGAAATTCAGAAATAATAAAAACGCTAATTTCTAATGGGCTAATCAAATTTATTAATCCTTTACTGAAGAAGAATGATGAAATAATTATGTTGATAGACCCTTCCATCCCTTTAAAATAAATAGTCTCGTCTAACTAGCGCGGTTGCCATTTCCGAGACTATCATTATACAGAAAAGTATTACAGATGGAAATTCTGCATTTTATGAATATAACCTTATAAAGCATCGAAAGTGGCAACGCTGTATTTTTAAGTATTAATCCCAGCCGCTGCAGTCGCGTAAAGAATAGGCAACCCGATTGTCCAAGATCAGCTGTTTAAAATTAGCCGGCCGGTTTCCTAATGTTTTTTCAAGCAGATTTGTGTGTTAAATTGTGTGTTAACACTTAAACCCGAGTTTAAATTATTAAGTTATCTGTTCTTTTCGCGACGGCAGTGCCCCAGTCAAGCAATTCAATATCGATCGACGGAACCAACGTGTTATTTATTTTTAAAATTTTTAGATGTTAAATACATTATTTCCCAGACCACTCAGACAATAAGAGCTTATTTTTGTCTACACAGTAGCACTTTAAAATACTAATTCAGATTGAATGGTACTTCGATGTGTTCATGAGATGCGATTGTGAGATTATTGTGCCGGTTTGTTTTTGTTCGGGTTCCCTAGGTACTTGGTATTTTTTTATAAATTAAGTTGTATTTAAATAAATAAGTCCGAAAAGCTAAATAAAATTGCATTTTTTTCTAAAGGGCAAGTGGCATTTATAAACTTTTAAGTTGTCCAGATCTGACGGGTGTAGTTCGAATTGAACAAATGAGAACATACCTGACCATTTATAAACTCCGCGGCGGTTCGTTCGAGTCAGTTCAAGGTTATAAATCAGAGATTGTTTCCCAGCGAACTGAACTGAATGTTAAAGTTTATAATAATGTATCCTGAAAAATAAACAACTTGCAATCTGTCAAACGGTTATTGACTTTCTAAAGAGCTCCTGAAGATATAACAACACTGTTGACATATATTGCTTTGTTTATCTTCCTGACACGGGCACCACGTGGTCATTTTTGGTTTGACATAAGGTCATGTACCGGACATTTTAAATTAAAGCGCCATTTTTGGATATTTTTCTTCAATTTGTTTTCATCTCAGGAATTGCCGATTTAAATATACGTCATTTCCATAACACCCTGTATATGAAATACTTTATACCTGGTATTGATCCACGACAACATCGAATCACCACAAATTAAAACTCCTTTACAAAAATGGTTGTTAGGTAATGAAAGTTTATAAGCACTGATATACTTACAACAATGTGGATGAACCACTTTTTATTCTGTAATTTGAAAAAGCATCCAGAACCAAAGATGGCGACGAATAACAATAAACAAATAATGTCGGGCCGGCTCTGACGCGATCGATAAAATGTCCACGCTACTGCGCAAACTCAATAGACCTGCGCCATCTCCCATAACGGGGACCCTTTTTGTATTTTGGTACGTTCGTATTGGCAATATACTGTTTATATATAAAATGAATATATGAAATGAAATAAAGATTTCCGAAAGCTTGGACCAACTTTAAAGAGTACACTTTCATTTGCTGCAAAGCCCAATATTTCCTAAATAGTTATCCCTAACTAGTCAGCAACGACTACCCTTCCTATATATATATATATATATGTGGTTTACACCTGAACTTCACATTTGACAATTTGTGAATAAATGATACTTTTGGTATACAGGGTGTAACAAATTCGTCCTTCACCATCGGGATTTCGGGAACGGTAAGAGATACGAAGTCGGTTATAATGGGGCAAAGTTGCGTAACAAAGTCCTGCAAAAAAATCAAAAATAAATACAGGGGCTTTCAAAATATTTGGAAAAAATCTAAAATTTTATTTCGGTTTTTATTTGTTCCTGACTGAACAAACCCGAAGAGATGTAAAAAATAAAATTTCAATTTCTCATTGCTACTTTTTCTTCTCCACGCGATGGCTTTATCAGAGCTTTAAATCAATAGAAAATAGCATTTTAAAAAAAATATTCTAGATCTAATGAAAATACACAATACTTGGCAACACTGTTTGGACGGATTGCCTTGTGAAATCTGCTAAAGGAGACTACGAGAATCCCCGGCCAGGAAATGTGTTATGGAGAGTTATTCAGAAATTAATAGGGTTTCTAAAAAAATATAATACACAGGTTGATCTATTTAAATTATCAAACTCCCTAATACTTTCTAGTAGAAGTAACATCATTGCAGGGCTGAAAATAGTTTTAAAAGAGAGAGCATGTCCAGTTATATAAGCTATGATATTTTCAAAGTGATCCATTGACTAGTTGTTCATAAACGTCTAATAGGCCGTCCACCATCGATCACCCTGTATGCGCTCGAAGAGATACACATTTCGTGTTTTAAAAAATCCATTTACTCGTTTTATTTTTTATTCTTTAAATAATTCAAAACCTCGAAGGAAGCAAGGCCCGAATCGTAAAATTCCCTAAAATGTCACACACTTCTTGTGTTTTTTATGCACCGTTTCCATTCGGTAAAGGGTATTTTTTCAGATTAGGTTTTAAAATTCGGGACGGTTTGGGCCTTTACCTGACTGGTATAGTAATAGCATACTCAAGATTTATTTAATATTCTGGTTGTTCTAAATGCCTTAAAGCAGAAATATAAAAATTACTGTATATATGATATATTTTAGATACTTATAATATATTCTGGGTAGGTATATGTTGCCTTATGGTTTATACAGTGCGGTTCTTTAATGTCCCCCCCTCTCTTTAACTTTTGACCCGCAAATTAATTTTTTTGGATGTGGCCTATACTGCTGTTTTAATTTAAAGGGGTGCATCGCAAACTTAATTGTGAAATACAGGGTGTTATGGAAATGACTTATTATATAAACCGGCAGATCCTGAGATGAAAATAAATTGAAGAAAAATAACCATAAATGGCACTTTGAGTAACTTATTAACTTATTGAGTAAGTTATTAAGGGAAATATACACTTTATATGAAATCTCAAAATTTACGTGGCCGCTCCTGAGGACCTTCGCAATCAATAGTTTATTGAGGCAGTCTCGAGGTTCAAAAGAGGTTAGCGCATTATAGGCGGTATTGTCATATTGCAACACAAAATTTTAAACGCGCGTATTCAGTTTTTGACAACAAGGCGTCGTTATCACTTCTTTTTCAAACTTTTTAGAAATAAAAAACTATAATTTTAAGGCACATACCCTCTTACCTTCGATCTTATTTTAAAATAATCCGTTTTGTAATTAAATTCTATAAAAAAATAAAATACAGAAAGTATGTTTTGCAACAGAGCCAACAGTAGATAATATAACATAAAATTAAATCACATCACAACATTTATTATTATGGAGTATTTCACAACAGAAAAAAAATCTGCTAATGCTACAAATAACAAAACGTTTAAAATTCGTATATGTCAAGCACGTGGAACCCTAGACAGGTATCATTCCAGCAACGAGTCTCGAAACATACTGCAGCAACAATAGTTGCGCTCACCGGGTATTCAAGCAAGGGCGAGACACGCTGTGTGATCTGACAACACTGTTAGTATACTCTAGTGACCCACATTGTTGCTAACTGAATCCAGATGGAACGGCGCGACAGTATGTGGGTAAATAGGGTTTCTATCTTGGTATTAAGATATTCGATTTAAAAAAAAATATGTAGACTTTCTCTAGGACAGCCTAGGAGTCACCTATTTAAATATAATAAGTAATTTTCATAACACCCTGTATATGGATTATTTAGATTTCAAATTTCAATACGTCCATGGATTGGATGAGCTCATTCATGGCACGTCGCTTGAACGGTATAAATAACTTCTGACGATATTGGCAGATACCCACCTGTAAATTAACACGGCAGTATACGTCAAGATAAACTATCTTCTGATATAGGAATGACAGTTTTAACTGTCAAAATCGCGAATGGGCGCCATCTTGGTAAAGAAAATTAAATAGGAAGAGGGGTCTTTCTATACACCATTTTTAAGGTCATGTTGAGTTCTTTACGATGCCAAAATATTACTTCTCTATCGGCAACATAAACAAAATGTAGGCGTTTTAAAAATTTCATAGTATTTGTTTTTGAATTATACTTTAATTCAGTATTAGGGATTATAGGACAGCCATGCCTAATTAATTACCTTTAGTTAAAAATAATGCTCATTCGAATGTTTTAAAAAAATCAAAACGCGTTAATTTTTTTTTTATGATCAAACACACGCACTATAGGAAACTTCTTTAAGTTACTCTGGGAGTGGTACATGTGCGCAAAAAGCGATTCACGTTAGTTTTGAATCGTTGAAGGTTATATTCGTTTGGAAAAACGACCTCGGGAAGGTCGTTCCATAATAAGCAATAAGCTGAATAATGATTGCAGCACATGTTCTTAAACGCCTTTTATGCAAGCGTTTTGTGTCGCGCGATAAAAATCGCGCGTTTCCTAAAGACATTGTTCTAAATGTGCGTTTTTATGTAGGACGAGCGGTTGAGCGACATTATTAAAGATTGTTTCACGAAAAATGGATACGACTTAATGATTTCCTGGGTCGGTCCCATTGTGTCGACAAGAGCTTGGCAATAAACAAGTGAAGTATGAAGGGACGGACTAAGGAAAACAAGTAATGATTATATTAATGTAATCAAATGAAATAACATTTTTTTTAAATATTACTAGTCATATTTATTTACATTTATAATGTCATTCTATAGATAGTTCTGTTTCGCTATCGCTATCCTAATCAAAATTAATTATAATTGGATTAATTATACGATCCAGACTAATATACGAGTTTTCTACAGTTATTAAGTGACGGACTGAATTTTTCCAACTACCTGAGGGAATATCATTAAAGCATTTTCGTATTAATTCTACAACACTAGAACTTAAAATCGGAGAAATATTTTCAGACCTAACCAGTGATTTCAACTGGTGCCACATATGCTCTATGGGGTTAAAAATGCAATAATAGGGTGGGAGCCGTAACACTGTATGTCCAATTTCTTCTGCCAATGTGTCACAAACATATACTTTTTTTATACAAAATGTCTTTAAAACTTCTAAAAGATCACAAATATATATCATTCGCCGCCATGTAGTTCTGAATCTCCAATTTTGTATTATTTGAGCTTGAAGCTTCATATAATTGGCGACTGTGATAGCTCGCACTGTCCATTACTATCACGCTATTCTGAGGAATGTTTGGTAAAAGACAATTCTTGAACCATTCCTCAAAAACTAACAAATTTTACCACAAAAAGATATTTAAATATAAATTAAGCAACCTAACCTACCTGATGTGCCTATATTTAATTATAATTATTACAATCCGGTCCTTTCCACATAATAATAACAAACGGTCATAAATAATGGGATGGCCACAGGTACTTTTACTGCAGCCATTAAGTTATATCCATTTTCCGTGAAACAATCTTTACCTAAAACCGCACATTACGAACAATATCTTTGCAAAACGCAGCGATTTTTACGCGGCACAAAGTGCGTTCATAAAAGGGGCCATTGTACTGCTTTCTACTTCCACACAGCCACTTTATATTGGTTTAACGATAGCTGCAGTCGTATATATCTAGTTCGGCATTAAGTTGATTACGATATTTTGTTTTTGTGACATTTTATTTCCACTTAGTGGTTCGCGGACCCCTAAGTAGTTGCACTCGGGCCCCAGTTTGAGAAACGCTGTTTTAAATCATTTACCGTCTTGGAGAATTAAATACTACTCTGCCGTGCAATACAAGAATCTAGTCGTAAAATTCTATTTAAAAATTGCACAACTTCTTTAATATTTAATTTATTGTTCTAAAATTTTATACACAGTAAGCTCTTGTTACATAGTTTCATTTTCCAAAAAATCATTGATTTTTATTAACAAATAAATAGTTAAATAAGTATTAAAAACTTACTACTGTATTTTATAGTAAGTCGACTTACTAGGTTCTTGTATTGCATTGCAGAACTTGGAATAGTATAGTAGGAATCAGAGAGCGACACTTTATTGGATGGTGCTCAAATTCAAAATGGCGAATGGGCGCCATCTTGATAAAATAATTGAATAGGAAGTGGGGTCCTGCGATATACCATTTTAAATGTCCTATCGAGTACTTCACGATCCCAGAATCGTGTGTCCTTATTCATACCGAGAACAAAATGACTGCTTTTAAAAAAATAATATTTTATATCATTTTCCTTTCCTATTTCATTTTAGATTTTACAATTTGACATAAACCATCCAAAATAGCTGGCTGACACTCAATATATCAGGTTTGTTCGTGTTACAAAAAAAAATAGATGCTTCTAAAAATACTTACTTTAGTAGATTAGCATAATTTTAAATACATATACAAAGGATTCTAATAAAATTCCAAGTGGCGAGTTTTTGCGGGTACTGTTTTATTGAGCACAAGAACCAATTAGGACTTCATGCAAAACTGGAGAGAAATCCCAGAAATTTTGTTGAACATAATTTGTGAAGTGGACTAGATAATTGGGTATTTCTCCTTTATATTCTGGCAATAAATGCAAAGTTATTTAGATTTTAGGAGTTGAATTATTGCTGCATCAAAGAACTAAATAACCGAGTATTGAATATTTAAGATTAACCGTCCTAACGAATTTACACAAGGAAAATATTCATATTCACCTAAATAATTGATAATTGCCAAGGAAAAAATATATGTAAATTGTGTTAATTGTACAACAAAATACGTTTTAGGCGATTTATTTTTTATTGTAATAAGACTACACTATACCAATTAATTATCGAATATTCCAAAGTTCACGTCCGAATTAATAAGGTGTTATTTCGTTAATACTGAACCAATTTTAATAATCCTTTTTAACTGATAGAAAATAGATTTTAGAGTTTAGGTCAGAGCAGTGATACGTCTAATTGTACGGGGTATCGCATAAATTCTAGATGCATGTAAATTTCCAAAAATTTAAATTTGACATATTATCTTACACAAAAATTGAATTTAAGATATTATTTAAACTAGACATATTAGAGATATACAGGGTATCCGCTAATTAATGTTACATGGAATAACCACAGACTCCTTATGTTAAAAATATTAGAATATCATTATATTTACCTATATCCGAAAGTTGATATTAACTGAGATACAGGGTGTTAAAGTTAAAACTTCATTTTTGTTCTTGTCGAATAACTTTGCGAGAAACTAACGATTTTGTACATTGTCTGCTGCATTATTTGCACATTTATTAGGTCATAACTTCTTTGTGCCTCAGTTTAAGATTTTAATGAAAATAATCCTTTTCTCATATTTATTACCTAAAAAAAAGGTGTATCAAGTTCAGGTCGTCCAGAGTTATCGTTTCGGAGATATTTGCATTTAAATTGTTTAGTGCACCCTGCCCAATTATTATTAATTTGCCAACAAAATTTTCTTCTTAAAATAAACAAATGAAATTTAGACATGCAGTTGCTATGAAACCTCCATTTTGTTATTTGATTGTTGATTATTGTAAGATAGCTTTGTCAGAAAATGTTTAATTTTTGAGTTTATCGGAAGTTTGTGTTTTCATTGCTGTTGGTTTCTTTCGACACGATATTTTCTAGGTTCAAAGTTATTTTAATTAAAGTAAGTTAAAGAACAATCCAATTTTTGTATTTATTATTCCCAATTACCATTACTAGAATATTAATTATCATGTAAAAGTTAATTGGTAAGCAGTAACAAAAGATTATTTGCTTGTCTGAGCTAACTCACTAAACAATTTAAATGCAAATATCTCCGAAATCGTAACCTAGTATACCTTTTTTACGTAATGAATATGAGAAAAGTATTATTTTTATTAAAAACTTAAATACTCTCAGGCATAAAAAAAGTTATGACCTAATGAATGGGCGAAGAATGCCGCAGACAGCGCCCCCTACATTATACATTAAAATATCATAAAGAAGTCAATTTCTCGTCCTAAAAAAAACATAATTATCAAATTTTGTAAAATAACGTTAGGTACTCTCAAAGTTATTAGAGAAAAACAGAAATAAAGTTTTTACTTTAACACCCTGTATCTCAGTTAATATCAACTTTCGGATATAGGTAAGTATAATTAAATCCTAATATTTTTACATGAGGAGTCTGTGGTTTTTCCATGTACCATTAATTAGCGGACACCCTGTATATGGGTTAGACACTGGGGCAATAGAATCGCCAGCCACGAGGTAACAGAAAAAAAAATACTATTTCTTCCAAACACGTTTCATGGTCGAAGAACGTTTTGTAAATTGTAAATCCATTTATCACTTGCGGGTCGGGTGTGTTCATTTCAAGAAATAAAGTCTATGATACAGAGTGTTACGCATTTATCTGTTCACAATTCGATTTTCAAAATATTTTACGCAGCAAGCTCTTAGAGATGGAATGTTTGTCCATGCCGATTGGATATTAGATATTCCCTGTTCCTAGCACTGGGTGTCATAACTGTTGTTGTTATGTTAAAACAAAATATAATATTTTATACAAAATTTAATACTCTTACAGGCAAGGAATGAAATTTGTAATTCATAGATCCTATAAACTGATTGTAGAGAACTCTTTACAATCGAAAACATGGTGACTAACTTGGTTAGTCAAGTGGCGAGAAATGTAAATTCATAGGATAGTTACTGAAGTAAATAAATGATTCTTTGTTCCTTTGATTATTGTATACTGTAGGTATTAATGAAAGTTTTGGTCTGAATAACAAATAAAATGTGTGATTTTTGACAATTTAAAAATATTACAACAATTGTTGCCTTCGTTGTACAGAAACAAAGACAATACATTAAATTTTTCATTTCAACAATCAATCCATCAAAGTTTTGGTGTTTTGTAAAGTGTACTCAATGATCGTTTGGGCATCTTTATTCATACATTAATTAATCCGAATAAACATGCCAACGAAATTTCGTAATATTTCCAAAACAACTTTTCGTGAACATGATAAATTTTATCGAAAATTTCGCACTAACATTCTTTAGCCAATCAGGAGCTTGCTTTTTGTTCCGTTACCACGGCAACTAAGAAAATTTCTGAAAATTTTTCTCCTCCTCGAGGCAGCAGGAAGTGATTACAGTGGAAATTTTTTGACGTTTGTGTATAGAATGCCATTTTGCTTGACTGAACCTGATATTTTAATTATTATATATTTCTGATTATTATAAACCTTTTACTAGACATTATTATATAAATTAAAAACAAATAAAAACAGCAAATTATTGTTATTTATTATACTTAGTTTACAAGTACCTGATTATTTTCGATTACAACGTCTAAATGTTCTTGAAATTCTTTGGCACTTCTTCTTTTTTTAATGAGGATTAAGGGAGCACAGAGTCATCAAAATTTATAAATTTTATATGTTTGATGAAATAAATGTAGTACTTCGAAACAATTTTACTTTGCTTTCGTCCACGAAGAAGTCTGCATTTGGTAGAAACCAATAGGAGACGATATTTAATTATATTAAACAAATTAGATGAATATACGTCTGACCCACAATCTTTAAATAAATACGTTAGAAACTTTAAATTCCGATGATAAATTTTAATTTCACTCAATTCTTTACAGAACTTATACGGAGGGTACTTCTTAAACCGTTCCATTTTTAAATTTAACTACTATCAGTAATCGGGGCTACGGGAGACAGCCCGCGGCGTTTGACATGGATTCCATTTCCCCATATATAGATGACTACAATACGCTGGAAAACTATCTGTATAAAATAACTTTAAATGGTAAAAAAACTTATTTTCTACCAACTTTAGTAAGTTAAAGAAATAAGGAAATAAAAATTTGAACCATTTTTACTTTGTCAATATCAATTTGATTCAACTAAAGTTGGTAAATAGGAAATTATTGCTCTCTCTTCGAACTAACAACTAACGCAATCCTCAGTTTTTCTACCTTCAAATTAATAATTTAGTACGAAATTTTCTTACCGATTCTCTCTCGTTCTTGAATTAATATACGGAAATTTTCTTCTACACGATTTTTTTGAGAAAATGATCCCTCGTTTTCGACTCGGGATAGTTTTTAAAAGATCGTGTGATCGAAAAATTTTCGATAATAATTCAAGTACTAGGGAGAGTATAAGTGATAAAAAACGAGCTTCAGTTATATCACCCTCGATAAATTTAATTATCAAAAATTGTTCTTTCGAAGAAGAAAAATTTCGAAAACATGACAAAGATAAGATCTTAATAATATAAAATATATGTTCTAACGCTTGCCTCGCAGTGGGTATTTTAGTATATGGCAATAATGATAGTAATGCGATTTGCATTTGAAATTCTCGACAATGTAGAAACGTGGAGCTTCTAACAAATATTTAAATATGTATAACATTTTGTCGAAAGCATTGCGTGCTCAAACTTAAGACTCACTGCACTAAGCTATTTTAATAATTTAGGAACAAAATCTAGTTATTTTGCTTTATTGTATAGGCCAAGGATTATAAAGTTCATTTCGTTGTTTCAGGTTTTATGGTACAGAGATACAATGCAACTAGATACTACGGAAAGGAGGATAATGGAGTCTAGAAGCTCCAAACATACGCTTATTATTCGGAAGGTGAATCGACAGGATTTCGGAAATTACACTTGCGTCGCTGATAATCAATTGGGAAAGGCTAGAAAAAGCATTCAATTGACAGGTAAGAGTGAAAACAGTTTAGTTGAAAACATTGGACGATACAGAGACCGTATTGTAAATTCGGTGCTCGAGTTATTAAATTTGGAATAATTATAATATCACGAAAGTTCAGTGCACTTTTAATCTGTTTTTTTTTATGATCAAGCACTATCACTATAAAAAAAATAGTACATTGTTTAGCGAGTAGAAAATGCCTAACATCCCTGGACGACCGTGAAGATTGCTAACACATAGTCCAGAAATGTGACTTTTCCTACGTGATAAACATACTATTTTTCCGAAAATCGTTTAAAAATCGACAGATGTTGATTAATTTTGAAGAAATCGGGAATAATATAATTCATAAATAAATGGTGCTTTGAAATTCGTAATAAAATTGGTTGCGTTAGTATGGAAACGTATTAATGTTGAATTGTCAAACTTTACGCATATAAATTTAATTGTTGGTGTTTCCGAAAGCAAAACAGTATAAAATGATAAGTGATGATGAATTTCCCATTTTTGGGACTCCTCCAGAGCTGGTTGGGGCAGTGAATACTGCTTCATTAAAATTATTACCAAAGAAATCAAGAGAAACGTACGAATATGCATATAAACGTTTTATGGACTATCGCAAGAGTAAAAACACGCGTTCTTTCTCGGAATAGTATCTACATTACGTATCAAGAGCCGAAAAGAGGCTTTTACGGACGAGATGCACCGCAAGAGTCCGGAAAAGCCTCCGACGGCCCGAGATATGTACCTACCGTATTTCTTTTTACAAGTGCTCTGAAGCTTTGATGCCAAATAAATAAAGAAATTCTTCAGACAGTTTTCCTGTCTAAATGACATGAAAACACTCGAGAATGGAGAATGTAAATATCTATTTATTATTTTTGACAAATAGGTTCGGTGGCCTAGTGGTATAGCATACGCCTTGTGATCTAAGAGTCGCGGGTTCAAATCCAGCACTTGGCATCTCTGGTTTTATTTATTTTTTTACAAGTGCCCGAGTCTTTGAGGCCATATAAATAAAGAAATTCTTCAGACATTTTTCTAAAACATATTTGAAAAATTAATTGCCAATTTAATTTATATATAATTCGCTATTTATTATCGCTTGTAGTATGGCTCAGTGGGTAGAGTGTCCGCCTGGCGATCTGAGGGTCGCAGGTTCAAATCCCGCACCGACAATTCTGGTTTTATTTATTTATCAGCACATGGTGACTCGAAGCGGGCGGGAAAAATCTTTCCCGCCCGCTTCGATACTTTCCCGCCCGCTCTCTTGGAAAACGCCACTTTCGGTGAAGAGAACATGCATGAAAAGAGGCACTTTCGGGGCAGATGTAAAAAAAAATGTTGTAATGGCATACTTCCTAGACCTTTGTTTAAAGATGAAATCTTCAACATTATGGGCCAATTATTCAATGTTGAAGTCAACCCTTGCAATTAAACACAATGTAGGTATATCCACATATTCAAAACTTCGTTCTTTAGTGAAACGGCAAGCTCAAGGTTATAGGGCACAGAAATCTAAGATTTTAACGAAGGAAGAATTCGATGATTTCCTTACAGTAAGGAAATGAATATTCCCCAAGTTATTTTCCGTTGCCTAGCAACGACTAAGTGTAGGGGAATATTGACGTTTTCTTTCAAAAATGTTATCAAAAACGTCAATATTTCCGAACGATTTTCGAAAAAAAAAAATGATATTTCCTTATTGTTCATAAGTAATTAATTTATATTTTGAAAACCTCAATGCATTGCAGATACGATCGTTATAAAAACTATATTTATTGTTACTCAAATGAATGCATCAAATTTGTCACTTTTTAACAAGGTAAAACAGTAATTCAGCATTAAGAAACATTCCGTAACATGTGGTTTTTCCCTTCTCTGAATGCTTGTAATATCAATTTGCATTGAATCCAGCATCCGCGTCGTTCGTTGCCTGGGCCCTGCATTGTTATTGTTACCTTACAAATGTCAATAATATTTGAAAACATCAAAAATGGAAGATTTCGCATTTCAATTCGCTCCGGACGAAATAATTAATAAAGCCGATGAAGCAACACAAAATTTTTTGCTTGAAAAATCGAAGGAAGCTTACAGAAAGGGATATAATACGTTCATTAAATGGCGTTGGACCCAAAGCATGTGACGAATTTCCGCGAACGGGTTTTGGTTCAAGGAAGGTAAAACATATTTAAATCCTCGACTATTCCGAGCTAAAATCGACATTAATTCTGAATAATCAAGTCGATATAAGCCAATATCCAAAACTTGCATTCCTAACTGTTACGATCGCAGAAAAAATATTGCATGAAACTTATGCATAAAGTTACTTCTTTCACATATGGGATTGTGGCACTCGCCTTCGGCTCGTGCGCTCAAATTTCCCGGTCAAGAGAAAATTCATACTTGTGCATTCGTTACATGAATATTTATTAACGCACTTGGGGTGATGCGTCTGCGATAAATCAATTCTCGTTGGAGATTATGTATTAGATGGTTATTGCTCAAGGATGATCTTCTTCAATTGAAGGAAGGAAGTCTTAGAAACAATCAAGTTCGAGGAATACCAATCTGTACCATATATGGCTGGGCGGCAGTGGTTTGTTGTATATTTTTACCATTTGTCACTCTAGGTGGACTCCAGCTGACAATATCAGCCCTTTAAAAATCTTGCACCCTGAAGTTAAAAACCACTCTTGGCACATTCCGCTACAAATATTCATCGAAGAAGAAATTATATTAAATTTACACGGACGTGACATATGACATACAAAAACGACACGATAAAACCACAACAAGGTTTGTCAATTTTTGGAAAGTTTTAAGCGAAAATGGTCGCTTGTTACTTATTACCTTCCACTCGATACCCACTTCGCTTGACGCCGACCGAAATGTGCTGCTTGGTAGTGTGAATAGTGTGGAAGGTAAAATCTGCTCGCATATTCGAGCAGTTTTTTGCTCGATAGGAAATACTCTAGAAATACTCTCTTTGCTCTCAGAAACTTGGTGTACTCTTCCGAACCAAAAACCTGTACACACCTCAACAACTTTTGACACTATACAAGGCCCAGATTCGCCCATCACTAGAGTACTGCTCTCATGTCTAGAGCTCTGCACCCAAACATACTCCTCGGCTACTGGATTCCATCGAAAGGAGAGCCATTCGTCTGATCGATAACCTCGAGCTGACATGGAACCTCGACAGCCTAGAATATCGAAGACTGGTTGGGGATTTGACTCTCTTTTACAGATAGTAGAAATACACGATGAACCACTGCCGCCCATCCATTTGTGGTTAAGCTTAGTACTCCTCGAACTTCATTATTTAATAATTCTTTCATCTGGAGGACTTCATTCTTATGGAACGACCTTCCCGAGGTCGTTTTTCCCAACGAATATAACCTCCAACGATTCAAAACCAACGTGAATCGCTTTATTCGCACACGCACGAGCCCTAAAGGATTTTTCCTATAGTGCTTGTATTTGATCATATAAAAACAACACGAACGCTGCCAATATTCTTTAAAAGCGACCTACGTCAAAATATAATTTTACTATAATTTACGGAAAGCGAGATATTAAGGGTGGGAAGTTTTCAAATTGACACCCTGTATATATTTCCAATTAGTTTATTTAATGCATAATAACTTCCTGTTAATAAGTGAGTTCTACGCTTCTGTCTGTTTCTCCTTCTATAAGACATTTTACTGCTATTAAGGGTGTAATAAAACTACTAAATTTACAAAATTTAATTGTAATTTATAAGAAGTTTAAAGTAGCTAAATAGCCCATTATGCTTGTAATTTATAACCGCCATTAATATAAAAGTTTCTGGTAGCGAGCATTCTTTTATTATATTATTTAGGTCATTATACAACCAAGAAAACATTTTGATACTTCCAGACGATCAGTATATTCGTATAAAAGTATTCCTTACATGTACATGGTGTAACATGGGCTTTCAAAATATTTGCACTGGATGTATCTAAAGCCTTTGATCATGTTTGGCATGAGGGACTTCTAAGTAAACTGCGATCCTATGGTATGTGTGTATGGTTGTCTAGCTTTCTTAAGGACCCCTCTCTGCAAGTGGCTATTGACGGATTTTTCTCAGATACCTTTACCATCAATGCCGGTGTTCCTCAAGGGTCCATATTGTCTCCCACTCTCTTCTTACTCTACATTAACGACCTTCTAGTGAAAACAAAAAATTTGATATTTAGTTTTGCTGACGATAGCACACTTATCTCATCTTTCTCTTTGAATGCACAAACATCGGCGGCCGATGCACATCTTCGCAGACAGCATGAAGCATCATGCCTCAACAAAGACCTGGAAGAAATTTTGACTTGGGGTGACAGTAACCAAGCACGTAGCAGTTTTCGCTAAAAAGGTTAACATTACAGAACTGGATATAGTCATGGACGGACACGCAATCCGCCTGGCTTCATCTATTAATTTACTGGGCATCAATCTGGGAGGAAATAGGTCTTGGCATAACCACGTTATGGCAATCGCAAAGATAGTTTCTCATAAACTTGGTTTACTCTTCCGAACCATAAAGTTGTACACACCTCAACAACTTTTGACACTATACAAAGCCCAGATTCGACCATCACTAGAGTACTGCTCTCATGTCTGGAGCTCTACACCCAAACATACTCTTCGGCTACTTGATTCTATCGAAAGGAGGGTCATTCGTCTGATTGGAGACCACAAGTTGACGAAAAACCTCGACAGCCTAGAACACCGAAAACATGTTGGGGATTTAACTCTCTTTTACATATATTTTCATGGAAAGTGCTCGGATGACTTTTCCCTCTTAATTCCACCCAAAGCGGCGAATAGCAGAAATACACGATGAGCCACTGCCGCCCATTCATATGTGGTTAAGCTTAGTACTCCTTGAACTTCAATATTTAAGAATTTTTTCATCTGGAGGACTTCATCCTTATGGAACGACCTTCCCGAGGACGTTCCCGTGGTCGTTCTTCCCAACTAATATGTATAACCTCCAAGGATTCAAAACTACGTAAATCGCTTTTTGCGCACACGCACCACTCCCGGAGTGCCCTAAATAATTTTTCCTATAGTGCTTGGTTTGATCATAAAAAAAAAAGTCTGAAATTTTGCGTTTCGGTTTTTATTTTTTCTGATTGTGCTCGAACAGATCCACAAATAAATTTCACTTCCTCATTGCTACTTTTTATTCCCCACACGATGGCATCGTCAGATCTTTAATGCGACGTTTCGTCTTGGGGTCACCATAATCAATTATTTTTTTTAAATACAGGCCTGGATTTTCTTATTTAAATTATGAGGAACTAAATCTACGTACAAGCAATTTATTTTATAAGCAAATAAAATTTGACTCTTAAGCCAGCACTTTCTTTAAGAGTTTTAAAAAAGTGGTGCAGCAAGCATTGAATCACACCGAAATTAAAAACATAGAAATTGCCGGACTGTACTAGAGGTATTTTAATGAAAATGGTCAATTTAAGGCACAAAACGTCGGAAAACCAGTAAGTGTTGTGTACTTCTGAACGTACATTTTGTTCCTCTTTCATAATTTAAACAAAGAAATCCAGGCCCGTATTTAAAAAAATAGGTTGAGTCTGCTCCTATGGGACCTACGCTTCCTACGAAATTAAAATTTAACACCCTGTATTTCATTAACGACCAACATTTTACTAAGGCAAGTTTACCTCAAACATATTATTTTCATGTGTAAAATGAGGTTATTCTATGACGCCGGGCATTTAATAATTTAAATTGCTCATAGTTATTGACATACCTAATACAAAAATTACTTTTCCAAAAATCGTTCGGCAATATTAACATCAACGAATACTTATAACTAGGAAGAAGACAAACTGCCGTGTTAACTAATCGAAGCAGGCATGATACGGCGACATCCATTATGCTTGGCGCGCACGTGCTTTTCAAATGTCACTTTTGTCCAAATTTTTATTACTGTTAATATTTTAAAGTGACATTTAAGCAAAGAAAACATCACAACCATTTCATTTGATTTACTAAGTAGAGAAAATCAAATATTAGGATTTTGACATAGGTTTTCAGCTGTAAATATCGCTTTAAAATTGTCCTTACATACTTTTAAATTATTATTGAACTAGTAACGAAACTAGAAATCAAGAATTCAGAGATTGAAGGTTGTAATTAGTTTTATTAAAAAATAGGAAATAAATCATAATTTACATAAAATATTTTATCATCTTCAACTTCAAACAAATCAAGGTAAATACAATACTATATGTACAGCTACTAACCAAGTAAATATATGCACCATCATTATGATTATGGGCTTCCAATTTATTTGTTTCGTAGCATACTCCTGATCAAAGTCCTCTTTAATGTTCAGTCATTATGGGATTCTCAATTAAACTATGAATGGAAAGAATTATTATAATAATATATTACCGGACTTATCAAAATTCTGACTACGGGTTAATATAACTTAGCTGTAAATATAATGTTTTAGCTTTTGACTTGTAGATTGTAAAATTTAAGTAAAATTCTTTAAAAATGTGTTTGTTGCTAGTCTGTGTGAGAAGTTTGGGACATAATGGGACAATTTTATAATGTAAAATAACAATAACGAATAAAAATTAATAAAAAAATATTTCAATCATAAATTACTTACCTGCAACAAAACGAAAAGGTCCATTTTCGTGAAAAGAATAGAAAATTAAAAATTATTTTAGAATTTTATGACGCTTCCTCCACCATTTTCAATCACATTATAAATCATATATGTTACTTGATTTTTATTCCATTCCAGACGAAGGATGTTCAGTTGTAAAATAATTGAAGAACTTGTGCTGCTCGCATTCTATGCCTGTCTCTGTCTGCATCAACCTTCTCCGATTCATTAAAGGGAGACAAATATGGCCTAGATCAAATCGAACAAACCCGAACAAATACACTCACGTCTTTGACTTTCAGATATAGCTAAGTTAGTCTGATATTGACACAAAAGGATAAACGTATGAAGTAACCTGCCTGGCTGTGACGTCACTTGCACGGCCTACTTATATGCTTCGATCCCCGCCATAAGCGGTCTCACCGGGCTGATTAACATTTTTGATAACATTTTTGGAAGAAAAAGTCAATATTCCCTACACTTAGTCATTGCTAGGCAACGGAAAATAACTGTTAGGTAATTCATTTCCCTACTATAAGGAAATGATATTTCTTTACAGTTGTTAGCAACGAATACTTATAACCAGGAAGAAGACAAACTGCCGTGTTAAATATTCGAAGCAGGCGATGATACGGCGACATCCATTATGCCTGGCGCGCACGTGCTTTTCAAATGTCACTTTTGTCCAAATTTGTATTACTGTCAATATTTTAAAGTGACATTTAAGCAAAGAAAATATCAAAACCCTTTCATTTGATTTACTAAGTAGAGAAAATCAAATATTAGGATTTTGACATAGGTTTTCAGCTGTAAATATCGCTTTAAAATTGTCCTTACATACTTTTATATTATTATTGAACTAGTAACAATACTAGAAATACAGAATTCAGAGATTGAAGGTTGTAATTAGTTTTATTAAAAAATAGGAAATAAATCAAAATTTACATAAAATATTTTACCATCTTAAACTTCAAACAAATCAAGGTAAATACAATACTATATGTACAGACTAACCAAGTAAATATATGCACCATCATTATGATTATGGGCTTCCAATTTGTTTGTTTCGTAGCATACTCCTGGCAACATTAGTGATCTGACTACGGGTTAATATAACTTATATAGCTGTAAATATTATGTTATAGCTTTTGACTTTTAGATTGTAAAATTTAAGTAAAATTCTTTAAAAATGTGTTTGTTGCTAGTTTGCGTGAGAAGTTTGGGACATAATGGGACAATTTTATAATGTAAAATAACAATAACGAATAAAAATGAATAAAAACATATTTCAATCATAAATTACTTACCAGCAACAAAACGAAAAGGTCCGCTTTCGTGAAAAGAATAGAAAATTAAAAATTATTTTAGAATTTAATGACGTTTCCTCCACCATTTTCAATCACATTATAAATCATATGTCACTTGATTTTTATTCCATTCCAGACGAAGGATGTTCGGTTGTAAAATAATTTAAGAACTTGTGCTGCTCGCATTCTATGTCTGTCTCTGTCTGCATCAACCTTCTCCGATTCATTAAAGGGAGATAAATATGGCCTAGGTCAAATCGAACAAACCCGAGTCTGATATTGACACAGAACGATAGACACAAAAGGATAAACGTATGGAGTAACCTGCCTGGCTGTGACGTCACTTGCACGGCCTACTTATATGCTTCGATCCCCGCCATAAGAGGTCTCACCGGGCTGGTTGTTAGTGTCCTACATAAATGAATGAAAACACGTTGTTCATAAGGAATTAATTTATATTTTGAAAACCTTAATCATTAAATTTTCTTGATCTGGAGCTTCCTGGATAAATTTTTCGATTTCTTCCTTCGTTAAAATCTTAGATTTCTTTGCCCTATAACCTTGAGCTTGCCGTTTCAATAAAGAACGAAGTTTTGAATATGTAGATATTCTACATTGTGTTTAAATGCAAGGGTTTACTTCAACATTGAATAATTTGCCAATAATGTTGATGATTTTATCTTTGAACAATGGTCTAGGAAGTATGCCATTACAACATTTTCCGAGAAAGAACTCGTGTTTTTACTCTTGCGATAGTCCATAAAACGTTTATATGCATACTAATACTTTTCTCTTGATTTCTTTGGCAATAATTCTAATGAAGCAGTATTCACTGCTTCAACCAGCTCTGGAGGAGTCCCAGAAATGGAAAATTCATCATTTTATACTGTTTTGCTTTCGGAAACAACAACAACTAAATTTATATGCGTCAAGTTTGACAATTAAACATTAATACGTTTCCATAGTAACGCAACCAATTTTATTACGAATTTTAAAGCACCATTTATTTGTGAATAAAATTATTCGCGATTTTTCAAAATTAATCAATATATGTCGATATTTAAACGATTTTCGGAAAAATAGTATGTTTACCTCGTTGGAAAAGCCTACTCGGTAAACAATGTACTATTTCTAAAGTAAGTATAATTATTACTATTAAAGCAGCATTTAACAAACAGAAAAATTGTTAATTAATAATTAAAAAATTGATATTTTATTACAAAACTTTTAACAGTATACACAATATCTAGAGCAATTTCGTTGTTTGTGGAAGTTTGCTATATGAAAATAATGTTTAAACAAAAAGACGAAGATTACCTATAGTGGATTAGGAGGAGTACAGCGGGAATAAGAGTAGGCACTCAATTTATATTTACCAACGATCAATTTTCTATTAAAACTTGATTAAGGGTTTGAAAAAGAGAACATAATATAATAAAATGAAAGTTATGAAAAGTAGAGTAAATGACGGAATCTCCAAAATTCTGTCAGTTAGTAGTAGACGGCAGTATAGTAGTAGACGGCAATATAATACTCGCCTTGACATCTCGGTGTACTTACCAACCCAAAGCAGTATCTTAGAGAAGACCAGAATCAGTTTGTGGCTGTTACTAATTTGGCGGACTAAATATGCCAGACTGGCTCATAAAAGGTTCATGAAGTGACCCTTTTTGTAGTGACCCTTTTCACAGTTTAAGTTAAGTTAAGTTAAGTTAAACTGAAAGAAATGATGGCCTGTCTAAACCACAAATACATCATTTTTGTCCTTCCGCTTCTGTCAAACTCATCCTTAGATGTGTTTCGCCGTATCACTGTTCATCTGTATCGATTTCTTGGAACTTTCCAACTAGTACTTACTAGTTTGAAAAATATTAAATTCTGGTATTATTGAAAGGAGATATAAACAACAATTAAAAATTGTCATGTTTTTCGGAATTTTAATATCGGAAGGACACCATGTATACAGGGTGTTATGGAAATGACGTATATTTAAATAGGTGACCCCTTGGGTGTCCTAGAGAGGCGCTACATATTTTTTTTTCAAATCGACCGTTTTAAAAGTGGGGTCCAGCCCCATAAACCCACACTTCATCCGGCGTTTGTTCGGGTTTGTTCGTCATGTCACTCTGTAGTGGCATATAAGAAAACAAGTGTTACATGCACTGTTGCCAAACTGTGTAAAAAATGTAAATCTTTAGTTTCTTATAAAAATAAATATTTAGCTTACTTAGAAAGTAAATCCACGCTGACAGGAGTAAGAAATCCAGATATTTTCGGTTCTTTTTTCTATGGGAAAAGCTTTATGCTCATCACGTGCCCTGATGATAGTGTGGAGCTTATACCCACTAAACCCCATTCGGCCTATTCTTCCCAATCGCTCGGAACATAACCGGCATATCGCCGAGAGAAAGAAACACATAGTGAAACACAACAAATTGCACTAAAACACTCTTAAAGAAACACACAGACCCCCACGAGTTTCAAATTATTTTTTTTTTTGAAGATACACACCTATTATCAGATTACACGGAAGCACTAAACACTAACGCATAATCACACTTTACAATAACAATATCGCACACATAGAACAACAGCACTTAATTATTTCGCAATAGAAATAATAAAAAGGCTAATTTCTATGGGCCATTAACCCTTTACTAAACATAAAATGAAACAATTATGTGGACATAGGAACTACCCTTTGAAATAAATGGTCGAGTCCAAGGTGCTTTCTTTCTCCGAAAACTGCTTGCGCGGTTTCCATTTTCCGAGACTATAATTATACAGGAAAGTAATATTATATAAGGAATTTCCGCAATTTATGAATATAATCTTATAAAACAGTGGCAACGCTGTATTTTTATCGATGAGCTTAATATAATAAACGCGAACAGACAACGTCAAGGCATGAACAGGCTCAAAGGTGTTATTTAGTTTCAACATTTTTAGATGTCAAATAAATGCGTGGAAAAATTATATTATTTCCAAGACCACCAGCTGATGAAATCTTATACAATAAGGGCGTATTTTTGTCTACACATTAGCACTTTAAAATACTAATTCACATTGAATGGTACTTAGATGTGTTCATGAGATCCGCGATAACTAATGTGAATTTAGTGTGTTGTGACTTTTTTTTGGTGTTTTGTGAAGGTTTTTGTTCGGGTTACCTGGTGTTTTTTTATAAATTAAGTTGGTTTTAAATAAGGCCGAAAAGGTAAATAAATTTGCATTTTTTTCTTCTAAAGGGTAAAGTGGCATTTCAATTGTTTAGATCCGACGGGTGTCATTCGAATTGAACAAGTGAGATTATATCTGATCATTATAAACTGGTTTGTTCGAGTCAGTTCAAGTTTATAAATCAGAGATTGTTTCCCAGTGAACTGAACTGAACGTAAAAGTTTATAATAATGTACCCTGAAAAATAAACAACTTGGAATCTGTCAAAAGGTTAGACTTTCTAAAGAGTGAACACTGTTCAAGATTTATTGACGTTTTTCGCAATATGTTGTTTTGTTTACCTTCCTGACAGGGGCACCACGTGGTCATTTTTGGTTTGACAATAGGTCATGTACATGTATATTAAATTAAAGCGCCATTTTTGATATTTTTCTTCAATTTGTGTTCATCTCAGGAATTGCCGGTTTAAATATAATACGCCATTTCCATAACACCCTGTATATGTATTAAGCTAAGAAAGATACATTGAGATTACTTTGCATTCTAAATTTTAGCATGTTAAATTCTAATTTTAAGTTACTTTGTTTCTTTAATTAAAAGTTCTTTTTAAATGCTGCTTCAATTGAATAAAGCAATAAATGAACTGAATGTATAAAAATTTAATTAATTTAATCAAAATGAAATGTTTACAAACGTAATTTTTTACGTTAGATAAAATTATTTCTAGCATTGTACAATACACTATTTACGATTCGCATATCTTTGTCACACAATTCTTTAGAACATGACTTAAGTTTTGTTACAATTCTAATTTCAGCAGTCATAGTGACCATAATATAATAATTTGCTAACAAGTAACTAATTCTTTACTACGCTGCATGCTCCTAAATATTTTCTTAGTGTATTGTACAAGTGAAAATACTGTAAAAAACTCACTCCTTAGCCGATTTTGATTTCTTCGGGTTTGTTCGTCATTTAAATCCGTTACTGTAGTCGTGAGATTGGACCAGTTTAAATATAAAATTCCTTAGTGCAATTTATCTTTCCGTTTGTCAAGAAATTCTCGAAAACATTATTAATCATTTGTATTAAGTATTTTAACTATGTATAAGTTCTACAGTCAGACTGACCATGAAAATAATTTGCCCATTCATTATATCAATCACAGTTACTATTTAAATATTAAATTTGATTTCTAGCCTCCAGGTCAATGTCAAATTTTTATCACAACGATCACATCATTATATTATTATATACAGGGTCCGCAAACGAAGCGTGGACGGAAGATTAAATCGTTATCGAAAAACTTATCAACAATACTGAAACAGCTTGAGATATTGGATTAAAAGCGGCATGTTTTAAAAGTATAATAAAGCTATTTTGAACATTAACTTTAGTTTACAATTATTAGTCTAGTAGCCTATAACAAAATTTCCCAATAAAAACTCTATTTAAACAACATAATTTATAATATTTACAATTATTTCGAAAACGGCTGGATATAACTTATATGCTTATATTATAAAAAAAAAATTGTCTATGAATTCTACGTCAAATAGCCAAATAATATACAGGGTGTTCCATTTGAAAAACTTGAGAAAAATTATTTTAAAATGTGGGATTTTTGAAAGCTTATTATGAACACCCTGTATAAAATAAATAAACGCAATTACATTCATAGTATCTCTAGACCTCTTGTCATGCCGCTTTTAATCCAATATCTCAAGCTGTTTCAGTATTGTTGATAAGTTCTTCGATAACGATTTAATCTTCCGTCCACGCTTCGTTTGCGGACCCTGTATATACGTATTTTGTTATTGCAATGTTTGTGTATCTTTATACCTTAAAGTGCCGCCGGCACTACCAGAAGGCTTTTACCGAAGAAATATTAAAATAGAAATACCCTTCGAGGCCGCCGGTATAATCTTGCTAGCGGCCATATGTCGGTAAAGATCAAAGGAATTTCTGTGGTATACGCGGGTGGGCGCTGATGTGTGGACATCTGGACTTAGTCCGTTTTGAACGTTTGTAGTGAGTGAATGGTACCTTTTTAATACACAATAATATACAATGGATAATAACAGACTTTAAAATGGATAGCCAAGATACGAATACGGAAAATTCCCAAGATGATGGGCATATTTCTACCGAATGGACTGGAAGAAATGTCTTGTTATTGATAGAATTATTCCGAAACGAAGCTAATTTGTGCAACCCTAGAGATCATACTTATCAAAATAAAAATAAAAGATCAGATTCATTATTAAAAATTTCCAAAATATCTTAAAAGTATATGTAAAGTGTATATGAATAACCTGTACCTAGAAATCATGGTGTTACTGCCAATCGATCCGTAACTGATACCGCATCACTGTTTAATTCCGCAGTTTGGTGGAGTCCCGCCTTAATACACAACGAACTTTACACTTTCTAGATGACTTATAAGTGATTAAACCTATTCATCACAAAATACACAATTTAAAATATTAATATTGATATTATTTTTTATAAATTACATCATTATACTATGTAATTTTCCGATATCTGGCTCATATTATAGAGAAACTTAAATTTTATAAACTATTATTGTTTCAGGAAAACCACATCCAGCCAAATTCAATAGCCCGACGACAGGGAAATGGAAAGAGAACTACAATATTAGCTGGGAAGTGGAGTCCTTAAGCCCAGTAGAGGAATATAAGCTTCTTTATCGAAGACTTCCTGACATTTTGAGTATGACAAGTGATAACCAACCGCAACCCTTACATCATCAAAGTCTGAAAAAGGTTTTTCCTAAAGCTGTAAGTACAAAACTTAAATTTGTTCGGGTTTGTTCGGATACTAGTCCTTTTAATTCATTTTGTAGAAAATTGAACTAGTGCTCTCAAACAAAAGTTCAGTGGTGTACGGTCTGAGGATCTTTTAGGCCAACAATTATGACCACCGACTAATCCAAGGCTCTTAAGCCTTTCGTCCAAATGTTGCTTGACATGATGTGCAGGAGCTCCATCGTGGTGATAAAACAGTTGTATTCTGATGATTAAGGGAATATCTTCTAAAAGTCTTATTAATTCATTTTGTAGAAAATTCAACTAGTACTCTCAAACAAAAGTCTAGTGGTGTGCGGTCTGGAGAGCTTGGATGTCAACTATTAGGACTACCGCTACTAATCCAAAGCCCTGAAACCTTTCGTCCAAATGTTGCTTGACCTGAGCTCCATCGTGGTGATAATACAGTTGTATTCTGATGATTACCGGAATATCTTCTACAAGTCCTTTTAATTCATTTTGTAGAAAATTCAACTAGTGCTCTCCCGTGAGGCGAGGGGATTTTCGTCTAACCAAATCTTGAGGGCCGCCAGTATTATTAATACCGTCACTTGTAAATATTTCTTCATCCAAAGTATGCACGTAAAAACACGATGATTATTCCACGATTATCAATCGACAAAATTCCATACGCTTAGCATAATCTTCCTATTGTAGATGCTGAACATGGTATGGATATAGGTCTTGCCCATCCATTGTGTTTATTATTCTTTTTGTTGGAATGTCAAATTGAATAGAAATGCCTCAAGAACTGGTCCTTGCATCTTCTTTATCTACTAAATCAAGAATATTTACTATTTCTTCTAAGCCTAAACGAGTAGCTATTTCAGATGTTATGTTGTATTGGGAAGCTTTCAGGTCTCGCACAGTTTGATGGAAACTCTGATAAATTCGTTCTTAACATGATCTTCTCTGGTGTGGAAAGCTATACAAGGTTAGTTGGGAGGAATGGACCAAACTCCAATAGTGTATCGTACAATTGAAAATAATGTTAAAAAACTAACGTCATCCGATTTTC
Organism: Barypeithes pellucidus; assembly: GCA_963991005.1. Lineage (NCBI taxonomy): Eukaryota > Metazoa > Arthropoda > Insecta > Coleoptera > Curculionidae > Barypeithes > Barypeithes pellucidus. Next base: position 28,013,020 of record OZ022562.1, read on the forward strand.
ATTTGTTTTCAAGTTATAGTGTAGTTACAAATAAACAAAGTTTCATACATTACTTTAATATCGGGTTCAATATTTCTAATAAATGGAATTATAGCATTTAATGTGGTGATAATACAATTGGATTCTGATATTTACAGGAACATCCATTAGTAATTATTTTAATTCATTTTGTAAAAAATTCCAAATACTTCCACGCTGGATTATATCAATACAGAAATGGTTGAATATATTTTATTTAAATTTAAATAAATTTCGCACAGTTTTCATGGCAGGATTATTTGAAATTGTATAAAAAAGTAAATGGCATTCTCTCAATGATTACCACTTACAGCTGCTGTTTGTTCGGGTTTGTTCAAATCCGATGTTCGGCGTTACTTATTTTCAATCTTATGATTTAGTTCGCGTTCCACAAGAATTATTGGTTGTCGACACAAAGTAGATAGAAGGAAAAAAATCGTTCTCCGTTAATGAAATAATTCTTCGGTTAGTTGCCTAGCAACTTTTCACTGGCTCTTATACTGTATTAACCCATCCGACTGAAATTAATTAATAGTAATTAATATAAACAAGGAAATTTCAGCAAAATATATTTTTAGGTTGGACGACTTAAATTAATTATAATGTTATAAGCAATTAAAATGTATGATATAGACATAGAAAACTTAATTAAGACCCTACCAGTGGGATTACGACCAATTCTTATTCAAGTTGGGCGACCGAAGGAGCGTACGCAAATTTACTAATTTTATTAGTTAATAATAATTTCTGTAGGCCTGTGTTGACATTATAGTGTTACATAGAACTAACAGAGGTATGTAGAGAATAATAACCAATTTTTATTATTTCTTTTGATTAAAATATCAAAATTCTTTGTTGTGTCTTTCTTTCAATTTTCCGATAATTGTCGGGTATTGCACAATACATCTACAGAGAATTCTATAAAATCAAACAATCGTTTCTGCTATTATAGTACATTACGTAATAACTCTGTTCATTTTATAGAAAAACTTATATATGAAATTTTGCTCGAGTTTGATATTTCAAAACTTTTTTATTTTTTATGCGATTTTCATAATTTTATTATCAGTTTGTAGATCCATTTATTGTGTTTATTCTTAATTATTTTATAAAGTAACATTATTCGATTAGGCTATATTATCTCCCGTATAATATAGCCTAATCGAAAAATGTTACTTTAAAACTAAAGCAAACTGTTGTTTTTTGTCTTAATTTCAAAACACCCTATAGAAAAATTGAGGTGGGGAAGGGATAGTCGGATATTCTTCGGTCAGCGCCAGTTGTAAGTCTTGTAAGGTTTGTCGTTGAACAGGACGACGACGAACGGCCCTTTTAAGGTGATCTCAAAGATGTTCGATTGGGTTTAGATCCGGGTTACATGCGGGCCATTCCAATCTTGGAATTCCAACTTCATCCAGATATTCGCTCACTACATGTGCAACGTCAGGTCTAGTATTATCATGCATAAATGTAAATTGGTTCCCAATGAAAGGAGCAAATGGAACAACAACTTCTTGGAGGATTTCCTGAATATAACGGTGGGCGGTTAGAGCTCCATTTTCAACAATTACAAGATTGGTGCGTGCTTTGGTAGAAATACCCGCCCAAATCATGACTGAATAGCCAAGATATGATATGATATGATGCAGTCAGCATATTTTTCATTTCTACGTACGTATATCCGCTCACGACCATCCGGCGATCTTAAACAAACCCTGAATTCATCAGTGAATAGTACGTAAAAATATTGTCGCATTCAAATATTCTATCATAATAATCGCGTACTTAGCCAACATCGATAATTATTAACCGAAAGTTTGACATACATTTTCTAAAAATAACATCGTTCCATTTAAAATTCTGCAGCTAGCAGCCGAAATGAGATAATGGAATGAATCTAAAAACGAAATGTTTAGAATACATCAAAGATTACCAGAAACAGTATGTAAAGAAAATTATCCACCTCAATTTTCCTGCAGGGTGTTTTGAAATTACGATAAAAAACAACAATTTGATTTACTCCTGTATAATAGAGCCTAATCGAAAAATGTTACTTTATAAAATAATTCAGGAAAACACAATAAATGGATCTACAAACTGATAACAAAATCATGAAAATCGCATAAAAAATAAATAAGTTATAAAATATCAGACTTGACCAAAATTTCAGGGTGGCGGAATTTTGTGCCGGCGAGTATATATTATAACCACCCGCCCAAAGAGGGGCCCGGTCGAATCGTTGAAATATCCACGCAAATATCCGAACACATATTTTTTGTGTTGTGAATTTTACTTCGTAAGTTCAATCTCCAGAAAAAAAAATTGTAATATAATTTTAATCATCTCTTACCCTAAAAAATTCCGTCATAATTTTGACACCAAAAAAAGGATTATTAGCGAACGAGACCCAACAAACGTACACAAATTTTAAATATAACGCACATGGAAGCACATTTTTTCACCATACTTTTCGATAATGAGTGCTGTAAATGCTGGCATATAAAATTTAATATGCTGAAAATATTTAATATTTTCGATCTCAAGTTACGTAGAGCGCTCATACTGTCCGTCGCTCGAAAGCGTGGCGATCGAAAATAGTAACAACTAATTGTAGATACTAATAATAGATAGAAATAAATAGAGACGCCACGTTTTCGTAAAATGGGTTTCGCAGATAAGAGGATAAAGAACAAAATAGTACATTACGTATCAAGGGCCGAAAAGATGCTTTACGGACGAGTCCGTAAAGCCTCCGACGGCCCTATATATGTACCGTACAAGTGCTGCGAGGCCATTAAATAAAGAAATTCTTCAGATATTTTTCTAAAACATCTTTGAACAATTAACTGCAAATTCAATTTATATATAATCCGCTATTTATTATCGCTTGTATGTATGGCTCGGTGGCCTAGTGGCAGAGTGTACGCCTGGCGATCTGAGAGTCGCGGGTTCAAACCCCGCACTCGACATCTCTGGTTTTATTTATCAGTTAAAAAAATATGAGGAGCGTGCAGTACATGGTGACTCGAAGCGGACGGGAAAAATCTTTCACCGAAAGTGGCGCTTCTCAGACCTCTCCGAAAGAGCGGGCGGGAAAGATTTTTCCGCCCGCTTTGAGTCACCATGTACTCCTCATAGTTTTTAAACTGAGTTTTTAACAAAGTGTTAAATAAAAAAAGGCCGACATTGATACGATCAGTACACCTGGAGATATGAAATTTCAAATATGAGAAGATTGGAGAAAATCGAACAAATTATCAAAAATTCATCTGTGGATATTTTGTAAAATATTTTATTTCAGCCAAATCCTGAATTACATGTCAACTAATTTGATATGGCCCATATTTCAAACAAATAGAACATAAACTTGTGCGCTCATTTACTTATACGTTTATTTATTATTATCACTGAATTATCATTTTATTTCAGGATAACAAAACTTTTCCCGCAAATGGATACGTCTACAGCAGACCCATAAAAGACAGGCGCTTAGACTGGAGAGACGTAATTTTGCCGGCTATTCCTGCTCAACCGGTTGGAATGCAATCTATGAGTTACGTCATTAGAGGACTGGAACCTGGACAACAATATGAGGCACGTGTGCAAGCGCGAAATAAGTTCGGATGGAGTCCTGTCTCGGATGCGTTTAATTTTAAAACAACGGACACAGGTTTGTGGAAAGATAAGCTTACGGAATGTGCTTTTACCAGTGCATGCTCTTTGATAAGATTGCTTAATTCATACTGGTTTTACGAACATCATATACAGGTATATGTGTAGTCTAATATTGCTAATATTGTACAGATGGCATATTTAGTTCCTTTCTACCTTCTTTTGTAGTTAAATTTAATACAGCCGATGTACTTTGAAGATAATCGTCAATCGAATTTATACAGTGAGGATCAATAGGTTCGAATAAATTTATCTACAATTTAACCGTTAATTTTTAGGAAAAACGTTCGAACCCGTCGATTTAGTAGATTATCTTTTTTAAACTAAATCTCATTTATACAGGGTGACTCAAAAAAGATTTCATGCGACACTTCCAATTTTTTTATGTTGAAACCCTCAGTTTTCACGGAAAACTTAGATCATATTTCATGTATCACAACCTATGTTTAAATTTAGTTATTTAAAAAAAAATCATTTTACAATTGATGGAAAAATTATATTTTCCAAACCACCCGATGATACAATAAGGACGTATTTTTGTCTACACATAATTTGGTGCCGACAATTTTGTTACTCTTTCTAGGTAATTTGGGTGTGTTAAACCTAAAAATAATCTCAGATTTGCTCCATCAGATCGTTTTCAAAAACTAGCCCCATAAGCTATTTTTTCGAGATTAAGGGTATTTTAAATCGCATAATTATATAGGTATGTATTACTGCTACCATAAAAAAAACAACTCAGGAATGGAAGAAAAATATGTATTGTACATCATAATAAATACAAAAATCATCTGTCAATAACATTAACAATAACGTCAGATGACGTTTCGACTGTATCCTCTGGTAACGTAGGCAGGCTGCTATATGTTAGAATTGGTATTTCTTCACAACAGGTCGTCTTGCTGACTTCAGGTTGGGATAGTTCAACTTATGCCGATTGTTACGATTAATGCCCTTTATCTTCACAAGACAAAAATTACAATCGTCAAAGTGGCTTTTTGTTCCCTCCATACCATCGGAACACCAAACTTTTAACATTTTCTTTGTCCTTTAGTCCATTGTAGCAGGTGTTCAACACGGGTTTTGCATACAACATGCGGAGCCAAGGGTTTATCTTGGTCTCCTAAGTGAACACCAAAATAGGCCAAATAAGCTTTTTTCACAAAGTCACAAATCACTCTTCTACTTTCTTTTAAAATGTACTCGCCACATATGTAGCAAAAAACGTCCGGATGGTTTACGCAACTACGCCTACTTGTAGAAACCATGTTTAAATACGATTTTTCAAAAAATACACTCTTGCAATGAAACTCATGTTTCAACTAAATCTTGCAAATGCATGCAGGCAATATTCCGCATATGGAGATTATATAGGTACTAATACCCTAGGAAGCAAACGAATTAATTTATGAGGCTTACGGTATACAATTTCATTCTCTTTTATTGACTTCTAATGTATATTTCGTGCTAATTGTAAATAGGAAAATAGAAATCTGCAGGTGCATAACAATTGTAGGAAAAATTATTTATTATCTGTGATAATTATATGGCCTTTTGCCAATATAAGATTGGTTATTTCCAGCGATTTATGAATAAATAGGTATAATTAAAAAGGAATTAGTCGTGGAATTAGTTGAATTTTTGATAAAATTTATTACAATTATAATTGTCAATTAATATTACAATTTATTATTAACTAGAGCTGTTACGAAGAAAGGTTAAGTGTCTTTGGAAACACCGCATTCAAAATAACTAAGATCAGTTGTTTTTTCTTCAGCACCAAGACAAAAAATTTTTTTGTTCGGCTGTGTTATTGAAGCTAAATATGGTGATAAGTTTACGAAACTGCATCCAGACACTGTTGCTGATATTTGAGTATGAGTATAAATGGCAATGTAAATACAAAAATGTATTAAGTTGTCGATCTGGCTAGTGCTAGACAATTGTGTAAATTTTTTTGGTAATCCAAATATTTTTATTAACTCGATTCATGCACTATTTGTGAAATCGTCGCCAAGGTCTTGTGGTATCAGCCGTGATGTGTTAATTGTTGAATTTCAATTCAATACCGGGTAGCGGTATCTAAATCAATCATTAAGAGGGAACCAAAGCAGTTACAGACCGATTTAAAAAATGATCGTATCTTTTTAATCATCATCAATATTATGCATACAGTAGACCACTCTTATCGGCCTGTTCACTGGTTCCATTTAAGCAGCCCGCACATCTGAGATATATTTCTGGTGCCACATTTCTGGTGTCAGATTGGTGGCTCGACATATACTGCCCTACTTAACATGAACGGTTCTAATTGTATAATTACAGATTTTTACTTCTTCCGCTTTTTAGAGTCGCTCACATTTGACTCAAAAAAGTATAGTTAGTAAAATCAAGTAAACACCGAGGTAGCTAAATACTAAAATATATTTTAAATTTATAATAATTTATTTATAACTCCAATAGTTAAATATTTTTAAATTTATGGTACAGTTACATTCATTGAAAATGGGGACACTAAATTTGTTATAATGTAAATCGGTCTTCACTGATTTTAATGTAATCAAAAGTTTATGATTGACAAAACTGTCACTGTCAGAATTCTCATAAAGTCTCGGCATTTAACAGAACTTGAAAAAGTTAAAATAGTGGCTAGAATTAAAGATGGGCGGTCAATACGGTCACCAGCAAATTTATACGGAAAAGGCACGAACACAATTTTAACAGTTAAGCAACTTTGAGAGCAAGAGGATCTTTGACACAAAAAAACTGGTACTGATCATCGCATTTCCATCCCAAAAGAATCGGAGCTAAAAAAAACTGGGTAGCTGCGTAAAAAAATAATGCTCACAGATGAACGTAGACAATCTCGGATAGTTTCCATAGTTCAATTTTTCCACAGGGCATTAAGAAATTAAGGGTAAAAAGTAACTTTTGTTTCTGCCTCTATAATAATCAAGACATCACTGATTTTCGAAAATTAAAATTCAGGGTAACATTCCGAGACACAAGTCTTTACCTTGCTAAAAATTTCACACAGATCGGAAAACAATTTAGAAAGTACTAGGACTATAAACTTGACTAACATTATCTTTGTCGACGAGTGTATATTCTTTTCGTGTAGAATTTAAAGCTATCATAAATTATATGTTCTGTTCTTTTCCCTTTTTTGAGCCACCGTGTAGAGTAAAAAAAGTATCAACCTATGCTATTCTATTCGTTCTATTATTACATTTGTTTACATATTTTTAACGATCACCTTGTATTCCTTAGAGAAAAATAAAATAAGCCAAAAAAATATGCACTAACTTATGTTTTTTATCTGTCCCTATAACAATAGATGGGCCCATAAACCGAAAATGAAAAAAATAATACGAAACGATAATCCCACAATAACAAAAGAAAACAATATATACAATGGGTATTTTAGAAAATATTGTTGTTCATGTGAAAACCCAGGTGTTTTTATTTTGAAATTTTTCTTGGGTCCACTAAGTTTTAATACTGAGACTGAGACAAAAAAAAATACAAGAATAATCGGTGGTATTAGGATTGAACAAGTTTTGGTCCTCGAGAGTTTCATTTTTAGTGGCAACAATAATTTTATTCTTTGTGTTTCGTATCTAAATTTAAAGTTCTCTGTTCATCCATTTCTGACAGCCCTATTATTCTTTTACATGCCATTCGACAGAGATAGCATTTGATATAGTATAGAGGATTATGCAACGTTCCCGAACAGCTTAATTACAGGAGAACGAAACGTAATTCGTTTCGACTATTTCAACTATTTGACTGAGTATTCCATATGTCAGTAACGTCATTAACTGTCAGGGATGACGTTACATTTAATTTTTTTAAATGGAATACCCTGAATATTATTAGTTATTCTAAATTCTCAATAAATTTAAAACACTTTTTCTATAACATCTCTCTCTCTCCAGTCGTTGTCCGTTTTTGGACGTCGTGACTCTTCATAGTGATCCTTCGCCATGCTTCTCTGTCTTCCACAGTATGCATCATTTGGAACACTGACATATGTGTGAGATCTTTTATTTGGTCTATATATCCTTCCCTGTATCATGAGCTTTTCCATACCGTCTTTCCGTATTACGTGACCGAAGAATTTAAGCATGCGTCGCTGGACTGTTGGTAATAATCTCTCATTGTCGCGGCGTATTTTTAGTTCTCTCAAAATGGATGCGTTGGTGCGGTACGCTGTCCACGGTATTCTCAGCATTCTTCGGAAACATATCATTTCAAACGCCTCAATTCTTCTTCGACATGCAACGTTTATGGTCCAAGATTCTGAGCCATACTTTGCAATAGGGAACACTAGAGATTTCACAAGTCTTGTTTTAGTTTCCTTGCGGATGCGGTTCCAAATTTTAACCAGTCTTTCCAAAGCATTCGCCATTCCAATTCTTCTTTTAATCTCTTGTTCTAAACCATCCCTATTTGTTATCTTCGTGCCCATATAAATAACCTCCTTCTTTGACCTCTATGTCACGGATTTGCTGCAATTGCAGAGGAACCGTTCCCGACCGGTCTATAATCATCAAATGGGATTCAGATCTATTTAGTCGCAGTCCGTATTCCAGGCTTATTTGCTCGATTCGTTGTAAGAGAGACATATCTTGTTCGATTTTAGCAATTGCGATAGTGTCATCTGCGTATCGAAGGTTCGAGATCTATAACATACATATGTCGAAATTTGATAAATAAGGAACGAAACAATACATTATATTTTAAGAAATAAGTAACAATTTTTACATAAACGATAATTTAAATTCAAAATTATTTAATTAAATGTTCAAAATGTCGTCCTCCAGCCACCTGAGAGTGCCCAAGCCTCTCTGAAAACTGGTAAAGTACATTTTTCAAATGTCGATGAGAAATAGATTGAACAGCATGTAAAATTTTGTTTGCAAGATGTTCCAAAGAGCTTTTGTACGATATACGACAGTCTTTAAATGACACACATGCCCGTGCGGACATAAAGTACACATTATGGCCAGCGCTGGCATTAAGACGCAAAAAACAGTTTTCGATTAACGTATTTATTAATAAAATAACAAAATATAAATTTACGTTTATATATTATTTGGTTGTATTTACATAGAACTGGCAATTCTTGAAGGTTCCGCTGATACCTAAATTTCCTGCAGCAAAGGTTGACTCATGATTCATTGTCTGGGTTGAAACCACATTTTTTGCTCCAGCTTCTGCTAAACGAGTTGCCGACGTTCGACGTAAACAATGACCAGTGTACTTTTAGAGGTTGTTCAAACCCAAATATTTTGCAATAATATAGAGAATTTTCCCAAATGTGGTTTTCCAATATGTTGTACAGTACAGCGGCCTTGTCTGTAGCTTAAAACTAGTATTTTTTCTGAGCAGCCATTTGGCCGCAAAGACATATTATATTCTCTTATATGGTTAGTTGAAATAGGCGCAGCTAGCTGGAATATGTAGAAATTGAAGAAAATCATAAGTTTCAAACTATTCATTTCGTCTTCATCAATAATGGTGAAAACTCGTTTTTTGTCAGTTTCGGTTTCTGGCACCATTACAACAAAGACTGATTTTCTATCTTCTACATGTGTGACTAACATATAATTTACAAGTTCTTGCCGCCGACACCCCGAACAAACCCAAATATAACAAATAATAATGCAACTTTGTTCATTAAAAACGTTTCATTTGGTGCCTCATGAATAAATTTTAGGATATTTTCTCTAGATAACACACTTGATTTTTTTTGGTTGGTTGGTAACCTTTTGACTCTTGCTTTAAATACTCGCATAATTTGTGAAAATTACATATATTAATATTCTTATTACCATTAAAGTCTTCTTTATCATCGAATATTTAGCCCACAGAGAGCTCGGGGAAAATTTTTCAGATAGATCATTAAAGTACCCCAACAGCACATTCGTCAATGTTTTCTATATATAATAATGTCAAGGTAATGTCGCAGATAAGAATAAAAAATTGGTAAATCAAATTAAATTTAAAAAAAATATTTATTATTTAAAACGAACTGGTATGACATAAAAGTTTATATGCACCACGGATACTAATAGATATACAGTGATGGGCTAAAATATGGAACAAATTCATTTAAAAATCAGGTTTAATTTTTTTGTAAAAACGCTCGGACACGTCGATTATAATTTTTTCTTCCGGATTTTTTGCCTCAAAAAGAAATTATACTGGGTGTGTCAAAAAGTAGATGTTGTAAAATTTCTTTAAAAAAAGGTACATGTACCTACTTAAAGGTAAACAGGTAAATTTAAATTAATTGTTACTAGGATAGCAAGTCATGTGTCAATCAAAAAGAATTTTAAGTATAATTTCGAAAAAACGGTGATCATGGTGCATTTAAATGAAATTCAAAGAATCGAAATTTTAATTTTAATTGGATGTGGAGACAAAACAAGAAGTCAAGAAGAAGTTTGTAACTTGTTTAGCGCTAAGTATCCAGAACGACGGATTACAAGATCTACTGTGAGTAAAATTGAGAAAAAATTCAGGGAAACAGGGAATGTAAAGGATAGTCTACGGCCAGGTCGTCCAAAAATTAGTGAAAACACAAAATTGAACATTTTGTTAGAAGTTGAAGATAATCCCCATAGTGCATCCACTGAAGTAGCCCTTAATAATGATGTTAGCCGACGATCTGTTTTGCGGGTATTGAAACAAGAAAAGTACCATCCGTATAAAATTAGGTTGCTGCACGAGCTAAACGAAGACGATCCCGACCGCCGACTACCGTTTTGTGAAACTATGATGGAAATTTGCCACTTAAATCTATTTTTCCATCGCAGCGTACTTTTTAGCGATGAAGCCACGTTTTGTTTGAATGGTTCGGTACACAGACAAAATTTTCGGTATTGGAGTACAAATAATCCCCGTTGGATGAGAGAACAGCATACGCAATACTCACAAAAAGTAAATGTTTGGGCAGGGATATTAAATGATAGAATTATTGGACATTTTTTCTTCGATGGAAATCTTACAGGAGATCGGTATTTACAATTTCTTCAAAATGAATTAATTCTCACACTAGCAGCGGATTCTCCAAATCCGAATCAGCCTAATCTACCAGAAGCATCTATTTGGTTTCAGCAGGATGGTGCTCCGCCTCATTTTGCTCGACAAGTACGAGAGTATTTGAATACTATTTTTCCCGAACGATGGATAGGTAGAAGAGGACCCATAGAATGGCCTGCAAGATCTCCCGATCTTAGACCAATGGATTTCTTTCTTTGGGGTTATTTGAAATCAAAAGTGTATAAGGATAAACCACAAAATTTGGAAGACTTAAAATTTAAAATTAGATATGAAATTAGGCAAATTAATGAAAATACTGTAAATAATGTTTTAGAAGGGTTCTTAAGTAGATTGGCATATTGTCAAGAAGTTAATGGTTTGCATTTTCAACACTTAATAAAATAATTTTTCAAAATTATACCTACATCTACTTTTTGACACACCCAGTATAATTTCTTTTTGAGGCAAAAAATCCGGAAGAAAAAAATTATAATCGACGTATCCGAGCGTTTTTACAAAAAATTAATACCTGATTTTTAAATGAATTTGTTCCATATTTTAGCCCATCACTGTATATACCCTCGGGCGACTTACGAACCTTCGGGCCAGAGGCCTTCGGCTTTGTAAGACTGCCCTCGGGGCATAATCATCTGCTTAGTAGCTTTGATACATAAATAACTATTTTATTCCATGTCCAAATTCTTTAAAATATGGCAACAATACACTTTAGGCATCTGAAAACCAAGTCTCAAAATTAAGCTGCGACAGTGATATAAAATCTGTAGTATCATCGTTATTAATTCCCATCAAAATGCAAACAAGACGACGAATATACCCTCTCAATATCTTCAAGCTGATTCAGCGTACTATAATTTTGCAAAGTAAATATTATTCATTCTATAATATTAAAAACAGAGGGGTAGACTAAACCCATTTTAACGCTTTTAATGCCGGAGAGAGGAAAATTTGTCAACGGAGATGCAGATTAAGTAATAATAAATTTCAAATCCCAACTTTGTCTCTTGTGTGTTAAAGAAATTACAAAAATGAAGTATAGATTTATGCAATAAAAATTGATCATCAAAGGAATTATAGTCCTTAATGTAGTGTACAGCGGTTTTCAGAGTAAGTATACGGGGTCAGGTAAAAAAGGTATCGGACCTAAACTAATTTTTTTAAATGGAACACCCTGTATATTTTAATGTAAAAAGATAGCATTTTAAATTATCTTTTTAAGTATACCATGGATGATATTAGTTTCCTAGGCGGTTTATTTAAACTTTATTACTTTGAAACGAAATAAAAGATTCAGATTAAGGTAAAAAATAACGGGAATCATCGCAAATGTTCGGGATCTGTCCTTAAATGGTTGCCGTCTTTCGGGATAGCGAACAAAATATAAATTTTGAGCCATTTCTTATTCTTTTCCACGTTCAATATAAACTGACATCATATCAAATTTTTCAAAATATTGATAAGTCATTTTCACAAACATAGGTTTGTTCCAACACCCTATTTTTGTATCGTTCTAGAACAGTCACGAAACTGTTGGAATCGAATTTGTGCGCAGGCGTTAATTTTGCATTGTTTGTTGCCGATGCATAAGGGAGGCAAGGTTGGTACGTTTTTGTGACCATTCTGTGTAAAAATCTCAGCTGATCGCCTTTCTGATTCTAGCAAAGAAGTTTAGTAATTAGTTAATTATCATAACATTCATAAATCACAACCCTACTTTTGTTGTTTTGATTTCTTCGTCTAAGCTTGAGTATTATCTTTTTTCGTTCCGTTTTGTTGTATTTGATAATCATCAAAGAGAATAACGTATAATGTTAAGAATATCTTGTAGGTTTGGGAACCGGATTTTACAAATTTAATAAGAATAAATTAAATAATCAAAATATTAAGCAACAACTCCTACAAAACAAGGCTAAAAAGAACTGCATGAATGCCAGGAATACAAAAACAACGGTTAAAATTCTTAGGGTCACACAAGTCAGTACAAGCGGTTCCTGGTCTTGGCCATGTATCGTTTTTACCGTTCAGGAACTGGTTTGCGAACGATCACAATTTGGTTGGAACACCAAAGGGATCGCCAGCTACACCGTTTTGTGTCGGTTGGAACGCCTTTCGACTACTACGCATGTGCGTGACCGTACATTGTACGATTTTTAGGGTGGTTGGAACGAACCTAATACCAACTAGAATGTCAACATAGTTGTTCCTACGATATTAGCTTTTGCTTCATTGTCTACTGTGGTTTAAAGTCATAAAGTTTAAATCCATCACCTAGGAAACTAATATCATTCATGGTGTGTTATATATTTGAAAAGAGGTACAGGGTGTTCCATTTAAAAAAAATTGAGGCTAGGTCCGATAACTTCTCTACCTGACCCCGTATACCTTTTCTAAAAACGGCCGATTATTCAACAATGACCATAAAGAAACTTCTGTATAAAACATTTTTCTGTATCTCTTTTAACTAAGAACATATAGGGTAATTTTGAAATTGACAATTTTTTGATTTTCCTCCGTATCTCTTAAGCAAGCGAAAATTTTCTAATTTTGATTTTACCGTTTTAAGTTTGACCTAAAAAGAGCACATGACACCTACATTCCTTTTTTGATAGCAATAACAATTACGGAGATACCCTATAAAAGTGTCGAAAATGGGACATCATGTATATACATACAGGGTGTCCCACCGCTGAGATCGACATATGGAAAACTTTGAAATGGAAATTTTTGAAAATTGGACATTAAACTAATGTTGATGGGGGCTAAAATATTTTCAATATGGCGGTTCTCTTAAGCAAGCGAAAATTTTCTAATTTTGATTTTACCGTTTTAAGTTTGACCTAAAAAGAGCACATGACACCTACATTACGTTTTTGATAGCACTAACAATTACGGAGATACAATATAAAAGTGTCGAAAATGGGACATCATGTATATACATACAGGGTGTCCCACCGCTGAGATCGACATATGGAAAACTTTGAAATGGAAATCTTTGAAAATTGGACATTAAACTAATGTTGATGGGGGCTAAAATATTTTCAATATGGCGGTTCTCTTAAGCAAGCGAAAATTTTCTAATTTTGATTTTACCGTTTTAAGTTTGACCTAAAAAGAGCACATGACACCTACATTACGTTTTTGATAGCACTAACAATTACGGAGATACAATATAAAAGTGTCGAAAATGGGACATCATGTATATACATACAGGGTGTCCCACCGCTGAGATCGACATATGGAAAACTTTGAAATGGAAATCTTTGAAAATTGGACATTAAACTAATGTTGATGGGGGCTAAAATATTTTCAATATGGCGGTTCTCTTAAGCAAGCGAAAATTTTCTAATTTTGATTTTACCGTTTTAAGTTTGACCTAAAAAGATTACATGACACCTACATTACGTTTTTGATAGCACTAACAATTACGGAGATACCCTATAAAAGTGTCGAAAATGGGACATCATGTATATACATACAGGGTGTCCCACCGCTGAGATCGACATATGGAAAACTTTGAAATGGAAATTTTTGAAAATTGGACATTAAACTAATGTTGATGGGGGCTAAAATATTTTCAATATGGCGGTTCTCTTAAGCAAGCGAAAATTTTCTAATTTTGATTTTACCGTTTTAAGTTTGACCTAAAAAGAGCACATGACACCTACATTACGTTTTTGATAGCACTAACAATTACGGAGATACCCTATAAAAGTGTCGAAAATGGGACATCATGTATATACATACAGGGTGTCCCACCGCTGAGATCGACATATGGAAAACTTTGAAATGGAAATCTTTGAAAATTGGACATTAAACTAATGTTGATGGGGGCTAAAATATTTTCAATATGGCGGTTCTCTTAAGCAAGCGAAAATTTTCTAATTTTGATTTTACCGTTTTAAGTTTGACCTAAAAAGAGCACATGACACCTACATTACGTTTTTGATAGCACTAACAATTACGGAGATACAATATAAAAGTGTCGAAAATGGGACATCATGTATATACATACAAGGTGTCCCACCGCTGAGATCGACATATGGAAAACTTTGAAATGGAAATCTTTGAAAATTGGACATTAAACTAATGTTGATGGGGGCTAAAATATTTTCAATATGGCGGTTCTCTTAAGCAAGCGAAAATTTTCTAATTTTGATTTTACCGTTTTAAGTTTGACCTAAAAAGAGCACATGACACCTACATTACGTTTTTGATAGCACTAACAATTACGGAGATACCCTATAAAAGTGTCGAAAATGGGACATCATGTATATACATACAGGGTGTCCCACCGCTGAGATCGACATATGGAAAACTTTGAAATGGAAATTTTTGAAAATTGGACATTAAACTAATGTTGATGGGGGCTAAAATATTTTCAATATGGCGGTTCTCTTAAGCAAGCGAAAATTTTCTAATTTTGATTTTACCGTTTTAAGTTTGACCTAAAAATAGCACATGACACCTACATTACGTTTTTGATAGCACTAACAATTACGGAGATACCCTATAAAAGTGTCGAAAATGGGACATCATGTATATACATACAGGGTGTCCCACCGCTGAGATCGACATATGGAAAACTTTGAAATGGAAATCTTTGAAAATTGGACATTAAACTAATGTTGATGGGGGCTAAAATATTTTCAATATGGCGGTTCTCTTAAGCAAGCGAAAATTTTCTAATTTTGATTTTACCGTTTTAAGTTTGACCTAAAAAGAGCACATGACACCTACATTACGTTTTTGATAGCACTAACAATTACGGAGATACCCTATAAAAGTGTCGAAAATGGGACATCATGTATATACATACAGGGTGTCCCACCGCTGAGATCGACATATGGAAAACTTTGAAATGGAAATCTTTGAAAATTGGACATTAAACTAATGTTGATGGGGGCTAAAATATTTTCAATATGGCGGTTCTCTTAAGCAAGCGAAAATTTTCTAATTTTGATTTTACCGTTTTAAGTTTGACCTAAAAAGAGCACATGACACCTACATTACGTTTTTGATAGCACTAACAATTACGGAGATACCCTATAAAAGTGTCGAAAATGGGACATCATGTATATACATACAGGGTGTCCCACCGCTGAGATCGACATATGGAAAACTTTGAAATGGAAATTTTTGAAAATTGGACATTAAACTAATGTTGATGGGGGCTAAAATATTTTCAATATGGCGGTTATACCGGAAGTCGGTGTCAACTTGCTTATTTTAAATTAAACATCGTATATATTATTGCATTTTTGGAGGACTCTACGCAAGATTCTAGGCAGATTTCATATATCATGTCCTATACCTAAGTCTAAGACTGTAAATAAATGATTAAAAATTTGTCAAAATCATTTTATGTCAATGCTAATATTATTTTATGTTATATAATCATTGTAACTTTGTCATCTGTGGAATAGCTCAGAGCGATTAGAAATATTCAACGCGAGAATTATTTGAAAAAATAAAAACGCTCTCAAATATTGTGTAAAGGGGTTTATAAAGGTGATTGACGTGACTGCTGTCAATTTTGACAGCGCTTCTGCTATACAGAGTGGTCCTGGAAAATGTAGGAAATCTCCCGAATATGAAGGAGTACCGGGTGTTCCACTAAGAATGGCTCTCGGCCGTATCTCTGAAAGCGTTAGTCGTATGGCTTGCGGAAAAATTTTTTAATATGAAAAGTGATCATAAGAAATTGCTGGAAATTATTTTCAAGTTTCTCAGTCGAGCGCTAGAGGGCGCAACCGTAACGGTAAATCCGTAAAGCTTAGTTTTTTCAAAAGTTGCCGCGTTAAGGTATATTGAAAATAGCATTTTCGTATACTTTAAGGTTTTATGAAGAAAATTTACTTATAACATATTTTTGTCACTTTTAAAATAAAGTGGTGGGGGAAGGTTGAACATTATTTTAAATAAATGCCTACAACTCCGGGTTGGCTCAACAGAATTTAGTGAACTAAAGAGGTTCCCTTACTCTATACTTTACTGTATAAACTATGACAATATGACTTTTAAAGTAGGCGCTAGAGGGAGCTATTTTACAACTTAACAAACATTGCGCATTTTTTCAAAAATTTTAAATACAACAGTATATTTAATTTTACTTCATCACAAAGGTTAATAAAAGCCTAAAAAACTGGCGAAAACCACAACTTGATATCTTTTTTTAAACCGGAGATATTAACAAGAACAAAAATAAACACGGAAAAATATGATTATATTTAAGTTTCAACGGTACAGGTTTTTTCAAAAGTCAAATAAAAACTTTGACGCGAAAGCACCTAATTTTAAATTAGATTTTGTTTTTCCAAGGCCTATTTGACTTTTGAAAAAACCTGTACCGTTTAAACTTAAATATAATCATATTTTTCCGTGTTTATTTTTGTTCTTGTTAATATCTCCGGTTTGAAAAAAGATATCAAGTTGTGGTATTCGCCAGTTCTTTAGGCTTTTATTGATCTTTGTGATGAAGCAAAATTAAATATACTGTTGTATTTAAAATTTTTGAAAAAATGCGCAATGTTTGTTAAGTTGTAAAATAGCTCCCTCTAGCGCCTACTTTAAAAGTCATATTGTCATAGTTTATACAGTAAAGTATAGAGTAAGGTAACCACTTTTTAACAAAACAAAGTTCACTAAATCCTGTTGAGCGAACCCGGAGTTGTAGGCATTTATTTAAAATAATGTTCAACCTTCCCCCACCACTTTATTTTAAAAGTGACAAAAATATGTTGTAAGTAAATTTTCTTCATAAAACCTTAAAGTATACGAAAATGCTATTTTCAATATAACTTAACGCGGCAACTTTTGAAAAAACTAAGCTTTACGGATTTACCGTTACGGTTGCGCCCTCTAGCGCTCGACTGAGAAACTTGAAAATAATTTCCTGCAATTTCTTATGATCACTTTTCATATTAAAAATTTTTTTCCGCAAGCCATACGACTAACACTTTCAGAGATACGGCCGAGAGCCATTCTTAGTGGAACACCCGGTACTACAAGTTTAAATAAACTTTTTTCTTATGGGCTTTCTATTCGGAGATATGGGCTTCCAAAGAGCTACAATGGAATCGAGTTTTTTACATATAATTATTGAACCACCAGGTATATTTTTTTAAATATGATGTATACCAAATGACTATCCAAGAAAGTGTTGTGAATTACTCACAGCTGCCGGGACGGACTACTGTGACACTCATGGCCCCATTTATTTAACTATAGACTAAAAACTAAGTACTACAACGTGTCCAAGATTAGGAGGGCCAGTACAGGGATCTCGGAAACCATAAGAGATACGAAGTCGGTTAAATGGAGGTAAAGTTGCGCATTCACGTGCCTAATAATATTCCGTCTAGAAAGTTTCAATATTCCGAGTAGTTCCGGAGATATACGGAAAAACCGATATTCTGAAATATCGTTTTATTGTTTTCCTGGGTTTTTGGAGATCGAATTCTAAAGTCACTTTTGCATTTCCACTTTTTCCGCACTATCTAACAGCGTTAATTTTTTTAAATACGGTCCTGCTTTCCTGATATTGGAATTTGAGAGCTTCTTTTCTCCCGAATGCAACGATGTATGACACATTGTGGTTTAATGACGTTTCGAGGGTTTTTTTTAACAACATCACGAACTTTTGGGATACGGTCCTGTATTTCTCCTAATTTTATAAATAATATCTCATAAGTAAGCTCCAAATTTTTACTTATATTGGACTAGTTCAATAAATAACAAATAATTTAATAATAAACCACAAATAAGTGAACAAAATACAGAAACGATATTTCAAACTTCTGTTGATTCGGGATTTAAATGAAAAGTAGGCGCTTGAAACAAGATGGTGACGCGTGATTTATTTCACTTGACATTCCCATTGTGATCGTTTGAGAGCGTTTTAAGAAGTGTTCTATTTTCCAGAAAATATGGAATACAAATTAACAAATGCTGAAAAGTTTGATATTCTATCGCATGTTTTATTTTATCTCAAAAAACTGTTATGTAGCAGTTAGAAGATGTTATTTGTGCTTTGAGAAGAACGGAAATCATGTTGAACACCTGATTATGTAGTTCCTTACTTTTTCGTTGTTCGTTTTATTACTGTTTTGGAATGATTTTTGTTCACTTATTTGTGGTTTATTATTAAATTATATATTATTATTAACTAGTCCAACATAAGTAAAAAATTTAGAGCTTACTTATGATATATTATTTATAAAATTAGGACAAATACAGGACCGTACCCCAAAATTTCCTGATGTTGTTAAAAAAAACCTCGAAACGTCATTAAACCACAATGTGTCATACATCGTTGCATTCGGGAGAAAAAAACTCTCAAATTCCAATATCAGGAAAACAGGACCGTATTTAAAAAAAGAAAGTTAATAATGGCCCTTCGAAGACGACTCGTCTGATTACAAAACAATTAACGCTGTCAGATAGAGTGGAAATAGTGGAAATGCAAAAATGCAATTTACTTTAGAATTCGATCTCAAAAAAACCCAGGAAAACAATAAAACGATTTTTAGAATTTCAATTTTTCCGGATATCTCCGGAACTATTCGGGATTTTAAAACTTTTTGAACGGCATATTATTAGGCACGTAAATGCGCAACTTTACCTTCATTTAACCGATTTCATATCTCTTACGGTTTCCGAGATCCCTGTACTGGCCCTCCTTATCTTGGACACGTTGTATACTTTCGAAAAAACATAATATTATTTACACTAACTTCTCACGGGTAAAAAGTGGAATTTTGAAGGTTGAACATTTGATTGGATCAAAGATGTATATTTTATTGAAATACGCCAAATGCATGGTACTCGTATATAAAATGCCGTTTTCTGGAAAACGGTTAGGATTAACGACATAAATGAAGAGTACTTAATTTTTAGTCAGTAGTTAAAGGTGTGTAAAAATCGTTGTCCAAACTTCTCATCATACAGGGCATTAAAAAAAATGGACATGAGTGTCACAGCTAGTCCGTAGCTGCAGCTGTGAGTAATTCACAACACTTTCTTGGATAGTAATTTGAAGGGTCTTACCTGGTATACATCATATTAAAAAAGTATATATAAATATACCTGGTGGTTCAATAATTATGTGTAAAAAACTTGAGAAGACCTATTCGAAAAAAGTTTATATGAACTTGTAGTACTCTTATTTTGTATTCTTCATATCTTCATATTCATCATTCATGTAATATTTAAAAAGAAAAAATTATTTTATTAACTTTTAATGAAAATACAAATATACGGAACCAAATGTAAGTATTATGACATAATTTGGGAATTAGGAATATTTAGATCCATTTAATTTCAAGTCACGTAAAATATAGGAAAAGTTCACGTTCATCTTCTTCGCCTCATTTAACTTTTTAAAATCCTTCCCTTTGCTGTTGAATTTTAATATTCTTCAGCCTAAAATATTTACGTATACTCTATTTTAGAGATTATATTAAAATAAATACACATACAGGGTGTGTCAGATTAATACACAGCACTCTATAGGGATCTGTCCGTCACTATGGTACATACAGAAATGATCAAATTAGACAAAAGTAACGCATTAGTGATTTCTGCAATTTAAAAAAAATCCTTACTTGTTCAAGTAAAACGTATGAGTTAAAACATTAGGTATGGACAGAGTCTAACATAAGGTTTTACCTGACGTTTTACTTGTTCAAGTGAAACGTATCAGTTAAAACATTATAGACTTGGACAGCAAAACATACGTTTTACTTGATCGGAATGAAGACGGACGGCCAGTGAGCAACTGAAGGGGCACGGGCTTTGTCTTGAGGATGTCTATGCTTGTAGTATACAGGGTGTTTCAGAATAAGATGCTGATCCTTAACGTTGTGAATCCTTAGGTGATTTTAAGAAGAAAAGTTCAAATTAACATATATCCTTAACCTATCAACTTTCGAACTACAGAGCGTTAAAGTTTTAAGAAAAAAATCGTTTTTCTATCATAACTTTAACAACTTTCTAGCTATTTTTATGAATTTTTCACACATGCCCT
Source organism: Barypeithes pellucidus (assembly GCA_963991005.1). NCBI lineage: Eukaryota > Metazoa > Arthropoda > Insecta > Coleoptera > Curculionidae > Barypeithes > Barypeithes pellucidus. The sequence goes on from OZ022562.1 coordinate 28,033,802, forward strand.
CTAAGCATCAATAGCCTTTTCTTGATGTTGAAAGTTTTTAAAAAAAATTAGCCAGTGGCGTCCTGAAAGGGTTTGGACTAGACATTTTGGAAAAATATTATGTAGGCCACTGCTTTTTCTCAAGATAAAAATTATTTTTAATTTAATATCTTCTCTTTATCGTCCGACAAACAGTTTCCGACAAAAAAATAAAAAGTATTAAATGCACATTTGCCATGTGTCTATGGTTTATTTTTAAAAATTAAATTAAAACAACTAACATTAAATAACGTGTGAACAAAAACGAAAATAATTTAGAATGCATGCTTCAGCTCTTCTCCTCATTGAGTCTCGTACCCTTTGAAAAATTCCTGGAGTATTCCTGATAGTGTCGAAACAAACTATTATGCGGTTTCTCAACTCTTCTTCAGTATTTATTGGGATGCTGTAAACCAACGTTTTCAGATGTCCCCACAGGAAACAATCTAGACTGTTTACATCAGGGGATCTAGGTGGCCACGATTGTATTCCTCTGCGCCCTATCCATCGATTACAATAATGTTGATTTAAAAACTCTCGTGCTAAGAGACTGAAATGGGCAGGTGCACCATCGTGCATAAACCACATACGATGTCGGGTAAAAATAGGGACGTCGTCTAGCAAATTTGGTAAAGTGTGTTCAAGAAATTGGCGATAATTGATTCCGTTCAATCGGGCTGGTAAAAAATAAGGCCCAATTAAATAATCACCAATAATTCCAGCCCAAACATTTACAGAAAATTGCTCTTGGTGGTGGGATTCCGTAATTGCATGTGGGTTTTCTTCTGCCCAGAAGTGATTGTTATGAAAATTTTGTATGGTATTCCTGGAAAAATTAGCTTCGTCCGTGAACAAAATTTTGGCATCAAATTGTTGATTGTCACTAACCATTTGAATAAACCATTGGCAGAAATTGATGCGTAATGGAAATCCCTAGGAAGTAGAGCCTGGACCCGTTGAATATGGTACGGATATAACAAATAACTTTGAAGAATTCTCTAGACTAGGACATGAGTAATATTTAAAATATTCCCAATTTTTCTGGTACTTATATTAGGGTTTTGTTCCACTAAATTTAAAACAGCTTCTTCGGTTTCCGGTGTTGGTGTAGTTTGGTGTGCCCCTTTTAAGTAGCTTTTTGTTTCAAAAGATCTCGTTTCACATAACTTTCTGTGAGTTCCTAAAATCGTTCGTGCATCCGGAACTATTCTATTTGGATAACGCTCTTGGTATAATCGTCTGGCTTCGAAAGCATTGCCGTCAGCAAGCCCGTACAGGTAATGCATATCCGCAAACTCGACATTTGTAAAATTTACCATGATACTTATACGTTTAAAAAGTATTACGTTTTTAAAATTTAAGTTAAGTGGAAAGCCGTGTACATAAATAAATAGCTGTCAAACTATTATTAAATATTTCGTTATTGTCATTGTTTCCTTAACAAAGTTCATAGCCTACTAGTCAGAAACCATAGGCACATAGCGAATGTGCTTTTTATTTTTTTTGTCGGAAACTGTTTGTCGGGCGATAAAAAGGCAAGATATTAAATGTGGCCTAAAATGAATGAGTATTTTAAAAATAATTTTTATCTTGAGAAAAAGCAGTGGCGTACATAATATTTTTCCAAAATGTCTGGTCCAAACCCTTTCAGGACGCCACTGGTTAAAATTTTTTAGAAATTTTCTACACCAAAAAATGCTATTGATGCTTAGAGGGCATGTGTGAAAAATTCATAAAAATAGCTAGAAAGTTGTTAAAGTTATGATAGAAACACGATTTTTTTCTTAAAACTTTAACGCCCTGTAGTTCGAAAGTTGATAGGTTAAGGATATATGTTAATTTGAACTTTTCTTCTTAGAATCACCTAAGGATTCACAACGTTAAGGATCAGCATCTTATTCTGAAACACCCTGTATAGTAATAGCCCTTCCTTATTATTTTGCTGAAGGTACGGTTCCCTCCACGCGGCCCGCGGCTGCAGCCGCCGCAATACGGCGGGCGGATGCATCAGTATTTTCGCCAAACGTTTCCTTGCATGCGGCCGCTTCTTGTAAAGTGCATTTTAGTCACACAGAGACGATGGTTTTAAACTAATAATCGACTAATAATTCATCGTCTGATAAAGTAGATAACACCTTGTAGTCCTCGGAGCTCAATTTATTGCATTTTGCTAATTAAATAAAAATACCTTTCAAAATGACACATGTTCATATCAACACCTGCTACGACTGCGACTGGACTAGTGGTGAGCGAACTGTTTTAATTACCGATATCAACAAATCACTGGTAGTCACAGTTCCTTAGCATCAATAAATCGTGATGTCATCATAGTTTAAACAAATCACTCTTTTTAGTACGTATTTCACCTTTACTAATCATTAAACCTATCTTTTTGTTTAAAGTTTATTCCCTGGGGTTGACTTTTTGTAACACCATTAGAAATACATTTATTACATTTGATATAATCGGCCTTATTGTGTTGTAACAACACCAATTGTGTTAAAATAATAAAGACCATTTTCGCATATCACCGTTAGAATAACATGGGTGATACGATACTTCCTGTCTTATTGCTTTTTGGTGGATTTTCTCAAATCATCTCATATAGACCTATTATTTAATATGTCGCACCTCCGGAGGAACAACGACGTAAATGCAAATTTTTCCTTTTCGCGTTAAACACGTTAAAGCGCTAAAAATAGTTTAATCTTCCTAGAGAAACAATGCCGTAAAGATAACTCACCTAGGTTCCGATAGAGGGCAGATGCACCGTTATGCCAAATATCAATTTATAACGACTTTTGGCGCCAACAACGTCGCAACTGCCAGTTATGCGTCGACCTTTGTTTGGGACGGTTATTCTCCGCGGGAACAGTGACGTAAATGTAAATTGTGCTATTGTTATCCTGACATTTTAATTAAAATTCAGTGCAACAACGACGTAAGTGTTCATTGGTCATTATTAACCTTAAAATTAGTAATCTTTTGTTTAAATTCAGTGCAACAACGACGTAAGTGTTCATTGAGTCATTATTAACTTTAAAATTAGTAATCTTTTATTGGCGTAAATGTTTTATACGTCATTATTGTCACTATTTTGCATTAAAGTTAGTACTTAAACATTTTGATAATCAAAGAATTAGGGTGAATATTTTATTTTTAGTGGCAAAATCCGAAGCAAAGATTAAAAAATGGGAACTAGAGCAAGAGTGATATTAAACTTGGCGCGGCAAAATACCCAAGATTTAAACAATCATTCTAAAAATCTTAAAATAAATTCTAGAAATGACCAATGCCAATCGGCATTGACTTCAGAATGTATGTCCCCATCAGGTATGTTGATTTTATGTATTAAATTATTATTTAGAACAATGTTTCATCAAATTTTAGTGTAAGGTAAAAAATATTGTATTTTTCTTTTAGTTTTCGATGTTAAACAAGTGATGCCCAGTACTTCTAAAGTAACTGTGGAGGTCGAAAGCCTCAACAGTATTATAGGTATGTTAATTTTTATTAAAATGAAAGGTTGCTTTTACAAATGATTAGGTGCCTTGCATGTAGTTATTTTTTGTCACTTTTTAATACGAAGTACCTAAAACAACATTTTTATTATTTTTAGTTTCTACATCGAACGCTACCGACGATGTTAAACCGGTGCCAAATAATACCTCTAATGTGACAATAGCAGTCGAAAGCCTTAAAACAATTACAGGTATGTTAATTTTAATATTCCTTGCCCTTTTGGGCCTCCTTTTTATTACAATAATTTATATTTTAAGATTCTGCGTCGAACGCTACCTACGATGTGGAACCGGTGCCCAGTACATCTAATGTGACAATGGAGATCGTAAGCCCTGAAAATGTATATTATGCTCCAATAAAAACTGGCCCAACTACGCTAACTTTAAGAAAAGTACCTAGACGATTGTTCCATGAGGATTCAGATAATGAAGAAGCTTTCTCAGCGGAGGAGAGTGATGCATATTCACCATCAGATACGGATCAATCCAGTAGTACGAGTACTTCATTAAATAACTCTCCTATCAAGAAAGGAAAGAAAAGACAGCGCAATCCAGAAAATTGGAAGAGAAATAAATCTAAAAGCTTAAAAAACTTAGGAAAAGAGTATGTATCTCGTGTTGGTAAATCTGTTGAAAAAAAAGTAATGAAGCCACCCTGCCAGGAGAGCTGTAAACTTGGATGCTCGACAAAACTCTCCGAAGATCAAAGAATCAAGTTATTTGAAAATTATTGGAAGTTGGGATCATTGCAGCGTCAGCGCGACTTCTTGGGATCATGCGTTGAACCACTAGTTACAAAATATAGACGAATAACAGCTGCAGAGGCTAGACGTAAGAATTGTGTATTTTATTTGCTGAATGATGGTAATACAAGGATTCGTGTATGCAAACAATTTTTAATCAATACATTTGGAATCACGGAAAGAACTATGCGGACGGTAGTTCAAAGCGTAGTTGATGGCAATGGGATGGTATGTCCAGATAAGCGTGGTAAACATGGAAGACAATCATCGATTGACCCAGAGATTCTGGAATCTGTAAGACTTCACATTAATTCCATACCGAAAGTGGAAAGTCACTACTTGCGTGCTCAAACTTCTAGAGATTTTATAGATGGGGGGCTTAGTATTGCGGAATTGCACAGACATTACAACGCAGATCGAAGTTCGAACAACAAAGCAACAGTGAATTATGACACGTATTCTCGCATATTCAATACTGAATTTAATATTGGATTTTTTGCACCGCGAAAGGACCAATGCGATCTATGCGAATCATATAAAAATGCAACAACTGAAGGGAAGGAATGTTTAGAGATAAAATATAAACTACATCAAGAAGAAAAAATATTAAGTCGAAATGAAAAGGCAAGAGATAAAGAAGAGGTAGAGAAAGAAGGATCGAATGTTGTATTAGCTATATATGACTTGCAAGCAGTTCTCCCCGTTCCCACTGGACAAACATCAGCCTTTTTTTACAAATCAAGGCTCAACTGCTATAATTTTACAGTAAGTAGATAGATTTTTCAGTCTTAGAAAACTGTATAAATAATAAATATTATAAAAGTGTTTTTACACTTTTACTGAAATTAAAAAAGACCATACTGAGTGTTTCTTCTGGCATGAGGGTCTAGGACACCGAGGTGCAATAGAAATTGGAACCTGTATTTTAAAGTTTCTCGAAGAAGTAGCCAATGATCGACCAGGTTCTGACATCATATTTTATTCCGATAACTGTGGAGGACAGCAAAAAAATAGGTAATCAATTTCAAGTATCCATTTTTGAAAGCGAGATTTTAAAAATATTAATGGTTGTTTCTACAAAACAATTTTAATTTCCACCAAAATCTTTATAACATTTCTTTTAGGTTTATAATTGGGATGTATCTGTATGCCGTAGAGAACTACCAAATTAAATCAATTACCCATAAATACTTGATAAGTGGTCATACCCAAAATGAGGGTGATGCAGTACACAGTGTAATAGAAAAATCTTTGAAGAAATTAAAAAAATCTGGCCCTATATACGTTCCCGAACAATATATATTTTTGATAAGAAATGCTAAAAAAACAGGAAATCCATACATAGTTAAAGAGCTAAATTACAATGATTTCATAGATTTAAAACGATTGAGCGAAGAGCTTGGCTTTAATTATAGTAAAAATATTAATGGCGACCAGGTCAAAGTGTCAGAAGTAAAAATGATACGTTTTATAAAGGGAAGTAATATTTATTATTATAGGACGAGTTATAAAGAAGATAATACATGGCTATCAGTTCCAGTCAGAATGATTGGAACTAGAAGTTCTGAAGCGAAAACTAAAAAAAAAGTTACTTTACATCCAGCATACGCTTCAAAACTTGAAATATCAGAAAATAAAAAAAGGGATTTAAAAAGCTTGTTGCAAGCAAACATCGTTCCTAAATTTTACGAGACTTTTTTTAATACACTGTTTTAAGAATTTAAAAAAAACTATTTCTAAACTTATTTTTAAGTTAGTTTTATATCTGAATGTTAACTTTGTTCTAAACTTAATAATATATCGTTTTTTTAAACTTTAAAACGTTTATTTTTTTAGTTAAATACACAACTTTAAGAAGAACAATGACGTAACTGCAATTTTTTAATTTTTGAGAAGCGATAATTTTCATATTTTTGTTAAAATCCAAATATTACTTATACAACATTCTAGGTACGCCTTTTATTTTCATAATAATATACATTCAATGCTTTTAGTAGGTATCTTTGTGTTGTAATATACTTAATAAAATATTATAAATTTTCAAACGTGTTTCCTGAACAATTATACATTTTGCATTTACGTCGTTGTTCCTCCGGAGGTGCGATGTGATTCCTTGAAGTTGTCAGGTCGTTATTTGGTACTTGACTGTGACTTCTGAATCTTGAACTTGAAATCGTGAAATGAAAATAAGTAGTAATATTTGAAAGACTAGCGAGCTTTGGGCATTCTCTATCACGTTATCACGTCACGCTTTAATTTCTCTGATATCAAAAATAACAATCACCTTTCACAACGTGATTGAAAAATCACGCTGTCGCTCACCACTAGACTGGACTACTTCGAGAGCAGACGATCGTCAACGATCGCAGTCGTTCACAGAGGACGCGTACCGCGCAATAATAGGTTGCGGACGCCGGATTGCGGCAGTAGCCGCAATTTTATTTGTGTTACTGATGATGGTTGCCAGACTGAAACGATACGATTTTAGAGGTTTGGTTGGGTCGACAGGGTAGCACAGAAGTAACTTTACAATATTTTTCCCTGTAGTCTTCATAATATAAAATATAAGTACTATTATTTCTAATTTTTTTAAATCTTGACTCTTTTACAATTTTAACTTTCGGATTATTAAGTAATGTATATTAGGCTAAAACTAGTTGTAAATTAGTGTCTGCTGAAATGGTCAGTTGTAAATCCCCTTCTAAATAATGACACTACATATTGCGACATATCTGCACGTAATTAGTTTTAGTTAGAACTTACGTTATTCTATTTATTTAAACACCTTAAATATGCTTTAAAACTACATATAATTGAGGAGGGGGTCAGGAGCCAAAAGGTCAAGGCTTTAGGTTAATCGAAATAAAAGAAAGATTTAATTGGCTCTACACGGGTTTAATTATTATTAATTTGTTTTATGAATCTTCGATCTACTTGATGAACTATGATACAATAGCTCCGTTGTTACCTAAAATATACAAAAATTAATAAAATAGTAATTTTATAAAATGAATAAGTTTTATAAAGCATCATGCAGTCCCCGGCATAAAATTCCGCTGCCCTCATAAAAGTTCATATGAACATATGTCCGCAATGGCTTAAATTTTCTTCTACAGGGTGTTGAATTTTTTTTTTTAAATTGTTATTTTTTAATATCTCCGAAAGTACTATAGATAGTATTTTCAATATTGGTATGTGTTGATATGAAATAGAACCACAAATTTTAGTTAGAAAAGTTATTCAATTGTTTCACCAGTGGCGTCCGTGCAAACATGTCCTCTGATATTTTTTACAAGAAAGATGGTACGCCACTGCAAATTTTCCATGTGGATATTTTTTCTGATTAGCCTCATCAATTCTACGAGAAAACGGTCTCTTGAGTTTTTCTCGCCAGACGCAACGTTCTTGATTAAAACCACTAAATTCATATTGAAACTTATTATTATTAAGATTGATAAAATGATTAATGATAAATTTTGTTTTATAAAAATTGTTGGAGTGGGTAACTCGATGCGTGCCTTTTAAGTGAAGGTGACCATTTCCAACAATTTTTATAAAACAAAATTTATCATTAATTATTTTATCAATGTTAATAATAATGAGTTTCAATATGAATTTAGTGCTTTTAATCAAGAAGGTACGTCTAACGAGAAAATCTCAAGAGACCGTTTTCATGTAGAATTGACCAGGTTAATCAGAAAAAATATCCACATGGAAAAATGGCAGTGGCGTACCATCTTTTTTGTAAAAAATATCAGAGGACATGTTTGCAGGGACGCCACTGGTGGAACAATTGAATAACTTTTCTAACTAATGTGGTTCTATATCCTATTAACACATACCAAAATTGAAAATAATATCTACAGTACTTTCGGAGATATTAAAAAAATAACCATTTAAAAAATAAAAATTCAACATGAACTTGTGAAGGAACCACACCCTGAAATATTAGCACGTCATTAAGGAACACCCTGTATATATTACGTGACAATCATTACGTATTATCTTTTGGCTTCTAACATTACAAGGTGTGTTATTTGATTCTTACTGATAAAGTAGACCGTGTGTAAGTAGATGTTTACTAATATAGTAGTAGAAAAAATATATACTGCATATAAATTTTGAAAATTTGTATGTCTAAATTCTATGTTGGTAATACTATCAAATTACTATTTTATCAAATATGCCTTTGATAAGTTATTCGTATATGTTATTTTGTCGCGAAAGTTGAAAATTTTCTTAAATAAAACCAAGATGGCTTTGATTCCTCCTGAGGTAACGGAAATTGCAAAGCCTTAAATTAATATATTTGTAAAACACTTACAGTACTCCGTTCAGCTTTAAAAAGGAAGTATACTTGACAGATGTGAGGCTATAGTACATGACCGCATTAACAACCTTTAAAGAAGGAAAAAAATTGTTTCATAAAAAGCTTATTACGATACTGAAAACGAAATCGAAATAGCTTTGTTATTGAATCAAAATTAAAATGACTGGAGCACAATTGGCTGACGTTGACACATCCGCTACGATTAGTTTCATCTCGCTTTAGATGGCAACGGAGGTTTAATAATTTGCCACACTAAATGGCGACCATGTATGCAACGATAAAAATAATAAAACAAATTATGTTTTCCTATTTGGATTTCTTGGCTTCCGACCTTCACAGGCAAGCTTTTGTAGCTTCTTCATTCACTTCTTTTTTGTTTCATGCACTCCCTTTGCACCTTGCACTGGTTTGGTTCCTATTGCACTACTATTGGACCATTATAGATGAAACCTTTACTGATAATCGACAAGTTTTTCATGGTAAGATTAAAATGTTAAAATATCGTCCTAGTTACGTAACTTTTGGTTTCCTTTTAATACTTATTCACTGTAGTAAAATAGTGTTCCAAACATTTTTCTAACACTTTTTAACCTGCAAACATATCAGTAATTTATTTTACGGGTATTATCAAATAGTTTTACATACAGGGTGTTCCGGATAATTCATCAGGATACTTGCAGTGGTGATTATACATGTTAAAATAAAGATAGTGAGTCATATCATAACAAAAAGTCGAGAACTCAATATGTTTCAGTTATATCCTGTCAAAGTTGATTTTTTTTTTCTTATTTTTAACATCTCGCGGTTGGTTGGGAAGAAATGTCAATTTAAAGACAACAGAATACCTTGTACAACAGTAGACTTTATTCGAGTCGATAAACCATGCAGAGCAGGCATAAAACTAAAGTTTTTGTTGGCAGTTAAATCAGTTTATCAAATGGAAGAAAAATAAAGTACTGATCTTTCTACTGTTTGTTATATGGTAACTACCTTTTTGTTAACATTTAAAATCACGCCCAAAATATCCAGGACTGGCACTCCGTAAGTCAAATAAGGTTAGAGAAACATATCGCTTCACTATTTCATAACCTATCACTTCGATATTTCATACTATGTTCCTGCGTTCGGCCGATTCCGCAACTATCCGCATATTATGACCGAATCCGAAAGCCATATCGCATTCTAACATTCAGAGTGCCAGTCCTGATGCAATATTCGAACACTCCATAGATTTATGCAACAATATACGATTTCACAATCTTCTTATTATTCAGATTTTTCTGGTAATATATTTTTCCGAAAATCTTTCGGAAATATTGACATTTTTCATAACATTTTTGAAAGAAAAAATCAATATTTCCCTACACTTAGTGGTTGCTAGGCAACGGAAAATAACTTTTAGGAAATATTCATTTCCTTACAGTTGTTAGTGTTCTACATAAATGCCAAGTTTGACAATTCAACATTAATACGTTTCCATAGTAACGCAACCAATTTTATTACAAATTTCAAAGCGCAATTTATTTGTGAATAAAATTATTCGCGATTCTTTCAAAATTAATCAATATCTGTCGATTTATAAACGATTTCCAGAATAATAGTATGTTTGCCTCGTAGGAAAAGGTACATTCCTGGACTGTGTGTTGGCAAGTCTCGGCTTACGCCTCGACTTATCAATCTTCACAGTCGTCCAGGAATGTTAGGTATTTCCTACAATGTACTATTTTTGAATGCATTTGCTGAGATAATTGCAACTTACCTCCTTAATAAAGATATGAGTGTGATTTCAAATTTGTGTGACATTAGTATTGGTTGTGTTGCAAAATATATATTTTGTGTTGTAGTTTCTTCATGGAATTTTTATACGAATTATTTTTAAATACGAGATTAAAATGGTAGTTTTTTAATGTTTGAAAAAGAACTGACGTGTTTACAATTCTTTGTGTTGCAAAATATTTTTCGTCGTCATTGTTAGGAAAAGAATTACTCAAAAAGTGTTCAAATTATAACATTTTTTCTAGAGTATTTGACGTGTACAGGGTGTCCCATTTTCGACACTTTTATAGGGTATCACTGTTATTGTTAGTGCTATCAAAAAAATAATGTAGGTGTCATGTGCTCTTTTTGGGTCAAACTAAAAATGGTAATAGCAGAATTTGAAAATTCTCGCTCGCTTAAGAGATACGGGGGAAAATCAAGACATTGACAATTTCAAAATTACGCTATATTTTCTTAGTGAAAAGAGATACAGAAGAATGTTTTATATAGAAGTTTATTTATAATGATTGTTGAATAATCTGCCGTTCTCAGAATAAGTATACGGGGTCAGGAAAGAAAGTTATTGGACCTAACCTCACTTTTTTCAATGGAACACCCTGTATATTTTAATCTAAAATGATAGCATTTTAAACTCTCTTTTCAAATTTATAACACACCATGGATGATAGCTATCATATCAAATTTTTCAAAATGTTTATAAGTCTTTTTCACAAATGAATATGTAAAAATGAAATTGACGTTAAATGTTAATAACAACTAGAATGTCAACATAGTTGTCTCTAGGATATTAGCTTTTGTTTCATTGCCTACTGTGGTTTAAAGTAATAAAGTCTAAATAAATCGCCTATGGTGTATATAGATTTGTAAAGAGAATTTAAAATACTGTTCTTTTATATTAAAATATACAAGGTGTTCCATTTAAAAACATGAGGTTAGGTCCGATAACTTTCTTACCTGACCCTTTATACTTATTCTGAAAACGGTAGATTATTCAACAATCATCATAAATAAACTTCTGTATAAAACATTTTTCTGTGTCTCTTTTAACTAAGAAAATATAGGGTAATTTTGAAATTAACAATTTTTTGATTTTCCTCCGTATCTCTTAACCGAGCGAAAATTTTTAAATTTTGAGTTTATCATTTTAAATTTGATCCAAAAAGAGTACATGATACCTACATTACTTTTTTGATAGCACTAACAGTTACGGAGATACCATATAAAAGTGTCGAAAATGGGACACTGACGTCTTTTGAGATTTGACCTACGACAATTGATTGTGTACATTTCTCGACAGTTAGTTTAACGTAGTTCTCCGGGTTTGATGTAAGGTGGCTGATCTCCCTCATTAAATTTTAAATATAACAATTTTCGATAATACCCTGTATAATAAACTGTCTCCATAACACCCTGTATCTTTAGGGAAAATAATCATATTTATAAAATTTGGCACGTATTCTCCTATAGCCGAAAATTATACATATTGTCTATTTGTCTATTTGTTATAAAATGCAAATTCAGGTCGATAACAAAATATTTTTATTTGCAGAACATACCATCGAAGATGTTCAGAGCGTCCGGTCGTACAGCAGTGGTACCACTTCAAGGGGAAAGGCCAGTTTATATTGCTTTTTAATAATTCTGATAATCTTTATGGAATTCCTGTTCACCAACTGATTTAAACCGATCCTGATATGTTTTAGGTCCTTTCAATCCATAATATGCAGGTTATAGGAAGTAAAAAAGACCAATTTCATCCACTTTTCTTGTGAAAATTAGTTATATTTTTCAGAGTTGCCGGGAAACAGTATTTGTGTGCTACAAAACAATCAATATTCAACAAGGTTTAAATCAAAAATATTATTTATTATCAAAGGGCCAGACAAATAACAAACGTAATTTTCGTGTGAATCTGTGATTCTTTTAACCAATGGAAGGGGCATATATAAACTTAATTGGCAAGTCTTTTCTTAAAATCATTTCCGTCCGAAAACCTATCCTTGTCAGAATTTTGTATCCATTATCTCATGTAGGTATAAAAAAATAGTATGAACGAAAACAAAAATGTAAACCCTTCAACGCCATCAAAGTTCCAGGGTATGTTAGTTATCTTAAAATTTTTTGAGTAATGTGTTACAAGGAGATATCACAAGAACGATTTTAAACGTTTTCGTGAAAATTAAGACTGGATTCACATAGTAATATCCACGCGTTGTTGTACAGGGTGTCCATTTTTCGGTGGTTCTACCGTTATTAGTAAAGATAGAAGGATGCGGTTTTCGCAGCAATGTGATACTTATTTGTGAAACAAGAGATACCCCAATTAGAATTTTTCTAGGCTTCCGCGTTTATAACATACGGGATGTTTTGAGAATTTTATATTTTGGGACACCCTTCATATTTCGGTTGCCCAGTAACCAGTTCAATAAATTCTTCATATTTCGGTTGCCCAGTAACCAGTTCAATAAATTCCAAGGAAAAAACAAATTTCCTTTTTATTATTATTCTTAACATTATTCCAGAAATGTTTAAAAAAATATACAATTTTTTTTAACATTGTTAAGAACACAGTAAGTTGTGTCATAACCAAAAATTTTTTATTTCTGTATTAAAATATAACATTCTCTTTTTCTATATCCAGTGTAACGAAAATGCCTGAAGTTTTTTTATATAATATACAATTCTTTTGAGTAGGCCATGACGGATATTCAAAAAAAAACAAAAGAATACTGTCAGTTATGTCATAATGAAAATGTTTTCTGTTTGTGTCAGTATATTCAGTTGTTTTCTAATTAATTAATAAAAAAAATCGGTTTGTCCAAATTATTACAGTCACTGTAAACTAAGATATGGCATGCTCGTTTGCTATATCCAGTGTAACGAAATTACAAATGGAGCGTTAGAAGTGTATTTCAATGGTAAATATAAGCATTTTTGTGATATGAAATTCTATGAAATTTATAAAATTTCTTAAATTACTTGTAGATATCGCGAAAGACGACGGTCGGATAAACTAATTTTTCCAGGGATAAAATCAAATTTAATTAATTTCAAGGTTCATTTTCTAAACTTCAGCCTAAAATCTACTGTAAGGAAAATGGCGAGACTGATGAAATAAATGTGCTTTTGCTTCAATTGAAACAAATATTATGATTGTAATAAATAATAATTATGTGTGAAACGTCTAAGGTATAATGGAGAACAATTTCAGAAATATTTATGAGAAAGTTCTAGAAACATTCAATTTTTGTTCCTTATATTTAATTGCACCATTAATTGTTTTTTTCTTAAATATCCGTCATGGCCTACTTAAAACAATGGAATATTTTTTAGGAAATGTAAATTTGAGGTATTATATTGAGACTAAAAATAAAGTATGATATATTTCTGAGAAGCTTGTTAATTACATTATTAAAAATATATATGGTGACATATTTAATGAAGGGAAATTTGCTTTTTCTTTGAAAAATATTGAACATAGATAAAATTTTAGTATGTCACTGGATTTTACGTAAAACACTACAAAGAGAACATTTTATTTCATGTTGATAAGGTGGAGGATAACGGAGATATGGGGGGTTGTCCCAAAATGTAGAATTCTCAACAACATCAAAAACGACGAGGTCTAGAAAAATTCTAATTAGCGCATCTTTTGTTTCACAAAAAAATTGCACAGTGTTGCAAAAAACTAATCATATCTTCTCTACTAATAACGCCGCAACGTGTGAAAAAAGATGGCGTAATACTATGTACTACTGCAAACCAAATACGTTGCAATTCATTCGGTGTGCTTGACAAGGCTTGTGAGTATGATGATTTACTTTTTTAATAAAGTTCGAAATAAACTGGTTTGAAAATATCGCCTTGTAACAAAAAAACTCACCCTGTACAAATTGTGTCTGGCCCTAACCAATCCACTCCCGTTGGTCAATGATATTTTACTCATGATTATAACTCATTAGGTCCGGCTATATACAGACGTATTGTACCTTGCTATGTCAAAATGTATACAAGGCGTGACAAATTCCTCCTTCACAATTGGGATTTCGGAAACGGTAAGAGATACGAACGAAGTGAGTTAAATTGGGGAAAAGTTGGGTAATTATGTGGCAAATAATATGCCGCAAAAAATCTAAAATAAATAAAAGGGTTTTCAAAATATTTGGAAAAATCTAAAATTGATCTTATTTTTCCTGACTTTGTTCGAAGAGATGTCCAAAAATAAATATCACTTTCTCATTACTATTTTTTATTTTCCACAAGATGGCATCATCAGATCTTTAATGCGACGTTTCGTCTTTGCATCACCATCGTCAACTTATTTTTTTTAAATACGGGTCTGGATTTTTTTGTTTAAATTATGAAAGACGAACTAAAACTACGTTCAACGGTATATAACACTTACTTATTTTCTGACGTTTTGTTCCTGAAATTGTCATCTTCATTAAAATACCCCTACTCGATACTTTTATAGGGTATCTCCATAATTGTTAGTGCTATCAAAAAGTAATGTAGGTGTCATGTGCTCTTTTTGGGCCAAACTTAAAATGGTAAAAGCAGAATTTGAAAATTCTTGCTCGCTTAAGAGATACGAGGGAAAATCAAGAAATTGACAATTTCAAAATTACTCTATATTTTCTTAGTGAAAAGAGATACAGAAGAATGTTTTATATGAAGTTTCTTTATAATGATTGTTGAATAATCTCCCGTTTTCAGAATAACTATACGGGGTCAGATAAAAAAGTAACCGAACCTAACCTCATTTTTTCAAATAGAACACCCTGTATATTTTAATATAAAAATATACTATTTTAAGTTCTCCTTTCAAATATATAACACACCATGGATGATATCGCTTTCCTAGGCGATTTATTTAAACTTTATTACTTTGAAACGAAATAAAATATTCAGATTAAGGTAAAAAATAACGGGAACATCGTAAATGTTGGGAATATGTCCTTAAATGGTTACCGTCTTTCCGAATAGCGAACAAAATATATATTTTGCACCATTTCTTCGTTTTTTCCACTTTCAATATAAACTAATCAAATTTTTCAAAATGTTGATAAGTCATTTTCACAAATGAATATATGTAAAAATTAAATTGACGTTAAATGTTAATAACAACTGGAATGTCAACATAGTTGCTTCTAGGTATTGTTTTGTTTCATGGTCTACTGTGGTTTAAAGTAATAACTTTTAATAAATCGCCAATATCATCCATGGTGTGTTATATATTTGAAAGGAGAATTTAAAATAGTATATTTTTAGATAAAAATATAGGGTGTTCCATTTAAAAAAATGAGGTTAGGTCCGATAATTTTTTTACCTCACCCCGTACAATTTTTCTGTATCTCTTTTAACTATGAAAATATAATATAATAGTATGTATTAAGTGAGCGAAAATTTTCAATATTTGATTTTACCATTTTAAGTTTGACCGAAAAAGAGCACATGACACCTATATTATTTTTTTGATAGCACTAAAAATTACGGAGATACCGTATAAAAGTGTTTCCCTGTTTACTTTTTTTTTTTAAATTAATTCGAAAATATAAAACTCAATGCCTCTTTTAAAAGTCTTAAGAAATTACTGACTTTAAGAGTAAAATTTTATTTGTCTTAATAAATTACTTGTAGTGTACTGTACTGACATTAAGTAATAACCTACTAAGGGTATTTTATTCAAGATGATCAATTTAAGGAACAAACCTGGAACAAAACTGCTTAACATAGATTTAGGTCCTCTTTCATAATTTAAACAAAATAATCCAGGCTCGTATTAAAAAAAAGGTGTTGATGATGGTGACCCAAAGACGAAACGTCGCGTTAATGATCAGATGATGATGACGTCTTATGGAGAATAAAAAGTAGCAATGAGGAATTGAAATTAATTTTTGAGCATCTCTTCGAACAAAGTCGAAGATTTTTCCAAATATTTTGAACGCCCCTGTAATTATGTTTGATTTTTCTTTAAAGCATATTATTGGGCCCATAATTACGCAACTTTGTCTCAATTTAACCGACTTCGTATCTCGTACCGTTCCCGAAATCCCAATGATGAAGCACGAATTTGTTTCACCCTGTATAAGGTGTCTCTTAATGGCGTGATAATATTTCAAAGCATGATTTCTTAGGTAATTTTATGAAGAAAAGTTCACATTGACATCCTGTATATTATAATCATGAAGTAGAATCGGTTATGTTTCCCAGTAGCTCATATTTATTACTATAACCTAAATCATAATTTTTTTTAAAAGAAGGATTTTTACTTCTATCAACGTTCTCTTTGTTTTTAAAATTTATGTAAATAAAATGTGTAAATAACCTATGTAAGTGTAATTACAACTATCTATAATAATTATATATGCCAGCAATATAATTTATATTAGGTTACTTTTGTAAATAAAATATAAAATATTATCAATTTAAAAATATTACCAATATTTACAATGTCTGTGGTGTTAAATTAAGTAATAAAAATATTAATTCCGGGTCAAAAATGAGTTAAAACAGTTTACACCTACGATATTTTAAAATATTTACAACATTCCTGAATTAAAAAAGATCTTAGTGTTCCATGATCATCATTCCCCGTTAGAACCTCCTCCCCGGTTTTGAAATCGCTGAGATTCCAAAAGTTGTAATTTAAAAAATTCTGAAAAATATTTTTCATTTGCAATTTGAGTGTGGGTGTGTGTGTGTATGTGTATGTTATTTGACTTTATTAATAAACCAATTGGCCAGCACTTCACTTGAAATTTAACTTTTATAACAAGTTAATAAAACTTAAATCGAATAAATCAAAAATGTGCTCGACGCGTCAACATATACTCATCGACAGTAAATTCCGGGCGAAGATAATGTTAGTCAGGTTTATAGTTGGAGTTAAAGTGTAATCTTTCCTTTATATAATGTTTTTTTCTGGTCACGTCATTAAATGCTTCATAAAAGAAGATACAAATTGTTAAAAAAAGTATTGCAGTTTTTCAATTTTATTCACAATTCAACGAATATACAGGGTGTTTCTGAAAAAATAAAGGAGGTGAATCTTCACCTTATTTTAAGACGAAAACGTGGTATAAAAGTTTCTCGCATGTCGCCTCGTTGTCGAAATACAGGGTGCTAAAAAAATATTGTATTTTTCATTTTATTAATTAATGCCAACGATATTCTGATGATATCTGTTAAACATAAAGGATTAGAGCACTTTACTTTGTGTCAATTTTAAATTTTACAAATAATTCATTTGCATCTTGGTAAAAGAGTACCTTAATTTTTCAGTTATTTTCGGATTTTTATCTTCAAATTATACGAGTAGGCTTTGCTTCGTTCACCTTTTTTTCTCTGTGACATTTGTTTCCTGTTTAACATCTTTCAAATAATATCTTTTTGAATTGTTATTTGTCCTTTTGAATTCATGGCCACCCCGTTCTCCGGATCTAAATCCATTGGATTTTGATTTCTGGGGGTCACCTTAAGCAACTCGTTTATACTACTCCTATTGAAACTGAAGAAGACCTTCGACTGCGTATTATTGATTGTTTTAATATGATTCGCGCCAGTCCCGAAATTTACAACACGTAAGCGACAATTTAGCACGTCGGTTGTGTACATGGGTGTTTACTGGCCCATGGAGGACATTTAAAGCAATTTAATTGACTTTTGTTCATTATTCAAAGTTTTTAAATCATACGCATTATCAAATCATTGGCATTAATTAATAAAATAAAAAATATAATATTTTTTTAACACCCTGTATTTCGAAAACGAAGCGACATGCGAAAAACTTTTATACCACATTATCGTCTTAAAATAAGGTGAGGATTCACGTCCTTTACTTTTTCAGAGAGGTCAGTCCAATCAGTATTAACCAAATAAAATGCAAAAATGAACACTGATTACACTGGGAAACAAATTTCAACTTTTTTTTTGTTTCCTGAACAAAACCTATTTTTTTTGGATTCAACTGTACCCAAGTAACTAAAAAATACCTATTAAAGATTTTAGTTGGCTCGCAAAAAAAAAAATCTCAATTATTTGTTACAAAATTTTAATTCATAGGCATATACAATGGACATACAAAATACAGATAACAATATATTGTTGGTTCAACAAAAGCAACTAAATAGCACATTTTTATCATTGAATCCAAAGTTTAGACACTCATTTTGCGCTTCTTAGCTTGCCTTTTGAAAGCAGCCTCTGGGGCATCTCTCGTAATAGTCCAGCAGTAGTCGGCTAACATCTCACAGTTCCATTTTCCCTGATATCTACTTTCCATGTTCGAAATATCCTGGTGGAACCTCTCACCGTGTTCGTCACTTACAGCACCACAATTTTCCGGAAAGTAATCCAGATGAGAATCTAGGAAATGAATTTTCAACGACATATTACACCCTAGGTTTTGGTAACACAAAAGAAGTTGGGCAACCAGGTCTTTATAATTTTCTGCTTTTATGTTTCCCAAGAAATTTTTTGCAACCATTTTAAAGGCATCCCAAGCGTCTTTTTCCTTGCCTTCAAGTATGGAATCGAATTGCGCATCTCCGAAAAGTTTCCTAATCTGGGGACCCACAAATATTCCCTCTTTAATTTTAGCGTCACTGATTCTAGGGAACTTTTCTTTTAAATAACTAAAAGCACGGCCTTCTTTGTCCATTGCCTTCACAAAATTTTTCATAAGTCCCAATTTTATATGAAGTGGCGGTAGTAAAATCTTTTCTGGGGCAACTAATGGCGCGCTGGTCACATTTTTCTTTCCTGGCTCAAAAGACTCTCTCGGTGGCCAAATTTTCTTTCTGTAGTGATCCGATCGTGCTCGACTGTCCCATTCGCAGAGGAAGCAGCAGTATTTGGTATAACCTAGCTGCATTCCAAGCAAGATCGCCACAACTTTTAAATCCCCACAAATTTGCCATTTATATCTTTCATATTGTATGGTCTCAAGTAACAATTTCAAATTGCTATATGTTTCTTTCATATGGACTGCATGACCAATTGGGACTGAAGGCAATTTGTTTCCATTATGGAGTAACACAGCTTTAAGACTTACTTTTGAGGAATCAATGAAAAGTCTCCAGTCTTTTGGATTATAGTCCAGATTTAAAGCTGCCATTAATCCCTCAATGTCCCTACAGGCTACCAAATTGTTATCCATGTTAAAAAATGGTGTTAGGTTTTTCTGACGGCTTCGGTACACAGAAACTTTTACTTCATCTTCAAGTAAATTCCATTGTTGCAATCGAGAGGCCAATAGTTCTGCTTTTGTCTTGGGCAGTTCCAAATCCCTTATAAGGTCACTTAATTCACTTTGACTTATTTTGTGAGGCTTTTTACTTGGAAGTTCACAGACAAAATCGGAGTCTTGCGAGGTTGATGGGCCGGCGACATTTTCCGGTACGTCCCTACAGGCTACCAAATTGTTATCCATGTTAAAAAATGGTGTTAGGTTTTTCTGACGGCTTCGGTACACAGAAACTTTTACTTCATCTTCAAGTAAATTCCATTGTTGCAATCGAGAGGCTAATAGTTCTGCTTTTGTCTTGGGCAGTTCCAAATCCCTTATAAGGTCACTTAATTCACTTTGACTTATTTTGTGAGGCTTTTTACTTGGAAGTTCACAGACAAAATCGGAGTCTTGCGAGGTTGATGGGCCGGCGACATTTTCCGGTACACTACCGTTTGAATCCTCTTGATCATCATCAGAATGAAGGGTATATTCCTGAGGTGGATTAGGTATAGGCAACTCGTCACTATGAGGCACCGGGCGTATGGCGGATTGTAAATTTGGATACTGTATCGCAGACCTTTTTTGATGGGAGGTGTCAAACAAAAGTAACAGTCAGTAACGTGGTCTTTCGGTTCTCGCCAGATCATAGGAACAGCGAAGGGCATCTTACGGTTTTTTCCACTTAGCCAGCCGCGAATGTTGGACGCACATTTGTAGCAGCAGATATGGGGAGCCCAATTTTTATCCTGGTCTCCAACTTTGCAGCCAAAATACAAGTGGTAAGCCTTTTTTATTAAAGGGCTAAGCGTACGTTTTTGTTTCACAAAAGTCATTTCACCACATATATAACAAAAATGATCCGGCTTATTTACACAAACTCGCGACATGTTGCTCAAAACTCTCTAATTTCTCAAATACGAACAGCTCTCGATCAACTGGTGGTTGAAATACAACTAACTAACAATTTAGGATTTATATTATATGTATTTAAACCCCTTATAAAGTACACCTGTTATAATAAATCCAGGTATTTCTCATTTAATGGTGAAATTTTCCCATATATTAAGGGCAGGTAGGTAAATTATCATAATTGGGATGGATCTATAAAACCGGAACCAACTGAGCCTTTTGCAAGACAGATTGTTAATTAGTATAATAAAATAAGTAAGATTTTGCTATTTTGGTCTCGGAAACATTTTTGCTGTTCCCCAGTGTTATTAATAAAACGACAAAAACTAAAAAATTAAAATCTGCTCACAACTAGCATAGCTACTACGATAAAAAAATTAAAATAACAAGCAAATCAATGGTAAAATTTTATGAATGAACCATTGGCAGCAATTTTTCAAAAAAGAAGGACATGTCCAGTTTTCTTGACGTCTGGTAACCCTAGTATTGCATTGAAAGCATGCCACGTCACATAGTAGAAGTGATAAGAACAAGAAGGTGGCAACACTCGCTATTAATTTGTTTATGCTACTCGATAGATAATGTAAGGTTCAGAATTGTGAATAAAATTGAATTATTGCAATTATTTTCAAAAAAATTGTTCTTTTACAAAGCAGATAATGACTTGAACCAAAAACCATTAAGTTAAAAAAACATCACTCTTCACAACAAAATATAATAAATAAATTCTACTGCTAAATTTTTCCTCAGGACATTAAGATATTAAAAAAGTGCCAATTGTTCCTTCTACAGTGAGTCCCAGAAGAAATGTCTAAATTCATTTAAAATTCAGCGGTAAGTTTTTTCAAAAAACGCTCGTACCCGTCGATTTTGATTTTTTAATTTCTTTTTTGTGGTAATTTCATGTATACAGGGTAGCTCAAAAATAAGTTACGACCATCAACTTCATTTTTTCAAATGAAAACATATATTTTTTATTTCATTTTTGAATTTTGCATTGAATTCTAAGCATGTTTCATGTACCATGTCCTATACATAAACTCAACAGTTATTGAAAAAATTAGGATTGAACATATCTATAAGTAAGACTTGTTTATTCTTTCAACACCTGCATATTGTTTGGCCTGTTAACAAATACTTTTGATTTGAGGTAACCCCACAAAAAAAAGTCCAGCGGAGTTAGGTCTGGCGACCTAGCAGGCCATTCGATAGGTCCTCTCCTTCCAATCCACCGATTGGGAAAGGTTTCATCCAAAAATGTGCGCACAGTGGCCGCATAGTGCGGAGGAGCACCATCTTGTTGGAATATCAGTTCTTCGTCAGGGGAGTCTGGATCCAATAGATTCGGAAAGTCTGGATCCAATTGATTCGGAAATAAAGCCACTAATGCTGGAATTAATTCTAGTTGGAGAAATTCGAGATATGCTTGTCCAGTTAAAGATTGTTCAAAGAAAAATGGACCAATTACTCTTTCGCGTATGATTCCACACCAAACATTTATTTTCTTAGGGTACTGGCTGTGAACCTCTATCATCCAATGCGGATTTTCTGTTGTCAAATATCGACAATTTTGTCTGTTCACATTACCGTTCAAATAGAACGTAGCTTCATCCGAAAAAATAATATTTTTTACTAAATTATTATCTAGATTGTACATATTTTGCATGCGTCAGCAAAACTCACTTCGCCTATCGAAATCATCTTCAAATAACTCATGCACTGGAATAACTTTGTATGGGTGATATTTGTGCTTTTGAACTACTCGGTGAACAACAGATTTCGGCATGTGTAAATCGGCCCCAATGTGCGACAGGGGAGTACATGGATTTTCTTCCAAGGAAAGCAAAACGTCAAGTTGTTCATTTTCATCTCGAGTAGGACGACCAGATTTAGGAAAATCTCTAACATGACCGAATTCTCTAAACTTAGCCTCTATCCTACTCACCATCTTTTGACATATGGGAGGACGATCAGGATGGATTTCATTAAATAACTGGGCTGTTTCTATTTGAGTACGTGTTTTATCACCAAACCCAACCATGCATAGAATTTCAATTTTTTCCCGTTCGGTTAACTTCACCATTATTGTGAAAACCGCAACTTTGAAACTACGCTTGACAATAATTATACTTATTTGAAATAAAATTGTCATACAGTTCCTATGGAAATAAACGGTGACAGTGAGACAGTACACTCTTACTTATTATGGAGCCCAAAATGCCATATTGCCAGAAGATTTGATAGATCGTTGGATTCCCTAAATGATATGTTCAATCCTAATTTTTTCAATAACTGTTTAGTTTATGTATAGGACATGGTACATAAAACATGCTTAGAATTCAATGCAAAATTCAAAAATGAAATAAAAAATATATGTTTTCATTTGAAAAAATTAAGTTGATGGTCGTAACTTATTTTTGAGCTACCCTGTATACATGAAATTACCACAAAAAAAAAAAATTTAAAAATCAAAATCGACGGGTACGAGCGTTTTTTGAAAAAACTTACCGCTGAATTTTAAATGAATTTAGACATTTCTTCTGTTACTCACTGTATATAATGTTCAAGACATGGGTATTTTTTGAGAACTAAAATTCATGCGAACATCCCGAGATGCCAGTCTACACTAAACATATTAAAGTACGTTTCACGAAATTTGGATACGACTTAATGATTTCCTGGGTCGGTCCCATTGTGTCGACAAGAGCTTGGCAATAAACAAGTGAAGTATGAAGGGACGGACTAAGGAAAACAAGTAATGATATGATTACATTAATATAATCAAATGAAATAACATTTTTTTTAAATATTACTAGTCATATTTATTTACATTTATAATGTCATTCTATAGATAGTTCTGTTTCGCTATCGCTATCCTCATCAAAATTAATTATAATTGGATTAATAAATTCTTGAATCATTCCTAAAAAAGTTCGGCCGTTGTATCTTCATGGTAGTCCAGCAAGAAATAAAAACTAACAAATTTTACCACAAGAAGATATTTAAATATGAATTAAGCAACCTAACCTACCTGATGTGCCTATATTTAATTATAATTATTACAATCCGGTCCTTTCCACATAATAATAACAAACGGTCATAAATAATGGGATCGCCCAGGTACTTTTACTGCAGTCATTAAGTTATATCCATTTTTCGTGGAACAATCTTTACCAAGATTGAACAACAATTTAAAATTTTTCAGGACTATAGACCTAACTAATATTATCTTATCCGAAATCTATTGTAATATTATTAAAAATTTAAATTTCCCTTTTCCATTAAGAGTAAGAATTGTGACGCATTTTGTTTCCTGATCAATATTACTTTTTCGTTTTATCCTAAAAGGGGCCAAATATCCGTTTGTGGAGCTTAATTACCTGGAATTTAGGGTTGAAAATTTTTTAATTAATAAATTAATGGAAGCTAAAAACGTCAATGTGCACATATTTCGTTCCCTGTTTCTATTAATTATTTATTCATCAAATTTTTAAATTTGAAACTATGGATAATACTGGTCAACATATAATTTGGTGCCGGCAATTTTGTTTCTAGGTAATTTGGGTCTGATAAATTTAAAAATAACCTCAGATTTGCTCGATCAGATCGTTTTCGAAAATTAGGACCAAAAGCTATATTTTTGAGATTAAGGGTATTTTATATCGCATAATTATATATGTATTACTATTACTACCAAAAAAAAAAACTCAGAATAGGAAAATAATATTTATTGTATACCACAACAAATACAAAAATCATTGATCAATAACATTAACAATATTAACATATGTTATTAATTTAAATTAACTTAAACTAATAAATAAAAATGAGCTAATCTGCATCAGCCAAAAACTTCCTTTCATAATATTTTCTCGCATGAGATTGAAAAGGACGGTCTCGTTGAAGACGCCAGCAGTAATCGGCCATCATGTGAATGTCCCATCTACCCTGATATCTCTCTTGCATAGTTTTTATATCCTGGTGGAATCGTTCTCCCTGTTCTTCACTAAGGTCGCCAAGATTTTCTGGAAGTCGTTCCCAGTGGCTGTGGAGATAATGAATCTAATTGCTCATATTACACCTATGTTGGTTAACGTTGTTGAGCATATCTTCCACTATCACTCGGTAATTTTCCGATTTATTGTTTCCGAGAAAATTTTGCATAACTTTAACAAAAGAACATCATGTATAAAATTCAGTTTCGGTCATCGATTCTGTCAAATGTGAATCTTTTCTGGGTTCTCTGATCTGAGGTCCATCAACTATTCCGGCGTTTAATTTCTCCTTGCAGAGTGCAGGATATTTACTGGAGAAGTATTCAAAATACGCACCATTCTTCAACTACATTTTGTAAATGTATGCAGGTAATATTCCGCATATGGGGATTATATAGGTACTAATACCCTACAACATAAGCCAAGTTAACGAATTAATTTATGATACTTACGGTATACGATTTCATTCTCTATTATTGCCTTCTAATATTTATTTTGTTGTAATTGCAAATATGAAAATAAGAAATCAGTAGGTGCAAAAAATGCAAGGAAAAATTATTTCTTATCTCTAATAATTATATGGCCTTCTGCTAATATAAGATTAGGTATTTTCAGTGATTTATGAATACATACGTATAATTAAAAAGGCCTTGAAATAAGTTAAATTTTTGATAACATTTATGACCATTATAATTGTCAAATGTAATATTACAATTTATTATGGGTAGGCTCTATCTCAAAAATATTATTATCTTCTATTCGTTTACATTTTAGTCAATTTAGACCAAATTATTTTTTATTGGCTTTAAAAGCTATGGAAAAATATTATGTGGTCTCGCACCTGAGCAAAAACAGACCACGGCTACAGCGTTGCCATATATCTGCAGAGAATTAATAGATACTTCTAATGGAAATGGAAAATACTTTATGGAGAGAAAAGTACTACTTTTATTGCTAGCAACACTTTATTTACTCGTCGTTATGATATTTTATTATTACTTCCAGACCTGACTGATTTACTTATCTATCTGACAGATGTCGACCTGATGGATGTAGTGTACGAGGGGCGACTATAATAATCTATGGTGATATTTATTAATTAATGCCTTTCCATTATAAATGCGGAAAAATAGCGTGGTCTTGAAAGCCTAAGAAAAGTGAGTTTTCTATCTCGTGGAAGCTATTTCCGCTCAGTCACTTTCCTCTATTTATCTACTAATATTTTATTCATTTAAATATTGTGAAAATGATAATTTTTACACATCTTAACGTTTGTATAAATTGATTGGATAACACTAGTCATAATATTGTATTAAAATTTATTATATTACTGGTAAGTTTATGGAAATGTTATTATTCTTTTCTGTTGACGCTTTTTACCTGAATTATTTCCGATGTTCAGAAGAGGCTGGACATACAATCAATGGCAAATTGTTCTTAACATTTCAATGTAAATAATTTATTATGTTTTTCACAAATGCCTTTAATTTCCAGAATTCTCATTTTAACATAAGGGTATTCATCCGCCAGAAAAGCAATTACATTGCATACAACCAGCCAGCGATTGTATTCAGAATTTTAAACGTCACCTGTGGGATTAACGATAGCACCAGCCCGGTGAGACTGCTTATGGGGGGGGTCGAAACACGTAAGAAGGCCTTGGAAGTGATGCTAAGCCTACTCTGCTCCATACGCTCACATGTAACCTACTTTTATCTATCTGTTTCACTCTCTCATTTAAGCGTCAATATCAGACTTACGTAGAGTTAATATGGAAAGCCCAAAAGTGATAGTTTATGCAGGCGACTTGATCCTGGTCATATTTGTCTCACTTTACTGAATTAGGGAAGGTTGCTGCAGACAGAGACAGGCATAGAATGCGAACAGCACGAATTGTTAAATAGTTTAACAAGCTAACTTCCTTCGTCTGGCGGGCATGGAAATCAAGCAACATCTGATATTATTTAAAATGGTGGAGAAGTGGAGAAGACGCATCTTTAAATTTTAAAATAATTTTTAATATTCTAATCTTTCACGAAAAACGTCGTTTCCTTTTTGGTGCAAGTCAAGTGAGTAATTTGTAATTGAAACATTCATTTAGTCATCTTTACTGAGAGTAAGCTTCAATAATAATTTCTTTTCCTAAATCATATGGGGCCCAAAAATATGCTGGGACTTGAAGCTTGAAATATTTGCTAGGACCTAGAGCCCACTTGAAGATGGTACAATATTTTATGTAAATTATGATTTACTTCCTATTTTTTAATAAAATTACTTACAAGGTTATTTCTGAAGTTTAATTTTTCATTTGTAGTTACGTTATTAGTTTAAAAAAATGATATAAGAGTGTGTAAGGATTATTTTAAAGTGATATTTACAGCTTAAAACATGTCAGAATCCTAATATTTGATTTTCACTACTTAAGTAAATCAAATAAAAGGGTTTGAATGTTTTTGTTGGTTAAATGTCACTTTAAAATATTGACAGTAATAAAAATTTTGACAAAAGTGACATTTGAAAAGCACGTGCGTTTGTCAGCTGATTCCAGACGGAATGGATGCCTGGTTTGTTCGTTTGTTCATACTTGCTTCGATGTGTTAACACGGCTGTTTGTCTTCTTCCTGTTTATAAGTATTCGTTGGATAGCACCGTGACTATTGAGTATGCAAGGCGATGCGCACGATAGCTTCATTACTTCCGGACGAATATTAGGTCACTTACGTCATGATTTTGCACAGATCATAGATCGTTTTTAACAGAAATCGACGATGAAAAATATCTGGTGATTGCCATAGATCTACTAAAACTGCCGGTGCTTGAAACCGAATATTGAATACATATGTCACGTGTACCTATTTTCTATCCGTAAAATTATTTATAGTTTCCTAGTAACTTCAAATATGATATAGGGACGTCACTGTGGCAACGCTATACGGGCGTATTTTACAAGCGACCCCGAATTTTAGGAATTTGTCATAATTGATTTATTTCTAACCCTATAGTGTTGTTGGGATGTGTTTGTGATCTATTGTGTATCTGGATTTCTTTAAAAATTATCTACAACGTTTATCTATCAATGTCTAATTTGAGATCGAAATTTTAGTAAGACATCATTTTTGTATTTTAAAAATAAAATTTTTAATTAAAACAACTTTATTTTCTATGATCCTAAAGAAACCAGAAGCAACTGCACTGGTAAGGTTAAGAGCGAGAGGACGCGCAGCTTACAGCGTTGCCATTTTTAAAGCAATTTTCTTCTAACTTATATGAAACTGTGAAAGTATGTATGAGAAATTGTGTATTTTGAATGTTTTTCTTTTCCTATATGTGTTTCGGTAGCATAGAGGTCCAGTTATTGTATTTTTAGTGGGGGATTTTCTATTTACAGGTGTATGTAGCTATATTCAAGAGTCCTGGTATCAGCCCTGTTGCGTAAGTTATTACCAAAGTAAAAAATTCATTGCAATTACGTTAAAACTACGTGAACTGTTTTAGTTCATTTCTATAACGATCTCGAGAAAATATAATACGTATTTATGTCCATAGAGCTTTTTATAAATTTATATTTTTAGTTAAATTACTGTGAGATATATACAGATTATATTATAAGCTTTATGTGTAGATACAAATTCAATTCTGAATCTATATTTTATTATGTAACACCCTTTTTTTTCTAACCGTAGAGATTATTAAGCTATCTATTTATTTAAAGATATATGTTTTGTACCCTTCATACAACTTTTAAATGTATAGAATGATATATATATATATATAAAATAAATGGTATGATCTGCTCAATTGTTTGTTAATTATTTTATTCGCCCCTTCGTAAATATCGTTTAAATTAAAAAAACATGCTTACACAGTAATTTTTGAAAGTATTGCCTGCACTATCTTTTCAGAAAAAATACCTAAAATCGCAACAATCTAAAGTCATTTGGCAACGCTTGGGTTGATCAAAGGCAGAATAATAAGTAAAACATCTCCGCACTGGCGCATTGTGTCCACATATACAGGGTTGTGATTTAATCACGGATAAATTCAATACAAATTTTCGGAACAACGCTCGAACCCGTCGATTTTGTTTTTGGATTAAGCATATTTTGACATAAAATGTAAGTATACAGGATGTCCCACAAAAGTGTGACAGAAAAAATATTTTTTCCTTAAATAGAAACCTCTGTATATTACTGCATTTTCGGATTCTCCGGAAAATTCTACTCATGTTTCATGTATAATGTCCTCCATGTTATATTAGATCTCATTTATAAATGGGGACATAGAAATAAGTCTGAAGAAATGTTTGAAATAAAACAATATAATTCTTCACATTCACAAAACAAAAATGAAAATTAAACAAGCACTTATTGCACTATTAAGGCTTCCTTAGCTTTACTTGGCCGTCCTCTTCTTCGTTTTTCTCCAATTGGTACAATCCTTGCTTTTATCATAGACGGTAGAGTCAATCCATATATTTTGCTTAAATTGATCATAATAAATTTGGGCTTCAAACGTAATTCGAACAATTTGTCTAATTCTTTTTTTGTCTCATTGCTCAACCCATATTTCGATTGGGACTTTAAATTTTGAAATATTATATCATTGCTAGATGCATCAGACAATAAATAAAGTGCAGCTGACACATTGCCTTGTCCGACTTTTGGCTTTATTACAGCGATAATATCGCTTTATACCTTCTTCCGGCATTTGTGAAATGACCACAATTTTTCATTTGTAATAAATTCTTCGGCACTTTTAATGTTCGAAAATTTTCTCACAAAACACCAAATCCTACATTGCCTGCGCCGTCTTTTAGGCTATACCGTGTCAGCTTCTCCATCATCCGACTCCGAATAAGAACGAAACAGCGTAGTGGCGCCTGTGAGTCGGAAAAAATCCCGAAAAATCGAAATATTTTCAGCCGGAACAAGAGTACATGCCCCCCCCCGTTTTTGAGGATGCTGAACACGATGGCGGCGTCAGAATTTATCATTTGTGTTGCGTAACCCCTCAAAATGGCCAAAAACCACCACCCAGAAGGGTTAAACGCACTTCAAGAGGTTTCCCTGCAGAGAAACACACTTTCCCCCATTTTCGAGGATACTGATCACGGTGATGGTGTTGGATATCGCGTCCGAGCCTTTCCAACCCCCCCCCCCCACCGGCAAATACTCGCCCCTGAAAGGGGTGATTTTTTTTTCAAGTATCAGTGGCAAATATATATCCCCCCCCCCCCGTTTTCGAGGATGCTGAACACGACGGCGGCGTCAGAATTTCTCTTTGGGGTTGTGCAACCCCTCAATACGGCCAAAAACCACCCCCCAGAGAGGTTAAACGCGCTTCAAGAGGTTTCCCTGCAGAGAAACACACTTTTCCCCCCGTTTTCGAGGATGCTGAGCACGGTGGTGGTGGCACGGTGGTGGTGTTGGATATCGCGTCCGACCCCTTCACCGGCCAATACTCGCCCGGGGAAATTTTTTTTTTTGAAGTATCAGCGGCAAATATGTATTCCCCCCGTTTTCGAGGATGCTGAGCACGTTGGTAGTGTTGGATATCACGTCCGACCTCTTCCAACCCTTCCACCGACCAATACTCGCCCCCATTATGGAACGATATTACCTTTTAATAAAAAAAAAATTTTAAATGTTTAAAAAAAAAATTTTTAATTACCTTCTGTTTTTTTATATAATTGAAACTTAAAAAAAAAATTGATACTTGAAAAAAAAAATACTACTCGGCCCCGGTAACAGTAACAGAATAAATTATTTCATGCACAAGTAGTCTTTTCGAGAAAGACTCCACATAAATGGATAGCGCGAATATTTTATTATTATTATATATTAACTAAGCAATCCAAATTTGGTGACCATTTAGTAAAATTGGTAGACATATAATTTAAAATGTAAGCAATGATGAAACAAACTTCAACATAGATATTTTAGTGGTGCTAATTATTTGGTTTCCATTAAGATTTTTTGATGTTCATTAAATTTTTTGACGGACAGCGCTAGGGATGTATGATTTAATTTGGTGTACATTATATTTGGCCCCAATAAATTGTACAGTCAATGACAATCCGTTTGCTTGTAAATTCGGTCAATCATATCGTAGACCCCCGCTCCACCTCCCCTACTCACACACACACAACACAACCCCCCGCTTTCGGAAGTGAACGAGCCTGCTATTCGTTCTTTGTCTACTTTTTACAGCTCAGATTGCCTTGGCTCTTGTGTATTATAAATAACAACATAAATACGGTACGATTCACGAACAGTAAAATTGACAGTAAACAAACAACCATCTAAAATTAATGTCTTTAAAGAAAAGGCCAGTTTGGCATTCTATTTTATGTCCTTTTAATGTAATATCCGGGTTTATGTTTTCATTTTAATTCGTCGTAAAGCTTATGTCTAGAGAGTCTGCAATTGCCGTATAAAATAAATAAATACTTTATCTCTTCATTAATAAATTACCGTTATCGCATTATCGTACATCCTTGTTACTAAACCTGGGGGTCGGCATCAAGTATGTCCCCCCCCCCCCCAGGAGCGTCGCAAAATATCAAAAAACTGAGGAGGCAATAGGTCAAACTTAAATTTACCATAAGTGTTTGCTTCAATAAAGACCAAAAATGACATCATGATAATATTTCAAGTCTATCTACAGAGTTCTCTTTTTATTTTCCAACATGTTTGTTGCAGCGGAACCAAACAAGATAGTGGCGTAACTACCATCGGTCTGGGCGGTTAGATTGTCCGGGGCCCCGAACATCAGGGGGCCCCCAAAAGTGGTGACCGAAAAAAAATTTTTTTGTTGTGTTGACTTTTTGTAGAATTGAAATAATCAAATAAAAGTTTTTAGTGAAAAAACTGAGTTTTCAGTTTTTCATATTCGTTATCTACCTTTCATATTGTAACGTTTTTTATGTTCTCAAATTCAAATTTGTGCGCCTTCGCGAACATGCATATATTAGGTTTGTTCCAACACCCTAGACCGATACAAAAATTTGTATGGTTCTAGAACCGTCACGAAACTGTTGGGATCGATTTTGTGAGCTGGCGTTAATTTTGCACTGTTCTTGAAGATGCACGAGGGGAGCAAGGTTGGTACGTTTTTATGACCATTCTCTGTAAAAATCTCAGCTGATCCTGCTCGCCTGTCTGATTAGTGCTTAGACTAGGAAAGAAGATGTGTTGTATGACTTGTATGTGATGTCTTCCTGTAGGGTTTCATCCCCCATAAGGTTAGTACAAAAATGTTGATCCGCAGAGGGAATCAGGTCCATCTATCCATTTTATATCGTTCAATTGAAGTGTGGGTATTACTTTACCTTGACGCACTCTTCTAAGCTATAACAAAATACTACGCCTAAAGTTCGTATCCTTCCCTTTCCTTTTTTAATGTTTATCCAGTTTATGCCGCTCTCGTAATCTATTTTTATAAACATGCTGTAAGGTTTATTTTTGACAATTTTAATTTTTCTTTTATATATAACCAGTTAATCTTTTCATTTAAAACGTATTTTTTCATTTGTAATTTTCTTAATACTCTAAAACAAACAAAATTGTCTAAATAGCTAAATCAACAACATTTAAAAACACATTTAGCAAAAAGGATCCAAATTACATTTTAGCAAAATACAGGGTGTTATTGGAAATGACGTATTATATTTAAATGGGTGACTCCTAGGGAGTCCTAGAGAAAGTCTACATACTTTTTTTTTTAAATCGAATATCTAAATACTAAGGTAAAAACCCTTTTTACCCACATACTGTCGCGCCGTTACATCTGGCTTCACTTAGCAACAATGTGGGTCACTAGAGTATACTAACAGTGTTGTCAGATCACACCGCGTGTCTCGCCCTTACTTGAATACTGGCGGCGAGCCCTTCATAATTCAGTAGGCTTCGCGATTCGGGAGTGAAATGACGTTGGTTCCATGACGTCGAGGGTGCCACGTGCTTGACGTATACGAATTTTAAACGTTTGGTTAGTTGCATTGCCCGATTTTTTTGTTGTTGTGAAATAATTCATAATAATAAATGTTGTGATGTGATTTCAAATTCGTGTGATATTATCTACTGTTAGTTCTCGTGAAACGCAGACCTTTTGTGTTTTATTTTTTATGGAATTTAATTATAAAACGGATTATTTTAAAATAAGATCGAAGGTAAGAGAGTATGTCCCTTAAAATTGTAGTTTTCTTTGTCTAAAAAGTTTGAAAAAGAAGTGATAGCGCGCATCAAAGACGTCTTGTTGTCAAAAACTGAACACGTGCAATGTGTTGCAATATGACAACATCGCATTTAACGCGTTAACCTCTTTTGAACCTGGAGACTTCCACGGAGCGGCCACGTAAATTTTAAGATTTCATATAAAGTGTATATTTCGCTTAATAATTCAAAGCGCCGTTTATGCTTATTTTTCTTCAATTTATTTTCATCTCGGGATTTGCCGGTTTAAATATAATACGTCATTTCCATAACACCCTGTAGATCCAAATTACTTGATTTTATAAAAATGGTCTTACCGACGAGACATTATCGCCTGGGTTTGCCACATTCTTTAATAAATCAATATGTAACATTTAATCTTGACAGATCTAAAATTAAAAAAATAATATTAATATTTTTCAACTGAATAAAAGCCACAAATGTTAAAACTTTCTGAAAACTGACACAACACGTTATCTAAGAAGAAACCAACTGGTTGTTGGTTCCGTCTGGCATAACGCGCACTGCCCAGCACAATAGCAATAGCGGAGTATATAAATTAAATTGCTGCTCTTGTCCTAGTTCATATATAGGCCAAACAGGCCCGTTCTTTTCGCACTAGAATTAAAGACCACCAAGATTCTTTCACCAAAAATAATAAACATTCCACATACGCAGAACATTTAAAATCAGAAAATCATATTTTTAATAACAATTTCAAGATTTTGCATATAGAACAAAAGGGCTTGAAGTTAAATTTATTAGAGTCTATGGAGATTAACAAAATGAAACATTTCCCTAATTTACTTAATGACAAGCTTGATATATGTTCTTCGCCTTTGTCAAATTTAAGGTGTTAGTTAATGTGTTTATTTCTTCTACCTTCATTAAATAATAAACGCGTATATTATTAAATAATTATCCCATAATATTATTGTAGGTCCTATTTTTACGAGACATATAAATTATGTTATCATTGTTTATACCTTACATCTGATGAAGCCGCTGTGATGGTGAAACACGTGTCATGTTGACAAAATATAGTGAAAATCAAAAACATCAAATAGTGTTTTCTTTAATAATTCAAAAATTGTTAGTTGGTTCCTTATTGTAGAAGGGGGTCCAATTTATCTTAAACGTAATCCCTATTAATTTCTTAATAACTTTCCTTAAAAATTTCCTATACCTATCTGTTATCGTTCTCGACATAATAATTAATTTAACTGTTTTATTTGGAAAACACACATGAAAACAAAGGGCTGATATTTTTTAACTTTGACAAATTAGTGCACTGAAATTTGGTTTGGAGTTAGGTAATACCAGAGATCTTTTATTCTGTTTCGGAGTGTTTCAAAATACAAATATTTAGATTGTTTGGGAAAATGATAAGAAATATGTTTTTTAAAATTAAACACCCTATATTTTATTTGTGACCCTAAGTGCCTGTTCTCACCAAAGCAACTGGCAACCGCAACGCAACATCAACGCCACTCAACAGCACTAATGTTTAAATACGCGTGTTCCCACTGACTTAAGGCAACTCAGCTGCAACGCAACTAATTGCCTATGAGTTGCCCGACATACCGTGTCGCCGTTGTCAGTTGGTTCCAATCGCGGTGTCATGGCTGACGAGACAGCAACATATTTAACTTTTGTGGCTCATTCGGTAAAACCCATAGAATTTAACCGGATCATTATTTAATTCCTGTGCCACTATATACGAGCTATGTCTCAAATTTATGATATAAAAATGGTTTACACAAAAATTGTCGCTTAGGTTTTCTTTGAAGTTTTTTAACGAGCAAGTATGTTACGGCTATATCTTCATCTGACGAAGACGACATTTTGCTCACGTCAAAAGAGCCTTCAAACCAGTTGATTCCAGTGGGAACGCAAGTGCAACTCAACTGAAGTTGCGGTCGCATTGCAGTTGCGTTGTTTGCCAGTTGCTTTGGTGAGAACAAGTTGAAGTTGCGGTCGAGTTGCGGTTGCGTTGGGATTACCAGTTGCTTTAGTGATAACAGTCACTGAAAGCTCTTGAAATTGCCTATCTTTCTATATATAATGTCCTTATCTCGAACAGTTTTTAGCTTATGGGTTTAAGTATCATGCAGTGCTGAGTTGGAAGAAACTGACCAATTCATTTAGCAAAATTGATTGTTACAGAATTAAATATATTTTTTTGCTTATTCTTTTACAAAATTTTAATAATATTGTAAGAAGTCAAAAAAATTATTTGAATGTCGTCTTGAGTGCACAACTTTTGGTTAAGTAATTTGGTTAAGTAACCTTAAGCTTTTACCAATTGATTTGCAATTGTAATCTGTAATAATTAATGTGCATAAGCTAAATACTGTTCGAAATAAGTATAAGAACATTACACATAGAAATTTAGACAATTTCAAGAGCTTTGGGGACCACTGATAACATATATGATGTTTTAGTTAAAAAACATACTTTTCATAATTTTTTTCCAAACAATCAAAATATTTGTATTTTGACACAGCTATTCTTTATCTCCAAAGAAGGACAACTAGCAGCTACAGAAACTGATGGTCATCAAATTTTAATTTTAATTTGGAACAAAAATATCGAAAAAAAATTAATTTTTATTTAGCTGATAAAACCAACCCCCTTCATACAGTTATTTATCTGAATTTCGATGAATTTTCCAAAATAAGCTGCAAGTTTAGGTTTATCAATAAAATATCCTTTAAATTAAACTTAAAGGGACAAATGAAAACTAATGATAGGAATTTAGCTACGAAAGTAAAGTAAGGCCTTTTATTGCTTTTGTTGACCACTTAGCTTCTACTTTATATCTTTAATGTGCCCGTTAAACGAATGTAAAAACTGAAATGTAAGCCGTGTTTGTTTGAATGAATGAGTTAGCACATTTCGATGTAGCCTAAAATGAAATAACTTTTTTTAAAGCGAAGGTAAAGGCCCATCTTTATGTTTTAAATTTATATCGTTTACATTTATCGAAATTAATCACTGACTTTTTTACACACGTTTATTTATTGATAAAACTACTAACACATTTCAGATTGAACCCTTTAAACCCAATAACATTTTGATTTCTTACCCTGGGTCTTATATTTAACCTCTAAAACTTTAATTGAACTTCTTTATGTCAATAAAATGCTTAAATTACATTGATTAGCTTCGTCTAGATGTAGATTATCGGAATCTGGTATTCATTCCTCTTTGGACTAACGATTTTTAAGATCTTCACTAGTCTAGGTTGTTCGCAACGTATTCACCTGAAGACGACTGGAGATGTTTACCAGTTGAAACGTTGTGATATTTATTTATTTATTTATTTATTCAGGATAACAAACAGGCAAAGTCCAATACAGTATCCACTTAATATGTTATGTGGCTAATTGAGATAGCAAGAAGATCTTATTAATAAATGAATAATTAAATTAATAGATTTTAAGGTATAATTTATAAAAACTTCAATAACTATAATCTATTTACTTTGATAGTGCAGAGAAAAAAAAAACAAAAAACCTTAAACAATCATTCCAATAAATATTTCTTGACTGTCCTCCTTATCACGGCATGTGACACACTTAAAAAAATCAATATCAAGATTGCAACAATATAAGTTTGATAATCTCATCATTCTACATAAAGGGGAATACTGTGCATTATTTGTGTATTTAAACGGCATACTGAAGAGAGTACCAGATCTAAATTGACGAGGAGAAATATTAAAAGTAATTTTACTCAACAAATCAGGTGAATCCACCTTATTACAAATAATTTTACTCAAAAACATAACTTCCGGACAGTTTTCTTCTATTTTTCAGTCATAATTCCAAAATGATGTCTTATAAAACTACGATGATAGTTATCAAGGTTTGCTTTGACTGAGAGAGTCCTTAGAAATTTATTCTGTACTGATTCTAATCTATTTATATAAACTGAATAGAAAGGGTTGAAACAAAATTCAATCTGCTATGCACAAAAGCATGATATAAAGCTAAATATGATTTAGGATTTTTGAAATATCTTGCTTGAGTATTAATAAAACCTAACATTCGAAAAGTTTTACAAACTGATGAATTAATATGGCTATCAAAAATTACTCCCAAATCCTTCACTTCAGAAACTCGATTCAGCTCAGAATTGCTGATCGAGTAAGTAAATGATCTAGGGTCACGATTCCTAGTAAAAGAGATTATATAGCATTTTTTTATATCAAGAAATAAGCTATTGCGCTTACAATAGTTTTCAAGGCAGGTCAGATCTTCTTGAATAAGCACACAATCAAGTAGAGTTCTACTTTGTCTAAATTTGAGATCATCCGCATATAGTAAGAATTTACAATTAAGAAAACCTTTATTGATATCGTTAATATATAACGGTGTAGAAAAAAGGTCGGTACCTCTGAATAACTCCGGTGCATCGCATTGCAACGGAAAATGTCTAGGGAAAAAGTTGTTTGGTTTTGAAGGAGGAATAGTTTGCAATTTAAACCACCCCCCACCCTCTCAACCCAAGGGCGCGGGTGGGGGTAAGCTAAGATTTTCAAATGGAACCCCATATTTTTTAAGGCGTATCGTGTTCTCCGACCAAAAATAAAAAATCTATCGAGTTGTCTTCCACGGGCATTTTCTAGTACAAGACAGAGAAAAAAAGTATTTCCGGGATATAGCTTGATTCTCGCACGGTTCTGATTTAGTCTTTCTCATGGTGATTATTGGTGAAGGATGGGCCCGAATAAAAACATTTTTCTGACAAAAGATGTTTATTTTTGGTCGGAGAACACGATACGCTAATAAAAAATATGGGGTTCCATTTGAAAATCTTAACTTACCCCCATCCGCGTCTGGGGGTTGAGGGGGTGGGGGGTGATTTAAATTGCAAACTATTCCTCCTTCAAAACCGAACAACTTTTTCCCTAGACATTTTCCGCTGCAATACGATGCACCGGGGTTATTCCGACCTTTTTTAACACCATGTATAATGAATATCAATGGTCCCAAATGGGAACCCTGCAGAACACCTGATGTAGGAGAGAATGTATTAGAAGTAAACCCATTTAGGATAACTTTATTTTTGCGGTTTCTGAGATAAGAATGAACCCAACTTAAAGTTATAATAAATATATTAAATAAATAAAGACAATGGAAGTCCAAAATACGTCTATCACGTCGAATATTTAATTTAAAAATATTTATATCCCTACCTCCCTAACATTCCAAATAGTTGCAATTTATTTTAAATGTATATCAGTAAGAATAGGTGCATCGGGTGCCCAACGTCAAGGTCGAAATCAATCTGTTAAGGACAATAATTTAATTTCCGAAAAGAGCAAACTCTTCACGGATTATTTTTAATTGGTTTCCTTATAATAGTTTCGTATATGTATCCTGATTTACTCCATTCGTGGTTTTCTTACCTTTTTTAACGACTGTGTTTCATCAGTATTTATTGTTTCGAGGTATCTTTTATAGCGAGTACCAATCTTTCGAACAAACATCCTTCTTAGTTCTGGAGATCTTTTGGTAAGCCACTCACCTTGAATGACCCTGTATATTAAGCCTAAAAATCTCCAAATTTTCCACCATTAAAACGCATCTTAAGATAACGAGCCTAGTTGCTTTCACGCAGTTTCTAGCGGCACTATCACTCTCTCTTGCTTCAATCTATAAAGAGCAGAGGAGAGCTGGCGTGGGGGGAAGTTCCATCGCGCCTAATGGTGATAGCGAACCACGGAAGCTCGGCACATGCGCAGTCATTTGACAACATCGCAATACATAGCCTGATTAAACTACAGTACAGTGAACATATACGTCTATTGCGTCGCAGCATGTGAGATGATTTTAACGGTTATTAGCTAAGGTTATGGACGATCGATTTTTAAAAAGTATTTATGATTTCTCTAGGACACATAAGGAGCCACCAATTGAAATATATTAAATCTTTTCCATAACACCCTGTATTAGAATGTTGTATAACTTAATGTGATTTTTTTTTTGTTAATACCATATCTACTTTATTTCTTGTCAGGGAACAAAGAAGTGAAAATACTATCTACTATTGCTATTAGATTTCCATACTGAGCGAAAATGATACCTTTATCGCACAATTTGAACATATATTTAACTGTTTTTTGTATATATGTATAATGTATATAGCTTTTCGTTTGGATCTGCGGCTACGCGGTATCCGTAAGGGGGAAGGAAGCCAACAAGTCGTAAGGACAATTCATGGGCGTGCTACTATTATTTTAAAATTAAACATAAAAATACTAAAATCTATAAAACAAAGTTATTTATAAACTAACATATAAGCAGAACTTTTTATAAATAACGCGTTTTGGTTGTAAAATCAATAATAAAAATGTTTCCCCTTGACGCACTATATTTGACGATAGGCCTTAATAAATTCATGTTTTCTTCTTAATTCGGCATTTAATTTAATAATGGTAATCGTAACTGTTATTATTTTTGTAAGCAGTACCAAAGTATTTTATTATATATATTAATTAAATTTACATACCTGTTTTAAATTCTAGATAGAACTTTTTGATAATGCGTCTTATTACACTAAAGTCAAATTTTAATTTGTCTATAACTGATAAACGATGCCTTTTCTTATCGGGAAACGATAACAACTTTTCAGGATTATTTCCTCTCTGGTCCTCGTCGTCCTTATGATTTTTTTTAATCACGCAAATACCAGCTCCTTTATACATCGAAACCCTGTCCAATTTTCGTTTTAACGGCAAATTAAATGCATTATTTCTGGCTTCCTCATCACAAGCATTATAAAAATTAGCAATAATTTATCGAGATTGGCCATGAAAAGTTTTTCCACGAATATATGCCATTAGAATAATTATGAATACAAAGAAGTTTTTTTGACTATTTCCGCTATTATATATATAATACACGTAACCTCCACCGCTCGCTGCCACTGCTCAAAAATCATAGCGTGTCTGGCGCATAGCAGTGCCATGTTTCTGGCGTATGTCTGCGGATGCGTCTCCAAATCAATCGCATATTATATTTTGTCTCTGTTTAATGTTGTGAAACAAAATAGAGGCGAAAGTGATCCTATTAATCGACTAAATGTTTGGAGTAAATGCATATTCACATGTTGTCAGATTTGATAGTAAATAGATAATTCAATTAATATTTTAATATCGTCCGGTAAGTAAAACTAGTCAGGTGTGAACATGTTAATTAAAACTCAAAGTACCTCTGTTTTCAGTCTGAATAATAATATTTTCTAACTTTTAACTATTAGGTTAAATTCTGTATTCATAGGAGGTATAAATAATAAATTTATAAATCTTATTAGAGTTGTGGTAAGTAATTTGACAACATCGATAATATCTCCTCTGCATTCTTTAAATAGTTTTGGTAGCCACAGAACGAAACGACAAGCTATAGGATCAATCCAAAACAATTTTATTTTATAATCATTTTAACCGCATACGTCCGATGGTTAGTTTGCCGGTCGTATATATTTATTACCGCGTAAGAACAATAAATCACGGCTGAAGGACAACGAAAAAAGAAGCTAACGACGGGAAACAAGATAGGAAGTCAACCGAAGCTCCTATTCTACTGACCACTTTACTTCAATTACTTACACTTTGATATTCTAAGAGCTTATTGCATGTGCCATGAAGATGTCTATCTCTTAGAATATGGCTAAGGCTAGATTTTCCACATAACAGATCGAACAGCTGATAAACAATTTCCGAAATTCCCCAAGTTTGTAGAGAGGCAGACTCAGCCGATTTTAGCCTTTTTTTTATAGTTTCCAACTGTTTATCGGACTTTATTAGTATTGTATGAACCCTTAATCTTTTATTTAGAACTTTATTTGAATATTTATTATGTGAATCTACAAACTGGCCGGTAAGT
Source organism: Barypeithes pellucidus (assembly GCA_963991005.1). Lineage (NCBI taxonomy): Eukaryota > Metazoa > Arthropoda > Insecta > Coleoptera > Curculionidae > Barypeithes > Barypeithes pellucidus. The sequence goes on from OZ022562.1 coordinate 28,074,437, forward strand.
AAAACTCATTTTCCCAAAATATTTTAAATCAGGCGAAAACTATCCCTCGGGTTTATTCGCCTCGGGCTATCTGCTTTCGTCTTCCGGGCATTATAATCTCTAAATAATGTCGCCGAATTGTAAAAAAAACACGAAGGAATTTTTTTCAAGCGGAACGTACGTACATTATACCATGATATGAGTGGAGTACATAGCCCGAAACGTCCGTCCGCTTTGAGCTTAATAAATTATAGATAACTCTAAACGTTCTCCTTATCTGCGCGTTTCACGTAAGACGTTTTTTGATAACCCCAGTATAACCAAATTTCCCCTTAAGTTTTATTTGAATTTAATTTAATCAAATTATTAAGTAGACGGCTATTTTTTGGAATTTAATTTTGTCCCCATTTTTGAATTCTATCCAGAGGTGAATTCCCCACCCAGGAATTATTTATTTAGAGCCAATCTAACTATTTGAATCATTTTAAATTTTGAAAATGTATGATCGCTGGTCGACACTATCAGTGATGTCGCCAATCTTGATAATTAATGAAAAAGTCATCGCAACTGAAGACGTTCCTACTTAATTAATTTTACGGACGCTTATCTTGGTCGATTACGATTTTTCGTTGTTTATTGTCAGGGATGCCAGGCATAATGCCATTGCCGACTTGACACGCACGTGTCCGGCGATCTTGGGTGGGCCCACCATCCTTTCCCCGCTAACTGGAAGCTGTCAGTCAGCAAGCGCAATTGAAGAAGATGAGGGCAAAAATTTTGTATAAGAAGCAAATGACTGATTTTAATTTGAAGTATAGTTGTTTGAACGTAGGACGAGGCCTAACTTTTCTTCAAACTATACTTTGTATTTTGGTATTGGCTCGAGCATGTCCAAAGAATACAATAACAATGCAAGTTATTATATTAAACACGGAGGGCTTTTACTTATTTAATTTTACTGTGTAAGGGGTTAGTCTTACGTCAGTCGAGTAACGCGAACCGAAGTATTCGAAAGATAATTATTTACAATGAAGAATTAACCTATGCTAACATTCTGTTCTTCAAACCAATATATCACTCATTTTTCGCGTACTCACTTTAAATTTTAGTTATTTACATTTATTTACAATAGAAATCCAACCTAAGCTAATATTTTATTTCTCAACTAAAGAGAGCTCAGCTATCCTATAATTTCCAGGAAATATAGACACGCGGTAGAGGTTACTAATATTAACTTAAGATATTTCATTGTTTTAAGACTTACTTCTTCATTCCGGACTCAGAATGTCTTTTATCACAATTATCACAATCGGGTAAATTTGGAAATCGCGGGTGGACCGTTACTGGGGGTACGCACGAAAATGATAAACGTCAAAGCGACGGTGTTTATACTCAGTATTAAAAAATACAGAGTGTCTCTTCCACGTTGCATTAACGAAATTTCTTAATGTTTGAACTTATTTATACTCGCACCAAAACGAGTGTTTGAAGGTATCTCAGCATTATTTATACTCGTACGGAAGGCTGCGAGTTTTCGAGGATCAATTTCAGGTTTTTATTTATACTCGCCCCAAAATACACGAGTGTTCGAGGATATGTAGGTTTTTATTTATACTCCCATCAAATACACGAGTGTTTGAAGACGAGTCAGAGCTATTTATACTCGCACTGACACATACGAATGTTTGAAAATAAAATTTACTGAGAGAAAGATCCGCGGTTTGACTTTTCTCGGAATTTTCGGTGATAAACACTCTCAAACCTGTAGCCGAAAATACGGATCCCCCTTCTTACGTAAAAATTAATAAAAAAACTAAATCGCGTTTGAATACGACTCTGGGAATCCCCAATCGGACTTGAAGAATACAAAATCGACTAAAATTACTGCCTCCTGCAGAATTTCTTTATCCGTCTGTTTTAACGTTACATTGCGTCATCCTGACCGATTTAATTTACCGGTGACGCCATGCCCGTTGCGGCAAGAGAGAGTCGGAACCATTAGAATTTTAGAATTTTTTGACGGAGAAAATAAATTCATTAACTTTCTGGAACTGGAAAAAAGTATTTTTACAACAATAACTAAAACTGCATTAGTTACAAAATAAGGTCAAATTACCCTTGGCGTTTTTTCATAAAAAAATCCTGTAATGAACTTTATCTCAGAAATGGTCGTAGACGGGTATAAGAAATTATTAACAGAAGTGACTTAAATTTTACATAGAATCGAAGAACTCCAAAATACACAGGACATTTTATTTGACATGATATCGTTATTATTATAGTCAAAAGTCTTTATTCTTTTAGATTTAGACTTAGTACTACAAATCTACAGACCGTTATAGCGAGTGCAAAATATCGTGACCTTGATAGGTATAGGTCGACAACTGGATCTGTGTCTCCGACGTATCGGTAAGGGGAAAGCAATATCGTTTAAAACATGGTCTAGTCATGGGCGTGCTATTATTATTTTAAATAATGGAATAAAAAATCATTCATCAATCTGTAATTGCATTTTATGTTTGAAGTTAGTTAACTATTTTAAAGATTAAAAAAATTACTTTTTCAAGATGCCAATTTTTCAACATGAAAAAAACCAGCTACTTGATTAATAATGATTTTTCAGTTTTCGTCGTATTAATGTCCTTTTCTAGCTTTCGCTTAAGTGGCAATTTAAATATATTGATTTGTGATTCCTCTTCACATACCCTACAAATATTTGCAATCACTTCACGACTCTGACTGAGAAGGTTTTTACCAGGAATATACTCATTCATTATCACAAAGTTCAAAATTTTAAAATAACACCCTAAAATACGACACAATGAACAATTATTTATAAAACGCAATACAATAACTATTGTCCTTTGTGTCACTACGCCACTGGGTGGGTAAATCCATCAAATATCGGACATTGCCGAACAAGCGCGATGGGGCGATCGGGTGTCTCACGAGACGCATACGCTATCAACTGTCTGGGATATAACCTATCAAATTAGCTCTAGCTACTTGTAACCATCGACAGCGCACGATGTTGCCATATTTTTAGATTAAAAGTACTTTAATCAAAAAATATATTATTTTGCATTTAAATATCAAAATAAACAATATGAAAAGAAAATTTTAATAATATTGAAACTATAATAGAATATTGTTTCCTTATATACCTTTTACAATTAATTTTAAATGTGTAAATGTTATTTTAGGGTTTTCTCGGTAAGATATTATTAAATTAAAATTTAATATATGTGACAACATTGTTAACCCCAGAAATTTTATAGTCCGCATTCCTTTCGTAGCTACAGATAAACTTGTCGACCTGTATGTGGTACACCATTTACTGTATTTTTGGCGATTTTGCTCAACATTAGTTCATTTCTCGAATGCATCGCATTCTGCATAGAGTAGGGCATACTAGCAAACATTATGGCTGATAGTTTCAGTTATTAACAAAAGCGGGAAATGCTAATTACACGTAAACAGCTAGCTCCGAAAATAAGAAATTTAACTCTTGTTAAAAAAGAGTATTTTCATATAATACTATTGTGTTAGCACTATTTTATATACAGGGTGAGCTAAAAAATATCAGCTTTTTTTTATAAAAAAAAATGTATTAATTATTATCTCGAGAATCATAACCAATAGGCATTAGGAAATTAGTAGGGATTCTAAAAAAAATTATATACAGGGTTCCATTTAAATTATCAAAATTGCTAATACTGTATAGTAGAAGTGCCCAGCACTTCACGATTGAAAATATTTTTAAAAGAGAGAGGCATGTCCACTTAAGCGACCAAATTTTCTACTAGTTGATTAGTTCTGCATAAACGTCTAATAGGTCATGCGCCATCAATCACCCCGTATATAGTACTATTTTGGAGACTTTTACGGTTAAAGATTCAATTAGCTGGTGTGCAACAACTCTCTATATAGTAAATACGAGCTTGCGTTAAGTTAAAAATTCAATTAGACCAAACAAATGTTGGATTTGGCTAGGCTAAGACCTAAATTTTACTGAAATAACCAAACAAATTAGGCAAATGTTGATTAAAGTAACTTAGGGTGGTTAAACCTTTACCGCGTCACGTTAACGACTTAATCAACATAACTGGGCCCGAATTTCGACAAGCAATTTAGTTTAGTTTGGTATATTAGGTAGTTAATTTTGTTCCACTTTACTAGTTTAGTCACAAAGGATATGTAAATCTACGACTTGAAAGTTGCTTATTACTCGAGCACTATGCAATGGTCATATTTATTAAATCTGCTGGATTGTTATTATATCTTATATAAATATGGATAGAGGGTGTTACAGTGAATATGACACTGATGTGCACACATGAATGCATCCATATGTGCTAGACGGACAAACACCCACACATGGCCGTTCATGTGCGACGTACATGATTGTGCATTCATGTATTAACGCATGTACGCTCGTGTGTGGGCACTTTATTATGGAAGAAACAACGGATCAAATTGTCAATATAGATGGGGAAACTCAGATGGCTACTGGCGTGTCTTCACAACGTTCTTTATAAGTTTGTTTAGAAGTTACCGTGGTGTACATGTATTTAGGTATATGCAAATTACATAAGGAAACAATTTTTTTAAATGAAATAGAAATGATATTAAAGTTTATATGAAAAAACCGTGTTTAATTTTATTACTAATATTGAATATACAAGATTGTTTCTTAGTTACATCTGATATAAATTTGATGCGGTAACGCACGTGCATGAAATATAAAGTAAATAACAATGGTTAGAAATCGAAAACAATAAATCAAAAAAAGATTTGTATATACCGCTCGACAAACGAGTCTATAGCTGCGATGTATCGATAAGGGGAAAGCAATATCTTTTAAAACATGGCCGAGACATGGGCGTGCTATTATTCTCTTAATAATGTCATAATATATATTTATTCATGGCATGAAGATATGTGTATCACCAGTGCAATATATTACGTCTTTCCATTAATATTTTTCCCTTATTCTGGCATTATCGCCAATAAAATGCTTTTGATTTCAACATGCACCTTAAAGTTTTACGGGAAAACGGAAATTTTATGTCACTGCTCAGCTGTAGCAACTTTTTTAAGGTAGGAACCACTTTTAGTTTCAAATAGAACTTTGGCATTGTTTTTCTAACAATGCCAAAGTCGAAGCCCTCGATTTTTTCGACAGCATAGAGACGGGGCCCTTTTTTGACAGAAGATGACAACAATTGTTCCGGGTAATTTTCTTTCCTTTCAGTATCTTCTTTGCGAATGTTTTTTACTGCACTCAAGCTTATTCCCATATACATTGCGACCCTTTCTAGCTCTCGCTTAAATGGCAATTTAAATGTTTTAATTTGCGATTCTTCTTCACACACCCTGTACACATTGGCAATCACTTCACGGGTTTGACTATGAAGGGTTTTACCAGGGTATATTCATTCATTATTAGAGTTTTAAAACAAACCCAATCACTACGCAACTGTATGAAGCATATTGGACATCGCCGAACAACCACGCCGGCACAATAGACGTGTCACCAGACGTGTGTCGTCATCCTCTGTTTGGGATATAACCAAATCAAATTAGCTCTAGCCACCGGTTACCCATGGTTACCGTTGATATTGCACCATGGCTGCCCCATTCTTAAATTAGAAGTACTTTAATAAAAAAATATTTCATTTTGCATTTAAATATTAAAATAAATGGTATGAAAAAAAGTTTTAAGAACATTGAAACTATAATAGAATATTAGTTTCTTATATACTTATGACAATTTACTTTAAATGGGTAAATTTAATTTTACGGTTTACTTGGTAACATGTTATTAGATTAAAATTTAATATATGTGACAGCATTGTTAACCCAAGAAATTTTCTTGCGCGCGTTCCTTTTGTAGCTACAGATAAAGTTGTCGACCTGTAGATGTAGTTCTTTCGTAGACCAAATTTTATAAAAAAATTTCTACCCCTCAAAATAGAGAGAAGGTGTAAGTTTAAATAATCTCTCCCCGCTAAAGTCTCGATTAGTTCACAAAAATTTCATGAAAATAGTTTAATTCGTTTTTCAGATTAAGAACTCATGCAGTGTAGTAAAATATTAATTTTCAATTTTTGATCGATACTAATTATAGTCGTTATTAACTGGTAGTCCGTGCTTATGAGTAATGCATTTATTAATTCTCGAAAGTGTTTCATTTCTCACGGATTTTTAAATAAATTTGAAATATACAATCATATTATTACAGTAAAGATTTTATTGTACAATATAGTATTAATTACATTCTGCCATGTACCAAAATAATATTGTAGACATAATTTCTAAAAAGTGTAGTTAGAATTTCTAATAAATTTAGTAAAATCAAGTAAATACTATAATATACTATAGTAAATCTTAACGAACACTGTAAAATTATTATAGAAAATATTTTATTTTACGATTTCCTATAAAATATTGTAATAATTACAATTTTCATTATTAATTCGTGCCAAAATAATATTGTAAACATAATTTACAAAAAACTGTAGTTAGGATTTCTAATAAATTTAGTAAAATTTTTGCAACGAATGTCAGTGAACATAATTTATTTATAACTCCAGTAGTATTTTAGTAATTTTTAAATGTAAGGTACATTTTACTGACGGATATTATTGTACTTTAAGTATTTTTATCGTAAAAATATCTAAGTTTAAATAAAGTGTTCTAGAAATGCCTTTTTACAAGAATAAAGAGTTTAAATCAGATTCAACGGATCAATCAGAGCTCGTATTTTGTTAGGAGGAGAGGTGGGGAACTTAAGAGGAAGCGAAGGATCGCCGAAGACAAATGACGTGGGGGTATTTCGATGGGCGACCGCGTAGGAATACCATGTGTCGAAGTTTTTACAAAAGATATTAGTAAATTTTACAAAAGAATTTGGTAAATTTTTCAAAAGGTTTTATTAAATTTTTGCAAATGGTTTACTAAATAGTTTTGTCATTTGTACTAAAAATTTGTTGTTAAATTTCGCTATAATGTAATGGCAGTTCTTAATAAAAATTATTCCAGTCACATACAGGGTGTTATAGAAATGACTCATTATATTTAAACCGGCAAATCCTGAGATGAAAATAAATTGAAGAAAGATAACCCTAAATGGAGTTTTGAAATATTGTACGAAATATACACTTTATATGAAATCTAAAAATTTACGTGGCCGCTACTGAGGACGTTCGCAATCAATAGCTTATTGAGGCGGTGGTGTCATATATTGCAACACAGAATTGTAAACGCACGTGTTCAGTTTTTGACAACAAGACGTCTTTGACCCGCATTATCACTTCTTTTTCAAACTTTTTAGGAAAAAAATATTACAATTTTAAAGTACATACTCTCTTACCATCGATCTTATAATCCGTTTTCTAATTAAATTCCATAAAAAAATACAACAGAAAAAGTATATTTTGCAACAGAACCAACAATAGGTAATATCATACAAATTTGAAATCACATCACAATATTTCTTATTATGAATTATTTCAAAAGAGAAAAAAAATCGGGTAATGCTATAACTAACAAAACGTTTAAAATTCGTATACATCAAGCACATGAAACCCTCGACAGCGTCATCAAATTCCCGAGTCTAGAAACATACTGAAGAAACGACAGTCGCGCGCGGCAGGTATCCAAGCAAGGGCGAAACATGCGGTGTGATTAAATTTTTACAACACTGTTAGTATACTCTAGTGACCCACATTGTTGCTAACTGAATCCAGATGGAACGGCACGACAGTATGTGTGTAAGAAGGCTTTTTACCTTAGTATTTAGATATTCGATTAAAAAAGAAAAGTATGTAGACTTTCTCGAGGGCACCCTACGAGTCACCCATTTAAATATAATAAGTCATTTCCATAACACCGTGTATAGAGCCATAAATTATAGTTAGTTTTACTATTTTTATAATAATTTTAACTTGACGTTTTTCTTTCCGTATAACGTTAAAAATTACTTTAAAATCTAAAGTTAGATGATTCTAATTATAAAGTTAGTAAATACTTTCAAAATGTTAAGCTCCAATGTAAATATGATATGGGTATATCATCGTGACTTTTAAAAGTGACCATGAAAACCCCCATAAATATGCACTTTAAGAATATATTACCCGAGAAATTGAGGATAATACATCAGTCGAGATGCCTGTATGGCTGGAAGTATTCAACAGTTATAATCAATATTCTCCATACCATTACATTATCCCCAACAGAATTAATATAAAATTGTATACTAGAAATCACGCAGCAGTTTAATGCTTTGAGATTGCTCTTGTTAAACTAATTTACTAATTTATACAGGGTCTCCCTTTTGAGATATTAATGGAGTTGATATTGATAGAAGACGAATCATTCACGAAACTTACGAGTGCTTGTAACATTTTTCAATTTAAATTGATCTTCCTAGAAACGTGTTAAAAATGGTATTTAACATCCCCCCAAGTAGCCATAGAAATGTTACTTTAGGCACTAATACCGACTACTTCATAGTATATTAAGATACGAGTTTCATAAGACATTATTTAGAGCACGCGTTTAATTTAGAAAACGACCCGTAGTTTTCTAAAGTACAAGTGCTCTAATTGTCTTATGAACCGTGTGTTTTATAATACTTTTTCTATTTGGGTCTTCAAGTCTGAAATACTTTAAAAAATATAGTAGATTTTTTCCATTTGAATTAATATTTTCTTTTTGGGTTGGCCATACTCTTCAATGTAATAAAATGTTACAAGTATCAAATATTACATGATAGAAACAATTATACACAACAAAAATTTTCCCCATGCGTCATAATTAAAAATAAATATATTATTAAAGTTCATAAAAATGAGCCAGGAAGAAAGTTGTACTCCGTCAGAAATACGAGAAATTGCAGAAAATATTCTAGAAAAACTTTTAAAAAATTATGCAAATCTTTGAGTTATGGTGCGAGCAGAACAAAGTTCAAAATATTGAACAAAATAATAAATAATACTAAATAATATTGTGTCGACACTGCATCTGACAGGAATAACAATTAATGCCCAGGCAATGTCTACAGTAACTATAAATATGTATATATAAAGTAATATGTATAATACTATATTGAATTAAAAATAAAAATAGTACTTTATTGAATAAAACTGTAATAAAGCATAAACTGGAAGAGATTTCAATTATTTTTAGGTTATGTTGTTTTATAGTTGTGACTAGAAATTAGATAACATGCTGACGTGTTATATATTTCTGAGTATAGGTATTTCAGATAAATATCTATTAAAAATGATCTATTTGCAAGGTTAAAGGTTAATATTTTAAAGTTTTTTATAAAAAATTTTTATCGAAACCATAATGCCTAGAAGACTTATTTGAACAAATCGAAGTAAGCCTAAAATTCGAACCTTACTTGCTGCCAACATAAAAAAAATTTCAGTTTCATAAGGTGGCAGGTTATTCAATTTTTTTGCATTTCATAATGTAGCCTTTATGAAACCCAAATAGAAAAAGTGTTTTACGGCATTAATGCCGGTATTCTCCGAAATCTTTTAGACCGGCTTAATAATTAAGACAACTTAAACTCATGTTTTCGTATGCCCCGCAGCAATAAAGAGACTTAAGTTGAATTAACTTTAAGGCAACAATATTTAAGGCGTAATTTCGTGGCTTAGCACATGCGCACTACGATGAAGTTTGAAGATAACTATCATAGAAGCATCCGTTTCATAAAACTTATAAGTTTTATTTTTATAATTATATGGAAGAATTATTTATGAGCCCTCAAATATTTCAGCCACCTAACAATGTCCAAGCACAAAAACTGGGAAAGCACGTTTTGCAAATGTTGACGAGAAATATCTTGAACAGCATGTAAAATTTTATATTCAAGATCCTCCAAAGAGTTTCCGTACGATATACGACATCCTTAAAATGACGACAAATGTAGAAATCTAAAAGTGTTAGATCTGGAGATTTAGGAGGTAATTCAATGTCCCCTCGCCTTCCTATCCAACTTCCAGGAAACGTTTCATCCAAATAGTTTCGGATATGAATACCAAAATTCGTTGGCGCTCCATCTTGTGGAAACCAAATGTCATTCCGTAATATTTCATTGTTACTTGTTGTTTACATTGTTCATGGTATAAAGATATTAAATTTTGTAAATTTGAGGTAAATGTATGTAAGAATTATCAAAAAGCAAAATTTTACATGCTCATCAACATTTGTAGAACATGCTTTCCGAGTTTTCAAAGCAGCTGGCGATGGACGACAATTTGAACATTTAGTTAAATAACTTTTATTTTAAATTTTCGTTGAGGTAAAAATCGCAATTATTTATTAAAATTGAAACAAACCCGTCACTCACTTTTCATTCTCCTAGAATTAAGCCGTTCCGGAACAATTGCCAATCCTTTTTTTTTGGGCATGGGAGGAGAATCTACTTACAGACACGATGTACCCGGAGTGCACAGTAGTGTCAGGGTGGTTCTGTTTCTCTGAGGGAGAAACCTGACCCCCTGAAGGATAGATCTAACTCTCTGAAGGAGAGACACCGACCGACTAAACTCCCCGCGGTTTTGTGTTAGTGCCATTAGGCATTCTTACACCCTTATCATTGGGTGTTATGGTCACCAAGAATACATTTCTGGCCATTGGCGACCAGGGGTTTTGTGTTGTGTGTGTGGTTGTAAAGTGAGTTTTGGGGTGCCGTGTTATGTGGGCGGAGCGTTTAGGCTCCTATGTCGTTTTTTGTTGGGGTTTGGGTTGGGGTTTTTGGAGAAGTTGTCTCGCATTAATGGATTTTAATGGAATCGAAGTTTTCTAAGAAACTCAGCATGTCTTTTATTGAGAAATTCGTGCATGGGCACGTGTGATGGACCTGACGATCTTGTTTTGGACAGTTTGGAGGCGATTTTTATGGGACTTTGCCGCTAGATACCATGCTATATTTCCATATAGCATTTTAGGTCGGATTACCTGTTCGTATAGCAGAATATTGTTCCTGACGGACAGTTTGCTTTTACGGGCTAGATGGGGGTGCATGGCGCCGAATGCACCATTACCTTGTTTGATTTTGTATTGTATGTGTCCACGTCAACTTTTTGTCGATGGTGAATTTGCCCATCCCTGTATAATTTATTTTTTATTAATACAGTGGTATCTCGAGATACGAGTGCCCTGACATACGAGTTATTTGAGATACGAGCTGTCGAGCGAGCGAAGTTTTGTTTTGAAATACGAGCGAGATTTGAGATACGAGGAACGGTCACGATGCTGCACACAAGTTGCAACTGGTCGTACTACATCGGAGCTATTTTATGACACTTGCCTAACTCATTTCTGCAGCATTCTGAAAGGGAGGAAGCAACAAACCTCCTTGGACAGTTTTTTTTTAATCCGGCGAAAAAGGCAAAGACCAGTGAAGAGAATAGCAGTGACTAAAATTAAGCATACATTAGCATTTAAGTTGTGTGTAAGTTGCATTTAAGTGACCAAAATACAAATATGTATGTACACTTTATAAAACCAGTTTTTTTTGCTTTACATATTCTCTTTTATTATATTTTTATTTAAATACATTTTTCTTATTCAAAAACACGTAAGAACAACAATTGGGGCTGGAACGGAATAATGGCATTTTAATTAATTTAAATGGGGAAAATTGGTTTGAGATACGAGCAAATCGACATACTAGCAAGGTTATGGAATGAATTAAACTCGTATCTTGAGGTATCACTTATTGTCAATTGGTAAAATTAAAGCAAATTTAAAGCCTTTTACAGGAAATAAGGTAGTATTTGGCAACTCTAAAAATACTACATTGTTCTGCCTATTGATTGCTTCCAGGCATCTTTCAAAATTAAATAGTCGTCGAGGTCCTTTTTCCTAATTTCACTTCTTTTACCAATATTTGATTTCTACAATTCGTTTCAGGGACACAATTCCGGTTTAACAAAAGCTCTCAGGCAAATAATAGATCTCATTATGTGCCTCTGAGGAGCAATAAAAGAGCCAAAATAGAACGTCTTTAATCCAATTAATAATGCCGTGTTGTTTCCTCCTCGGATAAAACAGCGAACTTTTACTCGACGAACAAATGCTGAAAAATATACGACAATTTTTAGAAACAAAGCAAGCTTAAACAGGTTTTCGTGTTTCTATGGACAAAAATTTTAAATGTGGTTAAAAAATATGGAAAACCTCGATGGTTTTAGGGTATAATAATTATATTTTAAGTTATTCTAAAATTTAATTTTGGCCACTAATCACTCTACTGGGTCTGGCATACAAGAAAAAATTTGTTATTTCAAACGGATCCAAAAAAATAATACACAGGGTATTCCATTTAAATTATCAGCCTCAAGTACTTTCTTCTAGAAGAAGCAGCACTGCACGATTGAAAATATTTTTAAAAGTGAGAGCATGTCCACTTATACAGGGTACCCCCCTAATTAATGGTACATGGATAAACCACAGACTCCTTAACTTCATTTTTGTTTTTCTCTAATAACTTTGCAGGAAATCAACGGTTTAATGTACAATGTAGTCTGTAGATCATAACTATTTTGTGCCTCAGTGTATTTAAGTTTTTAATGAAAATAATACTTTCTCATTTTTATTACGTAAAAAAAGGTATATTAAGTACAGGTCGCCCAGAGTTACCGTTTCGCAGATATTTGCATTTAAATCGTTTAGTGCACCCTGCCCAATTATAATTAATTTACAAACAAAATTTTTTTCTTAAAGTAACCTATTAGAAAACAAATGAAATTTAGAGATGCAGTAGCTATGGAACAGAAAATGTTTTATTTTTATATCGTAAGTTTGTATTTTCATTTTCTTTCGACACGATATTTTCCAAGGTCAAAGTTATTTTAATTAATGTAAGTTAAAGAATAATCCAATTGTTGTATTTATTATTCCCAATTACCATTACTAGAACATTAATTATCATGTAAAAGTTAATTGGTAAGAAGTAACAAAATATTATTTGCTTGCCTGAGCTACCGCACTAAACAATTTAAAGGCAAATATTTCCGAAATGGTAACTCTGGGCGACCTGAACTTAGTATACCTTTTTTACGTAATGAATATGAGAAAAGTATTATTTTTCTTAAAAATTTAAATACACTGTGGCACAAAAAGTTATGACCGTATGAATGTGCAAAAAATGCCGCAGACAGCGCCCCCTACATTGTTCATTAAAATTTAACAAGAAATCAATTTGTAAAAAAAACGTTAGTTCCTCGCAAACTTATTAGAGGAAAACAAAAATGAAGTTTTAACTTTATCACCCTGTATCTCAGTTAATATCAACTTTCGGATATAGGTAAGTATAATTAAATCCTAATATTTTTACGTAAGGAGTTTTTCCATGTACCATTAATTAGCGGACACCCTGTATAGAATGCCAGCCTCCAAGTGATCCATTGACTTGTTCTTCATAACTGTCTAATGGGCTATCCAACATCAATCACCTTATATAAATGTTTTTCCTATCTAGCTTCCTTATTAATATACTGGATTTAAAAAAAAAGTTAACATCTACCTCTTCCAGGGGGTTAGATCACGAAGGCACAAATATTATTTAGCAAGTCGGCATCTCCTTCAAAATGGACGTGTTTATCCGATTTTTAATATTATCTACTGGAAGCAAGATATTAAGGGTGGAAAGTATTCAAATAGTATACTGCCGTGTTAATTCAGAGGGGCGACTGATAATTTAATTGTGAAATATATATACTCGACGGCACAAAATTCCGCCACCTTGATATTTTATAGCTTTTTTATTTTTTATGCGATTTTTATGATTTTGTTATCAGTTTGTTGATCCGTTTATTGTGGTTTCCTTAATTATTTTTTTCCTTAAACATTTTTCGATTAGGCTATATTATACGGAAGTAAATTAAACTGTTGTTTTTTGTGGTAATTTCAAAACACCCTGTAGGATGAGGTGGATAATTTTATGTACATATTGTTTCTTGTCATCTTTGATGTATTCTAAACATTTTGTTACTCGATTCATTCCATTATTTCATTTCGGCTGCGAGCTACAAAATTTTAAATGGAACGATGTAATTTTTAGAAAATGTATGTCATGGGTATTTCTACCGAAGCACGCACCAATCTTGTATTTGTTGAGCTCTAATCGCCCACCGATACATTCAAGAAATCCTACAATAAGATGATATTCCATTTGCTCCTTTCATTGGGAACCAATTTACATTAATGTTAATAAATAATAATAAATTAATGATAGACCTCACGTTGTACATGTAGTGAGCGAATATCTGGATGAAGTTGGACTTTCAAAATTGGAATGTCCCGCATGTAGCCCGGATCTCAACCCAATCGAACATCTTTGGTATCAACTTAAAAGGGTCGTTTGTCATCTCTCAAGAAAGGATAAGTAACCTTATTCGTTCGATATCACGAAGACTTCAAGCTGTCAGTGCTGCAAGAAGAGAAAATCCACGATATTAAAATTGTTTTTGTTAATTAACTTTATGATATAAGTACCTAGTGTTTTTTTTAATAAAAATAGGTTCGAATCAGCGTTTCTTTTAAAATTCTCACAGCATAAATGAGATAATGGAATGAGTCAAAAACGAAATGTTTAGAATACATCAAAGATGACAAGGAACAGTATGTTAATAAAATTATCCACCTCAATTTTCCTACAGGGTGTTTTGAAACGACGATAAAAAACAAGAGCTTTATTTACTCCTGTATAATATAGCCTAATCGAAATATATTACTTTATATAATAATTAAGGAAAAACACAATAAACGGAATCTACAAACTGATAACAGAATCATGAAAATCGCATAAAAAATACTAAAAGTTATAAAATATCAAACTTGACCAAAATATCAGGGTGGCGGATTTTTGTGCCAGCGAGTGTAGATTATCTAGCTTTCAAATTTCAATTACGCCCATATTTGTAGTTACAAACGTCTTAATAGGTATGGGTAGCATATACTGCTTTCGACTTTAACAGACCATTTAAATCAGTTCATTCATGGGACGTTGCTTGAACGGTATAAGTAACTTTTGGCGATATTTGCAGATGAATTGACCCAGCATTATACAGTATGTCCACGGATTGAGTTAACAAGCAGAAAAACTTTTTTATTTCGCATTTTTCGAGAAAATATTGTACTTCATAACATTTCTTGCTCATAATAAAAATAGGAATAGCGTTGATTAATGAGTTTCAATATACAGGATGTCCTAAAGGGAGGAAAAACTGACGAAAAACTTTGTTTTGTTGAGTTTTGAGAAAATAATAATAATAATAATAATAATAATGTCATTATTTCTGAATATTAAAAACAAACATATTTAGTACAGTACCTGTTAAAAAAAAGGAAAGCATTTATATTCAGAAAAAGGCGAAGTCCAGATGAGGCATCCTAGAATGCCCCTCTGATCGTACCAATTTACCTTAAATTAAATTAATAATGGAACAAAAATAAAAATAAAAATTTTATAAAAATTATAAAAAAAATTTTAAAAATTTTTTTAATATTTTTTGCGGTGTAGCGATGGTCCAAGTGTTAAAAAAACTAGTGAAAGAGAAAATATGCAACACAACAAATCTATACAGTAATATGTCGTCCACCTGATACAAATTTAGCATACTGCAACCTAAGAACAGGAAGTGAAAGCTTTTTAAAATTCTCGGGTATAGAATTATAGTACTTAGCAATGTTGTAGGAAAAAGTCCGCTCAAAAATGGCGGTTCGATGTAATGGTGGCGTTATTTTACCTCTAAATCTAATATTACGGGAATGCACATACGTTCTAAATACAATCCGGTTGTATAAGTATGTTGGTCATTTTAAATTTATAATTTTATGAAAGTAACATGCATGATGCAGTTGCCTCCTCTCTGCCCTATTCAACCAGCCTGACTCAGTTAACTTATGAGAAATGTGTTGATATTTTCTTACTCCGTAAATAAATCTTAATCAAGAATTTTGGACAAGTTGAATTCTTTGCTTATCGGTAGCACTAATACAATTTCCATACACAACATCGCCATGATTAAATATCGAGAGCACGAGGGAATCGCATAGAAGCTTCTTTACATTTCGCGATAAAAAATGGCGCAAATGATATAGTAATTTAAGTCTTATAAAAGCTTTTTGTATACAGCTTGACACATGCGCATTAAACCTTAAAGCACTGTCAAAAGTCACACCTAAAACGCTGTACAACTTTTTTTGCTTGAAATAAAAATAGGTCGACTAATTTCTGTTCCAACATATAAGCTCTACCAAAAAAAAAAAAAACCGAGGAAAGCATTTTTCGAGAATTTTTTTTATGATCAAACACAAGCACTATAGGAAAAATCATTTAGGGCACTCTGGGAGTGGTGCGTGTGCGCAAAAAACGATTCGTTCGTCGTTCCATAAGGGTGACGTCCTCCAGATGAAAGAATTCTTAAATAATGAAGTTCGAGGAGTACTAAGCTTAACCACATATGGATGAACGGCAGTAGTTCGTCGATCTGCTAGTCGCCGCTCTGGGCGGAATTAAGAGGGCTAGGTTAGCCGAGCACTTTCCATGGAAATATCTGTAAAAGAGAGTCAAATCCCCAACCTGTTTTCGATATTCTAAGATGTCGAGGTTCTTCGTCAGCTCGTGGTCTCCGATCAGACGAATGGCCCTCCTTTCGATGGAATCTAGTAGCCGAAGAGTATGTTTGGGTGCAGAGCTCCAGACATGAGAGCAGTACTCTAGTTATGGTCGAATCTGGGCTTTGCATAAAGTTGTTGAGCTATCTTGACAACTGCCACAACATGGTTATGCCAAGACATATTACCTCCCAGATTGACGCCCAGCAAATTAATAGATGAAGCCAATGGGATTGCGTGTCCTGCCATGACTATATCCGGTTCTGCAATGTTAACCTTGTTTAGAGAAAACTGCTGTCTGGATTTTTTAGGGTTAAACTCGACTTGGTTACTGTCACCCCAAGCCAAAATTTCTTCCAGGTCTTTGTTAAGGCGTGATACTTCATGCTGTCTGCAAAGATGTACGTCGGCAGCCGATGTTTGTGCATTCAAAGAGAAAGATGAGATAAGTGTGCTATTGTCAGCAAAGCTAAATATAGGATTTTTATTTTTCACTAGAAGGTCGTTAATGTAGAGTAAGAAGAGAGTGGGAGACAATATTGACCCTTGAGTTACACCGGCATTGAAGGTGTCTGAGAAAAATCCGTCAATCGCCACTTGCAGAGAACGGTCCTTAAGAAAGCTAGACAACCGTGCACAGAATCGACTAGGCATACCATAGGATCGCAGTTTACTTAGAAGCCCCACGTGCCAAACATGATCAAAAGCTGCAGAAATATCCAGTGCAACAGCCCGAGACTCCCCATGATGTTCGATTGCGTTGTTCCAAATGGGTGATGATCTTCGATAATTTTTTTGCTTGTAATAAATTAGGAATAGGGTCGACTAATTTAAGTTTAAACATACAGGGTGTCTAAAAGAAATAAAAAAATTAAAATTGTAAAAAAAAAACGGTAACACCAAACGGCTGGTGGTGATTTTTTCGCATAACTCGAACAAACCCGACCAAACCCGAATAAACGATTGGTGGCGATTTTTTCGCAATTGTTCTTTTCAATTGTTAATTGTGTATTAAATCAAAAATATTTTATGTTTCCTGTGTGTGTTTATTATAGAAAATTTTTGGGAATTTACTTTTTTGGGACTGAAATTAGTCGATAGCATTTCTATTTTTATTTTTATTAGAAGCAAAAAATGTTATGAAGAACAACAAGTTTGTTAACTCATCCGTGGACATACTGTATACATTGTCGAGCATTACATAAAATGAACATTGTACAATTTATCTACCACAAGAATGTTTTAGAATCTGCAGACCATTTTCATATCCATGAAGTCGTCTCGGAACTGAAGACCTGTATAAAAAGGTTTTAAAAAATCAATTTATCGAAAGTTTTAGCGAGCAGTAATCCAATAGAATACCCGTTTGTTTTGGCTAGAAATAGAAGGCGTAGATTTTTAGAGGCCATGATTTATTCATGTTAGCGTAACAGGCCATAAATACTGCAAGTGAGTGTACTTGGCGCTTTCGCAAGTGCGAAAAGCTGCAATACCCTCACGTACTTTCTTAATGTTAGTCGTACGTCATTTTCACCGGTATACCGAGACGCCGAAATCGCGCCGGAAAAGGAAAATCTAATAAAATACCGTCTATATTGTATGTTCTTGAAACCTTTGATAAAATTTACTTTGCGCCAGAGTGATTCTTGATAAAAATAAATTGGATGGCGCTGGACGGACGTTTCTTTTTAAATAGAGTAATCGGAGATAATGGTTAAATTATTTTCGACATTTTGCAAGAAAATAGTAACATTTTTAGCACTAGTACTTGACAGAGATGTGACAAATTATCGTCATATGAAGGTGATAACCATTGTTTGTCACAATAATTTATTATTCATTGTGGTTTTTGTATAATACAACGTGTCCACGTTAAGGAGAGCCAGTACAGGGATCTCGGAAACCATAAGAGATACGAAGTCGGTTAAATAGAGGTAAAGTTTCGCATTTACGTGCCTAATAATATGCCGTTTAGAAAGTTTTAAAATTCCGAGTAGTTCCGGAAATATCCGGAAAAAAACGAAATTCTGAAAAATCGTTTTATTGTTTTCCTGGATTTTTTGAGATTGAATTCTAAAGTAATGTGCACTTTTGCATTGCCACTTTTTCCGCTCTATCTAACAGCGTTAATGATTTTGTAATCCGACGAGTAGTCTTACAAGGGCCATTATCAACTTTTTTTTTTAAATACGGTGCTGTTTTCCTGCTATTGGAATTTGAACGCTTTTTCTCCCGAATGCAACGATGTATGACAAATTGTGGTTTAATGACGTTTCGGGTTTTTTGAACTGCATCAGGAAATTTTGGGATACGGTCATGTATTTCTCCTAATTTTATAAATAAAATCTCATAAGTAAGCTCTAAATTTTTACTTATATTGGACTAGTTCAATAAATAACAAATAATTAATAATAAACCACAAATAAGTGAACAAAAATCATTCCAAAACAGTAATAAAACAAACAACGAAAAAAGTAAGGAACTACATAATCAGGTGTTCAAAATGATTTCCGTTATTCTCTAAGCACAAATAACATCTTCTAACTGCCACATAACAATTGAGATAAAATAAAACAAGCAAACTTTTCAGCATTTGTAAATTTATGTTCCATATTTTCTGGAAAATAGAAAACCTCTTAAAACGCTCTCAAACGATCACAATGGGAATGTCAAGTGAAACAAATCACGCATCACCATCTTAATTTTTTTGTTTCAAGCGCCTACTTTTCTTTTTACTCCCGAATCAACAGAAGTTTGAAACAATGTTTCTGTATTTTGTTCACTTATTTCTGATTTATTATTAAATTATTTGTCATTTATTGAACTAGTCCAACATAAGCAAAAATTTAGAGCTTACTTATGAAATATTATTTATAAAATTATGAGAAATACAGGACCGTATCCCAAAATTTCCTGATATTGTTCAAAAAACCCTCGAAACGTCATTAAACCACAATGTGTCATACATTGTTGCATTCGGAAGAAAAAAGCTATCAAATTCCAACATCAGAAAAACAGGACCGCATTTAAAAAGAGAAAGTTGATAACGTCCCTTCCAAATTTGTATCTTTCATTTTATCGAGAGAAGTCACTCTTGCTAAAAAGTTTTGCTTAGTTGAAAACCTCCTTAGTCATAGTCGAATATCCGAAATATTGTACAGAGTGGCCAAAAATCATCAGCATTTCTAAAAATATCGCTTTGAAGCATGTTTAGAGAGAGAACATAATTCTTGAAAGAGCATAGCAACTTTGTTCAATATTTCGGATATTCGGCTATGGCTAAGAAGGTTATTAGCCAAGCAAATATTTTTATCAAGAGTAACTTTTTTCGATAAAATGAAGGATAAATAACTGTCCCATTGTTATACTTACGACCACACACGCTATAGACACACATGTTAGACGTGAAAGTGAATTTGTTAACCGCTGTCAATACCACTAGTAGTCAAATAAACTGCTGGCCATTTGCTTTCGAGCAAGAAAAATTTCGCCTAAATTTAAAAGTTCATATTTTCTGAACCAGATATGACCTCGATCTCCGGTTTTTAATGGTTGATAGATTTGTCCCTTAGGAAACAATTGCCAAAGTTGGATTGTCTTAAACTGTCAGAAAATTTTATATACAGGGTGTTAAAGAGGACGATGATCTTTGCTCCAATTTCAATAGCATGTAACTTTCACAATAATATTTTTAAATTTTATCACTGTACGTCAATTGAATCACTGGTTCATAGCAAAGAAAGTAATCTGTCAATTTTTTGATATCTGCTATATTTTAAGAGATACCGATTTTTTTGAAAAACTTTGCGTTTTTTCAACTTTTTGTTAGCTAGATCCCACTGTGCGTTGTATCGTGCAAACTTTGCAAGTGATTATTATACCTTATGAAAAGCTTGTTTATGTTCAGTAACAACAATTGTACCTAAATGTTCAGTGGCGTACTTATAATCACTTATATGTCTATGCTTTATGAGTATCTCACAACTTTTTTGTACTGGAAAGTACTCGCCCCTAGATTAGGCAAGTTTTTCCTTATTTTTTAGTTTTTCATATCGCGCTACAGGTATATTATACAGTGTCTACAAAATTTTAAAAAAGATAATTTTTTTTAATTGTTTGAAAAAATTTATTTATTAATTTCTAACTTTCTAACACGACACTATTCCTAAAATTAAACTAAATAAATTTTTTCAAAAAATTAAATAAAAAAATTATCTTTTTTAAAATTTCGTATAATATGAAAAACTAAAAAAAGGGGCGAGTACTTTCCAATACAAAAAAATTGTGAGATACTCATAAAGCATAGACATATAAGTGATTATAAGTACGCCACTGCACATCACAACATTTAGGTACAATTGTTGTTACTGAACATAAACAAGCTTTTAATGAGGTATAATGATCACTTGCAAAGTTTACACGATACAACGCACAGTGGGATCTAGCTAACAAAAAGTTGAAAAAAAGCAAAGTTTTTCAAAAAAATCGGTATCTCATAAAATATAGCAGATAGCAAAAATTTGACAGATTACTTTCTTTGCTATGAACCAGTGATTCAATTGACGTACAGTGATAAAATTTAAAAATATTATTGTGAAAGTTACATGCTATTGAAATTGGAGCAAAAATCATCGTCCTCTTTAACACCCTGTATATAAAATTTTCTGACAGTTTAAGACAATTCAACTTTGGCAATTGTTTCCTAAGGGACAAATCTATCAACCATTAAAAACCGGAGATCGAGGTCATATCTGGTTCAGAAAATATGAACTTTTAAATTTAGGCGAAATTTTTCTTGCTCGAAAGCAAATGGCCAGCAGTTTAGTAAAATTTTAGTCTTATGGATTGTCGAAAACCCGGATCTAATATCACTTTTGATTCTCCTGTAATTAAGCAGTTCCGGAACATTTTCCCAACCCTGTATGTTTATTACTCAACATACGCCAGTTGCCATCGGTGTTATCAATTTTACATGTAAGAAGAAATGATATGTTACAATTTTAATCAGTTCTTACCTTGCTCAATTTCTATAAAGATGACCGACCAATAGCTTTTTCGCAGAAAATTATTTCCCAATATAACAGAATTTTACGATAGGGAACGAGACGATGAGATTAGATTATTTTGTATCCGCGTTATTATATTAATAAAAACTGGAAAATTTTACACCAAATTCAATGGGAAATAGCACGTTACACGCGTTTAAGGTTGACACGTTCGCGATTTTAAGGGAAGTCGACTTACAGTAGCGTTCACCTCTCGAATAGTACTGAAGATGATTGCAACCTTGCCGCTTAAGCGGAGCAGATCATGATAGCGAGCGACGGAAGGTCGTGACACCCGTAGTGATTTAACATTACTGCAAAACTCTTGCTTGTAGATTGACTTACATTACAGTAGTTAAGTGAATACATATGTTTTTCTATTTTGGTTTCATAATGGCTACATTATGAAATGTAAAAAAAAAATTGAATAACTTGCCACTTTATGGAACTGAAATTTTATTTTTTTCATGTTGGCAACAAATAGGGTAATAATTTTAGGCCTACTTCGATTTCGTTGAAACTAGTTTTCTAGGCATTATAGATTCGGCAGAAATTTTTTTATACCAAACTTTAAAATACTAACCTTTAATCTTGCAAATAGATCATTTTTACTAGATATTATCTGAAATACCTATAGTCGGGTATACTGATGTGTCCGTCAACTAATTTCTAGTCACAACTATAAGACATCATAACCTCAAATTAATAAAAATATCATCCAGTTTATGCTCTATTTCTAAAGTTTTATTCAATAAAGTACAATTTTTATTTTAAATTCAATATAGTATTATACATATTACTTTATATGTACATATTTATAGTTAGTCTAGATATTTCCTGGACATTAATTGTTATTCCTGTCAGATTCTGTGTAGACAGAATATTTTGTTCAATAGTATTATTTATTATTTTGTTCAATATTTTGAACTTTGTTCTGCTCGAACCATAACTCAAAGTTTTGCATAGTCTTTTTCAAAGTTTTTTTAGATTATTTTCTGTAATTTCTCGTATTTCTGACGGAGTACAACTTTCTTCCTGACTCATTTTTATTAACTTTAATAATATATTTATTTTTAATTATGGCGGATGGGAAGAAGATTTATTGTGTTCAATTGTTTCTATCATAGCATATTTGATACTTGTAGCATTTTATTAAATTGTAAAGGTATTGCCAACACAAAAAGAAAATATAAATTCAAATGGAAAAAATCTACTATATTTTTTAAAGTTTTTCAGACTTTAAAGACCCAAATAGAAAAAGTATTAAAAATACACGGTTCATAAGATAATTAGTGCACTTGTACTCTAGAAAACTCCCCGCTTCGGGGTTGTATCTTAATATAATATTATCAGAACGCTGCATGTGTGATAATTTTAGGGGCTTTTACGTAAATGTTTTGACAGTTGATTTAAAAAAAAAAAGCATATAGGTATTCTTTAGCATACCCGAGGAGTCATCCATTTATAAATAATAAACCATTTCCATAACAACCTGTATATGTATGACTGAGACACCGTAGACCTTTGGTATCATGAAATCAGTAAGTTAAAGTTTAGAGACACTATAAAGTATATTGATTCATTGGTTATAGAATTTATAAAGATTTCATCAGATTTTATAGAATGTACAGACTTTAAAACGGTAAAATTATAATTAATGAAACTGTGCAGTATTAAACTAACCTAATCAAATTGAATATAAAATATTTAAATAATCGGCCACATATTCCATTTTTATCAAAGCGGGAATACATTATCTTTGAGAATAAAATCCAGCCTTTTGTCTCCCCTATCCTGTTCTAGTTTCCTTTCATGTGCTGAAACAAAATAAAAGATAGCGGAAAGTGCTACAAGCAAGTCTGCGTTATATCCGTTTCGATAATTAAACCAATTGAACATGCGAGCGTTCCCAAATGACGGATCATTATTCCGCTCTCTCGACGCTAGGGAAAGATATTTTAAAGAAGTTTTCCCACGGATACAATCGTAAACATAAAAATAAATTTTACTTGTGAAACTTCTGAAAAGTCAATCTAGAGTACTTTATTAGGAATTAGGATAGGAATTTAAAAAATCCGGATAATTTGGCATTATTACCAGAAATTATTAGTTATTAACATTATTAATAGGAATAAATCTGTCTCTAAAAGTAACAATAAACAATATACACAGGTACTATAAAAAAATTATATATAGTATATACAGGTACTATAAATTGGGTTTGTTCGAGTACATAATATACAGGGTGATTGACAATCTATGGTACGTTAGATGTATATGGAAAACGAGTAGAAAATATAATATATCATGGCGTAACTTATTAGTAGTTATAGGTCATTCTTTTACCATCAGATATTACACCCCTACTGCGCAAGTCCCAACAGTGTGCACAGAAAAACGAAGAACATAGCTGACGTTTAGGCGCTAGGACCACCTGTCAAGATATGACAGCTGTCATATTCGGCCATATGTCATCTGTCAAATGTCCAAATTTAAAATGGACATACGTCACGTATTTAGAATGACGTTCTAGATATAAGAAAATAAAATGGTGATTATTACTTGTTATTTTCGATATGTCACCTGTCATCTGTAATTTTTCAAATGAGAAAATTATTATTTAATATAATATGTCACATGTTTACAGGGACGTATCAAATCGTTTAGGAAAAACCAGAGCTGGATCGGTCCATTTCTTCAAAAGTTATAAGATAAAATATAATATAAAATGTGATAATATCCTAGGCAACAGGGCGAGCTCCCCACTAATGTTAATGTTATCTATTTCTTTTATTAGAAATTTAGAACGATGAATAGTACACTGAGAAAAAATTCAAATGCCTGGTATAAAAAATTTTATATCAGTTATTGGATTTCCACATACGTATTTGGACAGCGCGACAGTTGGCTACTGTAATAATCTCGCTTTTCTAAACTGTGGTTATAGTGTGGTTATAGTGGCAATAACTTACTTCTAATAGTAGCTCTAATCTATAATAGTTGGAGGTACTAATTATATTACAGCAGCGGTTATTCGTTTTATACCCAATATAAAGATATTTTAACAACAGTAAGTGGCTGGATTGTAAGTACTATTATATTACTGATACTCGTGACCAATATACACTCGGTATATCGTTTATGAGAATTTCTAATACCAGTAAATAGAATAATACTGAATATCATACTGTTTCTTTTCACATAAAAGATAGCTTACACCCAATATATGAAAGATTCTAATACCTATAACAAGAATCTTCTAATAGTGTATATTACACTATATCTGATATACTAAGTGGTCCACTTAAACAAGAATATATTGCGTATATAAGCATCGGGTAATTTTTACACTAATATTAATATTCTATATTATAACAAAAAAACTATATATTGTATATATTTATATATTACGAACATTTTTTATTAAAGCTTTGAACATTTATATAACCATATTTTTCTTAAATTAAAAAATAACATAATGCCTCTTATAACAGTATCTATTTTTAATGATACGTATAACATATACATAATTCGCTCACTTATTATAAATATCGAACAAACCCGAACAAACCTAATTCCGGAGAAAGCAACTTACCTAAAGTACGCACAGGGGATCTTTACCCTGACGTCATCGCTAACAAATAGATATCCCGACATATTTCATATCTCTGCATCTTTGTTTGGTACAGACATAAAGGCGAATAAAAATTGTATATTATACGTCGTCCGGAATTAAACGTGTTAGACAGAGAAAGAATTATAAAGAAGAGTTGCCAAATAATTATTTTGACTTACGCAGTACTACAAATTACAAAAACGTCATTGTGACAATTGATTCACAATTTTTTCGTTTTTATACATTTTTGTGCATTAAAACTTCATTTACTCCTGCAAACAGTTCTTTTCAGAGCTTTTTTGTGTTAGTGGTAAGTACATATTGATATTTATTGTTATTTATTTATTTATTTATTGTAATAAAGTATTCCTAACCCTAAAAATTGTGGATAAGTCTCCGCTCCGCTATTTTGCCATCCCAAAAACGTAAAAACACGTCTTTTTAGTTTCGAAAAAAATAAGTAAAATCGCCCGAATTTCCAAACGCTCTGTATATGTATCGAAACTAGAAGGTTCACAGAACGTATTTCGGGCAAAATCAAATCTGAAATCGCCAAATTAAGTTCACAATCTCGTCTCAAAATGTGGTAAAAATTGGTCGAAAAATACAAATATGACAGTTCAATAAAATAATTTATTTAATTATTAATTATTTATGTCACATTCAAACCGAGTTTATCATTTTGTCAAATAAGAAGTAGGTACATAACTGCCAGTAAAAATTCAAGAATATCAGATTTATACCTACATATTCCTAACAATCTAGTTTATGTAAGACCGACTCAAAATTTTGATTCGGAGTTTTAAAGAAATTTTTAAAAATCCGTATATGGGAACGTTATTTACGTCAATTAAAATGTTATGAAATTAGTTTTTGTTTTGACAACTTTTCTTCCACGTAATTTTGATTTGATTCATACGATTTTTATGACGTGTAAGCGATGACGTCAGGGTAATGATCCCCTGTGCGTACTGTACTTAAACTATTGATGTGATCAATGTACAGGGTCCCATTTTAGACACTTTTATAGGGTATCTTCGTAATTGTTGTGCTATCAAAAAAATAATGTAAGTGTCATGTGCTCTTTTTGGGTCAAACTTAAAATAATATATGTCGTGTGCAAGGATGGTGAAATGAAACCCAGAGATCTACTAAAATGTTTTAAAATAATACAGTATTATATTATACTACTTTATTATAGATTATAGTGTATAGAATGCATACTTACTATGAATGATACACAGTCTGAGCCTTGAATGTCTTTAATTCTCACTTTTTTCAATACACATCAATAAAAACACTTGCGACCACGGCGCGGAGTCTTCGAGATTAAAATGGTGGGCGTGATTCGGACTAGCTCGGAGAAAGAATGTTATTCGGCTAATTTCACAATATAAGATTTCTAATAACACCTTATCGACAGAGCGCTGAGAGTATTATGCTGAATTTTAAATATGCCTGTATTATAAGAGCGGGGAACTGATTTGCTAAACGTCTAACATGGCCAATTCCTAATATAAGAAATGTTTAAATAAGCGAAATTGTTACCAATAGAAAATATTTTT
Source organism: Barypeithes pellucidus (assembly GCA_963991005.1). Taxonomy (NCBI): domain Eukaryota; kingdom Metazoa; phylum Arthropoda; class Insecta; order Coleoptera; family Curculionidae; genus Barypeithes; species Barypeithes pellucidus. The sequence goes on from OZ022562.1 coordinate 28,101,289, forward strand.
ATAATGATTACTATAATAGTGTTAAGCGAAAATTTTGCTGCCGATGCGATTTAGGGATTTACAAACATTCTAATGGTTTAATTATTCTCAGTGTAAAAAGTAAATTATTGATTTGTATACACCCTGTATCCTAGGGCCGTGTCACATTTTCATTTATAACTTATCGAGCTCGAGTTGTCTCTAAAAAAAACTTACACTGTGGACACGTGACATATGCTATATATTAATTTTAACGTTTGACAAATGGCAGGTCACAGATCATATATCGAAGATGACAGGTGACAATCACCATTTCATTTTCTCATAATCTTAAACGTCATTCTACATAAGTCAACAATATGTCAATTTTTAATTTTGACATGTGTCAGGTGATAGCTGTCATACAACCTTTTCGTCAGTGAATACTGCCGTGTTCGACAAGTGACATTCGCGGAATATATAATTTAAGTATTATTTGTTTACGCAGCTCCGATTCTTTTGGGTCGGAAATGCAGGCCTTACCAGAACCAGTTTTTCTTTTCAAAGACCACTCTTACCCTTCAAGTTGATTAAATATTAAAATTGTGTTCTTACCATTTCCGTAAAAGTTTGCTAGTGCCGGTATTGACCATCCATCTTCAATTCTGGCGGTTATTTGAACATTTTCAAGTGCTGTTAAATGGTGAGGCATTTTAAGAATTCTGACAACGATAAACTTTTGAAAAAGTCAAACTCAATTAAGACCCAATTTACATTATATCAAATTTAGTGAACCCATATTTCATGAATAAAACTGTACATTGTTTAAAAAAACGTTAGATATTAAAAAGCGTAATTTCTAAGTCAGGTCCTGGAGTTTATGTCAAACTCATGCCAACCTATAAATTTAGAATAACCAGGCATGACATTAATGTCAAATGACTTGGTCACGATCTTCCGAGTTATATCAAAATTCATACTATATCATAAAATATGAACTTTAATTCATTTTACGGCTGTCTTTAAACAATTGATACCTAAGTGTATCCCTATTATTTGTGTCAATTTCAGACCTACGTAGTTATTTCCGAATACATGAAAGTTAGCATGTTTAATAATGCAGGCGATTTGTTCCTGGCCATATGTATCTCTCTTTTCTGCATGTACAGTACAGAGTGAGTGTCAACGATAGAGTTAAAATTTATTCTCTCCTTTATATTAAGAATTAGAATAAAATTCGAAATATAAAAGTTGTAGAGATCATTAAGGTGCACATTCCATTCAATTTTTGAATTGTGCATAGAATTCTGAATATTTTGTATATATAATGTTATATATCTAAATCTCATAGTTTTCCCAATAGGTTAATTTTTAGAAAAATTCAGTTTCCAGCGTTGGATTTAATTGTGAATGCTTACACTACCTTTGCAATTTATAGATTCATATTTTGTACAGAGATTACAATTGAAATAAATTATGAAAACAAATTTACCTGAGTTTATACAGGGTGTTCAAAATAAATTTTCAAATATCAGTAACTTTAAACTAAAAAATCTCGGTTTTTATAAACGCCATAGCCTGTATAATTTATTTTTTTCTGATAGAAAATGTAATTGTCTTGAACTTTTGTTTAGCATATTATATGCTTATTTTTAATACTTTTCAACATATTTTCATTTTTCTCTATTTTTGATTGTTCATTTATGTTATAACGTCATAGTTGCATTGAAAAAATAAAAGTATAGGTTCCTCAAAAATAGAATCAAAGAGCATAAAACCAGTCTACGCCATACGAATCAATCCCAAACTGCCTTATCGAAACACTCATTAGATTGCCTTCACAACTTTAATTTTACTTAGATTACGAAACAAAGTACAAAAAACGCAACATTAAAGAAATAATTCATATAAAAAAAAATACTACGATACATTTTAGCTGATTTAACTGATACAGATAACCTTAGTAATATTTACAATAGTATAATTACATCAAACTAAATGCAAATCTTTACCATCATAAAAATATTAATTTAAAAATAAAAATATTTGGGAATGGCGCAAGATATATATTTTGTTCGCTATCCGGAAAGGTATCAACCATTTAAGGATATATTCCGAATATTTGCGATGATTCCCGTTATTTTTTACCTTAATCTGAATCTTTTATTTCGTTTCAAAGTAATAAAGTTTAGTTTAAATAAATCGCCTAGAAAATCAATATCATCCATGGTGTGTTATATATTTGAAAAGAGAATTGAAAATAGTATCTTTTTAGATTAAAATATACAGGGTGTTCCATTTCAAAAATGAGGTTAGGTCTGATACCTTTTTTACCTGACCCCGTAGAAAGGTCTGTATAGAACATTTTTCTATATCTCTTTTAACTAAGAAATTATATGATAATTTTGAAATTGTAATTTTTTCATTTTCTTCCGTATCTCGTAAGCGAGCGAAAATCTTATAATTTTGATTTTACCATTTTAAGTTTGACCCCAAAAAGAGCACATGACACCTACATTACTTTTTTGATAGCACTAACTATAACGGAGATACCCTATAAAAGTGTCGAAAATGGGACACCCTGTACCTAGGTATTCACAACTAAATCCAGTGCTGTAAACTGGCCATTTTCTGAAAAAATTAAAGTATTGGGAAAACTATAATATTTAGATATATAACATCATAATAAAAGAATATTCAGAATTTTATTCACAATCCACAAATTGATATACAATGTGTACATAAAGCAAGGAACAAATTCATTATCTAGGAATCTAAAAATATTTCGGAAAAATCCTCGGACACGTGTATAATAATTTTTAATGGCGCATTTTTTCCCATACAAACTTAATATACAAGGTGGCTCATGTAGTAGATATGACATTATCGACGATTTTTTTAAATGGGAATCCCTATATTTTAGTTCAGATCTGTAATCTCCAAGAACAGCTGATTTCAAAACCATAACACACTTAGGGCCTAAAGTTCATAGTTTCGTTACTACAGGGTAAAACAAATAATTTTATTTAAGATATTTTTAATTTAAAAAAATGTAAAAAAATTAAATAAGCTATTTAATTAAGTGTTGAAATTGTCCTCCTTCTGCTGCCTGACAGTACCCCAAGCGATAAATAAATTCTTGTTGGACTTTTCTTATGGTTTCTTCTGAAATGTTCCTGCATTCTGTTGTTATTCGATTTTTTAAATCTTCAATATTGGCAGGTCTGACTTTATAAACAACATTTTTCAGGTGACCCCACAAGAAAAAGTCCAGTGGTGTAATGTCTGGAGACCTAGGCGGCCATTCAACAGGCCCACGTCTTCCAATCCACTTGTTCGGAAAAACTTGGTTTATGTAATGGCGCACTACTGCTGCATAATGTGGAGGTGCGCCGTCTTGTTGGTACCACAAATTTTCATCTAGAATTCCTGTATTATTTCTACTAGGGTATAAGTTAACTAGCGTAGGGATAAGAAAGTTCTGAATAAAATGAAGATAATTTAGCCCGTTTACATTGTTGTCAAAAAAATATGGCTCAATAATTTTGTTTTTCACAATACCAGCCCAAACATTAATTTTTTGGGGATATTGAGTATGGTGCTCACGCGTCCACCTGGGATTTTCTTTTGCCCAGTATCTACAGTTTTGCCGGTTCACTTATCCATTTAATTTAAAGGTATATTCATCCGAAAATAGGATATTTTCAACAAACAAAGGATCTAAGTTACATCTTTCCATTAATATTTGACAAAACTCCATCCTACGATCTGGATCATCTTCATTCAACTCATGAACCAATCTGATTTTAAACGGGTGCCATTTTTCTACCGGCAATAGGTTATGAACGGTCATAGCAGCCGCCCCATGATCAATGCTAATCTGGCGGACGCTGTTGTGGGGATCTTCTTCCATAGCCAATAAAATATCTAATTTCTTATCATCTGGGAATATCTTCCACTGAACCCGTTCCCCGAAATTTTATTTCAAGTTTACTCACAGTTGATCTAGTAATTGATCTTGCAGGATACTTAGTGTTAAACAAAATGCAAACTTCTTGTTGAGTACGGATCCTATCACCATATCCAATCATCATAAGAATTTCTATTCTTTGTGTTAAAGATAAACGCATAGTAACTCAATATGTTTTAAAATAAAATTTATTACTTCTAATAAACTTACTAGAAAAATACAATGTAATGACAATGACATTATCTAAATACCATAGTTACATAACAGCAAATAAGCCTACTTGAGAAAAAACATAAGTAACAGCAAATGATGGTGCGTCCATTAATTACGTAAGGCTTTCAGGTATAATTGGGTGATGGCGGAAGGGATTGAGCCAAATGTCACGAAATCTTTTATTGGGGGAAGGGGGGTTGAAAAATCGCTACAAACGCCTCACGTAATTAATTGATGCCTCCCAAGCCAAAAAAAAATATCTTAAATAAAATTATTTGTTTTACCCTGTAGTAACGAAACTATGAATTTTAGGCCCTAAGTGTGTTATGTTTTAAATCAGCTGTTCTTGGAGATTACAGATCTGAACTAAAATATAGGGGTTCCCCTTTAAAAAAATCGTCGATAATGTCATATCTACTACATGAGCCACCTTGTATATTAAGTTTGTATGGGAAAAAATGCGCCATTAAAAATTATTATATACGTGTCCGAGGATTTGTCCGAAATATTTTTAGATTCCTACTAAATTTCTCGTAGATCTCCTAGATATACAAATACAGTATACATGACACAAACACTACGAGTCGTTAAATAACTTGGCATCCTAACTTTCCTACCATGTCAATGTCAAACCTCCAATTCGAAGGAACACTGAAAAATAGTCAATATTTTTTTTTACGAAAATCTAATTTATGATCTATTTATTAAAACTATTTAATTGACATAATTAATATCGATATTATTATTTTATAGATAAAATCAATATTTGTAGAATTTAATAAATATTTAAAGACAGTTTTAAAACAAATTATTTTATAACCATCATGCAGATGTCGGTTTCACTATTCTGTCGGATTACACGAGGCGTTAAAACTTTATTTTCTCGCAGTAATTTCATTTTCAGCTTTCCGGTGCGCATCAAAATTCAATCCCGTTGAATTAATGTGGAGAGATGTAGATATTTTCGCCCAGAAAAGGTATTTCTTATACTAAATCCTGAATCGTTTGAATAAGAAGAAAATTATTAAAATTCTTCTGACTTAAGGGCTGACATTAGGGAAAATTTGTTAAAAATTTGGTAACGAGTGCTTCGTAAATCATGGTTTTCTATCATTATACATATATTAAAATATACAGTGATATGCAGAATTAACGCAGCATATTAGAAAAATTTTATTGTATGATTTCAACTATATACGATTTTGGCCATCATACATCATCGGAAATCTCAAAACCATTAAAGAGTGGCGTTTGTCTTTAGGGGTTTGGCGAGTAATTGAAACAAAATTATTTAGCAGAAATTATCTTAAATTTTTTAAAAGACATATTCTTTAGAAATAAATTATAAAGACGTTCAAAATTTTCGAAACCAATTTAATAAAAACTGATAAATACTGGTATTTGTTAAATTAAAAATTTGTCGTTTTTCCTAAGGCAATTTTTAGTATAAAATACTATTAACTACACTAAAATAATTACTTCAAATCACGTTCCTTAAAATTATAGTTCTTAGTTGCTTTTTTATCAAGAAAATTTACATTTTTTAATTCTGGCCGGTACTGCATTGCTTCAAGACATACACCTCTATGTTTATTAATATTAATTTATGTTCATTAATATTACTTCATTCTAATTATAAATCTTTTTAAATATTACGTAAATCAAAATTAAAAATTTCTGCTATATAATTTTGTTTTTACTTTGCCGCTAAACCCCTAAAGGTATTTCGTCTAGGTATTTCCGATGGTGCCATAATGAGTGCCAATGTCGGTTTTGAATGAAATCTGGCAATATTTTTTTTTAATTAAAAAAAGAATAAAAAACATTCCCATTATACTGCATAAATTCTACATGTGACTGTATAATTATTATTATGCCATTTTTGAGCAATATCAATTACTATACTCTGGTTGTTCGTTCCCGTGAATAATTAACTTATTACTCACGGGATGCGACGGTTTATCAAACTATTTAAAGGGTTATCTATCAAATTATGGCACCAATTCGATTAATAATATATTACATACCAAGAGTGATAACAAGCTTATTACACACGATTTCGAAACTTACGGTACGAGCGAAGCGTGAATATCGTAGTCACTCGTGCTTTACTAATATACCCAAAAATAAAATCCAAATAAAAAATTTTAAAGTTTAAATTTCCTGACGTTTACGTTGTCAAGGCGACCCGATGGATTTCACAGTCTACTTTGCATAAATTCTATTGGAAACATTGACGGTTCTTGCTATCACGGGTAATGCGTTTTGTGGACCTATTATAGTTGTTGCAGAATTATACCGTTACCTCTTACTGCCATACATAAACTACCTGATTAAACCCTATTGTATACCCCTCAACCTCTTCAAAGCTCAATAAATGATTGACATGATTTATTTTTATAATTTAAAATAAATAGATAGGTATTTTTAGTTTTAGGTACCTATAATAAATGTAAAATAATGTAACTTCGTTATAGGTAAATAAAGAAACATATGTCAACAGTGTTGTCATATCTTCAGGGTAAACTCTTTAGAAAGTCAATATCCGTTTGACAGATTGCAAGTCGTTTATTTTTCAGGGTACATTATTATAAACTTTTACGTTCAGTTCGCTGGGAAACAATCTCTGATTTATAAACTTGAACTGACTAGAACAAACCGCCGCGGAGTTTTTAAATGGTCAGGTATGTTCTCATTTGTTCAATTCGAACGACACCCGTCAGATCTCGAAAACTTAAAAGTTTATAAATGCCACTTACCCTTTAGAAAAAAAATGCAATTTTATTTAGCTTTTCGGACTTATTTAACACCAACTCCATTCTACTACAGATGCATTTAATGTAGCAGAAATATTATTTCTCCTAATATTGGATTTTAATTGGTGCCATATTAGCTCAATAGGATTGAATATACAATAGTACGGAGGAAGACGCAACACTGTGTCCACTTTCTGCTGCAAGTTTGTCACACTCGTATTCCTTATTTATTTTAAAAGCTTTTAATACTTCTAGCAGTTCTCGTTTTTTGTAAGTTTCTTCAAACTATAAATCATTTTCAATCATAAAATTTTGAATTTCTGCTTTTGTATTATTAAAATTGGGAATGATTTTTGCTTGCCGACTATGATAACTAGCATTGTCCATTACATTGACGCTATTTTCAGGTATATTTTTAAGGAGTTTATGTTTAAACCAATCTTCAAAAAATTGTGCGTCGGTATCTTAATGGTAATCTAAAGAAGAATTTGCTATGTTTTTAGCTGAAAGCAACTGACAATTTGGAACAAACCCGTTCTCTGAACCAGCATGTAATATTGTGATTATTTTGCCTTTATTTGATGGTGCCTTGGGTTGACATTTTTTGGAAGAGTCATCCCAACCTTTTCTTGGAGTGTCATGGTTATCGAACCATGTTTCGGCAAGGTAAATAATTGGACGATTTTCTTCTCTAAATTGTTTAATAGCTGTTAAATATTTAAGTCTGCATTCCCTTAAACGTTGAGATTCATTAATGTTTGTCTTTTATCAATGCTTCGGTATTTAAAACCCATTTTACGCAATAGGCTTGAAAGGCTACAAGAGATATTTGTTTCGTGTTTAATCAGCCGCTCTTTAAGGGAAATCAAAGTGGGTACAGTTCGTGCCTCATACATTTGGTAAATCTTTCTTCTTAATAAATCCATCTCATTTTCGTCAATGCTTCTAAATGTGCCAGAATCACTCCGATTTTTTCTAGGATTAACAGGTTTAAGTACTGTATGTCTCTTACCGAAGATAAAGGAGTTTTGGTCAAAGTAGGCGTCTCTGCAAAAGCATCCATCGAATTGAAATTTCTACTCAACAACGATTGATACACATTTTTAATTATTAGTTTGGCATCGGTAGATAAATGCTTTCTTTTAAAAATGACACTTGAAGATGCCCCCTATCAGCACAATTCCAAGGACGCCACATTCTACCACTAATAAGCCTAACTAAAAATTACTCGCCGGAAAACCACTAAAGATTAAAATTATTAAAAATCACTTTGTATTTATATATGCATCAGGCATAGGTATAAATTGAATTTGTATACCTGGTCCGGCTCTGCTCGAAAAGGTTTTAAAATTTGGGATTTCCTTATTTATTTTATGGTCGAAGGGATAATGAGTTTTATTGCAGTCAAAATATCAACGATATAATTCTGCAAAAACAATAATATATTACGTAACGAGTCATTACGTAACAGTAAACAGTGCTTAAATAGGTTCTTACTAATATAGGAGCAGAAAAAATAATTAAACTGTCAAATAATTGTTTAATAATTAGTTTCAACCTAAAGTTTAACAGATTTTGTTTTTTCTGTTAGAGAGCCGGCTCAAGAATTTAACCAGAATAATTTACATCGGGGTAGCGCATAAAAATTTTCTAAAATTTCAATTTTACATATATTTCATGAAAATTGAATTAAATCAAGGATCTTAAATAAAGTTGCTGCTTTGGTTCACAGTCTTTGAATAATAAACAATTCACATTCATAGGTAGGTTGTTCGGGTTTGTTCTAAACATTAGGTACGTCTTTATTGAAACGGCCGTCTTTCATACCTGCTTTCAAGTTTGACACTACCGGATTAACAACTGTGATAGGTCCGGGTGGTTCAATCCTCGGACTTACTAGGTTACCACTGTATCTCCTTAGGTATTGGTCGCTGGTTGGTTTTAAGTAAAATGTAAGGTTAAACAAATTGTAGGTTAAAATATATCTATTTTCTTCTGGTAAGTAATGAATACAGAAAGTACAACTTCTACTGTATATACAATCTGTGATGTTAGGCTTACTTACATGGTAGTCTTAGTACTAATTATCTTTAACACATTGTTCACTAATCTGTTGTGTGAGACGACCTGTTGTGACTCAGTACTTAGACGTTAAACTGGTGGTAAAATGGTAATAAAATAAATGGTTAGAATGACTTCAATGTCGGTAGTAAGAATGACCTCACTGTCGGTAGTAAGAATGACCTCACTGTCGGTAGTAAAAATGACTTCAATGTCGGTAGTAAGAATGACCTTACTGTCGGTAGCTAAGAAAAGTATGTCACTTTAATGATTGCAAAGCCCCATTGCATTTCTCCGTACAAGCCTGTCGTGGCTGTCGTTACGTAGCACACACGCTGGAGTTTATCTTCACAGTGTCGATAGTAAGAATGACCTTACTGTCAGTAGTAAGAATGGCCTTACTGTCAGTCGATAAGAAAAGTATGTCACTTTAATGATTGCAAAACCCCGTCCCTCGTCCGTACAACCCTGTCACTTTGTCACGCACAGCTCGGAGGATATCTTTACAATGGTATTAAAAAGTGCGTCTCGAACCGAAAAGGTTTGCACGTAGGCATTAGTTGGCCAATAGAAATGCGAGATTTCCGTCGGAACCCGCCGGTTGGTAATATAGATGGAACGCTAAACAATCATTAGCAATGGGTTAAATGTAGGTGAAAAATAAACAGGTCGACTGGACCACGTGGTGGAGAATAATCGATAATTCATTTTTAGTTATTTAAAATGCATTTGAATATTCTTCGCTAGCAGGTGTGACAAAGAAAGAATATATTGTGTGTCACTTCGCTACATGCAGTATTTAATACGACGGGAGACGTTTGCTTATTATGTCTGAAGTTGTCGGAATGTTGTACAGCTGTGTCAAAACATGCAAATGTGGTTTTATGTTGATTTGGGCATTTATATATTAAATATTCCTTGATTATGCTTATATTAGGCTCTGAAAGTATGTTTATGATTGATATATAGCGCAAATTACATGAACGGAGTTATTGTTAATGGTTAAACTGATAGATTATTTGGCTATTATCGATCCGTGCCTATTCTGACGTGTTATAAATTGCATGGACATGTTTTGTAAGTTCTTGAATATAATAAGCGAATTATTAAGCGTGTTGTTAGTGGGATACGGGTACTGTTTCACAACATTCTCCCCCCTGTTGAATCCTCCTGCGATTCAACTAATCTGACTCACAATATTTTGAACTTTAAATGAAAAATCGATCTGATGAGTTAAGCTCGAAGTAAATGAAGTTATGCTTGAAGTAAATGAAGTTATGCTCGAAGTAAATGAAGTTATGCTCGAAGGACCAGTATTATTAAGCTAATACGACTGAAGAGAATATAAATAATAATGCCACTCTGGCGTTAACGAAAATAACTATTAGATAAAGTGTAAATATGAATGAAAGCTCCAGATAGGTTGTAAATCTACCTAGGTTCCATCGAACAAGATAATAACTAAATAAAGGGTAGAAAGCTCAATCCGAGCGTAGTAATGGTAACCTCTTACCATGGTAGACATCAGTACTCATGAACACCACTGCACAGGTTGTAAGGCTGAACTATGGGTTTCACAAGTAGTGAAGGTAGAAAGTAATGAATAGAAAATTGTGCCCTCTTGGCAACGGGTAGAAACTTGATTTGCACACTTGGCAACGGGTAGAAACTTATTTTGCACACTTGGCAACGGGTAGAAACTTGTTTTGCACACTTGGCAACGGGTAGAAACTTATGCACACTTGGCAACGGGTAGAAACTTATTTTTTAGGAATACTCTCCTAAAAAGAACTTGCTGCCTAGAAGGATAGACAGGTAGAAGAAAAGAAGGGTGCCTTGTTCCTGAACACTGACATTTTTGCTTGTAAAGACACTGTAATGCCCCAGTGAGAAAATTCAAAACAAAAAGGCTCTGAGAGCATGCTAGAGAGTCTAGCCGGTGTTGCGGACAGGTAAACTGTAACATACAACGAAAGTGCAGAAGAAAAATCTGCCGTGAAAACACGCTATTAAGTTTAGCCACTAGGAGCGTATCTAGTGTAGAAAAAGAATATAGATTAAAGAGCTGTTAGGCGGTTAAGCTTAAGCAAACTCGGTACGATGTTTCACCTTGAAACAAAGGGCCAAATAAAAAGCAAAGATCAATGACTTGTTTAGGTTTCCCAGGGAGACAGGCCGTAGCTCCCAGTAACGTTTATGGTACGCCACCAAACCGAAGTAATGATTGAGTAATGCATAGAAATGTGATTGGGAAGAAAAACTTGCTTGAATGTTACACTTGTAGTAATTAACCTTTGTATTAATACAACTTCTGTACGCCACGGGATTCCATCCGCTAATGGCCACCGGATTCTCCGATACCTCGCCTCTGTAGACTATGGGAATTCATCCGCACCTAGCCTCAGGATAACTTTTATTACATAACTTTCTTTGTGCTCTCTTGGCACGAACCATAGAAAAATACTTTTGCCCTCTTGGCAGAAACTGGGTAGGAATACTTATGAAAATCGTAGATCAGGTCGTAAAGCTGAGATACGTTTCCACAAGCAGTAGGCTAAAAGAGTTGTTGAAGGATTATACTTAGATTAACTCGTACGATGTTTCAGTTTGAAACAAAGGGCCAAAGTAGTAGAAGTAAGCCAATTCCGATTCACCCCCCACTCCTCTGACGTCATACGACCTTGACCGTCGAAGAGTGCAGGTGTTCATTTAACCTTGGGGGTGTCATTGGGGGTGCTATTGACCTTGAATGTGTGCAGGTGTTCTTAATTTCACCTTGTGACGTCATATGACTTTGGCCACCCACGTGTGCAGGTGTTCATTTGACCTTGGGGGTGTCATTGGGGGTGCTATTGACCTTGAATGTGTGCAGGTGTTCTTAATTTCACCTTGTGACGTCATATGACTTTGGCCACCAACGTGTGCAGGTGTTCATTTGACCTTGGGGGTGTCATTGGGGGTGCTACTTTGAATGTGTGCAGGTGTTCTATTGCGTGTGACCTTGAAATATCCTTGAACATTTTCGCTTGAACGATGTCAGGTTTTGTTGTGTGACCTTGAAGTATGACCTTGACCGTCCAGGTGGACAATTGTTGTTGTTTGAACTTGTCTTTGACCTTGAACGATGCAGGTGGTGTGTAACCTTGAAGTTATCGTATACGTGACCCGGTGTCTTTTCATTGTCATATGACTTTGACCATGACCTTGTGATGTGCTGTTAATATCCCACGGGGACATGTGTTATTTTACTACATCGACCTTGAAATATTCCCTTAGCGTTGAATAATCTGCTCATCATAAGCTGATGTATCTTGACCTTGAAATATTTACTAGTCCATGTGTGCTACGTCATTTTCGTGACCTTGACGAATTTATTATTTTGTGAGCTACCTTACACGTGGGTACATCTGATGTCGCTTGACCTTGAAATATTTTTAATACTATTTACTAGCCCATTGACCTTGGGTGGTGTTATTGACCTTGAATATGTGCAGGTGTTCTATTGCGTGTGACATTGGTTTCCAATAGCCATTTTCGACTGGTTCACCTTATGAAACCCCATATAAATAGGTAGGGGGTGTAAAATGTTTCAGTATTCAGCTATCTACGGTTGGGTTAGTTAATTTATTGAAAATGTCTAAATACGAGTGTGAAAAGTGTGGTGTGTCTTTTACCCGATCGTATAGTTTGTTGCGGCATAAGAGAGAATCTTGTATTGCAAGATTCGATCGCGATGTTGTTGGTGTGGATGGTGTAAAGCGATGTAAAATTGATGGTGCGGCATCAACATCTATGGAAACCTGTGCGGTTTGTAATGTTGCCGTGCCAAGAAACCAAATGTCTGCCCATCAGAGAACATTGACTCATAAGAGCAAATCGTGTGTTAGAGTTTGTGATGGTGTCCAGCTTACTGAAAGTGCGTTTAAAAATAGAATTGTATCATACCGAGTAAGCTGTGACACCGATCATGTTGACTATTCCGTATTTTTTAATGACATTAAAGTAAAAGTGTTAGATTTAGTAAAGGACAAACTACAATTGGAACAGTCATTAAAAATAAATATGGTTATTGTTGCACGTTATTTCCTACCATCGCAGGAGATATATAGCGATAAAAGTTTTAATACATGTAATCAGATAGTAACTGTTGGAAGCGATCTAGATGATATTTACCATTCCTTTGTTGAGGCCATGAAAGTGCAGACAGCGGATTTTCAAGAGAAAGATTCAGGTAGGTTATAAATATATAGAAATAATTTTGTATGTATTAACATTAAAAAAAAAAAACATTTTAAAAATTGTTAATTTTATCATATTCTTATTGTTTTCTAGGATGGGCTTTGGACAAGATTTTATATTTGGAAGTGAATATCAACAAGTATTCACCCCTCGGCGGTTCATCCTATATAAAATTGCCACGGCTCATCAACATGAAAGGTGCTGTTCTGAATGTGGTAAATCAGGACGAATGCTGCTTTGCTTGGGCCATCACGTCAGCATTGTGTCCAACAGTTACTATGGTTAACCAGATTACATCGTATCCGCACTATTCAACCATTTTAAATGTAACAGGTATGAATTTTCCAGTAAAATTATGTGATATATCCAAATTTGAACAGTTAAATAATATTTCAGTTAATGTATATGGTTTAGAGTCTAGCTTTGAAAATAATAAAATTAAATATGAAGTGGTCGGTCCGTTGAGGTATGCTCCCAGGAAGCTAGGAAGACATGTGAACTTGTTGCTTATAACTGAAGATTGTAAAATTAAAGATGATAGTGAACATACTTGTGATTTTAACTGTTCGAAAAGTCATTACTGTTGCATTACAGATTTATCTCGATTAGTGTCCGGTCAAGTTTCAAATCACCGTCACAAAGTGTACTTTTGTGATGGTTGCCTTGTTCACTTTAATTCACATACATCCTTAATGTTACATCAAATGAATGATTGTAAACATATATATTCGTTAACACCTACAACCGATATAAAAGTTGATAAATTTGGCAAGAGTGTTCCGGAAAACATTTTAAAATTTGATAATATTGAGAAGCAAATGAAAGTGCCATTTGTTGTTTATGCGGACTTTGAATCTGTTTTAAAACCCGTTGAAGCAGTAGAACCAAATCCCCAAAATTCTTACACTGTTAACAATTTAAAACATGAGCCATATTCCTTTGCATATATCATAAAATGTTCTTTTAATGATTCAATCACCAAGTTTGAGCTATATCGAGGAAATGATGCTGCAAAAGTATTTGTTGATCGTATTGAAGCAGATGTAAGACATCTGTACAATACATATTTGAGGAATATCGTACCTATGACACAATTAACCACTAATGAGAGAATAGAATTTGAAAATGCAAAGTTTTGCGGTATTTGCGAGCGTCCTTTTGACGATATTAAAGAAAAAGTTAGAGATCACTGTCACATCACAGGTAAAAAACGATTTGGTGCAGCACATTCCATATGTAATTTAAATTATAAATTACCCAATTTTATCCCCATAATATTTCACAATTTAAGCGGTTACGATAGCCATATGTTTATCAAGGAGCTATGTAGATATGGGGATAAAATTGACGTTATAGCTCAAAGTAAGGAGAAATACATATCATTTACAAAGAGTATTTACATGCATGACTATGTGGATCAAAAAACTGGACAAATAAAGAGAAAAAATTTAAAACTGCGATTTATCGATAGTTTTAAATTTTTATCGACATCGTTGGAAAATTTGGGTAACGGATTAAGCAGTGTTGACTTTAAGGAAACACGAAAACATTTTATCGATGATGATCAATTTAAGTTAATGCGTCAGAAAGGTGTTTTTCCATACAATTATATCGATTCAATGGAAAAAATGAAAGACCTAAATCTTCCAACTAAAAACCAGTTTTATGATCGGTTGCGGGAAGAGCACATAACCGATGCATGTTATGAAAGAGCTAAAGAAGTTTGGCGCGTGTTCGGTTGTAAGAATTTAGGTGACTATTCCGATTTGTATTTAAAATCGGACGTTTTATTGTTATGCGATGTTTTTGAACAGTTTCGCGATACATGTTTAAACGTTTATAAATTAGACGCAGCACAGTATTACACTCTGCCAAGTTTGTCATTTGATTGTATGTTGCGTATGAGTAAGGTAGAGCTAGAGCTTTTGACGGACATTGATATAGTTCATTTTTTTCAAAAAGGTATTCGCGGCGGTATCAGTCAGTGTTCAGAAAGGGAACATATTGCCAATAATTGTTATTTACCAAACTACGACCCCTCTAAGCCTTCTTCATTTATTACCTATTTGGATGCAACAAACTTGTATGGTCATAGTATGTCACAAGCATTACCATATGGTGGTTTTCAATGGTTGTCGGAACGCGAAATTTTAGATTTAAATATTATGAGTGTAGATGATGATGGTCCGCATGGTTATGTTCTGGAGGTGGATGTACATTATCCGCAAGAACTACACGACGCCCATTCAGATCTTCCATTTTTAGTGGAAAACATCGTACCACCGCTTCAAGAAGCAAAATTATCAAAATTAATTCCCAACGTAAATGATAAAATTAAATATATTATTCATTACAGAACGTTAAAGCAAGCCATTAATAACGGCCTTATGGTAATGCGAACGCATAGAATATTAAAATTTAATCAGTCAAAGTGGTTAAAAACATACGTCGATTTTAATACACAACTACGGAACGCGTCAACAACAAAGTTTGGTAAAGACCTTTTTAAATTAATTATAAACGCTATTTTTGGAAAGACCATGGAAAACGTAGAAAAGCGTAAAGATATTAAATTAGTAACCCATTGGGATAATGCTAGAGGTAGACCTGGTGCTAGAGCATTAATTTCTCGTCCCAATTTCAACGATAGGTCTGTATTTACCCCTGATTTTGTCGCTATTCACATGGGAAAATTAAAAATTATGTACAACAAGCCAATATATATTGGGTTTTCCATTTTGGACATTTCAAAAACAGTTATTTATGATTTTTTCTATAATTTCATAAAGAAAAAGTTTGGTAGTAATGTTTCCTTACTGTACACAGACACAGATTCACTAATATTAAAAGTATTAACTGATGATTTTTATCGTTTTATATCTGAAAATCCGGAAAAATTTGACACATCTAACTACCCCGAAAATAATCATTTTAACATCGTTAAAAGCAATTCGGTTCCAGGTAAAATGAAGGATGAATTTCCTTGTGATCCGATAGTTGCTTTCTATGGTACCGGTGCCAAAGCATATTATATTAAATCATTAAACGGTGAGTTGAAAAAGGCCAAAGGTATTAAAAAATCGGTTATCGAAAAGGAACTTCATCTGGATGATTATCGAAAAGTCGTCGAGGAGGGCGGTTTAATCTTTAGAAAAATGAAGACTTTTCGGAGTGTGTTACACGATGTATATACCCAAATAATAAATAAAGTCGCTCTATCAGGCTATGATGATAAACGCTATTTAATACCGTCAACAACTAAAACTCTACCTTGGGGGCATACAGATATAGAGTTTTATAATTCAAATCCAGAGGAGAATTTAGAAAATTTATTAAAAGTTGTAAAAACCTTTCAGCAGCAGCAACAACAGTAATAAAATAATAAAGACTGGAAAATTCATACCGTATGTCATATTATATATTCGAAATAAAACACTATTTTTATTATATTATCTGAATTTATTAAATTTATTGTAATTTATATATAGTTCGATTCTCTAGAATTTAGAATCAATAAAAACACACACACAAATATAATTATACATAGAATTAATTAACAATCTTATTGTATACTTCTTTTAGAACCCATTTTCTTCGGATTAAGTCCTGCTTAGTAATAGGTCGCCTTGCTTTATATAGGGATATTCCACAGCCACCACATTTTAAGATTTTAACTCTTAATAAATCCACATAGCTAACGGCGTTGTTATGGTTCCACTGTAGCTCATCGTTTCCACAAGAAAAACATGTAGAATATATGGCTGCACCCCTCAGTCCTTCATTGGTATTGAAGCAAACGCTTGGTTCTTGATCGGCTGGTAACATGATGTTTACAGTATGAAAGTGTATGTAGACATTTAATATGACAGGGTATATTTATACAGATTTTCTAAGGACACAATATAACCTTGAAGAGAGAGCCTAAAAGAAGGGAAATAAACAGACAAGGCGGTGGCGCGGACACTTGAAGATCATGTAACCTTGATCCATATGGATGATAATGGAAATAAACATCGTGTAGCCCTGAAGAAGAGTATGTAACCTCGAAAACTGCACCGAGGACACATTTTAACCTTGTGTATTCTCTAACACCTTGTGGATATATTGAATGCTAGAACAAGGGTGGGAGAGTGTCAAGAGTGGGGGAGTGGTGCATAAATAAATGATAATCCACAACATTTCTTCAGTTGAAAACATCCATTCGTTCGGTATCGTTATACGCGCATTAGTTACAAAATGAGTAGTGTACCAGTATACCAGTGTGAAATGGAATTACCTGAGCTGGGAGTGTCAACCCAAGAAGTGCTATTCGAAGGGGGAGAATGTTTTTTGGGTGACAAAACGTTGGCAGCCCTGGACGAGTTGTTCGAGAAGGAGCAGCCGCAGCCGGAAAATAAACTAAATGTGTTAAGCAACATTGTAGTCAAGGAAAGCGATGCGGCACCAACGAAACTGCTGAGGCTCTTAACACTGCCGTCGGGGGATGTTACTAAAACCGCAGCAACGTTTTATGCCGGCAAAGCGGACCATACTGAACCTCAACCGTCGACAAGTGGTTCATCAGCATCAAGATCATCAGCGAATAGAAGAAAGCCGGCCAAGAAGTTCGTATTTCGGAAACCGGCCAAACACAACGTTAACCCTACTTGGCTGGAGGATGAAGGGCAGTCGTCAGAAGCTTCAACAAAACCATCAACGCCGACTCCGCCATCACAGAAGCAACAGCAGCAGCCGACTACCCCTCTTTCACCAGTATTAGGTCGATTTTCGCGGAAGAAGAGGATGTATGAGGAAATTACACCCGTTGTTACACCTGATGGCGTCTCATCTGCATCAGCGATGCCTGACTGGATAATGCAGTACAGTCAGGAAAACGAGAGGGATGCCATCAGGAAGACATCCGAAATGCGGCGTATGTGGAGGAATAAACTGAGTGAAAGTGAAAGTGAAGTCAGTGATTTGGAAAGACAGATGAGCGAACTAAAAATTAGATTAGAATTAGCTAAGAGTAATGTAAATAAATATAGGCTTAAAATAGAGAATAGTTTAATATAGGTTAGAGTATAGATTTAGGTAAATAGTAATAAGTAAATGTTTATAGTGGCTAATAAGAAAATAACTAAATTAAATTAAATTTAAAATAGAGACTAGGTTAGTATAGCTTTATGATTATGTTTAGTATATTTGTAAATATGTATATTTAGTAGGATAAGATTGTTTATATATATATGTAAATAAATAATGTAATTGTAAATACAAAAAAAAAAAGTTTATCTCTGTACTTACTTGTATATACAAATAAAATTTTACTCCACCTTATATAATGTGTTTTATTTTAACTAAACTGCTCAGGATTAGCGAAAAAAAGTTATTAAAAATTTTACATAGGAATTAATTTCAGGAAAAAATACCGTACCAAAACTCTCTTATTATTGATTTCTCAGAAAATTCCATTCTTCCATCATAATCAAATTTTTTTTATATCAAATTTGTGCTAGTTAGATGAATTTGGTAATGCGCAAGCTTCTCAACTTTAATAATTTTTTTTAAGGTATTTGCGTTCATATTTTGAGAAAAGTTTATATAACTAAAAAGATTCCTCTCATTAAGAAAGTTGCGCTAGATGCGCGAATTACGTAATGCGTATGCTTTTAGACTTCCGACTTAGACGAACAAACCCGTCCCCAATAAACCTGTGGGAGTATTTTTTGTTTTTTAATGCCTGCACATTACGTAACTCGGTTACCTAACGCAAATTTAACATACAAAAAATTTATTTGGTTACTTCTTAATGAGAGGAATCTTTATAGTTATACAAACTTTTCTCAAAATATGAACGTAAATACCTTAAAAAAATGATTAAAGTTGAAAATTATTTCCCGAAAATTCTTAAGTGTGTGTGTGTCTTGGGTGGTGTTATTGACCTTGAATGTGTGCAGGTGTTCTATTGCGTGTGACCTTGAAATATCCTTGAACATTTTCGCTTGAACGACGTCAGGTGATATTTTGCTGTGTGACCTTGAAGTATGACATTGACCGTCCAGATGGACAATAGTTGTTGTTTGACCTTGTCTTTGACCTTGAACTTTAATTTATTTATTATTTTGTGAGCTACCTTACACGTGGTGAAAAATGCGAAAATTTCAGTTTTCAGAGTGGAAGGTTGTTTAATGACATTTACTGCATATTATAAACAATGGAAGTTACTGAAAAATCAATAATAAGATAGTTTTGGTGCGTATTATTTTTCCCCCAAATTATTCTAAATCTACATATTTGAAAAATACGAAAATTTTAGTTTTCCTTCAAGTTTAGGTAAATAGTGTATAGGAGTGAAAGGTTGCTTAATGACATTTACTTCATATTATAAACAATGAATTTTCTGAGAAATCAATAATAGGATAGTTTTGGTACGTTATTTTTTTCTCGAAATTATTTTATATAACCAAGGTCAGACGCGACAGCACACCTGTACATATTCAAGGCCAAGAACACCACCCAAGGACAAATGCACACCTGTACACGTGTGTGCCCAAGGTCATATGATGTCACAAGGTCAAATGAAATGCATATATACCAAGTGACTTTTAGGAAGAGAATCATTTATCCACACGAGTTCGAGGAGGATGGAGTACATTAAAAAGATTCGAAAAATGAGGAAACGGGAGAAGAGAGAGGCTATAAGTAAATTTTGGGCTAATTGGGGTCAGAAGAACACGAATAAACCAACCGCAGTGGTGCTACCGCAACCAAGGCTTCCACCATCGGTTCCTGAACCGGTACCGGTGGTCGAAGTGTTGCAGGCACCTAGGGTTCTTGAACCAGGCGAACTGGTTGATCTGCGATTGCAGATCGAACAGCGTCGCGTGGCTCGAGTCCACCGACGAAATGACTCGCTGCTCACTGCGCTGCAGCAGCGGCGGAGGCGACCTGCCCCTCGTTCCGTGATGATCGCGAGGGGTGACATCATGGAGTAGTCTCTCTCTGCTCTTTCTCCGTCCCCATTATGCTAACCACCCGCCTCGAACCCTGACACCCTGCCCTGATTAGGGCAACAAAATATTTCATAGTAGTTAGTTGAGATCACTCAGTGATACAATTTTTCTTCAAGAAAATATTTCTTGATTGAAAAGTATGTGTTACTCTGCAAGTGTCTGTGTTGCCGTTGTTGGTATATGCAGAACGAACCTGCTAAATTTAAGCATGTTCGCTCTCCGTCATCAACAATAACAGAAAGAACACAGTTGTATCTTGTAACACATATTATGTCCATGTATATCATGCACTGTACAAGTCGTCGTCGTCGTCAAAGAAGACACGATACACAAGTATTTAGATTATAAAAATTTTCTTCAACAAGAAATTTATTCTTGACGAAGTAAATTGTGCCACCCTGGTTTGGGGGTATTAACTAATCTATGTTAAAGTCAAAAGACCATAAAAAAATGTGGCCCTGAAAAGGGCCGATTTTGTTGCCCCTAAAAGGGACCAGGGGTTGTCCAGTTTCGTGAGCGCTAGTTGTCATAAATAGAGGTCGATGAATCAATTAATGGGCACTGGTGGAATCAGCGGGTCCATCACTAAAGTCGTCTTCAAAATCCCACCAAGACGTGGAATCCGCTGCCCCGCTAAATTCGTCCTCCACGACTTCCGTGGGTGTTGAATCGGATGATGAATCCGGTTCGGTCGACTCTACATTACTGCCGCTACCACTTGGCATAGGCGGCATTGGTGGTTCTCCTTGGTATTCGAACCATTCTCCATTTGGCACCGTCTCATCGCTAAATAGAGACGAGCCACGACTTTCTGGTCTTCCTTCAGCCATTGTCAAAATGTATATGAAGGATTGAATGCGCAGCACACATATAAATAGGTTAGAAAGTTTAGGTGGGGATAAACATAAACTTTTGGTAGGGACAAACATAGAATTTTAAATAAGCAGCAGCACCAACACAGTTCTATCTTCAAGTGAAACATATGTATTTAAGAATACTATGTCGATGAGTGTCTCTGTCCTTGGCATGCATTTTGCCGTCACAGAAAACAAACACATACCAAACACATCTTTGGAGTATTACAATTTTCTTAACCAAGAAATTTATTCTTGACAAAGTAAATTGTGCCACTCTGGTTTGGGGCATTAACAAATCTACATCAAAGTCAAAAGACCATAAAAAATGTGGCCCTGAAAAGGGCCGATTTTGTTGTCCCAAAGGGACCAGGGTTGTCCGGAGCCGTAAGCGTCGACTTAGGTGTGTGTTGCCTTACTTGTAATAGAACTTACTCCCTATTACAAATAAGGCATGAGTCTCGGTGAAAGACTGTGTACAGTCTATTGCGACACAAAGAACAATGAAACACGTTGCGTGGTCTGAAGGCCACCGACAACGTATAGTGGGTTCGGACGAAGCTAACGTCCATTAAACGATGAAACCTGCTTATGTAGCAGTGCATACAAAGCTCCACATTCTTGCCCCATCTTACCAACGATACTACCACACAGTACCTAGTCCTCAACCTACGTCTCACCCTACGTGAAGATCTATATTGTTGATGTTTATATTCATCGGTCGAATACCCATCATCCGAACTGGACGACATCTTGGCATAGAATGAATTTCTCATCCCAGATCACCTACTTATATACAACTTTTTTTCCCCACCCCAAAATTTATCACATTTGACTTTCATTATCCTACAGAAATAAAAAATAGAGACTAGTTTTTATGGTTTTATTTCTACATTCTACATGAATAATAACTTAAAACTATTACATTGATTTATTAGTAACAGAACCATTTAATATATTATAACTAAAGAATGCATCGTGAATTATTAGCGCATACACTTTAATGTCTTTGGGAAATTTGGTCTTGCGTGTATCAAACTCCAACTTAACATCCACTGTAGATGTTTTGATAGCTTCCGGTTGACGACTACAATCAATAACGAATACTGGATTCATGAGGTAATCAGCAAAACTCATCATTGGATCGTTAAGGTCACGTTGATAATAGCTCACTTGAAAATTCTCATAGTTGTAATAGGCGGGTGCATATAATTTCTTCGTAAAATCCAAATTCCATCGCTCATAGGGGAATTTAGTGGAGTTCAGATACAGAGTAATGTCACTGATGTCGGCCGTAGTAAATTGTGTAGCATCCTTTGCTCTATTGTCTGAATAAGTGCTATTCTGGAATCCCAGGATCAAATACCTCGGTTTTTCGAGACTCGTGCTAGTTCTTAACGACCAGACGTCTGATGATGTTTCACGCAAAGCTGGCAGTTCGTAAAGATCCCATTTACGGTAGGCCATAGGAATGTTTGATGAACTACTTCCACCTTTATTGATGCGAGATAATATTTTCAATTTTTGTCGATCATCGGGAATAATGTGACGGATTTTCCACTCAATCTTGTCAATAGTAATGGCTGCATCAACTTCTGCGATATAGCAATTATTGAACGTACGGGCAATTATTAAAATTAGCTCCTGTTTAACATTAAATATTCCTTTTGAATAATCCTCAGCAAATCCCATGAGATATTTTAGAGGTAGCTTTCCGGAGAATACGTTACTGGTAGCATCGAAAATGCCTTGGTTTGTCTCATTCAGGCCCCATCCACATCCCATAAGAGTTCTTTTTTGGGACGCACCCAAAGATGCTAGGGTTTTTAATGTTGACGTAATTCCGGGTTTTCGAACAACAGCTACTTGCTCACCTCCCATTTCATAGCGGATTTCATCGAACAGAAAAGCGATTGCATTATTTGCTAGGTAACATTTTTTGGTAGCATCACTGGGTTTAAAAGTTCCCTCAATGTAGATATAACTATCTGATATATCCAAAATTATATCTTGAAAGTGTACTGGAATACGAATTTCATCGGAGTTGTTAAATGCTGGAGAGCCATATGGTTTATATGTGTGTTCTTGTAAACTGATAATGGAATTATCGAATATTGGTTCGGTAAAAACTTCAATTTTGTCACTAGTGGTGGCCATTTTTCGCTATTTTCTTCGTTGTACTTCTAAACCAATCGATTCTAGAAATTTGCAATCTTTCGCTGAGAGCTGTATATGACTCGAACGTCGTTCCAATCTAGCGTCTGAATTGTGAATGATCCTCGGATGTGTGATATGCTTACTTTTATGTTTTATTGTTGTTACACCTCGAGCTGTTGACAGCATATTCAATTGACGATTGAAGCAAAAACCCATAATTATGATATTTTTTTCAGCTCTAATTTCACAATAATTTTTTCACCTCCAAAGTCTATCAGATCACCACGATCGTCCAAGATGCGTAGAGTAATGTTGTCTATTGACTGACGCCCCTCCGGCATTATCGGCATATAAATGTTATTTTGTGGTTCTTTTGAAATTTTGTAACCAGGTTCAACATCAATATCAAATTCAAATAATGTGTGGCTTTCTCTAGAGTTTAGATATGCTCCAGAAATTATATTACAATCCACTCTTATAATGCGCACTTTCATTATGTCCACATTATTGCTTGATTCATGTCGTTTTCCACTTTTTAGCAGTACCAGTCCAAAACCCAATAGTCCACCAATACTGTTTTTTACACGAAAATCAATCTCGTATGTCGACTTGAGTTCACATTTTAATGTATTATTATTGGCTACTAATGAAAATAATCCCTCACATTCTTCTCCCCTGCAGGATTCTTTTAAACTTGCGTATATTGCTTTACCAATTTCATCAATTTCATAAGCTCCAGGTGGAATCCTTAAAAGCGTGGCCTTTGGGCTGTCCTTCTTTTTGTATGCAAACCCATTGTTATTTTGGTCGACGTTAAAAATTGAATTATATGTGTAAAATCCCAACAGTGCAAGACCATACTTGCAGGATGATTTCAATTCAACAGGAGGATAAAAATTTGCACTCAAGACACTTGAGTGTCCTGTTAGTGTGAACGTGTATGACATGACTGACAATAAAACCACTTATGTATATGATTTATTGTTGCTTGCAACAGTTTAGAAGGTTTGGTAAGCTTACGCCTCGCTTCACTTCTGTCATTGCTTCAGCCGTTATTTTGACATCGCTGATTTTACAATAACAACAAAACAGCTTCCTTGGTGTGGCTCCATCTCCTTCATCCTCCTCCTCCTCCTCATCATCATCGGAATTATATTTTTTATAATGTTCGCTGCAGTACTGATAATCTAGCATGTCGATGTCACTCTTCATATCATCAGGTAACCTATCCCAAACTAGTGCGATTTGATTTGGAGCTAACGCGATCATCACTTCCTTAGGCATATTTTCCAGCTGTTTTGTCGTCATTTTTCTCAATTCACAGCCGACTTGACGATAAGCTTTAAGCGACAACAACATTTTCGTGTAGTTATCACGATCCATTTGTGGCGTCACAGTCGACATGATCTTTTGAAAGAAACGTCAAACACAAATGTCCACACCAAACTGTACCAAAATCTTGTTGACGATCGTATGTATAGAAAATTTTCTT
The DNA here is from genome assembly GCA_963991005.1 of Barypeithes pellucidus. Lineage (NCBI taxonomy): Eukaryota > Metazoa > Arthropoda > Insecta > Coleoptera > Curculionidae > Barypeithes > Barypeithes pellucidus. Next base: position 28,125,984 of record OZ022562.1, read on the forward strand.
CGTTGCTTCAGAACCCTTTTGTAGATAATGAACCAATTCAATGGGTGGAGGTAAATCACCGAAACTATCATAATATGTCACATTCGAATTGTTTTTTCTATATGCTACCCAATGAGTCCCATCCCCAACTATGCTATCCAAATTAATAATTGCAGCTTCATTGCGTTGGGGTCCGCGCACTGGCAGCGAGTCTCTCATATAGACCCCTCTAAAATGTGGTATTTTCATCTTTAAAGCATACTTTTGTAAATCGATATTGGATAGTGGACGTTGAGGTAGGGATTTTAATAGTTTTTTGATTTTACACTGCTATTATTCAGAAATAGACCCATACCTGCACGGTATGGTTTAAGAAACAATCCATTTCCTTTTTTTGAACGCAGATGTAAGGTAGCACCTGTTTTCTCAGCATTCGCATTTTTTATCGTCTTTATAGCACGCACAATACCCGCTGCACCGCCAGCTAAGGATCCTAAAGCTGATAGTCCTGCAAATATTGGTATCAGCGGTAATATGCCACCAGTTTTAGGGATCGGTATAATTCGAGGAGTTCGAATTCTCCGTTTGCCACCGGCTGTTTTTAAAGATTTTCGGGCAGCGATAATAGCTATTTTTGATGCTTTCATTATATTTTTTTCAAGACCTTTTTTTCCTCCAGCTTTTAATAATTGTAATCGAATTGGTTGTCTAATAGCTGAACCAAAAGCTTTTTTCTGTTGACGTTGTCTACACTTATTGACTCCATTTCTTTCCGAAGCCTTCCCACGACGGCGACGACGACGAGGACGAGACCGTTTGTTTTGCCCAGTCGGCATACCCATACCAAAACGTTGTTTTGTTTTCATTATATTGGTTACGAGCCAAGCTGCAGCTTTTTCTTTTGCACTGGCCTCCTTGGATTTTACCCTTTTCCAAGCGCTTTGCTCGAGTTCGTAATCCGCTTGGTGGCGTGCACTTAAATCTTCACTATTATGTAAATAAGCTAAATCGTGTTTTTTGCAAGCAGCATCCAATGGATTTATTCCTTGATCACCTCTTTTAACGCGTTTTATTACTTTTGTACCGGGTCCACAATACTGGTAACCGGGAATATGCGCCTCAATCGGTAGCCTATTAATTAATGCATTAACAATACCAGCACCAGTCTTACGCGATAAACCAGACCGTCCACTTCGCTTGACGGATGACATCTGAATGACTACGATCAATGTAAAACAGCTATAAAATATAAACAAAATGAGAATTGTGGCGCTTAAACAAAAATTACCAGTCGATAATCTTGATGAGAAGGTCGGATCCGGACAAGATCAGAAAATATTAAGGAGACATGGCCCATTGCTTCCATCATCTATTCGCGGCCTGCTAATTGGACCCTCGAACTGTGGGAAAACCAACGTAATGATATCATTGCTTACACATCCATTGGGATTGCGCTTTGAAAATGTATACATTTACTCGAAGTCACTATATCAACCAAAATATGAATATTTAAGAAAAATCTTATTACCAATTAAAGGTCTTGGCTACTATACATTTAGTGATGGAAATAATATCGTGGAACCGTCAGACGCTAAACCAAATTCTGTGTTCATTTTTGATGATGTTATGTGTGAGAAACAGGATGTCATAAGATCATATTTTAGTATGGGACGCCATAAAAATGTGGATGTTTTTTACTTAGCCCAGACATATTCACGTGTTCCTAAACAACTTGTGCGAGATAACGCAAACTTCATTATAATGTTTAAACAGGATGAGATGAATATGCGACATATATTTTCCGATCATGTTTCACCTGACCTGACGTTTCAGCAATTTCAACAAATGTGCTCTAAATGCTGGGACAGCAAGTATGGTTTTTTAGTTATCGATAAAGATAGTAATGTAAATTCGGGAAGATATCGCAAGGGTTTCGATAGCTATATATATTTATAGAAGTAACCATAGCAGCTCATTTCATCATTGTCCGGTAATTTGAAAACATCATGAATGAAGAAATCGATTTAAAGCGTAAGCTGGTGGAAACGACCAGTGCAGTGAGAAAAAAATTTAAGCAAATTAAAGCAGCTAAAGCACATAATAGCATGGATTTGGAACAGTTTTACGAACCCATTACTAAACCGCTAAAATCCATATCCGATGTAGTATTGAAACAGCAGCAGCAGCAGCAGAATCAGCCAATAATAACCCAAAAATCAGTTACTAAAACTAAACCACAAAGTCGTAGTTCCAGCACAAGTATGGAATTAACAGCAGATACAATGTCAATGGATCCATCAATGGAGTCACCTACACTGAAACATAGAATATATGATGAGTCATTGTTTGCAACGCCATCCCCATCAAACAAATCTGACTTATCTAGTTCATCACCATCTTTAAAAAACATTAATATCTATCTGAAGGGGTTACAAAAGCAACCATCGAAGTATGATACAGTTTATGGTGTCTATTATGATAAAGTAAATAAAACGAAAACATTTATTGGTAATGTAGAAGTGCGTTTTCCTAACGGACAGGTGTCATTATATAAAAACAACAGAAATATTGCTATATTGAATGGAACAAATGAACTCTATGACTTGATTTTTCTAAAAAATCCTCCAATCTTGGCCGAAGAAAGTGAATGGAACAAAGACACTCTTCAAGAATACAAAGATATTTTGGAATTAACAAATGCTGCATATATTAATTATAATAAGACTATGGGTTTAAGGGAAACCCGATGGTTAAAATATAGACAAATTATAAAACCACTAATGGAGGGAATTAGGCTTGGTGCTGGTATGAGAGAAAAATGGAAATCCAAAATTCGGTTACCTGTAAACAAGACTTTATCATCTAAATTATCTCAATATGTCTACTGGAATAAACCCAGTGAGTTGGTGGATCGATTACGATTATTGTGGAGTTCAAAAGTAGCCGGACATACTGGACACGATAATGAAATTATGTCAATTATTGAAGAGCTTCGAGAGGAGGATATAATATATTAAGAATTACAATGCATTACATTCATCAGTGTTGAATAAGACGTCACGTATACTATGGATCCTAGCCCCGAAAAACATAAAATAGTTAATGAACTACATAAAGGTGCCAGAAAAAATTTCATTAGAAGACATACTGTAATAAAAGGATATAATGATTTGTGGCAAATCGATTTGGCGGAAATGCAACAATATGCTAATGAAAACGATGGCTACCGTTACATTGTCGTATGTATAAACTGTTATTCCAAGTATGTTTATACAAGAGCAGTTAAAAATAAGACCGGTGTTGAAGTAACGAATGCGATGAAAAGCATAATTGAAGAGGCTTCATACACACCAACCAATTTGCAAAGTGACCAAGGAAAAGAATTTTATAATAACAACTTTCAAGCTCTTATAAGAAAATACAACATAAACCATTATTCCACGTATAGTACGAAGAAAGCGGCAATTGTTGAACGTGTTATAAGAACTTTAAAAAATAGTCTATATAAACAATTCTCGGCTAGGGGTTCGTATAGATGGTTGCAAATATTATCATTTATAACGAAAGTCTATAATAACACTAAACACCGCACCATTGGAATGAAACCGAAAGATGTGAAAGAAGATACAAAAATTAATGCATACAACCATTTGAAAACTGTTCCGAGGAAAATAAAGTGTCGTTTGGGTGATATCGTTCGCATTAGCAAGTATAAGAGCATATTTGACAAGGGATATACACCTTCATGGTCAACAGAGCTATTTAAAATATCAAAAGTTAACGTAACTAATCCACCTACATATCTATTGGAATCACTAGAAGGTCAACCGATTAAAGGATGTTTTTATGAGCCCGAGCTACAAAAAACTAACAGTCCCGGTGTATATTTAGTGGAAAAAATTCTCAAGAAACGCAAGAAAAATCACATTGATCAATTGTTTGTAAAATGGTTAGGATTTCCAACCAATTTTAACTCTTGGATAGATAAGTCTGATATTGTATAAATATATTTACAGATATATCAATTTTGTTAATTTAAGCATTTAATAAGTTGTATCTATAATATTAATATATATGTAACTAAACATGTAAACTAGTTTTATTTGTATAGTAACCATGAAGAAAGTAAGATTTAATAAAGAGAAAAATACAATACACCAAACATATGTTTGGAGTTTTGCATACAGAAAAGCGAGACAAAGTAACTTACAACAGCTAATGGCTGATAGATATCGCTTCGAAAGAAGAATAAAAGAACTGGAAACAGTTTTGGCAGGCGTTTTATCATGTGACTATAGAAATAGAATGTATCTTGAAAGATTTGTTAATAGATAATATTTTAAATAAAACACAGATATAATAATATATATATATATATTGTTTTTTTACACTACACTTATGGACTATAACCAAATTGACAAAGTTCATTTTTGCGTAAACATATGGCCCGGAAACCACGTTCTTCATCATCTTCTTGTTCATCGTCACCATTGAAGTACTCTTCATCCGACGTATCTAGTGGGGCATCTGTTAGAGATGGACTAGGTGAGTCCCCCCTTGTCTCGCTCGCGGTTGAACAGCTTGACATGGTCTGATGTGGTTGTTGTTGCTGTCGTCGTTGTTCTGGAGCTTGGGGTGGATCGGAACTTAACATTCTATTTGACCCATTTTGACACCCATTACATAATCCCATGTCACCTGTTATAGTTTCCCAGCGTTCGCACTTATTACACATTTGATGATCATTTACAGAAAATGGAGAAACTAATGCAGTTTTATTTTCTGGTTTGGATTCCATATTGAAAAATCGATTGTAGATTATAAATAACTTAGTGAAGAACTGATACCAACTGAGTTACTACATTTTTGTTTCGAGCCTATATACATAACAGATGACCTTCACTTATAACCATCCTTTCAGTGACGTATATCTAAGATGATATGCTTGCGCCACCAGAGTACAATGGGATATCTGACAGCTTCGGTTCGTTCTCAAGGGCAACAATTCGTCGATCAAAGTTGGATAATCGTTTATTATAGTCTTCTTCAAACTCGCTATGTAGTTTATTAAAATGTGTCAAGAAATCTTTATTAATTATATCATATATCTGTTTGCGTACGTTGGAAATTTCCTCAAGTACATATAGTTTAGTAGTTGCATCATCATTCTTGGTCGGCTTTGCGACATTACACAGGGACTTTCCCTCAATGTCATATTGATCGTCAGAGGTGAGTTTAAAACCAATCCCCGGTAAACCGCGTAATAACTGAACTTGTGTATTTACCCGCTGACGACCAAATTTATCAATTGTGTTGTTAACACGACCCATCCTTACTTCCAACTAATCTATTTTTTAAAAATATTATCTACTTATATTAAATTAATTTTACCTAGCGTATATTTGGGAAAATAAATCAAAATATAGCTAAACATAATTTATTTACAATTTAATTTTTTAGTCATTACAATACGTTCATCAATATCATTATTGGAAGTATATGATTTGCCATTATTGTCACCAGTGGCGATTTCATACCCATGGTCACAACCATTAAATTGTTCTTCTTCAATAACATCCATCTTGTCATCATTGTTAGAATTATCTGCATTATTTCCATTAAAATTTGTGTTCAAGCCGTCATCTTGGGGCATCAAACCATAATTTACCAATAAATCAATGGGTATATGTGGCATTTCGAGCAACATAGAACCCAATTCTTCGTCAATCATTTTCCGGCAAAATTCCTCTACACCAATGACACCATATAGGAACTTTTGACAAACATGGGCCCCAGCGAAAAAATTGACTGCATCCCTCATGTATTTTCGGTATAAATCCACATCGAATCCGATTGCAAAATTTAAAATATCTTCAGCCATCTGCTGTAGTCTAGTTAATAAATCATAAACATAGGAATCTTGGTTTTCTCTGATAATAGATTCGTCACACATCTTAAATAGAAAATATTTTTAATGCTTATGTATGTGCTTCCTCACATGTGCCATCAACAACTATTCTATTACATATCCAACTAATACTTAATATGATAAACAATACAAATATTAAAATTCTTTTAAAAGTGTCTATTCCAAACAACCAAAATTTATTAATGCTCTTGTATTGCCACCTGATGCATTTGTACTCTGTCCCAAATACGTCAAAGTATATTTATCACCTGACATATTCATATCATCAATAAAAATCTCAGTAAATGCATCAGCTACACGCTTAGGTAGAAATGTTTGAAATGTCACATCATTCCATTGATCGTATAATGTAGCAACAATAGTTTTCCCAAAACGGGTTGTTGTTGGAGTCATTTTTTTAATTACATAACCCATTCCCACCCCCAAGGTTGAAAGCTTTCTGCGCTCCGGAAATTCAAAGTCTTTGTTTATCATATTATTAATTTCACCCAAGGTCTGCTGTGAAATGCTCATTGTTGAAATATGTAATAAAACAATTACCTTCAATAGACACTTTCGTCGGAACACAACACAAACACAATATATCTATTTACTGTTCAAGGCAGCAGATATTGTTAGCTAGAATGCTAATGTGACTTTGAAGGTAAAAATGAAATTGTTCGGTATTTATGGAAATATTCAAGGTCAAAATTAACAGAAAGGTGGTGTGGGGTGGTAGTCGCACACCTGCATCAAATACCCGCCTGCGTTCAAGGTCACACCAACAACATATGCCCATGTTGGCAACCAAGGTCACACGCAATAGAACACATGCACATATTCAAGGTCAATAACACCACCCAAGGTCAATGGGCTAGTAAATAGTATTAAAAATATTTCAAGGTCAAGCGACATCAGATGTACCCACGTGTAAGGTAGCTCACAAAATAATAAATTCGTCAAGGTCACGAAAATGACGTAGCACACATGGACTAGTAAATATTTCAAGGTCAAGATACATCAGCTTATGATGAGCAGATTATTCAACGCTAAGGGAATATTTCAAGGTCGATGTAGTAAAATAACACATGTCCCCGTGGGATATTAACAGCACATCACAAGGTCATGGTCAAAGTCATATGACAATGAAAAGACACCGGGTCACGTATACGATAACTTCAAGGTTACACACCACCTGCATCGTTCAAGGTCAAAGACAAGTTCAAACAACAACAATTGTCCACCTGGACGGTCAAGGTCATACTTCAAGGTCACACAACAAAACCTGACATCGTTCAAGCGAAAATGTTCAAGGATATTTCAAGGTCACACGCAATAGAACACCTGCACACATTCAAAGTAGCACCCCCAATGACACCCCCAAGGTCAAATGAACACCTGCACACGTTGGTGGCCAAAGTCATATGACGTCACAAGGTGAAATTAAGAACACCTGCACACATTCAAGGTCAATAGCACCCCCAATGACACCCCCAAGGTCAAATGAACACCTGCACACGTGGGTGGCCAAAGTCATATGACGTCACAAGGTGAAATTAAGAACACCTGCACACATTCAAGGTCAATAGCACCCCCAATGACACCCCCAAGGTTAAATGAACACCTGCACTCTTCGACAGTCAAGGTCGTATGACGTCAGAGGAGTGGGGGGTGAATCGGAATTGGCTTACTTCTACTACTGGCCAAACAAAAAAAAAAGCAAAGATCATTGACTTGTTTAGGTTTCCCAGGGAGGTAGGCCGTAGCTCCCAGTAACGTTTAAGGGTACGCTACCAAACCCAAATGTAGTAAGTCAAAATGTAATATAAACACAATATCATTTATTGTATTTCAACGCAAGAAAAGTATACGCAATTTTCGTTGCTGCATAATTTTTAGTCAACATTTATATTTAAGTCATTATATAGAATCGGGGATACTTTAGTGATAGCTCTAGTGAACGTACTAGTGGGAGTTTTTAATTTAAGAACACGAACTTTACCGTCTTTACCGGGATATGTTTCTAACACTCGGGCTAAAGGCCACTGTAACGGAGGTACGTTGTCTTCTAGTAGTAACACGATGTCGTTTATTTTAATGTTCGCGGTGTTCTTCAACCATTTTGGGCAATTTTGAAGACGACTCAAGTAATCTACAGACCATCGTTTCCAAAATATTTGTTGGATCTTAGTACATTGTTGCCAAAACTTTAATCTGTTATCTGAAATTTTACTTACATCTTTTTCCGGATAAGCCGTTAAATTTTCACCAATCAAAAAATGTCCTGGGGAAAGGTAACTGAAATCTGAAGGATCATTTGTCATTGGACATAAAGGTCGTGAATTTAAGATTGCCTCTATTTGCGTCAGGATTGTGTAAAATTCCTCAAACGTGAAAGTTAAATTTCCGATTATTCTATAAATGTGATGTTTAGTGCTTTTCACTGCAGCCTCCCATAGACCGCCCCAATGTGGAGATCTCGGTGGAATAAATTTCCATTGAATTTCATTTTGTAAAAGATAGTTTATAAAAGTTTCACAAGCTGTCGAATTTTTGAAAAAAGTATACACGTCGTGTAGCTGGTTGTTAGCACCCTGAAAATTGGTACCGTTGTCGCTATAAATAATTGTAGGGTTACCTCTCCGTGAAATGAAACGTTTCAGGGTCATAATAAAAGCTTCAGACGATAAACTTGTAACTAATTCTATGTGAACTGCTTTTGTAGTCATACAAACAAAGATGGCAATGTAAGCTTTGATTTTTGGTGCTTTCTTTAACCGTGATGATTTTATTAGGAACGGGCCTCCGTAATCGATACCTACTTTCTGAAATGGGCGTGAAATTTGAACTCTGTCTCCTGGCAAATCAGCCATAATTTGTTGTGCTGGAAGAGCTCGAAATCTACTGCATACTATGCAGTTCCGTATGACGTTTTTAACTTCTTTCAAACCGTTCAAAGGCCAGTACCGTAACCTAAAATTTGACAACACTGATTGAGCACCTGCGTGTCCTAACCTTAAATGTTCTTGCTTCAGCATGATTCTGACAGTGGCGTTGTGAGATGGTAGTAAATAAGGATGTTTCTGATCGAAAGAAATGTCAGCGTTCTCTAGCCTACCTCCAACTCTGACTAACTTGTCTTCATCTAAGAATAATTTGAGCATTTTTAACTGATGGTGTGAAATTATTTCATTCTTTTTTAATTCTGAGATTTCTTTTGAAAAACATTGAGTCTGTAAAATGTTCACTATGAATGTTTAAGCCTTTGTTATCTCATTAACTGTAATAATTGAATCTGTAATTTTATTATTTTTATTTTTTGCATTATGAATAAACCTTAACACGTACGCCAATGAGCGTGTAAGTCGAGAAAATATCGAAAAATGTGAAAAATATTCCACCCAAAATTCGTACGCCTTTGGTTGTTGAACTGAAATAAGTGAGATTTTCTTTTGTTCGGGAATGTTCTCTATCTTTACTTCCTTATCAAAGGAATCCAAAACTACATCAAAATTATGTAAGAACTTAGGACCGTGAAACCAAAAATTTGAAATTGTTGTGTCTGTAGAAAAGTTTCCTCTTGATAACAGATCAGCTGGGTTGTCTGCAGATTTGACATATCTCAGTTTACTATTTTGAGTAAGAGTTTGAATTTGAGACACTCGGTGTGACACAAATGTAGACCATCTGTTAGGTAAGTCACTACACCAGGCTATAGTAATTTTAGAATCTGACCATAGGTTTATTGAGTCATGCGTGAAAGTATCTTTAAAAATGTCTAAAATTCTACTTGTTAGTTTCGCTAAAATTACCAAGGCACAGAGTTCAAGTCTCGGTAGGGTTATTGTCTTTATAGGGGCTACTCTCGATTTTGAAGAGATTAAATTCATAGCTACTGTTTTATTCTCATATAACACTCTGATATATATGCAAGCTCCGTACGCTAATGTGCTTGCGTCCGCAAATCCGTGAAATTCAATTTTTGAAATATTTTTATTATCGCAAATCATTCTGGGAATTTTTAAAGATTTCAAAAAAGAAACAGTATTTAGAAAAGTGTGCCACTCGGTTAGTAAGTCTGTGTTTGTTACTACTGTGTCCCATCCTATCTTAATAATCCATAATTTTTGCATTAGAATTTTACCTTTTACTATGACGGGATTGATGAGACCTAAAGGGTCGAAACATTGAGCTATGGTGGACAACATGATTCTTTTTGTCGGTTGTTTATGTGACGTGTCTATTGGAATCGCGATTTTTAAAACATCCTCTTCAGGGAGCCACTTTAGACCTAATACTTTATTTGGAGCGCTATCAAAATTTAAATCGAATTCACTAAGCTGAGTTTGTGATATTGACTTTAAGAAATCTTGTGAATTTGAACACCACTTGTGTAATGAAAAACCTGACTTGTTGAGCAGTGTATTTAATTGTGAGTGTAACTGGGGTAACTGTTCTAACTTGTTACAACCTGCTAAAATGTCATCGACATAGCACTGTGAGCTGAGGGCCTGAGACGCCTCTGGATAGGTTTCCAAATTGTTATTAGCTATTTCCTGTATTGTCCTTGTCGCTGCAAATGGTGCAAAGTTTGTCCCGTATGTTACCGTTTGGAGTTCTATGCATTTTAAAGTGTCCTGCGGACTTTCTCTCCAAAGTATATTCTGTAAAAACGTGTGATCTGGGTTTATTTTGATCTGTCGGTACATTTTCTGAATATCTGATGTCAAAACAAACTGATAATAACGAAATCTACACAAAATGTCAAAAAGTTCAGGCTGCACCTGGTACCCTTTCAAAGTTACATCATTCAGAGAATGACCCGATGAAGACTTCGCGGAAGCGTCAAATACTACTCGTAATTTTGTCGTCACACTGTCCTCTCGCAAGACACATAAGTGAGGAATAAAATACTTATTGTCATTATTAATGTTAGTCAAGGTTAAAGGAACATACTTGGCGTGGCCTAGTTCTACGTATTCATTTATAAAATCTTTATATTCCGCAAATAATTTTGAGTCACCGTGTAGTCTTTTTTCTAACGAAATAAACCTTTTTTCTGCCATTTTATAGGAATCACCCAACTTTTTGTGTTCGTCAATATTTTTAAAAGGCATATCTACTTGAAATGATCCGTCCTGTAAAATGTTTGTAGTGTTAGAAAATATTGTTTCTGTCAGTTGTTCGTCAGTCGTCAAAATGTTTTTTACTGGTGTTTCTTCTATGTTCCAAAACTTTGTTAACATGTCGTCTAGTTCGTTTGTTTGTGTAAAAAACGATGCTTTGTTTTCTGAGTGTTTAACTGTTTTATGGTTCGGAATGTTTCCTCCTATTATCCAACCTAACGAGGTACAAACTAATGTCGGTTTACCTTTCCCTAATGAATGAAGTCCATTCTGTAAAATGTCGCTGTACACATCGGCACCTATAAGTAAATCTAATTCTGATGGTACATGGAAAGTCGCGTCTGCTAAATTACTTTTCAAATCTTCAGGGATATCTAATGCGCTCAATTCTACTGCCACCTGCGGTAGCTTATAAGTTATGTGATCTAAAATCACGCATGACACGGAATAACTTTCTTCCTGTATTTTTGAATGAACAGTGACATCTGTCATTTTATTTGAAGGGAACCCGTGTTGAGCGATACCTGAAATGTTTAAATTATGTCTGTATACGTCACTTCCTATCTTATTTACTAATCTCTGGGTTATAAAAGAACTTTGACTTCCGTTGTCGAGGAGCGCTTTGGCAGATATTATTTTTCCGGTTTTTGCGTTAATTAAGTTGACTTGCGCAGTCGACAATAACACTGTACTTTGTTTATTAACTGTCGCTGACAAAGCTACTGTTTCCGGTTCGGTATTTTCACTAGAGCCATCGCGTTCACGCCTCGGATGCGTCGTTACGTCACGTGTTAAACCAGGTGGTAAGTGTGGTTCTTGTCTCTGTGTAGCTGGAAAAACGCGTTGTCTATTTAAGTTTGTAGGAGTCGCGCGCGGCTGCGATCTTAACGGTTGATTATTTCTGTTTGTTAATGAGTGATGCTCACCTGTGTAGTTCGGGTTTTGATTCTGTCGCGGAGTATTGAAATTAGACTGAAACTGTTGCTTATGCAATAAAGTGTTGTGTGGTTTGTTACAATGCGAGCATGCATTTATTGACAAACAATGTGCTACTGAATGCGAGCCAAAACAATTTAAACATAAATTTTTCCTTTTAATGGACTCTGAGCGTTGCTCCACTGATAAATCTAAAAATCTTTGACATCTGAATACTATGTGGTCTGTCGAGCCACAGATATGACAATTACGTTTACTCTGACTGTTACTTGCAAATAAAGATATTCTGTCATTTTTAACTTTTGGACTACTACTTGTATTTGATAAGTTCTCAAATATAATGCAACGTTTTTCTAAAAATTCAAACAAGTCTTGTAACATGGGTAGTTCGTCTAAGTCCCTGTCTTGTTCAAATGCTCGTCTTGTCGCAAAGTCTAACTTGTTTTCCAGTATGTAAACTAAAATGTACTCGAATCGTTGTCTCTCCGTTAATTTCAATTTTTTGAAAGATTCGATTGTCTTTTTATTTGTCGCTACAAAATCCCGTAAATTACTTGAGTTTGACCTTGTCATAACAGGGGTGTCCAACAATTGGATTAAATAACTATTAAGCACACAGGTTAGGTTCTCATACCTATTTGTTAAAATATCCCATGCCAAATCAAAATTGTCTGCTATGAGTTCAAGCGAGTCTACCAATTTAAAGGCTTCCCCTTTTAAGGCCGATTTTAAATAAATTAGCTTTTGAACATTTCCGAGGGTCGAGTTCTGAATGATCAGAGCATTAAAAACTTCTGCAAAAGACCGCCATTCTGCGATACTACCGTCAAAAAAGGGTACCTTTAACTCGGGCAACTTGACATTGGACACTATTTGGGGCGATACTTTATGTGAAATTATGATTGGCGCTGCGCTACTACTCAATAAATTTCCTGCAAAAAATATATGACACTTTCCATGGAATGCACTGTACTTGATTTCATAAATCAATAAAATAAATTTAAAACCTTTCCATGGAATACACTGTACTTTATTTCAACAATAATAGATTCCTGCAAAAAATGTATGATAACTGCCTGAAAGAAAACCTCTTTTTGTCACCTTTAGGGTACTGACACTAACCTGTGCTTATTCTTTTCTTTTTGACTACTTTTAACTAAATTAAATTTGCTTCTTGGCTAGAATATTGTTGTTTTCCTTTGAAATCTATATTTCTTTCTCACTTTTGAGCTTGTTTTTATTAATTACAACAATATTCTACCAATTAAAATCTCATAAAACCAGTTGAAAGTGTTTTACTGGCCTTCCAACCTCGATACCTTGTACACTTTGTTGTAAAATCCTGTTTTTGTTATCACTGGTCTCGTCTCTGACTGGAACCTGGAACTGGAAGTCTCTTTCAATGCACTTCTATCACGATCACTGCTTTCTGCACCTTGGCACTAATGACAGTTTATTTATTCCACTTCCACGGAACTTCTCTTGCTAATTTTCCACTTTATTTTTCTCCGTTTGAACTGCTCTGCTGAATTTTCACTATACTTGTCACTTTAGCTTTCACTTTGCTTCTTTTACTTTGTTAAACGTGTGTGTTACTGACGTTGGGGATTGCTTTTATTTTGTTTTACTGCTGGTACTTTATTTTTTCCTCTTCCTGGGACTGCTGGTATAACTTTTTTCTTCCTTCTTTTTTCATCTTTTTGGAACTGCTGGTGTTTCTTTATTTTTCCCACTTCTTGGGACTGGTATTTCTTTATTTTTTCCCTCCTTCTGGGACTGGTAGCGTTTGTATTTTTTCCCTCCTTCTGGGACTGGTAGTGTTTTATTTTTTCCCTCCTTCTGGGACTGGTAGTGCTTGTATTTTTTCCCTCCTTCTGGGACTGGTAGTGATTTATTTTTTCCCTCCTTCTGGGACTGGTAGTGCTTGTATTTTTTCCCTCCTTCTGGGACTGGTAGTGTTTTATTTTTTCCCTACTTCTGGGACTGGTAGTATTTTATTTTTTCCCTACTTCTGGGACTGGTAGTGTTTTATTTATACTTTTTTCCTACAACTGTCTAACTTTCACAAATCCGGCTCTAATGGGCCATATGATAGGTCCGGGTGGTTCAATCCTCGGACTTACTAGGTTACCACTGTATCTCCTTAGGTATTGGTCGCTGGTTGGTTTTAAGTAAAATGTAAGGTTAAACAAATTGTAGGTTAAAATATATCTATTTTCTTCTGGTAAGTAATGAATACAGAAAGTACAACTTCTACTGTATATACAATCTGTGATGTTAGGCTTACTTACATGGTAGTCTTAGTACTAATTATCTTTAACACATTGTTCACTAATCTGTTGTGTGAGACGACCTGTTGTGACTCAGTACTTAGACGTTAAACTGGTGGTAAAATGGTAATAAAATAAATGGTTAGAATGACTTCAATGTCGGTAGTAAGAATGACCTCACTGTCGGTAGTAAGAATGACCTCACTGTCGGTAGTAAAAATGACTTCAATGTCGGTAGTAAGAATGACCTTACTGTCGGTAGCTAAGAAAAGTATGTCACTTTAATGATTGCAAAGCCCCATTGCATTTCTCCGTACAACCCTGTCGTGGCTGTCGTTACGTAGCACACACGCTGGAGTTTATCTTCACAGTGTCGATAGTAAGAATGACCTTACTGTCAGTAGTAAGAATGGCCTTACTGTCAGTCGATAAGAAAAGTATGTCACTTTAATGATTGCAAAACCCCGTCCCTCGTCCGTACAACCCTGTCACTTTGTCACGCACAGCTCGGAGGATATCTTTACAATGGTATTAAAAAGTGCGTCTCGAACCGAAAAGGTTTGCACGTAGGCATTAGTTGGCCAATAGAAATGCGAGATTTCCGTCGGAACCCGCCGGTTGGTAATATAGATGGAACGCTAAACAATCATTAGCAATGGGTTAAATGTAGGTGAAAAATAAACAGGTCGACTGGACCACGTGGTGGAGAATAATCGATAATTCATTTTTAGTTATTTAAAATGCATTTGAATATTCTTCGCTAGCAGGTGTGACAAAGAAAGAATATATTGTGTGTCACTTCGCTACATGCAGTATTTAATACGACGGGAGACGTTTGCTTATTATGTCTGAAGTTGTCGGAATGTTGTACAGCTGTGTCAAAACATGCAAATGTGGTTTTATGTTGATTTGGGCATTTATATATTAAATATTCCTTGATTATGCTTATATTAGGCTCTGAAAGTATGTTTATGATTGATATATAGCGCAAATTACATGAACGGAGTTATTGTTAATGGTTAAACTGATAGATTATTTGGCTATTATCGATCCGTGCCTATTCTGACGTGTTATAAATTGCATGGACATGTTTTGTAAGTTCTTGAATATAATAAGCGAATTATTAAGCGTGTTGTTAGTGGGATACGGGTACTGTTTCACAACAAACTGTCATATTTGTCGTTATTGTTAAATAAAATTCATTGTTGTTTTTCAGTGCGTTAAATGTAAGTACTGTTTGTGAAAAAAATAGCAATTCTTAACTCAATATGGTACGATGTGACAAGTCGGTCGTAAATTGTATAAAAATATAGACTTTTGAGTCACGTCTATCAATTATTTGTTTTTCCTAACAATGATATATCAAATCGATCAACTATCACAATGAAAATAGCAACAGATAGAAGATAACAAACGATGATGATTCTACAGATTCTACAACTAAACAAATTAGATACAGGGTGTTATGGAAATGACGTATAATATTTAAATCGGCAAATCCTGAGATGAAAACAAATTGAAGAAATAGCGCTTTAATTTAATATGCCCTGTACATGACCTTATGCCAAACCAAAAGTGACTACGTGGTGCCCCTGTCAGGAAGGTAAACAAAGCAACATATGTCAACAGTGTTGTCATATCTTCAGGGTAAACTCTTTAGAAAGTCAATAATCGTTTGACAGATTGCAAGTTGTTTATTTTTCAGGGTACATTATTATAAACTTTTACGTTCAGTTCAGTTAACTGGGAAACAATCTCTGATTTATAAACTTTAACTGACTAGAACGAACCGCCGCGGACTTATTTAACACAAACTTAATTTACAAAAAAACACCAAGTACCTAGGTAACGTAAACCAAAAGAAACCGACACAATAAAATCACATAACACATCTAAGTACCATTCAATCTGAATTAGTATTTTAAAGTGCTACTGTGCAAAAATACGCCCTTATTGTCTGAGTGGTCTGGGAAATAATGTATTTAACATCTAAAAATTTTAAAAATAAATAAGACGTTGGTTCCGTCGATCGATATTGAACTGCTGGACTGGGGCAGTGCCATCGCGAAAAGAACAAATAAGTTAATAATTTAAACTCGGATTTAAGTATTAACACACAAATCTGCTTGAAAAAACAGTAGGGAACCGGCTGGCTTCTTTAAACAGCTTATCTTGAACAAACGGATTGACTATTCTTTACGCGACTGCACCGGCTGGGGTTAATACGATGTTTTATAAGGTTATATTCATAAAATGCACAATTTTCTTCTGTAATACTTTTCTGTATAATGATAGTCTCGGAAATGACAACCGCGCTAGTTAGACGAGACTATTTATTTTAAAGGGATGGAACGATGGGAAGGAAGGGTCTATCAACATAATTATTTCATCATTCTTCTTCAGTAAAGGATTAATAAATTTGATTAGTCCATTAGAAATTAGCATTTTTATTATTTCTGAATTTCTATTGCGAAATAATTTGTATCCTATAGTGCTGTTGTTTTATGTGTACGGTAGGTTATTGTAAAGTGTAATTATGCGTTAGTATTTATTGCTTTCGCTTAATTTAATAATAAGTGCATATCTTCAAAAAAATAAATAATTGGAAGCTCGTGGGTGTCTGTGTGTTTCTTTAAGTGATTTAGTGCAAATGTTCCGAGAGATTGGAAATAAGAGGCCGAATGGGGTTTAGTGGGTATAAGCTTATTATGCAGTTCCACATGGGGTACGTGATGAGCATAAAGCTTTTCCCATAGAAGAAAAAAACAAAAACCTGAAGATGTATGTGCTCTGGATACTTGCTAGTGTACTGGCACCTGGATTCACTTCTATTTGGATACTAGGTAAACTAAATATTATATTTATAAGAATTTAAAGTTTTACATTTTTTACGCAGTTGGCCACATTGGGCCTGAACATCTGTTGATTACACAGCTTGGCAATGTAATATGATCATATATGAATGTGCCGAGGAGTAGCCGGGTGGGTTTAGGGGCGAATTACTCCACTTTTTAAACGTTCGATTTAAAAAAAAATATATGTAGCGCTTCTCTAGGACACCCCAGGAGTTACCCATTTAAATATAACACGTTGATAGGTCCGGGTGGTTCAATCCTCGGACTTACTAGGTTACCACTGTATCTCCTTAGGTATTGGTCGCTGGTTGGTTTTAGGTAAAATGTAAGGTTAAACAAATTGTAGGTTAAAAGTATATCTATTTTCTTCGGGTAAGTAATGAATACAGAAAGTACAACTTCTACTGTGTATACAAACTGTGATGTTGGGCTTACTTACATGGTAGTCTTAGTACTAATTATCTTTAACACATTGTTCACTAATCTGTTGTGTGAGACGACCTGTTGTGACTCAGTACTTAGACGTTAAACTGGTGGTAAAATGGTAGTAAAATAAATGGTTAAGAATGACTTCAATGTCGGTAGTAAGAATGACCTCACTGTCGGTAGATAATATGACTTCAATGTCGGTAGTAAGAATGACCTCACTGTCGGTAGTAAATATGACTTCAATGTCGGTAGTAAGAATGACCTTACTGTCGGTAGTTAAGAAAAGTATGTCACTTTAATGATTGCGAAATTCCGTCACTCGTCCGTACAACCCTGTAGATTCGTAACACACAGTTCGGATGATTTCTTCACAATGCTATTAAAAACGGCGGTTAGAAACTAAAAGATTGCACGTACGCATTTGTTGGCCAATAGAAAGACGAGATTCCCGTCGAGACATGATACGCGATGACCACGTGATATTCATAGTTGGAACGCTAAACAATCATTAGCAATGGGTTAAATGTAGGTGAAAAATAGACAGGCCGACTGGACCATATGTCGAGAATAATCGATTTTTACATTTTCTAGCGTCTTAGAATGCAGTTAGATATTCTTTGTTAACAGGTGTGACAAAGACCGAATATATTGTGTGTCTTTCCGATACATGCATGTATTTATAATAAGGGAGATTTTTGTTGGCGTGTCTAGCTTTGGAATGTTTGTACAGTCATGTCAAAATATGCAAATGTGGTTTTATGTTGATTTGAGTATTTATATTATATTACTTGATTATGCTTATATTAGGCTCGGAAACTATGTTTGGAATTGTTCTATAGCTCAAATTACATGAAAGGAGTTATTGTCAATGATTAAACTGATATATTATTTGGCTATTACCGATCCGTGCCTATTCTGACGTGTTATAAATTGCATGGACATGTTTTGTAAGTTCTTGAATATAATAAGCGAATTATTAAGCGTGTTGTTAGTGGGATACGGGTACTGTTTCACAACATTCTCCCCCCTGTTGAATCCTCCTGCGATTCAACTAAACTGACTCACAATATTTTGAACTTTAAATGAAAAATCGATCTGATGAGTTAAGCTCGAAGTAACTGAAGTTATGCTTGAAGTAAATGAAGTTATGCTCGAAGGAAATGAAGTTATGCTCGAAGGACCAGTATTATTAAGCTAATACGACTGAAGAGAATATAAATAATAATGCCACTCTGGCGTTAACGAAAATAACTATTAGATAAAGTGTAAATATGAATGAAAGCTCCAGATAGGTTGTAAATCTACCTAGGTTTCATCGAACAAGATAATAACTAACTAAAGGGTAGAAAGCTCAATCCGAGCGTAGTAATGGTAACCTCTTACCATGGTAGACATCAGTACTCATGAACACCACCGCACAGGTTGTAAGGCTGAACTATGGGTTTCACAAGTAGTGAAGGTAGAAAGTAGTGGATAGAAAATTGTGCCCTCTTGGCAACGGGTAGAAACTTGTGTTGCACACTTGGCAACGGGTAGAAACTTGTTTTGCACACTTGGCAACGGGTAGAAAACTTGTTTTGCACACTTGGCAACGGGTAGAAACTTGTTTTGCACACTTGGCAACGGGTAGAAAACTTATTTTTTAGGAATACTCTCCTAAAAAGAACTTGCTGCCTAGAAGGATAGACAGGTAGAAGAAAAGAAGGGTGCCTTGTTCCTGAACACTGACATTTTTGCTTGTAAAGACACTGTAATGCCCCAGTGAGAAAATTCAAAACAAAAAGGCTCTGAGAGCATGCTAGAGAGTCTAGCCGGTGTTGCGGACAGGTAAACTGTAACATACAACGAAAGTGCAGAAGAAAAATCTGCCGTGAAAACACGCTATTAAGTTTAGCCACTAGGAGCGTATCTAGTGTAGAAAAAGAATATAGATTAAAGAGCTGTTAGGCGGTTAAGCTTAAGCAAACTCGGTACGATGTTTCACCTTGAAACAAAGGGCCAAATAAAAAAGCAAAGATCAATGACTTGTTTAGGTTTCCCAGGGAGACAGGCCGTAGCTCCCAGTAACGTTTATGGTACGATACCAAACCGAAATGTAGTAAGTAGAATGTAATATAAACACAATATCATTTATTGTATTTCAACGCAAGAAAAGTATACGCAATTTTCGTTGCTGCATAATTTTTAGTCAACATTTATATTTAAGTCATTATATAGAATCGGGGATACTTTAGTGATAGCTCTAGTGAACGTACTAGTGGGAGTTTTTAATTTAAGAACACGAACTTTACCGTCTTTACCGGGATATGTTTCTAACACTCGGGCTAAAGGCCACTGTAACGGAGGTACGTTGTCTTCTAGTAGTAACACGATGTCGTTTATTTTAATGTTCGCGGTGTTCTTCAACCATTTTGGGCAATTTTGAAGACGACTCAAGTAGTCTACAGACCATCGTTTCCAAAATATTTGTTGGATCTTAGTACATTGTTGCCAAAACTTTAATCTGTTATCTGAAATTTCACTTACATCTTTTTCCGGATAAGCCGTTAAATTTTCACCAATCAAAAAATGTCCTGGGGAAAGGTAACTGAAATCTGAAGGATCATTTGTCATTGGACATAAAGGTCGTGAATTTAAGATTGCTTCTATTTGCGTTAGGATCGTGTAAAATTCCTCAAAAGTGAAAGTTAAATTTCCGATTATTCTATAAATGTGATGTTTAGTGCTTTTCACTGCAGCCTCCCATAGACCGCCCCAATGTGGAGATCTCGGTGGAATAAATTTCCATTGAATTTCATTTTGTAAAAGATAGTTTATAAAAGTTTCACAAGCTGTCGAATTTTTGAAAAAAGTATACACGTCGTGTAGCTGGTTGTTAGCACCCTGAAAATTGGTACCGTTGTCGCTATAAATAATTGTGGGGTTACCTCTCCGTGAAATGAAACGTTTCAGGGTCATAATAAAATCTTCAGACGATAAACTTGTAACTAATTCTATGTGAACTGCTTTTGTAGTCATACAAACAAAGATGGCAATGTAAGCTTTAATTTTTGGTGCTTTCTTTAACCGTGATGATTTTATTAGGAACGGGCCTCCGTAATCGATACCTACTTTCTGAAATGGACGTGAAATTTGAACTCTATCTCCTGGCAAATCTGCCATAATTTGTTGTGCTGGAAGAGCTCGAAATCTACTGCATACTATGCAGTTCCGTATGACGTTTTTAACTTCTTTCAAACCGTTCAAAGGCCAGTACCGTAACCTAAAATTTGACAACACTGATTGTGCACCTGCGTGTCCTAACCTTAAATGTTCTTGCTTCAGCATGATTCTGACAGTGGCGTTGTGAGATGGTAGTAAATAAGGATGTTTCTGATCGAAAGAAATGTCAGCGTTCTCTAGCCTACCTCCAACTCTGACTAACTTGTCTTCATCTAAGAATAATTTGAGCATTTTTAACTGATGGTGTGAAATTATTTCATTCTTTTTTAATTCTGAGATTTCTTTTGAAAAACATTGAGTCTGTAAAATGTTCACTATGAATGTTTGAGCCTTTGTTATCTCATTAACTGTAATAATTGAATCTGTAATTTTATTATTTTTATTTTTTGCATTATGAATAAACCTTAACACGTACGCCAATGAGCGTGTAAGTCGAGAAAATATTGAAAAATGTGAAAAATATTCCACCCAAAATTCGTACGCCTTTGGTTGTTGAACTGAAATAAGTGAGATTTTCTTTTGTTCGGGAATGTTCTCTATCTTTACTTCCTTATCAAAGGAATCCAAAACTACATCAAAATTATGTAAGAACTTAGGACCGTGAAACCAAAAATTTGAAATTGTTGTGTCTGTAGAAAAGTTTCCTCTTGATAACAGATCAGCTGGGTTGCCTGCAGATTTGACATATCTCAGTTTACTATTTTGAGTAAGAGTTTGAATTTGAGACACTCGGTGTGACACAAATGTAGACCATCTGTTAGGTAAGTCACTACACCAGGCTATAGTAATTTTAGAATCTGACCATAGGTTTATTGAGTCATGCGTGAAAGTATCTTTAAAAATGTCTAAAATTCTACTTGTTAGTTTCGCTAAAATTACCAAGGCACAGAGTTCAAGTCTCGGTAGGGTTATTGTCTTTATAGGGGCTACTCTCGATTTTGAAGAGATTAAATTCATCGCTACTGTTTTATTCTCATATAACACTCTGATATATATGCAAGCTCCGTACGCTAATGTGCTTGCGTCCGCAAATCCGTGAAATTCAATTTTTGAAATATTTTTATTATCGCAAATTATTCTGGGAATTTTTAAAGATTTCAAAAAAGAAACGGTATTTAGAAAAGTGTGCCACTCGGTTAGTAAGTCTGTGTTTGTTACTACTGTGTCCCATCCTATTTTAATAATCCATAATTTTTGCATTAAAATTTTACCTTTTACTATGACGGGGTTGATGAGACCTAAAGGGTCGAAACATTGAGCTATGGTGGACAACATAATTCTTTTTGTCGGTTGTTTATGTGACGTGTCTATTGGAATCGCGATTTTTAAAACATCCTCTTCAGGAAGCCACTTTAGACCTAATACTTTATTTGGAGCGCTATCAAAATTTAAATCGAATTCACTAAGCTGAGTTTGTGATATTGACTTTAAGAAATCTTGTGAATTTGAACACCACTTGTGTAATGAAAAACCTGACTTGTTGAGCAGTGTATTTAGCTGTGAGTGTAACTGCGGTAACTGTTCTATGTTGTTACAACCTGCTAAAATGTCATCGACATAGCACTGTGAGCTGAGGGCCTGAGACGCCTCTGGATAGGTTTCCAAATTGGTGTTAGCTATTTCTTGTATCGTTCTTGTAGCTGCAAATGGTGCAAAGTTTGTCCCGTATGTTACCGTTTGGAGTTCTATGCATTTTAAAGTGTCCTGCGGACTTTCTCTCCAAAGTATATTCTGTAAAAACGTGTGATCTGGATTTATTTTGATCTGTCGGTACATTTTCTGGATATCTGATGTCAAAACAAACTGATAATAACGAAATCTACACAAAATGTCAAAAAGTTCAGGCTGCACCTGGTACCCTTTCAAAGTTACATCATTCAGAGAATGACCCGATGAAGACTTCGCGGAAGCGTCAAATACTACTCGTAATTTTGTCGTTACACTGTCCTCTCGTAAGACACATAAGTGAGGAATGAAATACTTATTGTCATTATTAATGTTAGTCAAGGTCAAAGGAACATACTTGGCGTGGCCTAGTTCTACATATTCATTTATAAAATTTTTATATTCCGCAAACAATTTCGAGTCACCGTGTAGTCTTTTTTCTAACGAAATAAACCTTTTTTCTGCCATTTTATAGGAATCACCCAACTTTTTGTGTTCGTCAATATTTTTAAAAGGCATATCTACTTGAAATGATCCGTCCTGTAAAATGTTTGTAGTGTTAGAAAATATTGTTTCTGTCAGTTGTTCGTCAGTCGTCAAAATGTTTTTTACTGGTGTTTCTTCTATGTTCCAAAACTTTGTTAACATGTCGTCTAGTTCGTTTGTTTGTGTAAAAAACGATGCTTTGTTTTCTGAGTGTTTAACTGTTTTATGGTTCGGAATGTTTCCTCCTATTATCCAACCTAACGAGGTACAAACTAATGTCGGCTTGCCCTTCCCTAATGAATGAAGTCCATTCTGTAAAATGTCGCTGTACACATCGGCACCTATAAGTAAGTCTAATTCTGATGGTACATGGAAAGTCGCGTCTGCTAAATTACTTTTTAAATCTTCAGGGATATCTAATGCGCTCACTTCTACTGCCACCTGCGGTAGCTTATAAGTTATGTGATCTAAAATCACACATGACACGGAATAACTTTCTTCCTGTATTTTTGAATGAACAGTGACATCTGTCATTTTATTTGAAGGGAACCCGTGTTGAGCGATACCTGAAATGTTTAAATTATGTCTATATACGTCACTTCCTATCTTATTTACCAATCTCTGGGTTATAAAAGAACTTTGACTTCCGTTGTCGAGGAGCGCTTTGGCAGATATTATTTTTCCGGTTTTTGCGTTAATTAAGTTGACTTGCGCAGTCGACAATAACACTGTACTTTGTTTATTAACTGTCGCTGACAAAGATACTGCTTCCGGTTCGGTATTTTCACTAGAGCCATCGCGTTCACGCCTCGGATGCGTCGTTACGTCACGTGTTAAACCAGGTGGTAAGTGTGGTTCTTGTGTCAGTGTAGCTGGAAAAACGCGTTGTCTATTTAAGTTTGTAGGAGTCGCGCGCGGTTGCGATCTTAGCGGTTGATTGTTTCTGTTTGTTAATGAGTGATGCTCACCTGCGTAGTTCGGGTTTTGATTCTGTCGCGGAGTATTGAAATTAGACTGAAACTGTTGCTTATGCAATAAAGTGTTGTGTGGTTTGTTACAATGCGAGCATGTATTTGTTGACAAACAATGTGCTACTGAATGCGAGCCAAAACAATTTAAACATAAATTTTTCCTTTTAATGGACTCTGAGCGTTGCTCCACTGATAAATCTAAAAATCTTTGACATCTGAATACTATGTGGTCTGTCGAGCCACAGATATGACAATTACGTTTACTCTGACTGTTACTTGCAAATAAAGATATTCTGTCATTTTTAACTTTTGGACTACTACTTGTACTTGATAAGTTCTCAAATATAATGCAACGTTTTTCTAAAAATTCAAACAAGTCTTGTAACATGGGTAGTTCGTTTAAGTCCCTGTCTTGTTCAAATGCTCGTTTTGTCGCAAAGTCTAACTTGTTTTCCAGTATGTAAACTAACATGTACTCGAATAGTTGTGTCTCCTTTAATTTCAATTTTTTGAAAGATTCGATTGTCTTTTTATTTGTCGCTACAAAATCCCGTAAATTACTTGAATTTGACCTTGTCATAACAGGGGCGTCCAACAGCTGAATTAAATAACTATTTAGCACACAGGTTAGGTTCTCGTATCTATTTGTTAAAATATCCCATGCCAAATCAAAATTGTCTGCTATGAGTTCAAGCGAGTCTACCAATTTAAAGGCTTCCCCTTTTAAGGCCGATTTTAAATAAATTAACTTTTGAACATTTCCAAGGGTCGAGTTCTGAATGATCAGAGCGTTAAAAACTTCTGCAAAAGACCGCCATTCTGCGATACTACCGTCAAAAAAGGGTACCTTTAACTCGGGCAACTTGACATTGGACACTATTTGTGGCGATACTTTATGTGATATTATGATTGGCGCTGCACTATTATCTTTAATTTTTCCAAAATCCGCTAATAAAGAGTAGTACTTTTTTTCAACGTCAAACCTGTCTAAATCATCAGGATCTAAATCCTCAATGTCGTCCTGTAGTTCAGAATAACTGATAAAAGTTTTTTTTATAGAGTCCTCCCTGTAGGGGACCTGAGACATTTCATCTGGATCTTCTCTGTTTTGGTCAAACCAATTACGTGCTCTCGTTATTGAGCCTTTCGCTCTACCGCGTAATTTTATTAACGTATCTAGGTCGTGTCCTTCCATTTTTGAATAAAGAATTTAATTTAAAGCTCTGATGTTGAAAATAGTACTGTCACTGTACGCTTAAAAAATGGTTTTATTGTTTGACTGCTGTAAAAAGTATCAAAACCAATATACACTGAAACGTTACACTCTGTCAATATTACCAAAAAATCAATAAATGGTTAATAAATTTCCTGAAAAACAAATATCAAAACACTGTTTATGAAATACACTTTGTACGGTATCAACAATCAAATAAATTCTTAATAAATTTCCTGCAAAAAATATATGACACTTTCCATGGAATACACTGTACTTTATTTCATAAATCAATAAAATAAATTTAAATTCTTTCCATGGAATACACTGTACTTTATTTCAACAATAATAGATTCCTGCAAAAAATGTATGATAACTGCCTGAAAGAAAACCTCTTTTTGTCACCTTTCGCTACTGACACTAACCTGTGCTTATTCTTTTCTTTTTGACTACTTTTAACTAACTTAAATTTGCTTCTTGGCTAGAATATTGTTGTTTTCCTTGAATTCTAGATTTCTTTCTCACTGCTGAGCTTGTTTTTATTAACTACAACAATATTCTACCAATTAACATCTCATAAAACCAGTTGAAAGTGTTTTATTGACCTTCCAACCTCGATACCTTGTACACTTGTTGTAAAATCCTGCTTTTAATCACTGGTCTCGTCTCTGACTGGAACCTGGAACTGGAAGTCTCTTTCACTGCACTTCTATAACGATCACAGCTTTCTGCACCTTGGCACTAATGACAGTTTATTTATTCCACTTCCACGGAACTTCTCTTGCTAATTTTCCACTTTATTTTTCTCCGTTTGAACTGCTCTGCTGAATTTTCACTGTACTTGTCACTTTACTGCTCACTTTACTTCTTTTACTTTGTTAAACGTGTGTGTTACTGACGTTGGAGATTGCTTTTATTTTGTTTTACTGCTGGTACTTTATTTTTTCCTCTTCTTGGGACTGGTATTTCTGTATTTTTTCCCTCCTTCTGGGACTGGTATTGCTTGTATTTTTTCCCTCCTTCTGGGACTGGTATTGCTTGTATTTTTTCCCTCCTTCTGGGACTGGTATTGCTTGTATTTTTTCCCTCCTTCTGGGACTGGTAGTGTTTTATTTTTTCCCTCCTTCTGGGACTGGTAGTGTTTTATTTTTTCCCTCCTTCTGGGACTGGTAGTGTTTTATTTTTTCCCTCCTTCTGGGACTGGTAGTGTTTTATTTTTTCCCTCCTTATGGGACTGGTAGTGTTTTATTTTATACTTTTTTCCTACAAATGTCTAACTTTTACAAATCCGGCTCTGATGGGCCAAATGATGGGTCCGGGTGGTTCAATCCTCGGACTTACTAGGTTACCACTGTATCTCCTTAGGTATTGGTCGCTGGTTGGTTTTAGGTAAAATGTAAGGTTAAACAAATTGTAGGTTAAAAGTATATCTATTTTCTTCGGGTAAGTAATGAATACAGAAAGTACAACTTCTACTGTGTATACAAACTGTGATGTTGGGCTTACTTACATGGTAGTCTTAGTACTAATTATCTTTAACACATTGTTCACTAATCTGTTGTGTGAGACGACCTGTTGTGACTCAGTACTTAGACGTTAAACTGGTGGTAAAATGGTAGTAAAATAAATGGTTAAGAATGACTTCAATGTCGGTAGTAAGAATGACCTCACTGTCGGTAGATAATATGACTTCAATGTCGGTAGTAAGAATGACCTCACTGTCGGTAGTAAATATGACTTCAATGTCGGTAGTAAGAATGACCTTACTGTCGGTAGTTAAGAAAAGTATGTCACTTTAATGATTGCGAAATTCCGTCACTCGTCCGTACAACCCTGTAGATTCGTAACACACAGTTCGGATGATTTCTTCACAATGCTATTAAAAACGGCGGTTAGAAACTAAAAGATTGCACGTACGCATTTGTTGGCCAATAGAAAGACGAGATTCCCGTCGAGACATGATACGCGATGACCACGTGATATTCATAGTTGGAACGCTAAACAATCATTAGCAATGGGTTAAATGTAGGTGAAAAATAGACAGGCCGACTGGACCATATGTCGAGAATAATCGATTTTTACATTTTCTAGCGTCTTAGAATGCAGTTAGATATTCTTTGTTAACAGGTGTGACAAAGACCGAATATATTGTGTGTCTTTCCGATACATGCATGTATTTATAATAAGGGAGATTTTTGTTGGCGTGTCTAGCTTTGGAATGTTTGTACAGTCATGTCAAAATATGCAAATGTGGTTTTATGTTGATTTGAGTATTTATATTATATTACTTGATTATGCTTATATTAGGCTCGGAAACTATGTTTGGAATTGTTCTATAGCTCAAATTACATGAAAGGAGTTATTGTCAATGATTAAACTGATATATTATTTGGCTATTACCGATCCGTGCCTATTCTGACGTGTTATAAATTGCATGGACATGTTTTGTAAGTTCTTGAATATAATAAGCGAATTATTAAGCGTGTTGTTAGTGGGATACGGGTACTGTTTCACAACATTCTCCCCCCTGTTGAATCCTCCTGCGATTCAACTAAACTGACTCACAATATTTTGAACTTTAAATGAAAAATCGATCTGATGAGTTAAGCTCGAAGTAACTGAAGTTATGCTTGAAGTAAATGAAGTTATGCTCGAAGGAAATGAAGTTATGCTCGAAGGACCAGTATTATTAAGCTAATACGACTGAAGAGAATATAAATAATAATGCCACTCTGGCGTTAACGAAAATAACTATTAGATAAAGTGTAAATATGAATGAAAGCTCCAGATAGGTTGTAAATCTACCTAGGTTTCATCGAACAAGATAATAACTAACTAAAGGGTAGAAAGCTCAATCCGAGCGTAGTAATGGTAACCTCTTACCATGGTAGACATCAGTACTCATGAACACCACCGCACAGGTTGTAAGGCTGAACTATGGGTTTCACAAGTAGTGAAGGTAGAAAGTAGTGGATAGAAAATTGTGCCCTCTTGGCAACGGGTAGAAACTTGTGTTGCACACTTGGCAACGGGTAGAAACTTGTTTTGCACACTTGGCAACGGGTAGAAAACTTGTTTTGCACACTTGGCAACGGGTAGAAACTTGTTTTGCACACTTGGCAACGGGTAGAAAACTTATTTTTTAGGAATACTCTCCTAAAAAGAACTTGCTGCCTAGAAGGATAGACAGGTAGAAGAAAAGAAGGGTGCCTTGTTCCTGAACACTGACATTTTTGCTTGTAAAGACACTGTAATGCCCCAGTGAGAAAATTCAAAACAAAAAGGCTCTGAGAGCATGCTAGAGAGTCTAGCCGGTGTTGCGGACAGGTAAACTGTAACATACAACGAAAGTGCAGAAGAAAAATCTGCCGTGAAAACACGCTATTAAGTTTAGCCACTAGGAGCGTATCTAGTGTAGAAAAAGAATATAGATTAAAGAGCTGTTAGGCGGTTAAGCTTAAGCAAACTCGGTACGATGTTTCACCTTGAAACAAAGGGCCAAATAAAAAAGCAAAGATCAATGACTTGTTTAGGTTTCCCAGGGAGACAGGCCGTAGCTCCCAGTAACGTTTATGGTACGATACCAAACCGAAATGTAGTAAGTAGAATGTAATATAAACACAATATCATTTATTGTATTTCAACGCAAGAAAAGTATACGCAATTTTCGTTGCTGCATAATTTTTAGTCAACATTTATATTTAAGTCATTATATAGAATCGGGGATACTTTAGTGATAGCTCTAGTGAACGTACTAGTGGGAGTTTTTAATTTAAGAACACGAACTTTACCGTCTTTACCGGGATATGTTTCTAACACTCGGGCTAAAGGCCACTGTAACGGAGGTACGTTGTCTTCTAGTAGTAACACGATGTCGTTTATTTTAATGTTCGCGGTGTTCTTCAACCATTTTGGGCAATTTTGAAGACGACTCAAGTAGTCTACAGACCATCGTTTCCAAAATATTTGTTGGATCTTAGTACATTGTTGCCAAAACTTTAATCTGTTATCTGAAATTTCACTTACATCTTTTTCCGGATAAGCCGTTAAATTTTCACCAATCAAAAAATGTCCTGGGGAAAGGTAACTGAAATCTGAAGGATCATTTGTCATTGGACATAAAGGTCGTGAATTTAAGATTGCTTCTATTTGCGTTAGGATCGTGTAAAATTCCTCAAAAGTGAA
The DNA here is from genome assembly GCA_963991005.1 of Barypeithes pellucidus. Lineage (NCBI taxonomy): Eukaryota > Metazoa > Arthropoda > Insecta > Coleoptera > Curculionidae > Barypeithes > Barypeithes pellucidus. The sequence continues at coordinate 28,155,229 of OZ022562.1, forward strand.
AGTTAAATTTCCGATTATTCTATAAATGTGATGTTTAGTGCTTTTCACTGCAGCCTCCCATAGACCGCCCCAATGTGGAGATCTCGGTGGAATAAATTTCCATTGAATTTCATTTTGTAAAAGATAGTTTATAAAAGTTTCACAAGCTGTCGAATTTTTGAAAAAAGTATACACGTCGTGTAGCTGGTTGTTAGCACCCTGAAAATTGGTACCGTTGTCGCTATAAATAATTGTGGGGTTACCTCTCCGTGAAATGAAACGTTTCAGGGTCATAATAAAATCTTCAGACGATAAACTTGTAACTAATTCTATGTGAACTGCTTTTGTAGTCATACAAACAAAGATGGCAATGTAAGCTTTAATTTTTGGTGCTTTCTTTAACCGTGATGATTTTATTAGGAACGGGCCTCCGTAATCGATACCTACTTTCTGAAATGGACGTGAAATTTGAACTCTATCTCCTGGCAAATCTGCCATAATTTGTTGTGCTGGAAGAGCTCGAAATCTACTGCATACTATGCAGTTCCGTATGACGTTTTTAACTTCTTTCAAACCGTTCAAAGGCCAGTACCGTAACCTAAAATTTGACAACACTGATTGTGCACCTGCGTGTCCTAACCTTAAATGTTCTTGCTTCAGCATGATTCTGACAGTGGCGTTGTGAGATGGTAGTAAATAAGGATGTTTCTGATCGAAAGAAATGTCAGCGTTCTCTAGCCTACCTCCAACTCTGACTAACTTGTCTTCATCTAAGAATAATTTGAGCATTTTTAACTGATGGTGTGAAATTATTTCATTCTTTTTTAATTCTGAGATTTCTTTTGAAAAACATTGAGTCTGTAAAATGTTCACTATGAATGTTTGAGCCTTTGTTATCTCATTAACTGTAATAATTGAATCTGTAATTTTATTATTTTTATTTTTTGCATTATGAATAAACCTTAACACGTACGCCAATGAGCGTGTAAGTCGAGAAAATATTGAAAAATGTGAAAAATATTCCACCCAAAATTCGTACGCCTTTGGTTGTTGAACTGAAATAAGTGAGATTTTCTTTTGTTCGGGAATGTTCTCTATCTTTACTTCCTTATCAAAGGAATCCAAAACTACATCAAAATTATGTAAGAACTTAGGACCGTGAAACCAAAAATTTGAAATTGTTGTGTCTGTAGAAAAGTTTCCTCTTGATAACAGATCAGCTGGGTTGCCTGCAGATTTGACATATCTCAGTTTACTATTTTGAGTAAGAGTTTGAATTTGAGACACTCGGTGTGACACAAATGTAGACCATCTGTTAGGTAAGTCACTACACCAGGCTATAGTAATTTTAGAATCTGACCATAGGTTTATTGAGTCATGCGTGAAAGTATCTTTAAAAATGTCTAAAATTCTACTTGTTAGTTTCGCTAAAATTACCAAGGCACAGAGTTCAAGTCTCGGTAGGGTTATTGTCTTTATAGGGGCTACTCTCGATTTTGAAGAGATTAAATTCATCGCTACTGTTTTATTCTCATATAACACTCTGATATATATGCAAGCTCCGTACGCTAATGTGCTTGCGTCCGCAAATCCGTGAAATTCAATTTTTGAAATATTTTTATTATCGCAAATTATTCTGGGAATTTTTAAAGATTTCAAAAAAGAAACGGTATTTAGAAAAGTGTGCCACTCGGTTAGTAAGTCTGTGTTTGTTACTACTGTGTCCCATCCTATTTTAATAATCCATAATTTTTGCATTAAAATTTTACCTTTTACTATGACGGGGTTGATGAGACCTAAAGGGTCGAAACATTGAGCTATGGTGGACAACATAATTCTTTTTGTCGGTTGTTTATGTGACGTGTCTATTGGAATCGCGATTTTTAAAACATCCTCTTCAGGAAGCCACTTTAGACCTAATACTTTATTTGGAGCGCTATCAAAATTTAAATCGAATTCACTAAGCTGAGTTTGTGATATTGACTTTAAGAAATCTTGTGAATTTGAACACCACTTGTGTAATGAAAAACCTGACTTGTTGAGCAGTGTATTTAGCTGTGAGTGTAACTGCGGTAACTGTTCTATGTTGTTACAACCTGCTAAAATGTCATCGACATAGCACTGTGAGCTGAGGGCCTGAGACGCCTCTGGATAGGTTTCCAAATTGGTGTTAGCTATTTCTTGTATCGTTCTTGTAGCTGCAAATGGTGCAAAGTTTGTCCCGTATGTTACCGTTTGGAGTTCTATGCATTTTAAAGTGTCCTGCGGACTTTCTCTCCAAAGTATATTCTGTAAAAACGTGTGATCTGGATTTATTTTGATCTGTCGGTACATTTTCTGGATATCTGATGTCAAAACAAACTGATAATAACGAAATCTACACAAAATGTCAAAAAGTTCAGGCTGCACCTGGTACCCTTTCAAAGTTACATCATTCAGAGAATGACCCGATGAAGACTTCGCGGAAGCGTCAAATACTACTCGTAATTTTGTCGTTACACTGTCCTCTCGTAAGACACATAAGTGAGGAATGAAATACTTATTGTCATTATTAATGTTAGTCAAGGTCAAAGGAACATACTTGGCGTGGCCTAGTTCTACATATTCATTTATAAAATTTTTATATTCCGCAAACAATTTCGAGTCACCGTGTAGTCTTTTTTCTAACGAAATAAACCTTTTTTCTGCCATTTTATAGGAATCACCCAACTTTTTGTGTTCGTCAATATTTTTAAAAGGCATATCTACTTGAAATGATCCGTCCTGTAAAATGTTTGTAGTGTTAGAAAATATTGTTTCTGTCAGTTGTTCGTCAGTCGTCAAAATGTTTTTTACTGGTGTTTCTTCTATGTTCCAAAACTTTGTTAACATGTCGTCTAGTTCGTTTGTTTGTGTAAAAAACGATGCTTTGTTTTCTGAGTGTTTAACTGTTTTATGGTTCGGAATGTTTCCTCCTATTATCCAACCTAACGAGGTACAAACTAATGTCGGCTTGCCCTTCCCTAATGAATGAAGTCCATTCTGTAAAATGTCGCTGTACACATCGGCACCTATAAGTAAGTCTAATTCTGATGGTACATGGAAAGTCGCGTCTGCTAAATTACTTTTTAAATCTTCAGGGATATCTAATGCGCTCACTTCTACTGCCACCTGCGGTAGCTTATAAGTTATGTGATCTAAAATCACACATGACACGGAATAACTTTCTTCCTGTATTTTTGAATGAACAGTGACATCTGTCATTTTATTTGAAGGGAACCCGTGTTGAGCGATACCTGAAATGTTTAAATTATGTCTATATACGTCACTTCCTATCTTATTTACCAATCTCTGGGTTATAAAAGAACTTTGACTTCCGTTGTCGAGGAGCGCTTTGGCAGATATTATTTTTCCGGTTTTTGCGTTAATTAAGTTGACTTGCGCAGTCGACAATAACACTGTACTTTGTTTATTAACTGTCGCTGACAAAGATACTGCTTCCGGTTCGGTATTTTCACTAGAGCCATCGCGTTCACGCCTCGGATGCGTCGTTACGTCACGTGTTAAACCAGGTGGTAAGTGTGGTTCTTGTGTCAGTGTAGCTGGAAAAACGCGTTGTCTATTTAAGTTTGTAGGAGTCGCGCGCGGTTGCGATCTTAGCGGTTGATTGTTTCTGTTTGTTAATGAGTGATGCTCACCTGCGTAGTTCGGGTTTTGATTCTGTCGCGGAGTATTGAAATTAGACTGAAACTGTTGCTTATGCAATAAAGTGTTGTGTGGTTTGTTACAATGCGAGCATGTATTTGTTGACAAACAATGTGCTACTGAATGCGAGCCAAAACAATTTAAACATAAATTTTTCCTTTTAATGGACTCTGAGCGTTGCTCCACTGATAAATCTAAAAATCTTTGACATCTGAATACTATGTGGTCTGTCGAGCCACAGATATGACAATTACGTTTACTCTGACTGTTACTTGCAAATAAAGATATTCTGTCATTTTTAACTTTTGGACTACTACTTGTACTTGATAAGTTCTCAAATATAATGCAACGTTTTTCTAAAAATTCAAACAAGTCTTGTAACATGGGTAGTTCGTTTAAGTCCCTGTCTTGTTCAAATGCTCGTTTTGTCGCAAAGTCTAACTTGTTTTCCAGTATGTAAACTAACATGTACTCGAATAGTTGTGTCTCCTTTAATTTCAATTTTTTGAAAGATTCGATTGTCTTTTTATTTGTCGCTACAAAATCCCGTAAATTACTTGAATTTGACCTTGTCATAACAGGGGCGTCCAACAGCTGAATTAAATAACTATTTAGCACACAGGTTAGGTTCTCGTATCTATTTGTTAAAATATCCCATGCCAAATCAAAATTGTCTGCTATGAGTTCAAGCGAGTCTACCAATTTAAAGGCTTCCCCTTTTAAGGCCGATTTTAAATAAATTAACTTTTGAACATTTCCAAGGGTCGAGTTCTGAATGATCAGAGCGTTAAAAACTTCTGCAAAAGACCGCCATTCTGCGATACTACCGTCAAAAAAGGGTACCTTTAACTCGGGCAACTTGACATTGGACACTATTTGTGGCGATACTTTATGTGATATTATGATTGGCGCTGCACTATTATCTTTAATTTTTCCAAAATCCGCTAATAAAGAGTAGTACTTTTTTTCAACGTCAAACCTGTCTAAATCATCAGGATCTAAATCCTCAATGTCGTCCTGTAGTTCAGAATAACTGATAAAAGTTTTTTTTATAGAGTCCTCCCTGTAGGGGACCTGAGACATTTCATCTGGATCTTCTCTGTTTTGGTCAAACCAATTACGTGCTCTCGTTATTGAGCCTTTCGCTCTACCGCGTAATTTTATTAACGTATCTAGGTCGTGTCCTTCCATTTTTGAATAAAGAATTTAATTTAAAGCTCTGATGTTGAAAATAGTACTGTCACTGTACGCTTAAAAAATGGTTTTATTGTTTGACTGCTGTAAAAAGTATCAAAACCAATATACACTGAAACGTTACACTCTGTCAATATTACCAAAAAATCAATAAATGGTTAATAAATTTCCTGAAAAACAAATATCAAAACACTGTTTATGAAATACACTTTGTACGGTATCAACAATCAAATAAATTCTTAATAAATTTCCTGCAAAAAATATATGACACTTTCCATGGAATACACTGTACTTTATTTCATAAATCAATAAAATAAATTTAAATTCTTTCCATGGAATACACTGTACTTTATTTCAACAATAATAGATTCCTGCAAAAAATGTATGATAACTGCCTGAAAGAAAACCTCTTTTTGTCACCTTTCGCTACTGACACTAACCTGTGCTTATTCTTTTCTTTTTGACTACTTTTAACTAACTTAAATTTGCTTCTTGGCTAGAATATTGTTGTTTTCCTTGAATTCTAGATTTCTTTCTCACTGCTGAGCTTGTTTTTATTAACTACAACAATATTCTACCAATTAACATCTCATAAAACCAGTTGAAAGTGTTTTATTGACCTTCCAACCTCGATACCTTGTACACTTGTTGTAAAATCCTGCTTTTAATCACTGGTCTCGTCTCTGACTGGAACCTGGAACTGGAAGTCTCTTTCACTGCACTTCTATAACGATCACAGCTTTCTGCACCTTGGCACTAATGACAGTTTATTTATTCCACTTCCACGGAACTTCTCTTGCTAATTTTCCACTTTATTTTTCTCCGTTTGAACTGCTCTGCTGAATTTTCACTGTACTTGTCACTTTACTGCTCACTTTACTTCTTTTACTTTGTTAAACGTGTGTGTTACTGACGTTGGAGATTGCTTTTATTTTGTTTTACTGCTGGTACTTTATTTTTTCCTCTTCTTGGGACTGGTATTTCTGTATTTTTTCCCTCCTTCTGGGACTGGTATTGCTTGTATTTTTTCCCTCCTTCTGGGACTGGTATTGCTTGTATTTTTTCCCTCCTTCTGGGACTGGTATTGCTTGTATTTTTTCCCTCCTTCTGGGACTGGTAGTGTTTTATTTTTTCCCTCCTTCTGGGACTGGTAGTGTTTTATTTTTTCCCTCCTTCTGGGACTGGTAGTGTTTTATTTTTTCCCTCCTTCTGGGACTGGTAGTGTTTTATTTTTTCCCTCCTTATGGGACTGGTAGTGTTTTATTTTATACTTTTTTCCTACAAATGTCTAACTTTTACAAATCCGGCTCTGATGGGCCAAATGATGGGTCCGGGTGGTTCAATCCTCGGACTTACTAGGTTACCACTGTATCTCCTTAGGTATTGGTCGCTGGTTGGTTTTAGGTAAAATGTAAGGTTAAACAAATTGTAGGTTAAAAGTATATCTATTTTCTTCGGGTAAGTAATGAATACAGAAAGTACAACTTCTACTGTGTATACAAACTGTGATGTTGGGCTTACTTACATGGTAGTCTTAGTACTAATTATCTTTAACACATTGTTCACTAATCTGTTGTGTGAGACGACCTGTTGTGACTCAGTACTTAGACGTTAAACTGGTGGTAAAATGGTAGTAAAATAAATGGTTAAGAATGACTTCAATGTCGGTAGTAAGAATGACCTCACTGTCGGTAGATAATATGACTTCAATGTCGGTAGTAAGAATGACCTCACTGTCGGTAGTAAATATGACTTCAATGTCGGTAGTAAGAATGACCTTACTGTCGGTAGTTAAGAAAAGTATGTCACTTTAATGATTGCGAAATTCCGTCACTCGTCCGTACAACCCTGTAGATTCGTAACACACAGTTCGGATGATTTCTTCACAATGCTATTAAAAACGGCGGTTAGAAACTAAAAGATTGCACGTACGCATTTGTTGGCCAATAGAAAGACGAGATTCCCGTCGAGACATGATACGCGATGACCACGTGATATTCATAGTTGGAACGCTAAACAATCATTAGCAATGGGTTAAATGTAGGTGAAAAATAGACAGGCCGACTGGACCATATGTCGAGAATAATCGATTTTTACATTTTCTAGCGTCTTAGAATGCAGTTAGATATTCTTTGTTAACAGGTGTGACAAAGACCGAATATATTGTGTGTCTTTCCGATACATGCATGTATTTATAATAAGGGAGATTTTTGTTGGCGTGTCTAGCTTTGGAATGTTTGTACAGTCATGTCAAAATATGCAAATGTGGTTTTATGTTGATTTGAGTATTTATATTATATTACTTGATTATGCTTATATTAGGCTCGGAAACTATGTTTGGAATTGTTCTATAGCTCAAATTACATGAAAGGAGTTATTGTCAATGATTAAACTGATATATTATTTGGCTATTACCGATCCGTGCCTATTCTGACGTGTTATAAATTGCATGGACATGTTTTGTAAGTTCTTGAATATAATAAGCGAATTATTAAGCGTGTTGTTAGTGGGATACGGGTACTGTTTCACAACACACGTCATTTCCATAACACCCTGTATATATGTGGGTTAGTTAGACACTGACCTAAAAGTATCGCCGTGACACTCTAGGTAACAAAAAAATCAATTTATTTTAAATACGTTATATTATCGAAAGACGTTTCATGAATAATCAATGCAACAATTAATCACTTTTAACTTTGGCTAAATTAAAAAAAAAAAACCTTTCAGCAAATACGATCTATAATATAGAGTGCTACGCAATTACACTTCCAGACAATAAATCCCGGACAAGGACAATGGTAGTCTTTTTTATAGTCCTGTAACTTTTTTAATTGTTGTCCGATCTTGGTGGAAGCAAAATGTAGACTTGTATTTGGGATGATACCCTTAATTTTATATTTCAAAAAAATCTTGATCATTATACAGGCAGAAACAAATGTTCCTTTTTTAAATTCTTAACGCCCTGTGGAAAAATTGAGCGGTAGAAATTAGCTGAATTATGTTTTGTTTCGAAGTGTGATCTTTCCTTAATAAAATGTTTTTTGGCTCATGTCATTAACTGCTTTGTAAAAGAAGCTACAAATTTTTAAACAAAGTACTGCAGTTTTTCAATTTTATTCACAATCCAGAACATTACATGATTTTATGGAGTATCATAAACAAATATCCAAAAATTAATAGAGCGTATTGGCACCTCATGTTGTTATCACTTCGGGCTATGGACTATTAATTTTTGGATATTTGTTTATGTTACTCGATAAAATGTGTTCTGATTTATTTATTTATTTATTGAAAACTACACGATACAGGTTGATATAGACATGTCATTAACCCAATTACCAGATAGTATTTAATAATGAAACTAAGACTAACACTGACACATCATATACATACAATGCACATACTAAGCGAACACGCCCAGCATACTGGAACAACGAAATGTTTAAAGATAGTCTCTAGAGATCTACAAAATCTATTAGGTTCAACATTCGCTTTTTAAGTTTGCTTACAAATTTAGTTTTAGAATCTCCAAATATGTCACAGTGTTTTTGATTTTCATTATAATTAATAACCATACATCTAACAGGAGATTGATAATTGGTTCTAAATGATTTAAAATTAAAAGTTCTATAGCCTACTTGTCTAGTTTTATAAGGTATACAAATACCAACCTTACTTATTGTTGTATTGTCTACTGCGAAGTTATTAAATATTTTATAAATATAAACAGTACTGCTGAAGATCCTCCTATTACGTAAGGTCATTAAATTGTAGCGCTTTAGATTAGTAGGGTAGTTAATGGCATGTGTTTTTTTTAATAAGAGGTCTGAAATGCGAATAAACTTCTTTTGAACTTTTTCAATCATTTGAATGTACTTGGCATAGAGAGGGGACCAAATAACACTGGCGCATACAAGCGAATTTCTGGTAAAAGCTGGTCAAAATAGATAAAACCAAAGTTATAATTATATCGTAAAATCATTAGCACTTAATTAAGAAACAACCAGGGTGTCATAAATCACCCCTATTATATTTATATTATGAAAATTATTTCAGTTCAAAGTTGGTTTTTCTAGTGTGGTGTGTCAATTAAATTAGAGAGGTTGAAAAAAATCAGTGTATTTAGTTCTGTTATTCCGCTAAGTTTTTGTAAAAATTTTGTAAAACCCATCATGGGGCCTATTGCTGGTGGTAAGTACAATCATATAAATTTTTCAAATTAAAAATATTTACACTGGTACTTTTGATTTCATACATTTTGTTAACATAAGTCAAAATAAATTAAACATTTTTTTTTAAAATTTTGTATCAGCCAAAATGTAAAAAAGGGCGCGTTTGAATGCGACCCAACTCTTTGTTTACTATTATTTGAAGGATCTTGAATAAGGTCCAACTGAGAGTTGTTGCGACCATAACCTTGCCGAAAATTGAATTTAAAAAAATTTGTTAGGTGCATTTTTACAAATATGTGATTAAGACATCGAACGAGTTTTGAATAACTTATTATTACTAAACCGATTCCGATGAAACGTACATAGTGTCATGGAGACTTAAACATACTTTTAAACAGGCGAAAAAAAATGCCGATATTTTTCAAAATTGTGGCTATTTTTTTCTGAATATATAACTTTTTACAAAAAATCTTACTGTTTTATTGTTCTTGCAGGATCCACAGCAAAACCAGTATCTTTCATAACGATTCAGCTCGTGAAATGGTTAAGAGGCTGTCAATCCAAAAGCGGAAAAACAGAAATTTTGGCATTTTTTGACGAACCCTTAGTCGGGAAAAAAGTATGAGCGAGAGTGATTCAGATAATTATTTAGATGAGAATGATGAATAATAGGTACTATTTGTATGATATATGTATATACAATTGTAATTATACGTCAGTTTTAGTATAGTCTATATTTACCCTTGACCTTTACTGCACCTGTCTAAACCCCATTGTATAGGTCAAAACCCAAAATATTGAAACTGCAATAAATGGTAGTCTCGAAAATATACCTATCTGCATATTGATTTGTTTCTTAATTTTAATTTTATGATCATAAGGGTGACAATTAGGATCTTATGGCATGAATATATAGTATTTAAATGATTCTTAATTATACTAATGAACAAGTAAATTCAAATATATCATAACTTTTCTAAGAATTTTTGGACTTTTCTAAGAATTTTTGGTGTTTTAATTTATTACTATCCTATTTAATGCTATTTTCATAATGGAAAAAATATATATTGTTTAGGGCATAATTACTTTATTGTGCTCTCAATAATTTTAAGAAATTGATTAGATCTTGAGACATACATTTGTATTACGCACCCGATATAAATTTGGTATACCCAGAACTCGAGTAAATCAAAATTTCTATTTATCAAGAAATAATTTTGTTTGAAAAAATCATATATGTATTGGGTTATCGTTGAAATGAAATTGTATAAATAAACCACCTTTGTCTATTCCAATTTCTATAATTTAATAACCATAAAAAGCTGTGTGGAGGGGGCAAAATGTACGACATTAAAAACAAAATGCAATGTTACCATATTTATAACGGTTTCTTACAATTAAAAACATTTTTTGTCTCATGTTACCAAGATAATCTTTTTGGGCACGATTCTATCGAAATTCGCCTGTATGTGGCGTATTCAAGCTTTGTTCTAACCAGACAGACAGACAGGTTTGTGAATAAAATTGAAAAACTAATATTTTCTTTCAAAAAATAGATAATGACGACAACCAAAAAACATTGTGTTAAGAAAAGGTCACACTTCAAAACAAAATATAATGAAGCTAATTTCTACCGCTCAATTTTTCCACAGGGCGTTAAGAAATTAAGGGTAAAAAAATTACTTTTGTTTCTGTCTGTATAATGATCAATACATGATTATTTTTTGAATACTAAAATTCTGGATATCATCCCAAGATACAACTCTATACTTTGCTAAAAATTTCACTAAGATCGGATAATAATTAAAAAAGTTACAGGACTATTAAAAAGATTAATATTGTCTTTGTCCAGGATTTATTGTCGCATATAATATGCATATATATGCATTTAATAAATGAATAGTTAATTGCGAAATCAATAATTATTATAAAAATATTCCTTATACCGAATCAAAATAATTTGCATATTTTAAGTATATTCTTGAATATTTTAAACATCATATAATTATGCTTACATTGGCAAAATATGTTACAATAAAATATGCAGTTTTTAAACATTTTTTCACCACTTAGCGATTATTTTAATCATAAAGTTGCATAAAATTCTTTTTATAAATACTATTGCAAAAACTGAACATAATACTTACACTTAAGCCATAAATAAAACGACTACTCCTTGTAAAGATTGATGATAAAGCACACGTCATAACATAACTCTTTTCTCTAATTGGCTGGGGCGTTTCTTTTCCCACTTGGCCAGATGCCGCTGGAAGTACGAATTGTTTTCGAAATAATGAATCCAATAAATTATCTCTTTTTACGAAAAATTGGAGCTGACTCAGGGCAAGGTATAAATTTTATTTTACCGTTTATATAGTCGAGGGCTAATCAAAAACAATTTATCTAGTCAAAAATCCTTTCTTGTAAATTGGACAAAAAAACATGAACAAAATTTAGGAACCGTGAAAGGAAATTAATTTTAATTTTATGAAATATCATCAAATTCATGTCGAGTACGGTATAAGTTAATATTAATATGTTATGATACACATAGATTCAAAAGTTTTGCATCACTCTGATTTTGGCATGTTAAGATAATTTCACTAATGATTTTTTTTCTAAATGTTTATTTATGTTTAACGACGAAAAACGATACCAATTTTTGCAGCTAAAAAATATTATCAAGACATTTGTTTAAGATACCATTTTCATTGTTGTATTTTGTGGCCAGTTAAATTTTTCGGTTCAGTGTGTAAAAATGAATCGTCGAGTAATATCTGAAATTGATCGTGCAAGAATAGTAGCTTTTGAGGAAGGTGATTCCCAAAGATTTGTTGCTGAAAGAATAGCAGTTTTTTAAAGTGATGTATCTCGCATATGGAATCGCTATCTAGAGACCAATTTTGTGCGACAGGTCACGAAGTGGTAGAAGGCGTGTTACTAACGAACAGTAGAACCGCTATATTACGTTAACAATTATACGGAGAAATCGTACTATGCCAGTCCCACAACTTTAGAGAGATGTTACGCATGTAATTGGAGTTTGCGTATCCGTCTCTACACTAAGAAGACGCATTCTTGAATCCGGTTTAAGATGTCGGCGGCCAGGTAATGCATTACCTGACGAAACTGCAGTGCAGTGAAACATGTCGTATTGTCAAATAAAAAGTGGAAATTTAAGTAAAAAAGTGTTTTACTTATAATAATATAACCAAACTTCATTTCAAACAAAAGGTCATTGACGTTCTAAAGAGTTTACCCTGAAAATATGACAACACTGGTTAGAATTCACTGACATTTTTCGACATAACCTATTCCAGTGTTGCTTTGTTTACATGTTGGACATCTGTAGTCAGTTGGTTTACTTTTCTGTCAGTGTCACCACGTGTTTATTTCTGGTTTGGACATAAGGCGATATATCCGACCTAATAATTGAAAACGCCATTTATGGATATTTTTCTTAGACTTGCTGTCATCTCAGGAATTGCCGGTTTAACTATAGTAAGTCATTACCATGACACCCTGTATATAGGGTGGTATAAAAATTGATATTTAAACCCGCAAATCTTGAGATGGAACCAATATGAAGAAAAATAACCATCAATGCCGCTTTGAGTTAATAAGTGAGATAAGCCATCTTATGTCAAAGTAATAAAACCACGTGGTAGGCACTGGTAATGTGGTAGGTCAGTTAAGCTCTCAAAAGACGAATATTTAATACTTCGATAACCGAAAGGAGAGTCTAAAAATTGTGTTGGGGCTTCTGTTCTAATCTTCTCTTCTGTTTAATTCAAGACACCATTATACTATAACACACAATAGAAATATGTAAATGTAGAATGACCACCAAGCGCAAAAAATGAGGGTTCGTTACGTGCCGTTAAAGGTTCTTTAAGGACGCTAGACGTGGCGCGACATCCAGAAGATGGTGCGGAACTATTTTACTGCCCGTGTGAAACATCATATTACCAAAAACAATTTCTAAGTGTCGGTGACGTGGTCTGGGGAAAATCGTCAATAGCTAAGCATAAATGAAGCCCATAGCGTTAAATTGCAATGAACAGTGTAGGGTTATTTAGTATATGATCACGTTATAATTTGTAAATTTTAAAATCTACTAAGTAGAACCCTAATAGGCATATTTCTTATTTGTGTGAGCATAAAGTTGCAATAGTAATAAATTTTTTTTATTTAAGTAAATAAAAATGCGTTATCAGATTACTTTATAAAACCACTATTTATCTATTGTGTAATCGGTAATTTTATTGTCATTAGATGATGATAAATAATGCCTAAAGAATAATAAAAATAAACTTGACGACTTAAAGAGAGAAAGGAAGCTGACATAAGTTCTTCTTGAACAGATTCTGCTGACCACTTAACTTTTATTATACACGTTTTGACATGTGAGCTTGTTATCCGAATGGAGAAATAAAGGAAATATTTCTCAGCTTTGGCCGGTTATCGAATATAGGAAACGAAAAGATTTATTGTTGATTCTATGAAATTTGTAAGCTATTACATTTATTTGAATATTTTTGCTATTTATTTGCGTTATTTTGTTTAATTACTTTAACGGCTTTGTAATTTCCAATAAAACAAACGATTTGATAATTCTATTTTTAACAACATTTTCTATATAATGATGATGATTTTACTCAATAATGGAGGACTACATCCTTGTGGAACGACCTTCCCGAGGTCGTTTTTCCCAACGAATATAACCTCCAACGATTCAAAACCAATGTGAATCGCTTTTTGCGCACACGCACCACTCCTAGAGTGCACTAAAGGATTTTTCCTATAGTGCTTATGTTTGATCATAAAAAAAAATAAGAAATAATGCTTCCTGTCAGTTGGTTATCGTATACAGGGTTTTATGGAATTTGCCAAATTCCGTCCGAATATTTGTAAAAATCGACACGAAGAGCTTATTTTAAGTTTCATCCGACGTCGTATGTTCCTTAAACTCACTTTTTTCTAAACCAAAAATTAAGAATGAAGGCCTATATTGACTATTTTGGGAATTATTATCAGCTACTAATGCACCAAATTAAAAATACATTTATTTTAAGGTTAGGTAGTGACGACATATATATTATATTGTGTACGAGTGACACTCTCTTCTTTTTTACAAGCTTTTTAGTGAAATTCGGTTCCAAAGATCGGATAATGTGATAAGCAAAATATTTTCGTATATATGTACCTACATACCTGAAATTCTTTATATCTGGTATTGATCTAGGACTTTTGCAAACAAGCACCGTGCACTTATTGTGTCCTTTCATCTTAAACAAAACATACCACTAACAAACCAGAACAAACCCGAATCACCACAAATCAAAAACTCCTTTACAAAAATTGTTGTTAGGTAATGAAAATTTATGGACCTCATGGACCAAAGACGAAGACACAAAGCAAACCCAACACAATATAAACACTTCCATAAGACCATCAGAAAAAAATGTAGAGAAGCTAAGGAAAATTGGATGTCAAATAAATGTCAAGAAATAGAACAACTGCAGAAAAGATATGACACCTTTAACGTGCACAGGAAGGTAAAAGAAATGACAGGCAGACACAGAAAGCGGCAAGAAACAATCCTAAGAGATAATAATAACAAAATAATCTTGGGAACAGAAGACAAACTTGCGAGATGGAAAGAATACATCCAAAGACTTTTCGACGATAATAGACCTTCTATTCCACCACCCACGGATGATCGAATAAATGAAAAAGGCCCAGAAATAACTAAAGAAGAAGTCGTTCATGCAATAAAGGCACAGAAAAATGGCAAAGCCACTGGCCCCGACAAAATCAACGCCGAAATACTCAAGTTAATCGCAGAAAACGAAAGTAAAAGCCTAGACTTGTTAACATCACTATTCAATAAGATATATAAATCAGGCAAAATACCATCAGACTGGCTGAAGTCAACATTCGTGACACTACCAAAAAAAACTAATTCCTCAAAATGCGATGACTACCGGATAATAAGTATGATGTCTCATGTCCTAAAAACCTTTCTCAGGGTCATCCATACGCGAATTTACAAGAAGTGCGAATTTCAGATGGATGATGCTCAGTTCGGGTTTCGAAATGGATTGGGAACGAGGGAAGCCCTTTTCTCCCTAAGTATACTGACACAAAGATGCAGAGACATGAATGTAGATGTATATGCGTGTTTTATAGATTACCGAAAAGCGTTCGACTGCGTCAACCATCAAAAGATGATCGAAATTCTGAGATCAACCGGGATTGACGAGCAAGACCTACGCGTTGTCTCAGAACTCTACTGGCACCAAACGGCAACAGTCGAAATAGAACGAACAACATCGGAAGATCTACGAATTAGACGGGGAGTTCGACAGGGGTGCGTCTTGTCCCCACTCTTATTTAATCTATATTCGGAGTCTATATTTAGAGAAGCATTACACGAGGCCCAAGGGGGAATCAAGATCAACGGAACGATAATAAACAATATTAGATACGCTGACGATACAGTCTTAATAGCAGACAACGAACAAGAATTGCAAAATATAATAAATTCCGTAGTGCGTCATAGCGAAATGTTCGGGCTGTATCTGAATATCTCGAAAACCAAAATACTAGTATTCTCAAAGACGCCAAGAAATGTACATTTAAATGTCAAGGGACAAACAATAGAACAGGTAACCTCGATAAAATATCTGGGAGTAAATATCAATAGCCAATGTAACCCGAAAACAGAAATAAGGTCAAGGATTGAACAAGCGAGGAAAACACTTATGAGCATGAAAACGTTTTTTACAACATCAAACCTTAGTCTAGAGCTCAGAACCCGAATGGTCAGGTGTTACGTTTTCCCTGTCCTACTCTACGGGTGCGAAAGTTGGACAATGGACCCACAAACAGAAAAAAGAATAGAGGCTTTTGAAATGTACATATATAGGCGAATGTTACGAATTTCATGGATACAAAGGATCACTAACAACAATGTACTCCAACGCATGGGTAAACAAAAAGAATTACTAAACACCATCAAAGAGAGAAAATTACAATACCTGGGTCATGTGATGAGAGGTGAAAGATATGAGTTACTCCGACTCATAATAGAGGGTAAAGTACAGGGTAAGAGATCAGTAGGAAGACGACAGAATTCATGGCTAAAGGACCTAAGGAGATGGTTCGACCGATCATCTGCGGAAGTGTTTCGCGCGGCAGTTAACAAGACTACAATCGCCATTTGGATCGCCAACCTTCGAAAGGAGAGGGCGGAGTAAGAAGAAGAATGAAAATTTATAAGCTAATATACCGACAACAATGTGGATGAATCACTTTTTATTCTGTAATTTGAAAAAGCATCCAGAACTAAAGATGGCGACGAATAACAACAAACAAATAATGTCTGGCCGGCTCTAACGCGATCGATAAAATTTCCACCCTACTGCTCAAACTCAATAGGCCCGCGCCATCTCCTATAGCGGGCACACTTTTTGTATTTTGGAACGTTCGTATTGGCAATATACTGTTTATATACAGGGTGTCTTTTTAAATCCCGAACACCCTTTTTTCTCGCTCAGATGGCATTTTTTTGATTTCGACCTCCACAGATGATTTTCGTAGTTTTGAGGGGGAAATCGAATGGCGCAGGTTTTTTTCACCGGCGGTGTTCAGGTGGTGCCCTGCGCAGGCCAACTTTTTTTAAATGGGAATATGTTTTTTTTTTAGCAGGTTCCGAACCTTCATTAAAAAACAAGCAACTTTCGTCCCAAACATTTTTTTATTCGAATCGATCCTGAACTTTTCAACGACGAATTGTTACACTACCAACAAGATGGAGCCCCGGCTCATTTCACGGTACCTGTTCGCAATGGTTAAACGATCATTTTCCTGGATAGTGGATCGGGCGGCTCGGCCCCGTATTATGGCCAGCAAGATCACCAGACTTAACGCCGATGGATTTCTTTTTCTGGGGGTTCATCAAGTCGATTGTCAGTCGTACGAGGACGTAGAATCTTCAGGAGTTGAGACAAAAAATAACCGCTGCCTGTAGAGGAAATGTGACTCCCGAAATTGTAGAACGAGTGCGAGAAGGGTTTCAGAGTCGTTTGTACTTTTGTATGGAAAGAAACGAGGAGCATTTTGAACATTAATTTATTAAAATAAGAAAATTATAGTTTCAACCTCAAAATTCTTTCTGATTTCATTTTGCCACTTACTTTGTCTGAGTTCAGGATCGATTCGAATAAAAAAATGTTTTGAACGAAAGTTGCTTGTTTTTTAATGAAGTTCGGAACCTGCGAGAAAAAAAACGGGTTCCCATTTAAAAAAAAAGTTGCCCTGTGCAAGGCACCACCTGAACACCGCAGGTGAAAAAAACCTGCGCCATTCGATTTCCCCCTCAAAACTACGAAAATCATCTGAGGAGGTCGAAATAAAAAAAAATACAATCTGAGCGAGAAAAAGGGGTGTTCGGGGTTTAAAAAGTGGTTGGATTTAGTATAGTATAAAATTCAGCGCATTGTAGATTCCTGTTCCTGATATGAGTTTATGACAAACCCGAACAAACCTAAATATTATTCTGTATGACATCTCGGTACCTGTGCTGTCATTTTTTACTCACAGTGTTTCCGATTTATAATAACATTAAACTAGATAATTTCCTGTTCTTAGTTTTGATTTATCCACTTTTTAAATTTACACTATTAATTCTAACAATGGTTATAACGCGAGTCCAACTGAGACATGATCAATCTTTTCGATTATTGCTTGTAGCTATGGCAATAAAGCATAGCCGATGAGTTTATGGCCTGCTATCCTTTATGTATTGTTAAATAAAATGTATTTCTTCCTATTTATTTCCTATTTCTTTTAGTTCTTTTACGTATGCCCGGCATTCAGTCGCTTATATGTTAAGTCGTTAAAACGATGCTGCTAGAAAAATACTTTTAGGCTTAAGAGCCCATTACTGCTGTAGGGTTTGTTCCATTAGCGCCTGCATTTGCTCAAAAAAGATTTACCGACACTACCGTTATTTAATGGAAAGCGAGATGGAAAGTCATTTTTCCAGATTTTAGTTTGTGTTCTATTAACATTAGGGTATCACATAATACAGGGTATTTGGATAATGCATGAGGAGAGACATGATTCTACATATTAAATTAAAAGTAGTAAGTTATATGACAAAGTCAACAACTCGGTACTTTTGGAGCTACAGCCACCGACTTTAACTGATGGATACGTACAGCTTATGGGCTGCGCAGTAAAAGTTTATGAGTGATTATTTCCATCACCTGTGTAAATTTACTGTTTCGACCAATCGATTTGTTTCATTTACACAAATTACACATAATTATTTTGATAAAATTTACATCTTCCTTGCAAGTGATGAAACTGTGTCATTGGTCCACAATATTTTTAAAAGGCGTTTCTAAGTAGGACGAGTACTAGAAAATGACTTTTAATAAATGTCAAGTTAAAATGACTTTTTCTTTAAATACAGTGAAACCTCTCATAACGGCCACTTTTACATACGGACATTTTTACATAGTCCGGAACTAGGTATATGAAATTACATGAAAATCAACCACTCTTGGGCGAACTCTCCTTTGGGCGGACGCGGACAGACTGTTTTCATACAAGAGTGCGAAAACTCTCCTTTAAACGGACGTCTGCCAATGTTCCGCCTTCCACTAATATTTTCCTGGACTATTAGTTGTAGGAGTGTATATTTCTTTCCTCTAATTATATAACCTAGATATTGAAGCTTTCCCTTTTTTATGATGTTAACTATTTCGCACTCCTTCTGCATCCGGTTCAGCACTTCGGCATTAGTAATTCTATGGGTCCAGGGAACCCGCCACATTCTACGGCAGCACCACATTTCAAAGGCCTGCAGTTTGTCCATGTAGTTTTTCTTGAGGGTGCAAGCCTCAACTCCATACAAAAGCGCACAAAAAACGTAACAACGAAGCATCCTCATCCTAAGTTCCATGTTTATATCCCGACTCGTAAATAAATTTTTCATCTTTATAAATGTTGTTCTGGCTATTTCTATCCTTGTTTTTATCTATCTTGTTTGATCACACGTCTGTTCCACCCAAGTTCCTAAATATTTATATGTCGACATATTCTCTATCGTGGTGTTTGCCACCATCATGTTCACATGGTTCAGATTCCGCCAGAACTTTTTGACCACCATTAACTTGGTTTCCTTAAAATTAATTATTAGTCCGCGTTTCCAAAAGGTGTCTTATTAATCACTTCTCCATTTATAACTACTTCCATTCACTCATCTTCAAAAAGTTTCATAGCTTCGCTATATACAGGGTGACAATTTAAAAACTTGAAATGGCCATATATTAGAAACGAAAAACTGAAGAAAAAAACGCAAAAAACAGTTCCTATAAAACGAAGGGGGAACAAAAACAAGCGTATTAGCCCACCCCTATCTGCAACCCCTTGGACAGGGTGAGATAAACCCTTAAAACCTTAAATAGAAAGGGGGTCGAGTGATACATCATTTTGAAGCTCTTGAAAAATGCTTTCCAATGGTACCATAGAAAGGTACATTTCAGGAAAATATTCTCTGTTTATTAAGGAAAACAATAAATGAAAAGACAATTTTGAAATTTTTTATTATTAGTTAATTAAATGTTCAAAATGATTTCCATTGTTTTGAAGACAATAATAAAGCCTACTTACAAATTCTTCACGTACATTTGCAAAAGTTTCTCTGGATATAGCACGGCATTCCTGAACTATTCTATGCTGAAGTTGCTCTATAGTGACTCAGGTTGCATTTTAAAAACCACAGATTTTAGGTGACCCCACAAAAAGAAGTCAAGAGGTGTTAGGTCCGGGGATCTAGGTGGCCATTCAACAGGACCTCTGGTTGGGATAATTATCATCCAACCACTGCTTAACGGGAACTACATAATGCGGAGGTGCTCCATCCTGTTGGAAATATAGTAAGCGTTCTTCTAAAGATAAATTTCCTAGTATGTCCCTCTGATTTTCTAATTCTCGCACTGTTAGTGGTTCGATAGACCTCTGTAGCATTTCAGCATACCTGTCGCCATTTAAATTTCCTTGTATAAATATTGGGCCGATAATACCATCTCCCAATATACCAGCCCAAACATTAATTTTCTGGGGGACTGGGTATGCCCTTCTCTAAATACGTGGGGATTCTCGTCCTTCCAGTAACGACAGTTTTGCTTATTAATATGCCCATTTAAATAAAAGGTACACTCATCACTGAAGCAAATATTTTTAACTAGTCGAGGTTCTGCCGTAATTCTATCTGTCATTATTTCACAAAACTGTATTCTTCTGTCAGGGTCGTCGTCACCAAGTTCTTGCAGTATGTGCAGTTTATAGGGATAAACTTATGAATTTTAAGTACCTTTCTTATTCATTCACGAGATAATCCAGTTGCTACAGCTGCTTGACGAGTTAATAAAGTTGAATTCATTGCAAACTGCCCCAGAATTTCAATTTGCGCTGCTTCGTCGGCTAGGCTCGGTTGATTTCTCTTTATATTCCCGACAGAACCAGTTTCTTTAAATTTGGCTACTAGTTGGCGAACATACTCCGGGCTTACATTTTGACCTGGATGCCTTTCGTTAAAACGTTGAGCTGTTCTTAAAAAACATTGATCCTGGGAACCATAAATGAAAATAATTTCTACCCGTTCAGCTGTGCTGTACACCATTGTTAAAGATAAGAAGTGCTGCTTTTCCTTTAAACTGAACCGAAAGTTAACTGTTCTTAAAATAATAATGCTAGTAGAAGTTACCATTAAGGTAAATTCTGTCATAATAAAATGCGAATATTTATAAACAAATTTTTTTTTTCGACAAAAAGAAAATAGCAGATAAACCAAAACGAAATACCGAGGCTTAAACTGTTTAGAATTCTTAAGAGATATCTCTTAATATGCCAGGATATTGGTAACAATCATTTTGAACATTTAATTAACTAATAATAAAAAATTTCAAAATTGTCTTTTCATTTATTGTTTTCCTTAATAAACAGAGAAGAATTTCCTGAACTGTACATTTCTATGTTACCATTGGAAAGCATTTTTCAAGAGCTTCAAAATGATGTATCACTCGACCCCCTTTCTATTTAAGATTTTAAGGGTTTATCTCACACTGTCCAAGGGGTTGCAGATATGGGTGGGCTAATACGCTTGTTTTTGTTCCCCCTTCGTTTTATAGAAACTGTTTTTTGCGTTTTTTTCTTCAGTTTTTCGTTTCTAATATATGGCCATTTAAAGTTTTTAAATTGTCACGGCGATAGGATGCAACCTTGTATCACACCACGACGGATCTCTATTTCTTCTGTTGGTTGGTTTTCTACTATTGTCTTAGCCAACAAAAGGTTAAACATCTTGAACATATGCTAGTAGTAGTATCAAAGTTGCAGGGTTCAAAAAATTTTACTTCAATGGATATCAGGAGGGTAGGTACCTAACATTATTTTTTTGGATAAAATTTTATATTTGTAAATAACTCGAGAAGGCATAAAGATACCGAATTACGGTACGGTAATAAAATAATGTATTATGCCATTTAAATTATTAAGAAAATTTAAAAAAACAGAATCGTGGGTAAACAGCTCCCTCTAGAAGATGCAGTGGGAATTATCGATCAGGACTCTAGTCATTTTTTAATAAGTGTAAAATTAACTTTAAAACAAGCCTAAGTTGATGAAATTTAGACAAAGGGTATGGAAGATACACAAATTTTTAAAAAATATATAATAATATTTTTACAAGTTGCCTCCACCCTTATTATCGGTGATACGAAAAATCTTACGAAGAACCATTCGCAAAACTGAATGATCTTTTTATGTCTGTTATGAAATGAAAACCAAAACAGAAGATATTTGAATTTTTAGTTATATAATAGCAATTGCGCCCGTAGCGGTTATTTTGGAAACATGAAAATATTTTCCGTCAATTTTTCTTGGTGCATTTAGTCAATGATTTTTTTTTTCCCAAAAACATAAGGTTAATGGGTTCCATAATATCGTACCTCGTCGACCTTAGTGAGGTAAGATGTCAAGTTATTCAGGTTAATATCGTAACAAGTTACATATTCTTTCTAACATAAACCGGGCATTTAAAATTTGTAGCGATATGTTTTTATTGATGTTGAATTGTTTTCCCCCCCAGCGATTCAAATCCACCGGGACTCGTTCTCTACCCTTGAAATTAACAAAGTTATAAGATTTTAGCCGGATTCGTTAAAGAATTTTAAATTGAAAACCGTTCTAATTTGATAATTACAAAGAATTTTAACACTGTATATTTTTAGGTTTCCCTTCGAATTTATAACGAAATTTTTTTTAATTCGAATTCGCGACTTGATTCGTAACAATGTCACGCTAAAAATATCCAGTTGCGAATCAAATTAAGTAAACCTTAAAATAACAAAATTTTCGAAGAAAAAAATTACATGGTGGATACATTGCTGGCTTACTGAATGGGTTTGTTCATGTATGATAAACCTTTTCGGTGAATAGCCTTGAACGAAGTTAATTAGATTTCATAACATTTAAAAAAATATAAAACGTGTCCAAGGATGTTCTCCACAAATGGAAAATACTTTATTATGTCTTTAATGAAAGAAAGTGTTTTTCGCTAAAAAGCTTTGGTTGGCAAGAAACTAAAATTTATTAAGAAAAAAATGTATTATACTATACAGGGTTTTCGAAAGTTTTCTTCTCTCTGTGACCTTAACCACTATTGTTGCTTCTAAAAGATAAGTTTTAAACAATAAAAAATGTCAAACGGACACGGATTTTAAGATGCGGGATGCCGACGACGATTGGCTATCGGATAGGAATAATATCGATTCCGACAAACACCAAGTACGCACGTTATAAAATCGAATTAATCCTATCGAAATATAAAATAAGAGAATCGTAACTTTTGCACTCGGTACTCGATTCTTGAAAGTTCTCGATTCTTGTGTACTCGATTCTAAAAGTAACGATTCTTTCCTAACTTCACACCAAACAGAAACAATAAAATTAAAATCGTAAAAGTTACATTCACCTAGAATTACTACACACGCTACACGGATTTTAAGATGCGGGATGCCGACGTCGACGGCGATTGGCTATCGAATAGAAATAATATCGATTCCGACAAATACCGAGTACGCTCGAAGATAGTCTATCTATCAAATCGAATTAATCCCATCGAAATATAAAACAAGAGAATCGTCAGTTTTGTACTCGATACTCGGATAAGTACACGATTCTTGAAAGTTCTCGATTCGAAAAATAGCGATTCTTTCCCAACACTAATCTAAACGACAATTAAAATGATGTGACACTTAAGCCGCTTCCCATTTAAGATTTTAAGGGTCACATCTGCCCTTTCTAGAGTGTTAAACCGGGCTGCAAATATTCTTTAACATTCTTCTGTTGTTGAGGAAACTTAATAGGTATAGGAATATGATATATCGTTTGAAGGTTAATTTTACCTTTTTTTAATTTTAAAGATAATATACAGAGGTTTTATTAAAAACCATGCACTGGATATTTCTAAAGCATTTGATCGTGTTTGGCATGAGGGACTTCTAAGTAAACTGCGATCTTATGTTATGCCCCGTCGATTCTGTGCATGGTTGTCTAGCTTTCTTAAGGACCGCTCTCTACAAGTGGCGATTGACGGATTTCTCTCAGACACCTTCACCATCAATGCTGGTATTCCTCAAGGGTCCATATTATCTCCCACTCTCCTCTTACTCTACATTAACGACCTTCTAGTGATAACGAAAAATCCGATAGTTAGTTTTGCTGACGATAGCACACTTATCTTATCTTATCTTTGAATGCACAAACATCAGCTGCCGACGCACATCTTCGCAGACAGCATGAAGTATCACGCCTCAACAAAGACCTGGAAGAAATTTTGGTTTGAGGTGACAGTAACCAAGTCGAATTTAACGCAAAAAAAAACAGGAAGCAGTTTTCTGTAAAAAGGTTAACATTACAGAAGCGGATATAGTCATGGACGGACACGCAATCCCACTGGCTTCGTTCATTAATCAATCTGGGAGGAAATATGTCTTGACATAGCCACGTTGTGGCAATCGCGAAGATAGCTTCTCAGAAACTTGATGTACTCTTCCGAACCAGAAAGTTGTACACACCTCAACAACTTTTGACACTATACAAAGCCCAGATTCCACCATCACTAGAGTACTGCTCTCATGTCTGGAGCTATGCACCCAAACATACTCTTCGGCTACTGTGGATTCCATCGATCGGAGACCACGAGCTGACGAAGGACCTCGACAGCCTAGAACATCGAAGACAGGTTGGGGATTTGACTCTCTTTTACAGATATTTTCATGGAAAGTGCTCGGCTGACCTTGCCCTCTTAATTCCGCCCAGAGCGGCGAATAGCAGAAATACACGACGAAGCACTGCCGCCCATCCATATGTGGTTAAGCTTTGTACTTCTCGAACTTCATTATTTAAGAATTCTTTCATCTGGAGGTGTTTATCCTTATGGAACGACCTTTCCGAGGTCGTTTTTCCCAACGAATATAACCTCCAACGATTCAAAACCAACGTGAATCGCTTTTTGTGCACACGCACCACGCCCAGAGTGAACTAAAGGATTTTTTCTTATAGTGCTTGTGTTTGATCATAAAAAAAAAATTTACCGCTTTTTAGTAGTTATGTATAATATAGTTTTTTCTATGGAAATTGAATTAATACATTGGGATTCCTTAAACTATTACTAACACCAGTCAACTTTGACTGTGAGTAAACCGTTTCTGTCAATGTCACTGATGTCACAATCGAAGTTCTGTTTTTGTTTAATATCTCTCTGCAATCCAACATTAGATTGTCAAATAATTGATATTTATATTTGTTTTTTAAATTTATTTACTTTGGAAACCATCTCTAATTGCTTTTTGTGTGGTGAGTAATTGCGGAAAACATGTTTTCGTCGAGATTCAGTGCTATTAAGAAACACTGCGAAGAAATTACTGAAATACTTAATTTCCTGAGAGTTCTATTAACGAAGGAAATAACAAAAAATAAGATCATTTATTAACACCATCGTTAAGGGCAAGCTATTTAATCTATCAAATGTTTAATCCTTAAACTTAATGTTACTTATAACTTAATTAATAGTAGAGGTTAATTAAAACACATCTTGTATAACAAATAAAATACTACAACAATCAAAAAAAATTGTAATTAGGTCGTTATACAGAGAGTCGGGTTTGTTCGGACAGCCAAGCTGATCTGAACTCCAATCGGTTATCTTCAAAACTTACACTGGAGTGCCATAACAACATAAAAAAAACTGGCGGCCAGGGGGAACAAGGTGGAGCTCTTGTTGATCTCTGGTCACTATGGGATATTGAAATAGGAGAAAGCGGATGAACTAGCGAGAGCCGGATCCGCTCAAAGTCTCAGGGGCCCCGAACTGACCTTTGGGATATCAAAGCAACAGACAACAAAAACAACATTAGATATAACACCTATCTCAATGGCAAGGGTTACCTGGTCGAATACACGCACGGGTCGCAATTTTAAAATCATCGAAAATACTATCGAATGGGATGACGCGGCCCCAGTTGAAACAGGTGATGGGTCTGCTAACAGGCCACTGTCACACACACGGATAGGTATAAACAATGGATTCATTGAATGCAGACTCTGCGGCGAAAAGATGAAACTGTCTCACACATAATATGCCGCTGCGTAGCACTGTCTCACAGAAGATAAAATATTTTCGGGAACATACAACGTGGTGACAACCTCTCACGTGACAGGCTTGGTAGAAGGTTACCGGACCTCATAGAAGGAACGAACATCTTCTAACAAGATCGGGGTACACAATAAGCCGGAAGGCTGCACTAATAGAAGTTCGAGCCTTAAACCCAACCCCCGCCTTTAACCAACCAACCATACAGAGTCGGGAGGAACGAGCTAAATTTGAGGAGTCTATTGTACAGGGTGATTCACGACGAGATTTCATTAGAACTTTATGGAGAACTACTGAGCATTTGTTTCGGAAATTCCAGTGATTTAGGTTTATCAATCTCTCTTTAACTAAAATATTTACATGTTACTACTATCATTTCTGAAAGGAGCTGTTAACTTTCGTTTTTAGATACAACATGGTAATTTTTATTATATTTTTCGATTAAACATTTAATTGTAAACAAATTTTATAGAATATCTTTTTGTCTGAGTTTGCCAGTTTTTCAGATATCTGGACTTTTTGTAATTATTTCTCAAATACATAGTGATGACATAATTTACATAATTTTTTTAACTTAGCTCTAAAAAGTTTTCTTACCGAACAGCTAGAAGATCATCAAGTCTCAAAAATAATTCAAACTTGGCAGAAAATGTGGCCGCAATTCGAGGTTCATTGTGAAATAATTCAACCCTTAGAAACTTTCTTATTTCAAATGGACCATAGAAGGTTCATTAATAAAAACAAGGTTTAGCAGTATCCGAAGCAATATAATCTTTTTTTTATGATCAAACACACACTCTGTGAGTGGTGCGTGTGCGAATCACGTTAGTTTTGAATCTTTGTAGGTTATATTCGTTGTGAAAACGACCTCAGGAAGGTCGTTCCATTAGGATGAAGTCCTCCACATGAAAGAATTCTTAAATAATGAAGTTCGAGGAGTACTAAGCTTAACCACATATGGATGGGCGGCAGTGGTTCGTCGTGTATTTCTGCTATTCGCCGCTCTGGGCGGAATTAAGAGGGCAAGGTCAGCCGAGCACTTTCCATGAAAATACATGTAAAAGGGAGTCAAAGCCCCAACCTGTCTTTGATGTTATAGGCTCTCGAGGCTCTTCGTCAGCTCATAGTCTCCGATCAGATAAATGGCCCTCCTTTTGATGGAATAATCTAATAATCTAAAACCTGACAACAAAAATGCATATTAAATTAACAATACAAAAGTTAATAAAAAACAAAATGGAATAAATAAAGAATCATGAACCAATCAGAAGTGTGTTCGTCCCCCTCTTGATTTTTAAACGGCCGCACATCGCTTGTCCATAGTTGAGATATTTATTTATTTTTTCTATGTAAGTTGTCGCATCATGTATGAGTGTCAAATGTGTATATATAAAATGCAATGCTTTGGAAAAAGCGGTATACCTTTATAATTGTTAAAGATAAAAAGACAAATGAAGATGGAAAATGTAGAAAACAGACTAACCTTTACCCTCCTGAGTGTGTAAGTACTGGAAATACCTAAAAAGCCCCGTATCTTAATTTAAATTTTAGTAAAAAATTCCATTTTTGCTTTTAATCATAATAACTATAACAAAAATTAATTAAAAATTGGCTACGTCAATGTGTAGCTAAATAGTGAGGCTACCCGCTAGTGAAATATTTATTAAGATCAATTAAGCGGATCAAAAGATATGATGTCGCAAAGAGTACTTAAAATTATAGTGAGTCGCTTCGTATGTGTATTTGTATGGGTATTTAAAAGAAAAAACACATATTTTCGGGGACCTGTGGAATATTTCTACGGACCGGCACCAGTCCGCTGATCGGCGGTTGGAGACTACTGCTGTAGCGGGTATTAAGATCATAGACGAAACATAAACAACACTAAATCGCATTTGCGATGTAAGAACTTGAGGGCCATTCAGTTGTATATACGTAATGATGCGGTCTTTCTACTAGGTACGTAAATTCCTATAATATTGTATACGTAGTATGTCTTCAATTTCAGATGTAAATGCCTATGTGATTTTATGCTTTTTCGGGTTTGATATTAAAATCATATTCAAGTTAATTGTAACAAATTAAATAAATTTATTTGAACAATGTATTCTATTTTCTTATTGTCTTGTAAAGCTAATGAATTTGGTCGTTATATTATTGTTCTGTTAAACGGCTCCATTCCATCAAGTTTGTGTTTATACGAGAGCAAACAATTTAACTTTTTATAATTTAATTAAACATTTCAGAAATTCAAACAGAGCAATATATTTAGTAGAGAAAATATGTAGTTCAGTTCACTCAAGATATTTATGTCTGGAGGTCATTATTTGGTACAATTGTTGCATTCATAAAAAAATAAAATATGATAAAAGAATCTGCAATATCGAAAACAAGAAAAACTTATTTTAATCTTTATGTAATAGTGATTAGCGTTGTCGTTTATTGTTTGCTTTAGAATGAATATATATTTATGCAAGAAGTTTCTGGTTGCAATTTGAAAATTAGTAGGCTACTGTACCTAGTTACATGCATAATATTAGTAATGGGTGTTGCGTCCGGGCAGGACACATAGGATTTCCCAAGTAAATTGCGAGGTGGTCAAATATTATATAATATACTTAAACTTTTTAAAGATTACAATAAGAATAATGCCGTTTGTCAATTTAAAGCGAATTTTCCTAGTAATTTAGGAGTTATTGAACAAAATGTATTTTTAAAATAATAAACTAAAAAATACGGACCTGACACATTTCTGACAGTACACCTGCAAATACACGATTAAAAATTTGTCAAATTCATTTTATGTCTATGTTGAGGTTAGGTACAGGTTTTGAATAAAATTACTTATTTAATATCTGTAATAACCTTCCAGTAAAAATATACATATACAGTAAATTTTTTTATTTTACACTACACAATAAACAACCGCAAACGAATTTTTTAACAAATTTAAACAAAATTTAATAATAATATTTAGAGTGGTTTCAATTATTTTGATTAATGTTTAAGAAGATGATCAAACAACCCTCCATTAGCCGCCAAACAATATCCAACAATTATAAAACTCCCTTGTTACATTGGGCAGTTGGTATGACGAAATCAATAGCAAACGGCTAAAATTAATTTTTTATTTAGCAAAGGTATCATTAGATTCAAATTTTTTCTGATTCTCGATCTGCTTAGAATGGGCCGATTAAGAAAATCTACTGATATCACTTGATCATCATCACTGTAACTTTTTCCTCAACCGAATAGCTCATCCCATTAAAAATATTCAACGGGAAAATTATTTGAGAAAAAATTTAAATTTGTTTGAAGACAAAATTCTGTCTTCATATCTTAAAAACGGTTTGTGGAAAAAAGTTGAATTTTGGTACACCTTTTAGTCTCATTAATCTCTTTAAAAAAAGTTTTCTTTAAAATCAATATGGGAACGAATATTTGACGTCTTCGCAGTTTACATAGGAAATCCCATAATATGTCCTGTTCAGATATACCACGCGGTATAAGGGCCCAATGGAGC
The DNA here is from genome assembly GCA_963991005.1 of Barypeithes pellucidus. Lineage (NCBI taxonomy): Eukaryota > Metazoa > Arthropoda > Insecta > Coleoptera > Curculionidae > Barypeithes > Barypeithes pellucidus. The sequence continues at coordinate 28,184,516 of OZ022562.1, forward strand.
CTAGTGCACGGAACCCGACAAATCATTGTTATTTATTTTTTATATTTGTGTTTATTTCTAAATGTGCAGTTGGGTACAATATTTCATCAATAATTTTTAATGGAAACGAAATTAAGTATGCAAAATCCGTAAAGTTTTTAGGCTTATATATAGACGAAAATTTAAATTGGAGAAAACATATTGAAAACCTTCGAAAAAGCGTATCACCACTCATTGGAATATTATTTAAAATTGGAGATTATATACATTTAATACATTTAAAAAACATTTATTATTCATTAGTTTATTCAAAATTCTAATATTTAATATCAGTTTGGAGATCTGCATGTGCCACAATATTAAACCTTTTAAAAAGACTACGAAACAAAATTATAAAATGTATTCATAAACTAATTTTTTTGGAACCCACAACAAATTTATATAAACCAAGGAAATATCTAGATCTGAATAGTTTATATAAATTAAAAATCAGTATACTAATTCATGCAATTAATAATCAAAATAAGAAATCTTGTATACAATTTGTAAAATTAACTGATATACACAATCATAATACCAGAAATATTAACCATTTGAAAAATCAATCAAATTAAAAGTAGCATAGGGATCTATTTTATTTGATGGAATAAATATTTATAATACGTTACCTAAAGTATTAAAAATAATTTTAAATTTCAAATTATTTAAAAAAATGCAAAAATTTTTTTCCGGAAAATATACAAAGTACTTAAAAAACCATTTATAATTATTTCTAATTTTTATATTGATTAATTTTACTTATTCATGTTCTATGTTATAATATTCCCTGTAATGGATTAAAATAGCTCGTTGGAAATTAAATAAACATTATTATTATTAGGAAAATATATATTTTTATTTTAAATAAAGTAATGAACTACTGAATTTAGTATTCCGATATCTAATAATATTAGACAGAATATGTCAAATTTTTGTTTAGGAATTCGGCGCTGGATGGGGATAGAGCCTTGAGAATAGCTGTTTAAGCATTATTTAGTTTATCCCGAACTGTTTAAAGCATGCTCAAGTGGTCAGGAATTCTTGCAATTTATAACAGTAATTTATTTGTTGAATTAGTGGTAAAACTAAAAACTTAAAACGTGGACTGGTTAACAACACCATAGTTTATTGACGATTTATGGCTGTCATGTCTAATATTAAAATCATCATATAATTTGAGATTCTTATTCCAATAAGAATTGTTTCCTCATCGCGACTAATTTATCTGTGCTGCCACCAGTAAACTAAGACCTTCTACTATAATGAGTTATATGACCTTTAATATCTTAGGCGACATTTCCAACTAATATTCCTGAGGCAAACTTGCTCTAATCGGATTTATTAGGATCCCAGCTGAAACACTATAACGGTCTGGGACAAATGCCAGTTGACCTAATTAAATAACAAATTCCATGGATACACTTAACACTGCAACTAAATTATACACTCCAGAAGTGAATTGGAAATTTATTATTTATTGAATTAAGAAGCTTACTAATATTCAAATAACATAAACCAAATTACAGACTTATTTTCAAAAAAAAGTAAATGAGGCAAGCTGTATTTTTACGCACATCTTTATTTTGATGTTACAAGATAATGAAAAAGATAAAAATATCAAAGCTATTGATATTTTCTGAATTTCTCCCCTCTATGAAAAATAAAGGTTTGAAAATTCTCTACAAAGAAGGTTAAATGGTAGGCGCATAGCTCGAGACGGCCAGTGGATGATATTTTTGCTCAATCCTAGGATTGGAAGATTAAAGTGACCAGAGTCCGAAGTCTAAATCAATTTCGGCCGTGGCCCATCTCCAAAGAGCCAAACCTGGACCTTGTGCAATTATGACACGACCAAAGCTTGTCAGACACATTTAGTAAATCGATAGAAATTCTCTAACATCATCATAAAGCTTCTAAAACAAGTAAATTGGAACCATGTGTTATTTAAATTTGTAATAATCACTCGCCGGCACAAAATTCCGCCACCCTCAAGGTCAAGTTTGATATTTTATAACTTTTTTATTTTTTATGAGATTTCCATGATTCTGTTATCAGTTTGTAGATTCATTTATTGTCTTTTTCCGTAATTATTTTAGAAAATACATTTTTTAATTGGGCTATGTTATGCAGGAGTAAATCAAACTGTTGTTTTTTGTTTTAATGTAAAAACACCCTGTAGTAAAATTGAGGTAGATAATTTTATTTAGATACTGTTTTTTGTAATCTTTGATGTATTCTAAACATTTCCTTTTTTGATTCATTCCGTTATCTCATTTCTACTGCGAGCTGTAAAATTTTAAATGAAACAATGTTATTTTTAGAAAATGTATGTCAAGCATCCGGTTAAAAATTATCGACGTTGCCTCAACACGCAATTATTGTAACAAAATATTTGACAGTGACAATATTATTACGTACTATTCACCAATGAATCCATGGTTTGTTTAAGGTCGCCGGATGGTCGTGAGCGGGTATACAGAAAATGAGGGATATGCTTACTGCATCATAGCAGAACGAATCTCATATCTCAGCGGTTCAGTCATGATTTGGGCGGGTATTTATACCGAAGCACGAACCAATTTTGTATTTGTTGAAAATGGAGCTCTAACCACCCACCGTTAAATTGAGGAAATCCTCCAAGAAGTTGTTGTTCCATTTGCTCCTTTCATTGGAAAACAATTTACATTAATGCATGATAATGCTAGACATCACGTTGCACATGTAGTGAGCGAATATCTGGATGAAGTTGGACTTCCAAGATTGGAATGACCCGCATGTAGCCCGAATCTCAACCCAATCGAACACTTTTGCGATCCACTTAAAACGCCCGTTCGTCGTCGTCCTGTACAACCATAAACCTTGCAAGACTTACGACTGGCGCTGACCGAAGAATATCAGGCCATCCCTCACGAAAGGATAAGTAACCTTATTCGTTCGATATCACGAAGACTACAAGCTGTCATTGCTGCGAGAGGAGGAAATCCACGATATTAGAACTGTTTTTGTTAATTAACGTTATAATATACCTACTATTTGTTTTTCTTAATGAAAATAGGCTTCAATTCAGCGTTACGTTGAAAATTTTGCAGCTTGCAGAAGAAATGAGATAATCGAATGAATCAAAAAACGAAATATTTAGAATACATCAAAGATTACTAGAAACAATATGTAAATAGAATTTCCACCTCAATTTTCCTACGGGATGTTTTGAAATGACGACAAAAAACAACAGTTTGATTTACTCCTGTATAATATAGCCTAATCGAAAAATACTTTATAAAATAATTAAGGAAAAACACAATAAATGGATCTAAAAACTGATAAAAAAAATTATGAAAATCTCATAAAAAATAAAAAAAATTTTAAAATATCAAACTTGGCCGAAATTTCAAGGTGGCGGAATTTTGTGCCGGCGAGTTTAGCAAATTGCATAAAACTAGATGAATTTATTTAATTTCGTATATACAGGATTGTATGGCCGTTTAGTGCAGCAAGGTACAATAGCTCTGTTACTACTCCAAATACATAAAAAATGTTAATATGCAAGTTCAATGGCAGTCAGTGACTTATAAAGCAAACTTATTTTTGACTCTATAGGGTGTCTCAGAACAAGTTTTCTTTTTAAATAGATCACCCTCTAGAACTTTCCATTTTTAAATTCCCCTCGATTCGGGGCTAACATAGTTGCAATGTTGCCAAAAAATCTTTTTTGGAAGAAGTCATCTTAAAATTTGAAATATAATTGAATTATCCTATGACATACCAATCATTCCCGAGGATATGAAAGACAACGACTAATTTAAGACGTAAGACCCGAATCCGAACATTCCATATTTTGTACAGGGCAATCTATACAAACGTGTCAACATGTCACATTTAAAAATTAATTTACTATGGTTCTTCAAACGAAACACTATCTATCTTGTATAGTTATTTTTACTCATTTTGGCAAAACATCTGTTTTTAAGAAAAAGTCTAAAAAAAAATGTTTTTCTATTTTCTAATTGTATTTTAAAGTTGACCATGATCGACAATGTACCAACAAATACTATTTAGTCGATTAGAAGCGGCCACCTGGAAAAGGGATGGCGAGACAATATTTATACAGGGTCTAATAATAATAAAATTAGATAATTTGTATTTAGGATTTACTGGTAAATTTAGCACACCCGGTACATTACTCTATTTTTACGTGATCATATTAACTTCGTACATTCTATACCTGCCTGCTTTAATATTTATTGTTGCCCAGCCATTTCTGAACATCGCAAAGAACGCGAGCAAAAAATAAGGCTATGCTGTCGTTAGTTGTATTGTAAAAATCGTTAACAGAAAAGAATTATTTAATTTCCAATTTGAACAACTAAATAATAATTTGTTATACTAATTCATTATACGGTTCCTAAAATTTATGACTAAATGTGTTTAATCAAATTTAACATCATACACTAATACCAAAACTTTATCGCTTTAATTTTATTTCTTATGTAGTTTCGCTCTTCGTAGTCCCGTTAATACGCACATAAATTTGGCTCTATAGTGGCGTAAAAGGACCGCGGTCGTGAAAGGCGGGGAGGAAATTTTGTGCTTGTTTATTACAGGGTGTTATGGAACTGACTTATTATATTTAAACCGACAAATCCTGAGATGAACAGAAATTGAATAAAAATAACCATAAATGGCGCTTTAAATTAATAAGCGGATCGCGGATATCACCTTATATCAAATCAGACAAGCACGTGGGGGCACTGTCGAAATATGTAAACAATCAATATTGTGCTACCTAGCGTCAAAAGACGTCAGCGCATTTCGGACCGGTCTTGTAATATTTAGACGTCAAACTCTTTAGAAAAAATACTATAATTTTAACAATTTTTCATTTATGAACAAATAGTATTCCAGGAAACCGACGGCGAAACATGTTTTGCAACACAAATAATAGTAATATCACAAGGTCCAAATCCGTTACAAGCAGAGGAGAGTAAATAGGTCAAACGTCATTGACCTTTTGAATGGTTATGTTTCAAACTCTTTAAAATAAAATGCAATTTTATTTACGACACATACTCTCTTACCTTTACTTATTAAAAAACAATTATCAGTTTCATAATTTCTATAAAAATACACAGAATGTAAGTTTTAGTAAAAACCGTCACATAACCTCTGGTACGTCCACACGAGCGTGTGTCGTCCAAGCTCGCTACAAAAATATTAATAATATGTTAAATTTTATACAGGGCGGCTCAAAAAACATGATTTCTTTTATGTGTTAATTACATTTTTTCTTTTTTTTTTTTTTTATGATCAAACACAAGCACTATTGGAAAAATCCTTTAGGGCACTGGGCACTCTGGGAGTGGTGCGTGTGCGCAAAAAGCGATTCACGTTGGTTTTGAATCGTTGGAGGTTATATTCGTTGGGAAAAACGACCTCGGGAAGATCGTTCCACAATGATGAAGTCCTCCAGATGAAAGAGTTCTTAAATAATGAAGTTCGAGGAGTACTAAGCTTAACCACATATGGATGGGCGGCAGTGGTTCGTCGTGTATTTCTGATATTCGCCGCTCTGGGCGGAATTAAGAGGGCAAGGTCAGCCGAGCACTTTCCATGAAAATATTTGTAAAAGAGAGTCAAATCACCAACTTGCCTTCGATGTTCTAGGCTGTCGAGGTTCTTCGTCAGCTCGTGGTCTCCAATCAGACGAATGGCCCTCCTTTCGATGGAATCCAGTAGCCGAAGAGTATGTTTGGGTGCAGAGCTCCAGACATGAGAGCAGTACTCTAGTGATGGTCGAATCTGGGCTTTGTATAGTGTCAAAAGTTGTTGAGGTGTATACAACTTTCTGGTTCGGAAGAGTACACCAAGCTTCTGAGAGGCTATCTTGGCGATTGCCACAACGTGGTTAAGCCAAGACATATTTCCTCCCAGATTGACGCCCAGTAAACTAATAGATGAAGCCAGTGGGATTGCGTGTCCGTCCATGACTATATCCGGTTCTGTAATGTTAACCTTTTTAGAGAAAACTGCTGCCTGGGTTTTTTAGCGTTAAATTCGACTTGGTTACAGTCACCCCAAGCCAAAATTTCTTCCAGGTCTTTGTTGAGGCGTGATACTTCATGCTGTCTGCGAAGATGTGCGTTGGCAGCCGATGTTTGTGCATTCAAAGAGAAAGATGATAAAAGTGTGCTATCATCAGCAAAACTAACTATCGGGTTTTTCGTTTTCACTAGAAGGTCGTTAATGTAGAGTAAGAAGAGAGTGGGAGACAATATGGACCCTTGAGGAACACCGGCATTGATGGTGAAGGTGTCTGAGAGAAATCCGTCAATCGCCACTTGCAGAGAGCGGTCCTTAAGAAAGCTAGACAACCATGCACAGAATCGACTGGGCATACCATAGGATCGCAGTTTACTTAGAAGCCCCTCATGCCGAACACGATCAAAAGCTTTAGAAATATCCAGTGCAACAGCCCGAGACTCCCCATGATGTTCGATTGCGTTGTTCCAAATATGGGTGACATAGGCTAGAAGATCTCCAGTTGATCTGGACTTCCGAAAACGATATTGATGATCGCTGATAATGTTGAAGCCTTCCAGGTACTTTAGAAGATGTTGGTTAATAGCTTTCTCCATTACTTTTGATATAACTGAAAGCAATGCGACTGGTCGATAGTTGCTAGACAGGGTTCTCTTACCTTTCTTTGGAATAGGCTGGACTCGCGCCGTCTTCCAGCAAGATGGAAATATTCCTTTTTTGTAGGATAAGTTGAAAAGTCTACAAAATACTGGTGTTAGTTCGTCGGCGCATCTCTTGAGAACTATAATAGGAATTTCGTCTGGACCAGTAGCTTTTTTGACGTCGAGTCCTTTCAGGATTCGTTTGACGGAACACGATTTCGGTCATTTCGGATTGAACTGCAGGAATGTCGGGTGGTGTTCTTCCCTGAAAATCTACAGTGTAATGCGAACAAAATAGTTCAGCAAGTAAGTTTGCTTTGTCTCCGGCTGTGGATGCTATTGTACCATCGGGACGTGTTAGAGGTGGAATACTTGATTTTGTGAAATTTTGGCTGACGGCCTTAGCGACTGACCAAAAGGACCTTGATCCGTTTGGACTGTCAAGAAGTTTATTTTTGATCCTCACGTTATGGGCTTCTTTGCTTTGATCTATTGTTAGCTTACATTGGTTTCGGGCGGTAACAAAGATGGCACGATTCTCAGTGGTAGGGTTTTGACGCCACTGTCGGTAAGCCAGATTTTTTGATCTGACAGCACACTCACAATCCTTGCTAAACCAGGGCTTGCCGTTGGAAAGGCGTTTTTGGGAGGAGGGGATAAATGCTTCCATGCTCGTCAGAATGACGTCGGAGACCTCCCCAGCACAGACGGATGGATCATCAGAAGAGAAGCATACGCTCATCCAAGGAAAAGTGCGAAAATGGTCTTTCAGGTCTTCCCACTTGGCCGATCTGTAATGCCATATCCTGCGAGGTTTAGGAGGTTGTGCAGAATTAATTGGTAGTTCGCTTAGAGTTGAAATAAGTTTGTGGTCGGAAGATCCTACCGGAGGCTGTACGGTGACTGTATATAGATCAGGACTTGACGTTAAGAAAAGATCCAAAAGACTAGCAAAATCTCCAGCTCGGTCTGGAATCCGCGTTTGTTCTTCTAATTAAATTAAATTTTACTTTATTGTTTCTTTTATTATTTTTACCTTCTTTCTACTTCAACATCCAACCTTCAATACTCACACTTTGCATCATATCTCCGCGTATATGGATGCCTTTAAGGTTCCGTACTACACCACGGCGATGCATACGGAGAGTCGAGTGAGTTCAGTTAATCCGACCGGACGATTTTCGGTAGTGAAAATCATAATTTATCACACGCACCCGCATCCGCAAATAACCAAACCAGAAGTTACCATCTAAAGCGGGCCTGCTGGAAGCTTTCCCCGAGTATACAGGTAAGGACTTTTTGTCCATTTTTCTCTCCAATTGAGTATCGGAGGTTCTTATTTTATTACTCTTGTTTTAAAAGGTATCCGCACAAATCAACCTCACACATAGTAGCTATCCACATGGAAAGAATACACGGGAACGATGTTTTAATTAATTTTGGCTTCCTTTCTCGCGTAGATTTTTTTTAATTATTAAAAACACGATTCCTTCAATTTAAAAAGACATTTTATTTAATCGGTTGAAACGAAGATGTTCAAAACTCAGAACTAGAAATGGGCAATATTTCACAGTTTGATGATTTTTTAGTGATTCACCGTCACAACCTGTGACACAGAGACCCGAAACCGTCGAGTGTAATTTTGTATCGAAAATTCGCCGTTTGGCGATTTAGCGTCAAAACATCGCGCGACAATACATCGAACGACAATTCATCGCCGACAATTCATCGCAGAGACAATTCATCGCTACGACAATTCATCGTGCGACAATTTATCGTTGCAATTTATTACAATAATACAAATAAATGGAACAAAAATAGACGTTTAATAGCGATTAAATAATCATAATCATCATAAGCATCAATCATAATAATAACCAAGTAGTTGAAATAATAATATATGTATATGGAAATGCATACAACAACTTAATTAACATTTCCGATTTCCTTCTGTATTCGGCAAAAGAAAACATAAAGAGTTACATAAATTGACAGTGCCCTGGGAAAACAAGTGAGAACCCGCCCCCGCTACACCTGTTGTAGCCGATTTCCTGTTCGGAAACAGGAAACATAAGAAAGTTACATAAATTGACAGTGCCCGAACAAACCCATTAGTTTTACAAATTTACATTCCCCTTATTCAAGAAAAACACTAATTACTTTATTATTAAATAAGATAATGGTCATCCATTATATCTAGCAAAATACAAACCCGAACAAACTCCTTAAGAGGATTAGGTAATTATAGTATTAACTAATTATAGTATTAAGTAATAATTATAGTACTCAACCTAATCCAAAATGAATATATAATTTTGGTATTTCAAGGAAGAGGATTAAGTCATGAAAAATATAGAAGAATTTTCGACGAATTGACGCACGAAGAATTGTCGTACGCTGAATTGTCGGCGATGAAAAGTCGTGCGGTGAAATGTCGTACGATGAATTGACGGGACACCCCGTTTGGCATTTTATTATTTTATAAGATAATTATTCGGGTTTGTTCATCCATTTAAATATAATAAGTCATTTCCATAACACCCTGTATACAGGCGTTGGTGTTTTGCTAATATTGTTCTTATATCAAATACGTGATGAATCAGATAATAATTAGGAAGAACTATTTGACGAGTCAAGCAAAATAAATCATTTCAACGTAATTAAATATGGATGCTAGTCAAAATGACATTTTGAGAAAAAAATTATAGTTATGAATTTTCAAGTATGGTAAGACGCTTTCTAGCATGGTTTTTATATTTTTCTCCCCTCACTCTGCATACAGCAACGTTAAAAAAAAACTGGGAAAACAATACGAAATAAACTAATAAACTAGTATAACTAGTATAACAGTACAGGGTGTCCCATTTTCGACACTTTTATAGGATATCTCTGTAATTGTTAGTGCTATCAAAAAAGTAATGTAGATGTCATGTGCTCTTTTTGGGTCAAACTTAAAATAGTAAAATCAAAATTTAAAAATTTTCGCTCGATACGGGGATCCGGATACAATTTCTAAATTACCCTATATTTTCTTAGTTAAAAGAGATGCAGACAAATATTTCGTACAGAAATTTCTTTATAATGATTGTTGAATAATCTGTCGTTTTCCCAATAAGTATACGGGGTCAGGTAAAATAGTAATAGGACCTAACCTCATGTTTTAAATGGAACACTCTGTATATTTTAATATAAAAAGAAAGCATTTTAAATTTTCCTTTCAAATATATAACACACCATGGATGATATTGGTTTCCTAGGCGATTTATTAAACTTTATTACTTTAAACCACAGTAGACCATGAAACAGAAGCTAATATACTAGAAACAACTATGATGACTATTAACATTTAACGTCAATTTCATTTTTACATATTCATTTGTGAAAATTACTTATCAACATTTTGAAAAATTTGATATGATATCAGTTTATATTGAAAGTGGAAAAAACGAAGAAATAGCGGAAAATATATATTTTGTTCGCTATCCGGAAAGACGGTAACCATTTAAGAACATATTCCGAACATTTGCGATGATTCCCGTTATTCTTTACCTTAATCTGAATCTTTTATTTCGTATCAAAGTAATAAAGTTTAAATTAATCGCCTAGGAAACCAATATAATCCATGGTGTGTTATACAGGGTGGCCCATCGAAAACGAAACAGAGACATTTACTGGCAGCTCAGTTCTTTTTTGGAAAAACGCTCAGACCCGTCGATTTTGTTTTCGAGGGGGACACAAAATCGGAACAAAATCACGTCAACAAGTGCAGCCCCCTGGACGGGGGTGGCACCACCCCTAAAATCTTAAATGGAAAGGTGGGTCGAGTGATACCTTATTTTAAAGGTATTTCAATTCCCTTTATAATAATCTAAAATTCATAATACTTCAGTTCAGTAGTTTTGGAGATTTATTGATTTTAAACTTAAATAAAACTTTAATACATCATTAGTGGAAATCAATACATTTGGTAGCAAAGTACTTTAAAAATTAAGAATGAATTGACCCGTCAGCCAAGTAAATGTTGGAAATGACCACCATGAATCTCCATGCAGTAATAAAGATTTTTCTCAAAACGTTGCCGCACATTTTGCAATATTTGAGGAGTAATTTGAAGGCACTACTTCACAATTCTTTGTCGCAAATCTTCTAACGTTGAGTAACATAGATTTTGCTTTTTAAGTGACCCCACAGAAAGAAATCCAAAGGTGATAAGTCTGGCGATCTTGGGGGCCATTCAATGGCACCTCTTCTACCAATCCATCGACCTGGAAACGTCTGATCTAAATATTGTCGAACACGTAATGCGTAATGTGGTGGGGCACCATCCTGTTGGAACATCAACCTATTCGCAATGTACCGCCGATCATTCCCATTTTCAATTATGGCTGTTAATGCAGGATCTATGGCGTCTTGCAGTAATTCCAAATACATTTCACCGGTTAAATTTCCAGGCAAGAAAAAAGGACCAACTAAATGATCGCCAAAAATACCAGCCCAAACATTTAATTTTTGTGGCTGCTGTGTGTGTACCTCATTATAAACTCTGGGATTAGAATCTGACCAATATCGGCAGTTATGACGGTTTACTAGGCCATGTAAGAAAAAGGAACATTCGTCGGAAAAGCAAGTGTTGAATAGAAAATGTTCATCGTTTATAATTCGTTCACTCATATCTTCACAAAATTGTAATCGCCTATCAAAATCGCCTTCATTAAGTTCTTGTACAAGGTGAATTTTATACGGATGAAAACTATGGGCCTTCAGAATCCGTTGGATACTACATCGACTAACACCACATACAGTATCCAATTTGCGGGTACTTAACGTAGGATCTACATAAACTTGCCCTAAAACCCCCACTTCTATTGCTTCGTTCCTTATGGGATTTTCAATGTTGCGTTTTTTATTGGCGACTGATCCAGTATCCCGAAATTTAGCTATAAGTTCTAGGACATATTTTCGATGCACGTTACTGTTCTAATGTCGCTCATTAAATATGTGTGCTGTTCTATTAGCGCACTGATTATTTCCGAAAAATATTTTGATAATTTCAATCCTTTCTGCCGTGGCATATACCATGGTTAATTTATGAATAAAGCGGTAAAAGGTATTTTAACAACAAAGTTTGGTCGAATCAATCGCAAACTATGTACAAATTCCTATTTAAAATAAGCACGAGACATTCCCTGCTTACCTTTCTTCAATAAACCACTTTTTTCGCGACAAAAACCGCTCCAATCGCTATTTTGAAAACCAAAATGATAAACAAACCATGGGCGTAGTGAAGAAAAGCATTAAGTAACTGCCTTTACTCAAATTTCTTCTGAAAGTAGTACAAACTAATCAGATGTACCTATTAAAATGTACAGTAAGCTTAAAATCAATAAATCTCCAAAACTATTGAACTGAAGTATTGTGAATTTTACATCATTATAAAGGGAATTGAAAGACCTTTAAAATAAGGTATCACTCGACCCCCCTTTCCATTTAACATTTTAGGGGTGGTGCCACCCCCGTCCAGGGGGCTGCACTTGTTGACGTGATTTTTTTCCAATTTTGTGTCCCCCTCGAAAACAAAATCGATGGGTCTGAGCGTTTTTCCAAAAATGAACTGAGCTGCCAGTAAATGTCTCTGTTTCGTTTTCGATGGGCCACCCTGTATATTTGAGGAAGGAGAATTTTAAATAGTATCTTTTTATATTAAAATATACAGGGTATTCCATTTAAAAGAATGAGTTTAGGTCCGATAACTTTTTACCTGACCCCGTATACTTATTCTGAAAACGACAGATTATTCAACAATCATTATAAAGGACTTTCTGTATAAAACATTTTTCCGTATCTCGTTTAACTAAGAAAATATAGGGCAATTTAGAAATTGACAATTTTTTGATTTTTCCCGTATCTCTTAAGCGAGCGAAAATTTTCAAATTTAGATTTTAACATTTTAAGTTTGACCCAAAAAGAGCACATGACACCTACATTACTTTTTTGATAGCACTAACAGTTACGGAGATACCCTATAAAAGTATCGAAAGTGGGACACCCTGTGCCTATAGAAGTAAAGAATACGAATCACTACGCTTGCTAAACTTACCAATTTTTTAACCTCTGGGCGCCCTTACACAATTCCAGGTTTCTGATGTTTAAATATTGGCAAACAGTAAAATAAAATATTAAGTAGAGTAAGAACGGATTTATAATTATCTAAACTATTTCGGGTTATCGCTCTAACCATATTTCAAATTTTGAAAAGTAGGCAAAATTTGAATTTTATGGGCCATTGTGGACAGCCTTTGGATTCGTAATTATCTAATAAATTTTAGGGTTAATTGCAGAACTTCCCTTGACCGCAGGGGTTTGACCGGGTTAACCATAGCCATTTGGATAAAATATTAAAACCTTGTGAAAGTCGTAAACTCGATTGTAATTGGAGAGTAATTTGGAGGGAATATGATATACAGTAAAGTCTGTACGTTATATCTTTTCCCGTGCTTCATCACTTACACTGCATTAAAATCCTCATCACATCTTCTAAGATATTGTTATATATTTTTCTTATACAGGGTGTTATGGAAATGACTTATTATATTTAAATGGGCGACTCCTTGGGTGTCCTAGAGAAAGTCTAAATACTTTTTTCTTTTAAATCGAAAATCTAAATACTAAGGTAAAAACCCTTTTTACCCACATATTGTCGCGCTGCTCCATCTGGATTCACTTAGCAACAATGTGGGTCACTAGAGTATACTAACCGTGTTGTCAGATCATACCGCGTGTCTCGCCCTTGCTTGGATACCGGCCGCGCGCCAATATCGTTGCTTCAGTATGTTTCGAGACTCGGGAGTGGAGTGACGCTGTCGAGGATTTCACGTGCTCGACGTATACGAATTTTAAACGTTTCGTTAGTTGTAGCAGTACCCGATTTTTTTCTTTTTGTGAAATAATTCATAATAATAAATCTTGTGATGTGAATTTGTGTGATATTATCTACTGTTGAGCTGTTGAAAAACATACTTTTTGTGTTTAATTTTTTTATGGAAATTAATTATAAAACGGATTATTTTAAAATAAGATCGAAGGTAAGAGAGTATGTACCTTAAAATGATAGTTTTTTTTTTCTAAAAACTTTGAAAAAAAAGTGATAACGCGCGTCAAAGACGTCTTGTTGTCAAAAACTGAACACGTGAGTTTAGAATTCTGTGTTGTAATATGACAACATCGCCTATAATGCGCTAACCTCTTTTGAACCTTGAGACTACTTCAATAAACTATTGATTGCGAACGTCGTCAGTAGCGGCCACGTAAATTTTGAGATTTCATATAAAGTGTATATTTCGCTTAACAATTATTCAAAGCGCCATTTAAGGTTATTTTTCTTCAATTTATTTTCATCTCAGGATTTGCCGGTTTAAATATAATAAGTCATTTCCATAACACCTTGTATATACATTATTGAAAAATTTTAAGAAAGGTTCCCCAATGTAGTACCCGTAACCAAATGAGTGATCTGCAAACTCGTCTGGAAATTTCGTGAAACGGGATCCGTTTTAGCCTTTAAGAAAGTTGAATAAAACTACAATGAAGATAATGCGGTGACTCTACTCGTACGAAATTTGAATTGACATAATATAATATGAGGGTGTATTTTGTATCCTGATGAGTATCTGTGCTGAATACTGGTGGGATATTGGGTCAGACCCGGAATGTATAATTTCAGAAAAGTTTTGCACCAAATATTCTAGTCTAAGTTTAATATAGAATAAACCCCAAAATTCTTCGGCCGTACCTGCCTTTTTGGGTACCTCGGAAAAGGTTCTTTGTTCCGCTTTAATTTCCCACACCTAACAAAGATAGGCAATTGAGGGTTGGTACTTGCTGATTTCATGCCTATGATTTGTTTAGAAGAAAGAATTTCGGTCTTTTTAAATAATTTCTACTATAATAATATGTATCTCATATTATCTAAAACATAGCGTTTTCGAGATATTGACATTGAAACAATGTCAAAATCTTTCGTCCGATTGTCCTCTTGTTCGGGTTTGTTCCACATCGCCGGACATACACTGTCTCATAATCAGCCAGAAGGCTGCTTTATGCCAAGTTGCAAAAAAAAATATTTTTATAAGAATTATTTTTATAAAAAAGAACCGTGTGTTTTGAGTACGAATAAGAATACAATATTCTGGGATCGTAAAGTACTCGGTAGAACCTTTAACATGACATAACATAACACACACAGTATTTAATTTTCTATGCCAAGATGGCGTTCATCCGCCGAACAAACCCATTTTGACAGCTAGAACTGTAATTCTTGCGTCAACATATAGTTTACCTTTCCCTATTGGCCATACTCAAATTTTGTAAAAAAATTAGCTGGTCTAAAGTTAGCAAAGGGGGAGGGGGGAGCAGTAAAGAGCCGCACTTTATTAGCCAACAAAAGCAAAAGTATTTTTTGGCAGCCATGCTAAGTACTTTTGCTGATTGTCATAAAACGAGGCATAAAGTTTATCCATTATAAAACGGGCTTCTCCAACCTTCCTCAAGTTAAAATGACTTAAGTGTAGTGGTCTCGATATTTGACTTGTGACTCAAATTGACATTCCTTAACGATACCTGATTTAATTAAATCAGAAATATTACAAGCCAGCTAAGGACCTCGCATCCCAGACCATCTTGTGTCTAACCTTCATAACGGACGAGCGGAAATTAGTCATTATTTAATGAATTTAAAGGGTAATGACGATGCTCCCGTTTGACCGCTAGTCAGATGTCGGTACATCGATTTCGGAATTACTGTAAATTTTTAAGGGTTTCTGTAAACAGATCATCCTAAGCCACTACCTCAATTAATTATCGAATTTTCAAATGCACATCCAAATTAATAAGTTGTTATTTCGTTAATAATGAATCCATTTTAATAATTTTTTCTTTTAACTAATAGAGCTCAGGCCAGAGTAGTTTACGTCCTGATACGTCTAATAATTGTACGGGTTAGCGAATAATATGTAGATGCCTCTAAATTTTTTAAAATTTCCGTGACTTGCGATCCAAAATATTTAACTACCGATCTAGATTAAAGAACAAAACGGTATTTTTAGAATTAATTTAAGGCACGATGGAAATATTCCTTTGTTGTAGGATAAGTTGAAAAGTCTACAAAATACTGGTGTTAGTTCATCAGCGCATCTCTTGAGAATTATAACAGGAATATTAACGGGACCAGAAGCTTCCTTGACGTTGAGGCCTTTCAGGATTCGTTTGACGGGACGCTGACGGAACACGATTTCGGTCATTTTGGATTGAACTGCAGAAATTTTGGGTTGTGTTCTTCCCTGGAAATCTACCGTGGAATGCGAAGAAAATAGTTCAGCGAGTAAGTTTGCTTTGTCTCCGGCTGTAGATGCTATTGTACCATCGGAACGTGTTAGAGGTGGAATAGTTGATTTGGTAAAATTTTGGCATTTGCAACTGACCTGGACCCTGATCCGTTTGGACTGTCAACAAGTTTGCTTTTGATCCTCAGGTTATGGGCGTTTATGGAAGACGGCGCGAGTCCAGCCTATACCAAAGAAAGGTAAGAGAACGCTGCCTAGCAACTACCGACCAGTCGCATCGCTTTCAGTTATATCAAAAGTAATGGAGAAAGCTATTAACCAACATCTTCTAAAGTACCTGGAGGGCTTCAATATTATCAGCGATCATCAATATGGTTTTCGGAAGTCCAGATCAACTGGAGATCTTCTAGCCTATGTCACCCATCTTTGGAACAACGGAATCGAACATCATGGGTAATCTCGGGTTGTTGCACTGGATATTTCTAAAGCCTTTGATCGTGTTTGAAATGAGGGATTTCTAAGTAAACTGCCATCCTATGGTATGCCCAGTCGATTCTGTGCATGGTTTTCTAGCTTTCTTAAGGACCGCTCTCTGCAAGTGGCGATTGACGGATTTCTCTCAGACACCTTCACCATCAATACCGGTGTTCCTCAAAGGTCCATATTGTCTCCCACTCTCTTCTTACTCTACGCTAACGATCTTCTAGTGAAAACGAAAAACCCGATATTTATTTTTGCTGATGATAGCACACTTATCTCATCTTTCTCTTTGAATGCACAAACATCGGCTGCCGACGCACATCTTCGCAGACAGCATGAAGTATCACGCCTCAACAAAGACCTGGAAGAAATTTTGGCTTGAGGTGACAGTAACCAAGTCGAATTTAACGCTAAAAGAAACCCAGGCAGCGGTTTCTCTAAAAAGGTTAACATTACAGAACCGGATATAGCCATGGACGGACACGCAATCCCACTGGCTTCATCTATTAATTTGCTGGGTGTCAATCTGGGAGGAAATATGTATTGGCATAACCACGTTGTGGCAATCGCCAAGATAGCATCTCAGAAACTTGGTGTACTCCTCCGAGCCAGAAAGTTGTACACACCTCAACAACTTTTGACACTATACAAAGCCCAGATTCGACCATCACTAGAGTACTGCTCTTATGTCTGGAGCTCTGCACCCAAACATTCTCTGCGGCTACTGGATTCCATCGAAAGGAGAGTCATTAGTCTGATTGGAGACCACGAGTTGACGAAGAACCTCGACAGCCTAGGACATCGAAGACAGGTTGGGGATCTGACTCTCTTTTGCAGATATTTTCATGGAAAGTGCTCGGCTGACCTTGCCCTCTTAATTCCGCCTACAGCGGCGAATATCAGAAATACACGACAAACCACTGCCGCCCATCCATATGTGGTTAAGCTTAGTACTCCTCGAACTTCATTATTTAAGAATTATTTCATCTGGAGGACTTCATCCTTATGGAAAGACCTTCCCGAGGTCGTTTTCCCAACGAATATAACCTTCAACGATTCAAAACCAACGTGAATCGCTTTTTACGCAAACGCACCACTCCCAGAATGCCCTAAAGGATTTTTCCTATAGTGCTTGTGTTAAAGAAAAAAAAAAAGGTGGGGGCGATCATGTCGAAACTATTTATTTAAACAATTAAATTGTTACTATTTTGCATTTGTTCACACTGACATTTGTTTTAATACACTTCGAAAGCTAACATAACAAAGTGTTAAATAAAAAATGACCTACAGTAATACGATCAGTACAACTGGAGATGTTAAATTTCAAATATGAGAATTGATTCCTTCTAGCAAGAAATATTATTGTATTTTAAACAATACATCATATTTGAATTGGTATAATTGAATGATGACGATTTTTATAATGTTAATTAGGCCCATTAGCTGCTGACGTGGTTTTGTCTTATTTGATCACTACAAAATTCCGCCTATCGTGATATAAATAGTTTTTAATTTTTTTGCAATGTTGCCAAGTTATTTAAAAAAATTATTTTTTTGAGGAAAAAACTTGTCATATTAAAATTTGAAATATAATTGAATTAACAGGATTCCGGAGTACCTGTACCGAGTTTCTTCCCAAGCGTTTGTTCCTGTTTTAGGAAAAAAATGTCAAAGGAAAAAAAACTTTGTGATAGAACTAGAACTCGCGAAAAGTCTATATTTTTTTGTTTCGGAAGATTTTTAGATTAAATTTTTTTTACTATTCCATATCGAAAAAAATTATGGACTTTCCTCGAGTTGTTAACAAAATTTAGACATCTTTCGTTAAAAAAATTTTTTTAACTGTATCGTTTTCATAGGAAGCGAAAACTCGTAGAGTAGAATATTGAAGTATAGACCCCGATCACGTGCAGTGTCTTTCTTCTGATTATCGTTGTTTCTATCGGCGTACCCGTGACGAGCGGACGCTCGACGTATTCTTTTAACTGCAAGGGAAGATCCAATTCGCCTCGTTCCTTCAAAGCGTGAAACGAAGAGGGGTCAAATCGGAGATCCTACATCCTCTTAACTTTAGATATTGTAAACAGTCTCGAGGGCATGAAAGACAAAGACTAGTTTAAGACTTTAGACCCTCGGAACAGTTCATATTTTGTACAGGGTATTTATTCTCTACGACGTGCCAACATTTCACATTTTAAAATTAATTAACTCTTTTTTTTTAAATGGAACAGCCTGTATTTTAATATCTAATCTTGTAGAGTCTCTTGCCCTCTACAAATTTTATTAAAAGGTTTATATAGTTATTTTTGTGGATTTGGCGTAACATCTGTTTTTTAATAAAAAGCCTGAAAAAAATGTATCTTTATAATTATATTTTAGTTAGTGGCATGTAAAACAATTCTATTTTCAGAATTCTAAATAACCTAGTAAAAAACTCCAAAATAATAGTTATAAAAGATATTGCTTGATATCAATAGAGATCAATCAATCAATATAGGTAATATATTAATACTGTGAAAATTTTTCTTCGGTTCATAAACATCTTCGGTCTCTTTTTTATAAACCATGCTTCATGTAGTTTCAAATCTCTCCATTAGCTTTTCGAATGTCTTTTTATCAGGGTGTTTTCGCTCTGGATATTGTTCTCCATAAATTCTTGTATCTAATAAAACATTGTTATCACTAGCACCTAAAACAAAAATCATATAGATCACTTGTGCATACTACACAATATAAATGTAACGTGATTATTTACTTCTTTTTCACGCGACTGTCATTCCACAAATCAGGTTTCTGCATTTTACAATATTGACCAATCACAAATGTTTATACCGATTAAAGGATTAAGCATTTCACCCGCTATTAAATTTCTCCAGCTTTTGAAATCGGAATTATGTACTTAAATTAGCTTATGTCTATAAAAAAAATTATATCAAAAACCTTTAAATTAGCTAGATAATGGTTTCAATAAGATTTTTATTAAATAGAACATAATTAACGGCTCGTGTTCTCGGACTTTTATCGTCAAATAATTAAGTCTCGAATATTTTAGATGTAAAAGTTTTCGAAAAACTACCTACGTGAAGTTTCCCAGTAAAACTCAAAGCTCTAGTGATTATCGTAAATTATGATCAAAAGTAAGTAATAAAATAACAATGACATGTAATAAAATTAAACTATAGCTTCTGCTATTTGCTATTGTCTGTCATGGCAAACTATCAAATATAATTGTAAAAAAAAAACACTTTTTTCAGACCTTTTATTTAAAACAGATATTACGCCAAAATGAGTAGAAGAAACTATATGAACCTTTTAGAAAAGTTATAGGGGCCAAAAAACTCTACAAGATAAAATATTAGAGTACTTGGTGATCCATTTGAAAAAACAAAGTAAATTAATTTTAACATGTGAAATGTTGACACGATTGTAGAGAACACCCTGTACAAAATATGTGATGTTCCCAGGGTCTAACATCTTAAATTAGTCTTTGTCTTTCATACCCTAGAGAATGTTTGGAATTTATTAAGTTAAACTTTAGTCACCCTATAGAGTTAAAAATAACTTTGCGTTATAAGTTACTACTTACTGACCTTCAGTATTTCAAATATTGTACTTTGCCACACTAAGCGACCACCCCGTATATTACTTTTGTTTGATGAAAGTGTATTCTTCAAAAACAATATAAATTTTTATTTATTTTTTAAAATTTTATATTCATTTAATGTTGAACATTTTACACCCTCTTTGACATTGGCGACTAGGCATGGATATAATGATAAAATAGGTTATGTAGGTAAGGTTATTAAATTCGACGACAACTTATAATTCAGTTGGTTTTATATTATATGAACCCTCTTACTGCATTGAAAGCTCTCAGAAAATCCGAGTAATGTTGCCTAAGGACGAGAAGTTTATAAGGATATTGTGTGTTTAAGAGCTATATACGGGCAAACCTGAAAATGTATAGCATTGCTTTATGTACATCCTTGTAATCCTGAAAAGCTCGACCGAGTCCCTCAAGATATAGAAGGAAACCCGCATTTACAGGGTAAGCAGTGGCGGATTTCTATGGAAATATCTTATTATATTTAAATGGTTGTCATCATGCCAACAAACTTTTTGTTAATCGACCGTCTATTTTCCTTCCTATGATTAAACACAAGCCCTATAGTGCGCATAAAGCGATTCACGTTGGTTTTGAATCGTTGGAGGTGATATTCGTTGGGAAAAACGACCTCGGGAAGGTCGTTCCATAAGGATGACGTCCTCCAGATGAAAGAATTCTTAAATAATGAAGTTCGAGGAGGTACTAAGCTTAACCACACATGGATGGGCGGTAGTGGTTCGTCTTGTATTTCTGCTATTCGCCCGAACAAACCCGCTCTGGGCGGAATTAAGAGGGCGAGGTCAGCCGAGCACTTTCCATGAAAATATCTGTAAAAGAGAGTCAAATCCCCAACCTATCCTCGATTTTCTAGGCTGTCGAAGTTCTTCGTCAGCTCGTGGTCCCCGATCAGACGAATGGCCGTCCTTTCGATGGAATCCAGTAGCCGAAGAGTATGTTTGGGTGCAGAGCTCCAGACATGAGAACAGTACTCTTAGTGATCGAATCTGGGCTTTGTATAGTGTCAAAAGTTGTTGAGGTGTGTACAACTTTTTGGTTCGGAAGAGTACACCAAGTTTCTGAGAAGCTATCTTGGCGATTGCCACAACGTGGTTATGCCAAGACATATTAAAATTAATAGATGAAGCCAGTGGGATTGTGTGTCCTGCCATATCTATATCCAAAATTTCGTCCAGGTCTTTGTTAAGGTGTGATACTTCATGCTCTCTGCGTAGATGTGCGTCGGAGGAAAGATGAGAAAAGTGTGCTATCGTCAGCAAAGCTAAATATCGGATTTTTAGTTTTTATTAGGAGGTCGTTAATGTAGAGTAAGAAAAGAGTAGGTGACAATATGGACCCTTGAGGAACACCGACATTTGATGGTGAAGGTGTCTGAGATAAATTCGTCAATCGCCACTGGCAGAGTGCTAGAAAGCTAGACAACCATGCCAAGAATCGACTGGACATACCATAGGATCGGAGTTTACTTAGAAGGCCCTCATGCCAGATACGATCAAAGGCTTTAGAAATATCCAGTGCAACAGCCCGATACTCCCCATGATGTTCGATTGCGTTGTTCTAAAGATAAGTGATATAGCCTAGAAGCTCTCCAGTTGATCTGGACTTCCGAAAACCATATTGATGATCGCTGATAATGTTGAAGCCTTCCAGGTACTTTAGAAGTTGTTGTTTAATAGCTTTCTCCATTATTTTTGATATAACTGAAAGCAATGCGACTGGTCGATAGTTGATAGGCAGGGTTCTCTTACCTTTCTTTGGAATAGGCTGGACTCGCGCCGTCTTCCAGCAAGATGGAAATATTCCTTTTTTGTAGGATAAGTTGAAAAGTCTACAAAATACTGGTGTTAGTTCATCGGCGCACCTCTCGAGAACTATAACAGGAATTGCATCTGAACCAGCAGCTTTCTTGACGTCGAGCCATTTCAGGATTCGTTTGACGGGACGCTGACGGAACACGATTTCACTCATTTCGGATTGAACTGCAGGAATGTACAGATCCATAGACATGCAAAACAAATGTATTGTAGATTAATCATATGAATGTTATTAGGTTGCCAAGCAACGGCGCAGGCTACGACCTTCCGTCATTCACTACCTTTATGTGGCGCAATGGATTTTCCCCCACGTCTCATCCCGCTATCGAAGGACGATCACGGGGCTGCAGTGATACTAGAGACGTGGATATGATTACAGGTCGACAAGATAGGCTGGTTCCCTGACGATTGCGAGCGAGTGTTAGTTTGACATGTTTACGGTCCTCTTGCTAAATAAATATGGTGTAAAATTTACCACTTCTTATTATTTCAATAACGCATATACAGGGTGCTGATAAAGTCTGGAATAATCGATTTTTCTTGAAAACGCAAAACTTTTTCGAAAAACGCTCGTACCCGTCGATTTTATTTTATTCTTTGAAATTTTTTGGCGTTCTTCAATATTATACCGGATGCGCCAAAAACGCTAGGCAAGTGTCAACTTCACTTTTTCAAATAGAACACCCCTTTTTTTCTCCAATATTCAGATTCCTCTCTAAACTCTAGACAAGTTTCATATAACATATTGTATGGCTAAAGTCAACAGTAATTGAAATACAGGACCAACAATAAAAATCAAGGTATAATTTTAAGGACTAGGTATTTACCTTCTTACCGGTTTCTACATAATAACTTAGTTACGTAAATGTCAAAACATTTAATATTTACTCCAAAGTTGTCACTTTTACCCATAAAAATGTTTCTAACGGAAGCTGAGAGAATCGAAATATTAATAATAGTAGGATGTGGAGATCGAAAGAGAACACAAATAGAAGTTTGTGAGTATTTTAATGATAAATATCCAAATAGAGAACACATAAATCAGGCAACTGTTTCCAAAATTGTTAAGAAGTATAATGAAGTTGGTCACGTTAAGGATAAACCTAGAAGTGGACGACCTAAAATTTCCGACGATGTCAAACTTGATATTCTAGTTTCGTTGGAAGAGAGACCACATTCGAGCACAAGAAGCATTTCTCAAAATGTTCAAAATATCCACGATTCAACGGTGGCAAAGTTCCTGAAAAAGGAAAAATAGCATGCATATAAATGTCAAGGAGTACAGGAACTTTTGGAAGGCGACCCTGACAGAAGGAATGAGTTCTGCGAAATTCTCATGGATAATTACTTGATTAACGATGCATTATTTCCGAGTAACATAATTTTTTCCGATGAGGCTACTTTTTTCTTGGATGGCATGGTAAATCGTCAAAATTGCCGGTATTGGTCCAGCGAAAATCCCCATTGGTTCCGAGAAATTCATACCCAGCGGCCGAGAAAAATTAATGTATGGGCAGGAATAATTCGGGATACTGTTATAGGACCCTATTTTTTTGAGGAAAATTTGACTGGCCAGAGATATTTGCAGTTTCTTGAAGAAGACCTCGCTCCAGCGTTGATTGCCCTATTTCCCGATCGGAACATTCCTGACTCACATGATACAACTGTGTGGTTTCAGCAGGATGGTGCACCAGCCCACTATTCGGTCGAAGTCCGTAGATACCTGAATGAGTTATTTCATCATCATTGGATAGGTCGACGGGGTGAAATAGAGTGGCCTGCGAGGTCCCCCGACTTAACGCCATTGGACTTCTTTCTGTGGGGCTTAAGGAAAGGGTTTACAAAAATAAACCAGAAGATATTGATGTTCTCAAAACGCGTATGACAACAACCATAAGACAAATTACCCCAGAAATTGTACATAATGTACAGTTAGAATTTGTTGAGAGATTGGGACATTGTAGAGCCGTAAATGGACACCATTTTCAACACTTACTCAAATAATTTTTTAGATTGTTCACTGTATTACCAATTTCCTGTTAGAATTTTTTTTCTAGCCTAAGTATTTGTCATGGAAAACAAGCTTTAAAATACCTAGACCTTAAAATTATACCTTGATTTTTATTGTGGGCCCTGTATTTCAATTACTGTTGACTTTAGCCATACAATATGTTATATGAAACTTGTCTAGAGTTTAGAGAGGAATCTGAATATTGGAGAAAAAAAGGGGTGTTCTATTTGAAAAAGTGAAGTTGACACTTGCCTAGCGTTTTTGGCGCATCCGGTATAATATTGAAGAACGCCAAAAAATTTCAAAGAATAAAATAAAATCGACGGGTACGAGCGTTTTTCGAAAAAGTTTTGCGTTTTCAAGAAAAATCGATTATTCCAGACTTTATCAGCACCCTGTATATAAATATTATTATACCACTGGATGCAACCCCGCATTTCTAAACACGAGCCACCGCTGCAGTCTATTGTATTAATGTATATTGCAATCTTTAGAAATTACAATTTCTTCGAATGTACCATTGTGTCATTTCTTCCACTGCTGGCATTGTGATGCCAGGAAAATATAATTAAAAATGTTGTACAACACATTTTATTGTTGATAAATCCAGGTATTTCCAATATAATAAATTTAATGAAAAGTTGTTATACTGATTTACTGATTACAAAATCAAGGTAATAATTAGTTACTTAGCACGTATGAAGAATGTTAGTGATGGTTATACTATTTTTTATACGACTAATATGTAGATTTCTTCGAATATTACACTCACGCACAATTTTTCCAATAAGAAAAGTGGTATTATCGAAAAGTTACTGCGGAAACACCACATTGTCTAGACAGGTCTACTCGGCAATATCTATATCAGGCGAACGAAGAAGAATAAATTTGAGAAAAAAACTTTATAAGTGAAAAGAGTTTAACTTTTGTCTGCCTTGTGCAAACTTCATTTGTGAACAACCCTGTATAGGATGGACATAAGCATCCCACTATACCAAGTGGAAGTTCTTGCCATATAAGCGTGTGCACAACAGAATCTTGTAACTACCACGACCAAAAGATATATACATCCTATCGAACAGCCTAGCTTCTCTTAAGGCTCTGAACTCCAATCGGTTTACATCAAAACTCACATTGGAGCGCTTTAATAATCTAAAAGAACTGACGACGAGGAGGAACAGGGTAGAACTCTTGTGGGTTACTGGTCACTCTGGAATAATAGATACTGAAAAAGCGGACAAATGAGTTGAATCCGCTCAAAATCTCTGGGGCCTTGAACCGGCCTTCGGGATATCAATACACGCAACGAACACGACATTAGATAGATGAGCGCAAAAACAACATCTTTCTCGATGGCAAGGGTTACCTGATGAAATACACGCACTAGTTGAAATTAGAAAACCATCGAAGATACTATCGAATGGGATGCTAACTCTAACGTGGTCCCAGCTAAGACATGTGAGTGGTTTGTTCATAGGCCACTGTCACTTGCGAGAGCACCTTCAATGGATGGGAACTTAGAATGGAATCCTTGAATGCAGGGGCATAGATGACGGAACTGCCTTCCATATAATATACATCTGCGATGCGCTGACTCACAGAAGACTTAAGGTCTTCCACAACCTCCGGTATGATGGTAGAAGGATATTGGAGCTCATAGAAGAAACAAATATTTTCTAACAAGATTGGGGTGCGCAATAAGCCAGAAGGTTGTAGGGATAGAAGTTTGGGACACACCCCCGACCTCCGTCTTTAACCAACCAACCAACCAACCAACCCTGTACAATATTCATTAAAAATGTGCTCTCCTGAAAAGGTTTTACTTGTGCATTCTTCCGCTTCATTATCGATACCGTTCATTTGCTGAAGAGTGTTCCTTCATCTTTCTTTCAAGAATCTTTCTTCTTCTTTCTTTCAAAAACTTTCCAACGGCAATAGGAGTTTTGTCAAGCATTATTTTCGACATCTAAGAATATCCAATTTTCAACCCGCTAGCTTAAGTTTTAAGTTCACTGATATTTTAATTAGCGCTAGCGGATTCTTTGATGTTTTGTTAGTTGGACCAATTAAATTCAAATCTAATGAGAGTGTAACAAATTTTAGCAGATTTGGGTCGAATACTTTCAAGGACTTTAAAATCTGCTTTTAGCATTGGTTTAAGTACATTTTAGTTCAACTAATAATGAATTACAGGAAATCCTGAATATTTTATCCGGGATGCGAACTTAACGAATGATACCATATTTCGTCAAGGAAAGTTCTATAAATATTTTACAATAAATTTAAGATAAGCTGAAGTTTTGCTTATATAAAATTGTATGACTGATCCAAAAGTAGGGCAAAGGGATGAGTTAATCCCCTAGGAGAGGTAAATGTTACCTTTAAAATCTTAAATGGGAAGGGGTGTCAAATCTATTTCCAGTAAGTAGTACTTATAAGCGCTGACTTTACCCTTGGCAAAGAATTGGAAAGGGCATCGCCCGGAGTGACTATCTACATACTCCCTAATCAGTGGCGGTTCTTCCACAGGAGCACATGCGCACGTGCACCCCCAAAACAAAACGAATAAAAAATATTAATTTATATTCATTGAATATTATTTATCGTATAAAGTCCGACCCTCCCTAATATTTTATCGTACCGTCAAACTAAAATAGTTCGATCCTCCCTAATATTTTATCATCCCGTCAAACCAAACTATATAGATCCGGCAACCGTGCCTCGGTCGAGGTGCGATGCGATTAAGTTTCTCTGTAGTAACAGGTGGCGGGTGGCAGCGAGGGATAGCGGGGCTATGACGATTTAACATGGAAAAGGCGCATAGTTTTTGTGTGCACCGCACCGCGCTATTGTCTGTTCGTGCATCTAGTTGGAAATTCGAGCGTGTATGTTGTAATATTTTAATATTATATATTTATTAAGTTAAAATGAATAGTTGACGGTGGACTATTTAAGAAATAACTTTAGCTCTTTGAGTTTGGAGCAAAAAATTGAAGTGAAGAATGCGGGAACACCTAATCCCGAAATTAATTTAACGCAGACCATATATGAAAAAAAATTATAGAGGGTATTCCAAACTTAATGAGGCTCTTATTGATCAATTTTCTACAATTAAGAACCGAAGAATGGACTTTACGTTTAAGCACTATTGTGTAAGGTCGATTAATGTTGTGTATTTCGATAAATGATACTCGATATGATTTTAAATCATTTTATTTAAGGATTTAAACTAAAAAACACTGAAAATATGAAGAATGCCAACTTGTCAGTCTCGTGGCTCGATTCGTTCTCGTCATAAAACAGTTAACTATTGTTCTCGTCTTGGTTGCGCCTAATGACGTAGCCGTAGACGGCGTAGTGGTATTAGACATCATTCGGTTTTCTTGATAACTCGTAGATGGCGGTAGTAAGTAGTATTGGACATCATTCGGTTTTCTTGATAGCTCATAGATAGCTTTAGTAGTATTAGTAGTGGACTGTTTAAATATTGTTACGAGGGTTACATGCGACGACGTTAAGATCCGACAGCTATTCACACTAAGAAAACCTTTCTTATTTTCCAAAAGTTGTATTTCCTTGTGTAAAATTAAAAAATAAATAAAAATATGTTTTACCTAACGCATTTATTTTCTTATTACTTTTTTCTTCCTACTTTTAAAACACCTAGAAAGTAATTGTTTGGTCGTTACATAAAAATAAATTTAAAAAATAAATAATAAAAATAATTTCACAATACCTGTGAACCCCCTCTATCATAGGTCACGAACCGCCACTGTCCCTAATCATTCTACTAAAAGAGTTAGTTACAGTTACAACTCGCCAGTGAGTAACCGCCTTTATAACCAGATTTAAAATTTAATATGGTACGCAATATCGAAAGTACGTTATGCATGTACGTACCTACGTTGTACCCGGAGTTTACTGTATTATTACCATGTTTAATAAAACTCAGCCCTTTTCAACGACGAAAAATTTGTTGCGTACTGTGCTGATAAGAAATATCCGTTTTCGTATGCAAATGACATCTGATATCTTCGTAATTGACAATTAATATTCATCGAGTCTTCCCTTGACCACCCCCCGAGAGCATCTCACTGGGAAGCACAGGCAGACGACAGCTGATTGAACTACGGTATTAAAGTCAGTTAATCGGGACGAAATTGCTTTTCGTCGTGCCTAAATCGAGTACAAGGGATTTAAAAATTAAAAAAAAAAGAGATCGGTTATTAACTGTACGTCCGTAATAAATTAGGATTACGATAGAAACTTTTGAACATAATTATGAATATTGTTTCGTCCTCACATTCTGCTGTATATACAGGATGATTGATGCTAGATGGCCTATTAGACGTTTATGAAGAACAAGTTTACTGATGATATGAAAATTTTGTAGCTTATGATAAGTAGACTATTTTAAAAATATTTTCAGCCCTGCTGCGCTGCCACTTCTACTTGAAAGTGTTAGCAACTTTGATAATTTTAGCGGAACATCCGGAGTATTTTTTTTTTAGAATCTCTATTAATTTCATGATATTAAAACGTTAATATACACTTAGCAGCAAAAATAACGCACAACCAAAAATTATGCTCAATTTCAAACGTGATTTTCTCGCGAACCGATAATCGATTTCACTAATTTTTTTTTTTGAACTGTAACTTTTTCTTTGGTAATTGCACTGTGATAGAATTTTTTTATTCAGATTTCAGTTGTAGGCTTATAGAGGGTGCAAAACTGAGAATAGCTTCTTATGTTAAATTTGAGGCACCCTGTAGGGAGCATTAGCAACAACAACGGGCGTATGATGAACTCATACTGTAGCCTCATGTTTTCTAAATATTTTGTTCCTTTAATTTCTCTGATATCTGTAATATCAAAGAAAATACACAGTTTTATACCAGAACATGTTCTGCGCAGTGCAAAATACATGAAACAACTTTATTTAATGGAGGCTCTGTTATGTTTTGAGTTGAAATTTCCTTAACAGCACTTACGGATATCGTATCTACACGTGGGGGTTCTTTAAATAGCGAGAGGTATAATATCAGTGACATTTTGTCTTAGCGCGTTGTCCCTTTCGCTCCGTACATTGGGAATCATTTTTTACTAATGCACGATAACGCAAGACCTCATGTTGCGCGCATCGTCAATGAATATTTACATGAAGTAAATATTCGAACTCTAAATTGGCAACCGCGCAGTCCCGATTTGAATCCTATAGAACACTTATGGGATATTATTGGTAGGGCACTGAGAAAACATCAACCCCCTCCTGTCAACCTGCAAGATGATGACTTAACCAAAATGAACAATTTAATATCGAGTATGCCGATGCAATTTGAAGCAGTCATTAGAAGTAGAGGTGGGAACACGCGATACTAATGTACTTTTTTTGCTATTTATTGTTAATTATTGTTAGTCTTATTCTTAGTTTAGTGTTGTCAAAATGTTATTTTAATTAAAAAAAAAACATGTTCTGGTATAAAACTGTGTATTTTCTTTGATATTACAGATATCAGAGAAATTATAGGAACAAACTATTTAGAAAACATGAGGCTACAGTATGATTTCATCATACACCCGTTGTTGTTGCTAATGCTCCCTACAGAGTGTCTCAAATTTAACATAAACAGCTATTCTCATTTTTGAACCCTGTATGTATAAGCCTAAAACTGAAATCACAGTGCAATTACAAAAGAAAAAAGCTACAGTTCAGTTCAGAAGAAAAATTAGCGAAATCAATTTATGGGTTAGCGAGAAAATCAAGTTTGAAAATAAACATCATTTTTGGCTGTGCGTTATTTTTGCTGCTAAGTGTATATGAACGATTTAAAAGATATTATGAAATTAATAGAGATTCTTGATTTTTATCGTAATTTCAAAACCCTGTAGGAAAATTGAAGTAATTTTATTTACATACTATTTCTTGTAATCTTTAATGTATTCTAAACATTTTGATTTTTGATTCATTCCATTATCTCATTTCTGCTGCGTGCTGCAAAATTTTAAATGAAACGCTGTTTTGAAGCCAATTTTTATTAAAAAAAACAAACACTAGGCATATCATAAAGTTAATTAACAACAACAATTTTAATATCGTATATTTCCTCCTCTTGCAGCAATTACAGCTTGCAGTCTTCGTGATATCGAACGAATAAGGTTACTTATCCATTCTTAAGGGATAGCCTGATATTCTTCGGTCAGCGCCAGTCGTAAGTCTTGCAAGGTTTATGGTTGTACAGTAGGGTGGAACGAAAAAACGAAGTTTTGATTTTTAATTTGTAATAGCGCGGAAAAGTTGCCTTTTGGTGTAAGTAAGATTTTAAAAAAATATGAAAATTATTGGAGCACGTTTTGAGGTGCCGCAAGGACGATAAAGTTTCATAAAATTACATTTTTCACTAGATTTTCAAGTTTTTGTAAGTATTTTTTAAATATTTTTTTTTACTTCAAATACCGCCTAAAAAGCAGTTTTTATATCAAAAAAGACATATAATTTTTTTTAAAACTTATTGCATTACGTCTTGAGGTGCCGCAAGGGCGGTAAAGTTTTATAAAAGCACACATTTGAAACTTTTTCAAAGATTGTTACGTGTCTCGATTATGTAATAAAAAGTGTCAAATAGGCGTTTTAATATGAATAGAAATATTAAAACAGTTTAATTATTGCACTGGCTGGCATCTGGAAGCATGAGTCATCGCCGTAGCGGTTTGGTGGGGCGTGGGCGTGTGACAAGCTCAGATCAGTGTAATGTAAACGCGTCAGTCGCTTTAATTACCGAGTTCAGTTGAGTTAGCGTGTATTGTCTAACAGATTAGCGTAATATTTTGTTAGTTTGTGTGCTTGTGCTACTTTATTTTTGTGAGTTAAAATGGCTCAGTCTAAACAAGTAAAGACAAGACGAATGACGGAATGTCCTATTTTTGGAACATTTAGTGATTTGTGTGAAGTTGTACTGCCTACTTACGAAGATGTAATGAAGTGCTACTGTTTTATTAGACATAACCTGAAAGTTGTGTCATTGAACGAGAAGGATCCTACTGTAAGTGAAATATCTGATACTTTAATCCCAAAAATAGAGCAAATTTGGTCAAGAGCTTCTATTCCCGTTGTTTCAAACCTTAGAATTTCACAAATGATAAGAGTTTATCATGCTAAATATAGGAATTTATTAAGGTCTAAAAGTAGAAAAGGGTCAGATACGTTTGACTCAAACCTCGCAAAATTTAGAGAAGAAGCTGAACGTTTATTTGATATTGCTGCCTGCAAGTGTCAAGACTATGATACTTGTAGTTGTATAAAAGGAAAAAAAGTGCCACTTTTAGAACGAGAGTTTCTAAAAGATCAACGCTCGACCAGGAAAATGGTTATAAGTATTATTTATTTCAGAAGAGCATGTTTCACTAATAGAGGAACCAAACTCAAAGTTTTTAGGCCACGTAACACCGAAATCTGGCACTGGAAAAGACATTGCAGACAGTATATTGAAGTTTGTTAAAAATAGAGAACACAACGAACAACTTGTGAATTTTTCTGCTATTGGGTGTGATGGAACCGTTGTAAATACTGGACATAAAAATGGTGTGATCTCTTTGATGGAAAATAAAATAGGAAGACCTTTACAATGGTTAGTGTGTTTGTTCCATGGAAATGAGCTACCTTTGCGACATCTTTTTTGCCATTTAGATGGTAAAACGAAAGGACCCAATGAGTTTAAAGGCGAAATAGGTCAGCAGCTGGAAAACTGTGCGAATCTTCCCGTGGTTACTTTCTTGCCAATTGAAAATAACCTACCTCTTCTGGAGAACATTAATGATTTAAGTACAGATCAGAATTATTTATTGGATATTTGTATGGCTGTATCAAGTGGAAATTGCTCACTAGATTTATCTTTAAGAAACCCTGGAAAAATTGCTCACGCCAGGTGGCTTACGCTAGCAAACCGTGTACTGAGATTGTATGTGGCAACTGAAAATCCAACTGAAAACCTTAAGACTCTGGCTGAGTACATTGTGAAAGTGTACGCACCTGTTTGGTTTAACATTAAGTTAAAACCTTCTTGTACTTATGGTTCCAAACATCTGTTTAAAATTATCTCATATTCACGCTATCTCTCTGATGATTTGAAGAACGTTCTTGACCCGGTTATTCAAAGAAATGGGTACTTTGCTGCTACAGAAAATCTTCTTTTGACCATGCTATGCGATGAGAACAAAATTGTCAGAGAACTTGGTTTACGTCGTGTTTTAAAAGCTAGGACAGAAAGTAGAGACGGAATCAGGAAATTTACAGTTCCAAAGATAAACTTTGACGCAAAGGATTACATCGACATGATATCATGGGCTGAGAATGACGTAACTGAACCCCCTTTGGTAAATCATGTTTCTAGTGACTCCCTCAAAGAATTTATACAGAAGACATCTGAAGCTCAACCAAATAGTAAAAGGGACCCGCTTTTCGACTTTCCCCGGCTTCCTTGTCACACGCAAGCAGTGGAAAGAGCTGTAAAACTGGTGACCGAATCGGCTCAAAATGTCTGTGGTTCAATCGCAAGAGAGGGCAAAAATTGGCTCACGCGAGTGCATGCCTAAATTTAATACAAAGAAACAGTTTAATGTGTCAATGACGTCAGAATAATGTGTCAAAATAAATATTTAGCAACTGATATGACAAGCGTTTATTTTAACCTTATTTACTACTATTTGTAACAAAAATGTTCGCTAAAGTTTTAATTTTGTAAAAAATACAAACTTTTTGACATTAAAAAATATTTTATTATTATTATCATATTTTCTAATTAAATATTTTTTTCTCATTCTAATAGTTAAAATTGTATTTACAACTATCTTTTGTAACCTTATGTGTCCGAGAAATTCATAAAAAAAAAATTATCAAAGTTTATAATTTTTCAATTTTTAAAATTTTTTTACCAACTACAAGCTCTTTGCGGCACCTCAAGATAATGTAGTACAGCGACCAATTTTTTTCTTTTTCTTTTTGAACCTAAAAGGCAACTTTTCCTCACTATTACGAAACTTAAAAACAAAAAAAGTTAAAAAAGGCCATTTTCGTTCCACCCTATTGTACAGGACGACGACAAACGGTCCTTTTAAGTTGATACCAGATGTTCGATTGAGTTTAGATTCGGGGTACATGCGGACCATTTCAATCTTGAAAGTCCAACTTCATCCAGATATTCGCTCACTACATGTGCAACGTGAAGTCTAGCATTATCATGCATTAATGTAAATTGGTTCCCAATGAAAGGAGCTAATTGAACAATAACTTCTTGGAGCATTTCCACAATGTAACGATGGGCGATTAGAGCTAAATAAATACAAGATTGGTGCGTGCTTCGGTAGAAATACCCATGACATACATTTTCTACAAATAACATCATTCGATTTCAAATTTTGCAGCTCGCAGCAGAAATGAGATCATGGAATGAATCAAAAAACGAAATGTTTAGAATACATAAAAGATGACAAGAAACAGTATTTAAATAAATGTATTCACTTCAATTTTCCTACAGGGTGTTTTGAAATTACGACCAAAAACAACAGTTTGATTTACTCCTGTATAATATAGCCTAATCGAAAAATGTTACTTTATAAAATAATTAACAAAAAAACACAATAAATTGATCTACAAACTTTGTTATCAGTTTGTAGATGAAAATCGCATGAAAAAAAATAAAAAGTTTTAAAATATCAAACTTGACCAATGGTGGCGGAATTTTGTGCAGACGAGTATATAATGCGTCAAAAAGGAGTAACATGTAACTTTGTCAATAAATTCTTAGCATGATAAACAACCGCCGAAATAATATCTCCACAGGGTTTTTAAAGCGTAGAATTAAAAAACATAAATTGTTTTATCCGGTATAATATTACCCTATCGAAGATGACCTATCAAGGAGAAAAATTTATTACATTCCTAATTAAATTATCTATAAAATGGCAAAAGAATTGTAAACATCGGATTGGAACCAAAAAATCCAGAATGGCAGTTTTTTGTCTAGGAGTTTAGTATGTTCAAAAATATGTGATATGTGTAAACTTTTACAATTCTGCTACACATTTACCTAACTTCACCTTATAGGTAAAATATTGTTTCATGAAAAATGGATATAACTTAATGACTGCGGCCTGGGCCATCCCATTATTTATGACCGTTTGTTATTATTATGTGGAAAGGACCGGATTGTAATAATTATAATTAAATATCAGGTAGGTTAGGTTGATTAATTTATTTTTAAATATCTTTTTGTGGTAAAATTTGTTAGTTTTTGAGGAATGGTTCAAGAATTGTCTTTTACCAAACATTCCTTAGAATAGCGTGATAGTAATGGACAATGTGAGCTATCACAGTCGCTAATTACATAAAGCTCCAAGCTCAAATAATACAAAATTGGAGATTCAGAACGACATGGCGGCGAATGATATATATTTTGAAGAAAGTTATAAAAAAAGTTATCTTTTTGAAGTTTTAAAGACATTCTGTTTAAAAAAAGTATATGTTTGTGACACATTGGCAGAAGAAATTGGACGGTTACGGCTCACACCCTATTATTACATTTTTAACCACATAGACTATAGAGCATATGTGGCACCAGTTAAAATCACTGGTTAGGTAGTTGGAAAAATTCAGTCCGTCACATAATAACTGTAGAAAATTCGTATATTAGTCTGGATCGTATAATTAATCCAATTATAATTAATTTTGATTAGGATAGCGATAGCGAAACAGAACTATCTATAGAATAACATTATAAATGTAAATAAATATGACTAGCAATATTTAAAAAAAATGTTATTTCATTTGATTACATTAATATAATCATATCATTACTTGTTTTCCTTAGTCCGTCCCTTCATACTTCACTTGTTTATTGCCAAGCTCTTATCGACACAATGGGACCAACCCAGGAAATCATTAAGTCGTATCCAATTTTCGTGAAACGTACTGTATCAATAAATAATCATGATGTATGCATTCCCTTTTTATAAGTTAAATTATCTTCAAGCTTTATTCATATAACTAATCAGGTGACACCGTTGTCTTCTTTCCGGTCAAGGATGGCATCTTTTCCACATGAACCCTTCATATTTAAACGGAATATACATTTTTTATAAGATGGCAGGTATATATGCTTTCGGTGCACTTCAATAATGCTGAATATTTTACTTTTCCTCCGGGGAGATATAAAAGATTTGTCACTGGCAGTTCATGTTCGACGCCGACTCTATAATCGCTGATAAGAAATAATGGTTTTCGTATGTAAATGTAGTCTGGTATCTCCGTAACTGAAAGCCGTAAATGACAATTAATATTCATCGGGTATACCCTTGACCACCCGCGGGAGCCGCTCCATGAGTAGGGCAGGCACACGACGGTTGATTGAACTGCGGTATTAGAGTTAGCTAATCGCGACAAAATTGCTTTTCAACGTGCTGATGTCTTGTATACGAAATATTCAATAATTTGCTTTAGATTATTTGATACGCTCGAAACTTTGACCGTTTTGGGCCGATTTATTGGAAATAAATTCGACTATATTGCCGTTAGGGAATGCAATCTTTAAGCACCCGGGATTCCCGGGATTATACCATATCTGTAGAATTTATTTTTTATTTTCGTGCCCCAAGGTCTATATCATATCATAAAATGATATTATACAGGGTTTCCTGCAAGGTATGCTATACTAGGTACACCAAATAAAGTGGCCTATTAGAAGTATCTCGAGAACTAAATGAGATTTTATTTTGAAAATTTGGCTGTGGCTATAAGAGTTGGTTTTCTATATGAAATTGGATGATGCTGTGTTGCCGGATCATACCGAAAGTGGTAGCAACTTCGAAATTTTAAATGAATTACCCTATATATTATATTTTTTTGGAATCTAGGTAAAAATCTAGAACAGTTTTCTGTATAATATCATATACCTATCTTTAAGAGTTCTTGAATTATAAATAATTTTGTAATATTTTAACGCCGTATCGGGACCTGAAAAGAAAATCATATCTTTTAGCGATTACAGCTAGAAAGCTGAAATTTTGACAATAGGTTCACAATACCATCGAAATTTTATAATTTTTAACGGTATTTAGTTAGTTTTATACAATTTTAATTATATATGTAAACAAAAATATTGGCAAATTGGTTTTTAACCCTCATATTTAAAACTCCATAGGTCGAAAGTAGCTCAGGCGATTCTTATATTACTTACATTAGTATTTTTTTTTAATTTCGAAAAATATAATTTTAAGATATTAAATTTGTTTCTGACTTGCCCCGTATAATTTAAACGTTAATAGAAGGATTAGCTTTGTTCGGGATTGTTCGACTGTGTTTTTAAATACAAATATGACTATACTAACGAACAAACCCGAACAAATATACAAGGGCATAGATTGCTGCGTCCTGATTTTGAAATAAAAAAAATAATTTTATAATTGGATAACTTTTACCACAACGCATTAAACAATGAACTGCCAAACTTGTTTTCAGATCTATTAAGAAGTAAACTCAAAGTTACTATCTCACAAATTACATATATGTATGTATTTTAGGGATGTGTTACAACGGTTACATGTTTCGCCCAACTGGTCATCATCAGACCTATAATTTTTCCAAATAACACCGAAGATAAAACCACGAAATAACGCCTCTAAATTACCTTAAAATAAAATCAACACTACAATACAAATAAACAACTAATAAATACCAACAGCTACATTTAAAAAAAAATATGGGCTCATTAATATCCACTTAAAATTATTGAAATTGAAAGTTATAATGTCAAAATACTAAAAAACTGTACATCTTCAAAAATATAACATTTAAAAAAGTGGCGAAGGGAATCATCCGGGATTGATCAGCAAATGATAGCCCATATTATGTGCTCTTATGCTCGTTACATGAAACGTCTGCGTGTTTCGGCCTCTGATGGAAACGAGCAAAATTACGTTAAGTGACTGACTTTACTGGAGTTTTCATGTAACGCTCCGAATCTACTTTGCACTTACTGAATTAACAACGACATAACTTTTACTACAAAATAAAAAAAATTTTATTACAAATAAGGTACCATAGCGGCTAGCTACAGTACATGATCAACAAAAATACGAATGAAAGTAGAATCCTCAATTATAAAAAAAAATAAACAATCGATATGTTACTTATTAAAGCACGGCAAGCTATTATGGCAACGGCTATTACAAAGTACGCTATTTTTTTACAGATACACTTATTCCTAGTAAACTGTTGTTTGCTAGGTTTACATGAACATTTCAGTATGTCTAGACCACCTGATTCCAATGACACAGCTTCTCTTAAGCTGAGTGATTTTTCCTCTTTATTAAGAAATGCTGAACGCGCAACTAGGGAATCCAATCCCGCGGGATTGACATTGCGGAATTAAACGATGTTTAGAAACAAACATTAAATCAACTATATTATTAAAAATTAAATGTCAAAATGTAAAAATCAAAATTTAACACTTCATTCACGCACGATCGAACAGGACTCTTCTTGGCTTTAGTTATTTCCAGGTTTTCAAGTAAATCCAACTTTTACCTTCATGACAATCATGCAGAATGTTTACATTTTCAGATGCCGAAAAAGTATGTACCGACTCCAGCAAATGGTTCGCGAAGGCTGATTTAATATTACTTATGTCCGTATTTCGGTATTTGTGAAATAAACTAAGGTATTCATGAACTCTAGTGGATATTTTTGTACCTGATTGACCTAAGTACACCGCTGAACAATCATCACACTGCAACGAATATACCCCATACTTCGAGAGATGGTCTTTAATTCTTATCAGATGTTGTTGAGAGTGTTGTCAGTTTTAAAAGCCAGTGGAATATTAAAAAGCTTAAAAAAACTTTGCTATAAAGAAATATATAATACGTGTGTTTTGAGATATTTATTTAAGCATTTACTTTTACGTGAAATATTTTTTTTTAAATGCATCGAGTAAAACTTTTTGTTTTTTTACATCAATTACTATTGTATAATACTGAAAAGGTGAATTCGTACAAAACCGTATTTAAGAATTCGAAAATTTTATTCAAATCCGTTGCGTCTCTTTCGAGCTATAGAGTTTTGAAAATGAGGTTAAAAAAACGTGTTAGCCGATCTTGTTGTTGACTAGTTTATAGCTATTTTTCCTAATTGTATCCTGATTATAGGCACACACTTCAAGTGAACCAGCTATAGAAGATTACTTTAATTTACACTTATTAAACCGGTATTTAACGAGTTCCCAACTGCACCCGCGGCTAAGTAGGAAACAAGTTCGGCCATAAATAATTGGCCATTAGCTACAATTATAGGGGTAACATTTGCGCGCCCGTTTAAATTATGTACCGCCTACTTTCGGGGCACACTGTAACTATTACACTAAATAATCTCACTTTAAGGTATTTGATAGTGATCGTTATCCATCTAACGATATTAGAGCACTTAGTTGCAAGCGCTGAAAGCCTATATTTGAGTTATACAGGGTGCTATGGAAATGGCTTATTTTGTTTAAATGGATGATCATTCCTTAGGTTTCCTACATACTTTTTAAATCGAATGTCTTAGGTATAATCCTCCTTACAATACTCGACATGCTGCCACGTGCAACGCCATACAAATCTGTTTTCAGTTAGCAAGTGTATTTAAGTCAGTAGACTAGCAGTGATGCCAGATCACAACGGGTGCTTCGACCTTGCCTTAGCTATATTAATAATGTACATATTAGCGTGAATAATTATACTTGACAAAATTAAATTCTTTTTGATTAACGAGCACCTATTGTACACCCCCCACTTATCGGGTGATCTGAGAAATAATAATTTTCCCATACATTGGTATTTGATATTAATACCACCTGAAGAGTATAGACTTTTTAATTTTGATTTATTCAAATAACGTCTGTTCAGATTGTGTTGGACTGCTAAGAGATGGTGCTGCGTGCTGTGTTCTCTCGACTACCGTTGATAATGCAGCGTGAAGTATTAGAGTCTTCTCCGATGATAGGTATGTACACCTACCCTGTACTGACGAGAACAAAAGAGTTCGAAACCGGTCTGCAGGTGGTTACATCCTATCAATGGAAAAAGCTTCCTTTTCTTGGTAGTAGGTACCATTCAATCTGAAATAATAATTTAAAGTGCTACTGTGTAGACAAAAATACGCCCTTATTGTATGAGATATCATCGGGTGGTCTGGGAAATAATAATTTTCCCATACATTGGTATTTGATATTAATACCACCTGAAAAGTAAAGACTTTTTAATTTTAATTTTAATTTTGCTGTTTTTTTTTTTGTTTGTTTTTTTAAGATCAAACAAAAGCACTATAGGAAAAATCCTTTAGGGCACTCTGTGTTTCGTCCTCACATTATGTTAGATATCAAGGAATAATTGCATTTTTTTACATTTTCTTTATTTATGTTACAATTTAGTTGCATTCAAAATTACGCGGTTTTAATTACAGTTTTTTTTTCACATATTTATGTACATGCTATACAACTTTCTCACTAGTCCTCGTACCATACCTTTTCCCATCCTTTTTCCTCTAAGTATCACCGCGGTGCGACGTCACTACGATGTGATGTACGGGCTAGACGGAGAAAGCACACACTCATTAGTCGACCTTTCGACAGTACAGATACAATCTTTCACCGACCATTTTGGGGAAGATATTTTCGTGGACCATTTTCCACCCAAGTGATCAAGTCATCCTTACTTTCCTTTAAGGTAAGTTGTAAGCATAATTTCATTCACTTAACATTTGCGCTATACTAAAGTTGCCAGGTTGAGACGGGCGGATTTGGGAGCGAGGAAGATCGAGGTTATTAGGGATCAGCGGAACCCTAAAAAATTACAGTCCACTATCTCAGGGCGGCTAAGAACGCCCCATTAATTTGGTCCTTCGAGCCGGATACTGACCTAGATTTCGATTTTCTTTCTGTTCTCAATTTCCCTCTTCAGTTTCGCAACTTAATTAATTTTGAATGCAACCTTTTGCGATATTTTACTTTGAGTTATTACTTGCTATTACAGTACTAATTACATTTCTACATTTTCTTATTTTCCTGCATACTATTTTACTATAATTTTCTACATATTTTTGCTATTATTCGCTGATATCGTGGTAATTTTGCTATTTTTCACTATATTTTGCTACTTTTACTATTCTTGCCGTATATCGAGTGAATATAATCTGCAAAATACTACCAATTAATTGTTTCTTTATCATTTTTTCCGAATTGCATAACATAAAACGGTTCATATTTAATGCGTTAAATATTTTATTCATTGATATTTACAGAAGACGAAATTTAGTTAGTGTCATTTTAGCGTTCCAGCCGATATTTCAGGAGCGCAAAACGAGGTTCTCTTATCAGCTGTACTACCTGTGGTCAGTTTTTTTATGCATGAGCTGCTTGATTTATTTTATAATTTTTAAAATACATTTGCAATTTGAACTTTGACTTCAAAACAGAACGTATTCTTTCCTTTTCTTTACAGGCTTTGATTTACCGGGTCACTTCGAAAAGTTTACTTACATATTTTGTTTACTATTGCTATAACTGGATAATATTTCTTGCTTTATTATTTACTTTACATATTACAAAATACAATTAGCCATTACTTATAGAATTTTACTGATTTTCATTACATTATTTTTAATTACAATTTAAAATGTCAACTGACAAAGTATTAAAAGCAAAAGCCTTGAGGCAGACTGCCATTTCACAACTGAATTTAATTATTGATGCTGCTGTATCAGCTCAAACTGATGAAGCACAATTAAATGCTTTTAAAATTCGCCACAGAAGTCTAAGTAAAATACAAAAAGACTTTGAAAAACATCATAATACGTTACTTGCTTTACAAGCCGCGAAACCCGATGAACTAAAAATTGAAGAAAAAACCGGAATTGATTTTGATAAACGTTGCCATGAAGTCGAAACGATTTTTTATGAGCTATTTGAGCTGCCATTAGAAGAAAATGGCGTATTAGACACTTCAATTCATCCCCTTTGTTCACATAATCAACATGCAAATGTTCGGGAACGTGCGATTTTGCCTAAAATACAACTGTCTGTCTTTAAAGGTGATATTACTGCTTTTCCTACATTTAACCAAACATTTTCTACTTTAATACATCATAATCGTACTTTGAGTAACATTGAAAGATTTAATTACTTGCTATCTTCGTTGGAAGGTCCACCTTTAAACTTAATTTCAGATATTCAGGTTACACATGATAATTTTATTATCCTATCGCGTATAATACATTAATCGAAAGGTATAACAATAAGCGTTTACAAGCTTTTACTCACTGGAAATCCATTGAAGATTGTTCCCGTTTAACATTTGAACATTCTTCTGGACTACAAACAAAATCTCTTGGATACCTTTTCTAAGAATTTAGCTGCTTTACAAAATTTAAAATTTGATATTGGCCGTTGGGATTTTATTTTAGCATACATGTTACTTGATAGGCTGGACTCTTCAACGAGAAAATCATTTGAGCAACAACATGCATCAAATGATGTACCGAAATATGACGCAATAAAAGTTTTTGTCCAAAAGCAATGCATTGCATTAGAATCTGTACCCCAAAAACAAAAACCTTTATCTAATTCAAACCCAAAGTTTTCAAAATCACCTCGTAATTTTCAATACTCGCATAATAATCAAAATTTTAGAAACCAATCTGCTCTTTTGGTGAACAGTCAAGCAAATAATACTTGTTTTCTGTGTAGGGGTCACCATATAAT
Source organism: Barypeithes pellucidus (assembly GCA_963991005.1). Lineage (NCBI taxonomy): Eukaryota > Metazoa > Arthropoda > Insecta > Coleoptera > Curculionidae > Barypeithes > Barypeithes pellucidus. The sequence goes on from OZ022562.1 coordinate 28,226,266, forward strand.
TTATAGATGTCCTGTCTTTACTTCAAAATCTGTTCAACAACGTTTTGAAATTATAAAAAATCAAAAGGCATGCGGTAACTGTCTTGCAACAGCACATACAGTAAGCCGTTGTAATTCGGGAAAACGTTGTCGTTTGTGTCACCAAGAGCATCATACTATGCTGTGTTTTAAACATAATATAAATAGTGACAATAATAGTCATAATTCAAGTCATTTTAATCCTACTCTAAATTTACAAAATAATAATCTTCCTGATAACTCTGACGCTACCGTACTTCCGAAAACTTCTCATGTGGGAATGTTGCTCAATGACCACGAGGTCTTATTGTCAACAGTGCTATTACGAATTAAAGATGCTTTTAATAATTGGCACACTGTTAAAGCCATTCTTGACAGTGGAGCGCAATCTTCTTTTATAACTCGAAATTGTGCTAATAAATTATCCTTACCAAAATATAGTATTGCAATGTCTTTACAAGGTTCAGAGTCAATGTGTACAACTGCCAAACTAGGTATGCATTGCGTGATTTCTTCTGTTTACAATGAGAATGCTTTATTTGATTTAGATACTATAATTCTTGACAAAATTTGTGACGATATACCGGCTGTCTCATTCTCTAAAGAAAACTTTGCATTCGCTTCTAATTTAATCTTAGCCGATCCTAATTTTGCTGAAAGATCTAAAATTGATATTTTGCTAGGAAATGACGTTTTTCCATACATTTTACAAGACGGCAGATTATATAATGGCCCAGATAAACCAGTTTGTGTAAACACAATATTTGGCTGGACTTTAATGGGATAAACCACTCTAAAACCGTTAAATAAAGTTGTTAAATCATTTTTTACTACGTCTTTTTCAATTTATGAAACACTTAATAATACTTTGCAAAAGTTTTGGCAAGTTGAGGAAGTACCGGAAGTTAGAGTTCAGTCCACTGAAGATGAATATTGCGAATCTCATTTTTTACAAACTACTACTAGAACCGAATCAGATAGATACGTTGTTTCTTTGCCTTTCAAAGTCACTGCACCTGATTTCGGCGATACCTATAATATTGCTTTGCGTAGATTTTTATCCCTTGAAAAAAGATTTATGCATAACAAAAATTTCTATCAATCATATTGTGATGTAATAAACGATTATTTAACTGAGGGTCATATGGAAATTGCTCCTAAATACTCAGTTTCTGACTTACAAAATTATTTTTATATTGCACATCATGCCGTATTTAAAAAAGATTCTACTACCACACCCATTCGTGTGGTCTTTGATGCTAGCACCTCTGCTACCAATAAACTTTCTTTAAATATTCTTTATACACTGGGCCCAAACTACAAAGGGACCTAGTAAGCATACTGCTTAACTTTAGATTACATAAATACGTTTTTACTTGCGATATAAAACAAATGTTTCGAATGATATTAGTAAATCCTAAAGACAGACCCTACCAAAGAATTCTATGGCGTTTTTCTCCTAACGAACCCATTTCAGAATACCAAATTAATGTTGTTACCTTCGGGGTTGTTTGTAGTCCCTACCTTGCTATAAGGACACTTTTAAAACTGGCAGATGATTACACTGACCTCCCATTAGCTTCAGAAATTCTAAGAACTTCAACTTACGTTGATGATTTAACGGGTGGCGTAGCTACTCTTGAACAAATAATATTAATAAAAAATCAAATTTTTGAACTTTTATCTCGTGGAGGTTTCGAAGCTCGGAAATGGGCGAGTAATTGTCCTGATTTTCTTAAAACTTTGCCTGAGTCTTACATAATTAATAGAGATATTTGTTTAGATTTAGAGGATAATAACAAAAATAATAATTTAAAAATTTTAGGGCTACAATGGGATCCTATCTCAGATGCCTTTTGTTACCAATTTTCAAATGTGAATTCGGAGTGCACTAAACGCACTATGTTAAGCGAACTTGCTCGAACTTTTGACCCTGTTGGGTATTTAACCCCTCTTACTATATTTATAAAATTGCTTATACAAATGCTTTGGTCTCTTGGACTAGACTGGGATGAAAAACCGCCAATAGATATCATAACTAAATGGAATAAATTTAAATCTGAACTACAACTTTTACCTACTTTAAAGATTAATCGTGAAATAAATATTACAGATTCTGTTTCTCAAGAGTTATTTGGGTTCTGTGATTCTTCAGAGCGTGCGTTCTGTGGAGTTGTTTATATTCGCGCTCTGTGTCTTGATAATACCTATAAAACATATCTTGTTTGTGCAAAATCAAAAGTTAGTCCACTTAAAACTATAAGTTTGGCTAGATTGGAACTTTGCGCAGCCGTTTTACTTGCAAAATTAATACAGTATGTACTACGCGTTTTCTCGGAAAGGGTAAATTTTAATAAAATATTTGCGTTCACGGACAGCTCAGTTGTACTAAACTGGATTAAAAGTTCACCACACCAGTGGAAAACATTCGTGAGTAATAGAGTTTCATATATTCAAGAGAAAATTGCTCCAGATTTATGGTATCATGTTCCTTCAGAACTTAATCCTGCCGATTGCGGCACTAGAGGCGTGTTCCTTTCTGAACTCACAGGACTCGATCTCTGGTGGAACGGACCTCATTTTTTACGACAAACTGAACATGACTGGAGTTTTTCCAAATTTGAAGTTACTAAGTCTATTGATATATCTCACGAATCAAGAAAATTTACGATTACTACTTTTGTTTCTTGTCATTTTATTGATTTACTTCTTGAAAGATTCAATTCTCTTTCCAAGATAAAACGAGTAATTGCATATGTATTAAGAGCTATAAATATATTTAAAATTTACAAGCAAAAAAATACTCATCCTAAAAATTTGACCATTCAAGAGTTATATGTTATATGTTGTTACTTACGAAACATGTTCAATCTACTTATTTTGCTACCGAAATAAATCTCCTCAAAAACGGCAAACCCCTGCCAAAATATTTACAAAAATTGAAACCTTTTCTTGATAAAGATGGGTATTTAAGGGTAGGTGGCCGTTTATTTTACTCTAATTTGTCCTATGACAAAAAATTTCCTTTGCTTTTGCCTTCAAATGCAAAATTAACTACTTTACTTATTTACGATTTACATTGCACTTATTTACATTGTGGTATACAAACCACCCAACACTTTCTTTTCCAATATTTTTGGATTATATCTGCAAAAAGGACCATACGAAAGGTGATACATAAATGCCATACTTGCTGGAAAATCAATCCGAAACCGTATCAACCCCCTATGGGTGACCTACCTAAATTTAGAGTAAATGAATTTCCTAAATCTTTTACTAATTGCGGCTTAGATATGTGTGGGCCTGTTCCGATTACTATCGGTAAACTAAGAGGTGCCAAAGTACACAAATCATACATTTGTTTATTTATTTGCTGTAGTACAAAGGCAGTACATCTTGAATTGGTTTCTGACCTTTCCACAGAAGCTTTTTTGGCGGCTCTTCGCCGATTTATGGCACGTCGAGGCCAAATTTTAAATCTATATTCAGATTGCGGTACTGGTTTTATCGGCAGTGACAAATATTTACGTCAAATATTTGCCCAATCGGCGGAAAGTGAAACGATAAATTGGCACTTTAACCCCCCGTCTGCCCCATCAATGGGAGGCATCTGGGAAGCTAATATTAAATCGGTAAAAACACACTTAATTAGAGTAGTAGGTTCACAGATTCTAACATATGAAGAACTTAATACAGTTATTATTCAGATAGAAGCGGTTTTGAATTCAAGACCCCTTAGTCCGATAAGTTCAGACCCCTCTGACTTAGCGGCTCTGACCCCAGGTCATTTTTTAACTTTAAAACCACTTTCTGTTTTACCTGATCCAGATACTACAAATTTACCATTAAACCGTCTTACAAGGTGGCAGCTTATACAAAGGCTACACCGCGACTTTTGGAAGCGTTGGCATAGAGAATACCTCCACACTTTGCAGCAAAGAGCGAAATGGCTCGACCCAATTAAGCCAGTTGTACCGGGCACACTGGTAGTTATAAAAGATGAAAATCTTACTCCTTTACAGTGGAGGTTGGGAAGAATCGTGGAGTTGTTCCCTGGTCACGATAACGTGCCTAGAGTTGCGACGGTGAAAACGGCTAAAGGTTCTCTTAAGAGACCTTTGGTCAAACTTTGCCCCTTACCATTAAATTAAGCTAAGTACTACCTCTCTATGAAAACCACAAGGTTTTCATGGGGGTGGGGATGTTTCGTCCTCACATTATGTTAGATATCAAGGAATAATTGCATTTTTTTACATTTTCTTTATTTATGTTACAATTTAGTTGCATTCAAAATTACGCGGTTTTAATTACAGTTTTTTTTTCACATATTTATGTACATGCTATACAACTTTCTCACTAGTCCTCGTACCATACCTTTTCCCATCCCTTTTCCTCTAAGTATCACCGCGGTGCGACGTCACTACGATGTGATGTACGGGCTAGACGGAGAAAGCACACACTCATTAGTCGACCTTTCGACAGTACAGATACAATCTTTCACCGACCATTTTGGGGAAGATATTTTCGTGGACCATTTTCCACCCAAGTGATCAAGTCATCCTTACTTTCCTTTAAGGTAAGTTGTAAGCATAATTTCATTCACTTAACATTTGCGCTATACTAAAGTTGCCAGGTTGAGACGGGCGGATTTGGGAGCAAGGAAGATCGAGGTTATTAGGGATCAGCGGAACCCTATAAAAATTACAGTCCACTATCTCAGGGCGGCTAAGAACGCCCCATTAATTTGGTCCTTCGAGCCGGATTTGAACCAGCTACCTGCGAAGTGGTGCGTGTGCGAATAAGGCGATTCACGTTGGTTTTGAATCTAGAGGTTATATTCGTTGAGAAGGTAGTTCCATAAGGATGAAATCCTCCAGATGAAGATATTCTTAAATAATGAAGTTCGAAGAGTACGAAGCTTAACCACATATGGACGGCCGGCAGTGGTTCGTCGTTTATTTCTGCTATTCGCCGCTCTGGACGGAATTAAGAGGGCAAGGTCAGCCGAGCACTTTCCATGAAGATATCTGTAGAAGAAAGACAAATCCTCAACCTGTTTCGATGTTCTAGGCTATCGAGGCTCTTCGTCAGCTCCGATCAGGCGAAAGGCCCTCCTTTCGATGGAATCCAGTAGCCGAAGAATATGTTTGGGTGCAGAGCTCCAGACATGAGAGCAGTACTCTAGTGATGGTCGAATCTGGGCTTTGTATAGTATCAAAAATTGTTGAGGTGTGTAGGTACAACTTTTTGGTTCGAAAGACTACACCAAGTTTCTGAGAAGCTATCTTAGCGATTGCCACAACGTGGTTATGCCAAGAGATATTTCCTCCCAGATTGACGCCAAGAAAAAAATAATAGATAAAGCCAGTGGAATTGCGTGTCCTGCCATGACTATATCCGGTTCTGTAAAGTTACGCTTTTTAGAGAAAACTGCTGCCTGGGTTTTTTAGCGTTAAATTCAACTTGGTTGTATGTACTGCTGTATTTCTTTTAGTCCTAAAGCAAGCAATGGAACGAAGGACTACCAGACCAATTAATTATTCATAATTACATATATTATCTATTTACGTTCTCTTTTCGCCCCTTCTGACTTCACGCCGCTGCGACCGTCCCTGAATACCCTGTATTGATAAATATAGCTTAAATGCAAGAATAACACTGTCAGCTAAAATCTTTATTATTATCATTAACCACGGCTTATTAGTTATTTGATGTCATTATTTTTTATCAAGAACATTAACCGTTAACGCCATAAAAATTATTTAGTAAACATATTTTAAACTGTATTCCAGCAATTTACTCAATGCACTAACAATTAAATACTCAACAAATTTAGCCATAAATAATTGACCATTATCCTCAATTATGAGGGCAATATTTACTCGCCTATTTAAATTATAAACAGCCAACTTTCCACAATATACACCCTAATAATCTCGTTTGATAATGCTTGATACTGGGCATTATCTCACTGTGTTAATGCGGTACTAAATTAAATGCGATAATGGTAGAAAACGACTATTAATTATTTCGTTACTGATTTACATTGGTAACTTTTATTTTAATGTAACAATAACGAACAATGTGACTGGTTTTCCACTTTTAATGATATTATGATGGAATTAGAGTTTCTACGTTAATTAGCCTTAGACTAATTGACCGAAGTCAATAGGTCAAATATATCAATTGAACGAATTGGCAAAATGGATCGTCAATTGGTCTAATAGGGAAAAGGGGTGCATTGACCAATTATACTGAATTGTTAATTGGCATAATAAGTTATGTGGCCTAATTTGTAATCTGACGGTATGTTTCAATTGGCCCACTGTGTCAATTGGTAGTATTTATAAATTTTGAGATGCTGAAAGAATAAGGAGAAAATTTACCCATACAACGGTGTAGACAACAAGAATGGTGCTATACGAACAAACACAGGATGGGTAATATCCTAACAAGTGGACAATGTGGTTATCTTCCGCACGTAAATACAGTTAGATGAACGACTCGAAGCTTCATATCAGATAAAAACACACATGACAAAATTTTCGGGATATCTACAAGTAATTTAAGAAAATTTATAAATTTCATAGAATTACTACATAAGGGCTTATATTTACCTATTCAAATAAACTTCTAATGTTCCATCTGCATTTTCGTTACACTGGATATAACAAACGAGCATGTCGTACTTCTCAAAGTTTACATGCTCTGCCATAATTATGACAAACTGATTTTTCACTATTAATTAGAAATTTTAAAACAACTTAGAGAACCTGAATGCTCTGACAGAATTAGAAGATTGTATTATTATGACACATAGGACTCTGTTCTTTTGTTTGTTTTTAATATCCGTCATAGCCTACTAAAAAAAAAATGGTATATTTTTAAAAAACGTATATTTCGGGCCTAATACTAAGACTAAAAATAAAGTGTTATATATTTTTGAGCTTGTTACAAACTAAATTATATTATTAAAAAATATATAGGGTGACCCATTTAAAAAAAGTAAATTTGTTTATTTTCCTTGAAAACTATTCAATGCAGAAAATTTTTGAGTACGTCACTGGATTCTATGTAAAAAACTACAAAAATAACATTTTATTTCTTTTTGATACGTTACGGGGTAACCGAGATATGGGGGGCGTCCCAAAATGCACAATTCTCAAAAACATCCCGTATATCAAAAACAAGGCGGCCTACGGCATCTTCTGTTTGACAAAAAAGTAGCACAGTGCTGCAAAAACCGCATCCTTCTATCTTTACTAATAACTGAGATACCCCTTAAAACTACCCAAAAATGGACACCCTGTACATGTAATAATACGTCACGACCAAAGCCAAGCCATACGTTTTTCAATGCAGAGCCTTCTCGGTTATAATGAATATTGAGCGACTAGACTTCTGTGTTTTTACTAGTTTTGTTGGCCATTTGCCCTGACTTATTAGATGAAAAGGTGCCAGCGCAATTTCAATTAAAAGTTTTGTAAAATAGTTAAAATATCCTTCTACCCCTGAAAACCATATTGGCTTATTTATAGTAATGCCAATACCTCCTGCAACTCCAATGCAGGAGTTAATGGTAATGCTCTTAAACTATTGACGCTAATTTACATAAACATTGTGCGAAATGTGATCTCCTTTATTTCCTATTAGCATCGTCTGACAATTTCACCACCCAAGCAATCATAAAGCGCTTTCGCCTCTTAATAAATGAATAGCTATTTTACTTATGTACTCATCATGAAATTTACTTGATCTAATGTTTCGCAATAATCATTTCAATTTAATGCTTAAATGTTATACGACGAATTAAACCCCTTTTTGTCATAACAAAGCGACTCCTTTAATGAAATTTATCTCAGAAACTGTTGGAGATGGGTGTAGGAATAACAAGCTTCATAAAATACTTTATTTTCCCATTAAAACCTAAAATGGAAAGTTAAATAGAAGATTAATTTCGAGATATTATTGTCAAGCGCGCGTGACGTGAAGTTGTTATAAATTATTTTTTACTGATAAAACTATGAGTGATTTAGAGAGCGAAGAAAATATAGATATATAGGGTGTTGAAAAAAGATCGATACTCAGGAATAACTTCGGTGCATCGCATTGCAGCGGAAAAAGTCTGGAGAAAAAGTTGTTTGGTTTTGAAGAAGGAATAGTTTGCAATTTAAACCATCCCCCACCACCTCAACCACGGGCGCAGGTGGGGGTAAGTAATTTTCAAATGAAACCCCATATTTTTTATTGGCGTATCGTGTTGTCCGACCAAAAATAAACATCTTTTGTCCGAAAATTTTTTTTTATTCGGGCCATCCTTCACCAATAATCACCATGAGAAGGACAAAATCAGAACCGTGCGAAAATCAAGTTTTATCTCACTCCTTGAAAGTCGTATAGATTTATTTATAGCGATGTTTGGACTTCTCTGGTATTATAGAGGAACATCCTATTTCCCACGATCGCGATCGTTATATATACACGGTGTTGAAAAAAGGTCGGTACCCCGGAACAACTCCGGTACATCGCATTACAGCGGAAAATGTCTTGGGAAAAAGTTGTTTAGTTTTTTGATGGAGGAATAGTTTGCAATTTATCCCGGAAATACTCTTTTTCTCTGTCTTGTACTAAAAAATGCCCGTGGAAAAAGTTGTTTGTATTCCACGGGCATTTTTTAGTACAAGACAAAGAAAAATTGTATTTCCGGGATAAATTGCAAACTATTCCTTCTTCAAAACCAAACAACTTTTTCCCCAGACATTTTCCGCTGTAATGCGATGTACCGGAGTTATTCCGGGGTACCGACCTTTTTTTCAACACCGTGTATATATATATATATAACGATCGCGATCGTGGGAAATAGGATGTTCCTCTATAATACCAGAGAAGTCCAAACATCGCTATAAATAAATCTACACAACTTTCAAGGAGTGGTTTGAAGAAAGCAAGGGAAAGACCTTAAACCGAAAAGGCCTGTTGGCATATTTTGTCCAAAGAAATGCAAAACTGAAGTCACCTGGTACTTTATGGGCTGTATGACTCTATTGATTTTTCTAAGTGTTCCATGTTGATTGCGTTACTCAAGAGAAAAAATATAACTGTACATTTAATTTTAACATAAATAAAAATATATAAATATTGTAGTTGTATTTAATATAAATATCTAACGAGAATGCCGACTTCTGGACAAATTATATGCAATTTAATTACCGTTCAGCTAGACGGTAAGCAAATTACTTATTGACGCGTTATTCCTAACAACTAGTAAACGCAACCTACCGATCTAAAAATAGATAATATGGTTAATCATTCAAAATAGCATGGTCGTACAATAATATATTAAGATACAAGTTTCATAAGACAGAGCACGCGTTTAACTTAGGAAACAACGAGTTTTCTAAATTACAAGTCCTCTAATTGTCTTATGAACCGCGTATTTTATAATACTTTTTCTATTTGGGCCTTTAAAGTCTGAAAAACTTTAAAAAATATAGTAGATTTTTTCCATTTGAATTAATACTTTCCTTTTTTTTTGCAATACTTTTACAATTTAATAAAATGTTACAAGTATCAAATATGCCATGATAGAAACAATTGAACAAAACAAAGCTTCTTCCCATCCGTTCTAATTAAAAATAAATATATTATTATAGTTAATAAAAATGAGTCAGGAAGAAAGTTGTACTCCGTTAGAAATACAAGAAGTTGCAGAAAATAATCTAGAAAAACTTATAAAAAGAATATGCAAAACTTTGAGTTATGGTGCGAGCAAAACAAAGTTCAAAATATTGAACAAAATAATAGATAATATTATTGAACAAGATATTGTGTCGACACAGAATCTGACAGGAATAACAATTAATGCACAGGAAATGTCTACAGTAACTATAAATATGTATATATAAAGTAATATGTATAATACTATATTGAATTAAAAATAAAAATAGTTACATGAATAAAACTTTAGAAATAGAGCATAAACTGGGAGATATTTCTATTATTTTTAGGTTATGTTGTTTTATAGTTGTGACTAGAAATTAGTTTACGGACACCGTCAGCATGTTATATATTTTCGAGTATAATGCATAATGCCTAGAAAACTAATTTCAACGAAATCAAAGTAAGCCTAAAATTCGCACCCTACTTGCTTCCGACATAAAAAACTTAAAATTGCAGTTTCATAAAGTGGCAGGTTATTAAATTTTTTTGCATTTCATAATGTAGCCATTATGAAACCCAATAGAAATTGGACGAGGCGTCAGCCGATTCTAATATCACGGCGTAACACAATCTTATGGTACACGCCGTGTCGTGTGTGTAAATAATCATTATGGTACACGCCGTGTTATTAGACTCGGCTGACGCCTCGTCCAGTACTCACGGCTAGTACCATAATGATCGTTATTATGATCCTTATAACATAAATATCTATTATATTCCGACGATTTTTGTGTTTTTTTTTATGAACTTTAAGTTTTCATCGGTAAACTAATAGCTTGATTTTAATAAAACCAGGTAACTATAGAAATATTTGTTTGTACTGTCATTGTCAGAATTGAATTTTTAATTTTAACGTTTATATAATATAATATGGATAATTTGCCATCAGAAATCGAAGAATTGGCCAATAAAGCAGTTGTTGGTTTGTTGCCCGAAAAGTCTAAAGGCATCTTATGCCAATTACAAAACTTGGTGTTCCCAGAAAAAGGTTGTCAATATCGTACACGAAAAGGTACTTTTGGCATATTTCAAGGAAGAATTTTTGCGTCTATTTTTCATTATAGTACTCAGTCCTATAATGAAATCATTATAGTACTCAGTCCTATAAAGTATGTCATTTTGACACTGAAAATGAAGTCCATAATAATGTCATTATGAAACGTCGGAATATAAAAAATATTACAGCTTTACAATGAAAGTGAACTTGACAGGTGTGAGGTTAGTTTAGTAATTGTTTCTGCAACCAAACATACATGACCGCAGTATCAACCTTTAAAAGCGAAATTCGTAATAATAATTTCGATTTAATTTGATTCTCAATTTGATGTTTAAATATTATACGACAAATTCCAATCCCTTCTGTCGTAACAAAGTGAAGAAGCAGACTTTATAAAATGTTTAATTTTCTGATTAAAACCTAAAATAGAAAGTTAAACAGAACTTCAATTCCGAGTTATGTATTTCTACAAGGGAACGGGCCGATCAATGGTAACTACCGAGCCAGACTTGGCAATTTCCTTAATTTGGCGAAGAGGAACGGTAAGGGAACACTAATGGGCGGTTTTCACGGGGTATAAAGAAAGGAATAATTATTTAATAACGAAATAAAACAGCACTTAAGCCGCCCGCTGGAAGCACACATCTGCATCTTTTTTAATTAACTAAAGTTCTTTAAAGTTTTCTGGGTGCTGACGGAATTTATAAATCAGCTTGAATTTTAAATTAATGGTTATTATCTTGGGATGCGTAAAATGGAAGGCCGGGAGGTTCAATGTACTTCATTTAAAGTTAACCGAGCGGTAAATACCCTATTGCGTGTATTATCTTTGAAAAATGTAAAAAATGTGCGGCCTTGATGGTTAATGCTATAATACTCTAATTCATATAATTTATTAATCATTATAAATAAATTTAAAATTTCCGAGCAAACCCGAACTAAAAGCTTTTTTTTAAATATTGACGTTTTCCGTAAAGGCATTAAAGAAATAAAATTGCAGCCTTAAGTATCACCAGATTCTTTATTCGTTCGTTAATTATTTTTATAAACAATGCATAAATGTATACAGGTCGACAAGTTTATGTGTAGCTACGAGAGGAATGCGTGGAAAGAAATTTCTGGGGTTAACAATCTTGTCGCATAGATTACATTTTAATTTAATAATCTCTTACCGAGAAAACCCTAAAATTACATTTAAGCATTAAAATAAATTGTAAAAGGTATACAGAGTATCCCAGAATATATGGGCAATCTCCCGGATTCAGATAGAACACTAAAAATAATAGAAGAAGTTCCAATAAATTTTTCTTCCTACGGCCTTACGGAGATACGGGACCATAACGGACGTCCCTGGAAATCGTTATTTTTTAAATAATTTTTTAATTACTAGGTGTAATTTAATAATTTTTTAGTATAATGGTTACTAGATGAGTCTCCTCAAAATTCGCCCTTTTAAGCACATTTGGCTTATTTAGTTTGCGAGGGACGGACTAGACGTAACACAAAACTGTTTTATTTTACACCCTGTATGATGAAGGAACGACAATAATATTTTTGGATACTCTAAACCTTAAAGCTGAAGGAAAGGCACTCTTGATCAATTTTATGAACATAAAACAACAACCAATATTGAACAAAAGAATATATTTTTTTCGAAAACAGTTCATTTTATCGATATAGATCAAGAGGCCCTTTTTTTCAACTTAAGGTTTAGAGTATCCAAAAATATTATTGTCATTCCTTCATCATACAGGGTGTAAAAAAGAGCATTTTTGTGTTGCGTTTAATCCGTCCCTGGCAAACTAAAAAAGAAAAATGTGTTTAAAAGGGAAAATTTTAAGGAGACTCTCTCTAGTAACCATTATACTAAAAAATTATTAAATTAGACCTAGTAACCTAGTACTTAATAAATAATTTAAAAAACAACGATTTCCAGGGATGTGCGTTATGGGCCGTATCTCCGTAGGTCAGGTCGTAGGAAACAAAATTTATAGAAACTTATGCTGATATTTTTAAGTGTTCTATCTGAACCCGGGAGATTGCCCACTTATCCATGACACCCTGTATAAGAAACCACTATTCAATTATAGTTTCAATAGTATTAAAACTTTCTTTTCATACTATTTATTTTGATATTTAAATGCAAATAATATATTTTATTGATTAAAGTACTCTTAATATAAAAATATGGCAACATCGTGCGTTGTCAATGGTTACGGGTAGCTAGAGCTAATTTCATAGGTTATATCTCAGACAGTTGATAGCGCATGCGTCTCGTGAGACATCCGATGGGTCACTGTTCGGCAATGCCCGATATTTGATCGAGGTACCCACCCAGTTGCGTAGTGATAGAACGAGCAATATATTGTATTGTGATTTATAAATAAGTGTTCATTTCGTCGTTTTTAGGGTATTATTTTAAAATTTTGAACTTTGTGATAATGAATGAGTAGACTCCGGGTAAAAACCTTCACAGTGAGACAAGTGAAGTAGTTGCAAATGTTTATAGGGTATGTAAAGAGGAATCACAAATCAATATATTGAAATTGCCACTTAAGCGAAAGCTAGAAAGTACGACCAAAATTGAAAAATCATCATTAATCAATTAATGTTGTAGCTGTTTGTTTCCATGTTGAAAAATTTACATCTTTTAAGAAGTAATCTTTTAAGCCTTGATAAAAAATAGTTACCTACGTTCAAACATAAAATGCAATTACTGAATAATTTCCCATTTTTATTAAATTATTTAAAATAACAATAGCACGCCCATGACTAGACCATGTTGTAAACAATAAATTGTATTTATATATTTTCTAAATAAAATAATTTAAAGTAAATAAAAAATTAGTATAGGTAAGGAAAAATAATTATTTTTTAGCTTTTATAGTATAAAGTTTTGGTTCTAAAAAGAACCGATGTTGTAGTCTTTCGATAGAACGTACCTACTTGTAGAACGAACAAACCCGTACTTTACTAAAAACAGTCTTCCTCTGCATTTGAAATTTCATCCATGCTTTCATATTCATCAAAATCATTATCATCATCCCTAATAATTAACGGTCTTACTTCGTATATAACCTGTTCTGTCTCATAAGATTCAAAAATATTTTTTTCCGTGTGTCTAATGCATTTCCGCCATTCCTCTTTTCCCTCGGCTAAGCGCCTCAGCCAGTAACAATCCACTTGTAATACCAAACGGCGTTCACCTGGAGATAAACACCTTCTAGGCGTTTGGTCACCTTGCTGAACATTTTACATAACTTTGCTTTATAACTGCTTTTAATTCACACACAATAATTAGAAACAAACTAAGAGCAAAAAGCATAACTACTTATTTAAAATAGAACATACATCCTGCACTTGAACAAATTTTAATTATTTTTTAGAAAATAGTGATTATTATATAGATTTAACTATAATGATCCCAAAATAACTAAATTCTAGGAAAAAGTACCTGAGAACATTTTAAACTTACGGACACAAAATCTTTTTCATTTGATAAATAAAAAAAACTATGAGTGAAAAATAAACTAGATAAAAATATTTATCTCGGTACATAATTCTAAGATAATTTTGTTTTCGAGAAGCTGATTTTGCTCAGCCGACTACAGTGAACCAGTGGAATGTTCGGTACGATCAAGTATAGCGAAGGTATTGCTATCTTAATCGTCTTACTGTTTAACAACCTTTAATGATTTAATCCGATATCGGACTTCATAAAACGAACAGACTTTTATACGAGTAGAGTCTTCTCTGATGATAGGTGATAGATACCCTGTACTGACGAGAACAAAAGAGTTCGAAGTACCATTCAATCTGAAATAGTATTTTAAAGTGCTGCCATGTAGACAAGAATCCTCCCTTATTGTATAAGGTATCATCGGGTGGTCTGGGTAATAAAAATTTTTCCATACATTGGTATTTGATATCAGTTTACATCATTTTTAAAAATTGTACTAATTGTAATAATTGTACATTATTTACAAATTTTATAATTAGTTTCCTGATGTATCTCTGGCATAAATTAAGATATCGACATGCGTTTTTCACCAGCTTTCTTCGTTTTTAATCTATTTTCTATTTAAACAAATATTTATTTATGGTTTCATTTGAAATTTTTGTAGAAATGAAATCCAACCTTCAAAAATTGTTTCAATTCAATAATTACTATAAAATATGCATATTTTAAGCCTATTCTTACATATTTTAAGCATAATTGCAAAATTAATTCCTTTAAAAAGAAATAGAGTGTATTAAAATATGAATATTTTAAACATTTTTCGTTCATATATTCAGCTCTTTACTCATGACGCACAGTAACTGCAACACTCCATTACTGTGTTGAACTAGTTCATATGAGTTTTTAATACCTACTGACCTAAGTTCTGCTAAATCCTATTCTCTAGAAATCTTTTACATTTTTTTATTTAACTGCCTAACATTGAACCCATGAACCTATTTAATATGCATGTCTCGCACGGTATCGTATTTTGTTGGCAAAACCTTTAGATTTTTCACAACAGGTTCGTAGAATTTATTTCAACTTCAATAAAACCCGAAGTTTCGATACACCTAAATTTGTGCGAGTTTAACTGCCGTAAAACTCATTTACGGGAAAAACGTTTGTAGAAAATTTTCCAAACTTTCCTTCTAGTCGACACAAGGGAATTTAAATGTTCATTAATTTAATTGGGTTAAGTGAAAAGGGGTGCTTTTGGTAAATTTATCCAATATGTTTGACTTCCTAAGAGGGATCAATAAACCTATTAGGAATTGGGCATCTGCCGTAAGTAGAACGTTATTGGGGTAAATCAAATTTTCTATTTTATTATGGGCTTTTGACCGACGCTTTTAAGGACCCTTTTGTGGGTAAAAGAACGGAAAATCTCATCAGTGCATCCCACGGCCGCATGTGATGTAAAAAGCTATTTCGCTGTCGATTTATTGAAGAAATTTAATTTAAAATTGACAGTATTCGCAAATACTTGAATACAGGTAAATATACAGGGTGTTATGGAAATGGGTTATTATATTTAAATTGGTGACTCCTTGGGTGCCCTAGGGCATCCAATGTCTAAACACTTGGGTAATAAACCCTTACGTTACCCGATATGCTTTCCAGCGCAACGCCATGCCGTACACGTCTGTTTTCAGCCAATAAGCGTAACTAGGTCGTCCTCGAGCATCGATGCCAGATCGACACGCGGGCCTCGACCTCGGGCGAATGAGAACGTTGATTATTTGCCACGCGGCGCTGCTATTAGTGCTATTTCAGTATGTGCTCGTCCGTCGAAGGCGTCGCGTAAAAATTCCTACATGTTTATATAAAGTTTAAAAAAATTTTGTGAAATAATTTATAATAATAATTAATGTGATGTGATTTCAAATTTGTCTGATATTACAATTGGTTTTGTTTCAAAACATACATTTGTACTGAATTTTTTTATGGGAAGATGAGCATGTACCTTAAAATTGCTTTTTGTCTAAAGAGTTTATTCGGAAAAACTGATAATACGGGTCAAAGACGTATTTTTGGCACAAACTGACCACGTGCGTTTACAATTCTGTGTTGTAATATGACATCACCGCCTAATATGCGATGACCTCTTTTGAGACTTGACCTACGTCAAGAAATTATTAATTGTGTACGTCATTTAATTTTAATTTAAACGTCACGTAATTTTCAGATTTCACATAAATCTATATCTCGCTTATTAATTCAGAGCGCAATATATGCTTATTTTTCTTCATTGGTTTCATTTCAGGATTTGCGGGTTGAAATATATTATAAGTAATTTCCATAACACCTTGTATTTAAATGGGTGGGTTCCTTGGTGTCCTAGACGAAGCCTACATACTTTTTTTTACTTGAATGTCTAAATAATGGTAAAAACTATTTATCTCAAGTGTTGCTGCTCCATATAGATCTGTTTTCAGTTAACAAATGTATGTATATCAGTAGACGAGCATGAGGCGGGCTCGATCTCGGCCGTTGAATAACGTTGCTCAAACGAAATGCGCCGTGGCTACTTTCGCAAGGTTTTGATAGCGACGGGGATATTTCATTATTATATTTTCAATTTCCACGAGGTTGACAGGTCATTTAATTTCAAAACATAATAATATGGTAGCATACACCAAACTCAAATTTCAGATTAAAAATTGATGAAAAATAAAGTAGTTACCAGCATAATTATACTAAGTCACCTTAAAACACCAAATCTCATACGCATACATGGGTTTCGCAAACACACAATTTGTCTTGTATCAATGTATTCGTTAAAATTATAATAATATTAACAATTAAACAATCTATAAAATTTTAGTTCTGAATTGGGCATAATCGCTTGCCATTTAGCAACTGCCGCAATGCGCAGTATAATACACCTATAGCGTTACTAGGTATTTCTGGCTTAATAAGAAGGTGTTAAAATTGTCAGTTGTATCATTAACATTTTTAATGAAATAATTTATAAAAAATGTTGTGAATTCAAATATCTCTTATATTACTGTTGGTGGTGTTACAAAACATAGGTACGTACATTTTGTGCCAAGCGCGGGTCCAGGGGGGGGGGGGTCATGACCCCCCAAACCATCAATTTGACACGAAAAATACCATATATAACGGTTTGACTAATGCGGCAGGGTATTACTTTTCGTAATTTTTCCTTGTATGACCCCCCAAAACGAAGTTTGACCCCTCCCACACCGAAGTTCTGGATCCGCACTTGTTTTGTGCTATATTTCTTATGGTAATTTTTCAACGAATTATTTTTAATTTAGACCGAAGGTAAGAGTAATAGAAGGTCGTTAATGTAAAGTAATAGGAGGGTTGGAGACAACTCAATAATAAACAAAAATTAACCTGCACTGAGAAAAGATTTTTACTACCGTTATAAAAATTTTAACTTAGAGACTACGACTACATAGGAGACAATAAATAAAAATCTGTGACAGATGAATTGACTTCGTTGGGAGTATCACTGCTGCAGTACTAAAGTCGCTTTTTAAATAGTATCCTGCAGTTACAGTTCTTTTGCTTACAAATCCACTGACCAGCGATCGAGACGATACTTTGCTGGGACAATAAAGATATTTTCTTACTCGCTCAGCAAATATTCAGGTTATGGTTGGTAATTTTAAAATATTTTATTATAAATAAATACTGTTTTCCTGTATCTTCATATTTAAATCTTTAAAAATAAATTTGTTACCAATGAAGCAATAAAAACTAAAATTATATGGATGAAGTTTAAATTAAGTGGTAATACAACTAATATAAATGATTGGTTGATTATAGTTCTAAGGATATATTTATAAACTTTGACGTTCAGTTTAGTTGAGTTCACTTGCGCTTCGCTAGCAGTTACAGTTCGCCGACGTTCGCTGGGAAACAATTTCTGATTTATAAACTTCGCGGTCGTTGCGCATTTCATTGGCCAACCTGTCACGGTCGATAGCGTGTTGGAATTTCTAACTTCACATCGTATATTCTAACTCTACATTTCAAATAATCACAGCAATTATTAAATTAGCATAAAATCAACTGTAGTCTCTGCATGAGGAAGGTAAACAACGAATTTATAACCCTAAAAACCATGAAATAACATCTAGGACTAGACGTCACCCCAGACCTGGGGATCACGTCATTCACCTTTTGCATACTAGTGGTTGCAAGTCGAACTGAAATTATTTTACCGTATAAATAAAAAGATTTTATAAAGACATTTTTATAAAGTTTTTTTTTAACCACAGTAAAGTGAATTCCTTTCCTATCACATATGAGCCTATGAAAGCCATAGTGGTCTAAGTCAATTTTATCCGAATTTCGCTTTTTGACAATATCGTATTATTTACGTAGTAATCTACCTCTAGACAAAATATGAACTTCCTATCTTCAGTACAATACTAACAAATGTCGTTAATAACATGACTGTGAAACGAATTCAGATGTACCGATGAACGCTGTAGTGGGTCAAGTCTGACTTAGACCATTATGGCGGTAAACATTTACGTGTGGACTGTTACACGCTGCTTTGTTTACCTCCTAAAAAATGAATATTGATTGGCTTCAGTTTTGATCTGGAAAAGACCTTGCCTTTCCCAACGCTGACTTGTTCTATTGCCTACTATAAACGGAATATGTATGTTTATAACTTTAGAATACATCATTTGGATGAAAAAGACAAAGCGTTTATGTACGTATGGGACGAAACAGTAGCTTCTCGTAGAGCACAGGAAATGTGATCTTACATTCCCAAACATCTTGTGAACCATGGTCCAGGAGCTATGCATGTAGTCGCATTTAGTGACGCCTGTGCAGGGCAAAATCGAAACTTCAAACAATGCTTGTTATAGTTGAAATTACTAGCTGACAATCAACTAAATTTAGAAACCATATACCACAAATGAATGGTTTCCGCTCATTCATTTTTACCGAATGATAGAGGCTTTGGTATGGTGGAGCACTATGCAATAAATAGAGTCAAGTTTGTCCCTGAGGATTGGTATTCCATATAAAAAAATGCAACACCAAAAGGCCATTTGACGTTAATAAAACGAATAGAACTGATTTATATTCTAACTCAGCTTTAGAAAAAATATTTACTCACAGGAAGAAGAACGCAGACAATAACCAACTATCATGGATGAAGATACAGTGGCTTCATTTTGAGAAGAGGCAACCATACAAAATTTTTTATAAAGTAACCATTTCTTTCAAAGTAATGGATTTGGCTGCAAAAAAGAAGGGTAAATTGACGGATATCAAGAATATTGACCTGCCCCTTCTTTATGAATCTAGCCTTCTGGTAACTACGAGCAAGAAAAAATACATGGAGGAATTGTTTCAGTTCCTACCACCTGTCCACCAAGACTATTTTCCATCATTGAAGGTTGATGGAGAAAATAGCAATAGTCCAGAACTTTTAGAAGACGTTGGTCCCCTAGAATACTATTTATCCGATAATGATGAATAAATCATTAATATAAGTTATAATATCTAAGTTTTTGCTGATTTAAAATAAAACAATAAATAATAACGAGAAGATATTATTTAAGAAATATTATGTTAACACAAAAACAATGAAACTCATAGTGGTCTAAGTCACACAATATGCAAAAAAGGGACAAAAATATATATTTTGTAAAAACCGAGTATCACAAGTTCTAAGTTTAGGTTTTCCCAAGAAAAATCTTTTGATCCCATTTGCTATTTGTTTTTGTTTTTTTTTGTATCCTTGTTTAACTTCCAGCTTTAATATCTCAAAACAACTATTTTTGACTTAGACCACTCTGGCTTTCATAGGCTCATATAAAGATTAATAATTTGACGAAATTTCGTATATGGGGCTTTTTCGGGATGAGGAATACAAATTTGCCTACCGTTTCTTCCCATTTTGTAGTGGGCGCGACATACGAACCAATACTTTCATTTGAATGATCCTAACATTTTTGTGCTAAGCGGTATGCGCATTTTGACTGAATATTTTTATTCTCCTAATCTCTTGACATAAAATAGATATACTACTTTGGCTTCGATAAATCTAACCGTTTTCGAGAAAAACGCTAAAATAACGTGGCTTGCATGTGATGTGACAATTTTTTTTCAGTCTACAATTATTAACCTCTAAATTTTTTGCTTATCATTTTCGGACACCCAGTATTTTCAAAGAGATTTTTAATTGTCACTATAAAGAAAATACTTCTAAAACAGAAAAGTTTCTTCTAGCAAGAATAAAGAATATCCAGAATATTAATTTCTACTGTCTCAAGAAATAAATTTTGTTTTTACAGGTAAAAAATATTCTATCTCAGACAAAATAATCCTAGCAAAGATTTTTTGCCTAGAGCTTTTCTTAGTATGGTTTGCTCCATACTGCCAGTCTACATTTAATACGTCATGAACCTCCCTCTAAAAATACTTTACTTAATTAAAGGAAAATCCGATATACATTATTTTTCAATCGCGTACACAAAATTATTCAAAAATATTTTTCATTTCCGACGGTCCCCATTGTGTCGAATAAAATTAATCAACTGAACGCTTGATCGAGTTTAAATTTTAATGTGTCAACAGTGGATCCAAAAATAGTAAAAGATAAAGTAAAATTGCTATTAATAAATAAACTGCTTAGAGCAACGAAACTATAATTCCCAATGTTTTACTTCTACGGGACTATTATATAAGGTGTAACAAATTCATCCTTCACCATTGTAATTTCAGGAACAGTAAGAGATACAAAGTCGGTTAAATTGGGGAAAAGTTGCATAATTATGGGCCCGATTTCACATTCTAATTGCTACTTTTTATTCTCCACAAGATGACATCATCAGATCATTAATGCGACGTTTCGTCTTTGGACCACCATCATCAACATAATTTTTTAAATACGGGCCTGGATTTTTGTTACGTACAGGGTGTCCCATTTTCGGCACTTTTATAGGGTTAGGCTTTTATAGGTCCGTTACTGTTAGTGCTATCAAAAAAGTAAAGGTTTCATGTGCTCTTTTTTGGGTCAAATTTCAAATGGTAATATCAAATTTCGAAAATTTTCGCTCACTTAAGAGATACGGGGGAAAATCAAAAAATTGTTTGTATTATTTATAAGAATTATACAGGGTGGCCAATTAGTGCGACAAAGCTCAATATCTCTTTTACCGCTATGGATAGCGGAAAACTTTTTTCACGAAAGTTATTAAGCGTTAAGAGATGCAGCTTTTAAAATTATTTTCGGGTGCTCCAAAAGGGCGGAGTGATAAACATTTCATATTTTTTAAATGGGACACTATGTATATTTTTACATATTTGAATTCACCGTAAAATTCAGTACATAGCGCCGTAATTATTTGTCGGAATTTTTGCAAAGTTGCCAAATAGATTGGAAAATTCCTAAAATTTGTGCAAAAACATGGTTCAATGAAATGTGTAATATTTCTTAACTTATACTAATTTGAAATAAAATATTTTTATGTCGGAGAGAGGAATGTTTTTATACAGGGTATTTTCTATGGATATGCCAACATTACGAACTTGAAACCTGAGTTTCGTAAGTTTTTTAAATGAAACACCCTGTATATGATTACTTTATCTTGTAGATATTTTAATCCTCTCTAATTTTTATTAAGGTCTTTCTATGCCTATCTCTACCAATCTTGGTGGTATTTCAATTTTTATTTTTTAAACTCGAGCAAAAAAAAGTGGATGTTACCATTGTCCTTTTACTAGTCACCTATGACAAAATAAAAACAAAATGTTGTAATTTAAAAAAAAAATATTTATTTATACGGGAGGATACGACACAAAAATATTTTAGCGATTCAAGCTTGTGGACAATTTCTAAAGTAAATTATTACCTAATTATTTGCTCATATAGTAACCCCCATTAACTCGAACACATAATTCAATACGTTTTTTTAAATAATGAGTCATGTTTCTACACATTTTCAACTGTTTTCAAAGTATTACTCGGCAAATGTCTAGAAACATTCTTTTGAAAAAAGTATTGAATATGTGTTAAAGTTAATGGGGTCACTATGAACAATTAATTAGGCAATACTTTGAAAACAGTTCCAAATGTGTAGAAACATGACTCATTCTTTTGATAAACGTATTGAATTATGTGTTCAAGTTAATGGGGGTCACTATATGAACAAATAATTAGGTAATAATTTACTTTAGAAATTGTCCACAAGCTTGAATCGCTAAAATATTTTTGTGTCGTATCCTCCCGTATAAATAAATAATTTTTTTAAAAATTACAACATTTTGTTTTTATTTTGTCATGGTGGTGACTAGAAAAAGGACAATGGTAAAATACATCCACTTTTTTTTGCTCGAGTTTAAATAAAAATTGAAATACCACCAAGATTGGTAGAGATAGGCATAGAAAGACCTTAATAAAAATTAGAGAGGATTAAAATATCTACAAGATAAAGTAATCATATACAGGGTGTTTCATTTAAAAAACTTACGAAACTCAGGTTTCAAGTTCGTAATGTTGGCATATCCATAGAAAATACCCTGTATAAAAATATTGATATGTGTTATCATAGGGGACTTCTGTCAACATTCCTCTTTCCGACATAAAAATATTTTATTTCAAATTATTATAAGTTAAGAAATATTACACATTTCATTGAACCACGTTTTTGCACAAATTTTAGGAATTTTCCAATCTATTTGGCAACGTTGCAAAACTGGGTACAAATAATTACGGTGCTATGTACAGAATTTTACGGTGAATTCAAATATGTAAAAATATACATAGTGTCCTATTTAAAAAATATGAAATTTTTATCACACCGCTCTTTTGGAGCACCCTGTATGGTCGAAAATAATTTTAAAAGCTGCACCTCTTAACGCTTAATAACTTTCGTGAAAAAAGTTTTCCACTATCCCCAGCGGTAAAAGAGATATTGGGCTTAGTCGCACTAATTGGCCACCCTGTATATACTATCAATAATTATTCATTATACGTAAAAAACTTAAAACTAGCACGAAGGAAAACCTCAAAAAATCAAAAAAATTTTTGATCAAACACAAGCACTATAAGAAAAATCCTTAAGGGCACTCTGGGAGTGTTGTGTGCGAATAAAGCGATTCACGGAATTAAGAGGGCAAGGTCAGCCGAGCACTTTCCATGAAAATATCTGTAAGAGAGAGTCAAATCCCTCTCTTCGATGTTCTAGGCTGTCGAGGTTCTTCGTCAGCTCGTGGTCTCTGATCAGACGAATTGCCCTCCTTTCGACAGAATCCTGTAGCCGAAGAGTATGTTTTGGGTGCAGAGCTCCAGACATGAGAGCAGTACTCTAGTGATGGTCGAATTTTGGCTTTGTATAGTTTCAAAAGTTCTTGATGTGTCTACAACTTTTTGGTTCTGAAGAGTACACCAAGTTTCTCAGAAGCTATCTTGGCGATTTCCACAACATGGTTATGCCAAGACATATTTCCTCCCAGACTGACGCCCGACAAATTAATAGATGAAGCCAGTGAGATTGCGAGTCCTACCATGACTATATCCGGTTCATTAATGTTAACCTTTTTAGAGAAAACTACTGCCTGGGTTTTTTAACGTTAAATTCGACTTGGTTACTGTCACCCCAAGCCATAATTTCTTCCAGGTCTTTGTCTGCGAAGATGTGCATCGGCAGCCGATGTTTGTGCATTCAAAGAGAAAGATGAGATAAGTGTGCTATCGTCAGCAAAGACAAATATCGGATTTTTACTTTTAACTAGTAGGTCGTTAATGTAGAGTAAGAAGAGAGTGAGAGACAATATGGACCCTTGAGGAACACCGGCATTGATGGTGAAGGTGTCTGAGAGAAATCCGTCAATCGCCACTTGCAGAGAGCGTTCCTTAAGAAAGCTAGACAACCATGCATAGAATCAACTGGGCATACCATAGGATCGCAGTTTACTTAGAAGCCCCTCATGCCAAACATGATCAAAAGTAGAAATATCTAGTGCAACAGCCCAAGACTCCCCGTGATTTTCGATTGCGTTGTTCCAAAGATGGGTGACATAGGCTAGAAGATCTCCAGTTGATCTGGACTTGCGAAAACCATATTGATGATCGTTGATAATGTTGAAGCCTTCCATCTCAATATACTTGGTTTTGCATAATTCGTGTAGAAATTAAATAATCTTGTGGTTGCTTATAAAATTCAGCAGTAAGAATAATGCTTAAAATCCGGTATTTAGGGACAATCTGTAACTTTGGGAATATCGCGTAGCAATTATTCACCTCCAGTAGCCGATCGAGAAGTAGTATTCCAATATTCTAATGCGGCCGTTTGTCACGTCAAGCTTGAATTAAATGTTAGTAAATTAATTCTTGACTATTCTCTTGTCAGTTTTTTTTTGACATCCCCCCTGTAAAGCTCTATGCTCCCACTGGAGTCAAACACCACGTTATACAAACCTTTTATTTGTTTATCAAATTTAAAGATATAAATATTAACATCTGCAGTTTTTGGTGTTTCGCACCAACATTATTAAGCACGTCTAGTTTAAATATGCTTAATAGGTCCCGAACGTAGCTTGTTTATGTCTTAACTTTAACCATTAATTATATTTTATAATTCCTTTGTTCAGTCTTTACTTATGCTCAACCATGATAATATCCTATTTACTTCGTTAATTAGGGAGATAAAATCCAAATATTGAATGTGGAGGACAATCCAGACAAACAAGCTTCTGATAGAAGTTCAGTTATCGCATTTATGCACCATCTTGAACAATGCTTGTAACATATCACTTTAAAATTCTGTTTATCTCTTCGTTAATTTTTTTTTAGTTTTTAATTTATTGGCCTTAAACTACTAAAGCAACTTAAAATAATATTTTAGACAATTATAAAGAACACTAATATGAACCTAAATACGCATTAAAATACAGGATTGTATCGGTTGACCGAATCCTTACCGGTTAATATCAGTCATTTATTTCAATCGTAGTACACTTATCCAGGCTCGCGATTGAAGAGACTGAGTGAGAACCGAGCGCCGCAAACCAATTATTGTTGCACGGAGAACGACCTTTAGGAAATATTGTAACGAAATAAAGAATAACATCCAAACTAAAAGCAACAGAAGCATAAATTACTTCCTATACTATCGGGCGGCGTCGAAACACCCGGCACTCACGAAGAAAATATAATGTATACGTTTGTTCACGTATAAAATAATCACGACCCATCCGCATTACGTTATATTTTAAAAATATCAGAATAGAATACTAAGAGAATCAATTTTTATGCATTATAGAATCGTTCGCTAAACGGAAGCGGTGACCGATAAATAATAAGACTGCTGACTGGCGTGCTATAATACAAAAGATCGATTGAATGATTGAAAAGATTCGAACAATTATTAAATCGGTCAGTGACTGATTCGATCTCCTCCAAATGATTGATTTACATACCACTAAAGCAAGCTAATAAACCTAAATATAAGTCAAATACACTCGCCGACACAAAATTTCGCCACCCTGATATATTTTGGTCAAGTTTCATATTTTATAAGAGTAAAGAGTAAATCAATTGTTGTTTTTTATCATAATTTCAAAATACCCTGTAGGAAAATTGAGTAGGACAATAACATACTGTTTCTTGTAATCTTTGATGTATTCTAAGCATTTTGATTTTTGATTCATTCCATTATCTCATTTCTGCTGCGAGCTGCAAAATTTTAAATGAAACGCTGATTTGAAGCGTATTTTCATTAAGAAAAACAAACACGAGGTATATCATAAAGTTAATTAACAAAAACAATTTTAATATCGTGTATTTCCTCCTCTCGCAGCAATGACAGCTTACAGTCTTCGTGATATCAAACGAAGAAGGTTACTTATCCTTTCTTGAGGGATAGCCTGATATTCTTCGATCAGCGCCAGTCGTAAGTCTTGCAAGGTTTATAGTTATACAAGACGACGACGAGCGGACCTTTTAAGTTGATCCCAAAGATGTTAGATTGGGTTGAGATCCAGGCTACATGCGGGCCATTCCAATCTTGGAAGTCCAACTTTATCCAGATATTCGTTCACTACATGTGCAACGTGAGGGCTAACATTATCATGCATTAATGTAAATTGGTTCCCAATGAAAGTAGCAAATGAAACAACAACTTCTTGGAGGATTTCCTCAATGTAACGGTGAGCGATTAGAGCTCAACAAATTGGTGCGTGCTTCGATAGAAATATCATTGACATATATTTTCTAAAAATAACATCGATTCATTTAAAATTTTGCAGATCGCAGCAGAAATGAGATAATCGACTGAATCAAGAAATGAAATGTTTAGAATACATCAAAGATGACAAGAAACAATATGTAAATAAAATTATCCACCTCAATTTTCCTACAGGGTGTTTTGAAATTACGACAAAAACAACAGTTTTATTTACTCGTGTATAATATAGCCTAATCGAAAAATGTTACATTATAAAATAATTAAGGAAAAACACAATAAATTGAGCTACAATCTGATAATAAAATCATGAAAATCGCATAAAAAATAAAGAAGTTATAAAACATCAAACTTCACCAAAATTTTAGAAGGGTGGAATTTTGTGCCTGTGAGTATATTTTAAAAAATACTTTTGAAGGCCTAATTTTAATTTAATATTCTCACCAATCGGCCGACAAGAATTGACTAGAGAATCTAAATCATTCAGTATACATTAAAACTGCCGAACTAACTTATTACTTATTAATGCAAACCCCATAAATTATATTAATATTTGACCCTTTGGCACCAGAAGAACAAAATACCCAAATATGGCATAGAATAGAAGATTAACAGTTATAATTTACCAAATTGCGTTTTAATAAGTTATTGGAAATAAAATAATTAATTTCGATTTGCTCCACTAAAAGTCAGTGGTGGCGGATTTGTTATTATTTATTATACTGCGTTTATAATTGGAAATTTATTATACGTTTCTATAGTTCTTCTATACTATTATTTATACCGTTAGAATCTTTTCTTATTGTGCATTTTGTTTGATATTTATTCTTTCATTGTCATTTGACGAAGCTACAGAGTTACCGAAACATTTCATATTCTAATAAAATATAACGAGCTTAGCGTTGTTTTACTGTTTCTTATAACACTATCCCTATTCAAAGAGTCAGTAAATGTCAACAGTAAGTCTGGCGCATGGCACGCTTGATCCGAGAGCGATACTGGAAATCCTGAATTGCGATTGGTTATTCAGCCATAAAATATCTAATTGCTTGCGACAGGATTGGACTTATTCAGTTTGCTTGTGTTTTTAATACTGTTTTATAATAGTATTATAACCGTAGTGCCTTTGGGGACTTAATGCGAAACTACTTTTAATCACCGTTGAATAATATTTGTAAATATACAGGGTGGTCCAAAAAAGTGTAAATAAAATATCTATTTTTTAAATGACACACCCTGTATTTTTTGGCACATTTAGGTTCCTTTTGGTGTTCTCTCTTATGTGCAAAAATATTTTTTTATTTTGAAAAACCTGTTTATTGTCATAGTATTATTAGACCTCTAGCATTACTGTTCACATTATTTGGCTGGAACAAAACATATCTAACAAGATTTTTATTCTAATTTTTCCAAGCGTGCAAAACGGTCTTGTTATCTTTTTTTATTTATTGCTCCTGAAATATCGAAGCAAATAAAAAAATGTTTTTGCACATAAGAGACACCAAAAGGAACCTAAATGCGTCAAAAAATACAGGGTGTGTCATTTAAAAAAAATTTATGACGTCACACTTTTTTGGACCACCCTGTTACAAATATTTTTAAAATATGCATCAACCCACATCATACAACTTTTGTATTAAACTTTTCTACTATTGTAAATAAGGACTCTATGGATGCCCGACGCACTAATGCAGGACCCGATATATATAAAGTACGCACAGGGGATCTTTACCCTGACGTCATCGCTAACAAATAGATATCCCGACATATTTCATATCTCTGCATCTTTGTTTGGTACAGACATAAAGGCGAATAAAAAATGTATATTATACGTCGTCCGGAATTAAACGTGTTAGACAGAGAAAGAATTATAAAGAAGAGTTGCCAAATAATTATTTTGACTTACGCAGTACTACAAATTACAAAAACGTCATTGTGACAATTGATTCACATTTTTTTTCGTTTTTATACATTTTTGTGCATTAAAACTTCATTTACTCCTGCAAACAGTTCTTTTCAGAGCTTTTGGTATCGCTTTTTTGTGTTAGTGGTAAGTACATATTGATATTCATTGTTATTTATTTATTGTAATAAAGTATTCCTAACCATAAAAATTGTGGATGTCTCCGCTCCGCTATTTTGCATCCCAAAAACGTAAAAACACGTCTTTTTAGTTTTGAAAAAAATAAGTAAAATCGCCCGAATTTCCAAACGCTCTGTATATGTATCGAAACTAGAAAGTTCAATAAAATAATTTATTTAAATTTCCAAGGCAATGCCTATTAGTTTGCATTTTTTCGTAAATTGATTTTTTTTTCATGTTTTACGACATAAATTACCATTTATCTTCAATTCTAATGAAAAAAACTCTCGACTTTTTGGGGTGATTAAACTTTCTTTGATGTTTTTTTAATCTGTGTAATCAAAATGTCACATTCAAACCGAGTTTATCATTTTGTCAAATAAGAAGTAGGTACATAACTGCCAGTAAAAATTCAAGAATATCAGATTTATACCTACATATTCCTAACAATCTCTTTTATGTAAGACCGACTCAAAATTTTGATTCGGAGTTTTAAAGAAATTTTTAAAAATCCGTATATGGGAACGTTATTTACGTCAATTAAAATGTTATGAAATTAGTTTTTGTTTTGACAACTTTTCTTCCACGTAATTTTGATTTGATTCATACGATTTTTATGACGTGTAAGCGATGACGTCAGGGTAAAGATCCCCTGTGCGTACTGTAGGTATAAGTCAATGATTGTCTCCCTTGTATCAACATTAACAAACATGTAACCATTTCTTAGTGCAGGTATCAAAATAAAAGAAAAACCAAACAATTGCAAAAATAAACAGACACAGCAAAGAAGGAAACGTATAATAAGTATACACCTTTAACAATTAAATATAAAAATTATTCGAGAAGTTCAATAAAGCTGTTTCCTACTTCTTCAGCTGTAATTGATTGAACGGCTTCTCGAATACGACTTTTCAGTAGGTCAATATATGCCCCCATAAATAAAATTCATATTTGTCAAATCAGGGCCCCTTTCAGGCCAAAAAGATTGGGTTATTCCTCTCGACCCATTGCCATGAAAATGAATGATTTGACCATTCCACCACAACCGGCGAATAATGCGATGGATACACCTCTTAATGAATATAAAAAGTATTTCTGTAATCGAAATTGAATACTTGCAATTTATTGGATATAATGGAAGCAAGTATTTTCAAAGAAATATGGTCATATATTCCATTAAATGGTCAACGTCAACACCAACAGTTCTTCTCAAAATGATCGTTGTTGAATTTTTGCTTCTTTTAGATACCCTGTATGATAAAAGTCAAATTAGTCGATGCCATTTATATTTATATTA
Organism: Barypeithes pellucidus; assembly: GCA_963991005.1. Classification (NCBI taxonomy): domain Eukaryota; kingdom Metazoa; phylum Arthropoda; class Insecta; order Coleoptera; family Curculionidae; genus Barypeithes; species Barypeithes pellucidus. The sequence continues at coordinate 28,256,068 of OZ022562.1, forward strand.
CAAGTTAATAGTTTTATGAAGAATAATATTTTGTCAAAATATGCTAAATAAAAATTAATCAATCCGTGAATACACTGTATATTATTCTGTTTTATTATATTATAGGTAATTACTAAAGGACGGACAATATACAAGTTGCATTTAAATGCATCAATTTTCTCAATTTTATGCAATTTGTGCATGTTTCGATAATATTTTGTCAAATTGACAGAAATTTTAATCCCTCTTATTCCTTTATATAAATTAATATTATTCTCAGAGCTACTTTCAAACTAGTCAAGCTATTTCGGTACCTACACCAATGACCTATGCTCATATATACAGTTAGGTAGTTTATTGGATTGGTATAATATAGTTTATAATATACAGTTGATGTTTTGACTACCATAAAACCCTAATTAACACTCTGCGTGTTTCTTAATAACATTCTAATATTTAAGAAGGTTATTCTTGGGTCTATGTTCAGAAATAAAACTTCATATGAATATATGTCCTAAACGTCTTAACTTTTGAGATACAGGGTGTTAAAGATTTTCAACAAATCTCCTTTTTTATTAATATCTGCTATACTGTTCTAGATATTTTTGTGAAATTTTAAATAAAAATTATTTTTCAAATTTCCATTCCTTGCTGAGCAAATGTCTTTTTGATTTTTTGTCGTTTAACAAAGGTTAAAATGGATCTAGTAGGTAAGAAGCACATTTTGTTCTGTAAACATAAACAGTTTTGACAGTTGTCTACCTAGCCCACTTGTGACGTATTTAAGTCAAAACATGAAAATTGTTAACATCCTGTATCTCAAAAGTTAAGACGTTTAGGACATATGTTCATATAAAAGTTTTTTTCTGAAAATTGACCGAAGAATTACATCCTTAAATATCAGTATGCTATTAAGGAACACCCTATATATCGAGGCGCATACCGGTGGTACACCCTGTATGTCGGTCTAATTTTGTTTGCAATAGCTTCTAACATTTTTGTATTGTTTCCTAGCTTTTATATGACTGAAAGCTTTTTCAATAAAGTTAAAAGGTTTGGTATACTTAAATTTGCGCCAGGAACTTTGCTCGAATTCATTTGCCAAAAGTTAGGTTTGAACTAAATTTTCAATGTAAAAATTTATAACGCTGCAAGGTGCTTTCAATTTTGTTATGTAGTACACTAACATTTATTTTTCTCTGCGGCTAGGCAATATAATTTCTTTGTTTCGTGGTAATACAAATGGCATACACACACACACACTACACGGTGGTCCATAAGAACTAAACACGCTATTCATTTATGAATAAAATTATTGTTTAAAATCATTTTTAAACCAAATTTACAGGAAATATTGACAACAGTATAAGTTCAGTAAGAAAATTTCATATCGAATGTCTGATTCTTACTATTGTGCAAGGCACATGCTCGGCAACGGCAGGACACCGGCTCGGCAAAATAGGTTAATCACTGCTTCTTATGAGTTTTGAAAGGCCGTCGCTTGCCGAGACGTATAATGTGAATTTACGCCTGCAAAATCAACAAGATTCAAAGAATATATATATTTTGCCGAGCCGCGTTGCCTTGCCGTTGCGCAGCACGTGCCTTGCCCGATAGTGAGAGTCAGCCTTAAAAAATCAATTTTTATTTGTCATAATATTCATTATTTTGACATAAATATTTCCACTTATTAAAATCCAAGTATATACCCTGGAGGATGAATATTTCCGTAAGTATTTTGGGTGTCCATGGTAACCAAATAACCACATGAAAAAACAGTATAGTAAAATTATAATAGTTGAGATTTTATTGTACGACTTCTCATAAATAGTAAGCGGTTTTGAAACCTCGCAATATGATGGACAAATTAGGTGTCATTAATGGCAGACTATTGAATTTGGTCTATTTTACTTTTGGGGGTTGGTTACAGGTACTGGACCGGACTTTATTTATTTTAACTTGGCTTTCACATTTTATTTTTACAATTAGATTCGTTATCTTTATGTATTTTGTTTCATTGAAATTATGTATATAAAGAATGTGACAAATTGATAGGTCATTAATCCTAGAAGCTTACTTTCATCATTTCCTCGTTCCAATTCATCGTTCCACTAACAGACAAATAATACGCCGCGATCTATCTTGTGAGCTTGTTACGGCCCACTACTGCTTTTGACACATTTTGAATCAAACGATATCAGCTGTTGATGTCATCTGTCAACCGTCAAACGCTAGATTTTATCATATATCGGACTCTATTAATTATATTTTTTATTAATAATCCCTACCAAAGTAATATTGTAAACATAATTTATAAAAAACTGCAGTTAGCATTTCTAATCAATTTAGTACAATCAAGTAAATACCAATATTAATTTAAATTTTATAATGAATGTAAGTGCATGGAATAAGCATAATACTAAAATTATTATATTAAAGATTTTATTGTACGATTCAATATAAAATATAATATTAATTACATTGTTCATTAATAATCCGTACCATAAAAATATTATAAAGACTATTATTGTACTTTAAGTATTCTTCGTAACAGATGATTGGTAGAGAACTTATTAGCGAATATACCGTCTTCGAAGAAATCAAGCGAGGCAAGGAGAGGTTACCTCGTGGATGGGCGACCGCTTGGGAATGCTACGTGTAATTTTTTTACAAACGATCTTAGTAATTTTTACAACAGGTTTTAGTAAATTTTTTCAAAAGATTTTAGTAAATTTAAAAAAAACTATTCATATAAATGGTTCATTAAATATTTTTGCAATTATTACAAAAACTTTAATATAAAATTTTGCTATAATTTAATGACATTTCTTAATAAAAGTTATTCCAGTCACATAGCACAGGGTAGTTTTATTATTTTTATAGTAAATTTAACTAAGTTTTTCTTGTTCAAAGAAGTAGTTCTTTTCTCGACGTAAAAAAATAGGTTAGTCACTTGTTTTTTAAAATGTAATGTGTATCATTTGTTTATAACTTTTAATTTTTATTCTTTGTATGTTAGGTAAGAAAAAGTGTTATGGGTTTTTTCTTTGAAATTGTAAAATATAACTTTTAGGTCTGATGATGCCCATTTAAGGGCGCAACATATGTAACCAAATTGAGAAAACAATTTTAATGAGATTATATTGATTCTTTAATTGTTTATTAGTATCCATTCTAAACTCTGGCTATCTGTATACCTAGGTATGGATACCGAAATGGAGTATCTTCTTTAATAACTTAAGTAGTTTGTAAATAGTTCTAAGAATATTATTAATTTAGATAGAGGACAAGCAGCTATTAAAAGTTTTGTGAACTTGAAAAAGTTGGAAATAAATGCATCAGGAAGTAAAAATATGCAATTTTTTATAAAATTGCCAAAAAGTGCATAAATTGCAGTAATAATTAATAATAATAAGTTTAGTAATAATTATCTATAGTTTACCATATTAAATAAACAGCACGTTGAAAATGTTACGGAAATAAACCTCTAATAAAAGAAGATTTAAAAAATAATAATATCTATCTAGTTAAAATTAATCAATACTCGCATCTAAGAAAATCTGGTCACTTTGAATGCGCAAACATCGGCTGCCGACGCACATCTTCGCAGACAGCATGAAGTATCACGCCTCAACAAAGACCTGGAAGAAATTTTGGCTTGGGGTGACAGTAACCAAGTCGAATTTAATGCTAAAAAACTCAGGCAGCAGTTTTCTCTAAAAAGGTTAACATTACAGAACCAGAAATATTCATGGCCGGACGCACAATCCCACTGGCTTCATCTATTAATTTGCTGGGCGTCAATCTGGGAGGAAATATGTCTTGGCATAACCACGTTGTGGCAATCGCCAAGATAGCTTCTCAGAAGCTTGGGGTACTCTTCCGAACCAGAAAGTTGTACACACCTCAACACCTTTTGACACTATACAAAGCCCAGATTCGACCATCACTAGAATACTGCTCTCATGTCTGGAGCTCTGCACCCAAACATACTCTTCGGCTACTGGATTCCATCGAAAGGAGGGCTATTCGTCTGATCGGAGACCACGAGCTGACGAAGAACCTCGACAGCCTAGAACATCGAAGACAGGTTGGGGATTTGACTCTCTTTTACAGATATTTTCATGGAAGGTGCTCGGCTGACCTTGCCCTCTTAATTCCGCCCAGAGCAACGAATAGCAGAAATACACGACGAACCACTGCCGCCCACCCATGTGTGGTTGAGCTTAGTACTCCTCGAACTTCATTATTTAGGAATTCTTTCATCTGCAGGACTCCTCCTTGTGGAACGACCTTCCCGAGGTCGTTTTTCCCAACGAATATGACCTCCAACGATTCAAAACCAACGTGAATCGCTTTTTGCGCACACGCACCACTCCCAGAGTGCCTTAAAGGATTTTTTCTATAGTGCTTGTGTTTGATCATAAAAAAAAAACTCTCCAGGTATGATATCCCACTGTGGTATTAACGTCTTAGCAATTCAAGCTATACACATATAACTTCGTAAGCAAAGCTTTTAATAAAACCTAAGGATTTTTATTTTATTATTGTCTTTCAACCCACGCGCTCAAAGGGACCCTTTTATATTTAAAGGAATGGAAAATCTCATTAGTTCAACATAGAACCGCACATGATAAAAAGCTATACTGCTTTCGATTTATCGGAAGAATTTAATTTTAAATTCCGAGTAGTCGGAAACATACTGGATAAACTGAATAAGGGGAGTTCGCTTATTCACTAGCTGATCGGAATAGATATTAAACGCTGTGACCCCAAATATGTGAACGAGCGTTATTCAAGTAGGTTTGAAATTTTATGTTTGGAATTTAAATATGGGTTATGATAAAATTGTTCTTTTATTAACAGTCTTTAAAAGCAGAAAATATTCAATTACTCATCTAGGTGTGGACGTAACTATCTATTCTGTTTTTTTTTTTAATTAAATGACCAAATATACCTCTATTAATCATACAGAGTGTCAAATGGTTTATATGTTATTATTTAAAAATATACTATTGTGTACACGGTGTCCATTTTTGGGTAGTTTTACGGGGTATCTCCGTTCTTAGTAAAGATAGAAGGATGCGTTTTTTGCAGCACTGTGTCATTTTTCTGTCAAACAGAAAATGTCGTAATCAGAATTTTTCTAGGCCACCTTGTTTTTGATATACAGGATATTTTTGAGAATTTTGTTTTGGGACACCCCCTATATCGCGATTACCCCGTAACGTATCAAAAAGAAATAAAATGTTTTTTTTGTAGTTTTTTACGTAGAATCCAGTGACGTACTTTTTCTACATTCAATAGTTTTAAGGAAAATAAACAAATTTGCTTTTTTTAAATAGGTCACCCTATATATTTTTTAATAATATAATTTAGTTTGTAACAAGCTTCTCGAAAATATATAACACTTTATTTTTAGTCTTAGAATTAGGCCCGAAATATACGTTTTTCAAAAATATACCTTTTTTTTAATAGGCCATGACGGATATTAAAAACAAACAAAAGAACACAGTCCTATGTGTCATAGTAGTAAAATCTTCTAATTCTGTCAGAGCATTCATTTTCTGTAGGTTGTTTTAAAATTTCTAATTAATAGTGAAAAATCAGTTTGTCCTAATTATGTAAACTTTGAGAAGTACGACATGCCCGTTTGTTATATCCAGTGTAACGAAAATGCAGATGGAGCAATAGAAGTGTATTTGAATAGGTAAATATAAGCCCTTATGTAGTAATTCTATGAAATTTATAAATTTTCTTAAATTACTTGTAGATATCCCGAAAAAGCAAATTTGTTTATTTTCCTTGAAAACTATTCAGTCGGTCACTGGATTCTACGTAAAAAACTACAAAAAGAACATTTTATTTCTTTTTGATACGTTACGGGGTAACCGAGATATGGGGGGTGTCCCAAAATGCAGAATTCTCAAAACATCCCGGGATCAAAAACAAAGCTGCCTAGAAAAATTCTGATTACGGCATCTTCTGTTTGACAAAAAAGCAGCACAGTGCTGCGAAAACCGCACCCTGTATCTGAACTAAGGGTTTAATATAGGTAATTAAGTTTTCTAGTTTCCCTTCGAGTTTATAAGAAGGAAGGTGACTACAGACTATGTATCGATTCGGTATTAGTTATTCGCGATGTCTGGCTCGTCCCGTTCGTCAATAGTTCATAGTGTTCGTCGATTTTAATCGCACAAGCCCCTATAGTCAATATCACCTTAGTTTTTAATGGCAGTCCCTTACATAGGGTAAAGAGAGTATCTTAAATAAAACTTTATTAAAGAAACAATCCCGAACAAACCTATAACATTAGTATAAGATAAATAATCGACTATACTTTAAACTTGAATCAAAATGTAGTTAAAACAACTATTTAAAAAAAATGGTAACATTAGAAAAACGATACACAGGTCCAACAGTGCTACAAAACAAAGGATAGATAGATAGCACCTGCTAGGATAGACGTACCACCACATCTTGTTGATTTTTCTTAGTTATATTCATACCACAAACTTGGCATATGGATTGTACAAAATTCATGGAACCCTATCTTGCATATAATGCATTGAGTCCAATCTTCTTTTTTCTTGGTTTTCCTATAGTATTCGCTGCAACAAACGTATTAATTTTCATAATCCTACAGATCGTCTATTAGTTGGCGCGATGCGATGATATTTCATCCCTTGTTAAAAGTTTGCGATTTATTCGTCATGATTAGTTTTCTTGGCCTCAATATCTTTGAAAGCGATGCATCACTTAAGATTTTTGATATTGTTATTACGCTTACGTCTAATTCTTTAACCTTATTTTGAAGTATATTATTCAGAACCAAAATTAACTTTTTTACCTGAAGACTCCCATGAAAATGATGATGTGATGATATTTTTCAGGTCATTTCATTCCCTTTAATCTTTCTCACGTGTTTGGAGAACATCGAAAATCTCCTTTACCAGATTTAAGAAGATGTATTTTTTTTAATCGGTTATGGCAAAAAAAGTTATTTGTAAATAACAAACAAGTCTAATGTGGGTCGAACCTCCCTATTTTTGAAGTTTGTTAAAAATATATACATCACTATTCATTCATTCAACAAATCACTATATATTGGCGAATTTATATCCATATTACCCCGATACCTAATATAATAATGATAAATAGTCTACAAATATATAGCTATTATTTATAATAAAGGTGTATCATATACCAATCTATCTTGAACAGATATAAAATATGAGGATCATCTACACCAATATGGTGTCACCAGAAAATAACGGTAAATCATAGGCAAGCAAATTGAAAAATATTATTTTATAATTAACGTTGAAGACATTGTTTATATAATTAACGTTAAATACATTTTTAGTGTAAATATTAATAGCACACGATGCACTTATTATTACTAAGTGTGCAGGGTAAGTTTTTCAATGTGTTACAATGAGTTAACGCGATAATGGTTTAGAATATTTCATGAACTTCTGGTGAGGTATAGAAAGATTAAAGGCACATTTATGACCTTCTTTATTTGATGCTTAATTTTGGAATTTAAAATAAGATCATATAGAGGAAAATGGACTAAAATGACATAGTTTTGATAAAATTTAAAATATTTGTCTAGAAATTGGGTGATTTGGAAGTTTCGTCTATTATTGGATCATTTTAGACATGTACTAGGATAAAATGACTTAGGAACCTTAGAGAAAAATGACAGCATAACACAAAAACAAAAAATAGTCGTGGTTACTGCAATGGGTTCCATGTCATTATTAGGTCACTTTTTAGAACACATTGGCTGTATTCAGCAGATCCCATCGATTTATAAGCGATTTTTACATAGTGATGTCACGATGCGTATCTATTTGTAGTTCTGCTGAATGCATTTTGTCAGGTTTTTGTTTGGTTAGGATCTCATCTAAATATTTTCATCAAATATCACATTTTTTGCTGAACGAAATACATTTTTTTTTACAAGTGCCCCGAAACTGTGTTCTCTTCACCGAACGTGGCGCTTTCCAGACCTCTCCGAGAGTATCGAAGCGGGCTGGAAAGATTGTACTGCCCGCTTCTCATAGTTTTTAACTGATAAATAAATCAAGAGATATCGAGTGCGGGATTTGAACCCGCGACTCTCAGATCGCCAGGCGGACACTCTACCCACCGAGCCATACTACAAGCGATAATAAATAGCGGATTATATATAAATTAAATTGGCAGTTAATTTTTCAAAGATGTTTTAGAAAAATGTCTGAAGAATTGCTTTATTTATATGGCCTCAAAGACTCGGGATTTAAACCCGCGACTCTCAGATCATAAGGCGTACGCTATACCACTAGGCCACCGAGCCTATTTGTTAAAAATAATAAATTGATATTTACATGCTCCATGCGCGAGTGTTTTCATGTCATGTACACAGGAAAACTGTCTGAAGAATTTATTTATTTATTTGGTACATATCTCGTGCCGTCGGAGGCTTTTCCAGACTCGTGCGTAAAAGCCTCTTTTCGGCCCTTGATACGTAATGTACTAATAATATTATATAATGTAACTATACTAGTACGTAATGTACTATTACTCCTCAACCCACTGACAAATGAAACTAACATAAATCAATGTCAAATCGATGGCGTCCGATTTCCCATCGATTTGTGAAATCGATTTCTTTTCGTGCATTCAACATATGATTACTAATCGCATACAAATCGATGGGTTCTGCTGAATACGCCCATTCGAATAGGGATCTTCTACTTCTATTATTTCTTGGGTGTCTTTTTGTATCTCCGTTTCTATTATTTTTTTTTTCGTTACTTTTTGGGGTTTCTTATCAGCTTAAATTTTTAATTCTTCCATATTTGATATGGAAGTCAAAATTGATGTGCTCTTGATGTTTTCGATTTTGCTTATGGATATCTTGATGCGTTTGATATATTCATAGGCCCTATAAGCTACATAGGCTGCGGCTACAACGCGACCAATGTCTAGGCGCCAAATATTTAGAACTATAGCATAGAATTGAATCTCAACTTTTTATTTTTTTAAATAATCTAGTTGTTCATAGCAACGTTAATAAATACAATTAAAGAATATTAGCTTATTAATGTAATTACCGTACTTTTAATTCTCATCTCATCAAGTGGGGATTCTTCGACGCGATGTCTGTTAGTGCATATTGTGTATATTTCGCTATAAACTGTGAAATTATCCACTGATGTTCCATCTGTGGGAGCTCCCATATGAAAGTAACGATCTTTTTTCGTACAATGAACAAACCCGCCTATCAGTGTTTCCCACGACGGCACCGAAGATAATTAGCGCATCCCTGATTATATGCTTGCTTATAGTTGTAAGGTTTCTATAATGTCCTATACTTACAATTTCTAAAATACCAGTTGACTTAAACAATACATTATTTAAATTCCATGGCAACGTTCGGTTTATAAATGGATTAACTATACTAATTGCGCACATAAATTAAATATTTTATATCGTTTCTAGATCAAAATATAAATTGCCTCCTTCAATTCTATGAAGAATGAGTATAATAAATTCCTTAAACTTTGTTATACTAAAATGCTACTACAAATTGATTTGTTCCGGATCACAACGGTTTAGTGTCATGCAGGTCACGATCCGACACATCATATGGCCCCTGTCAGCTGAAACCGGTAACTAATGTCTTTCTATATCAGAAATGTAAATCAAAATGTAACTGATGTTTCGCATTTTATATCGATAGCGTTCTGAAATATGTTTCTATTGGATGTAATTTTATGAATTATACCAAATCTGCTTATAATATTTATATTTTGAAAGACTTATTATACAGGGTGTTATTCTTCCCTGGTTCCCAGTTGACATTGTGGACGTTAGAGTGGCCAAAGATAGTAATCTCGGTATTTGAATGGATGGTTTGCAAGGAGTTATATTGGCTAGTGATGAGGAAAGAGCTCTGTAATGGATATCACTTGTAGGACGGTAAAGGCAGTAGATAAACTTATTGATTTTCTGCGTTGATATTTTAAACCACATCACATCAAAGTCTTTCGGTTCAAGTGTGACTTTACGTTGGAAGCTGAGATCATCTCGAACACAAAGACATACCCCAAAATTATGTCACAATCGGAAATGAAAATCGTATCCAGGGATGGTGTTTGTTGATGATCTAACCTTTGTCTCGGTCAGTGCGAGCACGTGAAGCTTGGAAGCTGGTGAACTGAATTGATGTTCGTGTTAAGCTCTCTAATATTGCAGAAATCAATTTGGAAGTTGTTAATTCTGGGTTGGTTAGCAACTGTAGGTGCCACACCATTACTTCGTTGAGTACTGTTAGAGGAACCCAGTAAGTTGTCGGAAATGGTGGTAATTTGATGAACTTCTCTTGATTGGGCACCAAGACCAGCCCTCGCCCGGAGATCTGATAGGGAGCGAGTTTGTATTCCTCATCCCGAAAAAGCCCCGTATACGGGATTTTGTCAAAATATTATGAGCACTGCAAAAAACTGCAAATAAAATTTAACTTTAACACCCTGTAACTCCGTTAATAATCAATTTTCGAAAAAATGTTATTGGAAGAGGTAGCATTTATTGTCGGTCTACAATTTACCCCTAAATTTTTTGCTCATCATTTCCGAACACCCTGTATTTATCTAGCAAGATGTTGTATACAAATTGCGAATTCAAATGGTTCAATAAAAATACTTAGAAGTTCCTATTTATTCTAGAAAATTGCTGTTTTAAGCGCCACTTTAAAATAAAATGTTTACATCTGTTTCATGATAATTACTTGCCGGCTTAGACTCCATTGAAATTTTCTATGCACTATTCAGGGCTTAAGCGTGTAATGAATTTACCTTCTTAAAGTTACGTTTGTTTCGGGCGTATAATTAAAACCTTTTCGGAAAGTACTGAACCTTAAAAAGTTAAACAATATTTGAAACATATTTTAAAAAAAGATTTTTGGATTTTAAAAGTTAGTAACAAGTTTTGATACATTCCCGGTGAGTGGTCTATTAAAAGATCTCGGGAACTAACAAAGATATTTGTGTGAAATATTGGTACTAAGCTATAAAATATGTTGATTTTAATGAAGATATCTTGACGTATCTACTACCTCCATATTGTTATTTGTTTGTTGATTATTGTAAGATGTGTGAGAAAATGTTTAATTTTTTAGTTTATCGTCAGTTAAGCAACAATGCCGAGACACAATTTGTTTTCAAACGCAGAAATGCGGAATATGTTGTTTGTATACGCGTAGGAAAGTTTTCATGGATGAGGTGCCCAGAGACGATATTCGGAACTCTATCCAAATCGAAGACAACCTGATTTTAAGATCTTCAATATTATTTAAGACCGATTAGGCGAAACAGATACGTTTCGTCCTAAACGGAATTCCAAAGGGCGTCCGACCACTTTAACTCCGGAACAAGTAGAAGAAATTCTGGTCCCCGCCCTATGGAATTCCGTTTAGGACGAAAGGTACCTGTTTCGATTAATCGGTCGTAAATATTTTGGACGATATTAAAATTAAGTTGTCTTCGATTTGGATAGAATTCCGAATATCGTCTCTAGGCACCTCTTCCATTAAAATTTTCTTTTGCGTATACACACACCATATCCCGACCGCATTTCTGCGTTTGGAAACAAATTGTGTCTCGGCATTGTTACTTCTTCTTCTTCTTCTTCTGGTGCCGTCTTCATTTACTGAAGGTTGGCGATCATTCTGGCTATTTGTATTTTTGAAACCGCTGCTCGGAATAACGATTTGGTACTCCTGCCATACCATTCACTCAGGTTCTTGAGCCAAGATGTCCGTCTTCGTCCTGGTAGTCGGCGTCCCACAATTTTTTCCTGTATAATAAGTTGCAGAAAACAATAATTATCACCCCTCATGACATGCCCAAAGTATTCCAGCTTTCTCTGCTTTATTGTTCGTAGGACTTCTGTGGTTGTGCTCAGCCGTTGCAGCACTTCTACATTACGTATCCTGTCTGTCCATGCGATTCTAAGTAAACGTCGATAAATCCACATTTTAAAGGCTTCAATTTTGGGCCCCATTGCCAGTGACCTATGATAGAGGGGGTTCACAAGTATGGTGAAATTATTTTTAAAATTTTATTTTTGTGTAACGACCAAACAATTACTTTCTAGGCGTTTTAAATGTAGAAAGAAAAGAAGTAATAAAAAAATGCGTTAGGTAAGACATATTTTTATTTATTTTTTAATTTTAGACAAGGAAATATAACTTTTGGAAAAATAAAAAAGGTTTTCTTAGTGTGTATAGCTGTCGGCTCTTAACGTCGTGGCATGCAACCCTCGTAACAATATTTATACAGTCCACTACTAATACTACTAAAGCCACCTATGAGCTATCAAGAAAACCAAATGATGTCCAATACTACTACCGCCATTTACGAGTTATCAAGAAAACCGAATTAAGTTTGGATTTCTTTTCATATATTTCATTTTTAAACTTTCTAATAAAGTCCCTAGATTTACCCTTTAAAATATTAGGGAGGGTCGGACTTTTTTAGTTTGACGGTACGATAAAATATTAGGGAGGGTCGGACTTTATACGATAAATAATATTCAATAAATATAAATTAATATTTTTTATTCGTTATTTTGGGGGTGCACGTGCGCATGTGCTCATGTGGAAGAACGCCACTGGACCTAGGTAATAAGGATTGGAGGGCCCCCGCCAACATTTTCTATGTATGTAACATTTAAGTAAAATTCTTTAAAATATAATTGCTGCTAGTTTGCGCGCCAAGTTTAACAATAATGGGACAATTTTATAATGTTTTATAATGTAAAATAACAATAACGAATAAAAATTACTTAAAAAATAAAAAGACAAAAACACTTTTGTTAATTTGCAGTATTCGACAAAAAGTATTCTTCATAAATATATTTGGTTGGGGTAAATATTTATTGACATAAATATAGTAATTCCAGTTTCGGTATACTAAATTCCAAAAAATGCTAAAAAGGAACGCATAAATCGTAATTATTCATTAATATTTTCAGCAGAATATAAGAACCGGTTTGTTCGGGTTTGTTCGCACCTTCGGTGAACATATGCATTACTGTATACACTGTGGTACAGTAGTTCGGGGACAGCTATTTGCCAAAGTGCTTTAGACGCAGGGGTAAAAACACCGACTTGAAACAAACATTAACCCGATATTTCGATCTGCTTTGTACAAGTCAATGTAACGCCTGTTTGGTCCTAAAAGGTCTTGCCTATCTTTTTTCGTGTGATATTACTATTTCGAACGGTTTCTTACTTACGAGTATTTATTTTATCAGCCATTACACAATTAGATATTTTTTGCGTATTTTTTTACGAACGTTTAATAATTTTGTAAGAAATCAAAAATAAATTATTTCTAATATAGCCTTGGAGGCTACAACTTCGGGTCGGTTAAGTAATCTTAAGCTTTTACGAATTAATTTTTGATGGTTATTTTTAATAATTAGTTTTGCTCATAAATATGTCAAAAACTGTTCGAGATAGCAATATTACACAGAAAGATAGATAATTTCAAGAACTTTTAGGCCCACAAATAAATGCAGATTGTTTTATTTAAAAAGCATACTTTTCATTATTTTTGTATGATATGTTGTTCAAAAAACAAAAGTGAAATTAAGTATTATCTCGAGAACGATATAGGAAAGGAGGAGAAGGTATAGGAAAATATTAAGGAAAGTTATTAAAAAATTAAGATTCTAAAAGAATAATAATATACAGGACATTCTATTTAAATTATCAAAGTCAAAGTTCCTAATACTTTCTAGTAGAAGCGGCAACACTGCAGGACTGATAATATATTCAAAATAGAGAGATTATAGTATCTACACACAGGGTGTTATGGAAATGACGTATTATATTTAAATGGATGACTCCTTGAGTGTCCTAGAGAAGCGCTACATATTTTATTTTTTTTAAATCGACCGTTTTAAAAGTGGGGTCATTACCATAACACCATATACAGCCACCAAATTTTAAAAGTGATCCCCCTGTATACCAGGATGAGCTGTTAAAATGTAATTTTCCACGAAGCATTATCAAATAGGCTACTTCAATATTTATTGCATCGTTAGTTTCGCCTTCTAAGAGACAAGTGACTTCTGAGTGGGGTGCATCTGAATACTGAAGCCAATGCATAAAAGTGCAATTTATCGAGGCAAATATTTGAGAATAAAACGATCAATATTTTTAAACAGGAATAGTACTCAATGTTAGGTAGGCTTGACGTATAAGTTTCTAACCATAAATTATTTAAAAAAAATATATATATAATTACCGCAGTTATACAGTGTGGCACAGAAGTTCGACAACAGACATTGTTCTCTTAAGCTCCTGTATAAGATTTTTCAAGTTTTAGACGTAGAGGTAAAAAATGGTTGTGTTGGTGATATCTGCAATATTGTCAGACCTACCGCTTTTCAGAGTGTTTTGATTTTCTTATGAAAAATCATTTTTTAAATTTTTTTTCTGATTTCTTGAACAAATTAAAGTATGTTTTGATGAAAAAATATCTTTAACGCAGCAAGGCCCCCGGGAAGCTTATTACATGTTGTAAAGAAAGCCTCTATACAGGGTGTTATGAAAATGACGCATTATATTATATTAAAAGTAGGGTAACTAACACTCTTACTCACAGGTTAGTCCGCGCTATTGTACAACATTTCACCAAGACCAATATTGGAAATATTGCCAAACTTAATGTAAAACTGAAATTAAATATACATTAAATAAACACTTTATGTACACACAGTAATAGTGAAACAGAACCGATAGTTAGCTTTTGAAAATATAATAATACAGATTATACTACAGATTATTAGATTTTATTACACGCGCCGAAATTTGACGTCCAGAAGAAACGCGTCAATAAAAACAATATTCAAAGATTATTTATGGTCGGGAAAGATACACGCGTAAACCGAAAAAACAGAGCGGATTTCTGAGAGTGTGTTGGTGATCGACGAGACACAACGTATCCGGCCGCTGGTTGGTCTTCAACTAACAGCCCGTAAGCGTGCGGCGCTATATGAAACTACTTCGCTCAACCGAGGTCATTGGCATTTGACCTAGTGACGTACGTGCCTATTTCAAACTTATTTAATACTATTCCATTTATTTTTTCGGGTTGTTTAAAGCATAGTCCGTCGTTCCGTGTTCTTCAATTATTTGTACAAAAAGGTATTACAGAATGGAAAAGTGTTTAAATTATTTTATTTTGTCTAAAGAGTTTAAGGTGTAAATATTACAACACCGGCCAGAAATCCTTGATTGCTTACATCTATCGCAGTGCCACACAGGTGTTTTTCTGGTTTGACGTCAGGTCACTTTTACTGCTGAATGAATTGAAAGCGCCATTTATGGGTATTTTTCTTCAATTTGTTTTTATCCCAGGAATTGGCGGTTTAAATATAATACGTCATTTCCATAACACCCTGTATGTGTATACCTTACTAGACATCGCCAGGAAATTTTTTAAATAATACATGTCAAAATGCCAGTGTCGATATTGTATTATTTAAAATTTACCATTTTTTTACCGAAGGATGTTACGTAAAGGAGGATACGACTTTGGTTCACAATCTTTGAAGAATAAACAATTCACATTCTTAGGTGGACTGTAAACAACTTTTCAGAAAAACAATCGGGGAGTTCGGAAAGTAATTATAATTTTTCTCTGTTGTTTTCTGTTAATTAGACAGACATTATGTCGCCTTCGAGCGCTCGGAATGTAGTTTTTATAAAGCCTTTCCTTCTTTCATAATAGTGATTCGGTTATATTGAAGCAATAAAGAAAAATGATCAACATGGTATAATATTTATTAATAGAGCTGTTGCTACTCATAGGGGTACACGTCATATGCTTTAGAATATTATATTTCAAATAAATTAAATTACTTAACTTCATAAATTACTATTATAGGTGATTGTTGTAAAAATACCTTTTTTCCAATTATAGAAAATTACTGAATTTTATTTTCCGTTAAATTATTTTAAATAATCCCATATGCAAAATTAGACCTGCTTTTATAGTTTTGCGGTATCGGCAGTATTTGGTTCCTTATCTCTGCTGTCGCAACGGGTATGGCTTTACCGGTAGATAAATCGGCCAGGATGACGTAATGTAACGTTGAAAGAGATAGCTAAAGAAATTTCTGCAGGAGGCAGTTTTTTTTAGTTGGTTCTGGGTTTTTATCGTGGCCGGACGCCGCGGTCTCAGGACCTCACTCAAACGCGATCTTATTTTTTTCAAAACGGGAGCCGCAACACTACAGGTGTTAGAGTGTTTTTAGCCGCGGATTTTCCCTGAGAAAATTTTTATTTGAAACACTCGTGTTTCCATCGAGTAAAAAAAATACTGGACTGTCATTAAACACTCGTGTTTTCCGGCGAGTTTAAAAATACTGGAACATCATTAAACGCTCGTGTTTCCGGCGAGTATAAAAATACTGGACTATTTATTAAACACTCGTAGTTTCCGTGCGAGTATAAAAAACGCTGGAATCCCTTCAAACACTCGTTGCTGGCGCGAGTATAAATAAGTTTTCCAAGAACAAACCCGATTGTGACAAAAGGAACAAAGACATTCTGAGTCCGGAATAGTGAGTAAGTGTGAAATAAAATATCTTAAGGCTAGTATTAGTAGTCACTGCCGCGAGTCATAATTTTTCTTTCGGAAATTATTAGGATAGTTAGACTCTCTTTAGTTGAGAAACAAAATGCTAGCTTAGGTTTATTTTACATTGTAAATACTGTAAATAATTACATTTTAAATGGGAGTACGTGACAAAGGAATGATAGGTTGGTTTGAAACGCAGAATGTTAGTGTAGGATAATTTTTATTGTAAATATAAAATGTAAATAATTATCGCACTAGTACTTCGGGTCGCGTTACTCGACTGACGTAAGACAAACCCCTTAAATTCACCCTCAAAGATAAGGACATAAAATAAAATAAAAATAGCCCTCCGTGTTCCAATATAACAAACTTGCATTGTTGTTATATTTAATTGGACGCGCCCGAGCCAATAAATCAAAAGTATAGTCTGAACATCAGTTAGGCCTCGTCCTACAAACTATACTTTTAAATTAAAATCATTCATTCTTTCTTATGACAAATTTGCCCTCATCTCTTCAATTGCGCTGGTGGACCGCTGACAGCTTCCAGTTAGCGGGGAAAGGTGGTGGGCCCACCCAAGACCGACTGACACGTGCGTGTCAAGTCGGCAATGGCATTATGCCTGGCACAAGAATCGACCGAAAAATCGAAAATCAAATCGTGCCCGAAAATAATTAAGTAAGCACGCCTTCAGGTGGATTTTTTCATTACTTGCTAAGACTGGCCACTTTACAGATAGTGTCGACCAGTCCAAATTAAATGGTTCAATAGTTAGTTTGGCAATAATAATCGAATCCTGGGTGGGGGATTACACCTTCTGGTTAGAATCCAACAGGGGACAAAATTAAAATTCCATAAATTGCCATCTAGCTAATTATCAGATTAAATTAAATTCAAAAATAAAATCAAGGGGTAAATTGGTTATACGGGGGTTATCAACAAACGTCCCACGTAAAAACGCGCAGATAAGGAGAACGTTAGAGTTACCTATCAATTACTAATCGCAAAACGGACGGACGTTTCGGGCTACGTACTCCACTCATATCATAGTATGATGTACGTACGCACTGATCCTTTCAAATTTTTCTTACAATTCGGCGACAAGATATGTATTAGGCATGACTTTTAATATTAAAATTGTTATAAAAATACTATTAGATACGTAATTGTCCATCATCACACCACCAAACAAAACAACACACATAATTTTCTGTCAAAGTTATAAACATATTTTTTAATTGTTCTATTTAAAACAACAAAATTGCAAAAATTTTAATATTATGATTTGTAAGTATGGATTTATTATAAAAATTCGACCCAATATTAATCCAACCAAAATAAAACTAATTAAATTGCGCAATTTTTAGTATAATAAATATTGATTAGCTTCTTTATATAGTATGTCCACGGATTGAACTAGTAACAAGAAAAACTTGTCTATTTTACATTTCTCGAGAAAATTCTTCATAACATTTTTTGCTTGTAATAAAAATAGGAATGGCTTCAACCAATTTGAGTTTCAACATAAAGGAAAAACTGAGTAAAAACTTTTTTATTTTGCATTTTTTCAAGAAAATGTTGCTTTTTTTTATTAATAAAAATAGGAATGTTTCAACATACAGGATGTCCAAAAAGGAGAAACCTAGGAACAACTGTTTTATTTCGCATTTTTCGAGAAAATGTTGTTCTTCATAACATTTTTTGCTTGCAATAAAAATAGGAATGGGGTCGACTAATTTCTGTTTCAACATACAGGGTGTCCCAAAAAAAGGAAAAACCGAGGATCGACTTTTTTATTTCGCATTTTTCGAGAAAATGTTGTTCTTCATAACAATTTTTGCTTGTAATAAAAATAGGAATGACTTCGACTAATTTAGGTTTGAACATACATCATGTCTAAAAGATGCATAAATCCAAAAAATTATAATTTTAAAGAAAAACGATAACAAGTAAAAGTTGGTGGCAATCTTATCGAACGGTTGTTCTTTTTAATTATTAATTGTGTATTAAATAAAAAATGTTTCATCCTTGCTGGGGCTGTTTAGTGTTTACTTTTTCCATTTTTGGGTTTTTCCGTTTTTGTGACACACACAATGTTGAAACTCAAATTAGCATCCCTATTTTTATTACAACGGCTACGTTAAAATCGCAGCTTTATTTATTAATATACTTACGTCATTCATTTATATATTTAATACGGTAAGCAACCTACTTATTTTTGTTTACGTAAGGTTTAGTTCCTTTATAAAAGTTATTGTTTCCCACAAAAGAAAAATTTAAAATTTTAATATTTCTATAGAGTATTATCATTCGAAAATAGACGCCGAGATGCTACTCAAATATTCATTGCATCGTTAGCAGTACCTACCTTCTCTAAAGACAAGTAGCTTTACAAAGGCGAAGTTTAAATTTTTAAGCTTATTACAAAACTGCATAATACATGAAAACTATACACGAATACCCATCAAAGCAGTAAATATTCCGAATGAAATATATATTACTAGCCATTTAAGAGGCAAATTACAAAAATAAAGAACAAAATTTTGTTTTTTATGGTAACCTTAATAAATTGAAATAATATATCTATTCGGTTTGCGATCTTCAAACTGTCATTGGCAGTGATGTAACTAGAACTATATTTTTGGAGGGACCACAAAGGGGAACCTGATAATTAAAAGTTGGTACCATACATACATAGAGCATAATTCGACAAACAATTTTGAAAGGTTTGCCGAAGTTTTCGGGTGGGCACTAAGATGGACAGCTCAAATTTTAGTGAGGGCCTGTGCCCACTCTGGCAAACTCGTTGTTACATACCTGGTGATTGGCTGTATATAGGGTGTTATGGAAATGTCTGATTATATTTAAATTACTCCTTGGGTATCCCAGAGGAAGCCTGCATATATTTTTTTTAATCGACCATCTGTAAACGTAGGTAAAACCCCCAAAAATCAGCCCGCATGGGACGATGCCATAAACATGCGTGTTCATTTAACAATTGTACAGGGTTAGTCAACGATTGCGCGGTGTAAGTTTATTCATTGAAGATAAGATTTGTCGATAATGAGCTATTGTGTTGAGGTATGGTTGTATATTCTGCACATTTTAAAAATATTTTCAATTATACAGGGTGCGTTCAAAAAGTAGGGTGGCAGAAAGTTGTATTTTTTTAAATGGGACACCCAGTATTTTATTGTATATTTAGGTTCGTATTAGTGCCCTCTATAAATATCTAAAATTTTATTTAATTTGCTTGGGTAGTTCAAGAGCAATAAATTAAAAACTAAAGAAAAAAGTTTTGTAGTCCAGTAAAGAAAAATCAAAAAAACATTCTAAAATTATTTTTTTAACCACAGGATTGGGTGAGGTTTGTAATAAGGGGTCTAGAGATACTATGCAATTAATAGTGTTTATGAATTTTATACAGTGTGTTCATAATAAGGTTCCAAAAACGAAACATTTCAAAATCATTTTTCTCAACATTTTCAAATGGAACACTCTGTATATTTTTATGCCATCTTATAGCTAGTATAATATTCTTCAACTTTTGTAGGAAGTATCCAATTCCTATGTCTAATGGTTTTCGAACTATTTTGGTTTTTCTGGTTTTTACCATTTTAAATAATTTGTCAATCGAACGAGGTAGCCATGGAAAACAAATTGAAAAATGTAAATGTCACTTTAATCAGTTTTCAAAATATTTTGATTTTTTTGGTTAACACACTATTTTTGTTACTTTAACATTCCAAGAAACAATCAGTTTCTTCTTCTTAATAAATGTTCGATTATATGTCCTTCTTGTTCAATACACATGTCACTTCTTTTAATGATATTTTCTCGGACATTAGATAACATGCCGGGGGTTATTGTTTGACATATATCCCTATATCCCTATTATTCATGTCCTGCTTTGTCGTAGGAGGTGTAACATATACCCTATCCTTTACGTAGCCCCATAGAAAAAAATCTAACAGGGTAAGATCACAAGACCTTGGTGGCCATACAACAAATCGCCGCGGCCAATCCATCTTTGAGGATAGTGCTGATCCAAATATTCTCTCGCTTCACGATAAAAGTGAGAGGGAGCACAATCTTGTTGGAGCCACATATTTTGCCGTTCATCTAAATCTACTTCTGTTAATAGCCTTGGCAACTGCTGTTGCAAAAAAACTAAATAAGTACGTCCGTTTAATGGTTCATTAAAAAAATATGGACCTATAATTCTGTTGTGGAGTATGCCGCACCACACATTAACCGACCAATGGTTTTGGTGTTGGACCTCACGGACCCAGTGTGGGTTCTCCGTTGCATAGTAATGCATATTGTGTCTATTGACAGTACCATTACTTCTAAATGTAGCCTCATCTGAATACATTATACGGTTTAAAAAGTTTTGGTTAAATTCAATTTGGGCACGTAACCATTGGCAGTAAGTTGCGCGCCTTTGAAAATATTATAAAATATTTTTACTTGCGCGTTGTTCTATTTGCCGTTGATTGTGAGGTATCACACATGGAAGCTAATGTATGGCTACTAACTGGGGGGTTCTCCTGAACTAGTAACAGTATTTCGAGTTCTTTTTCATCATTAGTAGCTATTCTATTAACAACTTTACGTTTAGATTTTTCCACACTGCCGGTTGAATCGAATCGTTCCATTAAATTATGAAAACACCGAGGACTGGGTGGACTATAATTAATTCATTTTTCGAAAAATTAATTTTTCAAGAAAAGTAACTGGATAATAAACTTTACAGTAGAAACCCTTGACTTTGAAACCGATCTAATTATGATTCTTGATGTTATGCACTGATTAAAGTGACATTTACATTTTTCAATTTGTTTTCCATGGCTACCTCTTCGATTGACAAATTATTTAAAATGGTAAAAACCAGAAAAACCAAAATAGTTCGAAAACCATTAGAGATAGGAATTGGATACTTCCTACAAAAGTTGAAGAATATTATACTAGCTATAAGATGGCATAAAAATATATAGGGTGTTCCATTTGAAAATGTTGAGAAAAATGATTTTGAAATGTTTCGTTTTTGGAACCTTATTATGAACATAGTGTATAAAATGCATAAACACTATTAATTGCATAGTATATCTAGACCCCTTGTTATAAACCTCACCCAATCCTGTGGTTAAAAAAATAATTTTAGAATGTTTTTTTGATTTTTCTTTACTGGACTACAAAACTTTTTTTCTTTAGTTTTTAATTTATTGCTCTTAAACTACCCAAGCAAATTAAATAATATTTTAGATATTTATAGAGGGCACTAATACGCACCTAAATATACAATAAAATATGTCCCATTTAAAAAAATACAATTTTCTGCCACCCTACTTTTTGAACGCACCCTGTATAATTGAAAATATTTTTAAAATGTGCAGAATATACAACCATACCTCAACACAATAGCTCATTATCGACAAATCTTATCTTCAATGAATAAACTTACTACAGTAATAGTTGAAAATGGTCACCATCAGCTTTATTACAAGCATTCAATCCTTCTTCGTAAAGATCTTCTCACTCAAATATACGGATTTAACTATTTGATATTTTATGTACGTTTCATAATGCAAATTTTAGGTACAACAGAAAAAATTTAAAAACTTTAACACCTTGGATCTCTCAAACTAAACATCTTCGCACCCATGTTGATAGGGTAGTTGTCTTATTTTTGGGGTAATGGATCACTACACGAACGATGGCATAAGTTTTTTGAAACATCCTGCATACAAGGTTATCCAAATTCAGTGTCCAACATTGGCCATTTTGTTGTTATTAAAGATACAAAACTGTTGAAAATTAATAAACTAGCATTTTTAAGGATCTTTAAAATAGAATAATGCAAATAATAATTGAGCATCGCGTTTTTGAGTTTGAAAAAAATATATAGTTTTTTAAATAGAAAACCCTGCATAGATATTATGTTTTTATATATTAAAGCTTAACATTTTAAACTTATTCATAATAATCTAAAGTTTTATGAGGGTATGATTTTTAGTAAAATTTTAATCCATAATAAAGGTTTTGTAGTAGGTACTTAACCATTTTTTGTTTTATATGACGGTATTTGCTCTCTTTTATTTTTAGTTTATGTACCTTATATAGTAAATTATTATATATTTAATAGGAATAGGTAATGGGTATCTAGTTAATTTCACGGAAAAATACTATACTAAAGATTTTATTGTGAAATTTCCTATAAAATATAGTATTGATTAAATTTTTTTATTAGTATCCGTACCAAAATAATATTGTAAACATAATAAATTTAAAAACAGGTGGTATTAATATCAAATACCAATGTATGGAAAAATTATTATTTCCCGGACCACCCGATGATACCTTATACAATAAGAGGTATTTTTGTCTACACAGTAGCACTTCAAAATACTCATTCAGATTAAATGGTACTATCAAGAAAAGGAAGCCTTTTACATTGATAGGATGTCACCACCTGCAGACCGGTTTCGAACTCTCTTGTTCTCGTCAGTACAAGGTAGGTGTCTATACCTATCATCAGAGAAAACTTTACTTTACGCTGTATTATCAACGCATTATAACGTCTGTTCAGATTGTGTGGGACTGCTAAGAGATGGCACTACACGTTGTATTTTCTCGACTACCGTTGATAATACAGCGTGACGTATAGAGTCTTCTCTGATGATAGGTATGGACACCTACCCTGTACTGACGAGAACAAAAGAGTTCGAAACCGGTCTGCAGATGGCGACATCCTATCAATGGAAAAGGCTTCGTTTTCTTGGTCGTACTAAAATGTATTATAAACTTTACAACGAATGTATGTGCACGGAACAAGCACTATAGTAAATATTTTATTGTACGATCTCTTATATAATATTATATTAATTTCAATTTTCATTATTAATCCGTATGAAAATAATATTGTAGATACACATAATTTCTAAAAAAATATACTCAGAATTTCTAATAAATTTAATAAAATCAAGCAATTACTAAACTATATTGTAAATTTTATAACGAATGTACAGGGTAGGGTGTGCACTTTTGTAGGGTATCTCGCTTATACTTAAAGATAGAGGGTTGCCGTTTTCGCGGAACTGTGCTACTTTTTTGTAAAACTAAACATGCCGTTAACAGAAATTTCATAGCCCTCTTGGTTTTTGAGATACAGGGTGAAAATGAAAATTATCACTTTTGGGACACCCCCCATATCTCAGTTGTCTTTTAACTTATTAGATAGTTGATAAGGTATTCTTATAGAACTTTTTCCGTAGAATCCAGTGGAGTAGTTTGTTTTCTTATTGCGTTATCCGTTTTTTAGTTATGAACCAAACATATATGTTTTTAAATGGGGCACCCTATATATTTTGAAGTAATTAACTTAGGCATTTTCTGGGCTTTTTAAGAATAGGAAATAGTATATATTTATTTTTAAAAATAGCTGAATAAACTACACTTTCCTCTAAATTAATACGTTATTTAACAGTAGGCCATGGCGCAAATGAAACAAAAGAAAATAATCTGTTAATGGCGATGAGTCAGATCGCTTGTCAAAATAATATTCAATAATTACTTTAAAGTTATGTTTAAAATTTTGGTTCTCTTTTAAAAAATGGCTGAACTGGGAGTATATCAGAACTTTGTAAAGTATGATATGTTAGTTTGCTACATACAATCCAATGAAAATTCGCATGAGGCCTCTGAAATTTATCTGAACAGGTACGCTTTTTCTTAATTCAATACCTAATTATTTTTTATCAACATTGTCACTTATTATAGATATCCGGAAAGAAGACAACCTTTCTTTGATAGATTTTCTATACTTAAAGATAATTTAATTAATCATGGATCATTTACGCGACCAAGACCAAAATCCTACAATAAGGAGAATCAAGAAATCGAGGAGACCAATGTTTTAGCCGTCGTAGAGGCAACTCATTTAACCTCGTGTAGGACCATTGAAGCAGAAGTTGGAGTAATCAAGAGTAGGGCACAGCAGATATTAAAAAAATTTAAGTATAGATCCTATAAACCACAAATTGTTCAGCACTTACACCCTGGAGATGCTGAACGTCGGCTAATTTTCTGCAACTGGTATTTACAACAAATTCGAATAAACATAAATTTTGCTCGTTCAGTAATATGGTCCGATGAGGCGCATTTCTCAAGTGATGGTGTTTTTAATACTAGATACTGGCACCAAGAAAACCCTCATCTTGTATTTGAGCGTGAGCAGCAGGGTAGGTTCGGCTTCAGTGTCGCATGTTTTATTTTGGATCAACAAATTGCGTATAGAATTTATGAAGGAAGTCTTTCCGGAGACCGCTACCTAGATATTTTGCAAGATGTAGTTCCTGAATTTATAGATAATGTTCCCCTGGCTCGTTTGAACGGTATATATTTTCAGCAGGACGGAGCACCTGCTCATAATTCCAGGACAATTCGCCCCTTTTTAGAAAACCATTTTCCTTACAAATAGATAGGCACCAATGGGCCAATAAGATGGCCCCCTCGATCGCCTGATCTGTCTGTTTTAGACTTTTTTGTGGGGTTACTTAAAAAACAAAGTTTACGTCAAGCGTCATCGCAACCCACATGAACTTCGTGAAACCATTACCCTCGTATTTCAGAATATACAAAGACGGTCAATAATTCTCCTAAATGCTCTAGAACGAATAATCAAACTGTGCGAATTGTGTATTAGAGAAAATGGTAATCATTTTCAGCAATTTCTGTAGTTACCCATTAAAAATGTATTTATGTTGTTGGAGTTAATGTTTGTTATATAAAAACCTATAATTATTATTTATACTATTAAATATTTAGGTAAGCTGTTTAATAATAAAAATTATTTTAAAAAATTACTTTAAAACATTTTCAGAATAAATATTATGCATATATTTTTCTTTTGTTTCATTTGCGCCTTGGCCTACTGTTAAATAACGTATTAATTTACAGAAAAGTGTAGTTTATTCAGCTATTTTTAAAAATAAATATATACTATTTCCTATTTTTGAAAAGCCCAGAAAATGCTAAGTTAATTACTTAAAAATATATAGAGTGTCCCCTTTAAAAACATATATGTTTGGTTCATAACTAAAAAACGGATGACGCAATAAGAAAACAAACTACTCCACTGGATTCTACGGAAAAAGTTCTATAAGAATACCTTTTCAACTATTTAATAAGTTAAAAGACAACTGAGATATGGGGGGTGTCCCAAAAGTGATAATTTTCATTTTCACCCTGTATGTCAAAAACCAAGAGGGCTATGAAATTTCTGTTAACGGCATGTTTAGTTTTACAAAAAAAGTGCCGCGAAAACCGCAACCCTCTATCTTTAAGTATAAGCGAGATACCCTACAAAAGTGCCCAAAAATGGACACCCTGTATAGTGAAAATTAATTATTTATAAGTTCAGTAGTTAAATATTCTAAAATATATGATGCATTTCACTGGCTATTATTTAAGTATTTTGATTGTAAGAATGGTCCAGTTTAAATGAGGTGTAAAAATATTTTTACGAGAATAAAAGGCATATATGAGATGCAACGGATTCTTGGGATTTCATTAAAAAATATTAGGAGAACTTAACAGGAAACATACCTTCGATCGATGAAGTCACAGTCAAGCGACTGTGGGCACGGTTATTACTTGGATGGGTGACTAGATGTCAAAATGTTTACAAAAGATTTTATTAAATTTTACAAAACTTTTAATAAAAATGGTTTAAGTACTAAATATTTTTGTTATTTTTACAAAAAATTTAGGTAAAAATTTTGCTATAATTTAAAGGCAGGAATAGCAGAAATACACAACGAACCGCTGCCGCCCATCCATATGTGGTTAAGCTTAGTACTCCTCGAACTCGAACAACGATTCAAAACCAACGTGAATCTCGCTTTTTGCGCAAACGCACCACTCCCAGAGTGCCCTAAAAGATTTTTCCTATAGTGCGTGTGTAGGCAGTTCATAATAAAACTTATTCAGTCAAAAATAGAGCAATAAATTATGATTAGTTCTACTATTTTTATAGTAAATTTAACTTTTTACTTTCAGTGTAGATTTATTTTTGCCTTGTACCTACATAAGTTTGTCGATCGGGTTAACATCAGAACTGTTTTGGAACAGTCCTAGAATAGTCAGAATCGATCCCTGCTTTGGAGCAAGTACCGTTTTCGGATTATTTGTTATACATTCGCATACACTTATCATCTTTCATCGATTTTAGAATTGTGACGTGTGCATTGTGTGCAGTCTACGAGGAATGCAGTCTAGGAGGAGTGTGTTTTAGGATTATATTTGTTCATAATTGTTGTATTTTCAAATAATTAGTAAGGATTTGATAAATACCATAGAATCATCTAGTTCATCTTTGTCAGCATCCGCGAACGAAGATGGCTTGTTGGAATAATAACCTTAAAATCAAAGGAAACGCCGAGATCCGAAATCTGACAAATTAGGTTATGTTATTTGTCAAATTTTACATCTTTCGAATGCGTTTTACAACTCTGTTGACAGTCATAGAACAGTCTGTATATCAAAACCAGGCACATATACAGGGTGACCCAGAAAATGTAGGCAATCTCCCGGATTCAGATAGAACACTTAAAAATAACAGGAGAAGTTCCTAAAAATTTTTCTTCCTACGGCCTCCCTTACGGAGATACGGGGCCATAACAGACATACCTGGAAATCGTTGTTTTTTAAATAATTTTCAAGTTCTAGGTGTAATTTAATAATTTTATAGTATACTGGTTACTAGATGAGTCTCCTTAAAATTCGCCCTTTTAAGCACACTTGGCTTATTTAGTTTTGTCAGGGACGGACGAGACGTAACACAAAAATATTTTTTTTGCACCCTGTATGATGAAGGAAAGTAGATAAGCTAGGACAGTTCGGGGCCAAAAACCACCACTTTTACATGTTATTTCTTATGGGAAAATTTAAGGTTCGATCTGCATTTTTTCTTTACCGACGCCTAGCGTCGCGACGCCCAAAACGAGAAGAACGGGGGAGGAGTGCGGAGAGTGGAGAGGCGTGGAGAGGAGTGGAGAGGAGTGGAGAGGAGTGGAGAGGAGTGGAGAGGAGTGGAGAGGAGTGGAGAGGAGTGGAGAGGAGTGGAGAGGAGTGGAGAGGAGTGGAGAGGAGTGGAGAGGAGTGGAGAGGAGTGGAGAGGAGTGGAGAGGAGTGGAGAGGAGTGGAGAGGAGTGGAGAGGAGTGGAGAGGAGTGGAGAGGAGTGGAGAGGAGTGGAGAGGAGTGGAGAGGAGTGGAGAGGAGTGGAGAGGAGTGGAGAGGAGTGGAGAGGAGTGGAGAGGAGTGGAGAGGAGTGGAGAGGAGTGGAGAGGAGTGCGGAGAGTGGAGAGGCGTGGAGAGGAGTGGAGAGGAGTGGAGAGGAGTGGAGAGGAGTGGAGAGGAGTGGAGAGGAGTGGAGAGGAGTGGAGAGGAGTGGAGAGGAGTGGAGTGGAGAGGAGTGGAGAGGAGTGGAGAGGAGTGGAGAGGAGTGGAGAGGAGTGGAGAGGAGTGGAGAGGAGTGGAGAGGAGTGGAGAGGAGTGGAGAGGAGTGGAGAGGAGTGGAGAGGAGTGGAGAGGAGTGGAGAGGAGTGGAGAGGAGTGGAGAGGAGTGGAGAGGAGTGGAGAGGAGAGGAGTGGAGAGGAGTGGAGAGGAGTGGAGAGGAGTGGAGAGGAGTGGAGAGGAGTGGAGAGGAGTGGAGAGGGGTGGAGAGGAGTGGAGAGGAGTGGAGAGGAGTGGAGAGGAGTGGAGAGGAGTGGAGAGGAGTGGAGAGGAGTGGAGAGGAGTGGAGAGGAGTGGAGAGGAGTGGAGAGGAGTGGAGAGGAGTGGAGAGGAGTGGAGAGGAGTGGAGAGGAGTGGAGAGGAGTGGAGAGGAGTGGAGAGGAGTGGAGAGGAGTGGAGAGGAGTGGAGAGGAGTGGAGAGGAGTGGAGAGGAGTGGAGAGGAGTGGAGAGGAGTGGAGAGGAGTGGAGAGGAGTGGAGAGGAGTGGAGAGGAGTGGAGAGGAGTGGAGAGGAGTGGAGAGGAGTGGAGAGGAGTGGAGAGGAGTGGAGAGGAGTGGAGAGGAGTGGAGAGGAGTGGAGACTAATGAGTATACTGATGATATGAGTAGAGTGATGCGTTAGGATGCATGAAAAGATAATAAAATGAGTGTGGTGAGTTTTAAATAGTCACTAGCTGGCTTAGTACTTATGTACCTACTAATGTAATGTAATAAATAAAAAACACAATTTAATTCTTTATTTTAGAAGCAGACGTATTTTACAGACTAAATTTTATAGTATTTACAAAACTATACTTAATTATGGCAATGCATATCTCAATTTTATTCTTCCATAATACTGTGATGTCCCCAAGGTAAAGTATCATATGAAGTTTTAGTTATCCTTCTCTTATCATCATGCGGACTTAGACCAACCTTGATTTGTCGAATTGTATGGAGCTCGTGCCGTTCTGACCGAATCAATGTTTGAGATATTTGCTTCTCTGTAAATGTTTCCAAACACTCAACATAATCATCAAAGGAAATTTTATTTTTTATAACAGATTTCTTGACTCCTTTAATCTTTTTTGTCACGCCAAAGTTAGATAAAACCCTTCCAATTTCAGCCTGCTCTTTTTCACTGTCTTCTAATTTTAATATCTCACGCTCAATCTCCTCAGCCGTCTGCAGAACTACAGTTGCATACATTTTTGAACGAAGCCCTATAAAATGAGTCATGATTCGACCATTATTTTCGTCCTTCATCATCCCCAAAACCTTTTTATTAACTCTAGGTATATTGTAAATATTATGTTCTGCATAGTCACTTGTATCAAAATGCTGGTGACAGTCATGCAAAATTACATCATACACGTCTTCATGTTTGATTTCATAAATAAGGCTGTCCGTATCTGTATATAGAACTCTACATTGATTATCAAATATTTTATTCATATAATTATAATGAAAATCATATAGAGTTGTTTTGGCTAAATCCAAAATACACATTCCCACGTATATTGGCTTGTTGAAGTATACCTCAGACTTGTTCATTTCTATTATTACGAGGTTTTCGTTAATAACAGTTGAAGATTTAAACTCTGGACGGGAGATCAAAGCTTCGGCACCATAACGCCCATCCCATTTAGTCTTTAATTTAACGATGCTATGTTTTCTGATATTTTCCATCGTTTTACCGAACACTGCATTGTTCATAAGCTTAAAGAGATTTTTTTCGAAATCAGTTTTTGCTGCTTGTCGTAAATTGGTATTTAAATCAATATAGGATTTAAGCCAGGGAGATTGACTAAAGGATAACACCCTATGAATTTTAGTTAGTTTAACACCAAGTCCTATGACTTGTTTTAAATTTCGGTAATGGATAATATATTCTTTTTTATTATAGAGCGTCGCCAGCAGTTTTTTAGTATTTGATCCTTTTGTTTCCCTATGCTCAGGACAAGGAGGTAAATCTAAAAATGTATTATGCAGTGCTTCAGGTATTTCAAGATCAACTTCTAAGACATAACCTTCATCAGAATTTTCTGGAACTTGAAGAATGTTTAAATACAAAATTTCATCTTCTGAAAGCCATTGAAACCCTCCATATGGTAGGTATTGTGACATAGCCCACCCATATTGGTTATTAATATCAAAGTACATTAAATACGAATCCTCTTTATTTGCATCATATGTTTGCATATACTTATTATTTGCTTTACTGTATCGCTTAGAGCATTGACTTAGGCCGCCCCTTATACCTCGTTCAATAAATGTTACCATTTCGTAATCGGTAAGTAACTCAAGCTTAACCTGATTCTCCTTATACATTTTGAACATTAAGCACAACCAGGCGTATCCAGGCAGAGTATATGACCAGGCTGGGTCAAGACCATAAGTCAGGTGAGATGTTGACCTAAATTGTTCGAATATATCTGCTAATAATAAAATATCCGTTTTAAGGTATAAATCGGAATATTCTTTTAAAGTCTCACAGGCAAAGTCCTTCCATACTTTTTCAGCATGCGTATAAGATTCAGCACTTATATGACAATCCTCAAGACTATTGTAAAAAGCATATTTAGGTGGTAGTTCTAATTCATTCAACCTATCCCAACTGTCCATGTAATCGTATGGAAAAATACCTTTACGTGTTAATAAATTAAATGTTTCATCAGATAATTGATTAAAATTAGATTTTAGGATTGGATAATCATCTAAATTTGATGCCAATTTATCAAGACCTGACTCAAGAAATCTGAAGCTATCAATAAAACGAAATTGAACCAAATTATCCTCAATGTATTTCGTAAAAGAGATATATTTTTCCTTTGTAACAGGTAAGACATCAACTCGTCCTTCTACCTCTGCCAAGGCCTTGACTATCATGTGACCATCATAGCAACTAAGATTATGGAACACAACAGGAACAGTGCGAAAATCTTGATAATTTAAATTGCAGCTTTCATGGCTAGGACCTCTATATGTTGAATCGAAATGATTATGATCACGAACTTTCTTATCGTCAAATGAAAACGGTTTCTCGCAAATATGACATTCTCGTGCTTTATAGAATAGTTTAGTTTGTTCATTGGTTAATTCTGTCATAGGTAACGGACATAAAAAAACAGTTTCAAGGTCCTCAGCAAAGTTTTGAAGCTCTTTTATAAACCATTCCATGCAATCCAGCCCAGTATATGAACGATAAAATGAGAGCGTGTCATCATAGGAGCATTTGACGTAATATCCAACGCTATATGGTACATGTTGTTGACTTTTTTGTGTATTTTTTTGAGAGTTATCTTCTACTGGAATCAATAAGCACTCCGTGTCAGCATAAATTATAAATGCAACCTTTTCTTTATGACTAAATTTATTGAATTCCATTATTTTGTTTCCTTCTTTCGGTAATACAGGAACTGCCAATTTATCTATTTTGGAACAATATTTAATATGTTTTGTCAATTTTTCTTCAGTGCGAAAATAGTGAAGGCAACGATCACATATAAACTTCTGACCGTCTTTCCTACTTAATTGAGACGAAAGCAGTCGTGATAAATTTTTGATCCATGTAAAATGGTATCTAACTGGTCCTAATTTATCTAAATCACCCTCAGAAATGTAATTATCTTGCAAAAGCAATAAATTTACATGTCTCTCTTTTTTGTCTTTAGTAATGTAATATGGTAGGATTTTAAAACTTTTTTTACATTTTTGTAATCTGTAAACGTTTAAAGAGAGATTATTTTGTATTTCAAAACGAGGAATTTGGCCAAGAGTTATAGGAAACTGAATCCCCTTCAAATTAAGAACTTCCTTTGGATCAGGATATGATGAAGTCCTATCAGGATGGCGACCCCAGCTAACTGGATATAAAGCTGACGTAACAGCCCACGCAAAACATATTTCATCAGTATTTTGAACGTTGATACATGCTTGCTTTTTAGCTATTTGTTTTGGGAGAGCGATGTAACTTCCTGCACGCAAAGGATGAAATTTATTTATTCCAACCATTAAGTTGATCACTCGACTCAGGGCCCACCCAGAGTCTTTTTCTGCAAAAGAATCCAATTCTGTTAAAATGGGGTGAATAACTTTATCCTTGAACCATTGATCCAGATCTGTATAACGATAAATAGGTTCATTTGGAGTATTTATGTACTTGTTTTCAGTAAAAGATCCATGCGGCTTACTAATCATAAACTCTCCACATAAAACAGTGTTGACCTTGAGTGCTTCATCCTTTTTAAGCCTATTCTGAATTCTTCGTCTAAAAATTGCAGCACAGTCTTCCAAGAAGGGTTTAACATCCGTATGTTTCATATTAACGATCACACCGGTTCTAATACGAGATTGGAAGGCAGATTGAATGTCTTCCCATTTTACACGATGAGTAGCTGTCTTTTTTCTCTGCAAAAATCCAAATCCAGTTACTTCCTTAGCTTTCAGAATTTCTCCAAAGCTTTTTATTTGACCTAAACACGCTAGTAGTTTATTTTTCTCTCCTACTGTTGATGCGTTTTTCAATGCTCTATTTATTAATTTTGAAGCTTGTGCGCATTGCTTTAGACCTTCCTTGATTATCTTTCCATCATGTGTGGGTCGATAAACTAAAGTTCTGATGTTTTCCACAAGTTTATTAGTCCAAGACATCTTGAATCTATAATAATAACAATTACTTATTAATCAGAATATTAAGGAGCTGAGGAAATTACACGTCTACACTCTCAGATGAACTAAGTTATAATGAGCTTTAGTCATTTGTTTTAAGTGAGAATAAGCTCTACCCCGTAATAAGTGTTTCATTAATCTGGGTTGAGAGTAAAATTCAACCAAACGCACCACTGATTTAGGAAGTTAAATAACAAATAATGGCTATTTACATATTATAGTTTAATCAACAAATTTTAGCCCTTAAAGCAAAAAAAAGAATGTATATATTTAAAGAAAAAATTAATTTTGATCTATATCACCTACCCTGACATCCATACTCTAAAATATATGTAATGGAACTCTATTACCCATCATAACCCTTTAGGGATAGCTGCTAGATGGTTTCTTTAATAGCCAAGAGGCAGCAATTTTCGATGATCGTGTCTATAAGACATATGGATAACACTGTATATACCTAACTCTTTCAAGGTGTCAACCTCTTTTGTAGGGAGGGATTACGGAACACCAAAGTCGGTACGTCCCCCCTCGGAAGGGTACCTGTCGTGTTTCCATGCGGAAAAGAGTCGACCATCCAACATACGTATATAAAATATTTAAGTTTTAACTCCATTATTTATCGCAACCATTTCAGGATGGCTGATAAATTTTCTATTCATAACCCTTTAGAGATGGCTGATAGATGATTTCTTTAATAGCCAACAGGCAACAATTTTCCCTGATCGTGTCTATAAGACATATGGAAAACACTGTATATACCTAACTCTTTAAAGGTGTCAACCTCTTTTGTAGGGAGGGATTATCGATCACCAGAGTCGGTACGTCTCCCCTCGGAAGGGTACCTGTCGTGTTTCCATGCGGAAAAAGTCGATCATCTCTTTATATCAAAGAAGCCAAATCGTATATAAAATATTTAAGTTTTAACTCTATTATTTATCGCAACCCTTTCAGGATGATTTAATAAATTTTCTATTTCATTATAAGTAATTACTGATTAAATACAGTATTTTTACCAATTATCAAATAATAGTTGAAAACTTTACGTTCCAAGTAAAAAAAATCGCTAAATTCTTACATATCAGTTTTTAACGTCTTTGCAGTCTGAAACTAAGTAGGTATGTTTTTAAATTTAAACCGCTAATTAAAAAAAATATATTGAAGGAAAGACACATACGAATTTAGAAAATTATAATTACCCATCATAACCCTTTAGAGATGGCCGATAGATGATTCCTTTAATAGCCAACAGGCAACAATTTTCCCTGATCGTGTCTATAAGACATATGGAAAACACTGTATATACCTAACTCTTTAAAGGTGTCAACCTCTTTTGTAGGGAGGGATTATCGATCACCAGAGTCGGTACGTCTCCCCTCGGAAGGGTACCTGTCGTGTTTCCATGCGGAAAAAAGTCGATCATCTCTTTATATCAAAGAAGCCAAATCGTATATAAAATATTTAAGTTTTAACTCTATTATTTATCGCAACCCTTTCAGGATGATTTAATAAATTTTCTATTTCATTATAAGTAATTACTGATTAAATACAGTATTTTTACCAATTATCAAACAATAGTTGAAAACATTACGTTCCAAGTAAAAAAAAATCGCTTAATTCTTACATATCAGTTTTTAACGTCTTTGCAGTCTGAAACTAAGTAGGTATGTTTTTAAATTTAAACCGCTAATTAAAAAAAAATATATTGAAGGAAAGACACATACGAATTTAGAAAATTATAATTACCCATCATAACCCTTTAGAGATGGCCGATAGATGATTTCTTTAATAGCCAACAGGCAACAATTTTCCCTGATCGTGTCTATAAGACATATGGAAAACACTGTATATACCTAACTCTTTAAAGGTGTCAACCTCTTTTGTAGGGAGGGATTATCGATCACCAGAGTCGGTACGTCTCCCCTCGGAAGGGTACCTGTCGTGTTTCCATGCGGAAAAAGTCGATCATCTCTTTATATCAAAGAAGCCAAATCGTATATAAAATATTTAAGTTTTAACTCTATTATTTATCGCAACCCTTTCAGGATGATTTAATAAATTTTCTATTTCATTATAAGTAATTACTGAAATACAGTAACCTAACATGTTTGTGAAGGTACATACCCCCATCTTCAGTGGAAAAATAAGTAATTGAGAACTTATAACATACTCAAGAGTCATTAAAAGAGCATTTTAGGAGATATACAAAAGAATTATGTAAATAGTTCATGCTAGTGACAAATGTCATGCAAAAAAAAATGTATAATGAGTTTCGTGCATTGACTACTGTAAAATCACAGAGGCGGTGGTAG
Source organism: Barypeithes pellucidus (assembly GCA_963991005.1). Classification (NCBI taxonomy): domain Eukaryota; kingdom Metazoa; phylum Arthropoda; class Insecta; order Coleoptera; family Curculionidae; genus Barypeithes; species Barypeithes pellucidus. The sequence continues at coordinate 28,291,167 of OZ022562.1, forward strand.
CGCGAAGGTAACGCCGTTGTAACACGATGGTAACGCGACAGTAACGAGATGGCAACGAGATGTAACGCGAGGGTAGCGCGATGATAGTGACACGCAAGACCGTATTTCAGAGAGACTTTGTACTACACAGTGGTGTTTATCTTAGAACTACCTAACACAAAAAGTTCTCAATTATTTAAAATCGTATGTATAATCACACCGATTATAGCCAGTCGGTCGATAGGGAAACCCAAACCTGATTCTCATATTGAAGATACCTTTTTTAGCTTATACTTATTACTGTACTTTTTCGCGCAATAAGAGGCTGAGACATAAAAAAGTGGTAGCTTTACTTAAAAAGCAAATCCTCCATTTAAGAACTAACATCCTCATATTATTCTTAAGTTGTACCATTGTATTGTATTGTTTTAATGGATTTAATACCCCATAAATCGATTTCGGAGGGCACTTTAACGTGTACCGTTTACTTGAGTCACTATCATAAAAAGTATTAGTTTTTCTATTACAATAATAGGTTGATGGTACATGTCTTAGATAAAATAAGATATAATTAAGAGTGATCAAGAAAACCCCTAAAATACGTACATTTTCAGTTGGGCAAACCCTAAATTTTTAACCTAACATCTAAATACAACAATTTCAGATATAACTAATCTGATCTAAATTGCGGTCTATTATGACGTGAGTAGTCTGTCATCAATATTTTGCACTTATTTTCCGAACATTCTAAATAAAGAGAATTATTTAATCAATACCAATAATGCATGTCCCTTAGGTCATTTTAGGGTTATTTTTGTATGTGATCAAATATTCGCCCCGTATTGATTTGAAAGAATCCATTTATTAAGACTTTTTAAAGAGAATAATGAGATTAAAAAGTCTGTCAAATTTTAGCTTTTTTCACATACCGTTTTTAAGATAATAGTAAAATTATGTCTTCGAACTAGCTTAAATCTGGCGTACGATACCGTTTAATTTTAATTTAGGCTAAAATGAAATCACTTTTATAATTAGGTTAACGCTTGTCAACGTTTTTAATTTTTGAAATAATTTTCGCTTTGAATATTTCTAATCGCCAGTTGAGGAAAACGTTACAATGATTAAATGGTATTGCGGCGGAAATAGTATCTATAACATAAAATAATATTAACATTGACATAAAATGACTTTGACAAATTTGTGACAGAAAGTGTGAAATCCCTAGTTCCTAGTTTGACATTTTAAAAATGCATTTTATTAGTTACTAGGAAAATACACATTAAATTGAACAAGGATATTTTTCTGATTGTAGTCTTTAAAAAATTTAGTATATTTTTTTTGGACTGAAAAAAATATCTCACAATTTACGTGGGATATCATGTATCCAGGCTGGCCGCATCACCCGGTATACGAATTATGGTGGCCAGACCATCCGACATTACGAAAATTCATACATGAGAGCGAAAACCCTGAATTATTTTGTCTACTATTTCGTTTTTAATTTTAATATCGATAACCCCATTTCAATCGTTATTGCCTATTTGTCCAACTTATAACAATTGCCCCACGGTTTTTACAAGAACTAACAAAGTTTTTGTAGGAAATGAGGAAAGAAACTAATATATGCTCTACTCCATCTGTGGAACTACGCAGGGTGTCTCGAATTAAATCGGGATTGTTCAGGTTTGTTGTCTTGCTAACTCGGTTATTATTAGAGCTATGATGCTGGTTAAATTAGTAACATTTTTTCCGATGATTAAAATAGCAAAAGCGAGGAAACAAATGATCATCGCGTTTTATGCATTATTTTTAAAAAATGAACTTTGAACACAACACACTTCATTAGTACGTAAACTCCTCGTACTACCCCTATTGGCGTCGCCACCATCCAATCCGTCGCTTGAGTATCGGACCCCACGTCCCGCTGACGTCACCGACTCGGCCTTCGGAGCAGATAAAAAGGGCCACCCTCGCCCGTAGACGACAGTTCCTCACGAGCTACCTCTCTTGCTTCCGCCTTGGCATCCTTGCGTGGATCCTTGACCTGAACAAGAACTCTTGCTTCTGACTTGGCATCTTAAGGTAAGAACAGTGATCCTTTTAATTAAAAAAAAATCATCGGTATTATTCTTCTGATTTTTTTTTTCTAGTTTTAACAGGAAAAACACCCTTCAGTAGTACGTAAACTCTCCGTACTACCCCTTTTGGCATCGCCACCATCGAACCCGTCGCTCGAGTATCGGACCAGCCTACACCCCACGTCCCGCTGACGTCATCGATTCGGCATCCGGAGCGGACAAGAAGGGCCACCCTCGCACGTAGACGGCCGTTCTTCACGAGCGCTTCTTCTCTCTTGTTTCTACCTAGGCATCCTTGCGTGAATCCTTGACCTGAACAAGAACTCGTGCTTCTGACTTGACATCCTAAGGTGACAACAGTGTTCCTTTTAATTAAAAAATCGTCTGTATTATTCTTCTGATATCTTTTTTTTTCTAGTTTTGACACGAAAATTTTAGATGTAGGGTGTTAAAATTTATGTATTTGGTTGGAGATGAGACACCTATTTTTTAAAATTGCACTGGTTCTTTTAGTATATTAATTCAATTTAATTTTTTTACTTAGAAAATTTCATTATTTTTATGCGTAAAGGTTGATAGTGAATTTACATATTTGGGTGAAAATCGGGGCAACAGACGTTAAAAACTGATATGTAAGAATTAAGCGGATTTTTTTTACTTGGAACGTAATGTTTTCAACTATTGTTTGATAATTGGTAAAAATACTGTATTTAATCAGTAATTACTTATAATGAAATAGAAAATTTATTAAATCATCCTGAAAGGGTTGCGATAAATAATAGAGTTAAAACTTAAATATTTTATATACGATTTGGCTTCTTTGATATAAAGAGATGATCGACTTTTTCCGCATGGAAACACGACAGGTACCCTTCCGAGGGGAGACGTACCGACTCTGGTGATCGATAATCCCTCCCTACAAAAGAGGTTGACACCTTTAAAGAGTTAGGTATATACAGTGTTTTCCATATGTCTTATAGACACGATCAGGGAAAATTGTTGCCTGTTGGCTATTAAAGAAATCATCTATCGGCCATCTCTAAAGGGTTATGATGGGTAATTATAATTTTCTAAATTCGTATGTGTCTTTCCTTCAATATATTTTTTTTAATTAGCGGTTTAAATTTAAAAACATACCTACTTAGTTTCAGACTGCAAAGACGTTAAAAACTGATATGTAAGAATTAAGCGATTTTTTTTTACTTGGAACGTAATGTTTTCAACTATTGTTTGATAATTGGTAAAAATACTGTATTTAATCAGTAATTACTTATAATGAAATAGAAAATTTATTAAATCATCCTGAAAGGGTTGCGATAAATAATAGAGTTAAAACTTAAATATTTTATATACGATTTGGCTTCTTTGATATAAAGAGATGATCGACTTTTTTCCGCATGGAAACACGACAGGTACCCTTCCGAGGGGAGACGTACCGACTCTGGTGATCGATAATCCCTCCCTACAAAAGAGGTTGACACCTTTAAAGAGTTAGGTATATACAGTGTTTTCCATATGTCTTATAGACACGATCAGGGAAAATTGTTGCCTGTTGGCTATTAAAGGAATCATCTATCGGCCATCTCTAAAGGGTTATGATGGGTAATTATAATTTTCTAAATTCGTATGTGTCTTTCCTTCAATATATTTTTTTTAATTAGCGGTTTAAATTTAAAAACATACCTACTTAGTTTCAGACTGCAAAGACGTTAAAAACTGATATGTAAGAATTTAGCGATTTTTTTTACTTGGAACGTAAAGTTTTCAACTATTATTTGATAATTGGTAAAAATACTGTATTTAATCAGTAATTACTTATAATGAAATAGAAAATTTATTAAATCATCCTGAAAGGGTTGCGATAAATAATAGAGTTAAAACTTAAATATTTTATATACGATTTGGCTTCTTTGATATAAAGAGATGATCGACTTTTTCCGCATGGAAACACGACAGGTACCCTTCCGAGGGGAGACGTACCGACTCTGGTGATCGATAATCCCTCCCTACAAAAGAGGTTGACACCTTTAAAGAGTTAGGTATATACAGTGTTTTCCATATGTCTTATAGACACGATCAGGGAAAATTGTTGCCTGTTGGCTATTAAAGAAATCATCTATCAGCCATCTCTAAAGGGTTATGAATAGAAAATTTATCAGCCATCCTGAAATGGTTGCGATAAATAATGGAGTTAAAACTTAAATATTTTATATACGTATGTTGGATGGTCGACTCTTTTCCGCATGGAAACACGACAGGTACCCTTCCGAGGGGGGACGTACCGACTTTGGTGTTCCGTAATCCCTCCCTACAAAAGAGGTTGACACCTTGAAAGAGTTAGGTATATACAGTGTTATCCATATGTCTTATAGACACGATCATCGAAAATTGCTGCCTCTTGGCTATTAAAGAAACCATCTAGCAGCTATCCCTAAAGGGTTATGATGGGTAATAGAGTTCCATTACATATATTTTAGAGTATGGATGTCAGGGTAGGTGATATAGATCAAAATTAATTTTTTCTTTAAATATATACATTCTTTTTTTTGCTTTAAGGGCTAAAATTTGTTGATTAAACTATAATATGTAAATAGCCATTATTTGTTATTTAACTTCCTAAATCAGTGGTGCGTTTGGTTGAATTTTACTCTCAACCCAGATTAATGAAACACTTATTACGGGGTAGAGCTTATTCTCACTTAAAACAAATGACTAAAGCTCATTATAACTTAGTTCATCTGAGAGTGTAGACGTGTAATTTCCTCAGCTCCTTAATATTCTGATTAATAAGTAATTGTTATTATTATAGATTCAAGATGTCTTGGACTAATAAACTTGTGGAAAACATCAGAACTTTAGTTTATCGACCCACACATGATGGAAAGATAATCAAGGAAGGTCTAAAGCAATGCGCACAAGCTTCAAAATTAATAAATAGAGCATTGAAAAACGCATCAACAGTAGGAGAGAAAAATAAACTACTAGCGTGTTTAGGTCAAATAAAAAGCTTTGGAGAAATTCTGAAAGCTAAGGAAGTAACTGGATTTGGATTTTTGCAGAGAAAAAAGACAGCTACTCATCGTGTAAAATGGGAAGACATTCAATCTGCCTTCCAATCTCGTATTAGAACCGGTGTGATCGTTAATATGAAACATACGGATGTTAAACCCTTCTTGGAAGACTGTGCTGCAATTTTTAGACGAAGAATTCAGAATAGGCTTAAAAAGGATGAAGCACTCAAGGTCAACACTGTTTTATGTGGAGAGTTTATGATTAGTAAGCCGCATGGATCTTTTACTGAAAACAAGTACATAAATACTCCAAATGAACCTATTTATCGTTATACAGATCTGGATCAATGGTTCAAGGATAAAGTTATTCACCCCATTTTAACAGAATTGGATTCTTTTGCAGAAAAAGACTCTGGGTGGGCCCTGAGTCGAGTGATCAACTTAATGGTTGGAATAAATAAATTTCATCCTTTGCGTGCAGGAAGTTACATCGCTCTCCCAAAACAAATAGCTAAAAAGCAAGCATGTATCAACGTTCAAAATACTGATGAAATATGTTTTGCGTGGGCTGTTACGTCAGCTTTATATCCAGTTAGCTGGGGTCGCCATCCTGATAGGACTTCATCATATCCTGATCCAAAGGAAGTTCTTAATTTGAAGGGGATTCAGTTTCCTATAACTCTTGGCCAAATTCCTCGTTTTGAAATACAAAATAATCTCTCTTTAAACGTTTACAGATTACAAAAATGTAAAAAAAGTTTTAAAATCCTACCATATTACATTACTAAAGACAAAAAAGAGAGACATGTAAATTTATTGCTTTTGCAAGATAATTACATTTCTGAGGGTGATTTAGATAAATTAGGACCAGTTAGATACCATTTTACATGGATCAAAAATTTATCACGACTGCTTTCGTCTCAATTAAGTAGGAAAGACGGTCAGAAGTTTATATGTGATCGTTGCCTTCACTATTTTCGCACTGAAGAAAAATTGACAAAACATATTAAATATTGTTCCAAAATAGATAAATTGGCAGTTCCTGTATTACCGAAAGAAGGAAACAAAATAATGGAATTCAATAAATTTAGTCATAAAGAAAAGGTTGCATTTATAATTTATGCTGACACGGAGTGCTTATTGATTCCAGTAGAAGATAACTCTCAAAAAAATACACAAAAAAGTCAACAACATGTACCATATAGCGTTGGATATTACGTCAAATGCTCCTATGATGACACGCTCTCATTTTATCGTTCATATACTGGGCTGGATTGCATGGAATGGTTTATAAAAGAGCTTCAAAACTTTGCTGAGGACCTTGAAACTGTTTTTTTATGTCCGTTACCTATGACAGAATTAACCAATGAACAAACTAAACTATTCTATAAAGCACGAGAATGTCATATTTGCGAGAAACCGTTTTCATTTGACGATAAGAAAGTTCGTGATCATAATCATTTCGATTCAACATATAGAGGTCCTAGCCATGAAAGCTGCAATTTAAATTATCAAGATTTTCGCACTGTTCCTGTTGTGTTCCATAATCTTAGTTGCTATGATGGTCACATGATAGTCAAGGCCTTGGCAGAGGTAGAAGGACGAGTTGATGTCTTACCTGTTACAAAGGAAAAATATATCTCTTTTACGAAATACATTGAGGATAATTTGGTTCAATTTCGTTTTATTGATAGCTTCAGATTTCTTGAGTCAGGTCTTGATAAATTGGCATCAAATTTAGATGATTATCCAATCCTAAAATCTAATTTTAATCAATTATCTGATGAAACATTTAATTTATTAACACGTAAAGGTATTTTTCCATACGATTACATGGACAGTTGGGATAGGTTGAATGAATTAGAACTACCACCTAAATATGCTTTTTACAATAGTCTTGAGGATTGTCATATAAGTGCTGAATCTTATACGCATGCTGAAAAAGTATGGAAGGACTTTGCCTGTGAGACTTTAAAAGAATATTCCGATTTATACCTTAAAACGGATATTTTATTATTAGCAGATATATTCGAACAATTTAGGTCAACATCTCACCTGACTTATGGTCTTGACCCAGCCTGGTCATATACTCTGCCTGGATACGCCTGGTTGTGCTTAATGTTCAAAATGTATAAGGAGAATCAGGTTAAGCTTGAGTTACTTACCGATTACGAAATGGTAACATTTATTGAACGAGGTATAAGGGGCGGCCTAAGTCAATGCTCTAAGCGATACAGTAAAGCAAATAATAAGTATATGCAAACATATGATGCAAATAAAGAGGATTCGTATTTAATGTACTTTGATATTAATAACCAATATGGGTGGGCTATGTCACAATACCTACCATATGGAGGGTTTCAATGGCTTTCAGAAGATGAAATTTTGTATTTAAACATTCTTCAAGTTCCAGAAAATTCTGATGAAGGTTATGTCTTAGAAGTTGATCTTGAAATACCTGAAGCACTGCATAATACATTTTTAGATTTACCTCCTTGTCCTGAGCATAGGGAAACAAAAGGATCAAATACTAAAAAACTGCTGGCGACGCTCTATAATAAAAAAGAATATATTATCCATTACCGAAATTTAAAACAAGTCATAGGACTTGGTGTTAAACTAACTAAAATTCATAGGGTGTTATCCTTTAGTCAATCTCCCTGGCTTAAATCCTATATTGATTTAAATACCAATTTACGACAAGCAGCAAAAACTGATTTCGAAAAAAATCTCTTTAAGCTTATGAACAATGCAGTGTTCGGTAAAACGATGGAAAATATCAGAAAACATAGCATCGTTAAATTAAAGACTAAATGGGATGGGCGTTATGGTGCCGAAGCTTTGATCTCCCGTCCAGAGTTTAAATCTTCAACTGTTATTAACGAAAACCTCGTAATAATAGAAATGAACAAGTCTGAGGTATACTTCAACAAGCCAATATACGTGGGAATGTGTATTTTGGATTTAGCCAAAACAACTCTATATGATTTTCATTATAATTATATGAATAAAATATTTGATAATCAATGTAGAGTTCTATATACAGATACGGACAGCCTTATTTATGAAATCAAACATGAAGACGTGTATGATGTAATTTTGCATGACTGTCACCAGCATTTTGATACAAGTGACTATGCAGAACATAATATTTACAATATACCTAGAGTTAATAAAAAGGTTTTGGGGATGATGAAGGACGAAAATAATGGTCGAATCATGACTCATTTTATAGGGCTTCGTTCAAAAATGTATGCAACTGTAGTTCTGCAGACGGCTGAGGAGATTGAGCGTGAGATATTAAAATTAGAAGACAGTGAAAAAGAGCAGGCTGAAATTGGAAGGGTTTTATCTAACTTTGGCGTGACAAAAAAGATTAAAGGAGTCAAGAAATCTGTTATAAAAAATAAAATTTCCTTTGATGATTATGTTGAGTGTTTGGAAACATTTACAGAGAAGCAAATATCTCAAACATTGATTCGGTCAGAACGGCACGAGCTCCATACAATTCGACAAATCAAGGTTGGTCTAAGTCCGCATGATGATAAGAGAAGGATAACTAAAACTTCATATGATACTTTACCTTGGGGACATCACAGTATTATGGAAGAATAAAATTGAGATATGCATTGCCATAATTAAGTATAGTTTTGTAAATACTATAAAATTTAGTCTGTAAAATACGTCTGCTTCTAAAATAAAGAATTAAATTGTGTTTTTTATTTATTACATTACATTAGTAGGTACATAAGTACTAAGCCAGCTAGTGACTATTTAAAACTCACCACACTCATTTTATTATCTTTTCATGCATCCTAACGCATCACTCTACTCATATCATCAGTATACTCATTAGTCTCCACTCCTCTCCACTCCTCTCCACTCCTCTCCACTCCTCTCCACTCCTCTCCACTCCTCTCCACTCCTCTCCACTCCTCTCCACTCCTCTCCACTCCTCTCCACTCCTCTCCACTCCTCTCCACTCCTCTCCACTCCTCTCCACTCCTCTCCACTCCTCTCCACTCCTCTCCACTCCTCTCCACTCCTCTCCACTCCTCTCCACTCCTCTCCACTCCTCTCCACTCCTCTCCACTCCTCTCCACTCCTCTCCACTCCTCTCCACTCCTCTCCACTCCTCTCCACTCCTCTCCACTCCTCTCCACTCCTCTCCACTCCTCTCCACTCCTCTCCACTCCTCTCCACTCCTCTCCACTCCTCTCCACTCCTCTCCACTCCTCTCCACTCCTCTCCACTCCTCTCCACTCCTCTCCACTCCTCTCCACCCCTCTCCACTCCTCTCCACTCCTCTCCACTCCTCTCCACTCCTCTCCACTCCTCTCCACTCCTCTCCACTCCTCTCCTCTCCACTCCTCTCCACTCCTCTCCACTCCTCTCCACTCCTCTCCACTCCTCTCCACTCCTCTCCACTCCTCTCCACTCCTCTCCACTCCTCTCCACTCCTCTCCACTCCTCTCCACTCCTCTCCACTCCTCTCCACTCCTCTCCACTCCTCTCCACTCCTCTCCACTCCTCTCCACTCCTCTCCACTCCTCTCCACTCCACTCCTCTCCACTCCTCTCCACTCCTCTCCACTCCTCTCCACTCCTCTCCACTCCTCTCCACTCCTCTCCACGCCTCTCCACTCTCCGCACTCCTCTCCACTCCTCTCCACTCCTCTCCACTCCTCTCCACTCCTCTCCACTCCTCTCCACTCCTCTCCACTCCTCTCCACTCCTCTCCACTCCTCTCCACTCCTCTCCACTCCTCTCCACTCCTCTCCACTCCTCTCCACTCCTCTCCACTCCTCTCCACTCCTCTCCACTCCTCTCCACTCCTCTCCACTCCTCTCCACTCCTCTCCACTCCTCTCCACTCCTCTCCACTCCTCTCCACTCCTCTCCACTCCTCTCCACTCCTCTCCACTCCTCTCCACTCCTCTCCACTCCTCTCCACTCCTCTCCACTCCTCTCCACTCCTCTCCACTCCTCTCCACTCCTCTCCACTCCTCTCCACTCCTCTCCACTCCTCTCCACTCCTCTCCACGCCTCTCCACTCTCCGCACTCCTCCCCCGTTCTTCTCGTTTTGGGCGTCGCGACGCTAGGCGTCGGTAAAGAAAAAATGCAGATCGCCAAATCGTATATAAAATATTTAAGTTTTAACTCTATTATTTATCGCAACCCTTTCAGGATGATTTAATAAATTTTCTATTTTATTATAAGTAATTACTGATTAAATACAGTATTTTTACCAATTATCAAACAATAGTTGAAAACATTACGTTCCAAGTAAAAAAAAATCGCTTAATTCTTACATATCAGTTTTTAACGTCTTTGCAGTCTGAAACTAAGTAGGTATGTTTTTAAATTTAAACCGCTAATTAAAAAAAAATATATTGAAGGAAAGACACATACGAATTTAGAAAATTATAATTACCCATCATAACCCTTTAGAGATGGCCGATAGATGATTTCTTTAATAGCCAACAGGCAACAATTTTCCCTGATCGTGTCTATAAGACATATGGAAAACACTGTATATACCTAACTCTTTAAAGGTGTCAACCTCTTTTGTAGGGAGGGATTATCGATCACCAGAGTCGGTACGTCTCCCCTCGGAAGGGTACCTGTCGTGTTTCCATGCGGAAAAAGTCGATCATCTCTTTATATCAAAGAAGCCAAATCGTATATAAAATATTTAAGTTTTAACTCTATTATTTATCGCAACCCTTTCAGGATGATTTAATAAATTTTCTATTTCATTATAAGTAATTACTGAAATACAGTAACCTAACATGTTTGTGAAGGTACATACCCCCATCTTCAGTGGAAAAATAAGTAATTGAGAACTTATAACATACTCAAGAGTCATTAAAAGAGCATTTTAGGAGATATACAAAAGAATTATGTAAATAGTTCATGCTAGTGACAAATGTCATGCAAAAAAAAATATATGTGTGTAAGTGTGTGTATAAGTACCTATGTGCTGGGCTGAAATAGTTACCAAAAACAGTTAAAATCTAGATATTAGATAGAGGAAAAAATAAAGGTAGAAAAATCCTACTAAAAAAAGGTATTAGAAATTACTGCATATCGACGTTACGGTTTATATACAGGGAAAATTGTAACAATGTGTTTTTTAAAAAATTAGTACTACAAAACTGGGCTTTATGAAACAACCATATACAGGGGAAATTGTGTTTTTAAAAAATTTGTACTACATAATGGAGCCTGGAAAAATACAGGGAAAAAATTGAAACAGTGTTTGGTTTTTATCACACTGCATAATGAGTTTAATAGAACACAAGGGAGCCTAGCCTCTTTATAGGGTGGTTTATGCAAATATTTCATAGAATGGAACTTTGGGGTTTTTAAATTCTCAAGAAAAAGGGAATAAAAACACATTTTTTTTAAAAAAGTATATTCATGTTACAAAAGTAGTTTTATTTTGAGTAACAAAACATTTTAAAATTTAACTGGCAACGAAGAACTTTTTTAAATTTTTTTTTTAATGGAACACCTGATATTATATTTTTAGTTAATTTTATAACAAGCTATTAGTTCTTTACTATTGCTTATTTTTGGTGTCCATGTATGTTTAAAAGTAATTTTAAGTAAAGTGTGTTCGCAAAAAAAAATCAAATTTATGTTGTAAATGATTTTTGGTTCTAATATTTTTATGATAATAACTACCCTAAGACTGAACAGCAAGAAAACATTTTTGATAATAGTTTATCTTTTAGTTTCTTATCGAAATATCCTGATAATAAATTAAACGGCAAAACTGGGTAATTTACTTGTTTTTAATGTTATTTTTGTTTTATTTAGTATAAATTCTGTGATGGAAGATAGATGGTTGGAGAATTTAAATATTATTATTTTTAATTATAAGCTGCTTTGATAAAACATATTTTAAAATCATTTATTTTTTTATAATATAAATATGCTTTAAACAATACATATCCTAATATAGATATAAATAATATAAAAAATATAATTAATAAAACTATACATGTATTCAAATTACATTCTTCTCGATTTTCTATACAGCTCTACCCATTTTTCTCTAATGTTTCAGTGCTGCTATTGAAATAATATAATCTCAGCTTATATTTTAATACTTATCTATGTTATCAAAAATGATAAGATGTAAGCCGTTGATTATATTTATTCTCTTCTATGATGAAGGCCAAGTGTCATTATTTTCATTATTAAACGATGAATATATAAATGCTTTTTTGAACTCTAGGTGCGAACAAAGCAAGTATAAAGTATTGTTAAAACTCCAACAGGTAGTGAAGTCTGTTTTAAAAATAAAAATAGTTTATATTTTTCCAGGTTTGTAACTCTCAAAACAGAATTATTCTTTTGCAAATTCATCTTTCATACATCTCAAAACAGAATTATTCTTAGTTATTGTTATATATATTAGTTTCACTATAAGTTGATGTAACAAATATTTCAAGTTTTTGATAAATTTTTGGTTTCATCTCGTTAAATTAAACTATCTGTGTTAGTGTATAATAATAATAAAATTGTTTTTATCATCATATTTACTACAAACATAGTAAAATTTAAAAATTACAGTTGTGGATAATTCCAAGACAAAAAACCAACATAAGCAGGGGTTATTATAAGTGACTTTTATTCCATTTGTATTGCAACAAAATTTTCATTAAGCACTATACGTTTTTTTAAATTTAGGTTTTGCATTCAATGTTCTTTAATTAGATTATATTTTTTTATGATAATCTCTAAATGTAATATTTTTTCCAAAACCCAACCTGATCCGTTTTCAGCAAATTTTGGCATTTTTCTCATTTATTTTGAATAAAAACTTCTTATAAATTTCGCTTAAATCTGTTGTTTATGACATAGCCTCATTTTTAGTGTTAAATGATATTTCTCTATTGTTTCTTTTGTTTGTAAACTATAATAACCAAATTATTCCACATTAAACTTTAGACATCTATGTTTTCGTTAAGTTCCACGTGGCCATCACGTTTAAGTCTGCGATTGATGTTTTTAAAGAGATTGATGGTTTTAAAAAATTTTTGCACTCACTGCACTGATACACCTTGTATGTTTAGAACTAATTCTTTTTCTCATCATTTTTTAAAAATAACAGTAACAGAATGGTAACAATACCGTTTTATATTCACAGGGTTGTTCGTTAGCAGTAATGCCTTCTTGTGGTTACAGGATTGTATGTCTCAGAATGTTGAAACATTAACTATCGTGACACCTTTTATAGTACAGTGAAAACAATTTAAAGATGGTTCTGAACAAAGATAAGCGCACTATTTTTTGTTCTAGGTGTTTTAATATGGCTTTCAATTTTCACGTTATCATCACCTTAGGCTGCTTTTGGGTTCTTATGTTTTTAATAAGCTTTAGACACATCACATAGTTGAGACTTAGATTTTTATGGATTAGAATAGTGAATCCCCATCTGTTTTTCTTTCTGCGCATTCATAGGATCTTTTTTTATGTTTGAAATATGAATTCTTTGGTAAAAAATAGGCGTATTTGTATATATTTAGATGAACTAAGACGTCCTTTTGATCGTTTTCCTATTGTATGTGCAATAGTTGACAATAATATTTGTTTTTTGGTATTTAAATCCTTTTCAGCATTTTTTATAGGATGACTCATGAATAGTAAATGCCCTTTAGTTAACTGAAATTCTTCACCAACAACACCAAGTATGATGTTGATAACAGTTTTGGCTGAGAAGAAACAATCCATTATCACTTCTAAATACGTACAATACAGGGTGTTCAAGAGATCGTTCATAGTATATTACGGCGCAAGGCAACACAACTCAAAACGGTTATTTTTATTCAACAAAGCCGGTTTCTAATCCCTATTTTGTTACTACCAAAACACTTTAACGAAATATATAGGATTAAAATCAAATTCGCAGAGAATAACCATACAATTGAAATACATTGCTTTATGAGAGATACGTAAGCATGTTAAAATTAAAGAGTATTTAAAACTTTCGTGTGAGACGGGGTGAATTCTGAGGGCTTGAACTTTGACGTTTTCAAACACAGTAGACATGTAATAGGTGTTATATTTATTGCATAAAGCTTCTTCAACATTATGTTATGGACTTTACAGTCTTAATAACTTGATGCTTAACATCGAACCGGTAATATATCTGAACCGGTGGTTAACAACCCTTGTTAACCACTGAACCGGTGGTTAACAACCCTTGTTAACCACTGAACCGGTGGTTAACAACCCTTGTTAACCACTGAACCGGTGGTTAATAACAACCCCTGTTAACCACTGAACCGGTGGTTAATAACAATCCCTGTTAACCACTGAACCGGTGGTTAATAACAATCCCTGTTAACCACTGAACCGGTGGTTAACAGGGGTTGTTATTAACCACCGGTTCAGTGGTTAACAGGGATTGTTATTAACCACCGGTTCAGTGGTTAACAGGGATTGTTATTAACCACCGGTTCAGTGGTTAACAGGGGTTGTTATTAACCACCGGTTCAGTGGTTAACAAGGGTTGTTAACCACCGGTTCAGTGGTTAACAAGGGTTGTTAACCACCGGTTCAGTGGTTAACAAGGGTTGTTAACCACCGGTTCAGATATATTACCGGTTCGATGTTAAGCATCAAGTTATTAAGACTGTAAAGTCCATAACATAATGTTGAAGAAGCTTTATGCAATAAATATAACACCTATTACATGTCTACTGTGTTTGAAAACGTCAAAGTTCAAGCCCTCAGAATTCACCCCGTCTCACACGAAAGTTTTAAATACTCTTTAATTTTAACATGCTTACGTATCTCTCATAAAGCAATGTATTTCAATTGTATGGTTATTCTCTGCGAATTTGATTTTAATCCTATATATTTCGTTAAAGTGTTTTGGTAGTAACAAAATAGGGATTAGAAACCGGCTTTGTTGAATAAAAATAACCGTTTTGAGTTGTGTTGCCTTGCGCCGTAATATACTATGAACGATCTCTTGAACACCCTGTATTGTACGTATTTAGAAGTGATAATGGATTGTTTCTTCTCAGCCAAAACTGTTATCAACATCATACTTGGTGTTGTTGGTGAAGAATTTCAGTTAACTAAAGGGCATTTACTATTCATGAGTCATCCTATAAAAAATGCTGAAAAGGATTTAAATACCAAAAAACAAATATTATTGTCAACTATTGCACATACAATAGGAAAACGATCAAAAGGACGTCTTAGTTCATCTAAATATATACAAATACGCCTATTTTTTACCAAAGAATTCATATTTCAAACATAAAAAAAGATCCTATGAATGCGCAGAAAGAAAAACAGATGGGGATTCACTATTCTAATCCATAAAAATCTAAGTCTCAACTATGTGATGTGTCTAAAGCTTATTAAAAACATAAGAACCCAAAAGCAGCCTAAGGTGATGATAACGTGAAAATTGAAAGCCATATTAAAACACCTAGAACAAAAAATAGTGCGCTTATCTTTGTTCAGAACCATCTTTAAATTGTTTTCACTGTACTATAAAAGGTGTCACGATAGTTAATGTTTCAACATTCTGAGACATACAATCCTGTAACCACAAGAAGGCATTACTGCTAACGAACAACCCTGTGAATATAAAACGGTATTGTTACCATTCTGTTACTGTTATTTTTAAAAAATGATGAGAAAAAGAATTAGTTCTAAACATACAAGGTGTATCAGTGCAGTGAGTGCAAAAATTTTTTAAAACCATCAATCTCTTTAAAAACATCAATCGCAGACTTAAACGTGATGGCCACGTGGAACTTAACGAAAACATAGATGTCTAAAGTTTAATGTGGAATAATTTGGTTATTATAGTTTACAAACAAAAGAAACAATAGAGAAATATCATTTAACACTAAAAATGAGGCTATGTCATAAACAACAGATTTAAGCGAAATTTATAAGAAGTTTTTATTCAAAATAAATGAGAAAAATGCCAAAATTTGCTGAAAACGGATCAGGTTGGGTTTTGGAAAAAATATTACATTTAGAGATTATCATAAAAAAATATAATCTAATTAAAGAACATTGAATGCAAAACCTAAATTTAAAAAAACGTATAGTGCTTAATGAAAATTTTGTTGCAATACAAATGGAATAAAAGTCACTTATAATAACCCCTGCTTATGTTGGTTTTTTGTCTTGGAATTATCCACAACTGTAATTTTTAAATTTTACTATGTTTGTAGTAAATATGATGATAAAAACAATTTTATTATTATTATACACTAACACAGATAGTTTAATTTAACGAGATGAAACCAAAAATTTATCAAAAACTTGAAATATTTGTTACATCAACTTATAGTGAAACTAATATATATAACAATAACTAAGAATAATTCTGTTTTGAGATGTATGAAAGATGAATTTGCAAAAGAATAATTCTGTTTTGAGAGTTACAAACCTGGAAAAATATAAACTATTTTTATTTTTAAAACAGACTTCACTACCTGTTGGAGTTTTAACAATACTTTATACTTGCTTTGTTCGCACCTAGAGTTCAAAAAAGCATTTATATATTCATCGTTTAATAATGAAAATAATGACAAGTGGCCTTCATCATAGAAGAGAATAAATATAATCAACGGCTTACATCTTATCATTTTTGATAACATAGATAAGTATTAAAATATAAGCTGAGATTATATTATTTCAATAGCAGCACTGAAACATTAGAGAAAAATGGGTAGAGCTGTATAGAAAATCGAGAAGAATGTAATTTGAATACATGTATAGTTTTATTAATTATATTTTTTATATTATTTATATCTATATTAGGATATGTATTGTTTAAAGCATATTTATATTATAAAAAAATAAATGATTTTAAAATATGTTTTATCAAAGCAGCTTATAATTAAAAATAATAATATTTAAATTCTCCAACCATCTATCTTCCATCACAGAATTTATACTAAATAAAACAAAAATAACATTAAAAACAAGTAAATTACCCAGTTTTGCCGTTTAATTTATTATCAGGATATTTCGATAAGAAACTAAAAGATAAACTATTATCAAAAAT
The DNA here is from genome assembly GCA_963991005.1 of Barypeithes pellucidus. Classification (NCBI taxonomy): domain Eukaryota; kingdom Metazoa; phylum Arthropoda; class Insecta; order Coleoptera; family Curculionidae; genus Barypeithes; species Barypeithes pellucidus. The sequence continues at coordinate 28,308,292 of OZ022562.1, forward strand.
GTTTTCTTGCTGTTCAGTCTTAGGGTAGTTATTATCATAAAAATATTAGAACCAAAAATCATTTACAACATAAATTTGATTTTTTTTTGCGAACACACTTTACTTAAAATTACTTTTAAACATACATGGACACCAAAAATAAGCAATAGTAAAGAACTAATAGCTTGTTATAAAATTAACTAAAAATATAATATCAGGTGTTCCATTAAAAAAAAAATTTAAAAAAGTTCTTCGTTGCCAGTTAAATTTTAAAATGTTTTGTTACTCAAAATAAAACTACTTTTGTAACATGAATATACTTTTTTAAAAAAAAATGTGTTTTTATTCCCTTTTTCTTGAGAATTTAAAAACCCCAAAGTTCCATTCTATGAAATATTTGCATAAACCACCCTATAAAGAGGCTAGGCTCCCTTGTGTTCTATTAAACTCATTATGCAGTGTGATAAAAACCAAACACTGTTTCAATTTTTTCCCTGTATTTTTCCAGGCTCCATTATGTAGTACAAATTTTTTAAAAACACAATTTCCCCTGTATATGGTTGTTTCATAAAGCCCAGTTTTGTAGTACTAATTTTTTAAAAAACACATTGTTACAATTTTCCCTGTATATAAACCGTAACGTCGATATGCAGTAATTTCTAATACCTTTTTTTAGTAGGATTTTTCTACCTTTATTTTTTCCTCTATCTAATATCTAGATTTTAACTGTTTTTGGTAACTATTTCAGCCCAGCACATAGGTACTTATACACTAACTAATTGCACAAAAAGTGACTCACCTTTTATTGGTTCACTAAGGGTGTGACGTTGCCTGAAAGCCTAAACCATATTAGGTAATTATGTGGTATAGGGTGTTAAATTTTAGAAAACTACACAGACTACTCTGCTTCCAAAACGTAGACGACTAACACTGTATTTTCTGTCCCCATTTCATACATAAACAATAACTTCTACCCGGGAAAACCGATTTATTGAAATAATCCCAAGGGGTTCCAGTAAATTTAATAATTCTCTGAGAAAACGCCACTTTAATTAAAAAACAACCTGTTAAACATCTAATTCACTTTAAAATGAAAAGGGTACTTACTTGTATATATTTGCTCACTTAAACTTCTACTGCATGAACAGGCTTCGTCTTATATCCGTACTACGTAACCTTGTTTAATCAGAACTTTACAGGATGTGTCTACTTACATAGAGAAAACCTTCTAATTTTTTCGACCACCTGTTACACTCTTCCACTTTCCCTCTAAACTCTCTCCCCTAAGCTCTGTTTTTTTAATAAGGTCAATCAAATAGTTATTCTTGTTTTGATTTTTCCTCGGTTTTCATCTGATAATAGAAAATATATATTCTAAGTAAAATAATAAGACGATTAAATTTTATGTTCCATCATTCCTTCCACTTTTTGTTAACCTACTAAACTCTCACCCCAGAGTTCGGTTTTTAAATAAGGTCAATCAATTAGTTATTCTTGTTTTGATTTTTCCTCGGTTTTCATCTGATAATAGAAAATATATATTCTAAGTAAAATAATAAGACGATTAAATTTTTTGTTCCATCATCCCCACTGTAAGCCCTTACACTGTTGTTATGACCCCCTAAAACTATAGTTGTGTCACACTGTTTTTAAAATGTAACGTAAAACCACTCCTTTTAAATTATTAATGCACAAAGTGCAGTCACTACAAGGAATTCGCCAAGAAAAGGCATGTAATAAACCATAATTTTATTCAATAATCATTGTGTTGATGGAATTCATAATACGTTCTTATATTTTTATAATAATGTGTGATTTTTTACCTAAAATACCTAAAGATATACGGAGGTATTTTTTTTACAAGGTTAATAACTGAATATTTTTACCCATATGATAAACACAGTGTGGAAAGCATATTTTTACCAAACATGTTATATACAGTGTAACTAATAACTGTTCATAGTTTACCAAACATGTTATTTACAGTGTGACTAATAACTGTTCATATTTTTACCAACAAAAAAAAGGGGTAAACACAGTGTTCACTCATAGTGTTTCCCTCTTGCTCAATAATATATCCATAATCGTTAGTATGACAGTTCATATCGTTAAGAGCCTCAGCGGCAAACAATTTTTGTAACTTAATTTATAATATGGACCGGTAAAAAGAGTGAGAGAAAATTTGGGTCTTTGAAACCCAATTGTGTGTGTACTCTGTACATCGAGAATATGCATGTCTAGGCTCATCGGAATTTTTATAGTTTATCGTTAATAGTTTACAGCAAATAATTAATTGCTGTCACATCCGGAATGCAGGTGCTGCTGGCGGCGCCTTATTATTATATCAATTTCAGGAACGTACTTGTTATTATTCTTTGGTACTTTTATAGAGATCATCTGTTTATGAAAATTAACTACTTTTCTAAAAGTTCATAGTTTTGAATCATTTTTATTAAATGCTTTATTTTTAAATATATAATTCTATTCTAAATGTATGATGGCTAATTTAATATGCTAAAAGTTCCTCGTCGCATTAATCCACTTTTCACTGTTAATATTTCCATAGGCGTACGATGTACAACACAATTACATAGATTTTTACTTTGTTCTGAGACATAGAAACTGTTTAACTATAATAAATACATTTCTAGGTGTAATATGGATTTTATTAATGTAACTATTATGCGTAGTGTAAACCTATTGCCACGTTTTTCGAAATGTCGTCTTTAGGGTTTATTAAACGCCTACGCCATGTAGCCAATACCAAAAACAGTACCTGCGTAAACACTGACATAACACTACAAAAACACTACCTTGTTATTGTACTCTAAAAGGGGTTTAAGTGGTTTTCAGGTTAAGAAGCCTTGTTTTGATCAGGATTTAATGATGAACCGTCTAGGTGTAAGCTATTTTTGGTATAATCGTCTCTGATTTACGTTGTATGTTCCCTTGAACAGCTAAAAAGTGAGACAACGTATACAGAACAACAACACTGCGCCAAACACTGCAGAAAACACTGACAAAACACTGACACAACAGTGACACAGCACTAAGACAACAATAAGACAACAATAAGACAACAATAAGACAACACTGACACAACAGAAACACTAGTGTTTTCCTGTTTAAAAGAGTAGTTTAACAGCTGTTTTCCTGTTTATTACAGCTGTTTAGTGTCTTATTATAGTGTTCCTGTTTAAAAGAGGGTTTAGTGTATGTTTTTTCTGAGAATTAGGGTCTGTTATTACGTTGATTTTGATCAAAGAACCTGTTTAGTCCGCCTCTGTATTTTCTTTCAATGTGACAATAATACTATTCATGTAAGCAACTGTAACATTGTACGAATACTCGGTCTTTAATGCATAACTACCATACTTTGATTACCTTCTTCTGTTTTTAATTATAAGAGAATGTTACACACAGACCGCATTTATTATCCCCAAAGTCATCTACCCTATAAATTGCTATCAGGTTTACCCTATATTTTATTGTAATATATTGCAACTGTGCCTGATAATGGTTTTCTAATGCTACCTACCCCAATACATGTCTTCTAATTTAGACTGTGTTGATACCTTTTACATGCATGTGTATATACTAAAAACGTTAAGCATCACATTAAACTACTTTCGCTGTTAATATTTTCCATAAGCGTACCCTATTAAATTTATGGATTACTTTTTGTATATATTTTGCTTTATATTAGCCCTGTATGACTATGTGTGTTTATTTATGTTATTTTTAGTGTATATTTGTAAATATTATACATATGTTTTGTTAATAAAAGCATACCCTTGTCTTTTTTACCTATGATACCTGAATTCCTGCGCTTTGTATGATACTGTTAAGTATTGCTTACAGTTACTTGCCCTATAATATCATTTTGAAACATCTAATATTTTATATTCTAATAATTTGTGGCAACTATTTGATATAAAGGAATATTTACAGAGTGAAAACATGGTATATACAGTGTAACTACGACCATATTTACTGAACAGGGTTTAAAGCCTATATTTTCCCTAATAATTACAGCTGATTTTAGAAGGTTTTTATTACCATTTAGATATTTCTGTTTTGATATTGTTAATAAAAATATAGTTCTTCTTGTGTTTTTTTACCTTTATTACTAGTACGATTTTATAGCTGCGGTTACCTCCTACTACATTGTTGCAAACACGATCAATAATCAATAAACACGCTTTTTAACTACCGTATAATATATAGATGCCTGCTGTTAAAGGGTAACGCAAAACAGTGAACTTATCTAGTTAGTATTTTATAATAACAGTCACCATGTGTTCTTGACACTAATATATGTGGCTGCCTACTGTTAAGGAGTAAAGCAAATACTTGTCTAGCAACATTATTATATTAACCTTCACCATTCTATCGTTATTTATCATATTTTATATTAATCATCTATATACCTAGTCTGCAGTTTTCCCACAACCTCTGGTTGGTCCAGCGGTATTTTCTATGGCTAGTAATCTAGAGGTCGGCAGTTCGAACCTTGTAGACGGCGAACTTTTTTCACCACATCATGGATCACGTGACTAGCAGTGACGTCATCATATAGGTAGGACAGTCATGGGGCCCCCGGTCCTAGAGGTAGGGCTTCGCCCCTGTCACAGAGGAGGGTACGGGCAATACCACAGAGGAGGAGTGGGCCTAGTGTAGATAAGACCTAGTGTAGGTGTAGTTGGTGCCCCTGGAGTGCCTATGGTTGCCCATGTAGTTAGTGCCTATGTAGTTAGTGCCCATGGTAGTTAGTGCCCATGGTAGTTAGTGCCCATGGTAGTTAGTGCCACAACATTTGACATGGCACGCGCCAGTCTGTACCTATGTTCACACCCTTCCCCCACTCTGGAGAAAGTTCCCACGCGCCAGTCTGTGCCTATGTTCACACCCCAAAAAAAGTTCCCACACTCAAGTGCCGCCACATCTACTATAAACATAAATTGTTAACAGCAGGCAGGCAGGTAAAGTCTCAAAAGTCGTCAGTGGCCAGTGTTTATTCGGGTTTATTCGTATATTTACACGAACACTTTAGAAAAAAATACACTAACTTTAATTAACTCTTTTTCATTCTGTCATACCTTCTGGAACAATTCTATCCACAATTTGAAATAACGGCGAGAAATGTATGTTTTGTAACACAACCAATAGTAATATCAGACAAATTTGAAATCACATCACATTTATTGTTATTAATTATATTACACAGGAACAGAAAACGGCTAGTACTACAACTGGCAAATCTAATACCTTATTTATTAATCCAAAATTCGTATACAAACAAGGAACGCCCGCCCTTTCGCATATCAAAACTTACCGAGGAAGCCGCGATGCGACCAGCTTTAGCAAGGTTTTCCAACGGCCGCGATCGAGACACGCATTAGCATCTGGCATCTCTGCTATTCTACTGACCTACATACTCTTGTTAACTGAAAATAGATATGTATGGCGCTTCAACACTTCGGATAAATGGGTTTTTACCTAAGTATTAACACATTCCATTGAAATAAGACTATATGGGCTTTCCCTATAACCCCCATTAAAATATAATAAGCCATTTTCATAACACCCGCATTTACAATTTTCTAGGTTGGTTAAATGTTTCCTGGCAGAGATGCCGGAGAAAGAATGAACCTGCGTCATCATCTGTAACAGTATGATTCAAATCGAGATTATGTAGATTAAATAAGACAAAACCATATCAGCAGCAAATGCAAATGATTAACATTATGAAGGTCATAGATATCAAAAATTTCTTTATGGTAGTAAAGTCAAAAATTAAATGTTAAAATGGTAGTTGATGTATTATATGCGTACCTACGTAATTTAAATTTTATTTAATTTTATCAATTCAAATATGATTGTTTAAAATATAATAATATTTCTTGACAAAGATAACCAATTACTTGCAACACATGCTAAGAAAATGATTTGGTTACCCTTGGAATAGATCCGTTTCAATTAGAAAAATGCTCACGTTAGAATACAGGGTGTTATGGAAATGACTTATTATATTAAACCGGCAAATCCTGAGATGAAAACAAATTCTAAGAAAAATAACCATAAATGGCTCTTTGAATTAATAAGCGAAATATACACTTTGTGCGAAATCTGAAAATTCACGTGGCCGCTACTGGCAATATACACAATTAATAATTCATTGAGGTAGGTCAAGTCTCGAAAGAGGTCAGCGCATATTAGGCGGCATTGTCATATTGCTACACAGAATTGTAACCCGCGTTACTTATTTTTCAATCTTAAAAAAAGACTATATTTTCAAATTATGTTCTCTCTCTTACCTTCGATCTTATTTAAAAACAATTCGTTTTATAATTATATTCCATTAAAATTAAAAGACAAAAGTATCTTTTACAAAAAACCAATAGTAATATCATACAAATTTGAAGTCACATCATAACATTTATTATTATGAATTATTTCACAACAGAAAAAATAGGGTTATGCTACAACTAACAAAACGTTTAAAATTCATATACATCAAGTACATAGAACTTCAAGAGCCCTTGGCGACATCGTATCAGGACCAAGAATCGAAACATATTAAAGGTTAAGGCGCATTTCAGTACGCGCGCGGCCTTTATTCATGCAAGAGCAAGACACGCGGTGTGATCTGGCATCACTGTAGTTTACTCCAGTGACCTACATACAGTTGCTAACTGAAACAGGATGGAGCGGAGCGACATCATGTAGGCAAAAAGAGTTTTTATCTTAGTATTTAGATATTCGATTAAAAATAAAGTAGGACACACAAAGAGTCACCCATTTAAATATAATAAGTTATTTCCATAACACCCTGTATACTAAATTGTATGAATATTATTGCGATTTTAATAGTTATTTTTTTTACAAGTGCCTCGAAAGTGCCTCTTTTTATGTTTGTTCTCTTCACCGAAAGTGGCGCTTTCCAGACCTCTCCGGGAGAGCGGGCGGGAAAGTATCGAAGCTAGAGCTTCGAGTCACTATGTCACCATACTCCTCATAGTTTTTTTAACTGGTACTAAATAAACTATATAAAACCAGAGATGTCGAGTACGGGATTTGAATCCGCGACTCTCAGATCACCAGGCGTACACTCTACCACTAGGTCACCGAGCCATACATGCAAGCGATAATAAATAGCGGATTATATATAAATTGAATTTGCAGTTAATTTTTCGAAGAAAGAGAAAGAGAAAAATATCTGAAGAATTTCTTTATTTATTTGACCTCGGAGCACTTGTAAAAAAAAGTACGGTATATATCTCGGCCCATCTGATGCTTTACGGGCTCACGCGTTTTTGTTGCTAGAGAGATAAGCATTCAAATGTTTAATGTGTCAAAGTCAAAAATCAAAAATGGAACAAGATTTTGAAATTCCCGACGAAATTGAAAAAAGGCTGAAAAGAACGCAAAACCTGTTACCGAGAAAATCCAGAGACTCATACGACAAAGAATATGACTAATTTTTGAAGTGGATGTCAGAAAATGCTGTAGAAAACATTAACGAAACTGTCCTGTTGGGGTACTTTAATGATCTATCTGAAAAATTTTGTTAATAAAGAATAAGTTAATCGAAAACTGTTTTTTGCGTCTTAATGCCAGCGCGGGCCAAAATGTGTACTTTATTCCCGCACGGGCATAAAGTAATCCATTATGTAGATGGTATCTAATATATAAAAACACAATAATGCAGTGGAATGACATAAAAGTATTTTCGTTTCGTTCTTAACCCATAAAGACCTGGCGTTACCAAATGGTAACGCTAAACATAGGTTCCTTTCTTATCCTATATTCTGTGTACGCTCGATTTTCTAAGTTAGATGGCGCCATATATGTGGTGTAAGTATTCGTCCAGACTTGTTTGTTAGTTAAGTTTTGACTTTGCTAGCGTGCGGCTGTTTGCAAATATTGTTTTTGTTATGGTTATATTCGTAAACGTAAAAAAATGGAGGACATAAATTTCGAGTAAGTATTGTTTCTCTTAGTTTTTATAGTATTAGGAAGTTTTTTGCAAATGTGCTACATAAATATATAACCTTTTGGATAATAATTTGATTTGTATATTGGATGTGGTGTGTTTGCTGGTAGCAAGGATGTTTTTTCGGTGTTACCGTATGGTAACGCTAGGACAATACGCTATAAATTTGTTCTGGTTTTCCAATGGTGTTTATTATTTTAGACGTGGTTTTACATTGCAAGAAGCTCTTGATCTGGCCTATTCGGAGGACGTTGATGCTATTTGTGTTTGAGACGCCAGATTTTAATATACTGACCGACGAAGATTCCGGAGATGAGGATGCTGGTGGGACCATTGACCACCTTTCAGGGCGCCAACTAAGAGCTGCAGCAGAAGTGAAATTTGTAAGTAAGGATACTATTGCTGAGCCAGAACCTTCAATTCTTGGTGTCCAATCATCAACTTCATCAAAAGTTAAAAAATCTATTAGAAACTATAGCTGTCCTATTTCAGACCAAAAAAAAACTCTCGCAAAGAAAGAAAGAGGCACATACGAAGGGGCCATTGAAAAAGGAACGGGAGTTATGGTTGTACGATGGGTAGACAACAATGTTGTAATGGTTGCTTCCACCTGTCACGGCATAACACCTATTTCGCAAGTAAAACGTTACAGTTCTGCCCAGAAAAAAATTAACCTGCCCATATATGATTGTTGAGTACAACTCACATATGGGAGGTACAGATCTTATGGATGAGAACTTGTCACGGTACCGAATAGGCATAAGAAGCAAGAAATGGTGGTGGTCTATTTTTAGCTGGTTTATCGATGTTACAATTACCAATGCGTGGCAAATCCACAAAAAATCCGGTAGCAACCTGACACAGCTTGAATTTCGAAGGGATAGTGCTTCGAGCTATTTAAAAAGTTTTGCAACCTCGGCCAAACCGGGAGGAAGACCAAAAATTTCAAAATGAAGTGTCTCACTGAACAGAATCCCTGATAATGTGTACGATGAACAGAATCACCTAGTTATTGAAACCCCGGGAAACAAACTAAGCCGGCGAGGGCTGCTGATGCAGGACTTTGCATTCCTTATTTCTATGATTTTCATACCAAATAACTTTTTTTTAAATCTTTAAATGTCAGTATACATAATATAATCATTTTTGTAAATTTTTGGATTTTCAAATAAAAAGTGTACCTCAAAGCCTAGCGTTACCATATGGTAACGGCAGTTTTTTTGAAATCAGCAAATATTTAAACAAAAACTTGTATTAAAACCTTTTGAATAAGACCAAATTAATATAAATTTAAGTTTAAAATAGAAAAATTTTACAAAAAAAGAACTTCGCCTTCTAAGGGTTAAAGATAAAATATTTGTCCTTATGAAACATTAAAAATAACATATCTTTGATTTTAATGCAAAATTATGACTCACCTTCATTCTTTCCCCGGCCCAACTGTATATAACATGAGAAGATTGGTAAATTCATATAGCCTTTACATAAGCTTTATATCACACGTATATATTTGAAACTAATTTTTATTTATTGGTAAATTACTTCTTGTAGATACAAATCATTATAACTTACATCAAAATTTTTTTGTCGTAACAAAAATAAAATGAACAGATTGTACAAATAATTTAACCCCCTTATTAGAAGATTTTCTCAGTTTTTCTGTTAAAAGCGAAAGAGGATCATCGAACAAAAAAGAATGATAATACACAAATATTCCGTAGCCTCTTTAATAACTTGAGCCTTCCCTTTGATGTACTTTTCATTAGGGCGGATGGCATCGTATTTTATCTGTGTAATAGCTTTTCCAAAGCATCTTATGAGCGAAAGAATGTATGTGTAGAATTAATATCGTATATGTTAGTAGGACTGTTTATTACGGGAAGTTTAACGAATGTTTATTTATTTTTTTAAATCTGTCAATGGTGAATTGTACATGTTATACGTGCCATTACATATAAAGGGTGTTTCCAAAAAGTCTGTACAACAAATATGGTACCCCAACTACGCCAATTTACCTTAGATTACTTATTAATTTAATAGTTTCATCCGCCCGATTAAATCATTATCGAACAATTTATCAAAAATACTGAAACAGCATGAGGTATGGGATTAAAAGCCGCATGTTTTATAAATATTTGGTTTTATACAGGGTGACCCATAAAAGTGTGATAACATAAAGTTATATTTTTTTTAATGTGACACCCAGTATGTCATCATATTTGGGTTCGTATTAGTGTCCTTCATACTTGTTTAAAATTTTATGCAATTTGGTTATGTAGTTTCGGAGAAATAAATTAAAAACCGAAAAAAAAAGATTTTGCAGTCCTAAAAAACAATGAAAACAATCATCCAATACTAGTTTTTTAACCCCGGTACTGAGTGCAACTTATGACAGCAGGTATAGAAATACAAAAACCTAAAGCGTTTATCTCTTTTTTACATGGTGTTCATAATAAGCTTTCAAAAACGACACATTTAGAAATAATTTTTCTAAAGATTTTCAAAGGGAACATCCTATATATTATTTATCTATTTGATGTACAATCTATAAACAATTTTTTATATAATACAACACAATACCTTATTTCCAGCCGTTTTCGAAATGATTCCAAATTTCATAAATAATGTTGTTTGTGCCCAGACTAATGAATGTAATCAACAGTAAATGTTCAAAATGTCTTCCATCTTGGTCCATGCACAAGTAAGAACGTTCTGGAAAAATCGATTTAAAACCCTTAACATTTTATTGTTTTTACGTTTAACCACTACTAGTGAACCGTTGTGCTAGTATTTCACCTTAAATATTAAGGGGTCTAAATAGGTGTTCCAAGAACCTGTTTAGATCAACATTTACTGCAGTTTAGAATTATTAGTCTAGGCGCCTATGTTATTTAAACAACATAATTTATGAAATTTGAAATTATTTCGAAAACGGCTATAAATAATATAATTATATGCTTGTATTACAAAAAACAATTGCTTATGAAGTCTACATCATATAGCTAAACAATATACACGGTGTTTCATCTTGAGAAAATTTTTAGTTTTTTATTTTAAAATGTGTAATTTGTGAAAGCTTCTTATGAACACCCTGTATAAAATAGATGAACACCACTATATTCGTAGTATCTCTATACCTTGTGTCATAAATCTCACTCAATATCGAGGTTAAGAAAATAATATTGGAGAATTTTTTATCATTTTTCTTCAGGACTGCAAAACTTTTTTTTTTATTTTTAATTTATTGCTACTAAACTACAAATGTCTACCGTGGACACTCACTAAAACTTGGAAAAGAGAACCAGACCGCCTAAATTACAAGAAGAATCGGACTATACTGGTGCGCTTTCGGTCGCCTAAATTACATCTTCAAGAACCAAACCATTCACATGTTTCTAAAAAGAAAAGTGTACGATGCGCGTGTTTTTCCCGTGGCTACTTATGGACTAGAGACTGCGACTATGACAGAGAAAAGCGCCGACAGATTAAGAAAATCGCAAAGAGCTATGGAGAGAAGAATGCTGGGAGTAATTCTCAGGCAAAGAATAAGAAATGAAGTAATTCGGGACAGCACCAGGATAACAGATATTATCGAACGAATCGCACACATGAAATGGCAATGGGTTGGACAAGTGGCTACATAGGACTGTGATCGATGAACTACATTGTTGGTTCATTGTACGTTCATTGGAGATCCAGAGAAAATAACCGGAGCAGGGGAAGACCCCAAAAACGATGACTTGACGACATTAAACAACACGTAGGACGACATTGGTTTCAGCTAGCGAAGGACAGGGGTGTATTATAAAGAACAGTAATGCAAACCTAAATATGGCGTGAAATACTGGGTGTCCCATTTGAAAAAATATAACTTTTTGTTATCACAATTGTTTGGGCAATCCTGTATAATGTAAAATATTTTTAAATAATGCCTCTTTTCATCCCAGATCTCCAAGCGGTTCTAGTATTTTTGATAAGTTTCCGATACTGACTTAATCTTCTGTCCCCCGCTTCGTTGGCGGGGCCTGTATTTAAACCCGCAAATCCGAGAACACGAAAACAAGTGGCGTCTCCATATTTGAAGACCATAAATAATGCAAAATATAATTGTTCCTTAAAAAATATTACATTTTGCCAATATTCTTTAAACATCAAATCATTATCAACCCACGTTTCATCAACATAGAAGATCTTCCGCCCCTTCTGGCGATAGTGCTTCTTAATGGCCCTTAAATATTTATATCACCAATGCAAAATGTGAGGTTTCTCCATTAGCTTTATTTCCTTCTGTTGTCATATTTTCTCCAGTAGAAACCACTGGCTTTCAGAAAACGCCTTAAGGATTCGTGGGAATATGAAAATTCAAAGTCTTTTTGCCGCTCTGGTAATAATGTCGGAGCAGTCGTCCGTTCTAGATAAACCTTTCAGTCGTTCGGCGTGTTATACAAAAGTCGACATCGTCATATTTATGTTTATAGAAAGACGAGGTAATTTCTTGCTAGGAGAAGATAGCGCGTTATCTGTATTTGTCATTAATCTCTCCTGGTCTTCTCTATGGTTTTTGCTGTGGTGATTCTACTGACACCTGTATACATAACAGTCCGTTTTATCTTGGACTTTAGCGGCAGCCTAAACGCATTATTATGATCTACTTCTTTACACACGTTGCACACATTAGCAACTATTTCCTTTGCTTGTCTATGAAAGGCTTTCCCACAAAGATGCATTTTCATTTTGTGAATAAGATCCAATAATCCGGAAATTAAGTAAAGAAAACAAAATACAAAAATAGCGCCGAGTCATAAAATCAGGAAAGGTAAAGCACTTTAAATAAATTTACCAGCAAAAATTAATCACCACCTCTCACTACGTCGCTGTGCTCTAGGAAGTAGCTACAGGCGCAGACTCGCAGACTGCAGTGAATGTAATTTCGCGCTGCTGAAGATTCTTGTCACGTGTTACGACGTTGCCTATTTTTGCAAGATTAACATATTATTTTAATATTCACGAAGTTCCCGACCGGCAACTTTAATAAATATAAGCATAATGTTGAGATGCCTACTTTGTTATTTATAATAAAGATACTTATGGTTTTTGATATCATTACATGCTGTATATATGAAATGAAATTCGCTAAAAATTATTGCTAAAAAATGTATTGAAGAAACTTATTTAGTAGTTTTGTTTGTAAGTCTGGCAACATTGCTGCATTCTTTAGGTGGTTTGTTCGGGTTTGTTCATATACCAATGTATGGGAAAATTATTATTTCCCAGACCAGCCGATGATACCCTATACAATAAGGGCGTATTTTTCTCTACACAGTAGCGCTTTAAAATACTATTTGAGATTGAATGTTACTACCAAGAAAAGGAAGCCTTTTCCATTGATAGGATGTAACCACCTGCAGACAGGTTTCGAAATCTTTTGTTCTCGTCAGTACAGGGTAGGTATATATATACCTATCATCAGAGAAGACTCTAATACTTCACGCTGTATTATCAACGGTAGTCGAGAAAATACAACGCGCAGCGCAATCTCTTAGCAGTCCCACACAATCTGAACAGACGTTATTTGAATAAATCAAAAATAAAAAGTCTGTACTTTTCAGGTGGTATTAATATCAAGTACCAATATATGGGAAAATTAAAAAAAAAAAAAAAAAAAAAAAAAAAAAAAATTTTACTCCCCTATAATTTACTTCTCCTCGAGTCATTTTCTTTTTTCAATCACTTTTCTTAAAACTGAACTTATCAAACTTCTTTTTCTTATTTACAGTTACTTCAATGTCATAGGTACCCCCCTTTGTTGATGTTTTACCTTCCACTGAAGATGAAGACTTAAGTCTTCGAAACATATTTGGATTATAGTTTTTTATATATTTCTATTAAACTAGTGGAGCAGACTGTGAGTTTCTTTACCTCCTTATAACTTCACTCCACTTGGACTACTTCAAGAAAATTGATAATTTTCCCATACATTGGTATTTGATATTAACACCACCTGAAAAGTATAGACTTCTTATTTTTGACTTATCATCAAGTTTTACTTTGTATTCTATGCAAATATTCCAGTGCAGTTGTGTTTCTACTGCATTGTGGCATGGAAAAGGAAGGGGAAAATTGTACTGGTCAAGATGATTGTAAGACCTATGTTTTTTTATGTTTAAAATTCCTTTAAAAATAAATATTAGAAAGTCAAATGATTGATTTTAATTTATTTTCCCTTGCTTTGCAGTTTCAGTATCCGCAGTTATTGAATATTTCGAAATATTTATATTTGCTTAAGTTGGCAGGGCTGCCCTGACCTCCCCTATTATAGACTGTTGTTGTTGAAATTATCTTTATTTTTAATTTAGCAGAAGCTAATAATGATAACGTCTCGCATTGATTGTCGACTTTCGGTTCGTGCGCCCATATTCATGATAACAAATAATTGTAGGCATAGCTTTCAAGTCGAAGATTTAAAAATGAAAATACGTTAACAATACCCGTTCGCTGAGATTCTTCACTTGCTTTTGGTCCAATATAATTTAATAAACGTATTTTATTTAATTTTGTAAACTTCTTTCGATTTTTCAGGTAATAAATTTTGTATTGCTTCATTGGCTTTATTAATTATTTCGTCTGGAGCGTATTGAAATGAGTGTTCTTTTTCGAAATCGGAATTATTTGTGCCCATTTTTGATGTTTTCAAACATTATTGAGATTTCTAAGGTAACAATAACAATGCGGTTCACGTCACATATATATAACCATTATATTGCCAATATGAACCTTCCAAAATACAAAAAGTGTCCCTGCTATGGGAGATGCCGCGGTACTATTGAGTTTGCGCAGTAGGGGGGAAATTTTATGGATCGCATCAGAGCCGGCCCGACATTATTTGTTTGTTGTTATTCGTCGCCATCTTTGGTTCTAGATGCTTTTTCAAATTACAGAATAAAAAGCGGTTCATCCACATTGTTGTCGGTATATTAGTGCTTATAAACTTTCATTACCTAACAAATGTTTAAGATGAAAGGACACAAGTGCATGGTGCTTTTTTGCAAAAGTCGTGGATCAATACCAGGTATAAAGTATTTCAGGTATGTACATATATACGAAAATATTTTACGTATCGCATTATCCGATCTTCGGAACCGAATTTCACTAAAAAGCTTGTAAAAAAAGAAGAGAGTGTCACTTGTACACAATATAATATACATATAGTCACTACCTAACCTTAAAATTAATGTATTTTTAATTTGGTGCATTAGTAGCTGATAATAATTCCCAAAATAGTCAATATAGTCATTCATTCTTAATTTTTGGTTCAGAAAAAGTGAGGTTAAGAAACATACGACGTCGAATGAAAGTTAAAATAAAGGTCATCGTATCGATTGTTACAACTATTCGGGCGGAATTTGGCATCAAAAGTTTACATCAATCAGGGCACAGTCGGATCATCATGTCGTCAGAAATCGTATGCATGGACTGCCGTCTTAATTCGAACTAATCGAAATTTTGATTGCAATATTTCTCCTAACTAACCAGTGAAATTTACATTAAAAAAGTGGAAATCCTGTCCTGGCGAATGTTTACTTTCACAAGGAAATGTCCGAACTGCGCAAACTCACTATTACCCCTTCGATGCCCATAGCGGGGACATAATTGCAGATGGTATTAGCAATATAATGGTTATATATATGTTGTTCACGTACGGTCGTAGAAAAAACTGCTTAAATTTTCTCTTGCAACATTTTTTTAAACGTTATTATCTAATATCTCCGAAATAAAATATTATTTCAGTTAGCAAGATTAAACCATCGATCCACCACTGGCGTCCCTGTATAAATGTCCTCTGGTCTGTTCTACAAAGAAAGTTGTAAGTCATTGACATTTTTCTATGTGGATATATTTTCTGATTCAGTTCTATATGAAAACGGTATTTTACCTTTTTCTCGTCATGGACCATTCTTGATTAAAATAATACAATCGAAAACCGGTATAGTCTGGATTAATTTCTTCCACAGGAGCACATGCGCACGTGTACCCCCAAAACAAAACGAAAAAAAATATATTAATTTATATTCATTGAATATTATTTATCGTATAAAGTCCGACACTCCCTAATATTTTATCGTACCGTCAAACTAAAAAAGTTCTACCCTCCCTAATATTTTATCATCCCGTCAAACCAAACTGTATAGATCCGGCAACCGTGCCTCGGTCGTGGTAAATGACGATTATGACGAGACTTATTCGCACGTGCGATTAAGTAGTGCAGATTCTCTGTAGTAACAGGTGGCGGGTGGCAGCGGGGGATAGCGGGGCTATGGCGATTTAACATGGAAAAGGCGCACAGTTCTTGTGTGCACCGCGCTGTTGTCTGTTCGTGCATCTAGTTAGAAATTCGAGCGTGTATGTTTTAATATTTTAATATTATATATTAATTTAGTTTAAATGAATAGTTGACGGTGGACTATTTAAGAAATAACTTCAGCTCTTTGAATTTGGAGCAAAACATTGAAGTTAAGAATGCGGGAACACCTAAACCCGAAATTAATTTAACGCAGACCACAAAGGGTAAATCTAGGGACTTTATTAGAAAGTTTAAAAATGAAATATATGAAAAAAATTTTATAGAGGGTATTCCAAACTTAATGAGGCTGTTATTGATCAATTTTCTACAATTAAGAACCGAAAAATGGACTTTACGTTTAAGCACTATTATGTAGGGTCGATAAATGTTGTGTATTTTGATAAATGATACTCGATATGATTTTAAACCATTTTATTTAAGGATTTAAACTAAAAAACACTGAAAATATGAAGAATGCCAACTTGCCACTCTCGTGGCTCGATTCGTTCACGTCATAAAACAGTTAACTATTGTTCTCGTCTTGGTTGAGCCTAATGACGTAGCCGTAGATGGCGTAGTGGTATTAGACATCATTCGGTTATCTTGATAACTCGTAGATGGCGGTAGTAGTATTGGACATCATTCGGTTTTCTTGATAGCTCGTAGATGACTTTAGTAGTATTAGTAGTGGACTGTATAAATATTGTTACGAGGGTTGCATGCAACGACGTTAAGATCCGACAGCTATACACACTAAGAAACCCTTTCTTATTTTCCAAAAGTTGTATTTCCTTGTGTAAAATTAAAAAATAAATAAAAATATGTTTTACCTAACGCATGTTCTTATTACTTTTTTTCTTTCTACATTTAAAACGCCTAGAAAGTAATTGTTTGGTCGTTACACAACAATAAAAATTAAAAAATAATTTCACCATACTTGTGAACCTCCTCAATCATAGGTCAATAGCCGTCACTGCGGTCCAGGTAAGCTTCCTTGGTCACTAATCTGATACGACATGATTTTTATTATTATTAGTACTATCTTCTATGATCTCCTATTCTTAAATAGACAAAAACTTAGAAATATAGTCAATAAGTCGTCACAATTTGCAACATATTAAAACATTTTTCTTCCTCTAATCGCATTGCACAAGTTATTTCTAATATAATTTCTATTTCCACATTAATTAAGTCGGTATTCCTTTGTCTCCTTTCACGCAACATTACCCATTAATAGAGGATTAACAAAGCCTTCAAAAGAAGAATATAAGCTCCATTTACTTTTAGATTTTCTGTTCAGACGAACCTAAGTTCCGCTAAGCGAACAAGACGTCTCAGCATTTAACCGCATGCCTCAGGCGCCTATAGGAATTGAGTTTTCAATCTTTCCCTCCACTTAGCCGCTTCACGTTACGCTCTATTGTACCTGTCTCAAATTTTTGGTTCGTTATTTTACGTAGGTATTATTATACATCAATAAGTTACAATATACAGTGGGTCCAAATAAGTATGGGAAATTTTTTTTTTGTTACCATTTTTACCGATTTCTCAGAAAATTGTATTCTTGATAAAAGTTTGTGCATGAATTAAACTATAAACCACCCTATAAACGCACATGATAGAGTCGGTTCGTTTTATGAAGTCCGATATCGGATTAAATCATTAAAGGTTGTTAAACAATAAGACGCTTAAGTTAACAATACCTTCGCTATACTTGATCGTATAGTTGTTGCAGAATTATACCGTTGACTCTTACTGCCATAAATAAACTACCTGATTAAACCCTATTGTATACGCCTGAACCTCTTCAAAGCTCAATAAATGGGATCAGGGCCGGCTTGAAAATGTATACCACACCACATGATTTATTTCTATAATTTAAAATAAATAGATATGTATTTTTAGTTTTAGGTACCTATAATAAATGTAAAATAATGATAACAATTAATGATAATTGAAAATAATATAATTTAAAAGTATAACTATTACGATAACAAGTACAATCAAAATTAATTAAATTCTAAGAAACTATTGATAATTTATGCAAAATTTCAATCTGTATCACTATCACTATCTTCATCTAAGCCTAAACTTATAATTAAGGGTTGAACATTTGTAATCATACAATTGTAAGAACTTTCCACCTTACACCTGTACACAGTTTTTCCAGCTGTCTGCAGAAATGTTTTTTACTTCGTTTTTAATTAATTCTACTACAGATGCATTTAATGTAGGAGAAATATTATTTCTCCTAATATTGGATTTTAATTGGTGCCATATTAGCTCAATAGGATTGAATATACAATAGTACGGAGGAAGACGCAACGTATGACCATTTTCTGCTGCAAGTTTGTCACACTCGTATTCTTTATTTATTTTAAAAGCTTTTAATACTTCTAGCAGTTCTCGTTTTTTGTAAGTTTCTTCAAAATATAAATCATTTTCAATCATTAAATTTTGAATATCTGCTTTTGTATTATTAGAATTGGAATGATTTTTGCTTCCCGACTATGATAACTAGCATTGTCCATTACAATGACGCCATTTTCAGGTATATTTTTAAGGAGTTTATGTTTAAACCAATCTTCAAAAAGTTGTGCGTCGGTATCTTGATGGTCATCTAAAGAAGAATCTGCTATATTTTAGCTGAAAGCAACAGACAATTTGGAACAAACCCATTCTCTGAACCAGCATGTAATATTGTGATTCTTTTGCCTTTATTTGATGGTGTCTTGGTTTGGCATTTTTTGGAAGAATCATCCCAACCTTTTCTTGGAGTGTCATGGGTATCGAACCATGTTTCGTCAAGGTAAATAATTGGACGATTTTCTTCTCTAAATTGTTTAACAGCTGTTAAATATAAGTCTACATTCCCGTAAACGTTGAGATTCCATTAATGTTTGTCTTTTATCAATGCTTCGGTATTCGAAACCCATTTTACGCAATATTTGCCTAAGGCTTGAAAGGCTACAAGAGATATTTGTTTCGTCTTTAATCAGCCGCTCTTTGAGGGAAATCAAAGTGGGTACAGTTTGTGCCTCATACATTTGGTAAATCTTTCTTCTTAATAAATCCATGTCATTTTCGTCAATGCTTCTAAATGTGCCAGAATCACTCCGATTTTTTCTAGGATTAACAGGTTTAAGTACTATATCTCCTACCGAAGGTAAAGGCGTTTTTGTCAAAGTAGACGTCTCTGCTAAAGCGTCCATCGAATTAAAATTTTTACTTAACAACGATTGATACACATTTTTAATTATTAGTTTGGCATCGGTAGATAAATGCTTTCTTTTAAAAATGACACTTGAAGATGCCCCCCTATCAGCACAATTCCAAGGACGCCACATTCTACCACTAATAAGCCTAACTAAAAATTACTCGCCGGAAAACCACTAAAGATTAAAATTATTGAAAATCACTTTTTATTTATATATGCATCAGGCATAGGTATAAATTGAATTTGTATACCTGGTCCGGCTCTATTTTATGGTCGAAGGGATAATGAGGTTTTATTGCAGTCAAAAGATCAACGATATAATTCTGCAAAAACTATACCGAACATTCCACTGGTTCACTGTAGGCGGCTAGGCAAAATCAGCGGTTCCAAAACAAAATTATCTTAGAATTATGTATCGCGATAAATATTTTTATCTTGTTTATTTTTTACTCATAGTTTTTTTTATTTATCAAATGAAAAACATTTTGCGTTAATAATAATATTTAAAGATTTTCTCAGGTACTTTTTCCTAGAATTTAGTTATTTTGGGATCATTATAGTTAAATCTATATAATAATAACAATTTTCCAAGAAATAATTAAAATTTGCTCAAGTGCAGAATGGTATGTTCTATTATATTACAACGCAATTGAATTGATATGGGGTATTAGCAAAAATTATTGACCAACATGCCTGTCAAAATATCAGTATAGTATTTGCAGAATTACACCGTTGATCTTTTGACAGCAATAAAACCTCATTATCCCTTCGACCATAAAATAAATAAGGAAACCCCAAATTTTAAAACCTTTTCGAGCAGAACCGGACCAGGTATACAAATTCAATTTATACCTATGCCTGATGCATATTTAAATACAAAGTGATTTTTAATAATTTTAATCTTTAGTGGTTTTACAGCGAGTAATTTTTAGTTAGGCTTATTAGTGGTAGAATGTGGCGTCCTTGGAATTGTGCTGATAGGGGGGCATCTTCAAGTGTCATTTTTAAAAGAAAGCATTTATCTACCGATGCCAAACTAATAATTAAAAATGTGTATCAATCGTTGTTGAGTAGAAATTTTAATTCGATGGATGCTTTAGGAGAGACGTCAACTTTGACAAAAACTACATTATCTTCGGTAAGAGACATAGTACTTAAACCTGTTAATCCTAGAAAAAATCAGAGTGATTCTGGCACATTTAGAAGCATTGACGAAAATAATATTTCTCATACATTAAATGCATCTGTAGTAGAATTAATTAAAAACGAAGTAGGAAAAATTTCTGCAGACAGCTGGAAAAACTGTGTACAGCATGTACTTAAGGTGGAAAATTCTTACAATTGTATGATTACAAATGTTCAACCCATAATTATAAGTTTAGGCTTAGATGAAGATAGTGATAGTGATACAGAGTAAGATTTTGAATAAATTATCAATAGTTTCTTAGAATTTAATTAATTTTTATTGTACTTGTTATCCTAATAGTTACACTTTTAAATTATATTATTTTCAATTATCATTAATTGTTGTCATTATTTTACATTTATTATAGGTACCTAAAACTAAAAATACTTATCTATTTATTTTAAATTATAAAAATAAATCATGTGGTGTTGGTATACATTTTCAAGCCGGCCCTGATCCCATTTATTGAGCTTTGAAGAGATTCAGGCGTATACAATAGTGTTTAATCAGGTAGTTTATTTATGGCAGTAAGAGTAAACGGTATAATTCTGCAACAACTATACCGAACATTCCACTGGTTCACTGTAGTCGGCTAGGCAAAATCAGCAGTTCCAAAACAAAATTATCTTAGAATTATGTACCGCGATAAATATTTTTATCTTGTTTATTTTTCACTCATAGTTTTTTTTATTTATCAAATGAAAAACATTTTGCGTCAATAAGTTAAAGATTTTCTCAGGTACTTTTTCCTAGAATTTAGTTATTTTGGGATCATTATAGTTAAATCTATATAATAATCACTATTTTCCAAGAAATAATTAAAATTTGCTCAAATGCAGGATGGTATGTTCTATTATATTACAACGCAATTGAATTGATATGGGGTATGAGCAAAAATTATTATGACACACATGCCTATAAAAATATCAGTAAGTCTAGCGTTATAAAGTTATAGGAGGAGGCTCTTAGCCAAGTGGGCAAAGAAGAATGGCGGAATTGCATTGAACACACGGAAAAAAATATTTTTGAATCTTATGAGACAGAACAGGTTATAGACGAAGTAAGACCGTTAATTATTAGGGATGATGATAATGATTCTGATGAGTCTGAAAGCATGGATGAAATTTCAAATGCAGAGAAAGACTGTTTTTAGTATAGTACGTATCTACAAGTAGGTACGTTCTATCGCAAGACTATAACATCGGTTCTTTTTAGAACCAAAACTTTATAATAAAAGAATTCATGAAACTAATTTGCCTGAATACTATAAAAGCTAAAAAAATATTAAAATTATTTTTCTTTACATAAACTAATTTTTTATTTACTTTAAATTATTTTATTTAGAAAATACCTAAAATATAATTTATTGTTTGAAAGCCACCGACTACCCTGCTCGAGAGGTTTTATTGTTTAGCGGACTTTACAATAACTGAAGGTAAGATATTTAACCTTTCCAATTTCGTCTGCCACACGCATTGGCGTCACAAGGAGGGTGAATTTTAAATTTTTTATGGAGATTTATACGGTGTTAGCGTATTAAATTATATTTTAAAGGTAGTAAAAGGTTTTACGCATTTATTGGTATGTGAAATGAAAGAATAATATATGACAAGTATTTACATATATTAATTTCATAGAAATATAAATACATTTCAACTAAAATATTACTAAAATAAGAAAAGATTCCCACAAACTTTTAAAACATTCGGCGCGCCATTAGAATCGGTCGACGATAGTCGAAGCTGCTCGGCGACTCCTCCTCGTTGCCACCAGAATTGTCAGTCTGTTACAATTGTAATATAACCATTACTATTTTAACAATGTTTGAGTTGTTCATTCTTGCTGTGGGGCTCCCCATATAAAATTTATGTTCAATATGGAGATTGCCCCCATATCATAAGAAAGTAACCACCTTCCTTTTCGTACTCTTCTTACTCTGACACCGTTTTTTATTATTCTATTTGGTTTCGAACCGTCAACCTATTACTATTGATTCAAGATTTCTGGCAACACTGGTAACCACATAGTGCCGTTTGTCGTAGTTTTCCATGGGAATTTTGAGTTCTCCAGAAATTTTTCTTATTTAGTCGTGTGTGTTTATTAAAATAAATATCTGAATTTACATAAAATGAGGTGCGCTGTGTTCGATTGTGATATGGATAACCAGGCAAAGAAATTTGATAGAAATATTTGATGTTTCCGCTTTCCTAAGGATAAAGCAAAAAATTAGAATGGATACTGATTTATTTATTTTGTTAACATTTACTTGTTAAGTATTTTCCGCTGAAGCTGATGAAGGGCTTTCCAAACATGTATGGAAATTAAAATGTTATTTATTTAACTACTGAAACGGACTATGAGTTTCCTTACCTCTTCATAATTTCACTCCACTGAGAGATGGAATATTTAAAAAAAAATTGTTTAATTTGTTTATAATTAGGTCGTATTTTAGCTTTAATCTTTGTTATATGTTCATAAAATAAATATACCTAAATACCATGATGTTATTCTTTCATTTCACATACTATTAAATGCTTAAAACCTTAATACATTTTAAAGAGAGTTAAAAACGCTGACAGCAATATAAATCTCCATAAGAGATTTAAAAATCACTCTCCTGGTGACGTCAGAAGCCAAGCCTCCATCGGCGTGGAATCATACATCTTAGTTATTTATACCATGAAAAACTCATATTTGACATTTCACCTGCGGTAATAGTATGAGAGCAAGGGTAAAGTATCTTAATTATTAAAATAAATTTCAATCATTTTTGTCTGACAGAAAATAGATTCTAGAGTTTAGAAAAGAGTAGCTTACGTTCTGATACGTCTAATTGTACGGGGTAGCGCATAAAATCTACATTCATGTAAGTTTAACTAAATTTAAACTTGGCTCATCTTACATAAAAAAATCGATTTAATTTTTTAAGACCACTTATAGTTCGCTGAAACTTATCACTTGCCTTTGGTCCAATGAAATTTAATAAACGTATTATATTCCATTTTGTAAGCTTCTTTCCGATTTTTCAGGCAATACTTTTTGTGTTGCTTCATTGGCTTTATTAATTATTTCATCCGGAGCGCATTGAAATGAGTTTTATTCTTCGTAATCGGAATTACATCTGCCCATTTTTTATGCTTTCAAATATTATTAACATTTTTAATGTAACAATAACAATGCGGTTAACGCACGGTCGTAGAAAAGACTTTTTTGATGATGAATTTGTAAAAAAAAGTTATCAACATAATATGCCCGCAACTCTAGCGTGACAACTTGGTGGAGGCGCCGTGTTTTTTTCTTTTAGTCCGCGATTATTCAGTTTTTCAGCAACGTTTTTATTTTTTCAAATTTAGCATAGTTTTTTTTTTAAATTCACAGTTACTAGCACTAAGTAGAATCCCAAGAGCCAAGACATACCTAAATCAACAAAGATTTAAACCTTTTACAATATTTATTTATAATTAATGTATGAATAATTTATTTTTGGGTAATATAGGGACATCATTTTGCAGACAATATCAAATTGAAAGATGATAACGAATGGAACAAATAGAATGTCTTAAAGCGAGACAAAGTTAGTTTGCAACACGAGTTTCTTTTCGCAATGTTAAATTTACACCTTTTTCGGTGCCACTGGGTACATTTTATTTAAGAAATTCTTGTTGATGAGAGACTTTTCCTGTTTTAAGATTTTCTGTCCGGGATTTTAACTCGATTGAATAACGAGATATTTCTGCCTGGCAGCATCGAATTGAGTTTCCAGTATGAATACTCAGTTCAATTTAGCTCATTTACGTTAACGCTCTGGTACATACTGGAGATATGTCTCATAAATTGTTAGAGGGCGTCACCATTAAAGTCGGAACCATATGGGAAAAATATTCATTTTTCGATTTGTAGGTAAAATTTAAAATTTAGAAAATATTTTAAAAACCTGGATATGTCCAAGGGCAATGAAATATTATACTTTATAAGCAATTGGTTACCTTTGTCAATAAATATTCTTATACAGGGTGTTATGAAAATGACTTATTATATTTAAATGGGTGACTCCTTGCGTGTCCTAGAGAAGCGCTACATATATTTTTTTAAATCGACTGTTTTAAAAGTGGGGTAACAAATACTCTTATTCACAGTCAGTCCGCGCTACTGTAAACATATCACCCAGACCCATTGGCAATGTTGCGAAACTTAATGTAAAACTGAAATTGTATATCAATTATAAAAATTAATTACTTACCTGTAGTTATCTTATAACTAAAGAGCGGGACATCCAGGCACATACATAATCAGTTGTTTTTTTCTTTTTCATGGGAACACTCCTGGAAACACTTTATTCTCGAAACATCTTATATTTTGACAGCAACACAGAATACAATAATAGTGAAACAGAACCGATAGTTAGTTTTTTTGAAAATACGCTATCTGATCACCAGATTTTATTACACGCGACGCAACGAAGTTTGACTTGTTCGTCAACGACATTCCATATTTTCAGTCAAACGGCAACTGTTGCCTTAAGAAGACACTGCCGGTCTTAAACTGAGCAATTTAGTTTCGTCAATAAAAACAATATTCATAGTTTATTTATGGAGTGACAAGATACATGCGTAAACAACGATAAACACCTGAAAAATCGACCGGGTTGCTTGGGTGTATTGGTTATCGACAAAATCAACCGCATGGCAGTGTAGCGTTTGTCATTTCGTAATTTTGAGATGTAAACGTAGGGTTGTAACATAGCGTACTTTTTTAATGAATTCGGTACACTTTACAAACAACGTTCCCGTATAGTCCATGTATTCTTTTCATATGAATAGCTGCTATTTGTGAGGTTATGTGACAGGTTTTTTCCTAAAACTTAGTTTTTTTATTGAAATTATAAAACTAATAATTGTTTTTAAATAAGTAAAGGTAAGAGAGCATGTATCTTAAATAAAATTGCATTTTTAAAAAGAGTTTGAAAGATAACCATTCAAAAGGTCAATGACGTTTGATCTATTTACTTTCCTGTGCTTGTGACGAATTTGAAATTTGTGTGTGATATTACTATTATTTGTTTTACAAAACGTTTTTCGCCGTCGGTTTTCTGGAATCATATTTGTTCATAAATGACCTGAGAAGGCCGAAACACGTGCCAGGAAACTGAATAGAAATTGTGAAACATTACAAGTAGTTCTCTTAATTTTTCCTAGATAAATTATGTTGAGTTTATTTACATTTGAGTCAATTTTGACCTAATTATTTCTTTTTGCTTTAACGCTATGGATATGAAAAAATCTTGCATGGTTTCGCCCCTTAGCAAAATATAGACCGCGACTACAGCGTGGAAAATGATTATTTTTACACATCTTCACGTTTGTCTACGTTGATTTGAGAACACTATGAATGATTAAAATGTCTTATTGGAAATTACATGCTTCTTATGTACTAACGATTTTTATAACACAACTAACGGCAGCATTTGCTCTCATTCCTTTGGATGTACAGAAACGGCTGGCCATACCATATTTGTAGTTACTAAACTGCAACACAAATCATTTAATAGGAGGAAATGTTTGATGTATCGCGTATGTTGATGAAATAAGAGCTCTGTAATATAAGCTTATGTATGGATGACTTTTTAAAATTGCTCGGTATTCCTTCCCATGAAACTTACTGTATGACATATAAAAATAGTTTTTTCGTTATAGAAACTAACAATGTTTTCACACCTTTCTCATTACTGGCGGTAGTAAGTAAAGAAATGCTTTCCGATAAAAGTGAGTTCGTTACTCCTTTCCGGTTTCAGGATTTTCTATTAACAAGAACTATAGCTCGGTTCACTGCACGAAACGTTCAGCTTTTTAGATGGTTGCCTGAAGCGTATATCCGAATTGAGTTTCCAATGTGAACCTTCATTTAAAACGTTTCGCCTTACGCTTTAGTTTGTGTCCCACAAATTGATAGCGCTTATAGCACGAAGGGTTATACCAACGAATAAAATTTATATCGTACTTCTGATTGTTATGTTTAGTATGACGAAAGTAAAGAAAAACTAGTACTGTTATTACGGCTATAATATTTGCTGGTAAAGATTGGGAAGAAGTTAAAAATAAGGCAATGGAAGGTTTTAAATTGGTTAAGAGTTGGTTGGAAACTTATAAACTATCAATTAATCTAAATAAAATATTTTTTTTTTTTTTTTTTTTTTTTTTTTATGAAATTACATAGCTTTTTCATTAACGAGGGCTGGTCAGCCCCATTTTACAGATATTACTATTGGTAATGATAAGATTGCTAAAGTAACCCGTACAAAATATCTTGGTGTGCTGGTTGACCAGTTTATGAAGTTTAGTCCACATATTAACTCTGTTTCTATTAATTTTATATATTAAGGGAGTTCCTAAAACATTGGTGATGATTTATAAAGCATATTTTGTAGATTCGCAAATACGATACAGAATAACTGTTTGGGGTGGTGCCTATGGCACAGTACTTAATAAGTTAAATATAACACAAAAATATATTCTTTAAATTATATTCAACAAAAATTTCCAACAAATTTATTATTTTCGGAGGATACTGTAAATATCAGAACTTTATTTATTAGGTGTATATGTAATTTTGATCATCGGTGTATGACCAAGCTAAACTATGTATATCATACTACCGAAACAAAGATTTAACCTAATAACCAATTTAAATTACCAAAAAATTTAACAACCGCCAACAAAAATTTTATGGATTACTTAGCACCGAAATCATTTAATTTTCTCCCAGATAATATAAAATCAATTAAAAAAATAATTTAGTAAAATGTATAATCAGTATGTTTACCGGAATACAGAAAAGTTTTCAATAGTTTTTCAGTAGCTTACTAAATCAATAAGGATTGTGGGCATGTTTCAGTAACGTGTGTCACATAGAGTTTTAATATAGGTAATATAAATAAAAATACAAAATAATAATATACATAAATCTGTAATTTTAGATTTCGACACATACGGGTGTTTTGCACGTGGGTGTCTATTATTGGTTTCTGCTATTCATTATATTATATTATATATTAAAAATGTCAAAATGTTAAAAATGTTAAATGAAATGTTTAAATGTTTTAAATGTTAAATTAATATTGTTTGATTTATTTATTGAGTTGTACTTTCTGAACATAAACATTAATTTTTCTGCAATATTTATGTACGTCAATTAAGTAAACTTTTATTTTAACGTCGTTTGTTGTTCTCTAATTATTGTAATAGTGGTATCTTAGTAAACGGTCAAAGTTAAATATGCTGGAGTAATCTGGAAACCAATCAATATTGAAGTAATGCGAAAGCGGTTTCCGGTGCGAAGGGTTAGAATAGGACGAGGGGGTTTTTAGTGAGTAGGAATCTCATACTACCCACCACAGCTATCTTATGGATGTCTTTCCCATCTCCCTCAAAAAAAAAATCTGGAAACGTGTTCATATCGATGCCACTGAAAGCACAGCATTCAAAGCAAATTTTTAAAATACCATAACTTTACAGGCGAAGAAATATTTTTAATTTATGATCAAAAACCAGTGGGAGTGGCGCGTGTGTGAATACAACGTTTGACGTTACTGATATGGATGGGCTGCGGTGGTTCCGGTATTTCTGCTACTTAGAGCGACTAATAAGTCGCTCTAAGTGAAATTAAGCGGAAAATATCTGTCGAGCATTACCAAGGAAATATCTGCAAAAAAGAGTCAAACCCGAACAAACCTGTCTTTGATGCTTAAGGCTGTAGATGTTGGTCAGCTCGATGGAATCCAGTAGCGGAAGAATAGCTTGGGTACAGAGCTCTAGACATGAGAGCAGTGTAAGTGATGATCGAACCTGAGCCTTGTAGAGTGTCAGATGCTGTTCATTTGTATACAACTTTGTGGTCTAGAAGAGTACACGGTTTCTGCGAAGCTACCTTGGCGATTGCCACGACACGTGATTATGCCAAGACATATTTTCATCGAAAATGACGTTCAGCAAATAAATAGATGAAGCTAGTGGAATTACGTTTCCTGCCATAATTATATTTGATTCTGTAACGTTAACTTTCTTAGAGAAAACTGCCTGTTTCTTCGTTAAATTCCACTTGGTTACTGTCATCCCAAGCCAATTTTTCTTCCAGGTCTTTGTTGAGAAGTGATAATTCATGCTGTCTGAGAAGATGTCCAAAGTCAGCCGATGTTTGTGCATTTAAAGTGAAAGATGAGATAAGTGTGCTATCGTCATCAAAGCTATATATCGGATTCTTGGTCTTCACTAGAAGGTCGTTAACGTACAGTAAGAAGAGAGTGGGAGACAATATGGACCATTGAGCAACTTAACCCATTAATGGTGAAGGTGTCTAAGAGATCAATCGTTGAGATGGCCACTTGCGGAGAATGGTCCTTAAAAAACTAGACAGTAAAAGCAGTAGCACTGCATTGTTGGAAATATTTGAAAAAATCTTTTTAATTTCATTGAATAACTGCACATTTCTTGTAGAACTTGTCATCAATTTTGGTATTTGGTTTCACTATTTTTTATTATAATAATCGTTAACTAAGTAACATTTTAAATAGGTGAGTTAAGGTTGAATGGCCCAGCAGCTATTATAAATTCTTCGCGGGATATTGACGTCTATGAAATGTTTAATACTTTTTGCAAAATGAAGCCTCCTCATCTAGAAATGTCAAATTGGGATTAGATATGTTTTATCCCTCTTCCCTTTAAATATTTTGTTATATGTAGGTATTGTATTTATATAAATAAAAAATGTATCTTATTTTAACTTATTACTTCTAGGATCCCATTCTCCGACCTGCCATATAACCTTAACATTTATAATAATTAATTAATGTTATCGTAGGCGGTAAAATTTGTTTTCGATTTTTTAAAGTATCAGTATCAGATCTTCTAGTAAGTACTAGCTATATATGGGCGTGGTCCGAAAAACTTGTCGCCTTCGGCGAGGGGCGCAAGGAACTTTCCTAAGCGACCCCTAAATCTAATCCTAGATCCGCCACTGGCTGTAACCTATGAGCCCGCACCACGAAGCGTCCCACAGTCACTGTTCAGGCGAAAAATATAACAACATAGCACTTAGACTAAGACTTGTAGTTTAACTTTATATTCTCTTTTAATAATATAGTTGTCCATAGCAAGGTTAATAAATAATATTAAATATCGTTAAGATATATTCATTATACCATTGCTTTTATACATTTTTCTCAACTAGCTCTTCATATGGAAACGTTCAAATACCACCGGGCAAACAATATAAGATAAGCGCTCCCTTAACTATAATAGCCACATTGTAGTTAATCCAGTTCACCCTGTACCTACCCGATTTACAACGCGAGTTTATATTAGCTACGTTGAACAGGGAGATACATTTCTCGGCAAGCGACAAAGGCCCCCGTTCAGGTTAAAATAATATGTATTAGGCGACATTTCAATAGACTCCATCCAGGGCGCAAATCCATATGAATGAATGTCTTTGGAAGATAGTATTACTTCAATAGACTCGGCGGAATGTATTCAGATGGGGTTCTTGTTCCAAGAAAGGCTTTATTTAAATTCCTTCCTCGAATTTTGATTTAAAAGGCAACGGAAACATGATATGGCGGTAAAAAGAATTATTTAAGTATAACGTCCTTATAGTTACAATTTGAAGAATAAGCACTCAATCGTATGGATGGATAGTGTGAAAGTCCAGTTCTTAGAAAGACAATTTCATTTCGCAATCATAATTTTTACATATTGGCCATTCTTTTGCAAACTGCCTAATTTTTAACCTTGGCGTTTCAAAATAAATTTTTTTCAAAATTTATACAGGGTGTTATGGAAATGACTCCTAGGGTGTCCTAGAGAAAGTCTACATACTTTTTTTTAATCAAATATCTAAATACTAAGGTAAAAACCCTTTGTACCCACATACTGTCGCGCCGTTCCATCAGGATCCAGTTAGCAACAATGTGGGTCACTAGAGTATACTAACAGTGTTGTCAGATCACACCGCATGTTTCGCCCTTGCTTGGATACCTGCCGCGCGCGACTATCGTTGCTTCAGTATGTTTCGAGACTCGGGAATGGGATGACGCTGTCGAGGGTTCCACGTACTTGATGAATACGAATTTTAAACGTTTTGTTAGTTGTAACATTACCCGATTTTTTTTCTGTTGTGAAATAATTCATAATAAGAAATATTGTGATGTGATTTCAAATTTGTGTGATATTACCTATTGTTGATTCTGTTGCAAAACCTACTTTTTGTGTTTTATTTTTTTATGGAATTTAATTATATGGACTATAAGATCGAAGGTAAGAGAGTATGTACCTTAAAACTGTAGTATTTTTTTCTAAAAAGTCTGAAAAAGAAGTGATAACGCGGGTCAAAGACGTCTTGTTGTCAAAAACTTAACACGTGCGTTTACAATTTGTGTTGCAATATATGACAACACCGCCTCAATAAACTATTAATTGCGAACGTCCTCAGTAGCGGCTACGTAAATTTTCGGATTTCATATAAAGTGTATATATCATACAATAATTCAAATCGCCAATTAAGGTTATTTTTCTTCTATTTATTTTCATCTCAGGATTTGCCGGTTTAAATATAATAAGTCATTTCCATAACACTCTCCGACAATAAATTCCGGACAAAGATAATGTTGCTCAAGTTTATAGTCCCATAACTTTTTTAAACTTTTTCCGATCTTGGTGAAATTTTCAGCAAAGTGTAGACTTCTGTCTTAGAATGACTTCCTGAATTTTAATTCTCAAAAATACTAATGTCTTAATTATTATACAGGCAGAAACAAAAGTTACTTTTTAACCCTTAATTTCTCAACGTCCTGTGACAAAATTGAGGTTCTGAACCTTTTCTTAACATAATGTTTTTTTGGTTCACGTCATTATTTACTTTTTAAAGGAACATATAAATTTTGAAAGATAGTCGTGCAGTTTTTCAATTTTATTCACAATTAACAACATTACATGATTTTATCGAATAGCATGACAAATATCCAAAAATTAATAGCGTGTATTGCAACTCCGTGTTCTTTTATCTCTTCTACCATGCGACGTGGTATTTCAATGAAGTATTGTATTGATTCTTGAGGAACATTTTCCCATTCTTCAGGAATGGCTGTTGTATTTAATAATATAAAGCAAGTCTAGCAATTAAAACACATTCCTAGTTTACTAGGTATTTAGACGGAGTGAATATTCAGATTTAAATGCAATTGAACATGCACAACCGACACCCATAAACATTGCCAGATGTGCGAACAGTCCCTGAAGAATATTCCTCGAGAAGCATTTCAAAACTGCATAGAAAGCATGCCCCACGTCACATGATAGAAGTGATAAGAACACGAGGTTGCGATACAAGCTATTAATTTTTGTATATTTAAAAAAAAAAGTAACTATCGTTTCTGTTTCACTATTATTGTGTTCTGTGTTGCTATAAAGATCTAAGATGTTTCAAGCATAAAGTATTTCCAGGAGTGTTCCCATGAAAGAAAAACTGACTGTTTGTGCCTGGATTTCCTCACTCTTTAGGTATAAAGAAAAATACAAGTAGGTAGATAAATAATTAATTTTTATAATGTATAGGCAATTTCAGTTTTACATTAAGTTTGGCAACATTGCCATTGGGTCTGGATGAAATGATGTACAGTATCGCGGACTGACCTGTGAGTAAGAGTGTTTGTTACCCCACTTTTAAAACGTTCGATTTAAAAAAAATATGTAGCGCTTCTCTAGGATACCCATTTAAATAGAATATGTCATTTCCATAACACCCTATATATCAATAGTATAACAAAATTAAACTGATATTTCCAGGAAATTTAATATCTTTCCTTACTATAACACGTAAATCTACTGAGATACTATGTAATTTATTAACTCCATTAGAAAAGCTTTCATAAATCCACTAAGCCAACCTTGAAGAGAAATATGTGAGAAAGTACTGGGGAATTTTTTCTCTCAAGCAAATATGTTTGGGTAACCTGTGTATGCTATATCTCTACAGGCTTCGACGATCGAAGGTTTCACTCCTATATAAATCAGAGAAGATTTATTACTAAAAATATCATTATATTATAAAGCATGATCCAGGTATGCTCCTTAAAATTCAAGAGATGGCCTAACTAAATTAAGAGAGGCACAAGGTGCCCACATTGAGTATATTCCAAAGTTAAAATTATCTGTCTTTGTATTTTGACTTTATTCATGAGCCTCTATTAAACAAGGTTTCTTATGCACGGTTGCAAATTACAATATGTTAGCTCCGTTGGACTCTACAAAGTTACAATATTTCTTTAAAATATACAGGGTTGATTAAAAGTTATACTGTAAATCTATTTGGGTCCGATATCGTTGATAGTGGGGACATCAGGAAAAATTACAACTACTAGTGGAATTTTGACTTCCCTTGTACGCTGGCGAGATATTGCACTATACTTATTCGGACACCCTATGTAGTTTACAGCTGGTTTGAAATATTCCTTATATCCCTTCCAGATGTTTCTAAAGTATTTACATTATTAACAATTTAAGAAAAACTAAAAATTACCAATTTTCTTTCTTCGCGAATACCACATTCATCAATATTTATTGAAATTGAAGAAGGCATTGTTGTCGTCTATATGGACGAAATGATTGATTGCTTGAAAAAACAACTTCCTAAAGCGTTTCTACTTATGTTCAATTGTTTTCATAGCAAACTTGAAAAAATATTATTTTTGGAATAAATTTGATTTTCTGAGGCAACGCTTTGATATAGGTATAGAACAGTAAATACTATTTATAAGGAACAACTAATTTGTCATCAAATTAAACAAAAATATATAGGGTGTTCCATTTAAAATAATAAAGTTTTCAATGGTTGAATTCTTTCTCAATTAACCTTGAACTGTGACCACCTTGTACATTTTCTATCAAGTTTTAAATATTTTTGAGACTTGATGATATTCTAGCTATTCAGTAAGAAAATATTTTGAGTCCAGAGCTAAGGTAAAAAAATAATGGGAATTATTTCACACCATGCATTTTTCAACTAATTACAAAAAGTCCAGATATCTCAGAAACTGGCAAAGTCAGACAAAAATATATTGTATAAAATTTGCTTAGAATTTAATTGTTAATCAGAAAATATAATAAAAGTTACCTTCTTGTGTTTAAAAAACGAAAGTTGACAGCTACTTCCGGTATAACCCGAAATGACAGGAACATGTGAGTATATTAGTTAAAGAGAGCGTATCGATAAACCTAAATCCCCAAAATTTCAGCAACACCTGTTCAATTGTTCTCCATAAAGTTCTAATGCAAGCTCGTCGTGAATCACTCTGTATATCCGTCTTTCTTATAGTTCGAAATTCCAAACCTTAACCTAACAAATCAACCTTTTGAAAAATAATTATATGCATATTTGTTGGGAAAAGGACCTCGGGAAGGTCGTTTCATAAGGATGAAGAGGGCTAGGTCAGCCGATCACTTTCCATTGCAATATCTGTAAAAGAGAGTCAAATCTCCAACCTGTCTTCGATGTTCTAGGATGTCGAGGCTCTTCGTCAGCTCGTGGTCTCCGATCAGACGAATGGCCATCCTTTCGATGGAATCCAGTAGCCGAAGAGTATGTTTGGGTGCAGGGTTCTAGACATGAGAGCAGTACTCTAGTGTTGGCCGAGTTTGGGATTTGTATAGTATCAAAAGTTGTTGAGGTGTGTACAACTTTTTGGTTCGGAAGAGTATATCAAATTTTAGAAGAATTAATAGAAGAAGCCAGTAGAATTGCGTGTCCTGCCATGACTATATCCGGTTCTGAAATGTTAACCTTTTTAGAGAAATCTGCTGCCTGGGGTTTCTTAGAGTTAAATTCGACTTGGTTACTGTCACCCCAACATTTCTTCCAGGTCTTCGTTGAGGCGTGATACTTCATGCTGTCTGCGAAAATGTGCGTCGGCCGCCAATGTTTGTGCATTCAAAGAGAAAGGTGAGATAAGTGTGCTATCGTCAACAAAACTAAATATCGGATATTTAGTTTTCACTAGAAGGTCGTTAATATAGAGTAAGAAGAGGATGAGAGACAATATGGACACTCGAGGAATACCGGCATTGATGGTGAAGGTGTCTGAGAAAAATCCGTCAATCGCCACTTGCAGAGAACGGTCTTTAACATCAATGCACAGAATCGAATGGGCATACCATAGGATCGCAGTTTACTTAGAAGTCTGGTATTTAATTTTGATTTAAATAAAATAAAAACGTCAACGAGCGATACCATAGAGAGAAAAACCCCTTTGAACATTTTATTGATCAACCTCACATTATTAAACATTTTTTGCTTGTCCAATCTTAAGATTTATCAAAGTCCTGTTCATTTTGGACCATATATAAAAATTTGTTTATCGTCTGGATATTTGCATGTGCTTTTTCTGCTATAACGAATTTGAGCAGCATATCAGCATAATTTTCAAAGGCTTCTTTCGAGTTGAACTAATAGGGATTATATAAACGAATAGGCACTTTGGAAATTACAAATCAATACAACAAGTTATCTCTGAAAGACACTAATGCTTTAATTGATCGATCAAAATTAAGGTAGAGAAATTCACCGTTTTGGAAAATCCTGTTAAAGTATCTGAAAAATTATCTATATAAGGCTTCGCGTCGTCGTTAGTTCTAAAATGACTTAATTATATATCCCACAAATTTTTATGCACTAATAATTTTAAATATACACGGAAAATTATATAACCAAATTATGAAACTCATTGAAGGTTTCAAATACTGGGTGTGCCAAGACTAGTATTGGGAAAAAACCCATGATTTTAATAATCGAGTACTTGATACTCGAGCGATTTTAATAATCGAGTGAATCGCTTAAGCGATTAATCACGTGACATTTTTATGACTGAGAAAAATGTGTTGACAAAACACCAGGAGTTGTTTTTGTGAGTTTTAGAAGTTTAGTCTAGAGTTTTTATTAAGGAAGAACAGTTGATTCTGATTTTTAAAAAAAAATATAGTCTTTAATTTTTTAAGAATTTACAATCGACGCTAGCTAGCCAGTCAAAATAAAACCAATGTCGCGCGATGACTCCACTAAGGTATTTGACATACTTTTTTATATGCACCTTCTCGTTTATGTGCCTTTAAGAAAGACGTATGTCGTGTTAGTGTTCTGAGCGTTAAACTCGAACGTCGCTAATCGGCACAGTTCGGGCGTGCGAATTTATAACTAGAGAATTTTCTATCGAGCGAAAAACTGCTCGAATATACGTCGGCATCAAGCGAAGCTCGAGTATCGAGTGAAAGCCACGATTTTCGCTTGAATTTATAACTCGACCGGTTTTTTTAATAATCAAGCGGTTTTTCGCTCGAGCGATCACAACACAGGACCTGCATAAAATTCATATTAATTAACGAGGAAAACATCGAAGAAAAATATTCGGCCGGCCAATTTTTATTTCCAATCATGTAATGTTGCGATCGTTATATTTGACAGTTGGAGCTTTAGACAAACATTTTGTCATTTCAGAATTATAGGAGTTATCTAGTATTGTGTTTAATTTTTAGTAGGTTGTCCCACCGGAAACCAATTTGCTCTAAACAGGGTGCTCCTTAATGACGTGCTAATATTTAAGGGTGTGATTCTTTAGGTTATTTTATAAAGAAAATGTCCGCAACGGCTTAAATTTTTTGCTACAGAGTATTGAATTTTTATTTTTTAAATGGTTATTTTTGTGTTAATAGGATATAGAACCACGAATTTTAGTTAGAAAAGTTATTCAATTGTTCCACTAGTGGCGTGCATGCAAACATGTCCTCTGATATTTTTTATAAAGAAGATTGTACGCCACTGATATTTTTCCATGTAAATATTTCTAGTTCTTGATTAAAACCACTAAATTCATATTGAAACTCATTATCATTAACATTGATAAAATATTACTGATAAGTTTTATAAAAATTGTTGGAAATGGCCACCTTCACTTAAAAGGCATGCTTCCGCCCGCCTTCGCATCGAATTACCCACTCGTTCAAATATTGTAATTTTTATAAAACAAAATTTATCACTAATATTTTATCAATGTTAATCAATGAAAAACTCAAGAGACCATTTTAATGTAGAATTGACCAGGCTAATCAGAATTCCATATGGAAAAATGTCAGTGGCGTACCATCTTTTTTGTAAAAAATATCAGAGGACATGTTTGCGGGGACGCTACTGGTGGAACAATTGAATAACTTTTTTAATTAAAATTTGTGGTTCTATATCCTATGAACACATACCAAAATTTAAAATAATATTTAAAGTTCTTCCGGAGATATTAGAAAATAACTATTTAAAAAATAAAAATTCAACACCCTGTAGCAAAAAATTTAAGCCGTTGCGGACATATGTTCATATGAACTTTTCTTTATAGAATGACCTTAGGAATTATACCCTGAAATATTAACACGTCATTAAGGAACAAACTGTATAAGGATAAGCATAAATAGAAAAGCTTTGAAAATTGGACTGTAACCTAATGTTGATGGGGGCAACTCGGCTAAAATATTTTCAATATGATGCTATAGTTGTTGCAGAATTATACCGTTGATTCTTACTGCCATAAATAAACTACCTGATTAAACCCTATGGTATACGCCTGAACTTCTTCAAAGCTCAATAAATGGGATCAGGGCTGGCTAGAAAATGGATACCACACCACATGATTTATTTTTAAAATTTAAAATAAATAGATAGGTATTTTTAGTTTTAGGTACCTATAATAAATGTAAAATAATGATAACAATTAATGATAATTGAAAATAATATAATTTAAAAGTATAACTATCAGGATAACAAGTATAATAAAAATTAATTAAATTCTAAGAAACTGTTGATAATTTATTCAAAATTTAACTCTGTATCACTATCACTATCTTCATCTAAGCCTAAACTTATAATTAGGGGTTGAACATTTGTAATCATACAATTGTAAGAATTTTCCACCTTAAGTACATGCTGTACACAGTTTTTCCAGCTGTCTGCAGAAATTTTTCTTAATTCGTTTTTAATTAATTCTACTACAGATGCATTTAATGTAGGAGAAATATTATTTCTCCTAATATTGGATTTTAATTGGTGCCATATTAGCTCAATAGGATTGAATATACAATAGTACGGAGGAAGACGCAACACTGTATGTCCATTTTTTGCTGCAAGTTTGTCACACTCGTATTCCTTATTTATTTTAAAAGCTTTTAATAATTCTAGCAGTTCTCGTTTTTTGTGAGTTTCTTCACAATATAAATCATTTTCAATCATAAAATTTTGAATTTCTGCTTTTGTATTATTAGAATTGGGAATGATTTTTGCTTGCCGACTATGATAACTAGCATTGTCCATTACAATGACGCTATTTTCAGGTATATTTTTAAACCAATCTTCAAAAAGTTGTGCGTCGGTATCTTGATGGTAATCTAAAGAAGAATCTGCTATGTTTTTAGTTGAAAGCAACAGACAATTTGGAACAAACCCGTTCTCTGAACCAGCATGTAATATTGTGATTCTCTTGCCTTTATTTGATGGTGCCTTGGTTTCACATTTTTTAGAAGAATCATCCCAACATTTTCTTGGAGTGCCATGGGTATGGAATCATGTTTCGTCAAGGTAAATAATTGGACGATTTTCTTCTCTAAATTGTTTAACAGCTGTTAAATATTTAAGTCTCCATTCCCGATACTTGAAGATGCCCCCCTATCAGCACAATTCCAAGGACGCCACATTCTACCACTAATAAGCTTAACTAAAAATTACTCGCCGGAAAACCACTAAAGATTAAAATTATTAAAAATCACTTGGTATTTATATATGCATCAGGCATAGGTATAAATTGAATTTGTATACCTGGTCCGGCTCTGCTCGAAAAGGTTTTAAAATTTGGGATTTCCTTATTTATTTTATGGTCGAATGGATAATGAGGTTTTATTGCAGTCAAAAGATCAACGATATAATTCTGCAAAAACTATACATTCGGTTATACCGTAAGTTGGTGTCAACTTATTTATTTTAAATGTAACACACTTTATATAATTACATTCTTGGATTCTACACAAGATTGTAGGCAGATCATGTCCTATACCTAAATGTAAGCGTGTTTGACATATTTAGAGTTTTATGAATAAAATTGCATTTGCAGACGTTAAAACAATTACTAATTTTTCCTCTAAGGATTATTATTATTTAATTTTGGATTTTTTATAATATTTTTAAAAACTACTGATTCAAAGAATACGATTAAAAATGAAATTGAAAAAACTGCAAAAAATCTACATTTCAAACGGAAACCCCTAAATTTTACAATTATTTTCTATTTGACATTAAAAATACGGATAAGTTGCCAATGTAATATTTTCATTTTTCCATTTTACTGGGAATTTTAAGATTATTATTATTTAATTTTGGATTTTTTATAATATTTTTAAAAACTATTGATTCAAAGAATACGATTAAAAATGAAATTGAAAAAACTTCAAAAAATCTACATTTCAAACGGAAATCCCTAATTTTTTCAATTATTTTCTATTTAGCATTAAAAATACGGATAAGTTTGTATAAGGTTGAGTATTCCGAAAATTTATAGTTTTCGAAATATTGCCAATGTAATATTTTCATTTTTCCATTTTACTGGGAATTTTAAGTTCAGTTACTCCTAGTTGGCTATGACGGCGTTGAAAAACAGTCTACTAATAAAAAAATAAATGTGTCACGTGCTCTTGATATTACTCTATCACATTCTCCATGAATAATAAATAAATTTACCTTCATTTGTATAATTTAAGTGCCCTGGCATGATTATTAATTATTTTAAAACGGTAAGTGATAGCTTCATACATTTCTTTACCATTTGCCTGTTTTTCAACGCCGTCATAGCCAACTAGGAGTAACTGAACTTAAAATCCACAACAAAATCCCAATATAATATCACTAGAATACTGCTCTCATGTCTGGAGCTCTGCACCCAAACATACTCTTCGGCTACTGGATTCCATCGAAAGGAGGGATATTCGTCTGATCGGAGACCACGAGCTGACGAAGAACCTCGACAGCCTAGAACATCGAAGACAGGTTGGGGATTTGACTCGCTTCCACAGATATTTTCATGGAAGGTGGTCGGCTGACCTTGCCCTCTTAATTCCGCCCAGAGCGACGAATAGCAGAAATACACGACGAACCACTGCCGCCCATCCATATGTGGTTAAGCTTAGTACTCCTCGAACTTCATTATTTAAGAATTCTTTCATCTGGAGGACTACATCCTTGTGGAACGACCTTCCCGAGGTCGTTTTTCCCAACGAATATAACCTCCAACGATTTAAAACCAACGTGAATCGCTTTTTGCGCACACGCACCACTCCCAGAGTGCCCTAAAGGATTTTTCCTATATAAAAAAAAAATTTATTGGAAATATTTCGAAAACTTAAAATTTTCGGAATAGATAACCTTGCACAAACTTAGCTGTAATGCTGAATAAAAAATAATAATTATAAAATTTGGGGGTTTCCATTGAAGATGTAGCTAGATTTTTTCAAATTTTCTCAATTCTTTTTTAATCTATATTAACACCAGTGGCGGCTCGTGACCTATGATAGTATGGTGAAATTATTTTTAAAATTTTATTTTGTGTAACGACCAAACAATTACTTTGGCCTTTTAAATGTGGAAAGAAAAAAAGTAATAAGGAAATGGTAAAACATATTTTTATTTATTTTTTAATTTTACACAAGGAAATACAACTTTTGGAAAATAAGAAAGGTTTCCTTAGTGTGTATAGCTGTCGGATCTTAACGTCGTTGCATGCAACCCTCGTAACAATATTTATACAGTCCACTACTAATAGGTACTACTAAAGCCATCTACGAGCTATCAAGAAAACCGAATGATGTCCAATACTACTACCGCCATCTACGAGTTATCAAGAAAACCGAATGATGTCTAATACCACTACTCCATCTAGGGCTACGTCATTAGGCGCAACCAAGACGAGAACAATAGTTAACTGTTGCTGACGAGAATGAATCGAGTCACGAGACTAACAAGTTGGCATTCTTTATATTTTCAGTGTTTCTAGTTTAAATCCTTAAATAAAATGGTTTAAAATCATATCGAGTATCATTTATCGAAATACACAACATTTATCGACCCTACACAATAGTGCTTAAACGTAAAGTACATTCTTCGGTTCTTAATTGTAGAAAAT
The DNA here is from genome assembly GCA_963991005.1 of Barypeithes pellucidus. Taxonomy (NCBI): domain Eukaryota; kingdom Metazoa; phylum Arthropoda; class Insecta; order Coleoptera; family Curculionidae; genus Barypeithes; species Barypeithes pellucidus. Next base: position 28,349,256 of record OZ022562.1, read on the forward strand.
TGACCAACAGCCTCATTAAGTTTGGAATACCTTCTATAATATTTTTTTTATATATTTCATTTTTAAACTTTCTAATAAAGTCCCGAGATTTACCCTTTGTGGTCTGCGTTAAATGAATTTCGGGTTTAGGTCTTCCCGCATTCATTACTTCAATTTTTTGCAAACTCAAAGATCTAAAGTTATTTCTTAAATAGTCCACCTTCAACTATTCATTTTAACTTAATAAATAATATATATAATATTAAATATTAGAACATACACTCTCGAATTTCTAACTAAATGCACGAACAGACAACAGCGCGGTGCACACAAAAACGTGCGCCTTTTCCATGTTAAATCGCCATAGCCCCGCTATCCCCCGCTGCCACCCGCCACCTGTTACTACAGAGAAACTGCATTACTTAATCGCACGTGCGACCAAGTCTCGTCATAATCGTCATTTACTTCGACCGAGGCACGGTTGACGGATCTATACAGTTTGGTTTGACAGGATGATAAAATATTAGGGAGGGTCGGACTTTTTTAATTTGACAGTACGATAAAATATTAGGGAGGGTCGGACATTATACGATAAATAATATTCAATGAATATAAATTAATATTACGTGTACGTGCGCATGTGCTCCTGTGGAAGAATCGCAACTGATTAATACAGTTATAAATATTATAAACAATCAGGTCCTGTTCAACAGGTAATCCAAATTAAATATTAAATGCTTCTTTATAGGAAAAATTACTAATTATGACGTTGCAGATCTTAAGATAATTATCTTAAGATCTGCAACGTAATTTCAGACATAAACCCAATCGCTAAACAAAAACTCTAACTCGTTAAAACTGTTTTTTTGGTTCGAAATTTTCCAGTCATAACAAACTCAAATACCGCAATACTTCAAACTGCAAAGCTCATAAATTTCCCGACAGGGCTTGAATTCGCAAAAGCATCCATAAAGTAGGTACTCGCAGAAGGCTATCGACAACAAAACTAAAAATGCTAAAGTTAATCCATGGGTTTGCAGCAGCTCCGGATCATGTCTCAGTCTGGCCGAGTATCCTGAGTGGGAGACTCTTGAGGAATCCTTTAACCAGTAAACGGTTAATCATATTTTGTATATATAAAATATACAGGGTTGGGACAATGTTCCGGAAAGGCTTAAATTCCAAGAGATCGAAAAGTGATATCAGATCCGGGTTTTCGACAATCGATAGGACTAAAATTTTATATGTCAGTAACGTCATGAATTCTCAGGGGGCGAAGTTACATTAATTGAACACCCTGTATATTATTAGTTATTCTGAATTCTCAATATATTACTTATTTATTTATTTATTTAAGTACATGCCTTACAAGTTTTGATAAACCTAATTACAAGGCAGAAACCATGATAAACATAATACACAGTAACAAAATAATGAGACAGAATATTTAAAAAAAAAATCAGAAACATATACAGAGTTAACAGCAATAATATACATATAAAAAATTAAAAAAAGAAAAAACCAAAAAGTCATGACAGCGTTTGACAAGTCGACATATTTCCGTTAGTGAGGAGTTAAAAAGGTCAGCACTGACCTCACTCACATTATACAGATCGCACATATAGTACTGTACAGTGGGGAGAACCTCAATATATTCGGACGCGGCGTCGCCAAATAAAAGCAGCTACTATGACGACTATGTAATCGTGGTACACAGAAGTTAATCTTGGACAGAAAGTCTGGACGATCAATCAGATTATTCAAAATTTTAAAGAGAGGTGTTAATAGGAAAACGTTCCGCCGCTCCGTCCAAGAAGCAAAACCAAACATGCTAAGCAATTGCTCATGCGGGAAACCCTGCTGAGGATAGGTACCATCCCGCTTAAAAGTAACATATTTTAAAAACCTTCGCTGAACCCCTCGAAATTGTCACTGTGAATGCCATATCCCGGGGAACACACTACAGATCCATATTCCAATTTCGATCGCATATAGGCACTATATAAACTAATGATAGCCTGAATATTCGTAAAATCCCTTGTATATCGTAGAATGAACCCATATGCCCTCGATGCCTCAGAAATAACCGTGTCTATGTGAGAACAGAAGGAAAGTTTAATACCAAAAATTATTCCAAGGTCTCTAAACTCATTAACGCGTGAAACTGACCAATTATCAATCGTATAATCATATACAATAGCTAATGACTTCGTAGTATAAGAAACAACGTTACATTTTAGTATATTTAGCTGTAGATTATTTTCAGCGCACCAATCAACAACAAGATCAAGGTCCGATTGAAGATCACTGCAGTCGTCCAGGCCATTTATCCTTTTATACAGTTTAACATCATCATATCTCAACTCATTAGCTATGAGTCAGAGACCGATATCATTGATGAAAATAATAAACAGCAACGGTCCCAAAACCGATCCTTAGGGAACACCAGAAACTGCAGTGTATTGTGATGATTTAATGCCGTAAATTTGAACATATTGGTTTCTATCCATTAAGTATGATTTAAACAACGAAATCAGTGAATCGGAAAAACAAAAATTATTGAGTTTCTTAAGTAATAGTCTATGGTGAAGTCGGTCGAAAGCTTAAGTAAAGTCCAAATAAATTACATCCGTTTGAGAACCCTCATCAATTGACTGTGCAATATCCTGAGTAATCACCATAAGATACGAGACTGCAGATCTACCCTTGTAGAACCCGTGTTGAGTTGGTGATATTAAATTTTTTAATAAAGGAAATATAGAGTCATGAAGGAGAAATTCAAAAATTCCCAGCCCCATATTTTGAAAAAATTAAGATGATAATGGTGACCCAAGGACAAACCGTCGTATTAAGGATCTGATGATGCCATCTCTTGGAGAATAGGAAGTAGCAATGAGAAAATGAAATTCATTTTTAGACATCACTTCGAACAAAGTCAGGAAAAAATAAAGACTGAAACACCAAATTTTAGAATTTTCCAAATATTTTGTCCCTGTATTTTCATATCTTTTACCGTTTTTATTGATTTGTTACATCCTGTATAAAGAACAAAATTGAATTGTGTGATTTTTATTAAATGTCAATGTCAGTCTAGCATCTTATTAAAACTATCAGCTGCTAAAAGAAAATGACACGTATTTTCTATGTTCGTGATGTTGATATCAAATTTCATTATTATCAGCGACGATATCTTTTATCGGTATCCTTATTAGTGTAGTAAAACTTATGTCTTGTATTTCGCCTTGATTAAAAAATTTCACCAAGTAAACATCCTCATAAATTGAAAGTTTAAAATTATTTTTATATATTTTCTCTTGAATGGGTAGTAAAAGAAAGAATAACGATGTAAAATTATATAAAAAATACTTTATGGAACGCTTGTTGTATGTACCTATTTTATTTGCAAGTTAAAAAGTATCTACAGCGCGAAATGAGCATAATTACGCCGCTTGTTACATAAACGGTAAATCCATTCAATTAATTTTGATTAGGTTTTGTGAAGCGTAATTGCAAAGGAAATTTTTTCTCCTTTGAAAAAACTGAAACATCAATTTTCACATTTTATTATCGTTTTGCAGGAAATGTAGTCCAATTTGAACAGAAGTGTGCTAAACAATTTTATATGAGGTCGCCCGCGCCTCGGAAAAGGTTAAAAGTCGAATTTTGGTTAGGCTCATTAAATTTTTAAATTATTCGCACGAAGGTAAGTACAGTAAAACCTCTCATAACGGACACCTCTAATAAGCGGACATTTAATAGTCCGGAACTAGGTATATGAAATTCCATGAAAATCGAGCTCTCTTGGGAGTACTCTCCTTTGGCGGACGCGGACAGGCTGTTTTCATACAAAGATTGCGAAAACCCTCCTTTAAATGGACAAAAAATTTTTTAAAGTATTTGCGAGACGAATAAGTACGGTGCAAAAATTCTCTGAAGACAGATCGGCAACCAGTCGCGTATGTCTGGCAGAGCGAAAGGACTTCGCCGAATGAAAGTATGTGTGATTCCCCGACAGCAGTCCGCCGTTTATTTTTGAGTTGTATGGTTAAAATCGCAAAACAATGGCATAAAAATGTCGCCTTTTGAATCTGAAAGAGAATATTGATGTTGTGGAAGTTTGTAATTTGATAACAATGATTTGGGCGAGTTCATTAACATTGATAGCAATGTGCTATTAGAAGATGATAGTGACCCCATTCCTACCGATTATGTAGTCCAAACTGAAACCACATGACTATCTGACGACTCTGATGAAGAACTTGTATGCAGTAATCAAACAAATATCACCAATTATCAACAAGCCATTAGTATGGTAAAGGAATTATAAGAGTATGCAAAGAATAGAGGTGACTCTACAGCAATGGAATTGTTATCAGACTTGGAATTACATTTTCTAGATTGCAAGTGTAAAACGCAAACACGTCAGACTACGTTATTAGATATTTTTATTACTACATCCTAACTAAAACTAGTGTATTTTTGTTATGTATTTTTGTACATACATATACATAGTAATAATTTTGCATTTACATATTACCTAATAACAAATTTGCTATGAGCGGACACCTCTATTAGGCGGACACAATTAGACGGTCCCGTAGGTGTCCACCTAAGGGAGGGTTCACTGTATTATAATCGCGAAAAATTACTTTTCCTACGACCACCTACGAAAATAACAAAAAAAGCACACTTCGCTAGAATGTATCTTATATCACACTCGTGTCAAAATTTCATTTCAACTATAGTGTTGAAATATTACATTTCAACGCATATTATACTAACCGAATAAATCCAAACAACATCTCGAAATGAACTGGGATGTTGAATGGGCTAAAGAGCAATTGAAAAGCACTGAACATTAAAAAAATTACATACACAGGGTGTTCTAGAAATAACTTTTAAATGCGCAAATCCTGAGATGAAACCAAATTGAAGAAAAATAACCATAAATGGTCTTTCTGAAATCTGAAGATTCACGTGCCAACAAGACGTATTTGGTCGGCATTGTTAGTTTTTCTTTAGAAAAAAAGTACAATTTTAAAATACTAGATACTCTTACCTTGTATTAGTTAAAAAATTCCATAAAAAAAACAGCACAAAATGTATGTTTTGCAACACAACCAATTAGTAATATCACATAAATTTGAAATTACATCAAATTAATTATTATTATAAATGATTTTACAAAAAAGTTTAAAATTCGTATAAACATGTGGAAATTTTCACGCGATGCGACATGTCCCTTCGACAGACGAACACGGACTGAAGAAGCAGCGCCGCGTGGCGCATGATCAACATTCTCGTTCGGCCGAGGTCGAGGCCCGCGTTTTGTTCTGGCATCGCTGGCTCGTCTGGTGACCTAGACACGCTTGTTAGCTGAAAACAGCGTTGTATGGCGTAGCACTTGGAAGAACATCGGTTAACAAGGATTTATTACCCAAGTATTTAGACATTCGATTAAAAGAAAATTTATATAGTGTTTCTCTAGAACACCCAAGGAGTCACGAATTTAAAAATATTGTGCCATTTTCATAACACCCAGTATATGTATTCTTTTTTTATTGTGGTGATGCTTTTAGGCTTTTTATGATAAATATAAAAAAGTAACAGAGTGTGGCAACTCATTAAGGGTAATAAGTGCTTGGGTAATGTAATAATAGGATAAGTCCCGATTTATTTTCGATTTTTACAATGGATCGAATATACATACTGGGTACGTATAAACGTGATTTATATAATTATATTTGTTTTAATATTAATAATTTAGATTGTTTTAAACAAATACTATGTAACAAATGAATTACTAACTCCATCCTATCTATAAATATTGATTTAAGATCATGAGGTTTATCATTTTCTGAGAACCATGTATTTTTCAAAGTTAAAATTAGCTTAAATTATTTGTTCCTTTTTAGGTATTTGTTAAATTTTTAAATGGTTATGATGTGAGTTCTCTATGAACTTTAATATTCTACTAGTTTTTACACGTATGATAGCGGTGCAACGGTAGCGCTCCTAATAGAAAAGAGAAGAAGGATTGACAGCTTAACGGAAGGCATATGTTCACGTTACATTTGTCTATTTGTAGAAAGAAATAAAAGTTTTTAAAAGTAAATAGTTCTTATATATAGAGTCCACTGCATTGAAGAGGTGAGACAACGCCTGAATAGTCTAATTAAAAATTAGAAACTACAACAGTATACAATCATGGCAAATATCATTTTTTGAATATGGTTTCCATGTCACAAACAATATATTATTTTAACAACAGAAAATTTCTATCAGATGAGGAATTTGATTGTGCTGCTACTCCACCAGAAATTCGAGAAGCAGCAAAAATAGTAGAAGAAGATCTTCTGCCAACTAAAAGCCGCCCGAGATATGACAAGGCAAATAACTGTTTCAAAGAAAATTTCTTCAGCAGCACTCCGGGAAACTGCTGATCAAATTTTTTTCAACGATGAAGTTCAAATATTGCAATGGACTATGCTTGGTAGAATCTTGTTCTTGTGAGAAATATATATCCGCAAAACTGATTAACTCATACTTCAGGGCAGTTGTAAAAAAAGTTGGATATTTCTCCATCAAATTGCACACAGTTTTTTCAAATTCTTTATCTTCCATGTTTTTGAAGGATTCAGGTTTGAGAAATCCGAAAAGTGAGTTTATCTCATCAAAACCTTGATAAGTCAGAAATATTCGACAAACTTTGAGAAAATCGTAGACGTTTTAAATAACTGGGTGTACGGGAAACAAAGTTCAAAATCCTGGTTCTGAGTCGGCGCTACTAGCTTATTTCAGTGAAAATGCCAAGACAAAGAAAATATCAACGATTTGGTCACAATATTCAATGCTGAGGACCACTCTATCAATTAGGGACAAATAGACATATCTAAACACGCAATGCTATTAGCACTTTTAAAAATGTGTGTTGGTATATTATTTTGAGATATCGATTTTTTTTAAAATTACATAAAAATAATTTAATTTTCACTCGGGTGGAAAGTGAGCACTTTTTTTGGAAAGTAAAAGTAAAAAAACGTCAACTTTCCACCTTTCCAAGATAGATTAATGTCATTATTACATGCATGGTTGTAAATAAAATTGTATAGGTACATTACTTGTATGAAAGTGATTTTCTCAAACTCGGCAGATTTCCACATTCAACCACCCCTCTCAACAATCTTTATATAGTATACTGTTTCAGTCTCTTCTCACATTTTCACTCACTGTGTGATAATCTAAAAATTATAGTTTCTAGATCATGTAGAGAGTATCAAAATCGACGAGGCATATAGAGATTTTACACTCAGAATTTAACCAAATTTAAGGAAGTGACATTGATGTAGCTTGTACCCATGGCTACCCTCGCACAAGGACGGAGATGGGAGGCGTTATTACACCCCTCAACCGAGAACATAATGCTTAATTTTTTATGATAATCTTTCCTTCGTGCTTAATAAAAATGTGTTTATATGGCTTATGCAAAACATAATAGGCCATTAGCTACATTATATACCGTCGTAGGGAAGACGTTGAACATAGTTCTTCCGGTAGTGCTAATTTAAAAGGAAAATATTTATAGCACGTTGACAAGCAAATTGTTAAAAGTGTATAATGATGTTTTATTGAGTGTTTGAGAGTGGTTTAACGTAAACGCCTCTGCAGCAGAAAAAAATGCATTTACGAGAAAACTCCTTTATCTAAAAAAGAAGAAGTGGTGTGCTAAAGCAAGAGCTTTGTCGAAAGACAAAGACGTAACTCATGATAATGTATGCTACAGGGTGTTACGGAAATGGCTTATTATACCGGGTCCACCAACGGAACGGGGATGAAAGATTAAATCATTATCGCCGAACATATCAAAAATACTAAAAACCGCCTGAGGTCTGCGGTATATTTAAAAAAATGTTTACATTATGAAGGGTGGCCCAAAACGTGTAATAACATAACAAGAATATTTTTAAATGGGACTACAAGTATTTTATTGCATATTTAGGTTCGTATTAGGTGTTCTTTATAATTGGTAACCAAATTGTTTAGTAAAATCCGCCTACAACTGCTATTAATATGCAGCAAAGACTGAGACGTGTTTGCTAGTTTTTCACCTAAAATGTTAAGGGATGTAAACAGATTTTTCCAGAACATGTTTACTTGTGCATAGATCAAAATGGAAGATATCTTGAACATTTACTGCAATGTACAATTATCAGTCTGCGCGCCAATGCTATTTGAACAACATAATTTATGAAATTTGGAATTATTTCGAAAACGGCTGGAAATAACTTATATACTTATAAATAGAAGCATAAGAGGGGAAGTCGGTTGTACGCTGTTTTGTCAGATAACAATAAAAACGAAACGTCTCACTTGTATTAAGCGTAATTTTAATATTAATCATATCATCGCCTAGCGCTCTCGGCCTCTTTAAAGGTCATCATCAGGACTAAGGCTTCGTCAAAGCTACCCCAGGCACCAAGAAACATACCCCAAAAAATAGTAAACACCTTTTTTATCTTCTGTAATTTAACTTTAAGCAATCCACCATCAATTACCCCGTATATACTATCAATAAACAATGTTTAAATAAGACTTTTAGAAATGTTCCGAATTTTAACAATGAATTAAAAGAATCTTATAAGTATTGAGGTAAGTACTATTTTGTGGAAAGGTAACGAAAGAGCGTGAAACGTTACTTCATATTTGAAACATGACGTATGCAAAAGTACCTATTTGCAGTTTTATCCGATATCTTGTCTTTTATACCAACAATGGCGTCATAATAATGTCCTACTTCTTCACGCCAATGGGTTAGTTCAAAAAGCAGCGACAGGTCAACCATTGCTTAACGAGTGTAACGTCCCTCAATTATCTGTTAAAAATAATATTAACCTTTCTGTGCGTTTTAGAATAACAATAAACCAACGAAATAATTATCCTTGAACCTCTTCTAAATAAATGGGCCTCAGGGGACAGGTTTCACCTAATAAAGACAACACCAAGTTTATTTTAACCCCGAGACCTGTACTTTCGGTTAGAGCATGACACTCACACATTTTATTGTCCTGCAAGGAGCCATGCTACGTTGCCAAATCCGCTGCTGATACGATCGGATTAAATATTCCTCTGCATGGTACGTTGGAAACAGTCGCATTTTAATTATCCCCATTATCAAGACAACAAGTCTTGAAAAGGGAGATCAGAACCTAAAGATATACATCTTATCAGACTGTCAAGTGGTTGACAATGCTCTAAACTCCAATCAATTTATATCAAAAATCACATTGAAGTGCCTTAACGATCTGAAAACCTGACGGCAAGGAGAATCAAGGTTGAACTCTTGCAGGTTCCTGGTCATTTAGGGATAAAAGGAAATGAAACCGCCCTTGGAAGATCAAAATAGGCAACCAGAACAATGTTAGACAGATTGGCATGAAAATAGTACCTACCTCGATGGAGCGGTATACCTGGTCAAACACATGCACGGACCGCAATTGGAAAGCCCACGGAAACCATATCTATTAAATAGTAGATTGTTTACCGAGTAGGAAATGCCTAACATTGCTAGACGACTGTGAAGATTGCTAGCAACACAGAGTCCAGGAATATGGCTTCCTACGAGGTAAACATATTATTTTTCCGAAAATCGTTTAAAAATCGAGAGATATTGATTAATTTTGAAAAAATCGCGGATAATTCTATTCACAAATAAATGGTGCTTTGAAATTCGTAATAAAATTGGTAGCGTTACTATGGAAACGTATTAATGTTGAATTGTCAAACTTGACGCATATAAATTTAATTGTTGGTGTTTCCGAAAGCAAAACAGTATAAAATGATAAGTGATGATGAATTTTTCATTTCTGGGACTCTCCCAGAGCTGGTTGAGGCAGTGAATGCTGCTTCATTAGAATTATTGCCAAAGAAATCAAGAGAAAAGTACGAATATGCATATAAACTTTTTATGGACTATCGCAAGAGTAAAAACAAGGGTTCTTTCTCGGAAAATGTTGTAATGGCATCTTCCTAGACCTTTGTTTAAAGATGAAATCTTCAACATTATGGACCAAGTATTCAAATTTGAAGTCAACCCTTGCAATTAAACAGAATGTAAATAAATATATCTACATATTCAAAACTTCGTTCTTTATTGAAACGGCAAGCTCAAGGTTATAGGGCAAAGAAATCTAAGATTTTAACGAAGGAAGAAATAGATAAATTTATCTAGGAAGCTCCAGATAAAGAAAATTTAATCATTAAGGTAATTTACACGGTTTTAATTTCTATTTAGATTAAACATTTATTTATTTTTTAGGTGGCTTTAATATTTGGTATTTCTGGGAGCTGAAGAATGGATTAGTTAGTCCGAATGAGTCCACACGATGCAGAAGACCTAGAATCTAAGCTTTTAATTAGCATACCTGATTCGAAGAACAGCAAACCAAGATAATTTGTAGTTAATCAGATGTACTTGAATGTTTATCGAAAGTATGTTTCGTTAAGACCAGAATATATGAACAGTGACCGATTTTTCTTTAAATAGCAAAGCGCAAGGGGTTGTAGACAAGTGGTAGGAATACATCAATTTAGAAAAATGCCTAAAATAGTTGCTACTTATTTGAACTTGGTAAATCCGACAGAATATACTGGTCACTGCTTTCGTCGGTCTTCTGCAACAATATTGGTTGACTCTGGTACCAACATAAGTAGTTTAAAGACACATGGCGGATGGAAGTCATCAAACGTTGCTGAAGGATATATTGAAGAATCTCTTAACAATAAGGCTGAGGTGGCAAATAAAATTTTCACACTACAAGATATTCAACAAAATAACCCTACTGTTACCGTAAAAACCTGATTTTAGTTAAAACCCGATCTTCCCAGGAAAAACTAGTTTTAACTATCCTTAGTCAATACTAGATTTACCTAGTTAAAACTACTATAACTATAACTTGTCTTAAACTAAAAATTTCATACTCGTTTAATTGAAAACGGGTTTTACTAGTTAAAACTAGTTTTTACTAAGGTCAATCAGTTAAAACTGTCCTACACTGAGAACTGATAAAGTTGATAAGTGGTATATGAACTGTATACTATACTATAACCATCCTATAATTTATATGGATTACTTACCACTTAATTTAAACTTCGTTCATATAATTTTCGTTTATATTGCTTAATTTGTAAATAAATTTATTTTTAAAGGTTTATAGTTTGTTCCTGCAATGTATCGTTTTAATCGATGGTATGTGGCTTTGTTAGCGTAAGAACCTTCTTTCTCTGGGCGGAAGAAAATATCTGTATTGTACCAGCAGATCATCTTTTGAACCGGCGCGGTAAGTGACTTTATAAGAATTTTCCTTTACTGTAACTGCAGGATACTATTTATAAAGCGACTTTACTATTAAATAAATTTTACTGTCACAGCTATTTTTTTTATTGTTTATTTATTTTTCTTTTACTGCCGTATTTAAAATTTTTATAACGGTAGTAAAAATCTCAGTGTAGACTAGTTCAATGTTATGGTTTCACTTGCTCCAGAAGAAGAGACGGGCTGACGCGGTTTTTTTCGAGTTTTTAATGGGCCGATAAAAACTAATTGTTACTAAAATTTCACGTCAAAACTGAAAATGTTTGTTAAGGTCAATTCTAGTTTTAACTACTTAAATGTAGAATTGACTAGGAGGGATAGTTAAAACTAGTTTTTCCTAGGAGAATCGGGTTTTAACTGAAATCGGATTTTTACGGTAACATATACAGCTGCGAAGCGCTGTCCCGTAGAAGAGCCAAAATATTGGGAAATATTCAACAAACTTGGTAGAAAACTATTGGACCTCATAGAAGGAACAAAGTCTCTCTAATAGGGCTGGGGTACACAAAAAGTTCGTAGGCTGCAGTGTAAGAGACTTGGGTCACACACCCTACCCCAGAACAATGATTTTTATGTAGTTACACTGAGACCCTTTCAAATTTTTTGAACTTGAACACATGCGTAGGTATTTAGCGAAGTTTTATAAAGAACATGTTTTAATATCAATGCCGGTGTTCCTCAAAGGGCCAGATTGTCTCCCACCCTCTTCTTACTCTACCTTAACGACCTTCTAGTGGAAACTAAGAATCCGATATTTAGCTTTGCTGACGATAGCACACTTGTCTCATCTTTCTCTTTGAATGCACATACATTGGCTGCCGACGCACATCTTCGCGGACAGCATAAGGTATCACGGCTCAACAAGAACCTGGAGCATTGATGGTGGTGACAGTAGCCACGTCAAATTTAACGCTAAGGAAACCCATGCAGTAGTTATCTCTAAAAAGGTTAACATTACAGAACCGGATATAGCCATGGCACGACACGCAATTCCACTGGCTTCATCTATTAATTTGCTGGGTGTCAATCTGGTAGAAAATATGTCTTGGCATAACCACGTTGTGCGAATCGTCAAGGTAGGTTCACAGAAACTTGGTGTACTCTTCCGGACCAAAAAGTTGTACACACCTCAACAACTTTTGACACACACACACACACACTAGAGTACTGCTCCTCTCATGTCTGGAGCTCTGCACCCAAACATACTCTTCGGCTACTGGATTCCATCGAAAGGGGCGCCATTCGTCTGATCGGAGACCACGAGCTGACAGAGAGCCTCGATAACCTGGAACATCGAAGACAGGTTGGTGATTGGATGACTCTCTTTTAAAGATATTTCCATGGAAAATGCTCGGCTGACCTTGCCCTCCTAATTCCGCCCAGAACGATGAATAGCAGAAATACACGACGAACCACTGCCGCCCATCCATATGTGGTTAGGCTTAGTACTCCTCGAACTTCATTATTTAAGAATTCTTTCATCTGGATTGCGTCATCCTTATGGAACGACCTTCCCGAGGTCGTGTTTGCCAACGAGTATAACCTACATCGATTCAAAACCAACGTAAATCGCTTTTTGCGCATACGCACCACTCCCAGAGTGCCTTAAAGGATTTTCCTATAGTGCTTGTGTTTGATCAAAAAGTATATATATCATACAACCTAAGCAAAGCGAGTTTTGCCTAATCAAATTACATGGAAAATGTTTTTTTTTAATACTTTATTTGTACGCTAATTATACTGTAATCTCCAAATCGCGATATAATGAACAAAACTTGTCAACGCGCTAGATTGTGACAGCCATGACGTAGCCTATATCGGGGCCTGTTTGTTTCCGAACGATCTAAATCTTTGTATAAGAACTTAAAGCAAAGCGGTGAGATTTCAAAACAGTATGTAAATGCACCGTGCAAGGCGTAGCTTAAGATAATGGACCCCTTAAATCGAAGCTTTGCTGGTCCAGATTCGAGAATAAATATTCGAAATTTACATCTTGTATTTACATAATTCCGTTTCCTGTTTGGTTTGGTGGAATATTGGTATAATAATTAAAATCGAAATAGCATTTTCTTTGAATGAATTGTTGGAATTGAATTGTTAAATTTCTATAAGCTTATAAAGCTCCACTAGATTCATCTTCTTAGATCTAATAAGTAAAGGAAGGATAATATGTAGTATTGGGAAAACCGATGATTTTAATAATCGAGTACTTATTTGATACTGGTGCGATGTTAATAATCAAGTGAATCGCTCGAAATTTTTATGACTAGGAAGAATGTGTTGATAAAATACCATGGGTTGTTTTAGAAGTTTAATCTCGAGTATTTGTTAAGGAAGAACAGTTGATTCTGATTTTTTTTTAAATTACATCCTTTAATTTTTTTTAAATTTACAATCGCCGCTGGCTAGTCAGTTAAAACCAAACCCGATGTCGCGATGAATCCACTAAAGGATTTGGCATACTTTTTATATTGACATTCTCGTTTATGTGCCTTTAAGGAAGACGTATGTCGTGTCAGCCTACTGAGCGTCAAACTCGAATTTCGCCAATCGGCGATATTCGCGCGCGATATTCGCGCTGGCGCGCGAATTTCGGGTATCAAGTGAAAGGCAATGATTCGATTTTTCACCTGAATTTATAACTAGAGTATGTCCTATCGAGCGAAAAACAGCTGAAAGGTAATAAGTAACAAGCGACGATTTTCGGTTAATTTATAACTCGACCGGTTCTCTTTAATAATCGAGCGATGTCGGTTATTTCAATAATCGAGTACTCAAGCGGTTTTTCGCTCGAGCGAGTTGACAGAAATTTGGATCCTGTGTTAGGTACTCTTTTATCTACAGGATGTCCCAGGACATGTAGGTAATCTCCCGGGTTCAGATAGAACACCTAAAAATAATAGGAGAAGTTCATATAAATTTTTCTTCCTACGTCCCCCCTTACGGAGATGCGGGCCCATAACGGGCGTCTCTGGAAATCATTGATTTTTAAATTATTAATTTTTAGTATAATGTTTCGCCCTTTTAAATACATTGTGGCTTATTTAGTTTGACAGGATGGAATAGACGTAACATAAAAATGATTTTTTTACACCCAGTATGATGAAGGAATGACTATAATATTTTTTTTGAATACTTTAAACTTTTTTTTGTTCATACATTAAATGCATATCGGCATATTCAGTATACGTAAATCCCATTATTATGTTAGTAACTAATAAGACAAAGGAGAAAACCCGCAAATTTCAAGACACTACCATAAACTGACACTAGCATAAATATTCTTATTTAAATCGGTACATGTGAAAAAACCATAGCAGCAATGAGGGAATTTTATGAACATAAAATAACAACCAATGCAAAAAACCATATTGAACAAAAAATTTTTTTTTTCGAAATCTGTTCATTTTATCGACATTGCTCAAAGTACCTTTTTTCAGCATATGGTTTAGAGTATCCAAAAAAAATATTATTGTCGTTTCTTCATCATTGAGTGTAAAAAAAATATTTATATATTTTGGCACATCAAGACCTTCTTTACTGGGAAATAATCAATCTATTTTCTGACATAAAAGAAGGCATTGTGGCCATTACGGAAAAGCTACTTTTAGAATTAATTTTAACATGTATTGTCTAAGGATCGATAGATTAATATCGTTACATCCCTACGAATGATTTCGGTTCTGGACGATTGTCGTTGGTTGGCAACCAACTCTTTGAAAATAATTTCATTTTCCACATAATCTCTTATGAAACTGCTTCTTATGAAATTTTCAATAGTTCTGCTTCTTTTTTGGTGACGGAGACAATCCCTTGGCTGCACTTGCTTCAACAACAATTATCAAATCTAAAGAAAATAAAGTTGTTTTACATTAAAAAAACACATGAGTTATAATATATTTATTATTTACAAAAATATGTATTGGGTGTGTTCGAATTTGTTCGGGTTTGTTCGTTTGCTCCGTAACAAGGATTGCTACTGGGCCATCACCCGTTTTGTACAATTCTTTCTTCTATGTTCCTGTTCTCTTCAACTTAGGATCTCACTACGTATTCTATCTCTAAAGAAACGTTGGTGGCAATGGGCATTAAAGACTTACATATGCTTTTTGGCTAAATTACATGAAGCACTTATCACTGACATGTTTTTGTGACTCTAATTAATTCCAAAAACTCGGGCTTTTATTAACAATAATAAATTAATTACATAGCAACGCAACACAGCAAAGCATGGTACAACGCTTAAAAAAGTAGCCGAAATAAATTTATTAAGTCTCTTATTCGTTATTAATTTTTCATTCAATAAAACGGGGTTTTAGTTACGGATTTAGCGGCCAATAAGTTTCTGTTTGTTAGGAGATCCCCTTATTCTTGCTCAATGGCCCTTAGAATTCAGTTGACGTTGACCGCATTTACCAATAAGGGCGATTCGAAACTGGCGCAGCGGCCAACAATTCCCCAGACATTAACGTAAGTTAAACGATTATTTCTAGAAAAAGTTTGTTATTTTCTAAATAAACAATATTACTGTCAAATTGACACAGTCTGTGATCTGTTCAAATACACTTGTTTTAAATAGTACGGAATATTAAAGAACAAATTTTATAAAACACATGTTAGAGGTGACAAGGGCTATAATCACCCCCGTGAAAGTTTGAATTTGGGTCTTTCAGCAGATGGTCACGTTATGTGCCACTTGATGTCCAGGGAAGAAGTACCGCTGTCGTCATACTTCATGGGGCATTCTCTTTATTGAGGTTTCCGTTAAACCAGTTTAGAAGCTGATCCAGTTGCTAATTGAAACACCTTACGCTGCCAAGTCACCAGTCAACCTAACATTTGTTTAACCCAAAGTTTAATCACGTTTTCGATTTTATTTTTTAAAGTTGTTTTCATTACTTTAAAAAGTATATCCATTTCAAAGATGCCTGATGTACTTGTATGTTTTCTTATTGACTTCCACACAGGTAATTATAAAGTAGAATAGTTTTATTTTTCAATAATTGACTTACTAATTTTGCATCTTTTTGTAATGGCTCAATAAGTTATTGATGTAGACTGTACCGATTTTTAGCCCAGACAAGAATTCGGACAAATCGAGTGTTGAGTCGATACTGCTTCTATTCCTTTTGTTTTAGAGAACGTGAGAACACGAACACGAATTACCTGGATTGTGACTGATCTCAGACTTCATACCTAATTTTGAGACTCTACTCCATTTATTACTCCTACCCGATGAGATTTCCTACCCGATGTGATATCCTACCTAATATGTGACTTCCTACCCGATGAGACTTCCTACCTGATATGTGACTTCCACCTCGATATGTGACTTTCTCCTCGATATATGACTTCGTCCTCGATATGTGACCTCCTCCTAGATATGTGACTTCCTGCTCGATTTGTGGCTTCCTCCTCAATATGTGACTTCCTCTTAAAGGTGTGAAATTCCACCTTCTCTAAGTGAGACTAAATTGTACCTGATTAGACATTTTTACGTTGGAAATGATTACCTATAATAATTTTTTTTTTATTTTATATAATTTTGACGTCTTTCGACGTTATAAAATTTAATATTTTATTTAAGGGTGTGGGCGTAATAATATAATAAAATTCAAGATAATACAATAATCAAGACCAGCTACACTTAACATAAACAAATCAAATAATAAATAAATACCGAAAATTTTGAGAAAATCATAACGACATCACAACACTGCAGGCAATAATATAAATATTTTAGGAGACTTAGTAGAAGTTTCAATTTTTGATAAAATATACAGGGTGTTCAATTTGAAAATATTGTGTAAATTTAATTCTACCCGAAATTTCGAAGTAAAATAAAAGCACCCTGTATAAAAAATCTTGAAAGATTTTATAAATAATACTCAATCAAACCCAGATGTAAATGTATGTAAGGATTTTTAATTTCATCCATTTAAAATCAATAAAGGATCTGTACCATATTTATTGGAACCGTACAAGATATAAAAATAGAAGAAAAATTAATATCTAGGCAACACTGCAACAGAAAAACATTATTGGGATTTGATTGACAATAAGGAGGGGCACTAATTCCGATTAAAGAATATTGGGCATAATATTTAATTTTAATGGTCTCCATTTTATAAAACATACTGTGAATTTAAAAATATTTTTAAAATATAAATATTCAACAGTCCCCTATATTTATATTTAAAGTTTTCCTCTATCCATGATATTATAGGAGATATCGAAGAATTACACACAAATGGACACCCTGTATACAGGGTGTTAATGGAACTGACGTATTATATTTAAACCGGCAATTTCTGAGATGAAAACAAATTGAAGAAAAATAACCAAAAATGACGCTTTCAATTAATAACCGATTTATATCACCTTATGTCAGACCAAATAAACACACCTGTTACCACTGACAAACTGTCGCCACATGTGAACCATATCTAAACAAAGCACTATTGAGATAGGTTATGGCCAAAAACATCAGGGAATTTTGAGAGCATATTTAGTCAAACTCTTTAGAAGGCCAATAACCGATTGACAGAAGATGTTTATTTTTATGTAGTTTATTATAGGTACATTTCTAAACTTTTACGTTCAGTTCAGTTCGCTGGGAAACAATTTCTGATTTATAAACTTGAACTTACTCGAACGAACCGCCGTGGAGTTTAAAAAAGGTCAGATTTCTTCAATTAGAACGATACTCGTCGGATCTGAACAACTTAAGTTTATAATGCCACTTTACTCTTTAGGGAAAAAAATTTGTTATTTAAGCTCATCACATTTTCGGTATTATTTAAAACAACACATAAATTCACATTAATTCTCGCGTACACTTTTGTCTGGTTAGAAAACATTCCCATCTAAGATTTTTTGGATGAAGGATTTATGTACATAAAATTCGTTACAACTACTTTCAATATTGTTCTAATGGTAAATAACAGATATACAAGTTGATGAAGGATAATATATACTGATGATCGTGCCAGACAAAAAAACTTTAAATTCACTAAACGTTCGGGCCGTTTGACAGTTGACTTGACATTTTCGTTCTTCTTCTTTTTCTGTATGGCGTCACCTACACAATAACACTACAATATTGCCACCTGCTGGCGTCTTTTTTATAAGATGCTGTTTTATAAGATTATATTAACAAATTATGTAATTTGCTTCTGAATATTACTTTTCTGTATAATTTTCTTTCGTGCTTTAGGACAAAATTCATATTTTTTAATCGAATTTTCAATTTAAAGTTTTGGCGCGCAAATTTCGACGTTCTAGTTTCAAAAATGGCAACAGCGTAATAGTTCCTGGTATTTTACCAATTGTCCCAGTTCGAATTTAGTTTTATTCTCTAATATAAATTTGCTATTCTACTTCAAAATGCCAAGAACTTCAATCGAACTAACTGACATTGTCTTGTCGGAGCAGCACAGGAAAATGCCACACAAGCAAGGCTGCTGTGGAATAAGACCCGATCAGCCCGGTGAGACCGCTTATGGCGGGGATCGAAGCATATAAGTAGGCCGTGCAAGTGACGTCACAGCCAGGCAGGTTACTCCATACGTTTATCCTTTTGTGTCGATCGTTCTGTGTCAATATCAGACTTTGGGTTTGTTCGATTTAATCTAGGGCATATTTGTCTCCCTTTATTAAATCGGAGAAGGTTGATGCAGACAGAGACAGACATAGAATGCGAGCAGCACACGTTCTTAAATTATTTCACAACCGAACATCCTTCGTCTGGAAGGGGATAAAATCAAGTAACATATGATTTATAATGTGATTGAAAATGGTGGAGGAAGCGTCATTAAATTCTAAAATAATTTTTAATTTTCTATTCTTTTCACGAAAACGGACCTTCTCGTTTTATTGCAGGTAAGTAATTTATGATTGAAATATTTTTTTACTAATTTTTATTCGTTATTGTTATTTTACATTATAAAATTGTCCCATTATGTCCCGAACTTGTCACGCAAACTAGCAACAAACACATTTTTAAAGAATTTTACTTAAATTTTACAATCCAGAAGTCAAAAGCTACAACATAATAATTACAGCTTAGTTATATTAACCCGTAGCCAGAATTTTGATAAGTCCGGTAATATATTAATATAATAATTCTTTCTTTTCATAGTTTAATTGAGAATCCCATAATTACTGAACATTAAAGAGGACTTCGATCACTAATGTTGCCAGGAGTATGCTACGAAACAAATAAATTGGAAGCCCATAATCATAATGATTGTGCATATATTTACTTGGTTAGTAGCTGTACATATAGTATTGTATTTACCTTGATTTGTTTGAAGTTGAAGATGGTAAAATATTTTATGTAAATTATGATTTATTTCCTATTTTTTAATAAAACTAATTACAACCTTCAATCTCTGAATTCTTTATTTCTAGTTTCGTTACTAGTTCAATAATAATATAAAAGTATGTAAGGACAATTTTAAAGTGATATTTACAGCTGAAAACCTATGTCAAAATCCTAATGTTTGATTTTCTCTACTTAGTAAATCAAATGAAAGGGTTTCGATGTTTTATTTGCTTATATGTCACTTTAAATTATTGACAGTAATAAAAATTTGGACAAAAGTGACATTTGAAAAGCACGTGCGCGCCAGGCATAATGGATGTCGCCGTATCATGTCTGCTTCGATTATTTAACACAGCAGTTTGTCTTCTTCCTGGTTATAAGTATTCGTTGGACCCGACCGTAAGTACCCGGCGTTTAACACGACAAGAACTACATTCGTACCATATCACAAAAGTTCAAAAGTTGGAGCCTCAAGACTCTCCTTTACGACAAGGGTACTGCGAGTGGTACCTACAGAAAAGTTAGAAGGTTAGAAATTTTGTAAATTTTTATGTCTAAATTTTGTGTTGACAATACTATCAAATTATTATTTTATCAACGTAGCCTTTATCAATTATCCGTGTCTATTATTTCGCCGTTAAAACTTCTTAAATAAATAAAAAATATGAACTAAAATAATTTTGACTCCTCTTGAGTAAAGGGAAATTACAAAGCTTTGATTTGATCGATTTATTTGTGAAATATTATAGTGATGTGTTCAGCTTTAAAAAGCAAGTATACTTGACAGGTGTGATGTTCGTTTGGTAATTGTTTCTGCAACCAAACATACATGGTGGTATTACCAACCTTTAAAAAAGAAAGAAACGGGTTCATAATAAGCTCAGTTCGACATTGAAAACCATAGGGAACTAGCTTTGATATGAAACCAAAATAGAAAATGTATTTTCAAACAAGCACTCGTGAGTTTCCTACGACGGTAAGTTATTTGTGAAAGAATTCGGGATTCGTTGTCCAGATTTGAGTAAAGCAATTAGGGTAAACCGAATAGCAGTTTTGTCATATCTTTTATGAAAAATATCAATTGTAAAGAAATTGTTTTGCAGCGGGAAAGAAATCTGGTATAAAATTGAATACGATAATATTAGAAATTTATCTCCCTCAATCGGAAGATATATGAAATGCAAAGACCATATTTGCTATACCTGTAAATTGGGTAAACAAAATATTTATAGCGGAATAGATTCCGCTAAGCGACTCGCAATTAAAAAAAAATGACTGATTTAGTTACAAAAAAATCTTAAAACCATTAAATACTTTTTTTCTTCTGTTGTGTCTTAAGATTAAAATGTACTGCTTTTTAAGTTATAACGAGAAAAATCAGTCATGAATTCACACCTCTACTACATACCTTACTACAAATTATAGAGCAAATTTGGACGTGGTCGAAAACTTTTTTTCTGTTTGTATAGTCAAAGTCAAAATACGCTTTATTGTGGCAAGGTATATCTCATTCGCAAAGCTTTTAAAAAATTATACTAACAAAAATTATATACTATACTCAATATAAATATAAAGACAAATATACAGATCCAAGCTAACAATAAAGTCAAAAATAACTCTGGTCAATAGTTTAGAAATACTTAATAAAAAAATATGTAAAAATTAAAACAGAAACACAGCAAAAAAACACATTAAATCTTTTAACAAACTAGTAACTAGAGGTTATCATTATAAAACTCCTGAAGAGAATAGTATGGTCTGGCAATTAGATGTTTTTTAAGTTTCGTTTGAAAATCTGCCAGAGTTGTTTTCGGAATTGGACGAGGTACATCATTTCGATTATGCGTGTTATACGAGCTGCTGTTAAAATAATGTTTATATTTTTATAAATTAAGAAACCGTTTCAAGAATGAAGATTCCAATTACAGTTAATATTCTCTCCCAAATGAATAAAGGTTTGCAATGTTCTCGCAAATTAACTAATTAATTAAATTAATATGGAACACAACTCTCGACTGCAAGAACCCCAAGAAGCTGTACCAGACCTTCAGTGACTCTCGATTTAAAAAAAATAAACAACTCGACCCATATGTCTCCTCAATTCTTTTGACAGAACTCTGGTCGCATAATATCCCGAAGTCAATTTTCCACTCATTGTAAGAATATGAAACTCAAGTCTATCATCGATCTGAACACCAAAAAACTTTGCAACTATACCTTCTCAATACTCCATGCTTCCCCTGAAAAATATATCACCAACCACCACTGCCTTTCCGTGCTCAGGCCTTCAATGCTGTATTGAAGTAGGTTCATTACTTTACTAATTATCTACCAGACAATCAATCTGTCAATCCTATCTTTTAATTAAAATTTAAATGTCGCCTTTCAAAGCACTTAAAACTGACACTAAAAAAACATATTCTTTAAAAAAAAACTGAAATCCATTTGCGCCAATATATCCCTGTTACAATTTTTTCCTACTCTGTTTTCCCAAAAGTACATAAATTTGATTTGTTCAATAGTATGGGGAAATCTTTGAAGGGAATCGCGATAGGGCTCACCCGTCTCGTGCATATAGATAATTTAGCTTCTTTCAGAAACCTGACAATACTGATAAATCTGATAAAGTACCCAGGTTTAAATACATTTCGAAATAAAAGTGATTGAATTTGAGTACGAAGGGATCGATCCATTGGGATTTTTTTAAAAATCCTTCTAAAGAACAAATTAAATTTAATTCAATTTTTACATACATTTACATTAATAAAATAATTTGGAAACAACTCAAGCCTTGTCGCGGGATAATACAGGGTGATTCACGACGAGCGTGCATTAGAACTTTATGGAGAACTACTGAATATATGTTCCTGAAACTTTGGGGATTTGGGTTTATCGATATGCTCTCTTTAACTAAAATATTGACATGTTCCTGTCATTTCCGGTTATACCGGAAGTAGCTGCCAACATTCGTTTTTTAAATACAACATGGTAATTTTTATTACATTTTTCGATTAAGCATTAAAATCTAAGCACATTTTATAGAAAATGTTTTTGTCAGACTCTATTAGTTTTTGAGATATCTGGACTTTTTGTAATTATTTGGCAAATGCATGACGATGAAATAATCCATATAATTTTTTTACCTTAGCGCTTGGACTAAAAATTTTTTCTTACCGAATAGCTAGAACATCATCAAGTCTCAAAAACATTTCAAATTCGGAATAAAATGTACAGGGTGGTCACAATTCAAGCCTCATTGTGAAAGAATTCAACCATTAAAAACTTTCTTATTTTAAATGGAACACCCTGTATATTTTTATTTAATTTGATGGAAAATTAGTTGTTCTTTATAAATAGTATTTACTGTCCTATACCTATATCAAAGCGTTTTCTCAAAAAATCCAATTTTATTCCGAAAATACTATTTGTTCAAGTGTGCTATGAAAACAATTGTACTTAGGGGCTGTATACTGATGTCTATACGGAGGAAAAGTGATTGGTATCAAAACGATGGGGCTCCAGCACACAACGTCCAAGTTGTTAATACTGCCCTAAACAGACTTTTTCATGACCGGTGGATCGCAAACCAAGGTCCCTTCCACTGGCCAGCTCTTAACTCCACTAGACTTTTCATCTGGGGAACCATTAAAGATAAAGTTTACGCGCGTCCCATCACCACGAAGGAAAATCTAGTTGAAAGGGTGAAGGCAGCATTTCAATCTCTCACAAGAAATTAGGAATGCTACAAGAAATAACATGATGAAAAGAATACATAAATGCTTGGAAGTAAATGGCAATCATTTCGAACATATTTTAAAAATATAATCAAACGATATTAGGTATAATTTTCAAACACATTTTTAATTAAAGAATTTTAAGTTTATAAACTTGTTTCCTTGCTATTTTTAAAAAAATAATATTTAAACCATTAAATTTAAAACAATCAACTGCATTTTATTTATAAATTATTAAGAAATACTTTAGAATATTGTATTTTCAAGCAATCAATCACTTTTCCTCCGTATAGACATCAGTATAGAGCCCCTAAGTACAATTGTTTTCATAGCACACTTGAACAAATAGTATTTTCGGAATAAAATTGGATTTTTTGAGAAAACGCTTTGATATAGGTATAGGACAGTAAATACTATTTATAAAGAACAACTATTTTGCCATCAAATTAAATAAAAATATACAGGGTGTTCCATTTAAAATAAGAAAGTTTTTAATGGTTGAATTCTTTTACAATGAGGCTTGAATTGTGACCACCCTGTACATTTTATGCCGAATTTGAAATGTTTTTGAGACTTGATGATGTTCTAGCTATTCGGTGAGAAAAAATTTTTAGTCCAAGCGCTAAGGTAAAAAAATTATATGGATTATTTCATCGTCATGCATTTGCCAAATAATTACAAAAAGTCCAGATATCTCAAAAACTAATAGAGTCTGACAAAAACATTTTCTATAAAATGTGCTTAGTTTTTAATGCTTAATCGAAAAATGTAATAAAAATTACCATGTTGTATTTAAAAACGAAAGTTGGCAGCTACTTCCGGTATAACCGGAAATGACAGGAACATGTCAATATTTTAGTTAAAGAGAGCATATCGATGAACCCAAATCCCCAAAGTTTCAGGAACATATATTCAGTAGTTCTCCATAAAGTTCTAATGCACGCTCGTCGTGAATCACCCTGTATATGAGGGCACTGCAAAAAGTGTTCTCTCTAATAATATCACAAAAGACAATCGTTATGGAACGAGTGTTGAAACTGGTAAATTTTACACGAAGAAGTACACTCGCCGGCACAAGATTCCGCCACCCTGAAATTTTGGTCAAGTTCGATATTTTATAACTTTTTTATTCTTTATGCGATTTCCATGATTTTGTCATCAATTTGTAGATTCGTTGATTGTGGATTTCCTTAATTATTCTATAAAGTAACATTTTTCGATTAGGCTATACTATACAGGAGTAAATTAAACTGTTTTTTTTTTATCGTAATTTCAACCCTATAGGAAAATTGAGGTGGATAATTTTATTTACATACTGTTTCTTGTAATCTTTGATGTATTTTAAACATTTCGATTTTTGGTTCATTCCATTATCTCATTTCTGCTGCGAGCTGCAAAATTTGAAATGAAACGCTACTTTTATTAAGAAAACCAAACGCTAGACAATGGTAATTAACAAGAACAATTTTAATATCGTGTATTTCCTTCTCTCGCAGCAATGACAGCTTGCAATCTACGTGGCATCGAATGAATAAGGTTACTTATCCTTTCTTGAGGGATATCCTGATATTCTTTGGTCAGCACCAGTCGTAAGGCTTGCCAGATATTCGCTCACTACAGGTGCAACGTGAGGTCTAGCATCATCATGCATTAATGTAAATTCGTTCCCAATGAAAGGAGCAAATAGAACAACAACTTCTTGGAGGATTACCCTCAATGTAATGGTGGGCGGTGAGAACTAAACAAATACAAGATTGGTGCGTGCTTCGGTAGAAATACCCATCACATATATTTTCTAAAAATAACATTGTTTCATTTAAAATTTTGCAGCGTGCAGCAAAAATGAGATAATGAACTGAATCAAAAAACAAAATATATAAAATTATGAAGAAGTTTTTCTACGATCACAAATACAATGCCCACATTGCTTACTATTTGCTTACGCTAATTATTATGTACTGTATAGAAAACTTAATAGTTTCTGATTTTTTAATTAAATTAATACCTAACAAAAATAAATTTAAACTAATCATAAACTTGAATAAATACATCGTTCCAAGAAAATCATAAAACTTATAACCTAGCCTAAATATCTATAGAGATGGAGTTATATAGGGTGTAAGAAATTCGTCCTCCACCATTAGGATTTCGGGAACGGTAAGAGATATGAAGTCGGTTAAATTAGGGCAAAGTTGCGTAATTATGAGCCCAATAATATTCCACAAAAAATCAAAAATAAACACAGGCACAGCAAAATATTTGGAGAAATCTAAAATTTTGCGTTACGTTTTGTATTTTTTCCTGACTTTGTTCGATGAGATACCCAAAAATAAATTTCACATTCTCATCACTACTCTTTATTCTATACAAGATTGCATCATCAAATCTTTAATGCGACGTTTCGTCTTTGGGTCACCAACATCAACTACTGTTTGAGGTACCTTATAAAACTAATTTTTACCCACAACCTGGTTAATACATTTTCCATTGTGATATGCATAAAATATCCTTTGCTGCTGTTGGGCGAAGGGCTATGCACATTTGGTAAAATTTAATATATTTTCCAGTAACTACAAATCTCCTGTTGACATCATTCTTTGTTTGCTTAATTTTCACAATTAATAACGTTCCCAAATCTTCAATATCATCTAATATAACCTGGCTGATTTCACAAATTCGACAAGTTCCTGCAATCGCAAATAAAACAACAGTCTTGGCCATTAAATAAACTTAATCGGGAGCATTATTTAAAAATTCACTAATATCTGTAGTTGTAAAAATGGAAGCTTTCTTGGTCGTGTAACCTTTCCCATTTTGTTTCAGAAATGTAATAGTTTGAAATATTTTGAAATGTCTACATTATTATTAGATTGTAACATACTTTTAATCATCAAACAAATTGGTCATTAACAACTCCGCCTCCGACAAAGAACTGCATGTCTTTTTCATCTTCTATTCCATAAATATTGAATACGCGGTTTCGTAAATTTTGCGCGATTTAGCTGGCAATAATTTTTGTGACGCTACTTTCGCTGCATCTACCAATTCCGGTGGAGTCAGAGAAAACTCGGAATCAGACATTTTAACTTTATAATATTCAAAATAACTAATAAACAACAACCAAGTTCTTAATTTTTAAATTAAATCACAGAATTAAATTGACAGATATTTGATTAGTTAGGTTTCCTTAGCAACGCAGGTCTAATTGTCGCTATAAGTAGAACAGCCTACTAGTTTAAAAATTCAAATTTTACATCGATACTTTTCTAACTTTAATATATTGTAATATATTGTAATAATATTTTTCAATATTAAATCGTTGTAAATAGTGTTTATACAAGGGAAAAATATTAGATTTTAGCTCTAGGAATTTTGTCTGACAACACAACCTCGAGCTAAAATCTAATTTTTGTATAATAAATAAGAGGAGTAATTAAATAATTTGCCGTTATTGACAGTCGAGGTGCGAAATGATTACTTGGTCAGCAAGAGTTTACAATTGGTCAGTAGAAACAAACATGTCTAGAAGCAGTTTACTTCAGAGGTCCCAGGGCACAGTCAATTTACGTAACTTTCTTATGTTTTCTTCTGTCGAATACAGAAGGAAATCAGCTACAAAAGATGTAGCGGGGGCGCGTTTTCATTTGTTTTCCCGGGGCACTGTCACGACTCAGAAATGTTTACTGTCCATAAGTTGCTTACTAACTAGCCATTTTGGCTGACCGATTAAATTTTTCTATTCGCAAAAATAAGAATATTTTGCTAACCAGTTAAATGATACCCAATAAATAACTATTAATACTGTATTTTGCTGTTAGTATTTGACGAATAACGGTGATTCGAAATGAATTTTACCACGCCTATGCTTGGAAAAATTTGACTACATTTTGACCTTGTTTTGCATTGTTGGAGACTCCTGTGTCGTACTTTAGTTGGACAATAAGTCAATACACTAAACCAACTTTAAACCATCATAAATTTTACGCTAGAACGAATCTATTGTATTTGCTAGCCGAACAATCATTGTATGTAGGTAAATAAAAACAAAAATGGTATGAACAAACTGGCTAATTTCCTTTAAACTTTATGAAAAATAGGATATCGTGTTTTTTGCTTGAACACGAATATTTTTTATTTGACGTGTAACATGTTATAATTTATTACTAACATGCGTTACCGGTACACATAAATACGTGCGGGGAAACCATATAATTAAAGTGACCTTTTAGATCGAGTTTTATCACGAAAAATTCGCGCTCAAGCATTTTGTAATTAACAACATACCAGCTACCACTTATATTTATAAAAAGGTAGCCGTTAAATACCGTAAGCTTTTAAAAGCTTTTGTAAAGCGGATAACAATTTTATCGCCTTAATTAGATAAATATGTCGGTTTTCCCTTGGTTTTCCTGTATTTAATGTTTTTAGATACGAAGCTTTTTGTCATTGGAATTAGTACCTGCCGGGGCGTATATGTTTATTGTAGAATTTCCTATAGAAATATAGCATTAATTACATTTTTCATTAATAATCCGTTCCAAAATAATATTGTACACATAATTTATATAAAAATATAGTTATCATTTTTAATAAATTTACGACAATCAAGTAAATACTAAAATATATTTTAAATTTTACAATCTTGCTACAATTTAATGAAATGTCTTAATAAAAGTTAGTCCAGTCACATATAAAGCCATAAATTAGTTTTATTATTTTTATAGTAAATTTAAGTTTTTCTTTCCGAGAATTCTACAAGTTCTTACTTCATCAACAATCCCTTTCCACAGATTCAATAAAAATGATGATTTTGCAAAGAAGATGGAAACATGGTGGACATCTTACCTAACTAAAGCCTTAAAGTCGTATTAGAGTCGGCAATTTTTGTCTCTTGCGCTGGCAATGGCAATTATAATTGCACGTATTCATGCGCAATAAACCGTTTTCGATCAGCTGGCCCAATATTGCTCGCATTGCCGGCGCAATGCGTAAATGGAATCCGTATTACAGTCGGTAATTCTAGTCTTCTGACAATTAAAATTGCACGGATTCATGCGCAGTACACCTCTCTCGATAAGCTGGCTTACCTTGCCAGAAATGGTGCACGCGCCATTTTTATTGCCATTGCCGGTGCAAGTCTGGGTAGAGATGGATTATTCTGTTATTTTTAAATGTTTATTAGTTGGTCGAAGCACCTATGAACAGCTAATGACTATTTAAACTAACTGGTACTTAAATTAACAGTTCACATTCTTTCTTAAGCATATGTACTGCTAATTCGTAGTAACTTTTTTGAATTGCCATTTGTAAGTAGCTGCTGTAACTGCTAATCAAAACGAATTATATTACTGAAATTGGTCACCATGGGATAGATAATCTATTTTTAAAAAATTATCATATATGTACTAAGTCTAGCCTATATGAGGAGAAAATGCAAACTAATGTCGTAAACTCCTACATTGAAGAGAAAGAAGGCCGTTCAATTTCTGTGAATACTGTATTCACCTGAAGACGACTGGAGATGTTTACCAGTTGAAATGTTATGTTACCAAATAAATAAAGACAATGGAATTCCAAAATAAGTCCATCATTCATAATATTATATGCAATTTTATGCAGTATCATAAGTTCAATTATTTAAAATACAATTGTAATTATTCATTAAGAATTAGCGGGTGTTCGGAGTGTTTAGGGAAAAGTGATATAAATCTTTTTTTTTTTAATTTTGTCAGCAAAGATTAAATCAAATGACAATAGTGATATAAACAGACTTAACCAAAACTTATGTTGAAAATTCATTGGGAAATATGGTTTGCATTCCTCTCTTTCCCCTATCATTAAAATGTGTTGCCTATTATACCGTTATTCCCTTTAGAAATAGTTTTACTAAAAATTAATAAGTTAACATTTCTCACTATTCCCTAATAAAATAAATATAAATTAATTTTGACGTCAAATTGACGTTGTTCCTTCAGATTTAGTGGTTGATTTTGTGTTTTGGGTTCGATTCTTTGGGCATAAAAATCATAGTTGCGCGACATGTGACAAGATTCACATAATACTGAAAACAACAAGAATGAAAACGAGAGGAAAGAAAAACAATCCCTGGTCGAAACACATCAAAAGGACGCATCAGATGCTTATGAAGCCAAAACATGAAGACGCCGATTCTTTAAAGATTATTTATACTATTGATTTACGGCAGTGTTTACCTACACCCGATAGCATTTTACGCATGGCAGTTGTGGACTTTCATTTTAACATTGTACATGACAGATATCCATGCCTCATTGAACATCCATGAGATTTGATGAATCTAGTCAGATTTTGTGGAAATAAAGAGTCTTTCTTAGTTACGAAAATGTTCAGAAAACACTTCTATGAGTTTTCTCCTTTACATAAAGTTATCTGGCTGCAACGAAATACTGCTGAAGAAAAATTAGTGTAGAAGTCAATGAGATGGTTACGATTGTCACCAAATCCACGTGTTCTTGAATACAAAACAAGTTTGAAAACAAATATGATATTTTTAAAAGTATTAATTTACTCAGGAAAGGAGCAGCGAGAGCTGCCGAAAACC
This sequence comes from Barypeithes pellucidus, assembly GCA_963991005.1. Classification (NCBI taxonomy): domain Eukaryota; kingdom Metazoa; phylum Arthropoda; class Insecta; order Coleoptera; family Curculionidae; genus Barypeithes; species Barypeithes pellucidus. The sequence goes on from OZ022562.1 coordinate 28,379,246, forward strand.
TCTAAAATATACCCTTGTCGTGCAAGGGTTCAAATCAAATAAATGTTGAAGAAGGACTAACCTTAGCCTATGCATTTACGGAATTTTATAAAAATTTCAAAAATTTTATAGCCAAAGGGGATGTTCATACCACAATGCCTGTGAGTGATAGCGAAGGTTATGACAATAATTAAAAATTATCATTAAAAATTTTAAGGAAAGAAGACTTTAGTTGATGCATGTTTATTTGTGTTCTATAAGTTTTTCTTGTTAGTTGTCGATTAAAAGATCCAAATAGTTAGATATACCAAATGATTCTTTATTATTTGAAATTAATGAATCAAATGTAAAATATATAGTATAGGTCAGGTTTTTTTAAAAAAATTGGTAAAATATTGGGTCAAATTTTTTAGTTGATTTAAATTTTAATAATTATTATAAGTCGTCTTTATTTATTAGATATTAGTACACATACGGAAAAATGCGAAGTTTAGCTACATAGCTACTCCTAACACTTAACCTAATCTGTATGAATCAGCAAGTCTATAAATCATACTTAAAAATATAACCAATTATATGAGCTGAAAAACAATAAAATTATAATTATAATAATAATAATTAGTAAACTAATAGAATAATTAAAAATAAATACACTAAACAACCCAATACACTAACTTGATGCATGATAGAAAACAATAACGAACCCCGGATACTATTCAACTTCGAATGTAACATTTAATTTTATGTTTAAAATAACTTTGCGACAAAAGAATGCTAATTAATTACTTTACGTACGGATTATAAGAAATGTCTTCAAGTTGTAATAAAAGGCTATCAAAGTTTTGCAATTTCTTCTTTTGCGTTTTCCTCAAAACTTCCTTTTTCGACTCAATCACTTCACATCACTTTTCCCGAATACCCGCCAATTATTTATGCGATTAGTGCAAAATGGCCAACCTATACGTAGTTGGCGCATTTTCCGTATCGTCTCGCTTATGGAAGGAGTTTGCATAATTTTGTGCTGGTTCTTTCAAGGCTTTTTATTAAAATTTAGGAGTTATTCTCTTGGAAGCTGCTAGATGCTCAATCAAAGAAAGTTACTGTGAAATGAGCTGCTTTTTGGAAAAAAAATGGAGTTAGCTTGTTTGTAAATTAAGCCGTTGTGCCTTTCGTATTAACTATACCTACAATAATGTGTTAGTAATAAAATATGAGACATTTAAGTTACAAGAAAATCGGAAACAATTAGTCAATGCCGTTTCCTGAAAGAGGATATCAACTGTATAATATTTCAAATCAATTTTAGAATAGTGACTGAGACAATGAGCGAGCTATAATAATGATGATGGTCTTAAAGCAGCTGCAAATGAGTTCGGTGGCTTTTTTAGCAGCCATGAAGCATATTTATTGCATACTAAAAAAACGTTAGGGAGCCAAAACGACTTTTTAAATTACATTTAATTTATTCACCGCACATTTTGTTCTAACCACTCTGGCTAAGGAAAAGAGGTGGTATCGGTTAAAAATTATATGAAAAGTCAAAAATTAATGGATTTTCCCTGCCGTTTTAAAATAGCCAAACGTGAATAAATTTAATAATTTTCTATAACCTATAATTAAAATCGATGTTCTATAATTTCGAATTAGAATACCAAAATAGGGCACTGTTATGGGCATATATTTGCCCTGCTAAGACTAGTTGTCCTAACTGCTTAAAGGTAGTTTTGCATTTTGTTACTATTACATACACTTTTGTTCTAAGTTCAGTTAGAGGGTATTAAAGGTTTTCAAAAAATGTCCTTTATTATTAATATCTGTTATACTATTTTTGTGAAATTTGGCACACGCTTTCTATTCATCAAGAGGCATTTTACGATGTACAACATGTTTTTTATTCCGACCAGTGGCGTTCGTGTGAGAATTGTCCTCCGTATTTTTGAAGAAAAGAATGGTACGCACTTCATTTTTTTAAATAAAAATTATTTTTGAAATTCTCATTTCTGGCTAAGCAAATATCACAAAGATTTTATACATTTATATCTGAAATTGCTCCTGCACAATCCATTCACTTATGAAGTTCTTCGTGAATTTATCACGAATTCTTATTGATCTGTAAAATTTTATATCAATTCGAATATCCAACATTTAAATTTTTCTAAAAAGTTGGATTATGTTTACAAATTTAAAAAATTAAAATACAGTTTTAAATGTAGGTATATTTATTCTTGGTATTGATGTAAATAGACTATTTTATTTAACGATTTGATAATAAAACGTGACATTATTTTATTTTGTTTTTTGAAATGTATAAAACGAATGGAAACTATATAACCTCAAAATGTTCAACCTATTTTTAGGGTGTCAGGTTGATATCTGATATACGATAGAATTGCCAAAATCCTTCATAAAGTTCGTGACAATGCGATACCAAAATCCGAGCTTGAAGAAATTCTCGAATTAATTCATGAATAAATTCATGTTCATTCCAGTTCATGTTCATTAAAGTTCACAGGTTCATGAAGAACTTCACAAGTGAAAGGTGAAGGGATGTCACATTGGCGTTGTTTTGAGATTATTGGATTTTTAACTTTTGAGGCCAAATTACTTCGAGAAGCCAGGACTTATAAAAAGGGCAATTCATTTTTATTCAGCAACATAATATAATAATTTACTAATTGCTAACTAATATTAATATTAAATCTTTGAAACAGACGAAAAAATTAGTGTTGGGAAAAAACAATGATTTTAATAATCGACTGAATCGCTCGTATTTGCAGTTTCAAACGTATTAAAAGGTATTGGTAGCATATACTGCTTTCAAATTTATCAGATATTTATCTGTTACGTTGCTTTAACAGTATATGTAAGTTTTGACGACATGTGCAGATACGCCCCTTTGAATTAACACGACCGAGTAAGTAAATATACATTTTCGTATTTGTGTAAAATATAACATCACTTTTCCCAAAACTGGTTCATGAACAGCATAATTGAAATATATTTACTGTTTCTATTACCATGTCAATTGAACCCTCCATGTATGCCGTCGTATTTCAAAGTAGCGGACTCATATTCTGTCCTACTTTAAAGTTCTAGCAAGAGAAGGGAATTTTCTTGCACTTGATTTTGTTGGCGGAATCTCTCAATCTGATTTATCTGGTACATTTTCAACATTATACACCCTGTAAATATCGCCAATGAAATCGTACAAGTACAAGAAGTATAAGTGGTACAGCGCCAACGAACACCACACCTTACAGTCCTATCGTCCAGTTTGGCAAAACAATTTCGTATATACTATACAGTTCCCATATAAAAAAGGTCTTATAAGGAATTTCTAATTAATGCCAAGGTCGAAACGGTTGTTTTCCAATCTTGTTAGCAATAACCCAAATTACAAAAGAGTGGATGATGAATAAAAGTCTGGTCCCGGGAGGGAGAGCCTTTTTGGTGGTGTTTTATTTATCCCTATCTTTTATACAAGATAAAGTGCGTGCCACAACAAATCGAAAACAAGCGACTCACTAAAGGGATAAATTTGGGTATTTCAGGAAGCTAATAATAAAACCTAATAGTAACTTTTATAGCTAAATCCGAAAAGGGAAGATAAACATTTTATATTTTAAGGGTAATTTTAATCGTTAATTTTTGGTAAAATTATGGAAAAGAAACATCAGAACATTATAAACAGCATAACTATTGCTTAAACTTTTTTTACGTGTATTCGCACAACCGATATATTATATTAGGAAGCACATTGAGCAAATGTACATATGTATAAATAAATTATTATTTACAACAATGTATGTAATAATGACATTTCATCTATCTTTGACAGGTGGAAAGTTGACAATTTTTTACTTGTACTTTCTACCCGGGTGGAAAGTGTTTACTTTCCACTCGGGTGGAAAGTAAATTAATATATTGTTTAGTGACATGGAAACCATATTCAAAAAATGATATTTGCCATCTTGATGTGTATTATTACCTACGTTATTTTACCACCTGCGGTTATTTCAAATTTCCGTCTAATTTTTCAATGGAAAACTCAAAATGACATTTATCTTTTATTAATAATTTTAATTCAAAATAATAAGTGGATGTTAGATTTGTTGTAAATAAAATAGTATGCAAAGCTCGGTGAAAAGTTTCATTATTGTCTGGACATTTAGTTAACTACCGACTCTCTCGGCAGGAATGAAACACTTTCCACCTCGGTACGTAATATACTATATTTAATAAAAGAATGTTGGTTCAGACAGTCAACGGTTTGGTTCAATTGTAATATTCGTTCCTTTTAATAACTGATATTACAATATTATATATCAATTACCTTTGTTTTGTCAGTAATTACACACGGTAAGTTTCTATGACCGTATCACCAAGCAAGAATATGTCCAAGTTGATTGAGTAATAGTTTTTTAGGATAGTTCAGGGGCGGATGTTCCGGTTGGGACTTTGAGAGATTTCCCGAAGGGCCGGATATCATCGGACCGAAACAATCTGGGTGTGTGGCTTGTTGAGTAAAGAGTACATGTGCGTTTAAAAATCAGGCCGTGCCGGACCGGTCTAGTCTTTCCCATCCGCCCCCTGGCTATAGTTCCGATGAAGTCAACTCAAATTAGATTTCCGGTCAATACGGAAGTATCCTCAAGAAACCCTCATATATAAATAGAGTTTTTTCCTTTCTCCCTTTATCAAACTTATCCTTAGATGCGTTTCGCCCTTGTTACGGCTCATCAGTAAGGCTCGAGTCTATCAAAGGGAAAAAGGATCTGTCAGCACACCAGGTGCACCGGACGAACTTCGTAAGGAATATAGATCTCGTTGCGACATCTCGCGGTGCATTAGCCTGCCGCATGCAGCATCTTATAAAACACCAATGCAGAAGGTCTGTTCTGTTAAAACAGAAAACATAACAAATGCATCTCTCAACGGTTTAGTGTCCGTAACAGAGAATAAATAGAATTTGTTTCCTTTTTCCCTTTGTCAAACTCATCCTCTGAATTGGTCTTCTATCAGACTGCATTGGGAAGGCCAATGCACCACCAGATATCGCGACGAGATATATACTCTCGAAGTTCGTCCAGTGCATCTGATAGTGCTGAGAAATCATTTTTCCCTTCCCCAGCGTGTGTAAATGGCCAATAGAGTACTGGACCCTAACCGGAGTAGCAAATTCCAAGATTGGCCGAATATAACATTTATACATAAAGACAAAATTCATATTATTGTGGTTCATACAAAGTTCCGTAAATCTGTGTTCACACATATAGTTTTACTTGACATTTTAGGTCTTCAAGTAAGACTGTCAGTCAAAACTATTTTAATAGATCCGTTAACACATGAGGTTTCACCTAACGTTTTAGATCTTCAAGTAAGATTGTCAGGCAAAGCTATAGAAACGTGTCTAGATGCCTCGTAAGATGAACGTCTTGTCTGAAAACAAAGTCAGTGTCCCTCGGTTTTCTCTCTGGTCTTCATTCCATTCAATTAAAACGTCCGTTATGCTGTCCACACCTATGTTGTAACTGATTACTTGACTTTTAACTTGAACAAGTAAATCGTAAGATAAAGACTTCTATTAGACCCTTGTTGTAACTGATTAGTTGACTTTTAACTTGAACAAGTAAATCGTAAGATAAAGACTTCTATTAGACCCTTTCCACACCTAATGTCTGATATGTTTTACTTGAAGGAGTAAAACGTTTACTTGAACAAGTAAAACGTTTACTTGAACAAGTAAAACGTAAGGTCCCTGTCCACACTTCTTTTAACTGATACGTTTTCCTTTGAACAAGTAAAACTTCATGTCCGAAGACCACTTAAAGGTATACGACACGACGCACTCATGTACCATCGTGCCGATAAAAAACTAGGACAGCAAAATTTCTTATTTTCTCCTTGAATATTAGGAATTATTTACTGTCGAGTCTGTTACCAGTAAAATGTCATATACAAATTTTACATGTCAACATAGATTGTCACTTTATCGTTAAGTTGTCAAGCACATTTGTTTTTAAAGTATTCCACAATTAACCCCCCAGCAAAAGGCTATTATCTACAGTCGGTTGCGAGATGGTGCTTTTATTAGGGATATTGCAGGCGAACTTCTTATTATTTTGAATTAAAATTCTTAATAAAAGATAAATGTCATTTTGACTTTTCCATTGAAAAATTAGACAGAAATTTCAAATAACCGCAGATAAAATAACGTAGGTAATAATACACATCAAGATGGCAATATCATTTTTTGAATATGGTTTCCATGTCACTAAATAATATATTATTTTAACAACAGAAAAATGCTATTAGATGAGGAATTTGATTTTGCCGCTACTCCATCAAAAATTCGAGAAGCAGCAAAAATAGTAGAAGATCTTCTGCCAACTAAAGCCGCCCGAGATATGACAAGGCATATAACTGTTTCAAAGAATGGTGTACGGGAAACAAAGAAAATATCAACGATTTGGTCACAATATTCAATGCTGAGGACAACTCTATCAATTAGGGAAAAAGTAGACATATCTAAATACGCAAAGCTATTAACATTTTAAAAAAGTGTGTTCGTATATTATTTCGAGATATCGATTTAAAAAAAAAATACAAAAAATTAGTTACTTTCCACCCGGGTGAAAAGTAAAAGTAAAAAACGTCAACTTTCCACCTAGACCTAGTGAAATTTAACAAAACCTGTCAACACTGTATTGATAGCTCGCATTGTAAAGTCTCTTCTTTCGCAGAGTATGAAAATTCCCCTACAGTGGTAGAAGGAGAATCGAATTAGGATACGAAAAGGAAATATGTTTAATCTTTAATTAATTTTCAGCTGGTATATTACGTTATTTTTTCTGACCATTAGACATCTTATTATAATAATTGTTTGTAAAACCTATTTTGTTACCATTTCAGCAAAATTAATGTTCACAATAATAAAGGAAACAAATTTGTTAAAAAGACGAGCGGGCACATGTTCAATTTTTATTTTAATGTTCATTTCCTTAATAGCGAGTCTGGCTGTTAAACCACCAAGGGTTTGAACAAATGCATCAATGTCGCGTTAAAAGTAAGATTAGTGCTAAACTTGATTTTTGAAACCTACGTTACGCCATTATCTTAATAAAAGAAAAATTTCCTGTTCTGGTTCGATTTACCTTCAAAATCCCCCAGCGTATATCCCGTTCCTTAATGGAGAAATAAACTTTGGCCTATAGGGGGATAAAATTTTATATTATTTAGGTATTGAGTTAAAATTTTAATAAATGCATATTTTAAATAACTTTTCTTGCATAATTTGTTTTTATTTAGTTATTTACGATGAGTTAAAAAGTATCATTTTGGGAGAAGGAAAATTTGATAACGAACGTAGCGATTGATCCAATCAATCCTTCGAACAATATTAAAACACCTTTAAAGCTGGGTCCAGACCAAATGAGTGAGTAAGAGCGAACCAGAGCAAGATTATCATTTATATGAATGCTCACGTGATGTAAACGGATTGTAAAGCATTCGACATACAAAATCCTGTGTGTCTAAGGACCGATATTTCAAAGTCACCTTAAGAAGGTACGGAATGGCATAAGTCATCCTTAACACAAAATTGACAGTATATTAAAGTTCTTTGTAACAAATTATGGGTAGTTTGTTCCTGGGTCTCGGTCACCTTTGAAATGAAAATCCAATTTTCAGTTAACGTTTCGGTTCACTTTATTTAACCATCGTCAGAACTATTTTAACAAAAATAAAAACGACGTGTAAACAAAATTAAAAAGAAGCAACCTTATTTGATGGGATTTAAAAGCAAAATTCCTATTTTATGTTAGAGTTAATCTTGTTTAGAACGAAAAGAAGAAAATATATAAATGACAGAATGGACATACCTTGTACAATTCTCACCCACTTACACTAAGATAGCATTTACAATAACATTTTGTCACGTTGTTTAATGGATGTGAACTAAACTATTTTAGCAGTAGGGTAGGTTAATATTTAGTTACAATAAGATAGAAGGTATACATATTTAAATAATTTACATTTTGGGTTTTTGGCTTGTTTATACCTTTACAATAGGGTTTAGAAATTATTATATTAAAATTATTTGGTGCCATCAGTGTTCCTTTTATGATGGTAAAAATTTGCATTTAGTTTGATGTAATTATATTATTGTTATTATGGTTTTTTTTTTATATGAATCATTTCTTTGATATTGCGTTTTTTGTAATTTGTCTCGTAATCTAATACTTGAACTTCGTCGAAATTAAAGTTGTGAAGGTAATCTAATGAGTGTTTTGATAGTTCTTTTTAACTCCACTCAACGTTTAATTGTTCCCCTAAAATTAATTTTAAACATAGTTTTTAAGGTTTATCATATCGCTAATGCTACATTAGCTAAGGTCTAACTTAAGTTAACACTCAAGTTTCGGCCCTTAGCAAATCTTCTTTAGATATTATGCCACTCCGTAGTGATTTGTGCCTTACAAAAGGTGGGGTAGAAACTATTCTAGAATATATTGTTTATGTATTTTTTTTAATGTTTCTTGCGGTTAATTACATAATAATTTTTAACGAATTGTTGTAAAGTCAAATTAAGCTCATTTCCATACCACTATAAGGTGGAGCCAAATGGCGCGCTTTTTTTTTTATTGTGGTATCCCCAGCAGGCCTAATCCACATATTAGCCTTTATAATTACTTATAGATAATGCAACATACCTCTTCTTAATAGATTAGAATTTTCTTCTCCGTCCTCAATATCATCTTCTACTACTACACTACTAGGGAGTATTATTCTCCTTCATACGTTTAGTGGCACGCTTCTTTGTTATTTTGTATGGTGGCGACTTGGAAAAAGCAACCTTGGAAGCAGTCCGCTATCAGTCTTCCCTAAAATCAATAACGAAAAATATCCTCAACCTGGGTTCATTGCCACCAACGAAGGATGTAACATAGTATCATGCATTTAGAACATACCATCAAATTCAAAAGTGGCATGGAATGCAAAAAAATGGGGAAGACTGAGGATGGAAACGTGGTATAAATAGTCTTGCTTCCGTAAGAATGACAGTGATACCAGTCTCCGAAAGGTTGTTGAAATGCATGCAAATGTAAAAAGAGTGTGAAGGAGCATGTACTTATGCAAAAATGCAACAGAGGTTTGCATCAAAAGCGAGTACGAAACTGAGAAAATTTTATCCGCGGAAGTTATCAAGAACAAAGGTGATGAGTTCGAAGATGACGAAGACATAAATCGGCCCGGACCATCTAGAAGAAGAGAATCCGAATCTATAGAGGACATCTCTGTTGAATTATCTATAATGTAACTGCAAATTCTAGTAAATGGATTAAGCCTAATAGGGGAACACATCATTTTGAATTATGAGCTTGATTTGACTTTACAACAATTCGATAAAATTTATTATAATTATATAATAAATAGCCAGGAACTATAGAAATTACAGAAAAATGAGTTTAATGGCTTTTTTTAAACCTTGATGTTTCTACCGGTGTATCTCGCTAAATATAGACAATGGACAAATACGTATATCACTCATTATACAACTTTGTCTCTAATCTTAAACAAACACAAAAAAATTAATTGTTATTTAAAACTTATTAAATAATGTTAGTAGGGTACAATGTGCCAATACCGGTCTTTGGGTAATACCGGTAACTGCAATTACTGCTAAACTATTAGGTTTGACAACACCACTATGAGTACACAGAGTCACTCTATCTTTCAGCCTACCGAAAATTCTTCAGTTCGAGTCATGTGTGCGAAATGATGATGTACACGGAATTTTTATCTAGTAGTTACGGTAAGTAAAATATACGTTAGGCCATTTTCTATTAATATTTTTAAATAAACTATTACAATAAAATGTTAATTTTTATATGTTTTGTTAACCATAACAACCATTTGACTGGAATTACCTACTCAGTCTAACTAATTACTTCTAAAATTAGGAAAGCGAAACAAAAAAGTTCAACCTGGGCCTTGCCAAAAGTTGTATTATTGCAATATACTTTGAGAGTATCTAAGCCATCAAGAAGGAAGCAAAGAACAATAAGATAAAGCAGCACTCTAAAATTCTTGCATCTACACCAATGAAACAAGAGTTAGAAGAGAGAGAAAAGAAAGAACAGGAACAACAAAGAAAACTGAAAAGGTTGTTTCAAATAATAAACTTCTGGTTACAAAAGAGAAGTGTTTGATTCAATTAAAATGAAGACGAGGATATTACGAAGAAAGATGCCTAGTATGTATGGATTAAGAAAAACTAATTAACTGTGGTTGAGATGCAGTATTTGTGGTAGGTGGGCGCATGCTGAGTACAGTGGCTGGGACAGAGCAGACGGCTATCTGCGATGAATGCATATTAAATTGAGTTACCATTTTTGTGTTATCGAAAGTTTCATAAGTTTGTCCCTAATTACAGATATTTATGATACCAAGTAATAAAACCTTATTTTTGGTTAAATAACAGTGTTTATACCATTTTATTACCTTTGTTATATGACCGGCATTTAACACATCTTTAACTTTTATTTTTTAACCATTTTAACATTTTTAATATACTGGGTTGTCCAGAAGTCCTGAATAAAATTAATATGGCCTTAACCTGTAAGTTTGGGGAAAACGCTCGGATACGTCAATTTAGTTTTATATAATATGCTCACATTTTGACGTTATTCATTTGTTTTTTTATATGCATTTGTCAAAGATATGACGATATGGATCTTTTTTTTAAATAGAAACATACCGCTTGTAATACATCATTTGAAAGCTAGTATCTCGTACAGTATGTTCATAAATTTTAGCTCGATTCTGTCAAGCTATTTCAAAATGGCGACTGTTAAAAGTTTTTAAAGAATCTCTATTTAAATAAGCGGAAATGATAAATCATTGATGGTTTTTTTTCACAATGTCACAAAATGTCAGAACGTGAAACAATGAAGATAAGGTAAAAAAACCATCAATGATTTATCATTTCCGCTTATTTAAATAGAGATTTTTTAAAAACTTTTAAGAGTCGCCATTTTGAAATAGCTTGACAGAATCGCGTTAAAAGTTATGAGCATACTGTACGAGATATTAGCTTCCAAATGATATATCACAAGCTGTATGTTTCTATTTAACAAAAAGATCGATGCCGTCATATCCTTGACAAATGTCTATAAAAAAACAAACGAATAACGTCAAAATGTGAGCATATATAAAACTATATTGACGTGTCCGAGCGTTTTCCCCCAAAGTTACAGGTTAAGAGTATATTTGTTTTATTCCGGGCTTCTGGGCAACCCAGTATAATATAGTATAATAAATGGGAAAAACTAATAATCCCTATACCTAGGTGCAAAATACCCGTATGTGTCGAAATCTAATTCTATCTAATACTTAGACACATGTATATTATTATTTTTTATTTTTATTTATATTATCTATATTATAATTCTATGTGAAACGCGTTACTGAAACATTCCCACAATCCTTATTGATTTAGTGAATTACTGAAAAAGTATTGAAAACTTTTCTATATTCCGATAAACATACTGATTACACTTTTTACAAAAAGTTTTATATTTTTAACTGATTTTATATTATCTGGGAGTAAATTTAATGATTTTAGTAATCCATAAACTTTTTATTGGCGGTTGTTACATTTTTTGGTCATTTAAATTTGTTATTTAGTCCTTGTTTCGATAGAGTGATCTACATAGTTTAGCTTGGTCTTACACTGATAAACAAAATTGCAGTATCCTCCAAAAACAATAGATTTTCTTCTTTTTGAATAAAATTTTAAGAATATATTTTTGTATTCTATTTAACTTATTAAGTACTGTGCCATAGGCACTACCCCATACAATTATTCCATATCGTATTAGCGACCCCACAAATGCTTTATAAATCATGATCATCACCAATGTTTTCTCTTTTAGAAATTCCCTTAATATATAAAATTAGTGTATGAGTCTACGTATTTTATTAGAATCATAGTCAATATGTGGACTCCACTTCATAAATTGGTCAACCAGCGCACCAAAATATTTTGTGTGGGTTACCTACTTCAGCAATTCTATCAATACCGATAGTAATATCTGTAAACTTGGGATGACCAGCCCTTGTTAATGAAAAAGCTATGTTATGTATGTTTTATTTAGATTAATTGATAGTTTATAAATTTCCAACCAATTTAAAACATTCTATTGTCTTATTTTTAACTTCTTCCCAATCTTTATCAGTAAATATTATAGCCGTATCGTCAGCATAAGATAAAACTGCACCTCCTATTATTTCTGTTAAAAGAGCATTAAGATAAATGATGAAGAGAATCGGGCCTAAAACCTTTCCATGAGGAACACCAATTTTGATCACCCGTCTCTCACTCAATTTAACCATTTGTGGCAGTTAAAAGTGGCATGTATTTCCCATATCCGTTAATAATGCCGGTCAAAGTGAAAAAATTGTATTTTGGTTTATTACAAGTGAATGGGATATTTTAAAAATTAATGGTCAATATTTATAATGCTTTTGTAATAGGTGGTAGGAGTTTTTTTTAATATTATTTGTCTTAAGTAATAGCCATTTCCACATTTTACCCCACACGACGTGAATCCCTGAACTTTTTTGTTACCTGCAGTCAAAAGAGAAGTTTGCGTATCTCTGTAAGCTCCAAAATTTAAATAGATCCTATATTTTGTTACAACTGAATAAATTTTTCTTTCAACCGCTGTATTATCAAATGGAGCAAAACTTAAATTTATCGCTCCAAAGTAATGCAAAATTCTACTTCCTTGTCGAACTCTCCTTTCGGCGCATTTAGCTTAAATGTACAGTTTTTATCGACATTTAAATAAATTGCATTTGTCAAAAAGAGTACGGTTTGGAAATTTATGTTTATGGCTCCCAAATTGCGACTCCTTTTAAAAACTATCGGAACGTGAAATTCCGCCAGCGAAATAAAATTACCGGCAGCTCGTCCAATGAATATTATTTCACATTTTATATGTAGAAGCAAAACTTAATCTGATGAGTTTTGCGCAGAATTTTAACTCTAACTGGAAAGCTTAGTTTTAGTTGGCAAGGTAAGCCCTTATCTAAGAAAACGTGTTTGACCTGTAAAATCATTTATCAATTTTTCACAATAAAATATCATATTTTATTACACAAATTTTGTGATTTTGGGAATCTATTACTATGTTTGCGACGCCACAATAAAATAAGGCAACTATAGAAGCTCAACGACATTCAAAAAATTATTATTAATACAATATATTGTAGCTATAGCAGGTTCCATCATTTGGGACTGTTGTGACTGTTACAATTTTTACCCATTTCATCCCAAGGGTAAAAATAACTAAACAACCGTCACTGTTTCTAAATACCCTTTATGTTTAAACCTCTACAAGAACATTTCTTCTAATTTTATTAAAAAAAATTTTCACTTTACAAAAAAACATAGTGGTGCGTAAGAACAATGAAACAAAATGTTTTTGTAACATACTTAAACGAACATAATCCTACTATAACCGCAAAAAAACAAATTTACATTATAAATAAGTAAAAATACGATAATCAAATCAAATAATATTATATGTATAACAATCTATATATGAAACTTTTTTTTGTGCATAAACGAACCACTGGTAAGAAACACCATAGATTTTTTTTACCTTTGATGATAATTTTCAAAACATGACACATGAAAATGTACGTTGCATCTTCCACAAATATAAATCGTATGGCTATGACTCCTATGACACACCCTGCATCTCTTTCGTACCCTAGCATGAGAAATAAGGTTATGAAATTGATTATCAAATCTTCGAAAGGAGGACGAACATTTCTAATATTTTGTAATTTTTCAGTTTTTATTAGGCGTAAGGTTATATGACTTAAATTCAAACTGGGACATTTTTGTATCGTTAACATACAATTTTCAAGCATTAACTACTAGAGAATTACAAAATAGAGGCCACCAGCAAACCCGAACAAACTCTACATCTGTAGTTGGCAATCCCATTATCGTGGAGGTCTACTCGCCCCATAAATTTATTATATTGGGCGATAACGTTGGGTTGAGTTACAAATATCTCTTCCTTTTGCTTCCTATCATAACGCTTTACTCTGGTTATTGGTTTCACGTTATGCACATTATTTCAAGCTGTGACTGTTGAATTGTCGTTCCAACGTACCATGGAAATCTTAGATTCATTATCATATGCACAATCAAATGAACCCTGTTCTTTTTTAGAAAATATTTTTTACATTCAAGTGGGCAGTTATTTGTTCTGTTTTCTCTTATAGTTCCCGTGGAAGAAAAACCAGCATTTTTTAAATGAATAAAAAGTTTATAGGACGAGAAATAATTATCAAAAAAAATTGATATGAGAAAAGGTCTTTCTACTACGGCCAACGAGCTCATCACAACGTCCCCACCAAGGCCGAGTTTTGAATGGCATGTATTTTGAGGTGCTGCATATAGAATACTATAAAATAAGTACCCATCCGAAGAACAAAGGCACCAAACGTACCGGTTTTCTTTTGATAAACATTTTATATGAATGTCTACCAAAATATGGAACCATTTGCTCATCTATGGATAAGTTATAGGGAAAAATACTGCACTGTAAAACTTGCAAATCTTCGCTACACATTACGTATTCTAGAAGTGCTGCGTTTTCGCACCACTGTTTTTTTCATCGATAAACGTTTAATATTTATTTTCGATACAAAATAATAATTAATTACTTTTAAAGCTATATACATATGTATATTTGAGCTTTGATAAGTTAACGTTTATCTATATAGTAATTTATTTAAAACTATTTTCTTTAACGAAGAACAACGGCAGAAAATTCTAACAAATATTTCATATATTTACGGTTCATATTAAAATTATTTAAAAAATCAATTAAGGTGTAGAATAATTTTTTTTCTTTTATGCTATCATGTCAGAATATTGTTTTGAATAAAAATAATTGCAGATATTTTTTCTATAATAATGAAAAAAATATATTATTAGTTTGGTGTGTTTATGCACCACTGTGAAGAAATGGGTTAAACCAAAGTTATCATTATCAAAGTTAATAATAATGAATTTAAATTTGAAAAGAACGCAAGGGACTGCTTTCACGTAGAATTTATCAGGCTAAGCAGAACAACTATCCACATGGAAAAATGTCAGTGGCGTACCACTTTTCTGTAAGAATTATCATATGACGTTGGCAGGAACGACACTGGTGGATCGATAACATTTTTTTCTACGAACACATAATAATAGCCATATTGTGCAATCAATAACGAGTACACAATAACACCTATTTCATACAGGTTTGCATTTCCATCAATCTAGCGATATCGAAATGAACACGAACAATACTTCAATGAGCTCATTTCGATACAGTTGTAAAAACACATTATGTCGAGACAAGACCGTCTCGCTGACTATTGGCCCTGGCAACAAAGCACGCGTCTATCACATCATTTGACGTGTAGTTTTCTATAATTGTGATTAATATTTGTGCGCTTTTACCTGTTAAAATAGAAAATATGAACGAAAGTGATTCGGAACATTGGCTTCGTTAGAAAGTTTTGTAGACGTGTGACAATAATAAAATGGGATATTTTATAAACTTAAACTCAAAGTATACAACTAAATTTGGTCAATATAGTAAATACTAGGAAAACTTATTATCCAGAACTTTTAAAACGATCCCGGTTTTACGACCTATATACAAAAAGTATCTCCATATTTATTTTAAGGAACATTAATTAGTATGCTTATTTGCGTTTTAATGGTATTCTACGGCTGTAATGCCAAATATGCAATAATTTAATAGTAAAAAATTAATTAAATTAAAAATTAAAAATTATTTTTGTCAATAAATCCGAAAAATCTAGTTTTAATTTAATTTCTAATGGTGCCTAAAATTTCTTTATAAATTTGTTCGTATAGCAGCTTCGGATCCGCTATATTAGATTTCTTCTTCGTTTGACTTCGCTGCGATTAAGAGAAATATTTTCGAAGACATTATCCCACTGCGGCTTGTACGCAAGTTTCATCATCGTGCTAAATTACTATCATTTCGAGCTTGTTAAACAATATACTATATTTTTATGATCAAACACAGGTACTAAACGAAGAATCCTTTAAGGCACTGCGAATAAAGTGATTCAAGTCGGTTTTGAATCGTTGGAGGTAATATTCGTTTGAGAACACGACCACAAGGACTACATCCATGAAGGAATTCTTAAATATTGAAGATTGAGGAGTACTAAGCTGAACCACATATGGATGGGAGGTAGTAGTTCGTCCTGGTTTGTAGAACATTTTACATGGCAATATCTGTAACAGACAGTCAAACCACCAACATGTCTAGGCTATCTTCTCCTCAGCTTCTCTTCTTTATCAGCTCGTGGTCTCCGATCATACGAATGTCCCCTCTTTCGATAGAATCCAGTAGCCGAAGAGTATGTTTGGGTGCAGAGCTCCAGACATGAGAGCAGTTCTCTAGTAATGGTGTAATCTGGGCTTTGTATAAGGTCAGTTGCTGAGGTGTGTACAACTTTTTGGTCCGGAAGATCTTAGATTTGGGGGCGGGTAACGGAAGTTACAGTTAATTTTCGTAAATCAATGATTAGGAATATGTATACAGTACATATATATATACAGGGTGTCCCATAACTAATGGTACACAGGATTGCGATTTGGCCATACTTAGTTTAGTTCAATAGCTGGTAATAACCGAGATACAAGGTGTCCAAGTAAAAATTTAATTTTCAATTTTCCTAAATAACTTATTTCTTTTTTTTTTTTTTTTTTTTTTATCTTTGAGGGTTGATTTATTGTTTATTTATTGTTTATTGTTTCAAAATATTTACAATTTACAATTACAATTTTATAATCAGATAAGTATTAGATGAAATTGTCATTGTCCTAGCACCTAGACGCAGAGCGCCTGTATGTGCATCTACATAATATATATTAGTTTATTGCTTATATTGTATTATCTGTAAAACACATGAAACTATTTACTAATGCTAAAAAGAACTTGATTCTCTATATAGTACCAGAGTGATTTAAAAAAGTTTTTTAAACAGAATCAGATTTCTCCATACGAATGCTTTCGACCCTTCGGAAAACAGTTTTGGCTTTACAACATTTTTTACATCAGGTGGTAACAAGTTGTATATTTTCGGACCCAAGATGTTGATTGATCGTCTATAGAATTCGCTATGGCATTTTGGAACCTGTAAAGGCTGACCAGCCTGACCGCGGGTGTTTTGACAATGTGACGCAACAGGTTGCACATTGAGGTGTTTATGAATGTAGCAACCTACTGAGTTGAAGAACAGAACACTCAAATTCACGGCCGTCTCATTATATAGCAAGTTTGTAGGGTAAAGGCGGTCTTTTTTATAAATTATTTTTAGAATTTTACTTTGAACTATTTGTAAGGGCCTAATGGCATTTTCATACATTGCACCCCAGACGGCGATACCATAGGTCAACAATGATTCCACCAGACTCCGATAAATCGTGATCAACATGTTCGATGATAGGATATTTCGAAGAATATAAAACCTATATACTAGAAATCTAATTTTTTTTGTTAGATATTCAGCGTGGACATTCCACTTCAAAAAGCAATCAATCATTACCCCAAGGTATTTTGTGTGGGCGACCTCCTCAATTTTTTCGTTTAATCCTATTTCTATGTGGCTGAAAGAAGGACGATTCACATCAATTTTTGTGAGCGCTAAATAATTTGTCTTTTTGACATTAAGGGTTAATTTATGTATATTAAGCCAGTTCTTAATTTTTTTAAGTCCTTTTATTGTGTTTATTTTCGCTTCTTCCCATGAGGAGCCACTGAAAATAATGGCTGTGTCATCTGCGTATGACACAATTTTACCTCCAACTCTTATGTTATTTATTGAGTTGATATAAAGATTGAATAAGATTGGCCCGAGGACCGTTCCTTGTGGAACGCCTATATTAATAGTTTGCTCATCACTTAAGGTTTCTCGTATTTTAACCTGTTGTTGGCGTCCAGTTAAATAGCTCTCGAAGACCCTCCACACCGTTCCCCTAATTCCACTATGTTCAAGGACTTCCAGTAGTATTTTATGGGAAACGGTGTCGAAAGCCTTCGCAAGGTCCAGGAACACCACCAAGCATTTTTTATTTTGGTTAATTATATTTGAGGCTTCACTAATCAGACAGCACATTGCGTCCTCGGTATTACGGCCTTCTGTAAAACCGAACTGAGTGTCCGACATAAGGTTATTTAATTTGATAAAATTTGTTAGTCTGACTTTTAAAGTCCTTTCAAAAAGTTTCGCGAAATTGTTAATTAAGCTTATTGGTCTATAATTACTTATAAGGTTATGTTTTCCAGATTTGTGTATAGGAATAATAATAGATCTCTTAAATGAAGAGGGCACTATACCAGTCTCATATATGAGATTAAATATGTGCTGAAGGGGTTTTAGAAAATAATTATGAAACTCTTTTACAGTTTCAACCGTTATTGCATCGTAACCAGGAGAACTGTTTGATTTGAGACTCTTGATATGTTCAATGAGTTCATTTTGCGACACTGGTCGAAGGAACATTGATCTATCTATGGAATCTGGCCTAAACCGTTCCAGAACATCAGGAATCAGCCTGTTCATTTCAATTGCTATATTAGAAAAATAGTTATTGCAGAAGTTAGACATATCCAGATCATTTCGAAAACTTTTGTTATCACTGTCGACAATATTCAAAGATTCACTGGATTTTTTTCCCTGGTTGGTTGCCTCTGCTATTAACTTATAGATTTTTTTTGTGTCATGCTTGTTTTGTTCAATTCTTGTCTTGTAGTATTGCTTTTTTGTGGTATCTATTAGTTTTTTTAAAGTATTGCGATATGCTTTATATTCGGTGTCCCTCTCCACCGTGTAATGCATTTGCAATTGCTTTTTCAATCTATCTCTCTTTTTAATTGAAACGATTAGACCTTGACTTATCCAAGGCTTTATTTTTTTATAAGTTTTTTGCATCTTAATTGTTTTGCAAAGCGAATAATAACTCTGAAATTTGTCTAAGAATTTTTGATATGATAATTCGGGTTCATTTAAGTTAAGAATTTCATTCCAACTTTCATTCTTTAAGAGATCATGAAGTTTATTTTTGTTGATTTTAATGATTTTTTTAGTTGGTTCTGAAGATATGTTACCATTGTTCTGACTTGATATGTTCAATATTATTGGATAGTGGTCCGTAATATCATGAGTTATTACATATGAGGAGAAAAACATACTCTCTAAATTAAGGCCAGTCTTGACAAAAATATGATCCAGACATGTTCCGGATTGTTCTCTTGTAACAGTATTGATATAAGGTTGTAAGCCATGAGAGACTAAAGTGGTGTAATAAGTCACGACATCAGCATCCGATCCATCCAGCAAATCAAAGTTGAAATCGCCTACAATAATTTCAATATTTTTTGTTAAATTGTTTTTAAGGTACAAATCAAAGTCATCAATAAATTCTCTCTTTGACGTCGCCGGTGACCTATAAACAGCTGATATTCCATAACTAATATTTTTAATACTTAAATTAATTTTACTTACAATAATTTTTGTAGATCTTAATGAGTGAGTCGTAACCGTGGCATTTAAGCTTGCTCTTACCAGAGTCAGTACACCATCATTCCTGTTAATTGTTCCGCGATTATAGTATGTTGTAAAGCCCTGTAGCGAAAACTCTGCAATTGAATCAAGTCGAAAGCACTCGCTCAAGACTATCACATCACAAAAATACAACTGAAAGGACTGGAGAAATGACAACAAACCATCAAAGTTTTCTCTTACACTACGTATGTTAATATGAAAAACATTAAGAATTTTTTTATCAATTTCGATTTTGTCACGTATGTCCACAGCATTAAGAGTCTCCCCAGAAACGTCTGGAATTAATTCACCTAAAAGTTCAATTTGATTAGCCATCGCATTGTAGAGGTTGACCATAATTTATTTTGTTTCGCATAACTTCAACGTGATATTTATAGGTGGGGCATTTCGTATCACTAGCTTCCTGTTCTAGATCATATCCAGTTTTGTACTTAAAATTGGCCAGTTCACAGTTTCTACATTTCCTTCCCTGCTTAGTTTGAAGACGCTGACATTCTCGGCGAGGGTGTTCCATTCCACAGTAGGAACAGACTTTTTTGTTCTCGCAATTGTTGTTTTTATGATAATACCCCCAACAGTTAAAACATTGAGGGGGATTGATGTTTTCGTATACTTGATAACGCTCCCATTTAATATACACCTTTCCTTGTGACATGAGTTTAGCAAAGAGAGTCGCGTCACACTCAGCATATAACGTCTTAGTACTATTTTTGTTCATCTTTATGTACGTAATTTTAAATAACTCATCTTCACAGAAGAAATTGTTTTGATCTCTTACTGATTGCTCAATATCCTCCTTTATCATGTTCTCGTTGAAACCAACAATTTTAACTTGTGGGTTTTTTAATTTGGTCTCTTCTATTTCATAGTGGTCTTTAAGCGTTTCCTCTGCATGTTTTTTTAATTTATGTATATCAGTTGCATTATTACATTTTATCATTATGTTTCCAGTTTTCGTTGATTGCATCTTTTTGACACCAATTTTAAGTTTGGTAGGGTTAATGCACGCTTTTACATCCTCTTCTGTAGTTTCACTACTTTGTTGTTTCTTTGGTTTTATAATGATACTGGGTATGTTTTGAGCAGTTTTTGATCCAATGATTCCGGCGCAGGCAGTCACATTTGCGTACGTCTGCGTAGAGAATGGTCTCTTTAAATTTGTATCTACATTGCTCTTTAGGCTGTTAATTTCAGTTTTCAACTCAAGTATTTCATTTCTCATTAGCGATATCACTTCACAAAGCTCCTTTAAGGCACCTAAGTTTTTCTTACAAGAACAGCATATCAAGGCTAAGCGTCTGTTCTGTAATGGCATGCATTTTATTTCAGACGGTGATAAGCTAGCGCATTTTTTGTGAACTTTAAGCAAACAGACGTCACATACATAAGCAGAATCACGTACGGGCTTTTTGCAATTAGGACATTCATCCTCAACATGCTCCTCATCTTCCGAGTCCAGTCCTGTATCAGCTAGAGGCATATTTTATTATTTTTACTTGTTTATTTACATTGTTTACCTTTAGCACTCTAAATGAATGAATCAATATTTTTGCACAAAATTTTGTGACTAGGGTTTTTTTGGGGAAAGGAATTTGAATTTATTAATAATTTTGATGTAGATTGTAGGGGGCGCTCTTTGCGGTACCCTGGATACATAAAAAGAAGTGTAACTTTCTTGGACCTTAGAATAATTATGTTTTTATTAAAAATATCAGTTTTTCCGTCATTTTTAAGCAATAAAGGTACACTTTGTAAATGTCGCTCCGACTAACCGTTTTCGAGATATTTTCAATTACAATTTCTAATGCGCCCGTTTAAATTGTGATTTGTAAATGTGGAATTTGTCGCAGTAGGCTTTGGTAAAAACAAATACAATGAAAGCACTTTGCAACCTCATTTCTGTCAAAGTTTATTTTCATTTGTCAGCATTGTGGGTATTTTTAAGGAGTTTTTGAAGATACTGTTATCAAAAATTAAAGTAAAAATGCCGCGACATAACTGTTTTCTAACGGAGAAATGCGAGACATGGGATGTTTATACGCACAAGAAAATTTTAACAGACGCAGGGCACGTCGCGGTATTTGGAAATGTATCCAAATAGAAGGCAGCCAGATTTTAAAATTTTTAGAAGTTTATATGAAAGACTGGGAGAGACAGGGTCCTTGCGTCCAAAACGTAATAGTGGAGGATCCTGTTTCTCCCAGTCTGTCGTATAGGCTTCTAAAAATCTTAAAGTCTGGCTGCCTTCTATTAGGATACATTTCCAAATACCGCCGACGTGCCCGCGTCTGTTAAAATTTTCTTGTGCGTATAAACATCCCATGTCTCGCATTTCTCCGTTAGAAAACAGTTATGTCGCGGCATTTTTACTTTAATTTTTGATAACAGTATCTTCAAAAACTCCTTAAAAACACCCACAATGCTGACAAATGAAAATAAACTTTGACAGAAATGAGGTTTCAAAGTGCTTTCATTGTATTTGTTTTTACCAAAGCCTACTGTGACAAATTTCACATTTACAAATCAAAATTTAAAGGGGCGCATTCGAAATTGTAATTGAAAATATCTCGAAAGCGGTTAGTCGGAGCAACATTTACAAAGTATACCTTTATTGCATAAAAATGACGGAAAAACTGATATTTTTAATAAAAATATAATTATACTAAGGCACAAAAAAGTTACATTTCTTTTTATGTATCCAGAGTACCGCAGAGAGCGCCCCTTATAATCTACATCAAAATTATTAACAAATTCAAATTCCTTTCCCCAAAAAAACCCTAGTCACAAAATTTTGTGCAGAAATATTGATTCAGAAATAAGTTATTTAGGAAAATTTAAAATTTAATTTTTACTTGGACATCCTGTATCTCGGTTATTACCAGCTATTGAACTAAACTAAGTACGGCCAAATCGCAGTATTTTTACCCAAGGAATCTGCAGTTTTCCTGTGTACCATTAGTTATGGGACACCCTGTATATATATATAAGGGAGGACACGTGCCCTCAATTCTCCCCCCCCCCCCCCAAGTTTACACCAAGTTTCTGCGAGGCTTGGAGATTGCCATAACATGGTTATGCCAAGATGCCTCCCAGATTGATGCAAAGCAAATTAATACATGAATTCAGTGGAATTGTTTCTCCTACCATGACTATATCCGGTTCTGTAATGTTAACCTTTCTCCAGCAAACTGATAATGATAATGAGAAATGATATTGATATATTTCGTTTAATTAAAACAGTTTGAAATGGCTCACCTTCACTTTATAGGCAAAACAACTTTCTTCTTAATTTCAACACCCGGTAGCAAAAAATGTAAGCCTTTGCGGGTGCACTTCTCTTCATAAAATGGCCTAAGCCAGAGGAATCACATTCTGAGGTGTAAAAATATTTTGCTGGATGAAGAACTACTCTTTCTTCAATTATAAATTTGCTCACTTTATAGTGTTAGGTCTTAGGCGGGAATACCCTGTATAAAAAATGAAAGCTTAACGAATAGGTAAATTTTGAGGTCCAATTAATTTTCAGAGGAGGAGACGACAAAAATATTACATAACAACCACCGTTTACTGTTAAAAAATGGCATGAAAGAGTGCAATTTTATCGATATGCTATTTATCTAATCCCACCATCCACAACGAACATTAAGAAATTATGTAATTAGCAGGGCTCGTGTCGTGTGTAACATTTCTGTTCCAGCCCTCTTTTATCCATTATAAACATACTGGAAACGCATGCATAAAGCGACAAAAAATAGACGCACGCCATGGGACCTTAATACACCGCCAAGAAATAAGAAGTAGTCCATACTCTGTTAAAGTATATTAAAGGAAGAACAAGAGACTGGACGAGGCGCGATAACTATTACGACCACTTTTTTTACATATGTAAAGATGACGGTCTGAACCACAAAAAAGTTTAATATAAAAAAGTGGGGTTATACTCTACATCAAAGTGGGTGAAAAGTTGATGGACATGTTTCTAACCTAGTAAATATAGCAGCAATCAACAAATGTAATATAAAAATTATATAAAAAGAAGAAACAAGCTCAAAAACATACCACACCGGCGGAGTGTCAAAAAGGACATATGAAGGGGTTAGAATTAAATAAGCTGCAACACTGTTGGTATGCGTACCAAAATATTATATTTGTAAATATAATTTACAAAGAACTATAGTTAGGATTTCTAATAAATTTAATAAAATCAAGTAAAATATATTGTAAATTTTACTCAGAACTCATTCTTCGTTAATAGCTAGGTGGGGAGCTTAAGAGGAAGCATTCTATCGATCATCAAAGTCAAGTGACGTTGAACATGGTTAGTACTTGGATGGGTGACTGCTTGGAAATAACGTGTGTTCTTCCAGTCACATATAGAGCCATAAATTATGGTTAGTATTACCATTCTTATAGTAAATTTAACTAAGTATTTCTTTCCGTGTAAGCACATTAAAAGGGCTTGAAGTCCTTTAAAAGGCTCGCATATGCCATTTTTTCAAGCACAAATTACCAAACGGTTTTCTACAGTATATTATCAAGCTGAATCAAACTCAGGTAATTGCATAATTTTAAAACGAAATTAGACCTCTCAAAGAGCATAAAGCACTGAGAGGGCGTGCAAGCTCTCAAGTCTTGCCTATCTCTAATACAGATAGCTTTTAGCTTAATTCAGCATATCCATGGTCGATTAAAAAGCGTATTTAACTACAAGAAATAGAATTGTAAGCACTTCCTTTGTATACTTGTAATATCCAAACGGAAACTACTTTAAACTGTGAACAAAATGGATAAGTAACTTTCAGGTTACCGAACAAACTTCTACGAGAGCTTAAAGACAAAGTAAAACGTGAGAAAAGTCCATCCCAATTGTCGAAGTACGAAATCCTGTAGCCAGTTAAAAGTTTTATTTCTTCGATAGTTCTATATTTATCGCCCTCTGTTCTACACTTTTATTTTAAATCCAACTTACTTCATTTCTATTTAATCGTGAAACAAACAAGTTGCTAGTTTTTAAAATGAAATTTATGTAAAAATATTCTGGGTCGTAAAGTTATTTTTATAATAGGAAATGAGCATATATCGTGAAATATAAGATTATGGAAGAGCGTATATCTTTATAATAAAAAGTTATAGCAGGGAAAATAACATTTAAGGGGCTGAAAAACATAAAATATATTTGTTTGTGTATTGAGACGTGTTTATGTCTTTAGAGCTCCTAAAAACTATTGATTTAAAATACAGGGTATCCCTGGATAAAGTTAACTATACCACTTTCTTGACCGTAAAAAGCAATTCTTAATAAAAAATTTTGCTTGTAAAAATATTAAAATTTGCAATTGGGAAATTTAGTTTCTATATACACGGATGTGAAAATCTTAAAATATACTGATTTTACCTAATAGTAAACTACGCGGAAAAAAAGCTTAGTTAAATTTACGAAAAATAGTCA
Organism: Barypeithes pellucidus; assembly: GCA_963991005.1. NCBI lineage: Eukaryota > Metazoa > Arthropoda > Insecta > Coleoptera > Curculionidae > Barypeithes > Barypeithes pellucidus. The sequence continues at coordinate 28,404,354 of OZ022562.1, forward strand.
AATTAACCATAATTTATAATTAGTGCTATTAAATTATAGCAAAATGTTAACCTAAATTTTCGGTAAAATTACGAAAATATTTTTGTAAAATTTAATAAAATCTTTTGTAGAATTTTGTAAAATCTTTTGTAAATATTTAATACATGACATTCCCAAGCGGTCGCTGTCCCAGTACTAATCGTGCCCAATGTCCTAGACTTCAGTGATCGATAGTATGTTCCTCTTAAACTCCGTCATATTGTTTGTTGGTTGGTTAAAGGCGGGGGTCGGTTTAGAAGCCCGAACTTCTACCGGCTTATCGTGTACCCCGATCTTGTTAGAAGATATTTGTTCCTTCTATGAGGTCCAGTAACCTTCTACCAAGCCTGTCATGTGTGAGGTTATCACCACGTTGTATGTTCTCGCAGATGTTTTGTCTTCTACGAGACAACGCTACGCAGCGGTATATTATGTGTGAGGCGGTTTCATCCTCCTCGCCGCAGAGTCTGCATTCAATGGATCAGTTGTTTATACCTATCCGTTGAAGGTATTTTCGCAGGTGGCAGTGGCCTGTTAGCAGACCCATCACCTGTTTCAGCTGGGGGCGCGTCTGGGTTAGCATCCCATTTGATAGTATTTTCGATGGTTTTCCAATTACGTCCCGTGACTGTATTTGACCAGGTAATCCTTGCCATCGAGATAGGTGCCGTTTTTTCGACCATCTATCTAATGTTGATTGTGTTGCCTGTTTTGAAATCCCAAAGGCCGGTTCGGGGCCCCTGCGACTTTGAGCGGATCTCACTAATTTATCCGCTTTCTCATTACCTAATCCAAGAGTGACCAGGGACCCACAAGAGGTCCACCCTGTTCACCCTGGCAGCCAGTTCTTTTAGGTTGGTGTGGCACTCCAGTGTAAGTTTTGAAGTAAACCGATTGGAGTTCAGAGCCTTAAGAGCAGCTTGGCTATTCGACAGGATGTATATCTTTTGGTTTTATTACCCCTTTTCAAGATTTTGCAGTACACATGCTTGTATGGCATAAACTTCCGCTTGGTATACTGTGTCGTAGGTCCCCAGATATTATTTATTAGGAAGATAGAAATTCGATTTAAGCCTTTCATTCTGGTAAAGAATAATTTTTACAACACTTTATTTTTGGTTGTGTTATCCCCTTTCAAGATTTTGTAGTATGCATGCTTGTATGACATGAACTGCCGCTTGGTATACTGTGGCGTAGGTCCCCAGATATTATTTATTACGAAGATAGAAATTCGAGTTAAGCCTTTCATTCTGGTAAAGAATAATTTTTACAACACTTTATTTTTGGCTGTGTTATCCCCTTTCAAGATTTTGTAGTATGCATGCTTGTATGACATGAACTGTCGCTTGGTATACTGTGGCGTAGATCCCCAGATATTATTTATTACGAAGATAGAAATCCGAGTTAAGCCTTTCATTCTTGTAAAGAATAATGTTTACAACACTTTATTTAAACTTGTACCATACATTTAAAACTATTTAACTGTTGGAGTTTTAAATAAATAATTTTCACTTTAATTCGTTTCGTATTTTAGTTATTAATTGATTTTACTAAATTTATTAGAAATTATAACTATACTTTTTTAGAAATTATGTTTAGAATATTAGTTTGGCACGGATTACTAATAAAAAATGTAATTAATACTATACTTTAAAGGAAATTTTATAATAAAATCTTTACTATAATAATTTTATTATAGTATTTTTCCATGTACCTTAATTATTAGTTTATTTTGTTTCTAAAAGTTTGATTAACTACATATATTGAGTTGTTTGTGTACTAATTACACACTCTTTAGTAGAAAAATAATAATTAAAAAAATTGTAGATGCTTTATTTCTTTGCGATGCTGAATAAGTGCAAATTTATTTCAGTTAAGAATCAAGCAGTACTTTTTGGGGGCTACTTGAATGTAGAACAGTTTGATAAACTGCCAAAATAAGAAATATCCGCATGGTATTTTTAATAGTTTTGTTTTAAAATCGGTCTAACAATAACGACAAATATGACAGTTGTTAATCCGGTAGTGTCAAACATGAAAACAGGAATGAAAAACGGCTGTTCCAATAAGAGATTTATATTAAGTAAGATCGAATGCTGTCTGTATATTAACAGGAAATGACAAAGAAAAAAATTTACTTATTTTTAGAGCTCCCCGATTATTTTTCTGGAAAGTTGTTTACAACCTACCTAATAATGTGAATTGTTTATTCTTCAAAGACTGTGAACCAAAGTCTCATTACGAATGCGCTCTTTGAGAATATCAAGCGTGCGTGGCTTCAACTGTTCACGAAATAAATTAGGAATATTTCCCCTGAAACCGTAAAAAAAGTACAGCAGGAATTTATTGATCGTCTGGGGTACTGCAGAGCTGTTAATGGCGGACACTTCCAGCATTTGCTAAAATAATTTTGGTTTAAAAAAAAATGTAATTTAGGAATCAATTTATTTTGCAATAAAGTAATATTTTAATATTTGAATGTAAATGTTTCGTGAACAGTTGAAGATAGGTTTAGGAAATTATACATGAAACATGAGTAAAATTTTCTAGAGAATCCGAAAATGCAATAATATATGGGGTTTCCATTTAAGGAAAAAATATTTTTTCTGTCACAGTTTTGTGGGACATCCTGTATAGCTACATTTTATGTCAAGATATCCAAGAAAAAAATCAACACATTCGAGCGTTGTTCCGAAAACGTCCCCATTTAATTTGTAATGAATTTATCCGTTATTAAATCACAACCCTCTATAACAAATTTATATCATACAGGGTGTTATGGAAATGACGTATTATATTTAAATCGGCAATTCCTGAGATGAAAACAAATTGAAGAAAAATATCCAAAAATGACGCTTTAATTTAATATGCCCTGTACATGACCTTATGTCAAACCAAAAATGACCACGTGCTGCCCCTGTCAGGAAGGTAAACAAAGCAACATATGTCAACAGTGTTGTCATATCTTCAGGGTAAACTCTTTAGAAAGTCAATAACCGTTTGACAGATTGTAAGTTGTTTATTTTTCAGGGTACATTATTATAAACTTTTACGTTCAGTTCAGTTCGCTAGGAAACAATCTCTGATTTATAAACTTGAACTGACTCGAACGAACCGCCGCGGAGTTTTTAAATGGTCAGGTACTTCTCATTTGTTCAATTCGAACGACACCCGTCAGATCTGGACAACTTAAAAGTTTCTAAATGCCACTTACCCTTTAGGAAAAAAAATGCAATTTTATTTAGCTTTTCGAACTTATTTAACACCAACTTAATTTATAAAAAACACCAAGTACCTAGGTAACTTGAACAAAAACAAACCGGCACAATAAAATCACATAACGCATCTAAGTACCATTCAATCTGAATTAGTATTTTAAAGTGCTACTGTGTAGACAAAAATATGCCCTTATTGTCTGAGCGGTCTGGGAAATAATGTATTTAACATCTAAAAATTTTAAAAATAAATAACACGTTGTTTCTCTCATCGATATCGGCCTGCTTCTTTAACCAGGTGATTGTGGACATCGGGCTAATATTTAAAAATACAGCATTGTCACTTTCGATGTTTTATAAGCGACTATCATAAATTGCCGAATTTCCTTATAATATTACTTTCCTGTATAATTATAGTCTCGGAAATGGCAACCGCGCTGGCTCTAGAGAGTGGAGATTTATCGTAAAGGAAAGTTTGACGACTTGTCCGAAGACAGACTAGACCATTATTTCAGAGGGAGTTCCTGTCAATTGTTAACATAATTGTTTCATTTTATCTTTAGTAAGGGGTTAATGGCCCATTGAAATTAGCGTTTTTATTATTTCTATTGCGAAATGATTAAGTGCTCTTGTTCTATGTGTGTTATTGTAAAGTGTAATTATGCGTTAGTGTTGGGGTTTAGTGATAAGCTTATTATGCACCCCACACTATCATCAGGACACGCGATGAGCATAAAGTTTTTCCTATAGAAAAAAGAACTGAAAGTGTCTGTGCCCTGGATTCCTTAATCGCGTCCTGGATTTACTTTCTAAGTAAGCTAAATATTTATTTTTATAAGGAACTAAAGTTTTACACTTTGAACATTTTGGCAACATTCTGCTTGAACATCTGTTGATTAATCAGCTGGGCAATGTAATATCTTCATATATGAATGTGCCGAGGAGTTGTGTGTGGATTTAGGGGTGAATTACCCAACTTTTTAAACGTTCGATTTAAAAAAAAAATATGTAGCGCTTCTCTAGGACACCCCATGAGTCACCCATTTAAATATAATACGTCATTTCCATAACACCCTGTATTTACATCAAGAAATTTAATGGTATCTTAAAATTACGTGCGTGTTTTTATTTTTTTTTAGTATACATATTTTTATTTTTATTTGATAAATGAACAGTTTACGTTTTTTAAATGTTTATCCTGAGATTCTGTATGCCGCTCCCTGTGTAGTCTTTCCCTTCCGTCCCTAAAGCTGACGGCGCCACTGTGCCAATGTAAAATTGGCCAACCTAAATATTAATGAATTCACAATGACGGCACCGGTGAACGAAATATTTAAAACTTTTGTTGGTTTCGGTTGTTTTTTAATACCTTTTCTTCAGCCCACAAAATTGAGGAAAGTTTAATCAGAATTAAAATGCAAAACAGTTTAATTAAGTCAGAGGAATGTAAAATAGATTGCGGTAGATGAACAACGATGCGACGCTTGGGGTTTATAAGAAAAGTCATTTACGAGAATTAAATTTACCTTGCGTCGTTATAATGCCTCGGTAGTTTCTTCGGCCTTTTTTGATTTTTAATAAACAGATTTAGATTTCTTAGCATACAATTAAATGTTGCTGGGCAATTCCGTGCTAATGAGACATTTTCAGCAGAAAAAATTTTAAAAAATATGTTATAAGGATGAGATTAAGTAACGATTAATTTGAACTACTTCTATTCTTTCCTGCGAATAGGATGGTTCCCTTAATCGGTGTCAACGTGTTTATTTTAAATGAAACACACTATATATTTTTACACTTTTTGATTCTACGCAAGATTCTAGACAGATTTCGTATATCATGTCCTATACCTAAGTATAAACGTGTTTGACATATTTAAGGATTTATGTCTAAAATGACGTTTGTGGAACTTAAAATAATTATTAATTTTTTCCTATAAGGAAGCCTATTTTATTTTAGTTGGGTTGGATTCCTTATTGAAATTGACCTGCTTTAATAGATTTTTTGTAATATATTGATAACTATTAATATAGGGTGTTCAAAAAATAAGATTAAAAATAAAATTGAATAAACTGCAAGAAATCCGCTTTTTCAAATGGAAATCCCCAAATTTTATAATTGTTTTCTTTTTAGCATTAAAATTAAAGGTAAGTTTGTATAAGGTTGTCTGTCACGGAAATTTGTAGTTTTCGAAATATTGACAATTTAATATTTTTATATGACGAATTAGCTGCAGATTTTAAGTTCAGTTACTCATAGTTGGCTATGACGCCGTTAAAAAACAGTCAAATGCTAAAGAAATTTATGATCACTTAACATTTGAAAATTATTGATAATCATGCCGGCGTGTAAATTATACAAACAAAGATTATTTAAAATTATTTATTATTTATATACAAACTATTATCAAGAAGATATGACGTGAATATATTATATTCCATTTAAAATAAGCAAGTTGATCCCAACTTCCGGTATAACCGGAAGTGATAGATACGTAAAAGTATCTTCACTGAAAGGATCAGTATCTTTTCTAGCAAGGGCAAGTATTTCAAGCAAATATCTTTTTTAGTTCCCGAAATCTTCCCTAAGACATTATCTTAGAGCAGGCCCCTAAGTACAATTAATTGTTTTCATATACTTGAACAAATAGTATTTTCGGAATAAAATTGGATTTTTTGAGAAAACGTTTTGATATAGGTATAGGACAGTAAATACTATTTATAAACAATAACTAATTTGCCATCAAATTAAATAAAAATATACAGGGTGTTCCATTTAAAATAAGAAAGTTTTTAATGGTTGAATTCTTTCACAATGAAGCTTGAATTGTGACCACCCTGTACATTTTCTGCCGAAATTGAAATATTTTTGAGACTTGATGATCTCCTAGCTATTCGGAGAGAAAAAATTTTTAGTCCAAGGGCTAAGGTAAAAAAGATTATATGGATTATTTCATCGTCATGCATTTGCCAAATAATTACAAAAAGTCCAGATATCTCGAAAATTAACAGAGTCTGAAAAAAAACATGTTCTATGAAATGTACTTAGTATTTAACGCTTAATCGAAAAATGTAATAAAAATTACCATGTTGTATTGAAAAAACAAAAGTTGGCAGCTACTTCCGGTATAACCGGAAATGACAAAAACATGTCAATATTTTAGTTCAAGAGAGCATATCGATAAACCTAAATTCCCAAAGTTTCAGAAACATATATTCAGTAGTTCTCCATAAAGATCTAATGCAAGCTCGTCGTGAATCACCCTGTATATAAAGTAAATAATACTATATTGAATTAAAAATAAAAATAGTACTTTATTGAATAAAACTGTAGAAATAAAGCATAAACTGGAAGATATTTCTATTATTTTTAGGTTATGTTGTTTTATAGTTGTGACTAGAAATTAGTTGACGGACACTGTCAGCATGTTATATATTTCCGAGTATAGGTATTTCAGATAAATATCTAGTAAAAATGATCTATTTGCAAGGTTAAAGGTTAGTATTTTAAAGTTTTCTATAAAAATTTTTTGTCGAATCCATAATGTCAAGAAAACTAATTTCAACGAAATCAAAGTAAGCCTAAAATTCGAACCCTACTTGCTGTCAACATAAAAAAAATAAAATTACAGTTTCATAAAGCGACAGGTTATTCAATTTTTTTGCATTTCATAATGTAGCCATTATGAAACCCAAATAGAAAAAGTATATTATAAAACCCCTTAGGCCAGTGCAAATATGCAATTTTTAATATTTAGTCGACCGACTAAATAGTTTTTGACTGGACACAAACTGAACGCAACTGCCACATAAAACAACGCATATTTCAGTCGGCCGATCATTCAGTTGCCGAAGTCAGCGCGGAAAAGCGATTGTGCTACTAAATAATCGCCTGATTAAAAATTGCATGTCGGCGTCAGCCCGTAATATGGCAATCATAAATAATAAAGTTATAAGAGATCTATCAATTCAATAATTGTTATGTAACATATATCAAATTTAAAACTTAGGAAATTTAAATGTATCTAGATTTCATATCCTACCTCGTATAATGGGACGTATCAAAACGTAAGCTGCTCTGTCCTACAGTGTCATCATCATCATCATCATGTTCAACCCACATCTGTCCACTCCTGGATATAGGTCTCTCTCATCTGTTACCATGTCTTCCTGTCTTGTGCTACATTTAGCCAATATTTGCCTGCTACCTTCCTGATGTCGTCTACCCATCGTTTCTGTGGGAGTCCTATACTACGCTTAGTCTGTCTAGGCCTCCACACTGTCAGTCTATAGGCCCATTTGTCCCCATCCAGTCTGGCCCACTGCCATTTCATATATGCCACCTCTTGTATTATATCGGTAACTTTAGTTTGTGCTCTGATATTTTCAATTCTAATCCTGTCACGAAGTGATATGCCCAACATACATCTTTCCATTGCTCTTTGTGTTGCTAGAAGCTTGTTTGCAAATGTTTTTGTTAGACTAATTGTTTCTAATCCATATGTTTGCACTGGCAGTACACACAGTGACGGTTCTTCTACCGGATCACATGCGCACATGCACCCCCAAAACAAAACGAATAAAAAATATTAATTTATATTCATTGAATATTATTTAACGTATAAAGTCCGACCCTCCTTAATATTTTATCGTACCGTCAAACTAAAAAAGTCCGACCCTCCCTAATACTTTATCATCCCGTCAAACCAAACTGTATAGATTCGGCAACCGTGCCTCGGTCTAGGTAAATGACGATTATGACGAGACTTGCTCGCACGTGCGATTAAGTAGTGCAGTTTCTCTGTAGTAACAGGTGCGGGTGGCAGCGGGGGATAGCGGGGGATAGCTGGGCTATGGCGATTTAATATGGAAAAGGCGCACAGTTTTTGTGTGCACCGCGTTGTTGTCTGTTCGTGCATCTAGTTAGAAATTCGAGCGTGTATGTTTTAATATTTTAATATTATATATTTATTAAGTTAAAATGAATAGTTGACGGTGGACTATTTAAGAAATAACTTTAGCTCTTTAAGTTTGGAGCAAAAAATTGAAGTGAAGAATGCGGGAACACCTAAAAAATTAATTTAACGCAGACCACAAAGGGTAAATCTAGGGACTTTATTAGAAAGTTTAAAAATGAAATATATAAAAAAAAATTATAGAGGTTATTCCAAACTTAATGAGGCTGTTATTGATCAATTTTCTACAATTAAGAACCGAAGAATGAACTTTACGTTTAAGCACTATTGTGTAGGGTCGATAAATGTTGTGTATTTCGATAAATGATACTCGATATGATATTAAACAATTTTATTTAAAGACTTAAATTAAAAAAGATTGAAAATATGAAGAATGCCAACTTGTCAGTCTCGTGGCTCGATTCGTTCTCGTCATAAAACAGTTAACTATTGTTCTCGTCTTGGTTGCGCCTAATGACGTAGCCGTAGATGGCGTAGTGGTATTAGACATCATTCGGTTTTCTTGATAACTCGTAGATGGCGGTAGTAGTATTGGACATCATTTGGTTTTCTTGATAGCTCGTAGATGGCTTTAGTAGTATTAGTAGTGGACTGTATAAATATTGTTACGAGGGGTGCATGTGACGAAGTTAAGTTCCGACAGCTATACACACTAAGAAAACCTTTCTTATTTTCCAAAAGTTGTATTTTTTTGTGTAAAATTAAAAAATAAATAAAGATATGTTTTACCTAACGCATTTTCTTTCTACATTTAAAACGCCTAGAAAGTAATTGTTTGGTCTTTACACAAAAATAAAATTTAAAAAATAATTTCACCATACTTGTGAACCCCCTCTATCATAGGTCACGAGCCGCCACTGAATACACATGTATTGTATACTTTTCGTTTTAGATTTATAGGGATCCTGTTGTTTTTTAAAATTTGCCCCAGTTTGCCGAAAGCTGCCCATGTCAATCTTATGCGCCTTTTAATTTCTGCGTGTTGGTTTTCTTTCCCCAGTTTTTGTCGCCCAAGTATATGTATTCAGTTACTACGGTGTAGAATCTATTTTCTTAGTTAAAAAAAAAATCGTAAAATTGGTTCATTAGTGACGAAATGCGTATTAATTAGGGCGTGCATTTTTTAATATTCGATATAATTATAACTTGTCATGTCATTTTAATAATACATGACTATCTTCAATAGTTGATTCTCTTAATAATAATAATAATAATAAATAATAATGTAACTTCAAATTTAAAAATATTTGAAAGACTCTAAAAGAACTTTAAAAATGAAATTATATTCTATTTTAAAAGTAAAATCTTAAGTAACTGGAAAAACCGTCATTTTGCTACAAGAATTTTCATAGATATAAATATATAAAGTGAACAAACATTTTAAAATAAAATACGAGTATACTTTATTAGTTTGAAATGCACATTAAATCCCATTTTATTACGGCATAGTTACATTTCTATGCACATTTCTTATTTATTCAAAACAGTAATAATATTATTTATGTTGCATGAAGAAATATTATCTCATATGCAATGAACCTTGATGATATTACATTATGAAAAGGGTATACTTTCAGGGGACAAGAAAAAGTTTAGTGCTTTGTTTAGTTTAAGTGCGATGTTTATACAGTATACATTCTTTTCTTTGGCAAAAACTTGTCCTATTTTAACTCATTTGAGTTTTAGTTATTCTTGTATTAATTGTTTTACATACTTAATTATTTCGTTTCATTTATGTGTATTTTCATATAATCCGTAATTACTGTCTTTAATTTATTTGGGTCCATTGTCCATTCCATTTTTTTTATTTTCTGGTAGAATTGACATATCGTCTTCGATTCTAATATTGGTACACCTTATATCGCACTAATTTCGACATTTACCTGCATTTAAGAGAATGATTGAGAAATGGTGTTCCTTGTTTCGTACACGTCAAAAATGTACCTGATATATTCTCGTTTGGTACATCTGATTAATTAATTCATTTTCGACTTCTCGTTTCATACACAAAAAATTGTGATAGCTCAATAGACTTTCTGCACCGTTTTTTGACACCTGTCGCTCGTCGTAAAAATCGTGTTTTAAATAAAATGACGTTTTCTCGAAAACGGCTAGGATTGGCGAGATGAATGAAGAGTACTTAATTTTTAGTCAATAGTTATGAGTCCCACAGCTAGTCTGTCCCTGCAGCTGTGAGTATTCACAACACTTTCTTCGATAGTAATTTGAAGGGTCTTACCTGGTTAAATTTAAAAAAAATTTAAATATACCTGGTGGTTCAATAATTATATCTATGTAAAAAACTTGATTCTATTGGAGCTCTTTGGGAGCCCATATCTCCGAAGAGGAGGCCTATATGAAAAAAGTTTATATGAACTTGTAGTATTCTTTTCAATTGTTTACTTCATATGCGGAAGATTTCCCACATTTTCCCGAACACCCTGTATATAGGGTTTTATGGAAATGACTTATTATATTTAAATGGGTGACTCCTAGGGTGTCCTAGAGAAAGTCGGAATACCCTGTAGAATAGTGCTGGAAAGGTGAGGCGCAATTAAAAAAACACAAAACATCTATTTTTATTGAATCACATACAGGGTGGTCCAGCGAAAACTTAACACCTCGATTTTCCTACTTTAAAATGAAAATGTAGAAAATCGCTCGGACCCGTCGATTTCTGATTCGAGGGGGAATAACTTTTCCGCTTTTTTCATCTCCGTAACTTCAACCCCCTAACCGAGATGAACACAACCCCCTGATTTTGAATAGGGATGAGGGGTGTTGCGATATCTCATTTTGAAGATTTTATCGAGTACTATCTGACCCTAAAATTTCGCTTCAAATTTTTCATCTTTAACGAAATGACAGCTAAAATAGTGGAAGACTACTTACTTTTGTGATTAGTTTATTAAATGCTGAAAATGGCCACCATTCACTTCCATGCAGTAAAGAACGCTGGTATATGAGTAGAGAATGTGGAATTTACCTCGAGGATATTACTCTTATCAGGCGCAGTTGAATTTATTTATTTATTGTAGGACCGTATCCCAAAATTTCCTGATGTTGTTCAAAAAACCCTTGAAACGTCATTAAACTACAATATGTCATAACTCGTTGTATTCGGAAGAAAAAAATCTATCAAATTCCAATATCAGAAAAACAGGACCGCATTAAAAAAAAAGAAAGTTGATAATGGCTCTTCGAAGACGACTCGTCTGATTACAAAACAATTAACGCTATTAGATAGCGCGGAAAAAGTGGCAATGCAAAAGTGCAATTTACTTTAGAATTCGATCTAAAAAAAAATAGGAAATCAATAAAACGATTTTTCAGAATTTCGGTTTTTTCCGGAGATCTCCGGAACTACTCGGAATTTTAAAATTTTCTAAACGGCATATTATTAGGCACGTAAATGCACAACTTTACCTCCATTTAACCGACTTCGTATCTCTTCCGGTTTCCCAGATCCCTGTACTGGCCCTCCTTATCTTGGACACGTTGTATATCCCATTTGAAAAAACTAAATTAAAGAATATTTATAATAGCCGAGTTGTCCTAATTCTACCGAATGCTTTGTATAATAGATATAAAAGAAGCAGCATAGATCGATATTACGTACCTTAGGGTAGTCACAATGTAAATTGTATTTGTTCAGTTTTTATCAACAAGTCGTCATGATTTTAAATCGTACCATGAGAAATTAGTAAAATTTCAGGAAAAAATAATTATTTGACAACGCTGCATTTGAGTTCAAAAAATTAAATACGGTTATGCTCTTGTTTTACTAACAAACTAAATCAAATTCTGGACAAATATGCCGGGTGTCTCCTTTAAGAAAAAAAATTGTTCAGTGCCACTTTTTAAGGCCACAGTATAGTGTCAAATATTTTCGGGTTATGCATAAGCCCTTTAACTCTTAAATGGGACCTTTTTTTCTATCTTAAGTAGTTCAGATGCTATCTAAGCCAGACACCTTTCTGACACACCCTGTAGAAACATGTATCTACATTTTCGAGTTGTTTATAATTATAATTTCATTACTCCATTCATTAGCCTTAACAAAATACTTTAAGTAATCTATAAAAAAAAATTGACCGTAATAGAGCTAGTTTATAGACCATAAATGTATCATTCGTACAATAACCTAATTACAAAGGGTAACCTCGGTGTGCGTTATCGTGCCTGCGATAATAAAATAATACCTATTCCGCTCTAGTTTCCATGTATTCAATATCAAATGGCAAATTAAAATAATTACACTTCTAACCATAAAGTCACGCCCATTGCGCTTTTTGCCCCATTATAAATGATTTATGAGTTATAGGATTTATTGCACATGTATTAACTGTATTCCGTGCAATGAACGTACTTTTATAAATACGGTCGTCGCATAGAAATGGAACTTTTTGCGAATTATAAGGAAACGGTATTAAACGTAGGTGAAATTTATTCTCGGAGCATTTTTAAATTTTAGTTTGGGTTTTCCGTGAATAATAAAACACACACGGGCTCTTTTACTAGATGATATACTGGGTGTCCGCTAATTAATGGTACATGGAAAAACCACAGACTCCTTACGTAAAAATATTAGGATTTAATAATACTTACCTATATGCGAAAGTTGATATTAACTGAGATACAGGGTGTTACGGTTAAAACTTCATTTTTGTTTTTATCTAATAACTTTGAGAGAAACTAACGGTTTTTTATAAAATTTGGAAGTTACGGTTTTTTTAGGAAGAAAAATTGATTTATTTGTGAAATTTTAATGTACAATGTAGGGAGCGCTGTCTTCGGCATTTTTCGCACATTTATTAGGTTATAACTTTCTTGTGCCTCAGTGTATTTAAGTTTTTAATAAAAATAATACTTTTCTCATATTTATTACGTAAAAAAGGTATACTAAGTTCAGGTCGCCCAGAGTTACCGTTTCGGAGATATTTGCATTTAAATTGATTAGTGCGTTAGCTCAGGCAAGCAAATAATATTTTGTTACATCTTACCAATTAACTTTTACATGATAATTAATGTTCTAGCAATTGGGAATAATAAATACAACAATTGGATTGTTCTTTAACTTACTTTAATTAAAATAACTTTGACCCTAGAAAATATCGTGTCGAGAGAAGCCAACAGACAATGACAACACAAACTTACGATAAACTCAAAAAGGAAACATTTTCTGTTCCATAGCAACTGCATCTCTAAATTATATTTATTTTCTCATAGGTTACTTTAAGAAAAAAATTTTGTTTGCAAATTAATAATAATTGGACAGGGTGCACTAAACAATTTAAATGCAAATATCTCCGAAACGGTAAGTCTGGGCGAGCTGAACTTAGTATAACTTTTTTACGTAATAAATACGACAAAGGTATTATTTTCATTAAAAACTTAAATACACTGAGGTACAAAAAAGTTATGACCTAATAAATGTGTGAAAAATACCGCTAAAAAATACCTAATTGCCAAATTTTGTACAAAGACGTTAGTTTCTCGCAAAGTTATTAAAGAAAAACAAAAATGAAGTTTTAACTTTAACACCCTGTATCTCAGTTAATATCAACTTTTGATATAGGTAACTATAATTAAATGTTAATATTTTTACGTAAGGAGTCTGTGGTTTTTCCATGTACCATTAATTAGCGGACACCCTGTATGCAGGGTTTGTTTATTCAAGTATTCCGGGACGGCATAACTGGAGGAGAATGAAAGGTGATATCAGATACGGGTTTTCGATAATCGATATGACTAAAATTTTACTATTTGACTCTGCATTCCATAAGCCAGTAACATCGTCAACTGTCAAGGGGTGTCGTTACATTTAATTTTTTTTAAATGGAACACCCTGTATATTATTAGTTATTCTAAATTATCAATAAAATTAAATCATTTTTTCTATATTTAAATGAGCACTAACTATCAGTAAAATAAGTATTGAATTTATCTAGAAATTACATTTGTTTATTTATTTTATTCACTACAGATCATAAATGATATCAGGTTCGTCATCTTATGAAATAAATACAAAATATAAAGTATTATAAAAATAAAATATAAACATATAAAACTAAAACGTACACACACCGATAAACAATATAACAAATAATTAGCACAGAGCAGAACAGCAATAAAAAGAGAACTCAGTTCGTGAAGAATTCCTAAAAGGAATAATAGAACTTTTCAGTTAAAAACCTTTTACATTCCCTTTTAAACATTGGGACGGTTTTAATTTCTTTTAAAAAATTAGGCAAATGATTGTGCACCTTGCCACAGAAATAAAGAGGACTTTTACCAAACATTGACAGTCGACATTCAGGAAGCACAACATCATACATGCTACTCCTCGTACGATGTGAATGAGACTGACAGACCACTCTGAATTTCTTGGGATTACATCTCACAAATTTAACAGCTTGTAGAAGAAGCACACATGGAACAGAGAGAATTCCCTGCTTTATAAAGGTTGGTCTACAAGACTCGAAAGGCAGCAATCCCAATATTTTACGAATAATCCTCTTCTGTGCAACAAATACTCGCTGAAGTTCGACAGACTAACCCCAGAACAGAATCATGAAATGAATGTGTGAGTATGCCAATACATAATAGACCGATAACAGTTGAGAAACTGTCAAATAGGTTATTTAAGGTCACAATGGTAAAGAACGCAGAGTTAAGCTTTACAGTAACATGATCCACGTGAAAGTTCCAGGTCAATCGCTCATCAGTAAATAATCCAAGGAATTTACACCTGTTTACCCGCTGTATCACTTGACTATCCAGACGAAGTTCAATGTCCGGAACAATGCGCCTTTTATAAAATGGAAGATAATAAGTTTTGGCTGGATTAACCAATAGTTTGTTAGTAGAACACCATGCAACGAATGCATTAATAAGGATTTGTGCCTTCAGTTTGAGAACACTTAGAGACTCTGCAGACAAACAGATGGTAGTATCATCGGCATACAAGATAAGTAGTTTCAAAATTTGATCAAGCGAAAGGAATTCCTCCATGTCATTAATGAAAATCAAAAATAGAAGCGGCGAAAGCACACTTTCCTGAGGAACGCCAAACTGGGCTTGAGAAGGTTTGCCCCAATTTAACAAACTATCCTTTCAAGAAAAACTTAATCCACTCGTTCACCGGGCCTCTAATCCCAAGAGCATTCAGTTTCTGAATCAGGAAATCACCACTCACGCAATCAAATGCACGACTGAGATCAAAGAACATGATAATGATTAACTTAACACTTAACAGGAAGACATTTTTAAGTGCTATAAATATAGGAGACTGCATAAACATTCTCGCCACATTTAAACACCCTTTCCAATAGCTCATTTATTGAAACCGTAGGAATTTGTTACTTTAAAAATACGTCAAGAAGTATAAAAAGGAAATCAAATCATGATTTATATAGTCTTAAAAGAAGTCTAATAATTACCAAATTTCAAAATGCAGATGTAAAATAAACAATTATGAAGCGCAAAATTGCCATACCACGAGAATTATGTTAAAATACATGCCGTAATCTCTCTCGACTTGTATTGGCCAAAATGCGTAGGCAGATTGTAAATCCATTTTGAAAATCAAATTTCACAAATTCGGTTATTTACTAATGCGTTACCACAAAGTTTGAAGCTACACTTTGCGGCTTTATAATCCCTAGAAAATGTCAATCCTGAGTTTGTATGGCGTACGCAAGATATAACTTTTATACTTTGCACTTTGGGTGTAATTTAGTATAATTAGGCAATTATTGATTTAAAATTATCAAGATATTTTTTTAATTTATGGAAATAATAATATGATAACAGGGTATTATCGCCGACCTATATCTGCGGATAACCAAACTCTAAAAGCAAAAAGGGTAAATTTATTGCCTCGCGGATGTGACCAAAGCTGATCGTCAGATGCCATGCGCATGTCGACCTTCTTGAATTTTTTGTTGTTCATTTTCCTTTATTTGAAAAGAATGTGTGTATTTGAGGTGATTTAAATTTGCCCTCATATTCTGATTTTGTGGATAATGGCGTGGAGAATAATTGTATTACTGCCTTTAATTACTTTTTGATTTACATGAAGTTAAAGCAGGGTAAATATGTAAGAAATTTCAACAACAGAATCTTGGACCTAATATTGCATAATAATAAAAAATGTGTTGTTGAAGGTGCTTTGGATGTGCTTGTAAACGAGGATGAGCATCACCCTGCCCTTTCTGTATCATTGGAATATTCTTATCCAGTTAATCGCAAGCGTGATTTCGCATTCAATCTTGTAAACAGCTATAATTTTTGTAGAGCAAATTTTCCGCTAATGTATGATATGTTTTCAGATATTAATTGGTGTTCTCTTACATCCTTTGATAGTGTAGAGATTGCGTGTTCTTCTTTCTATACAAAATTATTTGAGGTCATTGACTTATGTATACCTCGATATAAGAAGTTTCCGAATAAAAAGTATCCCCCGTGGTTTACCTCAAATATCATACAAAATTTAAAAAAGAAGGACAGGTTCCATAGAAAATCCAAAAAGTCAGGATGTCTTCAGTTGTTTGAGGATTTTAAATCAATAAGATCTATTGTTAAAAGGGACATTCAAATTTCTTATGAGGGTTATTTATGGAAAGTTGAGATTGATATAAAACGGGATCCCAAAAGGTTCTGGGCTTTTATTAAGAGCAAGAGGGAGACCTGCTGCAATGTTCCAAATGTCATGTCTTTTAATAATAAAGACCCTACTGATATTCTGAGTCATTTTGCAATCTTTTTTAAACAGTCTTTCTCTGATGTTACTACCAATCATCTAATAAATCATGAATCCCCCTATGCACAGGGCATTAATATCCACAACTTTTCTGATGCTGAAGTTGTGAAAGCCTTAAAAAGTATTAAACCGAAGTTTACCACTGGACCGGATTCTATTCAGGCATTCTTAATCCATGACTATTCTTTTTTTTTTGGCGAAACCGCTCCAGCTCATTTTTAACTTATCTTTGAAATATCAAACAATTCCTCAGCTGTGAAAAATTTCCACAGTATGTCCTGTATATAAAAAGGGTGACAGATCAGAAATAACAAACTATCGACCAATATCAATTATTTGTAATTTTTGTAAAGTGTTTGAATTCTTGCTCCGCGATTCTATCTTTCCGCTTGTCCAAGGATAAATAATTCAGCTGCAGCATGGATTCTTTAAAGGTAGATCGACGACAACCAACTTGCTAAGTATCTCACAAAAACTTGCGGAATCGATAAATGAGGGTCTGCAGACTGATGTAATATATTTGGATTTCTCAAACGCATTTGACCGGCTTGATCACTCTATTTTACTTTCAAAGCTTAACGGATTTGGATTTTCACAGCCTTTAAAAGCGCTTATCAGGTCATAGCTTTCTAACCGCCGTCAGTATGTAGCTCTTCACGGCTATAACTCTGGTAACTATACAGCCAGTTCTGGAGTCCTACAGGGATCTGTGCTAGGGCTGTTACTTTTTATTCTCTTTATAAATGATATTGGCTTGGAGCTAGCACTTTTAGAATTCATTTTGATATCTATTGTCCATGAATCGGTAGATTTTTAATATCATTACATCCCTACAACTGATTTCGGTTCTGGACGATTGTCGTTGGTTGGCAACCAAACCGGCAGCAATGCGACGGGGTTGCCTATATCACGGCAACAACATTGTGCGCAAGACAACCGACGAGCAACCTTTAAAAATATGCGCAGCAACCCATTTTTCCACTAAAATTTAACTTTTTACTGCGCACCCCATAAGTTGTACGTATCCATAGTTATAGGTCGGTGGGTATTATAGAATCGGTTCATTATACAGGGTGTTATGGAAATGACGTATTATATTTAAATGGATGACTCCTTGGGTGTCCTAGAGAAGCGCTACATATTAAATTTTTTTTAAATCGACCGTTTTAAAAGTGGGGTAATAAAAACTCTTACTCACAGGTCAGTCCGCGCTACTGTACAACATTTCACCCAGAGCCAATGGCAATATTGCGAAACTTAATGTAAAACTAAAATTCCATATAAAATTATAAAAATAAATTATTTTCTACCTACTTGTATTTATCCTTACTTATACCTAAATAACGAGGAAATCCAGGCACAAACACATCAGTTTTTTTTCTTTTTCATGGGAACACTACTGGAAAAACTTTATGTACACAACATATATGTGATAGTGAAACAGAACCGATAGTTAGCTTTTGAAAATACAATAATATAGATTATACTACAGATTATTAGATTTTAGTACACGCGACGAAATTTGACGTCCAGAAGAAACGAGTCAATAAAAACAATATTCAAAGATTCTTTGTGGACGGGCCAGATACGCGCGTAAACCGAACAAACAGAGCGGATTGCTGAGAGTGTGTTGGTGATCGACGAGACACAACGTATCCGGCCGCTGGTTGGTCTTCAACTAACAGACGCAAGCGTGCGGCGCTATATGAAACCTCTTCGCTCAGCCGATGTAAGGCGTCAAGAGGCCATTGGCATTTGACCTTGTGACGTACGTGGCTATTACTATTCCATATGTTTTTTCGGGTTGTTTAAAACATAGTCCGTCGTAAATGTTCTTCAATTAATTGTACCAAAAAATATTACAGAATGGAAAAGTGTTTAAATTATTTTATTTTGTCTAAAGAGTTTAAGGTGTACATATGACAACACCGGTCAGAATTCCTTGCTTGCTTACATGTATCGCAGTGCCACACAGGTATTTTTCTGGTTTGATGTGGCTATTTTTCTTCAATTTGTCTTTATCTCAGGAATTGCCGGTTTAAATATAATAGGTCATTTCCATAACACCTTGTATTTATAAGGGTGTATCCTGGATGAATTAATTATAGACACTATTTTTTTAAATTGGCCATCTATAAACTTACGCCTCTGAAATCAACTGCCTTTCTAAATTTATATTAATTTTATTTAAAAAATCTCATAATATATTGGGGGATTGCAAGTAGTTCGTTGTTTGTAAAAGAAATATCATCATACTTTTATGTACCCGTTTTTTGATGCGAGTCGATCGGCGTAAAAAATGTAAAATTATAAACGCCATTGTTGCATAAAAGACCACATTTAGAACAATGTATTTAAAAATGCCGCGTGACAGTGACACTGCCACTGGCTTACATCAATAGTCAAGTAGTTTAAAATTTGTTTCGGGAACCAAGACATCACACTAATTTTTCTTCTGCCCTTAAACCATCCTAATAAACAAATATTAACTTGGTAATAATTAAACTCGCATACAAGCCAAGTTATTTGAGCAAGGGATTTATAATCAAATACCATTCTTGGGGAAATGTTTAAACCATATACGGGTCATTCTGTTACAAACCGCACACTTGTTAACCTTGATATTTTAGAAGCGACCAAAATTTTTGCAACTTACATACATAAAATTAGTTATACGTATTTCAGGATTTTGTGGAAAAAAATTTTTTTTCAAAAATATCCACACTAAATTTTTGATAATTTGCTGGATTTTCTCCAATCTTCACATATTTACAAATTTAATATCTCCAGTTGTACTGATCGGATCAATGTCGGTCTTTTTTATTTTACATTTTGTTACGAAGTGTATTAAACAAATTGTCATTGTAAACAAATAAAAAATAATAACAATTTAATTGTTTAAATAGTTTTAGCATGCTCTTAACCCAATTTAAATTAATTTTAGAAATGCCATTTTATGCTTTATCCTCTTATCTACAAAACCCATTTTACGAAAAAGTGGTACCTCTATTAGATCGGTAGTTATTAATTATTTTCGATCGCAAGTCACGCAGAGCGCGTAGAGTGCACCAGCGCGACGCGACGCGTGGAGGCATCTACAATCGAGCTCGGTGCAGTATAAAGTATTAATATTGCTATCATTTGCATCGTTCGCAAGCGTAGTCCTGCCACTATTGGACCCATCGCGCGCTGATCGAAAATATTTAATAACTTCCGAACTAAAACAGGTACCACTTTTTCGTAAAATGGGTTTCGTAGATAAGAGGATGAAGAAAAAGATAGTTTTCTTTAAAAGTAATTCAAGACGGGTTAAGAGCATGTTAAAGCTATTTAAACAACTAAATTGTTATTATCTTTCATTTGTTGTTCACAATGACAATTTTTTTTAAATATACTTCGAAAGCTAACGTAACAAGTGTAAAATAAGAAAAGACCGATATTGATCCGATCAGTACAACGGGAGATATTAAATTTCAAATATGAGACGATTGGAGAAAATCCAACAAATTATCGAAAATTTATGTGTGAATATTTTCGCAAAGTCCTGAAATACGTGTTAACTAATTTTATGTATATAAGTTGTAAAAAAAAAATTCGGACCATTCCAAAATGTCAAAGTTAAAAAGTGTGCGGATTATAAAGGAATAACCCATTATTGACCCATAAATTATAAATCATAAAGTGAAAATATTTTTTAAAATGGAGAATATAATGAGGACATACTGGATCTTCAACTTGACCGTAATAGACAGATATGTATAGAAAGGCTCAGTTAGATGCATTATTTTATTCCTTTGAAGCCATAATACTTGGAAGTTTTTTTGAATGCATCTGACACGGTGATTTACGTTAATTTAGTAAGAATTATTTATTATGATCATTGCATTTAAATAAAAATTAACTTTCAGTTACATTTTTCACAGAGAGAGAAATAGAATATTAAGTACCGAGGTGGAAAGTGTTTCATTCCTGTCGACGAGAGAGTCGGTAGTTAACCGAGGCGCGAAGCGGCGATGTTACGTTTCACGAAAATTGGATACGATTTAATGATTTCCTGGGTCGGTCCCATTGTGTCGATAAGAGCTTGGCAATAAACAAGTGAAGTATGAAGGGACGGACTAAGGAAAAAAAGTAATGATATGACTATATTAATGTAATCAAATGAAATAACATTTTTTTAAATATTACTACTCATATTTATTTACATTTATAATGTCATTCTATATATAGTTCTGTTTCGCTATCGCTATCCTCATCAGAATTAATTATAATTGGATTAATTATAGGATCCAGACTAATATGCGAATTTTCTAGTTATTACGTGACGGACTGAATTTTTCCAACTACCTGGGGGAATATCATTAAAGCATTTTCGTATTAATTCTACAACACTAGAACTTAAACAAAACAAAATGTCTTTAAAACTTCTAAAAGATCACTTTTTTTATAACTTTCTTCAAAATATATATCATTCGCCGCCATGTAGTTCTGAATCTCCAATTTTATATTATTTGAGCTTGGAGCTTTATGTAATTGGCGACTGTGATAGCTCGCATTGTCCATTACTATCACGCTATTCTGAGGAATATTTGGTAAAAGAAAATTCTTGAACCATTCCTAAAGAACTAACAAATTTTACCACAAAAAGATATTTAAATATAAATTAAGCAACCTAACCTACCTGATGTGCCTATATTTAATTATAATTATTACAATCCGGTCCTTTCCACATAATAATAACAAACGCTCATAGATAATGGGATGGCCCAGGTACTTTTACTGCAGTCATATATCCATTTTTCATGAAACAATCTTTAACTAAATCTCGAGACAGTAATGAAACTTTTTACCGAGGATTTATTATTTTATTTACAACCACATCTAACATCCACTTCTTATTATTTTGAATTAAAATTATTAATAAAAGGTAAATGGTGAGTTTTCCATTGAAAAATTAGACGGAAATTTCAAATAACCGCAGGTAATAAAATAACGTAAATAATAATACACATCAAGATGGCAAATATAATTTTTTGAATATGGTTTCCATGTCACTAAACAATATATTATTTTAACAACAGAAAAATCAGATTAGGAATTTGATTTTGCTGCTACTCCACCAGAAATTTCGAGAAGTAGCAAAAATAGTACAAGAAGATGTTCTTCCAACTAAAAGCCGCCCGAGATATGACAAGACATATAACTGTTTCAAAGAATGGTGTACGGGAAACAAATTTCAAAATCCTGGTTCTGAGTCGGGGCTACTAGCTTATTTCAGTGAGAATGCCAAGACAAAGAAGATATCAACGATTTGGTCACAATATTCAATGCAGAGGACCACTCTATCAATTAGGGAAAAAGTAGATATATCTAAACACGCAAAGCTATTAGCATTTTTAAAAATGTGTGTTCGTATATTATTTTGAGATATCGATTTTTTTTAAAAAACGTCGCCTTCCACCTTTCAAAGATAGATGAAATGTCATTATTAAATGCATGGTTGTAAATAAAATTATTAACAAAATCTCTAACCGTAGATGACAAGAGTCCCCTAGCGATAACGTCTTTAAACAGACATTTATCTTATGCCCTTTTATGACTTAAGATCACGTAACCGAAGAGGTCGTATCCTAATTGGTAACGTTCAATAAACTATAAACTGAAATGTATGTTACTAGGGTGGTGCTAAATTTTTAAGAGTTCAATAGGTTAGAGTAGGGACCATAAATATTTGAGAAATTATAGTTTTATGGGGTCGGTTTTGTAACTGGCGGTATGACTCAGGCAAATCAAAAATTGAGCTCTGTCTATAGTTTATTTCTTCGTAATTATTATTATATACTGAAAAAATATTTTTACTACTGTTATAAAAAATTTTACTACGATAAAAAACCAATACCTACATAGAGGACAAAGAAAAATCGCTGTGACGGTAAAATTGATTTTGCTAGGTTTGTTCGTAGTTGCTGTAGTAGTAAAGTAGCTTTTCATATATTAACCTGCAGTTACAGCAAAGGAAAGTTCTTATACTTCCAATGCCACTTACCACCGATTGAAAAGATACTTTGCTGGAACAGTAATAGTAGATTCTTCTACAAATAAAGAAAAGTGGCAGTTTTCTCTCCAGCGGAAATATTTCGAGAAATATTTCAACGAGATAGAAATAGTATATTACGTACCGAGGTGGAAAGTGTTTCATTGATGTCGAGAGAGTCGGTAGTTAACCGAGGCGCGATGCGGCGATGTTTACTAAATCTCGAGACAGTAATGAAACTTTTCACCGAGGTTTGTATTCTATTTTATTTCCAACCACATCTAACATCCTATTATTTTGAATCAAAATTATTAATAAAAGATAAATGTCATTTTATCTTTTCCATTGAAAAATTAGACAGAAATTTCAAATAACCGCAGGTGGTAAAATAACGTAAGTAATAAAACACATCAAGATGGCAAATATCATTTTTTCAATATGATTTCCATGTCGTTAAACAATATATTATTTTAACAACAGAAAAATGCTATCGGATGAGGAATTTGATTTTGCTGCTACTCCACCAGAAATACTTGAAGCAGCAAAAATAGTAGAAGAAAATCTTCTGCCGACTCAAAGCCGCCCGAGATATAACAAGGTATATAACTGGTTTAAGGAATGATGTACGGGAAACAAAGTTCAACATCCTGGTTCTGAGTCGCAAAAATAAAATATCGTAATCGACTTAATGCCGAACCAGATATATAAGGCTACAGCTTCCTTCAAATCAATCCCAACATAAAATAGCTGCTTGGAAGAAGAAAGCAGAACTATCCATCTCACTAAGAACATTTGCTGCTGCCAGTGATACATTATTCAGATTATTGCTTATTAATGCTTTTTGACTTGTGAAAAATAATAAGATTCGAATAAAAATTATGTTTAACTAAAGGTAATTAAATAAAGGTAATTAGTTAGGCATGCCTCCCTATATTAGAATAAATTTTGTACTAATGTAGCGAACGGCTGGGGACTCCACAACAAAATTCTATAATCAAAAGGAGTCCGCGGTCAAAAAAGTTTAAGAAACCCTGGATTAGTCCATTAACTAAATATTAAAAAATTGTTTTTATCTCAAAATTTAACATTGAATTGATTCGAATGTGCATATTTATGAACAATGAAGGATATACGGTTTTAATACGAAATAAACCTGCCTGCCACTAAAATTATGGTAATATATTCTCACTTTCAAGTTGCTTAACCTATACACAAATTGTTAATCTATTTTGGAAATTTGTTGTTACCTATTCCTATATGAGGCGCTGAGAACCAGAGCGGACCATCCCACAAAATCCCAAATATTGGACCAAGGCGTGATTCCGATACTATATATTACATATTTCAAAGCCACAGTGGACCATCTGAGTTTCAAGCATCCTATAACAGATGGCGACACTAAACAGGATGGTCCAGCCAGTCGATCCGAATGATAAATCGGTGCCATAGTGAACTATGTGGCTTGGTCCGCTTTGGTATCTTTGATAAAGATTGTTTACCCTGGGTTAGTCCAGTCCCTAATCGATACGTATGCTAACGTTTAATACTTTAAAAAGCTTATAGTACTTATTTATTTAAGTTTAGTTTGAAAAATATGGCTTCAACTAGTTGGTCAGGTGCAGACACATCCCAGGAAATAGAAGGTTAGTTTTTTTTCTTTTAAAATTTGGTAATTTAATAGTTTTACTAATCCTAACCTAACTTTTAGAAACAAATTCAGACGGTCATAGAAGTGAACCCTCAGAATTTGAAGACAATGGAAGCTCTGATGATTACCAACCGTCAAATTTGCCGTCAGAATCCGATAGTGAAGATGAGGAAAACGTGAAACAAAAATCAAGAAAGCGGATGAGAAACGAGACGGAATGGAAAAAAAACAAACGCAAATATTTTCGAGCTAGTGGTCAGAGTTATACCAATGTAAAAGGCCAAATTGTCCACGCTAAAACGTTTTTACCTGCCGACAATTGCTGTAATTTAGAATGTTATAAGTTAATAAATCCTGAAATTCAAGCGGAAATCCATAATAAATTTTATGGATTAGCCAATTTCGACTTACAGACCGGATACATATTCTCGCAAGTCAAAGTTAAGCCAGTTGCTCGTCATTATGCCACAATTAATGCTACTCCTACTAACAAATCGAAACATATGACGAGAGAATATTATTTACCTAATAGTCAAGGAAGTGACGTTAAAATATGTAAAAATCTGTTTAAAAAAATTCTAATGGTATCAGACGGTAAACTTGATAGAACCCTTAAGAAAAAAACGAAATTAATGGTACCACAGGATCAACGAGGCCGACACCCTCCTGCAAATAAAACCCCCGTAGAAAAAATTGATGATGTTTGTAACTTTATTAGAACCTTTCCAACCTATAAATCCCATTACGCACTGCATAAGACGGACAGAAATTACCTTGGCCCCGACATGAATATCAAAATCCTTTATACAGAGTATAAGAAAAAAACAGCGAATCCTGTGTCAGAATTTAAGTTTCGTGATATATTTAACACTAAGTTTGATCTTCATTTTCACCCACCCATTGTAGACTCCTGCAAGACATGTGACTCTTTACAAAATAAATTAAAATATGAAGTAGATGAAGGAAAAAAGAAAGAACTAAATGTTGAATTAGAACGTCACCAACGCAAAGCCCAACAACTACGCGATGCAATGAGTCAAGATGCAAAAATTTCACAGGACGAAGTTACAGTTATAGCCTTTGATCTCATGAAAACATTGCCTACGCCTGTCATCTCTACCGGTATCACCTATTATAAAAGACAATTATGGACATACTGTCTTGGGGTCCACAATTTGCAGAGTAATGAAGCCACGATGTTTGTATGGGATGAATCTTTAGCATCTCGTGGAGCCCAAGAAATTGGATCATGCCTGATGTATTATTTTAAAAATATTGTAAAGACCAAGAAAGTTATAATGTATTCTGACGGTTGCGGAGGTCAGAACAGGAACATTAAAATGGCTTTAATTTGCCATTATGTTGTTCAATCTCAGGAATTTACGGTGGAAGAAATCCAGCATAACTTTTTGGTTAGCGGCCATTCGTTTTTAGTATGCGACAGAGACTTTGGTGTAATTGAAAAAAATAAAAAATTCTTTCCCAATATTTATGTCCCTAATGATTGGGTGAATGTCATTACAAGTGCAAAGAAAAAAAATCCTTTTAAAGTTGTTCTGATGGAAAAAGAAAACTTTTATTCTACAGTCGACTTAGAAAAAGTAATTACAAACAGAAAAAAAAGTTTAGATTCTACAAAAGTTGAATGGTTTAAAATGCACTGTATTATAATAAAAAAAGAGGATCCATTTATTATTTATTTTAAGTATGGAATAAGCCAAATTCAAGCCTTGCAGAAATTTGATATTCAAAAAAGAAACGTTTCAAAGGACAGCATCCGGGGACCTCTGCCTTTATTATACCCTACTGGAAACCGTGTAACTGTTGCAAAAAAGAAAGATCTTCTAGAATTAATTGAGTTTATTCCGCCAATTTATCACAATTTCTTTCACTCTTTAAAGTGTTCGTCAGCAGCAGAAGATGCAATTTCCTTAGTTGATAAGAATGATTAATAGTCTTTCTAAAAGTATTTTTTGAAAGTACGTATCACACTTTTTTTGTTGGAAAAAAAAATTTAATTCTTTTTTGCTTTATTATTGTAAATATTATTTAGTTAATTGTTTATTTTGGAATAAAAATATATAAAAATGTATATTTCGCATTATTTGGTTATAGTCCATTATGGAAAATAATAAAACTTCTATAAAACCAAAGCGGACCAACCCACATTATTTTTTGTTCTATTGAAAATATAGTATTAATTTCTTAGCTACTTTAAAAAATATATTATTTTTAGTATCCTAACAAAAAATAAAAATTAAATAAATTTTTTTAGAAGGATATAAAAGGATAATAAAAAATGCATATTTTTTAATCCTTATTATCTCCATTAAGTAATTCAGTGGATGGTCCGGTCTGGTTCTCAACGCCTCATATATGCACACCAACATATAGCACTTCGGGGCTGAATATTTTCAATAGGAAGTTATTCTGCAGTTAGTTTATGCGTAGACAGCTCACAGTTTGTTATTATAGTATAAACATAATTTCTATGGAACTAAACTGCTTTGGAAATGTTGACATAAATTATATAATTGAAATTTAATGCAAATGTATATGTCATTAGAAATAATTTTACTCGGCGTAGGTAGACGGAAAGAAGACCATAGTAAAATTATTATAGTAAAGATTTTATTGTAAAACTTCCTATAAAATATAGTATTAATTACATTTTTTATTAATAATCCGTACCATAATAATATTGCAAACATAATTTCTAATAAATTCAGTAGAATCAAGTAAATACCAAAATACAGGGTGTTATGGAAATGACTTATTATATTTAAACCGGCAGATCCTGAGATGAAAATAAATAGAAGAAAAATTACCTTAAATGGCGCTTTGAATTATTGTACGAAATATACACTTTATATGAAATCTGAAAATTTACGTGGGCGCTACTGAGGACGTTCGCAATCAATAGTTTAATGAGGCGGTATTGTCATATATTGCAACACAGAATTGTAAACGCACGTGTTCAGTTTTTGACAACAAGACGTCTTTGACCCGCGTTATCACTTGTTTTTCAAATTTTTTAGAAAAAAAATACTACAATTTTAAGGTATATACTCCCTTACCTTCGATCTTATAATCCGTTTTATAATTCCATAAAAAAATAAAATGCAAAAGTAGGTTTTGCAACAGAACCAACAATAGATAATATCACACAAATTTTAAATCACAATATTTCTTATTATGAGTTATTTCACAACATAAAAAAATCGGGTAATGCTACAACTAACAAAACGTTTAAAATTCGTATACATCAAGCAACTGGAACCCTCGACAGCGTCAATCCATTTCCGAGTCTCAAAACATACTGAAGCAACGATAGTCGCTCCCGGCAGGTATCCAAGCAAGGGCGAAACATGCGGTGTGATCTGATAACACTGTTAGTATACTCTAGTGACCTACATTGTTGCTAACTGAATCCAGATGGAACGGGTTTTTACTCTAGTATTTAGATATTCGATTAAAAAAAGCATGTAGACTTTCTCTAAGACACCCAAGGAGTCACCCATTTAAATATAATAAGTTATTTCCATTACACCCTGTATATTGCACATTTTACAACGAATGTATGTATGTACTCTTAACAAACAAAGTTGTGTGACTAAAATTTCAAAACAAAATAAATCGACAATATAAGTAGGAAAATATTACATTACAAATAAAACCTAAGTACATTTTTTTTTGCTTAAATCCTACCTTTAAAGTAGTTTTTCGAGTTTCTTGGGTAAATAATAATGAAAATCTAAAAAAATCTGCATATATTAGATATATGTTAAAGATATTCAAACTTGATATTTATTACAACTCATTCTCTAGTACTCGGCTTACCTACTCAGAAACGGTTTTTAAAATTTTTGTGGGCCAATAAGAGAGTTTTATCACTTATAAGGAACATTCAAACTCTATCAGTATAATCACATATGATTGGTGTAAATGAAACAATTTGATTGGCAGGCACTGCATATTTGCCAGGTAATGGAAATAATCGATGATAATATAACTATAGCTCGTTTTTAATCGATAAAATTTTGTTTTGTCTTGGAAATTTTATAACATATCGTTGACAAGTTTATTCTGATTAAATCCCGAGAGCGAAGCTCGAGCTCTATGAATAGACATGCTCAAATGATCATTGAGTAAAATTTCCATAATAAATTAAGATAGCAGGTACGAAAAATAAGGAACGTTAAGGATTACAGCGGGAAACTCTTGTTTTAGTTTTTTTAAAACTACTTCGTAACAAATATATTAAGGTGTAAAGTTGGTCCTTAAACGCTGCATTTCAAAACGTCAGCACATCGCCAGTTTTACCTAATTTAAAAAATTAGAACAAAGATCCCAGCCCATACCCCAAAAATTTTCAAATTCTGTTTACCATTTATTTCAATTCAAACTTATTCTCTAATTATTAATTCCAAGGCAAACCCTTACATGCCCAAAATTCAAACATATTTCTTAGGCTTTCTTAGTTCGAATGCACCACGTTTTCAATATATACATGGTGATAGATAGTGTATGGCCTATTAGACGTTTAAGAAGAAGTAGTTAATAACAATAATAATAATAAATATTCTTTATTTCAGAATTACATTACTTAACATAAAATGAAATAGTGTCCAAAATACAGCAGATTATTGCGAATCATAGATTTGACGTGTTTGTTAAATATTCTTCAATGTTGTAAGGTTCAATGTCTTTAAGTAGCTTAAGTACACTTTTTTCACTTTTTTAATGTTGTCACCTTTTTTAATATGATGTGGAAGTCTATTGTATAGTTTTATACAGTTGTAATACGCACAACTTTCGTACAATGTTAGTCTGTGTTTGGGAACCGTATAATTCAAAGTTCTTGTTGAATATACATTTTGTGAATTACTACTTCTAAACAAATCTCTATTTTTGAAAAAGAATTATATGCTTTCTTGTATGTAAATTGCAGGGATAGTAAGAAGCCCATTTGCTCTAAAATTGTAACCAAATATGGTTCTCACTACTCTTTTTTGATATACAAACAACTGTTCTGCATCCCTATATTTTCCATACAGAATAATTCGATTCGAAATTTGCGTAGTATACCATTCTACATGTTTGTCTATCCAAAAATTTAGATAAAATGCGCAAGGTGTAACACACCTTATTCAATTTACCAATCACATACTGTACATGGTGATCCCATGACAGAGTATTGTCCACGACCATTTCCAAAAATTTAGTTGTTCGTGATATTAAAGAATCACTTTGAAGATTTGGTACCTTATGTAAGTGGATATGCTCTGTCTTTTACAGATATTTTCAGTGGAGCAGTGCTGCCGCTTCTACTAGAAAGTATTAGCAATTTTAATAATTTAAATAGATAACCCTGTGTATTATTTTTTAAGACTGTTAATTTCTTAATAATTTCTTTAACATATTCCTATAATTTAACCTTTTTTTCTTGGAAACTATATCCTTCAAAAAATGCTAATTCTTGGACACTAATAAATGAGAGTTAGGTAATACCTAGAGTCCTTTCACTCTGTTCCAAAATATAGTACAGAGGGTTTCAAACTACAAACATTTATATATGCAGTGTACGGAAGTGGCAAAATTAAAATATTAACGTGTTTATTGACATTTGTGTTTCGTTTAATTCATAAATCTTCAAGTTTCTAAACGAAAATAATTTTCTATGTAGAATTTAGTCAGATCCTGAGATCAGATTATAAGAATTATTAGTTACAAATGCGTTTCATTTGGTGTAAGGCTCCTTTCATGCACGCGTTTCTTGTCGCGGCTTTTTCTGAATACATTGTTCTTATGGGTCGAAACGCCGCGACAAGAAGCGCGTGCGTAGAAGGGATCATAAGCGCCCATTTAGAACAATGTATTTAGAAAACGCAGCGACAAGGAACGCCACGGCAAGAAACGCGTGCATTAAAGAAGCCTAAGTAGTATTAAATATTGTATATTTAGTTATTAGTAGTTAGTGATGGGGCGGCTGAGACTTTGGGAGATTTCCCGTAGTGCCGGATATCTTCGGACCGAAACTGGCCACCGCGCTGCAGGGGTAAAATGTGTCCATGTATTTTAAAATCGAGCCTGTGCGGATCTAATGGTTTCCCAAGCCGGTTTATCCTTTCCCGTCCACCACTGGTTATAAAAAAATTGTGTTTTGTTTGAATGACATAGTAACAACCAATAGGAGTGTTTAATATCTCAATCAATAATATTTTAGTTGATATAATTTAAAATATTTTGACTTTTGTATCTACAATAAAGAAGTTTTTATATGTACGACCTTCATAATGTTAATTACGTTCATTAGCTGCTGACGTGGTTTTGTCTGATTTGATCTACATAATCTCGATTATAATCATACTGTTACAAGTGATGACGTACATTCTATCTTTCCCCGGTCCCACTCTGTATAGTTTTTAAGCTTTCCTATAGTTTCCAGATAATACCATTATATTTTGGAAACTAATTTACAATGTACTATTTGCATCCTATTTGTTTTCGACCGACAGGTCAAGGTAGATTAAATGAATAAATTTAACCAAATTTGCATGATCTATCCATTTTCCGCGTTGTTTACGCACTAATATTGTCGGTTCAAATTTGGTTTGGTATTTACATACTTATACTTCTCATCCGCAGGTGTTTATCCTGATTTGTATTAACACGAGAAGAATTAATCTTCTGAAAAGATATAAGAAATATGTAACTTGCAATTACGAGGATTACATATTGAATTGATTGAAAGATTATATTTAAGGATGTCAGAGATGTTTTCAAGCACAAAAATAATCGTATATTACGTAAAGATTGTTTCACGAAAAATGGATATAACTTAATGACTGCAGTAAGAGTACCTGGGGGCCATCCCATTATTTATGACCGTTTGTTATTATTATGGGGAAAGGACCGGATTGTAAAAATTATAATTAAATATAGGCACATCAGATAGGTTAGGTTGCTTAATTTATATTTAAATATATGGTAAAATTTGTTAGATTTTGAGGAATGGTTCAAGAATTATCTTTTACCAAACATTCCTCAGAATAGCGTGATAGTAATGGACAATGCGAGCTATCACAGTCGCCAATTACATAAAGCTCCAAGCTCAAATAATACAAAATTGGAGATTCAGAACTACATAGCGGCGAATGACATATATTTTGAAGAAAGTTATAAAAAAAGTTTTAAAGACATTTTGTATAAAAAAAGTATATGTTTGTGACAGATTGGCAGAAGAAATTGGACATACAGTGCTACGGCTCCCACCCTATTATTGCATTTTTAACCCCATAGAGCATGTGGCACCAGTTAAAATCACTGGTTAGGTCTGAAAATATTTCTTCGACTTTCTAGTGTTGTAGAATTAATACGAAAATGCTTTAATGATATTCCCCCAGGTAGTTGGAAAAATTCAGTACGTCACGTAATAACTGTAGAAAATTCGTATATTAGTCTGGATCGTATAATTAATCCAATTATTTTAATTTAATTATTAATTTTGATGAGGATAGCGATAGCGAAACAGAACTATCTATAGAATGACATTGTAAATGTAAATAAATATGACTAGTAATATTTTAAAAAAATGTTATTTCATTTGATTACATTAATATAATCATATCATTACTTGTTTTCCTTAGTCCGTCCCTTCATACATCACTTGTTTATTGCCAAGCTCTTGTCGACACAATGGGACCAACCCAGGAAATCATTAAGTCGTATCCATTTTTCGTGAAACAATCTTTACCAAGGTGGAAGTGCTTCATCCCTGTCGAGAGAGTCGGTAGTTAACCGAGGCGCGAAGCGGCGATGTTAATTAAATCTCGAGACAGTAATGAAACTTTACACCGTGGTTTGTATACTATTTTATTTACAACCACATCTAACATCCACTTTTTATTATTTTAAATTAAAATTATTAATTAAAGATGAATGTTATTTTGATTTTTCCATTGAAAAATTAGCCAGAAATTTCAAATAACCGCAGGTGGTAAAATAACATAGGTAATAATACACATCAAAATGGCAAATATTATTTTTTGAATATGGTTTCCATGTCTCTAAACAATATATTATAAATGCTATGAGATGAGGAATTTGATTTTGCTGCTACTCCACCAGAAATTCGAGAAGCAGCAAAAATAGTAGAAGAAGATCTTCTGCCAACTAAAAGCCGTCCGAGATATGACAAGGCATATAACTATTTCAAAGAATGGTGTACGGAAAACAGGCCACCGAGCCATACATATTAGCGATAATAAATAGCGGAATATATATAAATTGAATTTGCAGTTAATTTTTCAAAGATGTTTTAGATAAATGTCTGAAGAATGTTTTTATTTATTTTGGAGCACTTGTAAAAAAAGTACGGCACATCTCGCCCCATCGGAGGCTTTACGGACTCGTGCGCATCTCGTCCGTGAAAGCCTTTGTTCGGCCCTTCTGTCGTGCAATACAAGAACCTAGTAAGTCGACTTACTATAAAATAGAGTACCAAGTTTTAAATATTTATTTAACTGTTTATTTGTTAATAAAAATCAATGATTTTTTGGAAAATAAAACTATGTAACAAGAGCTTACTGTGTATAAAATTTTAGAACAATAAATTAAATATTAAAGAAGTTGAGCCATTTTTAAATGGAATGTCTTAAAATTTACTTTTACGACTTACTAGGTTCTTGTATTGCACGGCAGTCTTGATACGTAATGTACTATACTTTCCACCCGAGTGGAAAGTAAAAGTAAAAAAAGTCACCTCTCAAAGATAGATGAAATGTCATTATTACATGCATGGTTGTAAATAGATGTATTTACCGGGTGTTGTGGAGGAACGTCACTATAACTTTTTTATTTTTTAAATTACAGAAATAACATTTGGTGGGTTTGTATGTGATATTATTTTGCATTTCTTAACATGACGGATCCGTTTTCTCACTTCCGGTTTAACCGAAAATTACCTAAAGTTTTCTTCAAAAAATGCCCTAAGGAATCAGAATCTAAAATATTAGTAAGTGATACAGAACATCATCTATAAATAAGCCAGTGAGAACCTGTAAAAATAAGTCTTCGTTGTCTTGTGGAAAAATTTCTTAAAACATTATTTCTTATAAAAATAATATTCCCTCAGTAAACAGTAAATCAAAGATATCAGATACCATGTGTGCAGGAAGTGGTGGAATGGTAGAATAATTTGTCCAAGTAAAAGATGTGATTTTACATCCTATTAACACATACCAAAATTGAAGGTAATAACTAATTTTTATATGAACTTTTCTTCTTTATAAAATGATCTAAGGGGTCAGAATTTGAAATATTAGCAAGTAATAAAGAAAACGATAACCTGTAAAAATAAGTCAATTTCATTGTCTTGTAAAGAATTTCTTAAAATATTTTTTTTATAAAAATAATATTCGCTAAATCTTCATTTGCTATAATATTTAAATCAAAGAAAATTTTAATAATTGATTAACATACATAGCCAAGATTCGGGTTTGTTCGGGTCAAGAGGAAATCAATCATTTAGAGGCGACCGAATCAGTCACAGACCGATTTAAAAAAACGATAGAATCTTTTCAATCATTTAATCGGTGTCTCGAAATATTTTTTATCCACACCGACAGCATGGGAAATGTGAAAGATTGAATTATTTATCTCTGTTACTTTTAGCATAGATGTAATTCATTATTTGATTTCCATATTTCCTATCCCTCACACACCGTGAAACAATAGTTGATTTACCGGTAATGATTCGATCATTCAATGCTTCCTATTGATTCGATATTTGTGATCGAATTATTAACGATTGACTCACCGCTAGCCGATAAGCGACCAAAAATCCGCTATTTCTTTTTACATTGCGACTGATACCACGAGATCTTGGGGAAGAAATATCATAAAACTAATGAATTTCCTTCCATATGGAAAGTGTCAAAGGTCTGTCCGGTTTATAAAAAGGGTGAGAGAATGGAAGTTATTAACTATAGGCCTATCTCCATTATTTGTAATTTTTGTAAAATTTTTGAATTTCTCCTTCATGGCTCTATATTTCCTTTATTAAAAAATATCACCAACTCAACACGGTTTCTACAAGGTGTAACAGATCTCAGGTTGGTAAGTAGGTGGGGTGAATAATTGTACACGTTGATTTGAGGAACAGGTTGATTTAATGAATTTGATCTTACTAGCAAATAGAGAAAAAACATAATTAGTCGTCATAGAGTGGCGTTTTAAGCAGGTACCTTCAGATTACATTAAAACGTACGAATATTACATAATAATAGTCAAAGGTAATTCACCTACCTAGCACTACAGACTCAGGAGTAGATTTTAAACACTTAATTAAACTCTACACACAGAACGTCGAGAAGCTGCCAGCAAAATGAAATCAAATAGCAGGCAGTTGGTACCGTATCGACGTGGGCCTTTGAGATAAGGAATACCACAAAAAACTGTTCATACGAAAAAACACGGCTGGGTAGGTCTGGCCAGAATGGCGAAGGCATACCGAAATAAAGTGTCCCGCTTTAAAGGGTAGATCTGAAGTCTCGAATCTTATGGTGAATACTCAGGATATTGCACAGTCAATTGATGAGGGTTCTCCAACGGATGTAACTTATTTGGATTTTACTTAAACTTTCGACCGACTTGACCATAGACTATTACTTAAGAAACTCAATAATTTTGGTTTTTCCGATTCACTGATTTCGTTGTTTAAATCATACTTAATGGATAGAAAGTAATAAGTTCAAATTTACGGCATTAAATCATCACAATACACTGCAGTTTCTGGTGTTCCCAAGGATCGGTTTTGGGACCGTTGCTGTAGACTCATAGCTATGCTGATGATGTTGAACTGTATAAAAGGATAAATAGCCTGGACGACTGCAGTGATCTTCAATCGAACATTGATCTTGTTGTTGATTGGTGCGCTGAAAATAATATACAGCTAAATATACTATAATGTAACGTTGTTTCTTATACTACGAAGTCATTAGCTATTGTATATGATTATACGATTGATAATCGGTCAGTTCCACGCGTTAATGAGTTTAGAGATCTCGGAATAATTTTTGATACTAAACTTTCCTTCTGTTCTCACATAGACACTGTTATTTCTGAGGCATCGAGGGCATATGGGTTCATTCTACGATATACAAGTGATTTTACGAATATTCAGGCTATGATCAGTTTATATAGTGCCTATGTGCGATCGAAATTGGAATATGGATCTGTAGTCTGGTCCCCGGGATATGGCATTCACAGTGACAATTTGGAGGGGGTTCAGCGAAGGTTTTTAAAATATGTTACTTTTAAGCGGGATGGTATCTATCGTCAGCAGGGTTTCCCGCATGAGCAAGTGCTTAGCATATTTTGTTTTGCTTCTTTGAAGGAGCGGCGAAACTTTTTCCTATTAACAACCCTCTTTAAATTTTGAATAACCTAATTGATTGTCCATACTATCTGTCCAAGATTAACTTCTGTGTACCACAATTACATAGTCGTCATAGTAGCTGCTTTTATTTGGCGACGCCGCGTACGAATATATTGAAGTTCTCCCCACTGTACAGTATGTGCGATCTGTATAATGGGAGTGATGTCAATGTTGACCTTTTAACTCCTCACTACCGGAAATATGTCGACTTGTTAAACGCTGAAAGACTCTGTCATGACTTTTTTGTTTGTTTTTTTTAATTTTCTTTTTTTAGTTTTTTATATGCATATTATTACTGTTTTTTATGTATATGGTTCTGATTTTTTTTAAATATTCTATCTCATTATTTTGTTATTGTGTATTATATTTATCATGGTTTCTGCCTTGCAATTAGGTTTATCAAAACCTGTAAGGCATGTACTTAAATAAATAAATATAAATCCGCTTAAAAAGAAATCAATTTAAAAACATTTAAACGAGCGAAAATAAATCAATTTTATCACGAATAATAAAACCTTAAAATAGAAAATACCCTTATCGTGTCAACCGAGATTCCACTGAAGCCCTCCGTATATACAAATATCTCAGTATCCAACCCAAGATTTTATCAGGATAACTTGGGCCCGTATCCGAAAAATTACAGGTCACTGCTGGCTCTGGAAGACCGACGCTGTCGCAAGGACATAAAAATATATATCCTTTAATTCTAAAAAATAAATTTATTTTTTTGCAAAATAGCAGGCTTCCTTTTTAAAAATAAGATATGTATTACCTTAGTATTAGGTTAAATGAGAAAAAATATTTATTTACAACCATTCAATTCAATTTATTCATAATAATAATTAGAAATACAATATTACAAAAATTGAAATCCCAAAAAACACTTTGGTAAAAGGTGGTTGCATCCCATCAATGGAGAGGGCTTCCTTTTCTTGGTAGTACCATTCATTTAAAGTGCGACTGTATAGACAAAAATACGCCTTTATTGTATAAGGATCATCGGGTGGTCTGGGAAATAATAATTTTCCATATTGGTATTTGATATTAATATCACCTGAAAAGCATAGACTTTTTATTTCTTAAATAGATTTTAAAATTTGATTTAATCAAATACCGTCTGTTCAGATTGTGTGGGACTACTAAGAGATGGCGCTGCGCGCTGTGTTTTTTCGACTACCGATGATAATACAGCGTTAAGTGAAAGTCCTCTCTGATGATAGGTATATACACCTACCCTGTACTGACGAGAACAAATGAGTTCGAAACCGGTCTGCAGGTGGTTGCATCCTATCAATGGAGAGGGCTTCCTTTCCTTGGTAGTACCATTCAATCTGAAATAGTATTTTAAAGTGATACTGTGTAGACAAAAATACGCCCTTATTGTGGTGTCCCGTCAATTCATCGTACGACATTTCACCGCACGACTTTTCATCGCCGACAATTCAGCGTGCGACAATTCATCGCTACGAAAATTCAACGTGCGTCAATTCGTCGAAAATTCTTCTATATTTTTCATGACTTAATCCTCTTCCTTGAAATACCAAAATTATATATTCATTTTGGGTTAGGTTGAGTACTATAATTACTTAATACTATAATTAGTTAATACTATAATTACCTAATCCTCTTAAGGGGTTTGTTCGGGTTTGTATTTTCCTAGATATAATGGATGACCATTATCTTATTTAATAATAAAGTAATTAGTGTTTTTCTTTAATAAGGGGAATGTAAATTTGTAAAAATAATGGGTTTGTTCGGGCACTGTCAATTTATGTAACTTTCTTATGTTTCCTGTTTCCGAACAAGAAATCGGCTACAAAAGGTGTAGCGGGGGCGGGTTCTCACTTGTTTTCCCAGGGCACTGTCAATTTATGTAACTCTTTATGTTTTCTTTTGCCGAATACAGAAGGAAATCGGAAATGTTAATTAAGTTATTGTATGCATTTCCATATGCATATATTATTATTTTAACTACTTGGTTATTATTATGATTGATGCTTATGATGATTATGATTATTTAATCGCTATTAAACGTCTATTTTTGTTGCATTTATTTGTATTATTGTAATAAATTGCAACGATAAATTGTCGCACGATGAATTGTCGTAGCGATGAATTGTCTCTGCGATGAATTGTCGGCGATGAATTGTCGTTCGATGTATTGTCTCGCGATGTGTTGATGCTAAATCCCTTATTGTATAAGGATCATCGGGTGGTCTGGGAAATAATAATTTATCATATTGGTATTTGATATTAATACCACCTTTCTTAAATAATTTTTTTTAACATGTCATAGAACATTCCTGTTTATTACTTCTTAATAATTAGTATTCTTCTATTTTCATCTTTAGCAAACATTCTAAGGGAACCTGAAACTGCTCTTAATAATAGTTCGATGCGTTGCTATTTTTTGTTTTGCCAACAACACGGTATTTCTGTTTACTCCCAATTCGCCTGCAATATTCCTAATAAAAGCACCATCTCGCAACCGACTGTAGATAATAGCCTATTGTTTGGGGGTTAATTGTGGCATATTTAAAAAAAAATGTGCTTGAAAAGTTAATGATAAAATGAGAATCTATATTGACATTTCAAATGTGTATATGACATTTTACTGGTACCAGACTCGACAGTAAATAATTCCTAATAGTCAAGGAGAAAATAAGAAATTTTGCTGTCCTAGTTTTTTATCGGCACGATGGTACAGTACATTTATTCAAAGCAATGTTATAAATAATGCTTTACAATTACAGTAATATTCCCCAAACCCTAAAATACAAATCTTTAAGATTTAGTACTCTCCCAGAATAGTTTTTTTAATATAGTCTTGACTATTTGTGCAATACTTTGAATTGCCTAGAAGAGTGTTATATGCCCTCACAGCCAAACAAATATACCAGATCTCAATGGTGGCTCAACCAATGCTGTATATGCCATAACTAAAAGTTTTTATGTTAGATTTCTCTTATAGTGTAGATTTTGAAGATCAGACAGACTTATCTTCTTTGTCAGAAATAAAACATATTGGCCCCACTTAAGATACTTATCGATGGTTATACCAAGATATTTTGTTGCGCTACTTTCTTTAAGAGGTTCACCTATATTCTCCAATTGTATAGAAACAAAACTTGGGCTTTTTCTTTCATGTATGCAATGTTGACATTTCAGAATATTTAAAAGTTTAAAAGAATCATATTTTTAACTTTAACATTTATCTTGGTGAAAAGTATTCCATCCGGGTATATGTCACTTTCCATCCAGATAAATATCAACAGTCGTTGATAAAACAAAATGACTTGACAAATTGTTTTTATTTATTTGTAGTGGCGAAACTTATGGTTATATAGGGGTCTTACTTTGTTAATTTTTCACATTCAGTTACTTGCATTTAAAAGATATGGTTGTAAATAAAATAGCATACAAACCTCGGTAAGAAGTTTCATTTCGGTCTTCAGAAATAATTCACACATTCACAAATCCGAGCAAACCAGCCTTTCTCTCGACAAAAATAAGACACTTTCCACCTCGGTGTGTAATATATTTTAAAAAGATTCATTGGGTAAAGTTTTGCAAGGGAACACGTTTATATTGATGGGGAAGTACGAGGATACCACGAAAAGTGTTATACCCTTTCGTGAAATGTAATATATTACATACCAAGTGTTGAAAGATATACATAGAATTTAAACGAGGAGGTATTTAGCGCGAGGCACCATACGAGGGCGAAATTCCACCTAGTTTGAGAAAATCACTTCCATATACTTAATGTATATACACAATTTCTCCTACGATCACAAAATATACAAGTCTAATTATTTAGACATTTTAGCTTACTTACCTGGTTGTAAATAAATATAATAACTTTTCTGGTATCTGCTTACGCTAATTATTATGTACTGTATAGGTATAAAACTTTACAGTTTCTCATATTTTAATTAGATTATACCATAATTATTATTAAAACAAATAGAATTACATAAATCACGTTTTCGGGATTTAATTGGATCGTAAGAATCGAAAATAAATCAGTACTTATCTCATTTCTTCCTAACCCAAGTAGTTATTATGTTGAATGGGTTCCCTAACAATGCTCTGTTACTTATTTTATATTTGTCATAATGAACCTTAAAGGATTCCAACAATTAAAAAAGAAGTGAAATATATATATATGGATTTTTTTAATGTGTAGTATCGCTCTAGTGCCCTTTATGTCACCCAGCTCCTAAATTTCACTTATCCATCAAATTGGCATCATTTCTCAGCTGTCCAAATACAGTTGTCTGAAACACTCGTGTTAAACTAAATTCAACACGGGTGTGATAAAAGGCTGGCCAAGTTAGCGGCCTTTTTTTCTCTTTTGCGTAGGTGGGAAAATATCTACAATTTTTTAGATAATCTGTATCACTTCGACGCTAGAGCAGTAGAAAAAATTATTCTTGTTGACCCCTAAAACTGGCATTAGGATTCAATATAAGTTGCAGCATACAAGGCGACATACAATTTTATTTTCACTTCTTACAAAATTATTAAAAATCGTCAAAAAATAAGCAAGAAATGCTATTCCATTTAAATAAAAAAAGTTGCTAATACTTTCTAGTTCTTTTTAAAAGAGGGAGCTTGTCTACTTATATAATCTACCGAATTTTCATAGTGATTTGTTGACTAGTTCTTCATAAATGTCAAATAGGCCATTCACAATCAATCCCCTGTATATTGGTTCCAATTAATAAAATGTAAGCAATTTATTCTCCTTCAAATTTCATTATGTCCAATTTTATATGAATAAAACCTTGAATGTGAAGTAATTTGTTCGAATTTATTCATAAAGACCAATGTCTGCGGTAAACAAATAAATAATCATTTGAGTTTGGAAGTGCCCCCAAGTGTTTTTCTTTTATGAAAAAACTTTTTATTTATATTTTTGCGAATAATATTATTAAATATATTTTCCGTCATATAGACAAGGATTTATTACGACGGGTACAGGGTGATTTATGATGAGCGACCTGTTAGGAGATATCGGCAACAAGTGCACATTTCTTATTAAAACTTTAAGGAATCGTAATTTAACTCTGAACTTTCGTAGAAATATATGTTTCAATGCTACTGAAACTATACAAAAAGTTAACATCAATTCTGATTTTTTTAAAATAGGATTGCAATAACAAAGATTAATAATAATATGAAATTTCGGCGACCTTATACAGGTGATTGATGGTGGATGCCCGATTAGCCGTTTATGAATAACTAGTCAATGGATCACTTTGAAAATTTGATAGCTTATACAAGGTGTTATGGAAATAACGTATTATATTTAAATGGGTGAGTCTCTGGGTGTCCTAGAGAAGCGCTACATATTTTTTTTTCAACCCGACCATTTTAAAAGTGGGGTAACAAACCCTCTTACTCACAGGTGACTCCGCGGTTATGAATCATAGCACCCTGTGGCAGTGTATCACAAACACCTGTTACGCGCAATGTTGCCACACTGTGTAAAAATGTAAAACTTTAGTTCCTCCCTAGTAAATCCAGGACGCTGTAAGGAATCCAGGGCGCAGATATCTTATTTTTTCTATGGGAAAAGCTTTATGCTCGTCACGTACCCTAATGATAGTGTGGGACTGCATAATAAGCTTATACCCACTAACCCCATTCGGCCTCTTCTTTCCAATCTCAGAACATAACCGGCATATCATCGAGAGAAAAAAACACATACTGAAACTGAACAAATTACACTAAATCACTTAAACAAACACAGCACCCACGAGTTTCAAATCAATTTTTTTGATGATAGCACCTATTATTAGATTACACAATAGCACTAAACACTAATGCATAATTACACTTTACAATAACACTACTGTACACATAGAACAACAGCACTATAGGATACAAATTATTTCGCAATAGAAATTCAGAAATAATAAAAACGCTAATTTCTAATGGGCCTCAATTTATTAATCTTATATTAAAGATAAAATGAAACAATTATGTAGACATGTCCAAAGGTCGAGTGCTTCGTACATATTCGGAAAACTAACTTCAACCAGCGCGGTTGCCATTTCCGAGACTATACAGGATTATACAGGTTAGTTATAGAAGGAAATTCCCCAATTTATGAATATAATATTATAAAACATCGAAAGTGGCAACGCTGTCTGTTTTATATTAACCTCAATAGTTCAATATCGATCGACCGAGTAAACCCGAATATCAACGTGTTATTTAGTTACTTTCAAAATTGTCATGTCAAATACCAATGTATGGAAAAATTATATTATTAAGGGCGTATTTTTGTCTACACAGTAGCACTTTAAAATACAAATTCAGATTGAGTGGTACTTAGATGTGTTCATGAGATTCATACAAATCTACGCGAAAACTAATCTGAATTTATGTGGCTTTGTTTTGGTATTTTGTGAGGTTATTGTGCCGGCTTTTGTTCGGGTTACCTACTTGGTGTTTTTTTATAAATTAAGTTGGTTTTAAATAAGGCCGAAAAGGTAAATAAAATTGCATTTTTTTTCTCTAAAGGGTAAAGAGGCATTTAAGTTATTTAGATCCGACGGGTGCGTTTAAATTTAACAAATGAGAACATACCTGATCATTTATAACCTCCGCGGCTGTTCGTTTGAGTCAGTTCAAGTTTATAAATCAGAGATTGTTTCCCAGCGAACTGAACTAAACGTAAAAGTTTATACTAATGTACCCTGAAAAATAAACAACTTCGAAGTTCTCAAACGGTTATTGACTTTCTAAAGAGTTTACCCTGAAAATGTGACAACACTGCTCAAAATTCACGGACGCTTTTCGCCATATGTTGCTTTGTTTACTTTTCTCCCAGTGACACCACGTGCTTATTTTTGGTTTTACATCAGGTCATGTACAGGTCATATTAAATTAAAGTGCCATTTTTGGATATTTTTCTTCAATTTGTTTTCATCTCAGGAATTGCCGGTTTAAATATAATACGTCATTTCCATAACACCATGTATAAGTAAACATACTCTCTCTCTCTCTTTTAAAAATATTCCCCCCTTTCTACTAGAAAGTATTACCAACTTGGATAATTTAAATGGAAAACCCTGTGTATTACTTTTTAGAATCCCTATTAATTTCTTAATAATCTTCCTTAAAATTTTCCTATATTCTTTCATTCTCATTCGATGAGACCTCATACTTTGAACTCTGACAAATTTCTTGAAATGAAAATTTTTTATTAATATGAGAAATAAATATTTCAATATATTTGGAAAAATCTAAAATTTTGCATTTTAGTTTTTATTTTTTCCTGACTTCGAAGTTGTCCAAAAATAAATTTCAATTTCTCATTGCTACTTTTTA
Source organism: Barypeithes pellucidus (assembly GCA_963991005.1). NCBI lineage: Eukaryota > Metazoa > Arthropoda > Insecta > Coleoptera > Curculionidae > Barypeithes > Barypeithes pellucidus. Next base: position 28,447,792 of record OZ022562.1, read on the forward strand.
TTCTCCACAGGATAGTATCATCAGATCTTTAATCCTCTTCAACTTAGTGTTTTTAAATACGGGCCTTGATTTTTTTTGTTTAAATTAAGAAAAAGAATCTAAATCTACGTTCAGACGTACTCAACACTAAGTGGTTTTCCGACGTTTTGTTCCTTGAATTGTCCATCTTCATTAAAATGCCCCTAGTACGTTCCTGTAATTTACTGTCTTTTTAATTCTGTATAATTCCAAAATATAAAACTCGTCTTTTTCTAGTCTTACGAGCCAAATTTTATTTGTATTAATAAAATAAATTGCTTATACTTACACTAAGTAGAAATTTGATACAACTATTAGTATGAAATGAAAAAAAAAAACATTAAGGACAGAAATAGCAATAATAATTTTAATATCTTCAGTTTCTTCGAAACAATAGTAAATTACAGGAACGCACTAGGGGTATTTTAATGAGGATGGTCAATTTAAGGAATAAAACAGTAATTGTTTTATACTGCTGAACGTAGATTTAAGTCCTCTTTCATAATTTAAATATGGTGACCAAAAACGAAACGTCGCATTAAAGAACTAACGATGCCACCCTGTGGAGAATATAGAGTTGCAATGTGGAAGCGAAATTAATTTTTGGACATCTCTTCTAACGATGTTAGGAAAAAATAGGAACCCAAACGCAAAATTTTAGATTTTTCCAAATATTTTAAAAGTTCTGTATTTAATTTTGATTTTTTGCGGAATAGATTTGGGCCCACTTTGGCCCCAACTTAACCGACTTCATATCTCTTACCGTTCCCAAAATCTCAATGGTAAAGGCCGAATTTGTTACACCCACAAAATAGAACCCACAAAGTGGAGAGATATTTATCAACAGAGGGTTTGATTTTAACAAAAGTTCGTTTGTAGTAGTAGTTCTAATTAAAATGTTTGTTATAGTTTTTGCAGAACTATATAAAATAAATAAGGAAATCCCAAATTTTAAAACCTTTTCGAGCAGAGCCGGACCAGGTATACAAATTCAATTTATACCTATGCCTGATGCATATATAAATACAAAGTGATTTTTAATAATTTTAATATTTAGTGGTTTTCCGGCGAGCAATTTTTAGTTAGGCTTATTAGTGGTAGAATGTGGCGTCCTTGGAATTGTGCTGATAGGGGGGCATCTTCAAGAGTCATTTTTAAAAGAAAGTATTTATCTACCGATGCCAAACTAATAATTAAAAATGTGTATCAATCGTTGTTGAGTAGAAATTTTAATTCGACGGATGCTTTAGCAGAGACGTCTACTTTGACAAAAACTCCTTTATCTTCGGTAAGAGACATAGTACTTAAACCTGTTAATCCTAGAAAAAATTTGAGTGATTCTGGCACATTTAGAAGCATCAGCTAAAAACATAACAGATTCTTCTTTAGATTACCATCAAGATACCGACGCACAACTTTTTGAAGATTAAATTTAAACATAAACTCCTTAAAAATACACCTGAAAATAGCGTCATTGTAATGGATAATGCTAGTTATCATAATCGGCAAACAAAAATCATTCCCAATTCTAATAATACTAAAGCAGAAATTCAAAATTTTATGATTGAAAATGATTTATATTTTGAAGAAACTTACAAAAAATGAGAACTGCTAGAAGTATTAAAAGCTTTTAAAATAAGTAACGAATACGAGTGTGGCAAACTTGCAGCAAAAAATGGACATACAGTATTGCGTCTTCCCCCTTACTATTGTATATTCAATCCTATTGATCTAATATGGCACCAATTAAAATCCAATATTAGGAGAAATAATATTTCTCCTACATTAAATGCATCTATAGTAGAATTAATTAAAAACGAAGTAAGAAAAATTTCTGCAGACAGCTGAAAAAACTGTGTACAGCATGTACTTAAAGTGGAAAATTCTTACATTTTTATGACTACAAATGTTCAACCCTTAATTATAAGTTTAGGCTTAGATGAAGATAGTGATAGTGATAGAGTTAAATTTTGAATAAATTATGAATAGTTTCCTAGAATTTAATTCATTTTTATTGTACTTGTTATCCTAATAGTTATATTTTTAAATTATATTATTTTCAATTATCCATTAATTGTTATCATTATTTTACATTTATGATAGGTACTTACCTAAAACTAAAAATACCTATCTATTTATTTTAAATTATAAAAATAAATCATGTGGTGTGGTATACATTTTCAAGCCGGCCCTGATCCCATTTATTGAACTTTGAAGAGATTGAGACGTATACAATAAGGTTTAATCAGGTAGTTTATTTATGGCAGTAAGAGTCAACGGTATAATTCTGCAACAACTATAAGAAGACGTTTTTATTTTACTTTTATTATTTGACTAGCTAAAAGAATTAGAAAAGGGCAAGCTAGCATTATTCTATAAATAAAATAAATGAACGAAAACCCGAACAAACGCTTAAATAAATATACTTCCTTATTGGTTTTAATCCAGGGATTAGAAACATTGTAATCCCGAAATCCCTGGATCATAATATTTAACGAGATTCGATCCCCTATTAGAGACTAAAAAAACACTCTCGTGGCATCGCCGTACGCGATTGCTACTACAATTGGACCGAGGAAAGAATTAACGTGCATCATCGCCTGTATCATTATGATTCAAATCGAGATTATACAACGTGTCCAAGATAAGGAGGGCCAGTAAAGGGATCTCGGAAACCATAAGAGATACGAAGTCGGTTATGTTTAGAAAGTTTTAAAATTCCGAGTAGTTCCGGAGATATCCGGAAATAAAACGAAATTCAGAAAAATCGTTCTATTTTTTTCCTGGGTTTTTTTGAGATCGAATTCGAAAGTAAATTGCACTTTTACAATGCCACTTTTTCCGCTCTATCTAACAGCGATAATTGTTTTGTATTCCGACAAGTCGTCTTTGAAGGGCCATTATCGACTCTCTTTTTTAAAATACGGTCCTGTTTTTCTGATATTGGAATTTGAGAGCTTTTTTCTTCCGAATGCAACGATGTATGACACATGTGGTTTAATGACGTTTCGAGGGTTTTTTGAACAACATCAACCGTAGTTCTTCTAATTTTATAAATAATATCTCATAAGTAAGTAAGCTCTAAATTCTTACTTCAATAAATAACAAATAATTTAATAATAAACCACAAATAAGTGAACAAAATACAGAAATATTATTTCAAACTTCTATTGATTCGGGATTTAAAAGAAAAGTAGGCGTTTGAAACAAAAAAAACTAAGATGGTGACGCGTGATTTGTTTCATTTGACATTCCCATTGTGATAGTTTGAAAGCGTTTTAAGAGGTTTTCTATTTTCCAGAAAATATGGATCATAATTTTACAAATGCTGAGAAGTTTGATATTCTATCGCATGTTTTATTTTATCTCAAAAAACTGTTATGTAGCAGTTAGAAGATGTTATTTGTGCTTAGAGAATAACGAAAATCATTTTAAACACCTGATTATGTAGTTCCTTACTTTTTTCTTTGTTCGTTTTATTATGTTTTGGTATGATTTTTGTTCACTTATTTGTGGTTTATTATTAAATTATTTGTTATTTATTGAACTAATCCAACATAAGTAAAAAATTTAGAGCGTACTTATCAGATATTATTAATAAAATTAGGAGAAATACAGGACCGTGTCCCAAAATTTCCTGATGTTGTTCAATAAACCATTAAAACGTCATTAAACCACAATGTGTCATACATCGTTGCATTCGAAAGAAAAAAAGCTATCAAATTCCAATATCAGGAAAACAGGACCGTATTTAAAAAAATAAAGTTGATAATGGCCCTTCGAAGACGACTCGTCGGATTACAAAATAATTAACGCTATTAGATAGAGCGGAAAAAGTGGCAATGCAAAAGTGCAATTTACTTTAGAATTCGAACTAAAAAAAAACAGGAAAACAATTAAATGATTTTTCAGATTTCGGTTTTTTTCGGATTTGATCTCCGGAACTACTCGGAATTATTAATCTTTCTAAACGGCATATTATTAGGTACGTAAATGCGCAACTTTACCTCTATTTGACCGACTTCGTATCTCTTATGGTTCTCGAGATCCCTGTACTGGCCCTCCTTAACTTGGACACGTTTTATAGATCAAATATGACAAGACCATGTCAGCAGCTAATGGACGAAATTAACATTATGAAGGTTGTAGATATATAGGGATATTTTGTTTAATGAAGATGGTCAATTTAAGGAACAAAACGTGGGAATTATTGTATACCGCTGGACGTAGATTTAGTTGTTCTGTCATAATTTATACAAAACAATCTAGGCCCGTATTTAAAAAAAAAATAGGTTGATGAAGTTGACCCAATTTAAGTCTTTCCGTTTCCGATATCCCAATGGTGAACATCCAATTTGGTACACCCTGTATATATATTTAAAGGAGATGACGAAAGATGAAGATTCTGTACAATGTTCACGTGATAATTATTCCTATAATATTTTATTTTTATTCATAGAAGATGTTTTAAATTCGACATAGTGGAGACCGATCCATTTAATTCTCTTTAATCATTATTACCCAATATAACAGCAGATCTAGCGCTTTCAAAGCTACATAAATAGGTCGTTATTACCATCTTATTTAAAGTAAAATTACACCCGCAGATTCTTCAAGACGATATAGTAGGACTTCGACCCTTTTTAATTGCCATTGAAATAAGTCCTTTTAGTGGCCCATTACGCGTCCTTTATAATACCCCGTAATAATTATTCTGTCAGTTACAAAACCTAATTAATCTTTTACCATTTTACCATTTCACCATTTTATTTCTTATAAATTTTTATTTGTGTACTTAATTTGAACATCCGAGGTTATTATTTTTTTCAGCAATAGTTCCTTAAAAAATGGACTCATAATACTCATAATACACATTTTATTCATACTGTGGCTATACATAGTACAGATGTATACGTCAGGTTCTAAAATTAAGAAAATAGTAAAATACTAGATACAACTAGATATTCACAAACAATATTAACACAAAATCAACAACAAAATGACGATTATGTGACTAGAATAGCAATAAGTTGACAAATATTTTCCACATAAAACATTTTTTTTTTATAAAAGTCATATTTTGAGATAAAATTAAATTCTGGATTCTTACATATAGGGTGAGCCGGGAGGAACGGATCAAACTCCAAGAGGGTATTTTTTAATCGACACTAATGTAAAAAAAAGGGTTTTCATTTGGACCCCCTTCTGCAATAAGGAACCAACTAACAATTTTTGCTAAAATTAGTTAGCTGGTTCTTTAGAATCACAAGAAGGTGTTTTATCTATTTGCAATTAAGATCCGTCTTAAAATACCTATGGACGCCATTTATGAGAAACACAACTAATTGAAAATTAGAGAAACCTGTATTCAAGTTTCGCAATAAAGTACTGAGCAGTGCGCGTTATGCAAGATGGAACCAACAAGCAGTTGGTTTCTTCTTACATAACGTGTTGTGTCACTTGTCAGAAAGTTTTTAACATTTGTGTTCAGTTTGTATTCAGTTACAAAAAAAAAATAAAGTTAACCTATGTTTTTAATTTTACACCTGTCAAGTAGTTAATTTGTTAATTTGGGTCCTTTTTGCTAAATGTGTTTTTAAATGTTGTTGATTTAGGTATTTAGTAAATTTTATTTATTTTATAGTATTAAAAAAAAATTAAAAAGAAATTAGATGAAAAGATTAATTGGTTACATATAAAAAAATAAAATTGTCAAAAATAAACCTTACAACTCTTTAAAAAAAATAGATTGCGTGATCGACATAAACTGGATAAATATTAAAAAAGGAAAGGGAAGGATACCAGCTTTAGGCGTAGTATTTTGTAACAGCTTACAAGAGTGCATCCAGGTAAAGCAATACCAACACTTAAACAGAACGATATAAAATCTTACATGGACCTGATTCCCGCTGCGGATCAACATTTTTAAACTAACCTTATTGATGATTAAACCCCACAGGAAGATACTGAGGGCTTCAATGGAGATATTGATGTTGAATTGAAAAACCAAAATTAATAGAAGACTAATACCACATCTGTTGTGTTTTTATATCGTGATTTTCATTGTGTTTCCGTTATGCGTTTTTCTTTTTCAATAAATTGAAGAAAACCAAGTGATTTTTCTATAAGAATATACGACAAAAAATATTTTTTTTTAGATGAGGAACTACATTATAATGTTTTTGATAATAAATACCAGTAAGAAACAACTTGCAGCTGTTTATATTCATTACAAATTTTTTTTTAAAAGAAAGTTCTTTTAATCCCGTTTTTCTCCCTTTTTTGGTTTTGTCAGTTGGTTCCTTATTGCAGAAGGGGGTCCACTTGTTACCAACTTATTGCGTATTTTTTAAAAAAACAAGTTTTCAGTAAATGTTCATAGTTAGTTAAAAGATTTTAGTAAATTTTACAAAATATTTTAATAAATTAGTAAATTTTACAAAAGATTTTAGTAAATTTTACAAAAGATTTTAGTAAATTTTACAAAAGATTTTAGTAAATTTTACAAAAATATTTTTATAATTTTTACTAAAACTGTTATAATTTAATTGCATTTCTTAATAAAACTTATTCCAGCCACAGAGAGCCATAAATTATTATTAGTTTTACTATTATAGCAAATTTAACTAAGTTTTTCTTTCCGTGTAGAAGATTAATATTTCTCCATGATCATACACTAATAATTTTAATTATTATTACGATTCTAGTAGGACTTGTTGCTCCTCTGGGAGTTGAACCGATCGAACGATATATTTTAATGTAGCACGAACGAAACAATATTTGTAAATTATTACGGCTGGAATAATTGTTCAGAGTTCCCATAGCGGATTCTTTGTGGATGTCGCAAAATATCAACGATGCATTAGCATGAACGATATAATAAAATTTAATATTTAATAATCATTAATGCAACTTCCCCTTAATAACATCCTACCGGTTCAAAATTGCTGAAGTTTAGAAACCATTATTTGAGGTAGTACTAGAATAGATGACACTGCGCGAGCATCAAATGTTTAATAAATATTTCGAGTGATACTGTGGTCGCAATAAAAGTATATTATTTACTATTTTTTGTTCAAATGTTACCTACGAATAATAAAAATATAATGTAGCCGAAATAATTTAATTCTTTCAGTCACCCCACTCAAAACTATACAAATATAGAGGTCACGGGTAAAAACAGGAAAGAAAATTCCCTATATCTCTATTTACTTAGGTAACTTTTTCTTGGGCCTTCGCTGAATTCTTTCGGTACCTAATAACGTTTTTACAAGGCGAGGAAATCTCCCAATCGGCAATTTCAGTATACGTATTTGTTTTGTGGACTTAGCCCTTAAAATAGCTTGCTTGATATTTTTCAAATGATTTATTATGCTACCTAAATTTGCAGTATAAGGAAGGAAACCCGCTGGGTGATATAATTTTAATAAGATTACGACGTTAAGCCAAACAAAAATTTGAAATCCGATATCCCATTTTTATCAGGGTTGCACAAAAACATATATTTTTTAATTTTAAACAAAACAAGTGTTTTTTTGTTTCAAACGGTTTTTTTTTGTTTTAAACATGTTTTTTTTTTGCTTTTAAAGTTCATGTTTTAAATAAATAAAACCTTATTAAAAACATAGCTTAAAACATGTTTTAAGTGTTTTTAGTAGAATTTAAACTCCTTTCACAGTGGACACCTCTAAATGTTTCCTATTCATAGAGTTTCACGACATTTATGATTTTTGCCGCACATTCTCAAGATGATTAGTTTGTTAGATGATAGAACGCTGTGGTGCTCTCGAAATCGCCTACTTCTACTGGTTCAGTATCAAGTAGCAGCATGTCAAGTTTTATTATTCGAACGAGCAAATCAGACAAGAAAAAGATGTATATACAAATAGCCAGATATTTATATGCCACGAACACGCCATTTCGTGCAGTAGAACATCGTGAGTTTAAACTGTTGATTAATTTGCTACGTCCTGGATATTCACCACCAAACAGAAATGTTGTTTCCAACAATTTGCTCGATACGGTTTATACTAAATACAAACAACAATGAAAGACAATTTGTATCAGAAGAAAGTTTGTCTAGCCGGTTGGAGTAACGTCCATAATAGGCATATGTGTCACATATACAACCCTTTTTGTTGAATTAGACCGAAAGGATATAATATCTTATGGTTGTTCAGTTCATATATTCAACTTACTTGCTCATGATTTAGAAGTACTGGGAGTCAAGAGTAACATAAAGAAAATTTGTAAATACTTTAAAAATGGGCATTTCGCAAGCGCAAAATTTAAAGAAGCTGGTTGCTCCGCTCGCGTATTACCTCAGGATATTCGTTGGAACACTTTATCAGACTGCTTGAAGAGTTATTTGAAAAACTGGCCAATATTATTTGATGTGTGTACTAAAAACAGAATATTTATTAAGAACGACATCATAAAATTAGTTAATGACGTGAATTTCAAAGTTAATGCACAGGAGTATCACAAAAAATTAAAATGCATTGCTGTGGCTCTAGATAAAGTTCAAAAAAACACCAGCACGATAGGAGAAGCGACACAAATATGGCTCGAACTATTGGAGACGTTTGAAAACAAAATATCAAATGGGGAATTTTCAATTAGTGACGTAAATAAGGTTATAGAACGTTTGGAGATGGCTCTAACTCCAGTTCATTTTTTAGCAAACTTACTAGATCATGGTTTTAGGGGAGACTCAAAGGCAATTAGAAATTGCCATGGAATATGTAGAAACCTATCATTCAGAGGCAATGCCAACGATTGTTAATTTGCAGGCTAGGTGTGCACCATTTATGCCATCCATATATGTTTTCTCAACAGATACTTGAAAATGTAAAACCATTAGCATGGTGGCGGTCTATTAAACATTTAAATACAAGAGCAATGGAACTTGTCCGACAGCTATTTACAGCTATTGCTTCGTCCGCCAACATAGAAAGACTTTTTCGTCTTATGGTTTAGTTCATTCCAAACTCCGCAATAAGCTAGGCAATGTCAGAGCAGCTAAGTTGGTTACAATTTTTAAAGAACTAATTTCAAATGCACCCACTTACGGCGCTAACTGATGTCACTTCCGATCAGTGATTATTATACATTTTTACTTTATTCGTTTTTTTTTTCTTACGGGTTATACACTTATTTATAGTTTTTTGAACATACCAAAGTTCTGTGCATGATGTTCATCAGGTACCTAACTTTTATTATTTTGTTAATTTGAATGGAAATTGCTGTTTTAGTAAGTAGTTTTACTATTTCTATTTTTCACACCAAGTTGTTGCACAAATTAAGTATAATCCTGTTAAATAATCAATTTACTAAAACAAACGTGTGTTTAATTTAAACATATTTTAAACATTTTTAACAAAGCATTGTTCCAAACTCAAACGATTGTTTAAAACATGTTTAAAACAATTGTTTTATACAAAATGTTTAAAACGAAACAACACTGATTTTTATTGAATATACATCCGTTTTTATAATAATTTTTACAAATTATTGATGCTTTCTATCAATAGGTAACTGTGATAGCGAAGTGATCTCGTTTCTCACTTTAGTATGGAAAATTTTAAATATATTGAAACTACAATAAAACTATAGGGTACAATTAATGACGCCCGGACCCCTATTTCATATTTAAATATGTAGAGTTTCCCCAAATTCGGAATGATTGTATGACTGATGTCATTACACGCAAATCTTGTATTGACTTTCAATAATTACGTTTAAGGCAGACATAAATTCTGTTTTTTTTCCATTTCTCATAGTTATGACGCACCTATCTTTAATTTATTCCCAATGATTAGGATTATGACACACATATCTTATGATTTCTAAAATTATTAGGGTTATGATTCACATATCTTTAATTTATTCCCAATAATTAGGGTTATTATAACAAATGTAAATAAATATTTTACAAAACGTCTTAACATAGTTACCTATGCTTTTTTAATAATAATAACTCTATTTAAACTAATTTATGAAATTAGCAATTATTTCTGAAAATAATTGTTATGTTTATGTTACAAAAGAAAATTGCTAATACATTCTTGTATCTTATTGTATTGATTTTCAATAATTAAAAGACATACGCATTCTGATTTGTCCAACTCTCATGATTATGATGTACCTGCCTTTAATGTAATACCAATGATTAGGATTATGACACACACATCTTATGATTTTTGCAATTAATAGGGTTATGATCCACATATTATCTTTAATTTTTCGCGATAATTAGGATTATGACATAAGAAATGTAAACAAATCGTTTAGAGAACGTGTTAAGTTATGCACATTCACTGTAGTTTATAATTAGTAATTTTGTTGAAATGAATAATACAAATATTCAAAAATGAAAAATATCAAACTAGGCATACGATTTTAGAATTTTGTGTTCTTTCTCAGTTTTTTTCTGGACATCATTTCTTAATAAACATTTTTTGTATACCCTAGATAAAAAAAAAGACTTTACTAGTGGGAAAAAATGTGTTTGTACACATCCAAGACATGCCTACCTGATTTTTCGATGTTAAAATTATGATACAAATTATATTATATTTCTAATATTATATTCCTAAGCAATGTTGAACCCTAGATGATGAAGTTCCAACCTAAAAAAATACAATGTATTTCACCTATTCATTTGCCGATCCGAGAACACACTGTATAAGGTCTCGGTTACAATGAGACATCCAGTAATCAAGAGATTAAAACATTAAGTTTAACAAAGGAGCGGTACAGATAGCTAGTTCATCATTCATAGACTCCAATAAATTTAATTTCAAGTTCCCTTGTTCTACGTGTAGAATCTTGAAAATGTTATTAAATAGTACATTGTATAACTAGTAGGAAGAGCTGATCATTCCCGGACCACTTTAAAGAATGCCTGTCAAGGAACAAGTTGAAAGTGGCAATACGGAATCTGGGCATTTGACTTTTCCTACGAGGTATACATAATATTTTTTTAATCCACAAATAAAGGATGCCATGAATTCTTACAAATAAAAATTGTTTTCGAACAGTATAAAAATAACTATGTAAATATTTCTAATCGATTTCTGAAAAAATATGTTTATCCAAAGTGATCTGCGTATTTAGAATATTTATTTTTCTTGGGGTAAACGAATCTTTATGACATTTAATTGTTATACTAAATTTATAACCTGTCTGGCATTTATATGAATTTGGAGAAGGGCCACCGAAAAAAATGTTGAAGTGCTTGTTCAGGATTTCATCATTTCCATAACACCCCGTATGTAGTGGAGATTATAAAGGAGTTTTCTATATGAAATATTTAAGAGGTTCGTTTTTAGTACTTAAGACGCCAAAGGATATGAAGAAAGCATGTGAAAAGAGTACTACACGTTCATATAAACTTTTTTCGAATGGGCCTCCTCTTCGGAGATATGGGCTCCCAAAGAGCTCTAATGGAATCAAGTTCTTTACACATAATTATTGAACCACCAGGTACATTTAATTTTCTTTTAAGATGATATATACCTAGTGAAACCATTACTTGAAAAATGAAAAATAAAAGATAGTGTTGTGAATACTCACAGCTGCAGGGACGGACTAGATGTGAGACTAATAACTATTGACTAAAAATTAAATACTCTTCATTCATGTCGCTAATCCTAACCGTTTTCGAGAAAACGTCAATTTATTTAGACTAAGTCCCCTAACTTCTCACGGGTTAAATGTAAAAAACTGGAGTTTTGAGGCTCAACATTTGATAGGAACAAAGATTTATCTCTTACCACGATACGCCACATACATGATGTAATTAAAATGTCGTTTTTTTTTTAAACGGTTAGGATTAGCGAAATGAATGAAGAGTTTTTAGTCGAGTAATTTTTAGGTTAAAGGTATGTAAAACCGTTGTCCAAAGTTCATACAGGGCGTTATAAAATGGGCAATTAGTATCACAGCTAGTCCGTCTCTGTAGCTGTGAGTAAGTCACAACACTATCTCGGATAGTAATTTGAAGAGTCTTACCTGGTATTCATCATAATTTAAAAAATTTAAATATACCTAGTGGTTCAATAATTATGTGTAAGAAACTTGATTCCATTGGAGATCTGTGGGAGCTCATATCTCCTCAGAGCCACAAAATATTACCTGTTACAGAAATAACTATTATTGTATCTCATTGGACCACAGAGGTTACTTTAAACTTTTGTTCACCGTTGCAAATTTACAGTATTCTGGGTCACCGGGCATACTCCACAGAATGATAAAATTTGAAATTACGATTTGCTCTAATGCGTTTCGGCAATAAATTTCTATTTGCAAGGGACATTCTAATAAGGTGCTGGTTATTAGAACTTTAAATTGCAAAGTAAAATATACCGTATTTGAAACAAAAAGATTTTGAAATGCAGTTATTTTAATCTTCAAATTCATTATAACTGTTACTGCTTTAAATTGTTAAAGCATTTTATTTATTTTTTATTCTGTTTTCAAATTATGGCTTATTTTCGAAAATAAACTTTCACTTTCAAGATCCCGAACGAGAAACATTTCGAAGAAATGTATATTACTTAATCGGTGTAGTTTGATTTTTAGTATATCCGGTTGCTCTATGGCTCATAAGTTATGGGACACCCTGTATAGGACATTCTATTTAAAATAACAATGTTAAGCCTAACTAACGGTATTAGCATTAAAAAGATCGGCGTCTTTTATATTAATAATATTTCAAATAAATATATTTTTTAATTCCCGAGATCTTCCAATAGGCGAATGAACTTTTTTTATTTCAAAATTAGAAAGGAGTAGCCAATCCTCTTGTACATCCATATTTATATTCTAAACATTATTCATGGTTTATTAAATAATTTATTTTAGGCATATATGCACTCTAAAGCAGAATACGTTCTTCGTGGAAAAATAGGCCACATTATTTTACTATAATTATAAGTTTAATAAAATGTCATCGTCCTCTAAATTTAGCCCCTTTGTTAACGTTTACACTATACGAGGCAAGTCAGGAACAAATTTAATATCTTAAAATTAAGTTTTCAAGAGTTATTAAACATACTAATATGTATAAGTAATATTTTTAAGAGGCGACAAGTATTATAGGAAGTAAGTACGGCCTTTCTAATAATTATTTAAGAAAGTAGTCACAAGACTAAATTTAGTCTATAATTATTTAGTAAGTTTTTTCCCATGAAGAACGTATTCTGCTTCCTGGTCTTATTTTGGGACACCCGGTAGCAATTGAATGATTATTTCTAAAATAAATTATTCAATATTAAACCACGAAGAATGTTTAGAATACAAGTATGGCTATACAAGAACATAGATTGCTACTTTCTGATTTTGAAATTTGAAAATACTAATTTTTTTTATAAATTAAAAGGCCGTCCTTGGCCAAAGGCTTTCCCCGCCGCTGAATTCGCACAAACCCATGTTTAAAAATACGAAAATTTTATTCAAATGGGTTGTTCGCTTCGTCGAGCTATAGGGTTTTAAAAATGAGGATAATAAACCCGTTTGTTGATCTCTTTCTAGGACAGTTTATTAACCTAACACCGTTTCTATTATACCCAATTACACAGTTTAAGTTATTATTCGTCACTCTGCAATTGTTTTAAGTTTTGAATGGTTCGGAATACTAAAAATAGTATATAGGTTTCACTGTCCCCCAGACTACACCGACGACGAGCGAAAACTATTTTAAACCTTTATATCCCTTAATAACATAGCGGCAACATATCTAGGTGATTTAGATTCAACTATCTGGAGTTTTATTATACAGAAGAGTCCATTTTAATATCAAATAACCACAATTCAAAATACTGCCGTGTCCCATTTTACCGCTTTGTGGGTCTTTTAATTTCCTCTTGTTCATTTTTCGACTCTGTGTATAAGTTGGAATTGTTATTATTTGGAATTTATTTGCTTGCGTGACTGAGAAGCCGACAATACGCTTTCGAGAATTTATATTTGCTTTGAGAGAATATAAAGCCAACCCTCAAGAATTTCCTATAATTAAATTTAAGCTACAACTTTTATATTTGTAACTAGACATGATAAAAAAACATACGATTTTAAATGCTTTAAATTGATGAAAACCGAGATGGAAACAACTAGTTGAAACAAAATGTGTGGGGGGGGGGGCATTGTTATGTTTATAAACTAACCAGTAATATAGGTCAGTTATATTGTCAACAGTGAACCCTTTGATTAAAGAGGCGTTGTCATTCAATTTTCTTAACTCTTCAGAAAGAATAGTACAAGTTTAACAGCTCTTTTACCTTTTGTCTTACTTGAAAACAATTAATTCCGTACTTTCTATAAAAATTGCAACAATTTCCGGGACTCTCGCTGAGCGGGAGGATATATTATTCAACGACCGTTCTATACAGTCATATTGGTTGGAGCGTATAGTATTTGCAGAATTATACCGTTGATCTTTTGACTGCAATAAAACCTCATGTTCCCTTCGACCATAAAATAAATAAGGAAATCCCTAATTTTTAAACCTTTTCGAGCAGAGCCGGACCAGGTATACAAATTCAATTTATACCTATGCCTGATACATATATAAATACAAAGTGATTTTTAATCAATTTAATCTTTAGTAGTTTTCCGGCGAGTAATTTTTAGTTAGGCTTATTAGTGGTAGAATGTGGCGTCCTTGGAATTGTGCTGATAGGGGGGCATCTTCAAGTGTCATTTTTAAAAGAAAGCATTTATCTACCGATGCCAAACTAATAATTAAAAATGTGTATCAATCGTTGTTGAGTAGAAATTTTAATTCGATGGATGCTTTAGCAGAGACGTATACTTTGGCAAAAACTCCTTTATCTTCGGTAAGAGACATAGTACTTAAATCTGTTAATCCTAGAAAAAATCGGAGTGATTCTGGCACATTTAGAAGCATTGACGAAAATGACATGGATTTATTAAGAAGAAAGATCTACCAAATGTATGAGGCACAAAATGTACCCACTTTGATTCCTCAAAGAGCGGCTGATTAAAGACGAAACAAATATCTCTTGTAGCCTTTCAAGCCTTAGGAAAATATTGCGTAAAATGGGTTATACCGAAGAATTGATAAGAGACAAACATTAATGGAATCTCAACGTTTGCGGGACTGGAGACATAAATATTTAACAGCTGTTAAACAAGAAGAAAATCGTCCAATTATTTACCTTGACGAAACATGGTTCATAGTAGAATTAATTAAAAACGAAGTAAGAAAAATTTCTGCAGACAGCTGGAAAAACTGTGTACAGCATGTACTTAAGGTGGAAAATTCTTGCAATTGTATGATTATAAATGTTCAACCCTTAATTATAAGTTTAGGCTTAGATGAAGATAGTGATAGTGATACAGAGTTAAATTTTGAATAAATTATCAATAGTTTCTTAGAATTTAATTAATTTTTATTGTACTTGTTATCCTAATAGTTATACTTTTAAATTATATTATTTTCAATTATCATTAATTGTTATCATTATTTTACATTTAATATAGGAACCTAAAACTAAAAATACCTATCTATTTATTTTAAATTATAAAAATAAATCATGTGCTGTGGTATACATTTTCAAGCCGGCCCTGATCCCATTTATTGAGCTTTGAAGAGGTTCAGGCATATACAATAAGGTTTAATAAGGTAGTTTATTTATGGCAGTAAGAGTCAACGGAATAATTCTGCAACAACTATATTATGGAAATGATTTAGCAGATTTAAACATGCAAATCCTGAGATGAAAACAAATTCTAAAAAAATAACCATAAATGGAGAATCGAGTTTATAAGCAAAAAAACGTACCTTGTATTTTGTCATAAAAAGCCGTATGCACTGCCGACATTTTGTAAATAAGCCCCATACGACTTGTTAAGAGACGTCAGTCGTCAGCCATGATGTCAATTTTACATGTTATTTTTTCCGTAAGTTCAAGCTCGAGAAAATATCCTATGTTAGTTGTTTCCAAAAAATCATAACGAGAAATGTACACTACACTAATTACAAATCAAATTTTCACACGCTAATTTCACAGGAAACATACGCCCTAGATTACCAATGTATTGGTGCGCTTGGTCATGGGGAGAGCTAAACCACGCCTCCCTCTACGTGGTATCTTACCTGGTCCTATTTATACCATGGGGGTACGGGTACCTTAAGGGTCAGGTCGCATATGGTATTGGCGAAGGGGTAATTTTCCCAGTTTTCCATTAAAAAAATAGAAAGTAGTTCTCTCGGACACCCAGGGAATCACCCTGGGTGTCCGAGAAAATAAATAAAATAAGCTTAAATATAATAAGCCATTTCCATAACACCCTGTATATGTCTATCACATATTCGCTCACTATAAAATTACGAGTATTACCTTAAACTAGTTAACTAGATTAGATACGCTTAAGTTTTAACTACATTGAGAAAATTTTATTACAAAATCGTGCTTCTTTTAATACGCAATATCTATAATTTATGGCAGCTATCCTGGGTGAAGACATTACTTATTCCTGCTCTATTTAAAATTCAACTAAAGAAACATTTTATGGTGCTTGCTCGATAGAAAGTTTCCATAGCGTGTCCACAAACCATCTCAACTAACGGGAAACTTTTTTTTATTTTGAACTTTTCGAATGTTCACCATTGGGATCTCATAAACGGTAAGAGTTACGCAATTCACAACCAATCAATATGGCATAAAAAAATTTGGCAAATTCCGAGTAGTTCCGAAGATTAAAAAACGAAAATCGCTGTTTTGTTTAAAGAGATAAGGTAAAATAAATGTCATACTCTTAGTGCCGCTTTCATCCTCTATAAAGTGATGTTCTTAGATTTCGTGTGTGACGTTTTGTCATTCAGATGCCATCATCAGGTTTGTATGTTTCAGATCTGTATTTTTTATTGCATTTATTTAAACTTAATATCTGATATAATCTTAATACAAAATTACTTTTATTAAATATCAACTTTTATACCTGTTTCAGCTTTTTTAATCTAAAGAATAAAAGTTATGAATGTTTGAAGTAACGACTTAATCTTGATTTTTTTAATTATAATTATTGCTCATTTTAAATATTAAAATTAACAATTATTGAATTATTTATTTAATATTGTAAAATATTGATTAAAAACCATATCAATAATCCTTACCCTGACCAGCGCGTTCTCCGGATGTAACCACGCTTCATTTTTTCCTTAGGGATATATCGAGCACTGTGTTTATAAACAATTTCAAAGAGTAACGCCATATATATATGTTTGGATTATGACGGAAATCATTTCGAACACCTTTGGAAAATTAATTTCTGACAATGTTTGTTGGTTGGTTGGTTGGTTAAAGGTGGGGGTCGGTTTAAAGGCCCGAACTTCTATCACTGCGGCCTTTTGGCTTATTGTGTGCCCCGAACTTGTTAGAAGATGTTTGTTCCTTCTATGAGGTCCAGTAACATTCTACCAAGCTTGTCATGTGGGAGGTTGTCACCATGATGTATGTTCCCGAAGATATTTTGTATTCTACGAGACAGCGCTACGCAGCGGTATATTATGGGTGAGGCAGTTTCATCCTCTTCGCCGCAGAGTATGCATTCAATGGATCCGTTGTTTATACCTATCCGTTGAAGGTATTTTCGCAACTTAATATTAGTTTTAATTTAATCCCAGTATGTTTTTAGCCGGTATACCGGTTTGTTGTTTATTTTTTCAGACGTCCTGTTTTGATATTGTCAATAAATTAACTAGTTTTATGATTATTATGTAGTGCATTATTATAAAAGAATTTTAAACATATTCATTTTAGTACCTACTGCACTGAGCTATTTTTCCAAATTTGTGACAAATATAGGTCAGTATTCTGAAAATTTCCTAAAGATGATTAAAAAAGCTCGAAACGCAAGTAAACGAGAATGTATAGTATATCAATGAATTTAGAATAAAAAGGGCTTTTAAGATTTGACATTATAAAATCAGGATCGTTTCAGGAAATATTAAATTATTACTGATTCTTTGACAATAAAACGTCGTATAAAATTGTTATGTAATATTTGCGTTCATTTAGAATTGCTGTGCGAATTTTGTGTGTGAGTTTTGCGGCAACTTTAATATTAACGTCGGAAATAGAAAATCCAGATTGCAATTTTTTTTATCAAATACCAATGTATGGAAAAATTATTATTTCCCAGACCATCCGATGATACCTTATACAATAAGGGCGTATTTTTATCTACACAGTAACACTTTAAAATACTGTTTCAGATTGAATGGTACTAACAAGAAAAGGAAGCCTTCTCCATTGATAGGATGTCACCACCTGCAGACTGGTTTCGAACTCTTTTGTTCTCGTCAGTACAGGGTAGGAGTACATATCTATCATCAGAGAAGACTTTACACTTCACGCTGTATTATCTCTTGGTAGTACTATTCAATCTGAAATAGTATTTTAAAATGCTACTCTGTAGACAAAAATACGTCCATTATTGTATAAGGTATCATCGGATGGTCTGAGAAATAATAATTTTTCCATAAATTGGTATTTGATATTAATACCACCTGAAAAGTATAGACTTTTTATTTTTTAGATAAATAGACTTTCTATTTGATTTAATTATTTTTTAAATAACTAAAAATTCAAACATCTTATAAAAACTTGTTGTGCTGTATACTGTCAGTGCTTTGATTGTGATACTTTTTCTATATTTAACCAAAGTTGTATCTGTTACAAAGATACCCATACAGGCCCTCCTTATCTTGAACACCCTGTATAGGTACTAGGTATTCCATTTTAAAAAATCTTAGATTATTCCATACCTCCCACCTGGGCGCCCTATATACCAACGGTTTCCCTTAAAGAATGCACAACTAGAAATGCAAATTGTCGTGTCTGAGCACTTAAAAAAAAATCTCTCAATTTGTGCTAAACTTTATGGACTTACTGTTATATGCAACTCAAAGTGGTGTTATAAAGTTTAGAATATATATTGAACACAGCCCATTGAAAAGGGATACATGTATATGTTTATAAATTTGTCATCATTCCATTTAGTAAATTGATTTTCTCTTTCCCTAAACACTTGCGGCCACCTTCCTGGTGGCTGTATTATATCATGTAATTCCCCAAACTCCTTATCACTCGATATATTTTCAAAACCTATTAGATTCTCGGAACTGTTCAAACCAATTACTTTGATTGTTTATTAAACGAGGATACTGAACTCAGTTTTACATCTAATCAGTGGCGGATCTATATAGGATTAGATGTAGGGGTGGGTGGCACTGCAAGCGAAATCGTTGATAAAAAATTTTATAGACCACGCCGACGATAAATTTGATAAATAATTTATAGTCTATAGTATTAGAAAAACTGACACGGTAAAGTGTCAATTCATATAAATAAAAGAAATATGGATGATTATTACCTTATGCCAAGTGACTTATAATAACATATAATTCACACCAAAGGCTTCCACTACTTCCTCTGTATAGCCGCTACTGCTTAATTAATAATTTCTCGGAACTAGTCAGTATTTTAAAGAAATAATCTTTAAAAAATCGAAAACAAATGGACCCCTAAAGTCCTTAAATGTCCCGCCTACGATAAACGTTTAGAGCTGCTTTTAATCACAGGTTGCCAAGCAGGCAGTATTTTATGCGAACGTTTAGCCAAATACACTTAGTTTTTTTTCTAATCTAAATTCGTAAGTTGAAGGATTGGAAAACGTTATGAAAAAATTGCATTAAAAATATAATGTTATAAGAATAATAATAAGAATTTCAAATATAAACAATTTTCAAATTTTTATCACAGATCTTCCGGAAACTTGTTATATACTATATATTAATAAATCAACTAAAAACGTTATTATTAACGGGTAAAACTTCACTAAAAGAAATATTTCTAAGCTGATGACTCTCGTCCCTTTCTAACCTGTCAAAAAGCGGCATATTTTTTAATTAAATTGATGCAACATGGATGGCTCTGATTGATAATTCTGGATTGTTTGGGATCCTCATCTTAAGATTCATCACATAGTTTTAGATGAAGGCGAGCATAGTAAAGGGTTGCCGTACGAGTTAAAAATATGTGATCCACTATGTTGTTGGTACCCTTATAAGTAATAGGGTTAAAACAACACTCAGTTTTTATTTATTAAACTACAATACCTACATCCTACTGCCTTTAAACCATGATTCTTCAACTAGGTTAAACTTAATTTGTACAACAGAGAATAGTACCTACATACCAAAAGCTCGTCCAGGAACTATTATTTCGGCAAAAATCACTTTCTGCCAAACCAGTACTGCAAATTAAGTAAAAATTAAAGAAACATAAAATTTCTGCTCTGCTTTAACGTCTCTTTGGTCATTTGACCCTATATAACCTGGAATTATGAGAGATTTATTAAGTTGCGTGACTTTTACTGCTGACAAAATGACTTACAGGATTTATGTGTCCGTAACAGAAAGGAAAGATTAAGTTTTGTAATTTATTTAATTAAACATATGAGCTATGTGGCAGTAACATATTAATACCGATTAAAATAGTATGTACTGCATACAATGGTTATTTAAAAATTGCAAATAATTTTTTTTTTTAGAATTTAATTACAAATAGAAATTTGAGATTCTTTTGCATTAAGAAAATTGTTATGGAAATATTATATTTAAATCCGAATTTGCGGATTGATAAATATTTGAAATGCCAAGGGCGTGTAGTCTGATTTTTATCCTGCCGATTTATGAAAAATAACCTGTGAAATTTAATAAATCTTTTCCACCCTGTATACAGGGTGCTAATATTTCAGGGTGTGATTTCTTAGGTCATTTTATAAAGAAAAGTTCATATGAACATATGTCAGCAACGGCTTAAATTTTTTACTGGTGTTGAATTTTTATTTTTTAAATGGTAATATCCCCGAAAGTACTCTACATCTTCTTTTCAATTTTGGTATGTGTTAATAGGATATAGAACCACAAATTTTAGATAGAAAAGTTATTCAATTGTTCCACCAGGGGCGTCCCTGCAAACATATTCTCTGATGTTTTTTACAAAAAAGATGGTACGCCAATGACATTTTTCCATGTGGATATCTTTTCTGATTAACCTGGTCAATTCTATATGAAAACGGTATCTTGAGTTTTTCTCGTTTGATTAAAACCACTAAATTCATATTACAACGCATTATTATTAACATTGATAAAATAATTAATGAAGAATTTTGTTTTATAAAAATTGTTGGAAATGGCCAAAAGTACCGCCATTTACGCATTCGTATAATTCACCATAATAAAAACAGCGAAAAAATGAAATAAATGCGATGAAACACTAAAAATCGAAGAAATAATACTTATGAGATGGTCTTGAACACCAACAACTTACTTTATGTCAAAAGGTATTGTTTGGAAAATGATGTTTGTAAAAACGTCATTTATTCCAAGATGATGTAGATGTATGTGTTCAAAAATTATTCGTCAATACTGCTAAATGAACCAATTTGAATTTAATTGTTTAAGTCAAGAACGGCGAATGACGAGAAAAACTGAAGAGACTGTTTTCATGTAGAATTGATCAGAATAATCAGAAAAAATATCCACATGGAAGAATGTCAGTGGCGTACAATCTTTTTTGTAAAGAATATCAATGGACATGTGTGCAGGGATAGCTTGACTATCTAAAATTTGTGGTTCTATATCCTATTAACACATACCAAAATTGAAAATAATAGCTAAAGTAATTTCGAAGATATTAAAAAATATCCATTTAAAAAATAAAAATTCAACACACTGTAGCAAAAAATTTAAGCCGTTGCGGACATATGTTCATATGAACTTTTCTTTATAAAATGACCTAAGAAATCATACCCTGAAATATTAGCACCCTGTATACAGGGTGGAAAAGATTTATTAAATTTCACAGGTTATTTTTCATAAATCGGCCGAATAAGAATCAGACTACCCGCCCTTAGCATATCAAATATTATCAATCTGCAAATTCGGATTCGGATTTAAATATAATATTTCCATAACACCGTGTATAATCTCCTTTATAATTTCCAATTTATTTTAAAAAAGCAATAAAGGCTTTAGTGCTAGCCTGTTCACTCCTTAAGATTTTAGCTAATGTAATCGTGAGAGACATCAGCTGATAAATTATTTTAGTTACGTTTTAGTTGCTTTGTTTTAAGGCACTATTTCTCAACGAATTCGGAATAAGGAAATGAAATTAACATTTTTATTAATTATCTTGGCAATTAAAATGCAAATCGAGCGGATTAAAAACGAAATTCCGGAAACCATGGAGGAAAATTTTTGCATTTCTTAAATCTCACTTAAATAAATTGTTCTGTTGTTTAAAGAAATTTCATCTTTATAAAACTAAGAGAAACTTGTGTGATTAAAGGACAACACAGGAAGGTTTGTTAAGAAAAAAATTAATTTATTATTTTTGTTTACTTATACTGGGTTAGTTTTTCTAGATTTGTTATGTAACTTACCCTATATCAACCTATCTGCAATAGTTTTAAAAATGTTAACACGGACTATGCGAGAAATGTCTTATGCTAGACAGGGTACATTTTTTAAACTGTTATAAGACGCTAAAGCAAAATCTATGTTGGGCTAGGCTGGGAGGTAACATTGTTATTTTAAATAGAATGTCCTATTTATTTTGGCATTTCTCGATTCAATGTAAAAATCTAAATAACTTTTATTAACAATTTCAAATATCCATCTCAAACCGTTTTTAAGAGAAAATTTATAAAGAAGTTGTTTATAAAAAAAACATGTCAAAGCTAATTTGATATTACTTTGTAGCTAATGAAGTTAATGATTCAAAAGTTTGAGAACATTTAGAATAGGTATAAAAGTATTTTTTTATAAAAATGCTAGATATTTTGTATACTGAATATTTTAAAAATTATGCTTTCTTGGTATAATATAATAAATAGTTAAAGTGAATTTGTTAAATGGACCCTTATGTATTTTAATTTACCATTACATGTAGAATTACATTGCATTGCTCATCAGGTTCAAGAAAAATGGATATAACTTAATGACTGCCGTAAAAGTACCTGGGTCATCCCATTATTTATGACCGTTTGTTATTATTATGTGGAAAGGACCGGATTGTAAAAATTATAATTAAATATAGGCACATCAGATAGGTTAGGTTGCTTAATTTATATTTAAATATCTTTTTGTGGTAAAATTTGTTAGTTTTTGAGGAATGGTTCAAGAATTGTCTTTCACCAAACATTCCTCAGAATAGCGTGATAGTAACGGACAATGCGAGCCATCACAGTCGTCAATTACATAAAGCTACAAGCTCAAATAATACAAAATTGGAGATTCAGAACTACATGGCAGCGAATGATATATATTTTTAAGAAAGTTATAAAAAAAGTGATCTTTTAGAAGTTGTAAAGACATTTTGTATAAAAAAAGTATATGTTTGTAACACATTGGCAGAAGAAATTGGACATACAGTGCTACGGCTCCCACCCTATTATTGCATTTTTAACCCCATAGAGCATATGTGGCACCAGTTAAAATCACTGGTTAGGTCTGAAAATATTTCTCCGACTTTAAGTTCTAGTGTTGTAGAATTAATACGAAAATGCTTTAATGATATTCAACCAGGTAGTTGGAAAAATTCAGTCCGTCACGTAATAACTGTAGAAAATTCGTATATTAGTCTGGATCGTATAATTAATCCAATTATAATTAATTTTGATGAGGATAGCGATAGCGAAACAGAACTATCTATAGAATAACATTATAAATGTAAATAAATATGACTAGTAATATTTTTTTAAAATGTTATTTCATTTGATTACATTAATATAATCATATCATTACTTGTTTTCCTTACTCCGTCCCTTCATACTTCACTTGTTTATTGCCAAGCTCTTATCGACACAATGGGACCAACCCAGGAAATCATTAAGTCGTATCCAATTTTCGTGAAACGTACTGTACATGTACCATCGTGCCGATAAAAAACTAGAACAGCAAAATCTCAAAACTGGGAACGGAAATTTATATCTCATAGACTATAACGGTGCGCGACAGCTGTAAAGGTAAAAATACCTAACTTTTAGAAAGTAACCTAGGTTACATAATTTAAGGTTTTGAATTTTGCGATATATATCGCAATATCGAATATAAGTAATAAGTTGTTATTTCGTTAATAAAGAACCAATTTAAAAAATGTTGATAGATTCTAGAGTTCAGGATAGATTTACGATCCAATATGTCGAATTATACGGGGTAGTCCATAAAATCTAGATGCATATAAATTTCCTAAAATTTAAATTTGACATATCTTACATAAAACTTGAACTTAATTTATTTTTTAAACTAAACCAATTAGAGATACATGGTGCCCAAGATAATGAAGGCCTCTATGGGGATCTCGTTAATGGTAATAGATATAACTTCGATTAAATAGGGAAAAAGTTTCGCTATCAAAGCACGAACAATATGCCGCACGAAAAGTGTTGGTACGATTTTTAAGTTTTGAGTTATTTAAAAAAAAGTTTTGGATTTTTAATTTCATTGTTTTCCGGCTTTAATATTAAAGTTAGAGCAAAACTAACTAAACGTTCTCACAGCAACTTTTAGTGAACTCAAAGATTACATGTCAAATATTTTTTAAAGACGTTTTGTTTTCAAGCAATCATCATCAACTTAATTTTTTCTAATACGGCCCTAATTTTTTAATGTCATATTTTAAGACCGTTTTTTACTCTAAATTCAATCATGTACCACACATTATGTTTTAAATAAGTTTCAAGTATTTTTATCTTCATAATACTTTCAGGATACGGATCTGTGTTTTCCTTAATTTTTAAGCTATTTATACCCTAGATACGATTTTCATTTCCTATTTCGACGCAACTTCGGGGTATGTATTTTTATTCGAGATGATCTCTGCTGCCAACGAGAACTTATACTTGAACCGAAAGACTTGTAATGTAATGTGGTTTAAAATATCAACGCAGAAAATCACCAAGTTTATCTGATACCTTTACCGTCCTCCAAGTGATACCCATTACAGAGCCATTTTCTCATCACTAGCCAATACAATCGACTTCTTGCAAACCAACCATCCAAATGCCGAGATTGCTATCTTTGGCGACTTTAACGTCCACAATGTCAACTGGCTTAAATACCCAAATACAGACGACAAGCAAGGCCGCGAGGCCTAATCCTTTGCGATCAGTTCCGGTCTAACTCAACTCGTATCAATCCCACTGGCTTCATTTATTAATTTGCTGGGCATCAATCTGGGAGGACATACGTATGACTTGGCATAACCACGTTGTGGCAATCGCCAAGATAGCTTCTCAGAAACTTGGTGTACTCTTCCGAACCAAAAAGTTGTACACACCTCAACAACTTTTGACACTATACAGAGCCCAGATTCGACCGATCACTAGAGTACTGCTCTCATATCTGGAGCTATGCACCTAAACATTCTCTTCGGCTACTGGATTCCATTGAAAGAAGGGCCTCGACCGCCTAGAACATCGAAGACAGGTTGTGGATTTGAATCTCTTTTACAGATATTTTCATGGAAAGTGCTCGGCTGACCTTGCCCTCTTAATTCCGCCCAGAGCGGTGAATAGCAGGAATACACGACGAACCACTGCCTCCCTTCCATATGTGGTTAAGCTTAGTACTCCTCGAACTTCATTATTTAAGAATTCTTTCATCTGGAGGACTTCATCCTTATGGAACGACCTTCCCGAGGTCGTTTTCCCAACGAATATAACCTCTAACAATTCAAAACCAACGTAATTCGCATACGAATAAAGCGATTGAAGTGAATTTTTAAATATTTGATAATTAATTGATTATGAAGATTATTTTGCCGCTTTTGAATACGTATTCTTCTGACATTAGGCTCTAACTATTTAGCCGAGACCTCAAAATTTATTCATTTAAAATAATTTTTAGTTTAAACAGCAAATTGAAAATCAACACTGAGGTTAACTTGAGCATAGCACGAAATTGTAATCGGATTTAATATGGCCTTAAGGAGTAAGCGAATGTGTTTACTTAATATAACGATATTTCGAATAAGTTCCGTGTAACCGTGTAATAGCACTAAGCCATTTATATCTATATCGTATGTAATGCAAACTAGCTTTTGCCCTAAAACATGTATCAAAGCTTACCGTACTTACGTTTTCAATGTAATAAGCCATAAATTGACTTTTGCACTTGAAGCAGTACATTTTACAAGTAATTGACCCGTTTGGTTTAAATTACCATATAAATAACTTGTTACTTGCACTTTAGTCGATCTTAATTTATTAGTACGGAAGATAACAGAGTAATTTACTTTTTAAAGATATAAATTGTAATTTCGTAGTATTTCATGCCATGGAAAAGCAGCCATTTTCATTAAAAATAATTTATTCGATTGTTATGTAGTGGAACTCTGTTTTTTCACCAATTTAATAATTTTAAAAAACTAATGTGGATATTTTACGTGAAAAAATGAGTTTTTATACAGAGTGACCGGTAAGTATAAAGAAATATTTCGCCAGCGTACAGGGATGTCAAAATAATACTAGTAGTTCATATAATAATTTTTCCCAATATCCCTTTTTTATGACGAAACACAAGCAATATAGAAAGGAAATCATTTAGGGCACTCTAGGAGTGATGCGTATGCGCAAAAAGCGATTTACGTTGGTTTTGAATCGTTGGAGATTATATTCGTTGGGAAAAACGACCTCGGGTAAGGTCGTTCCATAAGGATGAAGTCCTCCAGATGAAAGAATTCTTGAAGTTCGAGGAGTACTAAGCTTAACCACATATGGATGGACGGCAGTGGTTCGTTGTGTATTTCTGCTATTCGCCGCTCTGGGCTGAATTAAGAGGGCAAGGTCAGCCGAGTACTTTCCATGAAAATATCTGTAAAAGAGAGTCAAATCCCCAACATGTCTTCGATATTCTAGGCTGTCGAGGTTCTTCATCAGCTCGTGGTCTCCAATCAGACGAATGGCCCTCCTTTCGATCGAATTCAGTAGCCGAAGAGTATGTTTGGGTGCAGAGCTCCAGACATGACAGCTCTCCTAACAAAGATAACAGGCCCCAAAAACACTTAAAAATTGACATTTTAGATTACTTATTACTACTTAAGCATTCCTGTATATTTATAGTCTGAATTTTGAGACAAAGATAGTGGCCAGCATGGTTATTTTAAGTTTATAGGTTGGCATGAATTTGACAGAAATTCCAGGACCGGACTCAGAAATTACAAATTTTTTATTTGTTATGTTTATTTTAAACAATAGACTTTAAGGTAAAAAACTGATAAAAGTTAAAAGTCTGGCTGAATTAAAGTATTTTACATTATGTGAACCTATAAATCTGGTTAGAGAACTAGACGTATAAGGGTATAGTATCATAGAGAACAAAATCTAGATTCACTATTTTGGGTCTACGAAAGTCAAATATAAAATCAAATATAGTAGCCTATATTTCAAGTTTAGGTAAGTAACGACATAATATTACGGCAGCCCGTCGCCTTCATACACACCGGTACACGGCACGTGCTTGGGACGGCTTGGTTGTCTATAACAACTCAGCATCAGCTATGTCTCCATATTGCATTATTGTTGATACACGTGCTGTGTTGACTGAAAACGGTTTTGCTAAAAAATGCGTGTGTAAAATTGTCAGTTCATATTGTTTCCCCCATTTTCCGAGCCACAATTCACGATTTCAGCTTGAAAACGGACGAGGCGCGATAACTCGAAAAGCGGTTGCGCGTCGATGAAAATGTCCGTTCTCATTTTTTTCCGGTCACGAATAACGAACAATAACATCCGACAAGTAAAACGGAGGAGGTGTGGTAAGTTGAATTCTCCGCTGTAAACGATTTTTCTCCAAACAAAACTATTCACCGCACGGAAAATGTCAGTTACTATTTTCATCTCCTCAAAAACATTACTCTGAGTCAAAAAATAAAAAGAACGGACGAGGCGCGATAATTATTACGATCACTTTTTTTACATATCGCTACCTTGGAATAACAGGGTTCTAACTGCTGTTTTTTGCAAAATTGAGATTTTTATATAATATGGTTCTATGTGACAATTTCTACCCAATAATAATACTATCAGAGTCATCTATTAACTAATAGCCGAAATAATCAAATGCCAAGGTTCTATCTGACGCCTAAAATAGAGATAATTTTGTGGACAAGGTGGTAAGTACAGTAGTTACAACCTTGTCATAAAAATGTGTTATAATATTACCGATACAACCGTGTTCTTCAAAAAGTTACTGCAGATACAACCATGTGCGCTTAATTTACAAGCGTTTCTAACCTACAAGAAAGTAATATTAAACATCGATTTAACGTGTCGTGTCTAACTATTTTTGTGTTCCAAATCAAGTGTTAGAAAACTAAAAATAACAATACTTCGTTATTACAAATAAGTACAGTGAACAAGGTATGTTTATTCTATTATCTTATTACTTAGTACTTATCTAATAAAAACACTTTTATGTTAAGACTATTAATTATTTATTTTTTTTTATTTATTTACAGGGTATTTATTTACAGGGGTTCCTTAAGCTCCAGCTATGATGACTACAAACATTCCATTAACAGACTGCCAGCTAGTAGATATTTTAAATGATCCTGATTTTTCTGAAGACAGCAGTACTCTTTTAACTACCGCTGAGTTAAATTTTAATGACAATAATGATAATAATAGCTTAATCAAAGTTGGTGATATTATTGACCTCAGAAATGTTAATTTTTTACCAGTAATTCCTATGATGTGCAATGAAAATCAAACTTCAAACAATCAGGACCAGGTTGAAATAATTAAAAACTTAGCAGTAGAGAAGAATTCAGGAAAACTGATAGACGAGGATAAAGAAAACATAGAAAAAGTTGATTTTGTGGGACGAAAACCTGTTATAGCAATAAATACTTCTGAACAAGTGCTTACAGAAAGCATGATAGAAAGTAGAGAGATACATGAAGATAATTTTAAAAATAGTAATGTGACCATCATGGAGGACCCTCAAAGTAGTATTAACCAGGATGTAGGTGCAGTTGTCACTATAGAGGCTAGTAAAAAAAAAGGCAGAAAAGAAGTAAGAAAAAGAAAGTCCAATTGTTTTACCTGGGAAAGCACGCAGAGGAAGCTTCTGTGCCAATCTGGCGAAAGATCTACTAATAAAAGAAATAAAGTGGTGGAGAAGAAAGAAGTAAAAACAAAAAAAGATTGCAAAAATAAATGTAAATTTAAGTGCTCCACATATGTTTCGCAAAATGAGCGACAGCAGGTCTTTCAAAGCTACTACAGCATAGATCAAAATGGGAAATATGAGTTTATTAACAGGACAACTAGTAAAATGACAAAAAATCGTAACACTACCAACAAAAACTCTCGTAGAAACTTTAGATTTAAGTACTTTTATATTATAAAAGACCAAAAAATTGAGGTATGCAAAACTTTTTAACTCTCAACATTAAATATTTCGCAAAAACCAATTTATAATGTACACCAGAAGAAAAATCAAATAAGTGGTATTCCACAGAAAGATATGAGAGGAAAAACTAACCGAAATTATATAGGCGAAGGTCAAAAAGTAATTATAAGAGATCACATTAACAGTTTAGTTAGAAGCTAGAGTACAAAAATATTCCTTTCTCGAAACTTCAAGTGCTGAGTTTTACTCAGGCTCGTTTTCATGTTGAATTTGGCCTTGATTTCAATGAAAGCGAATTTACAAATATCTCCATTACCCCATCTGAAAAAAAGATTAGCAGACGATCAGAGACTGCTACTAGCACTAATTCTTCTCATGATCTTGACAAATTAGGCCTCGAATTAAGTCGTCGCAATATTCAGCCACGTAAAGGTGAAACTGGTATCAAGAAAGAGAAAAGAAAGAGATGACTTAATTTCCATGTTAGTGTATATGTCCCAAAACGATGTCGAATACTACAAATGTATTTTAGAAATAGGTAAGCAATACAAAAGTTTTTAAGTTTACACATTTTAGATCATTCAACTAATTATTATTGTTATGTAATAACCCTGATAGCCAAGATTACCAACACACCAATAATATTGTTGGGTATTATATTTTTTAGATGATGCAGAATTCCACAGCATTACGCAGAAGAAAAGCCAGGCTGTAAAGAAGGACCAAGTTATAAAATAGGCCAGATTATAAAGAAAGACGAGATTGTAAAAAAGGATCAGAACATAAAGAAGCATAAGAATGGAATAAAAAGGGTACAAAGGAATGTACACAATAACGAAAAGAAAGAAAAATGAGACCTGGAAAAAAAAACAGTGGCAAAACAATTCTTATTGTAATTATTATTACTAAAATACCTAGTTTTAAGACAAAATATTTTAAGTAGTTTGTTACAAATTGACAGTTTTGTTATATTAATAAAAAGTATCCACTTTTTAAGTATTTTTGTCTCTTTATGGTAGAACACAACAAAA
This sequence comes from Barypeithes pellucidus, assembly GCA_963991005.1. Classification (NCBI taxonomy): domain Eukaryota; kingdom Metazoa; phylum Arthropoda; class Insecta; order Coleoptera; family Curculionidae; genus Barypeithes; species Barypeithes pellucidus. The sequence continues at coordinate 28,478,293 of OZ022562.1, forward strand.
TTAAAGGATTTATTAGTTCTGTTGTTTGTTGTTTCTTTAAAGAATTTTAAATAAACTATTTTTTTGGACAAGGTTGTATCTGGCAGATAAAACTTTGTTCTACAAAATTTCCATACTATAATTTTAGACAAGGTTCTATCTGCTAAAGTAATAGTTGAATTTCTCTGTTACCCTAACAAATTTTTAAAACTTTATGTATCAAACATTGTTTAAAACACGACAATAAAACTATGATATCCCAAAATCACTAACGAAAGTTTAACACACAACTAAATATTTCAAGTCAAAACTTTAAACAGCTGTATCTTAAAATGTATGTGTTGCCATATAGAACCCTGTCATTCCAAGGTAGCGATATGTAAAGATGATTCTCAATGATTTCGCAACATTGCAAATGTCCTCTTATTAATTTCCTTCTCAAATGCTTATTAAATTACCAAAAAACTCAAAAAACTTTAGGTCGTGATCAGTCTGAAATCCTGGTAACGGGCTGCCATACTATAATGTGCATAGTTTAGCTGTTCTTCAAACTTCAGTTCAGATTCATCATGACCATAAAAAGCACGCGAATATGTTTACTTCATATAATGTTATTTTCAATAAGTTCGCTGTAACGCGGTAAGATAATATATCACTTTAATGAAAACTAGCTTTTACCCTAAAATGTTTATCAAAGCTTACCGAACTTGGAAATCCAACTTAACAAGACATAAATTACCTTTTGCACTTGTAGCAGTGCAACTAATTGCAGGCACTTGACCCGTTAGATTTCAATTAGCATACAGAGTACCAATTTGACCCTTAATATCTCGCTTACAGTAAATAATATTAAAAATCGGAAAGACACAACAATTTTATTGTGCAGGGGGACGCTTATTAAAAATATTCGTGGTTTTAGCCCTGGGAGGAATAGATGTTATCCTTAAAAACTTAAATGGGAAGTGGGGTCAACTGGCACATCATGTTAAAAGTGGTTTAGATCTCTTGCTTATTATACCGTAATTTTAAGTAGTACTTTCCAAGCAATCGTTTCAACCGCAATAAAAGTCTATTTATCTCTATAATCATAAAATGCTCCAAATTTACATATTTTCGGGCAAGGCCGTAGTATACATTTTATTTACCTGCCTGATATTATTAGACAATTTTAAGTAGGTATAAATAAGCATATAAATAGCAAAATGTCTCTTTAATTCATAATAAAAGTAAATCAATATGTAGATAGGTATATTTTCAAGTCGATCCTGCAACTATTTATTGCGGCTTGAAGATGTTGGGACCTACACTATAATTAGAACTTACCTGCACCTAGATTTATAGTTTTTAGGATATTATTTAAAAAAAACTTTGTTGACCCCTCTTTAAGTAGAACGACTAGGGTTTCGTAGGGAGTCACTGCGGGTGACATCCGTTCCAATTATTTACCAAGAACAATGTGACCATCTAAAAATTTGTAATTAATTCTATTTTGGGACACGATTTCTTGGAAACCTAAAAATAATAAATTATAGTATTGGAAAGAGATTTAAATGACCTTTCAAATTATGTGCAACTGAGCCCCCTTCCCATTTAAGATTTTAATGGTTTTTATTAACAAAAGTTACTTGAATTTTTATATACAATCGCCGCAATTCCACCAACATGAAATATTGGTGAAGTTTAATATTTTATACCCTTTTTATTTTTTATGATTTTGTTTTCAGTTTGTAGATCCATTTATTGCGTTTTTCCTTATTATTTTATGAAGAAACATTTTTCGATTAGGCTATATTATACAGGAGTAAATCAAACTGTTGTTTTTTGTCGTAATTTCAAATCACCCTGTAGGAAAATTGAGGTGGATAATTTTATTTACATACTGTTTAATGTAATCTTTGATTTATTCTAAACATTACGTTTCTTGATTCATTCCATTATCTTATTTCTGCTGCGAGCTACAAAATTTTAAATAAAACGCTGATTTGAAGCCTATTTTTATTAACAGAAACAATTTATATTTCCTCCTCTCGCAGCAATTACAGTCTTCGTGGCATCGAATGAATAAGGTTACTTATCCTCTCTTGAGGAATAGCCTGATATTCTTCGGTATAGGACGACGAACGGCCCTTTTGAGTTCATCCCAAAGATGTTGGATTGGGTTGTGATCCGGGCTACATGTGGGCCCTTCCAACTTCATTCATTCACAACATGTTCAACGTGAGGTCTAGAAATATCATGCATTAATGTAAATTGGTTCCCAATGAAAGGAGCAAATGGAACAATAAATTCTTTGTTTCCATTTCCTCAATGTGACCGTGGGCAACAAATACCCGCCCAAATCATGAAGGATCTTCGATCTCTTAAAGGGCTAACGGTGACAAAGTGATCATCAGCTGCACTGGTTATTCTCCTTCTGCCAGAGATTAGCCGTTTAGTAAAATTTCCCATCTATAAATACCTATTCCAGGCATCTAGAGTTGTAGACAGCGCAATTCTGAGTACGGGCGAACATTGGCAAGATCCAATTTTAAAAATATCTGCAGGAATGAAACTAAATCGGTTAACTTTTGCTACTGTCTTCCTTTATTAACGTAATAATTTTACCTGCGTCTGCTGGAGTTAATACCATATTGACACACAACCAATTATAATATTGTCACTGTCAAACATGCTATCACAATAATCGCGTACTTAGCCAACGTCGATAATTTTTAACCGAAAGCTTGACATACATTTTCAAAAAATATCATCGTTTAATTTAAAATTTTGCAGCTTGCAGCAGAAATGAGATAATTGAATGAATCAAAAAACGAAATGTTTAGAATACATCAAAGATTACCAGAAACAGTATGTAAATAAAATTATCCACCTCAATTTTCCTACAGGGTGCTTTGAAACTACAACAAATTTATTTACTCCTGTATAATATAGCCGAATCGAAAAACTACTGTATAAAAATAATTAAGGAAAAATACAATAAATGGATCTACACACTAATAACAAAATCATAAAAATCGCATAAAAAATAAAAAGTTATGAAATATCAAACTTGACCAAAATTTCAGGGTGGTGGAATTTTGTGCCGGCGAGTGTAGAATGGCAAATTAACATTTAAAATAATAATGTTAAGTATAACTTTCGGTAAAACCGGAAGTAATAGACCACTCACCGAAAATGGCCCTGTATAGGATTTAGTTACAGTTTGTTGCTCTGTCCTTACTGACTAACTTTATTTTTCAAACGAAATATGTCGTTATTTCAATGTAGTTGCGCAACCTGGGCTAGAACGACTTTATTCCATTAAAACATTCCTTTAAATCTTGAATATTTTCTTAAGTAAATCCCATGTCAATCTTTCATAATTAATAAAATAACGGTATTTGCCTCCATCTCTATAAATCTTCAGGTTTGGTTATGACTTATGAGTTCTATTAGTTTCTTGCAACAATTTATTTATTAAAAGTTAAGATTAGTTTAATTTTTTTAGAGAAAAGCTATTATTTTTATTTTCAACCAAATAAGTAAGTTAAAATATTCAAATTATTTGGGCGTTGTATTTGCTCTTGTAGGAAAAATTGTGTACATTACTTGTGTGAAAGTGATTTTCTCAAACTCGAAGCATTTCTGCACTCGGCTGACACCTCATATTAAATATCTCCTCGTTTAAAATCTACCACTCGTGAAAGTATTGACTAAGACGTGTATCCGTAGATATTTGAAATTTTAAGTTACCCTTAGGCACTTATTCAATAAGATATTGGCTGATGATTACAAGTTTGAAAAGAATATTGATTGCTAATTAATATTCCTATTGCCTTGAGATCATATTATTGGAAACAAAAATTTTAAGACAACTTGACTTTACTTTGAGAGCTCAATTTCTTAAATCAGTTTCGATCGATATAGCTTACACGTGATAAATTCTGAAAATTATCTATAATTTAGTTGGGCGGATGCCGTAAGGAGAAATAATAAGCATTTTCGCAAACCTAAATATCTGACGCATCTATCTATCGGACAATTGCTGATTGTGTGAATCTCCCAAAAAGTCCAAGACCCTGAATTTTTACAAGAGCTAAAGCCAAAAGACTCGTAAGAAGGGCGAAAATCAGGATTAGGATTTCAGCGAGATTATCGGAACGAGAATATCGAACTTCTAAAGAATAATAAGAAGCATTTAGTTTGGAACTTAATTGTACAAAGAAAAGTTTGAAATACGTCCAAATAGAAATATCAAAATATAGAAAGTATTCGACAAACTACTTAGGGTATAGTCTATATAGGGTATCCGGTAAGTACCTCTAATCTCTTCAGGGGCATATACAGGATGTCCGCTAGTTAATGGTATATGGAAAAACCACAGACTCCCTACGTAAAAATATTAGGATTTAATTATACTTACCTATATCCGAAAGTTGATATTAACTGAGATACAGGGTATTAAAGTTAAATGCAAATATCGCCGAAACGGTAACTCTGGGCGACCTGAACGTAGTATACCTTTTTTACGTAATAAATTTGACAAAAGTATTATTTTCATTAAAAACTTAAATACACTGAGGCACATTAAAATTTAAAAAAATCAATTTCTCATCCTAAAAAACCATAATTATCAAATTTTGTAAAAAAACGTTGGTTTCTCGCAAAGTTATTAAAGAAAAACAAAAATAAAGTTTTAAATTTAACACTATGTATCTCAGTTAATATCAACTTGCGGATATGGTTAGTACCTATAATTAAATCATCGGAACTATTTTTACGTAAGGAGCCTGTGGTTTTTCCATGTACCATTAATTAGCGGACACCCTGTAGAGAAGATCTAAATAAACTTGATTTGTCATAGAAAAGAAATTCCTAAAGTGCCCCCTAACGGAGATACAGAACCCCAAAGGGTTACCCAGCGATTAACTTGTTTGGCTCTAACTGAACCGACAGGTATAATTTAATGAAATTTTAATATTTTATAGAAGTCATAAAGAATCATTAAACCATATTATAGTAAGTAGATGTTCTACATCGTCGGAGAAGTCAGGAACGCACTTGACACCATACTTGTTGGGCCAAAGTTTGGACCGGTGTCTTTTGACAGAGCTGAAACTACTTTTCTTTTGAATACTTTGGTTATTCCTCTCTAAAAATGGGGCTCTTAATTTATTACGAGAAAACTGGTCGCTCTCGTGATACATCGGATTTTCTGCGAAACACTCAAAAGTTACTATTGCTAAACACATACAGGTAAAAATAAAATTTAGCATTAGGGTGTTTAGTTTCTCATTCTAAAGTTTAGCAAGTAATTTTTAAAAATAAGCAAACAATAAATTACTCGTATATCATTGCTAAAATATTAATTTTAGCTGATGAATGAAATTGTCGATGCTATTTTTTGCATTAGTAACTGTTTCGCATAAAAACCAATTTTTCTCGAAAATCGTCAGTTTTATCGTAATAAATTAAAAGTCCCCCTCTTAAACAGAAATTACTAGAGTATTCAAAACATAGTATATTACGTACCGAGGTGGAAAGTGTTTCATTCCTGTCGAGAGAGTCGCTAGTTAACGGAGCCGCGAAGCGGCGAGGTTAACTAAATCTCGAGACAGTAATGAAACTTTTCATCGAGGTTTGTATATTATTTTATTTACAACCACATCTAATATCCACTTCTTATTATTTTGAATTAAAATTATCAATAAAAGATAAATGTCATTTTGACTTTTCCATTGAAAAATTAGACAGAAATTTCAAGTAACCGCAGGTGGTAAAATAACGTAGATAATAATACACATCAAGACGGCAAATATCATTTTTTGAATATGGTTTCCATGTTACTAAAGAATACATTATTTTAACAAGAGAAAAATGCTATCAGATGAGGAATTTGATTTTGCTGCTACTCCAACAGAAATTCGAGACGCAGCAAAAATAGTAGAAGAATATCTTCTGCCAACTAAAAGCCGCCCGAGATAAGACAAGGCATATAACTGTTTCAAAGAATGGTGTACGGGAAACAAAGTTCAAAATCCTGGTTCTGAGTCGGCGCTACTAGCTTACTTCAGTGAAAATGCCAAGACAAAGAAGATATCAACGATTTGGTCATAATATTCAATGCTGATGAACACTCTATCAATTAGGGAAAAAGTAGACATATATAAACAAGCAGCTATGCAATTTCTTGTTCATAAGGTATTTTAGGCCCAAAGGTTGACCATTTCTATATTAACTTATTATTTTATACATTTCTAGGTCGCATTGGTTATTGGTGTCTCATGCGCCTGCCGATCAGATGAATTATACAAAATGAAAACAACAGACGTTCACTTTTTAGAATAAAAGATCGCAATATCAAATAGCAAAACGTACCGGCCACGATCATTTATAATAACATAAGAAATGGATTGCATCACTTAAGGAGTACATAACTTTTCGGGAAAATATATAGGTTGGATATCTTTTTATGCAAATAAGATATGGAAAAATTGCCAAACAATGTATTGGACACAATACTTTAAGTCAGTTTCCAATTGTCGAAAATCGGAGCGCTACTTTTATTCAGACTCTGTACTTGCTTCTAGCTTTGTCAATGAGAGTGCTCTCTTTAAGAAAAACTAACTGCATTTCTTGGCTGATATAATATGGCATAAATGCATTAACCTGCTTATTCCATTATTGCATTTACCTGTCCCGTTACAAACATATTTCATATTTAATAGAGGAAATGAAGCAGTCTTTTTATATGGTCATATTTTTATGAAATACGTTCAGGCAAGAATGTATATTTTATGTAACCGAGAGGCGCCACCAACAGTGGTCTAACGTCGATGTGTCGCAGTTTACTTATTTCAACGCTACCCCAGTTATTTTCCATGTGAAAAATTCTAAAAGCCTTACGCTTCGCCGCTACGAAGCTTTACCACATGTGGCTTCGTGCCTGGGGCAAAGAGACGTAAGTTTGCTTAAATCAGGGAGAAATATCCATTATAGAGTGCATACAGACCGAAATTATAATACTGTGGATGTATCTAAAGTAAATTGTAGCTTATACCTGTCGGGGGAGTTCCGCTTAGGAAAAATCAAACACAATAATATACTTTAGGGTTTGTACACTGAGAGAATATTTTTTACTACCGTTATACAAATTTTAACTAAGGCTTTCTACATACGGAGCGTCTCGTCATAGATGCATACTAGATGCGACATACGGAAGGTGTACGCTTTTGTGCTGCACCTTTAGGTTTCAATAGCGAACTGCATATGCGGCGTCAGTGGCGCGGATTCGTCAAAGCAGGCAAGCTGCAATACGCCGGGCGTACAGCAGCGGTGCTAGTCGCTAGGGGTGTTACGGAACATTTTCTGTTTTTATCTGTCTGGACCTGTAACTATTTCAAACAAAAACCTGTTCCAAAAACCTGTTCCAGGTCAAACTAATCTGCCTCAAATTAGATCGCCGCACTGTCGCTATTCCGTTCGGCAGCAAAGAGTGGGATGGAGAGAGCTGCAACAGGTACATGTACAAAGACGCGTTCGTCTTCGTCCATTTTCGTGACCAATATGTGATGTCTCTTCACAATTTTTAAATTTTTGCAACAGTTAAATATTTTATGATTTTCGCATAGTTCTGCGCATCGTTGAAATATAAATTTTTGTTTTCAGTTGCGGTTTATTAAGAGTATACCTAATTTTTGGGTTACATATTAGTTAGTACTTTGTAGTAAACCATGAGAAAGCGCACCAGCGTAGTGTGGAATTATATGTGTGTATATATTTTTTTTAGTTGTTGTTTACAACACTAATTATTGAGTATTTTTTATAAATATTTATTTATTTTATTATTTTCCAAGGAGTAGCTGTTTATATGTTTTATTTTTTGTTAATGTATTTTTAAGAATAATAATTTGGTTTTTATCCATTTAAAAAATAAAATATCCCAATTCCATTTCTCTTTAATTTTTTCGTGATTTATTTAACATTTAATTTTTCAAAAAGCGTATAAAATATCAGCTGCCACTGTGTCAGACGCTGCCCCGCGTTTAAACGCCAACCTAGCCACCGGTAACCGTAACATATCGATTTAAGGAAAACCTATTGCCGTTCCATTCGCTATATCCTACGACGTACCTACCGTATCTGTACCTAGCAACTTGAAAGATGAACTGAACAGCAACGAATACTTATAACCAGCTGAACAGTGCCGACGGACCAGGACCTGGAATAGGTACCTGGTAATAGACAACAGGTAAGCGGAATAGGTAGATGACACCTGTTCCAAAGGAACAGGTCCAGTTCCACTGTAACACCTCTACTAATCGCTTTGAGTACGCTTAGCGGAGAAGAGCACCTGTTCTTTGAAGAATGGCCGATGAAACAGTTAAATTTGAGCAATTTATTGCAAAGTATGAATGTTTATATAATAATACCCTTCAGGAGTACTCCAGAAAAGACGTAACGGAAAAAGCTTGGGCAGCAATAGCGAAAGAGATGCAGTTTTCATTAAATAATTGATTGTATTTGAATAACAGGCCCAACTAACACTAGATCATTAAATGTACCTATTTTTAAACATTCTGTAAAATGTCTGAAATTTAGAGCCATCTTTTGATAACTCTTGGGAGACAATAAATAGCCTTTCACCTAAGATTCCTGTAGATGTATGGGTGCACCCAAAATTTCCTAGTTTGTCCTTATTCTTACGGTTACGAAGATAATTTAACAAAATTAGGTCCTCTTCATCACTTGACATCTTCACAGTGTAAACACCGAGGTCGCACTACTAATAAAATGAAAGAAAACCTATTCATTTGCGGATTTTCAAAGGAGACAGATCGTCCCTGCATGACAAATCTTATACGCGTCTATGACGATAGGCTTCGTGTATAGAAGTTAAGGCGTAGACAGATCGTCCCTGCATGACGAATCTTATACGCGTCTGTGACGAGACGCTCCGTGTGCAGAAGGCCAAAGATAGCAAACAAATTTTTCTACATAGGGAACAATAATATAACAGCTGTGAGAGTAAAATTAAGTTTGCTGGATATATAATTACTATAGTAGTAAAGTCGCTTAATAAATATTATACTACAGCTACAGCCAAGAAAATTTCTTATGTTTACAAAGCAACTTACCATCGATGGTCAAGATACTTTGCTGGGACAATAAAGTTAGTTCCTTACGCAAAGAAGAAAGACAGGTTATGTTTGGTAACTTTATTAGTGTTTTATTCAAAATGTGTTCTACAATATGTACGAAATAAATAGATTCGCTGTTTAGGTTTACTTATATCTTTACGTTTAAATCTTTACAAATAAATTTATTGCAAATTAAACACTAAAAACGAAAATTATATAACCTAAGTTTAAATTAAATGGTAAATTTAACCAATATAAAACATAGGTTGGTCATAGTTCTAACAGTTCACATACCACATATCAAACCGGGCTCAAACGTAAAACATAAAACATTTTTTTATGATCAAACACAAGCACTATAGGAAAAATCCTTTAGGGCACTCTGGGAGTGGAGCGTGTGCGCAAAAAGCGATTCACGTTGGCTTTGAATCGTTGGAGGTTATACTCGGTGGGAAAAACGACCTCGGGAAAGTCATTCCATAAGGATGAAGTCCTCCAGATGAAAGAATTCTTAAATAATGAAGTTCGAGGAATACTAAGCTTAACCACATATGGATGGGCGCAGTGGTTCATCTTGTATTTCTGCTATTCGCCGCTCTGGGTGGAATTAAGAGGGCAAGGTCAGCCGAGCACTTTCCATGAAAATATCTGTAAAAGAGAGTCAAATCCCCAACCTTCGATGTTCTAGGCCGTCGAGGTTCTTCGTCAGCTCGTGGTCTCCAATCAGATGAATGGCCCTCCTTTCGATGGAATCCAGTAGCCGAAGGGTATGTTTGGGTGCAGAGCTCCAGACATGAGAGCAGTACTCTAGTGATGGTCGAATCTGGGCTTTGTATAGTGTCAAAAGTTGTTGAGGTGTGTACAACTTTCTGGTTCGGAAGAGTACACCAAGTTTCTCAGAAGCTATCTTGGCGATTGCCACATCGTGATTATGCCAAGACATATTTCCTCCCAGATTGACGCCCAGCAAATTAATAGATGAAGCCAGTGGGATTGCGTGTCCGTCCATGACTATATCCGGTTCTGTAATGTTAACCTTTTTAGAGAAAACTGCTGCCTGGGTTTTTTTAGCGTTAAATTCGACTTGGTTACTGTCATCCCAAGCCAGAATTTCTTCCAGGTCTTTGTTGAGGCGTGATACTTCATGCTGTCTACGAAGATGTGCGTCGGCAGCCGATGTTTGCGCATTCAAAGAGAATGATGATATAAGTGTGCTATCGTCCGCAAAACTATATATCGGATTTTTCGTTTTCACTAGAAGGTCGTTAATGTAGAGTAAGAAGAGAGTGGGAAGCAATATGAACCCTTGAGGAACACCGGCATTGATGGTGAAGGTGAGAAATCAGTCAATCGCCACTTGCAGAGAGCGGTCCTTAAGAAAGCTGGACAACCATGCATAGAATCGACTGGGCATACCATAGGATCGCAGTTTACTTAGAAGTCCCTCATGTCAAACACGTACAAAGGCTTTAGAAATATACAGTGCAACAGCCTGAGACTCCGCATGATGTTCGATTGCGTTGTTCCAAAGATGGGTGACATAGGTTAGAAGATCTCCAGTTGATCTGGACTTCCAAAAACCATATTGATGATCACTGATAATGTTTAAGCCTTCCAGGTACTTTAGAAGATGTTGGTTAATAGCTTTCTTCATTACTTTTAATATAATGCGACTGGTCGATAGTTGCTAGGCAGGGTTCTCATACCTTTCTTTGGTATAGGCTGGACTCGCGCCGTCTTCCAGCACGATGGAAATATTCCTTGTTGTAGAATAAGTTACAAATTCTACAAAATACTGGTGTTAGTTCATCGGCGCATCTCTTGAGAACGATAACAGGAATTTCGTCTGGACCAGAAGCTTTCTTGACGTCGTCTAATATAAAACTTGTAACAAGTTTTTGTTTTGTCATACCCGGGGTTATAACTTCTTGAATAATTATTTTCATCACAATAACATCACAGTAAACGCGAGCAAACACGTGGTCAGTTTGTAGCAAAAAGACGTTTTTGTCCCACGTAGCCAACTATTTTTTAAACTCTTTAAAAAGAACTACAATTTTAAGACATATGTTCTCTTGGCTTTAGTGTTATTTTTAAAAACATACAACACTAAAAGTATGTTTATATTTATTATTATAAAATATTTCAAAAGAAAAACGGGAATGCTGCAACTTCTTGCTTAAAGATACTGGGGGACAGTACCCCAGAAGTGGGAATTTACCTCAAAATAGGAACCGTAAAGTGATGGCGGCCATACCAGTACCAACCACCCCAGGAAAGCTTATGGGCACCGTCGAACAAACCCGAACAAACCCGTCAAAAGTGAATTGACCATACCAGCACCCTCCTTCCAGGAAACAAGGCAATCTAAGGCACTGTAAGTATTTTGCTATTTGCGGTAGTGGTCGTAGGTAAATATAGTAAACCATAATTTCCATAACCACACCCCAACCCCCCCAAATATCCTTTCACTTTATTTTAAAAAAATATTAAGTAATTACGAACAAATCGGGTCATATGTTCTGGTCACCTGCACATAGCATAGGCTCAACAAAAATCATGCGCCATATTCCAAACAAAAGCTATAATGTTTTTATGTGATTATGCTGAAATGATTTTTTATTTTAACAAATAAACAACCACGAATACTACACCGACTAACTAACTAAATAGCAGTCGCTGTCGTTAACGCTATATCTACATTATACCTATAGCTATGGAACAAAAACCAATAGAACAAAAACCAATATACAAACACGGTTTTATATTCCATTCTCGTCTGCTAGTTTAACTGTTAGCCGGTGTTAGCCCCATTTAAATAGGGTCAGCCTTGGAATTGTTTTTCACCCAATAAAACACGGCCAGAACATTGAAAGAAACAAAACAGCAGTAACTTTTAGTTAAATCTATTTAGACCCTAAAATATTTTCCTGTTTTTTATTTTACTTCTTTGTTTTCTAGGTTATCAAGCACTCTGATAATGACTGTGGTATAGGAAGGTTTTGTAGGAGTTATTTATTGTTATTTTAATCGTAACTTCAAAATATGCGAGAGCCATCGACTTTTCGGTAGTCGTCATATACTTCGAAGATTGTCAATTTCCTGACAATCCATAGTAATGCTTTATGAATTTAGGTAATCATTGGATTTATAAATGGGGAAAGAAACTCAAAATCTGTTCCACTAGTTTAATAACAATATTTAAAAAATTGTAATGATTCCATACATATTTCGAAGGCATAACCTGTCATCTTCAATGAAATCTTAACCGAAAGAACTTATTATATTGACAAAATTATAACTTTTGTAGCAGAGAAAGGAAACGAAATAATTTTATGAAAAAATTAACTAAAGATATTAATTAAATAAATAAAATTATTAGTTAAATAAAGTTAACATGATTTATATAGAAAAAAATTAAATTATAAAATAATAAATTAGAAAACATTTTTTAATTTGAAATTTAAACTCTAGTTTTAGGATCAAACATAAAAATCGAAAAGGCAAAAATTATCCACTGGTGGTGTTAACTCAATATGATTTTGCTTTTTCGATTTTTATTATAAACTAGAATTAAAATTGAAAGCAATTGTCTGAATTTTGAATTTAAACCGACTCCGGCACTGATGCCTTTTAAAAAATCTTATTCTTTGGCGAAAGACAACGGAAGAGCGCATAACGCACTTTACAAACGTTATTTATACACTCGTCGGCACAAAATTCAGCCGCCCTGAAATTTTGGTCAAGTTTAACATTTTATAACTTTTTTATTTATTATGCGATTTTCATGATTTTGTCATCAGTTTGTAGATTCGTCTATTGTGTTTTTCCCTAATTATTTTATAAAGTAATATTTTTCGATTAGGCTATATTATACAGGAGTAAATCAAACTATTGTTTTTTATCGTAATTTCAAAATACCCTGTATGAAAATTGAGGTGGATAATTTTATTTACATACTGTTTCTTGTAAGCTTTGACGTATTCTAAACATTTCATTATCTCAATTCTGCTGCTAGCTGCAAAATTTGAATTGAAACGCTGATTCGAAGCCTATTTTTATTAAAGAAAACAAACACTAGGTATATCATAAAGTTAATTAACAAGAACAATTTTAATATCGGGTATTTCCTCCTTCGCAGCAATGACAGCTTGCAGTCTTCTTAGCATCGAATGGATAAGGTTACTTATCCCTTCTTGAGGGATAGCCTGATATTTTTCGGTCAGCCCCAATCGTAAGTCTTGCAAGGTTTGTAGTTGTACAGGAAGACGACTAACGGCCCTTTTAAGTTGATCACAAGGATGTTCGATTGGGCTGAGATTCGGTCTACATGCGGGCCATTCCAATCTTGGACGTCCAACTTCATCCAGATATTCGTTCACTAGATGTGCAACGTGAGGTCTAGCATTATCATGCATTAATGTAAATTGGTTCCCAATAAATGGAGTAAATGGAACAACAACTTCTTGGAGGATTTCCCCAATGTAACGGTGTGCGGTTAGAGCTCAACAAATACAAGATTGGTGCATGCTTCGGTAAAAATACCCATGACATACATTTTCTAAAAATAGCATCGTTTCATTTAAAATTTTGAAGCTCGCAGCAGAAATGAAATAATGAAATGAATCAAAAAACGAAATGTTTAGAATATATCAAAGATGACAAGAAACAGTATGTAAATAAAATTATGCACCTCAATTTTCCTACAGGATGTTTTGAAATTACTATAAAAAACAACAGTTTGATTTACTCCTGCATAATATAGCCTAATCGAAAAATGTCACTTTATAAAATAATTAAGGAAAAACACAATAAACTGATCTACAAGCTGATAATAAAATCATAAAAATCGCATAAAAAATAAAAAAGGTATAAAATATCAGAGTTGACCAAAATTTCAGGGTGGCGGAATTTTATGCCGGCGAGTGTATATCACTTTCCGGAAAAGTTATTTCAAATTATACAAGACATTCGTCGTCTTTCCTTTTTACCCTTCGGTTGTGGCACACCATCATTACTCAAAAAACAATCTCTAGTTCATCGACTAGAGCCCGGTTTGTTTTGATTTATAATGTTGTGGCTGGTAAAACTTCGAATGGAAATTTAATTTTAGTTTTCTGGAATATCGGTAATTTTAATTAAAATTCTCAGGCATATTCGAAAAAGCACGGAAGATCGACTGCCAATTTTACTGGATTAATTCGTTAATTGGTTATCTCGCTGGCAGGCTAATTTTTGAATTTTCAGAGAATGGTTCGGTTCTTTCGCTAATTATGTAATATTAGTTTTAAAGTAGAAAAATTAAACAATATTTAAACCATCTTATTCACTTAAGACGTTTAAGCCCATCGATATACATACAACGTGTCCAAAATAAGGAGGGCCTGTACAGGGATCTCGGAAACCATAAGAGATACGAAGTCGGTTAAATGGAGGTTGATGAGCATGTTTGTTAAGAGTTGGTTGGAAACTTATAAATTATCAATTAATCTAAATAAAACAAATTACATAGAATTAACAAGGAATGCTCATCCCAATTTTACAGATATTACTATCGGTAATGATAGCAGTGGCGGCTCGTGACCTATGATAGAGGGGGTTCACAAGTATGGTGCAATTATTTTTAAAATTATATTTTTATGTAACGACCAAACAATTACTTTCTAGGCGTTTTAAATGTAGAAAGAAAAAAAGTAATAAGAAAATGCGTTAGGTAAAACATATTTTTATTTATTTTTAATTTTACACAACGAAATACAACTTTTGGAAAATAAGAACGGTTTCCTTAGTGTGTATAGTTGTCGGATCTTAACGTCGTCGCATACAACCCTCGTAACAATATTTATACAGTAATATTACTAAAGCCATCTACGAGCTATCAAGTAAACCGAATGATGTCCAAGGCGAGCAGGCGCAACCAAGAGAACGAATCGAACCACGAGAGTGACAAGTTGGCATTCTTCATATTTTCAGTGTTTTTTAGTTTAAATCCTTAAATAAAATGGTTTAAAATCATATCGAGTATCATTTATCGAAATACACAACTAACACACAACCAACCCTACACAATAGTGCTTAAACGTAAAGTCCATTCTTCGGTTCTTAATTGTAGAAAATTGATCAATAACAGCCTCATTAAAGTTTGGAATACCCTCTATAATTTTTTTTTTCATATATTTCATTTTTAAACTTTCTAATAAAGTCCCTAGATTTACCCTTTGTGGTCTGCGTTAAATTAATTTCGGGTTTAGATGTTCCCGCATTCTTCACTTCAATTTTTTTGCTCCAAACTCAAAGAGCTAAAGTGATTTCTTAAATAGTCCACCGTCAACTATTCATTTTAACTTAATAAATATATAATATTAAAATATTAAAACATACACGCTCGAATTTCTAACTAGATACACGAACAGACAAACAACCGGCACACAAAAACTGTGCGCTTTTTCCATATTAAATCGCCATAGCCCCGCTATCCCCCGCTGCCACCCGCCACCTGTTACTAAAGAGAAACTGCACTACTTAATCGCACGACCGAAGCACGGTTGCCGGATCTATACAGTTTGGTTTTACGGGATGATAAAATATTAGGGAGGGTCGGACTTTTTTCGTTTAACGGTACGATAAAATATTAGGGAGGGTCGGACTTTATACGATAAATAATATTCAATGAATATAAATTAATATTTTTTATTCGTTTTGTTTTGAGGGTGCACGTGCGCATGTGCTCCTGTGGAAGAACCGCCATTATATTATATATTAAAAATGTTAAAATGTTAAAAAAATAAATGTTAAATGTAAAATTTTGCTTCTTGCTAATTCTTACTTACATTTACCTCGAAATAGAATTATCGATTAGCGGCACCGAGTTTTGTTATACATGTCAGAAACTATTTGGATGAAACATTTCCTGGAGGATGGAGAGGAAAGCGAGGGGGCATTGAATGGCCCCTCCTAGATCTCCAGATCTAACACCTTTACATTTCTACCTTTGTGATCATTTAAAAACTATCGTATATCGTACGAAAACTCTTTGGGGGACCTTGTAAAGAAAATGTTACATGCTGTTCAAGCTATTTCTCTTCAACATTTGTAAAACATGCTTTCCCAGTTTTCGGACGTTTTTGACACTGTCGGGACGACGAGTAGTATGGCGATACTCTTGAGACAGTGTTGAACCAAGATTTATCTCTAATTGGTTTAGTTTAGAAACCAAATAAAATTTTTATGAAAGTTATGCTAACTTTAAATTTTAGTAAATTTATATATATCTATGGATTTTAAGAGCTACCCCTTAAAATTAAACGTATCAAGACGTAAACTGCTCTGCCCTAAACTCTGAAATCTATTTCCAGTGAAAAAAAAAATATTAAAATTAGATCATTATTTATTAACGAACACTACTACATACGCTGTTCATGGAGCAATTTTGTAATAACCATTAACGAATTAATATAACTGTGTCACTTGTAGGCTTACCTTTGCGTTATTTTTAACAAATCTTTAGAAAAAACACACAAATTTACTTGAAAATTAAACGCAATTATTTCACACAACAACAAACCCGAACAAGCACGACACCATACCGCATTTGGCAGCATGTTGATTAATAGGGCTTATGCAATATTCATGTACTTTTTAAATTTGTGAGTGACACACACATGCAGATTTCATATATTTTTTTGGCTATATCTAATGGCAATTTTCATAAACAACATATATTAGCTTATAGCTTCGGCCACTGTCTACCAGATTCCGCAAAAATCGCAAATTTAATAAATTTAGATGCATTTAGATGCAACATATTTGAAAAATGCCTTAAAACAAGGCTTATTAACTTCTTAACCTTTAATAATGTTTTGTCTAAGAACCAGTTTGGATTTATCAAAGGGGGTAATACCACAAATTTTGTTGAAAGGGTTACTGACAATCTAAACAATAATAACAGTTGCATAGCTTTATTTATAGATTTGGCGTTTGACACGGTCTCACATTCCTTGTTGCTGGAAGTGATGAGCAAATATGGGGTGAGGCGCACTGTGTTGAGGGTTTTCTCGAATTATCTGAGTGATCGCTCCCAACGTACTAGGATAGAAGATATCTTTAGTGATAATAAGATTGTAAAGCATGATGTGCTTTGTCCCATTTTATTTTTTATATATGTAAATGCTCGGTAGAGCCCAACGAATACTTATAAACAGGAAGAAGACAAACAGCCATGTTAACACATCGAAGCAAGTATGAACAAACGAACAAACCAGGCATCCATTCCGTCTGGAATCAGCTGACAAACGCACGTGCTTTTCAAATGTCACTTTTGTCAAAATTTTTATTACTGTCAATATTTTAAAGTGACATTTAACCAACAAAAAAACATTCAAACCCTTTTATTTGATTTACTAAGTGGTGAAAATCAATATTAGGATTCTGACATGTTTTAAGCTGTAAATATCACTTTAAAATAATCCTTACACACTCTTATATTATTTTTTTAACTAATAACGTAACTACAAATGAAAAATTAAACTTCAGAAATAAGCTTGTAAGTAGTTTTATTAAAAAATAGGAAGTAAATCATAATTTACATAAAATATTTTACCATCTTCAAGTGGGCTCTAGGTCCTAGCAAATATTTCAAGCTTCAAGTCCAAGCATATATTTGGAACCCATATGATTTAGGAAAATAAATTATTATTGAAGCTTACTCTCAGTAAAGATGACTAAATGAATGTTTCAATTACAAATTACTCACTTGCACCAAAAAGGAAACGACGTTTTTCGTGAAAGATTAGAATATTAAAAATTATTTTAAAATTTAAAGATGCCACTTCTCCACCATTTTAAATCATATCAGATGTTGCTTGATTTCCATGCCCGCCAGACGAAGGAAGTTAGCTTGTTAAACTATTTAACAATTCGTGCTGTTCGCATTCTATGCTTGTCTCTGTCTGCAGCAACCTTCCCTAATTCAGTAAAGTGAGACAAATATGACCAGGATCAAGTCGCCTGCATAAACACTCACTTTTGGGCTTTCCATATTAACTCTACGTAAGTCTGATATTGACGCTTAAATGATAGAGTGAAACAGATAGATAAAAGTAGGTTACATGTGAGCGTATGGAGCAGAGTATGCTTAGCATCACTTCCAAGGCCTTCTTACGTGTTTCGACCCCCCCCATAAGCAGTCTCACCGGGCTGGTAGAGCCCTTGGTGTGGGGGGGGGGGAAGATCGTGTCGCATATGCTGACGATACTTGATCATCGTCTTCTCCTGTAACACTTGGGAAGGAGCGAGTGCTAAGTTGCTATCTAGACACTTTCAAACTACATATCAATATTCAAAAAACACCTTACATAGCATTCTCATTAACAAAAGCAAATAGACTTGATTTTAACAACATCTTGTTAGATAATATCCCTGAACCCATAACGCAATGTGAAAAAATTAAGTACCTTGGTGTCATAATAGACAAAAATTTGAAGTGGAACGAGCATGTACCGTACATCACTAAAAACATAAGGTGTTTGATTTACAAATTTTATACACTGAGAGAATTTCTGTGCCGTAAATTTCTTATAATAATCTATAAGGCACTGGTCTAAATTACGCAATTGTGGTATGGGGAGGGGCATATAATATACATTTAAAACAACTTAAAAGAATTCAAGATCGTATTGCTAAAATCATATTAAAAAACCCCAGAATGTATCCTACTAATTTGTTATATTCTAATGAAATAAATAACTTGCAAAGTTTATATATGATAACTACTTGCAACTTTATACATAACAATGAAAAGTATGACTCGAGATATAGAGTGCATATGTATTGCACAAGAGGAGTTGAAAATAAACTTTGTAACAACAGTTTGGGTTAACACTTTATATCATATCTGGGTCCTAAATTATACAACAAAATACCATTGAAAGTATGAAATATAAAAGATGAAAAACATTTTAAAACTCAGTTTAAAAAATTTTGACTAATTTAAATGTTTTTACTGATATTTTGTGATAGCGGTGTTATGTAGACTGTTGCATTCCCTGGAGGTTTTGTGATTTCACTGCTTGGATTTGTTGTTCTTGCACTGGTAGCTTTAACTTATTTTTGTTTCTTCTTCACTAAGCATTTATTAAGGTTTATAGAGATTGATTCACTGCGTGTAACGTTTAAGTATAGTATTTACAGAATTATACCGTTGATCTTTTGACTGCAATAAAATCTCATTATCCCTTCGACCATAAAATAAATAAGGAAATCCCAAATTTTAAAACTTTTTCGAGCAGAGCCGGACCAGGTATACAAATTCAATTTATACCTATGCCTGATGCATATATAAATACAAAGTGATTTTTAATAATTTTAATCTTTAGTGGTTTTCCGGCGAGTAATTTTTAGTTAGGCTTATTAGTGGTAGAATGTGGCGTCCTTGGACTTGTGCTGATAGGGGGGCATCTTCAAGTGTCATTTTTAAAAGAAAGCATTTATCTACCGATGCCAAACTAATAATTAAAAATGTGTATCAATCGTTGTTGAGTAGAAATTTTAATTCGATGGATGCTTTAGCAGAGACGTCTACTTTGACGAAAACTCCTTTATCTTCGGTAAAAGACATAGTACTTAAACCTGTTAATCCTAGAAAAAATCGGAGTGATTCTGGCACATTTAGAAGCATTGACGAAAATGACATGGATTTATTAAGAAGAAAGATTTACTAAATGTATGAGGCACAAACTGTACCCACTTTGAGAAAAAGAATCAGAATATTACATGCTCGTTCAGAGAACGGGTTTGTTCCAAATTGTCTGTTGCTTTCAGCTAAAAACATAGCAGATTCTTCTTTAGATTACCATCAAGATACCGACGCACTACTTTTTGAAGATTCGTTTAAACATAAACTCCTTACAAATATACCTGAAAATAGCGTCATTGTAATAGACAATGCTAGTTATCATAGTCGGCAAGCAAAAATCATTCCCAATTCTAATAATACAAAAGCAGAAATTCCAAATTTTATGATTGAAATGATTTATATTTTGAAGAAACTTACAAAAACGGAGAACTGCTAGTAGTATTAAAAGCTTTTAAAATAAATAAGGAATATGAGTGTGACAAACTTGCAGCAGAAAATGGACGTACAGTGTTGCGTCTTCCTCCGTACTATTGTATATTCAATCCTATTGAGCTAATATGGCACCAAATAAAATCCAATATTAGGAGAAATAATATTTCTCCTACATTAAATGCATCTATAGTAGAATTAATTAAAAACGAAGAAAATTTCTGCAGACAGCTGGAAAAACTGTGTACAGCATGTACTTAGGCGGAAAATTAATACAATTGTATGATTACAAATGTTCAACCCTTAATTATAAGTTTAGGCTTAGATGAAGATAGTGATAGTGATACAGAGTTAAATTTTGAATAAATGATCAATAGTTTCTTAGAATTTAATTAATTTTTATTGTACTTGTTATTCTAATAGTTATACTTTTAAATTATATTATTTTCAATTATCATTAATAATTGTTATCATTATTTTACATTTATTATAGGTACCTAAAACTAAAAATACCTATCTATTTATTTTAAATTATAAAAATATATCATGTGGTGTGGTATACATTTTCAAGCCGGCCCTGATCCCATTTATTGAGCTTTGAAAAAGTTGAGGCGTATACAATAGGTTTTAATCAGGTAGTTTATTTATGGCAGTAAGAATCAACGGTATAATTCTGCAACAACTATACCTAGCTGTCATAGTTCTAAATATGTTAAATTCTAAAAATAGGTACACATAGGTATTTGATACCTAGGTGCCATATATAACTGTGTTCAATTTTTATAAAACTATACGTCTATTTACTTTGTATTCTGTGTAAACGACTTTGATATAAATAAATTTGAAATTTGAAAATTTGAAATTTGAAATTTTTCAGATTAGGGTATTTTAAAATTTCCAATAATGAAGACTTCCGAAACGGCCCCTTGAACGAATGAGGCAGAGCCCCTTGGTTAAAAAAGCAATAAAGTTTACAAAATAGTTGTTCGTGTTAGTAGTAACTAATGCCATAATGTAATGTACATAATTAATTACTATAACATAAGTTTCTTAAAAGCGTACTCACCAATCCGTTCTTGTATCCATTAACTTTATTTTTTATTTCGAACACTGGATTTAACATAGCGCGAGATCGGTAGTTGCAATGCAATTACAGTTGGACCGTGAAAGGAATGAACGTACGTTATAGATAACTTCATAGTACAGTGAAACCTCTCATAATGGACATCTTTAAGAAGCGGACATCTCTATTAAGCGGACAATTTTTCATAGTCCGGAACTAGGTATATGAAATTCCATGAAAATCAACCTCTCTTGGGCGGACTCTCCTTTGGGCGAACGCGGACAGGCTGTTTTCATACAAAGAGTGCGAAAACCCTCCTTTTAACGGACAAAAAATATAATATTAGTATTTGGGAGACGAATAAGTCCGATGCAAAAACTCTCTGAAGACAGACCGGCAACCAATCGCGTATGCGTGGCAGCATGAAAGGACTTCGCCGAATGAAAGTATGTGTGATTCCCCGATAGCAGTGCGCCGTTTATTTGTGAGTTGTAAGGTTAAAATCGTAAACACTGGCACAAAATGTCGCGTTTTGAGTCTGAAAGAGAATATTGATATTGTGGACGTTTATAATTTGATAACGACTTCATTAACATTGATAGCAATGTGCTATTAGAAGATGAAAGTGACCCCATTCCTACCGATTATGTAGTCCAAACTGAAACCACATCACTATCTGACGACTCTGATGAAGAAGTTGAATGCAGTAATCAAACAAATGTCACCAATTATCAACAAGCCATTAGTATGGTAAATGAATTATAAGAGTGTACAAAAAATTGAGGTGACTCTACAGCAATGGAATTGTTATCAGGCTTGGAATTACATTTTCTAGATTGCAAGTATAAAACGCAAACACGTCAAGCTACGTTTTTATGTATGTATGTATGTATGTATGTATTACTATGTATATATACATAGTAATAATTTTGAATTTACATATTACCTAATAACAAATTTCCCATGTAAATTCCCAAATAAATTAATATGATTTCGTATTCATCGCATGCAAGCAATATTATTTTAGCGTTTTTCTCGAAAACGGTTAGATTTATCGAAACGAAAGTATTGTAGGTATACAGTGAGGACGTAAAGTAAGGAATAAATTCATTATCTCGCAAACTACAATTTTTTTTAAAAATCGCTCGGACCCTTCGATTTTGTTTTTCGAACGCGCATATTCTGACATAAAATGTAGATATACAGGGTGTTGCAAATAAGAGTGACACAAAAAAAATTTTTTTCTTAAATAGAACCCACTGTATATTATTGCATGTACGGATTCTTCGGAAAATCCTACATTTTTCATGTAGCATGTGCTATACCTAAGCCCAAGCGTTTTGGAGTTATTCTCATTCAAAATTTGAAAATCAGATATTTCGCAATCAATCAAGACTTGCATTGATTCATGCACGCTGAGGAAAACCTGTAGTCAGCATGCGTGAAGCGCAAGAAAAGTCAAGTAGGCTTTGGAGTTATGATGCAAGAACCAAAAGAATTAATGTCAATAGTTACTGTTATTGTCAGTTTTATGTTATTTTCCTAACGTTTTACTAGTTTTCAAAACTCATTTCGTTTTTTCATAACTAAATTAAATTAAAATGCGTCTCACTGAGAAACAGCGCATAGAGGTTTTGATGATGATGGGCTACGGTGATAGGGTTAGAACACAGCAAGAAACTTGTGAGTTATTTAATCAAAAATACCCCAATCGTCCGGCAATATCACAATCAACAGTAAGCAAAACTGAGTGCAAATTTAGGCAATTCGGTCATGTAAGAGATGTCCCTAGATTTGGTCGTCCTCAAGTTGATGAAAATCAACAATTAGAAGTCTTACTGGCAGTTCAAGATAACCAGCATGTGGTATCTAGGCAGGTAGCAAGTGACGTGGATATTGGAAAAACAACAGTTCTTAAAATACTGCATACAAATAAATACCATCCTTATAAAATGCAAGTTCTCCAAGAACTTTTGGAAAGGGACTTTGAGAGGCGTCTTGAATTTTGTGAGCGTTTACAGGATATGTGTTTCGTAATCAGAAATTTTGTAAAAAATATAATTTTTTCCGATGAGTCCACATTTTGCTTGAATGGTGACGTAAATACCCAAAATTATCGATATTGGTCCGATGTAAATCCACACTGGATGAGAGAAGGACACACACAATTTAATCAAAAGATCAATGTGTGGGCTGTCGTTGTCGATAACATTGTTATAGGGCCTTTCTTTTTTGACGGAAATTTAACAGGCGAGAGATACTTGAGTTTTTTAGAACAAGAACTTGTTCCAGCCCTGGCCACCCTTTTTCCTGAGTTAGAACGTCCCGATTTGCCACATCATAATATCTGGTTGCAACAAGATGGTGCTCCCCCACATACTATGAACTGTTTTTTCGATAAATAAGACATTTTTAAAATAATTTTATTCTTTGTTTTCTCCATGACTTTTTCCACTTTTCAAATTTTGAATGAGAATAACTCCAAAACGCTTGGGCTAAGGTATAGCACATGCTACATGAAAAATGTTTAGGATTTTCCGAAGAATCCGTACATGCAATAATATACAGTGGGTTCTATTTAAGAAAAAAAAAATTGTGTGTCACTCTTATTTTCAACACCCTGTATATCTACATTTTATGTCAGAATATGCGCGTTCGAAAAACAAAATCGAAGGGTCCGAGCGATTTTTTAAAAAAATTGTAGTTTGCGAGATAATGAATTTATTCCTTACTTTACGTCCTCACTGTATATATTATGTCAAAAGGTTAGGAGAATAAAAATATTCAGTAAAAATGCGCATACAGTTTAGCACAGGAAAATTGGGACCATTCAAATTATGGTATAGGTTCGTATGTGGCGCCCTCTACAAAATACCAAAAAACGGTGAGCAAATTTGTATTCCTCATCCTGAAAAAGCTCCATATACGAGATTTCGTTAAATATTATGAGCGTGGCAAAAGGTATTGCGAAAAACTTCAAATAAAATTTTACTTTAACTGTAAGTCGTTATTAATTAGTTTCGAAATAATGTTATAGGAAGAGGTAGCATTTATTTTCGATCTACAATAATTAATTATCCCCTAAATTTTTTGCTCATCATTTCCTGAAATCCGTGTGTGTGTATAAGGTTGTTTTTAAGAACTTCTGTAACAACCTACCCATGTGACAAGTAGACTCGGTCTCCCCTAACCTATAAGTTCATCTGACTAATCAAAATAATATGGACCCCACCAACAACAGTTTGTTTTATATACCCCCTTCACGTCCGTCAAGTTTACCTTTACCCTCATTTAAATAAGGGGCAAGTTGTGAAATGTTTACGATCTAATAAAGCACCCCGAAGGCACTAAAAGAAACAAAGCAACAACAACCTTAGGTTAAACTAATTTAAACTTGTAAATTTTATTGTCAATATTTTTACATTCAGTTTCATTTTACACCTTATCGCTATTTAATTATAAATTTAACATTTTTGTTCCAAGAACCGTACTGCTTCCCAGGAGTTAATGATATAAAGTGTAATTTTCTCCTTGTTAACTGAACCACTTCATGAAATAAAATAAATGTCTAAGAGATTTTCGAGTTGGGGCCACGTAAAAGATGGTCTGGAGATTTAATTAGTTTCCTTGAACATCAGTAATTTTAATTAAAATTTGAGAACGTACGAGGAGATTAATAACTGACTTAACGAGATTTGCCAAATAATTAGTAAGTGCGCCGCAATGTTCGTGTTAGTTGGTAGAATTTAGGGTATGATTCTCTTTGGCTTAATTAGTACATTTCTAACTGATATAAAAAGGGATTTTTTCTAATGTTGTGATCGCTCGAGCGAATAACAGCTGAGTACTCGATTATTGAAATGACTGACATCGCTCGATTATTCAAAAACTGCTTTTTTAGTGTATAGTGCTTAAACGTAAAGTCCATACTTCGGTTCTTAATTGTAGAAAATTTGTCAATAACAGCCTCATTAAAGTTTGGAATACTCTCTTTAAATTTTTGTTTCTTCAATAGATAGCATTGCTAGGGCTGCTAGCCTTTCTTCATTCATAGAACTTCGCTAAAATGTTTTTATTCGTTTTAATGTTGAAAACATCGTTCACCTTCGGCTGTAGTCATTGGTATGGTAACAATTATTTGTAAAAGTGTAAAGTAGGCAGAAAATATGCCCTGAAGATTATTTTCTATTCCATTTTTTGTCCAGGCAGGCTCCGCAACGCCGCGACCAAACAACAAACAGGAAAAACGAAACAAACCGTTAGTTGTGCTGCATCCACAAATCCAGTTATTTTATTCGTATATTTAATTTTTAAATTTTCTAATAAAGTCCCTAGATTTACTCTTTATGTCTTCCTGCATTCTTCACATTTTTTTTTCTCTACACTCAAAGAGCTAAAGTTATTTTTTAAATAGTCCACCGTCAAACTATTCATTTTAACTTAAAAAATATGTAATATTTAAATATTGAAACATTCACACTCGAATTACTACATTCATGCGCGAACAAACAGACAAAGGCGCACTCCGAAATTGTGCGACTTTCCCACCACCTCATACTAAAGAGAAACTGTATTATGTCCCGCCTATATGAGCGCATAATATGCGAGCATTTCTCGTCATCATCTAACGAGGGTCGGACTTTATACGATAAATAGTATTAAATGAAATTTCTTTAAGGGGATCATTTTGAACCCGTCTCCCCTAATATTATCAGGACGCAAAAAGTTT
This sequence comes from Barypeithes pellucidus, assembly GCA_963991005.1. Lineage (NCBI taxonomy): Eukaryota > Metazoa > Arthropoda > Insecta > Coleoptera > Curculionidae > Barypeithes > Barypeithes pellucidus. The sequence continues at coordinate 28,504,245 of OZ022562.1, forward strand.
GTTTTGTTAGGTTTGCTAAAAGTATTTACTAACAACTGTTGTATTTTATATTTACCATTGTACCAAATATATACAGGGTGTTATGGAAATGACGTATTATATTTAAACCGGCAATTCCTGAGATGAATACAAATTGAAGAAAAATATCCTTAAATGGCGCTTTCAATTCATTTAGCGGTAAAAATGACCTGATGTCAAACCAGGAATACCTCTGTACCGCACTGCGGCACATCCGAATTCTCACCGGTGTTGTCAGAATTACACTCTTTAAGTTTGAAATACCCAACTACGTAACTAGGTCAAATGTCAATGACCTTTTGACTTTTGATTGGCTGATTTTTTAATGTAATTTTATTTAGGCCACACACATACACTTACCTTGTCGGTCTTATTTAAAAATTAATGTCAACTTCTATAAAAACTTATACAGCGTTTTAGTAAAGAAACCGGCACATCACATAACCTGGTTATGCAAAACTAAACTACACATGAACATTGGCCGCTATAAAACTGCACAAAATTCACTTGGAGACATCGTTTTTATTAACATTGGCTTGTCTCGCTTAGGTTTGCATGAACTTTTGCTTTTAATTAAAAAACACATTGTAAATAACATTAAAAAACACATCTGACCTGAAATATTCAAAACACGAACTGTCAAAAACTAGAAATGTATTATAATGCAATGCATGTTTTCCGGTAGATTCCTGCGCATTCACCAAAAAATGTTGAAATAAATAATTATAATAATCTACAGCATTTATTAATAATTGTTTTCCTTCACTGCTGTAGATACCAATAAAGATTAAAAAACTTGTTAATCGCTGCTCTGGTGCTTTATTTCATTCGAAAAGCTTAAAAAAATTAAATCGATCGTTTCACAGCGGGATTTTAAAACCCAAGATTAGCACATCTCTAGTATAAATCGACAGGTTAAAAGTTGACATTTGCTTGACAACAAGCGGCTTCGCGCGAAAGAGTTTTTTCGGGATATTTAATCAACTGTACAGTGCGAATAAGTGGGAAAATGTTTAGTACATACAGAAAAATCAAGTCGAAGGCATATTAGAAAATGTTCCTTTAGTAAGAGACTGGAAATCGCAAGGTCACCGGATCTTACATCATGCAATTTTTTCTATGGGGTACGATGAATAAAGAAATGGTTGATAAAGTCGAAAATATGGATCAGTTGCGATATAAGATATTGGATGCAGCAGATAAAATAATTGCTGAACGTTTTAGTTTATAAAGTGCCAATTGTGTCCTATTTGTGTGTTTGTTAAAGAATGCATTAGTATGTAGCGATTTTGTGTGACAAGGGCCTATCTTAAAAAAACTAATTTGAAACGTGTGTTTCTTTAAGTGATTTATGGTAATTTGAACAGTGTTTCACTATTTGTTCTGTGTCTCTGACGATATACAGGGTCATGTTCTGAGATTGGAAGAGAAACGCCGAAGGGGTTTTAGTGGTGGGTTATAAGCTTTACCCACTAAAACCAAAAAAACTGAAGATTTATGTGCCCTGGATTACTTGCTAGTATACTGGCACCTGGATTCACTTCTATTTGGATACTAGGTAGCTAAATATTTATTTTTATAAGAATCTAAAGTTTTACACGAACAATTTGGCAACATTGCGCTAGAACATCTGTTTATTACACAGCTGCTCAGTGTAATGTGACTGTGCCGAGGAGTTGTGTGTGGGTTTATGGGTGAATTACCCCACTTTTTAAACGTTCGATTTGAAAAAAAAAAAATATGTAGCGCTTCTCTAGGACACCCCAGGAGTCACCCATTTAAATATAATACGTCATTTCCATAACACCCTGTATGTCGGCGTCAATTAGTGAAATCCATCATTCCCTGAAATGCCTAGTTATTTCACGTATTGCCGGCAAATAGTGTAACTCTACATTTGATACACCGTTTGCCTAAGAGTATCAGACATTCCCTGTAATGGCGGAATTCTTTTAGTCAATCGAACAAACGCTGTACTTAACTAAATGATTTAAGTTACACTGTTTGCCGGTTTTAGTCAATCATTGTAATTAGGATAGTGTTATCAGTAGTGCCTGAAAATAAGGTATTTTATATTAAAAGGTTTGTAAATAACTGATTATTATCAGGAATTTCCTTAAAATTGGATGTCTTGAAATATGATGTATGTAGGTATTATCATAAACTCATATTTATTATCTATAACTTACTATAAAAAAATCATAGAACGAATAGGAACTGATAATATTGTTTATTATTTATTAGCGTAAGGTGCGCTTTTATGACAGCTTGAATTACAAAGGATTTTTTTTTATACAAACGCATCTGTTTGACAAACATTGTTTTTCGCTGGTTTGAAACATATCCTTGACCTCCGGAAAGTCAAAGCGAGTGCACAGCTTCTCGTACTAATACAAACTTTTCAGGAACGTCACCTACTTGAAGAAATGCCTCTTTGGTTTCAACTAGATTTTTTTTTATTTCAAATAGAACCGCCTTGAAAATATCCCCCTTTTCAATAAAAAAGAATTATCTAAATCGGTTTATTTTTTATTCTTTGGCCTCTTTCACCCTTTTCACCCCCTCTCACTTTTTCATCCCTTCCAATTTTTTTCTAAGACAACAAATTATAAAACGCAACAATTGCGCAACCTAAACACCATTAAAATGACATATTTTTTTTTCTTATATTTAGAAAAAAACCGTAATTTTTTGGCAATTAATACCCCCCATTTTTACACCCACCTTGAGAATTTTGTAGTACAATTAATATGGGACCTAATTGAAAATATTCCCTCTCCAACAAAAAAAAAATCTAAGTTGGGTAATAAATGGCGGAGTTCTGAGGTCACAACATAAAAACCAATAAAAAAGCACACAACAAAATCACTCCTTCCCCAAGCATATGAATTATAAAACCGTGTTAAACGTGACAACAGTGTACGAATTTGAAATGATTTTGTAGTTTCAGGTTATGTTTGAAATCCAAGGTATTTACTTTAATTGGAGTAAGTAATAGTCATCTAACTTCTCATAAAACAATTCTGAATGCTTCGACATTTCAATGTCAAAAAAAAAATCACTACACAGATGTTAACAATTACAGCGTTCGACTAAAACCTGCAAACAGGGTAACTTAAATCATTTAGTTAAGTTTGTCTGAAAGAATTCCGTCATTACAGGGAATGCATGATACTCTTAGGCAAACGGTGTACCAAACGTTAGAGTTACACTATTTGCCGGCAATACGTGAAATGACTAGGCATTTCAGGGAATGACGGATTTCACTGATTGACTCCGACATATACAATCCTGGTCAAAAAAACGCTCCAGCTCATTTCGTTGGTTCCTATCGTCTGTTGTCTTTGGGTAAACAAAATGAAATTAAAGATGCTGGTTTCATATGAAAATAAACATACTATTTAAATTTAGTAATTTTAATATTTGTAAAAAACGGGTATCAGTGCAACTCGCGTCTTAAATATTCCATAACGAATTTTTTTCTTTAATTTTTTTAGTTACATTTTTTTTTCTAATAACTTTATTATTCGCATATTTTATATAAAGGATGATTCTAAAAAAATCTAGAATCTTATTTTTGAACTAGTTTTATGAAAAAAGGTCGCATAACTGTATCGGAGTCCAAAAGCTTCGCTGTAAATATACCAGGTTTTCAAATTAGGTATAGTTACCGAGATCCAAACAAACCTGAACAAGCCAATTATGACTTTATTTATGACGACAACCTCCATGAAGGGTTACTAGCAATCGGGAGAGAGTGGGGGGGGGGGGGGGGTGCAACGTTCTTCTATGGATCGTGATGATGCTGAACGCGAGCGAGAAGGAAATAGAAGAAAATGAAACTTTGAAATAAGTTCATAACTTAAATGAAATATCCGCTGTGTATAAAGCAAAAATTAATAAAATGTCACTAAAATTAATCAATTATTCACGTTTAAAAAGTTCCGCTACTTAATTACGTAATGGACCAAAAGTTTTATCGCTCCAGTTAGTAGAGTTCTTTTAACAAATAAATTGAATTTAGCTTGACGTTCGTTACTTAATCTAAAGGGATCCAGGTAATTGTCAATAAACCAGTTAAAAGTCAATTTAATTCCTTTAACTTTGCTTGTTTTATGAAATAGCTGCAACAAAGATGATTTATCTAAATATACCGGGTGGTGCGTCCAGTCAGGATACATAGGATATCCCACGTAAATTGTAAGAGGATCAAGTCTTAGCTCCTCTATTTATTTTAGCTCAAAAATGTATTTAAACTTTTTAAAGACTATAATAAGAAACATATGCTTGTACAATTTAAAGTGTATTTTTATAGTAATTTAAAAGTTATTTAACTAAATGTATTTTAAAATGATAAACTAGGAACTATGGACCAGACACATTTCTGTCAGTACACCAGCAAATAAATGATTAAAAATATAAAGTCATTTTATATTATCTTATGTTATACATACTATTTCCGTCCTAGTACCATTTAATCGCTATAACTTTTTCTTCAAATAAATAGCTCATGGCGAAGTAAAATTACTTGCAAAGCTTAAAAAGGCTAATATTGACAAGCATAAACCTAATTCTAAAGATGATTACTGGTATTATTATTAATTATCTTAATATCTTGAAAACGGTATGTGCAAAAAAGTTCAAATTTGACAGAATTTTTATTCTCATTATTCTTTTTAAAAAGTATTAATAAAATTTTTCTTTAAAATCAATACGGAATCTAATTTAACCACCTCGAAATTTAAATGTGTCGGATGCACCACCTGTTATATATGTAATAATGAAACAAACATGTATAATATGTCCATGTTTAAAAGGAGAATTGTTTTAAATGCGATTTACTATTTCTGGAGTTACATGACATGACATTGTTGTCACACAAGATATTTCATGTTTTCTAGTGTGGTCGGTGTTATAACCAAATCTTTATATTTCTATTGTGGGTTTTCAGTGTTTAATTTTATTTATCCAAATATTCGTAACTAAGTAAAAAGTAGAGTAAAAGTAACAAGTTTCTACTTACTTACGTAGTTGTTGATGAATGTTACAAATAAGTTAACAATAATTTTACTCCACTAGCACCTACTTTTGACAATATATTTAAGTGACGACATTTCTAAACTAGTATATCGTCTCAGCGTACAAAGTTTACCAAAATTTCCAAATTTCATATTTTTATCTTTAATAGTTTCGAAAATACAACTGCAGGGCCCCCTTCAGGGGGCTGTAGCTCGATAATGAGAGGACAAAAGGCAAAATATTATATAATGTTCTAACTTTGTTCTGGCCCAATATATTTCATGCATATTTATCGACCATACCTCTCAGGACACCCTATATACACTGAGGAGAGCTATAGCTAACAAATCTTTGCTAGGATTATTTTAGCTGAAATATAATGTTTTCTACCTATAACAGCCAAATTCCAAAGCCAATTTCTTGTGACAGCAGAAACCATTGTCCTGAATATTCTCTTTTTTCTTTTCTATTTTAGAAATATGTATGTACTTTATAGTGACAATTTAAAACTCTTTAAAAATACTATTTTATGTCAATAATCTTTAGGTAGGCTGGGGAAGGAATGTAATTTACTTTAAATAATAATAAAAGAACTTTATAAAACTTTCTTCATAAATTTTTTTACTGGCACGGTAAATATTTTGATTGACAAAACGACTTTCGTCACATTTCGGTTACTCTCGGCCACTTTCGGCATTGGAGCGTCTTGCGTCCAGCGTCCACACTTCCAAATTAAACATTGAACAAGATCATGGCGTCGGTGACAGAAGACCAAACACGAATTTCGATTCCATAGCGGCGGTTTACTAAAAGGCTTTAATTGTTTTTCCCTTCAGTTTTACATATCAAAAACAAGCTTGTTTTACCGGTTGATATATCGTTTGAATTGACTGCTTCTGTGTTGTGTTGTATTTTCAGAAACAACACAAAAACTTTTAAAAAGTTACTACAAGTTTTGTATTAGTTTTATGTTAAAATATCCTACGTTTGAGCTCGGTTTAATATGTGCTATATGAACTGTTGGAACTATAACTAACCTATGATTTATATTGGTTGTATTACCACTTAATTTAAACGTCGTACATAAAATTTTTGTTTTTAGTGCTTAATTTGTAATAAATTTATTTGTTTAAATGTAAAGATATAAATAACCCTAAACAGGGAAACTATATATTGTGCTAAATTTTGTATACAGGGTGTCCCAGAATATGTGAGCAATCTCCCGGGTTCAGATAGAACACTTAAAAATAACAGGAGAAGTTCCTATACATTTTTCTTCCTACGGCCTCGCCTACAGAGATACGGGCCCATAACGGACGTCCCTGGAAATCGTTGTTTTTTAAATAATTTTTTAAGTACTAGGTGTAATTTAATAATTTTTTAGTATAATGGTTACTAGATGAGTTTCCTTAAAATTCGCCCTTTTAAACACATTTGGCTTATTTAGTTTGCCAGGGACGGACTAGGCTCTTTCAACGTCCATAAAATGAACTGTTTTCGAAAAACAAGATATTTTTGTTCAATATGGTTTTTTGCATTGGTTGTTGTTTTATGTTCATAAAATTCCCTCATTGTTTCTATGTTTTTTTTCACATGTGCCGATTTAAATAAGAATATTTATGCCAGTGTCAATTTATGGTAGTGTCTTGAACTTTGCTGTTTTTCTCCTTTGTGTTATTAGTTACTAACTTAGTAATGGAATTTACGTATACTGAATATAAATCATATTGAACAAAAATATCTTGTTTTTCGAAAACAGTTCAATTTATCGACATTTATCAAGAGTACCTTTTTTCAGCTCAAGGTTTAGAGTATCCAAAAATATTATCGTCGTTCCTTCATCATACAAGGGGTACAAAAAAAGGCATTTTTGTGTTACGTCTAGTCCGTCCCTGACAAACTAAATAAGCCAAATGTATTTAAAGGGGCGAATTTTAAGAAGACTCATCTAGTAACCATTATACTAACAAATTATTAAATTACAACTAGTACTTAAAAAATTATTTAAAAACAACGATTTCCAGGGACGTCCGTTATGGGCCCGTATCTCCGTAGGGGAGGCCGTAGAAAGAAAAATGTATAAGAACCTCTCCTGTTATTTTTAAGTGTTCTATCTGAACCCGGGAGATTGCCCACATATTCTGGGACACAATGTATAGTGTAGAACACATTTTGAATAAAACACTTAAAAACGTTATCAAACATAACCTGGCGTTGTTCTGGGCGTAAGAAAATATCCTTATTGTTCCAGCAAAATATTTTTCAATCGGCATTAAGTGGCTTTTCAAAGATAAGAGATTTCCTTTGATGAAACTGCAGATAATAGTTATAAAGCGACTTTACGGCTACACCAATGATACATCCAGCAATATCAATTTTAATCTCATAGCTATTTTTTTATTGTCCCCTATGTAGGTATTTTTTTTAATATCGTAGTTAAAAATTTTATAATTGTAGTAAAATCTCCACTCAGTGTAGCATTTTCATTATCTTTATTAACACGACATATTATTTATAAAGTATTCATCTAAATTTTTCTAGTTTCTAAATGAATTTCGGATAATTTCGTCCCACGGCATTTTTAATTTGTTGCAGGGACCGTTCGTTTCCCTAGTTCAATATAAATAAAACTTGCTTCCATCTGTTAAACTAGAAACTTTTTTATAGGGGTCACAAACTAAAAGTGTTGCCACCCGAAGAGTTCATTTCCTAATTTCATTAAGCAGGAATGCGTAAGGAGTAACATGAGGGCGATGCTTTGTCGCTCGAGTTTCCTTCCTCCAGAAAGTTCATGTGAACTCGACTGTATGTTCAACTCTTAAGCATTTTACGGAGAATTTGGTACAGGTGCTAGCCGTTTAAGAAGCAAAATTAATGTTAAATTTAACGAAGCTCTATTTGCAATCCTATAAGGAATGCACCGAAAAAGAAGGACATTTTAATAAGGAGCCTTTGTGTTTATCTCTAATTGTTATTTACAGTATTTTTATCCTAATTTAAACAACTTCAAATGCAAATTGAAACTGTGAAAAATAAAAGTTCGGAATAATTCAAACTTAATATTCTTTTTCCAAATTCCTATTTAATCCACCAAGTTACCAGCCTCAAGTACAAGGCTTATATTATGTGCAGAATAAGTCATAAGTGTTTTCTCAAAAATTATTGAGAAAATCATCATAAATGGACAACATACCAACTGATGAGTTCCAGTATGCCTTGATTCAGAATATTAGCATACTGAGTGCAACGGTGAACTTTGTGAGCTACATTTCAAATGCATTAGATAGAGTTAAACTAATGGCAGTGGGTCAAAACTTTTTACAGACAACGTTCAGTAAATCGGAATTTAAAATAAATAATCTCAAAAACACGTGTTAATTTTTTAATAGGTTTCTTATAGTATCTAATTAGAGGAATTATATATGTCCGCGCAAAATATCATCGTTACAAAGATCTTGGTATATGTTTGTATAGCATCGATTTTTTAATAATTTAACGCCCGTCACATGGCTAATTTTACTCTTCTGAATCATAAAAGGCCAATATTTGGAACTGAGTTATTTTACTCAGTCACTATAACCATTTTCCTATTATTTATAACAGCCCTGTCTTATACAGAGTGTTATGGAAATGATGTATTATATTTAAATGGGTGACTCCTTGGGTGTCCTAGAGAAGCGCTACATATTTGTTTTTTAAATCGACCGTTTTAAAAGTGGGGTAACAAACCATCTTACTCACAGGTGACTCCACGGTGATGAATCATAACACCCTGAGGCAGTGTATCACAAGCACCTGTTACGCGGAATGTTGTCAAACTGTGTGAAAATGTAAAACTTTAGTTTCTTATAAAAATAAATATTTAGCTTACTTAGAAATTAAATCCAGGCCGCTGACACGAGTAAGGAATCCAGGGCAGACACATTCAGTTCTTTTTTATATGGGAAGAGATTTATGCTCATCACGTGCCCATCACTTAAAGAAACACACAGACACCCACGAGTTTCAAATTAGTTTTTTGAAGATATGCATCTATTATCAGATTACACAAAAGCACTAAACACTAACGCATAATTACACTTTACAATAACACTGTACACATAGAACCACAGCACTGAGAATAGGATACAAATTATTTCGCAATAGAAATTCAGAAATAATAAAAACGCTAATTTCTAATGGATGGGCCTACATAAAATGTATTAATCCTTTTCTGAAGAATGATGAAATAATTGGACAGACAGGACCTCCCTTTCATATAGATTATACACGCGTCCAAGGGTAGAATCCTTCGTGCATATTCGGAAAATAACTAACTAACTAGCGCGGTTGCCATTTCTGAGACTATAATTATACAGGAATAGTACATTACATATCAAGGGCCGAAAGAGGCGTTCACGGACGAGATGTACATCAATGTATCTTCGGTAACATTTTCATGCGTGACCGGTGTTACTGTGACCGGCGATACAAAAATGCACAAAATCCTTGAAAAAGAGATAATATAAGCTATTTCTTAAACTTTGTTAGACTGGAATGAGTATCTGTAATCAAGAGAATGTCTTCGTGTAGTATTCTTCCCTTAATTAAGGCTAATAGATCTGAGTTAATCCCGTGACTGGCGATACAACATAAAAACATATGCCTAAATAGTAGTAAGTAGGTAATGTTCTAGTTTATACATAGCATAATAAGGAACTTACCTTAACAGGAGCACGCTTTACACAAATTCAAACACATACCGTCATATTTGTAGAACTATTAGGCCGACCTCTAGTGGCGTTATTTATAAGCAATTTCTGCCGTGACCGGCGATACATGCAGCTGCGGGGACGGAACTTCTGGTTAATAATTGTCTTAGAGAATCTAAACTGTTGATCTTTGAACATTATCTTTTCAATATAAACTGTAGTAGGAGTGTAAATTATTTATATAAGAAGTAACTTTAGGAAAATGACGTGAAATATAAAAGGCTAAAGTAAGAAATTATTGACTGGGGACACGTACCGGCGATAGATTTTAAAATTCAAATTTGAATACTGCAGCTATAATCTAAAAACAAAACATTTAAAATTGGTTCTTAATGTAGGAAGTAACATATATTTAACAAATTATAATCGTTTCTACAGGAAAATAGTTTATTTTAGTAAGTTATATGCTAAGGACTGAAAATTGCCTGCAAAAAAGTGTTTACCACAGTAGTTTTTATTTATTTACGTAAGGCGTTTAATGTTGTCAGCCATGATATGCTACTGAAAAAACTAAATAAGATGGGAGTTAAGGGAAATATGAACAAGTTGATTGAATCATACCTGACCCGAAGAAAGTAATGTGTGAAACTTGGTGATAACTCCAGCGAAAAACGTTCCAGTGAATATGGAGTTCCATATGGTTCAGATCTTAGCCCGTTGATGTACTCACTCTACGTATTAAGTTTAAAAGCTATTTTATATTGGCCGACGGCACAGTGTTGGTATACATCGGAGAAAATGAAGAAAAGTTTAATAACGTTGTCAAAGCTGATCTCGAGCGCTATGAGGAATGGCTGCTGTCGAATAAACTAAAAGTCAACTGTGACCAGACTAAGTATATATTGTTTAAGCAAAAAGAAAAATAAAAAGTGAATTACATTGAATTAAAAATTAATAATCAACCAATTGAACAGGTATTAAAAATAAAATATTTGGGTCTAATGATAGATAATAATTTGAACTGGCGTGAATATGTAAATAACATTGTGAATACATTTTTACCAATTATAACTATACAACTTTCTTAGAGACAATTCGAAGCAAAATGTAAAAAACGCCTTCTTTGTGTCACGCTTGAGGTATTTGCTGTCGATATGAGGTACAGGTGGAAAACTATCTTCAAAATAGCAAAAATATTACAAAATAAATTTCTAAAGGTTCTATTTAACTACAACATACTTGCCAGTAGAAACGACATGTATCGAGGGCTGAGGTGTGACAGACTGAATGAGATGCTTGGAGAATTCATAAAGTGGTGAATAAGAAGCAAAAGTGTAATACTAGTTTGGTTTATTCAAGTAACATTCATAATCATGAAACTAGAGGACGATACAACATATCTCAAACTGCTATAGGAACAAATATACGCCTTATTAACCCCATTGTATGCGCTTCAAAAATTTACAATAACCATCCAAAGACAATCAAAGATATAAAATCAAATAACTTATTTGTAAAAAGGTTAAAGGGACTAATCAGCATTTAATTGCCATATCATAATTAATGTAGAAATTGCTAGTAATTGTATTTAACGAACTACTAAAAGAAACCATCCGGCTAGATTTAATATGTGCAAAATGTTATTCTCGAGTCAGTTTCAAACTGATTAGAGATTATGAAATGTATATTTATGTAGTTATTTAAAGAAATAAATTTGTTTTCAAAAAGAAGTATGTCGAAACATTTGAAGATGAAATAAAAATCTAAGACAAATTAGATATTTATTTCTTATTATTTAATCCAATCCAATTTTCTATCGTGGGATTTATAACCTATACATACACGTTAAACAAAAATAAATATTTTTTTGAACTAATATATTTATTAGATTAGGGTAATAAGACCCACCGCCAGAACCTTAAAAGAGAAATAAAAAAACATTAAACAAATAATTTAATTTGCGAAATTAAATAGTAGTAGTTTTTAACAACATTGAGTTTTCCAGTCTTGGATAACCTAGCGAGGCAAAAAAATCGTCGCATGTTATAATGTTGATAATATATGTAGGTATCCGTATCCAATCGGCGACTTCTTCAAGGAGGCAAGGGAGGCTGAGCCTCCTCAGTAACTTTCACACCTTACCGTATCGGTTTTTCGAGTATTTAATATAAATTATTGACAAAATTTAGCAACATTGCCTGTATCTATAAAGGTGCCTTGCCCAAGTTTTGAAGTTACGCCACGCCCTATAGTGCTACGTTTGATCATAAAAAAACATATCTGTTTAAAAAATTTAATAATGGATCTAGAAGCACTGCATATTGATGCTTAGGTTAATAAATAATAATTTCCCGTAATTTTATTATAAACTTCAATCAGCCTATGCTAATCAATAATAAATGCCAAAACTTTTATGATCCATTATTATACAACATCCTATTTTAATAAAATCTGAACAATATAACGCTTTTTATAGAAAATCAGATTCTTTTGTACGTGATAAGAACATCATTCAAAACAGACATTTCAACGTGCGGGATTATTGATGAAGAACTCTTCAAGTCGCCCGCAGACAACTTTTCATACAGTTTTGAAGACCTCCTTTGTTTTCGTGATCGTCAGATTGCCAGTGGCAGGATAAAAATAACTAGATATTATATATTATATTCGACGCTCAATCTACACGGGTTTAAATGTAATAAGCTTTAAAAATTAATATTACGATATTAATTACGGTAATTATAAAACAAGTATACTATAGGCGGAATTAAAGTTAAATAACTATGTCTATTTTTTATTCGAACTTAATAATTTTTGGTCATGGTAAAGAGTCAATATTTCTCAAAATTTTACAATGTCCCCCCATCTTAACTCTTTTTATTTCTCATACAAGGTTTTTATAGTACCTAGTATTTCCACGGGGATCAAATATCATTTTAGGTGTGTTTATTTAGAGGGGAAACAAAAAGTATAATACAGGGTGTTGTGGAAATGACGTATTATATTTAAATGGGTGACGCCTTGGGTGTCCTAGAGAAGCGCTACATATTTTATTTTTTTTAAATCGACCGTTTTAAAAGTGGGATAATAAACACTCTTACTCACAGGTCAGTCCGCGCTACTGTACAACATTTCACCCAGAGCCAATGGCAATGTTGCCAAACTTAATGTAAAACTGAAATTCCATATAAAATTATAAAAATAAATTATTATCTACCTACTTGTATTTATCCTTATACCTAAAGAGCGATGAAATCCAGGCACAAACACAATCAGTTTTTTTTTCATTTTCATGGGAACACTCCTGGAAACACTTTATGTACACACAGTAATAGTGAAACAGAACTGATAGTTAGCTTTTGAAAATACAATAATACAGATTATACTACAGATTATTAGATTTTATTACACGCGAGAAATTTGACGTCCAGAAGAAACGCGTCAATAAAAACAATATTCAAAAATTATTTATGGACGGGCAACATACACGCGTAAACCGAAAAAACAGAGCGGATTGCTAAGTGTGTTGGTGATCGACGAGACACAACGTATCCGGCCGCTGGTTGTTCTCCAACTAACAGACGCAAGCGTGCGGCGGTATATGAAACTACTTCGCTCAGCCGATGTAAGGCGTCAAGAGGTCATTGGCATTTGACCTAGTGACGTATATTTTTTGGCATTTGACCTAGTGGCCATATGTTTTTTTGGGTTATTTAAAACATCCATCCATCGTAATGTTCTTCAATTAATAGTATAAAAAGGTATTACAGAATGCAAAAGTGTTTAAACTATCTTATTTTGTCTAAAGAGTTTAAGATGTACATATGACAACACCGGCCAGAATTCCTTGATTGCTTACCGCTGAATGAATTGAAAGCGCCATTTATGGCTATTTTTCTTCAATTTGTCTTTATCTCAGGAATTGCCGGTTTAAATATAATACGTCATTTCCATAACACACTGTATAAAATAAATAAATAATAATATTTTCCCAGACCACCCGATGTTACCTTATACAATAAGGGCGTATTTTTGTCTACATAGTAGCACTTTAAAACACTAATTCAATATTAATACTAAATTTATTTTTGATTTTTTCAAATAACGTCTGTTTAGATTGTGTGGGACTGCTAAAAGATGACACTACGCGTTGTATTTTCTCGACTATCGCGTGAAGTATAGAGTCGTCCCTGATAATAGGTATGGACACCTACCCTGTACTGACGAGAACAAAAGAGTTCGAAACCGGTCTGTAGGTGGGAACATCCTATCAATGGAAAAGACTTCCTTTTCTTGGTAGTACAATTCAATCTGAATTAGTATTTTAAAGTGCTACTGTGTAGACAAAAATACGCCTATATTGTATAAGGGATCATCGGGATTTCTGGGAAATACTAATTTTTCCCTACATTGGTATTTGATATTAATACCACCTGAAAAGCAAATAGACTTTTAATTTTTTACAATAAAATGTAGTTAGATTTATATCTTTTCGGTACTGCATGTTTGTTGCAATGATATTTAACATAACTTTAAATTTTCGCCAATATTATTTTTAATGAAGCAACTTTATTAAAATAGTGTTATGTTTTAGCGTACAAAATCGATGTTTAAATTTTTATTAAGATACTAGAATATTATAAAAATATGTATAAAGAGTTCGCCTTTCATTTTTAAAGAATTTAAAGAGGCTACCTTTAATGGAACAAGAAATAAAAAAAAAATCACGGTTAGATGAGAAAGTTTTTCGAAATTAATTTTATACTAGTTCTTTTTTGTTTATTTTGATATTTGTTTTTCTCTTCATTTAATGAAAATTTTAAATATCGATTTTGTAATTTGAATGACATTTATTTACTTTACACACTATTTATTGTTCGACAAGTATTTGCATTGTTAAACAAAATATTTGCGAAATTTAAAAATTATATTAAATATCATTACCACAAACATGAAGATTTTGGTTATCTGCAAAAATATTTCATTTTATAAGGTAACCAAAAATTTTATTTTAAATTTTATTTATTGGTTTGAATTTGAAAATTCCCGTTTGTTGCACACGTAATAATAGACCACACTATACAGCAGCCCGGTGAGACTGCTTATGGGGGGGATCGAAACACGTAAGAAGGTGAGTGATGCTAAGCCTACTCTGCTCCATACGCTCACAATAACGTACTTTTATCTATCTGTTTCACTCAGCGTTAAGCGTCAATATCAGGCTTACGTAGAGTTAATATGAAATGCCAAAATGTGATTGTTTATGCAGGCGACTTGATCCTGGTCATATTTGTCTCACTTTACTGAATAAGGGAAGGTTGCTGCAGACAGAGACAGACATAGAATGCGAACATCACGAATTGTTAAACAAGCTAACTTCCTTCGTCTGGCGGGAATGAAAATCAAGCAACATCTGATGTGATTTAAAATGGTTTAGAAGACGCGCAGCATCTTTAAATTTTAAAATAATTTTTAATTTTCTCATCTTTTCATGAAATAGGTCGTTTCCTTTTTGGTGTAAGTGAGTAATTTGTAATTGAAATATTCATTTAGTCGTCTTTACTGAAAATAAGCATCAATAATAATTTCTTTTCCTAAATCATATGGGGCCCAAAAATATGCTTGGACTTGAAGCTTGTGTGTTGATCACTTTAATAACGATTTCTTTTTTCCTGAATTTCTATACTAGTACCCAGTATCCAGTATGGCATATGACCCAGCTATGTAGACTTTCGCTAGGTCACCCAAGAAGTTTTAAATATAGAAATACGTTTTCATAACACCCTGTAAAATAAAATATAATAAAAACTATTTGTTATCAAATTAGGATGGTTTTAAATTCAAAATTCTTCACTGCAAAGCGGTTATAAGTGTTTTTTGTATTGAAGAATGTTTTTATTTATTTCCGCCCAATGGAATTAAGATCCAATTTAAAGACAATAGGCAAAATAATGGCCAAGCTGGAACAATTGCATTGTATAGCCTGAGCGGAGTAAATATAAGCGATGGATTAGCTAGATAAACCGATTGTAGTTGTAATCGAAACATGGAAGGAAATGATTTTCACAATAAATCACTTCCATGTCCTTAAGATCTAAACATTGTAAATTGTTTTTGCCTTATTCACTATTAACTGACATATTATATTAAATAATTTAGTGCCATTGATGTTCTACATACAGGGTGTCCATTTTTCCATTGTTTTACAGGATATCTCCGTTATTAGTAAAGATAGAAGGATGCGGTTTTCGCAACACTGTGCTACTTTTTGTGAATTTTTTTGTCTTAAATTTTTTTGAGGAGAACAAACCCGAACAAACCCACTGTCTGTCCAGTAAGTAGGAGCACCGTGAGCTGTTTTTTGGTGGAGGTGCGGTCCCATATAAAGGTAGCTGCTTTGTTTTTCTGGTCATCACTCAGTGTACAGGGTGTCCCATTTTCGTAATTGCTAGTAGTGCTATCAAAAAAGTAATGTAGGTGTCATGTGTTCTTTTTGGGTGAAACTTAAAATAGTAAAATCAAAATTTGAAAATTTCACTCGCTTAAGAGATACGGGGGAAAATTAAAAAGTGTTCTAAATTAACCTATATTTTCTTAGTTAAAAGAGATAGAGAAAAATGTTTTATACAGAAGTTTCTTTCTAATGATTGTTGAATAATCTGCCCTTTTCAGAATAAGTATACGGGGTCAGGTAAAGAAGTTATAAAACCTAACCTTATTTTGTAAATGGAACACCCTGTATAATTTAATCTAAAAAGATAGCATTCTATATTCTCTTGTCAAATATATAACACACTATGGATGATAGTGGTTTACTAGGCGATTTATTTAAACTTTTCTTCATTTTCCTTGTTTTCTTTATTATAAGTGTTTAATCTCGGCATAGTAAAAGAGCCGTATATTTTTAAATTATATTCCAGTCGTCGGAATGGTTGCCGCCTTTCCGGATAGCGAACAAAATATAAATTTTGAGCAATTTCTTCGTTGTTTCCACTTTCAATATAAACTGATATATCAAATTTTTCAAAATGTTGATAAGTCATTTTCACAAATGAATGTATGAAAATTAAGTTGACGTAAATGTTAATAACAACTAGAATATCAACGTAGTTGTTTCTACGATATTAGCTTTTGTTTCATGGCCTACGGTGGTTTAAAGTAATAAAGTTTAAATAAATCGCCTAGGAAACCAATATTCTCCATGATGTGTTATACCGGGTGTCCCGCTAAGGTCGACGAGCGGCTGTATCTCGATAACTGTTTGTCCTACGGCTTCCGGGAAAAAAAATTTATTACAAAGTGACTCCTAGAAGTATACTAAAATTATTTTTAGCTTTGAAATTTTACCGCTAGATGGCGTATTTTGAATTCAAAATCAAGAAATGATAATATCTCTTAAAATCTATAGTGAAGGTATGTCATGTGAAACTGTATTGGACTCTCTAATTAACACTGTACAAATAATTTATTTGACATTTTGGTCTATCTCCTAAAATAAGGGGTGGGGAGAGGTTTGAATCGTGTTGCAGAAAAAGTTCGAGAACTCCCGAATACGTTAACCGATTTCATCGAACTTGGTCTTGTTTTAAAGCCCCTTGACAGTCGAATTATAGTCTATTATAATACTTAAGTTTTAGTTTAAGCAAGAATCACCAGATGGCGTTTTTTGACCGCCTTAGTAATTTAGTCAATTTTCCATGAAAAGTTAAATGGAAGGCTAACATTTTGATTCATTAGTTTTATTACTTGTAAAATTATTTAAAATGTGGCACAAACCGGAAGTCGATACCATTTTTCTAATTTAAGTTATGAGCAAAAATATATATTTTTTAATATTTAAATTAAAACATGAAATGTTCATTAATAACAAGTAAGCCATGACAATCGAAACAATAAAATTCACACCTAATGCTAATTACTTATCACCTTGCAAAGATCAATACTTTTTACATTTTTTTCAGTAAATGCTCAAAATGACCGCCGTTATTGTCGATGCACCTTTGAACTCTTTGACGTGTGACATCAACAGCAGTTTCGATCTCTGCCACAGAAATAGACGATATCGCATTTCGGATTCTAAGCATCATGTCTTCTCGTGTGGTTGGCCGGGTCTAATAGACAATATCTTTAAGTCTTCCCCATAAATAAAAGTCCAAAACTGTCAAATCAGAGGATCTGGGTGGCCAGGGAAATAAACTACCCCTTCCAATCCAGGAACTCGGTATCTAAATATTCTCTCGCGTTCAGAGTATAATGCACAGGGCAACCGTCCGTTGAAACCACATGTTTAAACGAGTTTCTAAAGGCACTTCATCCAAAAGAGGTTCCTTAAAAATTCTAAATATCTTGCGCCATTAAGAGTCTCTTCAAATATAAAAACAATAATTTTACCTCTAATAATGCCGCACCAAACATTCACGCTGAATTAATTTTGATGATCAATTTCTATCATCCAATGAGGATTATTTGAAGACCAGTAGTAATGGATATTATGTAAATTTACTTTACCTCGACTAGTAAAGGTAGCCTCATCTGTCCATAAAATTTGATGAACAAAATTTGGATTTTCTCTGGTCATTTCAAGCATCCAGTTGCTGAAATCTAACCTTCGGTCAAAATCAAATGCCGTAAGTGCCTGATGAAGTTCAACATGATATGCGTGTAATTTTTCATCTTTTAGAATTCTATGAATAACCGATCGAAGGAACTACAAGATCTCTTTCTATATCCCTAATACTGCATTTAGGATAAGCTTCAATATATGCAAGAATATTTATAATATTGTCTTCATTTCGAGTTCTGCGAATCCTGAATTGAGCTTGCATTGGTAACACTTGTCCAGATTCTCGCAAGCTTAAATACCATCCGCGAAAAATGTTGTCGCTCAGGATATCTTACAGCGTATTCCCGCGAGGCAATAACTGTATTTTTAAAGCATTGAAAATATACTGCCAGCATGTCATATGCTTCAGCAATAGAATAAAACATAACTTTCAAATTGTTTACACTGTTTTTAACAACCAAAGCACAATACTAGAATTCGAAATAGTACTTACTAAAGGCGAAAACTAATGACAGCTAAGTGTGAATTTTATTGTTTCGATTGTCATGGCTTACTTGTTATTAATGAACATTTCATGTTTTAATTTAAATATTAAAAAAAATATATTTTTGCTCATAACTTAAGTTAGAAAAATGGTATCGACTTCCGGTTTGTGCCACTTTTTAAATAATTTTACAAGTAATAAAACTAATGAATTAAAATGTTAGCCTTCCATTTAACTTTTCATGGAAAATTGAGTAAATTACTAAGGCGGTAAAAAAACGCCATCTGGTGATTCTTGCCTAAACTAAAACTTAACTATTATAATAGACTATAATTCAACTGTAAAGGGACTTTAAAACAAGACCAAGTTCGATGAAATCGGTTAACGTATTCGCGAGTTATCGAACTTTTTCTGCAACACGGTTCAAACCTCCCCCCACCCCTTATTTTAATTGATAGACCAAAATGTCAAATAAATTATTTGGACAGTGTTAATTGGAGAGTCCAAAACAGTTCCACATGACATACCTTCACTATCGATTTTAAGAGATATTATCATTTCTTGATTTTGAATTCAAAATACGCCATCTAGCGGTAAAATTTCAAAGCTAAAAATAATTTTAGTATACTTCTAAGAGTCACTTTTGTAATAAATTTTTTTTCCCGGAAGCCGTAGGACAAACAGTTATCGAGATACAGCCGCTCGTCGACCTTAGCGGGACACCCGGTATATTTGAAAAAATAATTTAGAATGCTATTGTTTTAGATTCCATTTTAAAAAAAGAGGTTAGGTCCGATAACTTTTTTACTTGACCCCGTATACTTATTCTGAAAACGCCAGATTATTCAACAATCATTATAAGGAAACTTTGGTATTATATATTTTTCTGTATCTCTTTTAACTAAGAAAATATAGGGTAATTTTGAAATTGTCAATTTTCCCCGTATCTCTTAAGCGAGCGAAAATTTTCAAATTTTGATTTTACCATTTTAAGTTGGACCCAAAAAGAGCACATGACACCTACATTACTTTTTGGATAGCACTAACAATTACGGAGATACCCTATAAAAGTGTCGAAAATGGGACAACCTGTAGTATTGGTGAATTTTTGTTTTTTATGTTTAATCTGGTGGTGGGAGTCTCCAATGAAAGAAAAAAAAGTAACGACCTTTTTTCCTACTCAACTATGGCACCGTTACAAAATACCAAACCTCTAAGTGCTCTACGAACTGAAGAAGGTAGGAAATCACTGGAGTAAGCCGTGACGGATATTCAAAAAAAAAATTACTGTGCGATTAAATATAAGAAACAAAAATTTAACTTTTATGGAACTTTCCCATAAATAGTTCTCAAATGGTTCTCCATTATGTTAGACATGTTTCAGGCATAGTTATTAATCTTTATTATAATACGATTTTTTTCAATTTGAAGCAAGAGCACATTTATTTCATCAGTCTCGCGATTTTCCTTATGGTAGATTTTAGGTCGAGGTTCAGAAAATTAATTAAATTTGATTTTATCCTTGGAAATATTATTTTATCCGGCTGTCATCTTTCGAGATATCTATATGTAATTACATACTACAAAAATACTTATATTTACTAGTAAAATACACTGCCAATATTTCATCTGCATTTTCATTACACTAGATATAGCACACGAGCAAATCATATTTTTGTTTACATTGGATGTAATAATTAGGACAAACTGATTTTTCACTATTAATTAGAAATTTTAAAACAACTTAGAGAACCTGAATGCTTTGAAGATTTTATTATTATGACACATAGGACTGTGTTCTTTTGTTTGTTTTACATTCCCGTCATGACATATTAAAAATAATGGTATATTTTTGAAAAACGTATATATCAGGCTTAATACTAAGACTAAAAATAAAGTGTTATATATTTTTGAGAAGCTTGTTACAAGCTAAATTATATTATTAAAAAATATATAGGGTGACCGATTTAAAGAAAGCGAATTTCTTTATTTTCCTTGAAAACTATTCAATGTATAAAAAAATCTGAGTACGTCACTGGATTCTACGTGAAAAAACTACAAAAAGAACATTCTATTTTTTTTTGATACGTTACGGGGTAACCGAGATATGGGGGTGTCCGAAAAAATGCATAATTCTCAAAAACATCCTGTATATCAAAAACAAGGCGGCCTAGAAAAATTATGATTACTGCATCTTCTGTTTGACGAAAAAGTAGCAAAGTGCTGCGAAAACCGCATCCTTCAATCTTTACTAATAACGGAGATACCCCGTAAAACTACCCAAAAATAGACACCCTGTACCGCTTTAGATAGGAAATTCAAAATTATATCGAGCCATGTCTGAAAATGAATTTGCAGCATCTGCGTGATCCCAAAGTCACTGGAAACACATTTTCTGACAAGTCACCCCTTGCATATACTTTTCCGAGCGTGTCAAAGAAAAATGAAAATTAAAAAAAAAAACGAAAAAAGCAAATTTGAAGTTGAAACTTTCTAGAATAGAACATTATATGTTAAAGATTATGTGAAAAAAAAGTTGTCGTTCCAGGTCTCGCCATTTCATTATTGGAATTTTTTTTAAATCTCCTCGGGGGAAATTCGGAAAACGATCGTAAATGTCAGAAAATTATCACACTACATTCCTTGACACCCAAATAGTGTGGAAAAAGAATTTCAGAAGAATCGCACCTAGCTAGGCGGAATTCTGACAATATTACGCAGAGATACCGGAAGGCAGGTAGGTATCGTTCAGATGTATGACGGGAAAAATGATTCGCAATATTCCTTTTATCAGAAAATTGTTTACGAGTCATCTCCATGTGAATACAAATCGATTAAGCCCACTTGGACCCATGTCACTTGAGACTTTATAATTTTTCCATTCATTTTTTTTTTGACACGCTCGGAAAAGTATATGCAACGGTTGACTTGTCAGAAAATTTGTTTCCCGTGACTTTGGGGTCACGCAGATGCTGTAATAGTATATTACGTATCAAGGGCCGAAAAGAGGCTTTTACGGACGGAAAAGTCTCCGACGGCCCGAGATATGTACCGTATTTTTTTTTACAAGTGCTCCGAAGCTTTGATGCCAAATAAATAAAGAAATTCTACAGACAGTTTTCCTGTCTACATTATATGAAAACACTCGCGCATAGAGAATGTAAATATCTATTTATTATTTTTGACAAATAGGCTCGTTGGCCTAGTGGTATAGCGTACATCTTGTGATCTGAGAGTCGCGGGTTCAAATCCCGCACTCGGCATCTCTAGTTTTATTTATTTTACAAGTGCCTGAGTCTTTGAGGCATATAAATAAAGAAATTCTTCAGACATTTTTCTAAAACATCTTTGAAAAATTAACTGCCAATTTAATTTATATATAATCCGCTATTTATTATCGCTTGTATGGCTCGGTGGTAGAGTGTCCGCCTGGCGATCTGAGGATTTCGGGTTCAAATCCCGCACCGACAATTCTGGTTTTATTTATTTATGAGCACACGAAGCGGGCGGGAAAAATCTTTCCCGCCCGCTCTCTTGGAAAACGCCACTTTCGGTGAAGAGAACATGCATGAAAAGAGGCACTTTCGGGGCACATGTAAAAAAAATTTATTTTCAGACATGGCTCCATATAATTTTGAATTCAGATCATCAGATATGAAGGTTGTAGAGTGGGACCTAACTCCACGCAAAACCAAGTTACTGATATTCCACTTCACGGACCCCCTATTGTCACCGTCTCTCTAACTATAAGCCGATGTGCCGAGTTTGAATACATTTTAGTGAACCAATCTAAGCTATTCACTTAAACGTGATGGAAATACCACGATAATAGAAAAATATTAAATATTGCAGTTAGAACCTTTCATATTAAGTAGGGCAGTATATGTCGAGCCACAAATCTGGCGCCATATTTCTGGCGCCACATTTATATATCAGGTGTGCGGCCTCGCTTAACGGATTCACAAAAGTTCTCATCATGCGTAGACCATCGAGGAATGATAGGTCACCGCTGTCTCTGGACCAGAAAGGATACTTTGGCTTCTAACCAATCAGGAACTTTTATGACCTTTCCAATAAAACAGAAATCTCAGCAGGAACGTGATTGGCCTGGTAAGATTTTATCTAATTAAACTGAGCGCGATTTGGCGCTTATTAAAAGGAGTACAGTTTTTACTATAACTTTGGACGTTCTGCTGATTTTATGGCTATAATTTCTGTTACGCGACTTAACGTTTATTCCTCTGTAGTAAAACGAAAACCAATTCGGTCTGGCCATTAAGGACACATAAAAGATCAATTTCTATAGGATCAGAAGAACAAAGTAATGTTGTCTGCACTCACCTACATAAAATTCGTGACAGCCATAATTTCGATCAAATTTAATGTATAATAATTTCTTTTATTACCATCGTCTGATTTCGCATTTTTTCGTTTAAATTTAAATAATGTATTATAGCCATTTCTCATCGGAAGGAATGTGAGCAAAAAAAATTAGGCTATGCTGCCGTTAGTTTTGTTGGAAAAGTCGTTAACAGAAAAGAATTATGTAATTTCCAATTAAAACAACTAAGCATACCAGTAATATAGTAAATTTTAATACAATGTTATGCATTGTGTTATCAAATCAACCTAAACCAATGAATATGTGTAAAAATGATCATTTGACACAATAAATCCCTATTCATTGTCGTCAGATATACAGGGTCTCCGGTAAACTGTGGGAAATCTCCCGGATATGAAAAAAAAAACAAATGAAAAGAGTACTACAAGTTCATACTTACTTTTTTCGTGTAGATATCCTCTCCGGAGATATGGGCTGCCAAGGAGCTCCAATAGAATGAAGTTTTTCACATATAATTATTGAACCACCAGATATATTTAAATTTATTTTTAATATGATGTATACCAGGTAAGACCCTTCAAATTACTATCCAAGAAAGTGTTTCCGTCCGAACAGGAGGCCTATACGAAAAAGTTTATATGAACTTGTAGTACTCTTCTCTCTTCATATCCGGAATATTTCCTCCATCTTCCCGGACACCCTGTATGTACAGCAACGCTGTAGCTAACAAGAAATAATTAGATCAAAATTGACTCAAATGCAAATACAGGGTGTTATGGAAATGACTTATTATATTTAAACCGGCAAATCCTGAGATGAAAATAAATTGAAGAAAAATAACTATAAATGGCGTTTTGAATTATTAGGCGAAATATACACTTTATATGAAATCTCAAAATTTACGTGGGCGCTCCTGAGGACCTTCGCAATCAATAGTTTATTGGGGCAGTCTCGAGGTTCAAAAGAGGTTAACGCATTATAGGCGGTGTTGCCATATTGCAACACAGAACACGTGGTCAATTTTTGACAACAAGACATCTTTGTCAGGCATAATCGCTGCTTTTTCAAACTTTTTAGGAAAGAAAACTACAATTTTAATGTACATACCGTCTTACCTTCGATCTTATTTTAAAATAATCCGTTTTATAATTAAATTCCATAAAAAGTATGTTTTTCAACAGCTCAACAGAGATAATGTCACACATTTAAAATTCACACGTTTAAAATTCGTATACGTCAAGCACGGGGAACCCTCGGCAGCATCACTCCACCCCCGAGTCTCGAAACATACTGAAGCAACGATAGTGGCGCGCGGCCGGTTTCCAAGCAAGGGCGAGACACGTGATGTGATCTGACAACACGGTTAGTATACTCTAGTGACCCACATTGTTGCTAAGTGAATCCAGATTGAACGGCGCGACAGTATGTGGGTAAAAAGGGTTCTTAGCTAAGTATTTAGATATTCGATTAAAAAAAAAAGTATGTAGACTTTCTCTAGGACACCCAAGGAGTCACCCATTTAAATATAATAAATAAGTCATTTCCATAACACCCTGTATATTCAAAATAATTTATGATACTAACTCATTTATATCACTAAATGTGTTTTATCAAATTTCACATCCTACACTAAAACAAAAACTTCATTACTTTCATTTTATCTCTTATATAGTTCCGCTCCTCGTAGCGCCGTTAAAACGCACAGAAATTAGTCACTCCAGTGGCGTGAAACGCGCGTAGGAAATTTTGGGTTTGTTCATTATACCGGCATTAGTGTTTGGCAATTATCTTTTTCCTATCAACGTGATGAATCGGACAATAAGTACAAATAAACGTTTGAAGAGCCAAGCAAAATAAATAGTGGCAAATATTTACAACTTAAGTAAAGAGGTTAGTAATTAAATAATTATGCCAATCAGAAGGACATTTTGAGAAAAAAACTATAGTTTTGAATTTTTAGAAAGAATCCAACAGCGGAATCAACACAGTGCGTTAATTTATTTTCCATTTAATATATTATTAGAAGATAAAGAAACTCACAGTCTGAGTGTGAGTTTCTTTACCTCCTTACAACTTCACTCCTCACTTTGAGATGGACTACGTCAAAAAAAATAATATATTATTGTTTCAGAACGCCTATGGCATGATGCTTTCCAGCATAGTTTTTATACATTTTTCTGCCTTCGCTACTCATACGGAAACATTCAAATACCACCGGACAAACGATACAATTAAATTAAATATTGATAAAAGATTATTTTACTTCTAAACTTTGAAAAATAAATATTTTCTTTAATCGGCCAATAAATATTTATATAGTACAATACATAGCTTGTCGTATCTCTCAATATTTTGCTAATATTCGAAACCGATATTGCTGCAAATGTGCAAATATTGCACTTCGTATCGGTTTCGATTCGGTTGTCCCAAATATTTACAAACTTATTGTTTACTCCGTGAAGCTTGTACCAGTCTAAGCCGAAAGCTGGTAACTATTATGTTATTTGTATAAAATCAGTTTATTTCAACAAAGTTGGCTAGATTTTAATTGTACGTATGTGTTAATTGCATTCAATTCCACTGGCTTCATCTACTTGGCTCTACTACAAACTTGGCGGTCGCCGTAGCCATCTGCCTTTTCCGTCCACCGTTCGTAGGTACAAAATTCGACCATTTATAAACTTGACGTTGGCGACAATAACATAACCTGTTTTTCCCAGCTTTTCTATTTTTTTATGTAATTGAGGGACTTCTTAGTAAACTACGATCCTATGGTGTGCCCAGTCGATTCTATGCATAGTTGTCTAGCTTCCTTGATGACCGTTCTCTGCAAGTGGCGATTGACGGATTTCCCTCAGACACCTTCACCATCAATGCCGGTGTTCCTCAAGGGTTCATATTGTTTCCCACTCTCTTCTTACTCTACATTAACGACCTTCTAGTGAAAACGAAAAATCCTAATTTAGTTCTGCTGACGATAGCACACTTATCTCATCTTTCTCTTTGAATGCACAAACATCGGCTGCCGACACACATCTTCGCAGACAGCATGAAGTATCACGCCTCAACAAAGACCCGGAAGAAATTTTGGCTTGGGGTGACAGTAACCAAGTCTAATTTAACGCTAAAACCCCAGGCAGCAGTTTTCGCTAAAAAGGTTAACATTACAGAACCGGATATAGTCATGGACGGACACGCAATCCCATTGGCTTCATCTGTTAATTTGCTGGGCGTCTACAAACCCGACCATCACTAGAGTACTGCTCTCATGTCTGGAGCTCTGCACCCAAACATACTCTTCGGCTACTGGATTCCATCGAAAGGAGGGCCATTCGTCTCATTGGAGACCACGAACCACGAGCTGACGAAGAACCTCGACAGCCTAGAACATCGAAGACAGGTTGGGGAATTGACTCTCAATTTACAGGTATTTTCATGGAAAGTGCTCGGCTGACCTTGCCCTCTTAATTCCGCCCAGAGCGGCGAATATCAGAAATACACGACGAACAACTGCCGCCCATCCATATGTGGTTAAGCTTAGTACTCCTCGAACTTCATTATTTAAGAACTCTTTCATCTGGATGATTTCATCCTTATGGCACGACCTTCCCGAGGTCGTTTTTCCCAACGAATATAACCTCCAACGACTCAAAATTAACGTTAATCGCTTATTGCGCACACGCACCACTCCCAGAGTGCCCTAAAGGATTTTTCCTATAGTGCTTGTGCTTGATCATAAAAAAAAAAAAAAAAAAAAAAAAAAAAAAGGTATGATACCTAACAGTCCCAATTTCGTGTCCGCGTGTAGTGGGTCAACGGGAGAGCGATTTTTTAATTTCTTATAGGGATTTATATTGCTGTCAGCTTTTTAAATTCTATTTTAAAGGTATTAAAAGATTTTATGCGTGTAATGGTACCTATCTGACATGAAAAAATAATATATAGGGTGTTCATTTGAAAACTTCCCACCATGGATTTATCGAAAACCACTGATTAAAAGAAAAAACGCCGAGACACGTCAAAAGATTTGCCAATGGGGACAACATTTTAACCAAAAACTACTTCACCCCCTTTTACCCTCTGGCCCCCGGGGTCATCCCCTGAAAAATTTTAAATGACAAGGGATAGCAAGTAATAGCTTGTTTGAAAGGTCTTTCAAAGTGCTTTATTTTGACGTTAGATTTTTTTAAATCGGTCGATTCGTTTTCGAGAAAATTTAAAAAAATTTTACCGCCTTCTTTTTATCGACGCCGATAACATTGGCGAACTGTTTTTATTCTTATACCTGTTTAGTTTTTTATACCTATTTAGTTTTTTATAGTTTATAGTTGCTAAGGGAAAGAATCAATTTAATTTGCTGTCAGTTACCTTTGTGACAATCTTGGGATCGTGAAAATTAATTTATTGATTCAGATTTTACTTCCAAAATGGTTTACACACTAGCGGAAAGAGTGGAAATGATTCTAATTTATGGTGCCCAAAATCAATGTGCTCGGCAAACTGCCGTTACATTTAATGCCCGACATCCGGAAAAGATAACTTCGCATAGGTATGTTATGGACCTTGTTACTAAATTTACTCAAACTGGATCTGTTGCAAATAAAAAACGTAATCATCGTAGAGTTTTGGATGAAGCCGCTCAAGTTGAAGTTTTGGGTCATGTTGCCATAAATCCTAATACTTCATTACGCAAAATTGTTGATGCGACTGGTATTTCATTAGGCTCTGTACACACAGTTACTAAATTACATAAATTTCATCCATTCAAAATGAAAATATTGCAAGAGTTAACCGAAGATGATTTCGATAGGCGAGTTGAGTTTTGTGAACAAATGACTGCAGCGATTAATGATAATACCATTCATATAAATAATATCTGCTTCAGTGATGAATGCACATTTTATCTAAATGGATTTGTTAATAAGCATACCTGCAGGTATTGGAGCAATGAAAATCCTCATGCTTTTGTAGAATGGCATACTCAGTACCCCCAAAAAATTAATGTATGGGCAGGCATTTTAGGAAACAAAGTGATTGGTCCATTGGTTATTAATGAGAATTTAAATGGAGGCATTTATTTAGATATGTTGGAAAATATCATCAATCCGCTTATCACTGAAACCATTGAAAACCAAATCGAAGACGATGGAAACCCTATACTTGATGAGGCTGAAATATATTTCCAGCAAGACGGCGCTCCTCCTCACTATGTTCTTCCGGTTCGGCAATGGCTAGACGACGAGTTTTCAGATAAATGGATAGGGCGAAGAGGGCCTATATAATGGCCTGCTAGATCTCCTGACTTCACGCCATTAGACTTTTTCTATGGGGCCATTTGAAAACTATTGCGTTCACTCCCCAACCTAACAGTTTGGATGAACTTCGTCAACGCATCACCGAAAGCTGCCATGATCTCCCACAACTTGTTTTTGAAAATGTCCGTCAGGATTTAAAAATCGCCTATATCATTGTTTGGCCAATAACGGGCAATATTTTGAACACTTATTGAAATAAAAAGTGATATTTTCGTGTGCTTTTTTTTCTATCTGAACAAATTTAGATAAATAAAGATATTTCTAATTTTCTCGAAAACGAATCGACCGATTTTAAAAAATCAAACGTCCAATTAAAGCACTTTGAAAGACCTTTCAAACAAGATATTACTGGCTACCCCTTGTCATTTTAATTTTTTAAGGGGATGACCCCGGGGGCCAGAGGGTAAAAGGGGGTGAAGTAGTTTTTGGTTAAAAAGTTGTCCCCTTTGGCAAATCTTTTGACGTGTCTCGGCGTTTTTTCTTTTAATCAGTGGTTTTCGATAAATCCGTGGTGGGAAGTTATCAAATGAACACCCTGTATAATAAATATTCACGTATATTAATTTCATAGCAATATTTTACACATTACAGCTAAAATACCACTAAAATAAAGAAACACATTAACACATCCGCCGAGCCATTCATACCGGTCGAGGATAGACGAAGCTGCTCGGCCACCCCTGCTTGTTGCCACCAGCGTTGTCAGTCTTTTACAATTGTAATATATCCATTACTATTTTAACAATTTTTGAGATGTTCCTTCTTGTTGTGGGGCTCCTCATATGAAATGTATGTTCAATCTGGAGGTGGCCCCCGTGTCGTAGGAAAGTAACGACCTTTTTTTTCATACTCTTCTTACTCTGACACCGTCTTTTACTATTCTATTAGGTTTCAAACCGTCAACCTATTACTTTTGATCCAAGATTTCTGGCAACACTGATCACCACGTAGTGAGTGCCGTTTGCCGTAGTTTTTCATGGAAATTTTGAAAGTTCAGAACTGTTCCTTATTTAGTCGTGCGTGTTTATTATAATAAATATCTGAATTTTCATAAAATGAGGTGCGCTGTGTTTTGTTGTGATATGGACAACCAGACAAAGAAATTTGACAGGAATATAAGATATTTCCGCTTTCCTAAGGATAAAAATAAAAAATTAGAATGGATACGGTTTTATTTATTTAATTAACATTTACTTCTTTATTTTCCACTGAAGCTAATGAGGGTATATGCCTTCGAAACATATGGAAATTAAAATATTGTTTATTTAACTACTAAAGCAGACTATGAGTTTCTTTGCCTCTTCATAATTTCGCTCCACTAAGAGATGGACTATTTTAGAAAAATAGTTGAATTTGTTTATAACTAGGTCGTATTTTAGCTTTAACCTTTATTCGGGTTTGTTCATGAAATAAATATACCTAAATACCATGATAATATTCTTTCATTTCACATACCATTAAATGCGAAAAACCTTTTAATGCCTTTGAAAAAGAGTTGAAAACGCTGACAGTAGTATAAATCTCCATAAAAGATTTAAAAATCACTCGCCCGTTGACGTCACAAGCCACGCCTTAATCGGCGTGGAATTATACCTCTTAGATCTTTATACCATGCCGTCTATATGAGCGCATATGCGACTATTCCTCGTCATCAATCTAGTGATCGGCACGCGGATCATGCCACGATGAGAGCTACTAAGTATAAATTTGGTTTGACGGTGCGATAAAATATTAGAAAGGTTCGGACTTTATACGATAAATAATATTAAATCAAAATGAATTAATATTTTAGTAATTTTTTTATTATTTTTAGGGGTGCACGTGCTCATGTGCTCCTATGGACGAAGCGCTACTGATCAATGGTGAACTTGATGTGTCAAGTACTAAATTTTCTAACTTTTACAAAATAGCATACATATTGTATTACAAAAGCTATCGACACCAAAAACAACCATAGTAAAATAATAAACGGTACTGTACAGAACGTGCGATGAAAGTTAAAGGAAGGTAACCATTTTCATAAACTTAGATACTAATTTAAAATGCAATACGTCTAAAAGGTTTCTAAACGTAGACGTACTTTATAAATTTTTTATTTTCTTAAACCTAAAATATTACAACGATATTACAATGGTTTACGTATAATAGTTTACGCCCCACCAGTGGCGGCTCGTGAACTATGATAGAGGGGATTCACAAGTATGGTGAAATTTTGCAAGACGTTTTAAATGTAGGAAGAAAAAAAGTAATAAGAAAATGCGTTAGCTAAAACATATTTTTATTTATTTTTTAATTTTACACAAGGAAATACAACTTTTGGAAAATAAGAAAGGTTTTCTTAGTGTGTATAGCTGTCGAATCTTTACGTCGTCGCATGGAACCCTCGTAACAATATTTATACAGTGCACTACTAATACTACTAAAGCCATCTACGAGCTATCAAGAAAACCGAATGATGTCTAACACCACTACACCATCTACGGGCTACGTCATTAGGCGCAACCAAGACGAGAACAATAGTTAACTGTTTTATGACGAGAACGAATCGAGCCACGAGACTGACAAGTTGGCATTCTTCATATTTTCAGTATTTTTAGTTTAAATCGTTAAATAAAATGGTTTAAAATCATATCGAGTATCATTTATCGAAATACACAACTATTCAACACACAATAGTGCTTAAACGTAAAGTCCATTCATCGGTTCTTAATTGTAGAAAATTGATCAATAACAGCCTCATTAAGTTTGGAATAACCCATATAATTTTTTTTTCATATATTTCATTTTTAAACTTTCTAACAAAGTCCCTAGATTTACCCTTTATGGTCTGCGTTAAATTAATTTCGAGTTTAGGTCTTCCCGCATTCTTGACTTAAATTTTTTGCTCCAAACTCAAATAGCTAAAGTTATTTCTAAAATAGTCCAACGTCAACTATTCATTTTAACTTAATTAATATATAATATTAAAATATTAAAACATACACGCTCGCATTTCTAACTCGTGCGCCTTTTCCATGTTAAAGCGCCATAGCCCCGTTATCCCCCGCTGCCACCCGCCACCTGTTACCACAGAGAAACTGCACTACTTAATCGCACGTGCGAGCAAGTCTCGTTATAATCGTCATTTACCTCGACCGAGGCACGGTTGCCGGATCTATAGAGTTTGGTTTGACGGGATATTCAATGAATATAAATTAACATTTTGTATTGCACGTGCACGTGCCCATGTGCTCCTGTGGAAGAACCGCCACTGCGCGCCACCGAGTTGAATTCACCACCCATTCCTCAACCCATGGTATAAATAACTAATAGGTAAGATTCAACGCCGATGGAGTCGTAGCTTGTGACGTCACCAGGCGAGTGACAATCTCTTATGGAGATTTATAATTGCTCTCAGCGTTTTGAGCTCTCTTTTAAAGATATTAAAAGGTTGCACGCATTTAATGGTATGATGTGAAACGAAAGAATAATATCATGGTATTTAGGTTTTTTTTTTTTTTGGACACACGGTGAGAAATCTGCATACAGACACCTGACCCTCGCGGGGGACAGATAGTGTCAGGTTAGCAACATTGCGGGGAAAGACCAGACCAATGTCAACCTACAGAGTGTAGGTTTCGCCTACGAGTGTAGACGAGCCGACTGACTAAAACTCACCGTCTGAGTTAGGTATCATACCTATAACTCGCTTTCGCTGATATGACTAGTTAACTGCATATTCTGATTTTTATCTAGCTATGCTATACATTTATGTTGGGTGCCAGCTCTAGAGATTTTTTCACTCGAGGTTAGTCGAGTGAACAAATTTCGAGAGCTCCGAACGTATATGGTAGATGGTAGTGGGTAGGCGTAGTTGTCAAGATACACCTGGTTTTTGCAGGTATTGCAAAGCAAGGCAATCTTTATTGTTTTTGTTTTTATGATTGTTTAGGACTCAAACGCGATTGCGGGTGAGCCAGTCTTTCGGTAATTTGTATGTGGCGTTAGGTCGAGAATGTATATGGGAAGCAGCGATCGTGCTATTGTTGGCAATGTTAGCCTTGGAGTGATATTTAGTAATGGTTTTGTCTAGAAACTCCGAAATTGTAGCAATTTCGAGGTTTCTATGTACGATGTCGTTTCGTGTGTATCGTGGAGTGTCTACTATTATCTTTAATGCCTTGTTTTGCATCACCTGTATTTTCTGAAGGATCGACTTACATAGGGTGCACCAGGCTGGGGCACCATACATCATCGCTGATCTGATGAACGTCGTGTAGAGGTTAACCTTCGTCCTTAGATTGAGTTTGCTCCTTCTGTTGAGCAAACAGTATATGGCGCCAAGTTGTTGATTGGCCTTCTGGTATTTAGGTATATTTATTTCATGAGCATACAACAAAGATTAAAGCTAAAATACAACCTAAGTAGTTATAAATAAATTAAACTATTTTTTAAATAGTCCCTCTGTCAGTGGAGTGAAATTATGAAGAGGTAAAGAAACTCATAGTCTGTTTCAGTTTTTCTATCGGTTCTTTCCGGGATTTTTCTCTAGGGGATCTTTTTCCCTTCGCATCCTGAATCATATTGAAAAAAATTAAATCAGTATTATTAAAACAATAGAAATTGGGTAGAAGAAAAAATTGATTTAATCTGTGAGAATCGCCTAAATCTATTTCGTAATTTTTGACAGTCTTGACAACAGGTGTGTACTTATAATTGACTTCCTCCTAATTAACGGGGCATTTAAACTAATTTTCCAAATAATATTCTACACAACAATCAGTGAAAGATTAAGTAAAATCATTTCGGGATAATGCAGCGCCTTAAATCAAGAAGTGTTTGCCACCAGTCTACGAGAAATAGACGTTAATTTCAAGACAATACATGTAGAGAAAGCGATGTCTCAATAAGCACAATAAACTTACTAGGACAATGAATTCAAATTTCATGCTATTAAGATGAAAGGTACGAAAACGTCTTACCTCTAAGTTGTAAGAAAAATATGTCAAATTACCACGAGCTTGATTGATAACAAATACCTTCTAATTACAAGTGAAAAATTACGCTGTGCAGCGATAATCAGGCTCAAAGATGGTTATAAGTTCTTTTCACCAAAAATGGTTCTGATTTAACTGCTCCTAAAGGGTCGATCCCATTGTTATTCTATTTTTTCTTCAAAATTGTTGCAAATTGCGAAAATATGTAATCAGTTGTTGTTTCACTATTGAACAAAAAAAAATCACTGTCAGCTACATTTTGTGCGTGGTGTCTCTTAAAATAAGTTTACCATTGAGCGATTATTATTATTATTATTATTAGTTATTAGTGCTGGGAAAAATCGATGATTTTAAAAATCGAACACTTGATACTCGAGCGATTTTAATAATCGAGTGAATCGCTCGAGCGATTAATCACTTGAAATTTTTATGACTAAGATGAATCTGTTGATAAAACACCAGGGTTTTTTTTTGTAAGTTTTAGAAGTTTAGTCTATAGTTTTTATTAAAGAAGATGAGTTGATTCTTATTTTTTTTAAATTATATCCATTAATTTTTTTAAAAATTTACAATCGCCGCTGGCTAGCCAGTCTCCGGCAAAACAAAACCCATATCGCGATGAATCCACTAAGAGATTTGGCATACTTCTTATATGCACCTTCTCGTTTATGTTCCTTTAAGAAGGACGTATGTATGTCGTGTCAGCCTTCTAAGCGTCAAACTCGAACGTCGCCAATCGGGTGGCGCGCGAAGATCGGGTATCAAGTGAAAGGCATGATTCGATTTTTCGCCTGAATTTATAACTAGAGTATTTCCTATCGAGCGAAAAACTGCTCGAATATACATCGGCGTCAAGCGAAGCTCGAGTATCTGGTGAAAAGTAATAAGTAACAAGCGACGATTTTCGCTTGGATTTATAACTCGAGCGGTTTTTTTAATAATCGAGTGATGTCGGTTATTTCAATAATCGAGTACTACCCGATCACAACCCTAATAAACATTATTGTGTTGACTCCTCTTTAAATTGCCATAACTGCGCTTCGCCTCTTGATGCCGCCCATCAATTTTTTTAATAATCGGGCGAAGTTGGTTATTTCAATAATCGAGTACTCAAGCGGTTTTTCGCTCGAGCGATCAAAACACTATTATTTATTGTTTATAAATAAAACCCTCTAGAGATAGATAACTTCACATGACCATTTTAGACGCATCTTTATAAGTAAATTAAATCTATAAAGTCGTTACTCAATCTCAACATAAAAACAACTCTTGTAGAAAAGGCGAATAATAGTAGAGTGGAAGAGTGAACACAAAACGGTAATTATTGTGATTAACTTATTACGCATCAAAGACTCTTTAAACTTATTTGCCAAATGTTCTGCAAAACAGTCGGTAAAGATTAGACGTCCTTTCAGGATAATGAAGCACATCAAGTCGAGAGGTGGTGACAAGACTGCGAGAAACGGTCTTAGAGTTCTTGATAATTTCGAAACAATAGAGAAAATAATTATGTTCCAATAAGAACAATGCTTTGTTGTAATAAGCGCGACAATATAGGTATTAGCTAAATTTCTCGCAGATTTAGGAACAATAAACAGAAATAATTGTTAGTTCTATTTATTTCAATTTTTTTTCTCTGACCCCTTATTATTTTTAAATTACGATTAAATTATACTAGAACGGTTGAGTTGACTCGCCAATACTTTTTACTAGAAAATTTCCAATTTATTACCATTTATTACATCTAAAGCTCTGCACCCAATCATACTCTTCAGCTACTCGACAGAGGCGGCTCGTGGGTGAAAAAAATTTGGGGGTTTCCATTTGAAATTGTAGATCTTTTGCAGTTTTCTCAATTTCATTTTTAATCTTATTTTTTGGAAACCCTGTATTAATAATTATCAAATATTATAAAAAAAATCTATTAAAGCAGGTCCTTTTCAACGGGGAATTCAACCTAAATTAAGCAATAAAGGCCTTATAAGAAAAATTAAAGTGTGCAATCGTAATTTCTGACATAAAAACTTAGATTATGTCAAGCACGTTTAGACATAATGTATGAAATCTACCGAGAACTTTGCGTAGAATCCAAAAATGTAATAATATATAGGGTGTTCCATTTAAAATAAGCAAGTTGAGACCAACTTCCGATATCCCAGGAAGTGTCACCATAGTCAAAATATTTTAGCCGAATTGTCCCCAACAACATTAGCCATACTTTCCACCCTGTATAGATACAGTAAATTAAAACTGAATTCTAATTCATCCGAAGTAAAATATCAAGCGTTTAGCTTATTAATCCGTAATTCGGAAGCACGGAATTTCCCTCAGGTGAATGTATATAAAGTAAACTATTTCGTGTAAGATTCTTGTCTATACATTAGCAAAATCAAAATGTTATCGGGCATATAAGCAGGAGGAGAAATCGTGATGTTCGGTGCCCCAGGCCTTGAGTATCTTCATCACCTTAGGCAAAGTTATAAGTTTCAATACTACCGGCCTCGTTTAAAGCAGTGGCATAAACCCCTTAAAATCATAATGAAGATTTTAATTTACCATGCAACGTAAAGAGTTCTGCTGGTGGGACATTTCACGTTTACTTTTTTTAAAATATAGGTTGGATTGGAGATGGTTTGAGAACTAGCACAATTTTGTAAAAATTTAGGATACTTTTGTGATGCAAACAAGGACTTTTTGGGACTCCGACCTTCCCTCGTTCGCTACTATGGTGTCGCGCTATGGAACGCCTCTTCCTGCTTGATATGGTTCAATCGAAGAGCGAGGGATGAGGCTTCAGTGCAGCTTAAGATGTAAAAGTGGCTTCGCGTCGACACGGTATGCTAATTCACTTAAAATCACGAGCATATTATTTTTAAACGTATAAGGTGCTTTCTCAATGGTAAAATTTACCCGTTGTCACTTCCAAAGTTATGTTATGTTGTAAAATAGTTTGCTTCCATGTGAATTAAGCTTGAAAGTTCTGTACGATTGCTCATTTGCAAAAAGAACATTTTTTGTTGTAATCTTTTTGGAAATTGTGGAAGGAATTGTTGAGGTAGGAACTTTAGTTAACACTGTAGAATATTTTTGTTTCCACAATTTCAACTTACGGGTAAAATTGACTACGTCACTGACAACGGACGTCTCTTGACTAATCATATGAGTTTGATTACGAACTTTATTTACAACAGTGCATGTAATAATGACATTTCATCTATCTTTGTAAGGTGGAAAGTTGACGTTTTTCTTTTACTTTCCACCCGGGTGAAAAGTAAATTATTTTTTCTAATTTTTAAAAAAATAAAAAAATCGATATCTCAAAATAAATAATAAACACACTTTCTTAAAAATGTTGCTTTGCGTGTTTAGATATGTCTGCTTTATCCCTAATTGATAGAGTGGTCCTCTGCATTGAATATTGTGACCAAATCGTTGATATCTTCTTTGTCTTGGCATCTTCACTGAAATAAGCTAGTAGCGCCGACTCAGAACCAGGATTTTGAATTTTGTTTCCCGTACACCATTCTTTGAAACAGTTATATGACTTGTCATATTTCGGGCGGCCTTTAGTTGGCAGAAGATCTTCTTCTACTATTTTTGCTGCTTCTCGAATTTCTGGTGGAGTAGCAGCAAAATCAAATTCCTCATCTGCATTTTTCTGTTGTTTAGTGACACGGAAATCATATTCAAAAAATGATATTTGCCATCTTGATGTGTATTATTACCTACGTTATTTTACCACCTGCGGTTATTCGAAATTTATGTCTAATTTTTCACTGGAATAGTCAAAATGACATTTATTTTTTATTAATAATTTTAATTCAAAATAATAAGAAGCCGATAATAGATGTGGTTGTAAATAAAATAGTATGCAAACCTCGGTGAAAAGTTTCATTACTGTCGAGAGAGTCGGCAGCGGCGAGGTTAACTACGCACTCTCTCGACAGGGATGAATCACTTTCCACCTCGATACGTATAGTCATTGCAGCGAACAATCTCGCCAGATATGTCAAGTATCACGTGACATTAATGACTTGCCTGCTTACTTCTGGTTATTTATTTTGTCTAGGTTTGTACAAAATTCCAGGACCTTCCAGGACCGTACTAAAATAGTACGTACGTTTATTTTAAAAATGAAACGAGTCTATTTATATTTTTAAATGCATTTTTTATTATTTATTATAGTGAATAAAACACACAAACACATTGTATATTTTTGTTATTTATTTATTCAAATATATAAAATAAAGTCATTACCTATAATTACATGTCTAGTAGGTACCAATTAACCAATAAATTTTTCGTTACGTCACTAGTACTTATACTGTGGTTTACCAGATACACAAACAACTCAATATGAGTTAATCAAAGTTTTCAAAACAAAATAAACTAAACTAAAACGACGGAAATACACTTTTAAAACTTATTAGCACCAATCAAACTGGAAAAATATAAAAACACAACACGCTCAATGCGGTTCGTATAAAACTGGGGTATTTGATTAAATCAGCTGATCGATGACATATTGATGATGTCAACTGTCGAAAAAGCTTGAGGGTTCACTGCAAAGACTATAATATACTATTTCCTCACTTATTGTGCCATTTATGGTTATCTTTATGCAATTATTTTCATCTCAGGATTTGAGCGTTTAAATATAATAAGACAATTCCATAACACCATGTAGAATAAAACAATTATTTTAATATCTTACTCTTCATTGCCTAACCAGTATCTTCGTGAAGAATTTATTCAATTTTAAATTATGTCACAATTTTTAAGATTTTGGCCCATTGTGCACACCCACTTCTTCATGTGCATAAAGTATTGATCAAAGTTCTGTTAAACTATAGTTTGGAATATGTACCGCAAAGGGAGAGTCAAGATATCTTGCTTGCTAGACAGTTATGAACCAATACGATGAAACTTTAATAATAGGACCGACCGCAAGAAATGCACTTCAAAGAACAACATCGTCGTTATGCCCGTCTCCCACTTGATAAGTCTGGGGCATGCAATGCAACACGATAAAAGTAGAACCGATTCTACTACGGGAAAAATACAAATTGACATTGCTGATCAAAACGTCAATAAGCGCAAGATATTTAGCTACAGGATCTGTTCTTTTCGAAACAAGTTTTTATGTGGAACATATTGGAACAGGTACGGGTCTGATGGTTTTCCTGTTTCACTGGAACAGTCTATTCCGCAGGAGCAGCTTGCTTCGCTAAAGCAGTCTGCTTCACTGGAACAACCTGTTTCATCGAAACAGCAGCGATCGTGACACTCTTGTATGTTGTAGCGGAGCAGAAGCAGATAGCCAGTAAGCTCAGCAACGATACGGAAGGGACATTTTTCAGTGTCAATATGATAAAGAATTAACTTTTTATTAAAACAAAAATAGAACTGGGGAAAGTTCCTCAAAAGAACTCTTTTGTTAATGGAACAATCGGCAACCCGGCCCAATTGATCACAAAATAAACGCCGACGCGACGCGAAAGCAGTGAACCTTTTGAAACAGTTTGGAACGGAAACAGGTATTTTTTTAAAACCGGATCAGATTGTACCCAGAAAATAACCCGTTCCAGCCATCCCTAGTTGTAACAAATTCATCCTTCAACATTGGGATATCGGAAAGGGTAAGAGATACGAGGTCGGTTAAATTGGGGCAAATTTGCGTAATTATGGGCCCAATAATACAGGGTGTTATGGAAATGACGTATTATATTTAAACCGGCAAATCCTGAGATGAAAATAAATTGAAGAAAAATACCCATAAATGGCGCTTTCAATTATAATAACCGGATTATATCACCTTATATCAAATCAGACAAATACATGTGGGGCACTGGTGTAATATGTAAACAATAAACACTGAGGTCTGCAGGGTCAAAAGACGTCAGACCATTTCGGCAGGTATTGTCATATCTACACGGCAAACTCTTTAGAAAAAAATTTATAATTTTAACAATTTTATGAACAAATATGATTCCAGGAAACCGACGGCGCCAGATGTTTTGCAAAACCATAATGGTAATATCACACACAAATTTCAAATTCGTTACAAGCACGGGAAAGTAAATAGGTCAAACGTCATTGACCTTTTAAATAATATAATATTTAAAAAAATTGTTAGTTTCATAACTTCACACAAACCACACAGAACCTAAGTTTTAGAAAAAACCTCTCACCTAGCCTCAAAAATAGCATTCACATGGAAAGAATACACGCGAACGCTCATTTAATTTTGGTCCTTTTTTTTCGCGTAGATTTATTTATTTAACTAATTTTAAACACACACATTTT
Source organism: Barypeithes pellucidus (assembly GCA_963991005.1). Lineage (NCBI taxonomy): Eukaryota > Metazoa > Arthropoda > Insecta > Coleoptera > Curculionidae > Barypeithes > Barypeithes pellucidus. Next base: position 28,543,959 of record OZ022562.1, read on the forward strand.
AAATACACACAATGCAATCCTTCAATTTAAAAATGACATTTTATTTGCGAACCATAAAACAGTTTACCGACGAACGAACGAAATAGATACCTTCAAAACTCGGAATAGAGATGGACAATATTTGACAGTTTGATATTTCACGAGATTCTTCTCTATTACTTGGCTATTTACCGCGAGATCTCTTGCAAGGCGTTTAATTGATATGGCGTTAATGGAATTTCGACCAAATTGAATAAAATGATAGTGGTAGCTGATAATACTGCGACTGTACTTTTTCTTTTGAGAAGCTTAAACAATTAAATTAGCTCAGCTCTACTCCAAATTACAAGACCGACGAAGATTTTATTTTCTTTCTCACATGGCCATCTCTCCATTTCTTTCACACAATCCACTCGGCGCCGTGCTGACATAGGTCTATGGGTACAAGCATGCGACTTGCAAGTGTCAGTAATAGAAGAACAGCGTTAGGGTGCGGTCGCTTCTGTTGATAACCATTTACGCTCTCGGCTATCTGCTTTGTCTTCAGAACGTACGCGTATAATAGTTGTAATGATTTTCGGGCTACACGTCCGAACTTTGTATATTATTTGACATTGTTTTTATAGACGAACCTTAGTTGCTCAGTTAAAACGAGTAGTTTGTTTTGGACGTTTGACTTGACAGAAAAATGGCCGACGAATAAGTCAAATTTCGTCGCGTCGCGTGTAATAAAATCTAATGATCTGATCTGAGTGTATTTTTAAAAAACTTGTGCCTGGAGGTATAAAGATAAGTACAAGTAGGTAGATAAATAATTTATTTTTATAATTTTATATGGAATTTCAGTTTTGCATTAAGTTTGGCAACATTGCACGTAACACCTGTTTCCTGATATGCCACCACAGGGTGACATGACGAACAAACCCGAACAAACGCAGGATGATGCGTGGGTTTATGGGGCTGAACCCCACTATTAAAACGGTCGATTTGAAAAAAAATATTTGTAGCGCTTCTCTAGGACACCCAAGGAGTCACCCATTTAAATATAATACGTCATTTCCATAACACCCTGTATGCCGCAAAAGAATCATAATTTTAACAAAAAAATCCAGGTCCATATTTTAAAAAATTAAGTTGATGAGACGAAACGTCGAATTAAAGATTTGATGATTCCATCTTGTGGAATCAGGAAAGACTACGCAAAATTTTAGATTTTTCCAAATATTTTGAAAGCCAGACAAAATACAAGACCGTATGTGGCGTCGGTGACAGAGGAGCAGACAGCAGACACGAATTTCAATTCCATAGCGGCAGGTTACTGAAGGACTTTAATTGTTTTTCTCTTTAGCATATCAGAAACAAACCTGTTTTACCGGTTGATATATCATTTCAATTGACTGTGCCTGTGTTGTGCGCTATTTTAAGGAACGAAAAAAAACTTTCAAGAAGTTGTTACAAATTTTATATTAGTTTATGTTATTATAACGTCTGAGCTCGGTTTTATATGTGGTATATGAACTGTTATAGCAAAGTATCTTTTCAATCGGTGGTAAGTGGCTTTGTAAGTATAAGAACTTTCCTTTGCTGTAACTACGGGATAATATTTATTTTATAAAGCAACTTTACTACTACAGCAAAGATATACCTAGCAAAATTAATTTTATTGTGACATCTATTTTTCTATTGGCTCCTATGCAGGTATTTTTTTATGATATCGTAGATAAAAGCGATCAGAGGTTATTAACTGTAGGCCTATCTCCATTATTTGTAATTTTCTTAAAATTTTTGAATTTCTTCTTCATGACTCAATATTTCCTTATTGAAAAACAATATCGCCAACTCAACACGGTTTCTACAAGGGTAGATCTGCAGTTTCAAATCTTATGGTAATTACTCAGGATATTACACAGTCAATTGATGAAGTTTCTCAAACAGATGTACTTTACTTGACCATAGACTGTTACTGAAGAAACTCAATAATTTTGGTTTTTCCGATTCACTGATTTCGTTGTTTAAATCATACTTAATGGATAGAAGGCACTTTATCCAAATTTACGGCATTAAATCATCACAATACACTACAATCTCTGGTGTTCCCCAGGGATCGGTTCTGAGACCATTACTTTTTATTATTTTCATCAATGATATCGGCCTGACTCATAGCTAATGAGTTAAGGTATGCTGATGATATTAAACTGTATAAAAGGATAAATAACCTTAGTGATCTTCAATCTGACCTTGGTTTTGTAGTTGATTGGTGCGCTGAAAATAATCTACAGCTAAATATACTAAAATGTAACGTTGTTTTTTATACTTTTGTATATGATTATACGATTGATAATCGGTCAGTTTTACGCGTTAATGAGTTTAAAGACCTTGGAATAATTTTTGATATTAAACTTTCTTTCTATTCTCATATAAACACTGTTTATTCTACGATGTAAAAGGGATTTCACGAAAATTCATCATCATTTTATCAGTTTGTACAGTGCCTATGTGCGATCGAAGTTGGAGTATGGATCTGTAGTATGGTCCCCGGGATATGGTACTCACAGTGACAATTTGGAGGAGGTTCAGCAGATGTTTTTAAAGTATGTTACTCTTAAGCGCGATGGTACCTATCCTCAGCAGGGTTTCCCGCATGAGCAATTGTTTAGCATGTTTCGTTTTGCTTCTTTGAGGCAGCGGCGGAACTTTTTGTTATTAACAGCTCTCTTTAAAATTTTGAATAACCTGATTGATTGTCCAGACTTTCTGTCCAAGATTAACTTCTGATGTGTACCACGATTAAATAGTCGTCATAATAGCTGGTTTTATTTGGCGACGCCGCGTACGCATATTGTGAGGTTCTCCCCAGTGTACACTATGTGTGATCTGTATAATGGGAGTGATGTCAGTGTTGACCTTTTTAACTCCTCACTACCGGATATATGTCGATTTGTTAAACGCTGAAAAGTTCTGTCATGACTTTTGGTTTTTTAGTTTTTTTACTTTTCTTAGTTATTTTTTTAGTTTTTTTAGCTTTTCCTTTTAGTTTTTAGTTTTTGGTTCTTAGTTCTCTGGTTTTTAGTTCTTTAGGTTTTTAGGTTATATTACTTACTTTCTTCTTTCTTTTGCGAAGTATCTTGGTCTATTATCTTCAAATATGTTTTTGATTTTTGAAATATTCTGTTCCATTATTTTTTTATTGTGTATTATGTTTATCTTGGTTTCTTCCTTGTAATTAGGTTTATTAGTGGCGTCTGTGAGTCGGACGAACATCGAATGATTTTCAGCCGGAACAAGAGTACCTCCCCTCGGTAAAAAACCACCCCCCAGAGGGGTTAACGGCAGAGAAACACACTTTCCCCATGTTTTCGAGGATGCTGAGCATGGTGGAGGTGTTGGATATCGCGTCCGACCCCTTCCAACCCCTCCGCCGGCCAATACTCGCCCCTGAAAGGGGTGAATATTTTTTTCAAGTATCAGCGGCAAATATATATCCCCCCCCCCCCCATCCCCCCTCACCCCCCGTCTCGAGGATATTGAGAATGGGGAAAATAATTGTACTTCTCTTTTTGGTTGTAATGGTCTCTCATTCCGGTCCAACTGAAAAAATATAATCAAATAGTTTGCGCGAAAAAACGCCACGTCGTGGTCAGTTTATTTTTTATTTTTTAAAAAATCTTTTTTTTCTAAGTTCAAATTTTTTTGTATTTCAATTGAATAAAAAAATCATAAAACAGAAAGAGTAATTTTACAAAAAAAACAATTTTAAACACTTGTAATTTTTTTCGAAATTTTTTTTTTATTAAAAGGTAATGTCGTTCCATAATGGGGGCGAGTATTGGTTGGTGGAGGGGTTGGAAGAGGTCGGACGCGATATCCAACACCACCAACGTGCTCAGCATCCTCGAAAACGGGGAGAATATATAATTGCCGCTGATACTTGAAAAAAAATTCACCCCTTTCAGGGGCGAGTATTTGCCGGTGGAGGAGTTGGAAGGGGTCGGACGCGATATACAACACCTCCACCGTGCTGAGCATCCTCGGAAACGGGGGTAAAGTGTGTTTCTTTGCAGGAAAACCTCTTGAAGCGCGTTTAACCCCTTTGAGGGGTGGTTTTTGTCGGTTTTGAGGGGTTGCGCAACCACAAAGAGAAATTCTGACGCTGCCATTGTGTTCAGCATCCTCGAAAACGGGGGGAGGAGGTACTCTTGTTCCGGCTGAAAATATTTCGATTTTTCGGGGTTTTTTCCGACTTACAGACGCCACTATATCAAAACCTGTAAGGAATGTACTTAAATAAATAAATAAATTGAGGTAAGTCGGTTCGTTTTATGAAGTCCGATATCGGATTAAATCATTAAAGGTTGTTAAACAGTAAGACGGTTAAGTTAACAATACCTTCGCTATACTTGATCATACCGAACATTCCACTATTTCACTGTACTCGGCCGTGCAAAATCAGCGGTTCCAAAACAAAATTATCTTATAATTATATACCGCGATAAATATTTTTATCTTGTTTATTTTTCACTCATAGTTTTATTTATTTATCAAATGAAAAACATTTTGCGTCAATAAGTTAAAAATAAGGTACTTTCTCCTACAATTCAGTTATTTTGGAATCATTATAGTTAAATCATATCATATATAAATGATATAATAATCACTATTTTCCAAGAAATAATTAAAAGTTGCTCAAGTGCAGGATGGTATGTTAAATAAGTGTGAATTAAAAGCAGTTATAAAGCAAAGTTTTGGAAAATGTTCACAACGTCTTGAAGGTGTTTATCTTCAGGTGAACGCCGTTTGGTATTACAAGTGGAACATTATTTTACTTAGAAAAAGATAACTTGGACCAGTTAGTGTCTGCTTTGGCAGTGCAAAAACGAACGTCTGATGCTTGCGGCATTTCATATAAGACCTTCGAAAAAAGAGTGAAGAGGAATTGAACAGACCATATAAAAGGGTTTGACTCCATTCTAAAACCTTTGATTTATCCCATGGGATAAAACTATTTATTAGGAATATTATTTATGATATGTATAGAGCCAAGGAATATGTTACCCTCAAAGCTATTCTTGAAAAGATAAAAAAGAAAGAACTTTACGATATTGGAACTACCAGTTTGTCCATCATTTTAAAAGAGATGAGCTTCAAATACAAAAAAATAACAACAGAAAAGTGCCTTGCGATCTGCCCAATAATGTTTCAAGAAGATGGCGACATCGGTTCTTTTTAGAACCAAAACTTGATAAAAAAAGAATTCGTAAAACTATTTTGCCTAAATACTATAAGAGCTAAAAGATAATTATTTTTCTTTGCCTAAACTAACTCTTAATTTACTTTAAATTATTTTATTCAGAAAATACCTAAAATATAATTTATTGTTTGAGAGCCACCGACTACTCGGCTCAAGAGGTTTTATTGCTTAGCGGACTTCATACACCGTACCGACTTTAGCACGTTTTCAAATTGACACCTGTATAATAAAATTTAAATTACTTTAGAGAAAGCTACTACCTCTATAATGTGTTGGAAAAATAACCCTTAAACCAATATCGTCAATAATAATCAGTGTGTGACAACTGGAGAAATATAATTGAATCCAGGCAAAGGAATATCCTCGTGAACTTATAGGCAATTTATTTTGATTCTTTCAATAGCATGAACAAGAATTTATCTCCCTCAATAGAATTTCTCTACTGAGAAAACTTAAGGAATTTACAATAACAATCCATTTGACTGGGTTTAAACCTTTTCCTCTGTTAGATAAATAGAATTTCTTTGAAATAACACGCAATATGATGTGCAGTCAATTTTTATTTGACGTTTTACAAGAAATGAAAACTGTATTTTTGTCGAAGATGAAAATAAAAGTAATAAATAAGTAGATTATTCAATTTGCTTATCATGTCGGCATGTTTACGACAATAATTACAATAGATCTACGAGGTCGCTAGAAATATTTACTCGATAATAATGAAAGAAAACATGATTTTTGATCATTAGAATTCTCACCAGTAATCAGTGGCGGCTCGTGACCTATGATAGAGGGGGTTCACAAGTATGGTGATATTATTTTTAAAATTTTATTTTTGTGTAACGACCAAACAATTACTTTCTAAGCGTTTTAAATGTAGAAAGAAAAGAAGTAATAAGACGTTAGGTAAAACATATTTTTATTTATATTTTAATTTTACACAAGGAAATACAACTTTGGAAAATAGTGTGTATAGTGCTTAAACGTAAAGTCCGTTCTTCGGTTCTTAATTGTAGAAAATTCATCAAGCCTCATTAAAGTTTGGAATACCTTCTATAAATTTTTCATATATTTAAACTTTCTAATAAAGTCCCTAGATTTATCCTTTGTGGTTTGCGTTAAATTAATTTCGGGTTTAGGTCTTTCCGTATTACTCACTTAAATTTTTTGCTCCAAACTCAAAGAGCTAAAGTTATTTTTTAAATAGTCCACCCTAAAACTATTAATTTTAACTTAATAATAAGTATATAATATTAAAATATTGAAACATACACGCTCGAATTTCTAACTACATGCACGAACAAACAACGGCGCGGCGCACACTAAAATTGTGCGCTTTTCTCATGTTAAATCGCCATAGCCCCGCTATCCCCCGCTGTCTACCGCCACCTGTTACTACAGAGAAACTGCATTATGCCCCGCCTACTTAATCGCACATGCGAGCAAGTCTCGTCATAATCGTTATTAACCTCGACCGAGGCACGGTTATATATATACAGTGTGGTTGACGGTACGATAAAATATTAGGGAGGGTCGGACTTTATACGATAAATAATATTCATGAATATAAATTAATATTTTTTTATTCGTTTTAGGGGTGCACGTGCGCATGTGCTCCTGTGGAAGAACCGCCACTGCTAGTAATATTGTTGTAATATGTTGCCGATCGAAAGGAACGCGAGCAAAAACTTAGGCTATGCTACAGTTAGTTGTGTTGTAAAAATCTTTAACAGAAAAGAACCATGTAATTTCCAATTAGAACAACTAAACTAATCAGTAATATAATAAATTTTAATATAACATTATCCATAGTGCTCTCAAATCAACATAGACAAACCACCGACCTATAACTATGCATACGTACTACGCCACAGTATACCAAGCGGAAGTTCATGCCATACAAGCATGCGTACTACAAAATCTTGAAACGGGCTAACACTACTAAAAGATATACATCCTGTCGGACAGCCAAGCTGCTCCTAAGGCTCTGAACTCCAATCGGTTTACATCAAAAGTCTCTAAAAGAACTGGCGGCTAGGGAGAACAAGGTGGAGCTCTTGTGGGTCCCTGGTCACTCTGGGATATTAGGTAATGAGGAAGCGGATGAACTAGCGAGAGCCGGATCCGCTCAAAGTCTCAGGGGTCCCGAACCGGCCTTTGGGATATCAAAACAGGCAACAAAATCAACAGGCAAAAAACAACACCTATCTCAATGGCAAGTATTACCTGGTCAAATAAACGCACGAGCCGTAATTGGAAAACCATCGAAAATACTATCGAATGGGATGCTAACCCTGACGCGACCCCAGCTGAAACAGGCCACTGCCACCTGCAAAAACACCTTCAACGTATACAACAACGGACCCATTGCATGTAGACTCTTCGGCGAAGAGGATGAAACCGCCTCACACATAATATACCGCTGCGTAGCGCTGTCTCGAAGAAGACAAAATATCTTCGGGAATATACAACGTGGTGACAACCTCCCACATGACAAGCTTGGTAGAAGGTTACTGGACCTCATAGAAGGAACAAACATCTTTTAACAAGATCGGGGTACACAATAAGCCGGTAGGCTGCAGTGATAGAAGTTCGGGCCTTTAAACCGACCCCCGCCTTTAACCAACCATGGATACGTACAACTTATGGGGTGCGCAGTAAAAAGTTAAATTTTATAGGGGACAAATATAATGTACACCAAATTAAACCATACATCCCTAGCGCTGTCCGCCAAAAAATTTAATGAACCCAAAAAATTAGCACCACTAAAATAGCTATGTTGAGGTTTGTTTTATCATTGCTTACATTTTAAATTATATGTCTAGAGATTTTACTAAATGTTCACCAAATGTAGAATAAATATTCGCGCTATCCATTTATGTGTAGTCTTTCTCGAAAAAACTACTTGTGCGTCAAATAATTTATTCTCTTACTGTTACCGGGACCGAGTAGTGTTCCACACGAAGTTCCGGTGTTTCGTTCTTCTTCGGAGTCGGATGGAGAAGCTGACACGGTACGGCCTAAAAGACGGCGCAGCGCAAGCAAGGTAGGATTTGGTGTTTTGCGAGAAAATTTTCGAACAATAAAAGTGCCGAAGAATTTATTACAAATGAAAAATTGTGGTAATTTCACAAATGCCATTGTACGGAAGAAGGAATAAAGCTATATTATCGCTGTAATAAGCCAAAAGTCGGGCAAGTCAATGTTCAGCTGCACTTTATTTATTGTTTGATGCATCAAGCGATGAGATAATATTATTTCGAACTGAACAAGGTCATGATCATCAAAATTTGGAGTCCCAATCGAAATATGGGTTGAGCAATGAAGACAAAAACGAAATAGACAAATTGTTCTAATTATATTTGAAGTCCAAATCTATTATGAGCAATTTGAGCAAAATACAGGGATTGACTTTACCGTCTATGATAAAAGCAAGGAATGTACCAATTGGAGAAAAACGAAGAAGATGACGGCCAAGTAAAGCTAAGGAAGCCTTATAATAATGTTGTGTTTGATTTTATGTTAAAGAATTATATTGTTTTATTTCCAAGAATTCTTCTGACTTACCTCTATGTCCTCGTTTATAAATGAGATCTATTAAAACATGATAGCTTCTTATTATAAGTGATATTTAGGCTAATAAGAATTATAAAGCTGGGTATACTGTTGAAATTGAATGTGGTATAAAATATAGTAAACATTGTGTATTTTTGCTAAACAAATATAATTTTTTAACTGCTAAATAATATAAGACACCGACGAAAATTCAATATATGGGTATCATGTTAGAATTAAATGCGGAATAAAATTTGGTGAACATTTAGCATTTTTAGCCAATAAATGTTATTTTTAGGAAAAAATAATATAAGAGAGTTTGGTTGTCGTCCTAAGACGAGACGAGGTGTATTTTCCTAATTTTGATGAGCATTTAATATTTTTGAGAAACAAAAGTTTTTTCGTTGATATATCACCCAATTTTATAAGTTAAAAATGGGTTGCCGGTCATATTTTTAAAGGTTGCTCGTCGCTTGTCTTTCGCACAATGTTGTCGCCGTCATATAGGCAACCCCGCCGGTGTTGATGCCAGTTTGGTTGCCAATCAACGATGTGAACCAGAACCGAAAAATCAGTCGTAGGGATGTAACGATATTAAAAATCTATCGATACGTGGACAATAGATATCAAAATTAATTTAAAACTGGCTTTTCAGTGATGGCCACAGAGCCTTTTCCTATGCGAGAAAATAGATTGTTTATTGTCCAGTAATGAATGTTTTTATCAACAGCCGTTGATCACATATTATGTTCACTTTTCTTCATAAAATGGGAAGAATCATATTTTGAAATATTAGAACGTCATTAAGGAATACGGTCCATATCTTTGTGTTTTATATTTATAATAAATAATATCTCTCTCTCCCTCTCTCTGTCTGCTGTTTCTCTCTCGCAATTTAATATTGATTTCTTATAATCCTAATATACTGCAGAGACGGATATTGCATAACCTAAAATCAAGTTTCATATTCAATAAAATGAAACATCCCAAACATAAAAGTAAACCCCCCAAAAAAACGGATAGTAATAAACAGGGTAAAGGATGTTGTTACACCAGAAACAACCCGTTATGTTCGTTTTTGCTTAATTTTACTGGCGGCAAAGAGTAAAATTTATGCCATTTGTCGAATTTAGAATGCTAATGTACTCCAATTTTTGCTTTTGAAAGGCAAAATTTGCAAATATCGCTAAAAATTTAAATCGAAATACATTTCCAGCAGTCAAATCGCTGTTTGTGGGGAACAAAAGTAGCTACGACAGTGGCGGCTCGCAGGTCAGCATATTTATTATATAGATCGTCAAAAAAGGTGCTGGAAGACCAATAATTCACCATATTAATCTTATTTCGTAAATTTAATTATGTTAAATTTGGTTTTCCATAATCTGCACATTTATCTCCATTCCTATTTCCTCTTTTATAAAAATTGTTTGTAAACAAACAACATAGCATGAAATATAAACCACGAAACGACACAAGTCAACTAACTTTAACATTTAATTAGCAAAATAGTCCCTAAGTCTCTTTAAAAAATCGGAAACAAAACGCGCTGCCACTATGTCATATTCCGACAGGAACAAATTTGCCGCTATCCTTGGTACCGGATTTGTGATGTTAAATTAGTCGTTGTATGTTGGGTTGCATATCGTGGGTATGGGCCCCAATTAAGCTGTTGTTATTTTAAGGTTATACGCAGAATACGGCTGGCCGGACCAATGTACGAGGGGTATTTGAATTGCGGTGTTATTATAACAGTAATTATAGAGATTCCGCTACAGAGGAGATTAGAAAATAATAAATTTGTTAAATTTTTAAATATCGGATGATTTATTGAATGTTCTAGTAGGATAAAGAATTATATTAAAGTAAAACATAAAAAATAATCTTTATTAGTTACCTAATTGTTTAATTGTCAGCTGGCCGCCAACCCTGGCGGGCCGCTACTGGCTACGTATGTAATAACGTTCCACTGTATTTAACTAATTGAATATACTCTTTATATTGTGCGACAATGCATTGTATTAATTACTATTGACATTATCCATTGACATTAATGCGAGGAAACAATCAAATAATAACCATATATACAGGGTGTAACAGAAAGGTTGAGAGTAAATTTAGCAGTGATTTCCTTGGCAAAATTTTTTTTTTCCTTTAAATTTTTGCTCTACTGATTTTTGTTTCCAAGCTACAGGGTGTTAAAAAGTTTAATAATCGTTTTCGCGTAATAACTTTTTGGCGCTGGCAGATAATGAAATGAAATTTTAGCAGGAGCTTACTTTGATATTGCCCTAATAACATTAAAAAAAGTGACTTCGCAGATTACTCAGTGGCATGTGTATGGATATTACAATGAGGAAACGCACTGAAAAATACTTTGAAGCTAGAGGACAACATTTTCAGCATCTTTTGTAATACTCTTTTTATTTTGTTAAATATTATTAACTAATAATTAATTTAAGTTTGTAAGTTAGTACTTGATACATTTATTATTGTTAATTAATTAATTATTAGAAATTTATTACAAACTTTTATCGATATTTTAACACCCTATAGTTTGAAAACAAGAATCAGTAGAGCAAAAATTTATAGGAAACAAAATATTATTTTTTGTCAAGGAAATCACGGCTAAATATGCTCCCAACCTTTCAGTTATACCCTGTATGCCATTTATAGTTGATATCTTATTCTCTGATCGAATTATAATACAAATAAAAATATCTTTTAAAATAAAATAATTTTCAGACAGCACTATAAGCGGCGGCGTTTGCTGGTCAAATAATTTCAAAATTAATTTTTTTACATTAGTTTTTAACTATTTAAGGAGCTACACTATCGTTTTATTTCTAACGATATTTCCATTAGGTTCATGGATTATCAAATGCCTCATAACAGAATAATTTTCGAGTGTCAAGTGGTAGTCTATGTCATATTTTAACACAATTTTTTTTTGGAACAGTAAAAAGTTAACAAACATGAACCAGGTACAAGAGCAGTTAAATAATAAATAATAAGAACAGGAAGCCACAAAGAAAAGTTCACATAAAAATATAACTAACACACTATATACGAACCGAAAAACTTGAAAACCCATAGAAAAATTTCTACAGAAATTTCAAATAACCGAAGGTGGTAAAATAACGTAGGTAATAATACACATCAAGATGGCAAATATAATTTTTTGAATATGGTCACTAAACAATACATCATTTTAACAACAGAAAGATGAGGAATTTGATTTTGCTGCTACTCCACCAGAAATTCGAGAAGCAGCAAAAATAGTAGAAGAAGATCTTCTGCCAACTGAAAGCCACCCGAGATATAACAAGGCATATAACTGTTTCAAAGAATGGTGTACGGGAAACAAAGTTCAAAATCCTGGTTCTGAGTCGGCGCTACTAGCTTATTTCAGTGAAAATGCCAAGACAAAGAAGATATCAACGATTTGGTCACAATATTCAATGCTAAGGACCAATTAGGGAAAAAGTAGACATATCTAAACACGCAAAGCTATTAGCATTTTTAAAAAAGTGTGTTCGTATATTATTTTGAGATATCGATTTTTCTTTAAATTACCAAAAAATATTTTTTTACATCCGGGTGGAAAGTGAGCACTTTCCACCCGGGCGGAAAGTAAACGTAAATAAACGTAAACTTTCCACCTTTCAGAGATAGATGAAATGTCATTATTACATGCATGGTTGTAAATAAAAATCATTTTTCACCTATTTTTAGAATTTAACATATTTAGAACTATCACAGCTACTTAGGCGTTAGTCTCCATAAACCTCAATAAATGCTAAATAAAAAATGATTAAGTTAAAGCACTACCAGTGCAAGAACAACAAATCCAAGCAGCAAAAATCATATAAGTTGTAAAAAAATTTTCGAACGATTCTAAAATGTCAAGGTTAATAAGTCTGCGGTTCACCCTATTCAATAATTAATTGAGATAGTGTTTTAACCGAAAAAATTTTTATAATTAAGAAATAAGAACAATTGCACTTTACCTTCTTATTACTTCACATAATTTGCTCCTTATTCTTCAAATATTTGTTTACTAATTAAAATTTAAATAGAACCTCCTCAAATTTACATCTTTCTGCAGTAAAATATAATTATCTGATCTAATCTGCAAAATTAATCCAATTTAAGAAGAATTTTTCACCTTATTCATTCATTCATTCCTTTTAAAAATATAGAAATCACGGACTTTGTCGTAAATGAGCCTTTATCCTTGTCCTATCTACTTTACTTTGTTATTTTCTCTTCTCTTATTTTCCTTTTTTAATGGAAAAACGAATTATGAAATCAGAGCGTTATCTAACAGCCAAATGCAGGCTAAAGTTTTAAAAATATTTAAGCGATGTTTTCATACCCGCTTGGGTAAGATGTTAAATGAAAACTAACAAAGTTTTACGATCAATCATGACTTCATCCCTCTACAGAGTGTTGCGAAATGTCTGTTATTATGAAGGGTATCCCAGCAGGAACAGCTTTAACCTATATAAAAGATGGAAAAATATACATAGCAAAATTTTGAATATTTAACAGCATGCTGTATTTGACATATTTAAGGTTTTGTGTTAAAATAACCTTTGTAGACCTTAAAATAATTAATTTCTCCTATAAGAAAGCCTTTATTAATTAATTTGGATTTGATTCCTTGTTGAAAAAGACCTGCCTTTTTGTAAATATTTTGATCTATTAGTACAAGGTGTTTAAACAATAAGATTGAAAATTAAATTGAGGAAACTGAAAAATATCTACATTTTCAAATGGAAACCTATTATAGTTATTTTCTAATTGACAATTAAAATAAGGGTAAGTGTGTATAAGGTTGTCTACTCCGAGAATTTGTACAATTTTCAATTTAATATTTTTATATTGCGGATTTTAAATGTTAGTTGGCTACGACGGCGTCGACAAATAGTCAAATGCTAAAGAAATTTGATGTGTATAGTAACGAAATTAAAAATAAAGAATTCAGAGATTGAAGGTTGTAATTAGTTTTATTAAAAAATAGGAAATAAATCATAATTTACATAAAATATTTTACCATCTTCAACTTCAAACAAATCAAGGTAAATATAATACTATATGTGCATCTACTAACCCAGTAAATATATGCACCATCATTATGATTATGGGCTTCCAATTTGTTTGTTTCGTAGCATACTCCTGGCAACATTAGTGATCGAAGTCCTCTTTAATGTTCAGTCATTATGGGATTCTCAATTAAACTATGAAAAGAAAGAATTATTATAATAATATATTACCGGATTTATCAAAATTCTGGCTACGGGTTAATATAACTAAGCTGTAAATATTATGTGGTAGCTTTTGACTTGTAGATTGTAAAATTTAAATAAAATTTTTTAAAACTGTCTTTGTTGCTAGTTTGCGTGACAAGTTTGGGACATAATAGGACAATTTTATAATGTAAAATAACAATAACGAATAAAAATTATTAAAAAAATATTTCAATCATAAATTACTTACCTGCAACAAACCGAAATGGTCCGTTTTCGTGAAAAGAATAGAAAATTAAAAATTATTTTAGAATTTAATGACGCTTCCTCCACCATTTTCAATCACATTATAAATCATATGTTACTTGATTTTATTCCATTCCAGACGAAGGATTTTCGGTTGTTCGGGTTTGTTCGGGTTTAATAATTAATAATTTAAGAACGTGTGCTGCTCGCAGTCTATGTCTGACCTTCTTCGCTTCGTTAAAGGGAGACAAATATAGCCTAGATCAAATCGAATAAACCCGAACAAATACACTCACGTTTTTGACTTTCAGATACAGCTACGTAAGTCTGATATTGACACAGAACGATTGACACAAAAGGATAAACGTATGGAGTAACCTGCCTGGCTGTGACGTTACTTGCACGGCCTACTTATATGCTTCGATCCCCGCCATAAGCGGTCTCACCGGGCTGGTTAATACCAACTAGATTGTCAACATAGTTGTCTCTAGGATATTAGTTTTTGTTTCATGGCCTACTTTGGTTTTAAGGTATAAAGTTTAAATAAATCGCCCAGGAAACAAATATTATCCATGGTGTGTTATATATTTGAAAGGAGAATTTAAAATAGTATATTTTTAGATTAAAATATACAGGGTGTTCCATTTTTTAAAAAATAGGATAGGTCCGATAAATTTTTTACCCGACCCCGTATACTTATTCTGAAAACAGCATATTATTCAACAATCAATATAAAAAACTTCTGTAGGAAACATTGTTCCGTATCTCTTTTAACTAAGAAAATATAGTTTAATTTTAAAATTGTAAATTTTTTTGATTTTCCCCCGTATCTCTTAAACGAGCGAAAATTTTCAAATTTTGAGTTTATCATTTCAAGTTTGGCCCAAAAAGAGTATATGACACCTACATTACTTTTTTGATAGCACTAACAGTTACGGAGATACCCTATGAAAGTATCGAAAATGGGACACATACCGAATTACTTATAATATCTATTTTTTGCTAATATTTATTTTCATTTAAAACGGTCGTTCTACCCGACTTTACCACAGCAATAATAAACATCGGCGCTATTATTATAACATATCATATTTTTTTTAACGTATTTATTATTTAAGACTCTCCTTTCATTGGTTGAATATTTAAAATTTTGAGGAGTTTATTCCACATCTGGCAACATTTTTAACGCGCAATTTAATTTTTTGACGAAAATTAACATTTTGGTAGAGTTTTTGATGGTGATGGTGAAATGATTCAAATTCGGTATGTGGACATAAAATAAATAATTTTTTTAAATATATTTTCCAATTTTCTTTTTTAAATTCATAACGTCATTTTGTGCAGAAAATATCAAATTTGACAGTTAACAATAAACAAACATTTAATCCAGTTTAATTATTGGAGCAAAAACTGATGGTGAAGTCAAATTTTACCTAAATCGAACAATACATTTTTTACCATATGAATCCAACTTTAAAGGTGACATTTATGTATGTATAACGAAGTACAGATTTCGAATAAATAATCCCTAAGCATGCATAAAATAAATTAAATAAGAAAATCCGAAAAAAAGTTTAACAACTTGTATTTTGAAAATGGAACGTTTCCGATGAATGTAAGCTGTTTCATTATTTCACTTAACGGCAAAATATTGTAACACCCTGTATTTATAAGATATAATTAATGCATTTTATTCAGAAGTTATAAATATTTTTTTATTCATGATTAATTACATACGTTCTTTATTCACAGACCATAATCGCTAATCCCTCGACTTCTTGGACAAATAAAGTAATTTTGCTTGGATCCGAACGACAATCAAAATTCATTAATAAAATTAAATCTCTTTCTTTGCTATATCCTCTTTTAGCTTAAACGTTCCCGGTTCAACAATTTTAATGACTATTTCCTTTAGAAAATATTAACCAATGAAGTAGATGCGTCGGCCAATTTTGGTTAATTGGCACTAGCGCGAAATTAATAGTTTAACAGCAATAGTACTTATATTACATACCAAGAGTGGTAAGACGCCTATTACACACGATTTCGAAACTGCTAAACTTGAAACGTACTTCGAAAGAATGTGTAATAGGCTTAACACTCGAGTTGTGTATTATACTTTTTCTACGACTTCATAGTTACTTTTATGTTGAACTATCGAAATATGCCAACTTTTTGAGTCAATACATTTTTGATACACTTTTTCCTGCCACTAATATGATTTGTGGAACTATTACGTAATATATACAGGGTGTTATGGAAATTACGTATTATATTTAAACCTGATTCCTGAGGTAAAGACAAATTGAAGAAAAATAGCCACCGCTTTCAATTCATTCAGCGGTAAAAGTGGCCTGACGTCAAACAAGAAAAACACCTGTGTGGCACTGCGATACATGTAAACAATCAAGGAATTCTGGCCGGTGTTGTCATATGTACACCTTAAACTCTGTAGACAAAATAAAATAATTTAAACACTTTTCCATTATGTAATACCTTTTTGTACAATTAATTGAAGAACATTTACGACGTACTATGTTTTAAACAACCCGAAAAAACATATGGAATAGTAATAGCCACGTACGTCACTAGGTCAAATGCCACTGACCTCTTGACGCCTTACATCGGCTGAGCGAAGTAGTTTCATGGTTAGTTGAAAACCAACCAGCAGCCGGATACGTTGTACCTCGTCGATCACCAACACACTCTCAGCAATCCGCTCTGTTTTTCGGTTTACGCGTGTATCTTGCCCGTCCATAAATAATCTGTGAATATTATTTTTATTGACGCGTTTCTTCTGGACGCCAAATTTCGTCGCGTGTAATAAAATCTAATAATCTGTATTATTGTATTTTCAGAAGCTAACTATCGATTCTGTTTCTCTTGCTCTTTAGGTATAAGAATAAATACAAGTAGGTAGAAAATAATTTATTTTTATAATTTTATATGGAATTTCAGTTTTACATTAAGTTTGACAACATTGCCATTGACTCTGGGTGAAATGTTGTACAGTAGCGCGGACTGACCTATGAGTAAGAGTGTTTATTACCCCACTTTTAAACGGTCGATTTAAAAAAAAATATGTAGCGCTTCTCTAGGACACCCAAGGAGTCACCCATTTAAATATAATACGTCATTTCCATAACACCCTGTATGTATATATAGCTTAGACTATATACAAAGTTTAATTTAATTGTGGTTGTTATTGGGTATTGTCCCAGAATATATGAAATTGACAAAAATATCTCCGTTTTTAAAAATAGTCAAAAAAGTGATCCTAATAATATAATTATAGACCAATTTCTGTTTGGTCTAGAATTTCGGAAAAAATAATGAATAGGGAATAGACATATTTTTTGCTTTTTTGTGGTCAATATGGGTTTCGTAACTTTAAAGATACATAAATATCTGCTATTGATATTAGAGGAAATAATTGGTATTGGTAGAGGAAATATTTACAATCGGTTTGAAAATTATTTATGTAACAGAATACACTACGTGTATATTGACGATTGCATTACTAATTGCTCAAATCCTAATTGCGTGTTCCTCCTAGATCAATTTTAGTACGAAAGTTTCTTCTAACAAGAACAAAGATGTTCAGGAAAATGGTCACAAGAAATCAATTTTGCTGTTACAGGTAAAAAAATATTCTATATCAGCTGAAATAATGCTATCAACGATTATTAGACTACAGCTTTTCTCAGTGTATGTTTTAATTATTGTTTGTTGTAATTTTGGGATTTGTTGAGTTTAGCTGCTAAGGTCAAAACCTCCACTAGCGCCGCCATAAAAGCAAACTCAAATCCTTATTTTTCTATAACTGAACAGTAAATTATTGATAAATTATGATAGTTTGAAAGTTCTTCTTAATTTCATTATTTTTCCAGCCACAGTTGTTGCCATTTCGGATGGGATGCAGTTTGGCTGGTCGGCACCAATTCTTCCGATATTGCAAGCAGACAATAGCCAAATTAAAATAAGAGAATCGGATATCCACTGGCTGGAATCAGTATAAATGATTGGGGGACTGGCGGGGCTGCCAATCTATATGGTGGATAAAACCGGCAGACAGAAAACTGTGCTGTTTGCTTCGTCGTCGAGTTTTACGGCTTGGGTAACAAATTTGGTCGTAAAATAGATTTGGAAAAAGCATACCGATAGACATAGACGAAGTTTACTTTAGTTTAAGTTTTCAGGCGAAATACTAATAGATACAGAATTTTAATTTATATACAGGGTCATTCACGGCGAATGGCCTATTAAAATATTCAATCAGCAATATTCTGAGTCATCCAAGGATTGTTAGAATGGGCATACTAAAGGATACAGTTTGGGTCAGATTCTTGTTGTGTTATAATAATATATAGGGTGTTGAAAAAAGGTCGGTACCCCGGAATAACTCCGGTGCGTCGCATTGCAGCGGAAAATGTCTGGGGAGTTTTGAAGGAGGAATAGTTTGCAATTTAAACCACCCCCACCCCCTCAACCCCCGAGCGCCGGTGGGGGTAAGTTAAGATTTTCAAATGGAATCCCATATTTTTTTTAGCGTATCGTATTCTCCGACCAAAAATAAACATCTTTTGTCCGAAAAAATTTTTTATTTGGTCCCATCCTTCACCAATAATCACCATGAGAAAGACAATATCAGAACCGTGCGAAAATCAATTTTTATCAAAAATACTCTTTTTCTCGGTGTAGTACTAAAAAATGACCGTGGAATACAAACAACTTTTTCCACAACCCAACAAACCCGAACAAACACTGTAGAGTAGTAGTTTCCTGAAACTCAACTTTAACCTAGAATTAAAAATCGACCACACTTTAATGAAATATGTTTAGATAATAAGAATAATAATACCTAGGTATATAATATTCCCCTAAAATCAATACAATAAGAAATATATTTTGATGCCACCTCGGATTGCAAAATATAAAACGTTATATGATGTACCTAACCTCGGTTACTTTTTAAATTGCATGCAATAATGACAATTCATCTATCTTTGAAAGGTGGAAAGTTGACGTTTTTTTACATTTACTTTCCACTCGGGTGGTAAGAATAGTTATTTACATTACAAGCTGCGAAAGTTTACTTTTTGGTGCGAGGTGTGTTTAAATAGGCGAGGCGAAGCGTAGCGAAGCCGAGGCTATTTAAAAAACTCCGAGCACCTGAAAGGGCTTTTGCAGCGTGTAATGTATTAAACTTTTTCTACTACTGTTCTTTGATCAATTATATTATTAAGTAATGACCTTTGATTTTATTCAAATTATAATAAAATACACCTGTAAAATAATCCATGACAACTAGTTATTTGAGAACTGTCAAAGTCTGTCAGTTCGAATTTTTTAATTTCGATTGTCGAAAATGTTGTTTCAAGACCAAAACGAAGCTATACAGAAGGCGGCCGAGTTGGCATGTGCCTCACTCTTACCCGTAAAGTCGAAAGATAGGTACTGTCAAACGTACAACCTGTTTCTAGAATGGTTCGTGGAGAAAAACCTTTCACAAATTGACGAAAATGTAATGCTAGCGTACTTCCAAGAGAAATCTGAAGCCCTATCACCTCCGTCCTTATGGTCACAATATTCCATGCTTAAATTGACTATTTCTGTGAACAAAAATATAGATATTTCGCAGTTTAAGAAACTTATTGCATTTATTAAACGAAAAAATGATGGTTACGAAGCTAAAAATCTAAAATTTTCACAAAAGAAGAAATAATAAAGTTTTTACTTGACGCTCCTAATCATAGCTATTTATCTATGAAAGTGATAGCAGTAATGGGGATAGCTGGAGCATGCCGGACAGATGAGATCTATAAAATGAAATTGAACGACATCGAAATCAAGGATGATGTAGCTATTGTTAAAATCCTCCAGAGCAAAAACAAGGTTCAAAGCAGTTTTGTGATAGCCGATGATGGAGGTCCAGTTTCTTTTATGAGGTTACTTCAAGATTATATTAAACTTAGGCCAAATAATGCACAAGACGAACGCTTGTTATATCGCTATGAACGAGGTAGGTGTGTGAATCAGGTGATTGGAAAACACACTATTTCAAATGTTCCCAAAGAAATTGCCAAATTTTTGAAACTTATAGATATAAATAATTACACTGGTCACTCGTTTAGAAGAACATCAACTACCTTTCTTGCAAATGCTCCAGGTATGGATATTTTGGATTTAAAAAGACATGGCGGTTGGAGATCTTCGTCCGTTGCGGAGGGATATATTGGTGATTCGTATACAAATAAAGTAGAAATTTCCAAAAAGATCTTAAATCGATCTCCTACTTTTATTCCATCTAACGACGCGAGAGTGACAAATAGTTGTATGGTCCAAGTCCAGGATAATAACGAGTCTCTAATAAGAAGCGGCGAAGGTATTGAATTGAATAATATTCCATCAATTAATATTTCTAACTGTTCAAATTTCACTATTAACCTTAATGACAATAAATAAAAATTAGTGTTTTTTAAGTTTTATATTATTGTTATTATACCACTTGTTTTTTCAATAAATATAAACTTTTTATTATTAAGTAAGATTTTTTTTTAATTCGCTTGAATAAATACAATAAAAAATTTTATTCTCTTTTTTTTGTCCTGGCACCGAAAGTATTACTTTCGTAGCTAGCAACCTACTTTCGTAGCTAGCAACGGATAATATTCAGGTAACTGTAACATTTACTTTCGTTTTCTTTCATGTTGCTACGGCCCGAAAGCTGATTTATTTATACAGTAGTAGAAAAAATTCTTTTTTGTAATTTTTTCAAAAATCGATATCTCAAAACAATATACAAACACATTTTTTTTAAAATGCTAAAACCTTTGTTTGTTTAGATATGTCTACTTTTTCCCTTCGATGTTCTAGGCTGTCGAGGTTCTTCGTCAGCTCGTAGTCTTCAATCAGACGAATGGCCCTCCTTTCGATGGAATCCAGTAGCCGAAGAGTATGTTTGGGTGCAGAGATCCAGACATGAGAGCAGTACTCTAGTGATTGTCGAATCTGGGTTTTGTATAGTGCCGAAAGTTGTTGAGATGTGTACAACTTCCTAGTTCGGAAGAGTACACCAAGTTTCTGAGAAGATATCTTGGCGATTTCAACAACGTGGTTATACACATATTTCCACCCAGATTGACGCCCAGCAAATTAATAGATGAAGCCAGTGGGATTGCGTGTCCGTCCATGACTATATCCGGTTCTGTAATGTTAACCTTTTTAGAGAAAACTGCTGCCTGGGTTTTTTAGCGTTAAATTCGACTTGGTTACTGTCACTCCAAGCCAAAATTTCTTTCAGGTCTTTGTTGAGGCGTGATACTTCATGCTCTCCGCGAACATGTGCGTCGGCAGCCGATGTTTATGCATTCAAAGAGAAAGATTGAGATCAGTGTGCTATCGTCAGCAAACCTAAATATTGGATTTTTTGTTTTCACTAGAAATGTAGTTGATCTGGACTTCCGAAAACCAAATTGATGATCGCTGATAAAGTTGAAGCCTTTCAGGTACATTAGAAGATGTTTGTTAATAGCTTTCTCCATTACTTTTGATATAACTGAGAGCAATGCAACTGATCGATAGCTGTTGGGCAGGGTTCCCTTACCTTTCTTTGGTATAGGCTTAACTCGCTCCGTCCGTCTTCCAGCACGATGGAAATATTCCTTGCTTGTATGATAAATTAAAAAGTCTACAAAATACTGGTGTTAATTCATCGGCGCATCTCTTGAGAACTATAACAGGAATTATTTCGTCTGGACCAGAAGCTTTCTTGACGTCGAGCCCTTTCAGGATTCGTTTGATGGGACGCTGACGGAACACGATTTCGGTCATTTCGAATTGAACTGCAGGAATGTTGGGTGGTGTTCTTCCCTGGAAATCTACAGTGGAATGCGAGGAAAATAGTTCAGCAAGTAAGATTGCTTTGCCTCCGGCTGTGGATGCTATTGTATCATCGGAACGTGTTAGAGGTGGAATAGTTGATTTGGTAAAATTTTGGCTGAGGTCCTTTGCGGCTGACCAAAAGTACCTTGATCCGTTTGGACTGTCAAAAAGTTTGTTTTTGATCCTCACGTTATGGGCTATAAAACAGTTATATGCCTTGTCATATCTCGGATAGTTTTTAGTTGGCAGAATATCTTCTTCTGCTATTTTTGCGGCTTCTCGAATTTCTGGTGGAGTAGCAGCAAAATCAAATTCCTCATCTGATAGCATTTTTCTGTTGTTAAAATAATATATTGTTTAATGATATGGAAACCAAATTCAAAAAATGATATTTGCCAACTTGATGTGTATTATTACCTACGTTATTTTACCACCTGCGAAATTTTTCAATGGAAAAGTCAAAATGACATTTATCTTTTATTAATAATTTTAATTCAAAATAATAAGAAGTGGATGTTAGATGTGGTTGTAAATAAAATAGTATACAAACCTCGGTGAAAAGTTTCATTACTGTTTCGAGATTTATTTAACTACCGACTCTCTCGACAGGAATTAAACGCTTTCCACCTCGGTACGTAATATACTATTTTTTATGAAGGAATAGTACATTACGTATCAAGGGCCGAAAAGAGGCTTTTACGAGATGCGCATGAGTCCGGAAAAGCCTCCGACGGCCCGAGATATGTACCGTATTTTTTTACAAGTGCTCCGAAGCTTTGATGTCAAATAAATAAAGAAATTCTTCAGACAGTTTTCCTGTCTACATGACATGAAAACACTCGCGTATGGAGAATGTAAATATATATTTATTATTTTTGACAAATAGGCTCGGTGGCCTAGTAGTATAGCGTGCGGCTTGTGAGCTGAGAGTCGCGGGTTCAAATCCCGCACTCGGCATGTATTTTTCGAAAACGTCTTTGAAAAATTAACTGCCAATTTAATTTATATATAATCCGCTATTTATTATCGCTTGTAGTATGGCTCGGTGGGTAGAGTGTCCGCCTGGCGATCTGAGGGTCGCGGGTTCAAATCCCGCACTGACAATTCTGGTTTTATTTATTTATGAGCACATGGTGACTCGAAGCTGGCGGGAAAAATCTTTCCCCCCGCTTCGATACTTTCCCGCCCGCTCTCTTGGAAAACGCCACTTTCGGTGAAGAGAACATGCATGAAAAGAGGCACTTTCGGGGCACATGATGTAAAAAAAAATGTTGTCAAACATTTTGTCTCTGTTCACAGGTAACAAAATGTCACTTTTTATGAAATTACTTTTTTTCCGGATATATATACACATAAGTAAAGGTAGATATTTCATTTTAGAATATTTTATACAACAGTTACATTTTCTTTATATCAAAAGTATAATTATTAAATGTGCATTGCATGAATGACATGTTCCTTTTACTATTCGGTACAATAGTCGAATTTTCTGGTGTTGAAATTATATTTTTTTTCTGCAATGGACACAACTGCCGTTGATGCACCTGGTCGCAAATGGGGTGTTATTTCAGCACTACCGCACGTTCTAAACACTTTATTGGCAATTTCTGTCCCGTGTGCTACCAATTCATGAACATACCCTTGAGCGACCGTTGATGACTTCCAACCGCCATATTTCTTTAGTATCATCAGTCTACTATTTGAGCTACCTTATAAAATTTTTACCCACAACCTGATTAATACATTTTCCATTGTGATATGCACAAAATAGGTGATCCTTTGCTGCTGTTGGACGAAAGGCTATGTACAATCGGTAAAATTTAATATATTTTTCAGTAACTACAAATCTCCTGTTTACATCATTCTTTGTTTGCTTAATTTTCACAATTAATAACGCTCCGGAATCTTCAATAGCATCTAATGTTACCTGGCTGATTTCACAAATTCGACAAGCTCCTGCAATCGCAAATAAAACAATAACCTTGGTCATTAAATAAACTTCATCGGGAGTATTATTTAAAAAATCACTAATATCTGTAATCGTAAAAATAGCAGCTTTCTTGGGCGTGTAACCTTTCCCATTTTGTTACAGGAATATAATTACTTTGAAATATTTTGAAATGTCAACATTATTATTGGATTGTAACATACTTGTAATCATTGAATAATTCTTTGATGGCTTTTGTTGTTGTGACAATTTCGAAAAATAGGCCAATAGCACCGTCTCCGACAAAGAACTGCATGTCTTTTTCATCTTCCATTCCATAAATCTTGAATACTCGGTTTCGTAAATTTTGCGCGATTTAGCTGGCAATAGTTTTTGTGACGCTACTTTCGCTGCTTCTACCAATTCCGGTGGAGTGAGAGGAAACTCGACATCAGAGATTAAACCTTGAGCTAACATCTAATACTTTTTTCCCTTGTATAGTAAATAACTAGTTCTTTCCAGATTTGTCATTTGGTGTCTTGGTTTTTTTGTCGGCACGATGGCACACAAAAAAAATTTTAAACTAGTTATATCTTTCCTAAGAACAGTTTTTTCTAAACGTTTTTGTCCTCTTCATCAAATTTCGATTTTTCTTTGGGAATTAATTAAAAAAACAAAAATTAAACGAAAATCCCAAATGTCGGATTGATGTCCTTCATAATATCTTGAGATAACAAAATAATTAATTTTTATACAAATTTTTCTATGTAACAAAAATATTTTTTAGGTGGAATTATTGTTGGAATTCGTTGTTCCATTTATGTCCGATTCGCCCTACTTTCTAGCATCAAAAGGAAAAAGTGAAAAAGCTGAGCGCCATTTGCAAAGAGGATATGAAAATGTAGATAAGGAACTTGCAGCCATAACTATGGTCGTGGAACGCCAAAAATCCGAACGAGGTGGGTAATTAAAAATTCGTTTTAATTAATTTTTTTAGGCAATTAATTATAAAGGAACTATTTCATATCTAAATTATCATGCCTACTTAATATATGTGAAAGTTATAATTAAATAAGTGAAATTTCAATTGTACCGTTTCAGTTCAATATTTATATCAATTCTCGTATTTACGAAAAGTACTTGCTAGTCAGATATGTTCCCACTTGGAACAACAAGTTGTTAATCGAATAATCGGTATGTTGTCAAAAAATTACAATAATTTGAAGTTTCTATAATGAATGGTTGTTCTGACAGATTTTTTTTCTATAAATTGGAATTTTGATCCGTTTTTCTCCTTCTGCGGGGCAAAGTGGATAACTATGAGGGACAAAGGGAAATTAACATAAAAATTAATTTAAAAAAGCTTAAAATGTAATAATTATTCGATTTTAAACGTGTTATTGATGCGAGTCTTTTTTGATTCTTCACATTGTTGGCACATTGTAGATAATACTTGTCGCCTCTTCATAGCTTAAACAATTTGTTGTAACCAAAAACATTTAATATAATAAAGATACAGGATTGTTTTAATACTGTCAGAATGATACAAAGTTTTAAACAGAAATCAATTATGTCAAGTCTGCACTGAGGGTCCTAAATCTACCGCCTGCGCTTGAAACCAAAAGGTATAATATTAATTGTATTGAATGCAATAACACTATTACACTAAATATGGTTTATTTTTAAATTTTCTACTCGTAAAATTATTTATAGTTTCCCAACAACATCAAATTGCAATGTTTTAGGGAAATGACTGTGGCAACGCTGTATGACCCTTTTTATGGGTTATCGTACACATGACCCTGAAGTTTACGATTCTCATTCGTTTTATCTGCTGTCTTATTGGCTACTGCTTTTGTAATTGTTTGTGATCTATTGTGTTATTGGATTAATTTTTAGTATTTTTTCGAACTAAAACTATTTAGAGCTATTTATTAGCTATCTGCGATGGTTCGTCAGTGGGTGGCGTGTAAGAAATTCAACTATTCTAATTTTATTAATTAATTAAGAAACCACCACACAGTTAAATTGAAGGGTGATTAATATCTTTTATGTTTCATTTTATGGTATGTTTCTTGTGTGCTTGGGGTGACGTTGACAAACCCGAACAAACCCTTTTAGAGGCCGAAAGTGCTATGCGTTGGTAGCATTAAAATTACGCTGAATACAAGTTGGACGTTTTGTTTATTTATATGACAAAATCGGCATACAAACAAACCCGATCATTTTTCAATTTACGCTCGTATCTTTTAAACCAGCGATTGTTTTCAAGTTCTGCTTTTTATAATTCTTTTCTCCCAAATACATCTCATGACATCAGTTTTTGGATAAAATGTCAAAAATGTCAAATAAGTGTCAAAAATGGGATGTGATGTGATGAACGAACAGTAGAGCACATGTTTTGACCAAAGGTGGCTTGATGCGATAATGATATAACATGAATTTCACTTTGCTCTACTATCCCCTACATACCGAGGTGGGAAATATTTGATTACTATCGAAATCGCCGAGGTGAACTAAAAATCTCGAGACGAGAAATTTACTATAGATGTTTGAATACGATTTTATTTACAGCGTTCAAAGTTCAATAATTATAAAGAAATTAACGTATTTAAAATTTAAAAATTTCATACGTTAGGAGGTTTCTGCTGTGAAAAATTTCGAAATATGTTCGGGTTTGTTCACATTTTATCGGCGGAAAGGATTGTTTAATAAAAAGTCAATATTTTTTATTAATTCCTGATATATTTATTTAAATTAGTTACTGTGAACTTTTTAATAGTATACAGTGTGTTATGGAAATGACGTATTATATTTAAACCGGGCAAATCCTGAGATGAAAATAAATTGAAGAAAAATAACCATAAATGGCGCTTTGAATTATTAAGCGAGATTATACACTTCATATGAAATCTGAAAATTTACAGGGCCGCTACTGACGACGGTCGCAATCAATAAAATAAAAGGTCTGCAGTGTGAAACGACCTCAGCGCATTTCGGCCGGTGTTGTCATATCTACACGCCAAACTTTTTAGAAAAAAAAATATAATTTTAACAATTTTTCATTCTATCATTTATGAACAAATATGATTCCAGAAAACCGACGTTTTGCAAAACAAATAATAGTAATATCACACAAAAATTTCAAATTCGTCACAAGCACAGGAAAGTAAACAGATCGAACGTCATGACCTTTTAAATGGTTATCTTTCAAAACTCTTTAATAGATGAAATTTTGTTTAAGACACATGCTGCTCTATTACCTTTACTTATTTAAAAACAATTATTAGTTTCATAAAACTAAGTTTTAGGAAAAGACCTCTCACATAACCTCACAAATAGCAGCTATTCACATGGAAGATTACGCGGGAATGTAATTTTAATTAATTTTGGTCCTTTTTTTCTCGCTTAGATTTATTTGTTTAAGTAATTAAAAATAAATACGATTCCTTCAATTTAAAAATGACACACCCGACGAACGAACTGAAGGACACCTTCAAACTACTTGAAACAGAGTTTTTCCAAGCTTTAAATTATTGTACCGGCTGGATCGGCAAAATTGTACCGAATTTTATAGAAATGTACCAGCACGGTGCCTAAAAAAGGACACTACTTCACTGGACACTTTAAAAAAACTTAGAGTTCTAAGAAAAGAAAGGTCGTACCTTCACCAAGAAAGTGAACTTAAAAATAGGTTCACCTTCACCAAGAAAGTGAACTTAAAAAAAAGTCGTTACTTTCAACAGCCCTACATAACAAAAGAAATCCTTAGATGGAAAGTAGGTATGCCAAAAACGATTTGTAAAAAAAATTGATTTCACAAATCGATGGGAAATTGGACGCCATTTTTTCCATCGAATTTATAATAAATTACGAATGAAGTGAATTAAAATTATAGGATCCTTATACACGATCTCCGTTAGTGAAGGGGAGCATTAAAAATAAAATTATCCATTTCGCACAGAATAAAATGTAAAATTTGATGAAAATATTTAGAAGGTAACCTAACCAAACAAAAAACTGACAACAAAATGCATTCAGCAGAACTACAAATCAATGCGCATCGTGACGTCACCCATTAAAAATCGCTTATAAATCGATGGGTTCTGATGAATACAGCCTTTGTAAAATGTACCGAATTCGGTACAAAAATACGCCTGGAACACCCTTGTGTTCAAAATGATGAAATGACTCGGCTTACATCGAGTCGGTTCGATCGCCGTAGCGGGCTTGTCAGATATCTTGTCAGTTTCAGACGGACTGCGTCGGGACACGGTTGATCTTATTTTATAACCAATACACTCACGCACGTGTGTTTGTTAGAAAGTGCAATGAATTAGCGTGACAAGTGCCTATCTTCAAAAAAACTAATTTGACATATGTATGTGTTTCTTTAAGTGATTTATGGTAATTTGTTCAGTGTTTCATTATGTGTTCTGTGTCTCTGACGATATACAGGGTAATGTTCTGAGATTGGAAGAAAAACGCCGAAGGGGTTTTAGTGGGGTATATAACCACTAAAACTAAAAGCTGAAGATATCTGTGCCCTGGATGCCTTGCTAGTTCAGTGGCATCGATTTACTTTCTATTTAGATACTAAGGTAAGCTAAATAATTATTTTTAGAACAAACTAAAGTTTTACATTTTTACAGTTACAGTTTGGCAACATTGCGCGCAGTATGTGTTTGTGAAATAGGTCCGCAGGATAATATGATACAGTGCTGCGGGGTGACCTGTGGGTTTATGGGTGTGTTACTCTACTTTTAAAACATTCCATTTGAAAAAAATATATGTAGCGCTTCTCTAGGACACCCCAGGAGTCACCAATTTAAATATAATACGTCATTTCCATAACACCCTGTATATTGAATTATAACAAATTATTAAATAAATATTTTTACAACAGCTATATTATATAGGTACCTACTAATACTGTAAGTTTATATACTTTATGATTCTACAGGGTGTTCCTTGACGTTTTACTATTTCAGAGTGGGATTAATTAGCTAATTTAATTACAAAAGTTCATATGAACATACAGTGTGGCCTAGGCAAAGCGAACTTATTGGTGTAAATGACAAAAAATTTTGGAATTGTAATTTGACATTTGGGATCTAGGCCTGTTGGATTAGATAATAAAATTTAACATATTCTGATTTTTAATAAATCAAGCTTGGCTTAACCGGAGCATTATTTCTATTTTCCGTCTAGGTAAAGTGCCTCTTCTTCACAAGATATCGAAAAATTTTATAAAGAAATTAGTTAGTTTTTTCATTTTATACGATACTTTCCCTAGTTAGGAATTTCTAATTTCTTCAATTTCCCCATCGTTTGTCCTATCAGCCCAGAAAATAAAATTTGGTCGTCTAATGTTATTTCCGAATAATCTTTTCTAAAAAATATATTCAATACCATTTTTTCTGGTTATAGGTTCAAAAAAATGGAAAAGATGTATGTAGGCTATTGGTTGTTAAATTCGGTACGCTTGTATGATTTTGAATTCCGATCAATATTTCTCAATACAATTTTTCGATATTCTGTGAAGAACATGCATAGATCCCAAATGGTCAAATTTCCATTCGAAAATTTTTTGTGCGCCACAGATATTTTTCCATATGGATATTTTTCCAATTAGCCTTGTCAATTCTACATGAAAACGGTATCTTGCGTTTTTTATCGTCAGAGGCACCGTTCTTGATTAAAACAATTAAATTCAAATTGAATGGTGGTCATTTCCAATAATTTGTATACAACAAATTGTATCATTTTGTACGTAATAATGAATTTCAATTTGAATTTAACGAAAAATTATCGTTACCATAAAATATTATCACGTCATTAAGGATCACCCTGTATAATGTAATAAACTCCTGCAGTCATAAAAAGCGGGCGAGCGTACCGATAATGTTTAATTGAAAATTTAAAATAATCATTGATTTTATACTTAAATACAAAGGCGACAAAAAATAAATAATCTTGTTTTATTTTTAATAATTTCTATGGTTATAGATATATTTAGTTAACATATCATATTATTATAACAGCACACATTGATCTTATAATTTAAAAAATATGTCTTCGTTAGCACGCTGCTGTACCTTAAATCCATGGATTGGAGCTGCCAGCGAAATTTTATTCAAGTTTTTTTTAATCTTAGAATCTGCAAAAATACATAATATTGTTTTAATATAGCTTGGAATAACAGAGAAGAATAGTTATTTATGTATCAAGGGTACTAAGTAGATGATTATGCCCTGAGGGAGACAGTCTTACAAAGCCGAGGGCTTCTGGCCCGAGGGTTCGTAAGTCGCCCGAGGGTATATATCTCTTAGTACCCATAGTGCATACAAACTTTTATGTCATACCAGTTCATTTTTGAATAATAATATTTTTTAAAAATTTAATTTGATTTACCAATTTTTTATATTTACACGCGACATTAACTTGACATTATTATAGCTTGTGTTTTTGTTGCTAGGGAGATAAGTATTCAAATATTTAATGTGTCAAAGTCAAAAATAAAAAATGGAAGTTTTAGTTTTGAAATCCCCGACAGACAAAATTGAAAAACAGGCTGAAAAGGCAACGCAAAACCTACAGACAATGCCGCTGTACGTTACAACCTGTTGGAAAAAACACATTTGTGAAAATTCCCTGTATTATTGAGAAATATTTGGGTTTGAACAACCCCGAAAAGTACACTGGTCATTGTTTACGTCGAACGTCGGCAACTCTTTTAGCAGAAGCTAGAGCAAGTATGACTACGCTGAAGCGCCATGGTGGATGGGAGAGTACCACAGTTGCTGATGGATATTTAGAGGCTAGCATATCCTCAAAAAATGAGCTTCCAAGGATGTTGGCAGGCGTACCATCTGGATCTCGCATTACAGAAACTAGAGACCCAGACAATGAATCATGCAACCAGCAACAACCTTTGCTTCAGGAAATCAGCGGAACCTTTCAGAATTGCTAGTTCTATGTAAATACAGTCAAATAATATATAAACGTAAATTTATATTTTGTTATTTTGTTAATAAAGAATAAGTTAATGGAAAACTGTTCTTTGCGTCTTAGTGCCAGCGCGGCCATAATGTGTATTTTATGCCCGCATGGGTATAAAGTAATCCATCCAAGGTATAAAAACACAATAATTAAATCGTTATTTATGTTATGTTATTACCAGTGCAATAACATATCATAAATAACGATTTAATTTAATTTACGAACTACCAAATACTTAAAATCCCCAACTTAGTAACTTCTGTTTGCCGTATTGTCTGGCTATCGGCCAGAATGAGATTATAAACGATCTGATGTAAACTCAGACTTAATGAAAATATATAGAGCCATTTACATTTGGCATTGATGAACATATTGCGGACACAATATACAGATTTGGCAAACAACTACCACAATCGGATGTCTTACGGACAAGAAAGAGAACGTAATATTCCAGCTATAAATTAAAGAAAGAGAAGGAAAATTCTACATCGCAACTTAAAGCGCATTGATTTCTCCTTTTACCTGCAGCCGACATGAGGCGTCGCAGTTATGTGCTGTGTTACCCGTGGGAAAGGAAAAGAAATGCAAACAGAGTCAAAATCATACTATTATTTACCTTTGTGAAATATGCAAGGTGCATTTTCATCCTGGCTATTTTAAAAACTATCATACTAGGAATCAAAATAAGTATGTTAGATTTAGTTGGTCATTTTTTGGGTTATTCTTTTATAAACCGCACACATTTTACAATCGTCCGAACCTTTTTCTACAACTTATGTACCATCGTGCCGATAAAAAACTAGGACAGCAAAATTTCTTATTTTCTCCTTGGCGATACATAAATAAATATATTAGGAATTATTTGCTGTCGAGTCTGGTACCATTAAAATGTAATAGTCAAATTTTACATGTCAACATAGATTGTCACTTTACCATTAACTTATAAAGTATATTTTTTTAAATATGCCACAATTAACCCCCCCCACAAAAGGCTATTATCTACAATCGGTTACGAGATGGTGTTTTTATTAAGAATATTGCAGGCGAACTGGGAGTAAACAGAAATACCGTGTTGTTGGCAAAACAAAAAATGGCAAGGCAGCGAACTATTATTAGGAGTAGCTTCAGGTTCCCCTAGAACAGGGGTCGGCAACCTTTTGAGACGGAAGAGGCAAAAGTTATAATTTACACAATTTCTCAGTTTTTAAAGAGCCATTAACAGCCGCAATCTGATATCGAAAGAGACACAACTTGACATCGAAAGAGCCGTATGTTATCGACCCCTGGTCACAGCCAAAGCACTGGTGAAGACGCCAAATTGCCTTGCGTCGAAAACGAATTAAAACCTACATAGAAACATCCGACGACGGCGTCATGGAGTGCGGTGAAAAGCGAGTACAAGTGGCTGAGAGATAGAATCGGTGCCTAATCCTCGTTAATCGATTCAGAACGAATTTTTAATGTTTTTTTTCGATACAATAAATAATATTTGCGTATGGCACTAAAGAGCCGCAGCTTCACATCCAAAGGAATGTTCTATGACTACATATTAAAAAAAACAATTGTTGCTACGACAAATTTTGTGTTTGTATATTTTTTTTACTTTGTGTTAAATTTCTTTTAGTTTTATTTTCATTTTTTGGCGACATTAAATATACCTAGTTTAAAAAAAACATTTGACTTTTTCTTAATAAAAAATGCGTAATACATTTAGTTCCTCCATATACACTTCCGCTTAACTTTATAAAACAAGTAACATATTTTGATGACACCTCGTATCTCAAAATACAAACGTTAAATTATGTAACCTATAGGTTACTTTTTAAAAGTTAGGGGTTTTTACCTTTACCGCTGTCGAGCAGCTGCTATAGTCTATGAGATATGTATTTCCGTTCCTAGTTTTGAGATTTTGTTGTCCTAGTTTTTATCGACACGATGGTACATACAATTTTTGCTAATTTGCTGGATTTTCTCCAATCTTCTCATACTTGAAATTTAATATCTCGAGTTGTACCGATAGTATCAACGTCGATCATTTTTATTTAACACTTTATTTTGTTACCTCTCGAAGTGTATTAAAAAAAATTGGCATTGTGAACAAATGCAAAATAATAACAATTTAATTGTTTAAATAGTTTTAAGATGCTCGCCGCCCACCTTAAATTAATTTTAAAAAATACCGTTTTGATCTTAGCCTCTTATCTGCAAAACCCATTTTATGAAAAAGTGGCACCTTTATTAGAGCGGTAGTTAGTAAATGTTTTCGATCGCAAGTCACGCATCGCGCAAGATCGAAAATATTTAATAACCGAGGTGTAACTTTTATAACTAACTAAAATGGGGTTTGCAGGTAAGAGGATAAAGAGCAAAATGGTATTTTTTTTAAATTATCACAATGACAATTTTATTAATGCACTTCGAAAGCTAACGTAACAAAATGTTAAATAAAGAATGATCAACATTGATACGATCAGTACAACTGGAGATATTAAATTTCAATTTCAAGAATGTGAAGATTGGAGAAATACAGCAAATTATCCGTCTCATGTGTGAATAATAAAAAAATATTTTTTTCAGCAAAATCCTGAAATACGTGTCAAACCCAACTGTATCTGCGGACTAACTATATTTTTTTGTAATATAGGATAAGAGAACAGCTAAAAATAGGCAGATTTTTAGCGGGTTTAATCATCTTAAAGCCACTGGTATTTTTTGTTAGTAACAAACATTAGATACGAATATACGAACCTCATTTTCTAAACTTGTCTTCGCTTCTTCCAATCCAATAATAGGATCTTTCTCTTCAGTTTTTAGATCGTGCTCTAATGATTCATTCTATAATAAAAATAACTTAATTTTTACAAGTCTAAATTTCCTAATTAGGATTCAATTAATAAACTAAAGTCTTCTAAAGAATATAACTAAGCTGAACTAAAACAACTACACAGAAAAAATACTATAAAATATAGTATTTATTACATTTTTTATTAGTAATCTGTACCAAAATAATATTGTAAATATAATTTCTAAAAAAGTATAGTTAGAATTTCAAATAAATTTAGTATAATCCAGTAAATACTAAAATATATAGTAAATTTATTATAATAAAAATTTTATTGAACGATTTCCTATAAAATATTGTAATAATTACAATTTTCATTATTAATCCGTACCAAAATAATATTGTAAACATAATTTACAAAAAACTATACTTAGTTATTTATTATTAGGATTACTGATAAATTTAGCAAAATCAACTAAAATATATTATAAATATTACAACGAATTTAAGTGTTAAATTTAAGTTATTTAAAACTCCAGTAGGTAAATATTTTTATATGTATGGTACATTCTTTTATTGTAAAAATTACCAAGTGTAAATAAAGTGTTGTAAAAATGCTTTTTAAAAGAATGAAGAGCTTATAGTACGGCAGCCCGTTACCAGGATTTCAGACTGATGACGACCTAAAGTCTTTTGAGTTTTTTTGGTGATTTAATAAGGAGTTGAGCAGAAATATAAGAAGAACGGACATTGGCAACGTTGCGAAATCACTGAGAATCATCTTTACATATTTAAAAAAAAGTAATAGTTATCGCTCCTCGTCCGTTCTTTTTATTTTTTGACTCAGAGTGATGTATTTGAGGAGATGAAAATCGTAACTGACATTTTCCGTGCGGTAAATAGTTTTGGTTTGAGAAAAATCGAAATTTGTTTACAGCGGAGAATTCAACTTATCACGCCTCGTCCGTTTTACTTGTCGGATGTTATTTTTCGTTATTCGTGAGAGAAAAACTGAGAACGGACACTTTCATCGACGCGCAACCGCAGTGTTGGATCTTAGGTATGTCATTTTTTTAACGCTGTTCGAGCTATCGCGCCTCGCCCGTTTTCAAGCAGAAATCGTGTATTGTGACTCGGAAAATGGGGGAAAAATATGAACTGATATTTTTGCACACGCATTTTTTAGCAAACCCGTTTTCAGTCAACACAGCATGTATCAATAATAATGTAATATTATTGGGACATAGCTGATGCTAAGTTGTTATAGACAACCAAGCAACACAGCAAGCGGTCCCTTGCACGCGCCGTGTACCGCGATCATGAATAATACAGATACGAGATACGACTCCGCTGCGCTCTATGTAGCTGCGCAACACGGAAAATATCCGTTCGACTCGATTTACTATTTTTTAGACTATCAACAATTTAAAAAAAAATGACCCTTGACTTTTTGATAACCATCTTCTTTACATCTTTTATTTAAATTATGGAATCTTTGCAACACTCAAAACGTCCGTTGTCGATGAATTCACGTTTTTTTTATATTTTTAATATGATTTCATCAAGAACGGACAACGTGTAGTAACAAAAAGACGATCTGCTTCCTTACGGAATGAAATCACTCTGACGGGTAAGCGCAGCGTTGCCGAACTTTTTCGCTCGAGTAAAACTTTCTTATTTTTTATTAATCTAGCGATTAGTCATTGACTAGATGAAGGCGTGATAACAGGACATTTTGGCAACGGGCTGCCGTACTATTAAATCAGACGCAACGGTTCAAACAGATCGCGTATTTAGTTAGAAGAACAGGTCCGAGAAGTTGCAATAAATTCAAGAGATACTCCTCATTTTATAATATCTTCGCTGTCGTCAAATTTGTCAAGTAGCGTATCAAACAAAATACCCGTAGTCAAAAACCTGAAAAGAACAATTCGTAACATAAGATCTAGATCTGAAGCTGCTCCCACCAATCCCCTTCGTAGAGAAACCTACCTGAGGAATACAAGAAAACATTAAATGGATAAGTTAGGACTAAATTAATAAACTAAAGTCTAGTAAAGAATGGAGAAGATAACTAAGCTGAGCGAAAACAACACACTGAAAAAAGACTAAAGTACATTTTTTATTCGTCTTTAACATTGTATTATTTTGTCTTAAAAAGACATATCCTATTTTCCAATAACTGTCAAATCAAAAGAAGATTTGCCAGTTATTGGTGTAAAGTGGCCTCGTGGTTAAACGTACTAGTTGTGACAAATGTAAACTTGATAGTTTAAAAATTAACCGCAAGATGTTGAAAATAAGAAAGAGAACAAATTTTAAGCTTGACAGTCTGTAACCCGAAAAGTATTGAATTTTCGACTTTTTGTTGTTACCTTTATTTTAATATGTAAAATTACTTCTCCAAGTATCCTGAAGCATTATCCGAACACTCTGTATAGTTCATCCAAATGACTCGTCAACATTTTGCGACTTCGGCAGGAATCCAATATGACAGACTTCTCATGTTGGATTCCTGCAGAAATTCGATCGCAGTTGGTATAGCGGGCGTATGTCAAACGAAAGCTTCCGGGTTCGATTCCCAGCATAAGCAAATTTTCAATTTGAAAAACATCGTCTGCACGTAATATTGCACCATAATATAAAAAAATACATTATACAGGGTGTTATGGAAATGACGTATTATATTTAAATCGGCAATTCCTGAGATGAAAACAAATTGAAGAAAAATATCCAAAAATGGCGCTTTAATTTAATATGCCCTGTACATGACCTTATGTCAAACCAAAAATGACCATGTGATGCCCCTGTCAGGCACAAAGCAACATATGTCAACAGTGTTGTCATATCTTCAGGGTAAACTCTTTAGAAAGTCAATAACCGTTTGACAGATTGCAAGTTGTTTATTTTTCAGGGTACATTATTATAAACTTTTACGTTCAGTTCAGTTCGCTAGGAAACAATCTCTGATTTATAAACTTGAGCTGACTCGAACGAACCGCCGCGGAGTTTTTAAATGGTCAGGTATGTTCTCATTTGTTCAATTCGAACGACACCCGTCAGATCTGGACAACTTGAAAGTTTATAAATGCCACTTACCCTTTAGAAAAACCAACTTAATTTATAAAAAACACCAAGTACTCACATTAGAAAATTACATAGTTTTCGCGTCACAACACATCTAAGTACCATTCAATCTGAATTAGTATTTTAAAGTGCTACTGTGTAGACAAAAGTACGACCTAATTGTCTAAATAACACGTTGGTTCCGTCGATCAATATTGAACTGCTGGACTGGGGCACTGCCGTCGCGAAAGGAACAAATAACTTAATAATTTAAACTCGGGTTTAAGTATTAACATACAATTTAACACACAAATCTGCTTGAAACAGCAGTATGAAATCGGCTGGCTAATTTTGGAGGAACAGCTGATCAGCAGAAACGGTTGCATATTCTTTTTTACTCGACTGGGGGTTATACTTAAAAATACAGCGTTGCCACACTTTCGATGTTTTATAAGGTTATATTCATAAAATGAAGAATTTCCTTCTGTAATACTTTTCTTTATAATGATAGTCTCGGAAATGGCAACCGCGCTGTTTGGACGAGACTATTTATTTTAAAGGGATGGAAGGGTCTATCAATATAATTATTTTATCATTCTTCTTCAGTAAAGGATTAATAAATTTGATTAGGCCATTAGAAATTAGCGTTTTTATTATTTCTGAATTTCTATTGCGAAATAATTTGTATCCTATAATGCTGTTGTTTTATGTGTACGGTAGGTTATTGTAAAGTGTAATTATGCGTTAGCATTTATTGCTTTTGTGTAATCTAATAAGTGCATATAAAAAAAAAATAATTGAAAACTCGTGGGTGTCTGTGTGTTTCTTTAAGTGATTTAGTGCAAATGTTCCGAGAGATTGGAAATAAGAGGCCGAATGGAGTTTAGTGGGTATAAGCTTATTCTGCAGTTCCACATTATCATCAGTGTACGTGATGAGCATAAAGCTTTTCCCATAGAAAAAGAAACAAAAACATGAAGATGTCTCTGTGCCCTGGATTACTTGCTAGTGTACTGGCACCTGGATTCACTTCTATTTGGATACTAGGTAAACTAAATATTATTTTTATAAGAATCTAAAGTTATTTCCTATACAGTTGTCAACATTGGGCTTGAACATCTGTTGATTACACAGCTTGGCAATGTAATATGTTCATATATGAATGTGCCGAGGAGTTGTGTGTGGGTTTAGGGGTGAATTACCCCACTTTTTAAACGTTCGATTTAAAAAAAAATATGTAGCGCTTCTCTAGGACACCCCAGGAGTCACCCATTTAAATATAATACGTCATTGCCATAACACCCTGTATTTAAAAAAATAAAATAATTCTCACCATTTCTATCAGTTCCTTTATTTTTTCCTCAATTCTGGCTATTGATAAATCTTTATCTTCTATATTATTTTGTATCGTTACTAGCCCATGAGACATTTTCTCACACAATTTTTTGTATTTTTCTCTTAGGGTGCCTATTTGCTGATTAGTTTCAAACTCCCTTAGCCACATACTTCTTCTGACTTCGTGTAGGTTAACTTTTATTTCTTCATTTGATCGGATCTTTCTTTCGCAATCTTCTTTTTGATATGCCAGTTTTTTGAGCTAAGGTATAAATTAAGAAATGAACAGTCGTATTCCCTACCGAACATAATCACTAAAAAGGTTTATATTCAGTAAGTTTACTTACTTTTCGATGGATATTTGTAACGAGATATATACTCCCCGACAATAAGTTCCGGACAAAGTGATGTTAATCAGGTTTATAGTTCTGTAACTTTTTAAATTGTCTTCCGATCTTGGTAAAATGATTAGCAAAGTCTAGACTTGTGTCTAGGAATGTTAGCCTAGCCTTTTATATGTCCGGTTTTCCCTACGTCTGGAAACCCCAGTAGTGCTTTAAAAGTATCCCACGTCACATAGTAGTTATAAGAATTGTGAATAAAATAGAAAAATTGCAATACTTTTTATAAAGATTTGTATCTTCTTTTAATAAGCAGATAATGACTTGAAACAAAAATATTGTATTTAAAGCAGTATTAGAGGCGGCAATAAAAATTTCCGGTGCAATGGCAATTATAATTGCACGAATTCATGCGCAGTAAACCGTTCTC
This sequence comes from Barypeithes pellucidus, assembly GCA_963991005.1. Lineage (NCBI taxonomy): Eukaryota > Metazoa > Arthropoda > Insecta > Coleoptera > Curculionidae > Barypeithes > Barypeithes pellucidus. The sequence goes on from OZ022562.1 coordinate 28,583,003, forward strand.
TCTCTCGATCAGCTGGCGCATTGCCAACAATCAGAACAGCAGTTGGTAGTGTCGAAATCCCCAGGATACCCCCAGAATTAGAGATTTGCAAAGATGTTCGATGTGATTAGCAGTTAAAGCAGCTACTGCTACTTACAAATGACAGTTCAAAAAAGTTGCTACGAATTAGCAATAGATATGCTTAATAAAGAATGTGAACTGTTAATTTAAGTACCAGTTAGTTTAAATAGCCATTAGCTGTTCATAGGTGCTTTGATAACTAATAAACATTTAAAAATAACAGAATAATCCATCTCTACCTAAACTTGCACCGGCAATGGCAATGTCGCGTGCCCCATTTCTGGCAATGCGAGATCGCTGATCGAGAACGGTGTCTGCGCATCAATCCGTGCAATTTAAATTGAAAGAAGACTAGAATTGCCGACTGTAATACGGATTCCATTCTCGCGTTGCGCCGGCAATGCGAGCAGTATTGGGCCAGCTTATCGAGGAAGGTGTACTGCGCATGAGTCCTTGCAATTATAATTGCCATTGCTGGCGCAAGAGACAAAAATTGCCGATTCTAATACGGCTTTAAGAAAATATCACTCTTCACAACAAAATGTAATAAAGCTAAATTCCACCGCTCAATTTTTCCACAGCTGTATAAAAGTCAAGTCATGAGCATTTTTTGAAAACTTTTAATTCATAATTATGAAGGAAAAGAACAAATAATTTAACTATAATATAATACTTGGTTTGCTTATTCTTACATTTGTTAATTTATAAACCACAAATTGTCAATTTAGGATGATTTTAAATTTAATTCTCTTTAGTATAGTTGTTGCAGAATTATACCGTTGACTCTTACTGCCATAAATAAACTACCTGATTAAACCCTATTATATACGCCTCAACCTCTTCAAAGCTCAATAAATGGGATCAGGGCCGGCTTGAAAATGTATACCACACCACATGATTTATTTTTATAATTTAAAATAAATAGATAGGTATTTTTAGTTTTAGGTACCTATAATAAATGTAAAATAATGATAACAATTAATGATAATTGAATATAATATAATTTAAAAGTATAACTATTAGGATAACAAGTACAATAAAAATTAATTAAATTCTAAGAAACTATTGATAGTTGATTCAAAATTTAACTCTGTATCACTATCACTATCTTCATCTAAGCCTAAACTTATAATTAAGGGTTGAACATTTGTAATCATACAATTGTAAGAATTTTCCACCTTAAGTACATGCTGTACACAGTTTTTCCAGCTGTCTGCAGAAATTTTTCTTAATTCGTTTTTAATTAATTCTACTACAGATGTATTTAATGTAGGAGAAATATTATTTCTCCTAATATTGGATTTTAATTGGTGCCATATTAGCTCAATACAATTGAATATACAATATTACGGAGGAAGACGCAACACTGTATGTCCATTTTCTGCTGCAAGTTTGTCACACTCGTATTCCTTATTTATTTTAAAAGCTTTTAATACTTCTAGCAGTTCTCGTTCTTTGTAAGTTTCTTCAAAATATAAATCATTTCCAATCATAGAATTTTGAATTTCTGCTTTTGTATTATTAGAATTGGGAATGATTTTTGCTTGCCGACTATGATAACTAGCATTGTCCATTACAATGAGGCTATTTTCAGGTATATTTTTAAGGGTTTGTTCGGGTTTGTTCGTCGGTATCTTGATGGTAATCTAAAGAAGAATCTGCTATGTTTTTAGCTGAAAGCAACAGACAATTTGGAACAAATCTGTTCTCTGAACCAGAATGTAATATTGTGATTCTTTTGCCTTTATTTGATGGTGCCTTGGTTTGGCATTTTTTGGAAGAATCATCCCAACCTTTTCTTGGAGTGTCATGGGTTTGTTCGGGTTTGTTCGTCAGGGTAAATAATTGGACGATCTTCTTCTCTAAATTGTTTAACGGCTGTTAAATATTTAAGTCTCCATTCCCGTAAACGTTGTGATTCCATTAATGTTTATCTTTTATCAATGTTTCGGTATTTAAAACCCATTTTACGCAATATTTTCCTAAGACTTGAAAGGCTACAAGAGATATTTGTTTCGTCTTTAATCAGCCACTCTTTGAGGGAAATCAAAGTGGGTACAGTTTGTGCCTCATACATTTGGTAAATCTTTCTTCTTAATAAATCCATATCATTTTCGTCAATGCTTCAAAATGTGCCAGAATCACTCCGATTTTTTCTAGGATTAACAGGTTTAAGTACTATGTCTCTTACCGAAGATAAAGGAGTTTTTGTCAAAGTAGACGTCTCTGCTAAAGCATCCATCGAATTAAAACTTCTACTCAACAACGATTGATACACATTTTTAATTATTAGTTTGGCATCGGTAGATGAATGCTTTCTTTTAAAAATGACACTTGAAGATGCCCCCCTATCAGCACAATTCCAAGGACGCCACATTCTACTACTAATAAGCCTAACTAAAAATTACTCGCCGGAAAACCACTAAAGATTAAAATTATTAAAAATCACTTTGTATTTATATATGCATCAGGCATAGGTATAAATTGAATTTGTATACCTGGTCCGGCTCAGCTCGAAAAGGTTTTAAAATTTGGGATTTCCTTATTTATTTTATGGTCGAAGGGATAATGAGGTTTTATTGCAGTCAAAAGATCAACGGTATAATTCTGCAAATACTATAAATGACGCGGTAAAAGTTTTATAATAGAAACAGTTTAAATCAGAACTTCTAATAAGAAAGGAACAAGCATCACAATGTGCTTTAATGTTTTAAAGCTGTTTTTTTAGTGTACATTATGTTTTAAATTAAACACGGAATTATATATCAGAACCGATTAAAGCATTGTCCTGAAAATTACATACTGATATAAAATATAGGAATATTATATTTTACCTGATGTCTTAAATGATCGATTTCATTTTGAAGTTCGACAGTGTTAGTTATAATTCTTTCTTCTTCTTCCAAAATCCTTTCGTTGACTTTATCCTTTTTACCCAAAGAGTTTTTCTTTGTACTCTCTCCGGACCGATTATAAACGGACTCCTTTGCGTCTCTAATCTAAACAAATAGTTTTAAAATACACTTTAAAGAAATTAATTACAGCTATATGTTAAATACATTATATTCCATATTACATAGACATTATAAATACATCATTATTGATTGATATTTATGAGTATTTTATTAGGTTTATCAAGCAAACCTACAACAAAATAATAATAAACATAAATCGTTTGCGTTGTATTTAAAATAAAACTGTTTTATATTGTATTGAGCGACAATTGGGTAATTAATTTTGTTATACTAAAAACAGTGGCAGCTACAGGAAGTAGGAGACGTACCATTTCCTTGCCTTATGCGTAAACTATATTGACGCGTAACGATATTTTGATGTGTATTTAAGAATATAGATTATAATGTGTTATTTACTTAATTAATTAAAACTATTAGTGTTAATTTGTTTATTTTTTTTAGTAGACAATTATTGGATGTTCCTGTATATTTTCGCCACTGACTAGAAATTGTCAGTCGCTTTTCAGAAATTATCTCCAAAAGCAATTGGAAAAAATATTTTTGTTCATTTTTGATATCCTATATCATTTAATATAAAACAATGTACCGGTACTCATAATATCGTTACTTTACATAACGTCTCAGGGGCCCCGAACCGGCCTTTGGGATATCGAAACAGGCAACAAAATCAACATTATATGGATGGTCGAAAAAACAACACCTATCTCGATGACAAAGGTTACCTGGTCAAATACACGCACGGGCCGTAATTGGCCATCGAAAATACTATCGAATGGGATGCCAACCCTGACGCGGCCCCAGCTGAAACAGGTGATGGGTCTGCTAACAGGCCACTGCCACCTGCGAAAACACCTTCAACAGATAGGTATAAACAACGGTTCCATTGAATGCAGACTCTGCGGCGAAGAGGATGAAACCGACTCACATATAATATATCGCTGCGTAGCGCTGTCTCGTAGAAGACAAAATATCTTCGGGAACGTACAACGTGGTGACAACCTCCCACATGACAAGCTTGGTAGAAGGTTACTGGATCTCATAGAAGGAACAATCACATCTTCTAACAAGATCGGGGTACACAATAAGCCGAAAGGCTGCAGTGATTTGAAGTTCGGGCCTGTAAACCGACTCCCGCCTTTAACCAATCAACCAACCAACCCACACTATTAGAAGTATCAGAAGAATAATCGATAATATTTGGTTAAGGGTATTATTAACATAAAATGCTGGACTAATGGCGAGTGTAATTGTTAATAATAATAATTATATGATGCAGAAAACTACACCGAAATAATTTTATTAAAGTACTATTAAATTTAACCATCCACTATCGGGCAAGGTAAACCAAAAATATTAGGGTCAATATATATATACAAATATATTTCCTAAATATCCGATAATTCAAGTTGTTACTAAAATTAGCAAATGTTTTCCATTTACTCTTTAATATGTACCTGTAGCGAAAAAAGAATTTTGCAAATAACTTGTGATATGATAAATTTTATGATATTTCACTATTTGCTCTGATTGTCAGTTTATTCAATTGGTAATTACAAAAATATAAATACTTTGAGTTCTTCCTCTTCGTACCTCCTTAATTAAAATAATCTTTTGTCAATTATCATTTAATTTTTGTTCGTGAAAATTCCTTGTCGACAAACCGTTGTAACCTAAATTATTTTTGAAAAAAAAACATATTTTTCAAAGGAGAATTATAAAGTAAAATGAGTTTTATGGAAGTAGCAAAATATTTAATTAAAATTTTCGACGCGCATTCAAGCGAACTGAATCTAAAAGTTATATTTAGTCCCGCTGCATATCTATTTAAGGAAAAGAGATAATGATTTTACTTGAGGAATATCACAAAGATTTTAAGAAGTTGTACTATTGTCAATGAAAAATAATGCAAAATTAAATTCCTTAAGATAAGTAGCACCAAGTAACTAAATATCTTTACTTTTACTTATTATTAATCAGTGTAAGCAAAGGAATGAATAATAATATAGAAAACCCAACGATAAGAATAAGGGGCAGATATTTTATGAATATACAATTATTAATAATGACATTATTAGGTATATGTGGCATAATTTAATGAAACTCTTAAATGTCTCCGATTTAGTTTTTTTTTTCATTGTTTGATCAATATCCTGGAATACTAATTGTTGTGCTTAAAAGTTTTTAAAAACATTCACTGTTTTCTAACGGTAGCTGCTGATTTTCTAAAAATTGAATACTCTGACTTTAAATTTAAAATACCTTTTAATGAATGCAAATTGTGTGCAAGTTCGAGTATTTTTAAAACTTCCTGACATATTGATTTGCTTCCTGTAAATTGATATTGTATTAAGCTTCTAAATTCTCTAAATTTATTGGCATGTAGCCAAGTTCCCCATCATAAATATTTTCTTGTTATATTTTACTAATTTGTTGACCAACGGATAAATGCAAGCTTATATAACGCGATAAAAGGACACCTCGTAACTAATTAAACATTACAGGCATAGCATAGCTCAAAGCGAAAAACCTGGGAATTACCTACGAATATACGGATTCTTCGGAGGATCACGCGATGCCTTGCGCCGTTGCCGGATATTATATAACCCCTTTTCCCTTTTAATATTTTGTATTATTTTAAAAAATGATATACAGGGTGTTATAGAAATGACTTATTATATTTAAACCGGCAAATCCTGAGATGAAAATAAATTGAAGAAAAATAACCATAAATGGCGTTTTGAATTATTAAGCGAAATATACACTTTTTATGAAATCTCAAAATTTACGTGGCCGATCTAGAGGACCTTCGCAATCAATAGTTTATTGAGGTAGTCTCGAGGTTCAAAAGAGGTTAGAGCATTATAGGCGGTGTTGTCATATTGCAACAGAATTGTAAACGCACTTCACTTTTGACAACAAGATGTCTTTGACGTCTTATCACTTCTTTTTCAAAGAAAAAAAACTACAATTTTAAGGTACATACTCTTTTACCTTCGATCTAATTTTAAAAAATCCGTTTTATAATTAAATTCCATAAAAAATAAAACACAAAAAGTATGTTTTCCAACAGAACCAACAGTAGATAATATCACACAAATTTAAAATCTCATCACAGTATTTATTAATATGAATTATTTCACAACACAAAAAAAATCGGGTAATGCTACAACTAACAAAACGTTTAAAATTCGTATACGTCAAGTACGTGGAACCCTCGACAGCGTTATTCCACCCCCGAGCCTCGAGACATACTGAAGCAACGATAGAGGCGCGCGGCCAGTATTCAATCAAGCAAGAGCGAGACACGCGGTGTGATCTGATATTACTGTTAGTATACTCTAGTGACCCACATTGTTGCTAAGTGAATCCAGATGGAACGACGCTACAGTATGTGGGTAAAAAGGCGACCTTCGTATTTAGATATTCGATTTAAAAAAAAGTATGTAGGCTTTCTCTAGGACATCCAAGGAGTCACCCATTTAAATATAATGATTCATTTCCATAACACCCTGTATATTATTAATAGTTACTAATTCTACGTAGAAAAGTTAAAATAAGCACGAAGGGAGAAAAAAAGCATAAAACTGCAAAAGAAAAAACAACAAATCTCACTACACCTCATGGTTGCTTATAAAATTCAGCAATAAGCAAACGCTTAAAATCCGATCTCTACTTATCATTATTGCCATCATCACAGTCATTTATTAATGTCCCTTACATAATCGTTTATTATGTCATTTCTTTATCAGCATTATTAATGATCATATTATACAGTCTGCTTTTCACCTTCTTGTAAAATGAATCGAATTTGTCCAGAACTAAGAACATGCATATTTTACAACACAAATGTTTACATACCAATTTCTTTTCCTCTAACTCGTCTTTAATAATAGCTATCTCTCTTTTAAGCTTGTCAAATTCTAAGATTTCATCTGCTTCTCGTAATCTACAAAAAAAAATAATGTTTTAGAGACTATGTAAATAATAATACAACATCTAGAGATATTTACGAAATTTTTATTTTACCATGGCAATGTCCACACGATACACAGCATCGTTTTCGGATGGTGAAAAGGACGTAATTAAAATAAAAACAGTTCATATCCAAAATGAAACCTAATCGAAATGGAACCACATAAACTGCCCTATTATAAGAGCAGGTAGTATAGACATATGAAAATATACATACATAATTCCTAAACTGAACTGCACAAACGTTAAAGAGAGGCAGGAAAAAGTTAGAAATATACAAAACACTGCGATGACTAAACTAAACAACTAAACAATAATTTGTTACACTAGATGCAACCTTGATGGACCGTGAGTACGTAAGTGTCTATGATATTTCTAGAGTCTTAATGCAAGTGGGACACAGTTTCTCTCTAAGTTAATATTATAGGTTTGAACCATTTCTGTATTTTCTTTTCGTTTGTAGCGTTATATGTTGCTCCATATTATTATACGAGTTTCATGAAAATGGTCGTTATTTCACATTGTGAAAGAATTCTTTAAAACTGTGACAGAATGAAAAAGTTTTAAAATTATACAAGGTGTGTTAAAGATTTTCACGTTTTTAATAATTTGTCAAGGTTAATGCCTTAAATAGGTGACAACTAGACTAGATAGACAAATGTCAGAACTCTGTGTTTACAAAACAAATCTGCTTCTTACCTACTAGATCTTTTCTTTGTTAATACCTAATTTCATAACAGAGTGCAAATGAATGAATTTAATTTTTTTATACGAAAACTGTACGCCAAACGTCAAAAAAATCAAGAGACGACATTTGCTCATCAAGGAAAGAGAATTTCAGAAGTAATTTTTATTTAAAAAATGAAGAGGCGTACCATTCTTTTCTTCAAAAATACCGAGGGCAATTCCTGCACGAACGCTAACGGTCGGAATAAAAAAATATAATGTATATCATAAAATCCCTCATGATGAATAGAAACTGTGTACCAAATTTCACAAAAATATCTATAGCAGTATCACAGATACCAGAACACCTTCAACGGATAGGTATAAACAACGGATCTATTGAATGCAGACTCTGCGGCGAAGAGGATTGATCCGCCTCACACATAATATACCGCTGCGTAGCGCTGTCTCATAGAAGACATAATATCTTCGGGAACATGGGTAATATGACAAGGTTGGTAGAAGGTTACTGGACCTCATAGAAGGAACAAACATCTTCTAACAAGATCGGGGTACACAATAAGCCGAAAGGCTGCAGTGATTTGAAGTTCGGGCCTTTAAGCCGATCCCCGCCTTTAACCAACCAACCAACCATCACAGATATTAATAAAAAAAGAAGATTTTTTGAAAATCTTTAACACCCTGTATCTCAAATATTGAGACGTTTGGGACATATGTTCATATGAAGTTTTGTTCTGACAATGGACCCAAGAATCTTCTTCTTCTTCTTATGGTGCCGTACGCTTAACTTAGCGCGTTGGCGTTCACGTGTTCACTGGATAATGTGGAGCGTGCCTTCTTCGGCTCTTCTAAAAATTGTTGCTGCATTTGCGATGTTACACCAGTTTCGAATATTGCGAAGCCATGAATGTTGTTTTCGACCCGGTCCCCTTTTTCCTTCGATTTTTCCCATAAGTATAATTTTAAGCAGGCTATACTTAGGACCTCGTAGAATATGTCCTAGGTAGGATGTTTTTCTTTGTTTCACAATATCTAGTAGTTGCCGATGTGTGTTTGCTCTTTGTAAAACTTGCTCATTTGATATATGGTCTACCCAGGGGATTTTGAGTAGCCTTCTCAGGATCCACATTTCGGAAGCTTCGATTCTGTTCAGGGATTTGACCTTTAGTGACCAGGTTTCCGCTCCGTACAGCAGTATTGGCCATATATAACATTTAACTACTCGCAGACGGAGACTTAAGGGAACTTCCTGTCGTAGTAGGTAGGTATTGAATTTAACAAACGTCGCTCGAGCAATAGCCACACGTATTTTTACCTCCTCATCGTTATCCCACTTGTCGTTCAGTGTGGTGCCTAAATATTTAAACTTTTTAACTCTCTCAATCTGGTTATTATCGATGTAGAGTTGTGCGTTTTCGTGGGGTTCTCGACTTACTATCATCAGTTTTGTCTTACTTATATTGATGTTAAGACCAAAATCTTTTCCAATCGCATTTATATCGCTTATGGTTGCTTGTAAATCTCCCATATTATCTGCTAATATCGCTGTGTCATCGGCATAACGTAAATTGTTGATAGGAATGCCGTTTACCTTTATGCCTCTTGGGTTATTTTCCAAAGCTAGTTGAAATATTTTTTTCTACGTAGATGTTGAACAGCAGTGGGGATAATATACATCCCTGTCGGACCCCTTTAGCTATGGTTATGTTGTTTGTGTGCTGTGAGTCATGCAGTCGGAGCTTTGCTGTTTGATTCCAGTATAGTTTGTGTATTATTTGTATGTCTTTTTCATCGATACCTGTTTCTCTTAATGTAGGCAGTAACAGATCGTGTCGTACGTTGTCGAAAGCTTTTTGGTAGTCGATGAAACACACAAATACGTCCTTTCGTTGGTCATAGCATTTCTGAACTAGCAGTTGCATGCAGTATAGTGCTTCCCGTGTTCCTAAGCCATTTCTAAATCCAAACTGAGTTGCGCCCGATTTTTCTTCGCACTTTTGATATATTCTCTTATGAATTATTTTAAGGAATGCCTTTAGTGCATGGCTCATAAGGCTGATGAGTCGGTGTTCTTCGCATGTTTTAGCGTTTGGTTTTTTGGGAATTGCGACAAAAGTAGAAATTAGCCAGTCGCTTGGGATTTCGCCACTGTCATATATGTCATTAAAAAGTTTGCATAGCCTTTTGGTGTTTATCAATTTTAATACTTCAGCATGTATGTTATCCTGTCCAGGTGCTTTTTTGTTTCTTAGAGTTGAAAGTGCATATATGACTTCCGACTCCAATATGGGTGGTCCAGAGGCTTTATTTAGATCGTTGCTCGGAGCTATAGTACATACGTCTTCAAATAGGTTTTGTATATAAGTCTCCATTGTTTTACAGATCTCCTGCGAGTCCCTAAGAATATGGTTATTTTTAGTAATCCTGGAGACAACTGTCTTCCTAAAAGTGTTGGTTATCTCTTTCAGTTTTTTATGGAAGTGAAAAGCGACCCAAGAATAACCTTCTTAAATATTAGCATGTTATTAAGAAATACCCTGTAGTATTTTTTTACGTGTAAATATACCTGCCATCATTCACTGAAGTCTTTTGAGACTTAACCTAGGACAAATTGATTGTGTATATATGTATCTCGTCAGTGCCTTCCACATAGCTTTTCGGGCTAGATGGGGTTTGTTCGAAGCGCCATTTATGGTTATTTTTCTTGAATTTGTTTTCATCTCAGGATTTGCTGGTTTAAATATATGAAGTCATAACACCCTGTATTTCCTTATTTTATTTTGTCGCTGTGTACTTGACTACCTGAACACGAAAGATGTTCAATTCGTGTTGGGAATTACATACGGATTAAATTTACCCAAATTTGTTGTGCAGTTCCACAGTTCGTGTATACACCGACTCAAAATCTATTTATACCTAAAGTTTATAACTTAATAATGCTTATACTATAAATTATGGATCAATAATAGAATTTGTTACAGTTTTATTTCTGGTGGAAATGCCAACTTATAAGTTTAAATTTAAAAATTCCATTTGGTGGTTTAATATTGAATATATTTAATTAATTTCTTACGTATATTTAGATCCATTCTTTCTAGACAAGTTAAGTTTTAAGAGATCTGTGGTCTAAATGTAAAACTATGAGAAACAGGGATATACAGTGTGGCCTCGCATCGATGAATGAAACAGGTGAAAGAAAAAAATTTTTGTGTTCAAACTTGATCTTCTGGGGTTCAGCCCTGCTTGGATAAAATCTAATTTGTGTCATCATTTTTATATCGAAAAATCTAGTCTGTCCGGCAAAATGTGTTTAAGAAAATATGTTCTCTCATACACCTTCACCATCAATGCCGGTGTTCCTCAAGGATCCATATTGTCTCCCACTCCCTTCTTACTCTACATTAACGACCTTCTAGTGAAAGCGAATAATCCGATATTTAGTTTTGCTGACGATAGCACACTTATCTCATCTTTCTCTTTGAATGCGCAAACATCGGCTGCCGACGCACATCTTCGCAGACAGCATGAAGTATCACGCCTCAACAAAGACCTGGAAGAAATTTTGGCTTGGGGTGACAGTAACCAAGTCGAATTGAACGCTAAAAAAACCCAGGCTGCAGTTTTCTCTAAAAAGGTTAACATTACAGAACCGGATATAGTCATGGCCGGATACGCAATCCCACTGGCTTCATCTATTAATTTTCTGGGCGTCAATCTAGGAGGAAGTATGTGTTGGCATAACCACGTTGTGGCAATCGCCAAGATAGCTTCTCAGAAAATTGGTGTACTCTTCCGAACCAGAAAGTTGTACACACCTCAACAACTTTTGACACTATACAAAGCCCAGATTCAACCATCACTAGTGGACTGCTCTCATGTCTGGAGCTCTGCACCCAAACATACTCATCGAAAGGAGGGCCATTCGTCTGATTGGAGACCACGAGCTGACGAAGAACCTCGACAGCTTAGAACATCGAAGACAGTTTGGGAATTTGACTCTCTTCTACAGATATTTTCATGGAAAGTGCTCAGCTGACCTTGCCATCTTAATTCCGCCCACAGCTGCGAATATCAGAAATACACGACGAACCACTGCCGCCCATCCGTATGTGGTTAAGCTTAGTACTCCTCGAACTTGATTATTTAAGGATTATTTCATCTGGAGGACTTCATCATTAAGGAACGACCTTCCCGAGGTCGTTTTTCCCAACGAATATAACCTCCAACGATTCAAAACCAACGTGAATCGCTTCTTGCGCACACGCACCACTCCCAGAGTGCCCTAAAGGATTTTTCCTATAGTGCTTGTGTTTGATCATAAAAAAAAAATTAAAATGTTCAGGAAGAAAACCTGATACGTTTTTCTTTAACGTTCGATACTCAAAGGTAATGAGAATCATAATGGGTGTATTTATTATAGATTTATTCCGTCTGCAAAACTAGCAATAGTTTTTTTTTTGATTTTCGAAAAATACCTACTAAAAATATACATTTTTAGCAACATCTCACAGAGCAACCTATACTGTCTGATACAAAGAATATCTTTTTGTCTCACAAAAGAAACTAAAAACCTTGTACTACACGCTTAAAATCCCTATAATCTATTCATTTTCGCAATTCAGTAGACCAAAATAAATACACGCGATGCGCACGTGAACAGCACACAGGGTCGCATCAAGAACAATATAACGGTAGACCTGAAAGAATAGCATATACTGAACAACGACCCTGTTCTCGCCAGCATCGGAAGTTTTATCGCCGTTTGACCAATAGCAATAAGTTTATGCATTGAGCATGTGGTTATCACACGCTGATGTTTGTGTATGCTCTTGAATTGGTAAAATGAATAGGTATAGATACTATTTCCATATGTTCACATTACTTAGCTGCCAAGAATTCATCCTGCCAATGGCCGACTCCTCTACTGTGAACAATTTTGCTTTTTTCTACTTCGTATTCCAGCAGCGTCAAATGGTCATGAAGGTCCTGTAGAATGTCATCACTTTCCGCTATTCTTAATTTAGTTTTTATTAGTAGATCATGAAGACATTCGGTTACACTACTTTTAAAGTGCAGTTGTTCCTTGATCGGCTTGAGGTCAGCTATAAAATTCTGAATCTGAAACGAAAAAAATAATGTCAATTTTTACTTTGCTTTGTAAGCAGGATTCTGTAAAGTGAGTTATTATTGGTTCACGCCGAATTACCACCGACTCCATCACCCTATATTAACATTCTTAAGTCACTTGTGTTTAACTGTAATGTTTATTACGTGCTTCTAACTGTTTTAGCCCGGCCACATATTACATATTCGTATTCCGAATTCGGAAAACGAAATTGGAATTCCGTGAATATGTCTAATGGCAAATTTATGACCTGCTCGTCAGATGTCATGCGCAATGCCGACTGATAAACTTCGCCCTTAATAAAAATGATTACACTGCAATAATTTGGCACATCAAAACCTTCTTTACTGGGAAATAAGTAATCTATTTGCTTGCATAAAAGAAGGCCATCACTGAAACGCCACTCTTAGAATTAATTTTGATATCTATTGTCCACTAGTGGTGGGATACTATCGATGGCACTATCGATACTATCGATAGTTTGTTACTATCGAAAACTATTAATTGTTTTATGTAATTATCGATAGTTTAAACTCGCATGTTTTCGATTTAAGGAACTAAAATTAAAAATAAACCAAATTCAGCAATAGATCATAAATCTGTTTTAAAGGTTGTCTGACTATTCTTTTTATCACATACGTACTCCACCACAAGAGTGCTTCCTGCCTCCCCCTGTTTTCTTATGTCTCTGCTTACTATTGGTGTTGCCATCTATTGCTTTATGAACAAATTAAAGATAAATCCCCGGATGCAATCACAGGGAATCCCCGGCCCGGATCTATTAATTCAGTATTATGTGTGCTTTTTAAGGTTAGTATAGTTTCGATAGTACTATCGATAGTAACACTTTGGACTAGTGTTGGGAAAAACCGATGATTTTAATAATCGAGTACTTCATACTCGAGCGATTTTAATAATCGAGTGAATCGCTCGAGTGAATCGCTTGAAATTCCAATTCACCAAGCGATGACGTCGACTGCTCGACTGGCTGCCTAGCCGTTTACATGTGATCAGGTAGAATATTTAGCAGGCACGTAACTACGGGTGGGCACAGGTTTAGCTAAAAAAATTGTAGTAGCCACCAAAAAAATTTCAGAAATTTATTTATTTGTGAATAATGAATTTTTGCCACGTGTCTCGATACCAAACAAAAAAACTGCAAAAAATCACCCAAATATGTATTTATTGTTCAGGTTTATTCTTGTGCTTTTTTAAAACAAAAAGTATTACCAAGAGTTATTTTTCTACGAGCATAAAATAAGTAGATATTTAAAATGGCTTGTCAAATTCTTCCACGTGGTGCCCACTGTGTGCCCTTCAAAAATGTAGGCCTAGTTACGCGACTGGCAAAATAAGAAAATAGGTGATTATTTTTTTAAATTCATGTTATAATTACCTAAAAGTTCCTGTTTAAATTTAAGAATGTTTACTTTTGGTTACCAAAAAATTTGTCGATACCTATGGTTTGTTAACTATTTTGCTCGTTTTCTTATTTACCATTAATATTTTCTATAATGTATGTTATTTTTAAGAAGTCTTCTTGAGTTTAATAATAAAAAGTTCCTGTTAAGATTTGATGATGTTTACTGTAAGATTACCAACGAGTTTTTCTATATATTTTATTAACCATTTTGTTCGTTTTGTTATTTTTATTTGCAATTTCTATTATTATGTTAGAGTTTATAGTAAATAAAAATTTTAAAATTATATCCTTTAATTTTTTAATATTTACAATCGGAGACCTAGACTACGCCGCTGGCTAGCCAGTTAAAACAAAACTTTACAATACCATGTTGCGATGACTCCGCTAAGGGATTAGGCATACTTTTTTATATTCACCTTCTCGTTTATGTGCCTTTAAGAAAGACGTATGTCGTGTACCTGCTCAGCGTCAAACTCGAACATCGCGAATCGGATGGCGCGGCGCATAGACCGAAGGTCGTATATCAAGTGACAGGCGATATTTTTCGGTTTTTCGCTTGAATTTATAACTAGAGTATTTCCTATCGAGCGAAAAAATGTTCGAATATACGAGCAGTATTTTAACTTGATCACACTACAGCGGTACATTTCCGCCGGTGTCAAGCGAAGCTCGGGTATCGAGTGAAAGATAATAAGTGACGAGCGACTGTTTTCGCCTGAATAGATAACTCGAGCGGTTTTTTTAATAATCGAGCGATGTCGGTTATTTCAATAATCGAGTGATCAAGCAGTTTTTCGCTCGAGCGATCACAACACTACTTTAAACTATCGGAAACTATCGATAGTATCCCACCACTATTGTCCACGTATCAATAAATTTTTAAGACCTCCGTACAATGATCCTATATTAGTAGCGACCACCGATGGCGCTAGACGCGCATTATAATAATAATAATAATAATAATACTTCTTTATTTCAAATTAGATTCTACAAAGTAGGATGAAAGTGAAATGACGTCATAAAATGGAATGGGTTTACCATTCCTTGTCTAAAAAGTCCACTAATGTATAGGGTTCAATATCTATTAACACTTTTTTTAATGTTTTTTTCCACTTTGACACACTGGTAATAGATTTTATATCATTTGGCAGCTTGTTAAAAAGTTTGATACACATATAATAAGGATTCTTTTCTGTGATAGTTAAACGGTGACGAGGATATAATAAGTTTTTTGTTCTTGTATAGTTAAGATCGACATTTACAGTTTCAAACTTGTTCTTATTCCTAAACAAAAACATCAGACATTCAAAAATATAAAGCCCATAGACTGTTAGAATATTCATTCGTTTAAATATTCCCCTACAGGAATCTAAAAGGTTCATTTTATTAATTATCCTTATTGCTCTCTTTTGTATTACAAAAACCCTTTGTAGTTCAGAGCTACTTCCCCAGAACAGTATGCCATATCTCAGGACGGACTCAAAATTTGCATAGTATAGAATGAATATATTTTATATCGTCCTTATGCCAAACACATGCATACTTTTGAACTCAGCAGATTGTGGTAACACTATCCCTCTTAATGTTATCCCTCCGAGCTCATGTAGTAAAGTCTAGATGGCGCAACGTAATTATTTTATTTTGATCGGGGAAAACTGGGGTTTCTATTTTATTTTTTACAGGGGCTATACCTATGTTGCCTACGAGTGTATGTGGAAACGTGGCATTAAATGCAGAATTTCCATACTACTATAGGTTTGTTCCAACCCCCCATTTTTGTATCGTTCTAGAACCGTCACGAAACTGTTGGAATCGATTTTGTGCGCAGGTGTTAATTTTGCACTGTTTGTTACCGATGCACAAGGGAGGCAAGGTTGGTACGTTTTTGTGACCATTCTGTGTAAAAATCTCGGCTGGTCGCCTGTCTGATTCTAGGAAAGAAGTAAAGTAATTAGTTAATTATCATAACATTCATAAATCACAACCCTACTTTTGTTGTTTTGATTTCTTCGTCTAAGCTTGAGTATTATCTTTTTTCGTTCGTTTTGTTGTATTTAATAATCATGAAAGAGAATAACGTTTAATGTTAAGAATATCTTGTAGGTTTGGGAACCGGATTATACAAATTTAATAAGAATAAATTAAATAATCAAAATATTAAGCAACAACTCCTACAAAACAAGGCTAAAAGAACTGCATAAATGCCAGGAATACAAAAACAACGGTTAAAATTCTTAGGGCGCAAGTGAGTACAAGCGGTTCCTGGTCTTGGCCATGTAACCAGGAACTGGTTTGCGAACGATCACAATTTGGTTGGAACACCAAAGGGATCGCCAGCTACACCGTTTTGTGTCGGTTGGAACGCCTTTCGACTACTACGCATGTGCGTGACCGTACATTGTACGATTTTTAGGGTGGTTGGAACGAATCTTATATGACCATTCCGGAAGATTCTCAGATGATTAGTCACGAGGCTAATTTTGTACGAAAACGAGATGGTTATAGACTTGAAGATACTCTAACGCATTATTTTGAAGATATGCCTTTCCCATGCCCACAGCATATGTAGATCTACCGTAAAAACGGTAGGTCTGGCAGCACTGACACTGATTCCCGAATTAAAAATTCCCGGCGTATGCGTCAATAAATAATACACTCGATACAGTAATCTTGCGTTCGGAAGACGATTTTTTCCGAAACGAAATTTCGAACGCAATCCGAGCGTTATGAAAATATTCCGTACTGAAAGAAAACGAACGTGTATGTGTGCGTTCGGATTGTCCGAATCTGAAAACGAATTCGGAAACCGAATAAGAATAACGAATGTACAGCCTTAATTGTGATTCTTTGTTAGGTAAGAAGAAAAGGTTAGGTTTTTTCTTAAAAATGTAAAATTATAGCCTTTTAGGTCTGATGATGCCCATGAAATATCGAAACATAAACATTAAATAAAGGAAAGAAATTCGACTTCGGGCTTCTTAATTTTGTGTTAAGAGCAAACAAGTTAATATAGCAGCAGTGGCGGCTCGTGACCTATGATATTAAGTATGGTGAAATTATTTTTAAAACTTTATTTTTGTGTAACGACCAAACAATTACTTTCTAGGCGTTTTAAATGTAGAAAGAAAAGAAGTAATAAGAAAATGCGTTAGGTAAACCATGTTTTTATTTATTTTTTAATTTTACACAAGGAAATACAACTTGTGGAAAATAAGGAAGGTTTTCTTAGTGTGTATTGTGCCGAAACGTAAAGTCCGTTCTTCGGTTCTTAATTGTAGAGAATTGATCAGCTTTATATTTAGGGATTTTTTTTCGATCAATAACAGCCTCATTAATACCCTCTATAATTTTTTTTCATATATTTAAGTTTTAAACTTTCTAATAAAGTCCCTAGATTTACCCTTTGTGGTCTGCGTTAAATTAATTTCGGATTTAGGTCTTCCCGCATTCTTCACTTCAATTTTTTGCTTCAAACTCAAAGAGCTAAATTTAGTTTTTAAAGGGTCAAACTATTCATCTTAACTTAATAAATATATAATATTAAAACATACACGCTCGACTTTCTAACTAGATGCACGAACAGACAACGACGCGGCGCACACTAAAATTGTGCGCCTTTCCCATGTTAAATCGCCATAGCCCAGCTATCCCCCGCTGTCTCCCGCCACATGTGACTACAGAGAAACTGCATTATGCCCCGCCTACTTAATCGCACATGCGAGCAAGTCTCGTCATAATCGTCATTAACCTCGACCGAGGAGGCACGGTTGCCGGAACGAGAGCCTATAATATACAGTTTGGTTGACGGTACGATAAAATATAAGGGAGGGTCGGAATTTATACGATCATTGACAGTACGATAAAATATTAGGGAGGGTCGGACTTTATACGATAAATAATATTCAATGAATATAAATTAATATTTTTTATTCGTTTTGGGGATGCTCGTGCGCATGTGCTCCTATGGAAGAACCGCCACTGTATAGCAGAGCTACCAAAAGATACAGTAACCATCTACTATAGTCAACTTCAGATTTGCGGTCTGCATTATGCGGGGAAATTAATGACATCGATCTCTCGCACGCCTAACAAGATTTTAACTTACCGATTCAATTTGTTCTTTACAAATCTGTAATCGCTGTGAATCTTCTAAATTTGCTCTTTTCTCTTTTTGAAGTTCTTCCAGTAAGTTATTCAAATCGTTCTTTCTTGTAATCATGTCAATTTCGTTATTAGTAAATTTTTCTTTGAGATCTTTGTTTTCTTCTTCTAGTTGTTTAAATTTGTTCTTGAGATCTTCATTTAACTTTCTCGCTTTCTGAAAAATAAAATGCATTAGTTCTAGAATTATTAATGTATTATTCGATGATACAGGGTATCCGATAAGAAGATGCCAAAATCATAGTAGTAATTCATGTAACCCTTTTTTCTAATGTCTATCCTGACAAAGATATCGGGCCCCAACCTTAAGATTTACATTTTCTAGTATAAGTTTTAAGCAACACAACAGTATGTTTTATTGAAGTTTTTAACTTTCTATATACAGGCCACATATGGACTAAGCCAACTAAGACACTCATACTAGAACCATTCTTGTATATACAGGGTGTCCATTGTTTTACGGGAATCTCCGTTATTAGTAAAGATAGGAAAATGCTGTTTTTGCAACACTTTGTTACTTTTTTGTGAAACAAAAGATGCTCCAATTAGAATTTCTCTAGGCCTCCTCGTTTTTGATATACGGGATGTTTTTGAGAATTTTATATTTTGGTATTTTGGTTATCAATAATAAATAAAATGTTCCCTTTTTTAAATTTTTTTATGTAAAATCTAGTGACGTAGGTACCCTACTACGTTTCATTATTTTTTAAATGGGTTTTTCGGGTTTGGCAATTTTTTGTCACCATATATATTTTATTAATATTATATTCAGTTTTTAACAAACTTCTCATAAATATATTAAATTTATTTTTAGTCTTAATATTAGATATGCCCAAAATTTAGTTTTTTTTTAAATATATACAAATTACAGGGTAAGCGAACAAATTGAATCGGTTAGTTACAGGGTAACCAAAATATGGCGGGTTGTTGTAAATGTAAACTTTTTAAAAACATCCCGTTTATCAAACACGGAGGCCTAGAAATTTCTAATTTGGGCATATTTTGTCTCACAAACAAGTAGCACAGTGCTGCACAAGCCGCATCCTTCGGCCAGGTAGGGTCAAAATTAAATTTTGATAGGTGTCTATGTTGGAAATTGAAAAATGGTTTTTAAATTCATTTATCTTTAAAATAAATCTTAGGTACTCTTTGTTTGTTTACAAGAAAAGCAATTATTTTCGCGATAATCAGATTCTTGTAAAATATAATACTAATTCAGTAGTAATTTTATTACTATAGTTATTACCGGACAACCTGTATAATACCTATATGTCTGAAATATATAGAATATAGATACACGAAAACCACTTTTCCCATAATTCAACACCATAGTCGGTCATAATATGCGATAAATTAAACTTAAGCATGCTGTACAAATTTTGGGAAATGCAAGGAAGTGTAACATTTTTAACTACCCAGTATAAGTACATATTATCATATACCTACAAATAAAATACTTCATAAAATTGTACAGTTAGTATTCTATTCTCTGATCCAATAGAAATAAAAATATGAAGAAGTTACCGCCAGAGCGGCATCGAACCAGTTATTTGACGACCCGGCGACGATTTCTTATCGGAATTCTGGCCGGTGTTGTCATATGTACACCTTAAACTCTTTAGACAAAATAAAATAATTTAAACACTTTTCCATACTGTAATATCTTTTCGTACAATTAATGGAAGAACATTTACGACGGACTATGTTTTAAACAACCCGAAAAAACATATGGAATAGTAATAGCCACGTACGTCACTAGGTCAAATGCCAATGACCTCTTGAGGCCTTACATTGGCTGAGCGAAGTAGTTTCATATAGCGCCGCACGCTTGCGTCTGTTAATTGAAGACTAACCAGCGGCAGGATACGTTGTGTCTCGTCGACCACCAACACACTCTCAGCAATCCGCTTTGTTTTTTTCGGTTTACGCGTGTATCTTGCCCGTCCATAAATAATCTTTGAATATTGATTTTATTGACGCGTTTCTTCTGGACGTCTCATTTCGTCGCGTGTACTAAAATCTAATGATCTGTAGTATAATCGGTATTATTGTATTTTCAAAAGCTAACTATCGGTTCTGTTTCACTATTACTGTGTGTACATAAATTGTTTCCAGGAGTGTTCTTACTGTGTGTACATAAAGTGTTTCCAGGAGTGTTCCCATGAAAAGAAAAAAAAAACTGATTGTGTTTGTTCCTGGATTTCCTCCCTCTTTAGGTATACGGATAAATACAAGTAGGTAGAAAATAATTTATTTTTATAATTTTATATGGAATTTCAGTTTTACATTAAGTTTGGCAACATTGCCATTGGCTCTGTGTGAAATGTTGTACAGTAGCGCGGACTGACCTGTGAGTAAGAGTGTTTGTTACCCCACTTGTAAAGCGGTCGATTTAAAAAAAATAAAAGATGTAGCGCTTCTCTAGGACACCCAAGGAGTCACCCATTTAAATATAATACGTCATTTCCATAACACCCTGTATAATATTAAGAAGAGGATTTTTATTTGTATTGGAATCGCAGAGAATGAAATGTCAACTATAAAATACTATAATGCGGTTTTGTATGTTGTCTCGTCCGTTAAGAATGAACCAATTTTAATATTTTTTTTAACCAATAGAAAGAAGATGCGATTTTAAAACAGAACAGTCCTGATACGTCTAATTGCACGATTTAGCGAAGTATCGCGCCATACAAGGGAGGGAACAATAAAGTTATCATTTCTTCTAAATATGTTAGGTTGTCAAAAAACGTTTCGAAAACAATCAATTCATGCAATATTTAACTTTTGCTAAATTAAAAATAACTTCAACAAATCAAATTTATAATACAGAATGTTACGCAATTATCTATTAATTTACTTAACATTAAAAATGCGAGAATAACGATACAAATTAACACAAAGTACAGCAATTAAATAATTGCGTAGCACTGTTTCATAGGCCTTATTTGTTGAAATGTTTTTAGTTTTAATTTAGCAAAAGCTAAAAATGATAAAATGCCCATTGATTGTTTACGAAACTTTTTTTT
The DNA here is from genome assembly GCA_963991005.1 of Barypeithes pellucidus. NCBI lineage: Eukaryota > Metazoa > Arthropoda > Insecta > Coleoptera > Curculionidae > Barypeithes > Barypeithes pellucidus. The sequence continues at coordinate 28,604,435 of OZ022562.1, forward strand.
CGACAATATCATGTATTTAGCATATTTTTGTTGCCGCGGGTGCATTTAAATGGTACATGCATTTACATTTTATGAGCTGTTCTGTACAATTAGGCGTATCAGGACATATACTACTCTGCCCTAAACTCTATCATACTGGGTGCGGCAAAAGTTTGGAAACGTTCCGATACTTCCGGGTGGTTAGGTTTTCGAAAAAAAAGTTTAGGACAAAAGTTGCTTGGTTTTTAGTTTGCAATCGATTGGCCACTGAATCATCCCTCAACCCCTCACCTCCACGTGGGGGATGGGGGTGACTTCGAAATTTCAAATGGCGACCCCAATTTTTTTTCGCGGATACCAGTTCAGAGAGCAAAAGTAGGCAACTTTTTTGAGCAAATGTCTCAACAATGCTTGAACGGCTGAAAATTATTCTGCTGCTTTTCTTTATCTTCGGATCCACAACCCACTGGAAGAACGAGTTCACGAAACGTCGTAAAGGAAAATTGCGAGACTTCGACTTAATTAATCCCGTCCGAAACTGTTTTTTTTTTAAACCGGCCAAGACAGGGCAAAATGAATGAAATTTCGAACAAAGCGAATTTGGAGTCTGGAAGGTGGGGGATGATCCGGCTCAAAAAATTTTTCGGACTACTTTGCTCTCTGAACTCGAATCCGAGAAAAAAAATTGGGATCGTCATTTGAAATTTCAGTCACCCCCATCCCCCACGTATGGGTGAGGGGTTGAGGGATGATTTAGTGGTCAATCGATTGCAAACTAAAAACCAAGCAACTTTTGTCCCAAACTTCTTTTTCGAAAACCTAACCACCCCGACGAACCGAACACCCGGACCGTTTCCAAACTTTTGCCGCACCCGATATATTAAAATTGGTTAATTGTTAACGAAATAACAGCTTCCTCATTAATATGAATTATATTTTTCAATATTCAATAATTAATTGGGGTAATGTATTTAGTGTCTGTCTTAAAAAGCATTAAGAATACGGAATATCTGCAAACTTTTTGTTCTTATTTTTGCGCTTTAGAATCCACAGCAATTTAACCGTCTTCCGATAAATATGTTAATACTTTTTGAGATCCCTATACGCACGCACTGGAATATTGTAGCACCCTGTAGACGTAGACTTATTCACAAAGAACAAATTTATCATTTTTATTTGAACATGTTTTATTAAAAATTATAATTAATGATCGATTATGCACACTTACCACCAATTCCACTTTTTCTTCTCTCTCTTTTGCCAATAGAGACAAATACGAGTTTTCTACGTACTTAAGCATTGTTTTTAACAAATGGCGCACAGTTTCACCTTATTGCAACCATATGACTTAAAACTTAATAACGCAGCATAAAAAATTACATTGTTATCAACTACTCGGCCGTGCTGATAAGAGAGGCAATTATTGTATAGTTTATATTACGGAGACAGGTTTTGTTTCATTTTACCTGTTGATAACGATGTATTCTAATTGATAACGAGTGAGGAATTTTTATTGGATATCTAAATCGACAAAATTAGAATGATATAAATATTTTGTGATTTAGTCAAAAATGATATTATATTTAATATGGGAAGGATCTTCAAAGTAACGGGTTTCCCACTGCTGTACAGACACAGTCGTCAGGAGTACAGGGTGGTCACGCACAATGGGTCCCCATCGGAACATTTTTATTTTTTATACTTGAGAAAAATGAAAACGATTGGTATACAAAGTTTTATAATTAGTATTTGCAAGGGGACTATCAATTTAGTTCTGTTGATTCACAGGGGAGGTCAAAATATTTTTCGTTGTGTACCTTTGTTACGTAATAAATATGAGAAAAGTATTATTGTCATTAAAAACTTAAATACAAGGAGACACAAAAAAGTTATGACCTAATAATTGTGCAAAAAATGCCGGAGGCAGCGCCCCCTACATTGTACATTAAAATTTCACCAAAAAATCAGTTTCTCATCCTAAAACAACCATAATTGCCAAATTTTGTAAAAAAATCGTTGGTTCTTGTCAAAGTTATTAGAGAAAAACAAAAATGAAGTTTTAACTTTAACACCCTTTATCTCATTTAGTATCAACTAAGGAGTCTGTGGTTTTTCCATGTCCCATTACTTAGCTGACACCCTGTATAAGTACGATTTAATCACAAAAAATTTAGTATCAACTAAGGAGTCTGTGGTTTTTCCATGTCGCATTACTTAGCTGACACCCTGTATAAGTACGATTTAATCACAAAAAATAAAATTAAATATCTTTATTTTTAAAGAAAGTATGGGTAAAATATCTAAAGAAAAAATTTTACCAACAAGTGTGTTTTTAAACTTTGATCGTTAAAACCACTCTGAAATTCAGGTTGAGTATAAGAATGTTGATAAAATCATCTTCCTTGATAAACGCGGGAGATGTTGGCCTGTGGCCGAATGCTCCCCTATCTCCACTACCTGTTAGAACGAAAACAGAAACAGACAGAAGATCAAAAGAGATGGAAATTCTACAGATAGAATCCCCGTATCTTTATTGTTTTGTTTATTTTCGTAATAACAGGCGTCGTATTGACGTGTACAAATAGCAGATAGAAATATCGGGCCCATGTTTGTGTCAAGTCGGTGGCAGGACCCAATATTCCAAATATATGAAAGTGCAGGAATGAAAGGGGTGATTTAAAAAGGCAGAATTTTAATTGAAAAACGTGTTTGTTGGGTGTAATTAATAATCGGCGCGGATTATCGATTCTTTGTTTTCATAGGAATGTCGATTTTTATTCATTCCTGCATAAGAGTGCATAGAGTTACCAGACGTTTAAAATACGCTACTAATTAATCAAACCTAGCTGTTGTCAATAAAACAATATAAATAGATAATAGAAATATGTTTTGAACCATGTCAAAAGACCATGACCAACGTTACAACAATGTCATACCTGTGTAATTCTGCTATATTTAATTTTATCATATGGGTACGACAATTATTATGTATCGTTTTATAAGAGTTGTAGGGCCTAATTTTTATTTATGAAGCTTTATTAGAAATAAATTTTTAAGTATAACATAGATAGTCTCGCACTTAGAGCTACTAAGCTCGGAAAATCGCCTTACACGAATTTGGATGGAGGGTTTATATCTAAATAATATTTTTGTAATATTAGGGTTCATTTAATGATAGTCTGATGTATACTTACGAATATTTTTGCTTTATAGTGTGTTATTTAATTATTTAACTATTTATTAATTGTATTTCATGATTATTGGATTGGAAAATTGAACTAGCTTGGCTCTTCCTCTATATTTGCGCCAAAATTGTCAGTAGTTTTTCAGAAATTATCTCCAAAAGCAATTTCAAAAAAATTGTTTGTTCATTTGTGATATCCTATACCTTTTAATATAAAATAATGTACCGGTACTCAGTGGCGGTTGTTCCACAGGAGCACATGCGCACGTGCAGCCCCAAAACAAAACGAATAAAAAATATTAATTTATATTCATTGAATATAATTTATCGTATAAAGTCCGACCCTCCCTAATATTTTATCGTACCGTCAAACTAAAAAAGTCCGACCCTCCCTAATATTTTATCATCCCGTCAAACCAAACTGTATAGATCCGGCAACCGTGCATTGATCGAGGTAAATGACGATTATGACGAGACTTGCTCGCACATGCGATTAAATAGTCCAGTTTCTCTATAGTAACAGGTGGCGGGTGGCAGCGGGGGATAGCGATTTAACATAGAAAAGTAACACAGTTTTTGTATGAACCGCGCTGTTGTCTGTTCGTGCATCTAGTTAGAAATCCGAGCGTATATGTTTTAATATTATATATTTATTAAGTTAAAATGAATAGTTGACTATTTAAGAAATAACTTTAGCTCTTTGAGTTTGGAGCAAAAAATTGAAGTGAAGAATGCGGGATCACCTAAACCCGAAATTAATTTAACGCAGACCACAAAGGGTAAATCTAGGGACTTTATTAGAAAATTTAAAAATGAAATATATGAAAAAAAAATTATAGAGGGTATTCCAAACTTAATGAGACTCAATCATCAATTTTCTACGATTAAGAACCGAAGCATGGACTTTACGTTTAAGCACTATTGTGTAGGGTCGATAAATGTTGTGTATTACGATAAATAATACTCGATATGATTTTAAACCATTTTATTTAAGGATTTAAACTAAAAAACACTGAAAATATGAAGAATGCCAACTTGTCAGTCTCGTGGCTCGATCCGTTCTCGTCATAAAACAGTTAACTATTGTTCTCGTCTTGGTTGCACCTAATGACGTAGCCGTAGATGGCGGTAGTAGTATTGGACATCATTCGGTTTCCTTGATAACGCGTAGATGGCGGTAGTAGTATTGGACATCATTCGGTTTTCTTGATAGCTCGTAGATGGCTTTAGTAGTATTAGTAGTGGACTATATAAATATTGTTACGAGGGTTGCATGCGACGACGTTAAGATCCGACAGCTATACACACTAAGAAAACCTTTCTTATTTTCCAAAAGTTGTATTTCCTTGTGTAAAATTAAAAATAAATAAAAATATGTTTTACCTAGCGCATTTTCTTTCTACATTTAAAACGCCTAAAAAGTAATTGTTTGGTCGTTACACGAAAATAAAATTTTAAAAATAATTTCACCATACTTGTGAACTCTATCATAGGTCACGAGCCGCCACTACCGGTACTTTACTTAACGATATTAGAAGATGTCGGTACTTCCAAGTCGATACATATCTATTAACAAATACCGGTACTTTTGTTAGTAGAGTATCGTACATCCCTAACGCATAGTAATTTTAACGCCACCCCTCGTCGACCGGTTCCGATGGCGCGAACAAACCCGAACAAACCCGGTTCCGATGGCGCGGCGGTTGTTTTAAAAGTTTGTCGGAATCTTTTCTTATTTTAGTAGTATTTTCGCTGTAATGTGCGTTATATTTCTATGAAATTAATATACGTAAATACTTGTCATATTGTCATATATTATTCTTTCATTTCACGTACCATTAATTGCGTCAAACCTTTTTTCTACGGATGCTATGGAATGTTCCACTTCTCTCATCGCTTCCATATGTTCAAAACGAAGAATTTCTCACGTAGTGAGAAATATCAGAGAAATATCCGCCATTACACTGAGAACTAATTTCTCACTGTTATTATGATAACCCAAGGCAGCCATGAATTGTTACATGGCAAATTGATACGGCACGTTTTCCATGTTGTCGACGCAACATCGACGATTAGCGCGCAATATCTGCTTAGGCCATGAAAACATTTGCTGGCGTTTCCATAACAATACAACCGAAACACTCCACAATTATTATTGCTGTCAACTTGCTATAACGGGTGTTGTACTTGTTGGACAATATACTATTTTGTTGATTTTTATACTAAAACAGGCCAGATTTGTTAAATATTGATTATAATGGAATACGAAAATTTAGAGTTTGAAAGTACACCTCCAGATATTGTTCGAGAAGCATCCGATGTTTGTAATAATTTGCTACCAAGCACATCAAGACAAAAATATGAAATCGCTTACAGTAACTTTATGGACTGGAGAATGCAAGCCAAGGCGAATTCTTTTTCTGAAAATACCTTGTTAGTTTATTTTGTAGAATTATCAAGAAAATTAAAACCATCCACATTATGGTCCCAGTACACGATGCTGAAGAGTACCATAATTATTAAAAACTGTGTTGATATATCAAAATACGTAAAACTACGCGCATTTTTTAAACGAAAATCGGAAAGGTATGTTCCAAAACAGTCAAAAACCTTAACTCCTGAAGAAATTTCTAAAAGATGCACCTGATGAAAAGTATTTGCTGGTAAAGGTATGTTTTAAAAAAACCTTATGGAAGATTGCAATTTTGGTTTTAATTTCAGGCTGCTTTAGCTATTGGCCTTACAGGGGCATGCCGTTGTGATGAACTTCGAAAATTAAAAATTGATGTCATGGAAGATTTCAATTCGACTCTTTTAATAAAATTACTCGATACTAAAACCAAAGTTCCTAAAAATTTTACAGTCACAGCAGAATTCTACCAATTTTATAAAAAATATGCAAAGCTTCGACCATTCACGGGCGAGACACGCTTTTTTTTTTAATTACCAAAATGGCAAATGTACAAAACAGCCCGTGGGAATAAATAAATTTGGCACCATGGCGAAAGATATAGCGAAATTTTTGCAATTACCGAATCCGGAATTATATATTGGCCACTGTTTCCCAAGATCATCTGCGACTATTTTAGTTAATGGAGGAGCAGATATTTTAACTCTAAACGCCATGGGGGTTGGAAATCCAGCAATGTTGCTGAATCCTATATCGATAACTCCATGGCTAACAAAATGAAAATATCAAAACTTATAGTAGAATCGATTCAGCCTCCAGCGCCACTAGAACCTGAATACAACAATGCTCAGTACGTTTCCCCATCAACTTCGACCTCAGCTAATATTTCAATTACCGAAAATGTAGTGAAGCGAAACCTACCAGGTATTACATTGTTCAAACATTTACTGTTAATTGCAATTTTAAGTAAAATATAGAAATTAGTTAATGTAATATGTATTATGTATTTTAATTCTGAACCTCGTTTTATACACGTAAAAGTACAGTGTACGACACGTGAGAATATGACATATCCTCGCTTGATTTGCGGCACTCGTCGAACAAACTTCTGCACTCGGAAGAAATATGTAATTTTTCTCACTTGTTGTATAATATACTATTAATCCCTTTAAAATAGAATTAAAGACGCTAACACCGTATAAATCTCCATAAGAATTTATCGCTCTCCCTGTGATGTCAATGCGAGCCGCAGACGAAGTCACGGTCACGATATCTTACCTTTAGCAATTGTATCATGGGTAAAATCGGAGATTTCGACCTACCACGGCATCCTCTTAATGCCGATGGGGGGCAACGAATACTTATAACCAGGAAGAAGACAAACTGCCGTGTTAAATAATCGAAGCAGGCATGATACGGCGACATCCATTATGCCTGGCGCGCACGTGCTTTTCAAATGTCACTTTTGTCCAAATTTTTATTACTGTCAATATTTTAAAGTGACATTCAAGCAAAGAAAACATCAAAACCCTTTTATTTGGTTTACTAAGTAGAGAAAATTAAATATTAGGATTTTGACATAGGTTTTCAGCTGTAAATATTGCTTTAAAATTGTCCTTACATACTTTTATATTATTATTGAACTAGTAACGAAACTAGAAATAAAGAATTCATTGAAGGTTGTAATTAGTTTTATTAAAAAATAGGAAAAAAATCATAATTTACATAAAATATTTTACCATCTTCAACTTCAAACAAATCAAGGTAAATACAATACTATATGTACAGCTACTAACCAAGTAAATATATGCACCATCATTATGATTATGGGCTTCCAATTTGTTTGTTTCGTAGCATACTCCTGGCAACATTAGTGATCGAAGTCCTCTTTAATGTTCAGTCATTATGGGATTCTCAATTAAACTATGAAAAGAAAGAATTATTATAATATATTACCGGACTTATCAAAATTCTGGCTACGGGTTAATATAACTAAGCTGTAATTATTATGTTGTAGCTTTTGACTTCTGGATTGTAAAATTTAAGTAAAATTCTTTAAAAATGTGTTTGTTGCTAGTTTGCGTGACAAGTTTGGGACATAATGGGACAATTTTATAATGTAAAATAACAATAACGAATAAAAATTAGTAAAAAATATTTCAATCATAAATTACTTACCTACAACAAAACGAGAAGGTCCGTTTTCGTGAAAAGAATAGAAAATTAAAAATTATTTTAGAATTTAATGACGCTTCCTCCACCATTTGCAATCACATTATAAATCATATGTTACTTGATTTTATCCCCTTCCAGACGAAGGATGTTCAGTTGTGAAATAATTTAAGAACGTGTGCTGCTCGCATTCTATGTCTGTCTCTGTCTGCATCAACCTTCTCCGATTCAATAAAGGGAGACAAATATGGCCTAGATTAAATCGAACAAACCCAAAGTCTGATATTGACACTGAACGATCGACACAAAAGGATAAACGTATGGAGTAACCTGCCTGGCTGTGACGTCACTTGCACGGCCTACTTATATGCTTCGATCCCCGCCATAAGCGGTCTCACCGGGCCGATGGGGGGGCGGAGCTTTAGTATGCACATGTTCCGGTATTGTACTTCGCTATTAAAATTAAATATACATAGTTTTCCATCTATGGCATGTATATTTTTTACTTTTTTAATATAAAGAATAACATTTATTACTAAAGTCAAACATAAAAAATTTTCCATATTTTAAGATGAAGCTATTCCCATAGGTACCACCATGTAGACAAGATCCAAAGACTTATGTTTTTCAAATATTTCTTTATTAATCTATAAAAAAAAATACAGTGAATAAGTTTAAAAAACCATTAATAATTTCGCTGTTAAAAAAATAGTTAACAAGGCTAATTAGATAAAATACTATTGCAATAAAACAAAGTTAAAATGACTAAAAATAAATAAGATCCAAATAAATAAAATTTCAAAAATATCAAACAACAAGGATAAATTTCGGTTTTTCAATTAAAATAATGGACGAATTTTTTAAATAAATCAAATAATCAATAAATTAAAATTATCACCACATACCTTCATAAGGTGTAGCTTATACAGGGTGTTTTGGGAAGAAAGGGAAACATTTTAATGAGGTATTCTAGAGATGAATATAAGAATATATAAGTGTGGGTCCGCAAATCCTTTCGTTCGATACAGGGTGTCAAAAAGTAATAGAATTGCTTCCTTTAATACCCCGAAAGGAGTTATGATATTACACTCATAATGGGTATTCAATAAAGCGACATGAAAATGTTTTCTCGATTTAAAAAATTTTGATCATTTCAAAACCGATTATTTTACAAAATATTTTGAAATCGAAGAGAACCATTAGTAACATAGTAAAACATTATAATTATTGAAACAGGGCTGGCATGATTTAATTCACATGAATTAAGTCAGTTAAATCGTGAATTAAATCAAATGGCTTTTTTTCCAAAAAGTCACGAATAAATTCACACTCTTTCTAATAGGAATTGTTAGGGCCGATCTTTGAATGTTACCTTAAGTTAGGCCTTAGCTAAGTAGGCTTAACATTGAGATAAACCCTAAAAAACTATGTTTTAAATTGATTTGAGGGTAAATTGGCGCGTAAGTGGAAGATTACCGCGTCCTTAAAGATCTATTCCTTTAGATAAGAGTTAAAGAGAACTTTAATATACTGTCAGAATTATGTTAAGGATGACTTATGTCATTCTGTACCTTAACGCGACTTTGAAATATCGGTCCTTATTGTAATTGCAAAGTATTTAAGCTTAACTAAAGAGGAAAAGCAAACCGCTTTAAATTGTGCTGCCGCAGAGTTTCAAACATTATTGCCAGTATTGTTGCGAGTCCATGCCAATGAATGACATAAGTCATCCTTTACACAAGTTTGTTCGGGTTTGCTCTTTCTGTAACTTTTTCAAAGTCACCTTAAGGTACAGAATGACATAAGTGATCTTTAACACAAGTCCGACAGTGTATTAAAGTTCTCTTTTACTCTCATCTAAAGCAATAGACCTTTAAAAACGTGGAAATCTTAGTCTTAACGCATCAATTGAACCTGAAATTAATTTATAATATAGTTTTTTAAAGGTTTACCATAACGTTAAGGGTACCTTAGCTAAGGTCTAACTTTTAGTTCAACGTACTATTAGATTCAAAGATATAATATGCGCCTTTGTATTTGTTTTGACTTTTGACATATCAAATTATGAAAAAGAGAGAATTAAATCAAAAAAGTCTGAACTAATTCAAAAACTCAAGACGTTTCTATAAAAGTCATGACTTATCCAAAGGGTTTGTCCTTCCGGAAAAATGCAAGAGACTTTTTATTTTCCGAAATGACAAACAAATGAACAGATACCTAATTTAAACAATACCAGCGACATAGAATTCCTTCCATCAATTTACTTTATTGCTATTACCCGCCATTATATGCCACTGGAGGATTTGTCAAAACTTTTTAAATCGAGAAATAGTATACTACGTACCGAGGTGGAAAGTGTTTTATCGAGAGATTTAGTTACTACCGACGCTCTCGACAGGAATGAAACTTTTCACCGAGGCTTGTATACTATTTTATTTGCAACCACATCTAACATCCACTTATTGTTATTTTGAATTAAAGTTATTAATAAAAGATAAATGTCATTTTGACTTTTCCTTTGAAAAATTAGACAGAAATTTTAAATAACCGCATGTGGTAAAATAGCGTAGATACACATAATACACATCAAGATGGCAAATATCATTTTTTGAATATGGTTTCGATGTCACTAAAGAATATATTATTCTAACAACAGAAAAATGCAGATGAGGCATTTGATTTTGCTGCTACTCCACCGGAAATTCGAGAAGCAGCAAAAATAGTAGAAGAAGATCTTCTGCAACTAAAAGCAGCCCGAGATATGACAAGGCATGTAACTATTTCAAAGAATGGTGTACAGGAAACAAAGTTCAAAATCCTGGTTCTGAGTCGTCGTTACTAGCTTATTTCAGTGAAAATGCCATGACAAAGAAGATATCAACGATTTGGTCACAATATTCAATGCTAAGGACCACTCTATCAATTAGGGAAAAAGTAGACATATCTAAACACGCAAAGCTATTAGCATTTTAAAAAAAGTGTGTTCGTATATTATTTTGAGATATTGATTTTAAAAAAAATTACAAAAAAATATTTACGTTTCACCCGGGTGGAAAGTAAAAGTTAAAAAACGTCACCTTTCCACCTTTCAAAGATAGATGAAATGTCATTATTACATGCATGGTTGTAAATAAATATAACGTATTTTCTAGCCAGTATAGTGCATACCCATGATCAGTGTATCATGATCGTTTCCGTGTTATTAAAGGAAAAGTTGTATTACTTTTTTGGCACCCTGTATCTCGGACAGAAAACATTTCCGGACCCACATTTATATGACTTTATCTTCTTCGATTGACTTCAAGCGAATATTTGATACAATATTTCCCTTCCCTTCCTTTCCATCCTGTAGATACGTTGTTCAACTGAACAATATCCAAGGACATGCTCGTCACGTCGTTTAAATGAGAATTTAATCTCACGATTATTCTCCATTTAAACCGTGCTTTAAAAAATGGTCTCCGCCCTCAGCGGACAACTCGCGCGTTCAAGGTACATTTAGGATTTCCCGTTCATGTAATGGCATGTAAGTGGCCTTCAATTGGACAACGTGTCTGTATCTCATCTTGAGTATTATATTGCTGAATTAGGAAACTCCAGCCAATGCAATGCATACAGAACGATCTTAAAGAGCACCAAAAAAAATCTAGGAATGATTACTTACATCGCATGGTCCCAATACGGGGGTGGGCAAGGCGAACGAAAAGTGATATCCAACCCGGGTTCTCGACAATCGATAGGACTACAATTTTTCTATTTGACTGTGCTTTCCATATGTCAATAACGTCATCAACAGTCAAGGGGTGACCTTTCATTAATTTTTAAATAGATCACCCTGTATATTATTAGTTATTCTAAATTCTCAATAAATTTTTTTATAACATACCATATGTCTAAATTCAATTGTTTCGGAAATATTGACAAATAAATGAAGAAAACAAAAGAACATTTTATTTTAAAAAATACGTAACGAAATGTTTTAAATATATTGAGAATTTAGAATAACTAATAATATACAGGGTGTTCCATTTAGGAAAATTAAATGCAACGTCACCACTTGACAGTTGATGACGTTACTGACATATGGAATGCACAATCAAATAATATTTTAATCCTATCGATTGTCAAAAACCCGGATCTGACATCACTTTTCCTTCTCCTGTAATTGAGCCGTTCCGGAACATTTGCCCAACCCTGTATGTATATTTCGGGCGCAAAGCTCGAAAACAACCAATGACCGATACTTCTGCTCGATCTTAGGATTGGTTATTTAATTCAATTTCGGGCTTTGGCCATGTCCAAACAGCCAAAGGTGGAATTGCGCAATTACGAAACGCCCAAAACTTAAAATATTGTTTAGTTGTTAAGTTTAGTTATCGCAGTGTTTTGTATATTTTTTACTTCTATGTGCTATTTTTAGACGGCTAAGGCTCGAAATTGGATTAAACGTCGGACTCAGGTCGCTTTGAAACGTCCAATCCTAAGATTGAACAAAAATATCGACCACTGCCCGTTTTCGAACTTTGCGCCATGTACACTGTACCAAGATTCCATACTTATTGCATACGTTCGATGGAAAATGGGTTTGTTCTCACTACAATTGTACAGGGTGACTCAACGATAGAGTAAAGTTCATTTTCTCCTTTACGTAAGGAATTAGAAAAAAAATCAAAGTACAAAAGTTGTAGAGATCATTAGGGTGCACATTATAAAATTATATTGGAGTATACAGGGTGGCCCACAAACACGTAGCGAACATAACTTCGATTTTTTAAATGGAACACCCTGTTTGGATTATACATAAAAAACTTTTTTTATATATAATTTTATATATCTAAATCGTATAGTTTGCCCAATATTTTAATTTTTTCAGAAAAATGGTAATTTTCAGCGTTGGATTTAATTGCGAATACCTGCACTACTTTTGCAACTCATAGATTCATAGTTGGTACGGAGATTACATGGAGCCAAGGCAAATAAATTATGGAAACAAACTTGCCTCAGTTTTTACAGGGTGTTCAAAATAAATTTTCGAATTTCAGCAACTTTAAATTAAAAAATCTCGGTGTTTTTTAAATAGTACACCCTGTATATTTGGTTTTCTCTTAAACTTTTGTTTAGTACATCATATGCCTATTTTTAATACTTTTTGACATATTTATAACAAATAAAAAATGAAAAAAAAAATGATTGCAAATATTTTTTGCCACAAGTTTGTTGGGTTATTTATTTCAATTTCCATTTTGTTAAATGAAATGAAGTACACTTCTTCTGATTTTGTCCTGGGGACTATAGACGTTTTTTTTTGGCAACTGTGACGTTATAACATAAATGTAAGAAATGAACAATGAAAAATAGGGAAAAATTAAAATATGTCGAAAAGCATTAAAAATATGCATATGATATACTAAACCAAAGTAAAAGAGAATTACATATTCTATCAGAAAAAAATAAAATATACAGGGTCTGATATTTTTAATTTAAAGTTACTGAAATTAGAAAATTTATTTGGAACACCCTGTAAAAATTGAGGTTAATTTGTTTCCATAATTTATTTGCCTAGTTGCATCTAATCTCCGTACCAACTGTGAATATATAATTTGCAAAAGTAGTGTCGGTATTCACAGTTAAATCCAACGCTGAAAATTGTATTTTTTTCTGAAAAAATAAAAATATTGGAAAACTATAAGATTTACATAACATTATATATAAAAAATATTCAGAAATTTTATGCACATTCCAAAAATTGATATAAATACAGAGAGTTCCATTTAAAAACAAAACAATATTATATTTGTCACGTCTTTGTGGGCCATTCTGTATACTCCAACATAATTTTCGAATATGCACCTGACTGATCTCCACGACTTTTGTATTTTGAATTTTTATCTAATTCTTAACGTAAAAGACAAAATGATCGTTGACTCATCCTGTACATGCTCATTCATAAATTGTTGTTAACGTAATTTATATTTAAATAATACCATCGTTTGTTAGCAAGCATGGGCATGAAGAATTCCTTAATTAGAATGAGATAAACCAATTTTCATTCGGTTGTATGCAACAAGGATCGTTCGAAGTTTGTTGTGAATTTGAGTAATATTTACACCAAACATCTTTATGGAATGTTTTACCAAAATGCATGCGAAATAATATCTATAAAACACTTCTTCTTTAAATGTTAAAATAACATCGTTTACATAAAAAAAAAGTTAATCCTAAAACAGTCCTTTTCTATAAAAATAGACTGTGCCATTATTAACTTTAATATGTCAAGACCAAAACATTTTTAATTCGAGAGAAAAATGTTGATAATACAAAACAATACTTTTAAAAATCATATTACAGATAGATACTTGTAATCACATGTAGTACTACTTATAAGTTAAATATCTACTTTTACTAATTAAAACAAAAAAGATGCATTTTTTGTAAAAAGGGATATAGAATTTACTAAAGATTATCTGTAATTTTCAATTAAATTAAGCCACGAATCTTATTTAAATTTTTTTGAATCTTTTGTTTTTTGGCGAACCTGAAATTTGAGTGATCGTAGTAACTCATAGCGATACAACTTTTTATTTGAAATTACAATTTGAAATGCCTTATTATACGCGCATTAAATTTTAAAGATAAAATTATTAAGGAAACTTAAATTCTTAAATCTATTATGGATTCTCACCCTGAGACTATATCAGATTGATCTCGAAAACGGTAAAATATATCGATTCAAACAAATTATACGTTTTTAAAGGAAATTAATAAGGGAGTAGAACTGCGGAAGCTGTAACCCTTTTTGTATCGCCGATAATAAAGGTGGGGTAAGCGTGAGAAAAAATATTTTTAAAATTGTTTAATTTTATTACGAAAATGTAAAAAAAACAGAAACTTGGGTAAACAGCGCCCTTTAGAAGATGCAGTGTGAACAACTAGCGATCACGACCACAGTCGGCTATTTAATAAGAGTAAAATAATCTTTCAAAAGAACCTAAGCTGATTAAATTTGGACAAAGGGATCGGAAGATAGAGGAATTTTAAAAATATATTTTACATGCTTCCCGCACCCTTATTATCGGCTATACGAAAAAAGTTTTAGGAACAAACTTTCGCAAAAATTAATGATCTTTTTGTGTCAATTATATTTAATTATATTTTTTTTCTCAAAGACGTAAGCTTAATTGCTTCCATAATATCGTATCTTGCCGACCTTAGTGGGACACCCTCTATAATAAAGCAATTTCAAAGATTCAAAAAAATTTAAATTTCATTATTTCACTTGTAACTTTGACACTCTGTATGTATATCAATAAGGAAGTCAGTTAGGAAGAATATTTATATGAAGTACTAGTACAGGGTGTCCTCCCATTTTCGACACTTTTAGAGGGTATTTCCGTAATTGTTAGTGCTATCAAAAAAGTAATGTAGGTGTCATGTGCTCTTTTTGGGTCAAACTTAAAATGGTGAAATCAAAATTTGAAAATTTTTGCTCGCTTAAGAGATACGGGGAAAAATCAATAAATTGACAATTTCAAAATTACCCTATACTTTCTTAGTTAAAAGAGATACAGAAAAATGTTTTATACAGAAGTTTCTTTATAATGGTTGTTGAATAATTTGCCGTTTTCAGAATAAGTATACGTGGTCAGGTAAAAAAGTTATCGGACTTAAGCTCATTGCTTTAAATGGAACACCCTGTATATTTTAATCTAAAAAGATAGCATTTTAAATTCTCTTTTCAAATATATAACACACCGTGGATGATATTGGTTTCCTAGGCGATTTATTTAAACTTTATTACTTTGAAACGAAATAAAAGATTCAGATTAAGGTAAAAAATAACGGGAATCATCGCAAATGTTCGGGATATGTCCTTAAATGGTTGCCGTCTTTCCGGATAGCGACCAAAATATAAGTTTTGCGTCATTTCTTCGTTTTTTCCACTTTCAGTATAAACTGATATATCAAATTTTTCAAAATGTTGATTTTTCACAAATGAATATGTAAAAATGAAATTGACGTTAAATGTTAATAACAACTAGAATGTTAACATAGTTGTTTCTATGATATTAGCTTCTGTTTATTCAGGGTCTGGTTTAAAGTCATAAAGTTTAAATAAATCGCCTAGGAAACCAATATCATCCATGGTGTGTTATATATTTGAAAAGAGAATTTAAAATGCTATCCTTTTTAGTTTAAAATATACAGGGTGTTCCATTTAAAAAAATGAGGTTAGGTCCGATAACTTTTTTACCTAGCCCGTATACTTATTCTGAAAAATGCAGCTTAAGTAATCATTATAAAGAAAGTTCTGCATAAAACATTTTTCCGTATCTCTTTAAATTGCCTATTTTTTTGATTTTCCCCCGTATCTCTAGAGCGAGCGAAAATTTTCAAATTTTGACTTTACCAGTTTTAGTTTGACCCAAAAAGAGCACATGACACCTTTACATTACTTTTTTGACGGAGATACCCTCTAAAAGTGTCGAAAATGAGATGGTTTTTCGAATTCTCCTATTTAAGTGTCTGGACTTCCTCTATAAACATTAACCTGTATATTGAAACAAAACATGAACCTAAAAATACAAATTAGCTAAAATTCAATTATAATTGTATTGTAAAAATCTTACTACATTCTTACAGGAAAAATATAATTTTCATATAAGTTCTAGGGTGTAAATACGGTGTTGTCGTGGTTCTTATTTTTATTAGAAAAAAAAATTATTTTGGCACAATGCATATTTTTTTGTAATAATCAATAAGATAATGTCGCTCTAAATACATTTTGCCAGATGATTACTTCTAATAATACAGCCAAACTTTAATACTACTATTAGTTAACATATTATAATAATAAAAAATCTATTTACTAACACATTTTTCTCACTATGTAACTATTTTTCGTATTTCGTTTGATGTTAATTTAATTTATTATTGTGCATATTTTACTATCAGTTTAAAAATAAAAAATAAAACATTTGTTTTATCATTTTTTTTTTAAATTAAGTACAAAAACTTAAAATACCTTCAGCTTAAGAGCTTCATTTACTTGCTGACTAAATAAGTTAATGGTCGACAGTACATAAAAAATTCTCGTCTACTATTAACTTGACCAAAAGCAGCTAAAAGTAAATAATTTACTAGTCTCTAGAAACTATACATTAAAAATTACACGTAACCTTAGATGTACCAAATATACTTATTACTACCAATTCTCTACAACTTACCCTCAACTCATCGTTTTATTAATGTTATTTAATGCATACTGCATGTTATAAAAATCCACAAAATAGTCTAAAAAATTGCACAATATTTTCCAAATCCAAATAATTTATATTTACAAATTTAAAATTCCTGAAGAATTCAATAAATTATGATACCATATACAGTTTCGCTTAACTTTCCTCAAGGATTATCAAGGGATAATAACCATCTCAACAATTGTCAATTTTCCTGTTATGAAAATTAGAAAGCCATGTTTCCTGTTAGAATTAATTTTTTTGTTAACGATTACTCTAGTCGTAAGAAAGCACACAAATGTTTATTCGGGATTTGTGTTATAAGTATTACAGGTTAACAAATAGGTAGCCACAAAGTTGTGGTCAAAAAGAAAATAAACTTCGTTCGGTCGCGAAAATAATCCTGTAGAATACAGCGAAGTAAATTTGACAGCTAAATATCATTTCAAAAAAGACAATTTATACAAGCACAAATTAAGTGTAAGCTCTTTTAATAAATAGAACTGTACATAAGTTTTTACTCTTATACCTTAGCACAGATTGGCCAACTAAGCTAGGTACGGGGCTGTATCTCGGAAACCATTCACCGTACAGCTTTCGGAAAAAAATATTTATGGGAAAAGCTGACAAGACAACCGCTGAGAGTAACACTAATAGTAATTTACTAACAGCATGTTTCTCTACAATTTCCTTAGATAAGGCATATTGAAAATACTGACAAATAAATCTCACATGTATCTTGAACAACTCTGCTAACACACTTATTTCTCTAACTCTTGAGATAAACTGGTGGAGATAACATAAACATTGAATTTGAAAAAAATGCAAAAGCGAACGCCTTATCGGAAAATATGAAAATTAGTGTCGATAGTATATTAAGATACAAGTTTCATAAGACATTATCTCAGAGCACGCGTTTTCTAAAGTACAATTGTCTTATGAACCGTGTATTTTATAATACTTTTTCTATTTTGGTCTTTAAAATCTGAAAAACTTTAAAAAATATAGTAGATTTTTCCATTTGAATTAATTTTTTTTGGGTTGGCAATACTTTTACAATTTAATAAAATGTTACAAGTATCAAATATGCCATGATAGAAACAATTGAACACAACAAAGCTTCTTCCCATCCGTCATAATTAAAAATAAATATATGTATTATTAAAGTTAATAAAAATGAGTCAGGAAGATAGTTGTACTCCGTCAGAAATACGAGAAATTGCAGAAAATAATCTAGAAAAACTTTTAAAAAGAACATGCAAAACTTTGAGTTATGGTGCGAGCAGAACAAAGTTCAAAATATTGAACAAAATAATAAATTATACTATTGAACAAAATATGGTGTCGACACAGAATCTGACAGGAAAAACAATTAATGCCCAGGAAATATCTACAGCAACTATAAATATGTATATAATATAAAGTAATATGTATAATACTATATTGAATTAAAAATAAAAATAGTACTTTATTGAATAAAACTTTAGAAATAGAGCATAAACTGAACGATATTTCTATTGTTTTATAGTTGTGACTAGAAATTAGTTGACGGACACCGTCAGCATGTTATATATTTCCGAGTATAGGTATTTTAGATAAATCAAGGTTAAAGGTTAGTATTTCAAAGTTTTCAATAAAAAATTTATCGATCGAAGTAAGCCTAAAATTCGAACCCTACTTGCTTCCAACATAAAAAAAATAAAATTTCAGTGGCAGGTTATTCAATTTTTTTGCATTTCATAATGTAGCCATTATGAAACCCAAATTGAAAAAAGAGTTTTCCTTGTTTTATCAGCTACACTGCAAGCGATATCTATGCAGTTTTTAATGTAGTCAATAGATGGCGCTTTATATAAATTTAACATATTTTATGTTATTATGTATAAGATATATTGTAAAACATAAAAAGGCGTTGGAAACAAAAGATATATATGTATTCATAATAATAATATTGGAAAGGAACGTCAAATTATTCATATTGAGATCATTAAACATTAAAAATACCTTTTACTGATGATGAAGCTGTTGATCTATCTCAAAATGAATAATTTGACATTAATTTCCAATGTTATTATTATATTATGTATTTTGTGTCCAAACCGTCTTATGTTGTACAATAATATTTAATTACTGGGGCGATTAATTAGTATAATTATGTAAATTAATTTTTTATTGATATCTCCGGTTAGAAAAACATAGAAACTTGTGCTTTCCACCGTTTCGTTTGGTATTTATTCCTCTTTATATCAATAACATACCCGAACAAACCCGTATAGGAAGCGCCATCTAGCGTCTACAGTAAGAATGGTATAGACATCGCTAGTGTACCTGATAATATATAATATAATAATAATAATATAAATGACACTAATTTTAATATTTTCCGATAAGGCGTCACTGAGATAGTGCAGTTTTTCCAAATCAATGTTTTCGTTACCCCCACCACTTTATCTGAATCGTTAGACCAAAAAGTGTTCATGATACAAGTAAGATTAATTTGTAAGTATTTTCAATATACCTTACCTAAGCACATTGTAGAGAAACATGAAACATTGTAGAGAAACAAGAACAAATTACTATTAGTGTTACGCCCTAACTGCTTCTAGAAGCTTGTGAATAATTTCCAGCCATTTATCTTGACAACTTTTCCTATAAATATTTGTTTCCGAAAGCTGTACGGTGAACAGTTTCGGAGATAGAGCCACGTACCTCGCATAGTTGGCGACCCTTTAGATCAGAAAGGATCACTGCATCTGCCACCCAGAACTTTCTATGAAACCGGATCGCTTACGTCACTGATCAGCTGTCAATGTCAGTTGTCAATGTCCTATATCAGTTGTGAAAATCATCTGTCTGTTGTCAAATTACCTACTTTTCTCTATAATTAAATATAAATTAAAACTTTCAAAAGTGCTAAGTTTTAACGTAGGATCGTACTAACCCATCTTAGAATATTCTAATTAAAATTATCTAAAACTTCGATCTTACAAACACATTTTTACACTGCTACCCTAAAAATCACTTCTCGTCATATATTGACCTTATTGTTCATGTTAGCGTCCTTTTCGACACTCTTCTCTTCTAAATCGGCGAATGTCGTTTTGGGAGCCTCTATAGGGGAAACTGGAGCTATGGTTAACCTCAGGGAAGGATCGTCGGCTCTAAATTTGCAGTCTTCATCCGTACTATCGATCGATAAGGAACGTTCGGACTGAAGGCGAGAGCCCTCGGTTCCGTTACGAACGGAACGGCGTTCCAGCCTGATCACCTGAAGAATGAGGGAAAGGATTAAATATTTAAAAAGTTTAAAGTAATTTCGTTTAATAATAACTAATGAAATAACAACAAAAGAATATATAAATTCCCTTTGATACAAAAAAAGCCATTTGGGAAGCTTGTTTACTAGTATTTATTATATTATACCAGAGAGGTATCATTTTTAAAACACCCTGTATAAAAAAGTCTAGTATTTTTATGATTTGTATGTTATTGATATATATATTGACCTTTTTTTTATAAAAATAATATTTTAATGAAATTTATCTCAAAAACGGTTGGAAATGAGTATAAACAATTGTTAACAAAAATTGGTTGGATTTTTACATAGAACACATGCAAAATCTACAGAACACGCTATTTAAAGCCGGTATAATCGTAAGTGATAGATATGTCAAAATATCTTCATTAAAAAGCTCTGCGTCTTTTCTTCTTCTTCTTCTTAATCAGCCATTCTGCATCCACTCCTGGACATAGGCCTCTCTTAAATTTTTCCACGTCACTCTGTCCTGTGCCACCTGTGACCAGTTTTTGCCTGCAATCCTCCTAATGTCGTCCAGCCATCTTTTATAGCGTATACAAATATTTCAATCCAATATCTGTTTTAGTTCCCGAGATATTTTAAGAGGCCACTCACTGTGAGTAAACCAGTATACTTTATAGATAAATGCATCACAAGTATAAAAATAGAATAAGTTAATTCGTGATTTTTTTATCACTTTTGACATTATAACCTGTACCTGTACCATAAAGACACTATAATTAAATATTATACTAATTTAAAACATTTAATGAAGTCGTTCCGGTTTACGAAAATCCCTTGACGAAATCGAGTAATTTTTTTCCCCAATCGATACAGTACGCTCGCCCCGTAAGTCTAACCTACAAAGGGAAATGGAAAATAACGCAGCCGGTTTTGATGCTACAAAAAAAATATGAAGGCCAAAATTGAAGAGCTTGACAGAGCGCGTAAGCTCGAACAAACCTGATCCCCGATCTCTCAATGAGTTCGCGAATTAACGCGATTTTCAATTGCAAAAAACAATAAAATTTAATTAATTATATCTCGAGAAGGGACAGGACTGGGGCATAAATTTTTCGCGAATCAATGGGTGACACCGAGTACTTTGATGGGCCGGAGGCTGGGGTTGGTGGGGCAATTAGGAGGGGATTAATGGAGGAGGGGGGGGGATATTGGTTCTTGATTAAAACCACTAAATTCATATTAAAACTCATAATTTTTAACATTGATAAAATAATTAATGTCATCTTTTATGAAAATTGTTGGAGTGCAGCAAGTTCTAAGGGGAAGTTATCGGGACTTCCGCCCAATATGCGCTTCGCGTTTACCTGCAAGTATCGAAGTGGAGAGCGACATAAATACACTGGAAGAACGGACATTTTTCTTAATGACACGAGGTGTCAATGTCAATGTCCCCGCATCGAATTGTCCACTCCAACAATTTTTATAAAAGAAAATTTATCATTAATTATTTTATCAATGTTAAAAATAATGAGTTTTAATATGAACTTAGTGGTTTTAATCAAGAACGGTGCGTCTGACGAGAAAAACTCAAGAGACCGTTTTCATGTAGAATTGATCAGGCTAATCAGAAAAAATCCACATGGAAAAATATCAGTGGCGTACCATCCTTTTTGTCAAAATATCAAAGGACATGTTTGCAGGGACGCCACTGGTGGAAAAATTGAATAACTTTTCTAACTAAAATTTGTGGTTCTATATCCTATTAACACATACCAAAATTGAAAATAACATCTAAAGTGTTTTCGGAGATATTAAAAACTGGCCATTTCTTGTATGCCGCGCCAAGCGCGCATTTGGGAAAATGAAAATGAACAAATTGAATCCGGCCTGATCCCCATAGCTCGATTAATAAACTACTTATTAGCATTTATGTAATACACAAGTTAAAGATTCAAATCATTTCCTAAAGATTTAAATCTTTTTTGAGATTAAAATCTTTTCAATGTTTTAAATCGTTTGAGAAATGTTTAAATCATTTTATAACGATTTTAATAGTTTTAAAAATTTAAATCATTCTGAATTGATTTAATTTTTATACAAAAAAAACCAAATACACTTATTAGTAAGATTTAAATAATAAATCAAAAATAATTTGCAGGAAAGAGATTTCGAATAAAAGTATTTAAATCAATAGTGTTATTTATTTATTTCACGCATAGGTACTTCCATAAGTGACGATGTATTCAAAATGAATAGGTTGGCATGCTTGTCCTATTTTTATTACAATTTTGCGAGCAATGACAACTGTCATTATTAAAAATACGAATTATTATTATTATTATTATTATTATGTGTGGGGTGGAATCATTAGAGAGATAATGTATCCCACATTATTCTTTTCCTTTTCCTGTCCTGCTTATTAAGGGATTGTTAAAATTGTTGGTAATTAATTAACTTATAGGATATTTTATTTCATTAATGTCTACTATAACTTTCATTTATTTTCTTAAAGCAATCAAACAATGGAAATTGACAATTTATCTCATTGCTTTATATTGTTATTCAAGTCGCTGGGGAAGGAAAAAAAAGGCGGAAGTGATAGAAACGAGAATCGAAGTTCTAATTTTGGTAAAGTGGCGTCACTTTGTGATTCCAAAACACTTTCTCATTTATCATAATCAGGGTTGTTAAAGTAGTTAATGTAACATTTAGTACGTAATTTACTACCGTAGTAAATGTAATTACTACTGACACCTTTAATTTTTAAAATATTTTTATTCAGATCAAATCGTAAAGCAAAAAGCAACAGAAGGACAATAACCAAAAAGTACTATTTTCTACTTTTCCACTCGAATTTCCAACTTTTAACATCAAATTAATAATAATAAAGTTGAGGTTATGTTGTGTTTTTGACACTCCAATCAAAACAATAATTACATTTATCTATTCGCGTGCGGTAAGTAGCACTTTATCGCACTAATGCCGTAAGTAATTACATACTATAAAAACAAGTTTTTATATTAGTAGATGCTGGCGGGGATATCATGAATTTAAAAAGACATGGTGGATGGAAGTTATTCAGTGTTGCAGAGAGCTATATTGAAAATTCTGTACAAAATAAAAAAGAAATTGAAAAGCAAATAAATGGTGTAGAATAATATGCAGAGAGCACCTTCAGTTTTAGTAAATCTGTAACTTTAAATTCTTGTGTCTCATCGGATAGTAAAATACTTCATTCGTCGATATCGTTTGGAAATGTTCTACAATTAATATTAATATTTCTTAAATTACAACAATGCTCTTTTAGTTTTTAATATTGGTGCCCTAAAACAAGCTTGTAGATAAAAATATCGTACAATACACTTACGGTAGGTGTCTTTACCGTACTTGTATTATAATATACTATTACTACATTTGCTACGTGTGCGACGTAACAAATGTAGTAAATTCAATTTTTCTGCTATATTAACAACTTTGATTATAATTCCACACCAGATATCTCTGATACCATACTACTATACTCTATTATAACCATGGGTAATTTACTTATTATTGCATGCACTATTTACACGAGCTACAGTAAGATATAAAAGTTTAAAAAAAATAGATTTTACTAAATATCTCTAAACACGATTAACATTAAACATTGTAAAAAGCATAAGCATGGACTTGTTCCAAAAGTCAAAAAGTACTAACCTAACCGAGCCACTTCCAAGGCTCCATTTCCGGACTAGTGATTGGCGTTGGAAACTAAATAAACGATTTAGTTAAAAGTGTGTTAGTCGTATTATTGTGCTATAGTCCCAATAAATCTTAAAAGACGAGTCTAAATCATGATACAGGGAGTCCAGGTAAGATTACACGCAGAGGGAGGCGTGACTTAGCTCTCCTCATCACGTCACAGACGCCAAGCGTCGACGAGCAGGTCGACCGCTTCCCGTATGTTTACAATGGATGTTTTAAAAGTTTGCCAGTATTTTGCACCGACCTATATCTATGGATAGCCAAACTCTAAAAGCAAAAGTAGCAAATTTATGGCCTCGCGCATGTAAACACAGCTTATCGTCAGTTGTCACCTATAAGACGGCGGCAATATTGTGTGCAAGACAACCGACGAGCAACATTTAAAAATATGACCGGTAAAACGTGAGCACCAACCCATTTTTTCACTAATGAAATTTAGCTTTTTACTGCGTACCCCATAAGTTGTACGTATCCATAGTAATAGGTCCGT
The DNA here is from genome assembly GCA_963991005.1 of Barypeithes pellucidus. Lineage (NCBI taxonomy): Eukaryota > Metazoa > Arthropoda > Insecta > Coleoptera > Curculionidae > Barypeithes > Barypeithes pellucidus. The sequence continues at coordinate 28,628,912 of OZ022562.1, forward strand.
GGTATTTTATTTTATTTTAGTGGTATTTTAGCTGTAATGTGTATTATATTTTTATGAAATTAATATATCTAAATACCATGATATTATTCTTTTATTTCACATACTATTAAATGCGTAAAACCTATTAAAACCTTTAAAATAGAATTAAAAACGGCAATAGCAAAATAAATGCCCATAAGAAATTTAAAAATGACTGTTACCCTGTTACGAAATTGCGCGCGAGAGCCGAAATTGGAACAGAGATATCTTACCTTGACTCATTGTACCATGGGTCTAAAAATCTATGGTAAAATCAAAGAGTTCATAAAATTTATAAATAATCTAGGAAATTTAATATCATGATGTTATTGTGAGATTGAAGATGTAGATACAATCCCGAGAAATTTTTTTGTTATGCATTTTTCAATTTCAAAATCTCAATATGACAAAATCGACAACCATCGATCAAAATGACAGGAAATTTTCTGAACCACAAAAGTTATGAATACAGGCTGTTATGGAAATGACTTATTATATTTAAATAGGTGACTATAGGTGTCCTAGAGAAAGCCTACATACTTTTTTTTAATCGAATATCTAAATACTAAGGTAAAAACCTTTTTTGCCTACATGATTACACCGCGTGTCTCGCCCTTGCTTGGATATCCGCCGCGCGCCACTATTGTTGGTTCAGTATCTTTCGAGACTCGGGGACGGAATGACGCTGTCGACGGTTTCACGTGCTTGACGTATACGAATTTTAAATGTTTTGTTAGTTGTAGCATTACCCGATTTTTTTTGTTGTGAAATAATTCATAATAATAAATGTTGTGATGTGATTTCAAATTTGTGTGATATTATCTACTGTTGGTTCTGTTGCAAAACATACTTTTTGTGTTTTATTTTTTTGTGGAATTTAATTATAAAACGGATTATTTTAAAATAAGATCGAAGGTAAGAGAGTATGTACCTTAAAATTGTAGTTTTTTTTCTAGAAAGTTTGAAAAAGAAGTGATAACGCGCGTCAAAGATGTCTTGTCCTGTTGTCAATAACTGAACAAGTGCGATTACAATTTTGTGTTGCAATATGACAACCTATAACCGCCTATAATGCGCTGGCCTCTTTTGAGACTCGATACTGCCTCAATAAACCGTTGATTGCGAACGTCGTCAGTAGCGACCACGTAAATTTTGAGATTTCATATAAAGTGTATATTTCGCTTAACAATTCAAAGCGCCATTTATGGTTATTTTTCTTCAATTTATTTTCATCTCAGGATTTGCCGATTTAAATATAATAAGTCATTTCCATAACACCCTGTATACATGTTTCCTAATTATGTGCAAATATTTCAGAATGTGACCTTAGGTCATTTTATTTCAAAACCTCTATTTTATAGTATCTCCGAAAATACTGAGATATTATTTTCAATTTTGGTATGTGTGAATATAAGCCACATATATTAGTTAGAAAACTTACTGTATCGATCCACCCGGCGTCCATGCCAACATGTAATTTAATACTTTTTACAAAAAAGTGACGCCACGAACATTTTTCCATGTGGATACTTTTCTACGTACAAACGGCCTTTCGCGTTTTTCTCGTCAGGTATACCGTGCTTGATTAAAACATTTAAATTCAAATTAAAACTCTGCATAGCGGTGCCACTGACCTATAGCGTACAACTTATGGAGTGCGCAGTAAAAATATTATGAGTGAAAAAATGGATTGGTGCACACTGTTTAGCGGTCATATTTTTAAAGGTTCCTCTTCGGTTGTCTTACGCATAATATTGTCGCCGTCATATAGGCAACACCGCCGGTATGGGTGCCAGATTGGTTGCCAACTAACGACGACCGTCTAGAACCGAAATCAGTCGTAGGGATGTAACGATATTAAAAATATATCGATATGTAGACAATAAGTATCAAAGTTAATTCTAAAAGTGGCTTTTCAGTGATGGCTACAAGGCCCTTTATGCGAGAAAATAGATTGTTTATTGTCCAGTAAAGAAGGTCTTGATGTGCCATATAATCATTTTCGTTAAGGGCGAAGTACGATCCTATTCGCCGGTTAAGGTCAGTAGACATTGCGCATAGCATCTGACGATCGCTTTGCTTACACGCGCGAGGCCATAAATTTGCCGCTTTTGCTTTTAAAGATAGATCCAGGATAGGCATAGTTCGGTCTCCATAGATATAGGTCGGTCTAACATGAAAAAAGCAATAGGCCGTTTTCAGGTAGAGTTCACCGGGCTAAGAGTTGCAGATATGTTTGCAGGGACGCCACTGTTGGATCGATATAATAACTTTCCTAAATAAAATATGTGATTTAATATCCTATTAACACATACCAAAATTGAAAATGATATCTAAAGTACTTTCGTAGATATTAAGAAATAACAATTTAAAAAAAAACACCCTGTAGCAAAAAATGTAATATGTTCATATTAATTTTTCTTCCTATAAATATTAGCACGTCATTAAGGAACACCCTGTATATTTTTTGTGTATATACAAAAATATATTACTTATGGAGTATTATTACATTAATATGGGTGAAATAAAACAAAAAAAATTTGTCGAAGATCAATTATTGATAGAGCCGTCAGATAAGACCCATTTTAACTATACCACTGAACCTAATTTGATGTTTGTTTTCTACATTCTCCATTTTAGAATTAATTTTTTTCGAGACTTCACCATTCCCATTTTGAGGGCCAAACAATAATTTCTAATTTTCTAATCAGATTATGTTGAAGAGTATAGTAAGTTATTAGTTTCGTAGTTAGGACATCTCGTCCAAACAATAGCCTAGAAATACTCTACAGGGACAGTGTAGGCTCTACACGGTGGGCCAAAAAAGTGACCACAATATTCCTTTATGTATCACTTTATTATTTGAAATCAAATTTGCAGGAAATATTTACAAAAGTATAAGTGATCGTAAAATGAATTTAAAAGTAATAAGTTCGAATTAGACTATCATACAGGGAATCTTAAAATAAGAAGTTATTTTAAACAAGTACAAATAATTGGTACTTGCAAGGTAAAAGAATCTCAACAAAAGTATTTTTGAGGTTTTACGGTATTCCCTTGCTCAGGTCAAGGGTAATACGTCATTATAAAGATTTCCGTAATATAAACGTGATAAACCTATTGGCCATTCATGAATCGGAGAGAGACGCACAGATAGGTTTCTGTGATTTTAAAAATGTGCACAACAACAACAACAAATTTTGTAGATTAGTATTAGATACTAGTAAGCTATTATTTTGGTGTTAATAACTTTTTTTCGCATATATTTTAACATATTAAAGTTGAAATTAATTTCTTTCATCCAAATATATTTCCCGTTTCATTTTATACACTTGTTTCCCTGGCCAACTGACTAAAAACAGTGATATTCAGTTATTAACTGCTTAAAGCCTGCTAGAGTCGACAATTTTTGTCTCTTACGCCTGCAATGGCAATTATCATTGCACGGAATCATGCGCAGTACAGTTGTCGATCAGCTGGCGATATATTTCTTGCATTGCGAGTGCAATGCGAGAATGGAATCCATATTACAGTTGGCAATTCTACTTTTGCGGCTATTAAAATTGCACGGAATCATGCGCAAATACACCGTTCTCCATCAGTTGGCGGAAGTAGTCTTGCATTGTCAGAAGTCAGTTTTGACTCTAGGCAATCCGCCATGCTGATCGAGAAAGGTTTACTGCGCAAGATAAAAGCCGTATTACAGTTGGGAATTTTTATGGCGCCAGCAATGGCAATTATAATTCAAGGATTCATGCGCAGTACACCGTTCTCCGTACTACAGTCACAAATTCTACTCTTCTGACAATTAAAATGACACGGATTCATGCGCAGTACACCGTTCCCGATCAGCTGTCTTTCATTACCAGAAATGGGGCAGGCGCCATTTTAATTGCCCTTGCCGGCGCAATTGGGTAGACATGGATTATTCTGTTATTTTTAACTGTTTATTAGTTGGCCGAACCAGGTATGAACAGGTAAGGGCCATTTAAACCCACTGGTACTTAAATTAGCAGTTTACATTCTTTATTAAACTTATGGACTGCTAATTCAGTAACTTTTTGCATCTCCTATTTGTAAATAGCAGTAGCTGCTTTAACTGGTAATCAAAACGAACATCTCTAATTCTGGGGATATTTTAGGGATTTGGACAGTACCCACTGCTGTTCTGACCGTTGACAATGCTCCAGCTGATCGAAAACAGTTTACTGCGCATGAATACGTGCCATTATAATTGCCGGCGCAAGAGAAAAAATTGCCGAGTCTAATGCGGCCTTAAGAATTGCCTACTCTAATACGGCTTTTACAAACATTAGGTCAGAAATTAGTCATAATTGCTTAACTGAATGAAATATCAAAAAATGTTTTTGTTGAGAATATAAGAGACTTTAACATGTAATTCCCAATTGTTTTAAAAAAGAAAGAAAGTTTTTTGCGACTTATTTAAAGTTACTTATTTTAACTTATCCTGTATCATATTCTAATTCGATTTTATTTCTTTTATTTATTTATTTATTAACGGGCAAAGCCAAATTTTACAAAAGTAACGAGAGTAAACTATCAAATTTATTTATAAGTGTAAAATAGAAAATTATAATGAAGTGAATTATAATGTTAATTCAGTGATAAATACTATAATAGAGAAGTCAATCTATAGTCAGTAGTTGCCTCATAAAATCTGATCTACTTAAAAAGAAATCGAGCGTGGGATATTCATTAGCTAGCCAGCATGATCGTGATATAAAGCTATTTTGGCCATAGCTAGTTCTATGAGGTGGTACAGAAAAGGTATTCCTCTAGATGGAACGTGCAATTATATTCTGTCAAGTAACAAAGTACAGTTATATTTGTTATGTAATAGGTTATACAACATTATACAATCCCTATGATCCCGACGTAGCCTGAGGGTTCTGATCTGGATACTTGCTTCAAGCTGAGAATAATCTAGTTGCGGTGTTTTGGGCCATGTAATTAAAAAATTTATGTAGAATCCTTTCAATATTCAAGATATGTACATTATAGCAAGCATTCCAGATACAGGAGGAGTATTCCAGATGGGTTCTTATTAATGAGCAATATAATTGTTTTATAGCTTTGGTATTAGTAAAGTCAATGGTTATGCGCTTCATAAATCCTAGGAGTTGGAGAGATTTGGATATGGTGTTCTGAATGTGAGGAATGAAAGTAAGCTTAGCATCCATAGTCAAACCCAAATCTTTAACTTTGGGAACAATAGTAAGAATATTGCCCTCAATTAAATAATGCTGTTCAAACTCCGACCTAGACCTATGAAAATTTATCGAGTGACACTTTGAGGCCTTAATCTCCATACCGTTGATCTTACACCATGCTACCAATTTATTAAAGTCCGACTGGACCTTTAAGCAATTCTCAAATGAGGAGATTTCTATGAACAGTTTCAGATCATCAGCAAACAGGAGGAACTGACAGTAATCAAATTGAATCCCCGAGTCGTTAATAAACAAATTAAAGAGAAGAGGGCCAGGGGGGAACTCCAGATGGGACCAGTATACTCATGGATTGAAAATTGTTGATCGAACAATTTGGGATCGACTTATTAGGTAGCTAGGTAACCAGGACAGCAATGCGCCCAGACCCTCAAGCTTAGACAGAAGAACTGCATTGTTGACCTTATTAAATTCATTTTACGAGAACTTATACTTCTGTAAATATTTCCCGCAAATTTGGTTTAAAAATGATTTGTGGTCACATTTCTTGGCCCACAATATATACCTACGTGTCGATGTTTTCATTGACAATCACTCAATGTTCAGTCTGATGTTTTTGGCTCAGTTTATTACTTGCTGCGCATCTAATGTGTAGCAAACTAAAGGACACTCACATCAAATAAAATTCAGCGGTTCGTGTGTTTAAATGTTAGCCATATGGATATGTATATAGACATATGTACAAATATACAAAACTTACACATTCGTATTAAATAGCGGTTAAGCAATGTGCTTGTTAAAAATGTTATATTAAATGTGAAAGCGTACTTTTGTTAACACGAGACTTACCTCGGCTTGGAGATCGGCCACTTTATCCTGCAGCTCTCGTACCCTATCGCTGTCGTCGACTGAATGTATTCGAAGTTCGCCTTCTGTTGCAATTTCTTGACTCTAAAAATATATTTTAATTCGTAACAATACAGAAGTATACGTTGCTGGTCAGGTGTTACCAATGCGAATGAGAAATCATTTACTATCCACCTGAAGGTCTAATAATGAATTATCAAATAACACTAAACAGCAGGGGCGTAGCTACTGCTATAGCAGATGTATCACTGATACAGGGCTTGAACTACAGGGGCCAAAATATGCGCAAGTACAAAACCATTACCATAACGTAATGACTCTTGCGTTATATGTCGCAGCCTTTTAGTGTAATCAGCCATTTCATGAAAAGTCTACTATTTTCATGAACCGCTGCCAAACACTGAAACAAATAACTATTACGCCAAATGGCTATAAATTGTAGACGTAACATGAAACGTCTGCCTGTTTCAGCCTCTTGATGAAAACGATCAAAATTAAGTGTAAGTTAAATGACTGACTTTACTGGATTTTTCAGGTAACGCTCCGAATCTAATTTGCACTTGATGTAATAAAATGAGTATTGTATAACCTGAAAATGGCGACTTCTAGCAACATTCCCTCAGCGCTTGCAAAATAACTGACTACGGAAGAACAGCTTATGAAAATTATGAATGAAGCAGATTCAGTTGTCGAAATATCTGATGCACATGAAGGTCTCGCCGATGAAAATGCTGATATTACCAATGTTGTACCGCAGGAAAAAATATAAACAGATCTCAAGAATCAATGTGCGAAAATTGTTTACGTGTTGTTAACATTGCAGAAGTTTGTCAACAAGGATCTTCAGTACTATGCAATTTATGTTCTGCCAGTAAAAACATTTCAGAAGAACGCGACAAAGCTAGAAATAAAACTGAAGAAGCAGCCAAAAAAATGTTAAGTAATTCGGCAAAAGAATGCCGACTTTTAATGTAGGCGATTGTAAATTATTGAATATTCCCAAAGTCGACAGAGGTCCAGGAGATTCCAGGAATATGGTTTGTTTGATAATAGATCAGAAAAATGGCATAAATCAGATTGCTGGTAAGCACGGTACTATAAGGAGATGGTTTGGTGCTGAAAGTCTTACTGTTTGTGGGTTCAGGATTTCTTAATAAAGAGGAATTCCCTTGGAAAAATCACTCAGCTTAAGAGAAGCTGTGTCATTGGAATCAGGTGGTCAAGGCATAATACTGAAATCTTCGTGTAAACCTAGCAAACAACAGTGTACTAGGAATAAGTGTATCTGTAAAAAAAATAGCTTACTTTGTAATAGCCGTTGCCATAATAGCTTTCCGTGCTTTAATAAGTAACATATCGCTTGTTTATTTTTTTTTTAATAATTAAGGATTCTACTTTCATTCGTATTTTTGTTCATCCTGTACTGTAGCTAGCCGCTATCATAAATTATTTGTAATAAAAGTTATTTTCTTTCGTAGTAAAAGTTATTTCGTTACATGAAAAGTCCAGTAAAATCAGTAGTGTTGTGATCGCTCGAGCTAAAAACCGCTTGATCACTCGATTATTGACATAACCGACATCACTCGATTATTAAAAAAACCGGTCGAGTTATCTATTCAAGCGAAAACCGTCACCCGTCACTTATTATCTTTCACTCGATACCCGAGCTTCGCTTGACGCCGGTGGAAATGTACCGCCGTAGTGTGATCGAGTTAAAAAACTGCCCGTATATTCGAACAGTTTTTCGCTCGATAGGAAATACTCTAGTTATAAATTCAGGCGAAAAACCGAAAAATATCGCTCGTTACCTGATAGACGACCTTCGGTCTTCGCGCCGCGCGATCCGATTGGCGCCGTTCGAGATTGACGCTGAGCAAGTACACGACATACGTCTTTCTTAAAGGCACATAAACGAGAAGGTGCATGTAAAAAAGTATGCTGAATACCTTAGCGGAGTCATCGCGACATGATTTGGTAAAGTTGTGTTTCAACTGGCTGGCCAGCGGAGTAGTTTAGGTCTCCGATTGTAAATATTAAAAAATTAAAGGATATAATTTTAAAATTTTTAATTACTATAAAGACGAGAAAACTTCTCAAAAATAACATAATAATAGAAATTATTAATGAAAAATAACAAAACGAACAAAATGGCTAACAAAATATATAGAAAAATTCGTTGGTAATCTTATAGTCAACATTTTAAAATCTAAACAGGAACTTTTTAATATTAAACTCAAGAAGACTTCTTAAAAATAACATACATTATAGAAAATGTCAATGGAAAATAAGAAAACGAGCAAAATAGTTAACAAAACATAGGTATCGACAAATTTTTTGGTAATTAAAAGTAAGCATTCTTAAATTTAAACAGGAACTTTTAGGTAACTATGAATACATGAGTACATGAATTTAAAAAAATAATAACCAATTTTCTTATTTTGCCAGTCCCGTAATTAAGCCTAAATTTTTGAAGTGCACACAGTGGGCACCTGATAATTTAAAGTGGAAGAATTTGACAAGCTATTTTAAATATCTACTTATTTATGCTCGTAGATTGAGGAAGATGTGAAGAAAAATAACTCTTGGTAATACTTTTTGTTCGGGTTAAAAACGCACAATAATGAACCCGAACAATAAATACATATTTGGGTGATTTTTTGAAGTTTTTTTGTTTGGTATCGAGACACGTGGTAAAAATTCATTATTCACAGATAAATAAATTTCTGGAATTTTTTTGGTGGCTACTACAATTTTTTAGCTAAACCTGCGCCCACCCGTAGTTACGTGCCTGCTAAATACCCTACCTGATCACATGTAAACGGTTAGGCTGCCGGTCATGCAGTCGGTGACGTCATCGCTTGGTGAAGCGGAATTTCAGGCGATTCACCCGATTATTATAATCGCTCGAGTATCAAGTACTCGATTATTAAAATCATAGGTTTTTCCCAACACTTAACGTAATTTTGCTTGTTTTCGAATGTAATACCACAAGATGTGTCGGGATTACCGAATAATACTTTTACCTGACACGAAAGTCGGAGTCGTAGTGTTGCCGGGTAACGCGTTGAGTGTCAGGTAAAAGTATTAGGTAATACCGAAACATCGAGTTGTATTCAAAGGATTATACAACGAAATAAAGTACATATATCTTTCTGAGTTAAACATTTTTATTACAGTAATTATTGTTAATTACGAAATTACAATTATTATAGTTAAAACTTGAACTATTGGATAAATTATTATCATAGGTTGGAGGTGTTTGAAATTGGGCTTCAGCATCAGAAGTAGATGACGATGTATTTTCGGCTCTCATTTGCGACAAAATCTTCAGATGATGCTGCTCGCTGAGCTGGAGATAGGGAGTAACAGAATTTATAGAACTATGGCCCGTTATTTTGATAACTTCCTGGAGATTAGCACCTGAACTGCTAAGGGCACTTACTGTTGAAGCTCTATTAGAGTGATTCGTAATCTTTTTATTTTTCGTATCTAGGCCGATGTTGATTGCTCCCATTTTTGTCCAGTTTCTTATAATGTTAATACCTGCTGGAAAATTCTTAAACCATGGGAAATTATCATTCTGTTTCCATTTCTGATTGACCGTCAAAAAGAATCGATTAGTTTTAATGTTTTCGCCTCTTTTGGACATTAGCTTAAAATATAACCGTATTGGACATAAATCCGGATTCACAAGATTTTTTACAAGCCACTTACTTTCGCATGTTCGACTTGCTCCTCCTTGCGCCGTTTTAGAAAATATTGGGTTGTATTCCAGACGACCGGTACTAGACCCGTTATTATATTTTTCCTCCTTAAAATATTCCAATAGCAAAAAAACTGCTTCATTTCCCCTCCATGCTAGTTCGGATGCAGCTATGTGGAAAAATTTCCGTTGAAGCCCATCTGGGGTATTTTCATCCAAACTAAAGGCCATTTTTTCTATTTCCTGTCTCGTCAAACCCGTGGAACTCTCCTTTCGTGCACCAGGTACCGCCTGCAACTCTTTTCGTTTTGCATTACGGGCAAAACGGGCGCTTTGAAAAACCATGTCATTGAATGGATCTATGTGGCGATTATATTTTTCAAAATATAGTTCCTGGAGCATTTTGGCCGTTTTGTTCCATAAAAGCTTGACCACACCTTCTTTATAATCGCTTCCGTCGGATTTTCGCATATTATATGCCCAGTCTTTTAAAATGTTGCACAAATCCTTGTCTGTTGACATTTTCTCAATTTCGAAACTTCGCGCAAGGCAAAACTCAGTAAACTGCTTCCATACATATTTGTCGGAACGCTCGGTATTTTTGGGCTTCACATTTTTAATAGCATCGTCGACTTTAGACAACAAAATTTTACCAAATCTTTCTTTTGCCATTTTGTAACAAGAACTGACAGAAATTACTTCTGAAGTAATTTGTCAAAATATGACAATTACAACAATGTGACCACCAAGTGATAATCACTTAAATGATTATCACTTATTAATCACATCCTTCTATATGGGAAAAATATACATGGAGTTGTATAATCGAATGTAATACCACAAGATGTGTCGGGATTACCGAATAATACTTTTACCTGACACGAAACGCGTTACCCGGCAACAACACTACGACTCCGAAGGAGGAGTAGTGTTGCCGGGTAACGCGTTGAGTGTCAGGTAAAAGTATTAGGTAATACCGAAACATCGAGTTGTATTCAAAGGATTATACGACGAAATAAAGTACATATATCTTTCTGAGTTAAACATTTTTATTACAGTAATAGCATCGTCGACTTTAGACAACAAAATTTTACCAAATCTTTCTTTTGCCATTTTGTAACAAGAACTGACAGAAATTACTTCTGAAGTAATTTGTCAAAATATGACAATTACAACAATGTGACCACCAAGTGATAATCACTTAAATGATTATCACTTATTAATCACATCCTTCTATATGGGAAAAATATACATGGAGTTGTATAATCATCAAAAGGCCAAAACAGGCAGACGTTTCATGTAACGGCTACAATTTATAGCCTTTTGGCGTAATAGTTATTTGTTTCAGTATTTGGCAGCGTTTCATGAAAAGAGCAGACTTTTCATGAAACGGCTAATTACACTAAAAGCCTGCGACATATATATTACGTAACAGTTCCACAAATCACATTAACCGCTATATGCCAGAACCGTGAATGTTTCCAATAGAAAAGTATTATTGGCATTTCGATAATTTAACATAAAAATAAATATGAAGTCGTAGAAAAAGTATAGTACACAATTCGAGTGGTAACCCCTCTTTCGAAGTATGGTAAGTTTCAAAATCGCGTGTAATAGGCTTCTTATCACTCTTAATATGTAATATACTATTTTGTAAGTTATAGCATATTTATTACCTTTAATTCCAGCTGACTAATCTTCTGAGCCAACTCAGCAATAGCCTGAGCTTTTTCGGCATCTCCGATCCTGGCTTTCATGAGCTCGTCTTGCATCTTGCTCTCTAAGTCTGCATATCTTCTTTGTTCTTCCAATAATCTAGCTGCAGCTTCGCGGTCTCGCATTTCTGCTGCTTCGAGAGCATCTCGATGTTTTTTAATTTCTTCGTCTTGGCGACGTAACTGATTCGTGCCTACCTGTACTTGTGTCTCTAGTTCCATGACCTATAAATAGGATGAATTGTTATGATAAACTGCTCCATAAGTCACGTGCATTATAATAGGGTAAGTCTGTAGTAAGTAAGTAAAGAAAGCGGCGCACAATAAATTACTTGTCCAAAATTTACCTTTAGTCTCAGCTCTTTAACCTCGGTTAGAGTTTCCATTTCTCTAATTCTAGTTGTCATGAGCTCTTCCTCAAGTTTCTGTATTTCGTTGTGTCTATTTCCAAACAAAAGTTTTTTCGGTGTGCTTAGCGGATCATTGGAACTGTTGGGTTCTTGTCTGGTTTTATGGTCCTTAAAAATTGAACAAACACGTTTAAATTTAAAATAGTTAAAGCGGTTAAAAGAATACATGCATGAGCAAGTCGGAGATTTCAATATATCTCTTTTTGCACACAACAGGTTACGCGATTCAGGGTCCCTTATCACTTCAAAAAGTGTTTTTTTCCTTAATAGGTTATGCAATAGTAATTTATTATGATTTACTAATATCACACGATCACAAGTTAGTGTCGTCTTATATATCCTGTTCATAACTGTAGGTTATTTCGTAAGTTACTTGGTTGCATATTATAAAATAGGTGTCTAACAAAGGGCCTCAACATCATGTTGAGTAAAACCAATCTTACTTGTAAATCAACAAATCTAAATGATATTTGTTCCCCTTGTAAATACTAGTTTAAAAACCTTGTATACCAATCGTTTTAATTTTTCTCAAGAATATAAAATAAAAGGTTAAGATGGGGGGCCATAATACGTGATCACCCTGTACAAATGAATCTACTAATATTGTCCATTTTTAACCACGCAATAGTACTGCAGTAAAAACCACACATGTGACCAAATGAACAACGACGAACTTTTCCGTTCCAATCCACCTTAATATTTCGTAACGAAATATGTAATCAAAAATCCAGGGCTTAAGGGTGGCAGTTTGGATGACCCCGCAAATTTTCGCCCGTTTTCATTACTTCCCACCTTGTCTAAAATAATTGAAAAACTGGTTTAAAAAAGGCTTGTTGGGTTCTTGTCTAGGAATAATGTGCTGCTTGACTGTCAGTTTGGGTTTAAGGCATCTAAATCGACTAACGATTCTTGGAGAATCTTTACAGCAGTTTAAATGATGGCGATGTAGCGGCAGCGGTAGTTTGCGATATTTCAAAAGCGTTTGATTGCGTCGACCACAAAATACTGCTTCCTAACCTGGAACTTTATGATGTTAGAGGCATTGCCTTGAATTGGTTTGCCTCTTACCTTTCTGGAAGACGGCAGATAGTTAGGGGACAGTTGTCTAATTCTGATGCAATGAACATACAAAGTGGTGTACCTCAGAGTTCTGTGCTTGGGCAAGTAATGTGTGTGTGGCTTGGGAGGAATTAAGATAATTTGAATTTAATTGTTGAGAGATTAGTACACACCAAAACGCTATTATAGCTCAAACGATTTTTTATCGGCAATGATGGAATGAAAGAATCAGAATTTTTTTTCTTAGTTTTTCCCGCGAGTGTATTAAAATATACTTACTTGTAAATGTCTCTGCCATTGACTACTAAGCTCAGAAACTCGCTGTCTCAGATCCTTAAGGGACAGATTAGCTTCAGCTTCTCGCAGCTTCACAGCTATAAGTTCTTCCTGCAGATGTGCAACACTATTATCCGGTGTGGTTTCCCTTAAAGTTTTTTTATCCTGTAAAGAATAACGATTACTACGTTAAAGAGTTTGGAAGTAGAAACGTATTATTATGTCTTCTGAATTCGATGTTTTAAATGATATTGCAAAATTTTAAAAGGTTCAACAACATATTTAGATTTTTACCTCTTCTAATTCATGTATTCTAGATCGCAAATCACGTATTAGAGCATCATTTTCGGCTTCTCTCAATCGAACTTTAACAAGTTCCTCCTGTAGACATTCGATCATTTCTTCTCTTTGTAGAAGTTGTTCTTGTTTAAGCGTTATTTCTTCGATCGATGATTGCCTTGAAGAGTGCTGAAAAGTACATAATATAAGGACATTTCAAAATAGCCACCGTTAACTTGTAATCGAATAACTCTTTATTTGTGAACTATAAAAAATTACAAATTAATTGATTCAGCCGATACTAGGTGGAAATCTATAACTATAATATTATGGGAAGAAGTAAAACAAAGTTGAACTTGTAAATTTCTACCTCCTCTAACTTTCTCATTAAAACACCTGTATACCAATCCATGTTGATTTCAAATACCCTTAATGACATTGATGTATTCGGTTTGTCCAATACCCAATTTACTAAACTTATAAAGCATAAACTGTTACCTTGATGCAACCATTATTTTTCTCTCTTTTTTTTTCTTCTTTTTCCTATCTCTTGGATTTTTTGTTGCTTATGTATAATTTTTTTTTATAGGTCATATTGTCTTGTAATTGGATTTTACTCTGTTAGACAATAAAGATTATTATTATTATTATTATTATATTATAGCTTCGTCAGATGAAAGATCTAATGAAAAAATGTACAATAAATTCACATTATTAAAATTATAAAGAAGGAAAGAGGGAGGGATATAATGTCGGGAAAACCCAAAATTATGGTCACTGTGATTGAATAGAGTACCTGATGGGATTTTACAATGTGTAGGTCAGCAAAATAAATTTAACAAAGGAGAACTATTTAAAACTAACTGATCATTAAGTAACAGGTGCGTATTTCTAACTTTATTAATTTCCATAGACTCCAACAGATTGAGTTTAAATCTTTTATTTTCAGTATGTAAAATTTTAAAAGATGGATCAAAATTATGTTTGTTAATTTTGAACAGAGACAAAAAATTATAAAATTTCCACAATTTTTATTTGGAAAAAACCCGTAACATGTTTCGGCACACGGTGGCCTTCTTCTGACGGAATAAATATAAATGTGGTAAAATTTGATTTAAATATCTTAGTAGGTATAAGATGGAACGAACGATTTTATGGTATGGGGTTTACACTAATCTTAATAATTATACCCAACAGAAGGGTAATATTTATGCTAATGTTACAAATAGGTGTAAATTCCTAATCTTATTGTGTAGATTTATATAAATTCAGTAAAGGTGAATAATTAGTGTCTAATTGTTCATTCAATAATAAACCCGACCTTTTCTTTTTGTTAATCTCCATACTTTCCAAATAGTTTAATTTCTTTGATTTTTTCTCAGTATGTAAAATTTTAAAATCCTTGGAAAAATTGTGCTTCTCTGAATTTAAATGTAAGGCGTAATGTGAAAGATTATTGTTTTTTAGGAAACTAGATTCGTGTTCTTTGATATTAATGTTGCTTCCAAAACTAATAACTCTTTAAGCAAATTTATTAAAAATAATAAAACCAAAAATCACACTAACAAACATTCTGGTGTCTAAAATTAAAATACTGAAAATAAAGGATTTAAACTTAATCTGTTGGAGTCTATGGAAATTAATAAACTTAAAAATACGGATGTGTTACTTAATGATCAGTTAGATTTAAATAGTTCTCCTTTGTTAAATTTATTTTGTTGACCAATACATTGTAAAATCCCATTAGGTACTCTATTCAATCACAGCGACCATAATTTTGGTTTTTCCCGACAGTATAACCCTCCCTCTTTCCTTCTTTATAATTTTAATAATGTGAATTTATTGTACATTGTTTCATTAGATCTTTCATCTGACGAAGCTATAGTATAGCGAAACATGTTATGTTTACAAGTTCAACTTTGTTTTACTTCTTCCAAATGGTAATTTTTTATAATAGTTCGTGCAGAAACTATGTTTCTAAAGTGCTCGATCCTTTTTATACCATAAATTTGAGACATTTCCTATATAGTGGCACAGGAATTAAATAATGATCCGGTTAAATTCCATGGGTTTTACCGAATGAGCCACAAAGTTAAATATTTTGCGCGATTGGAAACAACTGACAACGGCGACTAGTTGCGTTGCAGTTGAGTTGGCTTAAGTCAGTGGGAACACGAGTATTTAAACATTAGTGCTGAGTCGCGTTAATGTTGCGTTGCGGTTGCCAGTTGCTTTGGTGAGAACAGGTACTATTGCTTTGGTGAGAACAGGCACTATTGCTTTCTTGCAACTCAACCCGGTTGCATAAAGTAAACTTAGTAACACCAATATAGAAAAAATTACTTACGGTTTCTTCCATCATTAACGACAACGATCTGATTTTTTCATTTGCCAAGGCAAGCTGATGGTTCGTTTCTAAATGCGTAAACCTTAATACTTCCAATTCCCGTTGCACCACGAACGTTGTCTCTTCCTCTTCTGCTCTGCTCACTTGTCCTCGTACCAATCGATCGGCCAGTGCCTTGCTTTCCTCTTCTAACATCTCGCATCTATGCCTTAGTTGTTTGTTTTCAGTACGCAATCTCTGAAATAATAAAAAAACATTGTTGAACGATTTTCCTGAGGTGGTGTTTCTAAAGGAATATAACCTCCTAGGGTTCAAGATAAACGTGACAGCGCTTTTAAAAAATAATAATTTAAGTTACCTTTAGTTCTGTCATTTCCTCCTGTTCCTTACTCTTGATAACATGGTATTCTTTCTCTAATTTTTTCATTTTCTTGGCATTGTATTTCATACTATATGACAACTGCATTAAGCCTTCGGGGTCAGCCTCTGCTTTGGCCGGTAACTCCTTCTGGAAATACTAAACAAGAAACGTACCATTAAAAATCTAATAAGGATGGAAATTTTACATTTTGATTAGTTTTTACGTTTGAACTCACCTAATAGGCTGACTTTACTTATTGTGCAGATTTTTATTTTACTTACTTTATACACTTACTAATACACTGTTTAATTATTTTAATGCCCATTACCTTTAACATGCCCTCCATATCGAGTGACATTAGATCATCCTTCCCTAATGTCAACATAGCCAATGCCACCTTAAATATGATCTCCATGCCTTCTGAGAGAAAGACGTCCATGATCCTACAGGCTAACGGTAGACTTAGGGCCGTTGTAAACAATGTCAGAAACCAACTGGATGCGTACATGGATGTATGGAAGTTTTGTGACTGAAAGTGTTGATTTAGGTCGGGTAGATATTCGGCTACGAGGTTCTCGAGTTGGAACATACACACCCCCAGTTCGGCCATGCTCGGCTTAAACATATCACGCATTCGGTAGTCTTGCATGATCTTGACTAGTACCGCAAAAGTTTCCTCTTCGGGCATCTAGAAGAAAAAAATAAGTACTTATGCGTATCAACATAGATAGGTCTAATGTTTCCATGTTTCTCATAGATTCTCGGAACTTAATTGGCTTGGGATGGATAACCGTAGGTTTGTGCATTTTAATAGTTCAACATATAAAATTTTAAATGAACCTAATTCCTAACGCCTAACCCCCCTTTGAAATATCCATACTGTGTTAACATTCGCTACGGGGATCAGTTAACTTTACCTCACCTCGTTACAGAGGTCATTCGCTTATAATGCTGTCGTGTCTTAGAGCTGGTAAATTCCTTAGGCAAAGGACTTCAAGCCCCAAGCTCTTACCTAAAGGGCTTAGTTGGGGTTACAAGTGTTATGGTTTATTAAATAACATTAAGTAATTTAGAAATCGTCCTCCCAGCACGAAGGACTTAAACGGGATTAATGCCATCGAAAAGAGCTTTAGGATCAGTTTTATTTACATTGCTGTTATATTTATCAGATACATAAGTTCTGATTCACATGGAACGTGCTACGATTCAGACTCGGTTGAATGCAGCCTTTCATATGCAAGCGTTTTGAATGCGTGACACACGAAGCGTGAAAGCGCGAGTCTGCGCGTGGCCCTCGCGTATCAACTTCGCGTGTGAAAGCATTGTGCCCATACTATCGTTTCGAATGGACACCAGGCAAACCGAGCGCGATTTTTTTTTTCTTCTGTGACCAGTTTGTTTTACGACCACATGCTATTGCATTGCCGTCATAGAAGTAATTGAGATGGAATTATTAATCAGTGCAAGTCAAGATAATCCGAAAATTTTGGATGTCTCCAATGAACAGTATAAGAAACGGGGGAAAATAATTCTCAAGGGATTAATGGAGCATTTTTGAGAAATGTCAAGGTAATTTTCCCATTGTACACGGAAAGCTTGGAGGGTTTGATCGGAGCAGAAATGAGAAAGTTCTCTCACTAGACGGGATCACTGAGAGACGGAGATATGTATGTAATTTGAAACATAATAACAATAACTATGCAATAATAATCCAATCATTTCTCGGAGGTATGATTCATCTTAATCATTAAGATTACTTAGTTAAAATATTAATGTGTATGCATTCAAAACATGCACGACTTAAGTTATTTCCTACAAATTCTACAATAATGCTGGGTTGCACAAAGACTTTTAACAACAATTATTATTAACTAGAGGCAACTTTGATTGTGACATTAATGACATTGGCAGGAATGATTCGCTCACATTCAAAATTATCTGATGAGTAAATCAATTAGATAACTGGGCCACTTGATTTTCCGATGCTATTTATGTCACAGACAAAGTTGATCGGTTAGTTAATTTATTGAACAAGCCAAGAAACGACTTCGAAAATAGATATTATGCATCTACTAAATGGAATTTAGAAACGTTGAACATATGACTAAACACTGGTTTTTTGTTACTCACCGTTAAACCTTCTTTTGAATTTGGAAGCGGCTTTATAAAAAAAATTTTGAAAATTCAAATTTGGTTTTACTTGTTTTTTTAAGTAACAATATGAAACAATAATTTTTTATTATATAAATAAATATATGTGCATATACAGGGTCATTTACGGTGAGTGGCCCATTCAAAGATCTCAGGAACTAAAACAGATATGTATTTGAAATATTGGTACTAGATAGAAAAGAAGTCTATTTTGACGTTTCTATCACTTGCGGTGATACCGAAAGTTGGACTTAACATTGCTATTTTACATCGAATGCCTTGTATAGTTCGATGAAAAATCCAAGTAACTTTTGTTAACAATTTTCTATACCCATCTCAAATTATTTAACTTAAAAACTACTTAAGATATACAGGGTGTCCCATAACTAATGGTACACAGGAAAACTGCAGATTCCTTGTGTAAAAATACTGCGATTTGGCCATACTTAGTTTAGTTCAATAGCTGGTAATAACCGAGATACAGGGTGTCCAAGTAAAAATTTAATTTTCAATTTTCCTAAATAACTTATTTCTGAATCAATATTTTTGTACACAATTTTGTGACTATGGTTATTTTGGGGAAAGGAATTTGAATTTGTTAATAATTTTGATGTAGATAATAGGGGGCGCTCTCTGCGGTACTGTGGATACATACAAAGGAATGTAACTTTTTTGTGCCTTAGTATACTTTGTAAATGTCGCTCCGACTAACCGTTTTCGAGATATTTTCAATTACAACTTCGCGCCCGTTTAAATTTTTTGATTTGTAAATGTGAAATTTGTCACAATAGGCTTTGGTAAAAACAAATACAATGAAAGCACTTTGAAACCTCATTTTTGTCAAAGTTTATTTTCATTTGTCAGCATTGTGGGTGTTTTTAAGGAGTTTTTGAAGATACTGTTATCAAAAATTAAACTAAAAATGCCGCGACATGACTATTTTCTAACAGGATCATTTCGTCCAAAACGTAATAGTGGGGGATCCTGTTTCTCCCAGTCTGTCGTATAGGCTTCTAAAAACTTTAAAATCTGGTTGCCTTCTATTTGGATACATTTCCAAATACCGCCGATGTTCCCCGCGTCTGTTAAAATTTTCTTGTGCGTATAAACATACCATGTCTAGCATTTCTCCGTTAGAAAACAGTTTTAGTTTAATTTTTGATAACAGTATCTTAAAAAACTCCTTAAAAACACCCACAATGGTGACAAATGAAAATAAACTTTGACAAAAATGAGGTTTCAAAGTGCTATCATTGTATTTGTTTTTACCAAAGCCTACTGTGACAAATTTCACATTTACAAATCAAAATTTAAACGGGCGCATTAGAAATTGTAATTGAAAATATCTCGAAAACGGTTAGTCGGAGCGACATTTACAAAGTATACCTTTATTGCTTAAAAATGACGGAAAAACTGATATTTTTAATAAAAACATAATTATATTAAGGCACAAAAAAGTTACATTTCTTTTTATGTATCCAGAGTACCGCAGAGAGCGCCCTCTATAATCTACATCAAAATTATTAACAAATTCAAATTCCTTTCCCCAAGAAAGAAAACCATAGTCACAAAATTTTGTGCAAAAATATTGATTCAGAAATAAGTTATTTAGGAAAACTGAAAATTAAATTTTTACTTGGACACCCTGTATCTCGCTTATTACCAGCTATTGAACTAAACTAAGTATGGCCAAATCGCAGTATTTTTACCCAAGTGTTTTCCTGTGTACCATTAGTTATGGGACACCCTGTATAGTAAACATATCGACCGTTCGGAAGAAAAGGGTTACATCTTAAATAACGTAGTTTTATAGGAAACGCAATGTCAGTTTTTTTTACTAAATAACAGCCTTTAATGTAATTATACATGGTACACCAAGTAAAGTGGCCTATTAGAAGTATCTCGAGAACTAAATGAGATTTAATTTTGAAAATTTGGCTGTGGCTATAATAGATGGTTTTCTACGTTGATAAAATATTTTGGATGGTGCGGTGTTGCCGGATCATACCGAAAGTGGTAGCAACTTCGGAATTTTAAATGAATTACCCTATATATTACATTTTTTTTGGAATCTAGGTAAAAATCTAGAACAGTTTTCTGTATAATATCATATACCTATCTTTAAGAGTTTTTGAATTATAAATAATCTTATGATTTTTTAACGCCGCGCCGTATCGGGACCTGAGAAGAAAATCATATCTTTTTAGCAGTTACAGCTAGAAAGCTGAAATTTTAACAATGGTTGATTGGTTGGTTGGTTAAAGGCGGGGGTCGGTTTAAAGGCCCGAACTTCTATCACTGCAGCCTTCCGGCTTATTGTGTACCCCGATCTTGTTAGACGATGTTTGTTCCTTCTATGAGGTCCAGTAACCTTCTATTGTATGTTCCCGAAGATATTTTGTCTTCTACGAGACAGTGCTGCGCAGCGGTATATTATGTGTGAGGCGGTTTCATCCTCTTCGCCGCAGAGTCTGCATTCAATGGATCCGTCGTTCATACCCATCCGTTGAAGGTGTTTTCGCAAGTGGCAGTGGCCTGTTAGCAGACCCATCACTTGTTTCAACTGGGGCCGTGTTAGGGCTAGCATCCCATTCGATAGTATCCTCGATGGTTTTCCAATTACGGCCCTTGCGTGTATTTGACCAGGTAACCCTTGCCATCGAGATAGGTGTTGTTTTTTCGACCATCTATCTAATGTTGTTTTCGTTGCCTGTTTTGATATCCCAAAGGCCGGTTCGGGGCCCCTTAGATTTTGGGCGGATCCGGCTCTCGCTAGTTCATCCGCTTTTTCATTTCCTAATACCCCAGAGTGACCAGGGACCCACAAGAGCTCTATCTTGTTCCCCCTGGCCGCCAGTACTTTTAGGTTGGTATGGCACTCCAGTGTAAGTTTGGAAGTAAACCGATTTGAGTTCAGAGCCTTCAGAGCAGCTTGGCTGTCCGATAGGATGTAAATCTTTTGGTTGTGGTAGCCCTTTTCAAGATTTTGTAGTACGCATGCTTGTATGGCATGAACTTCCGCTTGGTATACTGTGGCGTAGTTCCCCAGAGGAATGCTTATGTCCATCCTGGGTCTTTCCCCAAATATACCTGCGCCCACACCGTTGGCGGTTTTTGATCCATCGGTGTACCAAACTAGACCCTTGTCAAACGACGGGGGTGCACTGTTCGTCCATTCATCAAAGTTCCAGTCAATTTTGAAGGGCTTTGTGAAATCGTATGTTGCTCTCATACGATCGGTTTGCATATCCAAGAGCTCATCGTTGATTAGATCCGTGGCTCTTGTGTGTCCAATTTTTACGGGGTGTTGCGTCCATTCCCCATTGGTGATCATCCTTGAGGCGCTACAGTTAGACTCCATTTTGATGTGTATGTCTAGGGGTATTAGTCCCAGTATGACTTCCATTGCTGCAGTGGGTGTGCTTCTCATCGCCCCAGTGATACACAGGCAGGCCAGCCTCTGCAAACTGTTGAGTTTGTTCGCTGTCGTAATCTGCTGTGTTTTTGTCCACCAGACTACAGACCCGTATGATATCAGGGATCTGATAACTGTGACATAAAGCCATTGCATCATCTGGGGCTTGAGTCCCCAGGTTTTCCCAACCATGCTCCTGCACCGCATTAGGCACATTTTTGCTTTGTGTAGGTTTTTATTTAATTGTTGGCTCCATGTCAGTTTGGCGTCCAAGGTTAATCCTAGATACTTTACCTCGCTGACTGTGTTTATCCGTTCACCAAAGATTTTTAGGTCGTTGTAGTTCCCTGTTTGTCTTCGTTTGGTGAATGGTAGTATAGCGGTCTTTGCAGCGTTGACTTTGAGACCCACCCTCATACACCAACGCTGCACGATATTCAGAGCTCTTTGCATAAGCTCTGCTAAAATGGTGGGATGGGCTCCTATGATGAGTATTACCACATCATCTGCATAGCCTTGGGCGTAAAATCCCTCAGCATTGAGATATGCCAGTAGCTCATCTATTACCATATTCCATAGGAGAGGCGAGAGTACCCCTCCCTGAGGACATCCCTGTGTTACTGCGGCTCCTATGGAGTCGCCGTGTAAACTGGTTTTGACTTGCCGGTATTTCAACATGTTGTGAATCCACATCCGCGTGGTTTCATCGATACCATGTTTACTGGCAGCTGATGTCATCGCGATGCAGGGGGCGTTGTCAAAAGCCCCCTCTATATCGATGAAAACGCTCAGGGCAATCTCTTTCTGATGTATGGCTGCTTCGACCCTTGATATTAGGTTGTGCAGCGCAGTCTCACAAGATTTTCCTGGTTGATAGGCATGTTGATGTTTATGGAGGGGTTTCTTCATGAGCGCCCCATCTCTTATATGCCTATCAATGAGTTTCTCCAACGTTTTGAGGAGGTACGATGAAAGGCTTATCGGGCGAAATGCCTTGGCCTCGGTGTAAGTTTTTCTTCCAGGCTTGGGGATGAAAATTACATTTGCCGTTCTCCATGCCTCGGGAACGTAACCCCAGGCAATGCAAGCACGGTATATTCTGCAGAGGTGTGGCACTAAGTGTTCGAGCCCTGCTTGCAGAAGAATGGGATAGATTCCATCCAGCCCTGGAGACTTGTAGGGTTCGAACGTCTCTATTACCCATTTGACTTTTTCGTAGCTGACAGTATCAGCCGCTATTTTCCAGTCCGCCTTCTTTGCTCTGTGCGCAAGGTTCACTGCTTCATGTTTGGCTTCCGGTTGTGTGATCTTCGAACCCGGAAAGTGCACTTGAAGGAGAGTTTCAAGAGTCTCTCTTTCGTTTATAGTGTAATCCCCTGTTGGTTTTAATAGTGTGCCAACTGAGTTTGATTTGTCCTTGGCGAGAATTCGGTGGATGCGTGCTGCTTGGGAAGTTGTTTCCACTTCCCCACAGAATTTCCTCCATGAATCTCGTTTGGCTTTCCTTAGAGCTTTGTTGTACTCAGTAAGAGAACGGGCGTATCTGTCCCAGTCTCCTGTGATTTTCGCTCTATAGAAAAGTTTTCTGGTATCTTTTCTTAGGTTTACCAAGTGTTGGTTCCACCATGGTACCTCAGAAATATTGTTATGGAGACGCCCTGTATAAAACTAATTAAATACTGTTCAAAATTATAAAATTTCGATGGTCTTGTGAAACTATTTTCAAAATTTCAGCTTTCTAGCTGTAACCGCTAAAAATATATGATTTTCTTTTCAGGTCCCGATACGGCGTTAAAAAATTTATTTAGAATTAAAACACTCTTAAACATAGGTAATATATTATACAGAAAACTGTTCTAGATTTTTACCTAGATTCCAAAAAAATTGTAATATATAGGGTAATTCATTTAAAAATCCGAAGTTACTACCACTTTCGGTATGTTTCGGCAACACCGCACCATCTAAAATATTTTATAAACGTAGAAAACCATCTCTTATAGCCACAGCCATATTTTCAAGATAAAATCTGATTTAGTTCTGGAGATACTTCTAATAGGCCAGTTTACTTGATGTACCCTGTAGATAAATTTTTTTATTGTTTTAAGTAGTAGCATTAAAACCGTCTTTATTATGGGTATATCTTGTTATTTCTTAAGATGCTTGATTTTTTTTATAAGAAAAATACTCTTTTGAACCAAGAGTTACTGCCATACAAGGCCACTAATGGAACTTCACATATAAATAAATATTTATCGGAGAATAGGTATCTGCTTCATTAGTCCTAATATACAGAAGATTGAAAAATCGATTCCTTGGAGATGGAATCCTTCTCCAAACGATTGATATATGTTCTGAATAATTAGGTAAAGAATGTGATTCTACACGTAACGGTAATTTAAAATACAAGTTATTATATTTAAAAAAATGTATTTATGTGTATTTATTAGATTATACTAGGAAGGTATAATTTTTAACATACCATGTATAAAAAATGTTTAGAATTATGAAATAAAAATACCTCTGTCGTTTCTAAATTTTGTCAAATTTTTAAATCTTTAACTGCATTAGTTACAAAGTAAGGTCAAATTGCTTTTTATATGTTTTTCATAAAAAAAATCCTTTAAAGAGTTGTATCTCAGAAACGGTTAGCGATGGGTATAAACAATTGTTAACAAAAGTTATTTGCAAACAATAACCTGTTTCATCTGGGGCCGCGTCAGGGTTAGCATCCCATTCGATAGTATCTTCGATGGTTTTCCAATTGCGGCCCGTGCGTGTATTTGACCAGGTAACCCTTGCCATCGAGATAGGTGTTGTTTTTTCGACCATCTATCTGATGTTGATTTTGTTGTCTGTTTTGATATCACAAAGGCCGATTCGGGGCCCCTGAGACTTTGAGCGGATCCAGATCTCGCTGGTTCGTCCGCTTTTTCATTACCTATTATCCCAGAGTGACCAGGAACCCAAAAGAGTTCTACCTTGTTCCTCCTGGTCGCCAGTTCTTAGGTTATTAAAGCACTCGAATGTGAGTTTTGATGTAAACCGATTGGAATTCAGAGCCTTAAGAGCAGCTTGACTGTCGGATAGGATGTATATCTTTTGGCCGTGGTAGCCCCTTTCAATATTCTGTTGTACGCACCCTTGCATGCATGAACGACCAAACTCGCTTGGTATACTGTGACGTAGTTACCCAGTGGGATGCTTATGTCCAACCTGGGCCCTTCCCCAAATATGCCTGCGCCCACACCGTTGGCAGTTTTTGATCCATCGGTGTACCTAAATTGCCCCATGACGGAGGTGTACTATTTGTTCATATATCAGAGACCCAGCTGATCTTGAATGGTTTTCTGAAGTCGTAGATCATTTTTATACGATGGGTTTGCATTTCCAAGAGCTCGTCATTGATTAGAACCGTGGCTGTTGTATGCCCAATTTTTACGGGGTGCTGTTTCCACTCCCCATTTGTGTTCATCCTTGAGGCGCTGCAGTTAGCCTCCATTCTGATGTGAATATCTGAGGGCATAGCCCCGGTAATACACAAGCAAGCCAGCCTCTGCAAACTGTTGAGTTTGTTCGCTGTCGTAATTTGCTGTCCACCAAGCTACAGACCCATGTAATTTCAGGGGGTCTGATAACTGTGATATTATCTATATATATATTCATAGCGATTACCAACATTTCAAACAAATATCTTGTTTTAGTTCCCGAGATCTTTTAATAGGCCACTCACCGTGAATGACCCTGTTATATATATTTAAATACTATTACCTGACAAGCAAAGTAAAGTTCTTACGATAAATTATTCTTTACTGGATATGCTACCAAGCAGTCTTACACTTAAAGGCGCTTCTCAGATGCGTTGGCTAGATAATAAATAGTCTTACAATCTTAGTGGCTTTAAACCATGTAGGAAGCATACAAATTTATCTGTCATTTAGACTAATGGTTGTCAAATTTGTTACTTCGCATTTGAAATTGAGTTCAAATGGAATTTATATCTGCAAGCTAAAAATATGGTATCAAATCTCCTGAATCATCTTGAAAGTGACAAGATAATATTCATTTACCAACAACCAATATAAGGGAAACGATCGGTTAGATTTTGTTGAACTCTAGGATTTGAGTTTTGAATAATGGTGCTTCTAAACGGGCAACACTCTTCAGCAATATATGGCTGAAATATTGGTGAACTATAGCTCGCCAAACTGTGTACATGTTGCAGAAATATATCTGGCAATGTATAGCTCGGCAATATTTCCGCAACAGCATAATGGCTGACGAAATTGTTCCATAGTATTGGACGTAGATGTATTTCTTCAATGAAATCAATGATTTTCTCGTTTGACAAAGTATTCATTTTGCAATAAACGTATACACCAGAACGATTTATGAACCAAAGAGATGCACATGTGTTATAGTGACAGAACAATAGAGAAAGCCTCGGCAATATTCCGATCGACCGGCAAGATGCCAGCATCAATTTAGCTATATTGCCGGGCCATCCGAAATACAGTGAAACCTCTCATAACGGACACCTCTAATAAGCGGATATCTCTATCAAGCTGACATTTTTTCATAGTCCGGAACTAGGTATATGAAATTCCATGAAATCAACCTCTCTTGGGCGGACTCTCCTTTGGGCGGACGCGGACAGGCTGTTTTCATACAAGGAGTGCGAAAACCCTCCTATAAACGGACAAAAAAAAATTTCAAGTATTTGGGAAACGAATAAGTAAAAGTATGTGTGATTCCCCGACAGCAGTCCGCCGTTTATTTGTGAGTTGTAAGGTTAAAATAGTAAACAATGGCACAAAAATGTCGCGTTTTGAGTCTGAAAGAGAATATTGATGTTGTGGAAGTTTGTAATTTGATAACAATGATTTGGGCGAGTTCATTAACATTGATAGCAATGTGCTATTAGAAGATGATAGTGACCCCATTCCTACCGATTATGTAGCCCAAACTGAAACCACATCACTATCTGACGACTCTGATGAAAAAGTTGAATGCAGTAATCAAACAAATGTCACCAATTATCAACAAGCCATTAGTATGGTAAAGGAATTATAAGAGTATGCCAAGAATAGAGGTGACTCTATTGTCCGCCTAAGAGAGGTTTCACTGTATATCGCAATATATTTCTACATATGGCTGGCAATGTTTCCGGCAACTTCCAGTTATACTATTGCAGCCACAAGTTGCCATAAATATGTGGCCCGTTTAGAAGCACCTTTAGATAGGTAACCTTTGGACCAGCCGAATAAGATTTTAGAATATATTCTCCACGCACCTGCTAAAGATGCTTAGATTTTACCAGAGAAATTACGAAAAGAAAATCTAATAAAATTTTATGTTTACCTGCATAAGAAGCAATCCAACGATAAAACCCGATCCTTGACAGTATCCAACTTCTCGATCGTGCAGAGAGTAGGCCTTAATAACATTAAAAAGAGATTCTTGTCCTAAACCATCCTTTTCCTTAAAAAAGTCGTGTTCGGGGTAAGTCCGGGCTATATCACGACGAATAACTTTTTCGCATGGTGATTTCGTCTGAAAAATTATAATATATATATACATTTAAATAGGCATAAAATTTGTACAGTATTGTTTGCCCAGTGATATTTGAACATTTCCGCATGAAGAGCGAGGCCATATAATTATTACAGATAAGAAATAATATTTCCTTGAATTTTTTGCACCTGCAGATTTCTTATTTTCGTATTTGCAATTAGCACAAAATATAAATTAGAAAGCAATAAAAGAGAATGAAATTGTGTACCGTAAGCCTCATAAATTAATTCGTTAACTTGGCTCGTGTCCTAGGGTATTAGCACCTATATAATCCCCATTTGCGGAATATTGCCTGCATGCATTTGCAAAATTTAGTTGGTGCGTGTTTTGAATACTTGTCCATTAAATTTCGTGCACTCAGCAAGGAGAAATTGAAAGCCGGAATATTTGTTGCACCTCAGATCAGAGATCTGTGGGTGTAATATGAGCATTAAGATTCATTATCTCCACAGCCACTTGGAACGATTCCCAGAAAATATTGGCGGCCATAGTGAAGAACAGGGGGAACGATTCCACCAGGATATAAAAACTATGGAAGAGAGATATTAGGGTAAATGGGACATTCACATGATGGCCGATTACTGCTGGAGCCTTCAACGAGAATGTCCTTTTCAATCTTATGCGAGAAAATCTTATAAAAGGAAGTTTTTGGCTGATGCAGATTAACTCATTTTTATTTATTAGTTGAAGTTAATTTAAATTAATAACTTAAGTTAATATTGTTTATGTTATTGACAGATGATTTTTATATTTGTAGAGGTGTACAATAAACATTTTTCTTCTATTCCTGAGTTGTCTTTTTGGTGGTAGCAGTAATACATATATGAAGCCATGCGATATAAAATACCCTTAATCTCGAAAATATAGCTTATGGCCCTAGTTTTTGAAAACGATCTGATGGAACAAACCCGAACAAATCCAAATTACATAGAAACAGTAACAAAATTGCCGGCACCAAATTATGTGTTGATCAGTGTAATTTATTAAATGGAAAATAAATAAATTCTTCCTGAAAATTCAAAACTAGTTTTTTTTCTCAAAATGTCCTTCTCACGGGTATTATTATTTAATTATTAGTCCCCTCTTCTTTAAATACGTTATAAATATTTGCCACGACTTATTTTGTTCGACTCTTCAAATGTTTATTTATAATTATTGTCTGACCCATCGCGTAATTGAAAAAAAAACCTATTAGCAAAATGTCAACGCAGGTATAATAAACAAACATAAAATTGACTACTTGCGTTTTACGCCACTGTAGAGACAAATTCTGTGCGTTTTAACGGCACTATGAAGAGCGGAACTACATAAGAAATAAAATTAAAGTAAGGAAGATTTATTTTAGTGTTGGATGTTAAATTTGATGAAATACATTTAATGATATATTTTATGAAGCCATAATCAGTCGGTATAACAAATAATCTTGAATTCATTTATATTCGAGTCATTTTGACCTAATTATTTTTTTTTATTATGGAAAAATATTGCATGATTTTGCCCCTTAATGAACATTTATTACTTCGTATCTTTTAAAAACAGAGTATATCACTGTGTAAAGAGTAATTGTATGTAAGTGTATGCAAGTGAATTTGAATAAGATTTACTTAAAATTTGAATGAGAATCAGTAAAATTATAATTGATGGAAGGTAAATGATAGGGAGCAAAATAAACGAAAATAGTCTTACTTAATACTAGAACAGTAGCTAGTATCTACTAATTATTTATTTAAGTAAGTATTACCTTAATATATTCCGCATACAATTTCTTTTCTGGAGCATCTGCGGCTGCACATAGCAGCTGCCAGACGATCGCTCGGAAATGGAGAGGGATCCCTCTGCGAACTAATTCCTTGATGTGTCCATTTTGTTTCTTCCACTGGTCTTCCCAACTACTAACGATGTGGCTCCATTTTGCCCATAGTTCTTCTCCTTCATCGGTGCGGTCTGTTGTTGAACTTGTGCCTGAAACCAGAACTTCATATTATGGTATCGCCAGATGAAAGTTCTTTTGGATTTATAACAAATAGTTTAGATAGTAGAGGCGCGTTTATGGTAGGTGCCATGACCCTACCTGAATCCCTCGTCAAACCCGAACAAACTTTATTCAATCAAATAGGCGCGAGCCGCCATTGCAGATAAGTTTTGCTATTTCATACCTAGAGAAGCATTCGCTTCGCGATGCGGTTAACTACCGACTCTCTCGACAGTAATGAAACACTTTCCACCTCGGTACGTAATATACTATTTTGTCATTATAGGAATGTACTAGGATAAAATGCCATATTGACTTAGGGTAAAATGACATAGCATATCACAGAAATAAAAAATAAAAAACACATCGTAATATATAAGAATGTATAAGTCGAAACACATAAAAATTATTTATTAATTTATACATTACCAACCAAGAATCTTAAATCCAGGAGGATAAGGCATTGGTTCACAGTCTTTGAAGAATAAACAATGCAATACACATTCTTACATAGGTTATAAACAACTTTCCAGAAAGTCAATTGGGGAGCTCGGAAAATTAGTACATACAGGGTCCGCAAACGAAGCGTGGACGGAAGATTAAATCGTTATCGAAGAACTTATCAACAATACTAAAACAGCTTGAGATATTGGATTAAAAGCGGCATGTTTTAAAAATATTTTACACCCTACAGGGTGGCCCAAAAAAGTGTGACAGCATAAAGTTATATTTTTTTTAATGGGACATCCAGTATTTTATTGCATATTTAGGTTTGTATTACTATCGTTTATAAGTGCCTCAAATTTTAATTAATTTGGTTCCGTAGTTTCGGAGAAATAAATAAAAAACTAAAAAAAATGTTTTGCAGTCCTGAATAAAAAAATCAAAAAAAACAATCGAGAACTATTTTTTTAACCTCGGTATTAAGTGCAATTTATGACAAGAGGTCTAGAGATACTATGAATGTAATTGCGTTTATTCATTTTATACAGGGTGTTCATAATAAGCCTTCAAAAACTTAACATTTTAAAATCATTTTTCTCAAGTTTTTCAAATGGAGCACCCTGTATATTATTTGGCTATTTGACGTAGAATTCATAGACAATTTTTTCATTTCATTCATATAAGTTATATCCAGCCGTTTTCAAAATAATTATAAATATATCATAAATTATGTTGTTTAACTAGAGTTTTTATTGGGAAATTTTGTTATAGGCTACTAGACTAATAATTGTAAACTAAAGTAAATGTTCAAAATAGCATCCTTTTACTCTTAGAGTTTACCGTATTTTAGTTATTTCGATATAAATTTTAAAAGCCTACATTTTTGCTACTTTTTCTTAAAATCTATCGGTAACTTTTTAATGGTTTACATTTGTTATGCATAAGTTCATTTGCAACAACTTCTCGATGGTTTCTGGTCTCGGCTTTCTCTCAATATCTGGATATCTTTCAGCATACACTCGGCTCGCGAGGAGGCAATTTCTTGCACATTCACCCAGTATGAAATTCATATTTACCATTTCTAAAGTTGTAAAATTCGACATTTCGTGTAAGTTAGTACTTAATTTCGACGACTGAACAAATGAAATAATTTTATTTGGCTGTCATAGTGACGATCTAAACAAAAAAAAATTATGGCAACTCGAATAAGAATAAAAAATAAAATTAAATAAATAAAAGTAGCAAAAATGTAGGCCTTTAAAATTTATATCGAAATAACTAAAATACGGCAAACTCTAAGAGTAAAAGGAAGCTATTTTGAACATTTACTTTAGTTTACAATTATTAGTCTAGTCGCCTATAACAAAATTTCCCAATAAAAACTCTATTTAAACAACATAATTTATGATATTTATAATTATTTGGAAAACAGCTGGATATAACTTATATGCTTGTATTACAAAAAAAATTGTCTATGAATTCTACGCCAAATAGCCAAATAATATACAGGGTATTCCATCTGAAAAACTCGAGAAAAATTATTTTAAAATGTGGGGTTTTTGAAAGCTTATTACGAACACCCTGTATAAAATGAATGAACGCAATTACATTCATAGTATCTCTAGACCTCTAGTCATAAATTTCACTAAATACCAAGGTTAAAAAAATAGTTCTGGATTGTTTTTTTTGATTTTTTTATTCAGGACTGCAAAACTTTTTATTTTAGTTTTTAATTTATTTCCTCGAAACTACAAAACCAAATTAAATAAAATTTGAGGCACTTATAAACGATAGTAATACGAACCTAAATATGCAAAAAAATACTGGGTGTCCCATTTAAAAAAATATAACTTTATGCTGTGGCACTTTTTTGGGCCACTCTGTATAATGTAAAATATTTTTAAAACATACCGCTTTTAATCTAATATCTCAAGCTGTTTTAGTATTGTTGATAAGTTCTTCGATAACGATTTAATCTTCCGTCCACGCTTCGTTTGCGGACCCTGTATAATTTTTCTTTGTCGTTTTCTGTTAATTAGACAAAGACCTTACGCCGCCTTCGAGCGTTCGAAGCGTGCTTTTTATAAAGCCCTTATTGGAACGGCCGTCTTTCATACCTGCTTTCACGTTTGACACTACCGGATTAAGAACTGTCACATTTATCGTTATTGTTAAATTACATTGTTTGTTGTCTTTCAGTGTTTGTGTGTTAAATTTAAGTATTATTTGTGGAAAAATAGAATTCTTAAATCATTATGGTAAGACTGTGCTAAGTCTGCCGTAAAAAGGATAAAAATATATACTTTTGAGTCACGTCCGTCGATTGTTTGTTTTCTCTAACCAAAACCTATCAAGCCGATCAGAGGTTAGAATGAAGACAGAACCAGACAGAAGATAAAAAGAGGAGGGGGATTCTACAGATAGAATCTCCATCCCTCAGGCGCCACATCGACGTGTACAAAGCAAATGGAAATACCGGGTCCAATGTGTTTAAAGTCAATAATTTGAACTAAAAAAGCCCTGATGTCTCAACGACACAATGCCGACTACTGTTACAGTTGTCGCCACCAATCAGACCCAAATATTTTGTGAATTATTGGCATGCAATTGTTACTTGAAGTGATCGTTAAGGTTAATAACATGTTTCATACCTGGGAACCTAATTTGTTCGGGTTTGTTCAGCTCATGATACTCCCAATGTTCAATATAAATTAAATAACTTTAGATTAAGTAAAACGAAATATACACTTACCAAACCGTATGAAAAACACAGAATTTGCAACTTCTTGGTTAAAAACAATGTCATCCATCGATTTGGCAAATTTATCATTTGATTAACTTTTAATATGCGTTTAAATTGATTGTTAAATACACGTGTAGTTATTTAAATGGATCAATTATAACTATTTTAACCTTAACAAATTGTTAAGCCCGTAGGTAGGCGCGTCGCTTTAACAAATCGTCGAGTTTAGAATAGGTAATATTTTGTTAATGTTCGTTATCAGGAACATAACTGTTGGTATCATACATAAAGAGCGACTGAATTTTTATGGCGGTCTACCTTATCTGTTAATATAGATAGATAAGGGCAGTACTTTTTAAACGAAACGAAAAACTGCATAGAACTGTATAAATAGACAGTTAAGGCCCATTACACCTCATATTTATTTCATAGGTCGTCGATCATCGTAACAACCGATCGCGACAAAACCGATGTGTAGAGGCGAAAACTCTCACGATACATCGTCACGATGGACATCTGACTAGTTTCATTGGTCACGACGCGGCTTGTCACGATCACCGATCACATATGACTTAAAGACATCCACAGACGACGTGATTTTTCATCGGTTCATCGGTGTTCGTGATAGGCAGCCGTGCGGAATCCTAGCATTGGCAGATGTAAATCGTGACGTTGCATCGTGATAGTGTTCGCCCATACACTTCGGTTTGGTACGACGGCCTGTCACGAACACCGATGAAAAATCACGTGATCTGTGGGGTTTGTTACAACTGGTGATCGCGACAAGCCGTCGTGACTAAAATGAAGCATTGGCAATTGTCCATGGTCCGCAGCAAAATCAGGTGGATAATAGTATATTACATACCGAGAGTGGTAAGAAGCTTATTACACATGATTTCGAAACTTATGGTACGAGCGTAGCGAACATTTTTCTGTTAAATTATTGAAATGCTAATAAAACATTGTCTGAGTAGGTACTCTTGTCAATACACGAGTCAATAAATTCCTGATACACTTATTTTTCATACCTCTGCCTGGATTTTTCTACCAATAAATTATTTGCTGTAATTTGCTCAATATCGTACTCACTCATACTTTACTAATATACCCAAAATAATATCCAAATTAATAATGTTGACGTTTAAAATTGCAAATTGACATTTACGTTGTAAAGGCGACGCGATGCTGCACAGCCAACTTTGAACAAAATCTATTGGACTCCGCTTCTTCTTCTTCTCACCTCTATATTTGGAATACTATCTCTCAGAGAAAGACCCAACATTGCTCTTTCCATACCTCTCTGTGCTATTCTTATTTTGTTTGCGGTTTGTTTTGTTAGAGTTAGTGTTTCGGCTCCATATGTTAGCACGGGTAGGGCAAACTGGATATAAACCCTTATTTTTGACACATGGGGATATTTGACCTTAAGATGTAGTTCAGTCTTCCAAAGGCTGACCATGTGAGACCTATTCTTCTACTGATTTCATAGGTCTGATTGTCTCTCCCTAATCGAATTTCGTGGCCCAGATAGTTATACGACCATACTTGCTGGATGAAATTATTTACTGTTAGGTTATCACTGGTGACCAGATTTGTCATAAACATTGTCTTGCTGATGCTGATATATATTTAGCCCATCATCTCTGGATGCCAACTTCATTTCTCTTAGCATCTCTGTTGCTTCGCCGAAGTTATCAGTAATTAATACCAGATCATCGGCGAAGCGAAGGTGACTAAGTTTCTCACCATTGATGTTAATACCAAAGTTTTCGATGTTAATACGCTTGAACATGAAGTCCAATAGGTTTGTGAATAGTTTGGGGCAGATAGTATCACCCTGCCGCACTCCTCGTTCTATTCTAAAGAAGTGCCCTCATTGCTTCCTTGTAAATATGCTCAATCAGGTTGATGTAACGGTGGTCTAGTCGGGTCTGCCATCGGAGCGGACTTTTAGCATACTAAGGTGGTCCACTGTGTGAAAAGCCTTTTCGTAATCCACGAAAACAAGGACCAAAGGCTTGTTGTACTCTAGGCATTTTTCAATTAGGACCTTTAATGTGTGTAGTTGATCATTGGTGCCGTAGCCCTTACGAAATCCTGCCTGCTCATGACATTGATAAAGATTAAATTTCGATGTCAGTTTTTTGGTAATGATTCTCATAAACTCAAAGTTATAAATCTGGGAAAGTAAGCTGATTGATCTAAGTTTTGTATTTGGGATATGTCTTCCTTCTTGTGTAGTAATATTATTATAGCCTTATTTCACTGTTTGTTTTTTTTTATGATCAAACACAAGCACTATAGGAAAAATCCTTTAGGGCACTCTGGGAGTGGTGCGTGTGTGCAAAAAGCGATTCACGTTGGTTTTGAATCGTTGGAGGTTATATTCGTTGGGAAAAACGGCCTCGGGAAGATCGTTCCACAATGATGAAGTCCTCCAGATGAAAGAGTTCTTAAATAATGAAGTTCGAGGAGTACTAAGCTTAACCACATATGGATGGGCGGCAGTGGTTCGTCGTGTATTTCTGATATTCGCCGCTCTGGGCGGAATTAAGAGGGCAAGGTCAGTCGAGCACTTTCCATGAAAATATCTGTAAAAGAGAGTCAAATCAATAAACTTGCCTTCGATATTCTAGGCTGTCGAGGTTCTTCGTCAGCTCGTGGTCTCCAATCAGACGAATGGCCCTCCTTTCGATGGAATCCAGTAGCCGAAGAGTATGTTTGGGTGCAGAGCTCCAGACATGAGAGCAGTACTCTAGTGATGGTCGAATCTGGGCTTTGTATAGTGTCAAAAGTTGTTGAGGTGTGTACAACTTTCTGGTTCGGAAGAGTACACCAAGCTTCTGAGAGGCTATCTTGGCGATTGCCACAACGTGGTTATGCCAAGACATATTTCCTCCCAGATTGACGCCCAGCAAACTAATAGATGAAGCCAGTGGGATTGCGTGTCCGTCCATGACTATATCCGGTTCTGTAATGTTAACCTTTTTAGAGAAAACTGCTGCCTGGGTTTTTTTAGCGTTAAATTCGACTTGGTTACTGTCACCCCATGCCAAAATTTCTTCCAGGTCTTTGTTGAGGCGTGATACTTCATGCTGTCTGCGAAGATGTGCGTCGGCAGCCGATGTTTGTGCATTCAAAGAGAAAGATGATAAAAGTGTGCAATCATCAGCAAAACTAACTATCGGGTTTTTTGTTTTCACTAGAAGGTCGTTAATGTAGAGTAAGAAGAGAGTGGGAGACAATATGGACCCTTGAGAAACACCGGCATTGATGGTGGAGGTGATGGTTGCAGGCGTTGTGGTATTCCTCAAGCAGCCATTGTATAATTTGCATATAGTAGTGTTCTTGAATTTTAATATTATCAATGCTAATTTCGTCTTCGCCTGGCGATTTATTGTTCTTCATGTTCTTCTTAAGCTGTTGTTTATTTCATCTAGGGTAATATCTGGAATATCATCTGATCCTTGATTTAGTACTTTGGGAATATTTGTGTCTTCTTCCGTTACTGTCGCTTTCTTGTAGAGGTTAATGTAGAAATTTCTTACAATTTTCAGAATTTCTTGTTTATTCGTTGTCATTAGTCCAGTTTTATTGTCTGTAATCTTGCATATTTGTTTCTTGCCATCGGACATCTTTTTCCTTAATGATTTATTCCCTTGTTCTCCTCTATTACCTTAGGTATTACTTTGGTGTGGTGCATTCTTACATCCCTTCGAATTGCCTTGGATATCTCTTTGTTAATTTCTCTTAGCTGTGCGGCGTTCTTTGAGTGTTTACCCTCCAAGCTTCTTCTTTTCTTCATTAAATTCTTAGTGTCATTACTCAATTTCTCTTTTCCCCCAGCTTTAACCATTTTGCAGTTGCCCTCAGCCTCTTTCATTGCTGCCGTTACTTGTCTATTTGTCTCCTCAATGTCAATGTCTTCATCATCTGTTGTTATTACTGTGAGGCGAGATTTTAGTAGTTGCGTACTGGTCTGCAATTTGTGCTGTAAGTAATTTCTTGCATGCTGTTCTTCTTATTAACTTCCACCTTTGCTTCCTTACATTTATGGAGATTTTTGCTCTGACGGCTCTGTGGTCACTACCTATAGAAGAAGTTATTAAGAACTGTGACATCCTGTACTATGATTTTCTTGTTCGTAATTATCAGGTCAATCTCGATTTTTGTTATTCCGTCAAGGCTAGCCCATATCCATTTTCTTTGGGGGGCTTTTTAAAAAAAGTTGTACGTACGTAGATGCTTACTATACAGGGTGATTCACGACGAGCGTGCATTAGAACTTTATGGAGAACTACTGAATATATGTTCCTGAAACTTTGGGGATTTGGGTTTATCGATATGCTCTCTTTAACTAAAATATTGACATGATTCTGTCATTTCCGGTTATACCGGAAGTAGCTGCCAACTTTCGTTTTTTAAATACAACATGGTAATTTTTATTACATTTTTCGATTAAGCATTAAATACTAAGCACATTTTATAGAAAATGTTTTTGTCAGACTCTATTAGTTTTTGAGATATCTGGACTTTTTGTAATTATTTGGCAAATGCATGACGATGAAATAATCCATATAATTTTTTTACCTAGCGCTTGGACTAAAAATTTTTTCTCACCGAATAGCTAGAAGATCATCAAGTCTCAAAAACATTTCAAATTCGGCATAAAATGTACAGGGTGGTCACAATTCAAGCCTCATTGTGAAAGAATTCAACCATTAAAAACTTTCTTATTTTAAATGGAACACCCTGTATATTTTTATTTAATTTGATGGCAAATTAGTTGTTCTTTATAAATAGTATTTACTCTCCTATACCTATATCAAAGCGTTTTCTCAAAAAATCCAATTTTATTCCGAAAATACTATTTGTTCAAGTGTGTTATGAAAACAATTGTACTTAGGGGCGGTATACTGATGTCTATACGGAGGAAAAGTGATTGATTGCTTGAAAATACAATATTCTAAAGTGTTTCTTAATAATTTATAAATAAAATGCAGTTGATTGTTTTAAATTTAATGGTTTAAATATTATTTTTTTTAAAAATAGCAAGGAAACAAGTTTATAAACTTTAAATTCTTTAATTAAAAATGTGTTTGAAAATTATACCTAATATCTTTTGATTATATTTTTAAAATATGTTCGAAATGATTGCCATTTACTTCCAAGCATTTATGTATTCTTTTCATCATGTTATTTCTTGTAGCATTCCTAATTTCTTGTGAGAGATTGAAATGCTGCCTTCACCCTTTCAATTAGATTTTCCTTCGTGGTGATTGGACGCGCGTAAACTTTATCTTTAATGGTTCCCCAGATGAAAAGTCCAGTGGAGTTAAGTCTGGCGAACGAGCTGGCCAGTGGAAGGGACCTTGGTTTGCGATCCACTGGTCATGAAAAAGTCTATTTAGGGCAGTCTTAACAACTTGGACGTTGTGTGCTGGAGCCCCATCGTTTTGATACCAATCACTTTTCCTACGTATAGACATTAGTATACAGCCCCTAAGTACAATAAAATTGTTTTCATAGCACACTTGAACAAATAGTATTTTCGGAATAAAATTGGATTTTTTGAGAAAACGCTTTGATATAGGTATAGGAGAGTAAATACTATTTATAAAGAACAACTAATTTGCCATCAAATTAAATAAAAATATACAGGGTGTTCCATTTAAAATAAGAAAGTTTTTAATGGTTGAATTCTTTCACAATGAGGCTTGAATTGTGACCACCCTGTACATTCTATGCCGAATTTGAAATGTTTTTGAGACTTGATGATCTTCTAGCTATTCGGCGAGAAAAAATTTTTAGTCCAAGCGCTAAGGTAAAAAAATTATATGGATTATTTCATCGTCATGCATTTGCCAAATAATTACAAAAAGTCCAGATATCTCAAAAACTAATAGAGTCTGACAAAAACATTTTCTATAAAATGTGCTTAGTATTTAATGCTTAATCGAAAAATGTAATAAAAATTACCATGTTGTATTTAAAAAACGAAAGTTGGCAGCTACTTCCGGTATAACCGGAAATGACAGGAACATGTCAATATTTTAGTTAAAGAGAGCATATCGATAAACCCAAATCCCCAAAGTTTCAGGAACATATATTCAGTAGTTCTCCATAAAGTTCTAATGCACGCTCGTCGTGAATCACCCTGTATAGGAGTAGAAAAAAGACTTTAAAACAGCAATCAAGTTTACTGATACCTTAATTTAACTTTTATGTAACGCTTAACCATAATGTTTTGTTTTGATTTGCAGAACCCGAAGACCTAAACGTATAAGTAATAATATTCTAGAACACAAAGTAAAGAACCATACTTAAGTATACAGCTTATGGAATAGAGAATCCAGAATAATTGGTAGCTTTACTTAATATAGCGGATCCTCGATATAAACGGGATGCCTAGTAACTTGATAAATTTTCTGTTCTATTACATTGTAAATGTAATTCTATTATTTTAGGTGTCCTATACTGGGGAGATAGAATAAATTGATATGGTACTTTGCACAATGAATGATTCAGAGAGACAAGAGATATGAAAAATATGAATGAGATTGATTATTATTTGTCATTATTATTTCAAGTTAATAAATGATATCACAAAACTAACCTAAGACTTTGAATTTTAACTGAATTCCTCCGAGTTTTTAGCTAAATAACACAAGTCGACATAATTTTTGTAACATCGATGAGAATGATTATTTTGCGTTTCATTTAGGAAGTTAATAAACAGTTTTTCCCAGAAATGGCCTAGCACGTCTCATTTTCAAGTACCTGCTTCACTTTTACATAATGCGATCTTTGAGAAATCATTTTTACCTGCCTTAGGACCGGAAAGTACAAAATACCGCAGAAGGGTTATTTTCACAGTATTGTACGAACCTTTAAGAGTTTTATTATTTTCTGCAGTTTAGTTGGTTTCTGTCTCGTTTACAGTACAGTCAAGTGTTTCAAGTCGATTTTGATATAAAATGGCAAGTTCGAGTCGTTGATGTTGCAAAAATCTAGCCGATAAGTTTTGTTATATATGTGGACGATTTATTATATATAAAGTCCCAAACACTAGATCTATATCTGAGAAAGTCAAAAAAGCCTATTTTTTATATTTTAAGTGCCAAATTGGGGATCAAGATAAAAGTTGGGCTCCTCATGTTTGTTGTGTGAGTTGTCACGTAAATTTAGTGCAGTGGATGTATCGCAAGAAAAATTCTATGCCGTTTGCTGTTCCTATGGTGTGGAGAGAACCTATTGACCATGTAAATGCTTGTTACTTTTGCATAACTAAAACAGAAGGGATTTCAAAAAAGCATAGAGACAAAATAGAGTATCCAAATTTGCCTTCTGCGCTAAGGCCAGTTTCTCATTGCCAGAAACTACCGGTACCGATAGCGCCTTTAAACCTGGACATCGTGTTTCCCGGTGATTCTAATTCTTCATCCGAATCTGATCCACAACTTCCTGAGAACACCTGTTGTGACGGAACTTCTCGGTTCCAGACTTCAAGAGTGGAACTTGTTAGATAAAAAAGCAAGTATTTCACTTTACCGAAAACGGAATGTAACATTATCAAGTTTTTTTTTAATGGAAGGGTCGCTATGTGTCTGTTGTGATATTGATGGTTTCACGAATGAATGAGCTTAATATGGAACATGATCCTAGCGAGTGGCGTTTATTCATAGATTCGTCGAAATACAGCCTAAAAGCAGTCCTGCTTCATAATGGAGACCAAAAACCATCCATTCCTTTAGCCCATTCAGTGACAATGATAGAAACGTATGACAACTTAGCAACCCTATTAAATCGTGTTCAATATGAACAGTAACAGTGGGATATCTGTGGAGATTTAAAAGTGATAGGTATATTGCTAGGACTTCAAGGGGGTTTTACAAAGTATTGCGGTTTTTTGTGTCTGTGCTGAAACCCATCTATGTTGGGCGACTACTGTTGGTTTTTAAAAAGGGATGATGCTACAGAAGGAAAAAGTGAACGTTTTTGTCAACCAATCCTCAGTAATGTTTTCGCATAGATGCCACACGTTTTATATGTTTATATTAGATAAATATATTAGATTGTAAAAATATGTCGTCTCATCTTTTTTTCTCCACCATCCCACCCCTTATAACAAAAAAACTGTTCGTGTTACAGTAATTAGCTTATCATTTTCGGATTTAGGACTCTAAAATACTTCATACAAACCTATTTCATCAATGTTACTTTACAAAAATTTATATTTGTCGACTTGTGTAATTATTCTTAAAGGTGGTGGCCAAACAAAATCGTAACAGCTATTAAAATCTACATACAACTATTTCTTTATCATTTATATATAACATGCAGTTAAGATTGTATATTCGCCAAATCACTTTGATTAATACGAACGAACAACGGCTTTTACCTCCATTACAATTACAGATAAAAGATAACAAACCATAACAACATACTATAGGTACCCATAAACAATAAGCAGGAAAACGTAATATAAATTGAAACTTACTCATTAACATACTCCCACAATTATGAAAACTTTACAATACAAACAATAGTTTGTGGTTCGAAACACTATAACCACAAATACTAATTAAAATGTTTAATATGTACGCGGTTTCACCAGGTGACGAAAATATGCAGTACTGATAAATCCATGATTTGTCGAGCAGTACTAAAAATTTATTTATTATTAGCGGAACATCAGGTTCCCGATACTTATCTTGTTTTAAAATATAGATTAGAGGCAAATATTTGTTTTATTATAAATAATGTGTTGTGAGTTGGTTTACCTGTTCGGCTACTACAATAAAATCAAAACATAAAGGAAACACCTTGTAAAATTAACGATTTGAATGTTGATGATGTCGTGTAAAATTTAAATAAAGCATTGTGCAAACGTGCTTAAATCGCAATTCATTTAATGAAGAAAAATAAAAATAAGGTTCATAGGTAATCGATTATACAATGTTGTATTTTTGATTGAATATTTGGTGAAAAATACAGGGTGACCATTTTTCGGTGGGTTTACGGGGTTGTTCGGGTTTGTTCGTTATTAGTAAAGTAGTGCCGGTGTTCCTCAAGGGTCCATATTGTCTCACACTCTCTTCTTACTCTACATTAACGATCTTCTAGTGGAAACGAAAATCCGATATTTAGTTTTGCTGATTATAGCACACTTATGTCATCTTTCTCTTTGAATGCACAAACATCAGCTGCCGACGCACATCTTCGCAGACAGAATGAAGTATCACGCCGCAATAAAGACCTGGACGAAATTTTGGCTTGGGCTGACAGTAACCAAGTCGAATTTAACGCTAAGAAAACCCAGGCAGCAGTTTTCTCTAAAGAGGTTAACATTACAGAACCGGATATAGTCAGGGACGGACACGCAATCCCTACTGGCTTCATATATTAATTTGCTTTGGGAGGAAATATGTCTTGGCATAACCACGTTGTGGCAATCGCCAAGATAGCTTCTCAGAAACTTGATGTACTCTTCCGAACCAGAAAGTTGTACACATCTCAACAACTTTTGACACTATACAAAGCCGAGATTCGACCATCACTAGAGTACTGCTATCTTGTCTGGAGCTCTGCTCCCAAACATACTCTTCGGCTACTGGATTCCATCGAAAGTAGGGCCATTCGTCTGATTGGAGACCACGAGCTGACGAAGAACCTCGACAGCCTAGAACATCGAAGACAGGTTGGGGATTTTACTCTCTTTTACAGATATTTTCATGGAAAGTGCTCGGCTGACCTTGCCCTCTTAATTCCGCCCAGAGCGGCGAATATCAGAAATACACGAACCACTGCCGCCCATCCATATGTGGTTAAGCTTACTACTCCTCGAACTTCATTATTTAAGAGTTCTTTCATCTGGAGGACTTCATCCTTATGGAACGACCCGAGGTCGTTTCTCCCAACGAATATAACCTCCAACGATTCAAAACCAAAGTGAATCGCTTTTTGCGCACACGCACCACTCCTATAGTGACCTAAAGGATTTTTCCTATAATGCTTGTGTTTAATCATAAAAAAAAATGCGGTTTCCGCTCAACTGTGCTACTTTTTTGTGAAAAAAAGATGCCCTAATTAGAATCTTTCTAGGCCTCCACGTTTTACATTTTGGGATACCCCCCCATATATCGGTTAACCTGTAACTTATCAAAAAGAAATAAAATGTTCTCTTTGTAGTTTGTCACGTAGAATCCAGTGACGTACTCAGATTTTCTCTACGTTCAATAATTTTCAAGAAAAAAACAAATATGCTTTTTTAAAATTGGTCACCCTTTACAGGGTTTTTCCTAACCTCTCTGAAAAAATGAAGGAGGTGAATCATCACCTTATTTTAAGACGAATATGTGATAAGTTTTTTGCATATCACTTCATTTTCGAAATACAATACAATACGTGTTACAAAAATATTGCATTTTTCATTTTATTAATTAATGCCAATGATTTGATAATGCATATGATTTAAAAACTTTGAATAATGAACTTAAACAGGAGGCAAATGTCACGGAGAAAACAAATGTGGTTACCATAAAACGAAACAAAGCCTACTGACTGACTGACGATAAAAATACGAAAATAACTAAAAAATTAAGGTACTCTTTTACCCAGATCCCCGCAAATGAATTAATTGTAAAAATCAAAATTGATCCAAAGTCTTATCATTTATGTTTAACAAATATCATTGGAATATCGTTTGGCATTAATTAATAAACTGAAAAATACAATCTTTTTTTTAACACCCTGTATTTCGAAATCGAAGTGACATGCGAAAAACTTGTATACCACATTTTCGCCTTAAAATAAAGTAAGGATTCACCTCATTCATTTTTTCAGAGAGGTTAGGAAACACCCTGTATATTTTTTAATAATGTAATTCCGTTTTTTCAATTTTCTCAGAAATATACAATACTTTATTTATAATCTTAATATTATTCCCGAAATTTACGTTTTTTAAAAAACATACAATTTTTTTGAGTAGGCCATGACGGGTATTAGGTATTATTATGGAGCATTAGAAGCATATTTCAATGGAAAATATGTATATGCTTATTTATCTATGAAATTTATAAATTTTTTTGAATTACTTATACATTCGAACCACGACAGCCGAAATAAAATAAATTTTGCAAGGAGAAAATAAAAATTGGAACAAATCGAACAAATCCTTTGATAATAATAAATAATAACTATGTGAAACATGTCTAAGGCATAACGGAGAAAAATTTGAGAAATATTTATTATAAAGTCCCATAACGTTCAATTTTTGTTTCTTATATTTAATCGAACTAGCAATTGTTTTTTTTTAACATCCCTCATGGCGTACTAAAAAAAAAATTGCATATTTT
Organism: Barypeithes pellucidus; assembly: GCA_963991005.1. NCBI lineage: Eukaryota > Metazoa > Arthropoda > Insecta > Coleoptera > Curculionidae > Barypeithes > Barypeithes pellucidus. The sequence goes on from OZ022562.1 coordinate 28,672,789, forward strand.
TTAAAAAATGTAAATTTCGGGCATAATGTTAAGACTAAAAATAAGGTTTGATATATTTCTAAGAAGATTGTTAAAAACTGAATAAAATATATATAGGATGACCCATTAAAAGTAACCGAATTTGTGATTTTTCTTAAAAACTATTGAACGTAGAAAAAAATTTGAGTACGTCACTGGATTCTACGTAAAAACCTACAAATAGAACATTTATTTCTTTTTCATAAGCTACAGGGTAACCGAAATATGGGGGGGGGGGGGGGGGGGGTTACCCAAAACGAAAATTCTCAAAAAGATCCCGTATATCAAAAACGAGGAGGCGTAGAAAAATTCTAATTGGGGCATCATTTGTTTCACAAAAAAGTGGTACCGTGCTGAGAAAACGGCATCCTACTATCTTTACTAATAACCTAGGCTTTTTCTAGGACACATAATGAGTCACCCATTTAAATTTAATAAACGATTTCCATGATACCTTGTATATTGAAATTAGAATCTTTTACATTTAGTTTACATGCGTTTTAGTTGTCATATACAGGGTGTCAATTAGAAAACGTCCACCTTTAATAGCTGTTCCAGTAAATAATATTAAAAATCGGAAACACACGCTCAATTTTATTGTGAAGCTTTTAAATGAAAGTTGCAGATTTCGCGGTATAAACCTCTAGGAGGGGGTAAATGTTACCCTTAAAATCTTAAATGATAAAGGGGGTCAAGAGGCGTATTATTTCCAATAATACAATAATTTATTATTTTTTGAGTAGCAGTTTTACAAGAAACCGCCTCAAAAACTAGACGTACTTAGAACATACCTGCACTGATATTTATGGCTTTTAGGTTATTATTTAAATAAACATTAGTGTTGGGAAAAACCGATGATTTTAATAGTTGAGTACTTGATATTCGAGCGATTTTAATAATCGAGTGAATCGCTCGAGCGATTAATCGCTTGAAATGTTTATGACTAAGAGAATGTGTTGAAGAAATACCAGGGGTTGTTTTTGTAAGTTTTAGAAGTTTAGTCTAGAGTTTTTATTAAGAAACAGTTGATTCTGATTTTTTTTTAAATTACACGCATTAATTTTTTAAGAATTTGCAATCGCCGCTGGCTAGCCAGTCAAAACAAAACCCATGTAGCGAACGATTCAATTTCTTGCTTGAATTTATAACTAGAGTATTTCCTATCGAGCGAAAATCTGCTCGAATATATGTCGACGTCAAGCGAAGCTAGGGTATCGAGTGAAAGGTAATAAGTAACAAGCGACGATTTGCGCTTGAATTTATAACTCGAGCGGTTTTTTTTTCACAATCGAGCGATATCGGTTATTTCAATAATCGAGTACTCAACCGGTTTTTCGCTCGAGCGATCACAACACTAATAAACATTATTGTGTTGACTCCTCTTTAAATGGCCATAACCGCGCTTCGCCTCTTGATGCCGCCCATCAATCGTATGGGATATATTTACATCACAAATGCTAAAAGTCTTATCAAAATAAAACCCGCTTTATAACGGATAAATTTGTGTAAAGTTGTTGCAGAATTATACCGTTGATTCTTACTGCCATAAATAAACTACCTGATTAAACCCTATTGTATATGCCTGAACCTCTTCAAAGCGCAATAAATGTGATCAGGGCCGGCTTGAAAATGTATACCACACCACATGATTTATTTTTATAATTTAAAATAAATAGATAGGTATTTTTAGTTTTAGGTGCCTATAATAAATGTAAAATAATGATAACAATTAATGATAATTGAAAATAATATAATTTAAAAGTATAACTATTAGGATAACAAGTACAATAAAAATTAATTAAATTCTAAGAAACTATTGATAATTTATTCAAAATTTAACTCTATATCACTATCACTATCTTCATCTAAGCCTAAACTTATAATTAAGGGTTGAACATTTGTAATCCGCAACACTGTATGCCCATTTTCTGCTGCAAGTTTGTCACACTCGTATTCCTTATTTATTTTAAAAGCTTTTAATACTTCTAGCACTTCTCGTTTTTTGTAAGTTTCTTCAAAATATAAATCATTTTCAATCATAAAATTTTGAATTTCTGCTTTTGTATTATTAGAATTGGGGAATGATTTTTGCTTGCCGACTATGATAACTAGCATTGTCCATTACAATGACGTTATTTTCAGGTATATTTTAAAGGAGTTTATGTTTAAACCAATCTTCAAAAAGTTGTGCGTCGGTATCTTGATGGTAATTTAAAGAAGAATCTGCTATGTTTTTAGCTGAAAGCAACAGACAATTTGGAACAAATCTGTTCTCTGAACCAGCATGTAATATTGTGATTCTTTTGCCTTTATTTGATGGTGCCTTGGTATGACATTTTTTGAAAGAATCATCCCAAATTTTCTTGGAGTGTCATGGGTATCGAACCTTGTTTCGTCAAGGTAAATAATTGGACGATTTTCTTCTCTAAATTGTTTAACAGCTGTTAAATATTTAAGTCTCCATTCCCGACACTTGAAGATGCCCCCCTATCAGCACAATTCCAAGGACGCCACATTCTACCACTAATAAGCCTAACTAAAAATTACTCGCCGGAAAACCACTAAAGATTAAAATTATTAAAAATCACTTTGTATTTATATATGCATCAGGCATAGGTATAAATTTAATTTGTATAACCCTGGTCCGGCTCTGCTCGAAAAGGTTTTAAAATTTGGGATTTCCTTATTTATTTTATGGTCGAATCGATAATGAGGTTTTATTGCAGTCAAGAGATCAACGATATAATTCTGCTAAAACTATACCTACACATGTTTATCTGTCGCCGATATCCGAAGTTTGTATTTATATTTCTACTCCGCATACATAATTAATGACGCCTCAGAACAAAGGGCTTGAAACGGAGAATCCTTCCCTTCGCCCCCGTATCATTTTCACTCGTTAGTCTCATTACGTCAATTTCTCATAATGTCATTTCAGGTCGTAACCAATTAATAATAATGTTTGTTCAATGAAGCTATATTTCCCCCATCTTATTGTTGTTTCCGCAAAAGATAAATTACATTTAGGCCTATATCAAAATAAATATCGTTTCTTCCTGGCGTATACCGTGTCGTAGTCAGTCACCTTTAAGCGAAACAATATAATAATTGATTTTCAGACGAACTAACGTCTATAGTCAAAATCATCATTATTCCAAAGGTCATCTATAGTAGGGATGTCGCTTTGGAAGAGGATCTGTTCATTTCGAAACAGGTTTTTATGCGGAACAGGTATGGGTTTGTTCGAGTTTTCCATTGCGCTGGAACTGTCTGTGTCGCTGTTCGCTGAAGCCGTCTGGTCCGCTGAACCAGTCTGCTTCGCCGGAAGAACCAGTTTCGATGAAACACTTTCGAGTGCTCCGACACTATCTGTTGCATGGGAGCAGAAGCAGCAGATAGCAGCAAACGGCGATATGGATGAATTGCGCGGTGTTCTCGATATTTAATATTTTTCGGAAATACGGAAAAAAAACTCTTGGCAATGTATAAAGATAAAGTTTGTGTCCGCAGTATCAGTATGCCTCTATGCAGTATCGTATTAAAAAATTATACAGCGAGGACGTAAAGTAAGGAATAAATTCATTATCTCGCAAACTACAATTTTTTTTAAAAAATCGCTCGGACCCTTCGATTTTGTTTTTCGAACGCGCATATTCTGACATAAAATATAGATATACAGGGTGTTGCAAATAAGAGTGACACAAAAAATTATTTTTTCTTAAATAGAACCCACTGTATATTATTGCATGTACGGATTCTTCGGAAAATCCTAAACATTTTTCATGTAGCATGTGCTATACCTTAGCCCAAGCGTTTTGGAGTTATTCTCATTCAAAATTTGAAAAGTGAAAAAAGTCATGGAGAAAACAAAGAATAAAATTATTTTAAAAATGTCTTATTTATCGAAAAAACAGTTAGGTGAACTTAAAAATAATTTTTCTAAAGTAAATGTTCGAAGTGTCTTCCGTTGGTCAACTGACAATAGCCTAACCGATCTACAAATTCTCGCTGAACATTTCGAACCATTTGGGGTGTAATTTGCCGAATTTCTTGCCGGATGCGATCTTTTAAATCATCTAAATTTGCAGGCTGGCTTTTGAATACTTTTCCCTTAAGGTATCCCCATAAAAAAAAGTCGAGTGGTGTTAAATCGGGTGACCTTGGCGGCCACTCAATAAAACCACCTCTTCCAATCCACCTGTTTGGAAAAGTATCGTCCAAATATGTACGAACTCCCAGAGCGAAATGTGGGGGAGCACCATCTTGTTGCAACCAGATATTATGATGTGGCAAATCGGGACGTTCTAACTCAGGAAAAAGGGTGGCCAGGGCTGGAACAAGTTCTTGTTCTAAAAAACTCAAGTATCTCTCGCCTGTCAAATTTGCGTCAAAAAAGAAAGGCCCTATAACAATGTCATCGACAACGCCAGCCCACACATTGATCTTTTGATTAAATTGTGTGTGTCCTTCCCTCATCCAGTGTGGATTTACATCGGACCAATATCGATAATTTTGGGTATTTACCTCACCATTCAAGCAAAATGTGGACTCATCGGAAAAAATTATATTTTTTACAAAATTTCTGTTTACGAAACACATATCCTGTAAACGCTCACAAAATTCAAGGCGCCTCTCAAAGTCCCTTTCCAAAAGTTCTTGGAGAACTTGCATTTTATAAGGATGGTATTTATTTGTATGCAGTATTTTAAGAACTGTTGTATTTCCAATATCCACGTCACTTGCTACCTGCCTAAACACCACATGCTGGTTATCTTGAACTGCCAGTAAGACTTCTAATTGTTGATTTTCATACAACTTGAGGACGACCAAATCTAGGGACATCTCTTACATGACCGAATTGCCTAAACTTGTACTCAATTTTGCTTACTGTTGATTGTGATATTGACGGACGATTGGGGTATTTTTGATTAAATAACTTTTCAAGTTTCTTGCTGTGTTCTAACCCTATCACCGTAGCCCATCATCATCAAAACCTCTATGCGCTGTTTCTCAGTGAGCCGCATTTTAATTTAATTTAGTTATGAAAAAACGAAATGAGTCTTTTGAAAACTAGTAAAACGTTAGGAAAATACACATAAAACTGACAATAACAGTAACTATTGACATTAATTCTTTTGGTTCTTGCATCATAACTCCAAAGCCTACTTGACTTTTCTTGCGCTTCACGCATGCTGACTACAGGTTTTCCTCAGCGTGCATGAATCAATGCAAGTCTTGATTGATTGCGAAATATCTGATTTTCAAATTTTGAATGAGAATAACTCCAAAACGCTTGGGCTAAGGTATAGCACATGCTATATGAAAAATGTTTAGGATTTTCCGAAGAATCCGTACATGCAATAATATACAGTGGGTTCTATTTAAGAAAAAAAATGTTTGTGTCACTCTTATTTGCAACACCCTGTATATCTACATTTTATGTCAGAATATGCGCGTTCGAAAAACAAAATCGAAGGGTCCGATCGATTTTTTAAAAAAATTGTAGTTTGCGAGATAATGAATTTATTCCTTACTTTACGTCCTCACTGTAGGTAATAACCTATTATCGGTATCATCTGAATAAAGAAAGGTCGTCCTCTTTGCACAGTCGGACGATTTCTTTTAATACACATAGATTCAAAAGTTTTGCATCACTCTGATTTTGGCATGTTAAGATAATTTCAGGATTGAATTTTTTTTCTAAATGTTTATCAGTTAAAACGATACCATTTTTGTAGCAAAAAAAATATTATCAAGACATTTGTTTAAGATTACATTTTCAGTGTTGTATTTTGTTGGCGCTGGGTTGGTAAATTGTTCGGTTCAGTGTGTAAAAAGTAATCGCCGAGTAATATCTGAAATTAATCGTGCAAGAATAGTAGTTTTAGTTGAGGAAGGTCATTCCCAAAGATTTGTTGCTGAAAGAATATGGGGTTTTCAAAGTGATGTCCCTCGCATATGGAATCGCTATCTAGAGACCAATTCTGTGCGAGACAGACCACGAAGCGGTAGAAGGCATGTTACTAACGAACAGCAGAACCGCTATATTACGTTAACAATTCGGAGAAATCGTACTATGCCAGTCCCACAACTTCAGAGAGATGTTACGCATGCAATTGGAGTTCGCGTATCCGTCTCTACACTAGCAAGACGCATTCTTGAATCCGGTTTAAGAAGTCGGCGACCAGTAAGAGTTCCCCAACTACGATATGAGAGTTCGTCGACTGCAGTGGGCTGAAACGCACCTTCGCTTACCCGAAGAATTTTGGAATTCTGTCCTATTTTCCGACAAGACCAGGATTTGTCTGGTAAACGATAGTCGCCGGAATCATGTTAGGAGAGAACCAACAAGAGCCGCCCAACTTGCCAATGCTCGCCACTTGCCTCCATTCGCGGGAGGAATGTTTTGGGCAGGTATTACGTCTGACGGGCGTAATGAGTTAGTCCACGTTCAAGGCACAATGACTGGCGACAGGTACATTAGGGATATTCTACATCCTTATGTTAGGACGTGGAGAGGGGCTGTTGGTAACAATTTTGTATTTATGCACGACAATGCCCGGCCCCATCGTACTAGAGCTGTGGATGAATACCTAGAAAGTGAGGGAATCAATCGCTTGGAGTGGCCTGCTTTGTCCCCTGACATGAATCCGATAGGACATGCTTGGGATATGCTCTCTAGGGCAGTTCGCTTTAGAAGAAATCCTCCTAGAACTCTCCAGGAGCTTGTCGTCGCTGCTACCGAGGAATGGCAGGCTATTCCACAAGAACGGATTGCTAACCTTACGCATGTATGTTTCTCTGCATGGAAACCTCTTGAAGCGCGTTTAACCCCTCTGGGGTTGGGACTCGCACACGCCACTATTAATTCCCTACATATTTTTAATAATTCCATTAAAAATCGTAATCAACGAGTTGTTTTAAACGATGATGCATCGGATCTGCATAGAATTAATCAGGGTGTTGCTCAGGGCAGCATCCTTGGCCCCTTACTTTTCTCTAAGCAGGGCGTTATGAAAATAATGGTTTATTATGTTTAAATAGGTGAATCCGTCAGTGACTTATTTTTTTTTCAAATCTACCGTTTAAATATTTAGGTAAATATTATAAATATCTGTCTTCACTTAACAACTGCAATGTAGGTTACTCATCTGAAGGTTGTACAGTGTTGTCAAAATAATACGCATGCCTCGACTCTCCGTGGTTCGCTACGTGGCACAATTGAAGTTCCCCCAGTTTCCCAATCGAAAAACGACAGGTAGCCAGTATTGTTTGAAACGTGAAAGTGACGTGGGTTCCCTTGAAATCGCGCGCGCGAGTTTTAAACGTTTAAGGTGTTCGTTCGAGGTTATTTAATAAGCAATCGCATACGGAAAAACATACTTTCCACACTTTATAGATAAAATAAGGTTTCAAAGTCAGTAAAATAAATGGCGTCCAGGTAAACATGGTCTAAAAGCTGTAATTATATAAAGTTCCACCAACCTGATGTCAAGGAAACCTGGCTGGTATCCGAGCCCTTCCTCGAGTGTCCCGACGCCCCGCTCAACGACCCGAGCGACTTGGCGTCGGCCTCGATCAACCTGTTGGCCGCCTCCAGCTTGGCAAGCAGTTCTAACTCGTGGGGAGGTACGGGGACCTGGGGCGGCTGTTGCGGGGGCGGACTATCTGGCTCAGGCCTCATGGCTTCGGGCGGCATGGCCGCGGAAAAGCGGCCATCAGGGGATCCGCCCGACGACAGACAACTGAACGAGTAGTTGCCTGTAGTTGATCCTGATGAGGTGCTGTAACAAAATAATATACAATAGGTAATTGGATGGAGAAATGTGTTATTCGTGTATCCGATCCGGTCGTAAATATGAGATTTTATTCCTGTGTTTGGGTACGTAATGGTTGGGCCCAAATAATCGTATTTAGGAATCATCCGAAAACAATTAAACCTGTACATGGAAAAAAGATCATTGTAACGTTTATATTGTACGATTTCCTATAAAATATGGTATTAATTACATTTTTTTATTAATAATCCATAGCAAAATAATATTGTAGGCATACCATACCATGAATTATGGCTAGTTTTATTGTATTTATAGTAAATTTAACGTTAAGTTTTTCTCTCCGTGTAGTAGAGGTATGCAAGGCGTTTAAAAATTATTTCAATATTTGCCTACCTCGAATAAGATCACAACGATAATTGGTCTAATAAGTGCAAATTTACATCATAATTGAATTTCTATCGGAGCAATAATAATTCATCACATAATATTAATTTGAGTAGTATGTATTATCTATTTCTTCTACAAAAAAAATTTAAACTTCTATTCAGTTGGTATTTAAAAAAAAATGTTTCCTTAGTTACCATCATTGGTAAAATTGGCAATTCTTATATGCAAAAACATATTGAATATTTTATTATAGGTCTTTATTTTTTTTAACATTTTTGTGATTTCTGTTGCTAAAACTATTACGCAAAAGTGTTTTACGTTATTAATAATCAAATAAATTACATATTAAAGCTTTACAACTGATTAGTGGAGGAATAAGTGAAATAGTCTCATTTTGGTTATATATTGCTTGTGGAATTAGATTCCATTCTTCCTGTGCAGCAATCTATAATTCTACAATTCAGTTGGATTTCGTACCGTATATTCCTTTTCAGGGTGTCCTATATATGTTCTATGGAATTTGCACCAGGACTGCATGGTGGCCGCTCTAGCTTCGCAATCCCGCCATCCTCAAGGTACTGAACTACTGGTCTTGCGGCATGGACATGGGCATTATCATGCATTAGCACAAAGTTATCATACCCAATAAAGCCGGCATATGGTAAAACATGCTCTGCGAGGATGCTACGTATGCACTAGTCAGCATTCATCCTTAAATTCACCTCAATAAGCTCCGTGTGATTCCCCAACTAATGCCAACCCATAGCATAACCGCCACCAAAGCTAAGAGTATGTGTAAGATTACATCCTGCGAGACGTATCCTCGCCTTCTGTATACTCGACTACGACCATTAGGCTTCCATAATTGTATTATTGTTTCGTCTGTAAAAGGAACTTTTCCCCACTGATATTCATTCCAATTAGCATGTGCACTTACAAATTGTAATCTTTTGATTTTGTGGCGTGGTAGAAGCCGAGGAACTCCAGCAGGACGTTTTGGATTTAAACCAACCTCCTTAAGTCTCCTTATTACTGTTTTGATGGAAACATTGACCTGGCTGGCATTTAGTAATTGACTGATTGATCAGATGCGGAGCTGTTAAGTGCAAGATTTCGCAAAGACTGAATTTTCAATATTATCTCTTGACGTTGTACACCTTTAATAACCTTGACCAGGTCGCCGTTTGTATTATCCAGTATCATCGTGTGTCGTTTTACTATACGAGAAACAGTCGATTGATGGATATTCAATGTCCGAGCAATATCTTCTTATCTTTACCCCTCATTGGTCAAACAAACAATTGTAACAGAAACGGTAAGTATTAAGGTATTAATTAATTCCATTTTTGGAAAGTGATTTCTTGGAAACTACTTTTCAAAAAATAATAAATGGAACAATAATTTGAAAGAAGTTGAAGCGACATTTAAAATGTGGCACTTCCCATTTAGGATTTTAAGACTAATATCTACCCCTCACAGGGGGTTAAACCACGAAGGCTGATGCAAATATTATTTAAGAGCGTCCCGCCTTCCTATATATCTTCTTAAGTTTACAATTTAACGACCCATTTAGTAAGTCGGGTAATATTAATTCTCAAAACTCGGCGAACAAAACTACATTTTAGGCAATAAAGGAAGTAAAGTAATATCATAAACAAATTATGCCAAGTAGTCAGTTATGACAAGCACAGTAGAAGGAATATCAAGAATAAGGCATATTATAAGGTCGTTATCTTTCCTTGCGTTGCTTCCCGAAAATTTTTCATCGTGAAAATTAAGTTTTCAATGACGCGTCGAGGAAATAAAACATCAGTTACTAGGCCAATTGTAATCCGAGTAAGAATATGTTAACTAAGCTTTGAACTGAAATTGGATTTTTGGTGATTTTTTAAAATCTGTAAAAGATTACGGGCAAACGTTGCCCAACGTGCATATGTATCGGGGCGTCGACCACCTAAGAGATACTTGATATGTCTTAGTATTTTTGAGTTCTAGGTATTTTTGAAAAAATAAAAATATTTCCGAGAAATAAAAAATATTTTTGGGAAATTAGGAGGGAAATTATAAGTATTTCTTGGAAATACGAATTAACTCCAGTATCCAGTATTTCTTAGTAATACAGGGAACTTCTAGTTATAAGCAGATATTTTCTAGTATTGTAGCACTGTCCTATACTCTGTTGCATACATTTTCACTAACAATTTTTGCCTACTTTGGCATTTAGTACATTACCAAATAGTTGCTAAGCTTTAGTGTCACTAGATAATGCCGAGTATTACTAGGTAATAATACCGAGTATTATTATATACTAATAGATAGCACTGAGTATTGCTAGGCATCACCGAGTGCTAGAGAGCATTACATACTTAGCACTACAATGTTAAACGAATTTTACTAGGTATTATCCATTATTACTAGGAATTACTGAGCCGCAGTACTATATACTAGAGTAAACGGCAATCATGAAAAATACGATGATGTCGGTGCCAGCGGAGAGATTATGTACGCGCTCTCTCTCTAAACATGTGCGTTTCGAGAGAGAGCGCCAACATAATCCTTCCGCCGGCACCTACATCATCATATTTTTCATCATTGCCGTTTACTCTACTAGATATCACTTAGTATTACTGCTTATTACTATGCATTACCTAGTAGTACTAGGAAGTATATAGTATTACTTGGCTTTACCTAATATTACTAGGTATTAACGATTATTACTAGATATTATCGATTATTATTAGGTATTATCGATTATTACTAGTTATTATCGATTATTATTAGGTATTATCGATTTCTTCTAAGTCATACTAGATATTATATTACTAGTAGTACTAGTAGATTTCAAAGTACTTTAATGTGCATTTCATAGACAAGATGTAATAAATTTCGTAGGTGCTCTCTCTTTATTCAGATCTACCGGGTTATACATCGTTGAGTTGAACATAAGAACGAAACTCTCATAGTTCAGGTAATACATCAAACACCAGCAAATAATTTCTATGACGTCAAAAATTGACGTAAAGTTGAACATAATGAATTTATTGTCATTAACACTAATTTTCGTTTTGTCCATGTCAACATTTAATTTCCTGGTGTGTGATATTGATATATTACCTGAACTATGAGAGTTTCGTGGTTTGGCCATCACGTTTAATTGAATCGCTTAGGATTGGCTCACCAAAACGTGTTCAAACTCGGCACATGGGTTTACCATTATAAAAATTTTCAAGAAGTTTTAGAAGTTTTTCTATTAAAATGTACAGGGGTGCCAATATTCAGCCACCCCAAAAATTACATGGGATTTACTATGTTCAACTTAATGATCCATCACTCGGTATATTTCAGCCTTACTAGGGATTTCTATGTGTTACTGGATATTACTAAGTATTACTATGTAGTACCACGTATTACTAGGTATTTCCTGATACTATCGTATATACGAGGTAGTTAGAACAAACCCGTCCATCGATTGACGTTTACACTTGGTAAATGTCGTCACAATATTGCCCGTGACAGATATATTCTACAAACGACATCCTGGTATAAAAATTCATTAATTATACAATGCTTATAGATTATAATATTAGGTTGTTCGGGTCCGAAAATAATTTATACAGTAGTTGTTTTTCAAACACAAAAAATAGAAAGCACAATATGTGTGGGTATGATTTTCTTTTCATTTGTTTTAAGTTGTGAATAATTTGATTTATACAACTCAAAACGAGATCAATAATTCCCCACATTGGGCTTAAAGGGAAAACATAAAACATAATTCAATATCCCTGACGCATCCCGGTTGGTGGCATATAAAATCGAAAAAGTACATCATTTTAAAAAAAATTTAGGCTATATCTTATCCGCATGAAAAAAGTATAAAACGCGCTGTGTTTAGCAGCGCCACTTGTCAAAAATTCCTTTGTCCTGCAAGAATATTTTAATTATGGGAAGACCAGAAGAGAGGCCTCAGTCCATCTCTCAATAATAGCTAGTGTTGTGATCGCTCGAGCGAAAAACCGCTTGTACTCGATTATTGAAATAACCGACTTCGCTCGATTATTAAAAAACTGTTCGAGTTATAACTTCAAGCGAAAATGGTCGCTTGTTACTTATTACCTTTCGATACCCGAGCTTCGCTTGACGCCGACCGAAATGGGCTGCTTGCTAGTGTGATCGCTCGAGGTAAAAAGCTGTTCGTATTCGAACAGTTTTTCGCTCGATAGGAAATACTACTCTAGTTATAAATTCAAGCGAAAAATCGAAAATCGTTGCCTTTCGATGTTCGAGTTTGACGCTCAGAAGGCTGACACGACATACGTCTCTGTTAAAGACACATAAACGATAAGGTGCATACAAAAAAGTATGCCAAATCCCTTAGTGGGGATCTCTTATCATTCACGAAATTTCAATGGTGAAGGACGAATTTGTTACACCCTGTATAGTTAAGCATCCCAGAGATTAGTATTTTAATGCACTACGATAATTTCTGTGTTAACACTAATATTTAGCGAAAAAAATAATAAAACTTAACGGCAAAGGCAAATTTATTATAAAATTAGAAGATCTCGGAACCTAGGCGAATAATGATTTTTGGACTTTATCATTGCATACTTTGGGTCCAAAAACCTTCTATGGGCCGAGCCTGGGGAAGGTTAGGAGCAAAGATCGTTAGGAGGATTGTCGTTTCGTTGAACAAATGGTACGTTTTGGTCTGCTGACCAATATTGGGTTTGTCTTGCATAGTGACAGAACGCAAGGTCTGACCAGAACATAATATCGTCTCCAGCATGTACTTCTTCAATGAAATTAACCAGTTTCGTAAGACAATTATCGATATATATCGGTCTGGATACACTCCTGGTGGAAATAGCTCACCATTCTAACACCTTATCAACGAATTTGGCCAATTGTTTAAATTTGACATTATCAGGGACCTCTGCAATATTGTCAGTATAAAAACCATCATTTCCCTTCATTTCGGAGTTGCTTAGTGTGAAATACTTTTCGTCATCCATAATTATCACTCGGTTGTTAGCAAAATATACTCTTCTTAATGCACGGTCGCATCTCGGGATTCTGGCTAGTTAGTTGGCTGTATGGTGTTCTTAGATGTTCGATATTGTCGTGCTAGTTTTCTTGTGGATGTACCGCCCTTCTTACCAGTCTTTCTTTTTACTATGGTAAAAATTCTAGGCCACTTCTTGGAAGGTTCATACAAGGAGTACCTATCTCACATTCAGCAATTGTCCTATAAATGGTTCTACGCGATATATTATGATTTTCTTTTTTATTTCGGACTTAGGGACCCGTACAACTAAATTATAAATACTTTCCGAATTTCTAATTTGTAAGCCATATCGACTTAAGGGGGTCGTCTACCCAATAGGTCGCATTTCAAGCGGTATATTCTACAGTTCGTTGTGTGGAGAGAAACCGAGATACAGAATTGCCGTTTGGTATACGCCTTTATTCATATATCATACGTATGAGTGTTTTTTTTTTTAATTTTGAAAATTGCGGTCCTGAGACGAAAAATCGGCAACGCTACAGAACTCCGGTGATTGTAGGCGACTCAGGTGTCTGAAAGGAAGCAACACCAAAAAAGTCAACATCTGCACACTCTTAGCTATGTCCCCTACCAGAATCAAAAGAAAAGAACAAAAAATCAAAATGGATTTCTTCGTTTTTTTGAAAGGTTTTTTGCTTGTAAACAAAAAAAAATTGTTTTTACGACAGTCATTGAGGTACCGGTTATAGCGATGAATGCACTAAAGATCTGTGCGAAATTTCGTTGGGAACTTTCCGAGATATCGCCGGAGTTTCCCGGAAAAACATTGTTTCGAGAAAAACGAGATTGAAAATCCGAGGATCGGATCATTTTTTATATAAATAAATTAGAGCACGTGGAGAGAAAGATGGAAAATAGTCGACTGCCGAGAGGAAACTAACCGTTTACAATACAGGAATCTCCGTCAGTCGGTCAGGTCAATCGGACAATAGAAGTGGGCGGAGAAGAAGCAGCAGGCCGCGCGGTAGGTACCTGAGGCCGCGCAGTAAGTACCTGAGAGCGCTCGCTCGCTCGCTCGGGACCACGGCAGCGCTTGCCTTTTCATCTGTATCTCCGTTAATTATGGAAGAAAAGAAATCCTCTGGCACAAATGTTCTTGAAACCCTAGAGATCAAATTTATGTGAAAAAAACCGAAATTTTCAAATTTCTGGGTAGACGACCCCCTTAATAAATTTAAAAACTGAACTGTCAACGTTAAGTGAAGGTGTCAAACAAGTTTTGGTTATTAAGGCAACTTGATATTTTCTTCTTATTACCAATTTTATGGCATCTGAAATTTGTGCCAAAACGTATGGGACATACGTTACTACTTAGACCAGGTTTCTAAGTCCCTCAACTCTACTGTTAAAATGCAATTAGCTACGAGGATAAATCCGATTTGATCGTTTAATATAAATATAATATCGTTGGTTACTTCATTTTTGTATTCACCCGGTAGAGCTTCCGATAATCTAATCATGTCAGTAACAAAAGAGGACAGGACTTTCGGATAATGCGAATTTTCACTTAAGGGAATTTCACAAAAAGAATCATGTTTAAACCGCCATCAATCATGTTATAAGCCCAATACTTTTTTGGTATTATTTTACCTCTTTTATCTTTGTTATATTCGTGTTCCATGAGAATTTATATATACGAGGGGTTTAGACGTCAAGTGGGCTTGTAGAATCTTTTTACAAGTTAAGTTACTCAGAAATAGAAATATTCTGATATACACTTAAATGGTAAGATAATTTTAGCAATAAAAAACGACAATTTCGTTGAGAGATTGAACAATTTGGTAAAAAATAACGGCCGATTTTCACATAATCGATAGTCCCGTCGACAATATTTCGAAAACTACAAATTTTCGGAATTTAGGTACCCGTATTTTTAATGCTAAATAGGAAATACAGTAGACACTCGATATTGTGAACATCGCCTAACGGGAACCTCGCATAGTACGAACAAGATGTTAATTATACAAGACCCCCGTATACCGTGAACAAACTAAACCTTCGCTAATGGATTCAAAGTCATTAACCCATTTATATTATGTGGCAGTCGTTGTTCCGCGGTGCTGTAAATCCCCGATATATGCGTTACTTCACCACCGCGGGCGCAGTGTTAGCTGGAAATGCATACGTTTTGTGCCAATTGTTCGATGTTAATGCATATTTGGGTCACGTAATTTCGGTAAATATCGGTGAAATGTCGCTTAAAAAACCAAAGTGTCTTACTCTTTATGAAAAATCGCTAGTGATTCAAGGATTAAATGAAGGGTAAAGAATTTAGCAAAAAAATATGATGTTGCAAAATCCACAATTTATAAAATAAACCAAAAAAAAAGGAACTGATTTCTAAAGCTGTGAAAGATAACATACAGGGTGTTATGGAAATGACGTATTATATTTAAACCGGCAATTCCTGAGATGAAAAGAAATTGAAAAAAAATAACCAAAAATGGCGCTTTCAATTAATAACCGAATTATAACACCTTATGTCAAACCAAATAAACATATCTGTTACTACTGACCAAACAAAAACAAACCTTGGCCATACCTAAACAAAACAATATTGAGATAGGTTATGGCCAAAAACGTCACTGAAATTTGAGCAATGTTGTCGGTTAAACTCTTTAGACGGTCAATAACCGGTTGACAGAAGATGTTTATTTTTCAAGGTACATTTCTAAACTTTTACCTTGAGTTGTTCGCTGGGAAAAAAATTTTTTATTTAAGCTCTGTTACCTTTTCGGTATTATTTAAAACAGCACATAAATGCATATTAATTAACGCACACACAACACTTTTACTGCTTAGAAAACACTCCCATTTAAGTTTTTCACATGGATGAAGGATTTATAACATAACATTTTTTACAACTACTTTCAATAATGTTCTAATGGTAAATAACAGATAACAAGTTGATGAAGGTAATTGTTCTGATGACGCCAGACAAAAAACTTTAAACTCAATTTTCTCTAAATAATTAATAAACAAACAGACCCTTCAACCACTTAACGTATCAAAACGTTCGGGGGCGGGCCCTTGACATTTTCGTTCTTCTTCTTTTTCTGTATGGCATCACTACACAACAACACTACAATGTTGCCACCTGCTGGCGTATTTTTTATAAGATGCTGTTTTATAAGATTATATCCATAAATTATGTCATTTGCTTTTGAATATTACTTCTCCGTATAATTTTCATTCATGCTTTAGGACAAAATTCATATTTTTTAATCGAATTTTCAATTTAATGTTTTGGCGCGAAAAATTTCGACGTTACAGTTTCAAAACTGGCAACAGCGCAATAGTTTGCTAAAATTGCGATAGAGGGATATAAATTATTTTCTAATATTATAAATTTGCTATTCAAACTCAAAATGCCAAGAACTTCAATCGAACTAACGGACATGGTCTTATGCTATGGAGCAGCACAGGAAAATGCCCTATACATGGAGCTTCGCATTACCCGAGATGGAATACTTAATCAGCGAGTTATAGAGGAGAGAGAAACCCAAACACGTTAGCCGCTGTACTACAAAAGTTAAAAAGTTGAGACTACAAGACTTCCTTTACTTTACAAGAAGGTTACAACAGTGGTACATACAGTCAAGTCGAAGTACCTGACTAATTCCGAAGGATAGTTCATAGATGAGGTTGGCTTTACCCGAGATGGAATATTTAATCAGCGAGTTATAGAGGAGAGAGAAACCCAAACACGTTAGCCACTGTACTACAAAAGTTGAAAAGTTGAGACTACAAGACTTCCTTTATTTTACAAGAAGGTTACAACAGTGGTACATACAGTCAAGTCAAAGTACCTGACTAATTCCGAAGGATAGTTCACAGATGAGATTGGCTTTACCCGAGATGGAATATTTAATTAGCGAGACCAATAGCCAGATAAGGTTTTTCTTGAACATATCAGCAGGTATTATTGATAATCAACTAATACGACCACATATCCTGCAAGACGACCTGCCAGAACTTTTAGAAAATGTTCCTTTAGGTCGGATAAGGGACATGTGGCTTCTGCAAGCATAGTTTACGGATTGTCACTGAAATTTGGACGTCCTATGTGCGTTTATTCTAGCGTATGGTAGTGTTTATAGTGGTTTTGTGGGTGTCTGTCTGTTTCTTTAAGTGATTTAGTTAGTTTTGATATGCAGAAGAAGAGGACAAAGCAGTTTTAGTGGGTTTGCAAGCAAGGAGTAGACTGTGACTTTGAGTTTACTTCTTAATAGCTATTAGGCAGTCCCACACTATTATCAGGGCACGTATAGAGCATAAAGTGTGAGCATAGAGTATCCTCGATTTACTTCCCTTGTATCCTAAGGTAAGCTAAATAATTAATTTTATAAGAAACTAGAAGTTCTACAAAGTTTGGCAACATTGTAGGAACATGTGTTTGTCAGACAGCTCCGCCGGATAATATCATATGGTGCCGCGGAGTCACCGGTAGGTTTAGGGGTGAATTACCCCACTTTTTAAACGTTTGATTTGAAAAAAAAAAATATGTAGCGCTTCTCTAGGACACCCCAGGAGTCACCCATTTAAATATAATACGTCATTTCCATAACACCCTGTATGTGGGCCCAGGTAAAAGACAAACATTGAAGAGTTCGGGATTTCCCAGAATAGAAAAAAATTTGTTGTAAAACTGTTTTATTTTCCAATTCCAGAAAATTCCAATTCCAGAAAATTTATTTTCGTCAAATTATTTTAAATAATTTAACAAAGAAATAGGATCGAAGGTTAATATAATAATCGTTCAATATGCAATGTCATCAACAATTTCCGTTCCCTCTCTTGTCGTAACGGCCACCGTCGTTACGCAGAATATATCGGTCAGAATGACGCAATGTAACGTCAAAAGAAATTCTGCGGGAGACGAAGGGAGTACTTAGTCGATTTTTGGGGCTCAATCGCGTTTTTTTAATTTTTTACGTAAGAAGGGGAGTCCGTATTTTCGGCTACAGGTTTTAGAGTGTTTATCACCGAAAATTCCGAGAAAGTCAAACCGCGGATCTTTCCCTCAGTGAATTATATTTTCAAATTTTCAAACACTCGTATGTTTCAGTGCGAGTATAAATAACGCTGACTCGTCTTCAAACACTCCTGTATTTTGGGGCGAGTATAAATCATACCTAAAATTGATCCTCGAAAACTCGTAGCCTTCCGTACGAGTAGAAATAATGCTGAGATACCTTCAAACACTCGTTTTGGTGCAAGTATAAATAAGTTCAAACATTAAGGAAATTTCGTTAACGCAACGAGGGATACCCGATTGTGATAAAAGACATTCTGAGTCCGGAATGAAGAAGTAAGTCCTAAAACCATGAAATAACTTAAGTTAATATTAGTAACCTCTACCGCGTGTCTATATTTCCTGGATGTTTTAGGGTTTTTCTCAATTCGGCGACAAATTATATAAGTGGCAAAGAAGTAAACATTTTATTTTAAGTGGGGATATGATCAAGCAAAAACCAAAGCAAATCCATTTACAACTTAAAGAAAATGATAAGCAATTTACAGCCAGTGAGGGATGGCTACAACGCTTTAAAAAGAGATTTTGAATTCGCTTTTTGAAAATTTCTGGAGAGAAATTGTCGTCACAGTCACAACTTCCACTAGATAGAGTTATAGGGTCTTTAAATGTAGTAAACCAGTGGGCTGAGATGATCTTGGAGTTGTAAAAAGGCTAAGAGACAAAGCCATTATGCAGAAAATTAAAAATACCCGAAAACAAACAAAAATTTCTGACTTTTTTAACAAAAAATAATTCTTTATCCCTTTTTTTTATTTCTTTGTTTGTTTTAATGAGTATTACTAATTTATATGTTTATTATAAAAAGTTCTAACATATTACCTCCGTTAACGTGAATAAATCGATAATGTGAACGGACGTTGCTATTTCGGTTCACACTATCGAGTGTCTACTGTAATTATTTATTAAATTTGGGGGATTCCATTTGAATATGTAGATTTTTGACGTTTTCCCATATTTCATTTTTAATCGTGTTTTTGAGCAAAAAACATACTACCTACTATGTAAGTAAGTTAAACGTAACACAGTAAACAAAGTCCCCTTGTTTATTTTTATATTATTTTGCATGAAAAATTAAGAAAAGCGGTTTAGTGTTTTACCAATTCTCAGTGAGTGGTTTTAATAAAAGATTTGACACCCACTAATTGCTAATTTACAGAGGCTCAACTTTTATAAATGGCCTAGGTGATCGGCATATCACGATCATTTTTCACGAATGATAAATGACGGTCATTCCACATCCATCAATTCAACATGTAATCGAATACATCCAACGGATATCTATTAAGAATAACATTTAGCCAATGATCTTAAAACAAGGAAGATACGGCTTTAGTTCACAGTCTTTGAAGAAAAAACAATTCATCTTCTTAGGTACAGTTGTTTAGAGCAAAAAATTAAGAATACGGGAAGACCTAAACCCGAAATTTGTAGGTTGTAAAGAACTTTCCTGAAAACAATCGGGGAACTCTGAAAATTAGTATACTATTTCCTTATCGTTTTGTGTTAATTAGACAAAGGTCGCCGTTAAGCGTTCGGAACGTGCTTTTATAAAGTCCTTATTGGAACGGCCATCTTTCATATCTGCTTTCACGTTTGACAGTACCGGATTAACAACTGTCATATTTGTCATTATTGTTGAATACAATTCTTTGTGGTTTTTCATTATTTATGTGTTAAATCTAAGCATTGTTAGTGGAAAAAATAATAATAACTCGATATGGTATGACTGCATCAAGTCTGTCGTAAGCAGACGTTACATTGACGGGTAAAAAGCACATAGAAATACCCCAGGTCCATGTTTGTTTCAAGTCGATGGATTTAACAGAGACTTTTGTAAATTCACTTCTGCTATTCGTCGCTCTGGGCGGAATTAAGAGGGCAAGCTCAGCCGAGCACCTTCCATGAAAATATCTGTAAAAGAGAGTCAAATCCCCAACCTGTCTTCGATGTTCTAGGCTGTCGAGGTTCTTCGTCAGCTCGTGGTCTCCGATCAGACGAATAGCCCTCCTTTCGATGGAATCCAGTAGCCGAAGAGTATGTTTGGGTGCAGAGCTCCAGACATGAGAGCAGTATTCTAGTGATGGTCGAATCTGGGCTTTGTATAGTGTCAAAAGTTGTTGAGGTGTGTACAACTTTCTGGTTCGGAAGAGTACGCCAAGCTCTTGAGAAGCTATCTTGGCGATTGACACAACGTGGTTATGCCAAGACATATTTCCTCCCAGATTGACACCCAGCAAATTAATAGATGAAGCCAGTGGGATTGCGTGTCCGGCCATGACTATTTCCGGTTCTGTAATGTTAACCTTTTTATTTTATTATTTATATATTATTTATTTATACATGTACAGGGTATCTCCGTTATTGTTAGTGCTATCAAAATAGTTATGTAGGTGTCATGTGCTCTTTTTGGGTCAAACTTAAAATGTAAAATCAACATTTGAAAATTTTCGTTCACTTAAGAGATATGTGGGAAAATCAAAAAATTGACAATTTCAAAATTACCCTATACTTTCTTACTTAAAAGAGATACAGAAAAATGTTTTATACAGAAGTTTCTTATAATGATTGTTGAATGATCTGGCGTTTTCAGAATACGTATACGGGGTCAGGTAAGAAAGTTAACGGACCTAACCTCATTTTTTTAAATGGAACACCCTGTATATTTTAATCTAAAAAGGTACTATTTTAAATTCTCCTTTCAGATATATAACACACCATGGTTTCCTAGGCGATTTATTTAAACTTTATTACTTTGAAACGAAATAAAAGAATCAGATTAAGGTAAAAAAATAACGGGAATTATCGCAAATGTTCGGAATATATCCTTAAATGGTTACCGTCTTTCCGAATAGCGAACAAAATATACATTTTGCGCCATTTTTTCGTTTTTTCCACTTTCAATCTAAACTGACATCATATCAAATTTTTCAAAATGTTGATAGGTCATTTTCGCAAATGAATATGTAAAAATTAAATTGACGTTAAATGTTAATAGTCAACATAGTTGTTTCTAGGATATTAGCGTTTGTTTCATGGTCCACTGTGGTTTAAAGTAATAAACTTTGATAAATCACCTAGGCTAGGAAACCAATATCATCCATGGTATGTTATATATTTGAAAGGAGAATTTAAAATAGTATCCTTTTAGATTGTTCCATTTTAAAAAATGAGGTTAGGTCCGATAACTTTTTTACCTGACCCCGTATACTTATTATGAAACGGCAGATTACTCAACAATCAATATAACGAAACTTCTGTATAAAACATTTTTCTGTATCTCTTTTAACTAAGGAAATAAATATAGGGTAATGTTGAAATTGTAAATTTTTTGATCTTCCCCTTAAGCGAGCGAAAATTTTGAAATTTTGATTTTACCATTTTAAGTTTAACGCAGGGGCGAACAAACCCGACAAACCCGAACAAACCCAAAAAGACCACATGACACCTACATTACTTTTTTGATAGCACTAACAATTACGGAGATACCCTGTACAAAACATTGCGACGAAAAATAATCGTATATTGCGCTATATTGAGTTAATAAACGAGAGCAAAATCACCTTATTTCATATTCATTTCAAGCCGCGTGCACTATTGAAAATTTGTCAACGAACCCATATGATTAGTCGGATATTTTCACCTTCCTTCCGATTTTAATGACGACTGGAATGGACACCGTCTTAGCTGGGCGATATGCATTGAGCCTTATACCACCCCATCCACGAGATAAAAGTCGGAAGTGTTGTGCCTATTTTAAATGCATAGTAAATTAATTAGACAATTTAATAAGCCTAAGCCGATTGTTGTAAGTTAATTTACAGGAAGGGCTGCGCCCAGCGCCGTCCCTGCACCAGCCGCCAATACAACAGCGTCTATAACTTAATTTAAATGTTACAATATCATTGAATACCGTCACTCGCCAACACGCAAGACTCCATGTTATTTTGCCAAACCGCCCCTGCGTTAAAACGATACGCCACCTCGCCTGATAACGATCGGGCTATTGCCTCGCCTTTAAAAATTCACACCTAACATAACGACCCGTTTCCTATATTCTAGAGATAATTGAAAAACGAATGTAATGAGTTTAAATGTTGCGAATTTTTAAACAGGGTATAATATTACACAGGGTCCTGCAATAGTGCATACTTGTGCACCGATCAAAATGGAAGATATTTTGAACATTTACTATAGTTTACAATTATTAGTCTAGTCGCCTATGCTTAATTTCAATTATAAAAACTCTATTCAACTAATGTAATTTATGAAATTTGGAATTATTTCGAAAACTTATATGCATAAACATATAATATAAAAGGGGAGACACAACATTCCATTCATAAAACACCATTTATTTACAATCATGCACTGTTCTACAGTTTTAAAAAATGGCAACGCTGTAAGAAGGTACGCGTTTAGATAATTTCGATCTAGCATTAGTCATAAATAAGTAATCGTTGTAGGTATTTTTTACCGAAATTCAAATAATATGAAGAAAAAAATCTATATTTAGGCAATATTTACTTAAAATATAGAGTTAGCTACACCAACCTAAAGAAACATAACCTCACTAATCTCACCGACGAAATATTAATCCGGGGTTAGAATAGTCTTACACACCACGCACTGAAGAATAATTGTAGATAGCTAATAAATAGCTCTAAATACTTCAAGTTCGAAAAAACACTAAAAATTAATTGAAAAATACAATAGATGACAATCGCAGTAGAGAATGATCACACGCACTCGAAAAATGAATGAAAGACCTAAACCTCAGGGTTGCACACGTAGTAATCGTGGTATAATCGGTAGCACGTGCATACAGCGTTGCCATGGTGGTTTTCCTAAAACATTGGAATTGGAAAGTTGGGAAACTATAAATAACTGTACGAGTAGAAAATGTAAAAAATACACCCATATTAAGTAAAGATTGTTTCACGAAAAATGGATATAACTTAATGACTGCCGTAAAAGTACCTGGGCCATCCCATTATTTATGACCGTTTGTTAATATTATGTGGAAAGGACCGGATTGTAATAATTATAATTAAATATAGGCACATCAGGTAGGTTAGGTTGCTTAATTTATATTTAAATATCTTTTTGTGGTAAAATTTGTTAGTTTTTGAGGAATGGTTCAAGAATTGTCTTTTACCAAACATTCCTCATAATAGCGTGATAGTAATGGACAATGCGAGCTATCACAGTCGCCAATTACATAGAGCTCCAAGCTCAAATAATACAAAATTGGAGATTCAGAACTACATGGAGGCGAATGATATATATTTTGAAGAAAGTTATAAAAATAGTGATCTTTTTGAAGTTTTAAAGACATTTTGCATAAGTATGTGTTTGTGACACATTGGTAGAAGAAATTGGACATACAGTGCTACGGCTCCCACCCTATTATTGAATGTTTAACCCCATAGAGCATATGTGGCACCAGTTAAAATCACTGGTTAGGTCTGAAAATATTTCTCCGACTTTAAGTTCTAGTGTTGTAGAATTAATACGAAAATGCTTTAATGATATTCCCCCAGGTAGTTGGAAAAATTCAGTCCGTCACGTAATAACTGTAAAATTCGTATATTAGTCTGGATCGTATAATTAATCCAATTATAATTAATTTTGATGAGGATAGCGATAGCGAAACAGAACTATCTATAGAATGACATCATAAATGTAAATAAATATGACTAGTAATATTTTTTTAAAAATGTTATTTCATTTGATTACATTAATATAATCATATCATTACTTGTTTTCCTTAGTCCGTCCCTTCATACTTCACTTGTTTATTGCCAAGCTCTTGTCGACACAATGGGACCGACCCAGGAAATCATTAAGTCATATCCAATTTTCGTGAAACGTACTGTACAATATTTTTACTTAATAGGTACACTGAAATGCACCATATGATATTTCTGATGCTTAAGGCTATTGTTTACCTTTAATGTCTGACCGTGCAAGTGTGGTTTAAACCCAGAACCAGTTAAACAAAGTTTTCAGTTTAACCATCTCGGCATTTTTCACAGCGTTTGTAGAAACTTCGTTAAAAAAATAATTTCTTGTGCACAAGTTGACAACGTCGGACGTTTTGTGTTAAAACAGATGAATGACAGGTCGACGCTGTGGATGGAAAGGGTAATCAAGCGGTTTTTGCCAAAGCATCAACCAAAAAAGAACCTAATTTATGTTACTATTCTGTGAATTTTAGCCGTTGGAAATTTTTTAGTTCGTTTAAATTTAGTTAGTCAGTTGGTAGTTAGTTAAATTTGTCGTTTATCAAATGCCAAAAGTTAAGTGTAATCCTACTTGGATCAAAGTATCCAGAGCTTAGTTAGAGTGGTTGGAGAACATTAAATATTACAATTTCACCCCATTACCTCATTTGGAGTGAAAATAGTACATTATTTACCGAGTAGGAAATGCCTAACATTCCTGGACGACTGTGAAGCAACACAGAGTCCTACGAGGTAAACATACTATTTTTCCTAAAATTGTTTAAAAATCGACATATACTGATTAATTTTGAAAAAATCGCGAATAATTTTATTCACAAATAAATGGTGCTTGAAATTCGTAATAAATTGTCAAACCTGACGCATATAAATTTAACTGTTGGTGTTTCCGAAAGCAAAACAGTATAAAATGATAAGTGAAGATGAATTTTCCATTTCTGGGACTCCCCCAGAGCTGGTTGAGGCAGTGAATACTGCTTCATTAGAATTATTGCCAAAAAAATCAAGAGAAAGTACGAATATGCATATAAACATTTTATGGACTATCCCAAGAGTAAAAACACGAGTTCTTTCTCGGAAAATGTTGTAATGGCATACTTCCTAGACCTTTGTTTAAAGATGAACTCTTCATCATTATGGGCCAATTATTCAATGTTGAAGTCAACCCTTGCAGTTAAACACAATGAGATATATCTACATATTTACTACTTCGTTCTTTATTGAAACGGCAAGCTAAAGGTTACAGGGCAAAGAAATCTAAGATTTTAACGAAGGAAGAAATCGACAAATTTATCCAGGAAGCTCCAGATAAAGAAAATTTAATGATTAAGGTAATTTACAAGGTTTTAATTTTTATTTAGATTACACATTTATTAATTCTTTAGGTAGCTTTAATATTTGGTATTTCTGGTGCCTGTAGAATGGATGAGTTAGTCCGAATGACTCTACACGATGTAGAAAACCTAGAATCTATGCTTTTAATTAGCATACCTTATTCGAAGACCAGCAAACCAAGATCATTTGTAGTTAATCAGATGTACTTGAATGTTTATCGAAAGTATGTTTCGTTAAGAACATAATGAACAGTGACCGACCACTGCTTTCGTCGGTCTTCTGCAAAAATATTGGTTGACTGTGGTCCCAACATAAATATACAAAATATTCAACAAAATAACCCTAGTATCTCGCATGTTGTCCAAAATGTCTCTCGTAGTTCTTATAATGTTCTTTCAATTTTAAATAATTTCAATAACTGTCAAATAACTGTGAATATAACAAACTAATTTCAAAATGTATTCTGCAATGCATTGAGGTTTTCAAAATATAAATTAATTCCTTATGAACAACGTGTTTTCAATCATTTATGTAGAACAGTAATAACTGTAAGGAAATGTAATTTCCTTACAGTAATTAAATGAATATTTCCTAACAGTTATTTGACGACTAAGTGTAGGGAAATATTGACTTTTTCTTTCAAAAATGTTATCAAAAATGTTAATATTTCCGAACGATTTTCGGAAAAAGATTTTAATTTTCTAAACACATTTAACAGATACAAGGAAATCATCTCTTGTAGAAAATGTTGAACTACAAAAACGTGGATTAGAGGTAACTAGAAATTAGTTCCGATCACAACTAGGAACATAAATGTCCCAGTTTGGAAAAGTAAACCGTACATATTCAAAGTAGGTCGCTTCTTTTCATGTTTATATACAAGCCAGCATAAACTTTATAAAACAAGCTGCCCAGGGGACAAAAATGGACGTTCCACCGATCGGTTACACGCGTAACCTCGTTTACTGATTTAACCAAAATGCCTCGTCCATATGTTACACAGATATGAAAGCCGGAACAAAACGGGCTGTGATTTGATTAGCCATTACTAATCAAGGGTAAAAGCCAGTAACCGGGAAACTGGCATGTGGCTTTTGGGTAAAGAAACAGTTCCCTTTATGATTGATTAATGATGTTTGCTACTACTCTTTCTTAACGCCCAAATGAAAATAGATACCGTATACCGGGTGATGCATCGTTAAGTTGAACATAGGAAATCCCATGACATTTTATAGAAAAACTGCATTATAACTTCTTGAAGAAGCCGAAATGGTGAACCCATGTGCCAAGTTTGAATACATTTTGGTGAGCCAATCCTAAGCTGTTCAATTAAACGTGATGGCAAAACCACGGAACATGGTTCATGGTTCAAGTAATACCGGGTGTGTCAGGAGTACCGCTAACCCCTATAACTTTTTTATTGTTTAAATTGCAGAAATAAAATTTGGTAGGTTTGTATGTTCTCTATATTTTGCATGTTATGGCATGACGGACAACATTTTGTCACTTCCGGTTTAACTGGAAATGACCTCTACTTTGTATTTTTAAATGGAAAACCCAGTATATGTTTGGCTATATCGATTTAGAACACCATTCCAAATTCAACGGCACCTCACAGGTCACTTTTTGGCACTTTAAATCCTTTTTATTTTTCTCATCAAGACTACTATGAACTCCCTAAAATGGTTTACTTCTTCGCCAAAATATGGCGGATTTTAAATTTCGTTTTGTGGAGATCATACAAGGAAAAGTTATGAAAAGTAATACCCTGCCGCGTTAGTCAACCCGGTATACAGGGTATTATGGAAATGGTTTCTTATATTTAAACCGGCAAATCCTGAGATGCAAATAAGTTGAAACAATAATAAGCATAAATGGCGCTTTGAATTATTCTACGAAATATACAATTTATATGAAGTCTGAAAATTTACGTGGCCGCTACTGAGGACGTTCGCAATCAATAGTTTATTGAGGCGGTGTTGTCATATATTGCAACACAGAATTGTAAACGCACGTGTTCAGTTTTTGACAACAAGACGTCTTTCACCCGCGTTATCACTTCTTTTTCAAACTTTTTAGAAAAAAAATACTACAATTTAAAGGTACATACTCTCTTACCTTCGATCTTATAATCCGTTTTATAACTAAATTCCATAAAAAAATAAAACACAAAAAGTATGTTTTCCAACAGAACCAACAACATATCACACAAATTTGAAATCACATCACAATATTTCTTAATATGAATTATTTCACAACAGAAAAAAAATCAGGTAATGCTACAACTAACAAAACGTTTAAAATTCGTATATATCAAGCACGTGGACCCCTCGACAGCGGCATTCCACGCCCGAGTCTCGAAACATACGGAAGCAACGATAGTCGCGCGCGGGAGATATCCGAGAAAGGGCGAAACATGTGGTGTGATCTGACAACACTTTTAGTATACTCTAGTCCCCACATTGTTGCTAACTGAATCCAGACGGAACGGCGCGACAGTATGTTGGTAAAAAGTACTTTAGTATTTAGATATTCGATTTAAAAAAAAGTATGTGGACTTTCTCTAGGACACCCTAGGAGTCCCCCATTTAAATATAATAAGTTATTTCCACCAACACCCTGTATATGGTATTTTTCGTGTTAAATTGATGGTTTGGGGGGTTCGATTGCGTTGGCCCAAAAATTGGTGACAGGCTAGATGGTATATCCTGTTGACCTGGACTTCCCAAAACCATATTGACGATCGCTGATAATGTTAAGGCCTTCCAGGTATTTTAGAAGTGGTTGATTAAGAGTATTTATCAGTGGGTCGCGTGGTCCGATTTAGAATTTGGCCGCAGAACAACAAAGTCATTGTTATTGAACAATGAGACTACATAGCCATTCCAAGACACGACGAGCCAGCGAGCTGGCCGGCTGTATCGAGGGAGTACGAGACGTTTTCTTATTCTTCTGACTTTGATCTCCCGAAGCGTTGCCAAATCACTTTAGATAGTAGTTGCGATTTTAGATATTTTTTGTGGTATTTTTTTGTAATACAACTAAGCTATGAAATTAATTGAGATTATTGATAGAGCATGCAATACTTTCAAAAATGACTGTATAACATATTTTTTCAATTTAAACGTTATTTACCGTTTTGAAAAAAAATAAATTGCTCTTTCCAAAAAGTCAAGATAATAGAGTCATGTAGTCCATATTTCGAAGCTAAATTTAAAATTTTAACAATGGAGGAGTCACCTCTTAATAGTTTTCTCCATATAGAGGTCTCCAGTGATGGGTTGCAGTTTACAACAAAAATAAAATGTTTAAGGCTCATACTTTTATTTATGGCACCTGAAACTAGGCCAATTTGTGCTCGTATTTTTATTATTTACGATATTCGCTCCAGACTTTCTCGACGAGGCCGCAAAATTGAATAGAAACGACAAAACGCTACATTACTGACATTTTTGTGCCGTTTTATTGAAGCGGCAACGCCGTAACTTGTTTGTTGCCAAAATTTATTGCGGTTTTTATATCCCCCATATCACAGCAACAAGAATATTGTCCTCTTGTTTAGGAGGTAAACGGTGAGACGGGACAAAAATTTCTAATCAGGAAAGATATATTATATGTTTAAAAATGGTACTAAATCTCTTAAATTATTTTAAAAATGAGGATAGATTAAATAAAATTAGTTTTAAATTTTAAACTTTGACGGTATATTGAACATGAGTATATACAGGGTGTCCCAGAATATGTGGGCAATCTCGCGGGTTCAGATAGAACACTTAAAAATAACAGGAAAAGTACCTATACATTTTTCTTCCTACGGCCTCCTTTACGGAGATACGGGCCCATAACGGACGTCCCTGGAAATCGTTGTTTTTTAAATAATTTTTTAAATACTAGGTGTAATTTAATAATTTTTTAGTATAATGGTTAGTAGATCAGTCTCCTTAAAATTCGCCGTTTTAAACACATTTGGCTTATTTAGTTTGCCAGGGACGAACTAGACGTAACACAGGAACCTAGTATTTAAAAAATTATTTAAAAAACAACGATTTCCAGAGACGTCCGTTATGGGCCCGTATCTCCGTAAAGGAGGCCGTAGGAAGAAAAATGTATAGGTACTTTTCCTGTTATTTTCAAGTGTTCTATCTGAACCCGCGAGATTGCCTACATATTCTGGGACACCCTGTGTACATGCGATTTAAAGAAGAAAATAATAAAATTACAAATTTATATGTAATTAATCATTGAGTTGAACATAGGAAACACCATGTAATTTTTGAGCTGACTGAATGTTGACTCCCCAGTACATTTTATAGAAAAACTGCATTATAACTTCTTGAAGATGCCGCCATGATAAACTCATATTCCGAGTTTCAATACATTTTGGCGAGCCAATCCTAAATTGGCTTATAAATTGAAGACTAGGATCACAATGTATATTTTATATTCATATTAATTTTTTATTCCAAAATTATTATACATAATAAATATTTGGTAGAGTTAAATTCATGATATATATTTGAATCATTTTCTTAATTGTAAATCTGACCCCAAAGCGAGTGTTCGTCGTCGAGAGCGTCGATGCAGGTGCCTGATTGGTCGACTGTCCAGACACACGAAGAAGAAGATATCAAGTGCACATAATAATTAGGCGCTTGCCGGACTAGGCTCAATCACCAATGGCGGAGCGAACCCGAACAAACCTTTTAGTGTTATTCTACTGTGTTGATATAGAGAAACGTTTCATAGTCAAGCCTGAGAGGTAATTGCAAAGGTTTACAGAGTGTGTAGGGAAGAAGCAACGACTAATACTTTTAAATTGCCACTCAAACGAAAGTTGGATCGAGTTTCTTTGTATACAGGGGCCAGTATGGGTGTTATACGAAAATTTCACAAAGTAGATGAAGGCCGGCAAGGTCTATAGGGGAAGGTAAACTACCATTTGACGTAAGAATGACAGTTCTAAATACCGGATGGGCGTGTATATTATGAAATAAAGGATACTAGAAAATAATACCTGCGCAATTTTTAAAACGCCGCCATCTTGTTTTAGGTGGGACTAGAGAATTAATTAAAGGAATTAAAGAACCGCACTGTATAGAGCAGGGGTCTCCAAACTTTTTGTTATTAGGGCCAGACTTTTCTACCAAGTTGGGCGGCAGATTTATTGAGAAACCGAAAGGTTCACACCGGACTTGGCCCGCGTGTCGTAGTTTCAAGACCCCTGGTGTAGAACATAACATTAGGGCTCTACATTTAAAAAACAGAACAGCTGATAATATATAAAATATGAGCACAAAACGGCTACTTTATTTTTGGCACGTCTATGCTTGGAAGAAAGTTTGATTCCTTTTCGCCCTTACTTTCCCTTCCGTCCCTGTTTCAGACTCCTGTGTCGTACAATAAACAAAGCAGGTTATGTGATGCTGTTCACATTGTTGTAGGTTCACCGGTATGGTTTTTGATTATTTAATGAGTATTTATTACTGCGCGTATTTTAAAAACAGATTATAAGAAATTACACTATGAAATAATTAAGGAATACACTCTATAAAATTTTGTTGTACCTATTTCTAACGAATAAAGTTATTTAGAAGAGGACAACCTGTATATGTATCTAACGTCTGTCTTAATTCACTAAGCCTGCCTTTAATAAACAAAAAAAAGTCTATTTAAAACCTAATGCATACCCAACTCACAACTTGCAGACAAGTTAAGAAATTAGTTTTACCGACCGGAATCCGGGCCGTTATATAATCTAATTAGGAAAAGTCTGTGGGAGATTTAATAAAAAGATCCCTGGAGCAGGAATATATATTCTTTTCAGCCTGTTGGTATGAATATAATGAAAATTTAGGAATCCTTAAGAGACAACCGGGTAGATTTTATTATTCACAATAAATAGCATTAAAATAGCACAAGCATAGCATTAAGGTGCCTTTGAAATATGGGCCCTTAATGTTGTGCAAACCAGCAAAGTCATACATTCGTGATTTAAACCCTACAACTGCAAATAACACAAATTAAAATCAGTTTAGTAAATACGATTAAGTAATTTTAATTAAAACCCCAATTAGTAAGGAAACTTTAAAAGCAACAGTCTTAGCTTAAATTGTCTCTGAAATCTTTTCTGCAAAATAAATCGCTAATAACGAGTCACTGGGTTCTAAATCGCTTTTACGACTTTGTTCTTACTTTTTCACCTTTAGAGGGATTTAAACGACGTGTGTGTTGCTTTCCTTCGTGGTTTCCCAATTTTATGGGCCCTTACATAAGGATTTTGGGCTACTAAAGAGGGGAACACGGATTTAGACATTACATGTGCAAAAACAGATGAAACAATTTTTTATTTATTTATACAACGTGTATGTAAACTTTTCTATAAGATAAACAAATGGAAAATGTAAACAGAAATATTATTTACAATATTTTTCATTTTCTTTTTAAAATACAGTGTCCATAATTCGATGCTCACCATTGGGATCTCGGAAACTATAAAAGATACACGCAAAAATGGTGGCAAAGTTGCATAATTGTTGCATAAAGTGAATGCCGGTGAGAAATTAATAAAATTCAGACTACTTCCGCAGATATCAGCAAAAAACCGGAAATTTAATATTCTGTTTTTGTTTTTGATGACGTTATTTATAAACATATTGAAGAACGGAAAGCACTTTCGCAGGCACTTTTTACGCTACTAAAAATTGCTTCGAATTTCAAAAGCGGCACTTCGATTTTGGGATGTCACCATCAGGTCAAAATCTTGAAATACGGACCTGAAATTTAAGTATTTATTTCTTTTTGAATTATTTCGTTCCCCCAAAACATAAACCATTAAAATAAAGTTTCTAAAATATTTAGTCTAATAAAGAAAGAATAATTTTAAAAAGTGAGATAGGCATTTTAGTAACAAAAAATTTATATGAAGTATTCAAACTGCAATCCATCTGCTTCAATATATTTTTGTGTCCACCGTCTAGTTTTATACTTTGAATAATTAGACCTCTCCAATTAAATTTTGTAGTAAAACGTCTATATTCGACCATCACTAGAATACTGCTCTCATGTCTGGAGCTCTGCACCCAAACATACTCTTCAGCTACTGGATTCCATCGAAAGGAGGGCTATTCGTCTGATCGGAGACCACGAGCTGACGAAGAACCTCGACAACCTAGAACATCGAAGACAGGTTGGGGATTTGACTCTCTTTTACAGATATTTTCATGGAAGGTGCTCGGCTGACCTTGCCCTCTTAATTCCGCCCAGAGCGACGATTAGCAGAAATACACGACGAACCACTGCCGCCCATCCATATGTGGTTAAGCTTAGTACTCCTCGAACTTCATTATTTAAGAATTCTTTCATCTGGAGGACTTCATCCTTGTGGAACGACCTTCCCGAGGTCGTTTTTCCCAACGAATATAACCTCCAACGATTCGAAACCAACGTGAATCGCTTTTTGCGCACACGCACCACTCCCAGAGTGCCCTAAAGGATTTTCCTATAGTGCTTGTGTTTGATCATAAAAAAAATTTGCTGTTAATTGCGATAAAGATGATTTTGAGGAAAGTCTTGCAAAAAAAATTAAGTTACTGATGGTGAATCTTCGGTTCAAAATGGTAAAATTTTGGTAAAATGATATTGGTTTGTTTTATGTTTTAGGGGAACGAAATAATCAAAAAGTAATATTTAAATTTCAGGTCCGTATTTAAAAATTTTGACCTGATGGTGATATCTGAAAACCGACACGTCGTTTTTTAAATTAGAAGATATTTTTAAATGTAGTAGTAAAAAGTGCCTCTAGAAAGTGCTTTTCGTTTTTCAATATCTTGATAAATAACGTCATAAAAAAAACGGAAAATGAAATTTTCCTCCGAAAGTAGTAGGAATTTTCTTAATTTCTCACCGGCATTCACTTAAGCTCCAAATTATGCAACTTTGCCACAATTTAACCTCTCGTGTATATTTTATAGTTTCCGAGATCCCAATGGTGAGCATCGAATTTGGTACACCATACATGTTGATTTTGAGGAAATGAAACATGAGAGATGAGATTCGTACCTTTTGCGGCGGAAAAAAAAATGATGAAAAAATTAATTAACTAAAAGTTAACATAATGCAATTCAAAGAAATATGATAATAAATTAGAAAAACATTTTTAAAATTGAATTTTAATTCTAGTTTTAGGATAAAAGTCAATAAAGCACAAATTATAAGATGGACCCACATGTCTGTGTAGACACAAAATGGAAGACATTTTTGTGTTGTTAAGTTCTTACAACTAGAACAAGGCAACTTAACTTACAATTTCTCCTATTTTAGGTCGACACTGCCATGTGGGCCCGTAATGTAATTTTTGCGTTTTTAATTTATAAGTTTTATCCTTTTACAAGAATTAAAATTCAATTTTAAAAATGTTTTTCTAATTTATTATCATATTTCTTTAACCTTTAGTTAACTTAATTTTCTCATAAAAGGTAAGAACTCTCGTTTTTCGTACTTCATTTTCTCAAAATCAACATGTGCCTTTTAAGAGCTGCGTTTAATCACAGGTTGCCAAGCAGGTACTATTTTATGCAAACGTTTAGCCAAATATACTTAATGTTTTCTAATCTACAACTAGATTCGTAAAGTTAAACGATTGGAAAACGATATGAAAGTATTGCGTTAAAAAATATAATCTTATAAGAATAATAATAACAATTTCAAATATGAACAATTTTCAAATTTTTGTCACAGATCTTCCTGAAACTTGTTGATATTTCAGACAATCTAAATATCAATAAATTAACTAAAAAAACTTTATTATTAACGGCTAAAACTTCACGAAAAGAAATTTTGATCAGCTGATGACTCTCGTCTCTTTCTAACCTGCCAAAAAGCGGCATATTTTTTAATTAAATTGATGCAACATAGATGGTTCTGATTGCTAATTTGGGATTGTTTGGGATCCTCATCTTAAGCATAATTTTGTTATGATTACTAAATGGTTTTCTCTCTTTCTGCAGTTATAATTTCGACAATGTCATTAAGTGCTCTCGGTTTGAATTGATTGAAGATGACGGTTTATTTATGCCTTCGAAACATGTATGGAATAATTACAACGTTATTAAACTAGTGGAACAGATTTTGAGTTCCTTTCCTCATTTCAATCCACTTTCACATGGACTTCTTCAAAAAATGTATATATACAGTGTGTGTGTCATCATTGTTGGAACAATATGGGAAAAATATTTACTTTTTAATTTAGGTACAATTTAAATTGACTATAAGGTTTTGCTTAATAAAGACCAAAAATTACATTAATTAAATGGGACCGTGCGTCTTTTGTTAACGGTCAAATTTGACATTTTCTCCACAAAATATCGAAGAATGGCATTTAATGATCGAATTTTAAAAAAATATATTTGGAAAAGTTGTTGTATTGTAATTTTATCCCCACATACCAAATTTGAATCACTTATGATGATTTTTGTCAAATATCTATTTTCATTGAAAACGGAAGTCGACCCTACCACCGTAATTATAAACAACGGCGTTATTATTCTAATATGTTGTTTTTCAACGCATTTATTATTTAAAAAAAAGACTCTCCTCTTCGTTGGTTAAATCTTTAAAGTTATTAAGAATTAACTGCACAGACGGCAACATTTGTAAACTGTAATTTAATTTTTTGAGGAAAATTAATATTTTGGTAGAATTTTTGGTATCGAGAATTAATCTAGACGATGAGTATTGTATAAAGTTTAGAAAAAAGAACTACAATCTTAAGGTACATACTCTCTTACCTTCGATCTTATAATCCGTTTTATAATTAAATTCCATAAAAAATAAAACACAAAAAGTATGTTTTGCAACAGAACCAACATTATATAATATCACACAAATTTGAATCACATGACAACATTTATTATTATGAAGTATTTAACAACAGAAAAAAAGAATCGGGTAATGCTACAACTAACAAAACGTTTAAAATTCGCATACGTCAAGCACGTGGCACCCTCGACAGTGTCACTCCATCCTCGAGTCTCGAAACATACTGAAGCAACAATAGTGGCGCTCGGCGGGTATTCAAGCAAGGGCGAGACACACGGTGTGATCTGACATCACTGTTAGTATACTCTAGTGACCCAAATTGTGCTAAGTGAATCCAGATGGAACGGCGCGACATTATGTGGGTAAAAAGGGTTTTTACCTTAGTATTTATATATTCGATTTAAAAAAGAAAGTATGTAGACTTTCTCTAGGACACCCTAGGAGTCACCTATTTAAATATAATAAGTCATTTCTATAACACCCTATGTATCGTTTTATGACCAACTTTACATTTTAATATATTTATTACGAAGTAATTTTAAAAAAACTAGAATTGCAGTTCACTTCACTGACCCTTAATGTTACTAATTTTTCATAACTAATGGTATCTTAAATTATTATGGTAATCTAACGGTTTGGTGGTAAGCTCTAACTCTTTTACCGTCCATATTTTTAAATACACCCGTTTTATTTTGTAATCTTTGTAATATTAGATAAAAATAAACCAACTATTTAACTGGGATTTTTCCGAATTAAAACGGATGGATTGTAATAAAAATATGGATTTAACATCAACTCTTCAGAAAAGCAATTTCCTCCTTACTTTCTATGCTGCAAATGTGCAATATAAAATCTAGGTTTCCACATTCTGCGCCAAACGTAACTCCACTCTCAAGAGATTTGTCGTATAATTTTTTAGAAAGGCCTTTTATCCAGAAATATGTAAAGTAATAACATTTAAACGTCAAGGGATCCCTTGCAAGATTTTATTTGCTTCTTCTTCAAATGCTAAATTATTTTCAAACCACACAAAATCGGTTACTTTTAATTGGAACAATTTTGTAGCAAAAAAAATTATAGGAAAAAATTATAGAAAATATAGCTTATAAGAGCTGTGTTTAATCACAGGTTGCCAAAGAGCTATTTTATGAGAACGTTTAGCCAAATATACTAAGTTTTTTTCTAATATAAAACTGGATTCGTAAACTTAAAGGATTGGAAAACGCTATGAAAACATTGCGTTAAAAAATATAATGATATAAGAATAATAATAACAATTTCAAATATGAACGATTTTCAAATTTTTGTCACAGATCTTCCTGAAACTTATTGATACCCCAATCGACATGTCAGACAATCTAAATATCAATAAATTAACTAAGAAACTTTATTATCAAAGGCTAAAACTTCACGAAAAGAAATATTGATCAGCTGATGACTCTCGTCTCTTTCTAACCTGCCAAAAAGCGGCATATTTTTTAATTGAATTGATGCAACGTAGACGGCTCTGATTGCTAATTTGGGATTGTTAGGGATGCTCATCTCCTCACCGCCAAGCCGTTAAATCTGACTTTTTGTCCTGAAAACACCCGTCCTTCTAGAATCAACTGAGAGATTACCATAAGAAATTAAGATTCCAGGTATGAAAAATTACAAACCTTAAGGATCACCGCTAGGAACTTGCAATAATTCATCTCCCTCAGAAATAATGTTATGGATAAAATTTCGATGGTCTTGTGAAACGTGTCTAAATTTCAGCTTTCTAGCTGTAACCGCTAAAAAGATATGATTTTCTTTTCAGGTCCCGATACGGCGTTAAAAAATTACAAGATTATTTATAATTCATAAACTGTTAAAAATAGGTATATGATATTATACAGAAAACTGTTCTAGATTTTTACCTAGATTCCAAAAAAACATTATATAGGATAATTCATTTAAAATTCCGAAGTTGATACTATGATCCGGCAACACCGCACCAACCAAAATATTTTATAAACGCATTAAACATCTCTTATAGCCACAGCCAAATTTTGAAAATAAAATCTCATTTAGTTCTCGAGATATTTCCAATAGGCCACTTTACTTGGGGTACCCTGTATATTAAGGTGTAAAGTGTAAAGGTGGTCAGAAAACGTTATTAATTTTTAACTAATTTAAAAAACTAAAAATTAGAGTTGGTCGCCCACATCTCTACTTTCAAATTCCTTTTACTATCTGTTTCAATTCAAACTGATTCTCTAGTTCTTGATTCCAATCCAAACCTTTGTAGACCCAACTAGTGAGTATTGTTGCGCTAAGTCGTCAGGGCTTTTTAGATGGAATGCGATACTATCTTTAATATAGATAACTAAATATAATATATATGTCGGCGTCAATTAGTGAAATCCGTCATTCCCAGAAATGCCTAGTCATTTCACGTATTGGCGGTAAATAGTGTAACTCTACGTTTGGTACACCGTTTGCCTATAAGAGTATCAGGCATTCCCTGTAATGACGGAATTCTTTCAGTCAAACGCTATATTTAACTAAATGATTGAAGTTTTCCGGTTTTAGTTGAACGCTGTAATTGTTGTTAAAATCTGTTTAGTCAATTTTTTTTTGAAAAAGAAATCTCGAAGCATTCATAATTGTTTTATAAGAAGTTAGATGACTATTACTTCAATTAAAGTAAGAGGAAACCTTGGAATGTTACGAAATTGACGGAGATAAGAAAATTCTTTAGGATTTCAAATATAACCTCAAATCACTGTCCTAATTATAATGATTGACTAAAACCGGCAATCAGGGAGCTTAAAGCATAATTAAGTACAGCGTTTGACTAAAAGAATTCCGTCATTAGAGGGAATGCCTGATACTCTTAGGCAAACAGTGCACCAAACGTAGAGTTACACTATTTGCCGGAAATACGTGAAATGACTAGGCATTTCTGAAAATGACGGATTTCACTAATTGACGGCGACATATATAATGGATTATACCAAAATTAAGTAATATGAAATGTAAAAGTTAGGAAGTTATTTACACTGCATGTGCAAAGAAACCCGTCATTGAAAAATTTTGAAAGTTTTAGGTTTGATAGCTTTTTTATTTTTTGTCCGATTTTAGTGATTTTTTTAGAGAACTGTAGGCAAATCCGACAGTTTTAACGTGTCTTTTACAAATTTTAAGCAAATGCAAAATGATGTTTATCGATAATTTAAATTTTGAAATAATTTCTAATGCATTATAAGAGGGAACGCAAAATCATTTTTCAAATGTTATAATCTCGTTTCTTTATTTTTTTTGCATATTTTTTATGACGCGAATCTCCATAAACAATTTAAAAATAACTTACACCATGACGTCACTGCGCATGCCAAATGGCTAATTATCATACCTTGAGTTTATTATATCATCATGTGCTACGTGTGGAATTTTTTTATATCATATACAAGTGCTTCCACTTAATTTACTTACCGTTTCCTATTTCTGCGTGAATACCAATACCTCGTAGACACGAACTTCTGCAATACCATGCTGTGATGTCACTTGTTATTACATCTTTACTTCCCCGTTAGAGGATTCGACATCCCTTGTGATTTTCAACTTCGGATAGGAAAATTCAATTTTTGTCGCGTCACGATTAATTTTAAACTCAAGATATTATAAATAAGATGTTTCTCTCCTGTTTTATATTAGAGATGAGGGCATCATTAACTATTATAGTCAACATTTAATTCAGGTAAGCTAACCCAAAGCTAGATACATAACTTTAAAACCGTGGTGTTATCTTCCACGTCAACATGGAGTTATTACTTTATAGCTTCAATATAGTTCTGTACGAATGAAAAACTAAGTTAAATTTACAGTAAAAAAACATAATTTATGGCTCTATACATATATGTGACTGGAACACTCTAAAAAATGCATTGGTATCTAAGACTAATTTTATCTTGCTGTTAAAGTTTTAGCTTATGCAAAAGTAATTTCTAGTTAGCAAAACAAATTTTCGTTTTATCTGAATTACGATGAATAAGATGATCTAGTTAACAGAACTAACTCTTATTTTTAACTACTTCTTAGTTAACATAACTACATTATCATGTTGAAACCAACACTTTTTTAATACCTAGCTACCTATACAAATTTACCTAGTTATTACTATTGGCCAGATAGAGGTGATAGTAATAAGTAGGTACGATGTGAGACCTGACGTCACACCAACTGCCGCCATTTGCTGCTAGGAGATGGCGCTGCGCGCTGTATTTTCTCGACTACCGTTGATAATACGGCGTGAAGTATTCCTAAGCTGTACTGACGAGAACAAAAGAGTTCGATACCGGTCTGCAGGTGGTTACATTCTATCAATGGAAAAGACTTCCTTTTCTTGGTAGTACCATTCAATCTGAAATAGTATTTTAAAGTACTACTGTGTAGACTAAATTCGCCCTTATTGTATTATAAGATACGGTATCATCGGGTGGTCTGGAAATCATTTTTCCATAAATTGGTATTTAATATTTATTTGCTCTTTTAATAATACAATAGGTAATAATTAACAAACACAATTATTGAAACAACAATATGATGTTGCTCCTAATAACTAACTATATTGGTTACCGTAAGAATATTTATTCTTTCGGGTACTAGAAGTACTTGGTTGACTTAAAAAGAGTTATTAGTGACTCCAACTAGAATAATCCTAGCAATAAAATTTGCCCTTCGATACTAAATGTCCTCTTATCGCCATTTTTAATAAATTTTCATGTTATTGAGACTAAGATCTTGGTATCCTAAACTAGACTAGTGACAGATTAAATTATAGCAAGATTTTAACCTAAATTTTTAGTAAAAATTACAAAATTATTTAGCAAACCATTTATGTAGTTTTTGTAAAATTTACTAAAATCTTTTGTAAAATTTACCGAAACCTTTTGTACAATTAATAAAATCTTTTGTAAAATTTACTAAAATATTTTGTAAAAGTCTTGACACATGGTATTCCCAGGCGGTCACCCATCCAACCGTCTCCAACATCGTTTGACTTCATCGATCGATGGTATGTTTCCTGTTAAGTTCTCCACCTATTATTTGTTACGAAACTGAATTTTATTCTTGTAAAAATATTTTTACAACATTCATTTAGACTCGATTGTGATTGATTGTGATTTTTACAATAAAAAATACTTAAATAATAGCCAGTGACACGTACAATACATTTTAAAATATTTAACTAGGTACTGGAGTTATAAATAAATTACTTACTTTCACTATACATTTGTTGTTAAATTTACAATATATTTTAGTAATTACTTGATTTTACTAAATTTGTTAGAAGAGAAATTCTAACTATACTTTTTTAGAAATTATGTGTATTTACAATATTGTTTTGGTACCGATTAATAATAAAAATTGTAATTAATACAATATTTTATAGGAAATCGTACTATAAAATCTTTACTATAATAATTTTACTATAGTGTTTGGTCCGTGCAAATACATTCGTTGTAAAATTTATAATACATTTTAGTAATTACTTGATTTTACTAAATTTGTTAGAAGAGAAATTCTAACTATACTTTTTTAGAAATTATGTGTGTTTACAATATTATTTTGGTACGGATTAATAATGAAAATTGTAATTAATACAATATTTTATAGGAAATCGTACTATAAAATCTTTGCTATAATAATTTTACTATAGTGTTTGGTCCGTGCAAATACATTCGTTGTAAAATTTACAATACATTTTAGTAATTACTTGATTTTACTAAATTTGTTAGAAGAGAAATTCTAACTATACTTTTTTAGAAATTATGTGTATTTACAATATTATTTTGGTACGGATTAATAATGAAAATTGTAATTAATACAATATTTTATAGGAAATCGTACTATAAAATTTTTACTATAATAATTTTACCATAGTGTTTGGTCCGTGCAAATACATTCGTTGTAAAATTTACAATACATTTTAGTAATTACTTGATTTTACTAAATTTGTTAAAAGAGAAATTCTAACTATACTTTTTTAGAAATTATGTGTATTTACAATATTATTTTGGTACGGATTAATAATGAAAATTGTAATTAATACAATATTTTATAGGAAATCGTACTATAAAATCTTTACTATAATAATTTTACTATAGTGTTTGGTCCGTGCAAATACATTCGTTGTAAAATTTACAATACATTTTAGTAATTACTTGATTTTACTAAATTTGTTAGAAGAGAAATTCCAACTATACTTTTTTAGAAATTATGTGTATTTACAATATTATTTTGGTACGGATTAATAATGAAAATTGTAATTAATACAATATTTTATAGGAAATCGTACTATAAAATCTTTACTATAATAATTTTACTATAGTGTTTGGTCCGTGCAAATACATTCGTTGTAAAATTTACAATACATTTTAGTAATTACTTGATTTTACTAAATTTGTTAGAAGAGAAATTCTAACTATACTTTTTTAGAAATTGGGGTTGTAAAAATATTATCATTATAAAAAGAGGACAAAAACGGAATTAAAAAAAATTGTCTTACCTGAATAAACGCCTGGAACCCATTACATTACGTATAAGATAGTGTAATTACAGGTAACACCATTCTCATACATACATTTAAACATATCCACAGTTAAGCACAATAAAGCCAAATAATTTCCAGACGTGTCATTTATTTGCACTGTTTTTTCGAGGAAACAATTTGTGGTCCACACGTTCCAAACAAAAGAAGCAATTTTACGTGAGCAACTGTAATCGCGAACAACTTTTTTCCGGTAGTCCCTACAATACTTTCCCGACGTATTTCCCGCATTTTTCACTGGGTACAAAGCCAGGGATTTATTTGGGATAACGTAATTTCCCCGCTAACTCTACTTATTTTGTTTCGTGCCTGGAATGATTTCCCTAAAACTTTATAGTCGCGGAGCAAAACTGTTTGATAGGAAGTAACTATGCAAAACAGTTTTTTGTTTAAATTTAAAAAAACCCTTTAGATATTATCTCAGCAACGGTTGGAGAATTGTTTACGAAAGTGACTTGATTTGTACATGGTAGAATCGAAAAATGCCCAAAAATATACAGAGCATTCCAATTAAAGTAACAATGTTAAGCCTAACTTCCGGTGTAATCGGAACGTGAAAATATCTTCATTAAAAAGACCGAGACCGAGATCTTTTAATAGGCCACCATAAGTAGGTACTTAATTACTAAAATATATTGTAAATTCTACAACGAATGTATGTGCACGGAACAAACACTATATTAAAATTATTATAGTAAAGATTTTATTATACGACTTGCTATAAAATATAGTATATAGGTAATAAAAAATCTAAACGAGGGTACAAAATGCTTAGGGATATTTATTGATCTGGCTAAAGCCTTTGATACGGTGCCACACAACCAGTGAACCAATTTATGAAGTGGAGTCCACATATTGACTATGTTTCTAATAAAATACGTAGACTCATATACAAATTTTATATATTGAAACGTCCCGGACCCGGGTCTATTTTTCGCTAAAAAATATGTCGATGTAGAAAATAAAATAGCCAATATATTTAGGTCCAGTAATACATGCATAACCTACATGTATTTTAAAAGAGCTTAAAACAGCAAAAAGTCGAAGATATTAGCGATTTACCAACCAATGGTCTCAAGTGGTCACATTCCATAGGTTAAAAATAACATAGGGGTGCATAAAGTGACGCAACAGAACTAAAGCAGGGGTGCGCCTATATAAGTGAGAGAAGCGACGCTCAAAGGGAATTCAATTTTTGACTGTCGTAAATACAAGACGTTACGCTGCCCGATTCAGAGTCAAAATTTCCCGTTCTCAAATCAAGTCATTTCGCTGCCAGTGCTCTATCAGTGCATCATTAATCTCTTTGATTTCAACATACAAGTTTTTCCCATTCACAAGTTAAAGTGTTTACGCGGCCATTTAGTGTTCCGTACATTATTCTTTGGTTAAATAATTTTATTCTATTTGTTAGATTTTTCTAGTTGCCCCGTCGGCTTTTCGACGTAGATGCGCTAGGAGTTTTTGACAACGGAATTAAATTCAGTATGGTATGCTACTTTAAGTGTATCACTCTTTTTTTCTATAATCGCCTATAAATAATTTTGTTCTAGTTGTTAGATTTTTCTAGTTGCCCCGTCGGCTTTTCGACGTAGATGCGCTAGGAGTTTTTGACAACGGAGTTAAATTCAGTATGGTATGTTACTCTCAGTAGATCACTCTTTTTCTATAGTCACATATAAAAATTTACGGAAGTAAATCCAGCGTCACAAAATTAAATTAATTTATACACAAAATGGCCGCTCTCTTCTCTATATCTTCTCTTTTGATTTATTAATACAAATAATCTCCACCTGCCAAATAAATTGTCTGCAGGACAAAAATGGTAGGTTTCTAGTAAAAACTACAAAGGATAATTCGGGATTAACGGTTCTGTTTAATCTAAAATGTCTGCAAGACAAAAATAAATTAAACATTATTTTAAAGTGAAAAGCGAATAACGGTACCACTGTTGGCGTAAATCG
This sequence comes from Barypeithes pellucidus, assembly GCA_963991005.1. NCBI lineage: Eukaryota > Metazoa > Arthropoda > Insecta > Coleoptera > Curculionidae > Barypeithes > Barypeithes pellucidus. The sequence continues at coordinate 28,716,508 of OZ022562.1, forward strand.
ATACACTTTTGCTTTCGTTTAAAGGGTCGTTATTTAGTAGGTCATTTTCAGAAACAGATGTTTGTCTTTCCAGGGTGAATTTTACAGTGGGTTCTTGAAAACAAAGGTAGGTGTTTATTACGCAGTAATAAAGCCTTCCTCGAATAATATCTGCAATCCGCGGTGAAGAAATGGGGGAGGGTTCTAAAAAGGGTTATCTATGATGTATAACAGGGTAACCGCAGGTTATCACTGTTATAAAAAAGGGTTAAAATCATTTGGTATGATGTTGCCAGTAGAACGTTAATTTATAACAGGTGTAAATAAAAAGGCGTGATGGGTTTTTCTTAGGAATGAATGTTCGACGGTAGGACACCACTACCGGACAGTGTCTTTCGACTTCCAGTACATGAAAAACAATGCTCGCTTGAGAAGAAAAGTGACACATGCGGAAAGCGAGCAGGCTCCTAATTTTTATTACACTTTTATGAGTTATATGTTAAAATGTTCAACAGTAGGACACCACTACTGTACAGTTGTCTTTTCACTATACTACGTAGTAGCATTATACCAAACGTGTACGTAAACTGAGGGATGGTACATAAACAAAACGACAAGTAAATTAAATAAAAATACGTACACGAAAATGGGGTCATATGTAACAAAATAAATTGCAGATTATCAGGGGATCAATGTAAATAAAATGGTCGCAGACCAAAGGTTCATGTAAGAAGCGAGATAGAAATATCGAATATCTACTATTATTGTCGCAGACATAATAGATAGAGAACAGGTAACAATGCTATTATTGTCGCAGACTTATAATACTTAGTATTGTGGTAAAGGGGGTAAATCATCACCGTTCTGTCGCAGACAGATATTGGTGAATAATAACGGGCCAAATTATGGGAGACAAACATTCTGAAACAGGTTATATAATTATTATTATAATAATGTAAACCTTTGTATCTGGTAAATTATTAATTTGTAATAAATAAGTGAATGGTTAAACTCTCTTTGATTTAAATTCCTGGCAGCGGAATCCTATCAGTACTTAGGGAAAAACGTCATACTAAGAATAAAACTAATAAATCGTAAAACCTGACAACCTTACCGTTGTCCCAAACTTTAAAAGAACGTGCAAAGTAAACACAACGTATACAGGGTCGTACCACAAAAATTAGACGATTACAGCCAGAGTGATGGATTCCATCAGGTGAATAACACACCCGGGGTCGATCAGTTTCAATATTAAGGGAATTTCTAAATGAGAAAACATTGGTGATGGTTTATAAAGCATTTGTGGAGTCGTTAATACGATATGGAACAATTGTCTGGGGTGGTGCCTCTGGCATAGTACTTAATAAGTTAAATATAACACAAAAATAATATTCAAAAAAAAATAAAAGGTTTCCAACAAATTTATTGTTTTCGGAGGATACTGTTAATATCAGAACTTTATATATTAGCTGTATATGTAATTTTGTTTATCGGTGTAAGACCAAGCTAAACTATGTAGATCACTCTACCGAATCAAGGACTAAATCTAATAACAAATTTAAATTACCAAAAAATTTAACAACCGCCAATAAAAAGTTTATGGATTACTTAGCACCAAAATCATTAAATTTAGTCCCAGATAATATAAAATCAATTAAAAATATTAAAATTTTTAGTAAAAAGTGAAAGCAGTATGTTTATCGGAATACAGAAAAGTTGTCAATACTTTTTCACTAAATAAATAAGGATTGTGGGTATGTTTCAGTAACGTGTGTCACATAGAATTATAATATAGATAATATAAAAATACAAAATAATAATATATATGTCTATTTTTAGATTTCGACACATACGGGTGTTTTGCACCAAGGTCTCTATTATTGGTTTTTGCTATTCATTATATTATATATTAAAAATGTTAAAATGTTAAAAATGTTAAAAAATAAATGTTAAAAGTAATATTTCTAATAAATCTAGTAAAATATATTGTAAATTTTACAACGAACGTAAGTTAAAATAATCTATTTATACTCCAGTAGTTACATATTTTAAAATGTATGCGTACGTTTACTAACGACTATTATTGTATTTTTTGAAGTTTAATGAAGTGTTGTAAAAACATTTTACAAGAATAAAAACCTTAAATCAGCTGCAACGGCTTCTTGGGACGTCGTTCTTTGTGAGAAATAATAGGACGACGACTTAATAGGAAACATACATCGATCAGTGAAGTCAAGCGACGTTTGGCACGGTTAGTACTTGGATGGGTGACCCCTTGGGAACACCTTGTGTCAAAATTTTTACAAAAGATTTTAGTAAATTTTACGAAAGATTTTTTAGTAAATTTTTCAAAAGTTTTTATTAAATTTTATAAAGAATTTTAGTAAATTTTACAAAAATACAGGGTGTAACAGAAAAGTTGAGAGTAAATTTAGCAGAAAATTTGGCAAAAAATAATATTTTTTTTTTTATCAATTTTTGTTCTACTGATTTTTGTTTCCAAACTACAGGGTGTTAAAAAATTTAATAATCGTTTTTGCGTAATAACTTTTTAGCGCTAGTAGATAATGAAATGAAATTTTAGCAGGAGCTTACATTGATATTGCCCTAATAACATTAAAAAAATTGACTTCGTAGATTACTCAGTGGCGTGTGTACGGATATTACCATAAGGAAACGCACTGAAAAATGCATTGAAGCTCGGGGACAACTTTTTCAGCATCTTTTGGAATATCCTTTTAATTTGTTAAATATTATTAATTAATAATTAATTTAAGTTTGTAAGTTAGTAGTTGATACATTTATTATTGTTAATTAATTAATTATTAGAATTTCATTTCTTTTAACAGTCTTTTAACTTCCTGTAGTTTGGAAACCAAGATCAGTAGAGCAAAAATTTATAAGAAAAAAAAAAATTTGCCCACAGCGCTATTTACTTCCAACCTTTCTGTTACACCTTGTATAAATGGTTTACCTTGGTACTCAAAATTTTTGTAAATTTTACTAAAAAGTTTGTAAAAATTCTGCTATAATTCTATGGCAGTTCTTAATAAAAGTTATTCCAGTCACATATAGATTATGGTTAGTTTTACTATAAATTAATATTTCACTTAAAACTTAACCTGTCACTTCCTTTCTTCACTTACTAGAGTGACTTATCTCTCCTTTTCTCAGCTGCTTAGGCTAATAATAGGTCAATCTTTTATAGTTTTTATATAGTTATTATTGCTAAAATGATTTCAATAACTCCAAATATTGGCTTTCAGAACACAATATCCGGAAAATTACTTCGTTATATATGATAAAAGGTTATTCGGGGTTATTTGTCAAATATGTATTCAATTCTGGAAATTCGGTCAATAATCATTTGCCTAAGCAACAAACAGACATGACAAGGGTGTAATGACAATGGAAAATGACTCTATAACTTTGGAATTTATCGATCACACGTCTAGATAGAATTGTTTATATTGGGTATAATTCTGTTGAAGGTAACATTAACCTGATAGGCGTGTCTGTCCAAAAATTTTTTTTTAAGTTTAAAGTGTTGGAAACAAAAAATAATAGAAACCATGATTATAGCAAAGAACAGCAAAGCGCAGCTGAAGTTACTAAATTTAAAATTTGAAGAAATGATTTGATGAATTCTCTTTTCAAAAATTTCCTATGTCTCATAATTACAGTGTTAATTCCGAATCGAGATCATTTGTTGTCGTTACAGATGCCTCGCAACGATGAAGCAGTTGCCTATTTTAGTGCTTCCAGGTAATCCAGGTGGGAAAATACAGATTTTTTTTATTGTTATAAATATTCAAAATTATGAATGCTGAATTTTTTTTATGATCAAACACAAGCACTATAGGAAAAGTCCTTTAGGGCACTCTGGGAGTGGTGCGTGTGCGCAAAAAGCGATTCACGTTGGTTTTGAATCGTTGGAGGTTATATTCGTTGGGAAAAACGACCTCGGGAAGGTCGTTCCATAAGGATGAAGTCATCCAGATGAAATAGTTATTAAATAATGAAGTTCGAGGAGTACTAAGCTTAACCACATATGGATGGGCGGCAGTGGTTCGTCGTGTACTTCTGCTATTCGCCGCTCTGGGTGGAATTAAGAGGGCAAGGTCAGCCGAGCACCTTCCATGAAAATATTTGTAAAAGAGGGTCAAATCCTCAAACTGTCTTCGATGTTCTAGGCTGTCGAGGCTCTTCGTCAGCTAGTGGTCTCCAATCAGACGAATGACCCTGCTTTCGATGGAATCCAGTAGCCGAAGTGTATGTTTGGGTGCAGAACTCCAGACATCTGGGCTTTGTATAGTGTCAAAAGTTGTTGAGGTATGTACAACTTTCTGGTTCGGAAGAGTACACCAAGTTTCTGAGAAGCTATCTTGGCGATTGCTACAACGTGGTTATGCCAAGACATATTTCCTCCCAGATTGACGCCCAGCAAATTAATACATGAAGCCAGTGCGATTGCGTGTCCGTCCATGACTATATCCGGTTCTGTAATGTTAACCTTTTTAGAGAAAACTGCTGCCTGGGTTTTTTATAGCGTTAAATTCGACTTGGTTACTGTCACCCAAAGCAAAAATTTCTTCCAGGTCTTTGTTGAGGCGTGATACATCATGCTGTCTGCGAAGATGTGCGTCGGCAGCCGATGTTTGTGCATTCAAAGAGAAAGATGAGATAAGTGTGCTATCGTCAGCAAAACTAAATATATGATTTTTCGTTTTCACTAGAAGGTCGTTAATGTAGAGTAAGAAGAGAGTGGGAGACAATATGTACCCTTGAGGAACACCAGCATTGATGGTGGTCATCTGAGAGAAATCCGTCAATCGCCACTTGCAGAGAGCGGTCCTTAAGAAAGCTATGCACAGAATCGACTGGGCATACCATAGGATCGCAGTTTACTTAGAAGTCCCTCATGCCAAACATAATAATAATAATAATTTACCTATGGTATACACCAGCGTTAAAGTAGAATTCTCTTAAGGTATGGTTTTGGTGACGCTGTTGAAGGCCGCCGTCAGCAGCAGCAGGCAAACGCGGCGGTGGTGCCAAGTAGCTTCGGTTTACTTTCACTCTTTGTTTGACTTTCAGTAGTGTTTGTTTCGAATTATTTATTCCTTTTAACTATCAATATCACAATAGTTTTTAATCAATAATTTACTTTCCATCTTTTACCAAAGAAAAGCAATTTTCTTCCAAGCATTGTCTTCGAAATTGTCTTTAATCAGTATATTTTCATAATTTTAAAGAAAAGAAATTGTCTTTAATCGGTATATTTTCATAATTTAAAAAAAAAACGAACTTGTAATATACTGTCAACCTTGTGTGACTTATGTCATTCTGCACCTGATGTCATATCGACCTTGAGTCTTTCGTAAAATTGCAGATAGAAAATTTAGGTTCCGAAATTTTTGTGAAGCGAAATTTTCTCCAATCGAAAATATTGTTTTTTTAAATTCATGATGTTTCCATTTCGGTAAATTTTTATCGATTTATAATTGAAACTTTAAAAGGTCTTTAACTAACCTAAAATAAGACTTGCCAAGAGCCAATGTCATAATTTGTCACAAATTTCATTTAAACTTTTTTTTTAAATAACAGAAAATCCATGGCTTTTATAAATGCGTTCCGAAATGCTCTACTAGAAACATATATGCCCAAATTTCAACCTTTTTCGATCCATAAAAGTTCAGATTGCAAACCGAAAAGTCTTGGGGAACTAATTCAATGTAGTAATTATTCGTCGGCGCCACCGGACGCAGAGCAAATATTCTATGAAACTGAAGAAGAAAAAAGAAAAAAGCAACTAAAAAAGTGTAAAATTCTTCTCAGGGAACCTGAATCGTTCTATCTAATTTCTGGAGTACCCATTGAGATGACTTGCTTGAGGAAAGCACGAGTGTACCAACCGAGAAAAAATTCTATGCAAAGTGGTAAGCGAACAAACATGCTTATCAACAGATATTTTCAGGGCCCGACTGAAGTTGTGGAGGTTTTGATTATTTTAAAACCAAGGTCAATTAGAAATCCCAGTGTATTTATATAATTTATTGATGTAACAAGTTTTCACCTTGTATAGTTAGTGCAGTCGTTGCGGTTTACGAAAATCCAAAGATCTTACAAACTCCAGATAGAATTGTTTACATTTGTAGTCGACGTAAGGAATGTAAACGTGCCCTTGCTGTTATGCTTGCAGCATAGCCAGATTGTCCTATTTATCGCTAAGGTATCTGCAAAATCCCAATTAATAAAAAATATAAATTGTGAATAGGCCTTGAGAGATTTAGAAAAAAAATATTATTATTATACATAAACGTTTGAAATAAACCGACTGCACTCTGACAACATCAAGTTAAAAGTTACTACGTTCGCCGGCAAAAGATCAAACTTTATCAATGGATCGGATTATAGTAAAGAATACACTGTTGCTACTCGCTGCTAACTGCTTTTAAGGGAGTGTTTATATATTTTGGTTGTTTTTATTTTTTTTTGTGAGTATTGGTGAAAAATCGTTTTTATTATAAACAATGATGGTGCATTCATGTATAGTTTGTAAAAGAGTGGATCATTTAAGCAAGGATTTATCTTTTCTTCGGTAAGTATGGTTATGTTTTAATATGATTGTATTGATATGATTTCTGATATAACCATTGACGTTTAAAACGTTATGGACCGGTCCGTGGTGCTAGTCCGGGCAAAAAGCAGTCGAGTTGTTTTATTTCTTAATATAAATCTTGCATTTACAAGATGGTTGAGTCTTGTGCGGCCATAAAATACTTCACTAGAAGATGCAATGGTGTTAAATTAAAATTTCACAGGTTAGTAAATATATTTAGAAATTTGATTTTGAGTTTGCATCACTATGAAAATTCGGTTTGTTTAAGAATGTACCAAATGTTTATCCACTTCGTTAGGATACTAAAGGGTCTTTTAGATACATGCCCTTAGAAGGAATAATTATAGTCCACGTGATACAACATTTATTTGTGAGAAACACTTCACAAAAGAAGATTATGGAGGTAATGTACATGGGAATAAAATACTGAAGAAAGGAACAGTCCCGTCAAAATATTTTACATCTTTATTTTTCTATATTTAAACAACGTTTGCAGTGTAACAAGTACGTGAAGACAGGTTTTATATAATTTATTTATTTATTTTTATTTATTTGATCTAACTTGTTTAGGTACATATTATTTTAATTTACTTATTTAATTAATCACTTTAGTGTACAATATGCCTTAGTGGCTTGTGTGTGCATTTTTTTAAAGAATCACCCTTTTCACAGTTTATAGTAAAATTATTAGAAATAAACTTATTTTAAGAGCAATTGCGGATTAACCTTAAACCAGTTGTAATTGTCAAATTTACAAATTTTTAATTGGGATTTTGCAAGATATCTTAGTGATAAATATAACAATCTGGCTAGAAATATACACTTTTATATCTGGAAAGTATCATCCAGTAATGAATACACCAAAAATATTGATGCTAAGCATAAATAGTGAAATCTATCCTTGGATACACTGTATATAAAAACTGGATCAATATTTCTATCTTTTTTATAAATATCCAATATTCGAAACTATACTTTTTGAATAGATTATATAGTTAAACGTAAAGAATCTCAAAGTAAATTATACGCCCTTGTTGGGCTTTTTGCCCAGACTAGCTCCGCTCCGAAACGAGGAAGGCCGCTCCATAACCTTTTAAACGTTATTGGATTTAACCAGACTTCAACATTGTTGCCATTAGCGAGACAAACATGTTTTGTCACTTTTCCACCCATTACTGATGTTCAATAACATTTCAAACAATCACAAACTCACTTTCCAACAGATTTATGAATGGAGTGTTGGCCCTGTGCGAAAATCCCTTGACGAATTCGAGTATTTCTTTTCCCCAATCGATACAGTAGGATCCGCTCAACGTTCTGACATGATTTGTAGGGGTCGTCGCATACGGGGGGAGGGGGGAACACCCCGTAAATCTAACCGACAACTGATTTTCCTGGGAAATGGAAAATAACTCAGCCGATTTTGATGCTACAAAAAAAATGTGAAGGGCAAAATTGAAAAGTTTGACAGAGCGCGTAAGCTCGAACAAACCTGATCCCGATATCTCAATGAGTTCGCGAATTATCGCGATTTTCAACTGCAAAAACAATAAAATTTAATTAATTATATCTCGAGAAGGGGCGGAGTTGGGGCATCAATATTTCGCGAATCAACGGGTGACACCGAGTACTTTGATAGGCCGGATGCTGGGGGTGGTGGGGCAATTAGAAGGGGAGTTATGGGGGGAAAAAATATTACATAAATGCTAATAAGTAGTTTATTAATCGAGCTACGGGGATCAGGCCGGATTCAATTTGTTAATTTTTTTATCAGCTACGAGGGGGGATTAGCGAAAAAATTTTATCTTCACAAATGCGCGCTTGGCGCGGCATACAAAAAGTGGCCACTTTTTAATATCTCTGAAAATACTTTAGATATTATGTTCAATTTTGGTATGTGTTAATACGATATAGAACCACAAATTTTAGTTACAAAAGTTATTCAATTGTTCCACCAGTGGCGTCGCTGCAATCATGTCCTCTGATATCTTTTACAAAAAAGATGGTACGCCACTGACATTTTTCCATGTGGATATTTTTTCTGATTAGCCTGGTCAATTCTACATGAAGACGGTCTCTTGAGTTTTTCTCGTCAGAGTTCTCGTTCTTGATTAAAACCACTAAATTCATATTGAAACTAATTATTATTAACATTGATAAAATAATTGAAAATGTTATTATTAGAAAGACTCGTAACATTTAAACGATAATATGTGATACATCATTGAATTTAGAATTAAAACGGTCTTAAAATTTGACATTATAAAATCAGGGCAGTATTAGAAAAAATGAAGTTGATGGTGATTGCTTGAAAACGATACGTCGTATAAAAAAATTTGTTATGTATTCGTAGAGTTCACTAAAAGTTGCTGTTAGAATGTTTTGTCAGTTTTGCTCTAACTTTAATATTAACGTCGAAAAAATAGTAAATTAAAAATTCAAAATTTCAATTTTTCTTAAATAACTCAAAATTTTAAAATCATACCAAAACTTATTGTACGGCATATTGTTCGTGCTTTGATGCTGATACTTTTCCTCATTTAATCGAAGTTGTATCTGTCAATCTTTTAAGACTCAATTTTTTGCCGTTGTGACATCACATTATGATTTTCCTATGCCTTTTACATAAAAAGGTCTCTGTAAAAGTCGTTAAATGTCCTTGTTTCTTCAAAAATTGGCTAAAAATAAGTTAAGGTACAGAAATCATTTATTGAAGTCTTAAAGAAATTTAGGTCAAAAGAACAATGAGGTAGTACAAAAAGAAACGTAAAATAACTTCTATTGTAACACCCTGTATATAGAAAAATTTTAAAAATTGGAGCAGGGCACTTGGCTAAAATATTATCAATATGGTGGCACTTCCAAACGATGTACCTATTTAAGATTTTAAGGGTAACATCTACCCCTCCTAGAGGATTAAACCACGAAGGCCGGAAATATTCTTCAAAAGCGTCCCATTCACAATAAAATTGGCGTGTCTTTCCGATCTTTAATATTATTTACTGGAGATAATATTATATACGAGATATTAAGGGTAGGAAGTTTTCAAATCAACACCCTGTATATTTTCTATTTACAGGTACAAATAATACACATCATTGGGAAATCGATTTCGAAACCAAAGAACGATGGGAAAATCCATTAATGGGGTGGAAGTCAACAGGAGATTCCCTATCAAATGTAAAAATAATATTTTCGACAAAAGATGCAGCTATCGAGTATTGCAAAAAAAATAGTATGAATTACTGGGTACAAGAGGGTAAGACAGAGAAGAAATTGAAAGTTAGAAGCTATGGATTAAATTTCCATCATAAAAATAGAACAAGAGTATCAACTAAATAAATACTTTTTAATAAATACAAATTCTAGTTTTATTAAGCATAACTTTAGCTTGGGCCATCTTAAGATGAGGATCCCAAACAATCCCAAATTAGCAATCAGAGCCATCTATGTTGCATCAACTTAATTAAAAAATATGCCGCTTTTTGGCAGGTTGGAAAGAGACGAGAGTCATCAGCTGATCAATATTTCTTTTCGTGAAGTTTTAGCCGTTAATAATAAAGTTTTTTAGGTAATTTATTGATATTTAGATTGTCTGACATGTCGATTGGGGTATCAATTAAGTTTCGGGAATATCTGTGACTAAAATTTGAAAATTGTTCACATTTGAAATTATTGTTATCATTATTCTTATAACATTATATTTTTTAACCCAATTTTTTCATAGCGTTTTCCAATCCTTCAACGTTACGAATTCAGTTGTAGATTAGAGAAAAACTAAGTATATTTGGCTAAACGTTCGCATAAAATAGTGCCTGCTTGGCAACCTGTGATTAAACGATGCTCTTAAAGTATGACAGTACATGGCGAACAAAAAAATGTTTCTAATATTGAGAACATATCGAATTTCATTACAACCAATTTGACAGAAATATGTACTTCAAATCTTCCACAGGATACTCATTCCGGAACAAAAACATTATTTTAACTATAGTGTTGTGATCGCTCGAGCGAAAAACCGCTCGAGTACTCGATTATTGAAATAACCGACATCGCTCGATTATTAAACAAACTGCTCGAGTTTTAAATTCAAGCGAAAATCCTCTCTTCTTACTTATTACCTTTCACTCGATACCCGAGCTTCGCTTGAGCGACCGCTTGGTAGTGTGATATTCGAGCAGTTTTTCGCTCGATAGGAAATATTACTCTAGTTATAAATTCAAGCGAAAAATCGAAAATCGTTGCCTTTCACTTGATACCCGACCTTCGTTCGACGCGCCGCGCCATCCGAAATGTACCGATCGGCGACGATCGAGCTTGACGCCAGAAGGCTGACACGACATAATATGTCTCTCTTAAACATACACGAGAAGGTGCGTACAAAAAAGTATTCCAAATCCCTTAACGGATTCATCGCGACATGGGTTTTGTTTAGACTAGCTAGCTAGGCGATTGTAAATTGTACCTAACATTAATTTTTTTTAAATAAAATTGTTCTTTGTAAATAACTCTAGAAGGAATAAATATAGCTATTTTTGTGCTCCTTAAGCATAGTAACAAATTAATGTACCATATTATTTAATTTTATTAAGAAAACTTAAAAAAACAGAATTATGGGTCAACAGTACCCTCTGGAAGACGCAGTGTGAACTAGCGATCACGACCAACATCCGATATTTAATAAGTGTAAAATTATCTTCAAATCGAGACTAAGTTGATCAAAATTGGATAAAGGGTATGGAAGATACAGAAATTTTTCAAATATTTTTTTACACGCTTCCCCCATCCTTATTATCGGTGATGCGCGAAAGAAGTCTTACGAACAAACTTTCGCATACATTACTGGTCGTTTTATATCCGTTATTAAATGAAAACCTTAACAGTGAAAATTCGAAGAAACCTACATTTTTAGTTATATGTATTAATAATAATTACACCACCGTCATTTTGAAAACGTGAAAATATCTTCCATCAATTTTTCTTGGTCGATTTAGTCCATAAAATTTTTTCTCCCTAAGGTAAGCCTTAGTTTGACACCCTGTATACAGGAATTACGTATTATATTTTTTAAACTGGCAAATCCTGAATGAAATGAAGAAAAATACCCATAAATGGCGCTTTGAATAAATGACCGGATTATATCACCTTATGTCAAATCAGACAAGCACATGTGTGGCACTGGCGTAATATGTAAACAATCAACACAGAGGTCTGCAGTATCAAAAGACGTCAGTGCATTTCGGCCGGTGTTGTCATATCTACACGGCAAACTCTTTAGAAAAAAATTATAATTTTAATAATTTTTCATTTATGATCAAATACGATTCCAGAAAACCGACGGCGAAGATGGTTTGCAAAACAAATAATGGTAATATCACACACAAATTTCAAATTCGTCACAAGCACTCGAAAGCAAATAGGTCAAACGTCATTGACCTTTTAAATGATTATCTTTCATACTCTTGAAAAAAAATGCAATTTTCTTTAAGACACATGCTCTCTTACCTTTACTTATTTAAAGACAATTATTAGTTTCATAATTTTACACAAACCACACAGAATCTAAGTTTTGGGAAAAAACCTCTCACATAACCTCACAAATAGCAGCTATTCACATGTAAAGAATACACGGGAACGCTGTTTTAATGTTGGTCCTTTTTCTCGCTTAGATTTATTTGTTTAATTATTAATTTAAAAAACACACACTTTAAATACACATAATACAATCCTTCAAATTTAAAAATGACATTTTATCTACGAGCGAACAAAATAGATACGTTCAAAACTGGGAATAGAGATGGTCAATATTTGACAGTTTGATATTTCGCGGTGATGGTAATTGAATCCTAATAGGCGATACGGGACGGACGAAGATTGCTTAAATGCGTTTCTTATGGTGATAAACGAGATTCTTCCCTATTACTTGGCTATTTACCTAGATATCTCTTGCAAGCCGTGTAATTTATATGGCGTTAATGGAATGTCGACCAAATTGAATAAAATGATAGTAGTAGCTGATAATACTGCGACTGTGCCTTTTCTTTTGAGAAGCTTAAAAATGAAATTAGCTCAGCTCTACTCCAAATGACAAAACCGACGAAGATTTCATTTTCTTTCTCACACGGCCATTCCACGTAAGACCTGTTTTCTGACATGCCACCACAGGGTGACGTATTACAGTGACGCGGGATGAGCTGTGGTTTTATGGGGCTGGACCCCACTTCTAAAACGGCCGATTAAAAAAAATATATGTAGCGTTTCTCTAGCACACCCAAGGAGTCACCCATTTCAATATAATACGTCATTTCCATAACACCCTGTATATGACACGGGATACACACTTTATTCCAGCAATTTAAAAACGGTGTTTCAGTCCATTTCAAGTAATTTGCGTTTAAAAATCACCTGGTTTGCAAAAAGTCATTTATATTTTTAATTAAGATGTCATTCGTGATAGCAAACTATATAATAGTTGGCTATAAAATATCTGATGGGCGACGGTTTATGAGAAATAATGGATATCTGTTTAATTTAGTTAAGTTATTTTTGCAATTAAAATCAAAATAGGTCACTCACAGGTAGCTGTTGAATTACCGTAATTAAATGTTATAGGCACTGAATAATTAATCAGACAGATAGACAGCACGCTAAATACAGAGCCCCACGCTGGTATGGTAAAATATACTTCAGAAAAATGACGGGGGCCATTGGAAAAGTTTTCACCCAAACGATGGAACAGGACACTTTTCATAATTTTATTTTTTATATTCTCGCTATATGAACTTCAATGCCTCCAACTATTGCACAATAATTTGCAACAAGCTCCTGTATTATTTCATGTACACAGAAAAAAGGCTATAATAAAATTATTGCAGTAAAGATTTTATTGTAAAATTTCCTATAAAAATAGTATTAATTACATTTTTTTATTAGTAATACGATTTCCTATAAAATATTGTATTAATTACAATTTTCATTATTAATCCGTATGAAAATAATATTGTAGATACACATAATTTCTAAAAAAAACGAGTAGTGAGCATTTCAAATAAATTTAGTAAAATCAGGTAAGTTCTGACTGCGTTAAGTTTATTTAAGTGATTGTGGACCAGGGGCTACAGGGGAGCAAGCAAGTTGCTATAATCTTGTCAAAAATGATCTTGTCATTGTATGTCATTAGGTATTTAAGGGACCAGATTGGTTTAAACAGCATCTTGAAGTTTCATCATGCAAGTGTCCAGTCTATAGTATCATATAGCATGATATTTTTGTATCGTGCATCAGGGCTTAACTCACATAAAGTTTTTGAAGCCCAAAAAAAAATCGTTAGATTATAGTAATACTTGGATTGAGGTTCAATGAGTCTTGCAGGGGTAAGTTTAGACAGCTGAATATCATGACTGTTCCATCTTTGTAAATTGTTAATGTATGTATATTTTTAACGTTTGTTACACCGAAGGACCAAAAACCGCCAACGGTGGGGGAGCAGGTATATTTGGGGAATGGCCCAAGAAGACAAAATATCTTCGGGAACATACAACGTGGTGACAACCTCCCACCTGACAAGCTTGGTTGAAGGTTGCTGGACCTCATAGAAGGAACAAACATCTTCTAACAAGATCGGGGTACACAATAAGCCGGAAGGCTGCAGTGATAGAAGTGCGGGCCTTTAAACCGACCCCCGCCTTTAACCAACCAACCAATGCTGTTCAATTTACAAACAACAATTACATTTATTCTCGAGAAATGGCGAACAATATGGTAACGCGTGGTAGAGATGAACTGAATGTTTCCATGCACCATACAGCTCTCTACAGTAAGAGTCCCTTTGTTGGGTGCATTTGAGGCGGGAGCAAAGTGATATTAAATTTAGGACCCTTCTTAAAACATTCCTAATTCAGATGGAATATTATTCTATTGACCATTATAGTATTTGCAGTATTCTACCGTCGATCTTTTGACTGCAATAAAACCTCATTTTCCCTTCCACCATAAAATAAATAAGGAAATCCCAAATTTTAAAACCTTTTCGAGCAGAGCCGGACAGGTATACAAATTCAATTTATACCTATGCCTGATGCATATATAAATACAAAGTGATTTTTAATAATTTTAATCTTTAGTGGTTTTCCGGCGAGTAATTTTTAGTAGGCTTATTAGTGGTAGAATGTGGCGTCCTTGGAATTGTGCTGATAGGGGGGCATCTTCAAGGGTCATTTTTAAAAGAAAGCATTTATCTACCGATGCCAAACTAATAATTAAAAATGTGTATCAATCGTTGTTGAGTAGAAATTTTAATTCGATGGATGCTTTAGCAGAGACGTCTACTTTGACAAAAACTCCTTTATCTTCGGTAAGAGACATAGTACTTAAACCTGTTAATCCTAGAAAAAATCGGAGTGATTCTGGCACATTTTGAAGCATTGACGAAAATGACATGGATTTATTAAGAAGAAATATTTACCAAATGTATGAGGCACAAACTGTAGCCACTTAGATTTCCCTCAAAGAGCGGCTGATTAAAGACGAAACAAATATCTCTTGTAGCCTTTCAAGCCTTAGGAAAATATTGCGTAAAATGGGTTTTAAATACCGAAGCATTGATAAAAGACAAACATTAATGGAATCTCAACTTAAATATTTAACAGCTGTTAAACAATTTAGAGAAGAAAATCGTCCAATTATTTACCTTGACGAAACATGGTTCGATACCCATGACACTCCAAGAAAAGATTGGGATGATTCTTCCAAAAAATGTCAAACCAAGGCACCATCAAATAAAGGCAAAAAAATCACGATATTACATGCTGGTTCAGAGAACTGGTTTGTTCCAAATTGTCTGTTGCTTTCAGCTAAAAACATAGCAGATTCTTCTTTAGATTACCATCAAGATACCGACGCACAACTTTTTGAAGATTAGTTTAAACATAAACTCCTTAAAAATATACCTGAAAATAGCGTCATTGTAATGGACAATGCTAGTTATCATAGTCGGCAAGCAAAAATCATTCCCAATTCTAATAATATAAAAGCAGAAATTCAAAATTTTATGATTGAAAATGATTTATATTTTGAAGAAACTTACAAAAAACGAGAACTGCTAGAAGTATTAAAAGCTTTTAAAATAAATAAGGAATACGAGTGTAACAAACTTGCAGTAGAAAATGGACATACAGTGTTGCGTCTTCCTCCGTACTATTGTATATTCAATCCTATTGAGCTAATATGGCACCAATTAAAATCCAATATTAGGAGAAATAATATTTCTCCTACATTAAATGCATCTGTAGTAGAATTAATTAAAAACGAAGTAAGAAAAATTTCTGCAGACAGCTGGAAAAACTGTATACAGCATGTACTTAAGGTGGAAAATTCTTACAATTATTGAATGATTACAAATGTTCAACCCTTAATTATAAGTTTAGGCTTAGATGAAGATAGTGATAGTAGACAGAGTTAAATTTTGAATAAATTATCAATAGTTTCTTAGAATTTAATTAATTTTTATTGTACTTGTTATCCTAATAGTTATACTTTTAAATTATATTATTTTCAATTATCATTAATTGTTATCATTATTTTACATTTATTATAGGTACGTAAAACTAAAAATACCTATCTATTTATTTTAAATTATAAAAATAAATCATGTGGTGTGGTATACATTTTCAAGCCGGCCCTGATCCCATTTTGGAATTTCAGTTTTACATTAAGTATGGCAACATTGCCATTCTGGGTGAAATGTTGTACAGTTTAAATGGAAGATGTTGGCCCACCCGGCATCGCCCGGTGAGATACCATTACATCGGTTTAGGTGGCGTGAAGTTTGCTCATTGAGTTAATTTTTGCTCATTGAGTTGACGTTTCGTCGCTGTGCCGATGTTTCCGGTTACCAGGGTGGGACCCCCCCAAAAATAGCATGATGGAAGCTCCAGGCCCAAAATACTCCGGAGGTAAACTCGCCCCCCATTCGGATCTCCGGGCGGGGGCTGGACTTGGGGCCGCATCACGCGAAGTTCATCAAACAACACCCATTTCCGACAATTTACTGGGATCTAACAACACTCGACGAAGAAATGGTGTGGCACCTGCAGTTGCTAACCAACCCAGAACTAGCAACTTCAAAATTGATTTCTGCAATATTAGAGGGCTTAACACGAACATCAATTCAGTCCACCAGCACTTACAATCTTCTAAGCCTCACGTACTCGCACTGACCGAGACAAAGGTCAGATCGTCAACAAACACCGTCAGCTATTTATACCCTGGATACGATTTCCATTTCCGATTCCGACGCAACTTCGGCGTATGTCTTTTTATTCGAGATGATCTCTGCTTCCAACGAGAACCTACACTGGAACCGAAAGACTTTGATGTAATGTGGTTTAAAATATCAACGCCGAAAATCACCAAGTTTATCTGCTGCCTTTACCGTCCTCCAAGTGATACCCATTACAGAGACCTTTTCTCATCACTAGCCAACACAATCGACTTCTTGCAAACCAACCATCCAAATGCCGAGATTGCTATCTTTGGCGACTTTAACGTCCACAATGTCAACTGGCTTAAATATTCAAACACGGACGATGAGCAAGGCCGCGAGGCCGAATCCTTCGCGATCAGTTCTGGTCTAACTCAACTCGTAGAAGAACCAACGCGGATTCCAGACCGAGCTGGAGATTTTGCTAGTCTTTTGGATCTTTTCTTAACGTCAAATCCTGACCTATATACAGTCACCGTACAGCCTCCGTTAGGATCTTCCGATCACAAACTTATTTCAACTCTAAGCGAACTACCAATTAATTCTGAACAACCTCCTAAACCTCGCAAGATATGGCATTACAGATCGGCCAAGTGGGAAGACCTGAAAGACCATTTTCGGACTTTTCCTTGGATGAGTGTATGCTTCTCTTCTGATGATCCATCCGTCTGTGCTGGGGAGGTCTCCGACGTCATTCTAACGGGCATGGAAGCATTTATCCCCTCCTCCCAAAAGCGCCCTTCCAACGGCAAGCCCTGGTTTAGCAAGGATTGTGAGCGTGCTGTCAAATCAAAAAATCTGGCTTACCGACAGTGGCGTAAAAACCCTACCACTGAGAATCGTACCATCTTTATTACCGCTCGAAACCAATGTAAGCTAACAATAGATCAAAGCAAAGAAGCCCATAACGTGAGGATCAAAAACAAACTTCTTGACTGTCCAAACGGATCAAGGTCCTTTTGGTCAGTCGCTAAGGCCGTCAGCCAAAATTTTACCAAATCAACTATCCCACCTCTAACACGTCCCGATGGTACAATAGCATCCACAGCCGGAGACAAAGCAAACTTACTTGCTGAACTATTTTCTTCGCATTCCACTGTAGATTTCCAGGGAAGAACACCACCCGACATTCCTGCAGTTGAATCCGAAATGACCGAAATCGTATTCCGTCAGCGTCCCGTCAAACGAATCCTGAAAGGACTCGACGTCAAAAAAGCTACTGGTCCAGACGAAATTCCTATTATAGTTCTCAAGAGATGCGCCGATGAACTAACACCAGTATTTTGTAGACTTTTCAACTTATCCTACAAAAAAGGAATATTTCCATCTTGCTGGAAGACGGCTCGAGTCCAGCCTATTCCAAAGAAAGGTAAGAGAACCCTGCCTAACAACTATCGACCAGTAGCATTGCTTTCAGTTATATCAAAAGTAATGGAGAAAGCTATTAACCAACATCTTTTAAAGTACCTGGAAGGCTTCAACATTATCAGCGATCATCAATATGGTTTTCGGAAGTCCAGATCAACTGGAGATCTTCTAGCCTATGTCACCCATATTTGGAACAACGCAATCGAACATCATGGGGAGTCTCGGGTTGTTGCACTGGATATTTCTAAAGCTTTTGATCGTGTTTGGCATGAGGGGCTTCTAAGTAAACTGCGATCCTATGGTATGCCCAGTCGATTCTGTGCATGGTTGTCTAGCTTTCTTAAGGACCGCTCTCTGCAAGTGGCGATTGACGGATTTCTCTCAGACACCTTCACCATCAATGCCGGTGTTCCTCAAGGGTCCATATTGTCTCCCACTCTCTTCTTGCTCTACATTAACGACCTTCTAGTGAAAACTAAAAATCCGATATTTAGTTCTGCTGACGATAGCACACTTATCTCATCTTTCTCTTTGAATGCACAAACATCGACTGCCGACGCACATCTTCGCAGACAGCATGAAGTATCACGCCTCAACAAAGACCTGGAAGAAATTTTGGCTTGGGGTGACAGTAACCAAGTCGAATTTAACGCTAAAAAGACCCAGGCAGCAGTTTTCTCTAAAAGGGTTAACATTGCAGAACCGGAAATAGTCATGGACGGACACGCAATCCCACTGGCTTCATCTATTAATTTGCTGGGCGTCAATCTCGGAGGAAATATGTCTTGGCATAACCACGTTGTGGCAATCGCCAAGGTAGCTTCTCAGAAGCTTGGGGTACTCTTCCGAACCAGAAAGTTGTACACACCTCAACAACTTTTGACACTATACAAAGCCCAGATTCGACCATCACTAGAATACTGCTCTCATGTCTGGAGCTCTGCACCCAAACATACTCTTCGGCTGCTGGATTCCATCGAAAGGAGGGCTATTCGTCTGATCGGAGACCACGAGCTGACGAAGAACCTCGACAGCCTAGAACATCGAAGACAGGTTGGGGATTTGACTCTCTTTTACAGATATTTTCATGGAAGGTGCTCGGCTGACCTTGCCCTCTTAATTCCGCCCAGAGCGACGATTAGCAGAAATACACGACGAACCACTGCCGCCCATCCATATGTGGTTAAGCTTAGTACTCCTCGAACTTCATTATTTAAGAATTCTTTCATCTGGAGGACTGCATCTTTGTGGAACGACCTTCCCGAGGTCGTTTTTCCCAACGAATATAACCTCCAACGATTCAAAACCAACGTGAATCGCTTTTTGCGCACACGCACCACTCCCAGAGTGCCCTAAAGGATTTTTCCTATAGTGCTTGTGTTTGATCATAAAAAAAAAAAAAAAAACAGTAGCGCGGACTGACCTGTGAGTAAGAGTGTGTGTTACCCCACTTTTAAAACGGTCGATTTAAAAAAATAAAACATGTAGCGCTTCTCTAGGACACCCAAGGAGTCGCCCATTTAAATATAATACGTCATTTCCATAACACCCTGTATGATCAAGCAAAAAGCAAAGCAAATCCATTTACAAATTAAAGAAAATGATAAGCAATTTACAGCCAGTGAGGGATGGCTAAAACGCTTTAAAAAGAGATTTGGAATCCGCGTCTTGAAAATTTCTGTAGAGAGAGAGTAAAGAGTAAAGTGATAAAGTTTAATAAATCGCCTAGGAACCCAATATCATCCATGGTTGGTTAAATATTTGAATGGAGAATTTAAAATAGTATCTTTTTAGATTAAAACATAAAGGGTGTTCCATTTAATAAAATGAGGTTAGGTCCGATAACTTTTTTACCTGACCCCGTATACTTATTCTGAAAACGGCAGATTATTCAACAACCATAATAAAGAAACTTCTGTATAAAACATTTTTCTGTATCTCTTTTAACTAAGAAAATATAGGGTAATTTTGAAATTGTCAATTTTTTTATTTTCCCCCAATATCTCTTAAGCGAGCGAAAATTTTCACATTTTGATTTTACCATTTCAACTTTGACCCAAAAAGAGCACATGACACCTACATTACTTTTTTTGATAGCACTAACAATTACGGAGATACCCTATAAAAGTGTCGAAAAATGGGACACCCTTGTACATTGAAGACGTAACACAAAGGTATTTAGGAAATTAAATGGAAAACCGATAGATTTAAATTTTAAAATATCTTGAATGTAAACATATGTTACTACACACACACACTTGTCCGCTAGACGCTTTCCATCTTCCATCATCATGTACAGGGTTTGTTAGCAGTAAAGTAAAAATGTATTAATTAAATTATTCGTCGCTCAGACTTAAGTTGCAAGGCAACAAGAGTAATAATTCTCTCGGCGTTCTATCAAAACAACGCGAAATTTGCACTGTGTAAGAAATTATGAATGCATAAAGACGGAGAGCTAGTTGCCCTCGTTAGTGAACGAATCTCATCCTACGCTTCATTATCATATTCTTAATAAGAATAACAAATATAATAACAGAACAGACATTGGAGGTAGCGATTTTGCAATCATTCAAACAATAATATGGTAGTATACAGGGTGCACCAAGTAAAGTTGCCTATTAGAAGTATCTCGAGAACTACATGAGATTTTATTTTGACAATTTGGTTGTAGCTAGATGGGTTTCCACGTTTCTAAAATATTTTGGATGGTGCGGTGTTGCCGGATCATACCGAAAGTGGTAGCAACTTCGGAATTTTAAATGAATTACCCTATATTATATTTTTTTTGGAATCTAGGTAAAAATCTAGAACAGTTTTCTGTATAACATCATATCTTTAAGACTTTTTGAATTATAAATAATCTTGTGATTTTTTAACGTCGTATCGGGACCTGAAAAGAAAATCATATCTTTTTAGCGGTTACAGCAAGAAATCTGAAATTTTGACGATCCATAACATAACAATATTTCTGAGGGAGATTATTTCAAAAATCTTCTTTTTTTTAAATGGGACACCCTTTATTTGATATGTTTTGCTAATGGAGGATCGAATTTTCTATCTAATGATATTAAGTGTTCCTATACCTATCTTCAATATTTTCGGACTTATAGCGAAATTTAAAAATATATTTTTTAGTAGTTGGCTGTGGAATGGGTTCAGAAACAAAATAATGAAAAATCCATTTGACGTTATGTCTGTGTTGTTGTAAAAAAATAGATTTGTTAACTATTTTTTTAATCAATAAACAAACAAAATTAAAATTACGGATCAACATCAATAAAATAACTAATAACTAAATTGTTGGCTCTTAAACATTCACGAATTGTGGAGATAACATGTTCATTTGTCACCTTTTTCATTTCTTCCCCTTCTAGAGACCCCAGGCTGTTCTTAGTCGATTTTCTAAATCTTCCCTTGCTGTGACGGGTGACTTGTGTACTATTTCTTTAATCCTATCCCATAGATAGGGAGACCTTAGGGCCATTTCCAGGGACCTCCTCGGCCAATCAACTTTTTCTGAGTCATAGGAGCTGCATCAGGATGAAGTTCATTAAATTTTCTGCAAGTTCTAGATAAAACTCTACCACACTCCCCATTATTATAAAATAAACTCTAAGCTCGAATAATGTGAATTAGTTAATTTTTATTACAATAACACAGACATAACGTCAAATGGACTTTTCATTATTTTGTTTCTATGAATCCATTCCACAGCCTACTACAAAAAATATATTTTTTTAAGATAAGTTTTAAATTTCGCTATAAGTCCGAAAATATTGAAGATAGGTACACTTAATATCATTAGATAGAAAATTCGATCCTCCATTAGCAAAACATATCAAATACATTTAAAAAAAGAAGATTTCTGCAATAATTAACCTCCCTCAGAAATATTGTTATGGAGACGCCCTGTCTTGTGAAACTATTGTCAAAATTTCAGCTTTCTAGTTGTAACCGCTAAAACGATATGATTTTTTTTCAGGTCCCGATACGGCGTTAAAAAATCACAAAATTATTTATAATTCAAAAACTCTTAAAGATAGGTATATTATTATATAGAAAACTGTTCTACATTTTTAGCTAGATTCCAAAAAAAATATAATATATAGGGTAATTCATTTAAAATTCCGAAGTTGCTACCAGTTTCGGCATGATCCGGCAATCCAAAATATTTTAGAAATGTAGAAAACCATCCCTTATAGCTACAACCAAATTTTCAAAATAAAATCTCATTCAGTTCTCGAGATACTGCTAATAGGCCACTTTACTTGGTGCACCCTGTATAAGATCATTACAGATTATCATTGGATTTGATTGAAAATGTCACCACTTCCTTGACTTTTACAACGAATTGTTCATAACGGAGGCGTTATTTTCATTAAGAAATTTAAATAAACACTATCGTCAAATAGGTATATAAAGCACCCTCGAACGGGGTAAAGTTGATCAGTGGGGGTAGAGTCTGACTTCGTGTCAGACTTAATTGCTGGATCGCGTTGTGTTCAGTAATTAGCGACATCTGGCGTAATATAAGGAGGTATACAGGTGTAGTTGGGTTATTTAGAAAAAGTATATAAAAAATTAAATAACTTTTTTATTGTTTAAATTAGAGGAAAAATTCGGTTTGTATGTGATACTATTATGCATTTTATGACATGACGGACTCCATTTTGTAAATTCCGGTTTAACCGGAAATGACCTCAACTTTGGATTTTTAAATGGAACAATAAGGGGCTATAATATCGCCATTCCAGTAAAACAATTGCGCGACTAACTATTAATTTTTCAGGAGAGACGAAAAACGAATGTCAAGTTTGATTGTTAAAAAATAACAACATATTGGCCCATACGCCATTATGTCAAGTTAAAAAAGGAGAGATAATTTATTAAAAATACATGACAAAAATACAACAAGAAGTGCAAACGGCTTTGCATTTATCTAGGTAAAGATTGTTCCACGAAAAATGGATATAACTTAATGACTGCAGTAAAAGTACCTGGGCGATCCCATTATTTATGACCGTTTGTTATTATTATGTGGAATGGACCGGATTGTAATAATTATAATTAAATATAGGCACATCAGGTAGGTTAGGTTGCTTAATTTATATTTAAATATCTTTTTGTGGTAAAATTTGTTAGTTTTTATTTCTTGCTGGAAGAATTTAGTTGTATTACCGATATTATTTTACCAAACGTATAAAAAAACAGTATGTGGCGTCCATGGAAAAACATTGATGGTGACATTGATGGTGTTCTAGTGTTGCAGTGAAGAAAATGCATTTATCTCTGGATGCTAGGGAAATTGTTAAAAGAGTATATACTTCTTTACTCAACAGAGGACTTTATGCTAGTGCTGCTGCGACTGAAATGTCTGATTTGGCTAAGATACCTCTGACTACAGTGAAAAGAATCGCGTCAAATCCCATTAAATCTAGAAAGAAGCGTAAAGATGCAGGTTTCACCAAATGTTTCGACGAAAGCGACAAGCAACTTGATAAGGCGAAAAATATACCCCATGTACGAAGAGCAACGCGTACCTACATTAGATTCTCTGAAGCAACGGCTCACCAATGATGAAACCGAAATAAGTTGTAGCCGCACTAAAGTCTGTTTCGTTGCCGTTGATAGCTCGATACCCTCATTAAAGATTCAAAACAAGGGCCCGGTGGCCTAAAATATTTTACCTATAAAATGGTCTTTTTACGTACATCTAGCATAAAGATGAAGAAATTTTGACCTATTCCACCGGGTAACAGATAAAGTAACAATAGAGCCATAAAATGAAATGAAAGGATAATGATTAAAACGGCCCATCATGGTCGGAGAGTTGGGTTTTTAATGTAACCGCTTATTATTTTATTTAAATGTAATAGATTTTATGATTTTATGAATTTATTTACAAGAAAACTAATTTATTTACAGATCAAAAAATATTGACAATTTCAATAATTATAACTCGATAAAATGGTCCTCAGAAGAATCTGAAGAGTCATCATGTCCTACGCTTATTACTAAAGGCTCAATTTCCATAGTTGTGTCAATTACGTTGTCAAGTTCCCACATTTTTTGTTCCTCTACTATAGCATGTTTTATGGCGTTTTGCCAATTTTCTGATGACACATTTGCTAAAGAATGAAGCAAGAGGTGTCGCACTTCTTGCATTTTAAAAGTTTTGTTATTTCTAGCAACATATCCTTTTACTTGAGCTCATATTAATTCGATAGGATTTAGCTCACAATGGTAAGGTGGTAAACGGAGCACTATAATACCTCGATCTCTTGCCATCTCGTCAATAACATACTTTTTATACTGTGATTTATGTAGCCTAACAATATCCAAAAGTTCTTTTTTTACCATGGTATTATCGTAACTCAATTCCTTTCGTTGTAACCAGTTTACGATTTCCGCCTTTTTCCATGAAGTTGTGGGAAGATTCTCTTTTAGCCTAGAGTGATAGCTGGCATTATCCATCACTATTACAGAATTAGCGGGAATGTATTCTATCATTTGCTTAAAATATTCCTCGAAAACATCAGCAGTCATTTCTTCATGATAGTCTTTAGTAGAATTCGACTGGAATTGTAATAATCCTTGATCCAAAAAGCCATTTGAACTTCCTATATGAGTTATAATAAGTCTGCGTCCCTTTCCAGATGGTGGTCTAAGTCCTGTTGACCAGCCTTCCATGACAGCTTGTCGAGAACTTAGGACATTTTTATCTTGCCAAACTTTAGATACGGTGTGCCCTTCGTTCAGCCAAGTTTCATCCAAATAGAAAATGTTTTTGCCTTCGCTGCGGTATTTTCGGATGGACCTTAAGTATTGACGTCTCCAGCAAATAATATCTGCTCTATCAATAAGAAAAGATTTTCTGTTTTGCTTCTCCCATCGAAAGTTCATATCATGAAGTATTTTCCATAGTTTCGTTCGTGATAGCTGTGGTAAGTCCTCGTCGTAGTTAATGGCTTGTAAAATTTTGTCTATAGTTGGTATTTCCTTGGCAAAATAAAAACTATGTACTTTTCTTCTAATACCATTTTTAATGAAATTGTCAATTTCTAACGGTTTCTTTCCTGGGAGTGGTTTTGGCTCACTGAGGTTCTTAGATTTTCTTTCACGCAAGAACCTATATATAGTAGCCTCTCCAACTCCTACCATATTGGCACACTCTGCAATGATGCTACGAACATCACTTGCAGGTTTCTGGTACACTAGAGCATCATGCACGTTTAATATTAATGTCTTTTCTCGGAGAGAATATGCACTCTTGCTAATTTGACGAAGACACGTTGGCGAAAAACTTGAAGCCATTGTTACAAGTATAGGAAATAATTCAACTTTGAGATAATGCAGTATCTAAATACAACTAAATACATAGTTTGACAAACGCACATCAAATGGCGTAATAACATCCTAAAGCAGGCAAAAATAGGTAAATTAATTACCCCTGTTGTACCTACTTTAACCCTAATCCTACTTACTTGGACAGAGGCCAATTTTCTTATTAAATAAGGTAATTACTATTGGCAACGCCTATGGTTTACGGTTGTTTTATGGCTTCAACCCTCGATATGAGCTATCAACTGCAACAAAACGGACTTTAGGCTTTGGAGAGTTTTGTTGGAAATGGGATTCAGATACCGCAAAATCGACAAAAGGCAAGTACTCATGGAATCCCACCGTTTACAAAAATGGCGTCATGAGTATATAACTTCTGTAAGGAAATCCCGTTCTGAAAACCGTCCTATAATTTACCTCGACGAGACTTGGTTTGACACGCATGAAACACCATCCAAAGGCTGGTCTGATTCTTCCGATAAGTGTAAAACAAAAGCTCCGTCAAATAAAGGAAAAAGAATACGCATTTTACATGCTGGGTCAGAAAACGGTTGGGTTCCAAATGCCTTGTGGCTTTCTGCAAAAAACATTAAAGACTCTTGTGTGGACTACCATGAAGATACAATGGACGAACTTTTTGAGGAATGGTTCAAGAATTGTCTTCTACCAAACATTCCCAAGAATAGCGTGATAGTAATGGACAATGCGAGCTATCACAGAGTTCATAGCAAACTGATCGACAGGCACGGCAATGAGCGAGAGTCGGAGCGCCGTTATGGACACTACTGTGCGATGCTATGGTACCAGGCTATGAGCGAGGGCACTGTTCTGCGCTCCGTTGTGTACATACACTAAGGTTCAATACAGCGGTGAGGCTCAGTGCTGTTCGAGACATGACGGTGGGCTGTACGTCGACTTGAAATCACGAATGTACTGGTTTAAAGCGTGTAACGTGTTGTTTCTCAATAAATATAGTAAAATGTATTTGTTATTATAACGCGAATATAATACATAAATTTTTTCTTAGAGTTGGAACTTACAGGTAAAATTGACAATATCGCTGAGGACTGACGTCTCTTGAGTAACAATCATATGTGTTTTTAAAATGCTGTTAGTAGTACACGCGGCTTTTTATGATAATAAGATTGATTTTTCTCGGTTATATGTATACACCATGTCCAAGATAAGAAGAACTAAAGTGATCTCGTAAACCGTAAAAGATACGAAGTCGGTTAAATCGAGGTAAAGTTGCGCATCTACGTGGCTAATAATATGCCGTTTAGAAAGTTTTAAAATTCCGAGCAGTTCCGGAGATATCCGGAAAAAAAGAAATTCTGAAAAATCGTTTTATTTTTTTCCTGGGTTTTTTTGAGATCGAATTCTAAAGTAAATTGCACTTTTACATTGCCACTTTTTCCGCTCTATCTAACAGCGTTAATTGTTTTGTAATCCGACGAGTCGCCTTCGAAGGGCCATTATCAACTTTCTTTTTTTAAATACGGTCCTGTTTTCCTGATATTGGAGTTTGGGAGTCTTTTTCTTCCGAATGCAACGATGTATGACACATTGTAGTTTAATTACGTTTCGAGGGTTTTTGATCAACATCAGGATTCAAGAATTCAGAATTCAATAAATAACAAATAATTTAATAATAAACAACAATAAGTGAACAAAAAACATACCAAAACAGTGACAAAACGAACAACGAAAAAAGTAAGGAACTACATAATCAGGTGTTCAAAATGATTTTCGTTATTTTCTAAGCACAAATAACATCTTCTAACTGTCGATTCTAAAACATTTGACAACATTTCTGGCGTAATAATTTGTAAAATTATGTTCCTTATTTTCTGGAAAATATAAAACCTCTTAAAACGCTTTCAAATGTTGACGATCACAAGTTAAACAAATCACGCCTCATCATCTTAATTTTTTTTGTTTCAAACGCCTACTTTTCTTGTACATCCCGAATCAACAGAAGTTTGAAATAATGTTTCTGTATTTTGTTCACTTATTTGTGGTTTATTATTAAATTATTTATTATTTATTGAACTAGTCCAACATAAGTAAAAATTTTGAGCTTACTTATGAGATATTATTTACAAAATTAGGAGAAATACAGGACCGTATCCCAAAATCTCCTAATGTTGTTCAAAAAACCCTCGAAACGTCATTAAACCACAATGTGTTATACATCGTTGCATTCGGAAGAAAAAAAGCTCTCAAACTCCATAATCCGGAAAAAAGACCGTATTTAAAAAAGAAAGTTGATAATGGCCTTCGACTTCCGAATCGTCGGATTACAAAACAATTAATGCTGTTAGATAGAGCGGAAAAAGTGGCAATGTAAAAGTGTAATTTACTTTAGAATTCGATCTAAAAAAACACAGGAAAAAATAAAACGATTTTTCAGAATTTCGGTTTTTTCCGGATATCTCCGGAACTACTCGGAATTTTAAAACTTTCTAAGCGGCTTATTATTAGGCACATAAATGCGCCACTTTACCTCCATTTAACCTACTTCGTATCTCTTACGGTTTCCGAGATCCCTGTACTGGCCCTCCTTATTTTGGGCACGGTGTATATCTCAGGGTTTGCGGCTTTAAATATAATAAGTAATTTCCATACCCTTTATAAGCTAAAAGTATTAAAAATATTTAACGGCATTTCCAAAATCGCTACTAAAATGGTTATTTTTTTCTCAGATTGGCGCTTACTTTGATGTCACAGTTATATTTACATTTTTCCAAAATGGGATATATTTTTAAATGTTAAGATTATGTGTAAGATCTAAACTTATTTGGTCCAGGTACTATATTTTATATAAAAATTTAGAAAATGACGTAAGGAATCACATGTCAAATATTACCACGTCATTAAGAATTAATTTCCTTGTATATTAAGTAGGATATTAAATACCTAATACTCAAATTGTTTTCTTTAATTAATTAAATTTGACGCTTCCTGAAATACAATTGATTTTCCTGAAATATATCTGACATTTTCTGAAATTCCTTGACATTTTCGCAATAGCAATTAAAAAAGGTGTAAACAGGGTAACATGACACCACGTCAACTTTGTAATCTTCTCTGGTAAACTAACAACAGATAGATAAATGCATAAAAATAAGAGAACAAAGTAAACTACTGGAAAAAAAGTTAATTGAGCTTGTTTACCCAATATAATCAATCAAATTGTATTCAAAAAGTCTTGTCGGCCGGCGTTTGAATTTTCCTACCCAGTGCACTAGGTCGGCGCGAAGATGCTGCCCACGTCGACCCGCCCGTCGCGTGCTCCCGATTCCCGAAACTGTATCCCTGAAAAGCGGCGTCGCCCGCTGGAAACAACCGCTCGTCAACGTAAGAGCAGAAATTCCCTTCCCAGTGGGTGTCGGCAGGCATCGGTGGCCCGCGGGTCAGCTTCCGAAAGGAGCCGATCGATAACGGATGACGTTGGGCGAATGGAGTAATTGGAGAACGTCAAGTTTTGGAGGACAAAGAGGTGCACATTGTGGTAATGGTTTGCTGTCAATGAAATTATAGGGTGAAGGTGGTAAACTTCTTTATGGTTGTTGACAACTCTTTAAGGTTTTATCTCTTAATGTACAAGATTTTAAAATAAACGTCGGTTAGGTCAAATTAAATTGGACTTAAAGCATAAAATTTTAACTGAAGACAAATTTGTTTTCACTGAATCAGTTGTTAAAGCGTATAGTTTTCGTAGTCGAAAATTATTGTTACAAAAACTATAGAATATAGAATATAGAATATAGAATATAGAATATAGAATATAGAATATAGAATATAGAATATAGAATATAGAATATAGAATATAGAATATAGAATATAGAATATAGAATATAGAATATATATAATATATAATATAGAATATAGAATATAGAATATAGAATATAGAATATAGAATATAGAATATAGAATATACAATATAGAATATAGAATATAAGTGAAAAACTAAATAAGACAAATTCTTAATTATGCTGAAACTAGGCTGACGCTTTGTCAGCTGCTGAACCGACATAAGGGCTACAAATTGAATTCAAATTAATATTTTCTCTAATTGCTCAGTACAGGATGCCTCATTTTCGACCCTTTCTGAGGGTATTAGGGTTAATATCAAAGATAGAATGTTGCGGTTTTCACTTTCCTGTCCCATTTTTTAACGAAATGAAAGATTCCGGTGTCAAATTTGACATGGCTTTTTAAATTTTCTACTCGTAAAGTTATTTATAGTTTCCCAACAACATCAAATTGCAATGTTATAGGGAAATCACCATGGCAACGCTGTACGTACGTGCTTACCGATTATAAACGTGTAACCGTCAAGTTTAGCAATGTCATTCATTTCTCGGGCGCAGTGTTGGTTGTGTTTATTCTCTACTGCGATTGTGATCTATTGTATTTATGAATTCATTTTTAGTGCTTTCTCGAACTAGAGCTAGAGCTAGATCTATTTATTAGCTATGGTTCTTGCGTGTGTGGTATGTAAGAAATTCGACTATTCTAACCCCGGATTAATATTTCGTCGATGAGTGACGAAGGTTATGTGTTTTTTAGGTTAAGCAACGGTGTAGCTAATACTATATTTTAAGTAATATTGTAAAAATATAGATTTTCTCTTCATGTTATTTGAATTTCTGTAAAAAATATCTAAAACAATTACCTATTTATGACTAATTTTAGATCGAAATTATCTAATAGGGTCACAATAAAAGTATTATAAACTTCCTAGCCGGATTTCCCATTTTTAAAAACTAAATAATTTTGAAAAGCAGGACAAGAAACCTGAATTTTCACCAAGGTCACCATTTTATAACCTTCCTGAAAAAATGAAGGAGGTGAATCCTCACCTTATTTTAAGACGAAAATGTAGTATAAAAGTTCTTTGCATGTCGCTTCGTTTTCGAAATACAGGGTGTTAAAAAAATATTGTATTTTTCATTTTATTAATTAATGCCAATAATTTGATAATGCATATAAATAATACAATATAATAAAAACAATTCAAAATAATATTATTTGAACGATGTTAAACAGGACACAAATGTCACGGAGAAAACAAATGTGGTTGCCATGCCAACGAAACAAAGCCTAC
This sequence comes from Barypeithes pellucidus, assembly GCA_963991005.1. Classification (NCBI taxonomy): domain Eukaryota; kingdom Metazoa; phylum Arthropoda; class Insecta; order Coleoptera; family Curculionidae; genus Barypeithes; species Barypeithes pellucidus. Next base: position 28,747,192 of record OZ022562.1, read on the forward strand.
TCGTATAATTTGACGATCAACATACGAAAATAACAAAAAAAATTAAGGGATCTGGGTAAAGATCCCCGCAAATGAATTAATTGTAAAATTTAAAATTGACTCAAAGTAAAGTGCTCTAATCCTTTATGTTTAACAAATATTTTTACAATATTGTTTGGTATTAATTAATAAAATGAAAAATACAATATTTTTTTAACACCCTGTATTTCGAAAACGAAGTGACATGCGAAAAACTTTTATACCACATTTTCGTCTTGAAATAAGGTGAGGATTCACCTCCTTCAGAGAGAGAAGTTAGGAAACACCCTGTACGTATTTCATAAATAATTTTTTTTTGTAGCTTTCCTGTAGCTCAGACGAAGATAAGGTACGTACGGGCATCCCGTTTATTAATAAATATATTTCTTAAAATGCTTACAGCTCATTTTAAAGATAATTTGGAGGGTTTTGGTCCACAAACTGCCCTTGCCGTTAATGAATCTACAGAGGTTTTTTGTCTGTTCGTATTATACTGGTTAATAAAAAGTATGAAATGTTGCAAATATTATACAAATTACTGAATATGTTTGTTCAAAAATTGGCACATAAAAACTGAACAGCTTAGAAGGATGAAACCGTTTCTCTTCATTATACTACCCAGAAAAATGCTAAGTGTTCATTTTAATCCTGTAAAGTACAAATTTATCAATATGTAAGAGTTAAAGAATTTATTTCTCAAAATTACACATTACAACATTGATTTTAAATAATCAAGAACAAAGAAAATTTAAGGAAGAATAAGTTATTAGTTAGACAATTGTCAGCCAACTTTATATTATTGAACTTTAATGGAAACTTAATAATATACAGGACGTTGCATAAAACCACAATCTACTGCACTGGTAAGGATAACAGCGACCACACGCGTAGCTTATTACAACGTTGCCATTTTTTACAGCCATCTTCTTCCAACTTATCTGAAACTGTAGAAGTATGTATGATTGCAAACAAATGATGTTTTATGAACGGAATGTTGTGTCTCCCTTTCATATTACATGTCTATGGTTAGCCGTTGCCAATATTTCAAACAAATATCGTTTTTGGTCCCCGAAATCTTTTAATAGGCCACTCACCGAACAAACTTTTGCCGGGAAAATGGTAAAAAATTGAAAAGCTCAAACAGAACAAGCCCCCTAAGACAATAGCTATTCGACACTCAATTGAGAACACTATTGACTATGAACAACCTTGAGTGTGACGCAAATAGACGAAAAACACGAGGAAGAAACTTGATAAAATAATTGATAGCAAACAATAGACGCATAAGTTATTCGCAAACAGCCCAAATTCGATGCGAAGATGGCATTTCGGGCGTGGAATTCCGATAGAATTGTTGTTTTGCTTTTCGAAAACGCACGTTTCAAATCACCCCACATATATTTTATATAGTTATTTTGGTTTCAAGATAAATTTATTTTCCATAAATTTCAGATTGTTCTGGTTGTCGATGGAGACTTAGTTCTATACGCTGAAATATAGGAAATCAATATGGCGATTGTTGGTGCATAGCCTATTAGACGTTTATTAAGAACTAGTCAACGGATCACTATGAAAATTTGGTAGCTTATACAGGGTGTCCAATTAGCGTGTAATTATTCGATATCTCATATAATATTATCGATAGAGAAAAACTTTAATATAAAAATTAGGGGACTATTGAAGATGTATATTTTAAAAATATTTTTAAATATACAGTGTGTTTCACAAAAGCGGGAACACTAAAATTGAAATACTTTTAAATGGAACACCTTATATTTTTTATTCGATATTAGTGTCCCAATGCTTATGTAATTCCGATCTTTTTCCCCAATCTGTTGCAGCGTTGCCAAGATATTAATTTTCCCATTTTTCTTGAGTACAGAGATATACACAGATTACTTATTGTTTTAATTTGATCAAAAAATTTATACATTTATATCTAGATTATATTTATACTATTATTATTACTACTATTTATAAAATTTTACAAGATTTTTTATACACGGTGCTTTAATTTTACTGTCAAATTTCAAGAAGTTTATATTAAATTTACTCGATATTTTCAAATTGAACACCCTGTATATTTTATCACAATTGAAACGTACACTAAGTCTCCTTATAACTCTAAAATATTTATTATAGGCATTATTTGCACATTTATTATGTTATAATTTTTTGTGTCCCAGTGTATTTAATATTTAAGTTTTTAATGAAAATAATACTTTCCTCATACTTATTACGTAAAAAAGGTATACTAAGTTCAGGTTGCCCAAAGTTACCGTTTCGGAGATACAATGAAACCTCTCATAACGGACACCTCTAATAAGCGGACATCTCTATTCCATGAAAAAGATCCTCTCTTGGACGGACTCTCCTTTTGGCGGATGCGGACAGGCTGTTTTCATACAAAGAGTGCGAAACCCCTCCTTTAAACGGACAAAAAAATGTTTAAGGTATTTGGGACACGAATAAGTACGGTGCAAAAACTAGGTGAAGACAGACCGGCAACCAATCGCGTATGCGTGGCTGAGCGAAAGGACTTCGCCGAATGAAAGTATTTGTGATTCCCCCACAGCAGTCCACCGTTTATTTGTGAGTTGTAAGGTTAAAATCGTAAACAATGGCACAAAAATGTCGCGTTTTGAGTCTGAAAGAGAATATTGATGTTGTGGAAGTTTGTAATTTGATAACAATGATTTGGGCGAGCTCATTAACATTGATAGCAATGTGCTATTAGATGATAGTGACCCCATTCCTACCGATTATGTTGTCCAAACTGAAACCACACTATCTGACGACTCTGATGAAGAAGTTGAATGCAGTAATCAAACGAATGTCACTAATTATCAATAAGCCATTAGCATGGTAAAGGAATTATAAGAGTATGCAAAGAATAGACTTGGAATTACATTTTCTAAATTGCAAGTATAAAACGCAAACACGTCAAACTATGTTCTTAGGTTTTTTTAGTACTACATCCTAACTAAAACTAGTGTACTTTTGTTATATTATGTTTATTTGTACATACATATACATAGTAATAATTTTGCATTTACATATTATCTAATAATAAATTTCCCATGGGCGGACACCTCTACTAGGCGGACACATTTAGACGGTCCCGTAGGTGTCCGCCTAAGAGTGGTTTCGCTGTATTTGTATTTAAATTGTTTAGTGCACCCTGCCCAATTATTATCAATTTGCAAACAAAATTTTTTTTCTTAAAGTAACCTATGAGAAAACAAATAAAGTATAGAGATGCAGTTGCTACGAAACCTCCATGTTGTTATTTGTTTGTTGTTTATTGTAAGATAGCTTGGGCAGAAAATGTTTCATTTTGAGTTTATCGTAAGTTTGTGTTTTCATTGCTGTTGGTTTCTTTCGACACGATATTTTCTAGGGTCACAGTTATTTTAATTAAAGTAAGTTAAAGAACAATGCAATGGTTGTATTTATTATTCCCAATTATCATTACTAGAACATTAATTATCATGTAAAAATTAATTGGCAATAAGTAACTAACGCACTAAACAATTTAAATGCAAATATCTCCGAAACGGTAACTCTGGGCGACCTGAACTTGGTATACCCTTTTTACGTAATAATTATGAGAAAAGTATTATCTTTATTAAAAACTACACACTGAAGCACAAACAAGTTATTACTTAATAAATGTGAGAAAAATGCCGCGCAAAAATTTACAATCAATTTCTCGTCCTAAAAATACCATAATTGCCAAATTTTGTAAAAAACGTTAGTTTCTCTCAAATTTATTAGAGAAAAACAAAAAGTTTTGACGTTAACACCCTGTATCGCAGTTAATATCAACTTTCGGATATTGGTAAGTATAATTAAATAAATCCTCTTGAAAAAGAAATAAGAAAGTTGTACACACCTCAACAACTTTTGACACTATACAAAGCCCAGATTCGACCATCACTAGAGTACTGCTCTCATGTCTGGAGCTCTGCACTCAAACATACTCTTCGGCTACTGGATTCCATCGAAAGGAGGGCCATTCGTCTGATTGGAGACCACGAGCTGACGAAGGACCTCGACTGCCTAGAACATCGAAGACAGGTTGGGGATTTGACTCTCTTTTACAGATATTTTCATGGAAAGTGCTCGGCTGACCTTGCCCTCTTAATTCCGCCCACAGCGGCGAATAGCAGAATTACACAACGAACCACTGCCGCCCATCCATATGTGGTTAAGCTTAGTACTCCTCGAACGTCATTATTTAAGAATTTTTTCATCTGGAGGACTTCATGCTTATGGAACGACCTTCCCGAGGTCGTTTTTCCCAACTAATATAACCTCCAACGATTCAAAACCAACGTGAATCACTTCTTGCGGACACGCACCACTCCCAGAATGCCCTAAAGGATCTTTCCTATAGTGCTTGTGTTTGATCATAAAAAAATCCTTATATTTTTACGTAAGGAGTCTGTGGTTTTTTCCACGTACCATTAATTAGCGGACACCCTGTATAAGCTACCAAATTTTCAAAGTGTTCCGTAGATTGGTTCTTCATAAGCACCTGCAAATTCAGAGATAAAAACAAATCGCAGAAAAATAACCATAAATGTCGCTTTGGGTTAATAACCGAGGAAAATCATCTCATTGTCATAACAAGCCGTGCACTACTGACATTTCGCAAACAAACACATATATGATTGTTACTCAGGAGATGTCAGTCGTGTTTCAATTTTACCCGCAAGTTCAAACTCTAAAAAAATGATGATGACATAATTTTAATAAGTCCTTACCTCAACAATTTCCTCCACAATTTCTATAAAGGTGGCGACAAAAAAAAAACTGATAAATACAAATGGAAAGAAAAGTCCTAAATCGATTCAATATTTACACAACCAATTGGTCTCGTCCGGAAAGTGAGCCTAAAATATTCAGACGATCTGCACAACCTAAATCACCTGATAGTGATCCAACTGATCATGTTTCGCATACATATCCAAAAAGACCTCTGCACGTTATTCAACGTTCAGATCGTTTCAATATGTAATTTAATGAGACGTTTTGATGTTTTAACGGCTTACGGGATGTACGTACATAATAAATTTATGGATGAAAAGGTCGAGTCTGAAGAGACATTTGACCATACCATCTTAAATTTCCGTTCTCCGGTTTTGTAAGCTACAGCGCCTTGATGCCAAATTTATATTACTGCCTATATGGCCGCTAAGGAGCCGTAACGTAACCGGAAAAATTTTCGAGAGAACCTTTCGCGAAATATGTTTTCCCTTTGCGCGACTTAGAAAGGTAAAACCTTAAATTATTAAAATGATATAAGGCGATTCGAATTAAATGTGTTACATTTTCTTAAAATTATTAGTTTAGTCGAGGCTACAGTTTAGCGAAAGTATTCGTAAAAATAAATCACGGTATAGTTGAAATTTGATGCTCACGTGAGCATTTATATAAACATAAACTTGCTCGCGTTCGCTCTTGCTCGCTCATTTCGTCTGGAGCCGGCTTAAAAGTAATCAAACTAGAATTTATTAATATATGAATATCGAAAATATCCTAGCTAGACAACAAAGGATCGGCGCAAAGCCTCAAAAAGGTAAATTCGTTTGAGATATGCAAAGTTTGAATTTTTCAGTAAGTTCAGAAAAATTTTCATATTTTTAATACCTGGTGCATTTATTTGCATATTTTGTAAAGATGACAGAAATTTTTATCCCCGCTAGACATCTATCTACACTGACAAAAATGCATTTAGCAATGTCGTGGGTTACAAAATTGGAGCTACTTCAACGCACCTCTATAATATGTTGTTCTAACTGAGCCTATGAATTATCACAAATTATTTAAAAACGCTACAATAATTCAGGTTTTTTGGTTCGCATCAACCCAGAAAGAGATTTTTTATCGACATTTTAAACATATTTGGGATTACCACAATCCCTTATCTTCTAACTATTTTATGAGATACCTGAACTCAGTTTCTGGGTTGGGAAAACTTACTAATTGATTATAAAGTGTCGTTTTAACCCGGACGTGCATTATTTTAACTCATTACCATGTGTAAATTATTTTGAGTTATAATTCAGGAAACGTGCTCCAAAACCCCATATCGAGGTAAATCACAACATCGTAAGGTCACGGAAAGTTTCAAATTCGTGCTCGTGCAGGTTTGGCGCGGTTCATTCCATTGTTATTCGTCAATTCAATCGCGCGTATAGATACCTGTTGGCCGTTGCGCCGTTTGCGGGATTTTTCATCTTTGTTCTTTGTGCGTGAAAATTTGTGTCTTGCATAATTTTGGTCAGTTGGCGTAAAATGGAGAGACAGGAGGGAGATGCATACAAATTGTTATTATTGGAATGGAGCCTTATTATTTATAAGTATATATTAATATTATAAATACGTATTTACTCAAGATTTGTACATGTGTTACATGAAATGTTATTTGTCGTTTTAAGTGTACATATTCTTAAAGTAGAGCCTTTGGGAGCCCTTACAAAATGTTTTTTTTTTATTTTATTAGTAAACTTATCTACCTAAACTAATAATAGGGTTTGAATTAAGTTTCCAAAATCCATCTTTTAATTTATTTTTAAAAAAATAGTACTTTTTAAACAATTGTTCTTATATTTTGTTCAGAACCACTAGTGTATGTTAAGAAAAAAAAACAGCAATAGAGGAATCGTCGACAAAATCGCAAAAAAAATTTGAAAAAATTCTATACTTATATATTTTTAAATATACAACAAAAAGTTATATCTTGAAAAAACAAAAGGCAAGTGAAGTCCACAATATGCAGGCGTTAAATCAAAGAAATATTTTGAGTTCCGATAGTCCACAATTTAGGTACTGGAGTGAGTTATTCCAGCAACCATCGTAAGCTAGAACAACTTATGTCAAGATTTGATAGCTCGAATCATGAATTAATCTAGCTCGACTAGTAACGCATCACAATTCACATACAAGTTGCTTGCAACCACTAACTTCCAGAAACAACAACCAGAAACCATTTAACGAAGATTTATGCAAATCAGTGGCATCAACCATACCACTAGAGAAAAATTCGATAACATAAATTTAACATATAGTTTCTATAAAAATATTGCATACTTAATATGCATATTTTAAGCATACTCTAGCATATTATAAGAATATGCATATGCTCTTTTTAAAGTACGGCGGGTGCATTAAAATGAACATTCTCCCCCCATTAGTGATAATAACAGCAGAGCTAGTGTACTGCACACGTAAAAATGATTAAATGGATCTAAAAAAGTGTCTGCTCAACCGACCAGTTGTAAATCGACGTTTTAAGGATACTATATGTGCAAAGAAATATAAAACTGTTGGTCGGCTGAAGTTTATCCGTTACTATTTCACTTTAATCATAAAACATCTGGATGAATGTTATCGGAAATTCTGAAATATAGTCGTAATATTTCAATTTTGTCAAGATGGCTGACACCCATATTTCATCCACTTGTATTTAAGTTTGTTTACATCGGTTTGGCAATACAGGGAGACAGGACCACACCTAAAATATTTGTGTTTATATGTAGCTTGAGCCGGGTCCGAGAAAACCGCGGATCCGCTAGCTTGAACCTCCATGGTAGCGGCACAGGTTCTGACCCAACTGGTTTTCCCTAACTTTTTTGTAGCTTTTTTGTTACGTTGGTCCCATTTTTGTAGCCCTTGCCAGTTTCGAGGAAAACGCGAATCTGCTAGCTTACACTTCAATCGTAGCGGCACAACCTCGGACCCGGCTAGTTTTTTGTAACTTTTTTGTAGCTTTTTTGTTACGTAGGTTTCATCCTTGTAGCTTGGTCGACAACGCCCCCGGGCTGCGTATCTTAAGATCTGTCTCATTCGCGGAATATCGCGAGCACTCTGTAGCGGCCGGTGGGTCTTTTGTAGCTCGATTGTAGCTTTTTTATTACGCCGCTCGCGCATATGTAGCTTGAGCCGGGTCCGAAAAAACCGCGGAACCACTAGCTTGAACCTTGTCGACCAAGCTACAAGGATAAAATGTACGTAACAAGAAAAGCTACAAAAAAGCTACAAGAAACTAGCCGGGTCAGAGGTTGTGCCGCTACAATTGAAGTTTAAGTTAGCAGATTCACATTTTTTCTCGAAACTAGTAACAAAAAAGCTACAAAAAAGTTACGAAAAAACAGTTGCGTCCGAACCTGCATGTGCCGCTGCCATGGAAGTTCAAGCTAGCGGTTCAGCGGTTTTCTTGGTCCCTGCTCAAGCTACATATGCGCGACCGGCTTAACAAAAAAGCTACAAAGGAGCTACAAAAGACTCCTGCAGAGTGCCCGCTAGCTTGATAGAGCTTACCTACCATGCTGTAGAGGTGTCCATTTTTCGATGGTTTTACGAGGTATCTCCGTTATTAGTAACGATAGAAGGATGCGGTTTTCGCAGCACTGTGCAAAACAAAAGCCTCCTCTTTTTTGATATACGGAATATTTGTGAGAATGTGACATTTTAGGCCACCCCCATATTTCGGTTATCCAGTAACTTATCAAAAATAAATAAAATGTTCTCTTTGTAGTTTTTTACGTAGAATCCAGTGACATATTCAGATTTTTCGGCGTTCAATAGTTTTCAAGAAAAAAAATTTGTCTTTTTTGAATGGGTCACCCTATTATGTTTTTTTAATAATGCCATAACAAGCTTCTCAGAAATATATAATACTCTATTTTTAGTCTTAATATTATGCTCGAAATTTACTTTTTTAAAAAAACATACACTTTGTTTGAGTATGCCATGACGGATATTTAAAAAAAAAAGAATTAATGGTGCGATTAAATAGTACAAGAAACAAAAATTGAACGTTTATGGAACTTCCTCATAAATATTCCTCAAATTATTCGACATTATGCCTTAATCCTGTTTCACATAGTTATTATTTCTATTATAACGGGATTTGTTTCAATTGAAGCAGAAGCACATTTATTTCATCAATCGCGCGATTTTCCTTATGGTGGATTTTAGGCCGAGGTTTAAAAACGAACCTTGTTCAATTAAATTTGACTTTAGCCTTGAATAATTATTTTATCCGGCTGTCTTTGGAGATATCTACAAGTAATTTACGAAATTTTATAAATTTCATAGAATTACATACTACAAAAAGGCTTATATTTACCATTGAAATAAATTTCTAACGCTCTACCTGCAATTTCGTTACACTGGATATAGCAAACGAGCATGCCGTGTTTTTCATAGTTTACAGTGGCTGTGATAATTAGGACACCGTAATTTTTTTTACTATTAATTAGACACTTTAAAACAACTTAGAGAACCTGAATACTCTAACAGAAACAGAAGAATTTTTCATTATGGCACAACTGACATTAGGTTCGTTCCAACCACCCTAAAAATCGTACAATGTACGGTCACGCACATGCGTAGTAGTCGAAAGGCGTTCCAACCGACACAAAACGGTGTAGCTGGCGATCCCTTTGTCCAACCAAATTGTGATCGTTCGCAAACCAGTTCCTGAACGGTAAAAACGATACATGGCCAAGACCAGGAACCGCTTGTACTGACTTGCGCCCTAAGAATTTTAACCGTTGTTTTTGTATTCCTGGCATTCATGCAGTTCTTTTAGCCTTGTTTTGTAGGAGTTGTTGCTTAATATTTTGATTATTTAATTTATTCTTATTAAATTTGTATAATCCGGTTCCCAAACCTACAAGATATTCTTAACATTAAACGTTATTCTCTTCCATAATTATTAACTACAACAAAACGGAACGAAAAAAGATAATACTCAAGCTTAGACGAAGAAATCAAAACAACAAAAGTAGGGTTGTGATTTATGAATGTTATGATAATTAACCAATTACTAAACTTCTTTCCTAGAATCAGAAAGGCGATCAGCTGAGATTTTTACACAGAATGGTCACAAAAACGTACCAACCTTGCCTCCCTTGTGCATCGGCAACAAACAGTGCAAAATTAACGCCTGCGCACAAAATCGATTCCAACAGTTTCGTGACGGTTCTAGAACAATACAAAAATAGGGTGTTGGAACAAACCTTGTGTTCTTTTGTGTGTGTTTTTTTCAATATCAGTTATGGATTACGAAAAAAAATTGTATATTTAAAAAAAACGTCAATTTCGGGCATAATAATAATAATAAACGTGTCTCTAAAATCGGTTGGTTTTATAAAGTCCGATATCGGATTAAATCATTAAAGGATGTTATCACACTTTCAACAGTAAGGCGGTTAATTTTACAATACCTTCGCTATATTTGATCGTACCGAACATTCCAGTGGTTCACTGTAGTCGGCTGGGCAAAATCAGCGGTTCCAAAACAAAATTATCTTGTTGTCTATTTTTCACTAATAGTTTTTTTTATTTATCAAATGAAAAACATTTTGCCTCAATAAGAGATTTTCTCAGGTACCTTTTCCTAGAATTTAGTTATTTTGGGATCATTATAGTTAAATCTATATAATAATCACAGAAAACATGGTTTTGAACTTATGTAGGTACTTTAGATTCCAAATTTTCATTTACAGTCCACACTTTATATAGCCCTTTGGATACACCAATAATTCATGTAGTAATTTAATGAAGTAATGCTCCTCTTGGCACGTAAATTGACAACCTTATTATGTAAATGAACTGCTGATGCTGGTTGAATTGAGAGAGGGATATACAAGGTGATTCACGACGAGCTGGCATTAGAACTTTATGGAGAACTACTGAACATATGTAAAATATTCACATGTTCCTGTCATTTCTGGTTATACCGGAAGTAGCTGTTAATTTTTGATTTTTAAATAGAACATGGTAATTTTTATTATATATTTAGATTAACGATCTAAGTCAAAGTCTAAGCAAATTTTATAGAACATCTTTTTGCTTAACTTTACCAGATTTTGAGATATCTGGACTTTTTGTAATTATTTGGCAAATGCATGGTGATGAAATAATCTACATAATGTTGTTAACAAAGATCAACAAGTCTCAAAAATATTTCAAACTTGGCAAAAAATGTAGAGGGTGATCACAATAAACTACTGACCTGATACCAGTGATGACTGATACCTAAAAATGCTTTAAAATGATCAGAGTCAGAAAAAATATTAAAAAAATAGGGCTAACTAAATACATGGATATACCTATATCAAAGCGTTTCCTCAAACAAATCAAATTTATTCCGAAAATAACATTTTTTCAAGTGTGCTATGAAAACAATATTACATGGTTGGTTGTTTGGTTAAAGGCGGGGGTCGGTTTAAAGGCCCGAACTTCTATCACTGCAGCCTTTCGACTTATTGTGTACCCCGATCTTGTTAGAAGATGTTTGTTCCTTCTATGAGGTCCAGTAACCTTCTACCAAGCTTGTCATGTGGGAGGTTGTCACCACGTTGTATGTTCCCGAAGATATGTTGTCTTCTACGAGACAGTGCTACGCAGCGGTACATGGTTACTTCATACTGAGGAAAATTGATTGATTGCTTGAAAAAATAATTTATAATATTATTTATTGGAAACGAGATATTAAGGGTTGTATGTTTTCAAATTGACACCATGTATACATACAACTTTACTGAATACCTTTTAGGTTATAATTAACCCCTCAATAAACCGATAAAAAAACATTTGAAACGACTTACAAATAAACCAAGAAAAGATTTAACGCCGACTTAATTTATGGGCACAACCTCTCGGACAAGGCGACTGTTTGAGCGGCAACTTAAATAGAGAAAAAGAGTGAAAATTAAGTTGGAGAATTGACGGACCCCTTCAATTTAAAAGAAAAATGTACCTAATGGAATTGAACAAATCCTCAAGATATCAATTTACGGTAATGACGATGAAAAGTGGCAAATTTATGGCCTCGCGCTGATCCTCAGATGTCATGCGCAATGCCGACTAATAAGCTATTTACCTTAACCGACGAACAAGACCGTACTTCGCCCTTAATGAAAATCATTACACGGCAATATTTTGGCACATCAACACCTTCTTTACTGGAAAATAAATAATCTATTTTCTCGCGGAGGCCTTGTTTATATCACACACAAATTTCAAATTCGTCACAAGCACAGGAAAGTAAATAGGTCAAGTTCATTGACCTTTGGAATGATTATCTTTCAAACTCTTTAAAAAAATGCAATTTCATTTTAAGACACATGATCATTTACCTTTACTTATTTAAAAACAATTATTAGTTTAATAATTTCTATAAAAAGAACACAGTATAAGTTTTAGGAAAAAACCTCTCACATAACCTCACAAATAGCAGCTATTCACATGGAACGAATACACGGATTACACGGGAACGTTGTTTTGATTATGTTTTATAAATATATTGTTTTAAAACGGTCGATTAAAAAAATATATATGTAGCGCTTCTCTAGGACACCCAAGGAGTCACCCATTTAAATATAATAAGTAATTTCCACAACACCCTGTATAATGATAAGGATACTATGAAAACTGATAATGGCGTACTTACAAATTGTATTAAATATTCTGCAAGCTATAAAACAAAGACTTAACGCTTCTATTATCAGCCATATCTTTACTACTGTCGTGAACATGCGAATGACAAAATTGAAAAACTTGTGAAGGACTTTGATACCTCAATGAATCATTGATCGTTTTAGCGTTCAACTAAAAGTAATTTCGGGGAGAAAGAAAACAATAAACCCCCATAAGGCTGTTTATATCAGGAAGATAAACGCATTAAGTTTTATCGCTGGATCCATTGATATATGGTTATACTGCTTTAACCTAGTTCTTTTATTTTCGTTTTACTGTCTTGAAGAACGCAAAGTGTCGCTTTTGACGCGAGACGCTGCGTAGTAATATGCCAGACTTACACAGGTGATTTTTTATACAACTGCTGTTGGTATTAGAAAGGGTATTAATTTTCAAAATTGGAGAAAAACTATTTTAAAGTGAAGCGAAACAGTTTCGTCCTAAAATGGAAACCGTAAACAGAGTTTCTGTCATTTAAAAGCAAGGAGAAAATAGCAAAAATTTGATTTTATTGTCAAATAAGATGTTGTCATTACTCGGCAAATGTCTAGAAACATGACACATTCTTTTGAAAATCGTATTGAATTAGATGTTAAAGTTAATGGGGGTCACTATGAACAAATAATTAGGTAATACTTTGAAAACAGTTCCAAATGTATAGAAACATGACTAATTCTTTTGAAAAACGTATTGAATTAAATGTGTTCAAGTTAATGGGGGTCACTATATGAACAAATAATTAGGTAATAATTTACTTTAGAAATTGTCCACAAGCTTGAATCGCTAAAATATTTTTGTGTCGTATCCTCCCGTATGAATAAATATATTTTTTTTAATTACAACATTTTGTTTTTATTTTGTCATAGGTGACTAGAAAAATGACAATGGTAAAATACATCCACTTTTTTTTCCTCGAGTTTAAATAAAAATTGAAATACCATCAAGATTGGTAGAGATAGGTATAGAAAGACCTTAATAAAAATTAGAGAGGATTAAAATATCTACAAGATAAAGTAATCGTATACAGGGTGTTTCATTTAAAAAACTGACGAAACTCAGGTTACAAGTTCGTAATGTTGGCATATCCATAGAAAATACCCTGTATAAAAATATTGATATGTGTTATCATAGGGGACTTCTGTCAACATTCCTCTTTCATAAAAATATTTTATTTCAAATTATTATAAGTTAAGAAATATTACACATTTCCTTGAACCATGTTTTTGCACAAATTTTAGGACTTTTCCAATCTATTTGGCAACGTTGCAAAAATGTGTACAAATAATTACGGTGCTATCTATGTACAGAATTTTACGGTGAATTCAAATATGTAAAAATATACATAGTGTCCCATTTAAAAAATATGAAATTTTTATTACACCGTCCTTTTGGAGCACCCTGTATGGTCGAAAATAATTTTAAAAGCTGCACCTCTTAACGCTTAATAACTTTCGTGGAAAAAGTTTTCCGCTATCCCTAGCGGTAAAAGAGATATTGAGCTTTGTCGCACTAATTGGCCACCCTGTATGTAATATATTCTTATCGATAATATTTGTCATAGTTACGATGTCGTGTGTGTGTGTGTGTGTGTGTTGGCATGTTTGTTCGAAGCTCGAGTGATTTAAAAGAAATTTATAATTGTTTTAGGAACGATTTGCACGACTTCTGTGCGCAATAATAAAGGACGTAATCCAGTCGACAAGTCTTTCTGCAATTGCAATAAACTTGAAGGAAGGCATGTGCCATTAAGGCCGCATTACAGTCGGCAAGTATTTCTGCAGTTGCAATAAATTTGGAGGAAGTACGCATTAAGGTCGCATTACAGTCGGCGAGTCTTATTGCAATAATTTGAAGGAAGGCATGTGCATTAAGGCCGCATTACAATCGGCAAGTATTTCTGCAGTTGCAATAAACTTGGAGGAAGTACGCATTAAGGCCGCATTACAGTCGGCCTGTCTTATTGCAATAAACTTGAAGGAAGGCATGTGCCTTAAGGCCGCATTACAGTCGGCAAGTATTTCTGCAGTTGCAATAAACTTGGAGGAAGTACGCATTAAGGCCGCATTACAGTCGGCCTGTCTTATTGCAATAAACTTGAAGGAAGGCATGTGCCTTAAGGCCGCATTACAGTCAGCAAGTATTTCTGCAGTTGCAATAAACTTGGAGGAAGTACGCATTAAGGCCGCATTACAGTCGGCGAGTCTTATTGCAATAATTTGAAGGAAGGCATGCGCATTAAGGAGTCAGCTAATTTATTTTTGCAACATTCTTGCAACTTGCACGACTTGTCAACAAAAGGGTCTGCTCGATTTTTGTAGCAGTTCCTGCTGCAAGTCTGGTGGAAAACTTAGGGATTATTTCATTATCAACCAAAAATAAAAGTTACTAAATATTAACCTTAAAATACGTCTGGTGTGTTATTGTTGAACGTCTGTTAGTGTTTATTTATATTCTTATTCGGTTTTTTCTTATTCGGTTTTTAGTTGTGTTTTGCGGAGTTTCACCGTTCAAATTGTTTAAACATTTCAATTTAGAATTCAGCGTTTTATTGTGGGTTGGCAGCCCTCGCCGTTGAAACCGCAACTGCAAATGAATTCCCGACTGTAAAACGATTTGCATGAAATATTGCTTGCAACAAAGTTGCCAAAGTATTACATACTGTAATGCGGCCTTTACATTTCTTTGAAAGAGCAATAATAAAGTTTTGCAACTGTATAATAAAAAGGCAGTTTCTCATACACTATGTGTAAATTTAATTAAAAATCAATACTTTCTGTTGTGTTCATTGTATGTAGGAAAAACTAATTTACGATATAATTTTGAAAAATCCTATTGTGTAATTCATGTAGACATTGAACAAAGAATTTAATTTATACCGTTTCAAGGAAACCTATAAACTACAAAAGAAAATATTGTTACGATAATATCAATCACATCGTAAACTTAATAATAGAAAACCAAAATCCAATATACATATCACTCGAAGAGTTCAGATCGGATTAACAATTAATTTGAAAAAATGTCAAAGTCAATATTATTGCTTGGAATCGTTTTAGTCTTTAGGTACATCAATTGTGTTAGCCGAATAGCAACAATTTACTGAAGCAGACAGCCCCGGATCTTGATTGTTTTCGAGAGTTTCGAGTTTATGCCCCATAAACTTAAAATTGCAGCCCTCGCATATCCTCCATCCCTGGTTGTTTTTAGTAGTGGTGTTTAAAAAAAAATCGCGTCCATGCTCCCACGCATTTCGACCAGATTCAGCTATATACAGAATGTCTCAAAACTAATAGTACGCAGTAAAACTGCAGATTCTTTGGGTAAAAATATTGCGATTTGGTCAAACATTGCTTGCTCAAAAGTTAATAATAACCGAGTTGTGTATATACAAGTGAAAATTTTATTTTCTATAATTTCATGCTTAACTTACTTTTTTACCGGCGTTCTTGCATACAATTATGTGATTGGGGGTTTTTAGGGGCGAGAAATTCGAATTTGTTGATTATTTTATTTCTCCGGGTACATAGAACCAAGTGCAACTTTCTTGCGCTTTACTGTATTTATGTTCCTATTAAAAATATCAATTTTCTCATCACTTTTACCAAATAGTGTCCAGTGCGCTTTTTAAAATATTGAAATACATAACAAATTATTATGTTAGATATTAGTAATTATTATATTTTAGGTAATGGAATTTAACTACCAAAGCTGTAGAACCAATAGTTTTATTGAGATATCGCCGCTCGTCGCCCTTAGCGGGACACTAGGTATATCCGATATTTATATAAATATCATGATATGTACCAACATTACCTCCTGCACTCCAGGCCGTGAACAGACCAGCAATGCGCTGTTGCCAAATGTTATTTCGTGGGAACTTGGAAATGGAATGGAATTTAAAATGCAGAACATTGTATATATGAACATTTGACATGTATGAAGTTGGCAATGGTACCAACCTTGATAACAAGTCAAAATTTGTTTGTATCTACTTTACGAACGATTTAACTTACCAATTATGAAACTGCAACCAACAATGTATCCAATAATTTTATCTGAAACAGAAAAATAATTTAGATACACTACTTTTAACTGAATGTCGACGAATAACCGTAAGTTTCTGTGGAAGATTAGTAAACAATTTTATTTCAGGATGTTGCTTCGAAGGAACTAATTTAATAATAAAAGTAACTTAAATCATACACGTTTAAGTAACATAGTCTTCCAAAGAAAAGTAAAGGTTAGTCGTTGATAAAAGACATATAAATGTAACAACCAAGGACAGTAAATATCCCTTATCTAACAATTACTGTTTTCTTTTCCATATTTAGGTACATGACTTCAAGAATCTTTACCATTCTAAACCTTATACAGGGTGTTATGGAAATTACGTAATATATTTAAACCAGCAATTCCTGAGATAAAGACAAATTGAAGAAAAATAGTCATAAATGGCGCTTTCAATTCATTCAGCGGTAAAAGTGACCTGACGTCAAACCAGAAAAACACCTGTGTGGCACTGCGATACATGAAAGCAATCAAGGAATTCTGGCCGGTGTTGTCATATGTACACCTTAAACTCTTTAGATAATATAAAATAATTTAAACACTTTTCCATTCTGTAATACCTTTTTGTACAATTAATTGAAGAACATTTACGACGGACTATGTTTTAAACAACCCGAAAAAACATATGGAATAGTAATAGCCACGTAGGTCACTAGATCAAATGCCAATTACCTCTTGACGCCTTACATCGGCTAAGCGAAGTACTTTCATATAGCGCCGCACGTTTGCGTCTGTTAGTTGAAGACCAATCAGCGGCCGGATAAGTTGTGTCTCGTCGATCACCAACACACTCTCAGCAATTCGCGCTGTTTTTTCGGTTTACGCGTGTATCTTGCCCGTCCATAAATAATCGTTGAATATTGTTTTTATTGACGCGTTTCTTCTGGACGTCAAATTTCGTCGCGTGTAATAAAATCTAATAATCTGTAGTATAATCTGTATTATTGTATTTTCAAAAGCTAACTATCGGTTCTGTTTCACTATTACTGTGTGTACATAAAGTGTTTCCAGGAGTGTTCCCATGAAAAAGAAAAAAAACTGATTGTGTTTGTGCCTGGATTTCCTCGCTCTTTAGGTATAAGGATAAATACAAGTAGGTAGAAAATAATTTTATTTTTATAATTTTATATGGAATTTCAGTTTTACATTAAGTTTGGCAACATTGCCATTGGCTCTGGGTGAAATGTTGTACAGTAGCGCGGACTGACCTGTGAGTAAGAGTGTTTATTACCCCCAATGGAATTTAACAGCGAAGATGCTTCAGAAAATGTATTATCCAATTACCAAATCAGGTTTGATCCATTTACGAATATAGAGTGTAAAATGGCTCGTGATGCGAAGAGCGCAAAACGCAAGCAAGTGCAGTATCTACCAGAAAAGAGAAAAGTAAGTTCAGCTTTTTTAAAATATGATAAATTTAAAAGAATTGTTGATAGTTGCGACGAAAGTACTCCCGATGGCCTAGAAAAGTTTTTTTTATACTATCCTATGAGCTGGCTTGGAGAGGAGGTGAAGGAGTTCACTGTCAATTAAGATATTTTAAAAGAGAAACTAACAGTAGCGGGGACAACAAAGGGCGTATAGAGTACAATACTATTTTTCGAAAACGGTTAATTTCAAACACGAGGAATTCTGATATTTGTCCTATAAGTATTTTTGACAAATTTATACAAAAAAGAAGCCAGATTAATCATGAACGATTATTTTTAACAGAAAACCCATTGTGGAAAACATCAGGAAACTGGTATAATAACACTGCAGTTGGCAAAAATGCCATAGGTCAATGGACCACCAGCCAGGCCAAGAAAATGAGTGTAGATACAAAAAACGTAAAAATAACCAACCATCCTTTACGCGCAACAACTGTTTCAAAACTAGCCAAGCAGGGAGTTGGCGAGCAGCAGCTTATTTTTTTTTATGATCAAACACAAGCACTATAACACTGGGAGAGGTGCGTGTGCGCAAAAAGCAATTCACGTTGGTTTTGAATGGTTGGAGGTTATATTCGTTGGGAAAAACGACCTCGGGAAGGTCGTTCCACAAGGATGAAGTCCTCCAGATGAAAGAATTCTTAAATAATGAAGTTCGAGAAGTACTAAGCTTAACCACATATGGATGGGCGGCAGTGGTTCGTCGTGTAATTCTGCTATTCGTCGCTCTGGGTGGAATTAAGAGGGCAAGGTCAACCGAGCATCTTCCATGAAAATATCTGTAAGAGAGAGTCAAATCTCCAACATGTCTTCGATGTTCTAGGCTGTCGAGGTTCTTCGTCAGCTCGTGGTCTCCGATCAGACGAATAGCCCTCCTTTCGATGGAATCCAGTAGCCGAAGAGTATGTTGCTTATAAAAATCACGGGACATTCGAACACAAAATCAATTTCGTCATATCTACAAATGGACGAGGAACATCATAAGCTTGTTATTTAACAAATGAGAACGAATGCAACCTAGTTGCTCGAAAATGTCGAAACCAGCCGCAAGAGATTCTTCAAATTCCAATATTAATCTAATACTAATTATTACAACTGCGTTATTAATAATTATTAAAGTAAAATATATAATACATTATTGCATTTAACTTTTGTTAATTCGAGTAATTTTCGGAGGTAATTACACTAGTGCCTAAAAATTTTCGATAATTTTGCATGAAAGCGTATTGCCTAAAAACAACAAGAGTTCATTTTCATATTTTGGCGAAATAGCCCGACTCCGAAGGAGGAGGGCTATTTTACAAAATTTGAAAATGAACGAATGTTGTTTTTCAAAGGAAATACGATTAAATGCAAAATTAGCTGAGAATTCTTATGCACGAGTGTAATTTAGGGAGAAAATTACTCGAATAATGGTTAAAACAACTTTCTATTACAACTTTTAAATAAAGAACTAAAAAAATTAGTAATTATTAATAACGCAATTGTAATAATATTTAATATTTGAGTTTGTAGCTGGAAAATCGATTTATTTTTTAAACGTCAAAAAGTGTCATTATCTTTGCCAATAAACAATAAAAACTTGGCGGGTTGTTTTCGATAGCTAGAGGGGTTGTTTTCGATGTAATCATGCGAAAACAACATATGTAGCTAAATGCATGCCATAAATTCCACTCCTGCATAAAAATTTTCAGAAAATTTTTAAGCACTCGTGTAATTACCCCACGAAGATTCAACCGAATTATCGGGTTTGTTCGCGGTAATTCGCATTCATCCCTTGTAAATATTCGCGGGGCACATCTCTATCTCTACTCATATAAAATTCTATTACAATTAACTAAACAATTGGTATATTTTTGCAATATCGATTAAGCGATGAACATAAGAAACTATTGCTAAGTATTATTATGGAAAATTTATTATTATAACATACTTTTAGAGAGTTCTTGAAGTCGGTTTCATATTTCTTTATCCCGTCGACTAATTAAACGTGCAAATAGTCAATTCTAAGATCATTAACTGGCGTTAGGTCAAATTACCTACGAAATTACAGCGGCAAATTGCTGTCGTAATTAGGCTAACTAAGCAGGTAGATTGTGCGGCTGATAATTTGGCTTACTTGATGAGGGCTACGTTTTTCATTTTCCGTTTGACGTAAATTTTATTAAGTTGAATAGCTTTAGTGGATTCATGCAATATTTGTGAAATATTAAAAGCCGTATTAGAGTCGGCAATTTTTGTCTCTTGCGCCGGCAATGGCAATTATAATTGCACGTATTCATGCGCACTAAACCGTTGCTGGCCCAATACTGCTCGCATTGCCGGCGCAATGTGAGAATGGAATCCGTATAACAGTCGGCAATTCTAGGCTTCTGGCAATTAAAATTGCACGGATTCATGCGCAGTACACCGTTCTCGATCAGCTGTCTCGCATTGCCAAATAGGGCAGCGCCATTTTCATTGCCATTGCCGGTGCATATCTGGGTAGAGATGATTATTATGTTATTTTTAAATGTTTATTAGTTGGTGGCACATGCTCGAAGCACCTATGAATAGCTAATGGCTATTTAAACCAACTGGTATAGTATTTGCAGAATTATACCGTTGATCTTTTGACTGCAATAAAACCTCATTATCCATTCGACCATAAAATAAATAAGGAAATCCCAAATTTTAAAACCTTTTCGAGCAGAGCCGGACCAGGTATACAAATTCAATTTATACCTATGCCTGATGCATATATTTATTTAAGAATTCTTTCATCTGGAAGACTACAATCTTGTGGAACGTCCTTCCCGAGGTCGTTTTTCCCAACGAATATAACCTCCAACGATTCAAAACCAACGTGAATCGCTTTTTGCGCACACGCACCACTCCCAGAGTACCCTAAAGGATTTTTCCTATAGTGCTTGTGTTTGATCATAGAAAAAAAATTAACAAATTAATTAATAAAAACATTATTAAATTTCGACCTTTCGCAAAACTGGCTTATTTTATACAAATATTTGTAACATTCATAGAATGAAGCACGATGAGTGACCCACATAATAAAAAAATATTGCAAACCATATGAAATGAATTTTTGCTGTTGCAATCCGTAACACCAGCAGGGTTAATGAACTAAAAAGTCGGAACTACGCAAATTTAATAAATACGTTACCAAATATTTAATTAATTACCGTTGTTATTCCTATTGTTCGTTATAGGATACATACATATATACAGGGTCCTGCAATAGTGCGCCAGGTTTCCATAGATTAGGATTAAGTTAGGAATTTCATTTATATGATAAGTTATACAGTATCATGGGGTGTATGTTTTTGATTTACCTTAGTCTATCGTGAATTTTTAAGAACGTTAAAACTGTGTCAATTCGATTGTACCTTTGTAGTAGAATTAAAATGGTGTATTCCGTAGAAGAAAGGGTGAAAATTATAAAATTATTTTTTAGAAAGAACCACTCTGCGCGAGTAACAGCGGCTTTATTTAACGAACGGCATCCTGAAAAAAATTTATCCGCTGCTTACGTTGTGCAACTCGTTGCCAAATTTGACGCTACTGGTTGAGTCGGAAACAAAAAGAGGGTGTATGACAGAGACGAAGCGAGGGAAGTGGCTGTCTTAGGTCAAGTAGCAATGGATCCGACCCTTAGTACTAGGAAATTGTCCGATGTATCTGGTGTTTCACGCACAACAATCATGAGAATCCTTAAACAACATAAGTTCCGTTCTTTTAAGATACGACTGGTTCAGGAACTGAATGAGGATGATTTCGATCGCCGACTCCAGTTCTGTGAAGTGGTCAGTGGAATTATTAACAATAATCCTAACTACATGTTCAATATATGTTTCTCGGACGAGTGTTCATTTTACCTTAATGGCATTGTAAACAGGCATAACTGTCGGTATCGGTCAGATGAAAATCCAAGAAGTGCATACTCAGCATCCCCAAAAGTAAAATGTTTGGCCAAATGTATTTAGAACTATTAGAGAACGCTATTTATCCAGCCCTCGTTCAAGTATTGGAGAATGAAGAAGACCATGTAACGATCATTTTTCAACAAGATGGCGCACCACCTCATTTCGCTCAACCTGTGCGTCAGTTCTTAGATGAAAATTTTCCTTAGGCCTGGATTGGAAGAAGGGGACATATTGCGTGGCCACCCATGGAAGTGAATGGTGGCCATTTTCAGCATTTAATAAACTAATCACAAAAGCAAGTAGTCTTCCACTATTTTAGCTGTCATTTCGTTAAAGATGAAAATTTTGAAGCGAAATTTTAGGGTCAGATAGTACTCGATAATATCTTCAAAATGAGGTATCGCAACACCCCTCATCCCTATTCAAAATCAGGGGGTTGTGTTCGCCCCCGTTAGCGGGTTGAAGTTACGGATATGAAAAAGCGGAAAAGTTATTCCCCCTCGAATCAGAAATCGACGGGTCCGAGCGATTTTCTACATTTTCATTTTAAAGCAGGAAAATCGACATGTTAAGTTTTCGCTGGACCACCCTGTATAAGTTATTTCCAGCAGTTTTCGAAATAATTCCAAATTTCGTAAATTATGTTGTTTAAACATCATATGCGCCTTAACTAATTATTGTAAACTACAGTAAATGTTCAAAATTTCTTCCATTTTGATATGTGTACAAGTAAATACGTTCTTGAAAAGATTTGTTTAGATCCCTTAACATCTGAAGTGAAAAACTAGCAAACACGTCTCTTATTCTTTGCTACATATTAATTGCAGCCATAGGTGGATATTCATAAACAATTTGGTTACTTGTCCCCATAAAAACGGTAAACGTGTGGTATATGGTCCATAGTTATTTAACTGGACCTTCATTTTGGAAAATCGCCTCACAGGAGAACAATACTTCAATTTTTTTACAACATGAATTACAAAAACTACTAGAGGCATGGTGGAGCTCCTGTATATGTCATGCAACATTTGGACGAAAGGTTTCCAGGTTTACAGGGATTTCGATTGGTCACGGTGGTCCTATTAGTTTATTTATTGATTTATTCACTATAGATCACAAGTGATATCAGGTTCGTCATCTTACAAAATAAAATATCTAACTATTCCCTAATACATAATATAAAATGTTGTAAAACTAAAATATATACGATATGAAACTAAAGCGTACAAACACCGATGGACAATATAGCAAACACTCGAGAAATTACCACAGAGCAGCACGGTAATCAAGGGACGACTTAGTTCTTGAAGAATTCCTGAAAGGAATGTCAAAAACCTTCCCTTTTAAACTTTCCGATTGTTTTAATTTCTTTTAATAAATTATTATGCATATTGCCACAGAAATAAAGAGGACTTTTACCAAACATTGACAGTCGACATCCCGGAAGCACAACATCATACACGCTACTCCTCGTACAATGTGAATGATACTGACCAACGAATACTTATAAACAGGAAGAAGACAAACAGCCCTGTTAACTAATCGAAGCAAGTATGAACAAACGAACAAAACCGGCATCCATTACGTCTGGCATCAGCTGACAAACGCACGTGCTTTTCAAATGTCACTTTTGTCCAAATTTTTATTACTGTCAATATTTTAAAGTGACATTTAACCAACAAAAAACATCAAAACCCTTTTATTTGATTTACTCAAGTGGTGAAAATCAATATTAGGATTCTGACATGTTTTAAGCTGTAAATATCACTTTAAAATAATCCTTACACACTCTTATATCATTTTTTGAACTAGTAACGTAACTACAAATGAAGAACTAAACTTCAGAAATAAGCTTGTAAGTAGTTTTATTAAAAAATAGGAAGCAAATCATAATTTACATAAAATATTTTACCATCTTCAACTGGGCTCTAGGTCCTAGCAAATATTTCAAGCTTCAAGTCCAAGCATATTTTTAGGCCCATATGATTTAGGAAAAGAAATTATTATTGATGCTTACTCTCAGTAAAGATGACTAAACGAATATTTCAATTACAAATTACTCACTTGCACCAAAAAGGAAACGACGTTTTTCGTGAAAAGATTAGAAAATTAAAAATTATTTTAGAAATTTAAAGATCATCAAATCACATCAGATGTTGCTTGATTTTCATTCCCGCCCGACGAAGGAAGTTAACTTGTTTAACAATTCGCGCTGTTCTCATTCTATGTCTGTCTCTGTCTGCATCAACCTTTCCGGATTCGCTAAAGTGATAAGTAAACTACGTTAATCTTTATATATTAGTATGCATTAAGTGTCAATATCAGACTTACGTAGTTATATCTGGAAGCCATAAAGGAGGCGTGTTTAATGAAGGCGATTTGATCGTGGCCATATTTGTATCACTTTAGCGAATCCGGAAAGGTTGATGCAGACAGAGACAGACATAAAATGCGAACAGGCCGAGTTGTTAAATAATTTTACAAGTCAATTTTCTTTGTCTGGCATGGAATATAATCAAGCAGCATATGAATGATAATATGTAAAGTGAATGAAAATGGCGAAAGCAAAGCCTTCTTAAATTCTAAAATAATTTTTAATTTTCTAATCATTTCACGAGAAACATAGTTTCCTTTTTGGTGCAAGTGCGTAATTTGTAATTGAACTATTCATTTAGTCATCTTTACTGAGAGTAAGCATCAATAATAATTTCTTTTCATAAATCATATGGGGATCAAAAATATGCTCGGACTTGAAGCCTGAAATATTTGCTAGGACCTAGAGCCCAGTTGAAGATGGTAAAATATTTTATGTAAATTATGATTTTTTAATAAAACTACTTACAAGCTTATTTCTGAAGTTTAATTTTTCATTTATAGTTACGTTACTAGTTCAATAAATGATATAAGAGTGTGTAAGGATTATTTTAAAGTGATATTTACAGCATAAAACATGTCAGAATCCTAATATTTGATTTTCACCACTTGGTAAATCGAATAAAAGGGTTTTGAATGTTTTTTGTTGGTTAAATGACACTGTAAAATATTGACAGTAATAAAAATTTTGACAAAAGTGGCATTTGAAAACAACGTGCGTTTGTCAGCTGATGCCATACTTAATGGATGCCGGGTTTGTTCATGCCTGCTTCGATTTTTTAACACGGCTTTTTGTCTTCTTGCTGTTTATAAGTATTCGTTGCCTTATAGTGACATGGTCCACGTGAAAGCTCCAGGTCAACCGCTCATCGATATACAATCCAAATGTACACCTGTTTACCAACTCTATTACTTGATCATCCAGACGAATGTCAATGTCCGGGACCATGAGCCTTTTATAAATTAGTAATTAGTTTTGGCTGGATTAACCAATAGTTTCTTAGTTGAACACCATACAAAGAATGCATTAATAAGGATTTGTTCCGTCAGTCTGAGAACACTAAGTATATTCTCACAATTAGATCAAACGAAGAAATTCCTCCGTGTCATTAATGAAAATCAAAAATAAGGCCTAAACTAAACGGGCAACCCTCTACATTAATAAATTGTGGTATAAATTCATATACCTTCACTGAGTATCTCACAAAAAGGTCTTGTGGTTATGATATTGTAAGTACTATAGGTAATCCTAAAATGTTATGCTTTATACTTTATGCTAATTGGTCAGGATTTAGTCACTGGTGTCATTAGCCGCGACCGTATGCTGTTAATCAAGATTCATCCTACGCAAAATTACATTCTATTGTTTACTTAGTCCAGTGATCTCGTAATAATCAATTATTGAATTATAATTTTTATCCACCTTTTTCTATGCGTTTAACGTGGTTGCGAGATTATTTATTTTTCCTCTGTGATTTGTTTATTGCCAAAGTGAATAATAACTACAAAATGTGGGCACCTTCCAACAAGCAGGAAAAAGGAACTAGAATTAATAGAACTCAAACAAACATACATTCTACACGGTGGACCAAAAACAGTAACCACATTATTATTTTCTGAATAACTTTATTGTTTAAAATCATTTTTAAACCAAATTTGCAGAAAGTATTTACGAAAGTATAAGTTCTCATAAAATGAATTTAAAAGTAATAAGATCGAAATAGAATATCATACAGAACAGGTTAAAATAACAATAAACAAGTCGCAAACATAAGTTTTCTCTGTGACGGAAAAAATGTTTGACATTAATCTCTGTTAACATGTGGCAAAATGTCAGTTTTTATGAAATTGCTTCTTTTCTGGAGAAAAAAAAATGATGAGAATTAATTGATTAATTTTTTTTTTACGTTTTTCTTTTTTCCCTGGTATATATATACACACATAAGTAAAAGTAGATATATAATTTTATTATACAAAAGTTACATTTCCTGTACATCAAAAGTACAATTATTAAATGTGCATTGCATGAATGACATATGTTCCTTTTACTATTCGGTACAATAGTCGAATTTTCTGGTGTTGAAATTATATTGTTTTCTGCCATTGGCACAACTGCCGTTGATGTACCTGATAGCGAATCGGGTGTTATTTCAGCACTGCCACACGCCATCCTTTATTGGCTATTTCTGTCCTGTGTGCTACCGATTCATCAACATACCCTTCAGCGACCGTTGATGACTACCAACCGCCATGTTTACTTAGTGTCATCAAGTCTGAACCAGATTCAACTAAAAGTGTAAAAGACGATCTTCGAAATGAATAACCCGTGTATAACTTCACACATTCAACTTGAAGAAAATTAGCTACTGTTTGAGATACCTTATAGAACTATATTTTTATCCACAACCTGATTAATACATCGTAATCGTAAAAATGGAAGCTTTCTTGGTCGTGTAACCTTTCCCATTTTGTTTCAGAAATGTAATTAGTTTGAAATATTTTGAAATGTCAACATTATTATCGGATTGTAACATATTTTTAATCATTGAATAATTCGACCACACTGTTGATGATTTTTGTTGTTGCGCCAATTCCAAAAAATAGGTCAATAACACCATCTCCGACAAAGAACTGCATGTCTTCTTCATCTTCCATTCCATAAATCTTGATTACACGGTTTCGTAAATTTTGGCGCGATTTAGCTGGCATTGTGACGCTACTTTCGCTGCTTCTACCAATTCCTCTGGAGTCAGAGCAAACTCGGAATCAGACATTTTTAACTTTATAATATTCAAAATAACTAATAAACAACAACTAAGTTCTTAATTGGTAAATTAAATCACAGAATTAAATTGACAGATATTTCATTATTTTAAAGGTTACTTTAGCAATCGTCGTTTTTTCCGTCACAGAAAAAAATTGTGTATTATACAGGAGAAAAATATTGGATTTAGCTCTCGGAATTTTGTTTCTAAATATATTGTTATTTTAGGTTAAATGTTGCTATAATTTAATGGCAGTTCTTAATAAAAGTGATTCCAGTTACTATAGGGCAATTAAATAGTAGTTTTACTATTTTTATAGTAAATTTAGCTTTAAGTTTTTCGTTCCGTGTATAAGATTTTAATTTTAAAACTTGAAGTTTTATATTATATGTAAAGGGGTTTCCATTTAAGAAAATGTTATACCTATTACCTCAAAACTTGAAAAAGCTGTATATGTATTTATAGTGTAAATTTTTGCGAAATAAAATAATACAACTTTCTACTATACAGGGTTGTGATTTAATAACGGATAAATTCAATACAAATTAAATGGTGGGACTCACAACGCTCGAATCTGTCGATTTTGTGTTTGGATTGCGCATATCTTGACATAAAATGTAGGTATACAGACAGGATGTCCCACTAAAGTGTGACAGAAAAAATATTTTTTCCTTAAATGGAAACCCCTATTATTGCATTTTCGGATTCTCCGGTTTTTCTCATGTTTCATGTATAATGTCCTAAACATATCTTCAACTTCTCACGAAACATTTACGTTCAAATATTAAAATATTACTTTATTGCAACATAAATTGATTCCAAAATTACATTTTTTAAAAAGTAAAATTATTTTAGCAAATGCTGGAAGTGACCGCCATTAACAGCTATGCAGTACCCCAGAATGATCAATAAATTCCTGCTGTACATGAAACATGAGTAGAATTTTCTGGAGAATCCGAAAATGTAATAATATCCAGGGGTTTCAATTTAAGGAAAAAATATTCTTTCTGTCACACTTTTGTGGGACATCCTGTATACTTACATTTTATGTCAAGATATGCGCAATCCAAAAACAAAATCGACAGGTTCGAGCGTTGTTCCGAAAACGCCCCCATTTAATTTGTATTGAATTTATCCGTTATTAAATCACAACCCTGTATGTACTTATATTTAGCCGATTTGGCCGAAATAAATAAAACTTTTAATCTAATTTTGCAAAAACCTAGATAGGGTAAATTCGCGCCGAGCTTATAAAACAGTGAAAATCCAATCCATATCGAATGAAGTTTCTGCCCTGTAACATATTTTCAAAGTTAAGCACATTTTACCAACTTTTATCGGCCTTCGGTGAAAGTTTTTAAATTTTAGGAGATTACAAATTTAGAAAGGCGAATTAATTTTTGCGGTGAAATAAAATGAACTTTTTGACCTCGCAAGATTAAAAATCATCGAATATTAAAATCAAATAAAGCTTTCCGCCGTTAATAAGATAAGACTTTTTAAAGTAGAAGTAGCTACTTTGTTTTAGGTTTACAGCATAATAAAAAATTTGCTTTGTAGTGTAGACTGGAGGACTTCCCCATATTGCTCTATCTGCTGGCCTATACCCAATGGGCCTAGTAAATTCCTATTTTCGATCTTGATGAAGCATTAGTCTGTGCCCACAACGGCGCACCGCCCCTCGCCCATAGCCTTGTACCATAGCACCGCACAGTAGTCCCTCGACATCAACATATAAACATGGACTGTGCGTTGTTATCTTCTTCCGATGAAGAAGTTATTGTTTTAGACTCTAATATAACAAAGTGGTACTTATATGCGTAAACCAAAATCTAGTATTTATATGCATTCTCATATATTCGCAAAAGCGTTGGGGATCTTTCCTCAACAAAGACCTGGAAGAAATTTTGGCTTGGGGTGACAGTAACCAAGTCGAATTTAACGCTAAAAAACCCAGGCAGCAGTTTTTCTCTAAAAAGGTTAACATTACAGAACCGGATATAGTCATGGACGGGCACGCAATCCCACCGGCTTATTCTATTAATTTGCTGGGCATCAATCTGGGAGGAAATATGTCTTGGCATAACCACGTTGTGGCAATCGCCAAGATAGCTTCTCAGAAGCTTGGGGTACTCTTCCGAACTAGAAAGTTGTACATACCTCAACAACTTTTGACACTATTCAAAGCCCAGTTTCGACCATCACTACAGTGTACTGCTCTCATGTCTGGAGCTCTGCACCCAAACATAATCTTCGGCTACTGGATTCCATTGAAAGGAGGGCTATTCGTCTGATCGGAGACCACGAGCTGACGAAGAACCTGGACAGCCTAGAACATCGAAGACAGGTTGGGGATTTGACTCTCTTTTACAGATATTTTCATGGAAGGTGCTCGGCTGACCTTGCCCTTTTAATTCCGCCTAGAGCGACGAATAGCAGAAATACACGACGAACCACTGCCGCCCATCCATATGTGGTTAAGCTTAGTACTCCTCGAATTTCATTATTTAAGAATTCTTTCATCTGGAGGACTTCATCCTTGTGAAACGACCTTCCCGAGGTCGTTTTCCCCCAACGAATATAACCTCCAACGATTCAAAACCAACGTGAATCGCTTCTTGCGCACACGCACCACTCCCAGAGTGCCCTAAAGGACTTTTCCTATAGTGCTTGTGATTGATCATAAAAAAAAAGATCTTTATAAAGGTGGTAAAATTCTCCATAGAATCTTCGCTTTGCGTTAATAGGATGCACTGGTAATCTTGATTTCTGTTTAGACAGATACCACTTGGTTATATTAGCGTCTAAAATAATATCTTCTTCATCGGAAGAAGATGACAACGCACAGTCCATGTTTATATCTCGATGTCGAGAGACAAACTGATCGAGGGGCAAGGCAATGAGCGAGGGTCGGTGCGCCGTTGTGGACACCACTCTGTAAAAATCTCAGCGATCGCCTGTCTGATTAGTTCTTTAGACTAGGAAAGACGATTAGTTAATTATCATAAATTATAACCCTACTTTTGTTGCTTCATTTCTTCGTCTAAGCTCGAGTATTATCTTTTGTCGTTCCGTTTTGTTGTATTTAATAATTATGGAAGAGAATAAAGTGTTTAATGGTAAGAATATCTTGTAGGTTTGGGAACCGGATTATACAAATTTAATAAGAATAAATTAAATAATCAGAACATTAAAGAGGGGTTAAGCAACAACGCCTACAAAACAGGGCTAATAGAACTGCACGAATGCCAGGAATACAAAAACAACTGTTCTTACGGCACAAGTCAATACAAACCGTTCCTGCTCTTGTCCATGTATCGTTTTCACCATTCAGGAACTAGTGCTGGGCGATGTTCATCGATGTGTTTGAAACATCGATGTTCTGCTACCGATGTTGGATGTTTTCGACATCGATGTTAGAGGTCATAAACATTGATGTCGACGTCGATCTTTACCTTTGGATGTTCAATGTTATAACGAAACGAGAAAACTAGGTTGTAATCTTAAACTCAATTTTCCCAGCACAAGAAAATAAGAACGAAAGCTTTTGATTTCATTTTCTAAAGGTGGTTGAAATATTTTTTTCCAAAGCCGGCGAAACTCTGGCCCAAAAACAAGATAAGAAACTTTCTAAGTGACTTTTCTTGCAATCTATTAATAAAAAATTCCGGGACGCTCATTAATAGTTTTACAAAAAAAAAATTATTAGTTGTTAGTGACTGGAATTAATGCAGCTATAAAATATTATGTTTTAATATTTGTTTTATTTTTTTTGTTTATGTTATTTTTAAAATTTTTGTTATTTAGGATTTTGACGTTTGATAATTTTTCAATTCTTCCTAATAAAAAGTTAATTTTTTTATATCTAATTTATTCCTAATCGCAAATATACTTTTTTAAATGTCAATGTTTGAACATCGATGTTTAGAAAACCGATGTTTTTAAGCCATCGATGTTAGCTTTCGACGTCAACATCGATGGTCAACATCAATGTTCCGTTTCGATGTCCCAGCACTATCAGGAACTGGTTTGCGAACGATCACAAATTTGGTTGGCACACCAACGGGATTGCCAGATACGCCGTTTTGTGTCGGTTGGAACGCCTTTCGACTACTACGCATGTACGTGACCGTACATTGTACGTTTTTAAGGTGGTTGGAACGAACCTAAGATGTAAGAAGTAATTCATTCGTTGTACCGGGTGATTCATTAAGGGTGACGAGCTACCGTATCTCAGGAACTAATAGTCGTACGAGTTTAAAAAAAAAGCCCTTAAATGAAATCGGCCAAGAGAAATGCTGGAAATATTTTTTAAATTCATATATCCACCGCTAGGGGGCGTAATTGCTTCGATCGTATAAAAAATGCAGTTTTCTTGAAAAGTCTCGTTTAAGAAAGGAGGGTATATTGAACAAAATAAAAGACAACTACGTCATTCTGGTTCTTGCCCCCCTCGCTAGGGGGTGTGTTTTACAAGTTTAACCGTATTTTAAATTTTGCTCCGAAATCTTAAATGGAACAGTATGATTATTTTATTAGATTCGAAAAGTAGATTAAATTTGCAACAAAATATGTTTAAGCCGCATGTCGATATCTTCATTCGTTTAAACGTTATCACTTAAAGAATATTGCATTAACAAATTTATTAAAGAAACAAAATAGATAATTCATAATCGAGCATGCCATGGACAAATAAAAAATCAATTTAGCCCAAAATTAAATGCTCATCTTAGAAGGCCGTGAAAAGACTTGGAAGACAGTTTCCATGGAAACGGCGATTTTTAACAAATGGATAGTTTATTCTTTGACATTTAAATTTGTACAGAGCCCAATTAAATTTTTAAAATATGCCTTATACGAACGAGGAGGCTTTTGATATATTAGCAGTTTATTTTGAATGTTTGCAACATGACGTTATTGCCGAGAACGAATACGCATTTAGATATCCTGCACGACGTCATCATTCAAGAAATGTTTTCAAAAGATTAGCGAAACGATTGAAGGAGACCGGACATGTCCAGCCAGTCGCAGCTCCAAATAGAGTACGGAGAGCAAGAAACGAAGTTAATATAATAAATGTGTTAGCTTATATTACTGCCGACCCTCATTTAAGCATTCGAGATTTGGTAAGAGATCTAGGATTGACATATTCCTTAATTCAACGTATATTAAAAAAACATAAATTACATCCGTACCATGTAATGTTACATCAACAATTAAAGCCAGCCGATTTCGACCATCGACTGGACTTTTGTTATTGGCTATTGGGGATGGTCAACGGAAATAGAAATTTTTTATCCCAAATATTGTGGACTGACGAGGCAACTTTTTCCAGTTCAGGGAAAGTTAATAATCACAACATGCACTATTGGTCAGAAACAAATCCTCACTGGTTAAGGGAAGTTCAATTTCAAAATCGATGGAGTGTAAATGTGTGGTGCGGGATTTTGGGTGAAAGAATTATTGGGCCATATTTTTTTGATCAGCATTTAAATGGCGTGGAAGATGAGTTACCTATACTGTTAGAAGATGTTCCTTTGGAGGACAGAATGAACATGTGGTTCCAACAGGATGGATGCCCAGCCCATTATGCTCGAAACGTCCAAAATTTTTTAAATTTTCAGTTTAGGGATAAATGGATAGGTAGGAACAGCATTTTTCATTGGCCAGCGAGGTCTCCCGACCTTACGGTACTGGATTTTTATTTATGGGGTAAGCTTAAAGACCTAGTTTATAAAGATCGTCCAACAACACCTCATGATATGAAAAACAGAATTCGTGAAGCCATTAGCAACATCTCCGCCGTCGAAATTGAAGTTAGTGTATTATCCACAACTGAAAGACTTAATTTATGCGTGGCCAATAACGGTGGACACTTTGAACATATAAAACGTTAAAAAAATGTCAATATTGTAATTGTTGTTTTCTTGCTTCTCATGTTATATCATTGTTATTTATTGTTATGATTAAATTAAAATGAGAATGAAGTTTTAAATTGTTTTTTTATTTGTCCATGGCATGCTCGATTATGAATTATCTATTTTGTTTCTTTAATAAATTTGTTAATGCAATATTCTTTAAGTGATAACGTTTAAACGAATGAAGATATCGACATACGGCTTAAACATATTTTGTTGCAAATTTAGTCTACTTTTCGAATCTAATAAAATAATCATACTGTTCCATTTAAGATTTCGGAGCAAAATTTAAAATACGGTTAAACTTGTAAAACACACCCCCTAGCGAGGGGGGCAAGAACCAGAATGACGTAGTTGTCTTTTATTTTGTTCAATATACCCTCCTTTCTTAAACGAGACCTAGTTTGCTAAATTCCGTTAAGTTTAACCAAATCTATAGGCACTTTAGTAAGGAAAAGTTCACCATCCCCTCCCGCCCTTATTTTACGTTCCACAATAAAAAGTGTTAAACCAAAAAGATGGACAATTATAGAAGTATTACTGTGGTAGTATTTTTTTTTCAACTTATTTGGAAAATTTTCAAGAAAACTGCATTTTTTATACGATCGAAGCAATTACGCCCCCTAGCGGTGGATATATGACTTTAAAAAATATTTCCAGCAATTTCTCTTGGCCGATTTCATTTAAGGGCTTTTTTTTAAACTCGTACGACTATTAGTTCCTGAGATACGGTAGCTCGTCACCCTTAATGAATCACCCGGTACATTATAGTCAGAGCAGTATTAAATGGGATAACGTTTATATCCATTTTAACATAAATTATGCACCAACTATCTGCCCCATTCGGCTAAATTGAAATTTTAATTGTAAGATGTTTCGTGCCTGGGAGAACAACGAACGAATTTATCTGGCGTGGAAACGGTTCAACAAGCGAACCGGGTCATTTTCAATTTAGATGAAACATGGTTTTACAGCCACGAGATAGTAAAAAATGATTGCTTGATAATTCCCCTAAAGGTATTAGGCGTGGGTAACACTGTGTTGAATGACACTATTTTATTGACACTGGCCTGGGTGTCACAAGTGTTGAAACAGAGTTACTTCTTCACATGATACAATGACACTTTATGACACACTCTCGATGGGTGTTGCGACGTTTCATGATACAATTGTGATTGTATCAGGGCGGCGTTTCATGATACATTGTATCATGAGTCATGACGGTATTTCATAATCATAACACAACTGGCAACGGACGGAACAATCAAGCTCTGTCCTTAACATGGTAAGGGAGTTCTGTATTGAAGTGTATTTATTTATAAATCAGAACCAGACTTTTTGCATTCAGTTCACGGTTATCTAATTGAAATTAGGGTGTGAATCGCACAAAAATGAACTGTAAGGAGGGTTGCGGATTCACTTGAGACGTTCTATTTGTTTTTAGGCGTTCCGGTTTGCATAGCTATCTGTCCCCCCAAGGTAGTCATTATGCAGAGTCTTGTTTTCATAACACTGTTGCCATTTTCCATATATTTAATATTTAGACAACTAATGACACACAATACACACGTATTGTGGGTTGCCTACGGTTGAGCCAAGATTTCTTGATTTTTATATTTGTTTATGTGGGTCATGGTCGCGATCTACTATTTATCTGACTGGATCCACCACTGAAAAATACCAAGCGAAGCGCTTCACATCATGTCATGTTTCTGTTTCAGAAAACCGTTAAATCGAAACTGTGACTAATACCATGAGACACTGTGCCATATGGCGCAAATTGTAAAAAGAAGTGTCAATGTCAGTTTAGGGTGTTATGACCGTGAAACCGAAACTGCACAATTTGGCGCGATGTGCTGATACAGTGTGTTGATACAATAAGCGGCGTCAGTTTCATTGTATCGACACCAGAAAATTTAGGGTGTTACCCATGACTAAAATGTATGCTAAATGTCCCTTCTTCTAAAAGCCGTATTAGAGTAGTCAATTTTTGTCTCTTGCGCCAGCAGTGCGTTCTCGCATTGCCAGAAATGGGGCATGTGCCATTTTCATTGCCATTGCCGGTGCAAGTCTGGATAGAGATGGATTATTCTGTTATTTTAAAATGTTTATTAGTTGGTCGAAGCACCTATGAACAGCTAATGGCTATTTAAACTAACTGGTACTTAAATTAACAGTTCACATTCTTTATTAAGCATATGTACTGCTAATTCGTAGCAACTTTTTTGAACTGCCATTTGTACGTAGCAGTAGGTGCTTTAACTGCTAATCAAAACGAACAGGTTTGCCCATCTCTAATTCTGGGGGTATTTTAGGGATTTCGACACTACCAACTGCGGTTCTGACTGTTAGTCATGCGCCAGCTGATCGAGAACGGTTTACTGCGCATTAATTCGTGCAATTATAATTGCCATTGCACCGGAAATTTTTATTGCCGACTCTAAACGGCTTTAAGGGAAAAGAATAAAAAATTACATTACATTACACAAAATTACATTGTGGTTCAGAATAAGGATGGGTTTCTAATGGATTGTTCATTAGATTACCATCAAGACATGACTGCTGAAGTGAACTGGAAATGACGGACCATTAAGTTTTCATCCTTCAATCCTCAAAATTCAAATTTTTACCAGCAGTAATAACTTAAATAAGGTATGGGAAAAATATGATTTCGTAGTCACCAGGTATACTGATCCCAAAACTGCCAACAAATAGTGTTATAGTTTAAGATAATGCTAGCTACCATAAAGTTTAATTGAGGAATGTCCAACAACTTCCAGCAGTAAATCCGAAATAAAAGAATGTGTTTTTTTATATTTTGAAGTCGTATCCAAAAAAATATCTTCTAGAAAGAGGGTCTACTTTCCTACTAGGCCCTGATTTTATTTATAATTCTCTTAGCAGGTTATGTAAATAAAAGTATACAAACTTAAAATGTTGTACTTAAGTACAAGGTTGGTAACAAAAGTTTCATATATTATCTTGTACCTACTTTAACGACATATCCTATAAGATACAATAATTTAAAAAAAACGAATTACTATAGTTTCCAGGAATGAATATTCAGTATCCCAGCAATCTGCTACCGCCGGGGGGCGTATTGGCATTGTCTCCTATTACACGACGCATTTGTAGGAAAATGTATTGCCGAATCACGATTTACGCATTATTAGGCTGGACATTTTCTCCTGCGCTAGGAAAACATACGCGAATATTCAAGCGTCTGAATGGAGTAGATTATATTCAGAGACTATGCCCCATTGTGATGGACAATATCACCTGCTGTTTGGGATGCGGTGCGAAAAATCAGTCGCAACTCAACAAACAGTTGATCCACCACGTGAAGCGACTATTTTAAAATCTTTGCTCGAATTTCAGAAATTGTACTTAAAAAGCCAAATAACGACTTGACCAAAGTATTGCATATCATTAATCTTACACTAGGAGAATTAACAACTGCTACACAAGTTCAGTCATATCTTTGTAAAATGTAAATCAGGAAAAAATATTGTTACAACAGTCCAGTCCAGACCTAGATTGGCATCTGGGGCGAAGAGGATCGGTCAAATAAACCTTCGAAAAATGAATCTAAACCATTAACCAAAAAGAAGAGGCACTTATCGAACAACGTAATAGTTATTACGTACCAAGCGCGCTAAGTAGACTATAATGCCCGGAAGGCGAAAGAAACTAGTCCGAGGGCCTTTGGCCCGACGAATAGTTAACGCCTGTGGTGTATGCAATACTTTATTTTTCATCTAAACTGCTGGCCATTTGCTTTCGAGCAAGAAAAATTTCGCCTAAATTTAAAAGTTAATATTTTCTGAACCAGATATGACATCGATCTCCGGTTTTTAATGGTTGATAGATTTGTCCCTTAGGAAACAATTGCCAAAGTTGGATTATCTTAAACTGTCAGAAAATTTTATATACAGGGTGTTAAAGAGGACGATGATTTTTGCTCTAATTTCAATAGCATGTAACTTTCACAATAATATTTTTAAATTTTATCACTGTACGTCAATTGAATCACTGGTTCATAGCAAAGAAAGTAAACTGTCAAATTTTTGATATCTGCTATATTTTAAGAAATACCGATTTTTTTGAAAAACTTTGCTTTTTTTTCAACTTTTTGTTAGCTAGATCCCACTGTGCGTTGTATCGTGCAAACTTTGCAAGCGATTATTATACCTTATGAAAAGCTTGTTTATGTTCAGTAACAACAATAATTGTACCTAAATGTTGTGATGTGCAGTGGCGTACTTATAATCACTTATATGTCTATGCTTTATGAGTATCTCACAATTTTTTGTATTGGAAAGTACTCGCCCCTAGATTAGGCAAGTTTTTCCTTATTTTTTAGTTTTTCATATCACGCTACAGGTATATTATACAGTGTCTACAAAATTTTAACAAAGATAATTTTTTTTTTAATTGTTTGAAAAAATGTATTTATTAATTTCTAACTTTCTAATACATGGTTAGCTTTGTTGCTAAACGCATTAGCATGGCTGACTTGATATTGTTTTTTTTTCGTGATAATCTCAATTCAAATTAATACACTCGGATGGACGGGGTTTGGTTTGACGGCAGCTAGTGATATTTACAATTAAAATGCCTTTCAATATAAGTTTAATTTTAGGAATTTTATAGTAGCAAAAACTTGCCTGATCTAGGGGCGAGTACTTTCCAATACAAAAAAAATGTGAGATACTCATAAAGCATAGACATATAAATGATTATAAGTACGCCACTGCACATCACAACATTTAGGTACAACTGTTGTTACTGAACATAAACAAGCTTTTCATAAGGTATAATAATCGCTTGCAAAGTTTGCACGATACAACGCACAGTGGGATCTAGCTAACAAAAAGTTGAAAAAAAGCAAAGTTTTTCAAAAAAATCGGTATCTCTTAAAATATAGCAGATATCAAAAATTTGACAGATTAATTTCTTTGCTATGAACCAGTGATTCAATTGACGTACAGTGATACAATTTAAAAATATTATTGTGAAAGTTACATGCTATTGAAATTGGAGCAAAAATCATCGTCCTCTTTAACACCCTGTATATAAAATTTTCTGACAGTTTAAGACAATCCAACTTTGGCAATTGTTTCCTAAGGGATAAATCTATCATCCATTAAAAGCCGGAGATCGATGTCATATCTGGTTCAGAAAATATTAACTTTTAAATTTAGGCGAAATTTTTCTTGCTCGAAAGCAAATGGCCAGCAGTTTATTTAAAATATAAATAGTTAAATTCCTGAATTTTTTAAACTATTTTCGCCAATTTTTAGTTTTTAGTGATCTTTGATCGGTTGTCATAGAATACATTTGACGGTTGCTAAGGGTGTTTAATTTAAGCGTGTTTTACGTTTTATAAACGAAAATATGGCAATTCCACAAAATATTTTAGGAAATGCTGAAACAAACTAAGGAAAACTACTTATTACCGGCAAAGTCTAAAGTCCTGTACGACAAGGAGTATGAACATTTCTACAATGGAAAGTAAAACACCACATTACGGTGATTAATGAAACAGTGATGATGGCTTACTTTCAGGAATTGGTATGTAACCCTTTTCCTCATTGGTAATAACAATTTTTACTTTATTTTAGTCAGAAAAATACACCCCAAATAGCCTTTGGACAAAATATTCCCAGGTGAAGTCTGAACTTATAGTAAAGGAAATCATTAATATATTTGAAGATGTCAATTAATAGCATTTTTAGAGTTAAATCAAAGGGATATCTTCCTAAAAAAAGGAAAAAATTCTGGAAGGTGAACAAGTTTTAACTTTTATCAAAAATGCGCCGAATGATACTTTCCTGCTGCATAAAGTGATACTCGTAATGGCAGTTTTTGGCGGCCTAAGACGGGATGAGATGGTAAAAATGACCATTGATAATATTGAGGATAAGGAGCCCAAAGTTTTATTATAATCGAAGGAGACCAAACAGATGCCTTAAATTGGTTAGACAGTAAATTGCAGATTTTTCCTTACATACCGAAATGGTAAATGCATAGCTATGCCTGTGGGTAAAAATACACGAGAACGTGTTCCTTCAATAATAGCAAAATTTCTTTATTTAAAAAACGCCAAGGAATATACAGGACATTGCCTACGTCTGACTTCGTCCACACTTATCGAGGGTGGTGCTTCC
This sequence comes from Barypeithes pellucidus, assembly GCA_963991005.1. NCBI lineage: Eukaryota > Metazoa > Arthropoda > Insecta > Coleoptera > Curculionidae > Barypeithes > Barypeithes pellucidus. The sequence continues at coordinate 28,786,352 of OZ022562.1, forward strand.
CTTACAACCCTTAAGCTACACGGAAAGTGGAAGAGTACTAGTACAGCGGAGGGTTATATAGAGCAAAGCATCACGTCGAAAAATCAAATAGCAAAAATTATAGCTAGCTCTGTTAACGAAAAAGAAAATATGTTAATTAATGTTGAAATTACTTTTGTGAAGGGACGCTTTTAAAGAATTTTTACAGCATTCGTGATTTTACGCTGGGGGGGGGGGGGGGGGGTAGATGTTACCTTTAAAATCTTAAATGGCAAGGGGGTCACATGGTACATCATTATTTATTATTTAACTAGTTTCCAAAAATCGTACTCCAAAAATTAATTTATCCATGTAAATTTTTAGGTTATGTATTTGCCTCTGGAAAATAATTGGAAAGGGTGTCACTGGGAGTGACTACCTTCGTTTTGCTAAAAAGAAATAACCTAAAAACCATAAATATCACTGCAGGAAAGTTATAATAACTTTAACGCGATTTCTTCGAAAGTAGTACTCAAAAAAATATATTTCGCAAACAAATGAAATTATTCATGCATCTAAACATTATTTATTTTTATACATTACATAAAATATGTATGAAATCACTTTATGAACTGAAACTGCTTAAAGCGGTCGGTAATTAATTTGGCAGTTTTATTTTTAATAATTTTATTCGATTGCATTCTCGTATATTGCTAAATTGATATACGAGCATAAACCACAAGTATGGAGGGTTCAAAGAAATGATGTAGCTCCTTATTTTTTTACATTCAAAGATTTTAAAACAAGTTATAACCCACTATTGTATAAAGCTATTCGAAAACGCACCACTTCCAGGGCGCCTTAAACGAAATTTCCTATAGTACTTATGTTTGATCCTAAAAAAAGCCAGTTTTCTTGTATGATCCAACACAAGCACCATAGGAAAAACCCTTTAAGGCACTCTGGCAGTGGTGGGTGTGCGAATAAAGCGATTCACATTGGTTTTGAATCGTTGGAGGTTATATTCGTTGGGGAAAAAGACCTCGGGAAGCTCGTTCCATAAAGATGAAGTCTTCCAGATGGCAGAATTCTTAAATAATGAAGTTCGAGGAGTACTAAGTTGAACCACATATGGATGGGCGGCAGTTGCTCGTCGTGTATTTCTGTTATTCGCCGCTCTGGGCGGAATGAAGAGGGCAAGGTCAGCCGAGCACTTTCCATGGAAATAGCTGTAAAAGAGAGTCAAATCCCCAACCTGTCTTCGATATTCTAGGCTGATCAGACGAATTGCTCTCCTTTCGATAGAATCTAGTAGCCGAAGAGTATGTTTGGGTGCAGAACTCCAGATATGAGAGCAATACTCTAGTGATGGTCGATTCTGGGCTTTGTATAGTATCAAAAGTTGTTGAGGTGTGTACAATATTTTGGTGCGGAAGAGTACACCAAGTTTCTGAGAAGCTATCTTGGCGATTGCCACAACGTGATTATGCCAGGACATATTTCCTCTCAGATTGATGCCGAGCAAATTAATAGATGAAGCCAGTGGGATTGCGTGTCCGTCCATGACTATATCCGGTTCTGTAATGTTAACCTTTTTAGAGAAAACTGCTGCCTGGGTTTCCTTAGCGTTAAATTCGACTTGGTTACTGTCACCCCAAGCCAAAAAATTTTCCAGGTCTTTGTTGAGACGTGATACGTCATACTTCAAGATGTGCGTCGACAGCACAGTTTGTGCATTCAAAGAGAAAGATGAGACAAGTGTGCTATCGTCAGCAAAGCTAAATATCGGATTTTTAGTTTTCACTAGAAGGTCGTTAATGTAGAGTAAGAAGCGGGTGGGAGACAATGTGGACCCTTGAGGAACACCGGCATTGATGGTGAAGGTGTCCGAGAGAAATCCGTCAATCGCAACTTGCAAAGAACGTGTTTACGCGTGTTTATGTGAGCGAGTGGTTTACTATACCAGACTTAAATAATATGTAATATAGTATTATGTTCAAGGGTAATTATGTACAGTTCCAGATAACTCACAGTCTAATCAATATATAAGTCTGTCAATAGGCGTTTCAGCTGTGAGTTAGGTGGATTTTTTTTGGAAAGTCCCGTACGTATGCCATTGTGTATTTAGATAATGGACTCGAAATGGCAAGCTACTAAGTGGAAACAAAATATCGTAATCGACTTAATGCCGAACTTCTTTAAATCAATCCCGACATAAAGTTAGCTGTATGGAAGTAGAAAGCAGTACCATACATCTCACTTGCGGTCCCTTTTATGCACGCGTTTTCTGTTGCGCGATAAAAAATTGCGGCGTTTTCTACAGATATTGCTCTTGTGCACTTTTATGCAATGATGTCGTTCAGCCGCTCGTCCCGCATTAGGCCCCTTTTATGCACGCGTTTCTTACCGCGGCGTTCCTTGTCGTGGCGTTCCTTGTCGCGGCGTTTCCTAAATAAATACATTGGGCGCTTCTGCCCCCTTTTATGCACGCGTTTCTTGTCGCGGTATTCCGCCCATAAGAACAATGTGTTTTGAAAACGCTGCGAAAGAAACACGTGCATAAAATCGGACTAAAAGAGCATATTTAAAAAAATGTCTTTAGAAAACGCCGCGATATTTATCGCGCGACACAAAACGCAGCCGTTAATATATTATTCAGCTTATTGCTTATTAAAGCTTTTTGATTTGTTAAAAACAATAACATTCCAATAAGAATTGTTTTTAACTAAAGGTAATTAATTAGGCATGACATCCTGTCCTAGAATTAATTCTGTACTAATGTAGCTACTGGCTAGAGGACCACAACAAAATTATAAAATCAGAAGGAGTCCGTGGCCAAAAAAGTTTGAGGCACGCTGATATACGGTATAAAGAATAAAATAAGCATATTTAAACACGTATAATCATTTTTATTTTATTATAGTGAAAGATAAAATTTTAAAAAATCAATTAAAAGTTGGTAGTTTTAAATTAATAATTATTCTATGGTACAGTAATAATACATCTTTAGTTGTTATAAATGTTTAAAAAGAAAGTTTAAGATGTTTATGCAGTTCCGAAGATGACCCAGAATTTAAGTGTGGGTACGGCTACTGCACTGTTACTTTTCAAGAAAGTGTTCATTTCTTTACAGGTAGGTACCTAATCCTCTCTAATACAATAATGAATTCCATATTTTATTAATATTGGCAAAAATAGGTGCCATTATTAGTGTTGGGAAAAACCGATGATTTTAAAAATCGAGTCTTTTTTTTATGATCAAACACAAGCACTATAGGAAAAATCCTTTAGGGCACTCTAGGAGTGGTGCGTGTGCGCAAAAAGCGATTCACCTTGGTTTTGAATCGTTGGAGGTTATACTCGTTTGGGAAACACGACTTCGGGAAGGTTGTTCCATAAGGATGACGTCTTCCAGATGAAAGAATTCTTAAATAATGAAGTTCGAGGAGTACTAAGGCGAACCACAAATGGATGGGGAACAGTGGTTCGTCGTGTATTTCTGCTATTCGCCGCTGTGGGCGGAATTAAGAGGGCAAGGTCAGCCGAGCACTTTCCATGAAAATATCTGTAAAAGAGAATCAAATCCCCAACCTGTCTTCGATGTTCTAGGCTGTCGAGGCTCTTCGTCAGCTCGTGGTCTCCAATCAGACGAATGGCCCTCCTTTTGATGGAATCCAGTAGCCGAAGAGTATGTTTGGGTGCAGAGCTCCAGACATGAGAGCAGTACTCTAGTGATGGTCGAAGCTGGGCTTTGTATAGTGTCAAAAGTTGTTGAGGTGTGTACAACTTTCTGGTTAGGAAGAGTACACCAAGTTTCTGAGAAGCTATCTTGGCGATTGCCACAACACGGTTATGCCAAGACATATTTCCTCCCAGATTGACGCCCAGCAAATTAATAGATGAAGCCAGTGGGATTGCGCGTCCGTCCATGACTATATCCGGTTCTGTAATGTTAACCTTTTTAGAGAAAACTGCTGCCTGGGTTTTTTAGCGTTAAATTCGACTTGGTCACTGTCACCCCAAGCCAAAATTTCTTCCAGGTCTTTGTTGAGTACCTACCTAGTTGTTGAGTAGTAGTATAGTACCTACTTGATACTCGAGCGATTTTAATAATCGATGAATCGCTCGAGCGATTAATCACTTGAAATTTTTATGAGCAAGAAAAATGTGTTGATAAAACACCAGTGTTTATTGAGAAAGAACAGTTGATTCTGATTTTTTTAAAATTATATCCTTCAATTTTTTAAAAATTTACAATCGCCGCTGGCTAGCCAGTCCCAGTCAAAACAAAACCCATGTCGCGATGAATCCACTAAGGGATTTGGCATACTTTGTATGCGCCTTCTCGTTTATGTGCATTTAACAAAGACGTATGTTGTGTCAGCCTTATGAGCGTCAAACTCGAACGTCGCCAAACGGCACATTTCGGGAGGAGCGGCGCGACGATCGAATGTCGGGTATCAAGTGAAAGGTAACGATTTTCGATATTTCGCTTGAATTTATAACTAGGGCAGTATTTCTTATCGAGTGAAAAACTGCTCGAGCAGTTTTTTACCTCGAGCGATCACACTACCAAGCAGCACATTTCTGTCGGCGTCAATCAAAGCTCGGGTACCGAGTGAAAGGCAATAAGTAACAAGCGACGATTTGCGCTTTAATTTATAGCTCGAGCAATTTTTTTAATAATCGAGCGATGTCGGTTATTTTAATAATCGAGTACTCAAGCGTGTTTTCGCTCGAGCAATCACAACACTAGCCATTATAGTGAAATATAACAAATGGGAGACTATGGAGCCAGGTTATACAAAACCCTAGAAATAAGTAAACCTAGAATGACCACGAAGCCAAAAAAAGGGCTACCGTAATAGTTACGTGCCGTTAAAGATCAGAAAATGAAGCGGAATTATTTTACAGCCCGTGTTAAACATTATATTAACCAGAAGAATTTCTAAGACTTGGCGACGTGGTCTCGTGAAAATCGCCAACATCTAAGCATAAATGAAGCCCACAGCGTTAAATGGCAGTGAACAGTATAGGTTTATTTATTATTAAGTCAGCTTATAGATATAAGTACTCGAGTATACGTTCACAGAATTAGAATACCGTAGAATACAATCATAATAATATCCGATTATCTTCACCAACAAAAAATCAAATGAATGTACCAAACCTTGAAAGCTAACATATAAACTGCTGACCAATTGATAGGCCATTCTTAACGTTTGTTGAAAAGATTTTCATTCATAATTTTCATTACTTTGTTATCTAATTTTGTATCGAAATTTTAAATATCAAATTTATTTATTTCAAAGTCGTTTACACAGAATACAAATTAAATAAACGCACAGTTACATATGGCACCTAGGGATCAAATACCTGCATGTCAGTGGCAGCTCGTGACCTATGATAGAGGAGGTTTACAAGTATGGTGAAATTACTTTTAAAATATTATTTTTGTGGAACGACCAAACAATTACTTTCTAGGCGTTTTAAATGTAGAAAGAAAAGAAGTAATAAGAAAATGCGTTAGGTAAAACATATTTTTATTTATTTTTTAATTTTACACAAGGAAATACAACTTTTGGAAAATAAGAAAGGTTTTCTTAGTGTGTATAGTACTTAAACGTAAAGTCCGTTCTTCGGTTCTTAATTGTAGAAAATTGATCACTAACAGCCTCATTAAAGTTTGGAAATACCCTCTATAATTTTTTTTCAGTATATTTAATTTTTAAACTTTCGAATAAAATACCAAGATTTACCCTTTGTGGTCTGCGTTAAATTAATTTCGGGCACAACAGACACACAGACAACGGCGCGGCGCACACTAAAATTTTGCGCCTTTCCCATGTTAAATCACCATAGTCCCACTATCCCCCGCTGTCTCCCGCCACCTGTTACTACAGAGAAACTGCATTATGCCCCGCCTACTTAATCGCACATGCGAGCAAGTCTCGTCATAATCGTCATTAACCTCGACCGAGGCACGGTTGCCGGATCGAGAGCCTATAATATACAGTTATATATATATATGTGTGTTATATTTCTATGAAATTAAAATACGTAAATACTGGCCATATATTATTCTTTCACTTCACATACCATTAAATGCGTAAAACCTTTAGTTTATAATAAAATTATTGGGAAATAAATTTATTTTAAGAGCAAATGCGGATTAATCCTAAACCAGTTGTATTTGCCAAATTAACATTTTGCAAGATACCTTTGCGATAAATATGCCAATCTGGCTTTGCTGCAATAATGACCGAAAGAGGTGGGAAAGACTGTTTGCAGTCGTTGCGTAGGCTAGAAATGTACATTTTTCTATTTGTAGTATGTAATATCTTTGTTTAATACCTAGTAAAATTTACACCAACATTTCGAATATCGATATCAATTGATCAGCAGTTTATTGGTATAAAATTCAGAGAAAGAGACAAAAAACCAGTACATTAACATTATAAAATCAGCGAGTTAAAATGCGAATGGCATGAATCATAATGCCCGTGGGCTATTTAACGTTTAATAGGAAGTAAGAACCAGTTAGTATACTATGTACTATAAGTAATTACTAAATATAATTTATATTTACTTTCAGCTGGTATCTAAAATTTAATTAAAAGTCCTATCTTTCTACTTTTAATTAAAATCGACTACATATATATTTTCAACAGAGCATAAAAAATAAGTCTATGTGTTTGTTGTCCATCCGATGGTTCAGCGTCTAGACCTTACAAGGTTTAGAGCAGGAGTGGCCAACTTTTTCAGCAAGCGGGCCAAAATTTTTTTTTATTTTCACATTACTTAATTTACGAGTCTTAGATCCTTATTTTAAGATTAAAAGATTTAATAATATTTCAGATATATAATATTTCCTGCCGGGCCACCCACCTATTTTTTTGTTAAGAATTATGCCTAATTGCGCTTTCGCCATTTCGTTTTTTATCAATATTTCGTTTTCTTAGTTTCATCAGAAGAGTGGCCAAATACCCGTTTTAGGAGATCAATTACCAAAAGTTCCAAAGTTAAATATATCTAATTAAAAAACAACGGGAATAAGAAACGAAATTATTCCAAATTGACAAAATTTCGCTTCCATTAATTTAATAATTGAAACGTCATGGTCGTCATCGCTGCCCAGTAGGTGAGAATATGGTCAAACGCTTGCCTGATTTGATGTAAAAAAACAAGAAAAAACAATAAATTTTTTTCAAAAATTCGAGGTATTTCAAATTTCTACAATTTAAAAATATATGATATGACTCCTCTCATGATGTAATGTTCTTTTGGTGTTGGTGTTAGAGGGCGCAACGAGAATAAAATATTTTCAATATGGTGGCACTTCCGGTTATACCGGAAGTCGGTGTCAATTTGCTTAATTTAAACGGAACACCCTATACATATTACTACATTTTTGGATTCTACACAAGATTCTAGGCAGATTTCATATAATATCATGTCTTATACCTATGTCTAAGCAGGTTTCATGATGTATTTAAGGTTTTATGTATAAAATGACATTTGCAGAACTTAAATGAATTAATTTTTCCTATTAGGAAGTCTTCATTATTTAATTTGAGTTCTTGTTGAAAAAGACCTGCTTTAATAGATTTTTTTAATATTTTTAAACTAACCAACAAGTATTACTGATCAATACTACATTATTTAGTATTAATAGGTAAATATACATCAGTAATGTTTCCTATATAGATGTACCATTTTTCTAGGTGCTTCTCTCCTCGTAACGTATATTTCTCCATTACTGGGCATTTCCTAATACTGACTATTAATAAATATTACTGGGTATTTCTAAGTAATACCTGATGAACGACTGAGTATTTCATTTCAATTAGCGACAACCGCTTCTATCAGTCTCATTCTTGTAAACTTTCAGATACTACCTATAAGGATCAGTGTGCAAAACCATTCAGTAGGTGTACACCTTAGTTTACACACTTACAGGATTATTAGCATTATTATTCTGTATATTTAGTACTCGTTTCAATATTAATAAGTATCATTGCATCATGGAATTGAGAGAGTTACCCACCTCATGGGGTATACCTAACTATTAAAACCTATGGTAGTAAAACCTGCTCAGAAAGCTCGGATACCTACTTTTTATTTACTTCTTACTATGTAAAACCTCGTATAGAAACAATACTTTTGCTCCTTGCTTTTAGGTTTTCATAGTGTGTGATGATGGAAAGTTACCCAAAAACTTGCCCTTAATTTAAGTAATAACTAAATACATTTCACTCGCTATTGCAAGTTCATTTACACTGCCAAAACTGCATTACCAATTATTTAACTTATATGTACTCTTATACATGAGTAGGATATGTTATAACTATTTATTTTTCTTATATTCTCAAAGCCTGTGGGGGTATTCGTCGAATATAATGTATATTTTACGAAGCATAAACTTTCATTTTAAAAATCAACTGAAATTCAATGCAAATACGTGGGTACGCTTAATATGTTATTTTATGATGACCTACTTTATACGATTTTTATAGCTGTGAGAGAACATTCATATTATATTAATGAAACCTGCTAATATTTAATACGAGTATAAAAACCTACCTTGAGAAACGTTTTTTACAAAATCCTGTTTGTTTACTGTCGCTTACACCGACACCCCCGCACACAAAAAACACTTTTCAAGTCCTAAAAGAATTTGTTAAAGTTTGTATGCAGAGGTTCTCACAAAAACTAATTCATCTTCCTGTGCAAATAATTGTAACAGAACTTTCAAGAAATATTGGGAAAAAAACGAAAAACTAGACGTGAAAACCGATTGGATCAAGCACAACCTGTGCAACCCTTTCACAAAACCAACAAAATCGAACTGTCACCAAAAAGTGCTGTCACCGCCCAGCTGATTAGTTGACGATGTGTGACTAACTTCACTTCTGATCATATTTGCAATCCACGTGGATTCCCATATCTTCTTGATTTTCATTGGTCCATTTTAAATTAATTTTGAGTAGAAATAATGTGAGGCCAATAATATTTATATCCGCAGAAATCTTAACCGAAAAGGTATCGATTGCAGTCGAGGATTGTCGAGCAGTAGTGGTTAATGTGAAGTTAGCCGCAAATGAGAAGAGGATTAAATTTAGGTTGTTGAAATCATTGATCTGTAATTATATTGCTCTCTCGTATTATCTTTATAGAAAAGAAAAGAATACCAATAGACGCACGAAGATCTTAAAATGAAAACTACGACAGGTCATAAGACGACAGAAAATACTAAATAGAAAATAGAACACGCTTGTTTTGTGTGTCAAAAATGGCGGACGAAAATTTGCCTGCCGGATGGGAAAAACGTTTAAGCCGGTCGACCGGTAAGCTTCTCTAAATATTTCAACGAAGGTCTGATCACTGCATGTTCGAAACTTTATAGAAACGTTATCAAATGTCTCGGTCCATTCGCTAAATCTAAGAAATTTCCATGCCTTATCCAGTTAGCTGTAGATGTTTAAATTGTTCTTGTGGTGTTATTCATACTTTAGGCATATCGATATATATATATTAAAATTTTGGAATACCAGCAATTGTTAATTTGGATTATTTTATAATATTTAATGTACAATATGAAGAAAGGGACGCCTGAAACTGGTTTTCCGTCAAACAAATGGAGCCAATAATACAAGCTAAAGATCTTGGACCTGTCGTTTCTGTTTTGGCTCTATGAAACCACTGATTTTTTTCAGGAGGGATCTTGTTTCAGCAGACAAACTGAACAGCCTAAAAGGTCGGAGCACTCTCTAGACTAAGGCGACTTCAAGAATTAGATCTCCTGAGGGATTGTGAAGTTCGTATAGTACAAATAAACAAATTGTTTAGCTAAAAAAATCATATTAAAGCTACATTTGAACGCCAGGAAGGCTGTAAATTTTCTACCTTCTATAAATAAATATAGTTAACATTAACTATTTTACCATAATATTTACTAACTAATATTCAAACTGTTAATGTTGGCGTAAACCTAATATTGTTAATGAGTTAACATAGTCCTAAAGCAAGTTTCAGTTTAGGGCACAACAAGTTTGCGGCCTTAACCAGGACTAAATCCCAGGTGGTGGCCCTTATTTATGCATGCGCGTGAACATAAGTATATTTCAGAAGGCCTTTCAAAATTTTGGGTTTGTCATTGAATAAATCTGCTGTCCCGTTTCAGCTATAGTATTTATCCCTTCGATCAGATAATATTGTTCTGATAAATAATATAATTAAGAAGTCATGATGTGTCTTGAATTGTGTTAGGATTTCCCACATTTCCTAATAAAAAAAGTATGGTATGCTATGTATGGGTAATATGGTGTTAGGCCTGTCTCCAAATGATTGATGTACTTGGTCAATATTTATTATTGGCATATACTTGCCATGTTGTATGAAATGGTTTACTTGTACAATAATTGACAATATTGGCCAAGTACACCAGTCTCGACCCGACTTTTAAAAAGCATTGTAGTGAGAAACTTTTCCTGGCACACAGCAGGCATTTGGGTGCTCATGCTTGACAGCTTTTTTTTGCTTTGCTAGGGCAGCATTATTACCTGAACATATACACAAAGGAGTCTCAGTGGGATGTTCCAGACAAGCCTGCCGAGCCTGTGCAATCTTCTGGACCAGATCAGGTCCAGTGCTCACATTTACTAGTTAAACACAAAGATTCGAGGCGTCCATCTTCTTGGAGAGAGGATAATATTACTCGTACAAAAGATGAGGCCCTGGATTTGGTGAAATGTAAGTATAAATCATCTTCGAGTAGGTAGGTATTACTTTGTTACAGTGCGTAGTAAGTATTTTTAAAGTTCACTACTGATAATAATATTATTATACCAATATAAATATTGTTACATGGGTATCCTATATGCAAATTTTGGTGATAATTAGTATCAGTTAACTTCTGCCAATAAATATCAGTATACAGGGTGTTATGGAAATAACTATTATATTTAAATTATATTAAATTTAGGGTGACTCCCTGGGTGTCTTAGAACTTATTTTATTTAAATGGGTGACTCCCTGGGTGTCTTAGAGAACGTCAACATACTTTTTTTTTAACCAAATATCTAAAAAGGTAAAAACTCTTTTTGCCTACATGCTGTCGCGCTGCTTCATCTGGTTTCAGTTAGCAACAATGTAGGTCACTAGAGTAAACTACAGTGATGCTAGATCACACCGCGTGTCTCGTCCTTTCTTGGATGACCGCCGCTCACGTATTGATATGTTTAACCTTCAGTATCATTGCTTCAGTCTCTGTGTTGAAAAGACGTTGCCGAGGGTTCAACGTGCTTGATGTATACGAATTTTAAACGTTTTGTTAGTTGTAGCATTACCCAATCTTTTTTCTGTTGCGAAATAATTCATAATAATAAATGTTGTCATGCGATTTCAAATTTGAGTGATATTATCTACTGTTGGTTCTGTTGCAAAGCATACTTTTGTGTTTTATTTTTTTATAGAATTTAATTATAAAACGGATTAATAAGACAGAATGCACCTTAAAATTGTAGTGTTTTTTTTAAAGTTTTTAAAAGAAGTGAAAACGCGGGCCAAATACGTCTTGTTGTCAAGAACTGAACACGTGCGTTTTCAATTATGAGTTTCAATATGACAACACCGCCTATAATGCGCTGACCTCTTTTGAGACTATCTCAATAAGTTATGGATTGCGAACGTCGCCAGTAGCGTCAGCACGTAAATTTTCAGATTTCAGTGTATATTTCGCTTAATAATTCAAAGCGCCATTTATCGTTATTTATTTTCATCTCAGGATTTGCCGGTTTAAATATAATAAATCATTTCCATAACACCCTGTATTTAAGATTAACTACTTTATTAATTTGTAAGTGAAACCCATTTTTAAGAACCTCCAGCAGCTTTGGGTATAATTATCTAATAATTGTGAACTATTTTGTTCTTTTGGTTTAAAAAATACAGATATTTTTTCTTACTATTATCGCGAAGTACTAATACTAGTTCGATAATACTTTTTTTGTCAATAAAGAATGTTTCCCATTCACTATTTGACAATATCCTAAACTCAACTAAAACGCATTTTGGACATTTCTAATTACTTTGAATGAAATTAACCTAACTTATGTATTGTTTTTTTTTTAAATCCATCTAAAAAATAAAAAGTTTATGCTTGTCAGGTGGTATTAATATCAAATACCAATATGGAAAATTATTATTTCCAGACCACCCGATGATCCTTATACAATAAGGATTGGTAAGAATTGGTATTTGATATTAATACCACCTGACAAGCACAGACTTTTTATTTTTAAATGGATTTTTTTTAAATTTGATTTAATCAAATAACGTCTGTTCAGATTGTGTGGGACTACTAAGCGCTGCGCGCTGTATTTTGTCGACTACCGTCGATAGTACGGCGTTAAGTTAAAGTCCTCTCTGATGATTGGTATGTACACCTACCCTGTACTGACGAGAACAAATAAGTTCGAAATGTGTCTACAGGTGGTTGCATCCTATCAATGGAGAGGGTTTGTTCGGGTTTGTTCGTAGTCGTAAAAATGAGAAGCAAAACGACTGAAATTAAAATTGAATTTAGTAGGTTTTCCCTTTCAAAATTATCATTAGAATAATTTTTTTTTTCTTTTAGTAATTTGCTAAACAAAGCTCTTTAACCGCCTACCGTTTTCTATTTGTGTTTAATTTGACCTTTTTTCTTAGTATTTTGTTTAAAAAAATCTATTTTATGTGGTACCGTGCACCGTCTACCGTAATCTACCGTTTTTTAAATGTCGAATCTACCGTCTTTGTCATTTTCGATCTAGAAGCACTGCATTCAATCTGAAATAGCATTTTAAAGTGCTACTGTGGTGACAAAAATACGCCCTTATTGTATAAGGATCATTGGGTGGTCTGGAAATAATAGTTTTCCATATTGGCATTTGTTTTTTTTTTAATTGAGTTGCAATTTAATATTTATAAATCCTCTCCTTGGTTGGTTAAAGGCGAGGGTCGGGTTTATTCGGCTTGTTGTGTACTCCGATCTTGTTAGAAGATGTTTGTTCCTTCTATGAGGTCCAGTAACCTTTTACCACGCTTGTCATGTGGGAGGTTATCAACACATTGTATGTTCCCGAAGATCTTTCGTCTTCTACGAGACAGCGCTATGCAGCGGAATATTATGTGTGAGGCGGTTTTATCCCCTTCGCCGCAGAGTCTGCATTCAATGGATCCGTCGTTTATACCTATCCGATCCGTTGAAGGTGTTTTCGCAGGTGGCAATGGCCTGTTAGCAGACCCATCACCTGTTTCAGCTGGGGCCGCATCAGGGTTAGCATCCCATTTGATAGTGTTTTAGTTGTTGATTTTCCAATTACGGCCCGTGCGTGTGCGACCAGGTAACCCATCGAGATAGGTGTTGTTTTTTCGACCATCTATCTAATGTTGATTTTGTTGCCCGTTTTGAAATCCCAAAGGCCGGTTCGGGGCGCCTGAGACTTTGAGCGTATCCGGCTCTCGCTAATTCATCCGCTTTCTCATTACCTAATGTCCCAGAGTGACCAGGGACCCATAAGAGTTCCACCTTGTTCCCCCTGGCCGCCAGTTCTTTTAGGTTGGTATGGCACTCCAGTGTAAGTTTTGAAGTAAACCGATTGGAGTTCAGAGCCTTAAGAGCAGCTTGGCTGTCCGACAGGATGTATATCTTTTGGTTGTGTTGTGGTAGCCCTTTTCAAGATTTTGTAGTACGCATGCTTGTATGGCATGAACTTCCGCTTGATATACTACTAATCTTCTCCTTAACTTCAACCCACTTTCGGTCTACTGGTGTCTCTCCTACCAATACAAGCCAGACAGCAAAAAAAATTATCTGAACATAATATGTTGCACCACAAAAACTGTCAAATAAACCACTGTCAAAGTGGATCGGTTGTCCATTCTAATGGCCGATATTTGAATGTTACATTAAGTTAGACCTCAGCTAAGGTAGCCTTAAGCGTTATGGTAAACTTTAAAAAAATATATGTTTTAAATTAATTTGAAGGTCAGTTGACGCGTTAAGTGGAAGATTACCATGTTGTTAAAGATCTATTCCTTTAGATGAGAGTTAAAAAGAACTTAATATACTGTTAAACTTGTGTTAAGGATGACTTATATCATTATTTACTTTAGGGTGACTTTGAAATATCAGCCCTAGAAGTATTTAGTAAAACAGCTCACAATATCTAATTTTATAATTCGCTGATATTATCTGTGTTTTTTTTTAGCTTATCGTGAACAGATCGCTCAAGGCAAAGCCTCATTTGCTGAATTGGCCTCAAAATACTCGGATTGTTCATCCGCCAAACGAGGGGGTGACTTGGGTCCCTTTGGCAGAGGGGCCATGCAGAAACCATTTGAGGAGGCAGCATTTAATTTGAAAGTAGGAGAACTCTCTGATCCGGTTTTTACCGATTCTGGGGTTCACATAATTTTACGCACTGTTTAAACAACATAAAGTTTAGAGATGTTGTGTTGCTCTGATAAGGGCTATAGTAATAATGCTTAATTAAAAGTCAGAAAAATATTTCATCCACTTGGCATGATTACTTAATAAAAATAAGCAATATAGGTCTTATTGTAATTAGTGTCAAATCAATTTTAATATAGGGACTACCTCAAACCTCTAGAAAATATGACCGAATAGTTACTAAATAACATTGAATTCCCTAAAATTTTGTTTCTGTTTGCAACAATGATTTAAATCTAACCGCCGACTAGTTTGATGTCGCGTTTAGAAGGAAACGGCGAGCCAAATGGGAGAGGGTTTGTGGATTGTGGCTGAAAAAAAAATGGTATTGCCTCAACATGAGATATTTAAACCATCTATGGCGATAACCAGATTTGCCGCGGAAGAAATCGGTAATGAATTGAAATCAAAAAGTAGACGCATTGCATAGTAAGTTAGCGAGTCGGAGGAAGTAGCAACACAGTTGGCAGGGCTGAGGAAAATTCCCCAGATCTGGCGATTTTTGGTTTTGTTGTGAATTTGAGGAAAGCTTCTTAAAAAACACATATTCTGGAAATTTTTACATAATTTTTAATACTTTGTAGCGTCAACTCGAGAGAATTAGTTTTGAAAACATGTATGCTTATCCATAGATGTCCAAATTCATTAATTTTCACTTTACATGACCTACCACACAGTAGCACATGTGTTGAGAGAATTTTCAGTGCAGTTAATTTAAATAATACTGTTTATAAACATTTATTTTCGCCCTTTTTTATATACGAATAAAAATATTCTATAAATGAAAGTTGAAGGTAGAGTAGAGAGAGAATCATTTTATTTTTAAAAATGTAAATGGAACTAAATACGTATTAAGAGCATGTAGCAAATTACATTTACTACGATAGTAAATTACGTATTAAATGTTACATTAACTGCTTTTACAACCCTGGTTAGGACATCTTAAAATTGACAATTTACTGTCGAGAACCTACCAAAAATTGAGGGAGTTCAATGTTGTCACGTAATTATGGATCGCTATGGGGATTTCCCGCTAGACGGTCATATACAAAATGCATCATTAGTCCGTTTCTCTTTAAGATGTTCTTGGACTAAGATAGTCCTTATTACATCAACAACAACACAATTTTTTTTGCTGTCAAGTGTACATTTCATTAATTTATTCTTAATAGACTTTATATAACATTTTTTTTTTGGAGTAAATTGTCACCTTTATCAATCATATTTTATCAGAAATGAATTGTTAAAGAAATTTTATTTTGTTAACCATCAGTATCGCTACCTTTACTTATTAAGAAAAAGTTCTTCCTGATTAGACTATTTGAGTGATATGTTTTATTAAAATTCATTTAATAGACATCAGGGTTTTTTATTTAGAAGTTCTTTTAGTAGAGGCAAAAACGTTTGTGTAATTAAAAACTGCTCGGATATGCGTCGGCGTCAAGCGAAGCTCGGGTATCGAGTAGGTAATAAGTAACAAGCGACGATTTTCGCTTGAATTTATAACTCGAGCAGTTTTTTAATAATCGAGCGATGTCGGTTATTTGAACAAAACTCATAACGACGACAGCGCAAAATTTTTTTCATCACAACGAATTGTAAACGCGAACAAATACAGGGTGTTATGGAAATGACATATTATATTTAAATGGGTGACTCCTTGGGTGTCCTAGAGATGCGCTACATATTTTATTTTTTTTAAATCGACCCATTTAAAAGTGGGGTAACAAACACTCTTACTCACAGGTCAGTCCGCGCTACTGTACAACATTTCATCCAGACCCAATGACAATGTTGCTAAACTTAATGTAAAACTGAAATTGCATATAAAATTATAAAAATAAATTAT
The DNA here is from genome assembly GCA_963991005.1 of Barypeithes pellucidus. Lineage (NCBI taxonomy): Eukaryota > Metazoa > Arthropoda > Insecta > Coleoptera > Curculionidae > Barypeithes > Barypeithes pellucidus. The sequence continues at coordinate 28,802,653 of OZ022562.1, forward strand.
TTATCTACCTACTTGTATTTATCTTTATACCTAAAGAGCGAGGAAATCCAGGCACAAACACAATCAGTTTTTTTTCATGGAAAATACTTTATGTACACACAGTAATAGTGAAACGGAACCGATAGTTAGCTTTTGAAAATACAATAATACAGATTATTAGATTTTATTACACGCGACGAAATTTGACGTCCAGAAGAAACACGTCAATAAAAACAATAATCAAAGATTATTTATGGCAAGATACACGCGTAAACCGAAAAAACAGAGCGGATTGCTGATAGTGTGTTGGTGATCGACAAGACACAACGTATCCGGCCGATGGTTGGTCTTCAACTAACAGCCCGCAAGCGTGCGGCGCTATATGAAACTGCACTCCGTTCAGCCGATGTAAGCCGTCAAGAGGTCATTAACATTTGACCTAGTGACGTACGTGCCTATTTCAAACTTGTTTAATTGTTCTAAACTTCAATTAATTGTACAAAAGCGTACAGGTCACTTTTACCGCTGAATGAATTGAAAGCGCGATTTATGGGTATTTTTCTTCAATTTGTCTTTACCTCAGGAATTGCCGGTTTAAATATAATACGTCATTTCCATAACACCCTGTATGTGGTCAGTTTTGAAGACGTCTTATTAAAAACAATTCGATTAAAAATATCCAATAAAAAATATAGTACAAAATGTATGTTTTGCAACAAAACCAATTATAATAGTAATATCATAAATTTGAAACCATATCAAAACATTTATTATTATAAATTATTTCACAAAAAGGCGGTAATGCTACACTGGTAAATTAAAAACCCTTATGTGTTAAGCCAGAAATACTTGATTTAACCTTTAAAATTCATATATAAACACATGGGAACTCGAGAGATAGCCGGCCCGCGTCACATACTATATAAAAGAGATCGTGCGTTTGCAATACGGACGAGGCTTTTGAGCAACGATTTCCATCGAAGCACGCGTTTTGATATGGCATCACTGGTTAGTCTACTGACCTACATGCATGTGTTAACTGAAAACAGATGTGTATGACGTTGCACGGGTATTAAGGAACAAACTCGAACGACACAAACAATTACCTACACCGAACCGCTGCGCTAGCTGGCAGTAGGTAGTTCTCTTTACATACGAGTTCCTTGGCCAAATTGCCATCAAGAATTGACCAGAGACTTTAGGGCACCGAGTATTAAATGAAGCAAGATCTTTCTTGAAAATAAGCCGCACGTCATTGTCAACGACGTGTTTATAAATCAATTAAGACTGGACTTAGTACCGAACTTGAGGAACTCGCATGCATGAGTTTTAGTAATGAGGTTGGTGATTTCCATGATTCAATGACACAAGGTAAGAATCTATAACCGTTCCAGTTTCATCTTGCACACGCAGTGACGTAACAGAGAGAGTCAGTTTTAAATTTTTTATTTAGATTAATATTGGCTGTTATCGTAAAAAGTTTTACGCATTTAATAGTATGGGAAATGAAAGAATAATATCATGGTATGTAGGTATCTTAATTTCATTAAAATATAACACACATTACAGCTAAAATAAGACAAAATTTTGGCAACTTTTAAAACATACATTGAAAAAATACGGGAAGCGGTCGAGCTGCTCGTCGCCGCTTGGTGACGTGATGGGGAGAGTTAAGCCACGCATCTCCTCTCCGTGGTATCTTACCTTGTTCATTGTATCATGGGTGATTCCCACCATGAAAGAACCATCTATAACCAGGGTTGCCAATCTGGGTAATTCCTCAAAATGTGGGGAATTTGGTTGAATGTGGGGTTTCTTTGAGGAATTGTTGTTTGTGGGGAATTTTAGTGAACCTGAGATTTCCCGATTTCATATTTGACGGTCACCGCTGATATGCAGTTTTAGTTATTGGAGAATCAGGCTTTCATTTCGTTGTTTCGTTTTTTCCAAATTTAAAAATAATTATCTCTTTGCTACTTATATTGCAATGTTCGAACGCATCAATAGAAAGGCTTTTTAGCAACTTAAATGATATAAAAACCGAAACTCCTACAAATTTAGATAATTCTAAAAGCTCTTTTACACACTAAAGAAGGGATTAAACTAAATGGAGGCGTCGTGTTTTTTGAATCGGATAAAGAAATTTTGAAAACAAATATTTGGGGAAAAAATGATAGGTGTATTAATCAGAATCCGGTTAATTATTATTTATTAATTTAATATTATTAAAATAACCATGTTTTGTATTACAAATAAACATATTATTAAACTATAAAGTTAGTAATTACGTTATAAAGATGAATAAATAAACACAAAATAAATAATTTTTGTTTATAATAAATTCCTATTCCCCAAAATTCAAAATACTATATAAAGCTGAATAAATTGTAGTGTGGGGTATTGTGGGTAATTGCGAATCTTGTTGCGAGTATTTCTTCCGAGAATCATTGGCAACCCTGTCTATAACTGACATAATGTATCGGCAAACGCGTCTCTACTCGTAAACAACTAGGGATGGTTGCAACAGGGCTTTTAAATAACAGGTGCAACCTGTTTCGGTTTTAAAAAATACCTGTTTCAAGAAACCAGTTTCAGTTCCAAACGGTTTCAAAATTTCCGCTGTTCTTCTGTTACATCGCAATGCTGCGGCACGCGGGTCGGTTTGGCTGCTGGTGCCGGAAAAGTAGCCCAGATTGGAACTTTTTCGTTCGTTTTAAGATATTTACGTATTATTATATTCTGTTTAGATATTTATTGTTATTACATAGGTATCAATGTTTTGGTATTCTTTTAAACTTAAACCAACCAAATTTGGAGAAATTTAAGTTCCTACTTGTTGGATTTTGGTTTTCTATATGTTCTTTACTTAATAGTTTTTTTAGCAGGTACCTATTAGTATGTGTGTTGTGTTGTTTAGATGATAACTCACATATACTTTACCTTTGTACATTGCCAAAGGGTTTTATTTACTATATTATTATTTTCTTGTTATAAAAAGTTTTTGTGATAAATATTTAGTTTTAATTTTTACCAACATTTCTGAAAAATATTAAACATTGACAACATTGCACAAACCCTACACGAGGCGACGAATCGTCACGATCAGCCAATCCATCAGCCTTTTGCAACATAGAGTGCGCGAGCATTCGAAACCGTTTGTTCGAAACCGCTTCATCGGAGACTCGGAATCCGAAACAGTTTTACCGAAACAGTTTCATCGAAACAAGTTGTTTCGGCCGCCTCGGAGAAGCAGGCCGCTCCAGCGAAGAGCGAAACAGATAGTTATAGTGGAACCGGAAAACCTATCGATTTATACCTGTTTCGACCGGTTCCACATCAAAACCTGTTTCGAAAAGAACCGATACGGTTCAAAGCGTCATCCCTATAAACAACTCTCGTCAAGTTAAAGTCAGAATCCAAGTACTACCACCGAACTGGTAGTGATCCAAGCTTACGCAAATCTACCAAATGCGTCATGTTAATGGGGCGTGGTTCGTTTCATATCAAAGCCAAAAATATTGCCAAATCGCTTTAGGGAGGCTTGATGGTTTCGTTTGATGCTGGAATTCATAGTTTGGTCTAAAACGAACTCGACCAAACTCTGAATTTCTCTAATTTTAAGATGGACAGTATTTGAAAGGAATACTCGCTAAACCGGCGGCAGAAATGACGTGTGATTGACAGTGACAACTGACAAAGTATAATGACAGTTAGAAAATGGAACGTGAGGACTTAACCCTTCGCGAATTTCTTTTAAAATGTTAATATTAGTGTATTTTATGCTGTTAAAATGAAATTAAATCGCTTTTAACAATAGGGGATTTGCATTCACAGTGCAATGGATATTTCTGAAGCGGTAAGTCATAATTTTTTTTGATTTAATATTAATTATACAAGTTGCTCCTCTTATGCTCTATTTAGGCACATTTTTTATTTTTAGTATATTTTCTGACTTATATAACTAATTGTAATTAAGTTATACATGGATTTCTTTAGGTCTGTATCGTTACTAATCACTTTAAAAATAAGGTGTTGTTAATGGTTCTCCAAGTGCTTAAACCACAACAATAAGGCACATAATTAATTTAATAGTCTATATTTAGTAAAAGGTTGGAAATAAATATTTTTACTTCTATATTTTATGGGCAAATGCATTATATGTGACGGTTTGAAAGTAATATATTTTGGGTATACCTTGAAAGTCCATATCCAGTTCATATTTTGGATAAACTAGACCGACTAACAATGCAATAGTCTGTTTTACTGAAACCCATTTAATTTAAATTGTACTCAGCATTTTTAATACACTTCCCGATACATCCCTCTAATATTGTCATAAAATTATTGTAATTGGGTTTCTAGTGGATTTTCAAAGCCCTTATAATATCCCCTGGAAGAAATCAACATGCTCCTGAAAATTTCTGACCACAAGAAATTTTTTAGATGATAAAAGTAGCAGCAAAAAAGTATCTATCTTTTAAAAGTGGAAAATTAACAGCAGCAAATTTTGACTCTTAATTTTTAAATTTGCTTATACTTCTGATGGTACCTGGCCAGAGATTGGCTGGGTACGCTGTAAAATTGCCTGGTGCCAATCAATACCAGATATCAGTTGTCACTTATGTGTATTTATTATATTATAGCAGGAAGGAATCATTTTGAAATCACCCTGTATAAAAAGTGTCTAGTATTTTTATGAAATAAAAGGACTCCCAAATTTTTAAATCCTTAACTGGGTTAGTTTCAAACTAAAGTCAAATTACTAATTTTTTTTTATAAAAAATTCCTTTAAAGAATTTTATCTTGGAAAAGGAGGAGGTATAGGACACAAAAGGTACTTGGATTTTTACATGGATTCGAAAATTGCTAAAATATGGCCTTCTTTTTATAATAAAAATGTGAAGACTAACTTCTGGTATTACTAGAAGAGAAGTGATAGATATGTCAAAACATCTTCAATTAAAAAGATCAGCTTGTTTGATAGAGAGTATAAATATTTCAAACTAATATATTTTTCAGATCTTCTAATGACCACTCACTGTAAATGACCTGTTCTTCTATGTATAGTGTCTATTTTCTTCTATAGTGCTCCAATAGAAATGTAATGTTTTATGTACTTTGCTTAACTTTCCTAGGTTAAAACTGTTGAAATGGGGTTTATTCATTTAAAATTAGAAATATTGATGATAAGGACTTCATAGAAAAAATACTTCAACTTATGTGTATGGTGTAGGTAGCTAGCTATGTAGGATTGTGCACACTTTTAACCTTGTTCTATTCCTGTATTGGTTTTATTGAATAGAATTTTTATTTATGACACAGAATGTTTATTGGCAGAAAATACTACATTTTATAAGCCAATTTTCATTTCTAATGTTGATTAAGTGAAAACTCCAAGAAGGAATCTGGGAATAAAATTAATAATATTTATAATAACAGTAACATGCAGAAATAATAGACAGTTTGCGAACACGCCAATAACTCAAATTATCCAGAAATTACTATTTAAATTCAAAATAATCTTTATTTCCAGAAGGACACAACATTTTTCACTGATAAGGCAACTATAACCACAGTAATCCACTAAAAAATAATATTATTATAAACAATTTATAAATTAAAGAATAGCAAAAACTACCAGATAAATTGCACTCTCATCCAGACATTCATAAATAATTTATCAATTTCTTTAGGGAACTTTTTGAAATTATTAATATACTTTTTCTTAGCCGGGATAGGATATATAGCTTTGAAAATTTAAGAATTATGAATGTGAACCTTATGGTATTTTCAGAGGATTATTATGACTTGTCCTCATATTATACACGCCATCAACCATTACAGGTACTAGACAAACACGAAAAAAACATGGAATGTTAATAATTTTTGTCTGCATGAGTCTCTATAACCCAATCTAAACAAAACAGATTTTGTGCCTACAATAAACAACGAATTAAATAAATGTAAACTACTTACACCCAAGAAGGGAATATCATATCTAATGATTCTATTAAAGCATAATATATCATTTTAACAGCTGACAATTCGAATTCTCTAGCTATAGCTTCAGCATTTGATGACTATCAAAATTAAATGTTGTTGTCAAATCACAGAAAATTGCCACAACCACATCTCTTTCATTAAGCTTAATATACAAATGCTCCAAAAACGTGTAAATCACTTACCGCGTAATCTGTACATTTCTCAGCCATTACTTAAAATTCTTTATTTATATTTTTTAAGTATGTTGATCGTTTAGAAATTACATTGACTGTGTCATGATTGTATCATCAGCAAAAACCGTGATGTGACCTTTAATATTAATTGAAGCTACATCATAAATAATATTTGGCCAAGAACTGATCCCTGAGGTACAGAACTGTTAACTATCAACATTTGTGAAGATTCTTTGAGGTCGTTCGGGTTAAAATAGTTTGTTTTATAATCCCACGTTGAGGCCTATTTCTTTTAATATAATTTCGTATACCGAGATCCACAAATTCTTTGTTATTTAAAATTTGATGATCCATGGTAATTTACCGAACAAAAAAATATGTGTACGATTTTCTCATAATAAAATTTCGGATCTTTATTTAAACTTTTTTCCCTTTCAGTTTGGTTTAGAGTTTTTGGACCTTAGTGGGGTCGATGAATATGAAAAGAACAGAGTATTGGCTTCATTGCATCTCTCAAAGCCAAACAGGAAGTTTCCTTGGTTCATTGGTGAGGAAAGAAGCACTGTTGCTGGTAAGAAGAAATACTTCCTAAGAAAATTATTTCTAACCTATTCGGCGGCTATATATTTTTTAATGTGTTTTTGTGTATGTACATTATGAACAGGGTTGTGTTAAAGTAGTTAATGTAACATTTGCTATGTAATTTACTATGTATTTGCATCAAACCGTAAAGCAAAAAGCAACAGAAGAACAATAACCAAAAACTACTATTTTCTACTTTTCCACTCGAATTTCCAACTTTTAACATCAAATTTATAATGATAAAGTTGAGGTTATGTTGTGTTTTTGACACTTTCATCCAATCGTTGGCGACGTAGAAAATGTAACAATCAATTTTTCTGCAACATTAACAACCCTGATTGGGAGTACCTCGGGTGTGCCAATCTGGGATACCAAAATACCGGGATCTCGAAAATCCCAGGATTAAGCCCTCAAATCCCGGGATAAATTATAGTATAAAAGACTTCTTTAAAAAAGAACTTTGTTTCTTAAATATTTAATAAATTAGTAAATTATATTTTATTAAAAAATCCTTATCTTGGCAACATGTTGCGATAGCCCCTAATACAAAAATAATATTTACAAAATAATGTAATTTTTTAGCGCCGATTTTTAGAGATTCTAAAAAAGAGAATTAATTAACATCGAATCAATTTTCCCAGGCTCCCGGGAAAAAAATGTCAGTGTGAAGGATGTAATTGCATATTAGAGCATATTTTTTCATACCGAACCACTTTTCACTTTTAACCTCGAAAATTACAGTTTTCGATATTGTCACAAATAAAAGTACTTTACTCTTGAGCCAAATTTATACTTTTTGGCAAACCTCGGAGACACACTATTTTATACACTTTATGATCTCGTCGACAAACATTTTTATGGTTTGAGTGTAGAAAAAGAACAGATTTTTTATTAAATTATTTTTTTAGAAACCTTTGATATGTTTTTTTTTTTTCATTTTGTTTATAATAGGTAAAATTTGTATTTAGTGTATTTGATTGGTTGGTTAAAGGCTGGGGTCGGGTGTGTGCTCGCAACGTCTATCAATGAAGTTAAGTGTATTTTTATTAAACACAAATAAACTAACCTTTCATGTTCATTTTTTTGTGATTAGTTCCGGTTTATATCCCTGGATTGAAACAATGCTTCGGAACTAACAGTGTCCCATTTTCGACACTTTTATAGGGTATCTTCGTAATTGTTAGTGCTATCAAAAAAGTAATGTAGGTGGCATGTGCTCTTTTTGGGTCAAACTTAAAATGGTAAAATCAAAATTTGAAAAATCAAAAAATTGACAATTTCAAAACTACCCTATATTTTCTTAGTTAAAAGAGATAGATAAAAATGTTTTGTACATAAGTTTCTTTCTATTGATTGTTGAATAATCTGCCGTTTTCAAAATAAGTATACGGGGTCAGGTAAAAAAGTGATCGGACCTAATCTAATTTTTTTAAATGGAACACCCTGTGTATTTCAATCTAAAAAGATACTATTTTAAATTCTCCTTTCAAATATATAACACACCAGGCGATTTATTAAACTTTATTACTTTAAACCACAGTAGACCATGAAACAAAAGCTAATATCCTAGAAACAACTGTGTTGACTATTAACATTTAACGTCAATTTCATTTTTACATATTCATTTGCGAAAATGGCCTATCAACCCTTTGAAAAATTTGACATGATGAAACGAAGAAATGGCGCAAAATGCCGCAAAATGTATATTTGTTCGCTATCCGGAAAGACCATTCAAGGACATATTCCAAACATTTGCGATGATTCCCGTTATTTTTTACCTTAATCTGATTCTTTTATTTCGTTTCAAAGTAATGAAGTTTAAATAAATCGCCTAGAAAACCAATATAATCCATGGTGTGTTATATATTTGAAAGGAGAATTTAAAACAGTATCTTTTTAGATTTAGATATACAGGGTGTTCCGTTCAAAAAAATCTGGTTAGGTCCGATAACGTTTTACCTGACCTCGTATACTTATTCTGAAAACGGCAGATTATTCAACAATCATTATAAAGAGACTTCTGTATACAACATTTTTCTGTATCTCTTTTAACTAAGAAAATATAGGGTAATTTTGAAATTGTCAATTTTTTGACTTTCCCGTATCTCGGCCTGTATCGTATTTCAGAAACTCAAGTCAAGAAAAGGATTCTAAAGATTTATTTAAGTATTAATATAACTATACATACTGTAATTGTGATTCATTTATTAATTTTACCAAAAAGAACAATAGAAATAAATAAAAACTAAATATCAAGATGTTGATATATATCGGATATACAGGGTGTAACAAATTCGTCTTTCACCATTGGGATTTCGGCAACGGTAAGAGATAAGAAATCGGTTTAATCGGGGCAAAGTTGCGTAATTATAGGTCCAATAATATACCGCAAAAAAATCTTAAATAAATACAGGGCGTTTCAAAATATTTAGAAAAATCTATTTTGCATTTCGGTTTTATTTTTTCCTGGCTTTGTTTAAAGAGATGTCCAAAAATAAGTTTCACTTTCTCATTACTACTTTTTATTCTCCACAAGATTGCGGCATCAGATCTTTAATGCGACGGTTCGTCTTGCGCCACCATCATCATCTTCATTTTTTTTAAATACGATCCTGAATTTTTATTTTGTGTTTCAAGAAAGAGAAATTGTTCCTTTAATAATGCCAAAAAGGAAAAGCTCTGCCTTTTTAAAAAGTTTTAAGAGTAGAATTTTATTTGCATTAATAAAATAAATTACTTATACTTACACTAAGTAGAAATTTGATACAACTATTAGTTTGACATAAAAAAAACTATTAGTACGTAATAATATTAATTTACAGAAATAGCAATTATAATTTAAAAATCTTCAGTTTCTTCGAAACAAAAGCAAATTACAAGAACGTATTTTAATTGAAGATGGTCAATTTAAGGAACAAAACGTCGGAAAACCAGTAATTGTTGTATAATGCTCAACGTAGATTTAGGTCCTCTAAAAACCGAAAGAATTTAAAAAAATATTTTGAAAGTCCCTGTATTTATTTTTTAATTTTTTGCGGCATATTATTGGGCTCATAATTACGCAAATTTTCCCCAATTTAACCGACTTCGTATCTCTTTCCGTTCCCGAAATACCAAAGGTGAAGGATTTGTTACACCCTGTATATCGATATATACAGGGTGTTATGGGAATTACTTATTATATTCAAACCGGCAAATCCTGAGATGAAAATAATTGAAGAAAAATAACCATAAATGGCGCTTTGAATTATTAAGCAAAATATATGAAATCTGAAGATTTAAGTAGCCGCTACTGACGACGTTCGCAATCAATAATTTATTGAGGCACCCTCAAGAGAAAAAAGTATGTTTTGCAGCAGAACCAACAGTAGATAATATCACAAAAATTTGAAATCACATCACAACATTTATTATTATGAATTATTTCACAACAGAAAAAAAATCGGTTAATGCTACAACTAACAAAACGTATGCATACTTTCTCTAGGACACATAAGGAGTCAACCATTTAAATATAATAAAAGTCATTTCCATAACGCCCTGTATAGGATATTTTGATATTTATATAATTTTCATGATATTTTCGAACCCTGGTTAAACGTCATAAATTAAAATCTGGTTAAAGAGAGGTAGAGTAGGTTTTACATTTAATAAAATCATTTATCTTAATCATTTCTTTTTTTCCATGCGATGATCGACACTGTGTTGTCGAAACATCACAAGTTTAGTGAATATTTCTACGTATTGCAGTACTATCTACTTAGTTTAATAGGATCTTCATCAAACGGCTACTTCAATCGAATACCTGATATATTTTGATTAACTTATACAGGGTGTTATGGAAATGACGTATTATATTTAAATGGGTGACTCGTTGGGTGTCCTAGAGAAGCCCTACATATTTTTTTTTAAATCGACCGTTTTAAAAGTGGGATAACAAACACTCTTACTCACAGGTCAGTCCGCGCTACTGTACAACATTTCACCCAGGCCCAATGGTAATGTTGCCAAACTTAATGTAAAACTGAAATTGCATATACATTATAAAAATTAATTAATTACTTGTATTTATCTTATAACTAAAGAGCGAGACATCCAGGCACATACATAATCAGTTGTTTATCCTTTTTCATAAGAACACTTTATGCACGGGACACAGATTTTCACAGCAACATTGAACAACACATAGCGGAAGAGAACTAATAACTTTTTTGTAAAGACACTATCAGATTATTAGATTTTATTACATGCGACGCGACGAAATTTGACTTGTTGACGTTGTGACGTCAGCGCCATTCCATATTTTCTGTCAAATGGCGTTGCGGTTTTAAACAGCAATTTAGTTTCGTCAATAAAAACAATATTCATAGTTTATTTATGGACTGGAAAGATACACGCGTAAACCGAAAAATTATTACATCACTAGTACCACCTGCAAAACTAGGCGGATTGCAGCGTTTGTATTGGGTTATCAACAAGATCAAGCGTATTCCGACACGGTCGGCCTTAAATTGACAATCTCGCAAGCGTATGGCGCCATATACGAACTACTTCGGCTCAGCCGTTGTAAGCCGAATATCTCTCATTACGTCATTTTGAGATTTGAACGCAAGGTTGTTCCAGAGCGGACTTTTGTACCCAATTCGGTACAAAGTATTTGCTGCATTCAGCAGAACCCATCATGAATGCATTTTGTTGTCAGTTTTTTTGTTTGGTTAGTCTAAATATTTAAATTTTACATTTTATTCTGTGCGAAATGGATAATTTTATTTTTAATGCTCCTCTTCACTAACGGAGATCGTGTATAATATGTTTTTATAATTTTACTCCTCAACCTGACAAACAAAACTGACATAAATTGCAAATCACAAATCGCTTTTTAAATTCGATAGAAAAAATAGCGTCCGATTTCCCATCGATTTGTGAAATAAATTTTTTTTAGTGCATTCAGCAGATGATTACTAATCGCTAACAAATCGATGGGTTCTGCTGAATGGTATATCCTTCGAGTTGTTGGTATACTTTCCATCCAAGGATTTGTTTTGTTATGTAATAGGACTGTTGAAAGTAACGACTTTTTTTAAGTTCACTTTCTTGGTGAAAGTAACGACCTTTTTTAAGTTCACTTTCTTGGTGAAGGTAACGACTTTTTTTTTCTTAGAACTCTAAATTTTCTTAAGTGTCCAGTGAAGTAGCGTCCTTTTTTTTAGGCGCCTTGCTGGTACATTTCTATAAAATTCGGTACAATTTTGCCGATCCAGCCGGTACAATAATTTAAAGCTTGGAACAACGCTGTTTGCAGTAGTTTGAAGGTTTCCTTCAGTTCGTTCGTCGTTTGTCATTTTTAAATTGAAGGAATCGTATTTATTTTTAATTAGTTAAACAAAAAAAAATTAAATCTAAGCGAGAAAAAAAAAGGACCAACATTAATTAAAACAACGTTCCCGTGTGATCTTTCCATGTGAATAGCTGCTATTTGTGAGGTTATGCGAGAGGTTGTTCCTAAAACTTAGTTTTTATATAGAAATTATTAAACTAATAATTGTTTTTAAATAAGTAAAGGTAAGGGAGCATGTGTCTTAAATAACAAAAGATCATGACGTTTGATCTGTTTACTTTCCTGTGTTTGTGACGAATTTGAAATTTGTGTGTGATATTTCTATTATTTGTTTTGCAAAACGTTTTTCGCCGTCATATTTGTTCATAAATGATAGAATGAAAAAATTGTTAAAATTATAATTTTTTTCTAAAGAGTTTGCCGTGTAGATATGACAACACCGCCCGAAATGCGCTGAGGTCTTTTCACACTGCAGACCTTTTATTTCATTGATTGCGACCGTCGTCAGTAGCGGCCATGTAAACTTTCAGATTTCATATAAAGTGTATAATTTCGCTTAATAATTCAAAGCGCCAATTATGGGTATTTTTCTTCAATTTATTTTCATCTCAGGATTTGCCGGTTTAAATATAATACGTCATTTCCATCACACCCTGTATTTTATTTCATCCTTTTTAGACAATAGAAATTTTTGAGGTTAGTTTTTATGAATTTTTAAAAATTATAACTCGCTGCCATCACTACAACAATCATTTTTATTTCGTAGGTTCAATACCAACAAAACAAAGCAACTCGACTGCTCCACAGCCATTGCTTGAAAACCATTCATATGTTCCGACCATTGCAGGAGCTCTATCAAGAAGGGTTCCATTACCGATTATAAATCCGAAAACCGGAGTCGCTGTTCCCATAAACAGTAACATAGGTGCTGTTAGTAATCCCCAGGCGTCATCATCTAACACAGTGGTTAATACCGTTAATCAACCGTTAAGTAATCAGTATTTCAGCCCTCCTGTGCCGCAATATTATTCCCCTCCTGTAGTTACTACCATTTCTAGTGTCCCAGTTCATATACAACCGACGACCTATGGTAGTTATACAGTACCCAATACAAATCATACTGAAGTCCCCGTTAATACTACAATTTTTCCAACCTATCTGCCTCCAACTTATCCAGTAAAAGCACCAGTTTACTATGGTGTTCCACCTGCCCAGCCGATATTTGTTTCGCATCAAACCACTGTAGATCCTGGATCATATTATCAAGATAGTACACCCCAGTACGTTCAAAATGTGTCGTCTGAAAGCACTGTAGTCAGTAATGTGGGCTCAGCGCCAATTTCTCAAAGTGCTACAGCACATACAAATCAGTGGGCGCACAAAGACAACTCGGTCATAAATGCACTGAGACAGAAAGCAGAGACTACTGTGAATAGCCCTATTCCAAGTCAAGGTATTATGACAAAGAAACCTGTGTCGCCATTATCTGCAGATACACCACCTTTTACACCAAAGAATCTGCAGAATGTTTCGATAGTCGCTCAGGCTGAGTCTGAGAGAATGGTAAAAAATCCTGAGATTATCCCACCGGCAATTTTCCATAACATGTTTAAAATAAACGCCACTGCAAAGCAGGCGGGCGTATGTGGCACCGGAGAAATGCAGGGATCTCGGCCCGAACCTGAGAGAACGGAAAGAAATCCTGAGGTCATCTCTCCGGCAGTTTTCCAAAATATGGTTAAAATAGACGCCACCTCAAACCAGTCGGGAGAATGGGGCGCAGGAGAACAGCAGAGAACTCTTCCCGAACCTGAGAGAACGGAAAGAAATCCTGCGTTTATCCCTCCGGCAATTTTCCACAGCATGTTTAAAATAGACGCCACGGCAAAGCAGGCGGGAGTATGTGGCACCGGAGAAATGCAGGGATCTCAGCTCGAACCTGAGAGAACGGAAAGAAATCCTGAGATCATCCCTCCGGCAGTCTTCCAAAACATCGTTAAAATAGACGCCTCGCCAAAGCAGGCAGGAGTATGGGGTGCAGGAGGACAGCAGAGAACTCTGCCCGAACCTGAGAAAACGGTAAGACATCCTGAAATTATCCCTCCGGCAGTTTTCCAAAATATGGTTAAAATAGACGCCACGTCAGACCAGACGGGAGTATGGGGCGCAGAAGAACAGCAGAGAACTCTGCCTGAACCTGAGAGAACGGAAAGAAATCCTGAGATTATCCCTCCGGCAATTTTCCAAAACAACATTAAAGTAGACGCCTCGCCAAAGCAAGCGGGAGTATGGGGCGTAGGAGGACAGCAGAGAACTCTGTCCGAACCTGAGAAAACGGTAAGAAATCCTGAGATTATCCCACCGGCAGTTTCCCAAAACATGGTTAAAATGGACCCCACGCCAAAACAGGGGGGAGTATGGGGGGCAGGAAAATCGTGGGCTAGTCTTTTTACTCCAAAGGAAGATGCAGTTAATCCACGGATTAATGGGGTAACGAAACCGAAATTTTTAGAGGCTGTGAATAATGAATCTAATAACAATGAGGTTACATGTCCGATAAAGAATCCGAAGAAGAGTCAGTTTATTGATCCTGATTGTTACAGAATGGGAGGTAAGATTTAATGAGATTTACCTGTCATAGTTATAATAATATAGTATATTACACACCGAGGTGGAAAGTGTTTAAGTTTCTTCGCTTCGCCACCATCCACAAATAAAAAAACGTCAAGTCATTCATTGTTATTCAATGAATGTTTATATTTATCTGGATGAAAAGTGCCATTTACCCCATGTGGAAAGTGATCGCTTTTCACCCGGATAAATGCCACTTTCCACCTAGATAAATATAGTTAAAAATATGTTCCTTTCAAACTTTTAAAGAGTCTGAAATGTCATCGATAGAGTAAAGTTCATTTTCTCCTTCATGTTAAGAATTAGATAAAAACTTGAAATACAAAAGTTGTAGAGATAATTAAGGTGCACATTCTAAAATTATATTGGAGTATACAGGATGGCTCAAAAAGAAGTGGTAAATATAACTTACGTTTTTTTAAATGGAACACCCAGTATTTCTATCAATTTTTGGATTATGCATAAGATTCTGAATATTTTTTATATATAATGTTATATTACTAAATCTTATAGTCTTCTTATAGAGTTAAGGCAAATAAACTATGGAAACAAATTTATATCACTTTTTACAAGGTGTTCAAAATAAATAATTTCAGTAACTTTAATCAAAAAAATTTCGGTTTTTTTAAATGGTACACCCAGTATATTTTATTTCTTTCTGATAGAATACGTAATTCTCTTTAACTTTTATTTAATATATCATATGTTTATTTTTAATACTTTTCGACATATTTTAATTTTTCTCTATTTTTCAATGTTAATTGCCTATATTTATATTATAACATCCTAGTTGCAATGAAAAAAACAAAAAAACCTGTGGAGTCCCCAGGACAAAATCAAACGAGGTAAATTTTCAAAACATATCATATAATAAAATGGAAATGGAAATAAGTAACAACAAACTTGTGGAAAAGAATATTTACGATTAATGTTTTTCTCATTTTTTAATTGTGTCTTAATAAATGTTCAATGTTAATGTTTTAGTAAGTTTTGCTGTACTCTCCTTAGCATAAATGGTGATACTGTCCTGCAAGCATTTCGTATTCTATATTCCAATTTTTTTCTGACTCCAAGTGTGTAAATCATGTCAATCAGCTCATTTTTAGGGAAATCCATACTTAATTTCTTCCTAAACACTTCTTACATCGAATAACAAACGTTTCTAGGTATTTTAAAATTAAGTACTTGTGTCAAAGTCTTGACACCTTTTGTTTTTTCATTGCAACTACGATGTTATAACATAAATATCGGAAATTAACAATGAAAAATAGAGAAAAATTAAAATATGTCGAAAAGTATTAAAAATAAACATACGATATATTAAATAAAAGTTAAAGCGAATTACGTATTCTATCAGAAAGAAATAAAATATACAGGGCGTATCATTAAAAAAAACCGAGATTTCTTTGTTTAAAGTTACTGAAATTCGAAAATTTATTTTGAACACCCTGTAAAAAGTGAGGTAAATTTGTTTCCATAATTTAGTTGCCTTAACTCCATATCATGTCCATACCAAATATGAAATTTTAATTTGCAGAGGTAGTGTAAGTATTAACAATTAAATCCAACGCTGAAAACTGAAATTTTTCTGAAAAAATGGAAATATTGGGAAAACTATAAGATTTAGATACATAACATTATATATGAAAAATATTCAGAATCTTATGCATAACCCAAACATTGAAAGAAATACAGGGTGTTCCATTTAAAAAACGTAAGTTATATTCACCACTTCTTTGTGGGCCATCCTGTATACTCCAATATAATTTTAGAATGTGCACCTTAATAATCTCTACAACTTTTGTATTTCAAGTTTTTATCTAATTCTTAACATAAAGGAGAAAATTTACTCTATCGTTGACTCACCCTGTACATGGTTGTAAATAAACAAATAAATACGCTCTGTGGTATAGTAACCACATTTTGATAATAACTTTATTTCTCACCATAAATAAACATACACTTTTTATAAAGGTATTCCTCCACAAATGAAACAATTCTGCATGTTATTTTTTAATAGTTTTAGTTTAAATTAATTAAAATTATGTTTTTTAGAATTTTTAATAAATTATTCAGTAGACGGAAGAGCGGTTAGTCTTCAGCCCAGAGGACTAATAAATCAGAGCAACTACTGTTACATCAATTCTATCCTTCAAGCTCTAATCGCATGTCCTCCCATGTATAATCTATTAAGTGGTTTGTCAGAAAATATTTCTTCTAATGCAAAAAGAAAACCGACGCCAGTGATTGATGGGATGTAAGTAAGAATTTTATTTTCGTTTTTCTTTTAATTGTGCTCAAGATTCTTTTAGTTTTAAACTATATTTGACGTGAAACTGTACAGTTTATAATAAGAAAAATAGTATATGGAAACGGTATTATACAGCGTGAGTGTGGTAGAAAGTGTAAGAAATGTGAAATTTTTTAAATCCTTTTATCGAATTATATTGATTAAAAAACTCCTTTGCCATGGTTGGTTGGTTACAGGCGGTCACTTATTGTGTACCCCGATCTTGTTAGTAAATATTTGTTCCTTCTATGAGATCCAGTAACCTTCTACCAAGTCTGTCATGTGGGAGGTTGTTTCCACGTTGAATGTTCCCGAAGATCTTGTCTTCTAGGAGACAGCGCTTCGCAGCAGTATATTATATGAGAGGCAGTTTCATCCTCTTCGCCGCAAAGTCTGCATTCAATGGATCCATTGCAGATTCCCATACGTCGAAGGTGTTTTCGTAAGTGACAGTGGCCTGTTAGCAAAGCAGTGACCTGTGTTTTCCAATTGCGGCCAGTGCGTGTATTTGACCAGGTAAATCTTGCCATCGAGAAAGATGTTGTCTTTGCGACCATCTATCTAATGTTGTTTTCGTTCCCTGCTTTGATGTCCCGAAGGCCGGTTCAGGGCCTCTGACTTTAAGCGGATCCGGCTCTCGTTAATTCATCCGCTTTCTCATTACCTATTATCCCAGAGTGACCAGGAACCCACCTTGTTCCCCCTGGCCGCTAGTTCTTTTAGGTTATTGTGGCACTTCAGTTTAAGTTGTGAAGTAAACCGATTGGAGGTCAGAGCCTTAAGAGCATTTTGGCTGTCCGACAAGATGTATAGCTTTTGGTCGTGGTAGCCTTTTTCAAGATTCTTTTGTACACATTCTTGGTGCTGTAGCGTAGTTACCCAGTGGGATGCTTTATGTCCATCCTGGGCCTCCATTCTGATGTGAATATCTAGGGGTGTTAGTCCTAGTATGACTTCCATTGCTGCGGTGGGCGTGTTTCTCATCGCCCCACTGCTATACAAGCTGGCCAGCCTCTGCAAACTGTCAAGTTTGTTCGCTGTCGTGATCTGATGTGTTTTTATCCACCAGACTAGAGACCCATATGATATCAGGGGTCCGATGACGGTGACATACAGCCATTGCATCATCTGGGGCCTGAGTCCTCAGGTTTTCCTAACCAAGCTCCTGCACGGCATTAGGCACATGCTTGGTTTAGGGTTTTATTTAATTCTTGGTTCCATGTCAGTTTGGCGTCCAGGGTTAGTCCTAGATACTTTACCTCGCTCATTGTGTTTATCTGTTCACCAAAGAGGTCGTCATAGTTCCCTATCTGTCTGCGTTTGGTGAATGATAATATAGGGAGTCTTTGCAGCGTTGACTTTGAGACCCACCCTCATACACCAACGCTGCACCTTTGCCATTGTCGAATATCCGAAATATTGTACAGGGTTATCAATTTAGTTTGTCCCACTTTCCCGAGCCTGTAACTTTTTTGTATTTTGAGTTCGCGTTCATTTAAACAACAAGATGTAGCATTTTTGGTCAAGTTTTTATGAGTGTTGTAAAAAATGACAGTAGGTCTCATATGTCACACTGAAAAGCAATTATTATTTTTTTTTAATGGGACACTATATATATGAGAAGCGCATTAGATGGCGCCTTTTCTTCCGATCTTAAAAATATAACACACCTATGCATTCTTTTCTTCAAGTGAGTAGTAGAAAAACAATTTTTATTAATATTTGCATAACTAGAAAATAACAAAAGTTTATAACATTAATTAAATAACTGGAATTATATATAATTATTTCATAATCTATATGGTTCTACATGACATTTTCGATACATTTACGAAACACTTTTACAATGTGACTATTAATTTTTAATAAAACTTTTCTATTAGTTCGAATCTGAATGATGGCGTTTTCAATTCTAATATACAGTTCATTCAACGAATAACACGGTGTATTTTTTAATATACCCCCAAAAGAAAAAATCACAGGGTGTTAGGTCTGGGCTGTTCGGCGGCCATTTTATAGTACCCGATTTTCCAATCCATTGGACTTATTTTGCGCTTAAATATGTTACTGGAGCTCCACTGTGTGGCGGCGCTCCATCTTGATGCCATATTAAATTTCTTAGGGTTAGAATGGGTAAATTATCTAAGTGATCTTCAATTTCCTCCTGCAGCATATTTAAATACCGTGGGCCAGTTAAGGAACCTTTGAAGATTATTATAATTGGAATGAACCCGTCTATTGGGAAACTGAACCCTATACCTCCTAAGTGCTAAGGTTGCACTGCCCGTTTGACGAAAAATATCAAACATAAAACACTTTTCCCCTACTGAATAATAATATCTCACATTAATTGGTTTTTACATACAAAATAACTTTTCTACAAAATTCGAAACGATTGATAATGCTGAGAATGACAGACTGAAATATAAATAAAGATAAAATCCATAGCAACCAAAACAGTTGCATAGCTATCTTGATGCTTTTTAACAATAATATATTTTTACATATTTTTGTCAATATTTGATGGAATGAAGAAAAAAATGCATATGTGTATTATATTTTTGAGATCGGAAGAAAAGGCGCCATCTTATGCGCTTCTGGTATATAGTGTCTCAATTAAAAAAAAATAATAATTGCTTTTCGATGTGACATATGACACCTACTGTCATTTTTGACAACACTCATAAAAACTTGGCTAAAAATGCTACATCTTGTTTTTTGAATGAACGCGTTAACCCAAAATACAAAAAAGTTACAGGCTCTTGAAAGTGGCACAAACTAAATTGATAACCCTGTACAGTCATATAGGGTGTTGAAATTGAAAGTTTATTTTCGAAAATAAGCAATAATTTGAAAATGGTTCAATATATCGCATTGAAATGTGGCGGTATGATGGTTTTATGAGTAAGAAAGACACTGATTTTAATAGATCTATAATTTTTTTCCTTACATTTTATTAAGTGTTTTTATCCAAGATTTTCAAAGATGCGCAATTTCTCTAAAAAGGTGTACTTGGCTGGATGTTAATATTTCTAACCGTTGTTAAGATTAAAAAAATAAAAGTAAAGATGATCTTAATTCCTATACTTATACGAAATTCGGGATCCATCTTTAAGTTGAAACCTCCCATTTTTTATAAATGTTAAGTTTAAGTTAATTTTTACAGGTGTAAATTTGTCAAAGAATTCAATCATCTCCCAGCAAACATGCGCGTGAGCAACCGGCGCTCGGATGGTGGCAAGAAGGATCAGAAAAAAGATCAGGGAGTTGTAATTAATACAGATATACCTTTTGAACCTTCATGGGTGTACAGAATGTTAAATGGTCTCCGTACTGATCTCATAGAAGGACGTCAAGAGGATGCTGAGGAATTTTTAGGTTGTCTGTTAAATAATCTAAATGATGAAATGTCAGAGGTAAGTTAGACAATCACAATTTTTTTACAGTGTGCTATCCGAATCACGTAACATTTTTTTGTATTGGTGGTATAAATAAAGTATAAATAGCGTTTTAAGAGGTTTTCTATTTTCCAGAAAATATGGAACATAATTTTACAAATGCTGAAAAGTTTGATATTCTATCGTGTTTTATTTTATCTCAAAAAAACTGTTATGTGGCAGTTAAAAGATTTTATTTGTGCTTAGAGAATAACGGAAATCATTTTGAACACCTGATTATCTAGTTCCTTACTTTTTTCGTTGTTCGTTTTATTACTGTTTTGGTATGATTTTTGTTCACTTATTTGTGGTTTATTATTAAATTATTTGTTATTTATTGAATTAATTAGTCCAGCATAAGTAAAAAATTTAGAGCTTACTTATGAGATATTATTTATAAAATTAGGAGAAATACCGTATCCCAAAATTTCCTGATGTTGTTCAAAAAAACCTCGAAATGTCATTAAACCACAATGTGTCATACGTCGTTGCATTCGGAAGAAAAAAGCTGTCAAATTCCAATATCAGAAAAACAGGACCGTATTTAAAAACAGAAAGTTGAATGGCCCTTTGAAGACGATTCGTCGGATTACAAAATAATTAATGCTGTTAGATAGAGCGGAAAAAGTGGCAATGCAAAAGTGCAATTTACTTTAGAATTCGATCTCAAAAAACCCAGGAAAAAAATGAAACGATTTTTCAGAATTTCGGTTTTTCCGGATATCTCCGGAACTACTCGGAATTTTAGAACTTTCTAAACGGCATATTATTAGGCACGTAAATGCGCAACTTTACCGACTTCGTATCTCTTAGAGTTTCCGAGATCCCTGTTCTGGCCCCTTATCTTGGACACTTATATAGGTGGCTTCTTGTAGTTATGATTTCTCTTTTAGTTAATCAAGCTGATTAAAAGTGATGACATGGAAGAGCAACAACCAGTCCAAAATCATGCTCCATCTGATGAAGACGAGAATTGGCAGGTAACGATTGTCTGTAAATTTAGAGTCAAGTAGATAGTAAAAATCACTACGTCAAGATAAACGTTAAAAATAAGCGGGAATATCACAATTTAATGAAAAGTAAGATCATCAATAATTACCGTTTGTCTTCCTTCAAAGGCGATGATTTTGTAATAAATTCATTGGAATTTATTATGTGCGGTTGCATCGCTTGGATTAGGTTCTACGTAATCTAAGGTTCGCCATATCTCCAGAATTCGGGTTGCACGCCTTTGCTTTTGCCCTTAAGCTTGACTTACAGTCAGACATAGCTAAGCCCCAGAATTCTTCGGCTTATCCTGGAAATCTAACCCCAAACCAACCTAAAAAGATTTGTCGCTAACATAACAAGAAATATGTCGGTGGTGATGATAAGATAATGCTGCTGGTGATGACAGTGTCGACGAAATTAACCTAATAAATTTTGCCTAGAATTTCACGCCGATGGAGGCGTGGCTTGTGACGTCACCAGAAGAGTGATACACTTATGGAGATTTATATTGCTGTCAGCGTTTTTAACTTTCTTTTAAAGGTATTGAAATTTTTTACGCATTAAATTATTTATTTATTTATTTCATAAACATACAACAAAGATTAAAGCTAAAATACGACCTAAGTAGTTATAAACAAATTAAACTATTTTTTTTTAATCCTCCATCTCTCAGTGGAGTGAAATTATGAAGAGGTAAAGAAACTCATAGTCTGCTTTAGTAGTTAAATAAACAATATTTTAATTTCCATACATGTTTCGAAGGCATATACCCTCATCAGCTTCAGTGGAAAATACTTAGAAATAAATGTTAACAAAATAAATAAAACCGTCCATTCTATTTTTTTGTTTTTATGCTTTACGCGACAAACAACACGTCCTATACAGCAGCATACATCCTGCCTTCAGCATCTCTTTGCAGAAAAACTGCTTCAATACCATCGTAGTTTTGCATTTGAATTATTTACCCCGAAAAAGAAATAAACCCACACATCAAAAAAAAATTAATCCAAAGGAGAAAGTACCATACTCCTCGATTAGTATTACTGTCATTACTATATTACAACAAATGGGGTACCTAGTCAGTTTTACCCGTTTATTTTCCAGTCAATGGCGACTCGTGGGGGAGGACTCTGGGACTCTCCTCCAAAAATGTTTACCAGTTCCGCCTAAACAATTTCTTTGCAACATCTATCTACTTAATACTTCTACTTAGTAAACTGATCTAAACAATACGCTCCAACCAACCAATATTGTTGATTAAATGATTAAATGAACTACACAGTACGCTCCAACCAATATTGACTCTATAGAACGGACGTTGAATAAAATGTTGGGTTTTGAACTCACGCGTGTTCGTTTTATGTATGCTTTTGTCTCTTTGGCTTTACTTGTTCATGTAAGTTACGTAATTAAAATTTATATTATTTTTGTGTAAAAATTAAACTATTTGGCGTGTTTTTCTCTCGATCGATTTTTTTATATGCGCCCCCCGGAAGCAAATTTCACGAGTCGCCACTGTTTTCAGCCGGGTTCTACAAGAGAACATAAAGATAATATTTTAACCGGAACAACCTAAACATAAACTCTTAATTGGACCCCCTTCTGCAATAAGGAACCAACTGACAAAACCAAAAAAGGGAGAAAAACGGCATTAAAAGAACTTTCTTTAAAAAAAAAATTATAGTGAATATAAAAAGCTGCAGTTGTTTCTTACTGGTATTTATATCTATAAGATAATATTTTAACCGGAACAAACTAAACATAAACTCTTAATTGGACCACCTTCTGCAATAAGGAACCAACTGACAAAACCAAAAAAGGGAGAAAAACGGCATTAAAAGAACTTTCTTTAAAAAAAAAATTATAGTGAATATAAAAAGCTGCAGTTGTTTCTTACTGGTATTTATATCTATAAGATAATATTTTAACCGGAACAAACTAAACATAAACTCTTAATTGGACCACCTTCTGCAATAAGGAACCAACTGACAAAACCAAAAAAAGGGAGAAAAACGGCATTAAAAGAACTTTCTTTAAAAAAATTATAGTGAATATAAAAAGCTGCAGTTGTTTCTTACTGGTATTTATATCTATAAGATAATATTTTAACCGGAACAAACTAAACATAAACTCTTAATTGGACCACCTTCTGCAATAAGGAACCAACTGACAAAACCAAAAAAGGGAGAAAAACGGCATTAAAAGAACTTTCTTTAAAAAAAAATTGTAGTGAATATAAAAAGCTGCAAGTTGTTTCTTACTGGTATTTATTATCAAAAACATTAGAATGTAGTTCCTCATCTAAAAAAATTATTTCTTGTATATTCTTAAAGAAAAATCACTTGGTTCTTCTTTGAAAAATGTAATTTATTGATAAAGAAAAGCGCATAACGGAAACACAATGTAAAATACGATATAAAAACACAACAGATGTGTTATTAGTCTTCTATTAAATTTGGTCTTCCAATTCAAAATCCATATCTCCATTGAAGCCCTCAGTATCTTCCTGTAGAGTTTAATATAAAAATGTGGATCCGCAGCGGGAATCAGGTCCATGTAAGATTTTATATCGTTCAGTTTAAATGTTGGTATTGCTTTACCTTGAAGCACCCTTCTAAGCTATTACAAAATACTACGCCTAATGTTGGTATCCTTCCCTTTCCTTTTTTAATGTTTATCCAGTTTATGTCGCTCTCGTAATCTATTTTTATAAATAAGGTTTTAGGTAAGGTTTTTGACAATTTTAATTTTTTTTATATGTAACCAGTTAATCTTTTCATCTAAGACGTCTTTTTTCTATTTGTAATTTCTTTTAATTTTTTTTTTAATACTCTAGAATAAACAGAATACCTAAATCGACAACATTTAAAAACACATTTAGCAAAAAGGATCCAAATTAACAAATTAATTTCTTGACAGGTCTAAAATTTAAAGAAATAGGTTAACCTTAATTTTTTTTTAAATAAATACAAACTGAACACAAATGTTAAAGACTTTCTGACAACTGACATAGCACGTTATGTAAGACTGCTTGTTGGTCCGTCTTGCATAAGACGCACTGCCCAGTACTTTATTGCGAAACTTGAATACAGGTTTCTCTAATTTCCAATTAGGTCCTATTCCTAATAAATGGCGTCCATAGGTATTTTAAGACGGAACTTAATTGCAAATAGATAAAACACCGTTTTGTGATTCTAAAGAAACAGCTAACTAATTTTAACAAAAATTGTTAGTTGGTTCCTTATTACAGAAGGGGGCCCCAATTGCACTATTCAAAAATAGATATAATTTGTTCAATAACGTTGTCAAGTTCCTCGATTTTCCGCTAGAGGGCTTTACGTGGCAGTGCAACTAATAATTACTTAGTTATTTATAAAGTATTTAGTAACGTATGGTATTACTTTAATATTGTTATCAATAAGACTGATCTGGTGCATATAGAACAAGTTGCTTTAAAATTTTGTATTTACGTTACACATTTTTGTTATAGGTTATGGGGTCGAAAAATAAAGGAAGTATTCTCCGAAAAACATCATTTGAGAGGACACCTATAACTGATGTATTCGGTGGATCCTTAAAATCTAGGATACTCAGGGCTGGTGATCATATCACCGAGAATACCCAACCGTTCTTAACATTACAGTTAAATATCCAGGTAAATATACAGGGTGTGAATTTGAAAATTTCCCACCTTTAATATCTCGGATTACCTTAACGTTAAGGCTATCTTGGCTAACGTCTAACTTAAGGTAACATTCAAATATCGGACCTTAAGGTACAGAGTGACATGTTATCCTTAACACAAAGTATATTAAAGTTATTTTTTAATCTTAGACTTAACGCATCAATTGACCCTCAAATTAATTTAAAACTTAGTTTTTTTAAGGTTTACCATAACATTAAGGCTATCTTAGCTAAGGTCTAACTTAAGGTAACATTCAAAATAATATCGGCCCGTAGGGCTCTGTACATTAAGGTGACTGCCTTTGCTCTTAGGGCCGATATTGGTAACCTTAAGGTACAGAATGACATGTCATCCTTAACACAAGTTTGACAATATGTTGAAGTTCTTTTTAACTCTCATCTAAAGGAATAGATCTGTAAGAACGTGGTAATCTTCCACTTAACGAGTCAATTGACCTCCCCAATTTAATTTAAATCAGTTTTTTAAGGTTTATCTTAACGTTAAGGCTACCTTGGTATACATTTTGAGTGCTTCCGAGACTTTTTCTTTAATCGACCTGGGATTTGAACACCGGTTTCAGTAGCCTTCTTTGGTTAATTTTCGAAGAAATCTATTAGATTGAGAAGAATTCTTTCGCTTGGGGATGCAAAGAAAATCTGCAAACTGATGTTTATTCGCCATTTCACAATATTTTTAATAAATGATACATTTGTTACAAATGTGAGTGTTGTACACACACAGTTTGATAATCACTGAATATGATGTGTGCGTCTCTCCGATTCATGAATGACCAGTAGGTTTGTTCGAGGTTATATTTCGGAAATCTTTATAATGTTGTTTTAAGCTTTACTAGAGCAAGAGGACACTATGAACGTTTATCTATAATAAGTTCATAACCCGCCTGGTTAAATGGAAGTCGACTTTACAAATTAATAGTTAATTGTACACGGTGATCATTTATAATGTGCCCCCCTCCTAACTTTTTTGTTTTTAGCATTAGATAAAATTGTTAAATACAAAAGTTGTACAGAACAATGTAAGCTATTTGCAGAATAATATATTTATATACAGGGTATTGCAGAAATTAGCCACAGGTTAATTTTTTATTTTTTTTAAATGGCACACCCTATATATTATTATTTTTTTAGAATCTCCTAAAACTTCGAAACATTTATCTTATAACATGTCATATACCTAAATATAATAGTTTTCGAAATAATCGAATTTTAACTTAGCGCGGCTACATGCATTCAAAAATATATAATATTCTAGATTTCAGTTCTTAGGTGGCCGTGCTAATTGCCTAATGGCGGTGACGGAGAAACAAAAACGTTGTTTGTTACTGACAGTTACTGACATATTTAGTAAATATAACATTTTTGCGATAAAAATGCCTTATTCAGAAAGGGAAAAACAATTAATTTTGCAAACATTTATTAAAGCAAACAATAGCGTGAAATTAGCTAAAAGGGAACTGCTCAGAATTAATCCCCGGATGCACGTTCCACACAAAAACACATTTCATCGAATCTATGAAAAGTTTCAAGAAACATCCAGCTTGGCGAGAAAGAAGAGAACAATGGAAAGAGACGAAAATAGTGATTTAAATATACTACTAAAAGTTGAAGAAAATCCAAACATTTCTTTAAGAACAATATCGACAAGTTTAAAGGAAGAGCTTGATAATTCAAAAAATAGATCTTATGGGAGAGTTCAAAACACTCTTAAATGATCTGGATATAAACCTTTCAAAATTAGGCCTGTTACAAAATTAACGCAGAGACAACGAGAAAAAAGAGTTGAATTTTGCCAAACTATGTTGGAAAAAATTAATTTAAATCCTAGTTATTTCAAAAATATATTTTGGACCGACGAGTCATCATTTTCAACTAGTGGCATGATAAACAGAAAAAATACCAGACAGTGGGCAACAGTAAATCCCCACTGCTACAGGGAATTTAAATTTCAAGGGCGTCAATCTGTCAATGTATGGTGTGCTATTTTAAACAACAAAATAATAGGCCCCCATTTCTTTAACGTTACTTTAAATCGAGAACGTTATCGGAATTTTCTTCAGCAAGAACTAGAGGACTATTTTGATGAGCTTCCGTTGGAACAAGAGAGAAACATCGTCTTCCAACAAGATGGCGCTCCACTCCACAGTGTAGTAGCTGTTACAAACTACCTTAATCAAAGGTTCAATGAATGGATTGGAAGGAATGCACCAATAAAATGGCCACCTAACAGTCCTGATTTGACGCCGATGGATGCATTTTTATGGGGAACGCTAAAAGATCGAGTGAATGCAAATACCAATGAAAACACTGAACGTTTAAAAGAACTTATTAGAACAGAAATTCTAATTCTGAATGAAGATTACTCCCAATCTATCACTGCCGCATTACAAAGGTTACGAAGAACGTATAGGAAATGTATTCAACAAAACGGTGGCCCAGTTGAACAATTTAATTTGTAATTACCACAAGTTCACCTATTTTTCTACATGTAAAATATAAAACTTATTTACGATTTTGCATTTCACTTTAAAATAAGAGCATATATATTTATTTCATCGAAAAGTTCATAAATAGTGGTCTCGTATTATTGTATTAGCTGGCTAATTAATTAGGTGGCTTAAGAACTGAAATCTAGAATATTATATATTTTTGAATGCATGTAGCCGCGCTAAGTTAAAATTCGATTATTTCGAAAACTATTATATTTAGGTATATGACATGTTATAAGATAAATGTTTCGAAGTTTTAGGAGATTCTAAAAAAATAATAATATATAGGGTGTGCCATTTAAAAAAAATAAAAAATTAACCTGTGGCTAATTTCTGCAATACCCTGTATATAAATATATTATTCTGCAAATAGCTTACATTGTTCTGTACAACTTTTGTATTTAACAATTTTATCTAATGCTAAAAACAAAAAAGTTAGGAGGGGGGCACATTATAAATGATCACCGTGTACATTAACCATGCCCAGCCAGCATAGTTAACCGATATTGTTTATTAACTTAAAATATGTTCATCAACAGAAAGTCGATACTGTTCGTGAAGCTTTAGAAGCCCTAACGACCAAGTACGAACTAGAAGGGGTAACTTCATCCAAAACGAACGAGCAAGTCGAGGCGTGGCAACAAGTTATGTTGGATGAACTGCCTGTTGTCTTAGTGCTCCACTTGAAATGTTTTGCTTTTAAGCTGGAGGGATTGACGAAAATTGTCAAGGCATTGGAGTTCCCCATTGATTTAAAGATTGACGGGAGTAAGTACTGTCACTTTTATTAACTTTTTTTAAATTTTAAGTGTAAGTCGGTCAAGTCTTATATGCGGGTTCAAAGGTCTTATATTTATTTATTTACTTATTCATTTACAAAGAATGTTAAGAAGTTATATAAATGCAAATGAATGTATGCACAATGGACTAAAGTCTGTGTGTGCACACTACCATAGAGTAAACATACAATATCTATACTGATCAATAAGACCATGTTCAGTAATATTATTCAATCATGTAAAATTCCCAAATTACAGACTAATTTAAAAAAAACTATCCTATTAATTAACAGGGTATTATTTCGTATCCATTTGTTTAAGTCTTTTTTTATGCATTGGAATTTTTTTCTTTTGAAATGCTCTGGTAATATGTTTAAAATTTTGGGAGCCACATAAGAAACTGATCTTTGTGTGACGTTAAAGTGCATGTAATTGTGAAAAATATTTTTGGTAAGAGAAAAATCTAAGCATATTTTTTATGTACAGTTCAGTAATCGTAAAGACACCAGACTGTTGAAATAAGAGTTCTGAAGAAAAGCGTCTTGGCTTAAAGAATACTATCTTTAAAATATACTTTTGAGCAATACTGACATTACTCAAAATACCTTTGTTAGCCGATCCCCAAAGCGTCTTGGCTTAAAGAATACTATCTTTAAAATGTACTTTTGAGCAATACTGACATTACTCAAAATACCTTTGTTAGCCGATCCCCAACAAATCACTCCATAATTAAGACAAGATTCTGCTAATGATTTATAGACATTAAGCAGAACCTCTCTGCTTAGAATATTACGCAGTTCATAGAACTTGTAAACTAATTTTCTCAATTTAGTTTTAACGTATTCTGAATGAAAATTCCATTTTAAAAACCGATCGAAATGCACACCCAAATACTTTGTATTATCAGCCGACTTGACCCTGCCAGTACATCCACAATCCTGAGAAAAATTACAATCAATGGAATGGGCCTTAATTTCATTTTTACTTGGCAGACCAACTTTATTCATTGCAAAACACATGAAACTTGTTTTATTAACATTAAGCGTTAAGCCATCCATATTTTAACATAGGTAGCCGCCCTTTCAGCCCTCAAAAAAACATCATTCCACGATGATCCCTTAACAAGCAGAACTGTATCGTCAGCAAAACAAACAGTTTTAACGCCGGATATTGCTGTCGCGAGACTGTTAATATATAGAGAGAATAAAATCGGGCCAAGCACTGTGCCCTGAGGAACACCACACTCTACCACACTTACAGAGCTACATGTTGAATTTAATTTAACTTTTTGAGTTCTATTATTCAAATATGCTTAAACAATTGAAGAACTTTTCCTCTTATTCCAATCAGTTCTAATGTGTGTAGTAGAATCCGGTGATCCACAGTGTCAAATGCCTTAGAGAGGTCCAGAAAAATGGCAAGTGGCTTACAATTATCGTTGAAACAATTGATAATATAATCCTGACCTCATGCAAGGCCATATCCATGCCCATTCCTTCCCTGAATCCATATTGTGAATCAGATATTAACTTATTTGTATTTAGAAAATTACAGAGTCTTTTCTTTAAACATTTTTCTATGATTTTACAAATAGGACTAGTAAGAGCTATTGGTCGGTAGTTATTAATATCAGTTTTTTCACCTCCCTTATGCAATGGCAAGATAATAGCATTCTTAAAGATATCAGGAAAAACACCCTTTTCAAAAATTAGATTCACAATATGCACCAGAGGTTTCACTAAATATTTATAGTTAGACTTTACAATTAAATTAGACACATTCATCATCGGATCAAGAGCATTTCAATGAATTAATAGAATCAACAATTTCTTCCTTAGTAATAGGATATAAAAACATAGAACCAGGAAACTGGACTTCATCCAACAAGAACTTTGGCGCATTTATCAGTCTATTTATTCTACTAGCTAGTTTTGCTCCTATGGAACTAAAGAAATCACAGAGCTCATTAGCTAATGCCAGCTGATCACTCAATAATTGGTTCTCTCCATTCTTCAGGGCAACAATGCTAGTTTTAGAAAAGTTATCATTTGTCGCTTGCTTAATAATATTCCAAGTCTTTCTGGGATCATGATTTACACCATTTAATTTTTGTTTAAAGTATGTTGATTTAGTTTGTCTTATTATTTCACTTAACTGGTTACGATAGTTTTTATAATTTTCAAATGCAATATTATCATTCCGGTTAGTAACATAAAGTTTATGTAATCGATCCCTATTTCTGATTGAAATAAGCAGACCAGGGGTAATCTATGGCTTAAGAAGGGCTTTCTTATTCGATACAGATCTGACCGAAGTTGATGCAATAATATGACTTTGCAAAACACTCATAAATAAGTTTGACGCAATATTAGGATCATCATTCGATAAAACTGTTTGCCAGTTTTCTCTATCAAGGCATTTTTTTAAACGTTGGTGGTCTTATTTTTTTATATTTCTAATAACTTTATTATTTTGGGTTGCTTATGTCGCAAATCAATACTGAATAATAAAGGTTTATGATCCGAGATAGAGCTATTCAATAATACAAGACTATTATTAAGACGTTTCCTGCTCTTCATAAAAATATGGTCAATACAAGTATTACTGAAACTGGTTATTCGTGTGGGTTTATTCACTTTAGAAAGATAGCCATAACCATTTAAACAATTCAAATATTCGTTGCTAATAACTGACCGAGAATCAAGCAAATTAATATTAATATCTCCCACGAATAATTCAATATCGGAATTAAGGACATGATTCTGGCTAAACAACTCTGATATTGATGTGACATAATTATTTAGATTAAGTGATGGAGATCTGTAGTGCGAAATAATGCCTACATTAATACCATTCTTAACAAGAGTAATTCTCGGAAATTTAGCATTATTGATTTG
This sequence comes from Barypeithes pellucidus, assembly GCA_963991005.1. Lineage (NCBI taxonomy): Eukaryota > Metazoa > Arthropoda > Insecta > Coleoptera > Curculionidae > Barypeithes > Barypeithes pellucidus. The sequence continues at coordinate 28,833,943 of OZ022562.1, forward strand.
TATAAGGTTGCTTGCTCTAATCAATGAAGACTTACAATAAATAACAGAACGGTCACATTTATTATTTTTACTGTCTACTGTTTTACTTCATTATAAAATATATCATTTCCATCAAGACTAAAAGAAGACTTATTATCTATTATATTAGTTTCAGATAATACTATTACATCTTTCAACAACAGTTCATATTGTATGAACTAATGTTAAAATTCCACAAAAATAATATGAAATTGTCTTATTATATTTAAACTCGCAAATCTCGAGAGGAAAGCAAATTGTAGAAATATTACCATAAATTTGACTTTGAGTTAATAAGGCGAGATAAATCACCTCATGTCGTTATCATATATATTTAAACTCGCAAATCCTGAGAGGAAAGCAAATTGCAGAAATATAACCATAAATTGGACTTTGAGTTAATAAGGCGAGAAAAATCACCTCATGTCGTTATCATAAAATACATTGGGGTTTGTTCGGATTTGTTATCTGAACTTAGTGTGTGAAAACTACTCTAGAATTTTAAGGAGCGTCCATGTTTCTCATAAATCAGCTAGCTGTTGGGCAGCTTAAAATTGAAAATAATGTTTTATTGTTAAAATGATGTACAAAAATGTTAATATGGTGAAAAATATAATTTATTCATTATTTAAATTTGGTCTATTTGTTACAGAACTATTATCGTCAAAAACGACCAATGCAAAAGAAAAACAGTATAAACTGTTTGCAGTGGTTTATCATGATGGCATTGAGGCCACGAAAGGACATTACATCACCGATGCCTTCCATGTTGGATATAGCTGTTGGCTGCGGTATGACGATGCCTCGGTCAAACAAGTAAGTGATCCCCAACCAACCTGTTACATCGAGTTTAAACGATGTTATTTGTTAAATTTTGTCGTTATAATAACATGAAATAATTTGATATCGTATCAATCCTTACCACATATATATAAACAGTATATTGCCAATACGAACGTTCCAAAATACAAAAAGAGTCCCGGCTATGGGAGATGGCGCGGGCCTATTGAGTTTGCGCGGTAGGGTGGAAATTTTATCGATCGCGTCAGAGCCGGCCCGACATTATTTGTTTGTTGTTATTTGTCGCCATCTTTGGTTCTGGATGCTTTTTCAAATTACAGAATAAAAAGTGGTTCATCCACATTGTTGTCGGTATATTAGTGCTTATTAGCTTTCATTACCTAACAACAATTTTTGTAAAGGAGTTTTTAATTCGTGGTGATTCGATTCGCTGTTTGGTAGGTTAATCGCTCGTTTTGTTTAAGATGAAAGGATACAAGTGCATGGTGCTTTTTTGCAAAAGTCGTGGATCAATACCAGGTATAAAGTATTTCAGGTATGTATATACGAAAATATTTTGCTTATCACATTATCCGATCTTAAGAACCGAATTTCACTAAAAAGCTTTTAAAAAAAAAGAAGAGAGTGTCACTCGTATACAAAATAATATATATGTGGTCACTACCTAACCTTAAAATTAATGTATTTTTAATTTGTTGCATTAGTAGCTGAATTCCCAGAATAGTCAATATAGTCATTAATTCTTAATTTTTGGTTTAGAAAAAAAGTGAGGTTAAGAAACATACGACGTCGGATGAAAGTTAAAATAAAGCTCATCGTGTCGATTGTTACAAATATTCGGACGGAATTTGGCACCAAAAGTTTACACCAATCAGGGCACCGTCGGATAATCATATCGTCAGAAATCGTATGCATGGAACGCTGTCTTAAATCGAACTAATCGAAATTTTGATTGCAATATTTTTCCTAACTAACCAGTAAAATTTACATTAAAAAAGTTGAAATTCGGTCCTGTCGAATGTTCACTTTCATAAGGAGATTTCCGAAATGCGCAAACTCACAACGCTCTCTTCGGTGTCCATAGCGGGGACCTAATTGCAGATGGTATTAGCAATATACTGTTTATATATATATATGTGATCCTTACCCATTTTTCAGTTCATCCCACTTTCAACTCCCCTCCATAATAACCCCCACTTTATATTCTATATACAAATGAAACACCCTCTAAAGGCCCCCATAGACTACGTTCTTACAAGACTGATTTGTTCGACGTACAAGTCAGTTCGAACAAAAACGTCGCAAAACTGAAGTGTGTGGCACGAAGTCTGTCGACTATGTTGGCGTGCAAAGCCGATGCAAATAATCAGGTTCAGCCTGATTTATGTCCGTCGAACACGTTCGATAAGTTGTCGGTTGTTACAAATCTGAAGTGTGTGTGGTAAACAGTTTTTAAAAACGACGGTTTGTGCAGTAGCGTAGGCAGGCGTTCTTGTGATCTTCGCCAGTTTAATAAAAAGTTTTTATTAGAATTTATATACTGATACGACTTGGAGTTGCTTTGGCGCAATAATTCTTTTAAGTGCTAGGGGTATTATGGCGAATGCCCCTAGAGCAACCGCTGTTGGTAAAATTATTGAAAAATAAAAAAAATAGAAAAACGAAGACAATGGGCGACAGTTTTTCCAAGCTAAGGGGATGGCCAGCGTTGTGCAGCAGCCAGCTAACTCTCTGCGGCAGAAGGTCCCTTTGCGCCACCAGCTTAAGCCAGATTTAAGCTGGAAATCTCCCGGATGTTATGGGATCCCTTTAACTTAGACCTACTGGTCGACACCACTTTTTAAAATCGAGCCCCACGTTGGGCGCCACTGATACGACTTGGAGTTGCTTTGGCGCAATAATTCTTTTAAGTGCTAGGGGTATTATGGCGAATGCCCCTAGAGCAACCGCTGTTGGTCAAAATATTGAAAAATAGTAAACGAAGAGAAACTGACAATGGACGACAGTCGTTCCAAGCTAAGGGGATGGCCTGCGTTGCGCAGCAGCCAGCTAACTCTCTGCGGCAGAAGGTCCCTTTGCGCCACCAGCTTAAGCCAGATTTAAGCTGGAAATCTCCCGGATGATATGGGGATCCTCTTAACTTGGACCCACTGGTCGACACCACTGTATATTATTAAAAAAAAAAGTGCAGCGAACTAAATAAAACACATTTTTAAAATTGATTGACTCAGCATTTATTATTTCACAGAAAAAAAGGAATATTAGAAATGAAGTTAATTACAAAACCCAGTGCTGTACGAGAATGGTTAGTAAATAAAAAAAAAATCATCAACTTATCAACTAAAACGATACCATATGTTGCGTGTTGGTCAAAAAGACTCTAGTTGGGGTAGACTAGGCAGGTGTTATCCCAGGAGGATAACACAGGTTGATGTTAGCCAGGTAGAACAACAAGTTGACTTTTGACCCCGGTCGGAGGACCCTAGGAATATAAACACTCTCTAGTATAATGATATAAAAATAAAAACAAAGTGATTAAAGGAAAGCCAAAAGCATTTAAAATACCGTTACAAAATCCTGAAGGGAAGCAAAGAGTCTAAATATTATTAATCAAATTACAAAGCAGCAAGAATTCAAAACAAAAAGTTCCATCCGTCACTGACTATCATCAATGACAACTGGTACGCAATAAAATTTTATAAATGTAAACAAAATAATTAGTCTTAACACATTATCAAATTTAAAATAAATTAAACGAGGATTGTTATCAATCCAGGTATCCACAATCAAAATTGGAATTAATAAATAAACCACTGAGCAATATTAAAGTAAGTCAATTAAAGAAAAATCAGATACAAAATATCCATCAAAATATCATCACATAAATCAATTAAAATAACCAAAAGAAATAAGTAAAGACCAATATGCCCGCTTTTGAAACCGCACTCCAACAAAACTAGAAAGATAACTGAATTTAAAGCCTGATGCTTGAATGGTTCTTTTTTTATCACCAGGTGGTAATGACTATTGAAATTATAAAATTGAGCCTAAATGCCTCATTCAAATAAGTAAGAACTCCTGCAGTTCATTCTATTATAAAATACCATGATTAAAAATAAAAGTCCCTTTGGACCTCGGAGGCTCGTAACCATTCTAATACCTCATTAATAAAGTAAGAATTAAAGGAGTAGCAACAATATTAGTGCTGTTTCAAAACGGCATACCACACACTATAACAACTGACGTAGAGATATAACTATATACATATGTACGATGGGTAATAAGGCCAATAATTATTTTAAATCTAAAACAACCAAATTTTACAAGGCAAAGAACTAGTCATAATGAATTAATAAATTACTCTTACATCAAAGCTACAAAATATCGTCACTGTTACAAAAAAATCAAAACCGAAGAACTTGAAACAGAAATATTGGCCATATCTCCCCACGTAACATAAATCAAAATTAATACATTGGCCCTCATGATCATTGTTCACTATATAAACTTTTGCTTAATGAAGGAAACCTTAAATTTATATACTTAAAATTTCATATTGAGACATATCTATTCAAATTTATTATTTTCGATAATTAGTCGGTTCAGAGACATAATAGACAAAATGAAATTAATATCTGAGTATTGAAAAATAACGAAACTAGCATTAAATTTCAGCCAGAGAGAATTTTACGGTAATGCACGTGGCGTGCGAATTTATGACAATAATTTTAGTGAAATATAATAAAACCCGAAATTAAGAAAACTAAAACCGTCGCTGAGTTAATTAAAAAAATATTATGCGGGACCAATGAACCATTATTTAAAGCAAAATAAAATGCAAAATAATATACCTTATAAGGTGGTCAAGGGTTCTTTATAGGTGCCCAAAATGGCCTCCGTCAGGATGGTGCCTTCAAGGTCGAACCAAAAACTACAATGGAGAAAGCAAGGTATCAACAATCGACCTTTCAAAACACGTGGAAAAGTTCACAACTTACCAAGCAAATCCCAGTATGGGGAAAATTTTTAACACTTCATTGAAACACTAAATCGCCTCTCAGGCAGGGAATATCTCCCAGATGTTCTTCGAAGAGAAAAAAAAAACTAACAGCTTGTGAACTTCGCCGACACTTGACTTTAAAAGGGACGACTTATCGAATTTTCCCGACTAATATACTGGCCAAAAGGAACAAAAAAAGGAATAAAATGACAGGTAAGTTCGGTTTCTAATACCGATATACCGATCAGGTGACACAAAGCAGAAAATAAGCAGAGTGGTACATACCAAACTAAAGAAATAGAAAGCAACCATGTTCATAGACACCCGATGTTGCGGATAAACTACAATCGCAGCCTTAACAAATCATCGATACTCTATCCATAAAAGGGAACAACAGCGAAGGAGAATGAAATTGCAATAGTACTATACATCACACCAAGAACGAAAAACCCTCTCTTTTGTATGTTACAACAAAATCACGATCTACTTTAGGCCGCACAGCACTTAAGAGCGGTGAAAGGAATGCAGCTAGCAGATATAACCTCTGGTCGCAAACAGCTGATTGGGTGAAAACACACACGGAACCCCGAGACTGGAAATTCATAAAAACCAAAGCAAGCGATACAAGCCCGAGGCCGGAATCCCACGGAAAAGATGCAGGTGAGTCTGAATTATAGCTGTGCGAAGACCTACAGAGAGAAATGGTCTTTAAATCAGAGAAATAATACATACAGAATCAACGGTAAATTTTCAGAGATGGTTTTAAAGCTTTTAGATGTCTATAACTGGGGAAATCAGTCCTGAGAACCCAAGATGAACTCAGAATGAAGTCCTACAGTTAGTGCAGACTCTTCCCAAAAAAGTGTTACGCTAGACACAGCATGTGAGAAGCCTTTAACAGGTTTTACGAGGCATATTGGAGACAAAAGTCAATGCACATCAGGCAGCAACGCCAGGATGTAAGGTTAGTACTGCAAGCCTGTCACTGTATAGCTATAAAACTCAAAAGTTCAACGAATAAATAGCAAAGTGCTCAGTGACCAAATGCAACCGTTACAAACTATACCGCAGTCTTCCATGTTTATGGAAAATAAAATCTCGAGAATATATAGATCGTATTAAGAAAGGTAAAGCATATGACCAGCTATTGGCAAAGTTAAATGGTTAATTGAGAAAACTGGCTTCTCTTTAAAAACCTTTCCTACAAGACTGATTTGTTCGACGTACAAGTCAGTTCGAACAAAAACGGCGAATGCGAGTCGCACACAGACTTCAGTTTTATTCAGCAGCTTTAAGCATACGGCAGGCTTTATGAAGACGATACATTGATGTGCAGTGGCGGTGGCATTAGCCATAAAGTTAAAAAAAAAAGTAACGAACAAAGTGGGCAAAGGAATGGTTTTTAAAGAGAAGCCAGTTTTCTCAATTAACCATTTAACTTTGCCAATAGCTGGTCATATGCTTTACCTTTCTTAATACGATCTATATATTCTCGAGATTTTATTTTCCATAAACATGGAAGACTGCGGTATAGTTCAATAAATTCTAATAAAAACTTTTTATTAAACTGGCGAAGATCACAAGAACGCCTGCCTACGCTACTGCACAAACCGTCGTTTTTAAAAACTGTTTACCACACACACTTCAGATTTGTAACAACCGACAACTTATCGAACGTGTTCGACGGACATAAATCAGGCTGAACCTGAACCTGAACACTTCAGTTTTGCGACGTTTTTGTTCGAACTGACTTGTACGTCGAACAAATCAGTCTTGTAAGAACGTAGTCTATGGGGGCCTTAAGAATCATAATTACGTCACTGTCATAGAAAAAAATTCCTAAGTGCCCCTTAACGGAGATACAGTGCCCCAAAGGGGTACCCAGCGATTTTCTTTGTTGGCTTTAACTTTTAAACCGACAGGAAATTTTGTTTTATAGGAGCCCTAAAGAGTCATTAATACAGTAGATGTTTTACGTCGTCAGGAATGTCAGGAACGGACTTGCACCACACTTATGTGGCCAATATTCTGACTGGTGTCATTTGATAGCGCTGAAAACTGAATTTTCGGATACTTTGGTCATTTTGCTTTAAAAAGGGAATCTTAATTTGTTACGGTAAAACTGACGGTTTTCGAGATAAATCAGTTTTTATGCGAAACACTCAAAAGTTAATATTTTAGCAATAATATACGCGTAATTATTTATGTTGCGTTTATTTTTAAAAATTACTTGCATTTTTTTTTGGAATTTTAAAACATCCTAATGCTAATATATGACTTGGTTAGGAAAAACAAACGATCTACGGACGTGACTCAAAAATCTATATTTTTATCCAGTTTACGGCAGGCTTGGCAACCATATTGGGTTAAGAATTTTATTCAACAATGAAAAATATGTTGTTAATCCGGTAGCGTCAATCGTGAAAGCAGGTATGAAAGACGGCCGTTCCAATAAGGGCTTTACAAACAGCACGGTCCGAACGCTCAAAGCCGACGTAATGCCTTGGTCTAATTAACGCAAAACGATAATGGAAAATGATACTAATTGTGAGAGTTCCCCGATTGTTTTTCTGGAAAGTTGTTTACAACCTGCCTATGAATGTGAATTGTTTATTCTTCAACAACTGTGAACCAAAGCCGTATCCTCCTCGTTTCAAGATCCTTGCAACTGGCATTCTACAAGATCTAAATTTTAAACCCATTTACCGTATTAGTATGTAGATTATTAGTAGTTATAGTTAAAATTTGTCAAAACTACTACATATTACGATTTCACATCGCTAGATCGGTATTATAGTGTTGTGAACCAAATTTTGTTTATTTTTAGGTTCAAGAAGAGCAAGTTTTAAATCCCCAGGGCAATAGAGTACCCTATTTGTTGTTTTATCGTCGTAGTGATACTATTAGGAGCAGATAATTTTACAAATTTGGCCTATAAATTGTTAATAATTACTTTTAAGCATCTTATTTTATTAATTAAATTTATATATAAAACCCCAATAATATTTTATTTAAATGGCGTTGGGTATTTGCTTTGTGATCAACTTTGAAGGAGTCTATGGTCGTACATTCAGTTGAATTGGGGAAAGAATGGACGTGCGTCACACTATATCAGCGTGATTCAAATCGAGATTATGTAGGTCAAATAAGACAAAACCACGTCAGCAGGTAATTGCCGTAGATATAAAAAGGCTTCTTTATTGTACTAAACTTGAAAAAAAAATTTTAAATGATATAATGAAAAATTATACAGGGTGTTATGGGAATGACTTATTATATTTAAATAGGTGACTCCTAGGGTGCCCTAGAGAAAGTCTACATCCTATTTTTTTAATCGAATATCTAAATACTAAGGTAAAAAAAACTCTTTACCCATATATTGTTGCGCCGTTCCATCTGGATTCACTTAGCAACAATGTGGGTCACTAGAGTATACTAACAGTAGAGTCAGATCACACCGCGTGTCTCGCCCTTGCTTGGATACCCGCCGCGCGCCAGTATTGTTGCTTCAGTATGTTTCGAGACTCGGGGATGGAATGACGCTGTCGAGGGTTCCGCGTGCTTGACGTATACGAATTTTAAACATTTTGTTCTACTTGCTATTTAGTTGTAGCATACCCGATTTTTTTCTGTTGTGAAATAATTCATAATAATAAATGTTGTGAGGTGATTTCAAATTTGTGTGATATTATCTACTGTTGGTTCTGTTGCAAAACATACTTTTTGTGTTTTTTTTTTATGGAATTTACTTATAAAACGAATTATTTTAAAATTAGATCGAAGGTAAGAGAGTATGTACCTTAAATTTGTTTTCTAAAAAGGTTGAAAAAGTAAGTGATAACGCGGGTCAAAGATGTCTTGTTGTCAAAAACTGAACACGTGCGTTTACAATTCTGTGTTGCAATATGACAACACCGCCTATAATGCGCTGACCTCTTTTGAGACTCGAGACTTCCTCAGTAAACTCTTGATTGCGAACGTCCTCAGTAGCGGCCACGTAAATTTTTAGATTTCATATAAAGTGTATATTTCCCTTAATACAAAGCGCTATTTATGGTTATTTTTCTTCAATTTATTTTCAGCTCAGGATTTGCCGGTTTAAATATAATAAGTCATTTCCATAACACCCTGTATGTTGTGATTTTTTCTTCTTTGAATTTAGAAAGTGGTCACATTTTATTTTTACCAAAAAACCCTTTTCTATGGCCCTGAGGATGATTTAATTTGATCTGCTACGTTTTTTTACTGACCTTTATCCAACTAGTTAACACTTTTGGGAACTTATCGGTGTGGTCACGAAATACTTCAGAAAAATGAGAGTGACGAGTTGTTTTTGAATTTATTTCGGAATGTCTGTGCAAGTAAAAGAAAACAGTTTTTAAATCATACGATTTTATTTACAGTATCACAAATTAATGTTAATTTAATAGTGAGTAGATTAATATCCATTCCATGATTTACCGGCTTTTTTTCAAATATTTTAATTAAAATAGGCTTAGACGTTGAAAAATTGGAAAGAAAATTGTACCATAATTAATACAGGGTGTTATGGAAATTTCTTTTATATTTAATTGGGTGTCCTAGAGAAAGCCTACATACTTTTTTTTAATCGAATATCGAAATACTAAGGTAAAACCCCTTTTTGCCTACGTGCTGTCGCGCCCCTCCATCTGGTTTCAGTTAGCAACTGTGTGTAGGTCACTAGAGTAAACTACAGTGATGCGAGATGACACCGCGTGTCTCGCCGTTGCTTGGATAACCTTTAAGGTAAGTTTCGATGCTCGGTGCCGATACTACGTCGCCGAGGGTCTCGTGAAGTTCCACGTGCTTGTATACGAATTTTAAACGTTTTGTTGGTTGTAGCATTACCCGATTTTTTTCTGTTGTGAAATAATCCATAATAATAAATGTTGTGATGTGATTTAAAAATTTGTGTGATTACGATTGGTTCTGTTGCAAAACAAACTTTTTGTGTTTTATTCTTTATGGAATTTAATTATAAAACTGATCATTTTTAAATAAGATCGAAGGTAAGAGAGTATGATCCTTAAAATTGTATTTTTTCTTTCTAAAAAGTTTGAAAAATAAGTGATATCATAAACCTGACCACGTGCGTTTACAATTACTGTGTTGCAATATGACAACATCGCCTAAAATGTGCTCACCTCTTTGGAGACTTGACCTAAGTCAATTTATTGTGTACGTCGCCAGTGGCAGTAAATTTTCAGATTTCACGTAGTGTATATTTCGCTTATTAATTCAAAGCGCAAATTATGTTTTTTTTTTTGAATTTGTGTTCATCTCAGGATTTGCCGGTTTAAATATAATAACGTTATTTCCATAACATCCTATATAATGCTAAAGGTGCATTTTTTTGTATAAGTAGAAGATTGCATTGGACATAAAATATTCAAAGAATTTTTTTTAACGAACATAAAAGACCTTCTATACAAATTATATATGCTATAATTTTTCTAAATCTTGTTTTTAAAGTTTGACTAATAAAATAATTTATTAATGTATACAGTAAGCTCGGGAGATATTTCGTGGCGCTGGTGGAAATATTGAAAGGATCCCCGGAGCTTGAGTAGTTACTCTGTTAACAAATCAACAACAAAGAAACAATATGATGTATTTTTAATTTTTATTCACATTTATTAATCGTTTTACAGGGACAAGAATAAAATTTTGAAATCACATACTGTATAATAGACATACAGGTTTAAACTTAAAACTAAGAGCGCCTATACAGGGTGTAACAAATTCGTCCTTCGCCATTGGAATTTCGGAAACGGTCAGTTTTAAAATTTAAAGTACTTTCAAATGTACCTACTTTCGAAGTCCCTGCAAACGGTTTATATATTTGAAGCGTCGCGTTAAAAAATGCTAATTGATCCTACATAACGATAGGTTTTTAGGAAATATATGTACAACTATAGAGGGTGTGCCGAAAAGATGAAAACACCACTCTTTATAGAACGTTTGTTTTAAAATTCTACAGTTCTTTTATACAATAGAAAACGTTAAAACATGTCAAATTGATAAATTCCTCCGTTTGAGGTCTCATTAAAATTTGTTCATGTCTCTCATGTCCCATGAGCCAATAAGTTGGCTGTACAAAAACGGACTAAAAAGGGACTAATCCTAAATATAAACTACAAAATAAGTTAACTAAAACTTACTTATGTTGAGTTGCAGAAATATTTTAAACAATAATTAACCATTTTGATTCTGATATGACAATGACATTGACTGAAATGTAGTTGTCCCGTTGATAAATACAGAATGAAGCTAACCAGGCTACTTTTATTGTGAGTAAACCATTCCTGCTGCTGTCATTTGGTTAGTTAATTATTGATTAAAAGTTTCTTGCATGTTAGTAAATGTTAACTTTCACAGGAATATATATCAGCATTTCGCCGTTTAAACTTTTTTGATGTAGAAGTAACGCTTTTCACTTCACTATCATTATTATCTACATCACTGGCAGTAGCCAAGGGAGAAGACGCACATTTTTCTAGACTATCGGAAGTTGTATCATTTAAAGTCCTTTTTGGTGAAGCTTTAAGTTCTTTTCCATTTGCAACAGATAGATCTCTAAGCACCTCTACGTGTGTTTCAGTTTTTGCACTTTCATCACAACTTATTGCAAGTTCTAAGTGTTTAACGTCAGGTTCTACAGACCTATTTGATCCCTCCCTATTAGAATTATCACATTTTTCAGTCTTATTAGAATCTATCGTTTTAGAACTAATTTTTTCACTCACTTCTTCGTGTGTAGGATTTGCGAGATCAGCAATGCTAGACAATAATTCAGAAGGACTGTTACTTTGAGCCTCAAAATTTAGTTGATCTTTTGTCGTTGCTTCCTTATTAACTGGTTTAGGCAACTTCATAGGAGTCAACACTTTTGATTCCGGTAGCTGAAGTTCCTTAATTTTATTTTCTTGCACTAAAATATCCGATTCTACCTTCGAATCGACGTCATGCCCCGTGTCAGAGTCATCTGAATCATTTATAAAAGTTGTATTTTCCAAAAAACTTGTATCGACACTTAAGTTTAAACCATTATTTTCTGATATAAGGAATATTGGGTCATTAATTCCCAGCGTTTCACATAACTCTACAGTTTGCGGATTTAATTTGGCATCTGGCTGGTGATTTGATTTCTTTGGATTATCTGGTTGAAACGATACGGCCGTGGGTCTAAAGTTTTTGGGTATTTTTGTTGCATTATTCAGTTTATTTAATATTAAAGCCTTTTCTGCTTCACTAGGCGTAAAATTGTATCTAAAAATGAATTAAGCCTTAATGGATTTAGCAAGGAAGGGCCTTTATATTCTAACCAAACATAATGTCGAGACGAAAAAATTATCCTTTAAAATAAAATAAAGGGTACAGAGAAAGAAGGTTGGATGATATCTACCGGGTGATGTATCGTTAAGGAAATCGCATTAACGCCATATAAATTACACGCCTTACAAGCGAGAAAAAAGGATCAAAATTCAAACAGCGTTCCTGTGTAATTCGTGTATTCTTTCCATGTGAATTGCTGCTATTTGTGAGGTTATGTGAGAGGTTTTTGCCTAAAACTTAGATTCTGTGTGGTTTCTTTTTATAGAAATTATGAAACTAATAATTGTTTTTAAATAAGTAAAGGTAAGAGAGCATGTGTCTGAAATAAAATTGCATTTTTTTAAAGAGTTTGAAAAATAATCAGTAAAAATTAACATTGGGCCCGAAAATATACAATTTGTTACCACCTAATGTAAAAAATGTTGTAAGCCAAAACTGTTTTCAGAAAGGTCGAAAGCATTCGTTTGGAGAAATCTGATTCTGTTTAAAAAACTTTTTTAAATCAAAAACAATATAGAGAATCAAGTTCTTTCAGTAAATAATTTCGTGTGTTTTAAAGATAGTACAATATAAGCTATAAATTATTATATATTATGTAGATGCACATACAGGCGCTCTGCGTCTAGGTGCTACACATTGATTATATAAATTGTAAATATTTTTAAACAATAAAAATATGCCGATATATACGTGCGGTATCAGCAAAATTTTACCGACGTATTATGACTTATGTCATTCGCTTTCTTTCTCTGCACCCTTCAAATGAAAACATACCTTTCATTTCCGCCAGGTCCAGGCATAAAAGTATTAACACTTTTAACATTTAACAAATGATTGGTCAAATATAAAATGGTCAGCCATTCTATGTCATATCCAAGCTGAATTTTTTTGGTTTCATCATGTTGTATGTCCACCACTTGCAAAAAATTTCTTCTCGGCAGACATTTATCCAAAGCGAGAAATTTGGTCGAGGTATTGTTTTTGTGGGGTACCACTGCCGCAAATTTGCAGTGTAAATGGGCGGCAAACCAATAGTTTGGTTGAAGATGATTAAGCAGCTCCTCACAAGGTTTGCTCCCAAGCTGATTACTTTCAACTTCATCCCTAAAACATCAATCGCTCGTTTAAAATAATGTGTAATGACGTCAAGCCTACTACTATTTTTATTATTTATCAGTTTTTATTTATTTTTTAATATTAATTTAAATTAGTTTATGAGTTTTTCGGTCCCTCGCTTTTTATACGCACGCAGCTTACACTAGGCAAAAGGTCTGCACAGCGTAACCAGGAATTGGGGGCATGTACCCCCCTCCCCGTTATACCTATGTATATGTACATATATACCACCTATTCCTAATCTTAGACTTACGAATCCCCCAACTACGATCTGGTTACGCTACTGCTAAGCATCTGTGGGGGGCCTTTACAAGAAAGACTGTTCAGTTCAAATGGTAATCTGATAGTTGGCAGCACTACGCAAGATAGAATAATTATTCAAAACAATGTGGCGCTGCCTGGGACGCCGAAAGTTTTTACTGCGTTTAAGCCGTATTAGAGTCGGCAATTAAAATTCCACGGAATCATGCGCAGTACACCGTTCTCGATCAGCTGGCGCAATTAGTCTTGGATTGCCAGAAATGGTGCTTGCGCCATTTTAATTGCCATTGCTGCTACAAGTCTGGGAAGAGATGAATTATTCTGTTATTTTTAACTGTTTATTATTTGATTGAAGCAGCTATGAACTGCTATGGCTATTTAAACTAACTGGTACTTACATTAGCATTGCACATTCTTTATTAAGCATATATACTGCTAATTTGACGCAACTTTTTTGAACTGCTATTTATAAGTATGAGTAGCTGCTTTAACTACTAATTAAAATGACCAGATTGGCCCATCTCTAATTCTTGAGGTATATTGAAGCCGTATTAGAGTCGGCAATTTTTGTCTCTTGCGCCGGCAATGGCAATTATAATTGCACTTATTCATGCGCACTAAACCGTTCTCGAGCTGGACCAATACTGCTCGCATTGCCGGCGCAATGCGAGAATGGAATCCGTATTACAGTCGGCAATTCTAGTCTTCTGGCAATTAAAATTGGGCACACGTCATTTTCATTGCCATTGCCGGTGCAAGTCTGGGTAGAGATGGATTATTCTGTTATTTTTAAATGTTTATTAGTTGATCGAAGAACCTATGAACAGCTAATGGCGGTTTAAACTAACTGGAACTTAAATTAACAGTTCTCATTCTTTATTAAGCATTCGTAGCAACTTTTTTGAACTGCCATTTGTAAGTAGCAGTAGCTGCTTTAACTGCTAATCAAAACGAACAGGTTTGCCATCTCTAATTCTGGAGGTATTTTAGGGATTTCGACACTACCCACTGCTGTTCTGACTGTTGGCAATGCGCCAGCTGATCGAGAACGGTTTACTGCGCATGAATTCGTGCAATTATAATTGCCATTGCACCGGAAATTTTTATTGCCGACTCTAATACGGCTTTTAGGGATTTTGACACTACCAACTGCTGTTTTGACCGTTGACAATGTGCCAGCTGATCGAGAACGGTTTCCTGCGCATGTCTACGTGAAATTATAATTTCCATTGCAGGCGCAAGAAAAGAATTGCCGACTCTAATACGGATTTAAGGTGAAAGGGATACTGAATCAACTGAGAAAATTTTTTTGAGAAGACCACATTGTACTATTAGGTAAGGAGTCTAAATTCAAAAAATGCACAATTGATTCAGCTTTTAATGTTCCAACAATAAAATGACATCTTTGCAAAAAAAATTTTGAATTATGAAGAAATTTCAAATATTTTTCTGAAAATTTTTTGAATACTTGTACAAACCCTAGTAATATTGTTACCTCAAAACCGTTCCTGATATAAAAGTAATATTCCCAGTTACTTACTTAAAAAATGGCTTTCTCTTAAGCAACTGACGAATATTTCCAAAATTATAAACGCCGGTGGGCCAGTCATGAGATAAGAAAATATCTATTGGTTGAGATAATTGCTTTAATCGAAATACTTCCAGATTTCTTACATGATATACACTTCTTTTACTGTTTTCATCATATGGTGGTTTTTCAAAACGGCCTTTTAGAAAGTCCCGGCCTTTATATATTCCGGATAGTCCACCTATTCTTATACCTACAAGAGAAATTATCAGACAATAATAAATACTTAATCAAATTTGATTGTTAAAAATGTTATTTAAATAAATTATAATTATTTATTATTATCATATAGCTTCCAATTTCCATCTGGTATTAAACAATCATGAGTCTATGATCGGTCTATGAGTACCTACCAGCTATGTCAATAACACCAGCATATCCCAAATAATAAATATTATTCGCTACCCAACCTCCATAAGGTAATTCCTGTAAATAATTGGATGCTTCGTGATTACCTCCAATAAAAATGGTTAAAATTGGAGCTTTCTTTTCACCACTGTAGTATCTGAAGAGATAAATTTGTTACCTATTGTGTTTAAAATAATTAAAACATGCATTAAATTATTGATACAAATAACTTTCACTTTCACAGTTTATGGTTTTAATAAGACTTCATAGGGTTGTCAATGTCATTATGTATAATTATTATTATTATGTACTGTAATAAATAAAATTTTAAAAATATTATGTTTATCACAGTTTATTATATTCCTACCTACCTACTGACATACAAAAAAAAATTGACACAACTGACAAAAGTATAGACTTCTTTTTTTTAAATAATTAGTTATTTTTTATGCTAGATTATGAATTTCCCATTTGAGGTTGACAATTTCAATGATGATTTGAAAATGCACAAACCAATTTTTCGAAAATTGTTCTTGTATTTTGTGCCTTTGTAATTGTGTAAAATAATAATAATAATGAAAGTTACTTAAAATACCAAGGTGCTACTAAATTGATTTTTCTATTTATAATTATGATACGACTAATGGTAAGCATCAAAGTTGGATATAAGTAATGATTTTTCTGTCTGTATTCTAGTATTCCCTTGGTGGCAATTTTTGAAAATTCAACGGTAGTTCAAAGGGGTCTTCGGGAAGGCAATGCGTAGGATTCATAGCATCCAAACAGGACCAATAATATTCAACTTACTTATAAAAGGAACAAATATGACGGTATTTAGGGGGTACTGCCATACAGTTCAGATCTTCCTCGTTCCTGGATGACTGAAAATCACCGCAACATATTAACAGGTCAATTTTTATGTTATCTTTTTCCTCTATTTCCTTTATAGAGGAATAAATATTGTCCAGTTCTCCATGGGCACATCCTTCTACGGCTATTTTCATGGTTTTTTGAATAAAAAGACAAAATTTAAGGTTAAATTACAAGATGTTTGTGTTTGGCTCTATGTGTCAAGTCAAGCTGTCAAGTTCTATCAGAAGCGAGGAGTGACTCCTGATCGGTCGGACAATGATATTATATTCTCTTTGGGTCGGGACCAATCAGATATATTTTCTTAGTGTATTGTGTTTATTTCTAATTAATCCACTAAACTGCTACTTCACATTCACAAATAACAATTGTAAGCTTTTCTAACTTTAGATTCTTTGTTTTAGATAACAAAGAAAAAATCGGAAAAAAGTATCCATTGTGATCCATCGATCTTTTTTATCGAATAGATACTTTTTGCACATCACTAGCTCTAACCTCAATTTTTTTTGTTTGTTTTGCTAACTTGGTTGTTGTCGGTTTGTAATAGTTTGTAGAAAAAAAAATAATATAAAAACTTAACGTAAGAATAATAGGCTAAATAAAATAAGGATGTTACCAGGAATTGGTCTTTTTGGAACCGGTCCAGTTATTAAAGTATTAGTACCTATATTAAGAGATAATGGTTTTAGAATAGAAGCTATTTGGAGCAAGACCATCCAAGATGCCCAGGAAACTGCTAAATCCCTTAATATTCCATTTTTTACAAATAAAATAGACGACGTACTACTTAAAAAGGACGTAGATTTAATATTTGTTTTATGTTCACCAAATTTACATGCCCAAATATCCGTCAAGGCATTGGGGATAGGCAAACATGTTGTTTGTGACAAGCCAGCTGGATTAAATCAATCAGATGCTCTAAAAATGGTCAGGGCAGGACAGTATTATCCAACACTTATATCCCTTATAAATCATTCATTTAGGTAAGTAAGCAATTTTGTCTATTATTTTTCTAAATTACTATATGGTAAGATACAAAACCATACTAGTGCCTACCACTAAATTATAAGTAATTAACGATTTTAGAATACATTTTGACCTTTTAATAAGGTTGAAAAAAATATGAATCAAGAATTAAGTAACCAGGACTGGCACTCCGTAAATCAAATAGAGTTACTTTCCTTTCATTGTTCCATAAGATGTAACTACGTTCGCTCAGTCTATATTGTGATTTCAGGCATATTCGGTTAGTCCAAACATAGTAACAGGTTATGAAATATCATATTATAGTATATTTGATTTACAGAGTGCCAGTCCAGATAACTTCAACTGTAATATAAATAAATTGCCAGAATTTATTTTGTCACAATCACAGTAAACTTTTTAACTTAATTGTTGTCTTCTTAACCAGACAACTTTTATTGTTTACAAGTGTGACAAGTGTAAGAATAAGGCAGCTGAATTATGAACCTTTAATGCGTTATTGAGATTTTCCATAAATAAATAATAATAATTATTAGAGATCGCATGATATGGCTTTTTTGCCAGCAAATACATACATAGGTACTTCAATGTTTAGTTCTTTCAGGAAATGAATGAAATCATTCATGCCAACCCTGGTTTTTATAACTTCAAGTCAAGTACAATTGGTCAGTAGAAGAAAACAAGTCTAGAAGCAGTTTACTTCAGAGGTCCGAGGGCACTGTCAATTTATGTAACTTTCTTGTGTTTTCTTTTACCGAATACAGAAGGAAATTGGCTACAAAAGGTGTAGTGGAGGCGGGTTTTCACTTGTTTTCCCATTGCACTGTCACAATTCAGAAATGTTTGCTTTGCTTTTGCACGTTTGCTGTCCATAAGTTGCTGACCAACTAGCCTTTTTGGCTGACCGATTACATTTTTCTGTTCGCAAACATAAGAATATTTTGCTAACCAGTTAAATGATACCCAATAAAAAATACAAAATAGGTTCTTAACCTCCAATTTGCTAAAGCCTATACATATTCTGTGTGTAAAGCCTGTACGTATTCTGTGTGTACCTTTTTTTATTGGTGCTTTGTCTGATTGGGCGATAATGAAAATCGGGGAAGTCCCGCTTTATTATTCCGTCAAGTTTTTGTTTAATGTTTTCAGTATTGCTTTGTGAAATTACAAAATTCGTAATTTATTTATCACGAAAAAGGCCTCAGATATACAATTATTACACATTCTTAGTGTCTAGAAGAGACAAATTATCTTATTGAAATGGCGACGAACCTAAAAGAAATAGACTAAATGCAGATAGAGCTTAAATGTTAGTGTTTTACATCATACTACATCATCATCATCATACGAAGGACTCGACAGCCTAGAACATCGGAGACAGGGTGGGGATTTGACTCTCTTTTACAGATATTTTCATGGAAAGTGCTCGGCTGACCTCTTAATTCCGCCCAGAGCGGCGAATATCAGAAATACACGACGAACCACTGCCGCCCATCCATATGTGGTTAAGCTTAGTACTCCTCGAAGTTCACTATTTAAGAATACTTTCATCTGGAGGACTTCATCCTTATGGAACGACCTTCCCGAGGTCATTTTTCCCAACGAATATAACCTCCAACGATTCAAAACCAACGTGAATCGCTTTTTGCGCACACGCATCACTCCCAGAGTGCCCTAAAGGATTTTTCCTATAGTGCTTGTGTTTGATCATAAAAAAAATACTATTACAAAATTAGAACTTAGGTATTAATGTATATTTATTTTCATTCATTATACAGTGCACAAGCATATCAAATATCAGAAGCTCAAAGACCCCTAAGGTTATCGATAACCCCCCAAAAAACATATACCGTATCTAAACCACAGAGCATCAGTAAAGCTTTTCTCCTCCAATTCAAAAGTATATTCAATTTCCTAATCTTTTCATTTTTCTTACTTAAAAAAATGCTGTTCTGAGGGAAGAACTTGAATACTCACTGAATCTTTTTTTAGGTTCTTACCGGCCTTTACCCAATTAAAAAAGAAACTTGAGGATAACTATTTGGGACCTTCTCTAACACTTATTGACATACGGATTCAAACCGGTTCTTTGTTTAGCGATGTTGATACGTTTGATTGGAAGTGTGATGACACTATGGGAGGTAAATATTTAATGGATATTAAAATAAATTAATTAAAGGTCATTCTAAAGTTAGAAGTATTAAATAGCACTATATCCTAAACACACACTTGTCTGCTAGTCGCTATTCCTTTTCTAATTGTATTATACAGACATTAAAAGCCGTTAAATAAATTTGAGAAGACTTAAATTGTTTACAACAAAATTAAAATTTCAAAATATCAATTCACCATGTGTGCATGATCAGATATTTATAAGTACTAGCGGGTAAAACAACTTTTTTTATTAAGTTATTTAACAATATACAGGTCGACAAGTTTATCTGTACTTTTAATCTAAAAATATGGCAACATAGGGCGTTGTCAATGGTTACAGGTAGCTAGGGCTAATTTTATAGGTTATATCGCTTACAGTTGATAGCGCATGCGTCTCCTGATACATCCGATGGGCCCAGTGCGTGATTATTCCTTCGTTAATTTGTGTCCAAAACGGCGCACCTCACTTCGCACCGCCCATAGCCTCGCTGAGGCGAAGTAAATGAATCCATTACCATAAATGCATGCGGTCACAATGATGCAACCCGCATCGCCATCGCCTCGTTCATCGTCTGGTCTTTTGCATATATAATGGGCTTTTTTTACTTCGCTTAAGCGAGACATGGGCGAGGAGAAGTGCGGTGCGCCGTTGTGGACACAGAGTTGGCCGACTGTAGGGATGGTGCTTATAAAGGATCAGCCAAGCTAATTGCTGGACCATACATTGCGTTTTAGATGCAGCGTTTCATCTATTGCGGTTTGGCCGCATAAAAGCACATCGTCCACACATGTGCGTCTAAATCGCAGTAATAGTGTTTGGGTTAAATTTTTGATTGGTATATTAAGAATTTTACACTAGTGCTCATTTATTTTAACAAGGACCTTAACATTGATTAGTTAAGTTTCATAGGACCGGCCATATGAGTGTTTTTGTAATTTTTTTCTTAGCACTTTATTCATATTTTTACTCATCTGTCATTTCATCCCAAATGTCAACCATAATTTCCCCTATTACATTCCAACTTTCGAGGCTTTTTCCCATTTGGAGGAATGATTTTGTACATATTGAATAAATTTATCTGTATAAATCATCCACACTGTGTGAACACTCGGATTTAACTGAATGTGTTTATTAGTGTTGTGATATTAGTGTTGTGATCGCTCGAGCGAGAAACCGCTTGATCACTCGATTATTGAAATAACCGACATCGCTCGATTATTAAAAAAACTGCTCGAGTTATCTATTCAGGCGAAAACCGTCGCTCGGCACTTATTATTTTTCACCCGATACCCGAGCTTCGCTTGACGCCGGCGGAAATGTACCGCTGTAGTGTGATCGAGTTAAAAGACTGCTCGTATATTCGAACAGTTTTTCGCTCGATAGGAAATACTCTAGTTATAAATTCAGGCGAAAAACCGAAAAATATCGCCCGTCACTTGATAGACGACCTTCGGTCTACGCGCCGCGCCATCCGATTGACGACGTTCGAGTTTGACGCTGAGCAGGTACAGGACATGCGTCTTTCTTAAAGGCACATAAACGAGAAGGTGCATATAAAAAAGTATGCCAAATCCCTTGCTCCTTGGATTTTGTAAAGTTTTGTTTTAACTGGCTAGCCAGCGGCGTAGTTTAGGTCTCCGATTGTAAATATTAAAAAATTGAAGGATATAATTTTTAAATTTTTATTTACTATAAACTCGAGAAAACTTCCCGAAAATAACATAATAATAGAAATTGGTTAACAAAATATATAGAAAAATTCGTTGGTAATCTTATAGTAAACATTTTTAAATCTAAACAGGAACTTTTTATTATTAAACTCAAGAAGACTTCTTAAAAATAACATACATTATAGAAAATGTTAATGGAAAATAAGAAAACGAGCAAAATAGTTAACAAAACATAGGTATCGACAAATTTTTTGGTAACCAAAAGTAAACATTCTTAAATTTAAACAGGAACTTTTAGGTAACTATAAACATGAATTTAAAAAAATAATCACCTATTTTCTTATTTTGCCAGTCGCATAACTAAGCCTACATTTTTGAAGGGCATACAGTGGGCACCTGATAATTTAAAGTGGAAGAATTTGACAAGACTTTTAAATATCTACTTATTTTATGCTCCTAGATTGAGAAGGATGTAAAGAAAAATAACTCTTGGTAATACTTTTTGTTTTAAAAAAGCAGAAGAATAAACCCGAACAATAAATACACATTTGTGTGATTTTTTGCAGTTTTTTTGTTTGGTATCGAGACCCGTGGTAAAAAATTCATTATTCATAAATAAATAAATTTCTGGAATTTTTTTGGTGGCTACTACAATTTTTTAGCTAAACCTGTGCCCACCAGTAGTTACGTGCCTGCTAAATACCCTCCCTGATCACATGTAAACGACTAGGCTGCCGGTCGAGCAGTCGGTGACGTCATCGCTTGGTGAATTGGAATTTCAAGCGATTCACTCGATTATTAAAATCGCTCGAGTATCATGTACTCGATTATTAAAATCAACGGTTTTTTTCAACACTAGTGTTTATCATGGCGCTGCGGTCGAGCGAGATGCGTTTTAACCGCACACAGTTGCGTATGCATCCAGTGGCTGCATTTTAGACGCATGTGTGTGGACGATCCCATTTAAAACTACTTGTTGTCTTGCCTCCAAACTGCAGCGTAAACAAAGAAGGCCTGCCGGCATAGCATAACTCCTGCAATTTGTAAACCTACTGCTGGCAGGTGATGACCCCTCGTTTGTAAATAACTTGACGATATCTGATGATCTATAAATTAAAATGTGATTTAGGTGGAACACTAAATCTTATTGGAAGTCACATAGTCGACTTGGTAACATATCTAACCGGTCAGAAAGCCGTCAGGGTACATGGGGTAGTAAGGACATTTACAAAGCACA
Source organism: Barypeithes pellucidus (assembly GCA_963991005.1). NCBI lineage: Eukaryota > Metazoa > Arthropoda > Insecta > Coleoptera > Curculionidae > Barypeithes > Barypeithes pellucidus. The sequence continues at coordinate 28,856,347 of OZ022562.1, forward strand.
CGGCAAGTATCAAGGGAATACGACAAATAACGGCACCTGACTTTTGTGCCTTTCAAATGGAGTTACAAAATGGAGTATTAGTTACAGCAACTATCAATAGTCACACTGTTGGTAGTAGTTTTCAGCAAGAAATAATGGTTTGCAGCAGCACTGGCCATTTAGTGGTAAGTACAGATATAATAATAAATTTATTATTTCCAAGGTAACTTACATCTTATGAAATAATGAGCCATATTTGTAGCATCCTATACAGGGTGTTATGGAAAGTACTTATTATATTTAAATATCCTTGGGTGTCCTAGAGAAAGTATACTTTTTTTTCATCGAATATCTAACTACTAAGGTAAAAACCCTTTTTGCCTACATGCTGTCGCGTCGCTCCATCTGGTTTCAGTTAGCAACAATAGATAACACCGCGTGTCTTGCCCTTGCTTGGATAACCGCCACGCGCATATTGATATGTTTAACCTTCAGTATCGTTGTTTCGATACTCGGTGTTGGAACGACGTTGCCGCATGTATACAAATTTTAAACGTGTTAGTTGTAGCATTACCCAATTTTTTTCTGTTGTGAAATAATTCATAATAATAAATGTGATCTGATTTCAAATTTTTGTGATATTATCTACTGTTGGCAATGTTGCAAAACATACTTTTTTTTGTTTTTGTATGGACTTTAATTAAAAACGGATTATTTAAAAATAAGATCGAAGGTAAGAGAGTATGTAGCTTCAAATTATAGTTTTTTTTAAGTTTGAAAAAACAAGTGATAACGCGGGTCAAGGACATCTTGCTGTCAAAACCTGAATACGTGCGTTTACAATTCTGGGTTGGAATATGACAACACCGCCTACAATGCGCTAACCTCTTTTGAGATTTGAGACTGCCTCAATAAATTATTCATTGCGAACGTCGTTAGTAGCGGCCACGTAAGTTTTCAGATTTCATATAAAGAGTATATTTCGCTTAATAATTCAAAGCGCCATTTATGGTTATTTTCACTTCAATTTATTTTCATCTCAGGATTTGCTGGTTTAAATATAATAAGTCATTTCCATAACACCCTGTATATGGAAGCCATGTGTTGTTGACGGTTAAAAAATTTCTAATTCCTATACGGAGAACAAGAAGGATTGAAATTAAATTTATTGGTTGGAGATTAACAACTGAAAAAAAATGATTTTCTAAATAATAAAGAGAAGTAATTAAATGGTTTACCGTTATTAAAATTGGTTCGCAGCCAAAAATTGCCATTAAATCATTTGATCAGCATAAAAAGATTTTGCTGGCAATTAATAAAAATCGGGCTGCAACACTTGTTCTGCAAAAAATGCTGTCGACAATTCAACCGATATCAGTCCGCATGTAATATCATGTGTTTGCTTAATTAACAGTTGAACTGCGAAATTATTACTTGGTCAGCAAGATTTTACAATTGGTTAGTAGAAAAAAACATGTCTAGAAGCAGTTTACTTCAGAGGTTTGGTTATCAATATAAATCATTGGATTGGGTTTGTTTTGAATAATCGGCAAGATCGTTATTGTGGGCGGAGCGAAATCAGTCGCGTGATACGAGTAGCTAATTGCGTGCGTGTGTTTTCATTCGGTGTAGCAGTCAAGGTCCAAAAGGTAGCGGGGGCGGGTTTTCACTTCTTTTCCCAGGGCACTGTCAATTTATGTAACTTTCTTGTGTTTTCTTTTGCCGAATACAGAAGGAAATCGGCTACAAAAGGTGTAGCGGGGGCGGGTTTGCACTTATTTTCCCAGAGCACTGTCACTATTTCAGGTTTTATTGCTTTTTTTTTTTGATGACCAAGATTAAATATTTTGCTTACCCGCTGATTGCTTACCAATATCTGATTAAAAGTGGATCGCTCATAGCAGCTTATATATTTAATTTGCGTACCAAAATAATTTAGAGCATTCTCGTATACATTAATTACTCACCGATTCAGAAATGTTTGATGTCCATAAGTTGCTGACCAACTAGCCATTTTGGCTGACCGATTACATTTTTCTGTTCGCAAAGATAAGAATATTTTGCTAACCAGTTAAATGATACCCAATAATAAACCAGGTATTTGTACTATCCTTTGTTAAACTTAATGCTTTAATCTCGTCATCCCATATTAAAAAAATTTTAAAAATAAATAATGGATTTATTTTGCCTACCTTACATCTAATGAAGGCACTGTAATGGGGAAGCACGTGTCATGTTGACTATTAAAGCGAAAATCAAAAACATAAGTGTTTTCTATAATAAATCATTTTAAAAATATCTACTATGAAATTTAGAACTTGTAGTAGGCCATTATTTGTGCTTTAACGGTCTCACTGTTTTAGTACCCCAAATATAATTCTCCCTTTATGTTGCAATTAGTTTATCTAGCAGACAAATATTTTTACAAAGATTTCTTGCATTACATCTAATACAATTTTGATTCTGTTGTAATGCTGCTTCTTTAAGCTTCCTCATATAGTGTTCGGATAATGCCATTAGGATACTTGGAGGGTGTTTCTACATGTTAAAATAAAGGTAATAAGTCAAAGTATAACAAATAGAAAAAATCGAAAACTCAATACTTCTCGTTTTTTTTACCACAAGCACTACGCTTAACGACTTCTATCATTCTGTTAATAAAAATAAAATATTTCTCTGTCGTGCGACCAGAGGTCACTTTACCTGAAATTCAAATTTAATTTTTGGCAATCTTTTTTGTTTTGATAGGTATTGGGAAAAGGGACATGTCATTTTAAAGACAAGAGAATATCTAATAAGAAAGGTACTCTTTATTCGAGCCGATAAACCACATCTTCAGACGCAAAACTGGAATTAAAGTTTTTTTTTGCATTAAAATCAGTTTTTCAAATGGTACCAAAACTTTTTTTTAATTATCGACTTTTTCTTATACAGGGTGTCCGCTAATTAATGGTGCATGGAAAACCCACAGACTCCTTACCTAAAAATATTACGATCTAATTATACTTACCTACATCCGAAAGTTGATATTACCTGAGATACAGGGGGTTTCTCTTTAATAACTTTGAGAGAAACCAATGGTATTTTAAAAAATTTGACAATTATGTTTTTTTTAGGACGAGAAATTGATTTTTTGTCTGCGGCATTTCTCGCACTTTATAGGTCATAACTTTTTTATGCCTTGTGTATTTAAGTTTTTAATGAAAATAATACTGTTCTCATATTACGTAAAAAATGTATACCAAGTTGAGTTCGCCCAGAGTTACTGTTTCGGAGATATATGCATTTGAATTGTTCAGTGCACCCTGTCCAATTGCCATTAATTAGTAAACAAAATTATTTTCTTAAATTAAAATATGAAAAACAAATGAAATTTAGAGATGCAGTTGCTATGAAACATCCATGTTGTTATTTGTTTGTTGATTATTGTAAGCATTGTAAGATAGCTTTGTCAGAAAATGTTTCATTTTTGAGTTTATCGTAGGTTTGTGTTTTCATTGCTGTTGTTTTCTTTCGACACGATATTTTCTAGGGTCAAAGTTATTTTAATTAAAGTAAGTTAAAGAACAATCCAATTGTTCTAGTTATTATTCCCAATTACCATTACTAGAACATTAATTATCATGTAAAAGTTAATCGGTAATATTATTTGCTTGCCTGAGCTAACGCACTAAACAATTTACATGCAAATATCTCCGAAACAGTAACTTTGGGCGACCTAAACTTAGTATACCCTTTTTACGTAATAAATATGAGGAAAGTATTATTTTTATTGAAAACTTAAATACACTGAGACCCAAAAAATTGAAATGACCTAATAAATGTGTGAATAATGCCGCAGACAGCGCCCCTACATTGTACATTAAAATATCACAAAAAATCAAATTTTCGTCCTAAAGAAACCATAATTGCCAAATTTTTGTAAAAAAAACGTTATTAGAAGAAACAAAAATGAAGTTTTAACTTTAACACCCCGTATCTCAGTTAATATCAACTTTCGGATATAGGTAAGTATAATTAAATCCTAATATTTTTACGTAAGGAGTCTGTGGTTTTTCCATGTACCATTAATTAGCGGACACCCTATATAAATTACTATATTTATTTTAATATGTAGAATCACCGCTCCAAGTATCCTGATGCAATACCTGGACACTCTGTATATAATAGGTGACGTAGACCCAAAACATATCTATCATTCACAAACCTATGAAAAGTTGCAAGCCGCCTTTTTTTCCCATACAAAAAAAACCCTTTGTAGCAAACATATCCTCTTATGGGGTCTAAAGAAGCTTGTACATATATTTTATAAATTTTTTATCAGGTTCGTGGGGGTGATTTATTTGGCCGCAAAGATAAAAACACAGAAGAAGTGATATATTTAGATGTAGAAGATTTAAAATGCCCTGTACCAAATTCTATTTTGCCTAAGACGTTTATTAAGGGACTTTGTAAAATGGTATCGGCGTTAAGGGAGTCATTCTTACCAGTTAACGACCAAGCAGGTTGGATAAAGGAACCAGGTGAGTTCAATTAAGACTTACCTTTTTTTTATCTGCATCGGGGACATGCATGGTAATAAACCCCCTTAACAATCTCAGGTGATCAGGTCTTTCGATGTTTACTTGATTTACCCTGCATACCTAGGGGAGACGGGGGAGCATTCGGTCATAACGAACGATTTCTCGATTATTAATTAATTTGTCTCATAAAAGGATAACCAAGTCACCTTATCAGTAATACGAGATACTTAGCAATGTATTAGCAAACATTTTTTTGGTTGGTAAATGCCCCCTGTGGCCGAATGCTCCCTTATCCCTCCTACAGAATATTTTATATCACCTCTGAAAACGATTCTTCGGATTCATGTGTAATTCAATGATATTACATTTATTTTGGTAATCCGCAAATATATACATTTTTTTCTTTAATTAATACTTCTGCCAAACAAAGACCAATTTGCGGAATTAATGTAGTTTTCATATTATTCTAATCCTTGTTAGTGTATTACCGATTAGTTCTCACTGATTAAATTGGAATTTGTTAAATCGTTACCTTAGAGTTACACTGTTGTAAGTAGCATGTTTGTCAAATCGGACCTTTCACTATGACTTTTTTTCGTATCTTTCAAAATAAAATATGTTTACTCTTAAGCAAAATAACATTTTTGCAGTTTTTACCCACCCTGTATAAAAAAATTGATGTCTTATGATGAATCGTATTTTCTAGACAAGCAAAAACGTTTATTAAGAGTGACTTTTTTTCGTATCTTTCAATTTCTAGTCCATTTGTCCTCTTGTAACCCCCATCCGTGGACATACTGTATGTATGTCCATATATCTTTGGTTTCTATAAAATTCCAAAGTAATATGATCAAAGTTGCGGTGTGTATACGAGCAAAATTACATAGTTGTATGAAGGGTAAGATACCATGTTTCAGTTACTAAATGGTATACCAAGGTAAGTGTGAGTTTGAGGTTAATTAATACCAACTTTAAAGTGCGCGTTTTGGAGTTGATCCTTGGGTTATTTTTAAAATTGGGGTTCCTTTTTTTATTCTCGGCCATGTTAATATAGTCTTATGAATGGCCCAATTTGTAATTGGTCCAAACGGTTTATCGTTTTTTTCTCGCATTTTTTACTATAAAAAAACCTATGAATCAAATTCTTCCGCTACAGATGCAGCGTTAAAGCATATATTTTGCATTTTCAACTGCGATAATATGAATAAAGTATCATGTGTCGTTATTTTTACATAAATCTTTCCACTTATTAAGAACATCCGACTAGGGTACCCTGGAGGATGAATATTTCCGGAATTATTTGGGTTTCCCCATGGTAACCAAATAAAAAATTAGTCTCTTGATTGGCTTAAAAATACCGGTAAAAAAATTAAAAAATACCACATACACCACATATCTGAACTAATTATGATTCATTATATAATTTTTATCGATAGCACTATTTATCCCCCTGTAATTGCTTCATTACAAATATTACAATAATAAATTTTCAAAAGTGTTAACTCGTTGGATACAGGTCAGTAAAACAAACTTAGAAAATCAAATTTTGTATTTTGACCTACGTTTTGACCTCTATGAGGTCATCCTCAAGGCTATACAGATAAGATCGCACGTGTAACACTTTTTACCATTATCAATACTATACGGAACATGTAGATTTTCCATAGTACACACATACAGAGCATACTATTAGGGCTCCAACTTTTCAAAAAAAAAAAAAAAACAGCTCTATAGTATACTACTTGCAAATACGCATCAGCAAGGTAGCCGTTTTGTCGTTTTAGTTTCGTCTAACAACTCTTTTGTTGTGTTTTTTTTTTGAAAAGTTGGAGCCCTAATGATAAACTCTATATGTGTTTACTATGGAAAATCTACGTGAACACTTCCGATTTCCACTGTACGCTGTACTCAAAAAGCTTCCAAGAGCTTATGCGCCAATTAATGGCTTTTACAATTATTAACAGGGCTTGCCTAAAAAATCCATTCGTTTTATTTGATTTTTTCGATTGAAAGTGTCGAGTGAAATAATAACATTGATAACAATAACTGCGATTATTTAAAGTTTTAAAGTATTTCTTAGTGGCGGTCGGTTCACAAGTGCTGGTGTAAGCTGTTGCTTTTTATTGTAATAAAAACGAAATGTGTCGTGCCTCTAAATTTTTTTATCTCATTCGCTAGGTGTCTATTTGCTAACGGATTATAACAGCCTTCGTTTTCACTTTCTTTGAATATGGAGTGATGATCATTGCGTGTTTTTCGAGTTTATACTTCTTGTAGCTTACTGGTTGTAAAATTAAATTACTTATATTTTGCTAGCTAGGTCTTCTTTTTTCAAATAAAACAAATCTGTAGAATAGAATATGCTTTAGATAAACCATTAAGACTGAAGTAATGAAAAACATAATCAAGAGGTACTAAAAAATCACGTAATTCTTAACAGACTTATAATAAACTCCTAGGAGAACAAGAGCTGATTCTGCCAATAGGGAAAATTATGTAGACCTCATTCTATTAGGGAACGCTTTTTTTGGGTTTATTTTTTGGTGTCACACAGCTTCTTGGTGAAAGCCAAGTCACGCCATTGCACTATTGTATACAGGTTGTTACAAATTCGGCTCTCACCATTGGAAATTCTGAAACGGTAAGCGATACGAAGTCGGTTAAATTGGGGAAAAGTTGCGTAATTATGGGCCCAATATATCGCATAAAAAAAATCAAAGGAAATACAGGGGCTTTCAAAGTATTTGGAAAAATCTAAAATTTTGCGTTTCGGTTTTAATTTTTTCGTGACTTTGTTCGAAGAGATGTCCAAAAATAAATTTCACTTTATCATTGCTACTTTTTATTCTCCACAAGATGGCATTATCAGATCTTTCATCCCACGTTTCGTCTTTAGGTCATTATCATCAGCTTAATTTTTTTAAATACGGCCCTGGATCTTTTTGTTTAAATTATGGAAGAGGACCGAAATCTACATTCAGTGTCTACAACACTTACTGATTTCCGCCGTTTTGTTCCTTAAATTGACCATGTTCTTTAAAATACCCCTAATACGTTCCTGCAATTTACTTTCCTTTTTTTAAATTCGGTACAATTCGAAAATGTAAAACTCGGTACCTCTTTTAAAAGTCTTAATTTTATTTGTATTAATAAAATAAATTTATTTTACTTACGCTAAGTAGAAATTTGATACAACTATTAGTTTCAAATAAAAAAAACAGTAGTAGTACGTAATAACAATAACAATGAGATAGCAATAATAAGTTTAAAATTTTCAGTTCCTTAGAAACAAAAGTAAATTACAAGGACGTATTTTAATGAAGGTGTAGTGAAGTCGTTCCGGTATTCAAAAATCCCTTGACGAAATCGACTAATTTTTTTTCCCCAATCGATACAGTAGGATCCCCTCGACATTCTGAAATGATTTGTGTAGGGCGCCGCATGGGGGGAGGGGGGACGCCCCGTAAATCTAACCTACAACGGAAAATTGAAAATAACTCTGCCGGTTTTGATGCTACAAAAAAAATGCGAAAAACAAAATTGAAGAGCTTGACAGAGCGCGTACGCTCGAACAAACCCGATCCCGATATCTCAATGAGTTCGCGAATTAACGCGATTTTCAACTGCAAAAACAATAAAATTTAATTAATTATATCTCGAGAAGGGGCGGAGTTGGGCCATAATTTTTTCGTGAATTAACGGGTGATACCGAGTACTTTGATGGGACGGAGGTTGGGGTTGGTGGGGCAATTAGGAGGGGAGTAAGGGGGAATGGAAATTTTTTACATAAATGCTAATAAGTAGTTTATTAATCGAGCTACGGGGATCAGGCCGGATTCAATTTGTTCATTTTTTATCAGCTACGAGGTGGGATTGGCGAAGAATTTTTATGTTCCCAAATGCGCGCTGGGCGCGGCATACAAGAAATGGTCATCTCCGAAAATACTTTAGATATTATGTTTAATTTTGGTCTGTGTTAATAGGATATAGGACCTCAAATTTTAGTTAGAAAAGTTATTCAATTGTTCCACCACTGGCGTCGCTGCAAACATGTCCTTTGATATTTTTTACAAAAAAGATGGTACGCAACTGATATTTTTCCATGTGGATATTTTTTCTGATTGGCCTGTTCAATTCTCCATGAAAACGGTTTTTTATTGATTTTTGGACACTCTTCGAACAAAGTCAGGAAAAAATATAAACCTAACGAAAAATTTTAGATTTTTTCAAATATTTTGAAAGTCCCTGTATTTAATTTTGATTTTTTGCGGCATATTAGTGGGCCTATTATTACGCAACTTTTCCTCAATTTAGCCCACTTCGTATCTCTTACCGTTTCCGAAATCCCAATGGTGAAGGCCGAATCTGTAACACCCTGTATATGCAATAAATAAGTACTAATATATAGCACAATTAGATACGACCAAAAATATGTCCTGGGCGACTCTGGCCCTCAATCACTCAATTTAATGTTACAGTCAGCACTGCAGCCAATTTTGAAGATGGACTCTATGTGCAGGCAGTACTCGGTGCTATACGACAATCGTCGCAAACCAGGCAATGGATCAAAGTCAGTATAATGACTGAACAGCCAGACAAAAACGAGTTGCTGAGTGCTGTAGTTCGGAGAACCGCCATCTCTATGTCTTAATAGATTTGAGTGATAATTTTAACTAGGAGTCTCTTCAAAAGTGATACAATGTGATTTTTGTTCGAATAAAAGCACGTACGCCGTTGATAAATTAAAACGGTCGTGATCTTCTGGAAAAGTTAAGAATTTGTTGACGGACGAGGTATTGGTTCTTATATTTTACAAATTATGTTTAAACGAATGTATCTTATATTATTTTTAATATTGATTAGCAAACTCGCTAATAATATCTAACGAAGATTACTCGTTTGTGAAGTTTTTGTTTGAAGGTAGGATGTTAAATTCAATAAAATACATTTAATGATACGTTTTATGGAACATATAAAGAGTCGGTTTAACAAATTATCTTGAATTTGTTTATATTTCAGTCAATTTAAACCTAATTATTTCTTGTTAGCGTAATGAAAGGCCATGGAAAAATCTTATGTGGTTTCGCCCCTTAGCAAAAAGACCGCGACTATAGCGTTGCCATATATCTGAAGACGATGAATTAGGGGTTTATTTTGTTAATTTAAATATTGTGCAAAATGATCCTTTTTACACATCTCTCTAGGTGTATTTAAAAACACAATACATTACATTATGTAATTATATTACTGGCAAAGTTTAGTTGTTCGAATTGGAAATTAAATGATTCTTTTCTGTTAACGATTTTTTCAACACGACTAATGACAGCATAGCCTAACTTTTTGCTCGCATTTCTTCCGACGTTCAAAGACGGCGGGACATACAATATCTGCTTGATGATTTGTGCGGGCATGCTTCTTACATACATTTTGCAATTCTAGCATGAGGACCAATAGACTTTGGCCCTTATGCGGCTCGCTAAGGTTGGGTTTTCACGGCAATATACTGAACGTTTTTTACATTATTCGGCTTTAACCTAATGTTGATTATGTTCATACGATACATTTTGATTCCTGTAAAAAAAAAGAATAACCGCGGTTTTCATCTAGCGGCCACCACGGTGTACAACGTGTCCAAGATAAGGAGGGCCAGTACAGGGATCTCGGAAACCGTAAGAGATATGAAGTCGGTTAAATGGAGGTAAAGTTGCGCATTTACGTGCCTAATAATATTCCGTTTAGAAAGTTTTAAGATTCCGATTAGTTCCTGAGATATCCGGAAAAAAGCGAAATTCTGAAAAATCGTTGTTTTCCTGGGTTATTGGAGATCGATTTCTAAAGTGAATTGCACTTTTACATTGCCACTTTTTCCGCTCTATCTAACAGCGTTAATTGTTTTGTATTCCGACAAGTCGTCTTCAAAGGGCCATTATCAACTTTCTTTTTTTAAATACGGTCCTGTTTTGCTGATATTGGAATTTGAGAGCATTTTTTCTTCCGAATGCAACGATGTATGATACATTGTGGTTAAACGCAAATTTTATAAATAATATCTCATAAGTAAGCTCTAAAGTTTTTAGATATGTTGGACTAGTTCAATAAATAACAAATAATTTAATAATAAACCACAAAGAAATCATTTTGAACACCTAATTATGTACTTTTTCTTTGTTCGTTTTATTACTGTTTTGGTATGATTTTTGTTCACTTATTTGTGGTTTATTATTAAATTATTTGTTATTTATTGAACTAGTCCAACATAAGTAAAAATTTAGAACTTACTTATGAGATATTATTTATAAAATTAGTAGAAATACACGACCGTATCCCAAAATATCCTGATGTTGTTCAAAAAACCCTCGAAACGTCATTAAACCACAATGTGTCATACATCGTTGCATTCGGAAGAAAAAAGTTCTCAAATTCCAATATCAGGAAAACAGGACCGTATTTAAAAAAAGAAAGTTGATAATGGCCCTTCGAAGACGACCCGTCGGATTTAAAAACAATTAACGCTGTTAGATAGAATTCTTTGCTCTTGGACCAAAAAAAATAAATCATTGTCAAATTTGACAACAAACTCTCCTTGACATGGTTCCGAACCCAATTTTATTATCATTGGCTTATCTTGTAGTTAACTACTAGTTAAACCAAATATAATTTACAAGGGGTGAACTCAAAGTCACGGTCTCACAAATTATATACAGGGTGTCCCATAACTAATGGTACACAGGAAAACTGCAGATTCCTTGGGTAAAAATACTGCGATTTGGCCATACTTAGTTTAGTTCAATAGCTGGTAATAACCGAGATACAGGGTGTCCAAGTAAAAATTTAATTTTCAATTTTCCTAAATAACTTATTTCTGAATCAATATTTTTGCACAAAATTTTGTGATTAGGGTTTTTTGGGGGAAAGGAATTTGAATTGAAAATAAGTGTAACTTTCTTGGGCCTTAGTATAATTATGTTTTTATTAAAAATATCAGTTTTTCCGTCATTTTTAAGCAATAAATGTATACTTTGTAAATGTCGCTCCGACTAACCGTTTTCGAGATATTTTCAATTACAATTTCTAATGCGCCATTTAAATTTTGATTTGTAAATGTGAAATTTGTCACAGTAGGCTTTGGTAAACTAATACAATGAAAACACTTTGAAGCCTCATTTCTGTCAAAGTTTGTTTTCATTTGTCAGCATTGTGGGTGTTTTTAAGGAGTTTTTAAGATACTGTTATCAAAAATTAAACTAAAAATGTCGCGACATAACTTGTTTTCTAACAGAGAAATGCGAGACATGGTATGTTTATACGCACAAGAAAATTTTAACATTGGAAATGTATCCAAATAGAAGGCAGCAAAATTTTGAAATTTTTAGAAGCCTATACTACAGACTGGGAGAAACAGGATCCTTGCGTCCAAAACGTAATAGTGGAGGATCCTGTTTCTCCCAGTTTGTCATATAGGCTTCTAAAAATCTGGCTGCCTTCTATTTGGATACATTTCCAAATACCGCCGATGTGCCCCGCGTCCGTTAAAATTTTCTTGTGCGTATATTTAGGCATTTTTAGTTTAATTTTTGATAACAGTATCTTCAAAAACTCCTTAAAAACTCCCACAATGCTGACAAATGAAAATAAACTTTGACAGAAATGAGGTTTCAAAGTATTTGTTTTTACCAAAGCCTACTGTGACAAATTTCACATTTACAAATCAAAATTTAAATGGCGCATTAGAAATTGTAATTGAAAATATCTCGAAAACGGTTAGTCGGAGCGACATTTACAGAGTACACCTTTATTGTTTAAAAATGACGGAAAAACTGTTATTTTTAATAAAAATATAATTATACTAAGGCACAAAAAAGTTACATTTCTTTTTATATATCCAGAGTACCGCAGAGAGCGCCCCCTATAATCTACATCAAAATTATTAACAAATTCAAATTCCTTTCCCCCAAAAAACCATAGTCACAAAATTGTGTGCAAATATATTGATTCAGAAATAAGTTATTTAGGAAAATTTAAAATTAAATTTTTACTTGGACACCCTGTATCTCGGTTACTATCAGCTATTGAACTAAACTAAGTATGGATAAATCGCAGTATTTTTACCCAAGGAATCTGCAGCTTTCCTGTGTACCATTAGTTATGGGACACCCTGTATAGTATATTAAAGTTTAAACGTGGTTACATGTTTCGCCCATCTGGGCATCATCAGACTTAAAAAAATTTTATTTAAAAAAGTTTGGAACAGATAAAACCTCGAAACAAAGTCACTAAATTACCTTAGAAAATAAAAATTTACACCACAACACAAACATCAAGCAGTTACATTTAAAAAAATATAAAATATGTGTTACTTAATATAAATTACAAATACTGAATGTTAAAATGTCGACTGTTCATCCTGAAAAATTGTTTTTTTGAAATAATTACAAAAAATTAAACCAGTGGTGAAGTGAATCATCCGGGATTGGTCAGCAAATAGATAGCCCACTTTAATAGCGCTCATATCGACAAAGAAGAACCGAGAAACAATATCCTACTGTCAGAAAAAGGCAGCAAAATAAAATAGAGGTTACAAACAAACATTAATCAATTATGTTATTAAAAATCAAATGGGGCTCAAAATTGAACACTTCATTGATTGACACAAGGCAGAACAGGGCTTTTCTTGGCTATAGTTATTTCCAGTTTTTCAAGCATATCCAACCTTTTACCCTTAGTTTATGTCACAAATACCGAAATACGGACATAAATAATACTAAATCAGCCTTCGCGAACCATTTGCTGGAGTCATACTTTTTCGACATCAGAAAATATAAACATTTTGCATGATTGTCAAACGGGTAAAAGGTTGGATTTGCTGGAAATAACTAAAGCCAAGAAGAGCCTTGTTCTGTCTTGTGTCAATGAAGTGTTCAATTTTGAGCCCCATTTGATTTATAATAACATAATTGATTAATGTTTTTTTGTAACTTCTATTTTATTTTGCCTCCTTTTTCTGATAGTCAGGATATTGCTTCTCGGTTCTTCTTCTTTGTCGATATGAGCGCTATAACATCGCTATCTTCTGTTCATTTTAATTTTTTGTAAAAACCAATTTTTCAATTGTTTGTATTGTGGTGTAAATTATTATTCTAAGGTAATTTAGTGACGTTGTTTCGTGGTTTTATCTTTTTTCTATTCCAAACTTTTTTAAATAACATTTTTTTAGGTCTGATGATGCCCAGATGGGCGAAACATGTAACCACGTTTAAACTTTAATATATAATTTGTGAGACCGTGCCTTTGAGTTCACCCCTTGTTATTTACCAAGCAGGTATCTTGGAGAAAATGGACTTTTTCTTTGATTTTCAAAGATAATTTGTAGTGTATCTTCACGTGTCCTCCGCGACCGATATCTTTCCACACCGTTTTCCATGTATTGTTTTTTCTACCGTTGCAACTAAAATGCTTTGCACTTGGACCAAGAAAATTAAGAGAACGCCTGATGGACAAATTGGATAATAAACTAATGAAACTGGCTTGTTGTGGTTTCGAACCTCATTTTATTAAAATTTAGTAGTTAACCCAATGATAATCTTTGGCTTGAACAAAAGGTAATTTACCTTAAGTATTATTAACAATACATTGTTACATAAGATAAGCAAATAAAAAAAATTAATAAAACAATGTAATGCGTAGATAAGTAAACTTTGTACTTAGTTAAACTTTGTACGATCAAATTATTCGGATTATTTAAATTTAAAAAATCTGCAATGCTTGGCACAAGTAATTTTTATTTATTTTACAGGATACACGAAGTAAAGTGGCCTATTAGAAGCATCTCGAGAACTAAATGAAAGTCTATTTTGAATCTCTAGATGGTTTTCTACCTTTATAACACATTTTGGATGATTTTTTTAGTATAATGGTTACTAGATGAGGCTCCTTAAAATTCGCCCTTTTAAACACATTTGGCTTATTTAGTTTGCCAGGGACGGACGGACACAAAAATGCTTTTTTTTTGGACACTTTGTATGATGAAGGAACAACAATAATATTTTTAGATACTCTAAACCTTAAGCTGAAAAAAAGGTACTAGTGATCAATGTCGATAAAATGAACTGTTTTCGAAAAAAATATTTTTGTTCAATATGATTTTTTGCATTGGTTGTTGTTTTATGTTCATAAAATTCCCTCATTGTTGCTATGGTTTTTTTTTTCATATGTACCGATTTAAATAAGAATATTTATGCTATGGTAGTGTCTTGAAATTTGCGGTTTTTCTCCTTTGTCTTATTAGTTACTAACTTAGTAATGGAATTTACGTATACTGAATATAAATCATATTGAACAAAAATATTTTTTTTTCGAAAACAGTTCATTTTATCGACATTGATCAAGAGTACCTTTTTTCAGCTTAAGGTTTAGAGTATCCAAAAATATTATTGTCGTTTCTTCATCATACAAGGTGTACAAAAAAACAAATTTTTGTGTTACGCCTATTCCGTCTCTAGCTAACTAATTAAGCCAAATGGTGTTTAAAAGGGCGAATTTTAAGGAGACTCATCTAGTAACCATTATACTAAAAAATGATTAACTTATACCTAATACTCAAAAAATTATTTAAAAAACAACGATTTCCAGGGACGTTCGTTATGGACCCATATCTCCGTAGGGGAGGCCGTATGAAGAAAAATTCATAAGTATTCTATCTGAACCCGGGAGATTGCCCACATATTCTGGGACACCCTGTATATATTTTTTGGAATATAGGTAAAAATCTAGAACAGTTTTCTGTATAATATCATGTACCTAAATAGCAACACGGCAACACCACATCATCCAAATTATTTTATTAACGTAGAAAACCATCTCTTATAGCTACTGCGAAATTTTCAAAATAAAACCTCATTTAGTTCTCGAGATACTTAATAGGCCACTTTACTTGGTGTACCCTGAATACTGATACAATTTCACATGTATCTTAAGACAAAATGGCAAGTATTAAGCCTAGTGCCATTCTTATGATGTATAAAGGAGGTGTTAAAATTGAAAACAATTGTAATAAAATCTTGATAGGAAAAGTCGTTTAAATTTAGAGGTTTCACAGTGCTTGCCTACGCCCCTGGCACGTTTCCCGGGCGTTCTAAGCTGGTTGCACTTAGGTGAAAAAATATGTTTTTATGACTTTCTCACACTTACTGTATTCAGTCGTGTCATTCATGGTAAAGTCTATTAAAAGATCTTTTTTAAAAAAACGTTTCCCTTCATTGGTATTTGAACCAAGGTGCCTTATTCATGAAAACCTACAGCTACACCACTGAACTAATAGAGTCTTTAGAAATATTTATATTTTGCAATAATTTATTACTTTACAGGATTATGCTATACAATTGACATTTAAAAACAGTTACCGGGGCACTTAATGCTAATTGTGATCGGAGATTGTGAAAGAAGCAGAAAACTTTTTATTTTTTTGTTCCACGCACTTTTCAGTTAGGTACCTAACGCGAAGCACTTTTTCTGGGTTCTTTGCACCCGTTTGTTCCAGTGTAATTGGTGAAATTGCTGGCCGTAGTATATCGCCATCGTAAATTGCTTTAGGTTAATCGGATTCGCAATAAACATAATTTAAATAAAACTTAGGACCGATATTTGAATGCTACCTTAAGTTAGACCTTAGATCCTTTAGATGAGAGTTAAAAAGAACTTTGATATTCTGTCAAACTGGTGTTAAGGATGGCTCATTTTGTACCTTGTGACTTTGAAATGTCGGCCCTAAATAGGTTACTGTCCCTCGCTAATATAGTGTCCTTGGCAATACGTTCCCATTCTGTCACTGCCAGTTCAGTAACATTTGTATCGGCACCAAAGGTATTATAAATTTTATCTCGATAGTTAGGTTAGTTCTGTCGCTCAATTTTGCTTTATCACTCAACGATATTGACAGGAAATGATTTTTTTACTGTTGGAGGCCACTTCTAACTTCACTACTTAACATATTCATTCAAATTAAAGTAATTTTTCAATGTTTTAATGATGCCACCACTTCATATCCTGCATGGCTTCCCAATCTCACCAGTGCGCCGACATTGATAATCCAAATGGCGTTGCTTTGTATAATAGGTCGTAATTCTAAGCCGAGTAATTTTTAAGATGTTTGTAAAATTACATTTATTGTGCTTTGACAGGCCGTCGACAGGCATCTAAGTGTATGGGCACAACGGAGCACCGCACATCGCCCTCGACCATAGCCTGGCACCATAGCACCGCACAGTAGTATCCACAACGGCGCACCGAGTCTAGCTTATTGCCTTGCTTGTCGTTCAGTTTGTCTCTCGACATCGAGATATAAACATGGACTGTGCGTTGTCATCTTCTTCCGATGAAGAAGATATGATTTTAGACGCTAATATAACAAAGTGGTATATGTTCAGAATTTGACGTGAAATTGGAAAATCAGTTAATATACAGGATGTCACATTAAAAAATATGTTTAAAGAGGGTCGTAATTAATTAATTAGAAAAAAATAAGGTAGACTGGAATAATTTTTTACATTTTAATTGTTATTTTAAATACCTGCATAAAATCCAAGTAATGATATAATCAAAAATATCTATATGCATTCTCATATACGCACAGTCCATGTTTATATCTCGGTGTCGAGGGACTACTGTGCGAAGCTCGAGCGAGGCTGTCCAGTGCTATGGTGCAAGGCTAAGTGCGAAAGGCGGTGCGCCGTTGTGGACACACACTTAAGTGGTACATTTTAGAGAAAAGGGATGGTGAATGAAAACAACAGATTAAACACAACTAATAAAATCAATCACCTATATTTTGCTAATATTTCTACCAATTCGTTCGTGCTTTTCATTTAACAATTTATATGCCGGTAAATATATTTCTTCTTTATCGTCATTCCTGAATATTAAACTTGGATTCCGTATTGTATTCGATGCATTACCTAATGACGTATAGCCGTAATCGTACAGTTTACAGTAAGGAACCTTGTAGTATAGAAGGTAATCCCATACATCAGAATAGTGCCAATCGAGAAGGGGGCTGCAACGCATTACTTGAGGCCACTCAGGATCAGTCATCTAAAAATTCAAGGTCAAGTTTGTTTTAGAAAAATTGTCCGAAATGGCCACATTCACTTAGAGGCAAAAAATCGGCTGTTTCGCTCATGCTGTGTCTGCTGTGGTGAATCTCATTTAGGATTTTGGCAAATGTGGTCGTCTTTGTAACGTTTGTTTGTGTAAGTTTCGGTCGTTTTAAATAGTGATCGGTTGATACCGACATAAATATCGGTACATTGGTATCGTATAGGCAAAATTTTGCCGCTATACAGGGTGTCCGGAGATGTCCGCAAATACTTTAGGGGATAATTGTAGACCGAAAATAAATGCTACTGTTTCCTATAACATTTTTTCGAAAATTTGAATGGTCCCAACGTTTTTGTGCTACACTGTATGCGCATTTTGACTGAATATTTTTATTCTCCTAACCTTTTGACTGGTTGGTTTACTAACAAAATCATAAGGTAAAAATACATAAGTTACTAGAACAATAAATTCAAATCAAAGGTTCAAAGTGACATCCTTCCTCTTCAGTGCATAAATTAATTGGTAAAAAAATCCGATGAATTCAATAGAATATACTTTTCTTCTGCTCACAATTAGCAACAATTCTTTCTTTCAGCTCTTCGACGCTATTCACAGATGTCCTGTATACAAGCCTCTTCAGATAACCCCAAAAAATAAATCTATATAATAATAAAAATATTCTGTCAAAATGTGCATACAGTGGATTTATACACAATTCAGTTAGGAACTTAAGAAAAAATATCATTGACATATCTGTTGAATTATTTTCTAAAAAGAAAAAAATTGGTTGGGTCCTCTATTTAAAAAAAAATGTTTTCACTTCAGGCGAAACCGTTTTTATCCTTTAATCCTTCAACTGACATTTCAAATTTTTACCAGCAATAATAACTGAAATAAGGTATAAACAATGATTTCGTGGTCACCCGGTATATTATACTGCATTTCTAAAGCACCGAACAATAAAACTATTACTTGCCTCGAAAGTATTTAAATTAATACAGAATGGATCGGTCCTTCTAGTTCCCATTAAACAAGCCTTAAAGTGCGGATTCTGTTCCAAAGTAAGTCCAAGTGCGTCTTTAATATTCGACGTCATTGTTACTACCTAGAAAAAAATGGATTTTTTAATGGGGATTGAACCAGGAAGGATTTACCTCCTGACAATAAAAACTTCCGGGTACCGAATACTAGTAATCCTTATTTCCCAACCATTCATTAGTATTACGCCCTCTAAGGGCAAATCTAGACACAATTTACAGGAATTTATGCCGAGTACTTTTATTAAACAATGTGTCCGGGTTCTGTACAGGGTGTCCCATTTTCGACATTTTCAGAGGGTATTTCCGTAATTATTACTTCTATCAAAAAAGTAATGTAGGTGTCATGTGCTCTTTTTGGATCAAACTTAAAATGGTAAAATCAAAATTTTAAAATTGTCGCTCGCTTAAGAGATACGGGAGAAAATCAAAAAAATTGACAATTTCAAAATTACCCTATATTTTCTTAGTTAAAAGAGATATAGAAAAATGTTTTATACAGAAGTTTCTTTATATTGATTATTAAATAATCTGCCGTTTTCAGAATAAGTATACGGGGTCAGGTAAAAAAGTTATCGGACCTAACCTCATTTTTTAAATGGAACACCCTGTATATTTTAATCTAAAAAGATAGCATTTTAAATTCTCTTTTCAAATATATGACACACCATGGATGATATTGATTTCCTAGGCGATTAATTTAAACTTTATTACTTTAAACTATAGTAGACCATGAAACAAAAGCTAATATCCTAGAAACAACGTCAATTTCATTTTTACATATTTATTTACGAAAATGACGTATCAACATTTTGAAAAATTTGATACGATATCAGTTTACATTCAAAATGGAAAAACGAAGAAAAGGCGCAAAATGTATATTTCGTTCCCTATCCGGAAAGACGGTAACCATTTAAGGACATATTCCGAACATTGGCGATGATTCCCGTTCGTTTCAAAGTAATAAAGATTAAATAAGTCGCCTAGGAAACAAATATCATCCATGGTTTGTTATATATTCGAAGGGAGAATTTAAAATAGTATCTTTTTAGATTAAAATATATAGGGTGTTCCATTTAAAAAATTTAGGTTAGGTCCGATAACTTTTTTACCTTACCCCGTATACTTATTCTGAAAACGGCAGATTATTCAACAATCAATATAAAGAAACTTGTATAAAACATTTTTCTGTATCTCTTTTAACTAAGAAAATAAGGGGTAATTTTGAAATTGTCAATTTTTTGATTTTCCCCCATATTTCTTAAGTGAGCGGAAATTTTCAAATTTTGATTTTACCATTTTGAGCTTGACCCAAAAAGAGCACGTGACAACTACATTACTTTTTTGATAGCACTAACAATTACGGAGATACACTATAAAAGTGTCGAAAATGGGACACCCTGTACATGTGTCCTCTTAAGTTCTGTACATATTGGAGGCTTTTTTTAATATTAATTTACAAAAAAAAGTTACTCTTTATAAAAAGTTCTGCTTCCTGAGAAAATAATATTAAACTATTCAAACTTGAGATAGTATGTACAGGGTGTCCGATTTTCGACACTTTCTTGGGGTATTAGAGTTATTATTAAGATATAATGTAAGTGATTTTCACTTTAGGGTCTCACTTTTTAAAAAAACGAAAGATTTCGGTGTCAAATTTGTCATGGCTCTCTCAGTTTATAATCTACAGGGTGATTTTGAAAATCTGCGCTTTTTAGACCGCGTTACGCGTTGACTTATCAAAAAGGTACTGATCTTGCTATAGATTTCACGTAAAGTTCAGTGGCGTAGTTAGTTTTTCTCTAAAAAGTTTCATTTTTGAGATATTAACAAAAGTAAAAATTTTGAAACCGGACATGTGTGGGTTTTATTATATTCTTAATTAATTGAGCATACTTTCGTCTTTACAAAAATATAGGTTGTCTATATTTTTCTTCAAAAACAAGCAAACATGCGATATTTTCAATAATTTATGTTACTTATAAGGCCATGATACGTTTATTAGAAACAAATACAAATATCCGATATCGTATTTTTATTATTTATGAAATACCTATTATGTGAGAATTTGATAAAAGGCTTTTTGGTTATTTATTCTAAACAATGGCGGATGTAAAGTATGATAAGTTGGTATGTTTTATACAATCCAATGAAAAATGTTTCGGACATTTTAATTCGTTTCTGATAAATTGACTTTTTAGCTTGTTTTTGAACAGTATTGTGATCGCTCGAGTGAAAAACCGCTTGAGTACTCGATTATTGAAATAACTGACATCATTCGAGTTATAAATTCAAGCGATTCACTTATAACTTTTCACTCGATACTGGCCGCCGTTTGAGCACTCGGCGACATCATCGCTCAATGAATCGGAGTTTCAAGTGATTATATAACCGCTCGAGCGATTATTTGAAAGACTACTCGAGATATAAATTCAAGCGAAAATCGTCCTCAGAGTTTTCCGGTACAAATTTTGTTTTCGTCAGGAATTGAGGATGATCACCGGGATTTCTAGTAGATTATTATAATTATGCAAAAAAAAATTTTTTTTTAAATATGTAGGAAGCTAATATAATTGGTACAAAATTCCGGGACCCGCGAAAAATTGAGGGAATGTCCCGGCCATCCTAGCTATAATACTTGTAAACGTCGTCGCTTGATGAATACGAATTTCAGGTGAAATCGCTCGAGTATCAAGTACTTGATTATTAAAATAATCGCTTTTTCCCAACACTTTTTTTGAAGATAAATATTGACTATATATTTTCGTAAAGCCTGAAGTATGTTCAATTAATAAAAAAATATAATATACAGGGTGCTCCATTTAAAAGTTGTTACTTTTGTTAATATCTCAAAAACATTTTAGAAAAAAACTGGCTACACCACTGAACTTTATGTAACATTCTCGACCAAGATCAGTTTTTACCCTTTTGATAAGTCAACGCGTAAAGAAAATAGGAGGGGTGTCTAAAAAGCGAAGATTAACAAAATCGCCCTGTAGATTAAAAACTAAGAGAGCCATGACAAATTGGACACCGGAATCTTTCGTTTCGTTAAAAAGTAGAGTGGAAGCCGCAGCATTCTATCTTTGATAATAACTCTAATATCCGCAGAAAATGTCACAAATCTGACACCCTGTACTAATTAGTACATTAGTATTAAATATTTCCTTTAATTAAACTTACTTCCAAATTATAATATATTCTACACTGGTCAATAAATTCATCCTGGTCTTTAAAGGCATTTTCACTTCGCACATATAGACAAAATAATTTTAAAGTACCCTTCTGCTTCAAATACTTTTTCTCTAGAACCGTTTGTACTAGGTGAAGTAGCACAGTGCAATCTTTTCCACCATTAAAACTTAAAAATATATTCTCCACACCATACTCTTCAATGCATTTTTCGATTACCTAAAAATATACAAAAATATCATATTTTTATGTACTTAAAGAACAAAAAAAAGTTATTAGGAGGAACTGATAGAGACTTAGTCGCCTTAAGATACAGAATGATGTAAGTCAGCTTTAACACAATTTTGACAGTATATTAATGTTCTTTTTAACTCTCATCTAAAGGAATAGATCTTTAAGAACATGGTAATCTTAGACTTACAGTGTCAATTGACCTTCAAATTAATTTAAAACATAGCTTTGTTAAGATTTACCTTAACGTTAAGGCTACCTTAGCTAAGGTCTAACTTAAGGTAACATTCAAATATCGGCCCTTATTGAAACTTTGTTTCTCAGGAGCAATTTTATTCAAGAATTTTGAACACATTTTTTATTACACATCATGAGTCTAAAGTCTACTGTTTTTGTCGATTGACCGTTTCGTCGACTGGACGACAGTTATTGTTTATTTGTTAAGTTTAGTTATCTCAGTGTTTTGTATAATATAGACCCTTAATATTGATAGGTTTATGTACATTTTGACTGTGTATTATAACTTGCATAAAATCTATCAGAAAATTGACAGTTTTGGCATAGCACAGGTAATGTGATTTGTGGAACTGTTACGTAATATACATATATTACGTAACTGTAGACAGTGCATAAGTAGGTTCTTACTAATATAGGAGTAGAAAAATATATTTAAGATTACTGTCAGATTGGTACGATTTTACTTTACTTTACTTTTAAAACTTATTTGGCCTAACCTCTATAAAAATAACTTACTAACTTACCCGACACTTACTTCAAGTGAAAATTTTATATGCCTATCTGTACTTCCATATACCATATCACACATTGTATTGACCCAATTTGTATTTATTATATTTAATCCAAATTTTTCTTTAATTCGCTTCTCTGTATTAACAATATTTCCAATAGCATTAGATGTTAAATTAATGATACTTTCGCTTTTGTCATTACCAGTTTTCTCTAAAGTTATAGTCATATTTTCATTTCTGAAGGAATTAATTAAGTTTGTATATCCATTTGAAGCAACACTGAATCTCTTGGTGTAATTAGTTTCTATTCGGTAATGCCTTAGGTGCTCATTTAAAATAAAAGATAATTGTTCGTCGACACAACCTAGCATGAGTATAAATATTCTTTGAAAATATATAACAGGGTATACATCACATTTCGATTTAAGTAATTTGGTACCTTCTGGCCACATAAAATGGGTTTCTTTGTTAAAAACATATTTAATATTTTTAAGCTCTATTTGCTGATTAAGTTCTTGTAGTGAAATATTAGCCAGTGCTTGGCTTACACAACCAGGAGATGTTGTTGTTAAAATTAACACAATATCATACAATTTTGAGAAAAGTGACAACTCATATGCTATTGACTTGACATTTTCTTCTACCACTGATATTTTCTTAAGGTCATACCCAATATATTTTAAGCTATTAGCAATTCCTGTCTGTGAATGGCCTATATTCAGTTCTCCTTGAAGAAAATTATTATTTGGAACTACCAATGCAGCTGTCTGGAACTTCATTATAAATTCGAAAGCACAATAAATTTGCTTACGTTTACAAAACTTTTTTAACGCCACATACTTTCGCTTTACGGAAGCTTTTACAATTGTTGTTCATTGAAGCCAAATTAATTAGAACTGAAGTTGGTTTGGTTGGTTAAGGTTGGTTTTTATATAATTTTTAAGAGGTTAGAATTATATTGACATCCAGTCAGCTGATTTCCACAAAGGAAGAATTAAGCGTTATCATTTCTGGCTCTTTATCGGTGGTAGCTGGATATAAGTATTCGTTGGATGATAGTGCCCTATGAAAAGCAAAATTTGGTATCCCTGACTATGCTGCTGAGTATATACGATCTAATAATAAAATTACAATACTACAATACAAGAGCATGACATTTAAAAAATCTCGAGTTCTATCTCTTCACACCCAAGTAAATTTTGCTTCATAAATTTGTAGTCTCAATTAGGGCATGCGACTTTTTTAAATTTCTAATGTTATCTTATCAAATTTAGTCATAATTATGAATTAACACTAAAGATACATAAATATTTTTCTTGGAACGACTTTTATTAATAAATACACAATGTCCACGAATTGTTTTCTTGAACTCTGGATGGAATAACAACATAAGGATTTAAAAATATTGTTTCGGCTAAAAAATTATTAATAAATATTAAACTATTTCCCTATATTAAATTTGACTTAACTCTATGTTATTTAAATAATCCAGATTGTCTGGATCAAACAGTTTACGCCTTTTAGGTGCGCATTGTGACTCAGTTTTATTGCTATTTTTTAAATACATTTTGCTTTCTTCTAATTTATTTACTTTCGTATTTATCTTAATATTTTTTAATGTTTTTGTAGTAGTGGACTTCGCAAAGACGGTATTCTGGTTTTCCGTGGCGTTGTCATAATGCGATTTGATACCAGAAACTAACAATGGCGGATACTTCGTAGCCACAACATCTTTAGTAAAGGTGTGTGTGCTTTTTGGCATATTGTTAATACTGTGTGAATTATTCGCAGTTTTATTGGCGTTTGTCGCTCTATTTGTTCCTCCATAAATAATCTGAATATTTTCTGGAAAATTGGAAATTTCATCGTTTTGAAATGTTGTTGTAATTGTTATTTGGTCTGTATATAAGTTATCTTTTCCCGTATGACACAACGATGTTCTTAGGTTTTCTCGTTCCTGCAACAAATTAATTTATATTAAAATTGACAATAACATATATCCTAATAAATATCTAATTATAACGATCTATGCATGTGCATGAAACATAGAAATGGTTTAAGAGCTGCGTTTAATCACAGCAGACACTATTTTATGCGAACGTTTAGCCAAATATACTTAGTTTTTTTTTTCTAATCTAAAACTGGTGTTGACTACATTTATCCAATTAAAGAAAATTATTAAGGATTTCCCGGTCAAATTATTTTTTAATAATTTACCAAATAAATGGATCGATAATTCCAGCAGGCAACGGCAAACGACGGGTTCTTATAATTTTGCATTGTCGGCAGTATTTGGTTCCTTATCTCTCTAGCCGCAACGGGCATGGCGTTACCGGTAGATTAAATCGGTCAGGATGACGCAATGTAACGTTAAAACAGACGGATAAAGAAATTCTGCAGGAGGCAGTAATTTTAATCGGTTTCTGGCATCCACAGAACCGCACTCGCCAGCGATTCGATCTTTTCAAAACGGGAGCCGCAATGGTGGCTACAGGTTTTAGAGTGTTTTTACGCCAAATAATTCCGAGAATAGCCAACCGCGGACTTTCCCTGAGAAAATTTTCATCGTCGCATACTCGTGATTGTGATATAAGAACATTCCGAGTCCAGAATAAGTAGTAGGTAAGTGTGAAAAAAAATATTTTAAGTTAGTATTAGCAGTCACTACCGCGAGTTAGAATTTTCTTTTGGAAATTATTAGGGTAGTTGAGATCCCTTTAGTTGGGAACAAAATGCTAGCTTAGGTTTATTTTATATTGTAAATAATGAAAATAAATCTAAATTTAAACAGAGTACGTGACAGATGACTGATAGGTTGGTTGAAACAATTGAATGATAGTTCAGGTTAATTCTGATTGTATATAAATTGTACATAATTAACTACCACTACTTCAGGTCACGTTACTCGACATACGCAAGGACAGCCCCTTAAATTCACCCTCGAAGACAAGAACATAAAATTAAATAAATAAAGCCCTCCGTGTTCTAATATAACAACTTGCATTGTGTTATATTACATTGGACGCGCCCGAGCCAATACAGTCAAAAGTTTAGTCTGAACATCAGTTAGGCCTCGTCCTACATTCAACTAACTATACTTTTAAATTAAAATCATTCATTCTTTCTTTAGACAAAATTATTGCCCCCATTTCTTCATGCGCTCGGGTGGACTGCTGACAGCTTCCAGTTAACGGGGAAAGGTGGCGGGCCCACCCAAGAGCGACTGACACGTGCGTGCCAAGTCGGCAATGGCATTATGCCTGGCATCCCTGACCAATAAACAACGAGAAATCGTAATCGACCAAGATAAGCGTCCGTAAAATTAATTAAGTAGGAACGTTTTCGGTTGCGATGACTTTTTCATTAATTATCAAGACTGGCGACATAACTGATAGTGTCAACCAGCAATCATACATTTTCGAAATTTAAAAAGATTAAGAAAGTAGATTGGCTCTAAATACATAATTCCTGGGTGGGGAATTCACCTCTGGATAGAATTCAAATATGGAGACAAAATTAAATTTACAAAAATAGCCGTCTACTTAATAATCTGATTAAATTAAATTCAAATAAAACTTAAGGGGAAAATTGGTTATACGGGGGTTATCAAAAAACGTCTTACGGGAAACGCGCAGATAAGGAGAACGTTTAGAGTTACCTATCATTTATTAGGCGCACAACGGACGGACGTTTCGGGCTACGTACTCCACTCATATCATGGTATAATGTACGTACGTTCCGCTTGAAAAAAATTCCTTCGTGTTTTTTTTTCTCAATTCGGCGACACTGGATTCGTAAAGTTAAAGGATTGGAAAACGCTATGAAAATATTGCATTAAAAAATATAATGTTATAAGACTATTAATAACAATTTCAAATATGAGCAATTCTCAAATTTTTCTCACAGATCTTCCTGAAACTTGTTGATACCCCAATCGACCCCGTCAGACAATCTAAATATCAATAATTAACGAAAAAACTTTATTATTAACGGCTAAAACTTCACGAAAAGAAATATTGATCAGCTGATGATTCTCGTCTCTTCCTAACCTGCCAAAAAGCGGCATATTTTTAAATTAAATTGGTGCAACATAGATGGCTCTGATTGCTAATTTGGAATTGCTTGGGATCCTGATCTTAAATAACTTATATTTATGAACCCTTCGTGGATTTTTTATCATTGCTAAAACTGATAATTGACGATTTTTTAAAATTACGACAACTGTATGCAATTGGATTAAGTAGGTACGTTTTAAAAAATCATTTAAAATACTGAAAAAGTGAGACTGAAGCTTTCGCCAACCATCCCTCCACCAAGAGGACCAAGTTCATTGCATAAATGACATCTTATAGAAGAGAAAAGCGAATCTCAGCCAATTTGGATGTAGCCTATAAGCTTTTGATAAAGTTTGGCATAAGTAAAGTCAGGCTGTATACATACTTGCTGTCGAACTTTCACATCATCGATTTCCAATAGCACATCAGCGTTTATCTTTTGCATTTGTTGTATTTTTACATTGATGTCAACCTGTTCTTTACAGAGATCGGTCTCTACTTCATCTTGTTGTAAAGCAGTGGCTGCTTGTGCTAAATCTAATTCGTTATAAAGTTGCTGAACTGGAATGTATAAGAAATCTACAATTATTATGTCCGAAGAAGATGTGTAATAAACAGATCTGGACAGCTTGGATAGAACGCGCAGATTATACAACTAATATACTCAAGAGTTTATATTATGATGTCCATATTTTATTTATATTTTCCTTTCAATTATAAATATAAATCTGTTTAGTAAGATAAAAGTCTTTATGGATGATTAAATTGGTTTCAACCAAAGATATTACAAACTACAGATAGAAAAATGTACATTTCTAGCTTACGCAACGAATGCAAACAATCTTTCCCACCTCTTTCGGTCATTATTCGGTCATCTTCGGAGACAGCATAAAGTATCACACCTCAACAAAGACCTGGAAGAAGTTTTGGCTTGGGGTGACATGAACCAAGTCGAATTTAACGCTAAAAAAACCCAGGCGGCAGTTTTCTCTAAAAAGGTTAACATTACAGAACCGGATATAGTCATGGCCGGATACGCAATCCCGCTGGCTTCATCTATTAATTTGCTGGGCGTCAATCTGGGAGGAAATATGTCTTGGCATAACCACGTTGTGGCAATCGCCAAGATAGCTTCTCAGAAGCTTTGGGTACTCTTCCGAACCAGAAAGTTGTATACACCTCAACAACTTTTGACACTATACAAAGCCCAGATTCGACCATCACTAGAGTACTGCTCTCATGTCTGGAGCTCTGCACCCAAACATACTCTTCGGCTACCGGATTCCATCGAAAGGAGGGCTATTCGTCTGATCGGAGACCACGAGCAGACGAAGAACCTCGACAGCCTAGAACATCGAAGACAGGTTGGGGATTTGACTCTCTTTTACAGATATTTTTATGGAAGGTGCTCGGCTGACCTTGCCCTCTTAGTTCCGCCCAGAACTCCGAATTGCAGAAATACACGACGAACCACTGCCGCCCATCCATATGTGGTTAAGCTTAGTACTCCTCGAACTTCATTATTTAAGAATTCTTTCATCTGGAGGACTTCATCCTTGTGGAACGACCTTCCTGAGGTCGTTTTTCCCAACGAATATAACCTCCAACGATTCAAAACCAACGTCTTTTTTTTTTTTTTTTTTTTTTTTTTTTTTTTTTTATTGAAGATACCCTAGTTGGCATCTTTCTACTATTAAAACTGGTCTACAGACCAACCATCAATATTATTCTAATAAATCCTAAAACTAAAAATGATAATACTTAAGTTCATCCAGTGATGTCCTAGGCTTGTGTCCTATTGAGTTATACTCTTACACATGTACACAGAGTACGCGCACTTGGCTATGCTTTTGAGACATACACTACACTAATTCGAAGGGTTTGGTTCTCTTCAATCTTCGAGTCAGGTTCTGGTTGTCAAGCAGATGGATGGCTTCCACGTTGACATGGTTGTGCAACCTGGCCTCATGTTTGCCAGCAAATTTCTTGATCTCTTGTTTGACATAAGGGATTCCAAGGTCCCTATGAATATCGGAGTTGCGTACGTACCACGGTGCATTTACCATGTTACGTAGTACTTTATTTTGGAAACTTTGAATTGGCATTATGTTGCTCTCTTTTGTACAGCCCCAAAGCTGGATACCATACAGCCAAACTGGTTTAAAAATTTGGTTGTAGATAAGGATCTTATTATGTATTGACAGTCGAGATTTTCTACCCAGAAGCCAATAATATTGTCTGTATTTTAAATTAAGCTCAGTTTTTTTCTTCTTAATATGTTCCTTCCATCGCAGCTTGACGTCCAGGGTCATACCAAGGTATTTTGCTTTATGTTCATAAGGAACTATTGTACCATTAACATTAAGAGTCTGGGGATCCGTTAATCTCTTGTTGGTAAAATTAACATGGACTGATTTTTGTTCGTTTAACTTGATTTTCCAATTTTTGGTCCAACTCACGATCCTATCGCAAGCACTTTGTAATTTGGCTGTGGACTGTTCGACATTTTTATCCACAACTATTAGGGCAGTATCGTCTGCAAAAGTGGCAATTCTTGCATTATGAATTAACGGTATGTCACATGTATATAATAGGTACAAGATGGGTCCCATTACACTTCCCTGTGGCACGCCTGCTTTTATCTCTTTCAGTTCAGAATATTCATCTTCCTGTTTTATTCTGTAAAGTCTATCTGATATATAAGATGTTAAGATATCAACAAATTGTTTTGGGAGTAATTTGTTTAATTTATGGATTAGGCCATCGTGCCAGACCTTGTCAAATGCCTGAGCAACATCTAGGAAGACTGTTGAACAAACTTGCCTTTCTTCAAGAGCACATTCTATGGTATCGATGATACGATGTACTTGATCTATAGTAGAATGTTCTTGTCGAAAGCCAAATTGATAATCAGGTTTCAGCTTGCTATTTTCTATTATGGATTTAAGTCTTCTAAGAAATATTTTCTCAAATAATTTGGATATAATTGGCAACAACGAAATGGGTCTATAAGATCTTATTTCATTTGGTGGCTTGCCTGGTTTAGGCAGCATGATTACTTCGGCCACTTTCCAGCCGGCAGGTACATGTTTTAAGCGGAAGGCTGCATTAAAGAGGTAGGTCAACATGATTATACCTTTCCTTGGTAGTTGCTTTAGAATTTCGCCTGTTATTAGATCAAAGCCAGGTGCTTTTTTCTTATTCAAATTTGTTTTTATTTCAGTTTCTATTTCTTTTGGTGTGGTGGGAGTAATTTCTTCTGATATTGGATTGAAGTACTCTTCGAGTGCTAAATTTCCCTCTATTTGTGACTAACGTGAATCGCTTTTTGCGCACACGCACCACTCCCAGAGTGCCCTAAAGGATTTTTCCTATAGCGCTTGTGTTTGATCATAAAAAAAAATTATTGCAGCATAGCCAGATGGACATATTTATCGCAATGGTATCTTGCTTGGTTTAAGATTAATCCGCAGTTGCTCTTAAAATAAATTTATATCAAACGAATCTTGAACTAATAATCCAACTGCATTCTGGTAACATCTATTTTTATTTTACAACTGCGTTGGCACTTTGATCTAACGGATTGATTATATATTTTGGTTGATTTGTGTTTTTTTGTGATCATTGGTGAAAAATCGTCTGTATTATAAACAATCATGGTGCATTCATGTGTAGTTTGTAAAAGAGTGGATCATTTAAATAAAGATTTATCTTTGCATCGGTAAGTATGGTTATGTTTTAATATTTAACCATCTGATATAACCAGACTTCAACATTGTTGCCATTCAGCCAACAAACATGTAGTTCTCTCTTACCACCCATTACTGCTTTTCAATAACATTTCCCACAATCACAGCTTCACTTTCCAAGAGTTTTATGAATGGATTATGGGATCTGTAGTTTACATAGTTTACAATATCTTTGGTTCCAACCAACGACCTCAGTATATCGGGTGTGCTTGGACATGCGCACAATAATTTTTCATGATGCAGATTAATATTTGGGGATCTAGCTTAGTCAATTTCAACTTTTAATAATACCAAAACACCCCTCTGTCTCTAAAAATTTACGATAATAACAGAAAGTTACAGAAGATAAATATTTTCGCAAGTAACAGACAAGTACGTACCTTTTCTATTATGATTGGACCTTTGTTTATCAATCTGAGCTTGTATTTCTTTAATGTCCATCTCTCCTTGTGTTTCTTGTAATTTAATGCATTTTTCAAATTGCAATGTGAATTTCTCCATATCAATTGTGCTAGCAACTTTAACATTGTTTAATTCTTTTTCTAGCGAAGTAATTTTCTTACACAACTCTTTATGTTTACCTGAAAGTAAGCTCTGTTTCCTACTAGTAATTTAACAATAAAATATTGAGAGGTCCACGCCATTTTTGAGAAAAAGTAAAAGACACATATTAGAGGCAGAAGAAGGAGCAAAACTCAATATTAAATATTTTTTAGCTTTTTTATTGTTTAAATTACAGCAATAAAGTGTCAAAAAGTGACGTATGGGGTGTCGTTGAATTTAGAATGGTGTTCTGAATCCGTATAGACGAAAATATACTGGATGTTCCATTTAAAAATCCAAAGTTGACGTAATTTCTAGTGGTGGGAAAAACCAATGATTTTATTTTAATAATTACCGCAATTTTTCACTGGTCCCGGATTGCTGTGTATAATCCCGGAATTTATTATCTTTTTATTTTCTTTCACTTCGTTTTTGCTAAATTATAATAATCTTCCAGAAATCCTGGAGATCATCCTCAATTTCCGATGAAATCAAAATTTGTCCCCGAAAACTCTGAAGACAGTCTGACAAGCATAATTATATACTCGATGATCACAAATGGGGAATAGACACAACACCCCGTAAAAATTGGACACACAAGAGCCACGGATCTAATCAACGATGAGCTCTTAGGATATGCAAACTGATCGTATGAAAGCAACATACGATTTCACAAAGCTTTTCAAGATTGGCTGGAACTTTGATAAATGGACAAACAGGGCATCCCCGTCGTTTGACAAAGGTCTAGTTTGGTACACCGATGGATCAAAAACCGCCAACGGTGTGGGCACAGGTATATTTGAGGAAAAGCCCAGGATGGACATGAGCATTCCTCTGGGGACCTACGCCACGGCATACCAAGCGGAAGCATGTGTACTACAAAATCTTGAAAAGGGCTACCACGACCAGAAGATTTACATCCTTTCGGGCAGCCAAGCTGCTCTTAAGGCTCTGAACTCCAATCGGTTTACTTCAAAACTGCTGGAGTGCCATACCAACCTAAAAGTACTGGCGGCCAGGGGGAACAAGGTGAAACTCTTGAAGGTTCCTGGTCACTCCGGGATATTAGGAAATGAAAAAGCGGATGAACTAGCGAGAGACGGATCTGCTCAAAGTCTCAGGGGAACCGAACCGGTCTTTGGAATATCAAAACAGGCAACAAAAACAACATTAGATAGATGGTCGAAAAAACAACACCTATCTCGATGGCAAGAGTTAGGTACCTGGTCAAATACACGCACGGGCCGTAATTGGAAAACCATCGAAAATACTATCGAATGGGATGCTAACCCTGACGCGGCCCCAGTTGAAACAAGTGATGGGTCTGTGAATGTAGACTCTGCACTTGTTTCAACTGATCCAGGGAATGTAGACTCTGCGGCGAAGAGGAAGAAACCGCCTCACACATAATATACAGTCTCGTAGAAAACAAAATATCTTCGGGAACAAACAACGTGGTGACAACCTCCCACATGACAAGCTTGGTAGAAGGTTACTGGACCTTATAGAAGGGACAAGCATGTTCTAACAAGATCGGGGTACACAATAAGCCGAAAGGCTGCAGTGATTTGAAGTTCGGGCCTTTAAACCGACCCCCGCCTTTAACCAACCAACCAACCATCTTTTTATTTTCTTTTACTTCGTTTTTGCTAAATTATAATAATCTTCCAGAAATCCTGGAGATTATCCTCAATTTCCGATGGAAACAAAATTTGTCGCCAGTCTGACAGGAATAATTATAGGTCATCTTCGGCGAAGATTTTCGCTAAATTTATCACTTGAGTAGTCTTTCTAATAATCGCTCGAGCGGTTTTTAAAATCACTTAAAACTCCAATTTATCGAGCGATGATGTCACCGAGCGCTCGAATGGCAGCGGTCGATAGTGCGGCGGTGAGTATATCGAGTGAAAAGTTATAAGTGACGATTATCACTTGAATTTATAACTCGAGCAGTTTTTTCAATAATCGAGCCATGTCGGTTATTTCAATAATCGAGTAGGTACTCGAGCGGTTTTTCACTCGAGCGATCCTAACACTGGTAATTTCCGGTTAAACCGTACCTAAAGTGGCAAATGGAGTTGTCATAAAATGGAAAATAATATCGCATACAACTCACCAAATTGTATTTCTGTAATTTAAACAATAAGAAAGTTATAGGGGTGAGCATTTCCCCTGAAATACCCGGTATATATAGGTACCTCTCAGTTCTAAGTTGGGTTTTAATTATTGCGAATATATTTTTAAAATCGAATAAAGACATAGTTCATCCAGTGGAGAGCGGGCAAATCACCACGATCTACTCTTAATATACTTAATGATCTCTTCAACTTTTTTGTTCGGAAATCGTCGTTTTACTTACCCTGTAAAGTTACATATTTAGCAGAAACATTAAAATGTTCACTCCCGTAAAGGGATTTTAGTTTTTTGGATATTTCAAGACCAGTAACCCTATAATTTTCTAATTGTTCTTCAAGCTTATTCAGTTGCTTCCACAGATCTTTTTCAGTATCCCTATTTGCTGCATATTTCTACGGAACAATTATTGCTAATTTAACAGATGACACCAGCGCCATGGCGCGGCATAGTGACGGTTTCAAGAAACTCTGTTGACTGCCAGCCAATCAACCACGATTTTTTTGGTGTTTTCGTAGTTAATAATCAAGCAATAACAATCAATCAACCTCCAACTACTAATAAAAATTCCGAGCAAGTTTCTCTTTGGTTAGCAGCCAAGATGCTTCTGAGGCTACCAGCAGAGGTCGTATTCCTTACAGTAAATCCCCAATATGTATTTAAATTAATAATTTATTAAAAGGTTCATTCTGATGGATATGCGTACACTATGTCCTAGTAAATTTAGAAGAAATGGTTTAAAAAAAATTAGAAATTACAAATCCAAGGCCCAACCGTTAATATGAATATTAGCATTATTTATTCATTTCATTAATTCATTCATGCAAGAAGAAAGTTTCTTTTAAATTAATTTTAAATTTGTTTTTTATATATTATTAATAATATTTTGAATATTTTTCTTCGTAATTCTTAGTTCCTTGCCATTCAGAGCTTCCTTGGACACCTTGTATGTATGTACAGAAATTACCCTTTGACCCGGTACTTTCACGTGCAAATAATCGGATTGTAGAATAAATTGTATCTATACAAGATAATGAAAAATGATATCTTATCACTTATGGACAGCGCTATTCCTCAAATGAATTACAGTTATTCGCCAGATAATTTATTCGTCGATAATAGTTACGAATAGTGATTTATTTGACGGATAAAGACCTAATATCATGAAATGTCACAAGTTTAACAAGTTCTTATTTAAATATTTTGTTTGCATTGTGCTTTTTCCAAAATATCTCACGCCGTAATGCTATATTTTCCACTGTACAGGTGTTGAGAGATTAAATTCATCTTTATATTATATATTTTATAAATTAGGCCCTGTCATAATATTATGTTAATTACTTGACTTGGAAATACCCAAATAAGTTATTTTCCAGATTGCAAATGCTTGTTTATTTATCTAACAAATTGTTATTTATCAGATATAGTGAAAATTTATATGAAAGTGGAAGTATCCAAACGAATAATGTTAGTACTTACTTGCAATCTAACAAACATATTACCATTTTCTGTCTCCAGTTCCATTTTATAATATTTATTGATCTATCTTTGACTAACCTTCAAATTCATTTTTCAAAACTAAATTTTTATTGTCAGATTTTTCAAACAATTGATGCGTTATATGCAAAGCACGCCAAGACTTTTGTAATATGTAATTTAAAATGTTTGTCAGTGGGTTGTCAACATCAGGAAGATATGAATTTGAAAATGCGTTTCATACTGCATAGCAGGTACTATATGATAGGTACATTATTGTTTTCACAAATATTTGTAAAAATTTCGTATTGGAAGCTGATTGAAAGTAATGATAGCGCTTTTTTTGTTGCGAGTGCTAATCACAAATATCATTTCATTTGGTATGTCAATAATTATAGGAAGGAAAATAAAAATAATTTAAAATTTTACCACATCTTAATAATACTTAAATATACTATAAAGTATTTAAAAATTGAAAAGAAAATTAAATACTTTAGGACACACAAGACGGCTTTATTCAGGAAACAGTGCGTATACAGTCACAGGAATATGTAAATATCTAATAAGTTAAAAATTCCCATATCCTTCATAAATAAGATTGCCTTTCCAATTAGTTTGTCACCACTATATTAACAATAATTTATTAAAAAATATAATACATTTGATTTACATACTGCTAAATGGTTCTAAATACCGGGTGGTGCGTCCGAACAGGACACATGGGATTTCCCATGTAAATTTCGAGGGGGTCAAATCTTCGCTTCCGTATTGATTTTGAAGAAAACTTTTATTAGGACTTTTTAAAGAGAATAATAAGAATAAAGGGTCAGCCAGATTTAAACTTTATTACACATACCGTTTTTAAGATATTAAGAAAATTCTGTCGTCAAACTAGCTTAAATCGGGAGTACGATGTTGTTTAACGTTAATTTAGGTTAAAATGAAAATACCATATAATTAGGTTTAGGGGAGAATGGGGGAATGGCGGTCACTTAAGCTAGATTTTGTATAATTGATAAAATATTAGTCTTTTGATATAAGTAAATAGAACAGAATAATAATAATAATAATAATCTTTATTTAGCACTTGGCTAGTTATTACTAAAAAATGCAAGTTACAAAACAGTGTTTATATGTCAGTTACAAAAATGATAAATCCTACTCTACTCTACATATCCTTCAAATAACTAAACAATCTTCTTTTAAACACATTTAACCCATTTGCCTCCTTAATGCCCTCCGGGAGGAGACGAACTCCCTCGAAAAATAGCGATTCTTGTAGAGATGTGGTCTTAACTGACTCAATGTTATAATGTTGCCCAGAGCGAATGTCATAGCTATGGAAATTTGATCTTTTTTTAAGAAAAGCATTAAAATATATTGGTAGTTGCTCATGTTCAATTTTATATATTAAAACTAAGTTCGCCTTTCTAATGTTCTGTTCCACAGACAGCCAATTCAACTTCTGTAACGTAGTTCTTACCGGGATATACCTGTTGCATTTAAAAATAATCCGCATAACCTTATTTTGCTGAACCTGCAGCCTGTGTATATTTTCCTGAGTACAAGATATTAATAAAGAACAACAGTAATTAAAGTGAGGCAAAATGATTGTATTATAAACCAGTGTCTTGGCCCACTGGGACAAACAATCCGAAACGCGACAGAAAAAAACAATTTTTTCCCCTAATTTCTTACAAAGATAATTAACGTGATTCGTAAAAACAAGCTGAGGATCCAAAAAGACTCCCAAATATTTTATTTACGACACTAAACTAATTTCAGACTCATTTATGTTAAGGGTTAATCCTAATTCGGCATACTTCTAACAATTTACTTTTGAGCCTATTATCATACACTTTGTCTTTGATGTATTCAGTTTTAATTTATTTTGACAAAGCCAGTGATACATTATTTTAAGTTCGCTATTCAAAAGATCAGTTATATCCCTAAAGTATTTTCCTGATACACAAATAAGGGTATCATCCGCAAATAAATTCACAAACGAGTTTTTTAAAGCTATATGAATATCATTAACGTAAATAATAAACAATAATGGACCCAGCACACTTCCCTGCGGAACACCCCATTTATTTTCCCTTTTAGTTGATAGTTTGTCGTCCACTCTAGTCATTTGATATCTGTCACTTAAGAAGAGCCTGACTCATCCGCTAGATCATGGGTTTCCATTCAAATTAAAATAATTAACTTTAAAACAGATGTCAGGACCTGAGAAATGAGGTGTCATTGACCAGTATTCCCCCATCCTGCGGATAATTTCAGTCCAGTAATTTTTAATGCTTCTTATACAGCAAAAAATTACTTTAGGATTTTTTTTTTCGAAAATAAGAAAGAAATAAAGCACGTTCATTTATATGTAATATATCATTAAACCTTTTACTAAGTTCATCTAAATGACAATAAACTGAAAAAAATAGAAAAAGAAGGGAACAGTAAGAGTCCTACTCTCTTAAACAAATATCGCATTTATAGTTTCCAGGAGTGTTCCACCCACTGCATAATTAATGAATCCAATGACCACACATCCTACAGCGATGCCAAAGTTCACCCCATTTTCCGTATTCTTCGCAAATAAAACATGACTCGTATTATCGCAATGTTTTGATCGGATTTACCCGAAAGCTCCTTGCAATTAAAAACGCAGAAATCATTAGACCAATTACTTCCGAGAAAGTACCGATATAAGGGCATGCAAAAAAATTAATTATTTTTGTACTTATGTTTGTTTCGATTCACCTGAAAGTTATACCAAAAGATCACAGCGAAACCACATGCATTTAACTTTGAACGTTGATTGTTAGATGGTAGCCCGATGAGGAACAAACTGACTAGATTTACACTGTAGCATTTCAAGTGACCGGAATTCCCCACTCGACTGGGATTTCCCAACTTCTCCATAAACTTGTCAATATTTGACAGCGTTTTAAATTTTTTCAAATAATTTTTGTTTTGAATATTTCTAACGGCCATTAGCTATTCAGATGAGGAAAAGTTACAATGATTAAATGGTACTACGACGGAAATAGTATCTATAACATAAATAGTACATTACGTATCAAGGGCCGAAAAGAGGCTTTTACGGACGAGCCCGAAAAAGCCTCCGACGGCCCGAGATATGTACCGTATTTTTTTTACAAGTGCTCCGAAGCTTTGATGCCAAATAAATAAAGAAATTCTTCAGACAGTTTTCCTGTCTACATGACATGAAAACACTCGCGCATGGAGAATGTAAATATCTATTTATTATTTTTGACAAATAGGCTCGGTGGCCTAGTAGTATAGCGTACGCCTTGTCATCTGAGAGTCGCGGTTCAAATCCCCTGGTTTTATTTATTTATTTACAAGTGTCTCTTTGAGGCCATATAAATAATGAAATTCTTCAGACATTTTTCTAAAACATCTTTGAAAAATTAACTGCCAATTTAATTAATATATAATCCGCTATTTATTATCGCTTGTATTATGGCTCGGTGGGTAGAGTGTCCGCCTGGCGCTCTGAGGGTCGCGGGTTCAAATCCCGCACCGACAATTCTGATTTTATTTATTTATGAGCACATGGTGACTCGAAGCGGGCGGAAAAAATCTTTCCCGCCCGCCTCGATACTTTCCCGCCCGCTCTATTGGAAAACGCCACGTTCGGTGAAGTGAACATGCATGAAAAGAGGCACTTTCGGGGCTGTAGTATTTATAGTATTTATTAGTGTTAGGGTATTGCGCCTCTACAACAAATAGAATCTAAGTGTGTTGCCGGAAAGATACTTCCGACTGGTGGAGAAGGCAGTACGGTTTAGACGGTAAACACGTGTACATATCGTACCCGATGAATAAAGAATGTCATAAGCAAAAGAGTCGTTTTAATGAGTTACCCACTAAGAAGGGACATTACAATTGGCGACGAGGAAACCGGATAATAGTGTTAAATAAGTCTACAGTGATCTAGTATAGAAATATAGTATCAGGTGAATAGGTGAGAGAAGTAATATGGCGGCGGCTGTGGGTATCCAAATGGAATTCAACCCAGACATAGATGACTTTACGGTATTCAAAAGGCGATTAGAGGCGTTTTTTGTGGCTAATGATGTAACGGATGATAAGAAAAAACGCGCTATTTTCCTTAATGGATTAACGGAAAGCGCATTTGTTCTTCTAGAGAACTTAGCAGTACCAAAAACATTGGAAGAAATACCTTATAAGGATCTTGTAGCATTATTGGAAGGGTTTTACAAACCTAAGAGAGCGGTCTTTGCGGAAAGATATTCTTTTTACGCAGCTAAAAAGTTACTTTCCGAAACAATACAAGAATATGCCGTCAGATTACGGAAATTAGCTGCTCATTGCTCTTTTGGAAATATGTTAGAAACGGTTTTACGCGATAAATTTATTTGTGGTTTTAATAGTGGTAAAATATTGGACGTATTTTTTACTAAATCGGACACACTAACCCTCCAAGAAGCTATTCAGTTAGCTTTGTCAACAGAAACTGCAGAAAATAGCTATGGTTTACCAATAACACAAATAAAAACGGAGATAAATCAGTTACAATATAATCCGCGAAGTGCAAGTGCATCGGGATCGCAGTTTCGGGGAGGCCGAGGGGTTAGCAGGATGAGGCCGCAACAGCCTCAACAGTATGGTCAGCAAAACCTAGTCCAGCGACCTTCATCATCGAGAGTCACCGACATGGCACCGTTTCAACGCGATTCGTCCAATGGTCAGGCACGTGCGCTTGGACATCCACGAGTAAGTGGGGGCAGAGGGGAAACCTCCCAGGCAGGTACGTCAACATGCAAGGTATGTGGCGGAAACAATCACAATATTTCTCGTTGTTTTTATCGCGGCTACATTTGTGATGTGTGCGGGGAAAAGGGGCATTTACGCAAAATGTGTAAACAAATTCCCAGAAGGTCGTTTAACTTTATTGATTTTGAAAATATGAATTTAGATGAATCTGATAATGATCACACCGATTTTAAACAAGTTTCGGAAGGGGATAATGGTAAATTGCCTCTTTTTTGTTTAAGATCAGTTAATGAAAGTCCTATCCTAGTTAATGTTAAGATAAACAATTTATTTTTTAAGGCTGAATTGGATACAGGGGCAGCAAAATCGGTTATGTCAGAGTTATTATGGAAAAAATATTTTAAAAATTTCCAACTTGTGAAAACCGAAGTAAATTTTATTACTTATGTGGGTAGCAAAATTGTACCTGTGGGTAATTTTACTTCTCAAGTAGAATTTCAAGGGAAAGCAGAGAACTTACATTTCTATGTAATTCGAGAGGGGGCCAGTTTATTGTTAGGTAGAGATTTTGTAAGCAAATTTAACCTGGGACTAAGCAAACTCAATTTTGTTAATATAGAGAAAGAAAAAGTCATTGAAAATTTACAAAAAAAATTTAGCGACGTATTTGATAATAAGTTGGGAACATTTAAAAACGGCAATTTATCATTATTGTTAAAAGAGGGGGCCGTGCCGAAGTTTTTAAAACCTAGACCCATAGCATATTCAATTAAAGAAAAGGTTGACGCGGAAATCGATAAATTAGTTAGCATGGGAATTTTGGAACCAGTGCAGTATACAAATTGGGGCACCCCCATAGTTCCAATATTGAAACAGGATGGAAGTGTACGTATATGCGGTGATTTTAAAATTACATTAAACCCACATATTGAATTACTTAGATACCCAATTCCACGAATTGAGGACTTATTTTCTAAATTAACTGGGGGGGGGAGCAGTTTTCTAAATTAGATTTGGCTTTTGCATATCAACAATTACCCCTGGATGAAGAGTCCAAACTTTTGACGGCAATTTCGACGCATAAAGGGTGCTACGTGTACACCCGGTTACCATTCGGTATATCTTGCGCTCCAGAGATTTTTCAGAAAACGATGGAAAAGGTTTTGTCAGGGATACCAGGAGTCTGTTGTTTTTTTGATGACATATTAATAACGGGGGAAAATAAAATAATTCACACAGAAAGATTAGAGCAAGTTTTACAGAGACTACAAGACTGTGGGTTAACCATAAAAAAGAAAAATGTCGTTTTTTCCAAGATTCCGTCGAGTACTTGGGTCATGTTATAGATAAGAATGGCTTACATAAGTCGCAACAAAAAATTGACGCGATTTTAAAAATTCCAGAACCAACAAACGTTTCGCAACTGAAATCGTTTATTGGGTCTATTCAATATTATCATAGGTTTATACCTAACATTTCTGATGTTCTATATCCGTTATATAATTTGTTAAAGAAAGAGAACAAATTTAATTGGACAAGAGAGTGCCAAAATGCTTTTGAAGAAATAAAAAAATTAATAACGTCTGATCAGTTTTTGGCCCACTATAACCCAAATTTAAAGTTAGTGTTAACAGTGGACGCATCATCGTATGGTTTAGGAGCGACTTTGGCACATCAATATTCGAACGGAATAGAACGCCCCATTGCCTTTTCATCGCGAACCTTGACAGATGCGGAAAAGCGATACTCGCAAATTGATAAGGAGGCATTAAGTATAGTTTACGGGGTAAGAAAGTTTAGTTCTTATTTATGGGGAAAGAAATTTTTGTTAAAATGCGATCACAAACCATTGATTTCTATCTTTAGTCCAAAAAAAGGATTGCCAATTATGACAACAAACAGACTACAAAGATATGCATTATACCTGTGTTCTTATGATTTTGATATTATTTATATTAATAGCAAAGAAAATTACGCGGATTTCTTATCGCGTCTACCGGTAGCGACCGAAAATAACATTAATGAAGGCATTGAGGTTAATGTGACCTTGAATTATTTAACAGAAAAAAATAATCTACCTATCGACTTAAACTTATTAAAAACTGAAACAGGTAAGGATCAAATTTTAAAGACCGTGGCGAGGTATATAGTTAACGGATGGCCAAAAGGGGTAAGTGCCGAGATGTTGCCGTACTTTCGAAGGAAAGACGAGTTAGGAGTTGAAAATGATATTTTACTTTGGGGTTATCGTGTCATTGTTCCGGAAGCTCTACGCGGGACTATTTTAAACGAGTTACATAAGACACATTTTGGCATGGTAAAATGTAAATCTTTGGCTAGGTCTTATGTGTGGTGGCCTTCCTTAAACAATGACATTGAAGGAATGTGTAAAACATGTTCAGTTTGCTTAAGTTGTAGACAGAGTCCTCCTAGGAATGAACTGCAACCCTGGCCAATTCCCGATAGAGTATGGTCTCGTCTTCACATTGATTTTTTGGGGCCAATTAACGGTAAAGTTTTTTTAATTTTGTTGGACGCGTTGTCAAAATGGTTGGAAGTTTTTATAATGACCAATATTACCGCATCGAGTACAATCGATAAATTAAGGGGGTTGTTTGCTCGGTATGGGCTACCAGATTTAATAGTATCGGATAACGGAAGAACGTTTGTGTCTTCCGAATTTCAAGTTTTTTTAAAGAATAATGGAATTGATCACGTGACGTCACCACCCTATCACCCTGCATCAAATGGAGCGGCTGAAAACAGTGTTAAAACCGTGAAACAATACCTTATTAAGGAATTGAAGAGTTCTTATAATATTTTAAATAACTTATCCAAACCTAAGAATCTAACACAACGGGACTTGGACAATTTTTTGATTCTTTATCGCAATACGGAACACTGCAGTACAGGAGAGTCACCCGCTCGTTTGATGCTGGGTAGACCGTTGAAAACAAGACTAGATTTACTGAAACCAAAAAATGTTGGGGCGAGGGAAAGCAAATCAATTCAGGAAGTTAAAGAAAATTTAAGGTGTGCGCAAATGAAACAAAAACGGGGTTATCGGCATCGGGGTCGCAAATTGGTTACAGTGGGACAGAAAGTTTTAGTGAAAGACTTTAGGAAAGTAAAACCGGAGTGGATAACGAGTGTTGTAACACAAATACTTGGTAAAAATGTTGTTTATGTGCGAATTCCTAATACTTCATTAGTGTGGAAACGTCACGTGAACCATATTATGCCCCTGCATACCAAAAATATAGATATTCGAAATATTTCTTCACGTACTGAGAGGAGGGAATCAGCCGAAAGGAGTTCTAGTGAGTCCAACGAGGAATTCTTGACAGATGATAATTCATCTGATGAAATAGAGGTCATTGAAATTAGCGAGGAGGACTCTAGAGATATTTCGGCTGGATCGTCCACCTTAAGGCCTAAAAGGGAGAGGTATCCGCCGAAACGCTTCGTTCCTAGTTAACTAGTCCATCAAGGTCGATAATGTAGTTTTAGGTAGTAGGACATCATTTTGTCATTATAATTAAGGAGCTCTGAACTGAGTGTTAGGGGAAGAATGTTTATAATTTAAGGTGGAGGAATTGTAGTATTTATAGTATTTATTAGTGTTAGGGTATTGCGCCTCTACAACAAATAGAATCTAAGTGTGTTGCCGGAAAGATACTTCCGACTGGTGGAGAAGGCAGTACGGTTTAGACGGTAAACACGTGTACATATCGTACCCGATGAATAAAGAATGTCATAAGCAAAAGAGTCGTTTTAATGAGTTACCCACTAAGAAGGGACATTACAGGGGCACTTGTAAAAAAAACAATATTAATATTGACATAAAACCTCTTTTTAATTATTTATTTGCTAGTGTACTGACAGAAATGTGTCGGGTTCTTAGTTTATCATTTTAAAAATACATTTTGTTAAACAACTCCTAAATTACTAGGAAAATGCGCCTTAAATTGAACAAGAACATTTTTCTTATTGCAGTCTTTAAAAAGTTTAAGTACAGTTTTGGGATAAAATAAATAGAGGAGCTAATCATCTTGCAATTTACGTGGGATATCTTATGTGCCCTGACCGGACGCACCACTCGGTATAATCCTTACTTTCCTAAAAGTTAATTCTTGGATTATGCATCCGCTAAAATAAATAAGCTTTATAATCCCAAAATAGGATATTGATGGATTGAAATACAACACCTACAATAATTTTTACCCGTCACAGCGGGATACAAGGGACAAATTAGATAGAGT
The DNA here is from genome assembly GCA_963991005.1 of Barypeithes pellucidus. NCBI lineage: Eukaryota > Metazoa > Arthropoda > Insecta > Coleoptera > Curculionidae > Barypeithes > Barypeithes pellucidus. Next base: position 28,900,129 of record OZ022562.1, read on the forward strand.
CCATTTAAGGTTTATACCTATAAAAATGTAATTGACAGTGTCGTCACCACTTCCTGGTGGCTGAAGGATGTTTTAAGAGATTTGTTTTAGTTCTTGGTTGTCCATGAATGGAAAATGGTTTGCCTATTCGAAACTAGTCTCGCTTTATCTGTCAAAATATACGTTTTATTTAAAAATACTTCCAATAAATGGTATTGCTATTATGTTTTTACTCGCTTATAACAATTTTAATATTTTTGTAATTTCTTTGTAGCCAGGTCGACAGAATAAAATCCATTTTGCTCGCAACGGGTCATTGACTTTGGAAGTATTTTCTTATTTACCTAGCAAGTATTGTACACTGACTTCCATTTGATCAATTAAACATTCAATACACTCCCATTTTGCATCTTCTTCTCAAGGTGCCGCCTCCGCTGCGAAGGTTGGCAATCATCAGGGCGATTCTAATTTTTGAGACCGCAGCTCTCAATAGTTCATTGTTAGTACATCCAAACCACTCCCTAAGGTTCTTCAACCATCAGTTCCGTCTCCTTCCTATAGATCTCTTCCCCTGTATTTTTCCTTGCATAATTATTTGAACATTCCATATTTTTCTCCCCTTGTGACATGTCCCATATATAGCAGTTTTCTTCTCTTAATTGTTGAAATTATTTCTCTGCCCTTGTGCATCATTACCTCCATGGTGGTTACCCTCTCTACCCATGAAATCTTCAATATTCTCCGATATAAACACATTTCAAATGCCTCCAGCCTCCTCACATCAGCCACCCTCAGTGTCCAGGACTCCATCCCATAATACAGTATAGATTCGATTGTGATTTTTTTATATTTCTTGGAACCTGTCATTGTTCTCATGAATGGTTGTGCCTAGGTATTTGTATTCTCTTACTCTTTCAATATGTTGATCCTTCACATATATTCTGCGAATGTCCCGAGTTGTTTTTGTTATCAGCATATATTTTGTCTTGCTTATGTTCAGTGATACTCTTCGCTTATTGTGACCATTCTATTAACTAGCGTCTGTAGGTCTTCATGCGTTCCAGCCAAAATCACCGTATCGTCAGCATATCTTAGATTATTTATTGCCCTGCCGTTAATTTTAATGCTTATGTCCTGATTCTCAAGTGCTCTACTTACTTATTCTCCGAGTACAGATTAAAGAGGATAGGTGATAGTATACCTACATTCTTGACGAACACCCCTCTGTATTTCCATTTCTTCTGATGTCATATGTCTTCTATTATTATTGTTTCTTTTTGGCAATGTATAGGTTTGAAATTATTTTTATGTCTCTTAGGTCTATCCTTCTCTTTACTAATGTTTCGATGAGTAGGTCATGTCTTACTTTGCATCAGCAACTTGCAAATAGCACAAATCAATTCACATCACGCACAAAATCCGCCATTTATCATCATAATTAGGATCGCCGCTATGGCGATATCTGCCCCTGGTAAAGAATTGGAAAGGGGGTCACTCTGAGTGACTACCTACCGATCCCAAGTAATTGTACTAAAAGAGGAAGCAACACAATAATGCTTTTTAAATAATAACCTAAAAACCATAGATATCAGTACCGGTATAAGTTCTAATTACGTCCATTTTTGGACCGTGATTTCCTTGAAGCTGCTACTCAAAAAATATGGCATTCTTGTAAAGAGTGTCACTTGCACCTCCTTCCCATTTAAGGTTTTAAGGGTAACATATACCCTCTCTGGGAGTGAAGCCACGAAAGCTGCAAATATTCTTTAAAAGCTCACCCTTCACAATAAAATTGACTTGTCTTTCCGATTTTTAATAGAATACTGGAAGAGAAGGTGGGTTTGTTCGGGTTTGTTCTGGTTGTTGTTACAAAATGATAGGAGATATAACGACGTACAAACAAAGCGCATTGTAAAGAATTTTTTTATTTTCGGAAGATGGTGCAGTATAATGTTTAAAATTTAACAAATATATCTTTTTTCAAATACAGACTTGGAATTATATGGCTGGGAAATATCTCAAGCATTTGACTTTTTAAACATTATATAATAATTTGATATAGGCATTGATAACTGATTTTTCTGATAGAATGAATTCTCTCATATAAAAATCATGTCGCCGATTTAAAAATTTACTTTGATAAAAAATAGTACTATCTGAAAAATGAAACGTCGTCAAATCTCAAAATTAATACCGCCATCTTGTAGAACAAAACAGAAATCTCAAATTTCGATTCTTGTTCGGAAAATAATCAAAATATTTTAAATTTCGCATCAGTCCCAAGAAACGAAATTTTGCTTCGATTTAATATTTTCTGTACCTCGTACAGTTTTCGAAATATCCATGTATTACTCGAATTTGTAATACCCATGGTTCACTAAAGATTACAGACTTTTCGCCCCCCTGATTCTGGCGCTCTAGCGTCGCCCCTGGCGATAATGAATAATATGTAATTCTTCACCTAAGATTAAATATAATTAGTGACTTCCTAAAAATTACTTCTAATAAATTAATAGTAATAGGATACGTCTTTATCCCTGATGACAGGCTGCTGAGAGGGTGTGACGTCAACCCACGAAGTGTGGTGAGCGCTAAGCGGGTCGTGGTACGGACCATCTGGCGACGAGTCGGGTCGTTGGAAGCTAAAGGGCCATGTCTGAAAAATAATAATTTTTTAGACTAATTCGAAAATATAATTTAAGAAAATATGAAAAAATTTCCGTTTTTTGGGACATAGATATCGATGCAGAAGAAAGAAAGTCAGAGGAATATATGAGGATAGCCATAATTTCAAACCAGTCTAAACTAGGAGAGTAAAACATTTTCTTTTGATTTAAAAAAATTTATTCAAATACGTAATGAAAGCGGTATTCGCTAAAGAATAGTAACTTTAAAACCAATTAGAGGTTTAAAATAACAAACAGGATAGATTCATCTAACTCGCCCTTAAGAATCCCGAATTATAAAATATCCCGTATCTCATTAACGACCAACATTTTAGCTCAAACCTATTATTTTCATGTGTAGAATCCTGTACAGGGTGTTTCATAATTGAATGCTAATCTTAAAGTGCGATAATACTTGGACCAAGGATCTTAATTCAAGGAGGATACGACTGTGGTTCACAGTCTTTGAAGAATAAACAATTCACATTCTTAGGTAGGTTGTAAGTAAACAACTTTCCAGAAAAACAATCGGGGAGCTCTGCAAATTAGTATAACTTTTCTTTGTCGTTTTCTGTTAATTAGACAGAGACATTACGTCGCCTTCGAGCGTTCGGAACGTACTTTTTATAAAGCCCTTATTGGAACGGCCGTCTTTCATACCTGCTTTCACGTTTGACACTACCACCGGAACTGTCGTATTTTTCGTTATTCTTAAATAAAATTCTTTGTTATTTATCAGTGTTTGTGTGTTAAATTTAAGTATTGTTTGTGGAAAAAGTAATTCTTAACTCAATGTGGTAAGACTGTGCCATGTCTGTCGTAAACTGGATAAGCATAATATAGTCCTTTTGAGTAACGTCCGTCGATTGTTTGTTTTCCCTAACCAATACATATAAAACCGATCAGCTGTTGAATGAAAATAGAAACAGACAAAAGATAAAAAGAGCTGGGGATTCTACAGATAGAACCCCCATCTCTTTTTTGTTGTGTTTATTTTCGTAATAACAGGCGTTACTTTGACGTGTACTAAGCAGATAGAAATAGCAGGGTCGCAACCGCTTTATTTCTAAGATACAAGGTGTAAAATCGGTTTGTATTTGTAAAAAAATTTTGGTACAGCAAAGTAGGTACTCATAAATACATTTTTCCAGGATAAAGGGTTTTTAATTTTCATCAGTTATTATTTTTATAATAGTCCTGAACTTCTTATAAAATTGTTATGTGTATAAAATTAACTATAAAAATATAACAATCGTGTCTAGATGCTTTTGTTACCATAAATTGTGAAATTAAGACTAAAGCTGACTTGAGCAAATTTACTCACACGAACGGTTTCCGCGTAAAAATTAGTGTTGTGATCACTCGAGCGAAAAACCGCTTGATCACTCGATTATTGAAATAACCGACATCGCTCGATTATTAAAAAAACCGCTCGAGTTATCTATTCAGGCGAAAACCGTCGCCCGTAACTTATTATCTTTCACTCGATACCCGCGCTTCGCTTACCGCCGTGTACCGATGTAGCGTGATCGAATTAAAAAACTGCTCGTATATTCAAACAGTTTTTCGGTCGATAGGAAATACTCTAGTTTTAAATTCAGGCGAATAACGGAACAATATCAACTGTTATAATGACCTTCGTTTTACATGCCGCGCGATCCGAAAGCATCGGCGGTAGTTTAGGTCTCCGATTGTAAATATTAAAAAATTAAGGGATATAATTTTTACATTTTTATTTACTATAAACTCGAGAAAACTTCTCAAAAATAACATAATAATAGAAATTCTTAATGAAAAATAACAAAACGAGCAAAATTGTTAACAACATATAACATACATAGAAAAATTCGTTGGTTATGTTATAGTAAATATTTTTAAATCGAAACAGGAACTTTTTATTATTAAACTCAAGAAGACTTCTTAAAAATAACATACATTATAGAAAATGTTAATGGAAAATAAGAAAACGAGCAATATAGTTAACAAAACATAGGTATCGAGAAATTTTTTGGTAACCAAAAGTAAACATTCTTAAATTTAAACAGAAACTTTTAGATAACTATAACCATGAATTTAAAAAAATAACCAGCTACTTTCTTATTTTGCCAGTCGCGTAACTTAGCCTAAATTTTTGAAGGGCACACAGTGGGCACCTGATAATTTAAAGTGGAAGAATTTGACGTCCATTTTAAATATCTATTTATTTTATGCTCGTAGATTGAGAAAGATGTGAAGCAAAATAACTCTTGGTAATACTTTTTGTTTTGAAAAAGCACAAAAATTAAGCCGAGCAATAAATAAATATTTGGGTGATTTTTGCAGTTTTTTTGTTTGGTATCGAGACACGTGGTAAAAATTTATTATTCACAAATAAATAAATTTCTGGAATTTTTTTGGTGACACTATAATTTTTTAGCTAAACCTATGCCCACCCGTAGTTACGTGCCTGCTAAATACCCTACCTGATCACATGTAAAGGGCTAGGCATCAGCCCGTTAAGCAGTCGGTGACGTCATCGCTTGGTAAATTGGAATTTCAGGCGATTCACTCGAGCGATTAACTCGGTTATTAAAATCGCTCGAGTATCAAGTACTCGATTATTAAAATCGTCGGTTTTTCCCAACACTAGTAAAAATTATCAGATGAGTGACGACCTGCCACGAATGTATGTGCGCGTAAATTTTTTAACCGCACAAACAGGTCCCGGCGGCTGTCGGTCTTCTGCAAAGATCAAAGAGTTTTCGTGTGCATAAAATGCCCAGTGTGGACGTAGTTGCATTCAGTTATTGTTGTGCGTCGTAAACTAAATTGGAATGAAATAACGAATTGTCACTTAAATTGATGGATGAGTACGAAAAATGTAGCCTGTTATGGGATCTAATACCTTGCATTTTAACAGACAAAAGAAGGTAGATCGTGAAATACCATAGCTACCAATTTAAACCTAGGTTTTTTGCATGTAAAACAAAAAATTAACATTTTTCTTGAAGTAGTCCATCTCAAAGTGGAGTGAAGTTATAAGGAGGTAAAGAAACTCACAGTCTGCTCCACTAGTTTAATAACAATTAATAAAACCATACATGTTTCGAAGGCTTAAGCCTTCATCCTCAGTGAAAAATACAACATCAAAGGGTACCTATGACATTGTTAAACTGTAAATAAGAAAAAAGAAGTTTAAATAAGTTAAGTTTAAGCAAAAATGATTGAAAGAAATGGAATTGACTCAATGGAGTAGTATAATTAAAGGGGAGTAAAAATTATGAAAACTCTTTCTTACCTAACAAAGCAGGAAAAGGAAAACTTTTATGCTTATGCAAAAATAAAGAATAGAGGTAAAAAAGTAAAAACTAAAAACTAAATGTTTCTTCTTAAAACTACGAATGCATAATTAAATTTTTTTTTTAAATTTTAATTATGCATTCGTAGTTTTAAGAAGAAACCTTTAGTTTTTACTTTTTTACCTCTATTCTTTATTTTTGCATAAGCATAAAAGTTTTCCTTTTCCTGCTTTGTTAGGTAAGAAAGAGTTTTCATAATTTTTACTCCCCTTTAATTATACTACTCCATTGAGTCAATTCCATTTCTTTCAATCATTTTTGCTTAAACTTAACTTATTTAAACTTCTTTTTTCTTATTTTTACAGTTTAACAACAATGTCATAGGTACCCTTTGATGTTGTATTTTTCACTGAGGATGAAGGCTTAAGCCTTCGAAACATGTATGATTTTATTAATTGTTATTAAACTAGTGGAGCAGACTGTGAGTTTCTTTACCTCCTTAAAAAATTAACAGTTTGTTGGGCTCTTTCTGACGAGAAAAGGCTAAAGGTAGAAAGCGTACTGGAACGGGTACAGGTAAGTAAATACTGAGAGTACGAAAAGTAATATTATGTCTTTTATGCGACATTTCAACAAACTCAAACTCACTGGAACAACAATTTGCGAGCACGAATTTATGTAACAAATAATTTTCGCGAACAAACATCTTTTTTTCTGCGTACGCAATTCATGCGAGTCAATTTGCTCAAGTCAGTACCCAGCTTTAGAGAAACACAAATTGCCGAACGAAAAAAAGCCAAGAGATCATTTTTATGAGAATATAAAGGACAATCATAGTAGACAATATTTATTTATAAAACAGTGGTGTATCAATTTTTTATTTAAAAATATTGCAGGGCGTGTTAACAAGGAATCGGTTTTAGAGATATTGGAGAAAAACTGATTTTTTACAATAAATTTTGAAGTTTAGAATTTTCTTAAAATCATAAAAATATTATCACCCTTTAGTATCAGCATTCAATTATGAAAACCCCCCGTAGATATCAAAAATAACAATGTCATGAAAAAACTCAGTTGGCCGATCAACAGAGATTTTATAAAATGGACAAAAACATAAAAATTGTGTTTTTAATTAGAATACGTTATTTAATAGTTAGAGACACGGTGACAATAGGGGGTCCGTCAAGTGGAATATCAGTAATTTGATTTTTCGTAGAGTTTAGGTCCCCCTCTACAACTTTTATATCTGATGAAATGCCGTATAGTGTTGCTGAGAGGCGCTGTACCGCTTTAGATAGGAAATTATCAATAAATTCAAAATTATATCGAGCCATGTCTGAAAATGAATTTACAGCATCTGCGTGACCCCAAAGTCACGGGAAACACATTTTCTGATAAGTCAACCTTTGCATATACTTTTCCGAGCGTAATAAAAAAAAAATTATTAAAAAAAAAGAAAAAAAGCGAAGTTGAAACTTCCTAGAATGGAACATTATATGTTAAAGACTATGTGAAAAAATGTTTGTCGTTCCAGGTCTCGCCATTTCATTATTGGATTTTTTTAAAAATCTCCTCGGAGGAAATTCGGATAACGATCGTGACATGTCAGAAAATTGTCACACTACATTCCTTGACACCCAAATACTGTGGAAAAAAAATTTCAGAAGAATCGCACCTAGCTAGACGGAATTCTGACAATATTACGCAGAGATACCGGAAGGCAGGTATCGTTCAGTTGTATATATTCAATATTCAATCGCAATATTCTTTTTATCAGAAAATTGTTGACGAGTCATCTCCATGTGAATACAAATCGATTAAGCCCACTTGGATCCATGTCACTTGAGACTTTATATTTTTTCCATTCATATTTTTTGACACGCTCGGAAAAGTATATCCAAAGGGTTGACTTGTCAGAAAATGTGTTTTCCGTGACTTTGGGGTCACGCAGATGCTGTAATAGTACAGCGGGCGGGAAAAATCTTTCCCACCCGCTCTCTTGGAAAACGCCACTTTCGGTGAAGAGAACATGCATGAATTTTTCCTATCTAAATATAAAAGTTGTAGAGGGGGACCTAAACTCCACGAAAAACCAAATTACTGATATTCCACTTCACGGACCCCCTATTGTCACCGTCTCTCTAACTATAACTGAATATTTGCTATATTTATTCATTTCACTTTAATAAACTGAAATTTGAAACTCCCCGTATAAAGGACCAGATGAGTTGTGTTGTATTTTGTGGCGCACGCCACAATAAAAATAAAATTATAATAAAAGACATTCACAAGGTGTTAAATATTAAGTGAAACATGTGACTCGTCAATTAATTTCTTTGGATGACATTTTGACTTCAAAAATGTTAACAGTGTTAAAAGGTTGGTATAATTTGTTCGGTGCTTTGTTTGAAAACGTTTTAACAAAATAAATAGTCATAAATATATGTTTTTGAATTTACGGAGGTTATTCTACGTGTTAAAATAAAGGTCATATAACAAAAAGTCGAAACATCAATACTGTTCGAGTTATAGCCGTTTTTTTCTTCTTATTTTTAACATTTTGTGGTTAATTTTTAAATTATCAAGTTATCAACGCACAGGAACTACGCTTAACGACTTCCATCATTCTGTTATAAAAACGTTTCTCTACTGTGCCACCACAACCTGAAATTCCAATTTAATTTTTGGCTTATCTTTTTGTTTTGACAGTTATCGGGAGAAGAAAATGTCATTTTAAAACCAGAAGAATACCTAACAAAAAAGGTTTAGGCGCAAAACTGGAATTAAAGGTTTTGTTCGGGTTTGTTCACTTCTCGAAGTATCCTGATGCATTATCCGAATATATTTTGTATATTTCTCCATTGTCTACACATAAGGTTTTACCTTACGTTTTCCTTGTTCAAGTACATTTCCTTCTCTCTATTTTGAGTGGAGGGGCGGAGGGAGTAACTTGGGAGGTTTAAATATGACGATGTACAGGATATCCCATTTTCGAAACTTTTATAGGGTATCTCCGTAATTGTTAGTGCTATCAAAAAAGTAATCTAGGTGTCATGTGCTCTTTTTGGGTCAAACTTAAAATGGAAAATCAAAATTTGAAAATTTTCGCTCGCTTAAGAGATACGGGGGAAAATCAAAAAATTGACAATTTCAAAATTACCCTATATTTTTTTAGTTAAAAGAGATACAAAAAATACTTTGTACAGGAGTTTCTTTATATTGATTGTTGAATAATCTGGCGTTTTCAGAATAAGTATACGGAGTCAGGTAAAAAAGTTATCGGACCTAACCTCATTTTTTAAAATGGAACACCCTGTATATTTTAATCTAAAAAGATACTATTTTAAATTATCCTTTCAAATATATAACATACCAGGGATGATATTGGTTTCCTAGGCGATTTATTAAACTTTATTACTTTAAACCACAGTAGACCATGAAAAAAAACCTAATGTCCTAGAAACAACTATGATGGTATTTTAGTTGTTATTTACATTTAACGTCAATTTCATATATTTTTTATTTTATATTTATTTGTGAAAATTACTTATCAACATTTTTAAAAATTTGATATGATATCAGTTTATATTGAAAGTGGAAAAAAACGAAGAAATGGCGCAAAATGTATATTTTGTTCGCTATCCGGAAAGACGGCAACCATTTAAGGACATATTCCGAACATTGGTTGATCCCCTTTATTTTTTACCTTAATCTGAATCTTTTATTTCGTTTCAAAGTAATAAAGTTTAAATAAATCGTCTAGGAAACCAATATCATCCATGGAGTGTTATATATTTGAAAGGAGAATTTAAAATAGTATATTTTTAGATTAAAATATACAGGGTGTTCCGTTTTAAAAAATGAGGTTAGGTATTATAACTTTTTTACCTGACCATGTATACTTATTCTGAGAACGGCAGATTATTCAATAATCAATATAAAGAAACTTCTTTATAAAACATTTTTTTGTATCTCTTTTAACTAAGAAAATATAGGGTAATTTTGAAATTGTCAATTTTTTGATTTTCCTCGGTATCTCTTAAGCGAGCGAACATTTTCAAATTTTGATTTTACCATTTTAAGTTTGACCCAAAAAGAGCACGTGACACCTACGTTACTTTTTGATAGCACTAACAATTACGGAGATACCCTATAAAAGTGTCGAGAATGGGACACCCTGTACTGTTGTTCATAATATTAGAATCTACTTAAAAAACTACAAATGTGTACAAAAAAAAATTGATTTGCTTTTCGGTTACGAAATTTATTAAGTTTTAAACTTTAAAAAAATATTTACCATTAAATTTTAACTTATTTATCATCTGTCCCCATTTAACTTTGAAACGTTTTTTTCTTTATTATTTTAAAATGAATTTCGTATCCGTTAGGACCGTTCAGGTGTCACTAATATGCCGGCAAATCGGATTCGGTCTTTCATATCTAAAGTTGTATGTACAGTCGCCATCAGACCTTAGAAGAAATAGTCAAGGATGATAATATCCTGGTATCTAGTGGGCCAGTTGACCGGTTATTACAGGAAACTACTCTGCCCACGCTAGTGCCTGTCTGTAGTTTTTTTTAACTCCTCCAAAATAACAACGTATCAACTTGCACACTAAAATTGACTTCCATGTTTAATTGATCAATAAACTGAGAAATAATCGTTAAAACGTGTAATGTTTGTTCCAGAAGTTTTAAATTCAATAAAAATTAATTCCGTTCAAAGTTTAATAGCGAAGCCTTTGTGTTGTCGATATTCCACCGATGATAGGAAGACTTATTACTCCGAATGTCAAAATTGTTGTTTCTAAATATCTCAAATGAAGAGAATTGTGGGCGTGCACATATTTTTTAACAAATTAAAGATGAAATTAATTTCTTTCATCCAAATATCATTTCGGTTTCATTTTATAAAATTATGGCCAACTAACTAAAAACAGTGATATTCAGTTATTAACTGCTTAGAAACATTTGGTCAGAAAATCAGCCATAAATGCTGAACCCACGAAAAAATCTCAAAATATAGTTTTTGTTGAGAATATAAGAGGCTTTAACATGTAAGCCCTATATGATATTCTAATACGGTTTCATTACTTTTAAATTCATTTTATGGGTTCTGTAAAGATCTGCAAATTTGGTTTAAAAATGATTTTAAACAAGCCATTCAGGAAAGAAAGACGTAGTCACTTTTTTTTGGCCTATCGTGTATAGAGCGTTCCATTGAAGAAAGGTAAGATAGCCATTGTTGTCGGCTTTACGAGCTAGACTTGTTTTTCTGATATCAAGTTCTGGTTCTTTGAGAGAAATCCTACAAGTTTCCTAATTTAAACTTTTTCTAACTATAATGGTCAAAATATGGTCAGTAATCGTGAACATGGTGGCCAACCAAGCGAGGTACGCGGCTCTATCTCGGAAACCATTCACCGTACAGCTTGCGGAAAAAAATATTTATAGGCAAAGTTGCCAAGAGAAATTGCTGGAATTTGCAAGTTTGTATGACGGCCGCTAGGTGACGTAACACTGATAGTAATTTGTCGATTTCTCTACAATTTGCTTAGATAAGGTATATTGCAATTACATACAAACAAATATCTCATGTGTCATGAACAACTTTGCTTACATATACTTTTTCTCTCACCCTTGAAGTGGCGGGGGTAACGCAAACATTGATTTGGAAAAAATCGATATCTCACCTTCCTTATCGGAAAATATTAAAAGTAATGTCGTTTAAAAGAGCTATACTTGCTCTATCAGCTACACTACAAGGGTTGTCTATGTCATTTTTACCGTAGTCCCTAGATGGCGCTTTCTAAAGATTTAACATATTTTATTTTTTTTCTCGAAAAACTTAAATGCGATGGTAAAGACGTTTTTACATAGTTTCAAACAGGAATAAAGGCCAGAGCAAACGGTGATAACCGCAAGTACATATCTTTTTTCTAAACAAAAGACATATATTTAATAATAATATTGGGTAGAAACTTCCAATTATTCATTTTAAAATCCGTTTTTCTTTTAATTTGAATATTAAAAATACCGTTTACTGAATAATTTCTGTTTATTTTGAGTGCGTTCAAAATGCAGCAATCGCTGAAAAAGAGTATGTGGTGCGATATTAAAATCGCCGTCGTTACAGCAGAATAGCTTTCCCACGCTTGGTTCACGTACCATAACTGGTTAAATAGTATATATTATATTTTTTGATATAATATATTTTTACCTATGCTCTATTAATGTATTTTTAATGGTAGTTCGTGATATTCCCAAATCAATGTCCGAGTAGTAACATGGGGATTAAAATCTATAAACGCTAAAATATTGATTCTGTTCTATCAGGACGACGTCTCCGAAAAATAAGTGGACGAAAGCTTCCAGTGGATCTAAAAATGAATAATTTGACGTTTGTTCTCAATATTATTATTAAATGCATGTCTCTTGTTCCCAAGGCCTTCTTATTTTTACAATATATGTAATTACCGGGGCGATTAATAGGACTCCCTTCTGCAATAAGGAACCAACTGACAAAACTAAAGAAAGTAGAAAAACGGTATTAAAAGAACTTTAAATAGGTTAACCATAATTTTTTTTTAACTGAATAAAAGGCACAAATTTTGAAATTTGACTGACACAACACGTTATGTAAGAAGGCACCAATTACTTGTTGGTCCCGTCTTGCATAAGCGCACTGCTCAGTGCGAAACTTGAATACAGGTTCCTCTAATTTTCAATTAGGTCATATTCCTCATAAATGGCGTCCAGAGGTATTTTAAGACGGATCTTAATTGTAAATAGATAAAACACCTTTTTGTGATTCTAAAGAACCAGCTAACTCATATTAGCAAAAATTGTTGGTTGGTTCCTTATTACAGAAGGGGGTCCAGTAACTATGTAAATTTATTTTTCATCGATATCTCCAGTTAGAAAAAAAAATAGAAACTTGCGGTTTTCACCGTTTGATCTGGCCTTTATTGCTCTTTGTATCTATGTAATGACATCTTTAATGTCGCTTTTAAGATTTTCAAGATAAAACATAAAATATGTTAAATCTTTAGAGAGCGCCATGGAGCCACTACAGTAAAAACGACATAGACATCGCTTGTAGTGTATCTGATAGACTAGGAAGTACTCTTTTAATCGATACCAATTTTAATATTTTCCGATAAGGCGTTCCTGAGATATTAAAATTTTTCCAAATCAATGTTTGCCTTACCTCCACCACTTTATTTTAAGGGGTCCAGAAAAAAATATGTAAGCAAGAGAGATTTATTTGTAATAGTTAGACAGACGGTGACAATAGGGGGTCCTTGATATAATTTTGAATTTATTGAGAATTTATTCTAGTCTAAAGCGGTACAGCGCCTCTCAGCAACGCTTTACGGCATTTCATGAGATATAAACTCGACTAAAAACCAAATTACTCATATTCCACTTCACGGAACCCCTATTGTCACCCTCTCTCTAACTATAAGTATTTTCAATATACCTTATATAAGCAAATTGTAGGGAAATCGACTGTTACTTACTATTAGTGTTACGCCCCCTAGTAGCCGTCCTACAAACTTGCAAATAGTTTCCACCAATTTCTCTTGGCAACTTTTCCTATAAATATTTTGCTATACAGGGTTGTCAAAGTAGTTAATGTAACATTTACTTTATAATTTATTACCTTAATTACTATGTATTTTGTTACATTTACTACATTTGCTACATTTACGACTTTCACCTTTCATTTTTAGAATGTTTTTATTTACATCAAATCGTAAAGCAAAAAGCAACAGAAGAACAATAATCAAAAACTACTATTTTCTACTTTTCCACTCGAATTTCCAACTTTTAACATCAAATTTATAATAATAAAGTTGAGGTTATGTAGTATTTTTGACACTTGCAGTCAATCAAAACAATAATTACATTTACTACGTTTGCGACGTAGCAAATGTAACAATGTAGTAAATTCAATTTTTCTGCGACAACCCTGAAGCTGTACGATGAACGGTCTGCGAGATAAAGCCGGCTACGTTAGTTGGCCACCCTGTATAATCTTTCGAGATGATCGACGGTCCATAGTGCACGATATTATTGGCCGTCTAGGGGCTACTGGTTTACAATTAATTCTGATCGCCAAATAGCCAGCCACATTGCTATTTGTTTTTATTTTTCCTTGTAATAAATTGAGCATGTAAAACCTGTCATAAAAATGAACATCACTTTACGTTCTTTATATACGTTTCCGGATAAATTTAGCCACAGAAAAAGAGGATGCACTTCTGTTAACAAAACATATCAAATGTCATAGAGGAAGAATAATTGGGGAGCCGACAAATGTTCCCAGCTGTGCCAGGTTTTTCTAAGTGGCTGTAAACTTAACAATTCGCGTAAACTGTTTATACTTATCACGAGTTTAAATAAACGATGAGCCTGGATCTTTGTTATTTACGGATAAAGACAATTTGAATTAAATAATTTATTCATTCATTTATATCTACGGGGTGCACACGATAAGGAGGGCCTCTATGGAGATCTCGTTAATGGTAACAGATACAACTTCGATTAAATGGGGAAAGAGTATCGCAATCAAAACACCACAAGATTTTTAAGTTTTGAGTTTTTTGAAAAAAAAAACTGAAATTTTTGATTTAATTTTTTTTTCAACGTTAATATTAAAGTTAGAGCGAAACTGACAAAACATTATCACAGCCACTTTTAGTGAACTCAAAGATGACAACAAGGATTTTTTATACGACGTTTGGTTTTCAACAATCATCATCAACTCATCACAACTTTTTTTCTAATACGGTCCTGATTTTATAATGTCAAATTTTAGGAGCCTTTTTTATTCTAATTTCAATGATGTCCCACACATTATCATTTTATTAAGTTTCGAGTACATGCTTACCAATGTTAGGGGATGCTTATGAGTATTATCACTGGGTGGGGGTTGGTCCATTAAAACGGCCCTGAGATGTGCAATATAACTTGTAGCTAATCTAAGAGTATCTAATTTGGATAATTTTGTATCAGCTGGAACCCAAGGAAGAGTTGTCTTTAGTCTAAAAAAATAAAACGAAGAAAATTTTAATTATGGTACGTCTTTAGATGAAATGATTGCAGATCATCTTCTGTATCCATTTACAGGTGAAGCAAGTGATCCGACGCCTCACCTAAAACCCTAAAAATCTTGGTAACTATCCCTAAAAAATGTCAGTATCATATATTTTCATCTTCTGTTTGGGTTCATGGAGGGTGGTGCGAAGTCCTATAGTCGCCTATATTTAAATTACTACTTAAATACACATTTTGTCCATATTAAGTATCATTTCTGTATTTAAAAATAACTTTTTTATTTTAAAGCATTTACTAACTTTGTGATTAAATTTTTTCGGTAGTATGGTATTTAAGTAGTGGGGGGGGGGGGCTTCTTCCCCGTGAGGCTCCGCCTCTGCTTAGAACTGAATAAAATGCGTCTGTGATCCCATCTCGGCATTCATGCCCCGGTTTATCGGCGGATTAGATTTCATAATGGGGATGTAATAGTTTACCAGTGTTTGTGAAAGAATGTCCGAATTTTAATCAAAAATCAGGCTTCTTTTATACGATTTTCCTAATTTTACACATTGTGCATCTGACAACCTGAAGTATTATGATCATTTAATATAAAACAAATTTCTACAATTTTTCGATAACGTCGCAATGCTGAAAATTTCCATATACTTCTAACCTACCATAGACCGTGAATCACCCTATACAGGCTCTAACAAATTCGGCCTTCACCATTTGGATTTCACTTTCTCATTGCTACGTTTCGTCTTTACGTCACCATCATCAAATATTTTTTTTTGAATACGGGCCTGGATTTTTTGTCTAAATTATTATGAAAGAGGACCGATATCTACGTTCTGTGGTATACAACTCTTACTGGTTTTCCGACGTTTTGTTCCTTAAATTGACTATCTTCATTAAAACACCCCTAGTACGTTCCTGTAATTTACTTATGTTTCGAAGAAACTGAAGATTTTAAAATTATTATTACTATTTTTGTCTTTAATTGTTATCAGACGAAATTCCTATTATAGTTCTCAAAAGATGCGCCGATGAACTAACACCAGTATTTTGTAGACTTTTCAACTTATCCTACAAAAAAGGAATATTTCCATCTTGCTGGAAGACGGCGCGAGTCGAGCCTATTCCAAAGAAAGGTAAGAGAACAGTGCCTAACAACTATCGACCAGTCGCATTGCTTTCAGTTATATCAAAAGTAATGGAGAAAGCTATTAACCAACATCTTCTAAAGTACCTGGAAGGCTTCAACATTATCAGCGATCATCAATATGGTTTTCGGAAGTCCAGATCAACTGGAGATCTTCTAGCCTATGTCACCCATATTTGGAACAACGCAATCGAACATCATGGGGAGTCTCGGGTTGTTGCACTGGATATTTCTAAAGCTTTTGATCGTGTTTGGCAGTAGGGGCTTCTAAGTAAACTGCGATCCTATGGTATGCCCAGTCGATTCTGTGCATGGTTGTCTAGCTTCCTTAAGCTTTCTCTGCAAGTGGCGATTGACGGATTTCTCTGACACCTTCACAATCAATGCCGGTGTTCCTCAAGGGTCCATATTGTCTCCCACTCTCTTCTTACTCTACATTAACGACCTTCTAGTGAAATCTAAAAATCCTATATTTAGTTTTGCTGACGATAGCACACTTATCTCATCTATCTCTTTGAATGCGCAAACATCGGCTGCCGACGTACATCTTCGCAGACAGCATGAAGTATCACGCCTCAACAAAGACCTGGAAGAAGTTTTGGCTTGGGGTGACAGGAACCAAGTCGAATTTAACGCTAAAAAACCCAGGTAGCAGATTTCTCTAAAAAGGTTAACATTACAGAACCGGAAATAGTCATGGCCGGACACGCAATCCCACTGGCTTCATCTATTAATTTGCTGGGCGTCAATCTGGGAGGAAATATGTTTTGGCACAACCACGTTGTGGCAATCGCCAAGATAGCTTCTCAGAAGCTTGGAGTACTCTTCCGAACCAGAAAGTTGTACACACCTCAACAACTTTTGATCACGAGCTGACGAAGAACCTCGACAGCCTAGAACATCGAAGACAGGTTGGGGATTTGACTCTCTTTTACAGATATTTTCATGGAAGGTGCTCGGCTGACCTTACCCTCTTAATTCCGCCCAGAGCGACGAATAGCAGAAATACACGACGAACCACTGCCGCCCATCCATATGTGGTTAAGCTTAGTATTCCTCGAACTTCATTATTTAAGAATTCTTTCATCTGGAGGACTTCATCCTTGTGGAACGACCTTCCCGAGGTCGTTTTCTCAACGAATATAACCTCCAACGATTCAAAACCAACGTGAATCGCTTTTTGCGCACACGCACCACTCCCAGAGTGCCCTAAAGGATTTTTGCTATAGTGCTTGTGTTTGATCATAAAAAAAAAAAAAAGGGGGCATTAAGTTTTACATTTTCGAATTATACTGAATTTATAAGAAAGTATACTACTACTATTGATATTTTCATGAAGATAGGAACAAAACGCCATAAAACCAGTAAGTGTTGTATACTACTGATAAATTTCGTCCCCCTTTCATAATCTAAACAAAAAGATCCAGGCCCGTATTTAAAAAAAAGTAGGTTGATGAAGACCAAACGTCGTATTGAAGATCTGACGATGTCATCTTGTGGAGATTGAAAAGTAGCAACGAGAAAGTGAAAATTATTTTTGAACATCTCGTCGAACAAAGCCTAGACCTACAGACAAAACCTGTTTTGCTAAAATTTGCTGCATATAATTATTATCGCAAGTTTCTCAGAAGGGGAAAAAAGGGATAACATTGAATTGATTTGTTTTTAAATGTTTACGCGCCTGAAAACATTTCAGAACTGGCAGGTCATAAAATATTAATTTTCGACCATCTACCGTAAATAACTATTACCTGCAAAACGCCTTGCTAAGAACCCTCATCCTCGCCCTTTCTCTAGCATTTGCAGCATTTCGTTGTGGATGTCTAGCTTCATCAAATTCATCATCTGAATCTTCAGAACTGACAGATCTTCGTTTTCGTGGCATTACCTAATAGATATATTTCAACATTATCATACTTTTAAACCACTAGAATACACAAAATAGCAATTTATTGTAAAATATTTCCCACACTTATCAAATCTTCATTCTGATCACGAATGATCTAAAATATCCAAAAAGCATAATTCATTCGGTGTTTTTATATTTTCTTCTTTTTAATTTCTGAATTACATCCTCGGAAAAAATATCGGGTTTACCAGAATCGAGGACGGACAGCGAGCACCGGAAATAACCCGACTACACCTGTTCCCACCTACTGTCAATGTCACTCCAGTTTTTTCACAATATACATACGGGGGCTCCGGGAAAATGTGGGAAATCTATCAGATATGAAGAAAACAAGTGAAAAGAATCGTACAAGGTCAATATTTTTTTCGTATAGGCCTCCTTTTCGGAGATATGGGCCCCCAAAGAGTTCCAATGGAATCAAGTTTTTTACCCGTAATTATACCTCCAGGTATATTTAAGTTTTATAGGTAAGACCCTTCAAATTACTATCCAAGAAAATGTTGTGAATTACTCACAACTGTGACACACATGGATCCTTTTTTTATCGCCCTCTACGATAAGAACTTTGAACAACGCTTTTTACATACCTTTAACTATTGACTAAAAACTAAGTACTCTTCATTCATGTCGCTAATCCTAACCGCTTTCGTCGAAAAAACGGCATTTCATATACATCATGTGGGCTTACAAGCAAAAGGCACTAAGTCATAAAACATGATTTTCAGATATTGATAGAATTAACTTTTCATCAATTTATGATGATTGATGAAATTAATAATTATTGTAATATTTATATTTTAAAAGAAACTATTGACTTGAAACTGTATGTTGTGTAGTAGCTAGTCAATTTCAATTAATTTTTAAAACAATCAAGTACTTTAATTCGAATAAAAATGAAGAAAAACATGGACTTAGTGCCTTTTGCTTGTAAGCCCACGATGTATCTGGCGTATTTCAATAAAAGATGCATCTGTATTCCGATCAAAGGTTCAACCTTCAAAATTCCTTTTTTGCATATTTAACCCGTGAGAAGTTAGGGAACTGTAAATAAAATTACGTTTTTTCGAAAACGGTTAGGATTAGCGACATGAATGAAGAGTACTTAATTTTTAGCTAATAGTTAAACGTATGTAAAAGCCGTTGTCTAGAGTTCTTATCATACAGGGCGTTATAAATGGGGCATTAGTGTCAGAGCTAGTCCGTCCCTGCAGCTGTGAATAATTCACAACGCTTTCTTGGATACTAATTTGAAGGGTCTTACCTGGTCTACATCATATTTAAAAAAAATTAAATATAATACCCGGTGGTTCAATAATTATGTGTAAAAAACTTGATTCCATTCGAGCTCTTTGGGAGCCCATATCTCCGAAAAGGAGGCCTATACGAAAAAAGTTCATATGAACTTGTACTGCTCTTTTCAATTGTTTTCTTCATATCCGGGAGATTTTCCACATTTTCCCGAACACCCTGTCAATTTGAAATCTTCCCAGCGTTAATATCTCGCATCTAGTAAATAATATTAAACATCGGAAAGACACGTCAATTTTATTGTGAGGAGGAGCGCTTTTAAAGAAAGAATAAGAAAATTTCCTTTATGCTGCGTAGATTCTGCCATTCTGTCACTGTATATTTGGAGAAGACTACAAGTTTCCTTTACCCGAATTTTCCATCTTATTTTGACCAGGTGACCTCGGGTTAGTATTTGGTGCCAGGATTCCAGGATGGTTAGTTTTAACAACAATTAGATAACTCAGTTAGAATATTGAAAAACTGATTTGTAATATCGATCGATAGGAAATAAGCCACAAAATATAATATCTCTGATTTTCACAATTCAGTACACAACCTTACAGTAGTAAAAGTTTCGTTTTTGCCTTTTCGTTATTTGATCAATATTTCGTTGCTTTTTAGTTTTATCCGGACATACCCGTTTTAGGGGATTAGGATTACCTAAAGTTTTAAAATTTCTGATTAAAAATTAATTGAAGCAGGAAACAAAATTTGTGCAAATTGTAAAAATTTCGTTTTTTGCTTCCATTAATTTATTAATTGAAAAAAATTTCAACCCTAAACTTCAGGTAATTGGTCCCTATAAACGATTAATTAACCGCTTAAGGAAAAAGTATCGAAATATTGATCAAAAATCAAAATGATGAATGCGTGACTAGCTCTGATTTAATTATTAACTGAACAAAAAATATACTGAGCATTTAAACAACAACGAACAAAATAATCATCTACTAAAAACAAATATCTAGTATAATCAAGATGTATATTTTTCCTAGCGAATTCAACAAAGCGACAAACTCTAATTTATTATTAAAAAAGGCTATATTTCGGTGTTATACATTGTGTTTTAGAAAGCAAATTTCAAAAATCTTTTATATGCTATAAAATTTGGTAATTGGATATTCTAGAGTACTTTTTGGAAAGCTTTGGTGCTAGGTTCTGTCGAAGTTTTTTGGAATCATCGATTTATTTTGTAAAGTCAGGAAGATATTAATTTTTAAATGAAACCATACAATTTTTCAGCTGTTGTTCCTTAAAGTGTTGAGTGTATTATTACCTACGTTATTTTACCACCTGCGGTTATTTGAAATTTCTGTCTAATTTTTCAACGGAAAAGTCAAAATGACATTTATCTTTTATTAATAATTTTAATTCAAAATAATAAGAAGGGGATGTTAGATGTGGTTGTAAATAAAATAGTATACAAACCTCGGTGAAAAGTTTCATTACTGTCTCGAGTTTTAGTTAACCGACGCTCTCGATAGGAATGAAATACTTTCCACCTCGGTACATAATATACTATTTCCCACCAGTAAAGTGCTTTTTTTTAAGAAAATACGAGAAAATTTTATTAGGAAAATATGTTCAGGAAGAAAAACTCTCCCTATTGAAGATATTACAAAACTTCATTAAGTAAGTTATTCAAAATAATAAATTTAGAACGATCGGTTTATTTCAATTCTATTAGATAAATAATTTAAAATATTTGAATATCTTAAATAACGAAGGTGGAATAAAAATAATGGAAAATGTCAAAGTAGGCATAGGATTTTAAATTTATGTATTCTTACTCAGTTTTTCTTCCTGAACATCTTTTCTTAATATTTTTTTTCATGTCTCCTATTGAAAAACCACTTTACTAATGAAAAAAAAGCTTTTGGAAATTTCCAAGGCATACTTCATTTTTTAAATTAAAATTATGACACAAGTTAGTTTTTATATGAAATTTCAACTCAAAAAATTGTAGTCTTTTCCATCTATTCACGGACCGATCCGAGGGACACACTGTATACTAAAATATATAATTAATTCAATTAACCCCCGGCGCCACTGGTGTAAACCAGCTTTTATCATTTCCCAAGTTTTGTGTTCTTACAAACCCGAACAAACCCACTCACAAAAAATCTTATCTAACTGTGAAATCATATACAGGGTGTCCCAGAATATGTGGGCAATCTCCCGGGTTCAGATAGAACACTTAAAAATAACAGAAGACGTTCATATGAATGAGGAGATACGGGCCCATAACGGACGTCTCTGGAAATCGTTGTTTTTTAAATAATTTTTACTAGGTGTAATTTAATAATTTTTTAGTATAATGTTTAAGATGAGTCTCCTTGAGATTCGCAGTTTTAAATACATTTGGCTTATTTAGTTTGACAGGGACGGACTAGACGTAACACAAAAATGCTGTTTTTACACCCTGTATGATGAAGGAACGATAATAATATTTTTTATTTTTGGATACTCTAAACCTTAAGCTGAAAAAAGGTACTCTTGATCAATGTCGATAAAATGTTTTCGAAAAAAAAATATTTTTGTTCAATATGTTTTTTTGCATTGGTTGTTGTTTTATGTTCATAAACTTCCCTCATTGTTGCTATGGTGATTTTCACATGTACCGATTTAAATAAGAATATTTATGCCAGTGTCAGTTTATGGTAGTGTCTTGAAATTTGCAATTTTTCTCCTTTGTCTTAATAGTTACTAACTTAGTAATGGAATTTACGTATACTGAATATGCCGACATGCATTTAATGTATGAACAAAAATTTTTTTTTTTTTCGAAAACAGTTCATTTTATGGACATTGATCAAGAGTACCTTTTTTTCAGCTTAAGGTTTAGAGTATCCAAAAAAAAAATATTATTGTCGTTCCTTCATCATACAAGGTTAAAAAAAAGTATTTTTGTGTTACGTCTAGTCCGTCCCTGTCAAACTAAATAAGCCAAATGTGTTTAAAAGGGCGAATTTCAAGGAGACTCATCTAGTAAACATTATACTAAAAAATTATTAAATGACACCCAGTACTTGATTAATAAATGATTTAAAAATTAACGATTTCCAGAAACGTCCGTTATGGGCCCGTATCTCCGTAGGAAGAAAAATGTATATGAATTCTCCTGTTATTTTTAAGTATTCTATCTGATCCCGGGAGATTGCCCACATATTCTGGGATACCCAGTATATTGTTTAATTTAATAACCATCCTGACTTTACGGACTAAAACAATGACTCCAGAAACGTTTCGACAGAACCCAGTAAGCTTTCCAAAAAATACCCTAGAGTAAGTCAGAAAACATATTGCCAAATTCTGTAGGACATAACAGATTTTTGAAATTTGCAATGCTTTTTAAAACACCCTATATAACACAGGAACATAGCCTTTTTTATTGCTAAAATGTCTTATCGAATAAGGGACATATAATAATAAATATTTTATATGCTGGCTCCCAAGATGGTCGGGTCCCAAATTTGTGGTAGTTGTCCTCCATAAAAAATTAAAGATTCATCTTTGGACTACCATGACGACACCACAGCAGAACTTGAATACTTTGCTTTTTACGCCCAAAATTTATATACGGTATGTTCACGTATTGAGTTAACAAGACGAAAACCTCTTTTATTTTGCATTTTCCGAGAAAATGTTGTTCTTCATAACATTTTTACATATTTCATATCAAAGTTGACAAAATTCTCTATCCAACCCGGGAAGAGCCATCTCCCTCACTGATTTCTGCTAGATATTTATCCTTAAAATGATACAACAAGTTGCCTATTCATTTTTGAGTAGGTAGTTTACATCTTATTGTGATGTGAAATGTTTCTGATGGATAGTATCAATTATTTTATAAAATAAAATCTTGTCTTATTAATTGGACTTTAAATGGAAAGTCAAATGTTTCTCGTTTTTGTTACGTGAATTCATATTATGCAATGACCGACAGAAAGTCAGCACCATTTCCGGAAAAAATATAAAGCTCAAGTAATGTTTTGGTTATTCCAAATAGAATATATAGTTTAAAAAAAATCGTGAAAAATTGGTAAAATATTAATCCAAATAAAAATCGAACATATTTTCCAAACTTTCTTTAAACCTAGCCTTTTAATTTTATTTGTCAGCATTTTTGACGGACGTATTGGGTATGTATTATAGATTACCTTTATTTTGTTACTTTTAAATTTTTTATAAATGTAATTCAAACACTTCAAGATATTCACTCGTCACTCTTTTTAATCACAATCACCTGGATGAAGGTACCCGATTTCACTAACCGGTTTAGACATTAAAAATCGTCCGATTTCAGCTGATTTAAAATACCCAGAAATTCGAAAACTAATTTAGCCGACTACTTCGACATAGGAATCTTCTCTGGGCGGTCCAGAAAATTTGTGACTCCTCCTACATCCTTAAGGATATCATAGGATCAGCCAATAGCACGTAAATATTATTAGTTCTGTGATAAAGCAATGATATTTATTTATTTACGTTAAAAATAGAACAAAAGAATGAATAGTGTTATATATGGGATAAGGATAATAAGCCAATAAGGTATGATGTTTTTGGTCTTGCTCCAGAATTTTGTCTTATGTTACCTACAAGCAAACTGAAGGTAGTTTATTTTTATATTGGTCCCAAAATATATTTTTTTAATAGTAAATAGTAAGTATAATAACCTCTTTTCTTGAGATTTACATCCTTCACAATTATACTAGGGGTTTCTATTAAATTTGATGGTTTTTATTAGTGTTGGAAAAAATCGATGATTTTAATAATCGAGTACTTGATACTCGAGCGATTTTAATATTCGAGTGAATCGCTCGAGCGATTAATCACTTGAAATTTTTATGACTAAGAATAATGTGTTGGGGGTTCTCTTAGTTTTAGAAGTTTAGTCTAGAGTTTTTAATACGGAAGAACAGTTGATTCCGATTTTTAAAAAAATTATATACTTTAATTTTTTAAAAATTTACAATCGCCGCTGGCTAGCCAGTCAAAACAAAACCCATGTCGCGATGAATCCACTAAGGGATTTGGCATACCTTTTTGTATGCACTTTCTCATTTATGTGCCTTTAATAAAGACGTGTCATGTCGTGTCAGCCTTCTGAGCCTCAATCACCAGATTTCGGGTTCAAGTGAAAAGCGATGATTTTCGTTTTTTCGATTGAATTTATAACTAGAGTATTTCCTATCGAGCGAAAAACTGTTCGAATATACAAGCAGTTTTTTAACTCGATCACACTACAGCGGTACATTTTCGTCGGCGTCAAGCGAAGCTCGGGTATCAAGTGAAAGGTAATAAGTGACAAGCGACGGTTTTCGCCTGAATATATAACTCGAGCGGTTTTTTTTAATAATCGAGCGATGTCGGTTATTTCAATAATCGAGTAATCAAGCGGTTTTCACTCGAGCGATCACAACACTAGTTTTTATAACCAAATTAAGTGCGCACTGTTGCTAACTATTTTATTATTACAGATACAAAGTAGGTTAAATTGGCAAAATAATAGCATTTTTTCTGCTGATTATGATGGTGAGTACCGAAAAACAATTGAACCATAGGATTTTCGAAAAAATGAGAAAAATGCCATTTTTGTAAACGGAATTCTTTGTATATTTTTGGCTGTAACGTTTGCAAATCCTTTAAAGAACAAAAAGTTGATATGCACTATTGACCTAAAATTGAAAATAACGGAATTATGACCATATTTATTTTTTGGCTATAGTTGGCTGTGTATTTTTAAAATAAAAGCTTCGTTCGATAAGTCAGAGTAGATTATTCTGCTGTCGATAAAAGCAGGCATTTTATGTAATTTTACATATTGAATGTGGTCTTAGATTTTAAGTTATAAATATTATAAAATGGCGTTCACGCATTTAGAAAAATGCGATATGTTAGAAGCATAATAATGTTGTTAGAAAGGCGAATAGCAATAAATAGTCCCACACGTTGGCCCCCAAGATATCCTGACATAACTCCATTAGACTTTTACTGTTGGGGTTATATCAAAGACGAAATCTATAAAATGTATATTATGTGAACCAGGATGAACTTCACGATAGCATTAGACACAGAATGCCAGAAAATGTAGGTGATTTTTATTTCTTTCGCTCAATAAAGAGAGAATTGATATTCGGCCAACTTACAAAAAAAATATATTTAAGTAAATAAATAAATAAATATTTATTTCAGATTATGACATTAAGAGTACAAAATGAAATGACGTCAGAACAACAGTTTTACAAATCTGGACAAAAGTCCTTCAAACTATAGGGTTCCAAACTGATCAACATCTTTCTGATTTTGGCTTTAAACTTTTTTGCTGAATTTATACATTGTATGTTACCTGGGAGAGTGTTAAACAGTTTCACACACATATAGCTTGTAGATCTTTCAGTTAGCGTAAGTCTATGAGATACATAAGTGAAGTCCAGGGTTCTAGTATTATATACATACTTCGGTTTCAAGTCAAAAAGACTTTTATTTCTAAAAATAAACATTAAACATTCGTATATATATATATACAGCGTATACAGTCATTATGCCTAAGCTTCTGAACGCAGATTAATGAAAGTACCCTGAATCGAGCTGCCCTTTCCCCAAAATATGATACCATATTTCAGGACCGATTCGAAATTAGCAAAACACAATACAGTAAGTAAGTAATATTTTATTTTCAATTTTAGGTCACTAGTGAATATAACTTTTTAGTTTTTAATTTTTTGTGGCTTTATTTAAATTTCACATTTCCATTGCTACGTCATCTATAAAGCAGTGTAATCAGATTTGATAGATGTTTGGCCTTTCAGATGTCATCATCAGGTTTGTTTTTTCAATAAGGACCTGTATTTTTTATTGCATTTATGTTAACCTGAGTTCCGATGTAATCTTAATTAAAGACCAAATATTCCGGTTTCTCTTAACTGTAAAATTTGACATTTTCTCCACAAAATATCGAAAAACGGTATTTATTGATTGAATTTAAAAAAATGTTATTTGGAAAAGTTTATTGTATTGTAATTTTATGCCCACATAGCAATTTTGGATCACTTATGATAATTTTTGTTTTCTATCTATTTTTGGCCAATATCTATTTTCATTGAAACCTGAAGTTGTCACAATATCGCTGTGTCGTTTAAAGCTCATGTTGTTTGTCACAGCCTACCTATTAATTTGTTAACATTTTTGGCCTTATTGTTTTCATTATTTATTGTTTTAATTAGTTTTATAATAAAATAAAGACTTAATTATAAACAACTTTTATTCAAATATTTCCATTTTTGCAACGTATTTATTATTTAAAAAAACAAGACTCTCCTCCTCGTTGGTTTTTAAAGTTATGAGAAGTTTGGTTCACAGATGGCAACATTTTTAAACTGCAATCTAATTTTTTGAGGAAAATTAACATTTTGACACAATTTTTGGTATAAAGGATGGATTTCGACAATGAATATGTATAAATAAATAGATTTACGGTGGTTGGATCGACTTCTGTTTTCAATGAAAATAGATACTGGTCAAAAGTAGATAGAGAACAAAAATGATCATAAGTGATTCAGATTTGGTATGTTGGCATAAAATTACAATACACAAACACCTTTTTTCTACGGATGCTATGGAATGTTCCGCTTCTCTCATCGCTTCCATACCTTCAAATCGGAGAATGTCTCACTCAGTGAGAAATATCCGCCATTATAGTGAGAAATAATTTCTCACTGTTATTATGATAACCCAAGGCAGCCATGAATTGTTACATGGCAAATTGATACGGCACGTTTTCCATGTTGACGATTAGCGCGCAATATCTGCTTAGGCCATGAAAACATTTGCCGGCGTTTCCATAACAACACAACCGAAACACTGCACAATTATATCGCTGTCAACTTGCCAAACGGGCATTGTACTTGTTGGACAATATACTATATTGTTGATTTTTATACTAAAACAGGTCAGATTTGTTAAATATTGGTTATAATGGAATACGAAGATTTAGAGTTTGAAAGTACACCTCCAGATATTGTTCGAAAAGCATCCGATGTTTGTAATAAAAATGCTACCAAACACATTAAGACAAAATTTTAATAATTTTATGGACTGGAGAATGCAAGCCAAGGTGAATTCTTTTTCTGAAAATACTTTGTTAGTTTATTTTGAAGAAAACTACGCGCATTTTTGAAATGAAAATCAGAAAGATATGTTCCAAAACAGTCAAAAACCTTAACTCCTGAAGAAATTCAACAATTTCTAAAAGATGCACCTGATGGAAAGTATTTGCTGGTAAAGGTATGTTTAAAAAAAAATCTTATGGAGGATTGCATTTTTGGTTTTAATTAAAAAGAACGCATCCTTAGAAAAAGTACTGTGTATGACACGTAAGAATATGACATATTTGTCCCGGGCTTGATTTGCGCTCGGGAGAAAAATGTAATTTTTCTCACTTGTACAATATACTATTCCAAATAAAAATTTTGAAAACTCGATAATAAGAAAAATCATAAAAATTAAAATATCACTAATGCGTTTTCAACTGTTTATTAATCGATCAGCTGCTCAGTAGCAGACTGTTTGATACTCATCGCTGATTTACACGGCCTAAACAAACTGTTTTCCCTCGGCAAGAATATGTTTGTATCTACACTAGATGATCTTCCTGATCTATAAGATGCAATATGTTTATGTGGACTGAATGCGTCAGCTCTAGGTGGACGTTCTAGATAATATCCAGATGTACCGATCTCGCTTGATCTCCAGGGATCCTCGCCAACCCTAAAATGGTAATTATAGAAGAAAACGTACGTACAAAAGGATTAAGTATAGAAGTTTTAACTATATTCAACAATATCCCTTAATTTCAATATAGTTGCGCCACCTGTGTGGAAACGACTTTATTCCATCAGAAAAATACGATTGGTCTTTTCCTCGCAAACAACAACGTGAATCTCCGTAAGCAATTAAAAAATAACTCACACCATGACATCACTGCACGCGCCAAACGAAATTGGATGGGCTAGATATCATACACTCTAAAAAATGGTCTAGTTTAGGATACTATAGTATATATAGGATCTTAGTCTCAATAACAAGAAAATTGAGTGAAAATGGCGATAAGAGGAAATTTAGTATCGAAGGCTAAATTTTATTTGCTACCATTATTCTAGCTGGAGTCACTAATAACTCTTTTTAAGTCAACCAAGTACTTCTAGTACCCGAAAGAATATTTTTACGGTAACCAATATAGTTAGTTATTAGGAGCAACATCATATTGTTGTTTCAACAATTGTGTTTATTAATTATTACCTATTTTATTGTTAAAAGAGCAAAGAAATAACGAAATTCTTATTAATTTAAGAATTGAACTGTCGTGCACTGCCGAAAGAAACAAATTTATTTGTTTTCATCCGTCACTCGTGCGATCTTCCTAGAGACGGCATTGTGTCACGGTTCTACCCTGACCACTTCCCTATAACAACCACCGACCTATACCTATGGATACGTACAACTTACGGGGTGTGCAGTAAAAATTTAAATTTTATGAGTGAAAAAATGGGCTGATGCGCACGGTTTACCGGTCATATTTTTAAATGTTGCTTATCGGTTGTCTTGTGCACAATGTTGTCGCCGTTATATAGGCAACCCCGCCGATATTGGGGTCGGTGTGGTTGCCAACCAACGACGTGAACTAACGACGACCGTCCAGAACCGAAATTAGTCGTAGGGATGTAACGATATTAAAAACCTATCGATACGTGGACAATAGATATCAAAATTAATTCTAAAGTGGTTTTCAGTGATGGCCACAACGCCTTATTTTATGCGAGGAAATAGATTGTTTATTTCCCAGTAAAGAAGGTCTTGTAGTGTCAAAATATTGCCGTGTAATCATTTTCATTACCCGCGAAGTACGGTCATGTTCGTCGGTTAATGTCAATAGTTTGTTTACATGCGCGTGGCTATCAGTGGCGGTTCTTCCACAGGAGCACATGCGCACGTGTACCCCCAAAACAAAACGAATAAAAAATATTAATTTATATTTATTGGATATTATTTATCGTATACAGTCCGACCCTCCCTAATATTTTATCGTACGGTCAAACTAAAAAAGTCCGACCCTCCCTAATATTTTATCATACCGTCGAACCAAACTGTATATTATAGGCTCTCGATCCGGCAACAGTGCCTCGGTCGAGGTAAATGACGATTATGACGAGACTTGCTCGCACGTGCGATTAAGTAGTGCAGTTTGTCTGTAGTAACAGGTGGCGGGAGACAGCGGGGGATAGCGGGTCTATGGCGATTTAACATGGGAAAGGTTCACAATTGTAATGTGCACCGCGCTGGCTGTTCGTGCATCTAGTTAGAAATTCGAGCGTGTATGTTTTAATATTTTTAAATTATATATTTATTAAATTAAAATGAATAGTTGACGGTGGACTATTTAAGAAATAACTTTAGCTCTTTGAGTTTGGAGCAACAAATTGAAGTGAGGAATGCGGGAAGACCTAAACACGAAATTAATTTATCGCAGACCACAATGGACTTTATTAGAAAGTTTAAAAATGAAATATATGAAAAAAAAATTTATAGAGGGTATTAAAATTTTATGAGGTTGTTATTGATCAATTTTCTACAATTAAGAACCGAAGAATGGACTTTACGTTTAAGCACTATTGTGTAGGGTCGATTCTGTGTTAGTTGTGTATTTCGTAAAATGATACTCGATATGATTTTAAACCATTTTATTTAAGGATTTAAACTAAAAAACACTCAATGCCAATGCAAATGCCAACTTGTCAGTCTCGTGGCTCGATTCGTTCTCTTTGTTACGCCTGCTCGCCTTGATGACGGTAGATGGCGGTAGTGGTATTGGACATCATTCGGTTTTCTTGATAGCTCGTAGATGGCTTTAGTAGTATTAGTAGTGGACTGTATAAATATTGTTACGAGGGTTGCATACGACGACGTTAAGATCCGACAACTATACACACTAAGAAAACCTTTCTTATTTTCCAAAAGTTGTATTTCCTTGAGTAAAATTAAAAAATAAATAAAAATATGTTTTACCTAACGCATTTTCTTATTCCTTTTTTTCTTTCTACATTTAAAACGCCTAGAAAGTAATTGTTTGGTCGTTAAAATAAAATTTTTAAAATAATTTCACCATACTTGTGAACCCCCTTTAGCATAGGTCACGAGTAGCCAGCCACTGGTGGCTATCCATAGCTATAGGTCGGTGATAACATCACAGTTTTGTACTTTAACTGCGTGTGCAAACAGCAGCATAGAAAATTTTAAAATTGAATAGGTGTACTTACCATACCAGAAAATCTGGCATTTCTCTTCTGTGAAGGAAGCGAACACACAAGAGAAGACATGGAATCAAAGATATACTTAGAACCAACATAAAAATGCAGAAATGTGTTAAAATTTTATTTATATACGCTTCATCTGAATTAGAATTCATCTAAAAAAAATAAAGTACATTTAAAAATATACGCCGAAGGGTTTGTTCGGGTTTGTGTTAATTAAATTAAGAAGCTCTACTTTTTATAATTTAGTCAGCATTATTTCCATCAATACAGAGTCGTAAGGCCGACAATAGTGTTACGCTATTTCCTTTTTTTGATCAATATTTAATCCCAACAGCGGCCAAATACCCGTGTTTAGGGGATCAATTACCTACATTTCAAAGTTAAAAATCTCTGATTCAAAAATTAATGAAAGCAGAATCGAAATTTAAGCAAGTGAAAAAACTTCGTTTTTCGCTTCATTAATTTAAAAAATTCATTATAAACTTTAAAGCTGCAAACACACTATTATCACGTCACGTGAGATCACATGCTATCACGCAATGTCCCGGCACACTCGAAATATCTGCAAGACGGTTTATGCGTGCTTATAAATAGGTTTAGAAGTACACTATAGTCACCTCATGCAGCTCATGGCAAGTCATACTTGACAGCACAATTTTATTTCTGCAAATTTACTTATTCGGCACGCGTGATAGCACTGGGTCAGAGTTTAACGCTAGAAGGCTATAAGATTCACTTGCGATCTTGACAAACACAAAATATGTAATAAAAATGATCTGCAGTGTACGTAGTCTGTTTCTAAGCTGTGACAGCATGTGCTATTTTGCCGATATGACAACACGTGAGATCACATGCTATCACGCAATGATATATAAGTAAATAATTAGTAGATGAAAAATAAATATCTTCTGCATGATTGTGCTTTTTCCCAATTTTCCAAGCAAGATCATACTCATAAAATTTATAGGTCTTGTGATATAATAATATCTTAATAAATTTAAAGATATAATGATCAATAACTAGTTTTTTCACTTATAGGAAGCATTATATAAATCGCTGACATTTCGATCACCGCGAGAAGATTAGTTGAGAAAAAAGTATCGTCATACCTCTATTTTATGATCTGTGTAATGAATTATCCATCTACATAATTTCAAAAATAAGAACCAAATTCTTGAAGTATAAAAATAGGTCCAGTGAAATACAACGTCCTAAAAAAGAAACACCAATATTGTAAAAGTAATTAGGCTATATACAGGGTGTCCGCTAATTAATGGTACATGGTCCTTATGGAACGACCTTTCCGAGGTCGTTTTTCCCAACGAATATAACCTCCAACGATTCAAAACCAACGTGAATTGCTTTTTGCGCACACGCACCACTCACAGAGTGCCCTAAAGGATTTTTCCTACAGTGCTTGTAGTGCTCATAAAAAAAACAAAAAAAAAACGGAAAAACCACAGACTCCTTATGTAAAAATAATAGGATTTAATTATATCCGTTGATATTAACTGAGATACAGGGTGTTAAAGTTAAAACTTCATTTCTGTTTTTCTCTAATAACTTTGAGAGAAACTAACGTTTTTTTTACAAAATTTTAGGCAAATATGTTTTTTTTAGGACGAGAAATTGATTTTAATGTACAATGTAGGGGGCGGGGCGCTGTCGTCGGCATTATTTGCACATTTATTAGGTCATAACTTTTTTGTGTCTTTTCAGGTCGCCCAGAGTTACCGTTTCGGAGATATTTGCATTTATATTGTTAGCGCGTTAGCTCAGGCAATCAAATAATATTTTGTTACTTCTTACCAATTAACTTTTACATGATAATTAATGTTCTGGTAATTGGGAATAATAAATACAACAATTGTATTGGTCCTTAACTTACTTTAATTAAAATAACTTTGACCCTAGAAAATATCGTGTCGAAAGAAACCAACAGCAATGAAAACACAAAATTACGATAAACTCGAAAATGAAACATTTTCTGTTCCATAGCAACTGCATCTATAAATTTTATTTGTTTTCTCATAGATTACTTGAGTGTTGTTTGCAAATTACTAATAATTGGGCAGGGTACACTAAACAATTTAAATGCAAATATCTCGGAAACGGTAACTCTGGGCGACCTGAACTTAGTATATCTTTTTTACGTAATAAATATGAGAAAAGTATTATTTTCATTAAAAACTTAAATACACTGAGGCACAAAAAGTTATGACCTAATAAATGTGCTAATAATGCCATGTACATTAAAATTTCATAAAAAATCAATTTCTCGTCCTAAAAAAACATAATTCCCAAATTTTGTAAAATAAACGTTAGTTCCTCTCAAAGTTATTAGAGAAAAATAAAAATGAAGTTTTAACTTTAACACCCTGTATCTCAGTTAATATCAACTTTCGGATATAGGTAATTATCATTATCACTAAACGTAAATTTTGATCCTCTATCATAATTTAAACAAAAAGATCCAGGTCCGTATTTAAAAAAATTAAGTTGGCAATGGTGACCCAAAGACGAAATGTCACATGAAAGATCTGATAATGTCATCTTGTGGAGAATAAAAAGTAGCAATGAGAAAGTAGGATACCACTGAAACGAGAATTGAACGCCCTTTCAAACGATGTACCACTTGACCCCCATTCCCATTTCAGATTCTAAGGGTGACATCTACCCCTCCTAGGGGCTTGAAACAACAAGGCTAAAAATATTCATTTCAAGTGTCCCCCTTACAAATAAAATTGACGTGTCTTTCCGATTTTTCATATTTTTAACTGCAAGAAAGATATTAAGGGTGGGAAGTTTTCAAATTGACACCCGGTATATATAAATATGGTTATGTAGTCCTTTATTGCTCCTTATTTTGCTATGAGATATGTGACCCTGCGACCTGGTATAGTAAGAGTGAATATCCCGAAAATAGGCAACTTCAATATTTGTCTTCAATTTCCACACTCTCAAATCCCCATATAGATCCCCATATAATATTTAAAAAATGATTATTCTTACTTTATATAACTTGGTCCTCCATCTCGTAAAAGAGTTTGTATATCTGTGAAACTGTGAATGCAACCATGCGAAAATAGATATAAGAAATAAAATACTTGGTATCATTGTATAGGAACTATCTGGCATTAATTTGGAAGCTTCGATCATATCTTCGACGAATTTTGAATGCATTTCTCCAATAGAAGCCATATTATTAAAGGCGAGATTATTACCGTATACAAAAAATTTCGGTTAAAATGCCAAATCTGTTAAATTATTTCTAGACAGTGATTAGATAGCGGTGACAGTGACATATTTGGCGTTTCTAGTTGTCAGTTCTCGTTAATGTCGAATCATAATAATATTTTTACTTTCGCAGGGGATCATTATTTTCTGGCCCAGAGCTTGTAAGTATTCAGTTTCCCAACTTAGATACATGCAATACAGCAACGCCAAAATAGATATTAGAAAAAATGTCTTTGTTAAAATTGAATATGAATTACTGGGTATTAAGTTTGATGACTCAATTATATCTTGTATGAATTTTGATTCTACTTTTCCAAAAGAAGCCATTTTTGGACCACTGCGCACGTACAACGAATTTAGGTTTAGGATGTTAGATCAATTGAAAAACTGTTTAAAAAGTTAAAATGACAGTGATATATTAGGCATTTATTTATACGCTCGCCGGCACAAAATGCCGCCACCCTGAACTTTTGGTGAAGTTTGATATTTTATAACTTTTTTTATTTTTATGCGGTTTTCATGATTTGTTATCACTGTGTAGATTAATTTATTGTGTGTTTCCTTAATTATTTTTATAAAGTAACATTTTTCGATTAGGCTATATTATACAGGAGTAAATCAAACTGTTGTTTTTTGTCGTAATTTCAAAACACCGTGCTGGAAAATTGAGGTGGATAGTTTTATTTACATACTGTTTCTTGTAATCTTTGATGTATTCTAAACATTTCGATTTTTGATTCATTCCATTATCTCATTTCTGCTGTGAGCTGCATGATAATGCTAGACCTCACGTTGCACCTGTAGTGAGCGAATATCTGGATGAAGTTAGACTTTCAAGATTGGAATGGCCCGCATGTAGCCCGGATCCCAACCCAATCGAACATCTTTGATATCATCCTGTACAACCATAAATCTTGCAAGTCTTACGACTGACGCTGACCGAAGAATATCAGGCTATCCTTCAAGAAAGGACAAATAACCTTATTCGTTCGATATCACGAAGACTGCAAGCTGTCATTGCTGCGAGAGGAGGAAATACACGATATTAAAATTGTTTTTGTTAATTAAATTTATGATATATCTAGTGTTTGTTTTTCTTAATTAAAATATGCTTCAAATCAGCGTTTCATTTAAAATTTTGCAACTCGCAGCAGAAATGAGATAATGGAATGACTCAAAAATCGAAATGTTTAGAATACTTCAAAGATTACAAGAAAAAGTATGTAAATAAAATTATCCACCTCAATTTTCCTACAGAGTATTTTGAAATTACGATCAAAATAATTAAGGAAAAACACAATAAACGGATCTAGAAACTGATAACAAAATCATGAAAATTGCATAAAAAATAAAAAAGTTATAACATATCAAACTTGACCAAAATATCAGGGTGGCGGAATTTTGTGCCGGCGATTGTATTATTTTTGTCAGACTCGCCTCAATGTCATTATAAAAGGGATTTAGGTCTGATTTCAGATAACTTTCAGGAAAAACAATCGGGGCGCTCTGAAAATTAGTATAATTTTTCTTTGTCGTTTTCTGTTAATTAGACAAAGACATTACGTCGCCTTCGAGCGTTCGCAACGTACTTTTTATAAAGCCCTCAGTGGAACGGCCGTCTTTCATTCCTGCTTTCACGTTTGATACCGGATTAACAACTGTCATATTTGTCGTTACTGTGAAATTAAATTCTTTGATGTTTGTAAGTGTTTGTGTGTTAAATTTACGTATTGTTTGTGGAAAAAACTAGTGTTGCGATCGCTCGAACGAAAAACCGCTTGAGTTATAAATTCAAGCGAAAATCGTCGCTTGTTACTTATTACCTTTCACTCGATACCCGAGATTAGCTTGACGCCGACCGGAATGTGCGGCTTGGTGGTGAGATCGATCGAAAATAAAAAACTGCTCGTGTAATCGAGCAATTTCTCTCTCAATAGGAAATACTACTCTAGTTATAAATTCAAGCGAAAAATCGAAAATCGTCGCCTTTCACTTGATACCCGATCTTCGCTCGACGAAACGCTCCACCCAAAATGTGCCGATTGGCGACGTTCGAGTTTGACACGACATACGTCTTTCTTAAAGGTACATAAACGAGAAGGTGCGTATAAAAGCAGCGATTGTAAATTCTTAAAAAATTAAAGAATATAATTTTCTTTTAAATCAGAATCAACTGTTCATCCTTAATAAAAACTCTTAAACTTCTAAAACTTACAAAAAAAACCCTGGTGTTTTATCAACACATTCTTCTTAATCATAAAAATTTCAAGTGATTAATCGCTCGAACGATTCACTCGATTACACTGGCGAACATTTAAAAAAAATTTTTTCCTCCCTGGAATGATTTTTTTTCTGCATTTTATATATTTTGGCCTGCTGAATCCGGATCTGGCCTCAGATTTTCGATATCAGCCTCCAATGATAAGGGAGGGACATATGCTTTGAACAATTAAAAACCTATAATATATTTTATAGTTAGCTTAGGTACATTATAAACATTTATAAATCATTTAAAATTTAATATTTACTTCCCTAACGTCTTTCTTTTATAAGAACTCCTGGATGTGTCTCGTATTAGGGTCCAGCAATAGTCGGCTAACATATTCGGGCTCCACTTTCCTGTATACCTTTTCTCTATGGAGGCAATATCTTGGTGAAATCGTTCTCCATGCTCATCTGATACTGCTCCTAAATTTTCAGGAAAAAAGTCCAAACGAGAATGGAGAAAGTGAAGTTTTAGTGACATGTTGCATTCTAAAATATGATAGGCCGTGGGTAGTTCTTCCACGAGTTCACGAAAATTTTCTGATTTATTATTTCCAAGAAAATTGTTGCAAACACTTTCAAATGCATTCCATGCCCGCCTTTCATTGTCACTTAAAATTTGCCTGAAGTTCGCATCTTTAAACAATTGCCTAATTTGGGGACCAACAAAAATTCCTTCTTTAATTTTGGCCTCACTGATACGTGGAAATTTGTCTTTTAAATACTTGCAAGCATTTCCTTCTCTATCCAGTGCTTTAACAAAATTTTTGATCAGACCCAGCTTAATGTGAAGTGGAGGTAAATATATTTTTTTTTTCTGAACTAATGGTTCTCGGGTCAAATTTTTAACGCCAACTTGTATTGTGTCATGTTTAGGCCAAACCTTAATTTTATAATGTTTGTCTTTTTCACGGCAGTCCCATTCATACAAAAAGCTACAGTATTTTGTATAGCCTGCTTGCAGTCCCGTCAGTAACGCCACCACTTTTAAATCTGCACATGTGTTCCATTTGTGATCTTCGTACTTTACACATCTTAGTAACATCTTAAGATTGTCATATGTTTCTTTCATATTTACCGAATGACCTATAGGAACCGATGGATGCTCGTTTCCATTAAAAAGTAAAACAGCTTTTAGACTTGTTTTAGATGAATCTATGAATAGTCTCCATTTATCGGGAGTATATAGTAAGTTCAGTTCGGTCATTAGGCCAGGTATGTCATGGCAAAATACTAAATCACCTTCCACTGCAAAAAAAATTGTGAGAGTAGATTGAATTTTCCTGTAGATGGACACCTTCACTCCTTTTCCCAAGAGCTTCCACTACTGCAGGCGGGATCCGAGAAGTTCAGCTTTTGTTTTCGGGAGGTCCAAGTCACGAACAAGGTCATTTAATTCACCTTGAGTGATTAAATGAGGTGTATCAGGCAAATCATGAGAACTAGGGATGTAGCTTGCTTGCGGGGCTTCTGGTGAAATACTTCCGGAGTCTGATTCGGAATCAAGCGTGTAACTCTCAGGTGGCTGGGGAATTGGTAATGAGTTGTCATGGGGCACTGGTCGCATTGCAGAAAGAATA
This sequence comes from Barypeithes pellucidus, assembly GCA_963991005.1. Classification (NCBI taxonomy): domain Eukaryota; kingdom Metazoa; phylum Arthropoda; class Insecta; order Coleoptera; family Curculionidae; genus Barypeithes; species Barypeithes pellucidus. The sequence continues at coordinate 28,937,852 of OZ022562.1, forward strand.
TTGGGGTAATGAATGCTACGCTTGGTTTTGCTAGTAATTCCTTTAATATTCGTCATGCAAAAATAACAATCATCTACGTGATTACGAGGTTCCCTCCAAACCATTGGAACTGCGAATGGCATAGATTTATGAGTACCTTTCAGCCATCCAGTCAATGTTCTCGAGCACGAACTGCAACACATTTTTGGGGCCCAGGACCTATTTTCATCGCCAACTTCGCCACAAATATAACAGAAGGTATCGGCTTTATTAACGCAAACACGCATCGACATTTTTGGTACCGTTTTACCACGCAAGTAGATCTAAGCGAAAATATTAATAGATGTTTACTAAATGATTATATAGTAACGACTAAAGGGATATTTCAAGCATAGATCCAAATAAGCTGCAAATAACAATGGGGCGACCGTTTATTACCTATTAATGGGCCTATTCGACCCTTCCAAGAAATCTGAGGCCAATATAAACATTTGAGGGTCAGTTGTATATTAGTTTAAGTCCAAATGTTACAAAATACACGATATTTTTATAAAGAGGATTTTTGTGTTGATTAGTATTATTAAAATCGCTCGAGTATCAAGTACTCGATTATTAAAATCATCTTTTTTCCCCAATACTACTAAAAACCATAAATCTGAGTGCAGCTAAGTTCAAATTGGGAAGGATATTTCTTAGTTTAATAATTTTTGCTTTTGTCCAAGTAGTGTAGTATTATTTTTTCGTCAACATTTACCCTATATCGCGGAAGATTAAAAATGGATAATTTTTATAGCTCTACTCTTCTTTAAATATAAATAAGTGCAAACCTATGATTAGTCTATTATTATTGTTAATTTCCTATTTGTTTTGTTAGGATCTCCTCGTAACAATATACTTTTGCTTGTGCCCTAAAGACATATGTTTATGGTTTCATTTCACACGGGTTTTATGTTTATTTTTCGTAAAAACAATACCACGTCCACAATTCCATATCTGTACCCTTGTTAAGACGTTTTATTTTCGTAATATTTGTTAGGACAGTAAAATTTAGTTGTAAAATAAAATACAGAGTGGTTCCCAGAAGTCATTAAAATTCATATTTTCTTAATTTCCTTATTGTGAATTAAACACATACGTAAAGTAAAGGTACATCTGTTGCTTCATTTGTATGTCAGCAGTATAAGGATATTAATCTTGTTCCACTTGTCTATTGGCATTTGACATATTTTATGTCATGCATCGATGACGCTTATTACATAAATATCGGGTTATCCAGTGTCATTCACGGTCTATTAAAAAATTTGCTGGAAATATTAGTGGAGTCGTTCCGGTTTACGAAAATCCCTTGACGAAATCGAGTAAATTTTTTCCCCCAATCGATACAGTAGGATCCCCTCGACATTCTGATATGATTTGTAGGGGACGCCGCATGCGGGGGGAGGGGGCACGCCCCGTAAATCTAACCTACAACGGGAAATGGAAAATAACTAAGCCGCTTTTGATGCTACAAAAAAAATGAATAACTGTTCTAACTAAAAATTGTGGTATTGACACATACCAAAAATAATATCTAAAGTATTTTCGGAGATATTAAAAAGTGGCCATCTCTTGTATGCCGCGCTATCCGATTGGCGACGTTCGAGTTTGACGCTGAGCAGGTACACGACATACGTCTTTCTTAAAGGCACATAAACGAGAAGGTGCATATAAAAAAGTATGCCAAATCCCTTAGCGGAGTCATCGCGACATGGGTTTTGTAAAGTTTTGTTTTAACTGGCTAGCCAACGGCGTAGTTTAGGTCTCCGATTGTAAATATTAATAAATTAAAGGATATAATTTTTACATTTTTATTTACTATAAACTCGAGAAAACTTCTCAAAAATAACATAATAATAGAAAGAGTAAATAAAAATAACAAAACGAACAAAATGGTTAACAAAATATATAGAAAAATTCGTTGGTAATCTTATAGTAAACATTTTTAAATCTAAACAGGAACTTTTTAATATTAAACTCAAGAAGACTTCTTAAAAATAACATACATTATTGAAAATGTTAATGGTAAATAAGAAAACGAGCAAAATAGTTAACAAAACATAGGTATCGACAAATTTTTTGGTAACCAAAAGTAAACATTCTTAAATTTAAACAGGAACTTTTAGGTAACTATATACATGAATTTAAAAAAATAATCACGTATTTTTTTATTTTGCCAGTCGCGTAACTAAGCCTACATTTTTGAAGGGCACACAGTAGACACCTGATAATTTATAGTGGAAGAATTTGACAAGCCATTTTAAATATCTACTTATTTTATGCTCGTAGATTGAGAAAGATGTAAAGAAAAATAACTCTTGGTGTAATACTTTTTGTTTTAAAAAAGCACAAGAACAAATCCGAACAATAAATACATATTTGGGTGATTTTTTGAAGTTTTATTGTTTGGTATCGAGACACGTGGTAAAAATTCATTATTCACAAATAAATAAATTTCTGGAATTTTTTTGGTGGCTACTACAATTTTTTAGCTAAACCTGTACCCGCCCGTAGTTACGTGCCTGCTAAATACCCTACCTGATCACATGTAAAGGACTAGGCTGCCGGTCGAGCAGTCGGTGACGTCATCGCTTGGTAAATTTGAATTTCAAGCGATTCACTCGATTATTAAAATCGCTCGAGTATCAAGTATTCGATTATTAAAATCATCGGGTTTTCCCAACACTAGTAGCAATAGTCCTTGGATTAGGAAATAATTCTTTGATAAAATCGAATGTTGTTGCACGCACTACACCTTGGCAAAGTAGCAAAATAATGATAACTGTGATGTTTTTTTTTGCGACACACTGTATCACGCCAGTCGCCAGCGCATTTCAAATTCAGCGTCAGATCATTTCACATCGCGCCAGAAGCATGAAAAGTCGTCAGTTTCTGACCACACATTGTCAAAATTTACATGCATGCTTCGATGTGTTCATGCATGCGCACGAGTAAATGAGACCGTCAGTGGAACGCATTTAGAGGTGGTTAAATTGATCATATTTTATGCGACTACGCTCTATTGCATAAATTAACATTATTCAGGTAGGAAAATAAAGCATCTACATATTATTAAATAAATATGTTTAATCCAAGAAAAATATGGTAACTATAAGATAAACATAATAACATTTAAACACGCGCCTTTAGACCCCTTTATGGCTGTAAAGGGTCCAAGTTAACACAAACATAAACTTTTATATCAGTTTAGGAATAATAATAGAAAAATCTAAACTGTAAGTTATTTCATTGGCATATAACAGTAAACATGTCTTGCACTGAAACCTTTAAGAATAGTCCTCTTCCTGAAAAATACAACCAAACTTAAGAACATTACAAAATATTATGGCCTTTATCTGCCTAAAATTATTACCAACAACTTTTATCTGCGAAATATTAAAATTGTTCATTATCTTTTATCCGCAGAAAATTATTTACCTATATTTTTCCATTAATTTAACGTTTAATTTAAATGCATTATAATATAATTTGACTACAATTAGCCTATAGACACGAATATAATTATTTTTCCGCCAAACTGAGTTTTAAATACCAAAATAATTGGTGCTATACAACGTGTCCAAGATAAGGAGGGCCAGTACAGGGATGTCGGAAACCGTAAGAGGTACGAAGTCGGTTAAATGGAGGTAAAGGTGCGCATTTACGTGCCTAATAATATGCAGTTTAGAAAGTTTTAAAATTCCGAGTAGTTCCGGAGATATCCGGAAAAAATCGAAATTCTGAAAAATCGTTTTATTGTTTTCGTGGGTTTTTTTGAGATCGAATTCTAGAGTAAATTGTACCTTTACATTGCCTTTTTTCGCTCCATCAAACAGCGTTAATTGTTTTGTAATCCGACGAGTCATCTTCGAAGGGCCATTATCAACTTAATTTTTTTAAATACGGTTCTGTTTTTCTGATATTGGAATTTGAGAGCTTTTTTTCTTCCGAATGCAACGATATATGACACATTGTGTTTTAATGACGTTTCGAGGGTTTGTTGAACAACATCAGGAAATTCTAGCATACGGTCCTGTATTTCTCCTAATTTTATACATAATATCTCATAAGTAAGCTCTAAATTTTATACTTATGTTGGACTAGTTCAATAAATAACAAATAATTTAATAATAAACCACAAATAAGTGAACAAAAGTCATACCAAAACAGTAATAAAACGAACAACGAAAAAGTAAGGAACTAAATAATCAGGTGTTCAAAATGATTTCCGTTATTCTCTAAGCACAAATAACATCTACTAACTGGCACATAAAAGTTTTTTGAGATAAAATAAAACATGCGATAAAATATCAAACTTTTCAGCATTTGTAAAATTATGTTCCATATTTTTTGGAAAATAGAGAACCTCTTAAAACGCTTTCAAACGATCACAATGGGAATGTCAAGTGAAGCAAATCACGCGTCATCATCCTAATTTTTTGTTTCAAACGACTACTTTTCTTTTAAATCCCGAATCAACAGAAGTTTGAAATAATGTTTCTGTATTTTGTTCACTTATTTGTGGTTTATTATTAAATTATTTGTTATTTATTGAACTAGTCCAACATAAGTAAAAAATTTAGAGCTTACTTATGAGATATTATTTATAAAATTAGGAGAAATACAGGACCGTATCCCAATATTTCATGATGTTGTTCAAAAAACTCTCGAAACGTCATTAAACCACAATGTGTCATATATCGTTGCATTCGGAAGAAAAAAGCTCTCAAATTCCAATATCAGAAAAACAGGACCGTATTTAAAAAAATAAAGTTGATAATGGCCCTTCGAAGACGGCTCGTCGGATTACAAAACAATTAACGCTGTTAGATAGAGCGGAGAATGTGGCAATGCAAAAGTGCAATTTACTTTAGAATTCGATCTCAAAAAAACCCGGGAAGACAATAAAACGATTTTTCAGAATTTCGGGTTTTTCTGGAACTACTCGGAATTTTAAAACTTTCTAAACGGCATATTATTAGGCACGTAAATGCGCAACTTTACCTCCATTTAACCGACTTCGTATCTCGTACGGTTTCCGAAATCCCTGTACTGGCCCTCCTTATTTTGGACACGTTGTATAACAGTAAACAGTTCTTGCACTGAATCCTTTAAGAATAGTCCTCCTCCTGAAAAATACAACCAAACTTAAGAACAGTACAAAATAATATATGGCCTTTATTGCCTATAATTATTACCAACAACTTTTATCTGCGAAATATTAAAATTGTTCATTATCTTTTATCCGCAGAAAATTATTTACCTATATTTTTCCATTAATTTAACGTTTAATTTAAATGCATTATAATATAATTTGACTACAATTAGCCTATAGACACGAATATAACAACTTTTTTAAATATATCAATATTATTATTTTTTTAATGAAATTTGAATATTTTTACATCTGCGAAATATTAAATTTGTTCATTATCTTTTATCCGCAGAAAATTATTTACCTATATTTTCCCATTAATTTAGCGTTTAATTTAAATGCATTATAATATAATTTGACTTTTTCCGCCAAACTGAGTTTTTTAAATACAACAATAATTGTTGCTATATAAAAATTTCTGTAACACAATAGTATATATTTTGTATCTAGGAGTAAACACTGTATTTACCGCTAAAGTGAAACTCTTTTGTTAGAAGTTAAATTTTTTTAAAATCGCTTAGCGTTAGGGGTTGCTGTTTCTTAACTTAACTTTATGTCAAATGCAAAACATTTATCGAACCCTGTATAAAAAATGCAATCGTTTAAGGATTCCCTCTTATCTACGTTATAACAATGCATCACCTAAAATATGGCTGAATATTTTACATGATGTAACTTGTGGTCAAATACAACCCAAAGGCCCTACATTGAGTTTTTCAACCATTCATTATGTTTTTATCGTACGTAAGTACAAGAGTTTTTTTTTATCGAATTAACATTTATGTTTTACGAGAACAAGAATTGCTTAGAAATTTAACGAGAACAAACGAGATGATAAAAATCATAGTTTAAATTGCTAAAAAAGCAATCTAGTTTGAGCTTATAGAATAAGAGTTTATCCTATCTTTAAAAAACGATCGAGTGATTTTCATCAAGATAATTTCATAGATTCATTTGTAGATATTAAAAAATAACATTTCGTTTATTTTCTAGCGAAAGTTCATTTTTAATAATTAAATCGCAAATCAACGCTTGTATCACTGACAAAAACGCTTGACAGGATTAAATTTGATTGCAAGACTATGTTACGTTGCTAGGCAACGGAAAAGAAAGGTTGGGGACATTTTTACCATCTAATTTTTAGGAGGAGACATTTTTATCGCTGTAAGAAATGATGCACCTTTTTATCGATGTCAAAATGACAAAAATTACATATTTAACTAAACATTTTATTACACGAATGGATTTATCGTCGATAAAAGCTTGGAATACTACAAAAACCTCCGTCTTTGGAATCAAATAGAACTTAAAACGTTCTTAAAAAGATTAAGTTTCACAGTCTTTAAGAGAATCAGCATGTATTATAATAAATATGGATGAAACTTTCATTAAATTTCGTTAAGGGTATAAAGTGTAATAACCTTTTATATGGTTGTGGGTATAAAAATGCTTTAATTCGGGATTCTATTGCAAAAGTATCTGAAAGTATAGAAGATACTATCAAGAGGATGAAGCAGAATTCAAAAATATTAACCCGGGCGATAGAAATTGCGTTATTTGATAGTAATAATATAAAATTGCAGCTAGTAACCCACTCAGGTTCAGTTCCTGGCTTTATTGCCGTTTTCTCTCAATTTTAAAGAAGCTGCAGGTTCGTTTCTGTTGCATAGCGATTTCGGATAAAGTTTTAAAATGTACATAATTATATTTTTGACATGAAGGAAGATTATCGTACTTTTAATTTCTTATTGATCGTTTAGGTTTGATACATTTTATATACGATACATCAAATTTAATATTATTTGTCATACAGCAAATCAAAGGGTACCAATCAGATTTGAATACCTGTAATACCTGTTTCATCGTGCCAAGTAGTGATATTATTGTGCCAAGGATAGTGATTATTCACTAATACAGACCCAAATCTTCCTTTTATAATTGTATTAGTTTTGAAAATAATAAAAAGTAATGAAGAATATAGTCAAGACTAAAATAGAACAAGGCTTGAAATTTAATCGGAGATTTATGGTCAAAAACTTGTTATCCATCACTATTATTAGTGTCTCCATACTGATGGTAAAAATTTTATGTTAATGTGAAACTAATCGGTATTTGCGTATAGTTAATACATATTTTTTTTTCAAATGCGACATTTTCATTCAAAATTGTAGAATAAAATTGATGATATATAAATTAATTATTTCAAATAATAATAACATTAATAAGAATAGCAATGGCTGTTGCCATCCTTATGTTTCCATATTTTTATGTTAAATTTGGCCAATCAAGTTTATCACTTAATTACTCTCACGACATTTTATTTAGTAGTAGTAATTAATGTTTTAACAATTTTCTTACTGATACGTATTTCCTTCTAAATATCTAACATGTATTCCTATTCGTAAATTTACACTCTAAGTACAAATATATATCGTATGACACATAGGTACAAATTGTTCTCTACACATTTAACAACAAAACTTAGTTTATATTTTATAATAATTTAATTAACATATTATAATTGTAAGTTTAATTCGTAGTGAATAAAATATGGCTGCATTTTACCCAAGACTTATTTCAGATCTGCCACATTTCAATCATGTTTTCTAAAAAAATTTGGAAGAAGGCATTAATTCCAAATATTTTCATAATAGTTAATAGGCAGAAATATATTTTTAAATATAAAAATTTTTAATTCTTAAGGAAGTTATAGGAGGTAGATTCAAATATATTTTATGTACGTATAATTTGATAATGAAAATTTTTAAAAAATTACGACTACATGTTTATAAGTATATCGTCGTTTTACAAAATAAATCCATCAAATACTATATCCATACAATTATTATAAATCTATATAATTTTTGAACAAAAACTCTTTTTACAATATCGACTAAGTTGGTACTAACTTCTAACCCATATGAGTACTAATTAATTGTACAAAGGTAATATACCACATTTTTTTTTAAATATTTTTACGATTTAGTTATTTTTATTAAAACTTAAAAAGATCACAGATTAGTTGCTTCTGTGATATACATCCTTTTCTAATTCATTTTTGTATGCTTGCTTATTTATAGATAATAGTGAGTAATTTTAGATTAAAGGCAGTGGCGGCTCGTGACCTACCTTCACAAGTATGGTGAAATTATTTTTAAAATTTTATTTTTGTGTAACGACCAAACAATTACTTTTTAGGCGTGTTAAATGTAGAAAGAAAAGAAGTAATAAGATAAAGATATATTTATCTATTTTTTAATTTTACACAAGGAAATACCACTTTTCGAAACTAAGAAAGGTTTTCTTAGTGTGTATAGTGCTTAAACGTAAAGTCCGTTCTTCGGTTTTTAATTGTAGAAAATTCATCAATAACAGCCTCATTAAAGTTTGGAATAACCTCTATAAATTTTTTTTCATATATTTAATTTTTAAACTTCCTAATAAAGTCCCTAGATTTACCCTTTGTGGCCTGCGTTAAATTAATTTCGGGTTTAGATCTTTCCGCATTCTTCACTTCAATTTTTTGCTCCAAACTCAAAGAGCTAAAGTTATTTTTTAAATAGTCCACCGTCAAACTATTCATTTTAACTTAATAAACTACGAATGACATATTAACATATTAAAACATACACGCTCGAATTTCTAACTAGATGCACGAACAGACAACGGCGCTGCGCACACTAAAATTGTGCGCCTTTCCCATGTTAAATCGCCATAGCCCCGCTATCCCCCGCTGTATCCCGCCACCTGTTACTACAGAGAAACTGCATTATGCCCCGCCTACTTAATCGCACATGCGAGCAAGTCTCGTCATAATCGCCATTAACCTCGACAGAGGCACGGTTGGCGGTTCGAGAGCTTATAATATACAGTTTGGTTGACGGTACGATAAAATATTAGGGAGGGTCGGACTTTATACGATAATACACGGGGGTGCACGAGCGTTGAATATTTATAGTGTGAACATCTAACATAAATAAAATCGGTATTGTCACTTTGGTATTATTTTTCCTTGTGCATTTTATGAACTAAAATACGCATATACATGAGTCAAAAAATTATTATCAACTGGTCTACTTTTTCTTTATATTGGATTATTTATTTTATGTTTAAAGAAAACCTAAAGTCATTCCATCTTTAACCGTTACTTATACAGAGTGTCAAAATTTGATAGAATTCAAAATATCTTTAATAAAATATATTACACTTATTTTAAGAGGTGTTGTGTGCGAAGATGATTTCCGCTCGCTTGCTGGGAACAACCAAATATGTCCAAATAGATATAGGAGGATGGCTGTATTTAAAATTTGTATTAATATTTATACAGGGTGTTAGAAGTTCGATGTTCACTATTGGAATCTCATAAACGGTAAGAGACAGACAGCTAAAGTTAAATTGGGGCAAAGTTGCGCAATTTATAGCCGACTAATATGCCATGAAGAAATTAGGAACAATCCGAGTACTTTCGAAGGTAGTCGTAAAGAACCGAGTCGTCGTATGCCCTTTTGTATAAATTATCAAAATCATGGATTTTAGTTATAGATCCTCTGGTATTTACTTAATTAATGTTTCGAAAATATTGGACATGAAATCTCAGTACACTGCTTTATAGAAAATTAAAAGTGACAATGAAAGTATGATATTTATTTTATATTATTTCTTTAAATAAAGGCAGAAAAAATTGCCCCAATTTAACCTTTGCCGTATCTCTTACCATTTATGAGATCCCAATGGTGAACATCGAATGTTTAATACCCTCTGTATAAGTTGGAACTGTATGGAAAACTTTTTTATTGTTGATTTTATAAAAAAAATATATTCTTCATTAAAAAGTTGTGCATGGTCCAAAACCTAACATGCAACCATCAAATATAATTTTTTTTAAGCCGTATACGAGGTTTGTCAAAAAATATGAATTTTACTCAAGAGTAAAGTACATTTATTTTTTACAATACCGAAGAATGTTATAAAGTAAAGATAAGTTGGTTTGGTGATTATTTACTAATCATTCCGTATTAATTATTCTGGCTTGATACAATTTAACGTAATCTAGAATGCACTGACATGAAATATTTGACACTGAATGTGAGAGTGAGTTGGTATTCATCATCAGTAAAAATGGCAAATTTACTAAATCGTGAAGAAAAAATAGAAATTGTATTAATAATTTCTAATTTTAAACGTAAATAATCACAAAACCTTTATTTTTATGCTAAATGGCTTTAATTGCATATCTGAATATAATTTATAATTCAAAATAACTTTACATTATAACAATCTTCTGTGTTGTAAAAAATAATGGTACTTTACTCTTGAGTAAAATTTTATTCTTATTTTTTGACAAACCTCGTATACGGCTTAAGAAAATCGATATCTGATGGTTGCATTTTAAGTTTTGGACCATGCACAACTTTTTATCAAGAATACATTTTTTGACAAAACCAACAATAAAAAAGTTTCCGTATGGTTCCAATGTAAGTAGACACAATGTAGACTAAAATACTACATTTTTAGTCCTTATAACATAATATACTATTAACTGATAGAAATCAGATTCGTGAGTTTGAGCAGAGTAGTTTATACATTTAATTGTATGGGGTATCGCATAAAATATAACTTAATAGGTTCGGCACATTTTTTCTCTAGATATACCTTACCGTGTTTTCCAATTTAACTTAACTTTGGCAGTAGTACGATACTAACGACCTTTGATCTCTATCACATTTTTGATATTACGAATCTTTTTCAACAGACTCTGACCCTACAAAATGGAAATAAAGTAATGTTTCCTATGATAAAATGGTCGTTCATAGTTTAATATATGCCTGTTAATTAAGTGAAGCATAGATTGTCTTAAGAAATGAATGTATATCACAAAAAGAACAACACGAGGTATTTTTATAAGTTTTTCTTTAAACTAACCATTCAATAGTGTATGATCTCACTATCGCTGATTCTGGTCACACGTCTGTTCCCGCACAGTAAGTTAGGGCATTGTCCGATGAATGTTCCGCCTTCCATATCATTCTCCACCTCTAAAAAATGTATGACAACTTAATATAAAGTAATGTGTAATAACAAGCTATAAATTGATTGTATCGTTTGCATATCCTCTGTTTTATATTGTTGGTTGATTGGGGGGTATATAAAATAAAAAATTAGGGATCAAGAATGGATCTTTGAGGAACACTTCACGCAAAACCCATATGACCTAAGACATTAGAATTAAATTTTATAGACTGTCCTTCCTGTAAGGTAACTTTCAATAAGTTAACGAGCGCTAGTCACGAAGTCAACAAAGATGCTGATAGTTTAATTTGTCAAATTTTCGAGTAGTCCGGTAGAATTAAAGCTGTAGGTTCACCACTGTTAATAGCTTCTAAGATAATATATATATGCCAATTAAAAGTACTGTGGTGCAACTTAATCCATGCCAGACTGCATAGATGATAATAACTATGTATGTGTCTGAATATACTCTTACTCTCCACATATGGGTCTGAGGTCTTTTTAACTCATCAAGAACAGCACCTTTACCTATTGGAAGATCAAAATGGCTTCTCTAGATTTAGGGAAAATAATTTCTATGCAAAAATTGATAATATAACATGTACAATAGATGCAGACAACAAAGATACACCATAGATTAATCAGATTCTGTCGGTATCTATCGTTAATAGATAATACAGCTACTGGAATCTCCTGTTTAAAGCACCGCCTTAGATAAGGGGATACTGGGAGATAGTACCCCCCATAGGCGACAGCAAACACTAAGTTTCTACTTCCTATGTAGATTAGTTTCAAGATCAGCTCTTACATGTTAAATGACGATATCAAAATTCATTACGAAGTGTTTGAAGTCATATCAATTTTTTGTATACATTTATACCGCATGTTATAATATTTTACCTGTACAATACTTCCAGGGGTCACTGCAAACTTATACAAAATGTACAAAGGGATGCAGACTATTGATGACGCTGTCAATATGTATCCAACTAGCATACTCCAATGTGGATATTTGTACTCCTTCCCTAACATTTCTTCGTGATTTAAAAGCGAGCATACAAAAATAATCTAAAAAATATTCAGATTCAGGGTGACCCATTTTCGACACTTTTATTGGGTATCTCCGTAATTGTTAGTGCTATCAAAAAAGTAATGCAGGTGTCATGTGCTCTTTTTGGGTCAAACTTAAAATGGTAAAATCAAAATTTGAAAATTATCGCTCGTTTAAGAGATACGGAGGAAAATCAAAAAATTAACAATTTCAAAAGTACCCTATATTTTCTTAGTTAAAAGAGATACAGAAAAATGTTTTATACAGAAGTTTCTTTATATTGATTGTTGAATAATCTGCCGTTTTCAGAATAAGTATACGGGGGTCAGGTAAAAAAGTTATCGGATCTAACCTCATTTTTTTAAATTGAACACCCTGTATATATTAATCTAAAAAGATACACAAATATATTCTAAATTCTCCTTTCAAATATATAACACACCATGGATGATATTGGTTTCCTAGACGATTTATTTAAACTTTATTACTTTGAAACGAAATAAAAAATTCAGATTAAGGTAATTAATAACGTGAATCATCGCAAATGTTCGGAATATGTCCTTTAATGGTTACCGTCTTTCCGGATAGCGAACAAAATATACGTTTTGCGCCATTTCTTCGTTTTTTCACTTTCAAAATAAACTGATATCATATCAAATTTTTCAAAATGTTGATAAGTCATTTTCACAAGAAGAAGATGAAGATGAAAAAATTAAATTGACGTTAAATGTTAGTAGTCAACATAGTTGTTTCTAGGATATTAGCTTTTTTTTATGATCTACTGTGGTTTAAAGTAATAAAGTTTAATAAATCGCCTAGGAAACCAATATCATCCATGGGATATTATACAATATAAAGGAAAATTTAAAATAGTATCTTTTTAGATTAAAATGTACAGGGTGGTTCATTTAAAAAAAAACTAGGTTAGGTTCGATAACTTTTTTACCTGACCCCGTATACTTATTCTGAAAACGACAGATTATTCAGCAATCAATATAAAGAAACTTCTGTATAAAACATTTTTCTGTATCTCTTTTAACTAAGAAAATATAGGGTAATTTTGAAATTGTCAATTTTTTGATTTTCCCCCGTAACTCTTAAACAAGCGAAAATTTTCAAATTTTGATTTTATCATTTTAAGTGTGATCAAAGAGAGCACCTCCATTACTTTTTTGATAGCACTTACAATTATGGAGAAACCCTATAAAAGTGCGGAAAATGGAACACACTGTACTTATAGGGTATTATACGAAGTATTTTTATGAAACAACCTAAAACTTTTATATAGACTGTTTTGGAAATAATACAATTATATTATTTAAACCAGCTTATGTCAAACCTCAAAAACCACGTGGACGTGGTAGCCACTGGCGACAGATTGTTGAATACTTTAAGGCACTACAGCTGAAAAATTGTATGGTTTAATAATTTAAAACCTAATATATTCCTAACTTTACAGAATAAATGGACGAGTCCAGAAACGTTTCGGCAGAATCTAGTAAGCTTTCCAAAAGATAGCCTAGACTAATGTCAGAAATAATATTACCAAATTTTGTAGCACAGAATTTTTTTTTGATATGTGCAATGCTTTCTAAAACACCCTGTATAAGCCAGAAACATAGCCTTTTTAATGATGAATTAGGGCCATATCAAAGTCGACAAAATTCTCTATCCAACCCTCACCGATTTCTACTATAAAATATTTATCCTCCAAATGATGCAAAAGATTTTCAGTTGCTTATTCATTTTTCAGCAGTTTATATTACTTACTAGTAAAAATACGGGACTAATATATTTCCAACATAGCCGCCAAAAAATACCAGGTCTTGAGCCAATCATTTTTTCGATGTCCCTGGCAAAGTTGTCTGTGCCATAAAGCCAGCACACGCCTGCAGCTTCAACGAAAACTACAAAAAGTATAGACAAACCTGGCCCGTAAATGTTTAACATGTTGACCAAGTATACACCTCCCTACAAATAATAATTTAACATGATTTATCATTTTCGTTTTAGTTTTTTTTTTATGATCAAACACACAAGCACTACGGACAAATCATTTAAGGCAATCAGGTTGGTTTTGAATCGTTGAAGGTTATATTCGTTGGGAAACACGATCTCGCGAAGGTCCGTCCATAGCGATAAGGAAGCCTTCCAGATGAAAGAATTCTTAAATAATAAAGTTCGAGGAGTACTAAGCTGGACCACATATGGATAGGCGGCACTGGTTCGTCGTGTATTGCTGCTATTCGCAGCTCTGAGCGGAATTAAGAGGGCAAGGTCGAGCATTTTCCATGGAAATATATGTAAAAGAGAGGGAATCAAATCACCCTTCCTTCGAGTTCTTCGACTGTCGAGGATCTCCTTTCATTGGTATCCAGTAGCCGAAGAGTATGTTTGGGTGCAGAACTCCATACATCAGAGCAGTACTCTAGTAATCGAATCTAGGCCTTGTGTAGTATCAAAAGTTGTTGAGGTGTGTACAACTTTTTGGTTCGGAAGAGTACACCAAGTTTACGTGAAGCTATCTTGGCGATTACTACAACGTGGTTATGCCAAGACATATTTTCTCCTAGACTGACGCTCAGCAAATTAATAGATGAAGCCAGTCCGGTTCTGTAGTGGCAACCTTTTTAGAAAAAACTACTACCTGGGTTTTCTTAGCGTTAAATTCGACTTGGTTACTATCACCCCAAGCCAAAATTCCTTCCCGGTCTTTGTTGAGGCGTGATACTTCATGCTGTCTGCGAAGATGTGCGTCGGCAGCCGATGTTTGTGCATTGAAGAGAAAGATGGGACAAGTATGCTAAAGTCAGCAAAGCTAAATATCGAATTTTTCGTTTTCACAAGAAGGTCGTTAATGTAGAGTAAGAAGAGAGTGGGAGATAATATGGACCCTTAATGAGGAACACCGGCATTGATGGTGAAGGTGTCTGAGAGAAATTCGTCAATCGCCACTTACAGAGAGCGGTCCTTAAGAAAGCTAGACAACCATGCACAGAATCGACTGGGCATACCATAGGATGGCAGTTTACTTAGAAGCACCTCATGCCAAACACGATTAAAGGCTTTAGAAATATCCAGTGCAACAGCCCGAGACTCCCCATGATGTTCGGTTGCGTTGTTCCAAAGATGGGTGACATAGGCTAGAAGGTCTCCCGTTGATCTGGACCTCTAAAAACCATATTGATGATCGCTGCTAATGTTTAGTGTATATAATCGTTTCTCAACCTGGAGGTCACGATGAGATATAGAAGGGGGATTGAGAGGTTCGCAATCTTGTAAAAAAATATTTTAATCCATACATAAATATATAGATTTTTTAAATTGTGTACTTACGTATGTTGTAGTTGGCAAGGCACAAATATAAATTCCGAGCAACAAAACTGCAACAAATATTTCTCTGTGCCTACCAAGCGTTTTAGGATATTCATCGCATAAGGCTGTGATCATAGCCTCCAGCCCTCCGAATGTGCTGTCAAGTCCTAACGTAATAAGCATAAGGAAGAAAATGATTGACCAGAAAACCGACCCACGCATGGTAGCTATGGCTTCAGGGTAGACTATAAATACTAGGCCTGGACCTGCAAAGCAAAAATAACTCTGACCATACTGTAAACATAAGAGTAAATCACGAAAAAGAAATTCCATCCACAACGTACCGTTTAAACTACGTTATAGGTAGACTGCGAGTCAGATGGATTTTTGCCGCGCCAGTACATATACCGGGGGAATGACCTATTAGAAGATCTTCGGAACTAAAAATGTTATTTCCTTTAAATATTGGTGCTCGCTGTATAACATGCCGATCTTTTTAATGAAGTTATTTTGACGTATATATCATTTCCGGTTATACCGGAAGTTAGATTTAACAATTATAGTTTAAATCGAATGTCCTGTATATTTTGAGATTTTTCGATTGTAAAAATTCAAATAACATTTGTTAACAATTTCCTATACCCGTCAACTGTAATTTATCCTTACTTTATAACTAATGCAACTAAGATCTAAACATTTGAGAAAATTTAGAAAGGGTCCATGTATCTCTTAGTCTTTTTTAGTGGAGTCGTTCCGGTATTCGAAAATCCCTTGACGAAATCGAGTAATTTTTTTTCCAAATCGATACAGTAGGATCCCCTCGACACGGCACGCCCCGTAAATCTAAGCTACAAAGGGAAATGGAAACTAACTCAGCCGGTTTTGATGCTACAAAAAAAATGTGAAAGGTAAAATTGAAGAGCTTGACAGAGCGCGTAAGCTCGAACAAACCCGATCCCGATATCTCAATGAGTTCGCGAATTAACGCAATTGTCAACTGCAACAACAATAAAATTTAATTAATTATATCTCGAGAAGGGGCGGAGTTGGGGCATCATTTTTTCGCGAATCAACGGGTGATACCGAGTACTTTGATGGACCGGAGGCTGGGGTTGGTGGGGCAATTAGGAGGGGAGTTAAGAGGGAGGGGATTTTACATAAATGCTAATAAGTAGTTAATCGAGCTAAGGGGATCAGGCCGGATTCAATTTGTTCATTTTTTTATCAGCTACGAGGTGGGATTGGCGAAAAATTTTTATTTTCCCAAATGCGCGTTGGGCGCTAGCCATCTCCGAAAATACTTTAGATATTATGTTTAATTTTGGTATGTGTTAATTGGATATAGAACCTCAAATTTTAGTTAGAAAAGTTATTCAATTGTTCCACCAGTGGCGTCGCTGCAAACATGCCCTTTGATATTTTTTACAAAAAAGATGGTACGCCACTGATAGTTTTCCATGAGGATATTTTTTCTGATTGGCCTGGTCAATTCTCCATGGAAACGGTATCTTGAGTTTTTCTCGTCAGATGCACCGTTCTTGATTAAAACCACTAAATTCATATTGAAACTCATTATTGTTAACATTGATAAAATAGTTAATGATAAATTTTGTTTCATAAAAATTGTTGGAAATTGCCACCTTCACTTAAAAGGCACGCCCATCTTTGCATCGCTCCAACAATTTTTATGAAACAAAACTTATCATTAATTATTTTATCAATGTTAATAATAATGAGTTTCAATATGAATTTAGTGGTTTTAATCAAGAACGTCTGACGAGAAAAACTCAAGAGATTGTTTTCATGTAGAATTGACCATGCTAATCAGGAAACCATGAAAATCATGGAAAAATGTCAGTGGCGTACCATATTTTTTTGTAAAAAATATCAAAGGACATGTTTGCAGGGACGACACTGGTGGAACAATTGAATAACTTTTCTAACTAAAATTTGTGGTTCTATATCCTATTTACACATACCAAAATTGAACATAATATCTAAAGTATTTTCGGAGATGGCCAGTTCTTGTATGCCGCGCCAGCGCGCATTTAGGAAAATAAAAATTTTTCGCCAATCCCACCTCGTAGCTGATAAAAAACTGAACAAATTGAATCCGGCCTGATCCCCGTAGCTCGATTAATAAACTACTTATTAGCATTTATGTAAAAAATCCCCCCCCCCCCCCTCCTAACTCCCCTGCTAATTTCCCCACCAACCCCAGCCTCCGGCCCATCAAAGTACTCGGTATCACCAGTTGATTCGCGGGAAAACGATACCCCAACTCCGCCCCTTCTCGAGATATAATTAATTAAATTTTATTGTTTTTGCAGTTGAAAATCGCGTTAATTCGCGAACTCATTGAGATATCGGGATCGGGTTTATTCGAGCTTACGCGCTCTGTCAAGCTCTTCAATTTTGCTTCTTACATTTTTTTTTTGTAGCATCAAAACCGGCTGAGTTATTTTCCATTTCCCGTTGTAGGTTAGATTTACGGGGCGTGCCCCCCTCCCCCCCATGCGGCGCCCTACACAAATCATTTCAGAATGTCGAGGGGATCCTACTATATCGATTGGGAGAAAAAAATTACTCGATTTGGTCAAGGGATTTTCAAGCCGTTTATTTCGCCAGGACGACTCTACTATTATTTCATAAAAATACTCGATATTTTCTATACAGAGTATTTTAAAATTTGTACCTTCCTGATATAATAAATACTCATAAGTCATTTTTTTTTAAAACAGAACACGCTGTATTTCAATTTACCGTTATATGTACAATTTCATTCTTTACCTAATTCCTCAGTACATGGATGTTGCTCACAAGGGCGGATTCAGAACTTCGGTTTGGGGGGCTCAAACCTCCTTTGGGGGGAGGGATTAGTCAAATCGGTATATATGGTATTTCTCGTGTTAAATTAATGGTTTGAAGGGGGTCATAACCCCCATAACCCCCCTCAGATCCGCGCTTGGTTTTTCATGTCTATGTAAGTATAGTTTTAAGTAAAAAAATTTACTTATGAGTATTTATTATATTATACCAAGAACGTGTAATTTTTAAAATACCCTGTACAAATAATGTCTAGAATTTTTATGAAATGAAAAGACTCATACCTTTCCTAAAATTTCTAAATTTTTAACTGCATTAGTTACAAAGTACGGTCAAAATACCGCTGACATGTTTTTCTTGTAAAAACTTCCTTATTTGATCTCATAACCGGTTCGAGATGGATATAGGAAATTGTAAAAAAATTAACTTGGATTGTTAAATAGAATGGTAAAATGCCAAAATACATATATAGGGTTATTTAAAATAACAATGTTATAACCAGGTAACCTGGTATAACCAGAAGTGATACATGCTTCAAAACATCTTCATTAAGAAGATCGGCATCTTTTATAGTAGTCCAAAATTTGAAACAAATGTCTTTTTGAGATCCCGAAATCTTTTAATAGACTCTGTGTACTTAAACGTAGTAACTGATTGTATCTTTTTCTTTTTAAAGTTCATAACCTCACAATCTAAATATAGCAGTCACGATCATTTAGTTCATTCTTTAGTTTAACACAATATTGTGTACAACCATGTTGCATACTAAACATATACAAATTCATAACTATTAATTTACCTTCCAAGCCAACTTGATCTATACTTTTATGCTGCATATGGGCCATATATCCTAACACAGAAAATATCACAAACCCGGCTAAAAAACTCGTGAGACAGTTAATCGTACTTGTGATAACTGCGTCCCGGTAACAGTTATTATTAAATTTATTATAACTCGATAACGCTAGTAATGTTCCAAATCCCGGTCCCAAAGAAAAGAAAATTTGTGAAGCCGCGTCTATCCACACTTTTCTGTTGTAGAGTTTGTGCCATTCTGGCGTAAGATAGTATCGGATGCCTTCCATTGCCCCCGGAAGCGTCACTCCTCTTACCAATAGAATTATTAGGACCACGTAGGGGGCTAGCGCTGTAACCCAAACAGCCTGAAAAAGAAATATTTCGATTTGTATAAGAGAAATATAAAAAATTGGTGGGTGGGTCTTGGAGATTTCAATTTTTGCATAAATATTAATAATTTTGTTTAAAATACACCAGTCAATCGATTATCGTATATTAAGAAACTTACGTCCTAATTAATATGCTGTTAATAATGAACCAACTTATATTACATTACATTACATGTTTCGGAGGTAAAACCTTCAGCAGTAAAGACTAAAAAACAATATAATTGACAAAATGGATACCTAATAAAGGTGGAAATCTTATCTTTAATAATAAATATCATAACCCTCTCGGGGTTAAAGTAATTTAACGCAGTTTTTTTTTAAAGATAAAATATAAAAAATTTGAAAATAAATAATATAAATATAAATAAAATAAATATCAATACTTAGCACAACGTTGCCTAAACAATTTTCAAAAATAATTTTATTAAGGTACTTCTAAACGGGCAATGTGTGGCTGCAATAGTATAGCTGAAAGGTCACTAGTACCTATTTCAGATATATGGCAGAAAAATTTTGCTCATTTAGTAGCATCATTACAGGAACCTTCCTTCCCCGGTTATTATATTATTATAAACTGTTTCTAAATTAAAAATAAAACGTCTATTTACTTTTCACGTGGTATTAATATGAAATACAAATGTATGGAAAAATTATTATTTCCCAGACCACCTTATACAATAAGGACGTATTTTTGTCTACACAGTAGCACTTTAAAATACTAATTCAGATTGAATGATGCTACCAAGAAAAGAAAGCCTTTTTCATCGATAGGATGTCATCACTTGCAGACCGGTTTCGAACTCTTTTGTTCTCGTACAGGATTTTCTTGGTAGTATCATTCAATCTGAATTAGTATTTTAAAGTGCTACTGTATAGACAAAAATACGCCCTTTTGTATAAGGTATCATCGGGTGGTCTGAGAAATAATAATTTTTCCATACCTTGGTATTTGATATTAATCACCTCAAAAGTAAATAGACTTTTTATTTTTAATTTACTCAAATAACGTCTGTTCGGATTGTGTGGGACTGCTAAGAGATGGCACAGCGCGTTGTATTTTCTCGACTACCGTTGATAATACAGTGTGAAGTATAGAGTCTTCTCTGATGATAGATATGGACACCTACCCTGTACTGACGAGAACAAAGTAGTTCGAAACCGGTCTGCAGGTGGTGACATCCTATCAATGGAAAAAGCTTCCTTTTCTTGATAGTACCATTCAATCTGTTAGTATTTTAAAGTGGTACTGTGTAGACAAAAATACGCCCTTATTGTATTAAGGTATCATCGAGTTGTGTGGGAAATAATAATTTTTCCATACATTGGCATTTGTCTTTAAATTATTTGTATTTACCTTTCCCGTGCTTTTTACTCCTTTCCATAACGAGAAATATACTAAAACAAAAACTGTAAATACACATAGGGCTAGGGCAGGTTTAATAGGTCCCATTCTATTGAGGCCATCGGACTTATATTGCTCCAGGACTTCTCTCCTAAAAAAATTGTTAAGCTTGTATGAATTTACTTCGTTTTTGTTAAATACTTACTATATTAATAAAACAGGCACGGGCGGATCCAGAACTTCGTTTTGGGTGGGATCAAACTTTGCGGGGGGGGGGGGGGGGATACAAGGAAAAGTAATATGCTACCGCGTTAGTCAATTTTCGTGTGTGGATCCGCGCTTGAAAACAGGGTATTATGGAATTACCTTATTATATTTTTAAATCCTCAAATCCTGAGATGAAAACAAATTGCAGAGAAATAACCGTAAAGTGTTTGAGGTAATAAGTGAGAAAAATCACTTATGCCATTTTCATAGTTTCAAACGCACGTGGTATATCAATAGACGTCAGTTTATTCGTATTTTCCCGTAAATTCAAACTATTTAGAAAAAATCCTATGCTACAATATTTAACAATTCTTTACCTTCGTTACTTTGAAAACAATTTTAATTATATCCACAATTTCAATAAAAATTACAACCAAAAAGTCTTATCGAGCCGCCATGAAAGAACGTACACATTTCAAATCAAAAGCACACGTATACAAATCTATTAAAGCCTTTTCTACAATTTTCACGGAAATGACGCTAAGCATTTCACATCGGGAATTAATTAATGATCGCGACGTTGTCTTCGGGATAAGTTACGATACCTAGTAGTACGGCAGCCCGTTACCATTGAGAATCATCTTTACATATGTAAAAAAAAGTTGTCGTAATAGTTATCGCGCCTCGTCCGTTCTTTTTATTTTTTGATTGAGAGTGATATTTTTGATGAGATGACAATAGTAACTGACATTTTCCGTGCGGTGAATAGTTTTGGTCTGAGAAAAATCGAAATTTGTTCACAGCGGAGAATTCAACTTATCACGCCTCGTCCGTTTTACATGTCGGATGTTAGTTTTCGTTATTCGTGACCGGAAAAAAATGAGAACGGACATCTTCATCGACGCTCAAGCGCAGTATTGGATCTTAGGTATGTAATTTTTTTAACGCTATTCGAGTTATCGCGTCTCATCCGTTTTCAAGCAGAAATCGTGTATAGTGGCTCGGAAAATGGGGGAAAAATATGAACATTTTTACACACGCATTTTTTAGCAAACCCGTTTTCAGTCAAGAAAAAATGTGTATCAATAATGATGCAATATGGGGACATAGCTGATGCCGATTTGTTATAGACAACCAAGCCACACAGCAAGCCGTCCCATGCGCGTGCCGTGTACCGCGATCATGAATTATACAGATACGAGATCTAACTCCGCTGCCCTTCCTGCAGTTGCGCAGCACGGAAAATGTCCGTTCGACTCGATTTACTATTTTTTAGAGAGTTTAAAAAAAAATTGACACGGGCGCTGTAACTTTTTGTACCCCTTTTCTTTACATCTTTTATTTAAACTATGGAATTTTTGCAACACTCAAAACGTCCGTTGTCGATGAACTAACGTGTTTTTTTTTATATTTTTAATATGATTTCATCAAGAACGGGCAAGGCGTAATAACAAAAAGACGATCTGCTTTCTGACGGACTGAAATCACTCAGACCGGTAAGCGCAGCATTGCCGAACTTTTTCGCTCGAGTAAAACTTTCTTATTTTTTAATAATCTAGCGATTAGTCATTGACTAGATGAAGGCGTGATAACAGGGCATTTTGGTAACGGGCTGCCGGGCCATAAGGGTACACGTCCTCGCGTAGAATCAGTCTCTAGCGGCACTATGTGACTCTTTTTAAATTTTGGTCTAACCTTTTTTCCCCTAAGTAATATGAACTATCAATGTATAATGACTTACTCAAAAAATTCCTTAGCGGGCGTTGTAGAATTGATGTTTGTTATTGATAATGTTGTGACTTGTCTACAATTTATTGTATTCCACTCGTTGGTACATTTAGTCCACGGAAGCTCGCTTGTAAAACTTGCCACCAGATAGTAAAGCGCCCAGCCTATAATGGTATTGTAATACATGCCCATATAGATGTCCAAGAGGCAAATTGCGTAGCCCACACCTACACATAAATTAATTTATAAATATTGTATTTTTTTATTGTTTAAGGCGGCGTTCCTCAAACTTTTTTGACCACGTGCTCCGTTTGATTTTAGAATTTTGTTGTGGCCCCCCAGCTCGTACATTAGTACAGAATTAATTCTAGGACAGAATGCCATGCCTAATTAATTACCTTTAATTAACAATAATTCTTATTCGAATGTTAACAAATCAAAAAGCATTAATAAGCAATAAGCTGAATAATATATCACTGGCTGCAGCAAATGTTTCGTGTCGCGCGATGCGCACATTAAGAACAATATATTTAGAAAACGCAGCGATTTTTATCGCGCGACACAAAAACGGCGCACAGCCCTCGCCCATAGCCTGATACCATAGCACCGCACAGTAGTGACAGTAGTTGCCTGTCGATCAGTTTGTCTTTCGACATCGAGATAAAAACATGGACTATATGCGTTGTCATCTTCTTCCGATGAAAAATATATTATTTTAGACGCTAATATAACAAAGTGATATAACCCACAAAAAATCGAAATTGCGTTTTTGCGGGCAGTGGGTAGTGTAAGCCAAATTCTACAACTTCGCTAATATATTTTATACCACAAGAAATCGGGTTTGTTCGAGTTTGTTCACTGAATATTTAATATTTCTAATGCCCATATTGTTTTAAGACAATATCAATTTTCATTTTTGGGCTTACGAGGTATTAGTACTTCACCGACGATATGTTTAAACAGAAATCAAAATTAACGCAAAGCGAAAATTCTATGGAGAATTTCTAAGGAAAGATCCCCAACGCTTTTGTGAACATATGAGAATGCATATAAATACCTTTGATTATATCGTAAGCAACAGTGAAAGGAGAATAAATAAAAATTGGAAGAACTGCCATTCTCAACCTATATCAGTGGAAGAAAGTAATGGTAACAATAAGGTAAATAAAAAAATAATTAAATCATTATAAAGGTGATAAAATTCTCTATTGAATCTTCGCTTTACGTTAATGGGATGAACTAGTAATTTTGATTTTTTTTTAAGCATATAAATACCACTTTGTTATATTAGAGTATAAAAGAATATATTCTTCATCGCAAGAAGATAACAACGCACAGTCCATGTTTATATCTCACTCTCGAGGGACTACTGTGCGAAGCTCAAGCGAGGCTGTGCAGTGCTATGGTACAGGGTATGGGCGAGGGCCGGTGCGCCGTTATGGCCATCGACTTATGCATGAGCGACGTAAGCAATCGGGTGGAAAATGCGGTAGACGCCAAAAAGGAAAGAAAGAAAGAAAACATGGGTTTATGATCAAATATTTTAAGAATTTGTTCTTAAAATCTGCAGAAGGAAAGAATATTCTATGTATGGCCATTTAAAGTGATTTAAAAATTATCAACTGATCGATTGTTATTATGAAATGAAAGAACCTAAATTAATAATAAATGCCCATAATAATTTATTCTCTTGCAGATTTTAAAAACCAATTATTGAAATACACTCGTCCAATTAATAAACGAATATTAAAAAATTCACGTCCTAATTAATAGGCTGTTATTTCGTTAATAATGAATCAATATTAATAATTTTTCCTTGAACTGATAGGACATAGATTCTAGAGTCTAGGGCAGAGCAGTTTACGTCCTGATACGTCTAACTGTATGGGGTATCGCATAAAAATTTCCTGAAATTAAAATTTGACATCTTACATAAAAATTGAATGTATTATTTAAACAAATCCAATGAGCAGGAGTCCCCAACATGTATGCAGCGGAGAGTCACCAGGGGCGCTGCGAGCTGATGACAGGGGCGACCTTTTTTTGAGGACTCTTATCTAATCTTGGTGTCCAATATTTTTGGTTTTTACCAAATACAGACTTCTTCGTGGACGGCAGCAAAGCAAAATTGTTTCGTAGTACTACATTTATTTTATAAAATTTATAATTTTTTTATTTTTTTTATTCCCCATTAAAAAAGAGTAAAAGTGGCCAAAGAATTTCAAGAACTTTTAGCGTTGTAATCGAAAATAATTAGGTACTTGTAAACTATAATAAATAACAATAATTTGCTGTTTTTATTTGTTTTTAATTTATATAATAATGTCTAGTAAAAGGTTTAGAATAATCAGAAATATAAAATAATTAATATATCAGGTTCAGTCAAGAAAAATGTCATTCTCTACACAAACGTCAAAAAATTTCCACTGTAATCACTTCCTGCTGCCTCGAGGAGAAGAAAAATTTCCGGAAATTTTTCTTAGTTGCCGCAGTAACGGAACAAAAAGCAAGCTCCTGATTGGCTGAAGAATGTTAGTGCGAAATTTTCTATAAAATATAATAGTAATTACAATTTTCATTAATAACCCGTACCAAAATAATATTGTAAATATAAATTTACAAAATAGTTAGTATTTCTAATCAATTTAAGTAAAATCAGATAAATACTAAAATATATATTAAATTTTACAACGAATGTAAATGAAAATAATTTACCAAAATATATAGTACATTTTACTGACTTTAAATGAAACTACTACAATTAATTTGTTAAAGTAACTATATTATTTTACCAAAATATTTAGTAATTTTTAAAATACTGTGTAGTTGAAGCCTCAAAGCTTCAAAAATGTATAGTACATTTTACTGAATTTGATAGTACTTTATATACCTTTTATAGAAACATTTGCTAATTTAAAAAATTATTCTATAGTCAATTTATAAAAACAACCATATTATTTTACCAAAATATTTAATAATTTTTACGTAAGTATTAGTGGTAAATATGAGTTATGAAATAAATTACAGTAGTTTTTGAAATAAATTATTTAAATAGCAATAAATTATATATATTATTATTGGTGCAAGAACCCTCATCACTAGTGTTGTGATCGCTCGAGCGAAAAACCGTCTGAGTACTCGATTATTGAAATAACGGACACCGCTCGATTATTAAAAAGCCGCTCGAGTCATAAATTCAAGGGAAAATCGGCGCTTGTTACTTATTACCTTTCACTCGATACCCGAGCTTCGCTTGACGCGGACGTATATTCGAGCAGTTTTTCGCTCGATAGGAAATACTCTAGTTATAAATTCAGGCGAAAAATCGAATCATTGCCTTTCACTTGATACCTGATCTTCGCGCGCCACTCGAAATGTGCCGATTGACGACGTTCGAGTTTGAGTATGCCAAATCCCTTAGTGGATTCCTCGCGACATCGGGTTTTGTTTTGACTGGCTAGCCAGCGGCGATTGTAAATTTTTAAAAAATTAAGAATCAACTGATAATAAAAACTCTAGACTAAATTCTGGACTTACAAAAACAACCCCTGTTGTTTTATCAACATATTCTTCTTAGTCATAAAAATTTTAAGTGATTAATCGCTCGAGTGATTAACTCGATTATTAAAATCCCTCGAGTATCAAGTAGTCGATTATTGAAATCATCGGTTTTTTCCAACACTACTCATTACCCAATGCCATCAAATTTAACGATTTAATTTTGGACCACTCAGAGTCAATAGTTTAGTATGTAACTTATATTAAATGTTTAAAACTAATTATCAAAATCGTCTTGCCATATCCGGAAATAATTTAATTAGGATTTAAAGAGATGATAAAATTAAGTTAATTTTCTCCGCCTTTTATGTAGCTTCGTCTCTTCAGTTATATTTGGTGTATCGATAAAAAATATTTAAGTACCTAGTTTAATATTATAAATTTTTTTTTTTTAATATTTTGCCGATTTAGAATATTTTTGATTCGCTGGAATGACGAATGTTTACTCCTACATAGCAAGTATGTTTTTGGTAAATTTTGTTCAGTTTTGAATTAAGAAAATTGATTGCCAATTGAAAAAACTGCCTATTTTTATTTGTTCCTTGTATCTTATATAGAGTGTTCCGTAGTGACGTTCTAATAGTTTGCTACAGGGTGTTGAATGTTCTTCTTTCTTCTCGCATGCTTTCTACTCAGTAGTGGAATACGTTTATGTGCTGTCAACGTTTAAATTTTAACATTTATTTGTTTTTACTGTTTCTTTATATTTTTATAATATATTTGAGAAGAATGATGGTCGATATTGCGATATTTACGATATTAAAACGATTTAATTTATTGTATAAATACGATATTTATTCATACAAAAAACTTCAGATAAAACAGTTAACTATTCAACGTTCTTCGTCGCGCTTCGTTCAGCGACTCTCGCGGTCGGCCGGCACAGACGTCGAGCACGGTTTGACAGTTCTTGACTTGGTTTATTTCGGTGGAACAGGTTTACACCGGAGTCTTTGAAAGGGCTGAACAATATTTTTATACACACACAGCATATGGGAAAATTATTTATTGTTAGATTGCAACAAAAACCCAGATGCTGGCAATCGTCGAAATTACATGATGGCAGAAATTACCTTAAATCAGACGATATCAATTTTTTTTGTGTCAAATTAAAAATTTGTAATTTTTCATAAGCCAATGTTTAGTGTAAAATATTATTAACTACATTAAAACAATTACTTCAAATCACGTTGCCTATAAAATTATACTTCGTAGTTGATTTTTTTACTAAGTTAAAGAAAATTTTACAACGCTGAATTTTAGTTGGGAAAATTAAATACGGTTCTTCAACTAAATGATATTCTGGAAAAACGTACCGGGTATTCCTTCAAAAAATATATTCAGTGCCATAATTTGGGGCCACCCTGTAGATTGTAAAATACTTTTGTGTTATGCATTTTAGTAGACCCTTTGTATAGAGCTTTTTTTATATCTTTAATAGTAAAGGCGCTATCGAAGTCAGAACTTAGTGACACACCCTGTATATTAAGTTTTCTTCAAAGAATCACACGCTGAAATATTAGCACGTCATTAAAGGACACCCTGTATTTAATAGTGAAAAACCTAACTAGCTCTTTCATGAAAGCCGCAAAAAAATTAAACCTGAAACGCAACATAATAGATGTCAATAACAACAAAGAATCCTAAATAAGCCAACACTAAACAACACCATTCAATGCATTGCCATTGTGTTGGCAACTCTTTTAATTTCAAATTGAAATGGGTACAATTCCCTCAGTAATCCATTGTTTAGGTAACATTTGCGCAATTGTGTTTTTTAACTCTGTACATTCATTTGTTCTATTGGATCGAAGGACCATTTATCTAATTGGTCTGACCATTTAAAATTTTACACGTCAATCGATTTTATTTTATAGATCGTGGCGGTAATAGATGTAAAACAATCGCATATTTTATTAGTGTTGAGGAAAACCGATGATTTTGATAATCGAGTACTTGATACTCGAGCGATTTCAATAATCGAGTGAATCACTCGAGCACGGTCCTACTGACGGTTACATTTGTTCGCCAGGATGAATGAATAGCAAAGTTTGCATGCAAATATGAAATGCATTGTTATCCACTGACTATTTAGGTTGACTGAGCGATCCTGTCGTTTTAATCAAGTCGGCAGTAGCAATTAGTGTTGGGAAGAACCGATGATTTTAATAATTGAGTACTTAATACTCGAGCTGTTTTAATAATCGAGTGAATCGCCCGAGCGATTAATCACTTGAAATTTTTATGACTAAGAAGAATGTGTTGAAAAACACCCGGGGTAGTTTTTCTAAGTTTTAGACGTTTAGTCTAGAGTTTTTATTAAGGAAGAACAGTTGATTCTGATTTTTTTTTAAAATTACATCCTCTAATTTTTTAAAAATTTACAAATGCCAGCCAGTCGAAACAAAACCCATGTCGCGATGAAGCCACTAAGGGATTTGGCATGAACATAACTAGAGTATTTCCTATCGAGCGAAAAACTGCTCGAATATACGTCGGCGTCAAGCGAAGCTCGGGTATCGAGTGAAACTTAATAAGTAACAAGCGACGATTTTCGCTTGAATTTATAACTCGAGCAGTTTTTTTTAATAATCGAGCGATGTCGGTTATTTCAATAATCGAGTACTCAAGCGGTTTTTCGCTCGAGCGATCACAATGCTATATTTTATAACGTGGACCGATATCACATCGAACAAACCCGAACAAGCCTGAATAGTCAGAAAACTATTATACAGGGTGTTCGGATAATACATCGGGATACTTGGACAGGTGTTTCTATAGGTTAAAATAAAGGTATAGTATTTTTTTAACAAAAAGTCGAACACTCGATACTTTTTTTTGCTTGCATTGGAAACACTGATTTTACTGATAAGAAAAATTCCAGTTTTGTATCTAAACGGTGTGGTTTATCGACTCCAATTAAGAATACATTTTTTATTCTTTTGCCTTTAAAATGACATGACAAAATTATATACACATAGGTAAGTGGCCTCTGGTGGCAAAGTAAAGAAACGATTTTATAACAGAATGATAGAAGTCGTTAAGCATAGTCCCTGTGCCAAATATCAACTTGATAGTTTAAAAACTAACTAACTGCAAGATGTTAAAAATAAGAAAAAAATATTGAACTTTGACAGTTTATAACTCGAAAAGTATCGAGTTTTCGAGTTTTTGTTATATGACTTACTATCTTTATTGTAATATGTAGAGTCACATCTATAAGTATCCTGATGCATTATTGGAACATCCTATATATTATACAGAAATATTTAAAGGGGATAAATAGCGGTTAACCTGACCAGCGTGGATACTGCCGTCCGCATTGAAACACGTCCAAATCAAATGGACAAATTCCGTGTAGTGTTGGGATCGCTCGAGCGAAAAACCGCTCGAGTACTCGATTATTGAAATAACCGACATCGCTAGATTATTAAAAAGACTGCTCGAGTTATAAATTCAAGCAATAGCAAGGCCCAACAAAAAAAATGTTTGCCTTTATGCCGAAGAACAATCAACTGATTTCAGTTATTTTGAATGCGGTGATTCCAAAAACACTTAGCTTTTTTTCGTATCAGCTCTAGTTTTTCAGATAGATCCTACTCAGAATAAATTGTAATATTAATATATTTGACAGTTATAATGGTCATACATTTTATCAAAAATTTAACTAATTCCAAGACTAATGCCTGTATAATTATACCTATTTATTCATAAATCACTGGAAATACCTAATCTTATATTGGCAAAAGGTCATATAATTATTACAGATAATAAATAATTTGTCCTTGAATTTTTTTGCACCTGCAGATTTATTATTTTCATATTTGCAATTAGCACAAAATATACATTAGAAGGCAATGAAATTGTATACCGTAAGCCTCATAAATTAATTCGTTAACTTGGCTTGTGTCCTAGGGTATTAGTACCTATAGAATCCCCATAATATATTGCCTGCATGCATTTGCAAAATTTAATTGAAACTTGAGTTTCATTACAAGAGTGTGTTTTTTGAAAAATCCTATTTAAACATAGCTTCTACAAGCAGGCGTAGTTGCGTAAGACATCCGAACGTTTTTTGCTATATATATGGCGAGTACATTTTAAAAGGAAGTAGAAGAGTGACTTGTGACTTTGTGAAAAAAGCTTATTTGGCCAATTTTGGTGTTCACTTAGGAGACAAAGATAAACCCTGGGTTCCGCATGTTGTATGCAAAACCTGTGTCGAACACCTGCGACAATGGACAGAAGGACAAAGAAAGTGTTTAAAGTTTGATGTCTTATGAAGATAAAAGGCATTAATTCTTAACAATCGGCAAATGCGGAATATTTCCTGCATGCATTTCAAAATTTAGTTGAAACTTGAGTTCCATTGCAAGAGTGTGTTTTTTGAAAAATCATATTTAAACATGGCATCTACAAGTAGGCGTAGTAATAAACGAGAAGTTTTTCCGAATTATATTTAAAAGTAAAAGAACAACTTTTATCTAAATCGGAAATAAATACGGCATAAATATTAATGTACCTTCATTTGAACTTTTACACCATTTATTTCTCGGCTAGAAAATAAAATTTGCTGATAAACGACCTAATGAATTGAACATGAACTAGAAATTACAATTCCAATCCTGACTAAAAGGTTTCTGTTGTTTGCCGATTTCACACTCTATCTGAAGTCTTCGACTTGAATTTCTTAGTCTTAAGTGGTTGATACATAAATTTGGAAATTCTGTATATATCCTCATGTATATTTCAGGAAATCGCTTCAATTTTTTTTTTGCGTTTAGTTATTTACCTGCGATCAATTTAAATTTACGGTTGGTGGCTTCGAAAGAATACGTATCAAATAAGTAATTCCTAAAGGTTATCCTTTAGCAGAAACTATGTTTGTTCGGGTTAACTAATATTTCTTGTAATAGTGAAGGTTGCGCACTGTCATAGAAATATGTATTTATTTATTTATGTATTTATTTATTTATTTATTTATTCATAAAGAATGTTATGAAGTTATTTAAATTCAATATTCATTCATATACCCGGTGACCACAGAACTATTTTACGTATTAAGATACGTAAAATAGTTCCTGAATTAAGATTCAGTTATTATACTGGTGGTAAAATTTTGAAATTTTGGGTCGAGAAATTGATGGATATAAAACACATTTATTGGCATAAAGAACAATGGCCCGTCGCTTCCAATTTAACCGGAAGTGAAAATCATTTTTTTAACTTTAAATAGGAACCTACAAATTGTTTTCTAGAGTTCCCGAAATTCCCTTTCCAACTATGTATCACAAGTTGTCTTTTGCTTTCAAGATGATGGCACAAGAGACGTTGTTTGCTAATTTCAGCATTCCACCGTCTTTAAGTATATTAAATACCAATATGGAAAATTATTATTTCCAGACAACCCGATGATCCTAGGGCGTATTTTTGTCTACACAGTAGCACTTTAAAATACTATTTCAGATTGAATGATATTACCACAAAAAGGAGGCCCTCTCCATTGATAGGATGCAACCACCTGTAGACCGGTTTCGAACTTGTTTGTTCTCGTCAGTACAGGGTAGGGTTCCATACCGATCATCAGAGAGGACTTTAACTTAACGCCGTACTATCGACGGTATTAGTCGACAAAATACAGCGCGCAGCGCCATCTCTTAGTTGCCCTACACCGACGATAGTACGGCGTTAAGTTAAAGTCCTCTCTGATGATTGGTATGAATACCTACCATGTACTGACGAGAACAAATAAGTTCGAAACCGGTCTACAGGTGGTTGCATCCTATCAATGGAGAGGGGTTCAAGGTTCTTGGTTGTACCATTCAATCTGAAATAGTATTTTAAAGTGCTACTGTGTAGACAAAATACGCCCTTATTGCATAAGGATCATCGGGTGGTCTGGAAATAATAATTTTCTCCATATTGGTATTTGATATTAATACCACCTGACAAGTTAGACTTTTTATTTATTAGATGGATTTAAGTATATTTGAGTAAATTTAAGTATATTTAAGTAAAATAGTGTATGGAGACTTTTTGGACTGACTCTATGTCTAATTTTAATGATCGACATTTATTGCTTACCTTTTAATGCAGGACATATTCGCTTCCATATCGTCAGGCACCCACTTCTGTGAAATTGTCCCAAAGCTAATTCCATATAAAATAAAGGCAGACCGCCGAAAATAAGCATTATTGTGTACGGAATCAAAAAGGCACCTGAAAAGAATCAAAAGAAATCATCCATCTTGATTAATTATCTACGTCGAACGTCGCGAATGAATTTATGTGGGATGCTAGTCTAGAATGATTCCCCTTCCCACTTAATTACACCCCCCTGGTTTGAACAAACCCGAATAGAACCGACCAGCAATCGGAGTAGGTTCGATTCCCAGCGGAACTATAAAACTTTTTCCATTTGAAAAACTTTTTCAGTTATATTTTGTTCTTAAATTTCTATGTCCAGTTCTGTTCATAAAAATCAGTACAAGAAGTAAAGGAGTGACATGACACATGAAAAATATATGACAAATCCCACATCTCATTTTAATGTTGTAATGTAATGCTGTACCTACAGCGTGTGTGGTAAAAAGTGTAACAAATGGAACACTTTTATATCCTTCATTTTATCAAAAAAAGTCACTCTTGCCATAGTCGAATATCCAAAATATTGTACAGAGTGGCCAAAAGAATGTGAAATTGATCTAAGAATAAAGTACCCTTATTTCTAAAATTACATCATAATTAAGTTTTGAAGCTCGTTATAGAATTTGTTCTCTTTCGAAACATGCTGACGAGAGATGGTCATCTATGAGATATAATTATCTGAATTATGGAACGGAATAGAATTTTATTCAAGTCAAAACAATGATTTAGATTACAGAAGATTAATTAAATACATAACTTAACGTAAAAGAGTCCTAACTGTATAAGATAACTGTCAAATTTCTGCTGAGCTTTCATCATTTTGGATACTTTGGCCTTCTTATTTTTCCCCATGGCAACTCATTGCTTGCATTATCCTGTTTCGTAGAACTTCAGCACTTGCAGGTCTATCTCGGTAGACAATGTCTTTTAATCTACCCCATAAATAAGGGGCGTCGAATCTGGTGCTCTCGCAGACCAATTTGTAAATTGTCTGTCTCTATGCCTACAAATTTCTATTGTAACTGTGATTTTAATTGGTTCAACAAAATTGTTGTTTCTACGTAGATATGATTTAGCTTTAATAATGCTACATAAAAAAGACGGATTTTATAAAATTATCTAATTATATCTCATAGGTGGTTGTTTACAGCTGAACGTGCGCTGTGAACCACGATCCTCGGTCACACGCTGGTCTCCCAAGGGCTAGCGGCCCTTGGTTGGGGAGTGCATATCATTCACCATACCCCATGATATCTGATCTCATCCGGCCTGGCTACCGGCGTGAATGGGGTAGGCATGGAGAATGAATAATTTTCATTCTTCCCAGTAACTGCCGCTTTAACCATGGATCCACCAGAGCCATTGTTATTTTTGTTAACTGTTGTTATTAAGATGAACTTAAGTTGTATTTGCCTAACTTTCAAATGTATTACAGAAATTAAATTTTGGACGAAATTACTTGGGTTGAGCCATGGATGCAAGCTGAGCAGTGGGGCGAAGATCGCCCCCTTGACCTGGCGTCCATCCACTACTTAAATACCAAACAAAAAGGACATACAGGGTGTAACAACTTCGTCCTTCACCATTGGGATTTCGGAAACGGTAAGTGATACGAAGTCGGTTAAATTTGGGCATAGTTCCGTAATTATGGGCCCAATAATATGCCGCAAAAAATCAAAAATAAATACAGGGGCTTTCAAAATATTTGACAAGATCTAAAATTTTGCGCTGCGGTTTTTATTTTTTCCTGACTTTGTTCGAAGAGATGCCCAAAAATAAATTTCACTTTCTCGTTGCTATTTTTTATTCTCCACAAGATGGCATCACCAGATCTTTAATGCGACGTTTCGTCTTTGGGTCACGATCATCAATTTAATTTTTTAAAAACCGTCCCGGATTTTTTTGTTTAAATTATGAAAGAAGAACTAAATCTAAACTGGTAGAGTACGTTTCACGAAATTTGGATACGACTTAATGATTTCCTGGGTCGGTCCCATTGTATCGACAAGAGCTTTGGCAATAAACAAGTGAAGTATGAAGGGACGGAATAAGGAAAACAAGTAATGATATGATTATATTAATGTAATCAAATGAAATAACATTTTTTTTAAATATTACTAGTCATATTTATTTACATTTATAATGTCATTCTATAGATAGTTCTGTTTCGCTATCCCTATCCTCATAAAAATTAATTATAATTGGATTAATTATACGATCCAGACTAATTTTCTACAGTTATTACATGACGGACTGACAACTTATTTGGGTTTCATCATTGGGGTGAGCCGTTGCTTCAGAGAATCTAATGTAGGTACGCGTTGCTCTTCGTACATGGTGTAGATTTTTCGCCTTATCAAGTCCTTGTCGTTTTCGTCGAAACATTTGGTGAAACCAGCATCTTTACGCTTCTTTCTAGATTTAATGGGATTCGACGCGATTCTTTTCACTGTAGTCAGAGGTATTTTAGTCAAATCAGACGTTTCAGTCGCAGCAGCACTAGCATAAAGTCCTCTGTTGAGTAAAGAAGTATATACTCTTTTTACAATTTCCCTAGCATCGAGAGATAAATGCATTTTCTTCACTGCAACACTAGAAGAAGCACCATCAATTTTTTTCCATGGACGCCACATACTGTTTTTTTATACGTTTGGTAAAATAATATCGGTAATACAACTAAACTCTTCCAGCAATAAATAAAAATTAACAAATTTTACCACAAAAAGATATTTAAATATAAATTAAGCAACCTAACCTACCTGTGCCTATATGTAATTATAATGATTACAATCCGGTCCTTTCCAAATAATAATAACAAACGGTCATAAATAATGGGATCGCCACAGGTACTTTTACTGCAGTCATTAAGTTATATCCATTTTTCGTGGAACAATCTTTACCCACTAGAGGTATTTTAATGAATATGGCCAATTTCGGGAGAAAACGTCGGAAAACCAGTAAGTGTTGTATATCGCTGAAAGTAGATTTAGTTCCCCTTTCATAACTTAAACAAAAAAATATCCAGAACCGTATTTAAAAAAATTAAGTTGATGATGGTGACCAAAAGACGAAACGAAACGAAAATTTCATTCATCTCTTCGAAAAAAGTCAGGAAAAAATAAAACCAGAAACGCAGAAATTTGAGATTTGCAAATATTTTGAAATCCCCTGTATTTGTTTCTGATTTTTTTGCGGCATATTATTGTTGCCATAATTATGCAACTTTCCCAAATCCCAATGGTGAAGGACGAATTTGTATAGGACCAAAAAAAAAAGGAAATCTAAAAGCTTGAAAATGCCGGTTTTAAAATAACAAAGTTCTTTGTAAATACATAATATGACAAAATGTGTAGTGAAAAATATAGGCGACACCAAAGGACTATGCATTACCCCCCCCCCCCCCCCCCCCCATGTCACCACACCCTGGCCATGCCACTGAGCTAAAGTCCGGTATCTCCTCCCCTTCTTCATTCCACTTCTCTTCGATGCGCCACTGGATATAATATTACATGAAAAATTAGTGAATAGTTCAAAATGCTTTACATGGTAAAAATACACAGTTGTAAGCGTTGTACATTTATTTGTGCTAATTCTAAGTTTTACAGGTTTCTACCCCATATATTTTCCAACTCGAGAGATATAACTGGCATTTCAATATTGGTTAACCCGTGCGAAGAACAGGCAGTTTATAAACTAAAACCAATATCAAAAGCCCTAAAATCCTATAATCTGTTTAATGGATAATAAACCCCAATTATTTTTGGTAACCTAAACTCTTTGTCAGATTTATTTTTCAATGATATGGAACAACACAAAGTTTACAGGCCTGGGCACATGTATATAATAAAGCCATAAAATAATGGTTTAGTGGCGTTTAACAATGCCAGTAAAATTTTGAGGAATTTTTGCACTGTCGCTGATCAGTGTTTCCCAAAACCACACTCACAGGCAAAATAATTGACTCACGCAATTTCGCACATTTCATATTTTTTAAAAGGTACGCCATGTATATTTCTACATATTTGAATTCACCGTACAATTTTGTACATAGCACCGTAATTATTTGTACATATTTTTGAACGTTGCCAAATTTGTTCAAAAACCTGGTTAAATGAAATGTGTAATATTTCTTAACTTATAACAAATTGTAACAAAATATTTTTATGTCGGAAAGAGGAATGTTGACAGAAGTCCCCTATGATAACACACATCAATATTTTTTTTGTATGGATATGCCAACATTACGAACTTAAAAAATGAGTTTCGTAAGTTTTTAAATGAAACACCCTATATATGATTACTTTATCTTGTAGATATTTTAATCCTCTCTCATTTTTATTAAGGTCTTTCTATGCCTATCTCTACCAATCTTGGTGGTATTTCAATTTTTATTTAAACTCGGGCAAAAAAATTTGATGTATTTTAACTTTGTCCTTTTTCTAGTCACCTATGACAAGATAAAAACATAAAGGATACTTATAGAGTGGCAAGGTGTGTAATGAAGGTTAAGATTAATATTTAAGTCTCACACACCTACAACAGATATTCGAATTAAGCAAAAGGGAGCCTATTCTGAATTAAAAATAAAACCTGGAACACCCTAGCCTTATATCAGTGATATTTGGTTCAAGAATTTTTGCAATTTAAAATTATAAAGGTGTCTTGCAATATTGATCAGTGCAGTTGTTTATTGATAAAGCTGGCTAACCGTTGACATTTTTTCCCAGATTAAACTTGTGTGAATTTTAGTGGACAATAAAAAAGTTTTATTTTCTGGAAGTAATGAAGGTTTTTAGGTATATTCGCATAATGTGGATGCGAGGCGTCTTTGTTCGCATATAACATAATGTTTGGTGCTCAGTTTCGACTGCTAAAGGGTAGATTTCTGTCAAAACTCCAGTTTCCCTTGAGGGAGATAGTCCAATCGAATCGACCCCTGAATACTTAGTACTCGACTTAATAAACAAAATATATAATATGCTTGCTGAGAAGAATGATTAATTAGGAAAACTTGTTTTTAGGCTAATGTCCGTAAGTTTATGTATTTTTTGGTAGCATACGTACATGAACACAAAGAATATACCACGTATATACAGGGTGATTTACGACGAGCTTGCATTAGAACTTTATGAAGAACTACTGAAGATATGTTTCTGAAACTTTGGGGATTTACGTTTATCGATATGCTCTCTTTAACTAAAATATTCACATGTGTATGTCCTTTTAGGTTATAGCGGAAGTAGCTGTCACCTTTCGTTTTTTAAATACATTATGGTAATTTTTATTATGTTTTTCCATTAATAATTGAATTTTAAGCAAATTTTATATGTCTACCAGTTTTTTGAGATATCTAAACGTTTTGTAATTACAGTGTAACCGGACATCTCTAATAAAGGGACATCTCTATTAAGCGGACATTTTGTCATAGTCCGGAACTAGGTATATGAAATTCCATGAAAATCAACCTCTCTTGGGCGGACGCGGACAGCCTGTTTTCATACAAAGAGTGCGATAACCCTCCTTTAAATGGACAAAAAAATGTTTAATGTAGTTGGGAGACGATAAGTAGGGTGCAAAAACTCTCTTAAGACAAACCGGCAACCGATCGCGTATGCGTGGCAATGCGAAAGGACTACGCCGAATGAAAGTATGTGTGATTCCCCGACAGCAGTCCGCCGTTTATTTGTGAATTGTAAGGTTAAAATCGTAAACAATGTCACAAAAATGTTGGGTTTGTTCGGGTTTGTTCTGAAGAGAATATTGATGTTGTGGAAGTTTGTAATTTGATAACAATGATTTGGGCGAGTTCATTAACATTAATAGCAATGTGCTATTAGAAGATGATAGAGACCCCATTCCTACCGATTATGTAGTCCAAACTGAAACCACATCACTATCTGACAACTCTGATAAAGAAGTTGAATGCAGTAATCAAACAAATGTCACCAATTATCGATGGCAAGAGTTACCTGGTCTAATACACGCACGGGCCGTAATGGGAAAACCATCGAAAATACTATCGAATGGGATGCTAACAGGCCACTGCCACTTGCGAAAACACCTTCAACGGATAGGGCTAAACAACGGATCCATTGAATGTAGACTCTGCGGCGAAGAGGAT
The DNA here is from genome assembly GCA_963991005.1 of Barypeithes pellucidus. Lineage (NCBI taxonomy): Eukaryota > Metazoa > Arthropoda > Insecta > Coleoptera > Curculionidae > Barypeithes > Barypeithes pellucidus. Next base: position 28,976,513 of record OZ022562.1, read on the forward strand.
GAAACCGCCTCACACATAATATACCGCTGCGTAGCGCTGTCCCGTAGAAGACAAAATATCTTCGGGAACATACAACGTGGTGACAACCTCCCACATGATAAGCTTGGTAGAAGGTTACTGGACCTCATAGAAGGAACAAACATCTTCTAACAAGATCGGGGTACACAATAAGCCGAAAGGCTGCAGTGATTTGAAGTTCGGGCCTTTAAACCGACCCCCGCCTTTAACCAACCAACCAAACAACCAGGTAAAACATCAGGTAAGACGTCGGGTAACACCTTATGTGTGGACGCCGCTGCAAAGCCCGTGGCTTTTTTTTTCAACTAAAAAATCTGTAAACCTTAACCAACCACATAAAAAGGGCTTTTACCACTTATATTATTATATTTTCAATATTTTAGGGGTGCAAATGATAGATAAGTAAATATAAGAGGATTATATTTTGCGCAACTTTACTTTCAATAGACCACCGTGAGTGTTTGTTCAGGCCAGTGGAAAATATATGCACATCAGAGAAAGAGTAAGTAAGTAAGTATTCTATTTTAAATCCAGCACTTAGGGGATATTATAACTTTATTGAAAATACGGACAAAGGATTATCTAATAAATTTTAACACGGGGATTTCATAGGCAACGGTTCCCTGTTGATTTCTAACAACAACAACACTCGCAAAAATGAAGACTTCATATGCACGAATGAAAAAAATGTCCTCCTCTATCAATCAACCCACAGTTCGATTCCCAGATTTCAATTTTAAAAAGTTTGTCTCCATTCCGAAAAACAATTTTGACAATACATGGTACATGGACAACCAATTTTTATTTAAAAATATACTATGACAATTAATTATCGAATATTCAAAAATCCGCGTCCTAATTAATAAGCTGTTATTTCGTTAATAATAAACCAATTTTAATAATTTTTATTTTAACTGATAGAACATAGATTCAAGAGTTTAGGGCTGAGTAATTTTCGTCCTGGCACGTCTAATTGTACAGGGTAGTGCATGAAACTAGGTGCGTGTAAATTTCCTAAAATTTAAATTTGAGATATCTTACATAAAAATGCATACAACCCTCTCGGATCAGAACATTGTTATGGTGTTAAAACTCGACTCGCATTCATCATTGCTAAGTATGGTTAATAATTTTTAATGTCAAAATTTACTTACCATGTCCATAGTTACCTACTTAATTTTATAGCGGAACTTTGTATTTGTATCTTTATTTTGGAATTTTTAAAGTAAATTAATTAAATGAAAAGATAATTGCGTAAGACTCTGTATAATAGACTTTATTTGTTGAAATAATTTTTATTTTTGATTTAGCAATACCCAAAAGTCATAAAATGTCCCATTGATTGTTTATCAAAAGTTTTTGCAACAATATAACTTGTTTAGAAGAAATGGTAATTTTTTTGTTGCTCTTCTGGCATGGCAATTCTTTTAGGCCAGGCCCGGATATATATCTTTAGTTTAAAAAATAAGTTTAATTAAATTTTTATCTAAGATGTATCAAATTAAAATTTCCCGAAATTTACATGCATCTACAGTGAGTACCAGAAGAAATGTCTAAATTCATTTAAAATTCAGCGGTAAGTTTTTTCAAAAAACGCTCGTACCCGTCGATTTTGATTTTTTAATTTTTTTTTGTGGTAATTTCATGTATACAGGGTAGCTCAAAAATAAGTTACGACCATCAACTTCATTTTTTCAAATAAAAACATATATTTTTTATTTCATTTTTGAATTTTGCATTGAATTCTAAGCATGTTTCATGTACCATGTCCTATACATAAACTCAACAGTTATTGAAAAAATTACGATTGAATATATCATTTAGGGAATCCAGCGATCTATCAAATCTTCTGGCAATATGGCATTTTGGGCTCTATAATAAGTAAGAGTGTACTGTCTCACTGTCACCGTTTATTTCCATAGAAACTGTATGACAATTTTATTTCAAATAAGTATAATAATTATTATTGTCAAGCGTAGTTTCAAAGTTGCGGTTTTCACAATAATGGTGAAGTTAACGAAACGGGAAAAAATTGAAATTCTATGCATGTTTGGGTTTGGTGATAAAACACGCACTCAAATAGAAACAGCCCAATTATTTAATGAAATCCATCCTGATCGTCCTCCCATATGTCAAAAGATGGTGAGTAGAATAGAGGCTAAGTTTAGAGAATTCGGTCATGTTAGAGATTTGCCTAAATCTGGTCGTCCTACTCGAGATGAAAATGAACAACTTGACGTTTTGCTTTCCTTGGAAGAAAATTCATGTACTCCCCTGTCGCACATTGGGGCCGATTTACACATGCCGAAATCTGTTGTTCACCGAGTAGTTCAAAAGCACAAATATCACCCATACAAAGTTATTCCAGTGCATGAGTTATTTGAAGATGATTTCGATAGGCGAAGTGAGTTTTGCGGACGCATGCAAAATATGTTCAATCTAGATAATAATTTAGTAAAAAATATTATTTTTTCGGATGAAGCTACGTTCTATTTGAATGGTAATGTGAACAGACAAAATTGTCGATATTCGGCAACAGAAAGTCCGCATTGGATGATAGAGGTTCACAGCCAGTACCCTAAGAAAATAAATGTTTGGTGTGGAATCGTACGCGAAAGAGTAATTGGTCCATTTTTCTTTGAACAGTCTTTAACTAGACAAGTATATCTCGAATTTCTCCAACTAGAATTAATTCCAGCCTTAGTGGCGTTATTTCCGAATCCATTGGATCCAGACTCCCCTGACGAAGAACTGATATTCCAACAAGATGGTGCTCCTCCGCACTATGCGGCCACTGTGCGCACATTTTTGGATGAAACCTTTCCCAATCGGTGGATTGGAAGGAGAGGACCTATCGAATGGCCTGCTAGGTCGCCAGACCTAACTCCGCTGGACTTTTTTTTGTGGGGTTACCTCAAATCAAAAGTATTTGTTATCAGGCCAAACAATATGCAGGAGTTGAAAGAAAGGATCCGAAGAGAAGTGCGTGTCATAACTCCGGAAATCGTTGGAAACGTGCAAAGAGAGTTGGATATTGTCTTGGATATTATATATCGCCGTAAATGGCGCACATTTTCAACATTTAATTTGATTTTGTTGTGTTTTTTTTAATAAACAGGTCTTACTTATAGATATGTTCAATCCTAATTTTTTCAATAACTGTTCAGTTTATGTATAGGACATGGTACATGAAACATGCTTAGAATTCAATGCAAAATTCAAAAATGAAATAAAAAATATATGTTTTCATTTGAAAAAATGAAGTTGATGGTCGTAACTTATTTTTGAGCTACCCTGTATACATGAAATTACCACAAAACTAAAAAATCAAAATCGACGGGTACGAGCGTTTTTTGAAAAACTTACCGCTGAGTTTTAAATGAATTTAGACATTTCTTCTGGGACTCACTGTATATTTTATGCGCTACCCTCTACGTTAGACGTAAACTGCTGTGGCCTAAATTCTAGAATCTATTTTCTATCAAATACCAATGTATGGAAAAATTATTATTTCCCGATGATACCTTATACAATAAGGGCGTATTTTTGTCTACACAGTAGCACTTTAAAATACTAATTCAGATTGAATGGTACTACCAAGAAAATGAAGCCCTCTCTATTGATAGGATGTCACCACCTGCAGACCGGTTTCAAACTCTTTTGTTCTCGTCAGTACAGGGTAGGTGTCCATACCCATCATCAGAGAAGACTCTATACCTAACGCTCATGGGGGTCAGCCCCCCCCCCCCCCCCCCCCCTCAACAAGGAATTAACACGAAAAATACCATATACAACGTGTCCAAGATAAGAAGGGTAAGTACATGGATCTCGGAAACCATAAGAGATACGAAGTCGGTTAAATGAAGGTAAAGTTGTGCATTTACGTGCCTAATAATATGCCGTTTAGAAAGTTAACAATTTTTGAGTAGTTCCGGAGATATCCGGAAAAAAACCGATATTCTGAAAAATCGTTTTATTGTTTCCCTGGGTTTTTTGAGATCGAATTCCAAAAAAAATTGCACTTTTACATTGCCACTTTTTCCGCTCTATCTAACAGCGTTAATTGTTTTGTAATCCGACGTCTTCGAAGAGCAATTATCAACTTTACTTTTTAAATACGGGGCTGTTTTCCTGATATTGGAATTTGAGAGCTATTTTTCTTCCGAATTCTACGATCTATGACACATTGTGGTTTAATGACGTTTCAAGGGTTTTTGAACAACATCAAGAAATTTTGGGATACGGTCCTGTATTTCTCCTAATTTTGTAAATAATATCTCATAAGTAAGCTCTAAATTTTTTTGCTTATGTTTGACTAGTTCAATAAATAACAAATAATTTAATAATAAACCACAAATAAGTGAACAACAATCATTCTAAATAGTAATAAAACGAACAACGAAAAAAGTAAAGAACTACATAATCAGGTGTTCAAAATGATTTCCGTTATTCTTTAAGAATAACATCTTCTAACTGCCACATAACAGTTTTTTGAGATAAAATAAAACATGCGATAGAATATCAAACTTTTCAGCATTTGTAGAATTATGTTCCATATTTTCTGGAAAATAGAAAACCTGTTAAAACAGTTTCAAACTATCACAATGGGAATGTCTAGTGAAACAAATCACGCCTCACCATCTTAATTTTTTTGGTTTCAAACCCCTATATTTCTTTTAAATCCGAATCAACAGCAGTTTGAAATAATGTTTCTGTATTTTGTTCACTTATTTGTGGTTTATTATTAAATTATTTGTTATTTATTGAACTAGTCCAACATAAGTAAAAATTTAGAGCTTAGTTATGAGATATTATTTATAAAATTAGTAGAAATACAGGACCGTATCCCAAAATATCCTGATGTTGTTCAAGAAACCCTCGTTGCATTCGGAGGAGAAAAAGCTCTCAAATTCCAATATCAGGAAAACAGGGCCGTATTTAAAAAACGAAAGTTGATAATGGCCCTTCGAAGACGACTCATCGGATTACAAAACAATTAACGCTGTTAGATAGAGCGGAAAAAGTGGCAATGCAAAAGTGCAATTTACTTTAGAATTCGATCTTAAAAATCCCAGGAAAACAATGAAACGATTTTTCAGAATTTCGGGTTTTTTCTGATATCTCCGGAACTACTCGGAATTCTTAAACTTTCTAAACGGCATATTATTAGGCACGTAAATGCGCAACTTTACCTCTATTTAACTGAATTCGTGCCTCTTACGGTTTCCGAGATCCCTGTACTGGCCCTCCTTATCTTGGCCGTTGTATACCGATTTGACTAACGCGGCAGGGTATTACTTTTCGTAACCTTCCCTTGTATGACCCCCCAAAACAAAGTTAGACCCCTCCCAGACCGAGGTTCTGGATCCGCCCTTGACGGACTCTACCACTGTAATCATAAACAACGGCGCTATTATTCTAATATGTCCATATTTTCCAACATATGAATTATTTAAAAACAAGACTCTCCTCTTCGTTGATTAAATCTTTAAAGTTATAAGGAGTTTGCTTCACACATGGCAACATATTTAAACGGTAGTTTAATTTTTTTAGGGAAAGTAACATTTTTGTAGAATTTTTGGTATAGCGAATGGGCGATAAGTATTGTATAATACACGGTGGCCCATCAAAAACAGTCCAGCAAGGTTTACGGCTGTGTACGTGAAAATTTAAAAAAAACCTCGTACCCGTAAACTTGTGTTTTGAGGGGGACACGTTTCACTATTAATTTCATCCCTGTAACCTCAACTCCCCTAGCGGGGGCGGCTACTGCCCTTGTTTTTTCAAATGGGAATGGGTATGTTGTGATACATATTTTTAAAGAGCATTAAATTCTCTTTAAAATGGCGCTTCGTTTTGTAAATTTGAGCTACGCGCCGCCGAGCAACGGAATTTGAAACATTTCACTGCACCACTTATCAAGTACACAGGTTTGTGCTTAAACAATTTTTTTTAAAGTAATAAGTATCAGTCAATTCAACTTTATCTTCAGTAAGTGGTTGATCCAAATCTGCATACGTTATTTCTGCGCTATTATTTTCTTTTGATTTGATCGTGACATAAAAAATGGTTTATTCTATTGAGGAGAGAGTGGAAATTATTGAATTGTATTTTATAAACAATCAATGTGCAAGAGTAACGGCAACTTTGTTTGATGATAGACATCCAGATAGACAAGTACATCAGGGTTATATCCTAGAATTAGTGGCAAAATTTCGGCAAACTGGTTCAGTGGCAAATAAAAAAAGGATCATTGAAAATCCGGTAAGGAATGAAGCAGTAGATCACATAATTGGACCATTTTTCTTACCGGGAAATTTAAATGGAGATATTTATTTACACTTGTTGGAGAATGCTGTCAACCCAGCGCTGATGGAAATTATGGAAAACGACCAACGTTACCAGGAAGAAAATCCAATATTTCAACAAGACGGGGCTCCCCCCATTATGCATTACCCGTACGTCACTTTCTGGATGAAACGTTTCCTGGTAGATGGATTGGGAGGGGGGGTGAGGGGCTTGATTTCTTTTTGTGGGGACATCTAAAACCCAAAATTTATGCCACCCAACCAGAATCCTTAGAAGATTTACGGAACCGCATTACTAATGAATGTCAACAAATTACACCAGATGTTCTTCACAATATCCGAGAACACTTTGAACAGTTGTTGTAGTATTGTATGGAGGTGAATGGCGGACATTTTCAACATTTAATAAGCTAACATGTAAGTATTACTCAATAAAATTACATTTTTTAAAACGCAATTTCTCGGCGGCGCGTAGCTCAAATTTACAAAACAAAGCGCCATTTTAAAGAGAATTTAATGCCCTTTAAAATGATGTATCACAACATACCCATTCCCATTTGAAAAACAAGGGCAGTAGCCGCCCCCCGCTAGGTGGGTTGAGGTTACAGGGATGAAATTAATAGTGAAACGTGTCCCCCTCAGAACACAAGTTTAGGGGTCCGAGGTTTTTTTTTAATTTTCACGTACACAGCCGCAAACCTTGCTGGACTGTTTTCGATGGGCCACCCTGTATATAGATTTACGGTGGTAGGGTCAATTTATGTTTTCAATGAAAATAGATATTGACCAAATAATTTTTTAATTCGATCAATAAATACAATTTTTCGACATTTTGTGAAGAAAATGTCAAATATATTAAAATTATAAATTATGATACGACATCATTATGTTCAAAGAACAATGGGCATCCATGTTGATAAAATACTTTCTAAAAACCTAATGTGTTGTCAATTTCCAACTTTGTGAACCTAACGCCGAGTTTTCCCCAATATTGCACATAAACCTTTTTTATTTTTACATATTGTATTGTGTTTCACTGGTCAGATTTCCTCAAATCATTTTTATAGGGCCCTTATCTTCAATCCGAGCGTTATTAAATTATCAACGACAAAAGCAACACAAATAAGCAGCTTTCAAACTTTATACAAATTTAAACATCTCTCAGCGAGTCGTTTGATTGAATATTATCGGGTTAGTTAGTTCGAAAGGCCTGAAACGAAATTAGTTAGGCAAAGGCGTAAGATTCGAGATTATACGTATCTGGGTTGAATATCAACTAATGAACGCTGTTAGTTTAGGTAAGCGATATGTTTAGGTAGATCCGGTCGTATACAGATATATAAATTTTTTTATTTACAACCATATAAGTATACCGGGTGATGCATCGTTGAGTTGAACATAGGAAATCCCATTTAATCTTTGGGGTGGCTGAATATTGGCTCCCCTGTACATTTTACAGGAAAATTGCATTATAACCTCCTGAAGAGGACGACATAGTAAATCCATGTGCCGAGTTTCAATTTACAGGGTACACCAAGTAATGTGGCCTATGAGAAGTATCTCGAGAACTAAATGAGATTTTATTTTGAAAATTTGGCTGTAGCTATACGAGATGGTTTTCTGCGTTTATAAAATATTTTGGATGGTGCGGTGTTGCTGGATCATACCGAAAGTGGTAGCAACTTCGGAATTTTAAATGAATTACCCTATATATATATTTTTTGGAATCTAGGTAAAAATCAAGAACAGTTTTCTGTATAGTATCATATACCTATGTTTAAGAGTTTTTGAATTATAAATAATCTTGTGATATTTAACACCGTATCGGGACCTGAAAAGAAAATCATATCTATACATATAATAGTATTCACCTGAAGACGACTGGAGATACTTACCAGTTGAAACATTGTGATTTAAACGAAATAAAGACAATGGAAGTCCAAAACACGTCTATCACTCATGAGTATTTAATTAGTTTTATACAGGGCGTCTCCATAACAATATTTCTGAGGGAGATGAATTATTGCAAAAATCATATTTTTTTTAAATGGAACACCCTGTATTTGAAATGTTTTGCTAATGGAGGATCAAATTTTCTATCTAATGATATTAAGTGTTCCTATACCTATCTTAAGCGAAATTTAAAAATTATCTTATAAAAGTATATTTTTTGGTAGTTAGCTGTGGAATGGATTCCATAGAAACAAAATAATGAAAAATCCGAACAAACCTCGAAATCCATGCATGGAAAAAACATCATATTTTAGCGCATTGGGATAAGTGTTATAGTAGCTTTATAAAACTAAAACAAGAACTTTATACTATATTTTTTTTTCTATTTACGTATTTTTTAATAAAAAAAAAAATATCCATATTTAGAAAAACATGCTGTACAAATTTCGTAAATACTTATCTCTAAATTTTATTTGGTAATATTATCAAATTATCCGTGTCTGCCATTTTGTTGTAAAATTGAAAACTTTCTTAAATAATTTACATTACAAACCAAGATAATTTTAACCACTCCTGAGCTAATGAAAATTGCAAAACTTTAAATTAATATATTTGTAAAATATTATAGTGCTCAGCTTTAAAAATAAAGGAAATTTGACAGGTGTAAGGTTAGTTTAGTAATTGTTTCTGCAACCAAACATACACGACTGCATTACCAACCTTTAAAAAAGGAAATAACGGTTTCATAATAAGCTCAGTTCGATACTGAAAACGGTATTGTTATCAAGAATAAGTCCCCAGGAACCGAGATACTGAGATTTATGGGATTGATGACTTATATGGGTGCCGAATTACGCTGACGGAGGACCAAGCTAAGGAGAGGGAAGTGAAGGCAACGGGGAACACTTGGGGTTGAACTATGACGCGCGCAATATCAGAATATAGTTATAGTTTCTCTGGGATAAATCTATTTAAATTAGTAGTTTTAGTGTTTTAAGTAGTATCTTCTTTTATAGCTCGACAACAGTATCGAATTACCTTTGATATTAAATCAAAATAGAAAAAGAACTTCAATTTATTGGGTTGCAGAAAGATATTAATAAATAATTAAATAACCAGTCAACTTTTATTGTGAAGTTGTTTGAAATTGATTCGGAAAAATTTAAGAATATTATTAAAACATTTATGATAACTAATTATGGATAATTAGTGATGGTCACAGTCTATTATTTAAAATTCCTGTGCCTGTACAGTTTACAGTAGTAACTTACCTCCTCCATTTTCATAACAAATATAAGGAAATCTCCAGACGTTACCAAGATCCACAGCAAAGCCAACCACTGCCAATAAAAACTCAACTTTCTTGTTCCAAGTTTCTCTTCTCCTTTCCGGTGTTAACCCTACCACTACTACTCGAGTAACGTTGTCCTTATTTGACTTACAGGAATTTTTGGATGTGTCTTTATTGCTACCTAGAAATAGGGAATCAATAAATTAGAATATACATATTATATAAATAAATAAGATGAAATTAATAAAATAGGTAAGTAGTTACTTAGCTAAATTAAAGGATGGCTATGTTCCGAAACGGCTTGATTAAGGAGAACGAGAAGTAATATCATATCCGGGTTTTCGAAAATCAATACCTAGTACTAAAATTTTACTATTTGACTGTCCATTCCAATGTCGGTGACGTCATCAACTGTCGCTACATTTATTTTTTTTAAATGTAACACCCTGTATATTATGAGTTCTTCTAAATTCTCAATAATTAAAATATTTTTCCTACAACATACCATACGTCTAAATTCAATTGTTTTGGAAATATTGACAAATAAATGAAGAAAAAACCAAGACATTTTATTTAAAAAAATAAGTAACGATTTTTACATAAACGATAATTGAAAATAAAAATTATTTAACTAAATATTCAAAATGTCATCCTTCAGCTACCGGCCATTGTCCAAGCCTCTCTGAAAACTGGGAAAGCATATTTTGTAAAGGATAATGAGCATATAAAATTTTGGCAGCTAATTCTACTTACATTTGCCTCGGTATAGAATTATGCCAAATTTAATTATACCATGATCGAATATTACGGAATGACATTTTGTTTCGGCAAGATGGAGCGCCACCGAATTTGGTATATATACATACCTGAAACTATTTGGCAGAAACGTTTTGTGTAAGGTGGATAAGAAGGCGAGGGGGCATTGAATGGCCTCCTAAATCTCCAGATCTAACCCATTTAGATTTTGTGACTATTTAAAGCCTGTCGTATATTATCCGAAACCTTATACTAAATAAACCTATATTGCTCATTGCCATTTAACGCTATGGGCTTCATTTATGCTTAGATATATATTGGAGATTTTCACCCGACCACGTCGCGTCACCGACACTTAGAAATTCTTCTGGCTAATATAATGTTTAACACGGGCTGTAAAATAATTCCGTATCATTTTCTGGAGGTCGCCACGTCTAGTCTCCTCAAATAACCTTTGACGGCACGTAACGGTAACCCATTTTTTGGCTTGATGGTCATTCTAGGTTTACTTATTTTTTATGACGAAACCTTAATGTTTGGAGGATCTTGATAACAGTTTTTCATGGCATTTTTCATCAACATTTGCAAAACATTCTTTCTCAGTTTCCAGAGAGGCTTGGATACCGTCAAGTGGCTAAAGATTACATTTTGACCATTTAGTTAAATTACTTTTATTATTATCGTTTATGTAAAAATGATTACATACGAACAAACCCGAACAAACCCGAACAAACCCTTCATTTATTTGTCAATATTCTTGAAACAATTGAATTTAGACATAATATGATATGATATAGAAAAAATATTTTAAATTTATTGAGAATTTAAAATAACTAATAATATACAGACTGTTCTGTTTAAAAAAGTTAAAAGTAACGTCACCCCTTGACAGTTGTTTACGTCACTGACATATGGATTTTTTTATATACAGGGTGTGTCAGTAAGGTGTCTGGCTTCGATAGCGCCTAAACTCTTAAAGATAGATAAAAACGTTCCATACAAAAGATAAATGGTTTACTAAGATCCACAACCTGAAAATATTTTGCAATCTATAGGATTGCCCCAAAAAGTGGCACGGAATATTTTATCATTTTTTTAAATGAGACACTAAGTATCTTTTTCCACATTTTGATTTAGCAGACCAGGAGCGGTACAACCGTATTTAATTTTTTTAAACTGAAATGCAGCATTGTCAAGTAATTAAGGCAAATCCTAAAATATTTCAGAAATTATAAGATTTAGGTATAGGACATATTTAACAAAAAATAAATATTCGCAAGATAAATCCATATGCCTAAAAATATATAGGGTGTCCTATTTAAAAAAAATTAAATTAAAGCATATTTAAAATCCCTAAATTGTCCAAGATCTAACAAACGCTTTGTATAAGAAAATTAAAAATTACTAACATAAATCGATATAAAGCACTTTAGGGTACCCATAATGTAAATCGCCTTTGTTCAGGTTGTGCCAATGGGTTGGAATGATTTTTATATCGTACCATTAAAAAGTACTAAAATTTCAGAAAAAAATTAATTACTTGATAATGCTGCATTTCAGTTCAAAAAATTTAATACGGTTGTAACTCTCTTGGTCTGCTAAATCAAAATGTTGAAAAAGATACCTAGTGTCTCATTTAAAAAAATGATAAAATAATCCGTGCCACTTTTTGGGCCCACCCTGTAGATTGCAAAATATTTTCAGGTTATGCATCTTAGTAAACCATTTATCTTTTGTATGGAACGCTTTTATTCATCTTTAAGAGTTTAGTCGCTATCGAAGCCAGACACCTTACTGTCACACCCTGTATATTATCAAACACAAGCACATAAAAAAAGGCACTCTGGGACTGGTGCATGTGCGAATAAAGCCATTCACGTTGGTATTGAATCGTTGGAGGAAGGATGAAGTCCTACACATGAAATAATTCTTAAATGTTCGAGGAGTACTAACTTGAACCAGATATGGATGGGCGGCAGTGGTTCGTCGTGTATTTCTGCTATTCGTCGTTCTGGGTGGAATTAAGAGGTCAGTCGAGCATTTTCCATGGAAATATCTGTAAAAAGAGTAAAATCCAACCTGTCTTCGATGTTCTAGGTTGTCGAGGCTGTTGGTCAGTTCGTATTCTCCGATTAGACGAATGGCCCTCCTTTCGATGAAATCCAGTAGCCGAAGAGTATGTTTGAGTGCAGAGCTCTAGACATAAGAGCAGTACACTCTAGTGATGGTCTAATCTGGGCTTTGTATAGTATCAAGAGTTGTTGAGGTGTGTGCAACTTTTTGGTTCGGAAGAGTACACCAAGTTTCTGAGAAGCTATCTTGGCGATTGCCACAACGTGGTTATGCCAAGACATATTTCCTCCCAGATTGACGCCCAGCAAATTAATAGATGAAGACAGTGGAATTGCGTGTTATGCCATGACTATACCCGGCTCTGTAATGTTAACATTTTTAGAGAAAATTGCTGCCTGGGTTTTCTTAGCGTTAAATGCAACTTGGTTACTGTCACCCCAAGCCATAATTTCTTCCAGGTTTTTGTGATACTTCACGTTGGCTGTGAAGATGTGCGTCGGCAGCCGATGTTTGTGCATTCAAAGAGAAAGATGAGGGAAGTGTGCTATCGTCAACAAAGCTATATCGGATTTTTAGTTTTCACTGGAAGGTCGTTAATGTAAGAAGGAGGGTGGAAGACAATATGGACCCTTGAGGAATACCGGCATTGGCGCTGAAGGTATCTGAGAGAAATCCGCCAGTCGCCTTGCAGAGAACGGTCCTTAAGAAAGCTAGTCAACCATGCACAGAATCGACTGGGCATACAATAGGACTGCAGTTTTGCCAATGCTAAACGCGATCAAAGGCTTTAGGAATATCCAGTGCGACAGCCCGAAACTCGCCACGATTGTGTTGTTCCAAAGATGGGTGACATAGGCTACAAGGTCTTCCGTTGATCTGGACTTCCGAAGACCATATTGATGATTGCTGATAATGTCAGATATGGAGTGGATATGGAATGCACAGTCAAATAGCCAAAGTTTAGTCCTATCGATTGTCGAAAACTCGGATATGATATTACTTTTCGTTCTCATGTAATTAAGCAGTTCCGGAACATTTACCCAACACTGTATAATATCGTATACAAGAGGTGTTTTTCATTATTAGTTAAAGTTAACTTACCATAAGTCCTACTTGGTGATTTTTTAAAACTATTTTCGGTAGTACCATCGGCAGCATTATTGCTGGTGGTAAGGTTATAATTTGGCTCGGCATGATCTGTGGTGTTTTGCTCTTCGGTGTCCTCAGCGGTAGCCATTTTGTTTGAATGGTTATTAGGATTATGCTAATGATTGTTTCTGAATATTGAATACATGCCTAAAATCAAAGTAACAATACTAATGTGGATATTCAGTGTATCTATCTCCTATACAAAATTGATTTAAAATTCAGGGATTTGTTTGTTTTTAAACGTTCGAACACGTCAATTAGTATTTTTAGTTGTGCATTGTGCAAGGTAAAACTTTGGCGTACCACTTCCGGTTTAACCGGAAATTTCCTCAACTTTGAATTTTTAAATGGAGAACATTTTTCGCTAGGCATATCGATTCAGAATACCATTCCTAATTCAACGACACCCCATAGGGCCGTATTAGACTAGGCAATTTTTTCTCTTGCGCCGGCAATTATAATGGCACGTATTCATGCGCAGTAAACCGTTTTCGATCAGCTGGAGCATTGTCAACGGTCAGAACAGCAGTGGGTACTGTCGAAATCCCTAAAATATCCCCAGAGTTAGAGATGTGCAAACCTGTTCGTTTTGATTACCAATTAAAGCAGCTACTGGCTATTTAATAAACAGTTAAAAATAACATAATAATTCATGTCTACCCAATTGCGCCGGCAAGGGCAATTAAAATGGCGCCTGCCCCATTTCTGGTAATGAGAGACAGCTGATCGGGAACAGTGTACTGCGCATGAATCCGTGTCATTTTAATTGTCAGAAGAGTAGAATTTCTGATTGTAGTACGGAGAACGGTGTACTGCCCCTGAATCCTTGAATTATAATTGCCATTGCTGGCGCCATAAAAATTCCCGAATGTAATACAGGCCGTCACTTCTTGACACTTTAATTTATTTTTCATCTAGGTTGCTATGAACTCCCTAAAAAAGACTACTAGCCAAATTCTAGATAATAAAAATAAAAGAAAAAAATTTTCAATTAACATTTTTTATGTAACCCTACATACCTCTGGAAATACATAGGTATCTATTTAAAAATTTTATTTTATTATAGCAATTTAAATATGATTTTTTTGTTCAAAATATAATATTTCTTGAAGAAGATAACCCACTGCCTATAAAACATTCCAAGAAAATGTTTTGTTGCCCTGGGAATAGATCCTAATAACAGGTCTTTGATATAACTGTGAAGTTAGGACTGTACATCCACATTAGCAGACACGTAACTGTTTGTTACTGTCAAGTGTGTTATTATTTGCAAGAAAATGATGAAATTATTTTCCAGAATTTTGAAAAAGTTGTTAGTTTTCAGTCTTTACCATTTTGCCAATTTTAAATTTCATTATTGTTTTTTCAAATTTGTTTAGGTACACTAGGCATTTCTGAATTTTTCAAATTGCACGAAACCTTAATGATTCCTTTATAAAAACTTATCTTTTCAATAATTTTCATCCCCAATAATAATTGTCGTATGTGCTGTCTTTTTTTAGGAAATATAAAACGCTATCAAGAAATATTGCAGGTTTTAAACAATAAAACCATGTTCGAACAATAACGAATAATTACGACGCAAAAGGGACTAAAACTTAAGTGGCACTTATAAACTTTGTCGCTGCAGTTCAGTTCAGTTCAGTTCAGTTCAGTGTTGCCAGGTGAGGACGATAAAAAATCACCAGAACTGGTGATGAAAAACTACAAGAAACACCAGATTAAAAATATTAGTCAAAAAAGGAGGTAAAGCATGTTTTTATGACCGTATTGGCCGATATACAGATTTATATTAATCTGTTATCCAGCCAAAAAATAATTTAATGTAAACAAAATTAATGTTAACAAACCAAAAGTAGTTTGATGAACAAAAAAAAAAGGGGGGAAAATTATCCCTAAAGTAATGTTTTAGGTCCTCCGTTAACAAGAAATATGAAAAACCACCAAAAGATTACCAGAAGTTGGTCTTTTTTAAAAAGTTCTTCACCAATCATCAGATTACTCGTAAAATTACCAGATCTGGTGAAATTTCAGCAGACCTGGCAACACACGCCGACTGTCGTTCGACTTGAACAAATGAAAACATGCCTATGTTAGTTCAAGGTTATGAATCAGAAATTGTCTCCCAGCCGAACCGTAACTGCGAGCGCAGCGTAACTGAACTCAACTGAATTGAACGTAAAAGTTTAAACTGTGTGTTAAAGTTATTTCAAGAATTACAATAAGATTTACATTGATCGTTATTGAAGGTAAACCAAAATGTGACTTTTGTATTCGGCGTCCTATTGTACTAGAGTTGAAAATTGGTAGGTACATGGCTAAAAAATGGAAAAGCAATTTTTTCCAGTGACATTTTTCAAAATTTTGAAAAATATTATTATATCTTGTATTTTTTTTTAAATGTCAAATTGGACATTTAAAGGTCAAACGAAACAACAGGACCACATACGTAAATTATCTTATATAATCGTCATTCCTTTTCTAATTTTATTATTACTTCTGTTGCATCTTCTCAAAATTTAAAGGTTATTGCAACATCGTAGTAAAACTGTCAATAAAGAAATATCAGCCTTGCAAAAAGCTGGCGTATTCAAAATTCAAACGTGTTCAATTGGCATCATTTCTGACGGTTTGCGAGAAGTTGTAACTTTGGTCGTTAAGAAAAGTGTCGAAAACATCGTGCTTAGTAAGGAATCTTAGATAAGAACATTTTCGGCTAAGTTCATGTCATCTACAAATAATCGTAATGTTGCAATTAGTCGAACTGATACACAGAAAAAAATGGCATGTAATATTACCGTGCCCTACAATGGTAATAGTATTAAACTTCCCTGTATATCTAAATATGTATAAAATTACCTCTAAAGAGAAGTAAATTTAAATTAGTTAGAGCTCTGTATTTTTACAAACAGTTGGGCACTAATAACAAGTTGTTTTACATGAATTTATTTTATATTACCTTGGCTCACAGAAAATTACATTGTTATAGTTGATATTCAATTCTGTGATCGAATTCCCACGGAATTAAATATTCTCTGTTGAATCATTTATTTAATTATTATTATTTGACTTGAAAAGAACCGTCGGCGTCGCCATCAAAAAATAATATTTTAAATAAATAATTTAAGAGATCATTTTTATTTCCGTGGGAATTCGATCAGAGAATCAGATATCTACTATACTGTTTATGTAAACCAAATAGAATTTATTTAAATACAAATTATCAGCATTTAAATGGTAAAAAATACAACGAGAAGCAGCTAATAGTATGATTCCGCGTTAAAACACGCCAAGCGTTCAAATTGTATACCTATACAATTCTAAGTTATACAGAGTGTAACAAATTCGTCGTTCACCATTGGGATTTCGGAATGGGGCAAAGTTGCATACATATGTGCCTAATAATATACCGCACAAAGATCAAAAATATAATACAGGGGCTTTAGAAATATTTGGAAAAATCGAAAATTTTTGAGTTTCGGTTTTTATTTTCTCCTGACTTTATTCGAGAGAAGAGAAGTCTATTCACTTTCTCCTTGCTCCTTTTTATTCTCCACAAGATGGCATCATCAGATCATTAATGCTAAGTTTCGTCTTGAAGTCACCATCATCAACTTCAATTTTTTTAAATACGCGCCTGGAATTTTTTGAATATCGATTGATAATAACGTATGAACTTTATATAGACAATTACATATAACAGTCACTTTTATGAGTATATTACTAATGAATATTAACTACACAATTATGACAATTACTTATATTAATATTGTTAGCAGTGGCGTATATAGAAATTTTTTCGGTAGTGGCGAATTCGCCTTTCCTTAGCGATCTTTGAATAAATTGGTTAAAAACATTACATTTCGGCATTATTGCAAAAATCTTATTTTTTTTAAATGGGACACCCTGTATTTGATATGTTTTGCTAATAGAGGATCAAATTTTCTATCTAATGATATTATGTGTTCCTATACCTATCTTCACTATTTTCGGACTTATAGCGAAATTTATAAATTATCTTATAAAAATATATTTTTTGGTAGTTGGCTGTGGATTCATAGAAACAAAATAATGAAAAATCCATGTGACGTTATGTCAGTGTTGTTGTAAAAAAAAATAGTTAACCAATAAGGAATTTATTAATAAATAAATAAACAAAATGAAAATTACATCAATAAAATAACTAATAACTAAATGGTTATAACATGTTCATTTGTCACCTCTTTCATTTCTTTCGCTTCTAGAAACCCCAAAGCTGTTCGTACTCGATTTTCTAAATCTTCCCTTGTTGTGACGGGTGCCTTGTATACTATTTCTTTAATCCTATCTCATAGATATAATTCTAGGGGGTAAGATCCGGAGACCTTGGGGCCATTTCCATGGACCGCCTCGGCCAATCAACTTTTAGGGAGTCATAGGAGCTGCATCAGGATGCAGTTCATTAAATTTTCTGCAAGTTCTAGATAAAACTCTACCACACTCCCCATGAATATAAAATAAACTTAAAATATCTAAGCTGGAATAATGTGAATTAGCCATTTTTATTACAATAACTCAGACATAACGTCAAATGGATTTTTCATTATTTTGTGTCTATGAATCCATTCCACAGCCAACCACACTATCAAAAAATATATTTTTATAAGATAATTTTTAAATTTCGCTATAAGTCCGAAAATAATGAAGATAGGTATAGGAACACATAATATCATTAGATAGAAAATTTGATCCTCTATTAGCAAAACATATCAAATACAGGGTGTCCCATTTAAAAAAAATAAGATTTTTGCAATAATTCATCTGCCTCAGAAATATTGTTATGGAGACGCCCTGTATAAAACGAATTCAATACTGTTCAAAATTATAAAATTGCGATGGTCTTGTGAAACTATTGTAAAATTTTCAGGTTTCTAGCTGTAACCGCTAAAAAGATACGATTTTCTTTTCAGGTAACGATACGGCGTTAAAAAATCACAAAATTATTTATAATTCAAAAAGTCTTAAAGATAGGTATATGATATTATACAGAAAACTGTTCTAGATTTTTACCTAGATTCCAAAAAAAATATAATATATAGGATAATTCATTTAAAATTCCGAAGTTGCTACCACTTTCGGTATGATCCGGCAACACCGCATCATCCAAAATATTTTAGAAACGTAGAAAACTATCTCTTATAGCCACAGCCAAATTTTCAAAATAAAATCTCATTTAGTTCTCGAGATACTTCTAATAGGCCACTTTACTTGGGGCACCCTGTATATGAGGTCACAAGTAAAAACGGTAAGAACTTTTATTAACGCTTGTTGGTTTAAGAAATTTTCACCGATACAGTGAAACTATCCATCCATTCCAATTTAAGGTGTGTGCTCTATTCGATTCATTAGACTATTAGAGTAATCACTTCTGGGAATTTTTTTTCATGTCTGTACTAAAGATAGAGGCTAATGTGTTAAATCCAATAAGCGACTCCCAAACGTGCTACTAAAACTAATTTTAGAACATTTTTACATGTTTGAATGTAATCTATTTTATTTTCGTGCATTGGTTATTCACACCATAGCAAAAATAAAATCATAATTAAATTTAATTAAATTAGACATATAGAGGGTGTCCGAAAATGATGAGCAAAAAATTTAGGGGATAATTATAGACCACCGTCACTTTGAACCTTTGATTTGAATGTTTAATTAGAACCTTATGATTTTGTTAGTAAACCAAACATAAATAAATTAAAATGATTTCATATTCAGCACATGCAAGCAATGTTATTTTAGCGTTTTTCTCAATAACGGTTAAATTTATCGAAACAAAAGTAGTATACCTTCTTTCTGTCAAAAGGTTAGGAGAATAAAAATATTCAGTCAAAATTCGCATATAGTGTAGCACAAAAAAGTTGGGACCATTCAAATTAAAGTATAGGTTCGAATGTGGCGCCCTCTACAAAATGCGACAAAAAGGTGGGTAAATTTGTATTTCTCATCCCGAGAAAGCTCCCATATACGAGATTTCGTCAAAATATTATGAGCGTGGCAAATGGTATTGCAAAAAAACTGCAAATAGAATTTAACTTTAACACCCTGTAACTCCGTTAATAATCAATTTTCGAAAACATGTTATAGGAAGAGGTAGCATTTATTTTCTCTCTACAATTATCCTCTACACTTTTTGCTCATCATTTCCGGACACCCTGTACTATACAGGGTGTAACAAATTCGTCTTTTATCATTAGGATTTCGGGAACGGTAAGAGATAAGAAATCGGTTAAATTGGAGCAAAGTTGCATAATTATGGGCCATCGTAAATCATAAATAAATAGAGGGGTTTTCAAAATATTTGGAAAAATCAAAAAATTTTCTTTTCGTTTTTTTTCCTGATTTTGTTTGAAGAGATGTCCAAAAATAAATTTCACTTTTTAATTACTACTTTTTATTGTCCACAAGATGGCATCATTAGACCTTTAATGCGACGTTTCGTCTTTGAGTCACCATCATCACCTGACTTTTTTTAATACCTAACGGGCTTAGTTTTTTTTGTTTAAATTATGAAAGGGGACCTAAATCTACGTTCAGTAGTATACAATAATTACTGGTTTTCCGACGTTTTGTTCCTTAAATTGACCATCTTCATTAAAATATCCCCAGTACGTTCCTGCAATTTACTTTTCTTTCGAAGAAACTAAAGATTTTTAAATTGTTATTGCTATTTATGTCGTTAATTATTATTACGTATCAACTACCTACTCTTGTTTTATTCCAAACTAATAGTTGCATCATATAAAAATTGACTATATGCAAATTATATTTTATTCCTAAACACAGACTGTCTTAACATTTTTAAAAAAGGCATTGAGTTTCTACGTTTTCGAATTGTATCGAATTTAAAAAAAGAATAAAGTACAGGAACGTATTAGGGGTATTTTAATGGAGATAGTCAGTTTAAGAAACAAAACGTCGGAAAATCAGTACGTGTTGTATATAGCTGAACGTATTAGTTCATCTTTCATAATTTAAACCAAAAATCCATCCGTATTTAAAAAAACGAAACGTCGCATTAAAGATCTGATGATGCCGTCTGCCATGCCAGAACAACACAAAATTTTGGATTTCTCAAATATTTTGAAAGCGCCTGTATTTGTTTTTGATTTCTTTGCGGTCTATTATTAGGCCGATAATTTCGCAATTTTGCCCCAATTTAACAGACGTCGTATCCCTTACCATTCCTGAAATCCCAATGGTGAAGGACGAATTTGTTACACCCTGTATATACGTTACAGAATAAAAACTATACTTTTTTAGGAACATTTCATCAAGAAGTTGAATTATCAAAATTGTAAAAGAGTTGTTATCTTGTTACATTTCATTTGGTTATTTTGTGAGAATGGTTCTATGATTGGTTTATAGAATTTATTGTGCACTAAAAGAATTTTTGCAGCCCCCGTGGTTCAACTCTCTGGGACGGGAAGATGTTACCCTTAAAATTTTAAATGAGAAGGGGGTCAAGTAGCATATCGATAAATCTCAGTGCAGGTACGTTCTAATTCAGTGAAACCTCTCTTAGGCGGACACCTACGGGATCGTCAAATGTGTCCGCCTAATAGAGGTGTCCGCCCATAGGAAATTTATTATTAGGTAATATGTAAATGCAAAATTATTACTATGTATATGTATGTACAAATAAACATAACATAACAAAAATACACTAGTTTTAGTTATAATGTAGTACCATAAAAATCTAATAACGTAGTTTGACGTGTTTGCGTTTTATACTTGCAATCTAGAAAATGTAATTCCAAGTCTGATAACAATAATTGCTGTAGAGTCACCTATATTTTTTGCATACTCTTATAATTCCTTTACCATACTAATGGCTTGTTGATAATAGGTGACATTTGTTTCATTACTGCATTCAACTTCTTCATCAGAGTAGCCAGATAGTGATGTGGTTTCAGTTTGGACTACATAATCGGTAGGAATGGGGTCACTATCATCTAATAGCACATTGCTATCAATGTTAATGAACTCGCCCAAATCATTGTCATCAAATTACAAACTTCCACAACTCCACATTCTTTTTCAGACTCAAAACGCGACATTTTTGTGCCATTGTTTACGATTTTAACCTTACAACTCACAAATAAACGGCGGACTGCTGTCGGGGAATCACACATACTTTTCGCTCTGCCACTCATACGCGATTGGTTGCCGGTCTGTCTTCAGAGAGTTTTTGCACCGAACTTATTCATCTCCCAAATACTTTTAAAATTTTTTTGTCCGTTTAAAAGAGGGTTATCGCCCTCTTTGTATGGAAACAGCCTGTCCGCGTCCGCCCAAAGGAGAGTCCGCCCAAGAGAGGTTCATTTTCATGGAATTTCGTATACCTAGTTCCGGACTATGAGAAAATGACCGCTTAATGGAGATTTCCGCTTATTAGAGTTGTCCGTTATGAGAGTTTCACGGTACATCCATCCATTTTCGGAACGCGAAACTGCTACTCAAAATGTTATAAATTATGGTATTATAGGAAAGATATTTAAACGACATTTAAAACGATGTGCCGCTTCCTATTTAAGATTTTAAGGGTAACATCTACCCCTCCTAGAAGGTTAAGCGATGATGGCTGCAAATTTCAAAAGCATACCCCTGCACAATAAAATTGACGTGTCTTTCCAATTTTCAATATTATTTTCTGGAAACGAGACATATTAAGGGGGGGAGTTTTCAAAATGACACACTGTATAAGTAAAGAAAGTCAAGAATATCGTCCCTATTATGAAAATAATAATAATTTTAAATTCGAAAACATGCTCCAAGACCAAAAAATCGAGGTGACTCATGCAGTTTTTTTGCTTTTGTGTAATCCTACTAATTTTGCATCGAATTTTGTACATTTCTGTGCGTTCCTTTATTACTCGATATTTAGTTGCCCGTTCGATAGGAGCTTCGCGCGGTTTTCTTCTTTGGAAAGTACCCCGTGGCTACTTACGCCGTCCAAAACATAATGCTCCGCCATTAAATTAAGAGTTAAAATGAGACTTACGGGCAATTGGGCTATAGTGTCATCATAAAAAGAAGTTTTGCTCTGTTCCCTGATTGGTAAGTTTTTAACTATGTTTTTTATTTTTTTTATTCATAAAATTATTTAACAAAAATATAAATTCTTATACTAGATCCTTTTTCTATTTGGGTTTCATAATGGCTACATTATGAAATGCAAAAAATTCAATAACCTGCCACTTTATGTAACTGAAATTTTATTTTTCTTATGTTGGCAGCAAGTAGGGTTCGAATTTTAGGCTTACTTTGATTTCGTTGAAATTAGTTTTCTTGACATTATGGATTCGACAAAAATTTCAAAATATGTTTTGAAGCATTCAGTTTCATAAATGAACATAGATAGAGAAGGATTTCTATATGTAACATCACATTCTGACGAACTAACATCAGTCGTTATACAAGGTGCCCCAGAATATGTGGGCAATCTCCCGGGGTCAGATAGAACACTTAAAAATAACAGGAGAAGTTCATATAAATTTTTCTTCCTACGGAGATACGGGCCCACAACGGACGTCTCTGGAAATCGTTGATTTTTAAATAATTTTTTAAGTACTAGGTGTCATTTAATAAATTTTTAGTATAATGTTCACTAGATGAGCCTCCTTGAAATTCGCCCTTTTAAACACATTTGGCTTAATTAGTTTGACAGGGACGGCCTAGACGTAACACAAAAATGATTTTTTTTACACCCTGTGTGATGAAGGAACGACAATAATATTATTTTTTTGATACTCTAAACCTTAAGCTGAAAAAGGTACTCTTGATCAATGTCGATAAAATGAACTGTTTTCGAAAAGAAAATATTTTTGTTCATACATTAAATGCATGTCGGCATATTCAGTATACGTAAATTCCATTACTAAGTTAGTAACTAATAAGACAAAGGAGAAAAACCGCAAATTTCAAGACACTACCATAAACTGACACTGGCATAAATATTCTTATTTAAATCGGTACATGTGAAAAATACAATAGCACCAATGAGGGAATTTTATGAACATAAAACATCAACCAATGCAAAAAACCATATTGAACAAAAATATATTTTTTCGAAAACAGTTCATGTTATCGACATTGATCAAGAGTACCTTTTTTTCAGCTTAAAGTTTAGAGTATCAAAAAAAATATTATTGTCGTTCCTTCATCATACAGGGTGTAAAAAAAAGGATTTTTGTGTTACGTCTTGTCCGTCCCTGTCAAACTAAATAAGCCAAATGTGTTTAAAAGGGCGAATTTTAAGGAGACTCATCCAGTAAACATTATACTAAAAAATTATTAAATTACACCAGTCGGTACTTAAAAAATTATTTAAAAATCAACGATATCCAGAGACGTAGGGGGGCCGTAGGAAGAAAAATTTATATGAACTTCTCCTGTTATTTTTAAGTATTCTATTTGAACCCGGGAGATTGCCCACATATTCTGGGACACCCTATATAATAGCAACCCTAAAACTCTACAGAGTTCTAATTTTACGAGAAAAAGTCCTTTTTATTAATGTAATTAGATGCTAAAAATATTTTAATAACTTATATTCTGTTGAAAGTTTCTGATTTTAAAAGTTTTTACGTAAATATAGCTGTGCCATGTCTCCGTTTACGGCGGCATATTCAAGCAACCGAACTTGCTGTGGCTAGCCTGATACTTCTCACAGGCAAGGCGGTCGGAAGTTTTCGGATATGTGTATTATTTTAGTTTTTGTATATTTCTTATTGAATACTTTTTCACCTGGTAGTAGATTTTTTGTGTCGGTCTGAATGGAATAACGGAACACATAAAATCAACTTTATGTGTTTCCACCCGTCCGTCTGTCACATCGGTTTTTTTTGTTGAATTTTGGCATAATTAAATTAATTATAGAGTTTTGGGGATAGAACAAATTTGGCTTCTCAGTTCATTTTATGGGGTTCAAATTGGGACAAAAACCCGCTCCAGCTTATACCGTGTTTTTTTGTCTTTAGGTAAACAAAATCAAATTAATTGTTCTGGTTTCATATGAAAATAGACATATTTAAATTTAGTAATTTTAAAAGTTGTAAATAGAGGTCAAGTATCACATCTTAAATATTCAATAATCGATTTTTATTTTTTAAGTTACAATTTCTAATAACTTTATTCTACAAATATTTTTTTATGTACTCGGTGATTCTCAATTAAATACAAAAATATGGAACCTTATTTTTGATCTAATTTTATGGAAAAAAAAGAAACAAAATTAGGTATAGTTGTCTAGAAAAGTTGCTTCAAGTAGCGTAACGAAACATGTTAAGTTTCAGTAATTCATTTAAAATGTACGTAAGCATAGTGGCGTAGCCAGAGCTTGGGGGCGGTGCGAAGTCTTTTTGGGGCGCCTATATTTTTAAATACGCATTTTGTCATATTAAGTATTTAAAAAGTACTTTCTTTTATTGCATGATCTCCCCCTTGTGGCTAAGCCACTGCTATATAATATAACTGTTTTTAAGTTCTAAGAAAAATAAGACAATTTATATTATTTTAATTTTTTTAAATTTATTTAAAACCGGCTCATTACTGCTAGCGGTAGATTTTTATAGTATTAGTGAACCTAAGAAACACATTATATAACTTATTGGAAAAGGTGACATAATTTTTTACATAAATCAATAAATCTCTTGATTGCGTGTGCCTGGTATATCCAGAAAGACGTAACACCATGTAATCGGTAACTCCTTTATCTGTATACCAATTACGAACTGTTTGCCTTTAAATGTTAACCAGATTTTCAATTAATTTAATTTTATTGTCTTCAAACTTCACACCCTCGTTCGCCACTACAGGTTTTTCACGACGACGCGACGCACAGCGCTGCTGGACGTTAATCCTTTAGCAAGGTATTAAAACAATAATGCATATTAAAAAAAACTGAATTTATATTTACAAGATGGTACGATGAAATCACGAAGCATCCCCGATACAAAATCACACCACTTCAAAATTGATTGATGAAGATTGATTTTTATAACTTTTTTATTTTTAATCCAATTTTCATGATTTTTCAACTAGTTTCTAAATAAGTTTATGGAATTACTGTGACTTCTTTTAATTTTTTGTTTAGGCGATATTATACCGGAGTAAATTAAAATATTGTTTTTTAGCCTAATTTCCATACAACCTGTTGAAAAATAGAGCCGGATAATTATTTCATAATCTATTTTATGATAATCGTAGATGTATTCCTAATATCTTGTTTTATGAAGTATCCCAATATATCACTTCTTGTAAGAGCTACAGAATTTTAAATAAACAAAACTACGAATTTTAAAGATTTTTTTATTGACAAAAATAAAAATAATCAGTAGTGTTGTGATCGCTCGAGCGAAAAACCGTTTGAGTACTCGATTATTGAAATAACCGACATCGCTCGATTATTAAAAATCCGCTCGAGTTATAAATCCAAGCGAAAATCGTCGCTTGTTACTTATTACCTTTCACTCGACACCCGAGCTTCGCCTGACGCCGTCGTATATTGGAGCAGTTTTTCGCTTGATACGAAATACTCTAGTTATAAATTCAGACGAAAAATCGAATCATACTCGTGTTCGAATCATTGCCTTTCACTTGATACCCGATCTTCGCAACCCGAAATTCACCGATTGGCGACGTTCGAGTTTGACGCTCCGAAAGCTGACACGACATACGTCTTTCTTAAAGGCACATAAACGAGAAGGTGCATATAAAAAAGTATTCCGAATCCCTTAGTGGAGTCATCGCGACATGGGTTTTATTTTGACTGGGACTGACAGTGGCGTAACTACCGGTGTTCCATGTGTTCCAGGAACACAGGCCCCCAAGCTTTGGGGGCCACGAAGGGGCCTCCAAAGCTCGGGGACCTGCAAGGCTGGGGGCCTGGGAAATTGTAGAAAGCTGCACCCATTTTTGTGACCATCACCTTTGTGGTGTCGTGGATTACGGAAAATTCATGAAAAATCACATTTTTAGCAATTCAGATCTTTGGGGGCCATTCTCTTAAAAAATTACTCCTCAAGCAGTAGTTTTTCTGAAATTGTTACAGCATGTTGTCTGTTTCTCACCATCCCAGTTACCGTCGCAAATGCCGAAAGATCATTTTCGAAATTAAAGATAATAAAATATTATCTTCGCAATACGATGGGACAAAAACGATTGAGCTCTCTGGCTCTAATTTCAATCGAGAATAATATAACGAAAAAGATGGATGTACAAAACGTAACAGCATTTGCGAATGCAAAAAGTCGAAAAAAATCTTTTTAAATGTTATGAAACCTGTAATGTAATTTAAAAAAAAATCAGAATCAATTGTTGTTCCTTAAAAGAGACTAAACTTCTAAAACTTACAAAAACAACCCCTGGTGTTTTATCAACACCTTCTTCTTAGTCATAAAAATTTCAAGTGATTAATCGCTCGAGCGACTCCCTCGATTATTAAAATCGCTCGAGTATCAAGTACGCGATTATTAAAAACATCGGTTTTTCACAACACTAATAATTAGCATCATCGACTTCTCCATTATCAGGGATACATTTTAGATTATAGCAAAAAATTATAACCAAAATTATCCACCTCAATTTTTCCACAGGTGTCTTGAAATTGTAACAATAAACAACCTTTTTATTTACCCCGCTATAGCATCACCTAAGCGAAAAATGTAAATCATTAAAATAAGGCAGTATAATCCCAATAAAAATGTATTTACTTAAGTGAATTAAGCATCTAATCTGGATCAAATGCATTATGGAGACTACGGGCGTCAACCCATCAACTTTGAGGGATTACTTCAAACTTGATTAGTGATATCAAATGTGCAACGCAACGGTGTTTAGCAAACATATGATCTAAACTGGATTGAGCATCTAATCCGGACTAAATGCTTACGGAGAATACCGGCGTAACTCGTTAAAAAATCATTAACATCGGATTAAAATTAAAAAGTTACAAAACATCAACCTTACCGTGGCGTTGCCACACGGGGACAAAGCAGGGGGCGGTTGCCATTCGCCCTGTATAATGTGGTCCGTTAAGTGTGCAACAAATGCTAATTTTTTTATTAGTTGCACAATCGAAATCCAAATGTCGTCAAAAGTTGGTGCTCATTCAATTATCATATTGATCGTACTTAGAATGGGTTCAAGTCATCAACGGTAAACTGGTGAGGTTAAAAAATATTTAAATTCACTCAAGAGTAAAGTACCCTTATTTGGAAAAATATGGGAAAATATTATAAAGAAAAGTTATTCGAAATTAACAGCCTCCTATTCTAAAACATTATTGTTTATACATTTTAAATTAGTACTGTATAGTAATTATTTAATACGTATTCAAATTAATCACAAAAAAATTTATTTGGCATAACATTTTCAAATTCAAGCTAATTTCTATAAATTATACTGACATTCAAATTTTTTAGGTAACTAAATGCTTGTTTGGGTGTTAAATTTCGCAACTATTCTTTTTAAAAAGGCAAATTTAATTAATTTTTAATGGACCACTAGGAAGATAATATCGCAACGTACTAATAAAATTATCGCGGATACCCATGCAAACTATACGATCCGCATTTATTTTTGAATTTTCGAATTTAAATACGTATTACATCTGAATATTAAAAAATATTATTTTACGGGGTAATTGAAAATTTTAAAATTACTTCTGTTTTTTTTTTCCTTCTTGGGAGGTTACAACTTTGTATTAGGGTATACAGGGTGTCCGCTAAAATTAATAGTACATGGAAAAATCACAGACTCCTTACGTAAAAACATTAGGATTTAATTATACTTACCTATATCCAAAAGTTGATATTAACTGAGTTACAGGGTGTTAAAGTTAAAACTTCATTTTTGTTTTTCTCTAATAATTTTTTGAGAAACTAATGTTTTTTTACAAAGCTTGGCAATTATGGTTTTTTTAGGACGCGAACTTGATTTCTTTGTGAAATTTTAATGTACAATATAGGGGGCGGGGCGCCGCTGTCTGTGGCATTATTTGCACATTTATTAGGTCATAAGTTTTTATGCCTCAGTGTATTTAAGTTTTTAATAAAAATAATACTTTTCTCATGTGTATTACGTAAAAAAAGTATACTAAGTTCAGGTCGCCCAGAGTTACCATTTCGCAGATATTTCCATTTAAATTGTTTAGTACGTTAGCTCAGGCAAGCAAATAATATTTTGTTACTTCTTACCAATTAACTTTTACATGATAATTAATGTTCTACTAATGGTAATTGGGAATAATAAATACAACAATTGGATTGTTCTTTAACTTACTTTAATTAAAATAACTTTGACCCTAAAAAATATCGAAAGAAATCAACAGCAATGAAAACACAAACTTACGATAAACTCAGAAATGACACATTTTCTGACAAAGCTATCTTACGATAATCAACAAGCAAATAACAACATGGAGGTTTCATAGCCACTGCATCTCTAAATTTAATTTGTTTTCTCATAGGTTACCTAAGGAACAAAAAATTTTTTTTGTAAATTAATAATAATTGAGCAGGGTGCACTAAACAATTTAAATGTAAATATCTCCGAAACGGTAACTTTGGACAACCTGAACTTACACTGACAAAAATGCATTTACCAATGTCGTGGGTTACAAAATTGGAGCTACCTCAACCCACCTCTCTATGTTGTTCTAACTGAGCCTACGAATTATCACAAATTATTTAAAAACGCTACAGTAATTCATATTCTTTTGGTTCGCCTCAACCCAGAAAGAGATTTTTTATCAACATTTTAAACATATTTCGGATCACCACAATTCCTCATCTTGTAACTATTTTATGATTTACCTGAACTCAGTTTCTGGGTTGAGAAAACTTACTAATTGATTATAAAGTATCGTTTTAACCCAGACGTGCATTATTTTAACTCATTACCATGTGTAAATTATTTTGAGTTGACGTAAAAAGGTCAGGAGGGAGATGCATATAAATTGTTGTTATTGGAATGGAGCCTTATTATTTAGAAGCAATCATCATCACTTCGTCCGCATGGTTTCTTAGCCGTAGTATTCTCTCCTGTCTATAATTCATTTGATTATTTTTTTTAAAATATACAACAAAAATGTCATATCTTGAAAAAACAAAAGGCAATTGAAGTCCACAATATGCAGGCGATAAATCAAAGAAATATTTTGAGTTCCGATAGTTCACAATTTAGGTACTGGTAGTCCAAAATTTGGAGTCTGGTAGCCCAAAGAGTGAGTTATTCCAGCCACCATCGTAAGCTAGAACAACTTAAATGTCAAGTTTTGATAGCTCGAATCATGAATTCATCTAGCCCGACTAGTAACGCATCACAATTCACATACTGGTAGCTACGGTAGCCCATCAATAATTTAAGACGGTGGGGCGTGAGCCATTCCAACACATAAAATGAACCATCTTCTGTGCTATCATAACTTATGAATAGTGAGTTGGTGCAATTTCTTCGATTTGGCTGCCGTAATTCAGAGGTCTGGGCTGTCCCCTATTAGCAACACGCTTCGGTCCAGGACAACTCATATTTGAGTTATATCAACTCGAAATTTCGCTCAGTGTAGTAATACCTTTTTTTACGTAATAAATATGAAAAAAGTATTATTTTCATTAAAAACTTAAATACACTGAGGCACTGAGGCACAAAAAGTTATGACCTAATAAATGTGCAAATAATCCTGCAAACAGCGCATTGTATATTAAAATTTCATAAAAAATCAATTTCTCGTCCTAAGAAAACCATAATTGCCAAATTTTGTAAAAAAAAGTTAGTTTCTCGCAAAGTTATTAGAGAAAAAGAAAAACAGAAATGAAGTTTTAAAACACCCTGTATCTCAGTTAATATCAACTTTGGGATATAGGTAAGTATAATTAAATCTTAATATTTTTACGTAAGGGTCTGTGGTTTTTCCATGTATCATTAATTAGCGGATACCCTGTATATATTCTAATTACAAAAACAACTCAACATAAAAATGTTTCTCTATTGTGCCACCAGAGGCCACTTTATCTAAACTTTTCTCTTTTATTTTGACAGATATTGGAAAAAATGACATGTCATTTTACAGGCAAAGCAATGCCTAGTAAAAAAGGTACTCTTTTATTCGAGTCGATAAACCATACGGTTTAGCTGAGCTGAAATTATTTGTTAGCAGTAAAATCAGTTTTTCAAATGGAAGCAAAAAAGAAGTATTGAGTTTTCAACTTTTTATTATATGACGTACTATCTAACATGTAGAATCACCTCTCTGGGTATCCTGATGCATTATACAAACACAATATAAACCCGTATTAATTTTACTGTTTTTTTTTCAGATTATTTTTCACACACACACAAAATTATATATCACGGAACGCGACGCGGTCATCTCCAGGCCATAAGCACGCACTAGGCCTATATCCGTGATTGTCTCTTGGGGTTTCAGATGTGTTAATGGCAGCAGCAAACTGGTATGTCCACGGAACTCGGGCATACCGGTGCCAGCTCCCCTCACAGAGGTTGGGCAGAGTGTGTGTGACGGATCTGAACTCCCGATGGTCGTTGTGAGAGCAGAACATTCAAGAATCTAGAAAGAAGGCGTTTAGATCCTGTGAGGTTTGGAGAGGACACGAAAACGGGCTTTCAAAATTTGCGGTGTGTTTAAATCTTTCATTAGATGTCGTTATTATAAAATTACGTTATAAATATCATTAACGGACTTTATGGATTAGGAACAGAGCAGCCTCATTGCTGGAGAAGGAGAATGTCCCCCTTAATAATTTGGTAAGTCTCTTATTGTATTATTTTATTTGATTTTCCAATTCATATAACTGGTGATGTCACCGGAATCGAAACTTTTATCGGTATCCGGTGAATCCGGCCTTCTTTTTAAATATCCGGTTCGCTCAATTTTTACAGGATCCGGCCGGAACTTAATTTTAAAAAATTTGTCGTTTTGAGCTCAACACAGCGACACAGTGAAAAGCTGTTTTATTTAACGAAGCTAAGATAAAAAGGAAACACAAACTCTAGAATAAGTGACATATTAATAAATAATACGTAATAAATTAATATTTGTAATTAATAATATTATTATTATTATGATGCAGACAAATTAATTTTTCCCCGTTGCATTTTTGAAACCATCGCCGACCAGAAAAGTCCATTCACTATAAACACTTGGAGCAAATAAGTATTTTTTTGTCTTATTTGATAAATATGGAAAATTTTCTCGTATTTTTTCCACTAGTGAAATAGATTTTGATATATTTTTAAAACATTTTGTTGTAAATACAGGATTCGGTTTCGATCCGGGATCCGACCAAAAATGTTGTTTTTCAAAAAGTCGATCTGATGGCCCACACATTATTAATAAGATTTTACATGTATAAAGTTGCCTATAATTCACAACTCACTAGTGTGTGATATGTTGAGAACTGAACTTTTTTTACTGGAAAACTTATTGTGGATTTTACTTAAAACTGCCACTTTTTTATTTGTAAAAATCGTTATTTCTTTTAGTACGGCAGAGGGAGCTTGGTAAAACTGGAATGTTATACATTCTGATTAGGTGCCTACATCTAAAAATAGCTCTAAATGTGTGTTACCATAATGGTAACAGTAATTCTTTATTTTTAAACAAATTTCTTTATAAAAAAAATTAATTACTTCACCAAAAAAACTTTAACATTGTAAAACAAGGAAAAAATATAAAATATATGTTTATGAAATGTGAAAAAATTATGGGACCGTAAAGAAATAAGTTCTTATAGTTCGTAAAAAAATTGGCAAAAAGGGAGCACTTATGGTAATATACAATTACAATATACGTTTCTGATACTTACAATTATTATACAAGTTAACTTCTAAAAATTGTAAAAATAAAAGTAGCAAAGGTAGCCGATTAGTATGTATTTTTGAAATCCAGACATTTTCCTAACCATTATTTTTATTTGTTCCAGGAACTTAATAAATCTAAAACAGAGTGCGGTATGGCGAGTGATGGTTCTGCTCTTCAAGGGTTTGCCTAAACATCGTCGCAGTTTAGAGCGTGGTAAAGTTAACCTTTGAAGACCCATGCATGTCTGATGCTGATGGGCAACCTGACCTGCCCAGGGCGATGTCCTTTTTGTTCGTCCCTTGGAAAGTGGAACTGGAAGAATGAAGATGATGACGTCGTGCAAATGGGATTAAATAAGGAGGTAACTATTTATTTTATTTTTTTAATTTCAAAGTACCCCAATTGTTTAAGAGTTTCAGGTAATAGTCATAAATCTAGTAGGATACCTCGATTATGAGCTACACTTTACTATTTAATTCCATCATTTGAATAACGTACACATTGCGGAGAACACAGTTCCTTTTAATCAAAATTTGAAGACTAAACGCTTTTTCCTTTGTTTTAGGATCATGGACAATGAAGAAGATTTATAAAATTCGGGACGCGAATTTTTCAGGGTAGCAGAAGACACAGAACCCCATCGCGCGGTAATATCAATCCGATCTTTCTTAGTCTAACGTACAGAAAAAATCTGATTGATGAATCAATACGGTCTTTCCAAGTCTAACGTACAGGAAGGATCTGACTGATCGTATTAAAATTTTCAAAATGTCAAATGTTTAAACAAAATGAACTTCTCAAGAGATAAAGATGAAATAACTTTTTAAGCAGTTATAAAAACTTCATAGAAATGTATATGTATTACTTATTTAAAGTAAATTCACCTGGTCAAATTAATTGATCCGTTGGTTTCTGTGTCTATTTAATTCCTTCCATAAGGACAGCGCTGCAAAAATTTTTTTTGATTTTTGGGTCTGTCTGAGGGATTTCAATTGACTGCGGCGATGGAAACTTAAATGGTAAATGTTCGGGACACAAGCTGGATTAGAGCAGCCTGCAAGAGCTTATTAAGGTAATATTTAGTTTAAAAATATATTTTCATTTTAAAAGTCATTTCAGTGTTTGTCATCACAGTTTTTGATTAATGTTTCGTTCTTTTCTGTATTTTTTACGAAAATAAGTCAATTCTGAACTTAGTTGTCAATATTTTAAATGTGCATTTATTTGGTTTTCTAACCCCTTCGTTTATAAACCAACAGATAAAATTTACAGGATCGAAACTATTAATTTTTTACCTCTATGCAATGCAGTTTGGAAACCAAAAATAAAATAGACTAGATTGAAAGCACAATTTTAATTGTAATCGATGCGGAGTACTAATCGTATATTTTCAGAATATTAGAGACATTCCAACTTTAAATACAAGAAAAAACAATGCTCGCAACGTCTCTTTAAGATTTGCGATCCGATACGAATAAAATTTTTTTTGAAAGTTGATGTCATATCAGTGCATCCGACCAACATTGGAAAAACGAAACACTTCTTGAATCACTTGTAGTCTTTATGTATGTTCGTTTGTCCATCGATTTGTCTATCTGTCGCAGCCTGCTTCCCATCGTTTCGTTTGACATATACAGGGTTTTTCTTAATAACATGCTAATTCTGAAGGAGGATCTATTTTCAGAAAAAAACTTCATATGAATATATGTCCTAAAGGTCTTAATTTTTGAGATACAGGGTGTTAAAGATTTTCAAATTTTTTGTTAAGGCTAATGACGTAAATACGCGACAACTAGACTAGGTAGACAACTGTTTATATTTACAAAACAAAATATTTTTACCTACGAGATCCTTTTTAATCTTTATTAATATCTAATTTCATAACAGAGAACAAATGAATAAATTTTATTTTTCTATACTGTACGTCAAATGATGAAAAATCAAGAGACAACATTTGCTCAGCAAGGAATTAGAATTTCAAAAATAGTTTTTATTTAAAAAAAAAGAATTCTTTTCTTCAAAAATACCGAGGGTAATTCCCACACGATGAAAATCTTTAACACCGTGTATCTCAAAAGTTATGACGTTTAGGACGCATGTTCATATGAAAGTTTTTTCTGAAAATGGACCCAAGAATAACCTCCGAAATATTAGCACGTTATTAAGAAACACCCTGTATAGAATTAAAATTACCGTTTCACTTGCTCGATAAGGTGAGACGGGACTGGGCTAGTAAAAACTAATTTTTACTAAAATGTTTAGTCTAAACTAGAATAAACTGAGAATGTTTGTTAATTCTTCGAACAAACCCAAGAATTGTTCTAGTTAAAAATTCATATCCCTTGGACTTTTATAATTATTATGCCAAATTGATAATAATTGTGTCATTTTTGTTGGGAATTGTTCACCGATAAATATGTATTTAACTTATAAATTAATAGGAGCAAAAATCGAAATTTCAAATCAAAAGCCTAGCTAATTGATTTAACTTTTATTGATGTATAATTAATAATTTTCTCTATTGTTGCAGGTTAGTGAGCATGGTTGGTGTTGGAAGCGTCCGTTTCGCATCATTGTCAAATAAGTTCGGCTTTACGTGATATTGTTGCAACTTGAAGTAAGTGTAAGTGAACAGTGACCTAAGTGGTTTACAGATCTTTCCTCACTCGAGCGTCTCGTTTTAAAATGTTACACGCGTAACGCGTGAGCTTGCATTGGTCCTTCTTACTGCAATGGGCACCGTTGTTAATAAGCAACCTTCACTTCTGTCATGATTGAAAGGTAAGATAGTTTTATTTCCTTTTCTGTTACTACAGGTAAAAGAATGCAGGGTTAGAGCAATAACAATATATAGCCCTCGCCGTTTTTTTTTATTCCCATTCATTAAATTTTAGACAAAGTTAAGATATTTATAACGAAAGTCTTTGCGGGTCTCAAAGTTTTTTTACAAGCAACGTTCAGTAAATCGGAATTTAAAAATAAATAATCTCAAAAACACCTGTTAATTTTGTTCCTTATATGATCTAATTAGAGGAATTATACAGGGTCCGCAAACGAAGCGTGGACGGAAGATTAAATCGTCATCGAAGAACTTATCAACAATACTAAAACAGCTTGAGATATTGGATTAAAAGCGGCATGTTTTAAAAATATTTTACATTATACAGGGTGGCCCAAAAAAGTGTGACAGCATAAAGTTATATTTTTTTAAATGGGATACCCAGTATTTTATTGCATATTTAGGTTCGCATTACTATCGTTTATAAGTGCCTTAAATTTTATTTAATTTGGTTTTGTAGTTTCGGAGAAATAAATTAAAAACTAAAAAAAAAAGTTTTGCAGTCCTGAATAAAAAAATCAAAAAAAACAATCCAGAACTATTTTTTTAACCTCGGCATTGAGTGAAATTTATGACGAGAGGTCTAGAGATACTATGAATGTAATTGCGTTTATTTATTTTATACAGGGTGTTCATAATAAGCTCTCAAAAACCCCACATTTTAAAACAATTTTTCTCAAGTTTTTTCAAATGCAACACCCTGTATATTATTTAGCTATTTGACGTAGAATTCATAGACAATTTTTTTTTGTAATACAAGCATATAAGTTATATCCAGCCGTTTTCGAAATAATTATAAATATCATAAATTATGTTGTTTAAATAGAGTTTCTATTGGGAAATTTTGTTATAGGCGACTAGACTAATAATTGTAAACTAAAGTAAATGTTCAAAATAGCTTCCTTTCACTCTTAGAGTTTACCATATTTTAGTTATTTCGATATAAATTTTAAAAGCCTACATTTTTGCTACTTTTATTTATTTAATTTTATTTTTTATTCTTAATCGAGTTGCCATGATTTTTTTTTGTTTAGATTGTCACTATGACAGCCAATTAAAATTATTTACATTTGTTCAGTCGTCGAATTTAAGTACTAAATTACACAAAATGTCGAATTTTTCAACTTTAGAAATGGTAAATATAATTTTTATACTGGGTGAATGTGCAAGTGGCTGTCATAGTGATAATATAAACAATAAAGAAATCATGGCAACTCGATTAAGAATAAAAAATTAAATTATATAAATAAAAGTACAAAAATGTAGGCTTTTAAAATTTATATCGAAATAACTAAAATACGGTAAACTCTAAGAGGAAAAGGAAGCTATTTTGAACATTTACTTTAGTTTACAATTATTAGTCTAGTCGCCTATAACAAAATTTCCCAATAAAAACTCTATTTAAACAACATAATTTATGATAATTATAATTATTTCGAAAACGGCTGGATATAACTTATATGCTTGTATTACAAAAAATAATTGTCTATGAATTCTACGTCAAATAGCTAAATATTATACAGGGTGTTCCATTTGAAAAACTTGAGAAAAATTATTTTAAAATGTGGGGTTTTTGAAAGCTTATTATGAACACCCTGTATAAAATAAATAAACGCAATTACATTCACAGTATCTCTAGACCTCTTGTCATAAATTTCACTCAATGCCGATGTTAAAAAAATAGTTCTGGATTGTTTTTTTGATTTTTTTATTCAGGACTGTAAAACTTTTTTTTTTAGTTTTTAATTTATTTCTCCGAAACTACAAAACCAAATTAAATAAAATTTCAGACACTTATAAACGATACTAATGCGAACCTAAATGTGCAATAAAATACTGGGTGTACCATTTAAAAAAATATAACTTTATGCTGTCACACTTTTTTGGGCCACCCTGTATAATGTAAAATATTTTTAAAACTTTGTGCTTTTAATCCAATATCTCAAGCTGTTTTAGTATTGGCGATAAGTTCTTCGATTAGGATTTAATCTTCCGTCCACGCTTCGTTTGCGGACCCTGTATATGTCCGCGCAAAAGATCATCGTCACAAAGATCTTGGTCTATTTTTGTATAGCATCGATTTTTTAATAATTTAGCGCCGGTTACATGACTAATTTTACTGTTCTGAATCAGATAACGCAAAATATTTGGAACTGAGTAATTTTAATCAGTCACTATAACCATTTTCCTATTATTTATAACAGCTCTGTCTTATATTGGCTTAAGGTTTTGGAATGTTCGTTATAGAATGTTAAAATACTAAGAAAATTAGTCATATTTTTAATCTTCCTAAGGTGTAAACGAAACTTGCACATCAAAATATATTTTTCCTTAATGGTATCTATGTTGCCAATATCCTAAAACAGTAAAAATAAATCTATGGCTGCTGTGGCTACCAGCAATACAAATATATTAAGTGTGACCGGTGTTACAATAATTAAATAATTCCATGGATACTAGGAGTTAAACTTAAAAAATCAAACTATTGGAACTTAAAATTCTTTAATGTGAAAATAATTAACAATTTAAACTTACTTTTATATCATCTTTTGTTTTAAAACCTATTTACTATTTGTTGTACAGCCTCTTTTTCTTCCTTCCTATTTCTTTTTAATTTTGCTTTTAACAGATTATTTTACGGTGCCTTCGTAGTTCCACAAAGATTCATAAATAAAAAAATATTGTTTATAGCTTCGGATAACAAAATTTGTATCGCTCGGTAAAATTTTCATGTGTGACCGATGTTACTGTGACCGGCGATACAAAAATGCACAAATTCGTGGAACAGCTAATACAAACTACTTCATAAACTTTTTTAGACTGAAATGATTATCTGTACTCAAGAGAATGACTTCGTGTAGTATTTTTCCCTTAATTAAGACTACTAGGTCTGAGTTAACCGTGACCGGCATTACAACGTAACAACATATGTCTGGTAAAAATAGGCAATGTTCTGGCTTATACCCAAATAAACATAATAAGAAACTTACCTAAACAGGAGCAAGCACCCAAATTCAAGCACATATCGTCATATTTGTAAAACTATTAGGCCGACCTCTAGTGGCGTTATTTATAAGCAATTTCTGGTTAATAATTGCGTTAGAGAAACTAAACTGTTACTCTTTAAACATTATTTTTTTAATACAAATTGTACTAGGAGTGTAAATTATTTATATATAAAAGTATCTTTAAAAGAGTAAAGTAAGAAATTATTAACTAGGGGACACGCGACTTGCGTTACATTTTTAAATTCAAATTAGAATACTGCAGCTATAATCTAAAAAAATCTTTTAAAATTGCTTTCTAATACAGGAAATAACATATATTTCGCAAACTATAATCGTTTCAACAGGCAAATGTTTATTTTAGTAAGTTATATGCTAATGACTGAAAGTTGCCTGTAGAAAATTTGTTTACCCTTATCTTAAAAATCGGGCTCTGTGCATTTATTCAAAAACACTGAAATATGGTGAATGAGCTTTCTTATTGCTCTTAAAGGCAGTACGTTATCAATTCTGGTAAGTCAGTGAAGTGAGTGAAACCGAAAGCTGCAACTGAAGAAATAAACCTAGTATTATGGAGGAAAATTTTCTGGTATGGTATCAATGTAAAATATTTGGTACTCTATTTAAATATAGATACCTAAATTAATTTAAGATAAATCAGCGGACTGCTAATACATTATCTTTTAGGCATACTATTTTTTGGCTAAAAATTCTTGATACTGGCCAACATGGAACTGATCAAATCTACATGGTCAATAAAAGCCAGAAAAAGAAACAAATGGAATTGAATTGATTTTGATGCATAAGATTCCTTAGCCTTTACTAATAAATAACCTCTTATTTTCAGGTTAATAATCAATTCTTTTTAGCGGTAAGCGGGTTTGTCCAACATTCTCGGATGTTGATGCATAAACCCGATTTTTGTTGTTTTCATAGTTTAATTAATGATTTTATTTTTAAGAGAGGTTTTGTCCAACATTCACAAATGTTGATGTATAAAACTACCCTTTTATATTTATTTTATACATTTTATTTTAGGTTATAATTAATAATTTTATTTTTAGCAAAGGTTTTGTCCGACATATTGATGTATAAAACCATCCTTCTTTATTTTAATTCTTCATATTCTTTAGGATTTAACAATATATTATAAGTGGTCAAACTTTAATGATCCTTACATATTCTTGGCAGCTGTTTGCATTTTAGGTTGTTGTTTTTAATGGATAAGCAGCTATCTGACTAACACTGACGATGGCCATGGAAGGCTGAAACAGTTGCCGAGGCCTTAGAGGATATGAGTACAAGGTACGCATATAAAATATATGCTTTAATAGGATTTTTTTGTAATTTGTCCATTTTTGAGTAGTTTATCTCTGTTATTAGTAAAGATAGAAGGATGCGGTTTTCGCAGCACTTTTTTTGTCAAACACAAGATGCCGTGATCAGAATTTTTCTAGGCCGCTTTGTTTTTGATATACGGGATGTTTTTGAGAATTGTGCATTTTGGGACACCCCCATATCTCGGTTACCCCGTAACGTATCAAAAAGAAATAAAATGTTATTTTTGTAGTTTTTTACGTACAATCCAGTGACGTACTCAGATTTTTTCTACATTCAATAGTTTTCAAGTAAAATAAACAAATTTGCTTTTTATATAATTTAGTTTGTAACAAGCTTCTCAAAAATATATAACACTTTATTTTTAGTATTAGTATTTGGCCCGAAATATACGTTTTTCAAAAATATAGGTACCATTTTTTATATTTATTATTAATATACAGTGCGGTTATTTAACGACCCCCCCCCCCCCAAATCAACAGTGGAACATGAGAAATGACATGTGTACCGGTTTGACAGTTTTTTGAGGAGTGGGGGGATTTGTTTGTTGGATTTAATTTAAAGTCCCCCCACCCCTAAAAAAACTCCATGCCAAACCGTACAGACATGAAACTTACTAAGTTATCAATAAACCGCATAAAAATAGCTTCAAAAATAACATAATAATCGAATTTACGCGATTTTTTGTAAAATCAACTCCTATTAACTTAGCCAAAATTGCAAATAAACTATCTTTAACGGTCTTGTTCGGAGACCGTGATTATAATTTATCTGCATATTATTTTGTGAATTAAATAAATTTTGCTGCCTTATTCTGTGGACGTAACTAAATTTAAAAATTGTTTTTTTATAAAGGACCTCGTAGAATCCTTATGGAAAAATGGGTCCCGGTCAAATTGGCCCAAACTTTCCTCACTGATACGATTCGGTGAGTAGGTAAAAAGTGGCTTAAATTTTTTGGTATAGGGTGTTGAATTTTTATTTTATAAATGGTTATTTTTTAATATCTCCGAAAGTACATTCAATTGTTCCACCAGTGGCGTTCCTGCAAGCATGTCCTCTGATATTTTTTACAAAACCGATGGTACGCCACTGACATTTTTCCATGTGGATATTTTTTCCGATTAGCCTGGTCAATTCTACATGAAAACGATCTCTTGAGTTTTTCTCGTCGGATGCGCCGTTCTTGATTAAAACCACTAAATTCATATTGAAACCCATTATTATTAACATTGATAAAATAATGAATGATAAATTTTGTTTTATAGAAATTGTTGGAGTGGGAAGAAGGCCTTTTAAGTGAAGGTGGCCATTTCCAACAATCTCTATAAAAGAAAATTTATCATTAATTATTTTATTAATGTTAATAATAATGCGTTTCAATATGAATTTAGTGGTCTTAATCAAGAACGGGAATCCATCGAGAAAAACTCAAGAGACCGTTTTTATGTATAATTGACTAGGCTAATCGGAAAAAATATCCACATGGAAAAATGTCAGTGGCGTACCATCTTTCTTGTAAAAAATATCAGAGGGCATGTTTGCAGGGACGCCACTGGTGGAACAATTGAATAGCTTTTCTAACTAAAATTTGTGGTTCTATATCCTATTAACTCATACCAAAATTGAAAATAATATCTAATGTACTTTCGGAGATATTAAAAAATAACTATTTAAAAAATAAAAATTCAATACCCTGTAGCAAAAAATTTAAGCCGTTGCGGACGTATGTTCATATGAACTTTTCTTTATAAAATTACCTAAGGAATCACGCCCTGAAATATTAGCATGTCATTAAGGAACGTCCTGAATAAAGTTAAGAAATTTTTATTTTTAGATTCAAACTGCAGCTATAAGGGGAGCTCTTGCATATTGGCCGATGTTAACTAATATAAAACTACAGATGACAATAGCAGTTAGTTCTTATTAAATTAGTTCATATGTTCAAGGCAGGTTGGAAGTCCTGACTCGTTTCATTTATTTTGCAACTCGCAGCAGAAATGAGATAATAGAATGAATCAAGAAACGAAATGTTTAGAATACATCAAAGATGACAAGAAATAGTATATATGAAAATAAAATTACCCACCTCAATTTTGCTACAGGGGGGTGTTTTGAAATTACAGACAAAAAACAACAGTTTCATTTACTCCTGTGTAATATAGCCTAATCGGAAAATGTAACTTTATAATATAATTGACGAGAAACACAATAAATTGATCTACAAACTGATAATAAAATCATGAAAATCGCATAAAAAATATAAAGTTATAAAATATCAAACTTTAAAAATAAATAATGGTCATAACATCAAACGTAGATTTTTATACTTCTAATAAATATTGATTAATTGAACGAATGCATCGAAATGATAGATATATTAAAGGTCAAATATTGCGAATATGATTGGTGCTATGTAAACAGAATGTTTAATGGTGCTTTGAAAAGCTCCTGGGATTCTAAATATAGCCGCCTTGGTAAAAGAATATAATACAGTTGATGAAATTAAAGTGAACGTCAAAAATATTATTATAGTGGTCGAAAGATATATAGGGTGGCCAATTATGCGACAAAGGCCAATATCTCCTGTACCATTTCAGATTGTCACCGTACTGACGTTTTATTTAAAATTACAACATTTTGTTTTTATTTTATGTGTCGTAGGTAACTAGAAAATGGACAGTGGTAAAATACATCCAGTTTTGCTAGAGTTCAAATAAAAAGTGAAAAATCGCAAGAATTAGTCAAAACGGACATAGGAAGACCTTAACAAAAATTAACAGGATTAGAATCCCTGCGAGAAACGGTAATCAAATGTAGGGTATTTCGTTTAAAAAACTTTCGGAAAATTAGGTTTAAAGTTCGTAATATCGACATGTTCATAGAAAACATCCTATACAAAAATTTTAATCTGTGTTATCTTAGAGCCTCCTCTTTCCGTTATAAAAATATTTTCTCCCAAATTATAAGAAAATTAAAATAAAGTATTACACATTTCACTGAACCATGTTTTCTCGCAAATTTAAGGAATTTCCCAATCTATATGGCAAAGTTACAAAAATGTATATAAATAAGTGCCGTGCTAGATATAGAATTTCACGGTGAATTTCCATTTAAAAAATATGAAATTTTCAACGCGACGCCTTTTTGGTGAACCCTGTATAGTCGAACACAATTTTAGAAGATGGACCTCTTAACATGAAAAAAATTGTCCGCTATATTTAATGGTACAAGAGATATCGGCTTTTGCCGCACTAATTGGTCACGCTGTATCTAATGCGTTTTATTATACAGGTATTATTAATATGTTATTAGGAGATCATATTTAAATGATGAAACAACAACATATTTTACGTAGTTACGTTTGGTTACCAAAATATTTAAAATAATAATTAACTAACAAGAAACCTTTGATTGATTATAACATCAATTATATTGGCAGAAAATATTTACTCACAGTCAAAGTAGTCCGTCCGGCTAGTAAATTAGAAATTAGCTAACCAAATCTGGTTAGTTAAGATTTATAAAAGTATTTTTTTAACCCGACGATAATCTAATCTAATGCTTACACAATCTAGTAATATGTGATTTGCATTTGCTTCTTATATATACACAATCGTGTAATGTATGATACACTTTTATGTTATGTCATCCACACTGGTTGACAGAAATTGATAAAGGTTGTTTTGAATATGACACATTGTAAATCTTATCATACATGGTAACCGAAAACTAGTGGTCACAAATGATAGAATATGCATATAGGGGAAGTCGAAACATTGTCAGTAAGTACTTCATATATAAACACTTTTCCTATATGACTTTCTTATGAATATACGGATTTCAAAGTTACAAGTTAAGTTAAATAGTGAATTTCTTTAGTTTCACTAACACTGAAACTTTGTAGATAATGATAACTAATGGTAATACAACGTTCGTTATTAAAATTGTAATTAGAATTGCTTTTATATACAAAAAACAATGTGTGTTCTTTAATAACTATTTT
Organism: Barypeithes pellucidus; assembly: GCA_963991005.1. NCBI lineage: Eukaryota > Metazoa > Arthropoda > Insecta > Coleoptera > Curculionidae > Barypeithes > Barypeithes pellucidus. Next base: position 29,020,111 of record OZ022562.1, read on the forward strand.
ATTGTGGATTTTGATCAAGTTAAGATGAGGATCCCAAACAATCCCAAATTATCAATCGAGCCATCTATGTTGCATCAATTTAATTAAAAAATATGTTTTTATAAGATAATTTTGAAATTTCGCTATAAGTCCAAAAATACTGAAGATAGGTATAGGAACACTTAATATCATTAGATAGAAAATTCGATCCTCCATTAGCAAACATATCAAATACAGGGTGTCCCATTTAAAAAAAAGAAGATTTTTGCAATAATTCATCTGCCTCAGAAATATTGTTATGGAGACGCCCTGTATAAAACTAATTAAATACTGTTCAAAATTATAAAATTGCGATAGTCTTGTGAAACTATTGTCAAATTTTCAGTTTTCTAGCTGTAATCGCTAAAAAGATACGATTTTCTTTTCAGGTCCCGATACGGCGTTAAAAAAATCCCAAAATTATTTATAATTCAAAAACTCTAAAGATGGGTATATGATATTATACAGAAAACTGTTCTAAATTTTTACCTAGAATCCAAAAAAAAATATAATATATAGGGTCACTCATTTAAAATTCCGAAGTTGCTACCACTTTCGGTATGATCAGGCAACACCGCACAATCAAAAATATTTTAAAAACGTAGAAACTCATCTCTTATAGTTCTCGAGATACTTCTAATAGGCCACTTTACTTGGGGCACCCTGTATACAGAATCTCCGTTTGGTGTGGCCAAAGTATAAAATTGCTCTGTTGTTATTTTAATTATACAAAAAATATCATTGATATCTATTCTCCGATTACAAATTAAAAGTCAAGGACTTGTCAAAAATACAGGGTCGCTTTTATGTATGGAAACGGTCGATTATTTGCTAAAGTAAGATAGCTAGCGAAGAATGTTAAATACAAAACCTTTGGGGTTTTTAGAAATCTATTATACTACATATAAACTAAGTATACAGGATCAGTCAAAAAGCCATGGAAGAACAAAGTTACTTTATTTTAAATGGAACCCCCCTGTATATTAGTCAATATTTCAATTATTTACAAGATTCTAAAAAAAATATATTAAGCACACCACATACCCAATCTTAACCGTTTTCGAGATAACGAGTTTCGAATTTCGTTTTCAAATAAATTATTAAATTCATTAATTCTACGTTACCTTAGAAAATATTTATCTTCATAACAATGTTGTTTTGTCATCTTGACAACAGATATGCCAAAAATGCTTACATTTACAATTTGTGAACAATTTTCGCGTAAATATGGCACGTTTAAGTGATACCGAGCGCATTGAAATTTTAATGATGATAGGGTACGGCGATAGGACACGGAGTTTTACCCAAGTGGTGAATATTTTTAATGAATTGCTTCCAGATCGGGAACCTATAACTAAATCAACCAAAACATTGCAGCGTTTTCATGAAACTGGAGGTGTGAAAGATCGACCGAAAAGTGGAAGATCGGTAAGCGTTACTAATGAAGAAAATTCTCTAAATCTGATGTCAGATGTGGTAGAAAATCCAACAAATTCGACGCAACAGCGGGCTTTAAATCATAAAATGAGTCGATATTCCATTCAAAAAATTACCAAAAGAGAAAAATTCAAACCATATAAAATTCATTTGTTACAAGAATTGAGTGAAGACGATTTTGATCGCAGAATTCAGTTTTGCGAAATCATTATGGATAAATTGAATCAAAATGTCAACTTTGTCAACCACATTTTATTTTCTGATGAATCGACGTTTTCTTTAAATGGGCACGTAAATGGACACAACTGTAGATATTGGTCAGACCAAAATCCACATTGGATGGAACAAGTTCATACCCAACGACCACAAAAAACCAATGTTTGGTGTGGCATTATTGGTGGAAACGTCATAGGACCCTATTTTATACATGGAAATTTGAACTCTGAACGATATTTATTACTTTTACAAGAGAATATTGTTCCATAGCTCAAACGATTATTCCCGAACCATAATAATCCCAATTTACCGGCTGAACAAATATGGTTTCAACAAGATGGGGCTCCACCACATTTTGGACGGATGGTGAGGGAATATCTAGAGGAAACTTTTCCTGGTAAATGGATTGGGCGCAGAGGTGCAATTGCATGGCCTGCTAGGTCTCCTGATATGACCCCTCTTGACTTTTCCTGTAAGGCCATATCAAAAATTTAGTGTACAAAAATAAGCCACAAAATATCGAAGATTTGCAACAAAGAATAATGCATGAAATTTACAGTATTGCTCCCAATATCCTTTTAGATTCGATTCGCTACAAAATTTTCACCGAATTCATTACTGCCAGGAGGTAAACGGTGGACACTTTGAGCACCTTATAAAATAGGATTTTAAATTGTTGTTTACTAAAACTTACTTTGTCTTTTTTATTATTGTTATTAGACTTATTTGAAAACGAAATTTGAAACTCGATATCTCGAAAACGGTTAAGATTGGGTATGTGGTGTGCTTAACATTTTTTTTAGAATCTTGTAAATAATTGAAATATTGAATAATATTCCATTTAAAATAAAGTAACTTTGTTCTTCCATGGCTTTTTGACTGATCCTGTATACTTAGTTTATGTGTAGTATAATAGATTTCTAAAAACCCTAAAAGTTTTGCATTTAACATTATTCGCTAGCTATCTTACTGTAGCAAATAATCGACCGTTTCCATACATAAAAGCGACCCTGTATAATATCGGTTAAGTCAAAAAGTGGGCTGTATTTTATTTCTACCGATAAAAAACCATATACTTCAAGTCACATTATGTCTTTCTTAAAATAGTAGGTGACATCTTATGCACCCATTATACCTTCAAATTCAAAACTGTTAAATTAATTGTTAAATACATCCAATAAAAGAGATAAACACACAACGGTTGAAGTTAAGCATTCACACTAATACAGAACCTTCTCACGACGAATTCACACTGCATAACACATGCTTGATACGATTGCATGATACAATGATACAAAATACATAATCAGTTACGCTTTAAATATTATTTTGCTCGCTTTTTAGATAATTAAATTATTTTTAGCCATTTCCTTTTACACTTGAGCGAATAATAAAAATGTCCGTTGCATCAGACTTCAAATTTCCAAGTTTATCTAAGCGCAAGGTGGATAAACTATTATAGTCCCGCTTCCACTTCGGTGCATCTCAAACGGCAGGCAGCTTTGTGACGATATCGGCCGGTCTCACTAATCCCCTGAACTTAAATTATTTCATAGATTTTAATCATTTAACCGATTCCTGTAGCCCTGCAGGCGATACGATACAAAGGCCGTGTTGGCTGTTCGTTTCGCTTCTCGATTATGATTGTTTTTTAAATATTTTTGCACCTGTAACTGAAAATAATCGAGAATATCACGGTATTTGTCAAATATCAATAACTTTGAAGTGAAAAGTAGGAATGTTTGCTTTGGCGCCTTTTAGCTCCATTATTTCCACAGTTCGCACTTTATTTACTTTTTGTATATTGATTCCGGCAGATCGCATAAATATTTTATTATATCGTTTTCATTCAGGAGTTTTATAACCCAGAATAACATTATTTCATTTTCATTTCATTATTTAATAACATATTATTTCATTACATTTATTAAAAAAACTAATTCTAATTAAATCTTTAAACGTAAATATCACATATTTAATATTTAGGGGAATAGCATTTTATTTCAGCTTCGAATAGATCGTTTTCGAAAACTTTGGGTATAAAGAGGCGATTAGCGTGCTTGCTAGTAGTAAACCAAAAATGCTAAAAAAGCAGAAAATTTATGAAATAAGCAAATTAAGGAAAAATTAATTTATAATACAATGAGAAAAAAAGTTAAAATAAGTTGTACTTATATTAATATTCTTATTAATTATTTATATGCTGCTATTTTTATTAATGCTTAAAAGAATGTACTAAAACTAAACGTTTCTCGAAATTAACCATGGTAAAATGATTCTACATCTACATTGGTTATTTATTGGTGCATATTTAAATTTCGGTATAATTACTGGATTAATTGTAAAATCAGAATCTAGCACACCACTAAAAATAGTAGTTATTTTTGAAATATTTGGAATCCTTTATCCTTTGAGTCTGAATCAATTTTAATTTCATTGGTTCATTAATAGATCCTGAAATACTATTTGCTGTAGATTCAAAATTTTTAATATTACACTAACGGAAGCTGCTGTTTTCTAAAAATTTAATACTCAGATTTAAATTTAAAATAACTCTTACTGAAAGCCAAATTATGTACAAGGTCGGGTATTTCTAAAATTTCCTAACTTTTTGAATGGATTTGCTTCCTATACCTTCCAATTGAAGCATCAAGCATCTAAATTCCCTAAATTTATCGACATAGTACATGGCAGCATTTAGCTAAAAGTTCCCCTGCTTAATATAGTTTCTCGATGTAGATGAAACTTTTATAAATATTTTAATGCTTAAAATCCGGTAGTAATTACAGGGGAAATAGAGGAATTTTGTAACTAGGAGTAATTAACTTATGCCCTTTTCTTATATATGTATTAACGTTCCTATCACTTCCCGCTATACCGGAAGTTGAGGCCAACACTTTCTTTCTTTCTATTAGGATAGTCCTTGCTGACCAGTTATGAAACAATAGTGGCGTAGCCACACAAGGCGAAGGACCCCCCCCCCCCCCCCCCCAAATCAAATCACAAAGTCTATAAATGCCCGTTTTAAAATAAAAAAATATTTTTAAATACTTTTATTATACTTAATATGAGAAAATGTGCATTTAAAAATATAGGCGTCCACGAAGGACTCCCCCCCCTGGGCCCTAAACCCTCGCTACGCCACTGGTTAATAATTAAGTCAATAGTGATGTTTTAACGCTAATATAACCTAATATTCTCTAATTTGTGTATATATAGGGTGTTTCACAAAAGTGGTCAATCTCTCGGAGATGCATATAGATCACGTCACAATAACGTCGTAAATTCATATGATTTTGTTCATGCGACCCCTACCTTTGAATCACCCTGTATATTTTAATTAAAATTAAATAAGTCTAATAATAAAAGTATAGTATAAGTTCATTCCAGGGACGGACTAGCTCGGGTATAAATAATCTTACATATTTGACAGGTGTCATGCTATTGGGGTTTTGATATTATTTTTGGATAGCCGATGTATTTTAACGCAAAAAAGATACTCTTCGTAGATTTTGGTAAGTTAAACAGTTTTCGAGAAGAAATATAACTATAATAATAACTATTACTAAAATAAAAGGGAAAGATATATAACGCTCAACCTTGGATTCTAATGCACTCCTGGGCACGACGAACTAAAGATGAATGTACCCTCCATAAAAAAAAACAAGAAAGAGAAAACATGAATTATTTTGCTAATATTTCCCTTGGACGCTTATTCTCGAACTTGTGATCCCGTTCTATCGGAAATTTTTAAGAGAACGAGAGTTCTGGATGGAATGGTCACTTCGAGGTTCAATAATAGGATGATGTGTTTTTAAGAGGAAGGAGTAATCACTTCTCTCGATATCATTGTTCTCCCAAGTCAAGAATCGACGTCCAGCACCTCAACTCTTGACTTAGAACGATTATATCGGGAAAGTGATTATTCCTCTCTCTCAGGAACGCAAAGAAGGAGAGAGACACTCTCTCGATATGATAAGTCAAGAAGAGACGTGCTGAAATGTTAAGGGATGTCAACAGATCATTTCAAGAACATGTAAATTTTTGCACAAATCAAAATGGTGAACATTTTGAAAAATTTTGAAATTGAAAATCCGTTTTCCCGTATGGCGCACATGTTACAGCTTATCCAAATGCTGCTAAATGTTCGCATTTCAAAAACGATTTCCTTAGACTTACCTAGACGTTGTTATACAAAAAACTGTCACGTTTCTCACCCTTTTTAGTCATTGGTTCACTCGTCAGCTTTTTCGAGAATAATTGAATTTTTGCTCCGCGGTCAGGTACTTATTGTTGTGTTCAGGACATCAAGGGGTTGTAAAAATGCAATAATAAAGAAATGTTGATCAATAAAAATTTGATTAATTTTCATAATAAGGGAGGCGTATATAAGCATACTCGAATATTTTTCTACCTTTGGCTTGAAAATGTAGGTAAAACAATTTTCCAGATCACTTGGATGAAACAAACCGTTGACGTGACAACCTTGAATACTATAAAGTTTTAAATTTAAGCAAGCTAAAGTTTTAGAAATCGTCTGATCTTTAGAAGTCTTGAGTTTTAATTTAAAATGAATATTTTCAAAATACAGTGAAACCTTCCTTAGGCGGACACTTACGGGACTGTCTAAATGTGTCCGCCTAATAGAAGTGTCCGCCCATGGGAAACTTGTTATTAGGTAATATGTAAATGCAAAATTATGACTATGTATATCTATGTACAAATAAGCATAACATAACCAAAATACACTAGTTTTAGTTAGTATGTAGTACTAAAAAATGTAATAACGTAGTTTGTCGTGTTTGCGTTTTATACTTGCAATCTAGAGAATGTAATTGCAAGTCTGATAACAATTCGATTGCTGTAGTATTCTTTGCATACTCTTATAATTCCTTTAACATACTTGTTGATACTTGGTGACATTTGTTTGATTACTGCATTTAACTTCTTCATCAGAGTCGTCAGATAGTGATATGGTTTCAGTTTGGACTACATAATCGGTAGGAATGGGGTCACTATCATCTTCTAATAGCACATTGCTATCCATGTTAATGAACTCACCCAAATCATTGTTATTAAATTACAAACTTCCACAGCACACAACAATATTCTCTTTCAGACTCAAAACACGACATTTTTGTGCCATTGTTTACGATTTTAACCTTACCAACTCACAAATAAACGGCTGACTGCAGTCGGGGAATCACACATACTTCCATTCGGCGAAGTCCTTTCGCTCTACCATGCTTACGCGATTGGTTGCCGGTCTGTCTTCAGAGAGTTTTTGCACCGTACTTATTCGTCTCCCAAATACAAAAAATGTTGTCCATTTAAAGGAGGGTTTTCGCACTTTTTGTATGAAAACAGCCTGTCCGCGTCCGCCCAAAGGAGAGTCTGCCGCCCAGGAGAGGTTGATTTTCATAGAATTTGATATATATAGTTCCGGACTATGAAAAAATGTCCCCTTAATAGAGAGCGTATTAGAGGTGTCCGTTATGAGAGGTTCCACTGTATCTTCATATTGTTAATATTGCGAAGAATTTTACTTTTCAGCGTATCTTCCTTAATTTTAACGCATCTGCGCTACCTCTATTACAAAACGTTGGTTATTCGACAATGATACAAGGATAATTGAAACGTTTTTTTTCTATCTAATTTCAAAACATCCTGTGGAATAATCAAATTGCAAAATTATTTCAAAATACCAGTTTTAATTTCGAGTCATCTCCCAAGTAACAATTGTAAGACAATTTTGATTTATTTATAATTTAAAAGTGCGTTCATACGTTCAATAAAAATATATTAGTTTTAAAGTTAAAATAAAATAAACTAAAAGTTCTTAAAGACCCCTTATTCTTATGCAAAGAATTTAATACAATCTTTAAATTAAAATTTAAAAAACTGTTTGCTCTTAATGCCCTATTGATCTTATTCTGATTTTATAATACTCGTGACATTGCCTATTTTAAAACTATCTTGCTTTTTTGAAGAATTAATTAGCAAGTTGGTTCTAAAACAATCAATTTTGGAATAAATAGTTGTATGAAGTACCCTTGATGTACTGATTAAAACCCATTAAGAAAACTAATTCATCTTAAGCCTATATGCTCAATAAAATTGCACATTAAATTCAAAAATATATATATTTTTTAAAGAGTACAGGTTTTAATTTAGTCAATTTGGTTGAAAGAAATGCCTGTTGAATTTTTTACGACTTTATTTAAACTAATTCAATTCTACTCCTATCGCATTCGGAGAAAACGCCATTTTCTCTATAAGCTAATTTACTACTACTAACTAGGTACTTTATGTGTGAAAAGTGTAGTTAAGATTTAATAAGCGCAAGACCACTTTAAATCAATAAGGACACGAGCTTGAACATATTAAAGTAACTTCGGTTTTAAAATGAAGCCTAAATAGACGTCTGCGAGAGTAGTTGCACTTACAGTGGTAAATACAACGCATTTTAAGTGCTGTTAGATTTAAAATGTTCTATAAACTTGCAATCAGGTTTGTTCGGATTTTTTCGAGATACAGAGACCAGTGCATGTGCATTACCTCACCTCCTCTTAAATAACGGTGCAATTTAATTAAAAAAATGCATCTAGATGTTTAGATGAAAAATTAAATTTGACGATATTTTTTAAATTATTAAAAAATCATTAAATTGTTAGCGATTGAGTTTTGTAGATGTTTCTTATCATATTTTATCAGAAAATTGCCATCCGTTGGTAAATTCTTTACGAGAATAGTTTGCATTTCAACATTATTTATGATCGCTTCATATTAATTTCTATTCTCAAAAATCAAGTTTTATCCCGGAAATACTCTTTTTCTCTGTCTTGTACTAAAAAGTCTGTTTGTATTCCACGTGCATTTTTTAGTACCAGACAGAGAAAGAGAGTATTTCCGAGATAAAACTTGATTTTCGCACGGTTCTGATTTTGTCTTTCTCATGGTTATTATTGGTGAAGGATGGGCCCGAGTAAAAAAAAAATTCGGACAAAAGATGTTTACTTTTGGTCGGAAAACACGATACGCCAATAAAAAAATATGGGGTTCCATTTGAAAATCTTAACTTATCCCACCCGCGCCCGGGGGTTGAGGGGGTGGGGGTGGTTTAAATTGAAAACTATTCGTCCTTCAAAACCAAACAACTTTTTTCCCATACATTTTCCGCTGCAACGCGATGCACCGGAGTTATTCCGGGGTACCGACCTTTTTTCAACACCCTATATATTATTTTTTATTATTATATTTTTATAAGAATAAAAACAAAACTTGTGTCACTGGGACATATACTCTTTACTTTATCTAGCATAATATCCAAGAAAGACCAGAGAGCAAAACACAATCAAAAAAATTGCTATTTCCTTTCGTTGCTAATTTTAAAAAATGTGAATACTTGTGTCAACTAAATCATAGTTTTTTTTTGGTATTTTTCAAAAAGTTTTTTTTAGTCAGTTCCTATCCGTTTTTGTTATACTTTACGAACTTCTTAAAGAGACAGACATGGTAAACCCATATGAAGAATATATCTTGGAGCCAGTTCTAAGAGGCTATACCTATTTCAAAGGCCTACAACAACAATTTTTTCTGGTTAAATAATGTAGCTGTAGCACATGTGCGGTAAAGTCGTTTGGAGGTCATACGTATTTTATGCAGCAAATTTTCAACTTTTCAATAGTAAAATTACTTTGCCTGACAAGGTTTTAAAGGGAAATTGTACATACACGAAGATAGAAGGGCAACTTAAAAAAAACTGGCTTAAGTATTATTTTTCTGATTCCTGCTCTTAAGACTAGATTTATGCCACGCCCTTGGCAGTGATCCCATATAAATTGATATTATATTATACTTTCCCGCAACTTGGGCAGAGCAATACCAATTATCACATCCTTAAAAATATTTAGTTAGCGACCATCCCACTATAAACGAACTTATCTTTCCCAAAAAGCGCTCGGATTATAACTTTTTTATTTTCCTCGCAAGCGAGGGCTCTAATTTAAGATTATTTTTAGTATATTATTTACAGCAACATAGAGATTTTCCTAAGACTACCTACGAGAATTAGAAGAAAGGCAAGGCTAACCCAGAAAGTGCCTTATATCAAACGATTGTTGAAACAAATTTCACAGCACGAATCTTGAAATAGTTATTATCCTAACAAGTGCGGAAAGAGACACGTTTCCGCGTGAGATAAAATGAAAAAAAATTCTGCAAACGTTGGAAATACGTATCGACTAACTACATCGAAAATTAAAAAATTAAAATATACAGTGTGTCCCTGGATGGGCGTACCTATACCACAAAAGGACTTAATTTTTAGTCTCTCGACATAAAGTCATTCGTTAAAAAAAATATTTGCTTGTATACAGGGAGGTCAAACTCTTAAAAAATATTCATTTTACCGAAGAGAACTACTTTAATTTTTTGTTTTTATGAAAAATGCAATTACAAAACTGCTCGTCGGAATTACGTTCTCTGTCATAATTCAAGATTTTTTTTGAGAAAGAACTGGCAAGAAGTTTACCCCATTATTAAAAATAAAATGTGAAAAAAATGTCAGTACATTTATACAATGAGCAAAATTTGATGTTGAGGAGTAACTTTTAACCCCCCAACTTTTACTAATTACCTTTCATAACATCTTTACACATAAGGGTACGTCGTTCTTAGCTTTTGTCATATTTTTCTAAATTCTGAACACTCGGTATATACATTTGAGAAAATAAATGCCTTTGGATCGTTTGATTACAAGCAGGAGTTTTTATGAAGAATTACTTTTTCTCATAAACTCAGAAATAAAAAAAATTCCCTCTTCTGGATTTGATCCGTGGACACACTGTATAATATCTTCTTTCTTTTCAGAGTCAAAGTTATTGCCAGAAGAATAATTTTTAACACTTTAGTTGTTATTTTAAATAGAATGTCCTATGTACAGGGTGATTCACGACTAGCTTGCATTAGAACTTTATGGAGAACTAATGACCATATGTTTCTGAAACTTTGGGAATTCAGGTTTATCGATACGCTCTTTTTAACTAAAATATTCATATGTTCTTGTCATTTCCGGTTATACCGGAAGTAGCTGTCGACTTCCGTTTTTTAACCATTAAATTCTAAGCAAATTTTATAGAACATCTTTTTGTCTCACTTTTCCAGGTTTTCAGATATCTGGACTTTTTGTAACTATTTGGCAAATGCATAATGATGAAATAATCCATATAAAGTTTTTACCTTAGCTCTTTGACTAAAAACATGTTCTTATCGAATAGCTAGAAGATCATTAAGTTTGAAAAATATTTCAAACTTGGCAGAAAATGTACAGGATGGTCGCTATTCAAGTTTGATTGTGAAATAATTCAACCATTAAAAAATTTCTTATTTTAAACACATCAAATTTATTCCGTTATTTCAAGCAATTATCAATTTTCCTCCTTATACAGTAACTATGTACAGGGTGGCCAACTAAGCGAGGTAAGCGGCTATATCTCGGAAACCGTTCATCGTACAGCTTTCGGAAAAAAATATTTATAGGAAAAGTTGGCAAGAGAAATTGCTGGAAATTATTTGCAAGTTTGTAGGCCGGCCGCTAGAGGGCGTAACACGAATAGTAATTTGTTGCCAGTCGATTTCTCTACAATTGGCATAGGTAAGGTATATTGATAATACTTATAAATAAATCTCACTTGTATCGTGAACAACTTTGCTTAACAACTTTTTTCTCTAGCCCTGCAACTAAAGTGGTGGGGGTAACGCAAACATCGATTTGCAAAAAATGCAATATCTCAGGAATGCCTTATCTGAAAATATTCAAATTGGTGTTATTTAAAAGAGCTCTTCTTGCTTTATTAACTACACTGCAAGCGATGTCTATGTCATTTTTACTGTAGTCGCTAGATGGCGCTTTCAACAGATTTAACATATTTATCGTTTTTCTCGAAAAACTTAAATGCAATGGTAAATATGTTATTACACCAGTACAGAGAGGAATAAAGGCCAGAGCAAACGGTGAAAACCGCAAGTTCCTATCTTTCTTCTAACCGGAGATATCAATGAAAAATTAATTTATATCCTACTAAATCTCCTGCCCCGGTACTTACATAATATGTTGCAAAAAATAAGAAGGCTTTGGAAACAAAATACATATTATATATAATAGGAGTATTGGGAAGAAATTACAAATTATTCATTTTGAGATCCGTTTCCATTTAATTTTTGAATTTTAAAAATTCCGTTTACTAATGAAGAAGCAGTTGATATCGAGTGCTTTCAAAATGCAGCAATCGCTGAAAGGAGTTATGCATTGCGATATCCAAATCGCCATCATTATGGCAGAAGAGTTTTTCCGCGCTTGGTACAAGGTACCACTGGAAGCTTTCGTTCACTGACATTTCGGAGACGTCGTACTGGCAGAACTGAAGGAAATGTTATCAATGTTTTAGCATATATAGAGTTTAATTCCCATGTTTGTACTAGGACACTGTTTTCCGATTTGGGAATATCACGAACTACCATTCAAAATATTTTAAATGACAACCCTCAATTTTTGTCCCAAATTCTTTGGACAGACGAGGCTACTTTTAATAGCGACGGAAGGGTAAATTTGCATAACACGCATTATTGGGCTACAGAAAACCGTCACTGGATGCGAGAAGTTCAGCACCAAGGACGTTGGAGTGTCACGTATGGTGTGGCATAATAGGGGGTACAATTATTGGACCCTATTTCTTTGACCAATCACTAAATGGGAACCTGTTTTTGGAGTTCCTTAGGAATGAATTATGTGTTTTATTAGAAGATGTGCCTCTTGAAACCGGACAAAATATGTTCCTGCAGCTCGATGGCTGTCCAGCACATTTTTCAATTAATATGCGAGAATACCTGAATGAGACATATCCAGACCGATGGATAGGAAGAGGAAGCCTTTTTCCATGGCCAGCCAGGTCACCTGACTTGACCTGTTTGGACTTTTATTTGTGGGGACGATTAAAAGATATTGTATTCTAAGCTAGGTCTACGACCAGGAAAGATATGAAGAACAAAATCCAAAATGCAATTCTTCGCCTGCTAATAGCGGAAGTGGAAGCTGCTGTTCTTTCTACTATAGGAAAGGATCAGACAATGTGTGGGCCAGAATGGCAGACAGTTTTAGCATTTAAGGAATCACTAGAATACGTTTTTTTTGGTTTATGAAATGAACGTTTCTTCCCAATACTCCTATTATATATAATATGTATTTTGTTTCCAAAGCCTTCTTATTTTTTGCAACATATGTAAGTACCGGGGCGGGAGATTTAGTAGGATATAAATTAATTTTTCATTGATATCTCCGGTTAGAAAAAAGATAGGAACTTGCGGTTTTCACCGTTTGCTCTGGCCTTTATTCCTCTCTGTACTGGTGTAATAACATATTTACTATTGCATTTAAGTTTTTCGAGAAAAACGATAAATATGTTAAATCTGTTGAAAGCGCCATCTAGCGACTACAGTAAAAATGACATAGACATCGCTTGCAGTGTAGCTAATAAAGCAAGAAGAGCTCTTTTAAATAACACCAATTTGAATATTTTCAGATAAGGCATTCCTGAGATATTGCATTTTTTGCAAATCGATGTTTGCGTTACCCCCACCACTTTAGTTGCAGGGCTAGAGAAAAAAGTTGTTAAGCAAAGTTGTTCACGATACAAGTGAGATTTATTTATAAGTATTATCAATATACCTTACCTATGCCAATTGTAGAGAAATCGACTGGCAACAAATTACTATTCGTGTTACGCCCCCTAGCGGCCGGCCTACAAACTTGCAAATAATTTCCAGCAATTTCTCTTTGCAACTTTTCCTATAAATATTTTTTTCCGAAAGCTGTACGGTGAACGGTTTCCGAGATATAGCCGCTTACCTCGCTTAGTTGGCCACCCTGTACAATTGTTTTCATAGCTTGAAAAAAATAGTATTTTCGTAATAAATTTGATTTTTTGAGGAAACGCTTCGATATAGGTCTAGAACAGTAAATAATATTTATAAAGAACAACTAGTTTGTCATCAAATTAAATAAAAATATACAGGGTGTATTTAAAATTCGAAAGTTTTTAATGGTTGAATTATTTCACAATGAACCTTGAATTGTGACCACCCCCTGTACATTTTCGGTCAAGTTTACCCAAGTATTTTTGAGATTTGATGATCTTCTAGCTATTCGGTAAGAAATTTTTTTTAGTCCAGAGCTAAGGTAAAAAAATGTGGATTATTTCATCACCATGAATTTGCCATATAATTACAAAAAGCCCAGGCACTGGCAAAGGTAGACAAAAAGGTATTTTATAAAACTTCCTTAGAATTTAATGGTTAATCGAAAAATATAATAAAAATTACCATGTTGTATTTAAAAATCGGAAATGAAAAGAACATGTGAATATTTTAGTTAAAGAGAGCGGTATAGATAAACCCAAATCCCAAAGTTTCAGAAACATATGTTCAGTAGTTCTCCATAAAGTTCTAATGCAAGCTCTTCGTGAATCACCCTGTATAATGGCATTGTTCGATTCTATGTAAAAATAAAAGCAACTTTTGTTAACAATTTCATATATCCATCTCCAATGGCTTCTGAGACAAAATTCATTAGGGGAATTAAAAAAAAAAACATATCAAAGATAATTTATAGATTTGAGAAAATTTAGATACGGTTCTTTTTATTTTTTAAAATTACTAAACAAATTTTTCTACAGCGTATTTTTTTAAACTTATAGACATTTGACTTACGAGTATTTATTATGCTATACCAGAAAGTTATGATTCTTAAAATACCCTATACACGGTGTTGAAAAAAGGTCGGTACCCTGGAATAACTCCGGTGCATCGCATTGCAGCGGAAAATGTCTGGGGAAAAAGTTGTTTGGTTTTGAAGGAGAAATAGTTTGCAATTTGCAATTCCCCAGACATTTTCCACTAAAATGCGATGCACCGGAGTTATTCCGGGGTACCAACCTTTTTTCAACACCGTATATAATAAAGTCTAGAATTTTTATGAATTAAAAAGACCCATGTCTCTCAAACTTCTCAAATTTTTAAATCGTAAAAGTTGTGACCAAAAGTTACTTCGATTTTTACATAGTATTGAAAAATGCCAGTATACTCTAGGAAGGGCATTTTATTTGAAATAACAATGTCCGGTAGAACCGGAAGTGATAGATCCGTTAAAAAATCTTCATTAAAAACATCGGCATATTTTATAGCAGGTACCAATATTTCAGAGAAATATATTTTTTAGTACCCGAGATCTCTTAATAGGCCGTGAATGACCCAGTATAAAGTTAAGTATGGAAGTTGTCCAAAATTTTACATAGCTATCTTTTGAAAGAAGAAAACATAAAATGAGCTAAAATAAAAAAATACACGAAGTTTCATTACTCCCTACATTTAAATATTGAACAGCCCAACTTTAATGACGTTGAAATTTTACGTTTAGAAAGCAAACCTCTAAAACATTTATTATAATTAGTTTGTTACCACCCGTAATAAAATTGTAAATTTATGTTTAATATTTTTTATCATCCGAAGAAGACACGGTTGTGTGCTGAAATAATTGTGTTGGTACAATAATAAAAATGTGTAGTATTCATTCATCGAAAAAGTTTGTGTATACTTCTCAATTTGAAATATCCATCAATCGTTTTACTTTTTACTTTTCAAAATAAAATTATAAATCTTTCAATATAATAATTGTACATTTTTGTCAATATCTTAAAACTTATTTTTGTTTAAATATAAATTATTTCTCCTACCTTTAAATTGGCGGCGGTCTGTCCGGTGGCATACTCTTCTCCTGCTAGCTGGTGATGCACTCAGTTCGACGCAGTGTCGGCCACTGTTCAACTGTTTCAGGAAAGCAGGAGATTCGCTCCTGAAGGACTCTTCGATAGGACCACTAGTTATTAGGAAAAGCGAAATGCTGCGCCGATTTTGCGTGTTATATGACGACAGGTGTAAAATTATTGGTTTGGGTTTTGGGACTTTTTTGGGGTTCGGTGGAAAGTAGGCGTCTGTCTTCAGGATCAGTGGTGAGCGATATTTCACGAACTGTGATTTAATCACTGATATCAACAAATCACAGGTAGTCACAGTTCATTAGCAGCAATAAAAAGCGTGATGTGATCACAGTTTAAACAAGTCACCTTTGCGTACGTATTTCACTTTTACTAATAATTAAACCTATCTTTTTGTTTAAAATGTATTTTTATGTTGTTGAATAGTTGTAACACCATAAGAAATACATTTATTACATTTGCCATTATTAATTAATTAATAAAAGCCATTTTCGTGATATGGTATTTGGTGCCTTATTGGTAAAGAGTAAGCAATAAAAGTTATTTTAGAATATGATCATAAGAATAACATGGAGGGTACTGGACTTCGTGCCTTATTGCTTTTTGGTGGATTTTCTCATATCACATCTCATATAGATCTATTATTTAAAATGTGATTCCGTGAAGTTGTTAGATCGTTACTTGGTACTTGACTGTGACTTCTGAATCTTGAACTTGAAACCGTGAAATGAAAACGAGTAGTAATATAGACTAGCGAGCTCTGGGCATATTTTAAAGAAACAGGCTAAGTAATAAGAAAACTCAAATGATTAATGATTCTATTCTTAAATGATAATATACACGCATATACGCACAAAATGATTAAGAAACCATGCGTATTTGCATGAACAAATAGTTTGTTGTAAAGTATACAGTGTTTAGTCCAGCATATGTTTTTTAAAAGGTATAATTCTACTTTAATCTATGTAGAAACAACGTTTTCTTTTATTTGTTATCAATGTTGTGTAATATTTTTTATAGATTTTAGTTTTCTTTTGTAACAGTAAATAATTTAAATCCATCGACCATCACCCACTAATTAATTGACGATTTTTTCGTAATATTCTCTTACATATAGTTTATATCTCGCCTAGCAGTGATAAAAATTTATAAACCTTGATCACGCCACGCTCTAATTTCACTGATATCAAAAAATAACACTGACGTTACACAACGTGATTGAAAAATCACGATATCGCTCTTCACTACGTAGGATAATTTAAAAACTGCTTAATCGATTCTATCCTAATTTGGCGTAGTAATTTTCCGAATTCGGGAAAAATATGAAGAAAATTGATAGGTACTTGATTCTTCGTCTGCAATAACAAAATAGGTAGTAAATAATTGTTAATGGGTTACTTTCATACAAAAAAAGTAAAGTAATAATAGTGTATAGTAGTAAAAAGGTAAGAATTATCAGTCTTAGTTTTTCAAAAAATTGGTTCATCAGTTCAGTATCATAATTTCTTCTGCTTATTATACCGAGTGATGTATCGTTGACTTGAACATAGGAAATCCTATGTAATTCTTGAGGTGGCTAAATATTGGTTACTCTGTATATTTTCTAAAAAAACTACAAACTGAGTCAATCCTAAGCTATTCTACTAAATGTGATGGCAAAACCACGAAACTCTCAGTTCAGTTAATACAGCAATCACCAGCAAATAATTTCTATGACGCTATTGCCAACAATGGACGTAAAGCTGACCATAACGAATAATGAAAATATTCATTCTTTTTTGTCAATGTCAAAATTTAAATTGATGGTGATTGCTGTATTACCTGAACTATGAGAGTTTCGTGATTATGCCATAAGGTTTAATTGAATAGCTTAGAATTGGCTCACCAAAATGTATTCAAACTCGGATTTCCCACGTCGGCCTCTTCAAGAAGTTAGAATGCAATTTTTCTATAAAATGTACTGGGGGAGTCAATATTCAGTCACCTCAAAAACTACATGGGATTTCCTACGTTCGGCTGAACGATGCATCACCCGGTATAAATACGACTCACATTGAGTAGGTATGTGTTTGTTGTACAGTACAAGTTACTGTTTAGAATATATTTTAGATTTAAAATAAATTCAATTTTTTGTTGTTCCATACTTTAATACCTATCGGTTATTATTTTTCTAGTATTTGTAATGAAATGTCTTTTTTGTCGATGTCAAAATTTAAATTGATGGTGATTGCTGTATTACCTGAACTATGAGAGTTTCGTGATTATGCCATAAGGTTTAATTGAATAGCTTAGAATTGGCTCACCAAAATGTATTCAAACTCGGATTTCCCACGTCGGCCTCTTCAAGAAGTTAGAATGCAATTTTTCTATAAAATGTACTGGGGGAGTCAATATTCAGTCACCTCAAAAACTACATGGGATTTCCTACGTTCGATGCATCACCCGGTATAAATACGACTCACATTGAGTATGTGTTTGTTGTACAGTACAAGTTACTGTTTAGAATATATTTTAGATTTAAAATAAATTCAATTTTTTGTTGTTCCATACTTTAATACCTATCGGTTATTATTTTTCTAGTATTTGTAATGAAATGTTACAACTATTGATAGGAATTTTGGGTATAAAGGGTGTTTCAAAGCTTTTCGATTATAGTCTTCACTTGATTGAATTAGCTGCGTATTATCTCTTTTGGCAACAATTAATTTTTGATTGATTTAATATTAAATATCTTAGTAACTATAACTTCTGTTAGATAATATTATTTCGCTTCTCGATTTCTTCTTGCTCTTTCATTGCAAAGTTATAAAACAGTTTAATTCAGAAATGTTTAATTTTATAAAAAAATCTAAATTTTTCGAACCGTATTTATTAAATAGTATTAAATTTAAAACCTTACTAAATAGACATTTGTGCGTTTAAAATGACAACTGTAAAAATAAGGGCCGATATTTGAATGTCACCTTAAGTTAGACCTTAACGTTAAGTTAAACCTTAAAAAAATGTGTTTTAAATTAATTTGAAGGTCAATTGACGCGTTAAGTGGAAGATTATCGCGTCCTTACAGATATATTCCTTTAGATGAGAGTTAAAGAGAACATTAATATACTGTCGAACTCGTGTTAAGGATGACTTACGTCATACTGTACCTTAAGGTGACTTTGAAATATCGGATCTAAAGGACGATATTTGAATGTTTTGGCAACAACATCATGGTAAAAATATTGATTGGAAGGATGAATTAACTAAAAAAATATTAAATTAAAATTATATTGCAAAATCATTTGCAAACTTTCCATCCATAATGTCTCGCTTCCAGTAAATTATATCAAAAATTGGAAAGGCACGCAAATTTTATTGTGAAGTTTAAGAATTTTCAGTCATCGTGGTTTAACATGCTGAGAGGGGTAGATATTAAATGGGAAGGGGATCAAATTGACCCACTTCTGCAATAAGGAACCGACTGACACAACCAAAAAAGGGAGAAAAACGGTATTAAAAGAACTACTATCTTTAAAAAAAATTGGTAGTGAATATAATAAGCTGTAAGTTGGTTCTTAACTGGCATTTATTATCAAAAATATTAGAATGAGTTCTTCATCTAAAAAAAATATTTTTTTCGTATATTCTTAAAGAAAAATCACTTCGTTCTTCTTTGAAAAATGCAATTTATTGAAAAAGAAAAACGCATAACGGAAACACAATGAAAAACACGATATAAAAACACAACAAATATGTTATTAGTCTTCTATTAAATTTAGTCTTCAAAATCAATCAATCAATATCTCAGTATCTTCCTGTTGGGTTTCATCGCCCATACGGTTAGTATAAAAACGTTGATCCGCAGCGGGAATCAGGTCCATGTAAGATTTTATATCGTTGAGTTTAGGTGTTGGTATTGCTTTACTTTGAGGCACTCTTCTAAACTATTACATAATACTACGCCTAAAGTTGGTATCCTTCCCTTTCCTTTTTTAATGTTTATCCAGTTTATGTCGCTCTCATAATCTATTTCTATAAAAATGCTGTAAGGTTTATGTTTGATTATTTTAATTTTTTATATAGGTAACCAGTTAATCTTTTCATCTAAACCGTCTTTTTTCTATTTGTAATTTTTTTTAATACTCTGAAATAAACAAAGTAGACTAAATACCTAAAAACAACATTTAAAATTAGTCTTACCGATGAGGCATTATTGCCTGGGTTTGCACATTATTTAATAAATCAATATTTAACAAATTAACTTTATTGTTAACACCTTGACAGGTCTAAAATTTAGAAAATAGGTTAACCTTAATTTTTTTTAACTGAATAAAAGTCACAAATGTTAAAAACTTTTTGAAAACTGACACAACACGTTATGTAAGAAGAAACCGACTGCTTGTTGGTTCCATCTTGCATAACGCGCACTGCCTAGTACTTTATTGCGAAACTTGAATACTCTAATTTTCAATTAGGTCATATTCCTTATAAATGGCGTCCATAGGTATTTTAAGACGGATCTTAATTGTAAATAGATAAAACACCTTTTTGTGATTCTAAAGAACCAGCTAACTAATTTTAGCAAAACTTGTTAGTTGGTTCCTTATTGCAAAAGGGGGTCCTAAATAGCACATCATTTTAAAGGTCATTTAAATCTCTTTCCAATAATACCATAATTTATAATTTTTTTAGTAGAAGTTGCCAAGAAATCGCGTTCCAAAAATGGACGTAATTAGACCTTACCTGATGATTGCCTCCGTATGTTAATCTTGGCACAATTCATTTTAAAATGCGGGTATAAATCTATTTTAATGGTTTACTATGTTTGATGTAACAGTAATATTTCGTGTATTAAATTTATTGAAATTGCTTGGTTTGTTGTTACTGAGTATACATACTCTTTAACCTTGTCACGCACAAACACGAAATGACAATTACATTTTTCCAGCATGTAATATTCATAAAATTCAAAATATAAAACACCAGGGATTGTTTTTCCTGTAATATTTAGCAGTTTAGTCTAGAGTTCTTATTAAAGAAAAGCAGTTGAATATGATTTAAAAAAAAATTATATTCTTTAATTTTTTTTTAAATGTACAATCGCCGCTGGCTAGCCAGCCCCCAGTCAAAACAAAACCCATGCCGCGATGTATCCACTAAGGGATTTGGCATACTTTTTTGTATGCGCCTTCTCGTTGTCTTTAACAAATACGTATGTCGTGTCAGCCTTCTGAGCGTCAAACTACAATGTCGCCAATCGGCACATTTCGGGTGGCGCGCGGCGTCGAGTGAAAATCGGGTATAAAGTGAAGGGCAACGATTTTCGATTTTTCGCTTGAATTTATTACTAGAGTAGTATTGCCTGTCGAGCGAAAAACTGCTCGAATATACGAACAGTTTTTGCCTCGAGAGATCACACTACCAAGCAGCACATTTCGGTCGGAAAGGTAATAAGTAACGAGCGACGATTTTCGCTTGAAGTTATAAATCTAGCAGTTTTTTAATAATCGAGCGATGTCGGCAGTGGCGGTTCTTCCACAGAAGCACATGCGCACGTGCACCCCCAAAAGAAAACGAATTAAAAATATTAATTTATATTCATTAAATATTATTTATCGTATAAAGTCCGACCCTCCCTAATATTTTATCGTACCGTCAAACTAGAAAAGTCCGACGCTCCCTAATATTCTATCATCCCGTCAAACCAAACTGTATAGATCCGGCAACCATGCCTCGGTCGAGGTAAATGACGATTATGACGAGACTTGCTCGCCTGTGCGATTAAGTAGTGCAGTTTCTCTGTAGTAAACGGTGGCGTGCATCTAGTTAGAAATTCGAGCGTGTATGTTTTAATATTTTAATATTATATATTTATTAAGTTAAAATGAATAGTTGACGGTGGACTATTTAAGAAATAACTTTAGCTCTTTGAGTTTGGAGCAAAAAACTGAAGTAAAGAATGCGGGAACACCTAAACCCGAAATTAATTTAACGCAGACCACAAAGGGTAAATCTAGGGACTTTATTAGAAAGTTTAAAAATGAAATATATGAAAAAAAAATTATAGAGGGTATTCCATACTTAATGAGGCTGCTATTGATCAATTTTCTACAATTAAGAACCGAAGAATGGACTTTACGTAGGGTCAATAAATGTGTGTATTTCGATAAATGATACTCGATATGATTTTAAACCATTTTATCTAAGGATTTAAACTAAAAAACACTGAACATATGAAGAATGCCAACGTGTCAGTCTCGTGGCTCGATTCGTTCTCGTCATAAAACAGTTAACTATTGTTCTCGTCTTGGTTGCGCCTAATGACGTAGCCGTAGATGGCGTAGTAGTATTGGACATCATTCGGTTTTCTTGATAACTCGTAGATGGCGGTAGTAGTATTGGACATCATTCGGTTTTCTTGATAGCTCGTAGATGGCTTTAGTAGTATTAGTAGTGGACTGTATAAATATTATTACGAGGGTTGCATGCGACGACGTTAAGCTCCGACAGCTATACACACTAAGAAAACCTTTCTTATTTTCCAAAAGTTGTATTTTCTTGTGTAAAATTAAAAAATACATAAAAATATGTTTTACCTAACGCATTTTCTTATTACTTTTTTTCTTTCTACATTTAAAACGCCTAGAAAGTTATTGTTTGGTCGTTATACAAACATAAAATTTTAAAAATAATTTCACCATACTTGTGAACCCCTTCTATCATAGGTCACGACCGCCACTGACAGGGGCTCTAAAATAACAAAAGTAAAGTGCTTTAAAATATGAAAGTCTGACACTAAATTTTGGACACCCTGTACAATCCGAATCAAGCAAAATTTGTTAACGAGACTGTTAGAACTTATTTAATATTGTATAATTATTAACGTGACACCGTTTTCTATTTTTCATTCGTTTTTAAAAAAGTGGTGGCTTGAATTTTTTTTTTCTTGTCGCCCAGAAAAACTTAGTTAAATTTACTAAAAACTAAAATAACTAAAATTATCTGACTTTTTTATTATCGTTTATGAATTGCCTAGCACGTGATACTAACAATTATCATTTACTAAAATCTTTTGTAAACTGTGAAAAATAATTTTGCCTGCACATTGTTCCTTAACGGTCACCCATCCAAGTGATAAAATGTACCATACATTCTAAAATATTTAACTACTGGAGTTGGTAAATTATTTTCCCTTACATTGGTTGTAAAATTTGAAATATATATTTTAGTATTTACCTGATTGTACTAAATTGATTAGAAATACTTATTATGATACTTTGTTTATAAATTATGTCTACAATATTTTGGTAGATTATTAATGAAAAATGTAATTAATCTATATTTGATCATACAATAAAATCTTTACTATAGTGATTTTTCATAGATCAATAAATAAGAAACTTCAATGTTGTGTTCCTGTGTATAAATTGCTAAACACATAGAAAATAATTACATTATAGTATACATAAATTGATTAATGGATGTTAGTCATGAAATTACATTACCTCAACTAGTGAAGTGTGTACTATAGCGGTAAGCCAAGAAGGACAAGACCTTATTAGTAATTCATCTTATCAGCTTCAAGAGTTTGCATTTCTGATTCAAGATTCTATAGAAACCCACAAACCCCACGTTTCTTTTAAATCCCCCTTGAAGAGCTTATGGAGATTTTAAGTGCAAAGAATCCGAAATTATTTTAATCCCTACCGAAAAATATAATTACAAAATTTAAGTTCTATCTGAGACAACGAAAAATAAACAAAATCACCGGAAAAGAGATAGTGCCTGCTTCTGATTTTTAAATAAATACCTTCATTTCTGTTTTATTTTAATTTAACTGCTGCAAGTGGGTAAATACTTTCGTCTATGTTTTGACCCCCCACCTAGAGAAATTTAAATAATTAAATTTGAAAAGTACCGGTTTTTTCTCACTATGTGACAATTTTTCTGTTCTAATATACAAAAACGGCAGGAACATGTGATTAATTTAGTTCCAAAAAGCACATCGATAAACCTAAAAATTGCAGAGATATAGGAACAGTTTTGTCCGAAACGAGCTCTTCGAATATTAATGAATCTAAATTATCAAGAGTCATGCAGGGGAAAATTCATGAGTGATTTTTATTCAAGAATGTATTCTCTTCTCTTTAGGTCGTTCTTTGTTAAGCAAAACAAATATATCCAAAGTCTAGAATATACATTTCCATGACATAGATTGGCAATGACTAAAAAAGGTCATGCATCAATGCATAACACTTCACCTGCCAAATGATATAAAAAGAATTGGATGAATATTATGGACATCTCGGTTATGGATAAGGTCTTTGTTTTGAGTTGTAGGATAGAGAATATGTTATTTGCCGGCACATATACATACTTATTTACAGAGTATTTGAATTTGACATTAGTTAATTCTATCTACTCTTAAATAAAGATAATTCATTATTATTATTAAATCATCACAGTTTCAGAAACCTATGTTCAGTAGTTCTCTACAGTATGTCCACGGATGTGGTTTACCAAACAAATGGACTAAAAATTGAAAGATACGACAAAAAGTCACTCTTAATAAACGTTTTTACTTGTCTAGAAAATACGATTCATCATAAGAAACTTCAATTTTTTTATACAGGGTGGGTAAAAACTGCATAAATGTTATTTTGCTTAACAGTAAACATACTTTATTTTAAAAGATACGAAAAAAAGTCACTCTTAATAAACGTAGGTGATACTTGCTGTCAATGTCTTTATTTAATGAAGTAATTATAATAATACGAACATTTTTAATAACATGAAAAGAATACGATAACGATTTCATAATTCAAAAACTCCACCCCCATACTCGACACATTTTTCTAATTGCTTTCTCAAATAAGTGAAAGAATATCTTACTGAGATATCGATTGGACAGCCTGGATAATTCTGCCCTCCAGCAGTTCAATATCATTTGGTATTGCGGTTGCAAAAACAATTAGTTTTAAACGGCCCCATAAAAACATATCGGCCAAGGTTAAGTCAGGACTTCTTGGGGGCCACAAAACTGTGCCATTGTGTGTGCCACTGTGTCTCCCTCTTCCAATCTTTGATTAAAGTGCGGTTTATACGGATACAATTTATTTGCTTTAAGGATCTTCTGAATTTGACAACTTCCAACTGAGTAACACGATTTCTAAGGGACGACATAGGATTTTCTTCAACAGAATGAAGAACTAAGACTGTAGCAGCATCATCATGGTCGTATTTCTTCTTTTTTTTTTTGAGATCCAAAACCAAACCAGTTCTCTTGAACTTTTTTATTAACCTGTAGATTGCCATCCTAGTTATTGGGATTCCTACAAATTTCTCGGTAAATTGTTCCATGACGTAGCGATATGAAACTTGACCATCCCCATAACATTGTATTATAAAAACTCTTTGTTCAGTACATAGAATTTCTACTTAAATAATAATTTCATTAAATAAAGACATTGACAACAAGTATCTATCACCTTAAGTGTCATTATTATTTTAACTAGGTTCACCAGTCAGAGGTGTGCCAGAGAATACTTTTCGGGAAATAATTTTTACATAGGTAAACCTTTTAATGAATTGTTCTACTTCGGTTTGTTGTGTAGAAAACACATTCATTAAGAGTGACTTTTTTCGTATCTTTCAAAATAAAGTATGTTTACTCCTAAGCAAAATAACATTTTTGCAGTTTTTGCCCACCCTGTATAAAAAAATTGAAGTTCTTATGATGAATCGTATTTTCTAGACAAGCAAAAACGTTTTTTAAGAGCGACTTTTTTTCGTATCTTTCAATTTTGAGTCCATTTGTCCTCTTGTAAACCCCATCTGTGGACATACTGTATATAATTCTAATGCAAGCTCGTCGTGAATCATCATGTATAGAACGCTTACGAATCGGTTACTGTAAGGGTAGTCACTTTGTAGTAGTGGGTACGTTTACCATTGCTCTTACAAGTTATATTTCTGTCGTAACGGCCTTATCTAACTAACTAAACAAACCCGCGCTGTAGTTACAGTAACCTTTATACTGACCATAAAGTCATGACACCGTAAAGTCACTATACCAAGTGTTACGCAAATTCTACTAATAATTTTAACTTAGTAGTAGTTTAAACTTCATAGTAATTAATTTGGTGCCAATTACCACGTTTTTACCAAGTAATAGTAGCAGTGTCAAAAGTTTCTATAACTTTGATGCTGGTTCGGTATGATCGTCTTACTTGCAGACTATTTTTTAATTTGACTTAAATATGTTTGCAATTAAAACGAGATTTCTGTGCAGGTAAAAATAAAATACAATATTCCACTACTAAAATAACACATTTAATAAATTGAAACAAGTACAAGTCAAACTAAATATTATGACAGTATTACAATATACTAGACATAATTATATTCTTTGAAAAAAAAATTAACAATAAAATGCAATATGAATTACATACAACATAAAATGAACATGATAATACGATTTGTCCGATAATAAAGTAAGACCGCGGATAGTTTGCTTTAGTTGTGTCAAAGTAACTGTAATTAGCATCTAATTTTAATCCGCCGATAAATAAAGAGCATATTTCAAGTAATCCAGAGTTACGGAAGCTACTGACAAACTTATCGTAAAATCACTTGCTTCATGAAAGAACTCGAAATTCATAAAATCATATTTTAAAGTGACGAAGACCCTTTCGGTGCCACACCCTATAGGGCCAGTCCTAGTAAAGATCTACATTTGATAAGTACCAAACTTAATTTTAAATCTCCTTAATTAATACGGAGACTAAAGGCAATAATTATATTTCCATAAGAAAAAACTTTTTACGTTTTCTGTAATTATCTTTTCTGACTGATGCTGTTCTTACGAAAACACATTAACTTTCCTTGAATCACTTGAAATATTCCTTTAAAAAAATGGTTTCCATGGAATAGTGTTTAATTTAAGAATAAATATAGGAGTGCATCAATAATAAAGTGTGGAGACTGAATTTTTATAGTAAAGTATATTATAATTTTTTGGCTTAAGTAAGAAGAAATCCATTACGACATAATGTCATCCTGACCTGGACCCAACCGGGTGTTGAAAAAGGTTTTAGTAGTTTGAGGAGCGATAACAAACCATTGTAAATTTACCAAATGACCACATAGGTTGAAGAAACGCAGCCCGCCAATCAAACCGCCGACAGAATAGGCTGTAACCATTGGCTGTCACTGTCAAATAAATTTTTGAAGTTAAATCTTAACGTTAAAGATTCATAGTTGCTGTAACAAAAACGAACATGTGATTTGCAATAGAACAATTCATAGTGCATACAACTTAAGAAGTAAGAAATGATTCAATTCCATTTCTTACGTTATGGCTTACGGAATCGGTTGGTATCGGTCATACCCGTGCATTTTGACATCACTAAATTGCATGTTATAAATAAACAAATATGGGTCATATGAAAAACAAAAACCATAACCTACGAATTCGTAACCCACAAATTCTTAACGAAACTATGAACGGGTATGTAATTACTGCTTACGTCTTACGGCATACGTTACGGTAACTATGAATCCAGCTTAAAAGTTACATACAAAAAGTCATTATCAAAATGTCAACAAACTTTAGCATTTTCTAAGCTCAACCTACTAATAATTATAATTTTCCGAGAAATTTTCTCACTGGCTGGCAGCCAAGACAGCTACTAAGGACGGGTCTATCGGTGCACGGTTAAAATGTTTCGGTTTCATAGTTGCCAGGCAATTTATATCAGGCCAACAGACGTCAAGATGACCAACAGCTAAAGTACATAACCACGCACTGATAAACCCGTCCTAAGAAGACAACCAGAGGTTAACAAACCCGAACAAGGCCTAAGTAAGGGGTAGATCCATATTATAAATTATTTTTTAAATCTCCAGTGGTGTACAGATTTTCTCTAAATAACATTTGTTTTTATAAATGCTCGATAATTGTAATCAGACATGAGACATGTCAACAGTTACTTGTTCTGTCACTTATAACAGTCAAGACATTGACTGAGTGGCGAATCATAATTATGATGGAAGTGCCAGCATAGCGACATGTGACATTTAAAAAAGATATTCTATTATTTTTACGATACTAATTATTCTAAAACTACCGGAAGTCTCGTTTGTAACTGTCAGACACCAGAAATATATTATTTTTACCATTTTTAAAACAAAAATACTATCTCATAGTCTTCATTGACTTTTTCCCCAGGCAGAACTTAAAATCGTGTCAAAAATAGACTAAACATTAATTAGATTTAGAATCTATAGTTTGCTACCAATTATAATAATCGTAAATATAAAAAGACACATACAAACACCATAGCCGAAATATGAAAATAAAATTCATCTTTCTTTTGGCAAAACGAAGAATTTGCCCTGCCAATATTTGCTTCCGACAGTACATATATTAAAGAAATATACAAGGAAAAGTATAAAAAATATTTTTAATTGCAACTATAATTTGGCTGACACACTTCGGCCATCTGAAACAGCTAAAGAGAATGCTAACATTGTATAAGAAAAAGCCATAAACACTGTAATGCAACTATAACCGACAGAATGTAAGAATGAATAGAATGTATGACATACTGGGTGATACATGGGAAATCCCATATAATTTTTGAGGCGGCTGAATGCTGACTCCCCTGTACATTTTATAGAAAAACGTCATTATAACTTCTTAAAGAGGCCGACATGGTAAACCCATGTGCCGAGTTTGAATACGTTTTGATAAGCCAATCCTAAGCTATTCAATTAAACGTGATGACTAAACCACGAAACTCTAAACACTTTTAGCTGAGAACCAGGAAATCATCTGAACCTCAGCGATCGTCATCACCTGAATTGATTATCTAATCAAAGCGCTTACTTCCAGCCGATGGGCAAAACGGTCAGCGAAGATATGTCGCCCATCGGCTGGAAGTAAGCGCTTTTGAAAACTGTCATTTAGCGATTAAATAATCAATTCAGCTGCTGACGATCGCTGACGTTCGCTAAACGCGTCCATTGACTGAACTATCACCAGCTAGTTGTTCCAGGTGCTCCAATAAAAAAAACTGTTACCTGACGACTACAAAAAGAATGTAATTTTATTTCAAATGTATACCATATTACAATGTAACAATGTTTATATTAATGCTTAAAATGTAAAAAGTTATAGATTACAATTTTGTAGGGATGGTTGGAACAGGTGCAACCTGTTTCGGTTTTAAAAAATACCTGTTTCAAGAAACCTGTTCCAGTTCCAAACTGTTTCAAAAGGTTCGTTGCTCTTCTATTACATCGCAACGTCGGAGATCTTTCTTTATTTAGATGATACTGATAATATACTATAATTTTTTTTAAATAAATGTTTCTAAGCTACTACATAGCATACTGATACTGTGGACACAAACTTTATCTTTATACATTGCCGAAGAGTTTTTATTTCATATTTTTAGATTTATTTTTGTGTTGTAAAAATAATTTTTGATAAATATTTAGTTTTAATTTTTTCCGTATTTCCGAAATATTAGACAACGACAACACCGCGCAATTCATTCCCGATCGCCTTTCGCTGCTTCTGTCACATTGCGACAGTGTCCGACAATTCGAAACTGTTTCATTGAAACAGGTTGTTCCGGTGGCTCCGGCGAAGCAGGCTGCTTGAGCGAACCAGACGGCTCCAGCTAAGAGCGAAACAGCCTGTTCCAGCGGAACAGGAAAGCCTGTTGCAAAACGACCAGATCCTGTTCCAAAGCGGCATCCCTACAATTTTGGTCATATCTTGAAAAATTTATTGATTATTAAAAAAATATATGAGTGTAGCCATTTTAGAAGTATATATGAAAAAATTACTTAGAAGTATTATCGTGTTTATAAATTTTAATTTTTAAATTTCTCTGTGACTGTTTTACTTAAACTGGCCTTATTTATCTCACTTAGAACATAAATAACCTAAAAATTTAATAAATTCAATATTTTGAATTGCACTTTCCTTTTCACTCAACTGATAAATGCACAGGGATGGGCAAAATTATAAATCCGGTCAAATAAATCCCTAGGTACTCATGGAAATTTAACCAATTTTGCAGAGTTCTTTATAATGTGGTATTGTTACCGATGTGTTTAGAAACTTTATTCATTTGAATAGAATTTAATTTTAAATTTATATAAATTGGCACACTAATCACACCATACTGGGTGTACCTGATAAGAATACACTTTACAGGGATCTCGTTAACCATTGGGCATACAGAAATGATCGAATTAAACAAGAGTTGCGCATTAGTGAGTTCTGCAACGTCATATTTTCAAATTTAAAAAATTCCGAAAGTTTCCGAAAATCTTTGGGCAAAACCCACGTACTCGTTCCTTTTGTTTTCTGATTCTATTTGAACGGATATGTGAAAATAAATTTTATATTCTCATTGCCACTCTCCTCTGTAAGATAATCTAATTAAATTTTCAATCCGACGTTACGGTTTTTCGCAACCATCATCAACATTGTTTTTGAAATGGTAGTAACATTTTATTGTATGTTTTATTATTTATATTCCAGCGACATATCACACCTACTTTTGTCTATTTTCATCATTTCTTTATGTTCTATGGTTAATGGGATCCTTGTAGAGTGCATTCTTATCTGGGACACCCTGTATATCCAAATTTAATTGTATTCGAGATATTAACGTTTGAAAAATTACAATTACCACAGTTCGACAGGCTGTGATCAATCTTAAGCCGGGTCCAGACCAAATGAGCAAGCGAGAGCAAGATCATTATGAATAATCAGGTGGTATGAAGGATTTTAAAGTGTTGTGATCGCTCGAATGAAAAACCGCTCGAGTACTCTATTATGGAGATAACCGACGTCGCTCGATTATTGAGTTATAATTTCAAGTGATTAAGTATATAACCGATCAAGCGATTTAACCACTCTAGCGATTATTGGAAAGACTACTCGAGTTATAAATTCAAGCGAAAATCGTCGCCGAAGGAGCCCGATAATTATGGTTGGCAGATTGCCTTCAGAGTTTTCCAGGATTATTTTCGTCGGAAATTGAGGATCTCCGGGGTTTCTGGCAGAATATTATAATTTTGCAAAAAAAAAATAAAATTCCGGATTGTACACAGCAATCCGGGATCCGCGAAAAATTGCGGGAATGTCCCGGCGATCCTAGCTATAATATCTGTAAACGTCATCACTTGATGAATATGAATTTCGAGCGAAATCGCTCGAGCATCAAGTCTTTGATCATTAAAATCATCGGTTTTTCCCAACACTAATTTTAAAGCCGCCTTACACCACGTGAGCAGTCAAGTAAACATCATGATACAATAACTAAAGGTAAACCGTCCCAATTTCGTCTGCCGCGAACAGTGACGTCAGAGGGTGAGTGATTTTTAAATCTCTTATTGTATGAGTATTGCTGTCAGCGTTTTTAACTCCCTTTTAAAGATATGAAAATGTTTTACGCATGTAATGGTATACGAAATGAAAGAATAGTATATACGTATATTAATTTCATAGAAATATAACACATTACAGCTAAAATACCACTAAAATAAGAAAAGATTCCGACAAACCTTTAAAACATACGCCGCGCCATTCGAACCGGTCGACGATAGCCGAAGCTGCTCGGCGATCCCTGCTAGTTGCGACCAGCGTTGTCCGTCTTTTAAAATTGTAATATATCCATTACTATTTTAACAATTTTTTGATGTTCATTCTTGTTGTGGAGTTCCCCATATGAAGTTTATGTTCAATCTGATAGGAAAGTAACGACCGTTTTTCGTAGTCTTCTTACTCTGACACCGTTTTTTACTTAGGTTTCGAACTGTCAACCTATTACTTTTGATCAAAGATTTATGGCAACATTGGTCGCAACATAGTTGCCGTTTTCCGTAGTTTTCCGTGGAAATTTTGAAAGTTCACCAGAATTTTTTCTTATTTAGTCGTGTGTGTTTATTAAAATAAATATCTGAATTTTCATAAAATGAGGTGCGCTTTGTTCGGTTGTGATATGGATAACCAGGCAAAGAAATTTGATAGAAGTAGAAGGTGTTTCCGCTATCCTAAGGATAGAAACAAAAAATGAGAATAGATATGGTTTTGTTTACTTTGTTAACATTTACTTCTTAAGTATTTTCCACTGAAGCTGATGAGGGTATATGCCTTCGAAGCATGTATGGAAATTAAAATATTGTTTATTTAACTACTGAAGCAGACTATGAGTTTCTTTACCTCTTCAAAATTTCAATCCACCGAGAGATGGACTATTTAAAAAAAATAGTTTAATGTGTTTATAACTGCTTAGGTCGTATTTTAGCTTTAAGCTTTGTTGTATGTTCATGAAATAAATATGCCTAAATATTATGATATTATTCTTTCATTTCACACACTATTAAATGCGTAAAACCTTTTAATACCTGGCGAAGTCACAAGCCACGCCACCATCGGCGTGGAATCATACCTCTTAGATCTTTATACCATGTGTAAACATGATATTGCTCTCGCTTGCTCATTTGGTCTAAACCTGGCTTTAAAGAAAAATTGTTTGCATATTTTATTTTTAGTCTCTACTTAAAAATGTGAACTTTAAAATCGGTTTTACGGGTTTAAGAAGACGCTGCTCGCGGCCCAACCAATAATCCAATATTTTCAATACCAAAATATTTTCTTCACGTGATTTAAACCTAATAATAAAAACTTGACATTCGGTTTTCGTCCCTCCTGAACAATTAATAGTTTAGCAGTTGCGTCATTGTTTTACCGGACCGGCGATATGGAAATGTGAAAAGATGCAGCATGTCAAGGGGAAATATTTTTCAAACGTCAGTATCTCAAAAACAATTGAATGGAACCTAACAACATAAAATAAAGGATTTTCTATTTAAAAATATTAATTTTCCACAAGCCCCAGTTGAGCCACATCGTCACCACCTGTAACCAAATTCCTATACACACCAAAATCTTTTTCATTCGATTGGTTTTGAGATACTTCGGCAGAAATGTCATAATTTAATCCAGGATTTTTTTTAAGGTTATAATATATACCCTATATAATAGAGTTTATAGGAAGTAAGTAGCTATTAACACAATAAAGCGCTTCAATTTTGAATTTATTCCTAATACGTATCATAAATTTGTTTATTATTCCAATATAGGAATTTAAAATACTCAATCAACGAAGTATAAAATGGTATATGACCGACACATTTGAGGCTGCAGGAATCTGTCAATTTTCGACATGTTAAAATAAATTACTACCTTTATATTATTATTCTATGTAGCACACTACTAACAAGAATATTCGCTTGTATTGTTAGCATTGCAGCTTTTTATCTATTGGCAAAATGGGTTCGCCAAATCATAATCGATAGAGATGTTGCGTCATAAAGCAGGAGTGTCAAGGAAACTTATATCCAGAATTTTTTTTAAATTTAGCGAAAAAACCATTGCTAATATTGTAGACCATTTACGATTATAAATTTGTTTTTTAGCAATTTTTTTTTACAGGTAGGTATTAATTTATAGACATTTTATTTGTTTAGGAAGGTAATAAAAGTGAACCGGTCTTATCTCTAACAAAATGTGTTCGGGGGTGATGGAACTAAATTTAAAGCATTTAACTCAATTTCTTTAACGACTTATTAGAGATACTTTGTAAGTAAATTTCACCACGTTTTTCTTCCACATGCCTTCTTCAGTGTCATCATAAAGTTATAACCATATGGGGAGGAATTTTTTTTTGATTTATGTAAAGTTTAAAGTTACCATAAGTTTTTGCTTCAATACGACCAAAAATAAATGGGGCATTGCGGCTTGTGTTAACTGTCAAATTTGACATTTTCTCCACAAAATGTCGAAAAATGGCCTTTATTGATTATATATGAGCAAGTGCCTTTATGGTAAATGAGATAAAATAAAGACTTAATTATGAAAAAGGTACTTTTATTCTTATATTTCCATTTTTGCAATGTATTTATTATTTAAAATACAAGACTCTCCTCTTCATTGGTGTCAATCTCTAAAGTTATGAGGAGTTTGCTCCATAGATGGCAACATTTTTGCACTTCAAT
The DNA here is from genome assembly GCA_963991005.1 of Barypeithes pellucidus. Classification (NCBI taxonomy): domain Eukaryota; kingdom Metazoa; phylum Arthropoda; class Insecta; order Coleoptera; family Curculionidae; genus Barypeithes; species Barypeithes pellucidus. The sequence goes on from OZ022562.1 coordinate 29,053,677, forward strand.
TTAATTTTGTCAGGAAAATGAACATTTTGGTAGAGAAAATTAATTAAGATGATGAGTATTGTATAAATAAATAGACTTCCGTTTTCAATGAAAGGTATTGGTATTGGCCCAAAATAGATAGGAAACAAAAATTATCATAAGCGATTCAAAATTGGTATGTGTAAAATAAGAATACAAACAACTTTTCTAAATAAAGTTATTTAAAAATCGATCCACAAATGCCATTTTTCGATATTTTGTGGAGAAAATGTCAAATTTGACAGTTAACAAAAGCCGCATCATCTTGAACGCTTCTTACATCGAATAACAAACGTTTCTAGGTATTTGAGTATTAAGTACTTGTGTCAAAGTCTTGACACCTTTTGTTTTTTCATGGCAACTACGACGTTAAAACATAAATGTAGGAAATGAACAATGAAAAATAGAGAAAAATTAAAATATGTCGAAAAGTATTAAAAATAAACATATGATATATTAAATAAAAGTTAAAGAGACATACGTATTCTATCAGAAAGAAATAAAATATACAGGGTGTACCATTTTAAAAAACCGAGATTTTTTTGTTTAAAGTTACTGAAATTCGAAAATTTATTTTGAACACCCTGCAAAAAGTGAGGTCATTCTTCGTCATTATTAATGCAAACACATAGTGAAGTGAAATTTTACCTAACTCGGACTATACATTTTTTCTCCATGTGGTTTTAACTAAATAACAAAAATTTTGCGAGAGAAGACTATTTCGTTTTTATTTCCTTCGTAAAAAAATAATAACTCACATAATGGCCTTCAACATTTGTATATTATATTTTGTTCAGCTTCCTTATTGCAATATAAATTTAAAAAATTACTATAAAATTAAATTTATCTACGAAACTTGCGTGTTAATTACAAATAATAAGAAAACGTACGGTGGTTTAATTATTGTTTGTAATCATATCAAATATTTACACGTTTACTTGACGAGAAAATGGTCATAAATTTCAGAAAATGCAAATTCCCGCCCCCATTGTCAATAAAAATGTTTTCAAATATTATTGTTCCAGCTTATTTACCGAACCAAAATAATGTAAAAAGTATGTAATATGAGGTTTAAATGAACACAACTATAGCAATGCAATATTTGTCATTTTACACGGAACCGCGTACTTTCGTCTAATTAAATTAAAAAAACTTAATAAAAGATTATATCGATTTTACTCACGTAAAAATATTAAAGGTATATTTTATTTAAAGCCCTATCTACAGAATGCCAGACTTCTTAACTTATGTATTAAATATAAAAAATATTTTTAAAAATGGGTGCGCCACTTCCTATGTGCCGTATTGCGTTTAAGTGAAAAATTATCAAAAGGAAATTGGTTTTCTAGATCTGTGAACCACTCTTGCTTCCATACATGTTTTCTACAAGTAATATGGATAAAATCTGCATTTATATAAATGTAAAATTACAATAAGTTTTAAATGTCCAAGTGTAAATAAAAAAATATACGAGAGCGTTCAAAGAGTGCGACAAAGTAATCGTTATCGTTAAACATACACGAGAAAATGTGTATTGGACAATTATACGTGATCTTAAGCTGAATATTTTAAAATTACTATACCAAAAAATTAAGATATAAGAGTTATATATACTTTTAAATGGGTAACCTTTATTTTTGACTTATTTAAACTCTATGGGAGCCAAGCCAAGTTAAATTGCTATGACGTTACCAATACCTAGAGCGGTCGCAATTACTCTTGAAAAGTAATTCAATTACAATTACCCATTACTTTTCGAAAAATGCACCCATTACTAACGGTATGATAAAAATATTAAATCAAGTATCCTATTCGAATTACTAAGTTTAATTCAATTACTTTCTAGCAATGAAACTACCCTAAAAGTAATTGAATTACTATGAATCTATAAATCGGGCACTTTCTAGTAATTAAATTACTCTCCATGTAATTCAATTACATTTTGGTAATTGAATTAGTATATGAGCAATTGAATTACTTTTTTATATTATTGCAGAAAAAAAAATATTTATTATTTTCTTTATAGAGCACAATCACACAGAAGCGTGAAAGAAGCCGCGTTTTAATCAAACAATGTTTTCTTTCTCATTAGAGTAATGGAATTATGAAAAATTATAGTTTCAATTATTTTATTTGAATTGAATATTGAATTATTACTTCTTATGTAATTTAATTATTTGGGAGTAATGCAATCACTTTTTATGTAATTAAATTATTTGCAAGTAGTTAAATTACTTTGTATTAAAAGAAAACAATTACCAATTACATTTACTTTATCCCCGTAATTGAAAATACTACTAGTATTATTTCCGAAAAGTAATTGAATTATCATAATTCGATTATCAAAAAGTAATTGAACATGATTTTTCAACTATGTTCATTCGATTGAATAAACCACCTCTCCCGGCAATAACCAACAGATGTAAGTGCCGAGTGTAAGAGAATTCTTCTAATTTCTCAACACTGCAAAAAAGTAACGCAGTGACATCGAGTTCAAACGTTGATTTGAACGTTTGATTGACAATTAAATTTAAAGAAAAACTACATATTTTACAAAAACCGCCCCTTTAAATGTTGTATAAAGGCTAAACACATATATTCGAGTCTTTAGTGGTAGAGTAGTACATTATGTAAAATATTTTAGCTGTCGTAAAAGATGTATGAAATATTGTATGATTGACTTTTTTACTAGCGTCAGTAGAATGTATCCAATTTTACAAATTCCACAATAATATCTTGGTGTGTCTCATTCCCTATCCCAAACTGTGAATATATTGTTAAAAATGCAGGTGCGTTATAAAATACCCAAATACCCAAACATCAATATACCAGTAGAACTATTAAACCGGTTTTACAAGATTAAAGGTTAAATTGGGAGTAGGCATTTTTGGGTAGATATTGAAACACCAAGATAGGAATTTGCAAGCCATTTTTATCTAAGTTTTACTATCAACATGCTATAATCAAATAAATCTATAATGTCAAATTATGAGAAATAACATTTTTGAAATGTCGACCTGTGTATTTTAGGTATAGAGAAAGCGAGGGAAAACTTAACGTAGTTTAGAAAATAAATATCGGCTAACGACGACTTTGGGCCCTATATTTCTTTTTAAATTTTATTATTTACGGACGTTAAATCTTCTATACTTTATTTCGCTTGGTTCTTAAAATTGTCGTCGATCTAAGGTTTTGAATACTCTGTATATATAATAATTTTAAAACGTGCACCTTAAGACGGATACGTTAAAGGTTACGAAGCAGTTATTTCATTTCACACACTCTTGGGACACCCAGTAAGTACTTATGAATATTTACGCCTATAATTTACTAAAAAGTTCGTTTCTACTACGACATTTAAAACTTTTTGTAAAATATCAAATCTAGAAAGACCCTTTTTTCAACGAAAACAGTTCATTTTGTACCATATGTGTAGCAAAATATGAAAAACACACATTAATCAATCTTCTCAAAATTGTTTTGACACTCATTACTCGTCCAGTGCTCGATAAGCTGATTCGACATGGCGTCTATAGCTTCCTCTGTGCTATCTCTTATATTTGATCGAAGTAGCTTCTTTGTGGATTCTAAGCTCTGAAAAAAAAAAATGGAATTTAAATATGGTTAATTTATACATCATATCAAAACTTTAACACCCTGTATATCCAAAATAAAACATTTTAGGACATACGTGTATAAGAACTTTTCGACTTAAAATTGATCCAGGCATCTCATCCATTAAAATAAGTACATATCATTAAAGCTGCAAACACACTATTATCACGTCAAGTGAGATCACATGTTATCACGCAATGTCACGGCATACCCGAAATATCTGTAAGGCGGTTTATGCGTGCTTATAAATAGGTTTAGAAGTACACTATAGTCACCTCATGCAGCTCACGGCAAGTCATACTTGACAGCACAATTTTATTTCTGCAAATTTACATATTCGGCACGCGTGATAACAGAGTTTAACGCTAGAAGGCTACAAGATTCACTTGCGATCTTGACAAACACAAAATATGTAATAAAAATGATCTGCAGTGTACATAGTCTGTTTCTAAGCCGTGACAGCATGTGCTATTTTGCTGATATGACAACACGTGAATTCACGTGACGTGATAATAGTGTGTTTGCGGCTTAAGTAACACCCTGTAGATATAAATTTAATATTGCTAAACTAGACCTGATTATAGTATACACTACAATACGTTAGAACTGATTTATCAATAAAAATTGCCCAGACAGCTGAACAGCGACCTTTGTTTTATCCTAATATTAGTGAAGGAAAGCTGTAACAAGTTATATCTACAAAATTTGCTAGATCTTGACTTACGACATATTTTAAAATAATAGTGTATATTTTACCTGTTTTGATCCTTTCGCTATCGATGCCACCATCGATTTGACGGTGTCATTATATTTCTCTGGCCAACATAACTTCGATATTAGACCCCGTCTAAAAGCCTCGTCAGCTGTTAAAGTTTGAGAAGCATACAAGAGTTCACCAGCCTGAAAAATAAAATTAAAATAAATTTAAAACTTAGGAACCACTTTTTAACCTTGTTAATTGTTTTTAATTCTTCGGCTTTAAAAAAATGACATCAAAAGCATCTACTGATAAGCAAAACGATTCACAAACTCATTTTCTTGAACATTTCTAATTAACTGAAAAAAAAATAATATTTTGTTTTATTTATTTAAATATAAATTCTCAGCATTTAAATGGTAAAAAAAATACAAAGGGATGCCGCTAATACCAGGATTGCGAGCTAACACACGCTAAACGATCTGATTGTATACCCAATTCTAAATTATATAGGCCCGGTACATTTCTAGGTAGAAAACCTGGGCTGTGTCTCTTTTCCACTTGAGGTAAATATAATATCATCGCATGTACCAATTCAGATGTGTGGGGATTTTAAGGAAGTTAAGACTATGTCCATAATAGACTAATTGAAACAAGAACTTTGAGTTTTTGAGTCAAACTTTAAAACACTCTGTAGACGGAGATGATGAGAATTAGAAGGGTAAGAAGTTCTTTACTCGCGGGCGTAGATGATTTTTTTTAAATCAAGAGGTCATTGTTCTGAAAATAAATCAAATTACTTACCAGTCCATGACTTGCTAAATGTGGCACCGTAAGCAAAAATCCTGCTTCGGCGACACTGCCTAGCGTACTGTATGGCGTACTAAATGTGGCGTTATCACTGCTAATGACAATATCAAATAGGGGCAGCATGGTTACGGCCAGTCCAGTACACTCTCCTTGAATACCTGCGACTAGGACTTTTGGAAAATCCAGCAGACATTGGACGAAATTGCTGTAAAAAATTATTTAACAATTTATACTGGTTCGATAATAAAATGCTCCGTATTGCTCACCGACCCTATTGATACGTACAACTTATGGGGTGAGCAGTAAAAAGTTAAATTTTATGATACAATAACTAAAGCGATTTTTAAATTTCTTATGGGGATTTATATTGCTGTCAGCGTTTTAAATTCAATTTTAAAGGTATTAAAAGGTTTTATGCATGTAATGGTATATGAAATGAAAGAATAATATATGACAAGTAAATACGTATATTAATTTCATAGAAATATAACACACATTACAGCTAAAATACAACTAAAATAAGGAAAGATCCGACAAACTTTTAAAACATCCGCCGCGCCATTCGAACCTGTCGACGATAGCCGAAGCTGCTCGGCCACCCCCTGCTTGTTGCCACCAGCGTTGTCAGTCTTTTACAGTTGTAATATATCCATTACTATTTAAACAATCTTTGAGATGTTCATTCTTGTTGTGGGGCTCCCCATATGAAATTTATGTTCAATCTGGAGGTGGCCCCCATATCGTAGGAAAGTAACGACCTTTTATTCGTACTATTCATTCTCTGACACCGTTTTTTACGATTCTATTAGGTTTCGAACCGTCAACCTATTACTTTTGATCAAAGATTTCTGGCAACACTAGTCGCCACGAAATTTTGAAAGTTCGCCAGAACTGTTTCATATTTAGTCGTGTGTTTATTAAAATAAATATCTGAATTTTCATAATATAACGCGCGCCGTGTTCGGTTGTGATATATATCCAGGCAAAGAAATTTGACAGAAATATAAGATGTTTCCGCTTTCCTAAGGATAAAAACAAAAAATTAGAACGGATACGGTTCTATTTATTTTATTAACATTTACTTCTAAAATATTTTCCACTGAAACTGGTATATGCCTTCGAAAGATGTATGGAAATTAAAATATTGGTTATTTAACTACTAAAGCAGATTATGAGTTTCTTCACCTCTTCATAATTTCACTCCACTGAGAGATGGACTATTTAAAAAAATAGTTTAATTTGTTTATAAGTAGGTCGTATTTTAGCTTTGTTGTATGTTCATGAAATAAATATACCTAAATACCATGATATTATTCTTTCATTTCACATACCATTAAATGCGTAAAACCTTTTAATACCTTTAAAAGAGAGTTAAAAACGCTGACAGCAGTATAAATCTCCATAAGAGATTTAAAAATTATTCGTCCGTTGACGTCACAAGCCACGCCTCCATCAGCGTGGAATCATACCTCTTAGATCTTTATAACATGCTTGTAGGTTGTCTTGCGCACAATGTTGTCGCCGTTATATAGGCAACCCCGCCGTATTAGTGCCGGTTTGGTTGCCAACCAACGACGGCCGTCCTGAACCGAAATTAGTCGTAGCAATGTAACGATTAAAAATCTATCGATACGTGGACAATAGATATCAAAATTAATTCTAAAAGTGGCTTTTCAGTGATGGCCCTCTTTTATGCGAGCAAATAGTATGTTTATTTCCCAGTAAAGAAGGAAGGTTGTGCCAAAATATTGCCGTGTAATCATTTTCATTAAGGCCAAAGTCCGATCCTGTTCGCCGGTTAAGGTTAATAGTTTTATCAGTCGGCATTGCGCATGACATCTGACGATCGGCTTTGTTTACATGCGCGAGGATATAAATTTGCCACTTTTGCTTTTAGAGTTTGGGTATCCATAGATATAGGTCGGTGGTATTGCTCCACGTCCAGACATTAACAACAAGCCATTGATCTTGAAAGTAATCTTTCCCTAGAAAAACTTGTAACTTTGAAACACTGTATATCAATAAGGAAGCTAGATAGGAAAAACATTTGTATGAAGTACCAGCATTATTTCGACTTCCCCTATATATCCTATCATGTATGACCACTAGTCCCTGGACACTCTGTATATAGGTATTGTAAACCTCATCCTAGACTAACGAAAACACCATGCGTGTCTCCTCATACACTTGAGAATTATGCACGAGAGCAACTTTTGACCTAAACGTGTCATGCGTTTATGATCAAATATTTTAACATTTGTTTTTGCAAATTTTCAAAAGATAAGGAAACTTACCTGACTCGCTCCGCCAAATCGCTAGCTTTATTTTTCCTTAAGCTCTCCTTATCAGATATTAACTCTTTGTAGTTAAGACCACGTGAGAAAACGCCTGATAGACACGATCGTATTAAAACTACGTTACAGTCTTTCTCCTTAGCTATTTTATTTAAAGCTGTCGTCAACTCGTCCAAAAGCTGAAAAATTAGAATGTTTGAATTATTGCAACAATATTATCTAGGATGTCTTGGTTTCTTATTGTAGAGAGGTTTAAAATTTAATGTATTGTTAAATTTTGTACTTATAGCCAGATATATTTTTATGGTGTCATTTATAAGACATATAAAACTTTCCAGTGTACCTACGACCGGTCGTATGTTCGGTTGATATACGGTGCTTGTGATTTTTTGCGCGTACGATATCGCATTTAATTTTAACAAAAAAAATAAATACTTTAAACAAAATTCTTAATTGAGATAAACATGGATTTTGATCAATACGGAACTAAAGGAGATCCACCAGACCCGCCTGCAATTCAAAGCCAGAAAGAATCTAATACTATAGATTTGATTCAGGATAAATACATTAACGAATTGGGTGAGTCCGTTCCAATCACAAACTTTTCCACAAATATAGAAAACCAAACTGATCAGCCACAAAAAAGTGACATCAATAGTCTACATTATGACCTTAACAATCGATACCAGCCCTCCGATAAACAACCTTTTTACGTTTTCATAGAATCAAAGGACAAAAGTATAGGCAAATTACATGCTATAAGAGCAGGTCACTTCATCAAGCAAAACACATTCATTAAAAAATATCTAAATAACATTGTCTCAGTTGGGCGCAACAAAATCAAAGCAGATTTCACTAACTTTAAAGCGGCAAATGCATTAATTACTGACAGAAGTATGTCGGACAATAATTTAATTGCTTACATCCCAAAATTTTTTACAGAAAAGCGGGGCGTCGTAAAAGGCATTGACACCTTTTTCAGCGAAGAATACATCCTGGATGAAATTAAATTAGAACACCCAAATGTCACAAAAATACAACGCAAAACTCGTAAATTCACTGACGCCCAGGGCAACATAAATTACATTCCCAGACAAATGATAAATGTACACTTTTTAGGCAATAAGCTCCCTCAAGTTATTCATATTAATAGTGTGGAATTTGAAGTCGAACCTTTTATATATCCGGTTATCCAATGCGAAAACTGTTTAAGATTTGGACATGTTGCACAACATTGTAAAGGTAAAAAACGCTGTAAAAACTGCGGAGAGACGCATTCCGAGGCTTCCATGACATGCGAAACCACATGTGTGCATTGTAAATCCAAAAAGCATACATCCGATTCAAGAGAATGCCCGGAATTCTCAGACCAAAAAAAAATTAAGCAAATTATGGCAACCCAGTCGCTAACCTTCAATGAAGCGAAAAAAATTAATAATAACCCTTCATTTTTAAATATCCTCACCCAAAATAGGTATCAAGCCTTAAATAATTTAACAGAATTCCCACCTCTTCCAGAACCTACATCAAGAGTCTTTATAACAAAACCTAAACCTCAAACAACAAAATTTTTAAGTCAACCAACATACAGTAATCACGAATCACCAAAAAAACGCAAGGTCACTGATTTAGACGAACAGTCCAGTTCATCATCTATACTTCCTAACCCGTACAGGGAAGAATTTTTAAATCATAAAGAAAAAATTATTGAAAAACTTGCGAGTTATACTAAAAACCTTATAAACACAATAGTTAATTCAAACTCAATTTTTAATATGACAGAAATGGAAAGTTAAATCAAGTCTAACGTCTCCAATTTAATAAACAATTTAAATAGTATTTAACAATGGATCCAAATAATGTTAGAGAATCCTCTCTTAAAATAGTACAATGGAACGCTAGATCAATTATTTCCAATAAACATAGTTTTCAGAAATTTCTCCGCGATGAAAATATAAGTATAGCTTTATTATCAGAAACCTGGTTAACTCCCAATCTATCTATTAATTTTCCAGGCTACAATTGTATAAGGCGGGATAGAACCAAGAGAAGTGGAGGTGTAGCTATTTTAGTATCATCTCAACTAATCTATGAGGAAATTAATCTAACGAATATTACTAAACCAGAAATATGCGGCGCAAAAATTTTATTTGATAATAAATGGATTCATTTTATTTCCATATATAGACCACCGACCTTAAAAATAACAATATCAGAATGGGATAATATTTTTACACTTTTCCCCAACATCGTTATTTTAGGAGATTTTAATGCACATCATGGGGCTTGGGGCTCATCCTCAAATACCAAGGAAGGCAGCGAATTGCTGGAGGCTATAAATAACTGCAACCTGGTTATATTAAATACTGGCTTACCTACTCGCCTATCAGCTCCAAACAGTCAATGCTCATGCATTGATATATCATTGACTTCTGCCAGCATCGCTCCCCTTACAAACTGGTACATACACTCGGATACATTGGGATCCGACCACTTTCCAATTTTGTTAGAAATAGGAAAAAATTCATGCTCGGACAAAACCATATACCCAACCCGAAAATGGAGACTAAACACAGCCGACTGGAATACATTTTGTGATATTCTAGATAATCGAATATATAACGTTCCCAGACTTGAATCCATTGACGCAAAAATGCAATTCTTCATTGACACTATAAATATGTCAGCTGATCAAGCAATTAAACAAAATCGTCCTTTTATAACAACAAAACGTAAAAATGCTCCCTGGTGGGACGATGAGTGTAAAAAAGTTTTTGAGGATAGAAAAAGTGCATTTAAGCTATATCAACAACAGGCGAATGAAGTCAATTTTTATAACCTCAAAAATATCATAGCTAGAGCCAAACTACTTTTTAAACAAAAAGCCAGAGCTCACTGGCATACATACTGCAATAAAATCAATAAAAATACACCCATAAAAGAAATATGGAACAAAATCAAGATCCTCAAAAGAAATAACGGCAATAAAAGAATGATACCGGCAGAAACATCCCTCCAACTACTGAACAAACTAGCCCCCCCTTTCGTAGGACAAGATCATAACATTAAAAAGAATAATTACGAAAACCAATTTTTGAACAAAGATTTTAACATTCATAAACTAGAGAAGGCTCTAAAAAGAACCGAAAATACAGCTCCCGGTGTGGATGATATATGTTATCCAATGTTGCAAAATATGGGCTACCATGCCAAAACATTTCTCCTTAACATATTTAACGATATGTGGAGAACTTCGCATATACCTTCATGTTTAAAAAAAAGTTTAGTTATTTTAATACATAAACAGCAGAAGAATCCTTCTAATATCAACTCATTCAGACCCATTACATTGATGTCGTGCATCACCAAAACTTTTGAAAGAATGATGAAATTCAGATTGGAATACTGGGCATTACATAATAATATTCTACCGAACAATCAATATGGATGTAAGCCAGGCCAAGGCACTACAGATGCTATGGTTAATTTGGTCACTGACATACAAATAGGATTAACCAAGAACGAATGCACAGGCTCATTGTTTGTGGATATCGAAGCAGCATATGAGCATATCAATTTAGACATTCTATGGTACAAACTGCATAGTTTAAAAATTCCCTCAAAAATAATACTTACAATCATAAACCTATTCCAAAATAGACAGATTTTTATCAAAAATGATAATATCATCTTTGGTCCCAGAATATCGTCAAAAGGAATACCTCAAGGATCAGTTCTTAGCCCTCTAATTTTTAATTTATACACAATGGATTTTCATAATATGTGGCCCGATAACATAAAATCGATACAATATGTTGACGATTTCGTAATATATATCACAAAAAAGAAACAACAGGATTGTATAAATACTTTAAACCACATAACATATTGCCTGCAGCATTGGTGCTTCGACAATGGTTTCAATATTTCAACTACGAAATCTGCAGTCGTTTTCTTCACCCGAAAAAGAACACCGGATCCAGAACATTTAATCTTGAATAAAATTAGAATTCCTGTTGCAATGAATTATAAATATTTAGGAATAATACTGGACAAAAAACTGTTATGGACTGATCACATAAATCATATAATCAATAAAGCTGAAAAGGGCATAAACATCTTAAGACAGACTACCAGTTGTTCGTGGGGAGCACATCAGCAACTAGCACTCTTATTTTATAAATCGTTTATAAGATCAATATTAGATTACGGCAGCATTCTTTACAGCAGTGCATCTAACACTCACCTCCAAAAAATCGATAAAGTCCAGTATAAAGCATTAAAGATATGTCTGGGAGTAATGAAATCATCGCCTAATGCAGCGGTGATGGTGGAAGCATTAGGGAGCCGAAGAGAATTTTTAGCTTCAAAATTTATACTCAAATTACAATCAACACACAACCCACTTTTAAAAAATATATATGCAATATTTATTCACAATATCTTTGTAAAACCATTGATCCACATACCCTCTTACACAGAATTTGACTCGCTAAATTATCATGTCTTCAAAAATGCCCTATTAAAGTTTCCCAGCGATAGCCTACAGATATTTACAGACGGTACCAAAGATCAAAATAAGGTTGCCGCGGCTTTCTATGCTCCAAACAAAAACTATCAACAACGCTACATGTGTAATAATTATTGTTCCATTTTTACTGCCGAAGCGGCAGCTATTTATTATGCTCTATTATGGGCTGTTGAGCAGCGCTCTCGAAATATTCTAATATGCACTGACTCGTTAGCTGTACTCAAAAAAATCGATAATTTTGTCCATTCAAAAGTGAATTTTCCCCATTTATATATTTCAAAAATACTATCTTTATTATCACAATACTCCAGCAAATCGATAAATTTCATTTGGGTCAAGGGACATGCAGGAATAAAGGGTAATATAGAAATCGATAAAATTGTGAAGTCAACCACCGAAAATAACTCCGTGTTAGGAACAAACAATGGGAGGACTATGGCAGACGCACCAATACAAATTATTATAAAATCCATCCGCATATACCATCTTCTCACTGGTACGAAAAAACCAACTCTCCTAAGAAGTCTTATAACTTTTATCAGCAGAATGAAACTGAATCACGGCAGATTCCCATCTCACCTGTATAAAATAGGTATAAAATCAAATCCCCTATGCTCATGCGGAGAATACGGAGATATTAACCATATCATGTTAAACTGCCACCTCCAAAGACATAATATAAACAACTTTTCACAAATATTACACAAATACAAATTAGTCAACCCCATATGGCTACCATCTATCATGGCAACAAACAATTACTCGTTGTACAAAGATATTTACGTACACTTTACACAGAAATTACATATCACATTATAAAAACATTTAAAACACATCCATTTCCTTTGTGTTCCTATAGTGTTCTTCATCCTTACCCCACAGGGTCCACCATGTCTGTCTTACAAACAAACGCCCTGAAAGACCCCTGGGCAAGAAGCGTGTGTCCCTGTCTAGTTTCCTCCTCCATCACATTAACAATTTTTGTATTAATATTTTAAAAGGCCTCGGCCATAATATTACCTTATTGAAAAATACACTACTCTATCTTAAATTACCACATTATAAACAATTAAAAGTTCGTGGCCAATACACTAGCTTGTAAGGCCAACTACACGAGAAAAAAAAAAAAAAACTTTCAATTTATTTTAATATTCTTCAAGTTATTTTTTTCAGAATTTAGTCAAAACAGGTTTTCAAAAAAAAAATTGTCAAAAGACGTTGAAATTCGAATCGCAATTTTGTAACAAATCCATATTTCGACCAATATATGTTCCAGATTATCGACTATACAGGGTGTTAATGAATGTCATATTATACAGGGTTTTATAAATTCGGCCTTCACCGTTGGGATTTCGGAAACGGTAAGAGGTACGAAGTCGATTAAATTGGGACAAAGTCGCGTAATTATAGGCTCAATAAAATGCCGCAAGAAAATTAAAAATAAATACAGGGGCTCTCAAAATATTTGGAAAATACTAAAATTTTGTGTTTCGGTTCAATCGGACCAAAACCAATATTGTAGTTTAGAAAAGTTTTGCTTGCTTACCTCCGACGTAAAGTAGCACTCGGTACTCTCCTCTGTATTCAAGTCAATGGTGATACCTTTGTTGAGCTTCTTGAAACTGAACGTATTGTAATGCCCTATCCTATTTTCTGCCCGTTTCTGTGGTTTCTCCGATTCGCGAGTCTCGGATTTCTTTTTAGGTTTCTTAATTTTTAGAGGATCAGTCGGTGTGTTGCCGACAGATTTTTTCCTTGGTCCCCTATCTAAAAAATAATTGCTATATTTACACAAGGCGAACCTATTGGCTACACAAAAGGGTTAAAATTCTAAATAACCAATTGAATGGATCACAATATACTTTCTCTCGTGCTACCATGTGTGATACTTATTTCTTTGCAAAAAACAAGTTAATCCCACTTACGATTCGATTTGTTCCAGTGTATAGTCGCATTCACTAAAGGGTATATTGACAGTTGAAGGTTTAAAATGACAACTGTTAGGGCCGATATTTGAATCTTATCTTAAGCTAGACCTTAGCTAAGGTAGCCTTACCGTAAAGGTAAACCTTAAAAGACTACGTTTTAAATTAATTTGAGGATCAATTGACACGTTAAGTTTAAGATTACCACGCCCTTAAAGATTTATTCCTTTAGATGAGAGTTGAAAACAACTTTAATATACTGTCAAACTAAAATACAATCCTTTGTGTTTTCTTTAGTAGGTATCCGGTGTTACTAGCCGGATACCCAGAAATTCCGGATGCCCCGGGTATCCCTAACGAATACGTCTTTATATGCTAAAAATGACTACGAAACTAAAGCAAAAACAAAAATCCGTTATTCAGATACTTAATGCCAAAACAAATATACTTCCTATTTTCATTTTATTTTAAGCAGGAAGTCATATGCACCTACTTACTAACCTCCCTGAAAAAATGAAGGAGGTGAATCCTCACCTTATTTTAAGACGAGAATGTGGTATAAAAATTGTTCGCATGTCGCTTCGTTTTAGAAATACAGGGTGTTAAAAAAATATTATATTTTTCATTTTATTAATTAGGGCCAAACAATATTCTAATGATATTTGTTAAACATAAAGGATTAGAGCACTTTACTTTGAGTCAACTTTAAATTTAACAATTAAATCATTTGCGGGCATCTGGGTAAAAGTGTACCTTAATTTTTTAGTTATCTTCGAAATTTTTCAACACGTAAGAGACATTTAGCACGTCGTGCACATGGGTGCACGACGTGCTAAATGCGTTACTGGCTCATGGAGGACATTTGCAGCAATTTATCTTTTGTTCATATGAGTTCATTATTCAAAGTTTTTAAATCATATGCATTGTTCAAATCATTGGCATTAATTAATAAAATGAAAAATACAATATATTTTTTTAACGCCCTGTATTTCGAAAAAGAAGCGACATGCGAAAAACTTTTATACCACAATTTCGTCTTAAAATAAGGTGAGGATTCACCTCCTTCATTTTTTCAGAGAGGTTAGGAAACACCCTGTATACAACTGGACCGGGGAAAGAATGAATGTGCAATATAAATTTACAGTAATATACCGAAATGACCTGTTATTTTTAATTCCTTTTTGTTTTTTCAGTTATTGAAAAAGGATAAAACAATGTTTTTTTTTTGGGAACGAAACACAATTCAAGTGTATTAGACGGAAATACAAAATTAAGATATTGAAGTGTTATTAACATTTATATTTTGCGAAAGTACGTTGCTATACAGAATTTAATCATCAAAATCAGTTTACAAGAACAAATTTGTATTATTTGAATATGCTATAACAACCATTGCTAGGAAGTGTATAATGTCCCATCGGTAAGGACATACATTTAATATTTATGAAAATATCATCAAAATCGCAATCATATTCATAAAAGTGCAATTAATTTCCTAGAAGAAACGTGGATCTATTGGAAGGGTAAACATTTTCTTAACGTCTTATAAGCAATTTATCTTTGTCAAGAATATTATTATATTTTAAACAGTAAATGATATTTGACTTGATATAATTAAATAAAATTTAAAATAACTATAATCGTATAACTACCATTTTAAAATTTTAATTTTGACTATTCTATCTGCGTAATCTCGATTTGAATTTTACTGTTACAGGTGATGACGAACGTTCATTCTTTCCCGGTCCACCTGTATGTCATGTGTTAACTATATTATTTTTTAACTGTATGATTTTCTAATTGTTTCTAATTTCTTCTTAAACTCAACTCTATCAAAAATACAGAAAAAATCATAAGGTTGTACTATGTTCCTAGTGCTATCAAATAAAAATATTCATGCAGCACAATAAATTATGAATTTACCTTTGATATGAATATCATCTAAATCCGAACTGCTTGGTGTATCGTCTTCAATGAAAATAATAAAAATAATATATATGTAGATATTTATGCAATTAGCGTTAAGAGCGTTATTAAGTATTGTGTTATAAATAAAAAATGGTACATACAAGTATAATATAGAATTTTCCAATTCTCTATTTTACTGTTAACTAATATACATTCTTAATGTTTTTTTTTAGACAGAGGGACAGCTACTTTGTGGTTTTGGACAGATATTTGAATTATCACCATGGTACAATAAACCAAGGTATGATTGCACGCAGGCAGGCGCGGTCTATCACTCTAGCATATTCGTCACAGCGTAGACGACTACTTCCCGTATATTTTCAATGGATGTTTTAACAGTTTACCGGAATTTATTCATATTTTAGTGGTAATTTAGCTGTAATCGGAGTTATATTTTTATGAAATTAATATACCTAAAAACCATGATATTGTTCTTTCATTTCACCTACTATCAAATGCGTAAAACCTTTTAATACCTTTACAATAGCAAACAGCAATGTAAATCTCCATAAGCAATTTAAAAATCACACTCTCAGTGACGTCACTGCGCGCGCCGGATGAAATTTGAACGGTTAGATATATTACCTATTGTTATTTGTATCATGAATTGTCACAGGAATATATCGAAACGGTGTCAGGGGTAGAGTCGGCCATCGAAAGCCAAACAAGTCCGATACTGAGTAAATTCAGTTCAAGTGTGCTATGAAAACAATTGTACTTAGGGGCTGTATACTGATTTTTCATGACCAGTGGATCGCAAACAAAGGTCCCTTCCACTGGCCAGCTCGTTCGCCAGACTTAACTCCACTGGACTTTTCATCTGGGGAACCATTAAAGATAAAGTTTACGCGCGTCCCATCACCACGAAGGAAAATCTAATTGAAAGGGTGAAGGCAGCATTTCAATCTCTCACAAGAAATTAGGAATGCTACAAGAAATAACATGATGAAAAGAATACATAAATGCTTGGAAGAAAATGGCAATCATATCGAACATATTTTAAAAATATAATCAAAAGATATTAGGTATAATTTTCAAACACATTTTTAATTAAAGAATTTAAAGTTAATAAACTTGTTTCCTTGCTATTTTTAAAAAAATAATATTTAAACCATTAAATTTAAAACAATCAACTGCATTTTATTTATAAATTATTAAGAAACACTTTAGAATATTGTATTTTCAAGCAATCAATCACTTTTCCTCAGTATAGACATCAGTATATAGCCCCTAAGTACAATTGTTTTCATAACACACTTGAACAAATAGTATTTTCGGAATAAAATTGGATTTTTTGAGAAAACTCTTTGATATAGGCATAGGACAGTAAATACTATTTATAAAGAACAACTAATTTGCCATCAAATTAAATAAAAATATACAGGGTGTTAAAATTTAAAATAAGAAAGTTTTTAATGTTTGAATTCTTTCACAATGAGGCTTGAATTGTGACCACCCTGTACATTTTATGCCGAATTTGAAATGTTTTTGAGACTTGATGATCTTCTAGCTATTCGGTGAGAAAAAAATTTTAGTCCAAGCGCTAAGGTAAAAAAATTATATGGATTATTTCATCGTCATGCATTTGCCAAATAATTACAAAAAGTCCAGATATCTCAAAAACTAATAGAGTCTGACAAAAACATTTTATATAAAATGTGCTTAGTATTTAATGCTTAATCGAAAAATGTAATAAAAATTACCATGTTGTATTTAAAAAACGAAAGTTGGCAGCTACTTCCGGTATAACCGGAAATTACAGAAACATGTCAATATTTTAGTTAAAGAGAGCATATCGTTAAACCCAAATCCCCAAAGTTTCAGAAACATATATTCAGTAGTTCTCCATAAAGTTCTAATGCACGCTCGTCGTGAATCACCCTGTATAGGGCATTCCATTTAGAAACAAAACTTTTTTTTTCATCAAGTGATTCTGGCGTACAATTGTTTATTTGCCATCATCATAATAATCAACGTAAGAAACTACACTACATTGCCAATTTAATCGAATTCGTAGCTTTTATAATAAGAAAGTTAGCAATAGTGTCGTGTTCAATTTCAACAGGCTGTATATAATAAGTCAGTTATCAACTTTAAACGTAGGTTCTTTTTGGCTAAATAAGTAAGTATTATTTACGGAAATACCATCTTAAGAATATTGTGTTCTATGCGCGCAAAGTCAATGTAAACTATAACGAAAAAGCTGTACATTTAATCATATTAAAAACCAATATGCGACGCCTATAGTCAACTGTTTTTTTTACGTCACCAGATTGACATTGGAAGAACTATAGAACTCGTTTTGAAATTTCTAGTTACTTCAGGAGAAACTAACCTACACCAATGTCTTATTTTTTGGTTTAAGATCTTATAAATGAAAAATTGGAAATTTTGTAGTTTTGTAGAAATTGCATATTCACTTTTAAAATAGTCAATAAAAACTAGGGTTTGTCCGCCATTTTAAAAAATTATCGATATCGTCTCTCGATCTCGAATTTATTAATATTTTTTCATAAAAAAGACCAAAACTTAAAATGTTAATTCTCATTTCCGAGCATTTTTCTACAAATAAATCAATATTGAATTTATTCCAAATTACAAACTCGCGATGTATATTTAATCACTTAATATATCATTATTAATGCCAAGAAATAGTATTTCTTTACAGATACACGTAAATAAATAAAAAGTTATATTAAAGGAGTATCGTCAAGTAGGTTGTAAAGCGTAAAGTACTAACATACTATCGAAAGCCAATATTTCCGATTGTACAAAATAATATAATTAGTTACCCTCATTATCGTCAAATTCCAGACTGCCTCCTGTGTCGTCCGCACTGGAAATGGAACTGCTGGATCGTCTCCTTATCAAATAGGAAGTTTCGTTTGGAAAGGAAAATGCTGGTGATGGAGGTGGCGTACTTCTAAAAATAAAGAAAATGATATCCATTCACTGACCATAATGATAGTCGAGGGCTCATAAAAAAATGCGGGCCTTGTATTTCATTTCGGCTGGAATATCGAAGTTTAAATACCATACAGGGTGTTATGGAAATTAAATGGGTGACTCGTTGAGTGTCCTAGAGAAAGCCTACATGTATAGTTTTCAAAAAAGTAGTTCATTTCGCGAAGAGACCTGATTTTAGTAATAAAACATCGAAAAAACGGCGTCTCATCAAATTGTTTTTCAAATTGGTTACATGTTTCGCCCTTAAATGCGCATCATCAGATCTAACATACAAAGAATTACAATACATTAAAAAAACAAGTCTAAAACTAGTCTTGTTTTTTTTAAATGTAATGTATATTATTTGTTTTTAACTTTTTAATATTTTTTTAAATCGAATATCAAAGTACTTAGGTAAAACCCCCTTACATTATCCGACGTTCTTACACGTGCAACGCCATACACATCTACTTTCAGTTAACAAGTGTATGTAGGTCGGAAAGTAGCCTAAGCAGTGATGCAAGATCACAACGCTTGCTTCGACCTTATTCGATAAAAATCGTCGCTCAAACGCCTCTTCGTTTAGTATGTAGCTTGAAACGATCGTCGCGCCGACTGTCTCTTGAATTCCCACGTGTTGTTTTACGAATTTTAAACGTAAGGTATTTCTCGCTTAATAAATGAGGTATTAGTAATAGATTTATGAGAGAACAGAACAGAAAGAGAAGGAGGTTCCCCCACTCCACAAACCTATGAAATCGCACAAAGAGGAGGGTTTCGCGCGCACCTTGTTTTCGCTCGCATTGTACTATGAAGTGAGAAGAGAGATTCATATATTGAAAGGGAGAGAGATAGGAAAGACCAAATGCAATATAGCCGAAAATGATTTGTACTAAATTGAAGTGAGAATCATTGAAAGGGAGAGAGATAAGAAATAGCAAATACAATATGGCCGAAAATGATTTGTACTAAATTGAAATGAGAGAGATTCATATATTGAAAGGGCGAGAGAGATAAGAAATAGCAAATACAATATGGCCGAAAATGAACTAAATTGAAGTGAGAGAGCTTAATATATTGAAATGGAGAGATAGATAAAATACCAAATACAATATGGTCGAAAATGGTGATACACTTTAATAACAATATGTATTGATAGTGAGAGAGATGAAAAATATCTTGTATGATAGAAGGTCTATTACAAATACAAATAAACAATAATATAAACTCGCCTTTAGCTCCCCATAAACACACCTAAAAACTACACTAGTCCATACTACTTGACACAACATTCACCTGTTGCTGCCAATTATTGTCATTCACATCGGGCATCCACGACGCACGTATATTATTCATATTTCAAATTACAAAAAAAAAACACACAATGAAAATGCAACTCAGAACTAAAAACCTGAAACAATATTGCAATTAAAACCATAAATGATTCGCCAGACTAAAAATATTTGAATTGTATGAAGGGGTGTTTCAACGATGAATACATTATTATATTATATTCACAATGTTAGTTATCAAACAAGCCGATCATAATATATGTAATTTAGATGTATTTTAAATACAACATGTAACAATATTTAAATTGCAAATTAATTTATAAAAAAATTTAAATTCACTTTCAAAAACACGGATGTAAAACCTAATTATCATATTATATTCTTATCAAACAACCCAACCACAATAAACCCTATAAATAAATATAATTTAGATATATTTTATGCACATACGCAACAATATTAAATATTGCCAATTAATTTATTCTTAAAATTATAAATTCACTTTTCTACATTCACACAGAACCTAAATACATAGACGTAGAACCTAAATAATCCATGCTATTATATTACTACTAAACAAACAGACAGACAGACAAGATAGACAGACAAACACAACAACACATAGACGTAGAACCTAAATAATATTTGCTATTATATTACTACTAAACAAACAGACAGACCGACAAACAACCCCGAACAAACAGATAGACAGATACACAAACAGATATACAAACAAACAGATATACAAACAAACAGATAGACAGACAAACACAACAACACATAGACGTAGATCCCTAGACGTCTTGTTGACAAACACTGACCTAAGGTGTGTTCGCGTTTACAATTATTTTTGTTGCAAAACAATTTTCGCCGTTATTGTTATGAAAAGAATTGTTCAAAAAAGGTGTGACCCCGGGTATGAAGAATGAAAAAGTGTTAAAATTATAGTATTTTTTTCTGAAGTATTTGACGTGTAAATATGAGGACACCGGCAAACATTCATGACATGCGGGTTTAAACATAATAAGTTAATTCCATCACACCCTGTACAACCTGCAATTCGGATTACGGCTTTATTCACATATAGATGAGGGTTTTAAATAACTTTGATCACTGAGATATTCCTAAGCTCCGCTTAAAAGATAGTTAAAGCGCTGTCGTAGTTACCATAAGGCACGCCGAGACTGTGAAAAAAGCCGTAATGCAAACTTATATTTAAATTAAAAAAAAATATATTTTTACACAAACGATATTCCTGAACAAAATGATCAACCAAGGAATAAGCTTAGCTAAAAAAAATCCTGCAGACAACGATATGTGTCATGTGTAACACAGCAGTTCAATTAAAACAATTCTGTCAATTTCTAATAAAATCCAGGGTTAAACTAAAACCATGTTTTTTTTTACCTGCTAGAGTCTTTGGATTTTTGCCGACTAATTCCAGAAGGCACCACCGGTACTGAAACCGAGGGCGGTGGAGTAGGCTTCGCGGATGTGATCGGCGACACTGTCGGTTCCTTTTTACGTAACGACTTTGGAGATTCCACAGCTGTGTTGACTAGGTCCGATTTAATTTGATTGGCCTAAAACCGTAAAAAAGTATCAAATGCGGTCGTCGCACTGGTCATGCTTTAATTATTGTCCGATAGTATTTCTTTTGAATACACACATGTCATAATTATGTTCAATTTTAGAGATCGCGATCTCATGACCCGAGTCCTGTTCATGTTTATTATTCGATGTTTTAAATTGTTAAAATGTTATTTTTACTTTTAAAAAAATGACAGGGAGGTGCCCTTTCACTTTTTTTTGAAAAATTTTAATTTTAACTACACTCATGTGTCATTACACATTAGTTTTAGGCTTAATAACTTTTTTATTTTCACTCTGATATTAGTGATAGAGAACTTGTAAGTTAACTATCAGTTTTAATGTGCCTTTTTATAAATTTGAAGTAATGTTGGTTATTCAATTTATTATATAAGGATAATTGAAACGTTGTTTTTTTATCTAATATCATTTCAGTTTTCATTTAGAGTCATCTATTCTTTACATTTTGTTTTCTGGTTCATAACAATAGTTTCATTTATTCTTAAACAAAAAATGCAAAGTGATCGTTGTTGGAATGAGAATAAAATTATTCTTTTAAAACAAAAGATTATCAGGACGCAAAAAAATATTGATGTAATCAATATTGATTTAATTACAAATTAATTTAGAAACAATATGAATTTTAACATAAATATGTTTATTAATTGCTATATTATTTTTAAAAAGCCCTAATTACACGTCAGTTCATACCATCACGGAACTTCCTCCTTGTCCAAGAAAATACTGTTTTGATATTGCATGATAAATGCATCTATTTTCATGAACTAAAAATAAAATGAAAACTGGTATTTTGAAATAATTTTGCTACTTGCCACTTTGCTATAGGGTGTTTTGAAATTTAAAAAAAAAACTTTGATTATCCTTGTATAATATTATGTCGAATAACCAATGTTGTTTTTGTGAGACCCGTTAACTGATAGTTTTACCTACAGTTATCTAAAAAAAATCACTAAAATGGAACTAAAAATAAAAATTTATCAAGCCCAAAACCTACTGAATATTTTGTAATCTGCGGTTATTTTTGCACGAATGCAGTAAAGAAAGTCAGGTGACGACACTACAGGCATCATTTTTCATTCTTGGCTTAACAGAAACCACCGACCTATGAAAATCTATGAATAGCCAAACTCTAAAAGCAAAAGTGGCAAATTTATGGCCTCGCGCATAAACAAAGCTGATCGTCCGATGTCATGCGCAATGCCGACTGATAAAGTATTGACCTAAACCGGCGAACAGGACCGTACTATATGACGGCGACAACATTGTACGCAAGACAACCCATTTTTTCACTCACAAAATTTAACTTTTTACATCGCATAAGTTGTACCTACGTATCCATAGTTATAGGTCGGTGGCAAAAACTAATACCGAATTCAAAATTTAATAAACCGACTATATATTATTCATTAGGCATTTATTTTACCGATACATTGTTTATAACCAGGGTTGCACCGATTTAAATCACGATTGAAGTCATGATTTAAATCACTTGATGTTTTTTATAATGAAACTATTGTAATAGATGTTGCTGGTTCGTAATAAAACATCAGCGGACATTAGCCATGCTAAAGGTATATTTTTAGAACTACATTTTAGATCAGTCTTAATATCAACAACCTACTCAAAAAAGGGTTGAGTATTGATTCTTAATTATTCTCTCTCCTCTGTTACAATCATCCTTATATTATCTTATTATAACCTTAACTACTTAATCTACAACCTTAACCCATAAGGTTCATGTCCTTGTCATTGTTATACTATTATAACTAATAACATCATTAGCACGTCTGACCATCGATCGTGATATTGAAATCAGAACCAATGTCAAATAATATTATAACAATAATAACCCAAACTGTTTTACAAGAAATGAGTAAAAATAGAATATGCCTCTATTTTTACCTCACACTATTTTTTTATTTTTTTATTCAGAGCCACATAACATAATATAAAAATATTCTCAAAAATGAAAAGTAGAACACGACGCTTTTAAAAAATAAAAAGGAGGTACAAAATATAAACTTTATGTTTCTGCATTTTCTTTATATAGTTTAAACAAAAATACTAGTTTTCCTCATCTTTCTATACCCATTATGTTCCTTATATACGAGTGTGCAAAGCCGAAAGTGCTGAATATTCGTTCTACTGACGCTGAGGAAGCAGTTGCGCACATGAACTGTTTTATTATTGGCAGCTGCTTTGCGATTTTCGGCTCATACGTTTGTGATAACCACCACTGTATTCCATGACTACCATGAGCATTGAATTTCTTTCTTGCAGTTTTACAAATCGCTCTACACACCGAGTTATTTGGATCTGTTGTTTTAACATAAAACTGCCATATGTTGCTTTCTTTTCTTAAAATTACAACAATTTACTTCCACTCCTTTGAACAACTACTATCAAAATACGCGCGACGAATTGGGCAACGACAATTTATAGATCGAGAATGAAACAAGCCCGGACAAGAATTTTCTTGCAAGAATTGCGTTCTGACAAATATTTAGGCTGTAGGTAGCTGTAATATTTTTTAGACTGACACTAAACTAATTTGTATTAATTTGAAAAAAGTGAGATGAATACATTTTTTATTAAAACCAAAAAAAATCATGATTTAAAAAAAATCAATTGATGTTTTTAATTAAAAAAAAACAAATTTTGCACAACCCTGATTATAAAAAAATATTTGCGTCAAATAATATATTGAAACGCAGCAAATAATCTACAGCGAAATTCGATAAAAGAGTATTAAGAGTCCACACCTTTTTTGCAAGTTCCTTAAAGGTCTTCTCCACCGAAAAAACAGTCTTTTTTCTTTTCTCCTCAATATGATCCTCGGAAGTCTTCAAGTCATACAGCATTTTAATCGCCCCTTCGTCCCCCAACAATCTGTCAACTTCCGTCCTTGACTTCTTGGGTTTTACGGCTGCCTTCGAACCGGGACTTGTGCGTCTATCTACTGTCGTTGCTTTCTTCGGACTGGGTTTTTCTTCAGCTAAAATTGAACACAAATTATCAACAATATACAGGCTGTTAATGAATGTCACGTAGATATTTAAGGAAGTTATAGTGCTCGCCAAAATAGGAAAAATACTTATAAACATGCAGTCAAAAATGCTTTGTTGCGTTAAGAGGTCAATGGCATTTGACCTAGTGACGTACGTGGATATTACTATTCCATATGTTTTTTCGGGTTGTTTAACACAGTCCGTCGTAAATGTTCTTCAATTAATTGTACAAAAAGGTATAACAGAATGGAAAAGTGTTTAAATTATTTTATTTTGTCTAAAGAGTTTAAGGTGTACATATGACAACACCGGCCAGAATTCCTTGATTGCCTACATGTATCGCAGTGCCACACAGGTGTTTTTCTGGTTTGACGTCAGGTCACTTTTACCGCTGAATGAATTGAAAGCGCCATTTATGGCTATTTTTCTTCAATTTGTCTTTATCTCAGAAATTGCCGGTTTAAATATAATACGTCATTTCCATAACACCCTGTATAGTCATTTCCTTAAAAGTCGTAACGTAAGCTAGTCGTGTATATCACTCTATATTATCCTATTTAATCATTAATCAATGTTTAATTATTTATTTTATAATTATAATAATTTTTGGCAATAGTGGCCTTAACAAACCTTTCTTTTCAGTTTTAACTTTGGTTTCAGCTGACTTCTTTGGCAAATCAGCTGAACTGTTCTCGTTTTTTGGCTGGACGGGTTTTGCAGCCAGTTTAGACGCACCTGGCGATTCTACTTTTACAGTAGCTAGTTTGACCGGAGTTAGACGAGATGGAATTGTTTCATCGGGATCCCATATAACCTAAAAATAAATGCTAGTGTTGGGAAACGATCGTTATTTCCAGAATTGAGTACACAAGAACCAAGAACTTTCAAGAATCGAGTACTTATTCGAGTACCGATTACAAGTACAGTGACTGCCGAAAAATTGGATATGATAATATTTTTGAATTCTTATTCTTATTAAATTTGTTGCTTTTTCTTGAAGATATAAAGAAAATCAAAATCTATTCCGCTTAGTTAGGAAAACTTGTATTCAAATTCCATACAATCCCCAAAAATTTTGGGTTCTTTTCACCATGACCTTTTAATATTCATCAAAATGTATCCAAAAATTAAAGAAATTGTAAAATGTTAAATTTTTTCTTTATTTAACCAATTTGTTAAATGCTTTTCAATTTTCCTCGTTCTTTTTTCTGATATAAATCGTTTAACAATGCCATAAGATTCTTCAGTGTTTTTCTTTTTTTTACTGAAGACGAAGATTTATAGTTTATGCCTTCGAATGTATGGAATTCGAATACAAAATCGTTATTAAACTAATGCAGCAGATTTTGAGTTTCTTTATAAGTTCACTCCACTGAGAGATGGAGCTGTACTATATCCAACGAACAAAACAATATCACATATCCTATAAAAGTTAGAATGTTTGTGCAGAGTTGTATTAAGGGTCGACCCGAACTTTATTAAATTTTTGAGAGTGTATATAACTTTTATGCATTTTTATAACAATAAGAATGTAAACGACATGCAAGTGCGCAAAAATTAATGAAAATTTGAGTCACGAATAAGAAAACAAACGACTTTTACATCGGAAGCATTCAATCGTGTCTAAATGCTGCTCCTGTACTGTAGAGACGAGCCACACCACATATCTTGTATGCATTACAGGAGCGTCATTTAGACAGCTTTGAACCACCGATTTACAACTATGGATACGTACAACTTATGGGGTGAGCAGTAAAAAGTTAAATTTTATGGTGAGCACGGTTAACCGGTGATATTTTTAAAGGATGCGCTTCGTTTATCTTGCGCACAATGTTGTCGCCGTCATCTGGCAACCCCGCAGGTATTGGTGCCGGTTTGGTTGCCAACCAACGACGACCCTCCAGAACCGAAATCAGTCGTAGCGACGTAACAATATTAAAAATCTATCGATAGGTGAACAATAGATATCAAAATTAATTCTAAAAGTGGCTTTTCAGTGATGGCCACAACACTTTCGTTTATTCGAGAAAATAGATTGTTTATCGCCAGTAAAGAAGGTCTTGATGTGCCAAAATATTGCCGTGTAATCATTTTTATTCGGCATTGCGCATGACTTCTAACGATTAGCTTTGCGCGAGGCCATAAATTTGCCACTTTTGCTTTTAGAGTTTGGCTATCCATAGATATAGGTCGGTGGCTTGAACGCTACTGACCTAAAAGTCGTTTGTTCCTTTATTCGTGACTTAAATTTTCAATAATTTTGACATACTTGCATGTTGTTTATATTCCTATTTTTATAATGAAGCATAAAAGTTATACAATCAACAATTATGCAGTTTATACATTTTCAAAATTTTTATTCCGGTTGACCCTTAATGCATCTCTGTATAAACTTTCTAACTTTTATAGGTTATGTGATATTGTTGTCCATCATTTATTCGTTGGATATAGTATTGGGTGGGATTTCTTGCCATTTTTTACGTATAGGTTTACGTATATATGTGTATTGTAAAAATCCCTAAACTTAAAAAAATTATTTTTTATTCCATTGTGTCAAAAAATAACGTTTTGATTATTGCTCTGGTAGCTGCTACGCGACATTTTTAGTCTCAGGCCAAAAAAAAATTTTTCCGTGATCCGTATATCCATGAATACGCATATTACAGGTTTCATTGTTAACTGAATTACCTTGCATGATGAAAAGTATTTGTTTACTTTACTTTTACATTATTTTCACTGGCAAGCGAATAAAAAATAACGTATGTCATATGGACGAAAAATATTTTGCCTCAGCAATCTCCCGCATTACGTCCGAAATACTACATTTTTGGTCCTTATAACATAATATACTATTATGTCGGTAGATTTATCATAATAGTAACTTTTTAGTACTAAATTTGTGAAACATAACAACTAATTTTATTTCCCCAAAACTAAATAACTATTCGAAAAAAACTAATAAAGCTTTAAGATTCTGATGTATTGTCAATAATTTACGAAATAACCTATTTCAAATGAATAAAGGTCAAAATAGATATAAATCAAAATTTCATCAAACTTATTTTTTAAAAAAAATTTGGGACCTTCTAATTTTAAATAAAAAACAACTGTACATTTTTTAGTTTAGCATTGAAATTTAGTGCATATAGAAAATTTAAAAATAAACAATCCTTACAAAAACTTTCGGGAAATTTTAACAAATAAGTCCCGTTTTCAGCGATACATTTTTACAATGTCGACATGTGACAAAACTCATGGGACCGCGTTCAACAAGATTCTTAAAATCTTGCCTTCCCTTTTAAAGCGAAAGCAAAATTTCAATAAGATTTTTAGTGTATTCCAGACTAAAACATTGTAGTAAGTGGTAAATTGATAGAAAATTTATTGCCTTAAAATCAAAACAATAAAGAATGCAAATTTATGAAATTAATTCTCAGGAGAAAGTAAGCAAAAAATTTTTTTATCTATTACAAAAATATACTTTATTACAATTGCAGCAAAAAATATTGTATGAAAATCGTTCATAGTGTATTCTTTAACTAATTGGGTTACCATTCCCATTTGGAAAAAAGTTGTTTTGCATAACTTAAATTGTTTTACTTTTTACGGTAGGGTATACGTACTTAAGAGATAAAATGTTTGTTACCTTTTTCTTAATAATTCTAGAACTTTTAGTCATATAAGCGTTTCCAGAAGTGGATGCTTCTTTTGGCTTGACGTCAATATCCATCGTACTGGACACCACTGTAGTCTTTTTAGATGGCGAAGGTGCCAATTCCGAAACACTATCGCTCGACTTTCTTTTACGGGAATAAGTTTTAAGGGCCATATTAACCTAAAATATAAACAATAAATGTGTCTATTTGTTTAGTAGGTTATAATATTAAACTAAAACTAATATCCTTAAACACCTTGTCATATATGTAATTAATTTAAACCACATTAATGTTAACAAATCAATGAATGTGAAGTTTAAAACAAACCCAACCAAAGTCGATATTTCTTTGCTATCCAATTTTGTAAAAATATATCAATTATTCTGACAACAGCCTAAATATTTTATATTGGAACCGATAATGGTAATAATTAAGATATCAAGATTCTATTATATTTATTAACTCTTTAATATTTTATATTGGAACCGACAACACAAATAATTAAGATCAAAATTATAATATGATTTATTTATTATTTATCAGTAAACGGGAGCTTCTGCTATTAGTTATCAATAAAAGGGAGCTGAACTTAATGGGACGGTGGGATACGTAGTCACCGCGCGAATTGGTCCCATTTCTTCGTAATTGTAAACGTAATAAACGTAGCCAACATTATAATGTACTTCATAGACGTTGTGGATTTAGGTTATTATGGTTCCTTAATTTCGTTAGCAAATTGTAAATACTTACACAAATGTTGTTTCTCGTTCTTTTAATAGACAATGAAAATATCTTCGATCTTTGGAATCGAAACAAAAATGTTTTTATTGCAAGTTTAATACCGAGAGATGGTTAAAACAAGGGCACAAAACTCGCATAATTTGGATATATTAGAAATTTGTAATACCGTTGCATTACGAAATTCTACATAAGTTGGAATTGAAGCACAAATTTAGGTGGTGGAGGATCATTGTGAAAGTGAGTGAGAAAATATCCTATAGGTACAGCATAGAGTTCCTTAATGTGGATTTATTTGATGCATGGTACTAATTTCTTTAGCTTTCTGAATATAAAAGTATATTTACTAATGATCAGACATTGTGTAAAACTTACTTATTAAACAGCTTACCTTAATTTGGGGCTCTACTTCCAACGTTCTTTTTTCAGGGGTTTGTTTCAAAGGACTTTTCTCTTTGGCAGCTTTTACACTATGCGATTTTGTTGCCTTTCCATCCACACTTGACGGGAGTTCCTTTAAAAATGGCTTAATAAAAAAAACAAGTTTATAATATACTCGATTTCATCTTACTTCCTAATCCTGACACTGGACATATGTCAAATATATTTACCGAACAAACACCTAATTGAATCGTAACTAAACCCTCGAATTGATACAAGATGGATATATTAACGGCCGTATATTTATATGAACGCGAAGATGCATATGCGCACATCCCATCGAAAGACGTGTGGATTTACATCCTTATCTTATGTGTTTGCAATAGCATCTCTTTGCGGAAGTTCTACCTTCAGATTTGTTGACGTGTAGATTGTCGTACGCGTTTGCACTAGCATCTCTTTCTGGTAGCCTTCGGATTTGTTCCATTGAATCCCAATGCTATTACAGCTGATTTCACAGAGGCGGTCCAAGTCAGAGTTTAATTTTTAGTGTTTTCAGGAGGGATTTTTTCATTATTTTGTTTGTTCGGTAGTATATTGTTGGACTTTGTACTACTTTGTAAACTAACAAAAAATCGTACGTCCGCGTGTGGATTGGTGGAAAATATCATGCATTTTGTTTATAGTTATAATATAATAATTGTTTTTCAAATGTCTACACATACATTATCAGCAAGTTCATTTCAAGAAAAGGTTTTAGTAGTATTAAGAGTAATAAATTTTAATAAAGAATGTGAAGTGTGAAGTCCGGCCCTGACCAAAGTTTAAGATATGATGGATGTGTAAACAGAATATTACTAGAAATGACTTATGTGAAGTGTCAGCATTAAAAAGTACGGTGAAATGGAGTATACTAAATAATAGGTGAATAAAAAAAAAAACCTGTAACAGTATAATTCAAATCGAGATAATGTAGATCAAATTTATAAGACAAAACCAGTTCAGCAGATAATGGATGTTATTAACATTATGAAAGTCGTAGATATAATAAAAAATTATTTATTGTACAAGAGCATAGAATTAAATTTTAAAATGGTAGTTGTTGCATTATACGTATTTTAAATTGTATTTAATTATAACAATTCATATATGACTTATTGTTTAAAATATAATATTTCTTGACAAAGGTAAGCATTGCTTACAAAATGTTTCATTATCTTTGGAATAGATTTACGTTTCATCTAGAAAAATAATTTCACGTTTACGAATACTATGGTGATTTTCAAAAGTTTTTCGTAGAACCCGAACTCTTGGAGATGAACTGTCTGTCCTTACTGATGAGACATTATACACTGCCGGTTCCCAGCACAGGTTATTCCAACGAAGTACAATATTTAACACCACTTACAGAAAAGGAAACAAATTTGTAACTAAAGACCGATTCTCACTTTTGTGCAAGGGAAGTGCTCGACACAGGCTCGGCAAAATATGTTTATTTCTGAAACTTTTCGAAGTTAATTCACATTAGCGAGCAACGCTCGGCCTTTGCTATTCGTTTCTGCTTTAAGAACGATACCAAATGACATGCATGGGCAATCACATGGCCTTTTTAACTGTCAAATTTTACTATTTTTGCAAATAATTCAAAATATGAGATTATTACTCAAAATATGACAAAAAAATTATTTGTTTTCTTATTCTTTACCCTCGTACCAATAGTGTTTTATGTACATACCTTAAATATCTTTCCCTTCGTAAATCTGGTACTGGGCGATAAATAGGGCAAATCTTGCAGCTGTTGCAGAGCTATTTCTCTTTCTAAATTTTTTAAGTTTGTTTCGTCAGTTGGAGTCGACTCTTTACCCTTCGATTCAGTTTCTTTACATATGACCGGTAATTCTTCCGTGTCGCCATCTCCTGAAAAACAAAAAATTTATATTGAGAAAATAATTATTTATGTACGGAGGGCATAAAGTAAGAACTTTTGACGTGGGTGAAAGTCGTTGACCGGGTGTTAAAATTAAAAATAAATAGTGATCGCGATATGAACTTAATTAGTCAAAAATGCTGACAATGGTAGCGCGCCTAGCAACCACCAGGAGAGAAGAGAACTGGCAGCAGCAAGAGAAAATGTCATAGGTTGACGTTGTATTATCCTCCGTTTCTTTTACATAAAATACACGTTTTACAAAGCAAAAATACCATAGCTTATTACAGTCCACTAAATTGAAGAGGTGAATTTATAAAATATAAATTTTGAAAGAAATAGTCGATACACTAATCTTTTCTCCAGCAGATTTTATAAAACCAATTATCAAAATCTGTTATCTAAACCCATATTTTCTTCCAGGCATTTTCAGTGTCATGTTTGAACAAAATTCTCTCATCGTTTCTCACGTCGCTCATATATGATTCGCGAGTGTGTGAGGGGACGAGCACAGTCTATTCGTTAATCCCGAGTAAAACATATGTTACCGAGGATGTTCCAAAATTAAAAAAAATAACCATTTTTATCTAACATTTTTCTCAATATTAAGAAACCTTTTCTCACTCTCTAAAATTATCTTTCACATGTTTTTTTTTATATAAAAATTCCGTTATTAGATTTTATCTGCGAAACTGTTGAATAAGTATAGGAAATTGTTAACAAAAGTTGATTTTTACATAGAATCAGAAAATGGTAAAAGATATCTTCATTTAAAAGATCGGCATGTTTTACAGCGAATACCAATATTTCAAACAAACATATTTTCCAAAAACCGATAAGAAATATGCGCATTTTTGAAAGAAATAGTCAATATTTCCCTACACTTAGTTGTTGCCAGGCAATAACTGTTAGTTAGGAAATGTTATACAGTTGCCTGGCAACCATCAAGTTTAAGCAAATATTGATTTCTCTTTCAAAATTTTAACTCCATTTTAGGAAAAATACTATGTATACCTCGTAGGAAACGCTGAACATTCCCGAACGACCGTAAAAATTGCCCGACAAGCCTAGCAAACCGACACTGGCTCAATACGGAGTATGTATGTACTATTTTTAGTTCCCGAGACATTTTAATAGGCCACTCACTGTGAATGACCGTGTAAAAAGTTAGTTTTAAAGTTAGGAAATATAAACTCACCTTCCAAAATTGCCAATAAATCGGAATTATTATCAATTGATTTTCCTTCTTCCTGTTTTCCTTCATCATCCTTACTATCAACTTCCATTTTATTATCCTAGTAAAATACAATTATATTAATAAAATAGTTTTAGGCTAATTATAATATTTTGTCTACAAGCTTTTGGAAAATACACTCGTCGGCACAAAATTCCGCCAACCTGAAATTTTGTTCAAGTTTGATATTTTATAACTTTTTTATTTCCATGTTTTTGTTATCAGTTTGTAGATCCATTTTATAAAGTAACATTTTTCGATTAGGCTATATTATACAGGAGTAAATCAAACTGTTGTTTTTGTCGTCATTTCAAAACACGCTGTAGGAAAATTGAGGTGGATAATTTTATTTACATACGGTTTCTTGTAATCTTTGATGTATTCTAAACATTTCGTTTTTTGATTCATTCCATTATCTCATATCTGCTGCGAGCTGCAATTTTAAATGAAACAATGATATTTTTAGAAAATGTATGTCATGCTTTCGGTTAAAAATTAACGACGTTGGTTAAGTACGCGATTATTGTGACAGAATGTTTGACAGTGACAATATTATAATTTGTTGTGTCAATATGGTAATAACTTGAGCAAACGCGGATAGAATTGTTGCGTTAATAAAGGATGGCCGTAGCAAAAGTTATGTCGCCCGTAGTCTGTCTGTCTGTCTGCGCGGTCTACAGTTCGAGATGCCTGGAATAGGTATTACAGACGGGAATTTTGACTAGGCGGCAAGGCTCTTGGAGAAGGAGAATGGCCACTGTAGCTGATGATCACTTTGACACCGTTCTTTAAGTGATCGAAGATCAGTCATGATTTGGGCGGGTATTTCTACCGAAGCACGCACCAATCTGGTATTTGTTGCCCACCGTTACATTGAGGAAATCCTCCAAGAAGTTGTTGTTCCATTCGCTCCTTTCATTGGAAACCAATTTACATTAATGCATGATATTGCTAGACCTCACGTTGCACATGTAGTGAGCGAATATCTGGATGAAGTTGGGCTTCCAAGATTGGAATGACCCGCATGTAGCCCGGATCTCAGCCCAATCAAACATCTTTGGGATCAACTTAAAAAGGCCGTTCGTCGTCGTCCTGTACAACCACAAACCTTGCAAGACTTACGACTGGCGCTGACCAAAGAATATCAGGCTATCCCTCAAGAGAGGATACGTAACCATATTCATTAGATGCCACGAAGATTGTAAAATGTCATTGCTGTGAGGAGGAAGAATACAATATTAAAATTGTTTTTGTTAATTAACTATATGATATACCTAGTGTTTGTTTTTCTTAATAAAATAGGCTTCAAATCAGCGTTTAATGCTCACAGCAGAAATGATATAATGGAATGAATCAAAAATCGAAATGTGAATACATCAAAGATTACAAGAAACAGTATGTAAATAAAACTATCCACCTCAATTTTCCAACACGGTGTTTTGAAATTACGACAAAAAACAACAGTTTGATTTACTCCTGTATAAAATAGCATAATCGAAAAATGTTACTTTATAAAATAATTAAGGGAAAACACAATGAATGGATCTACAAACTGAAAACATAATCATGAAAATCGCATAAAAAATAAAAAAGTTATAAAATTGACCAAAATCAGGGTGGCGGAATTTTGTGCCGGCGAGTGTATATTCCGCCGGTACTTGAGTGAGTACAGTAGGTACTTTCCGCATTAACGTCAGTAAACAACTATTAGGAAGCTGAATAAACGTTTAATATTTACCGGAAGGCAAAATAAGACTAAAAATTGCTTAATAATTTTTAATTTTTCAAATTTAGGTAACACGTTTGTAGACAAAATGCATTTCAATCCTAATCAGTCTTCAGTACCTACCTACCGACTAATAGTGCTGTACATACGGCCCGGTAGAAAACAGGGCAATGATCTCAATTTCATTCAAAATTAGAACAAAACCAGACAAGTAGTTAACTTAAAATTGTCCAATGTAGTAAAAACTTTCAATACCTGTACTTTTTCATCGCCTTCCGATGTTTGGTTCTCTTTCTTTGCATTTGATTTTGATGTTCCACTGGCTTCAGGAGCAATTTTCTTTGCCAATCTTGAAGTAAGTTGACGTGCAAACAAAATCTCTTCTGTTGAAAAATACAGCAGTTTAGCGTTAGAAAATGAAAATATAACTCGGTTTAAAACATGTTCAATGCTTCAGGTTAATATTTTTAATAATATAAAAATGCCTTTAATGAACTTTGTAGTGTTGGGAAAAAACGATGATTTTAATAATCGAGTTCTTGATACTCGAGCGATTTTAATAATCGAGTGAATCGCTTGAAATTCCAATTCACTAAGCGATGCCGACACCGACTGCAGCCTATCCGTTTACATGTGATTAGGTAGGGTATTTAGCAGGCACGTAACTACGGGTGGACAGAGGTTTAGCTAAAAAATTGTAGTAGCCACCAAAAAAATTCCAGAAATTTATTTATTTGTGAATAATGAATTTTTACCACGTGGCTCGATACCAAACAAAAAAACTGCAAAAAATCACCCAAATATGTATTTATTGTTCGGGTTTATTATTCTGCGTTTTTAACCCGAACGAAAAGTATTACCAAGAGTTATTTTTCTTCACATCTTTCTCAATCTACGCGCATAAAATAAGTAGATATTTAAAATAGCTTGTCAAATTCTTCCACTTTAAATTATCAGGTGCCCACTGTGTGCACTTAAAAAATGTAGGCTTAGTTACGCGACTGGCAAAATAAGAAAATTGGTTATTATTTTTTTTAATTCATGTACTCATGTATTCATAGTTACCTAAAAGTTCCTGTTTAAATTTAAGAATGCTTACTTTTGGTTACCAAAAAATTTGTCGATACCTATGTTTTGTTAACTATTTTGCTCGTTTTCTTATTTTCCATTAACATTTTCTATAATGTATGTTATTTTTAAGAAGTCTTCTTGAGTTTAATAATAAAAAGTTCCTGTTTAGATTTAAAAATGTTTACTATAAGATTACCAACGAATTTTTCTATATATTTTGTTAACTATTTTGTTCGTTTTGTTATTTTTCATTAACAATTTTTATTTTATTTTTGAGAAGTTTTCTCGTGTTTATAGTAATTAAAAATTTTAAAATTATATCCTTTAATTTTTTAATATTTACAATCGGAGACCTAAACTACTCCGCTGGCTAGCCAGTTAAAACAAAACTTTACAAAATGCATGTCGCGATGACTCTGCTAAGCGATTCGGCATACTTTTTTATATGCACCTTCTCGTTTATGTGCCTTTAAGAAAGACGTATGTCGTGTACTTGCTCAGCGTCAAACTCGAACGTCGCCAATCGGATGGCGCGGCGCGTAGACCGAAGGTCGTCTATCAAGTGACCGGCGAGATTTTTCGGTTTTTCGCCTGAATTTATAACTAGAGTATTTCCTATCGGGCGAAAAACTGTTC
Organism: Barypeithes pellucidus; assembly: GCA_963991005.1. Taxonomy (NCBI): domain Eukaryota; kingdom Metazoa; phylum Arthropoda; class Insecta; order Coleoptera; family Curculionidae; genus Barypeithes; species Barypeithes pellucidus. Next base: position 29,089,761 of record OZ022562.1, read on the forward strand.
GAATATACGACCAGTTTCTTAACACGATCACACTACAGCGGTACATTTCCGCCGGCGTCAAGCCGAAGCTCGGGTATCGAGTGAAAGATAATAAGTGACGAGCGACGGTTTTCGCCTGAATAGATAACTCGAGCGGTTTTTTTAATAATCGAGCGATGTCGGATATTTCAATAATCGAGTGATCAAGCGGTTTTTCGCTCGAGCGATCACAACACTAGTTATTTGCAAGACCGCCGAAATTGGTCAGGTTGACGGATATAGCCCAGAATTTATTGACATTCCTGTTTAATTTAAAAATATTTAAATCCATTGTCAAAAAGTGTTTCCCATTTTTCAATATGTTTATAAATAAAGTCACAAAAGAAACAAACCCATAAAAGGAAATTTTCGTTTTTCTCTTTTAGATATCTCCGGGAGTAATATGAATTTTCTTATTTCTTACCGGCATTAACTTAAGATCCAAATTATGCAAATTTGTCACAATTTAACCTTTCATGTATCTTTTATAGTTTCCGAGATTCTAATGGTGAGCATGGAATGTGGGAGGGCACCCTGGGTAGGAGGACACCCTGTACAGGGTGTCCATTTTTCGGTAGTTTTAAGGTATATCTCCGTTATTAGTAAAGATAGAAGGATGCGGTTAACTTATCAAAAAGAAATAAAATGTTCTCTTTGTAGTTTTTACGTAGAATGCAGTGACGTACTCCGATTTTTTCTACGTTCATAGTTGTCAAGAAAAAAAAATATATTTAAATATATATATTTTTATTTTGCAATTCAGTTTTTAATAAGCTTCTCAGAAATATATAATACTTTATTTTTAGTCTTAATATTATGCCCGAAGTTTACGTTTTTTTACGCATATTTAAAAATATAAAAAAACTGTCAGTTGTGCCGTAATGACAAATTCTTCTGCTTCTGTCAGAATATTTAGGTTCTCTAAGTTGTTTTATAATTTCTAATTAACGTAAGTAACGAAATTGACGATGGAGCATTCATTGTGTATTTCAATGGTAAATATAAGCCTTTTTGTAGTATGTAGTGCTGTATAATTTATAAAATTTCTTAAATTATTTGTAGATATCTCAAAAGACGACAGCCGGATGAAATAATTTTTCCAAGGATAAAATCAAATTCATCTTCAATTTCATTTTCAAAACCTAAAATCTACAACAAGGAAAATCGCGCGACTGATATGATAAATGTGGTTTTGCTTCAATTGAAACAAATCCTATTATAATAATAAATAATAAGGAATAATGGAGTACAATTTGAGAAACATTTATGAGAAAGCTCCATAAACGTAAAATTTTTGTTTCTTATATTTAATTGAACCATTAATAGTTTTTTTATATATCCGTGATGGCCTGCTCAAAAAAATTGTATATTTTTTAAAACACGTAAATTTCGGTCGTAATATTCTAAAAATAAAGTATAATAAATTTCTGAGAAGGTTGTTCTGAATTACTTATTAAAAAATATATAGGGTTGCCCAAAAAGCAAGTTTTTTTTTCTTGAAAACTATTGAACGTAGAAATAAATCTGATATGGATTCTACGTAAAAAAATACAAAGAGAACATTTTATTTCGTTTTGATAAGTCACGGGGTACGAAATTGGGGCATCGTTTGTTGCAGAAAAAAGTAGAGCTGTGCTGCGAAAACCGCATCTTAACAAACCCCAGCAAACCCCTTAAAACCACCGAAAAATGGACACCCCGTACATGGGATCAAAATACTTTAGATTTTTACCATATTAAATGTTAACTCCGGTTATAACGTTCAATACTTTCACCTAATCAGTTGACAAAATCCGCTTGTAAAGTTGACGGGAAGTTGATGGGAATGCATAGAATTTCTTAATCCGAAAATATTAATTTTTGATTGCGTACCTCCGGTTATTGAGTACCTATTTTTTTTGTCGCTAGAAGGTACTTTATAAGCAGAGTCTATTGTATTTTACCTTTCCTTTCCTCTTGTTTTTTCCTCCCTCGTTCCACTATTTCTTTCTCGAGCTCCGCTTTTGAAACGATCTGACTGGTTAGATTCCTGTAAGGGACTTTTACACCTAGTCTAAAAGTAAAGAAAAAATGTAATAAGATTGATTGCTATTCTCCAATTACAATATGCATAGAATCGTTGTTAGCATAAGTCACGCCAAAACCATCGAGCTTGAAATTTCATATTTAAATTAATAAAATAAATAAATAATTCATATTATTCATCTTATTCTCTTCTCCACAAAAAGTGGCACAGATATGAATAAAATTTTCTTAATATAATGCGTTACCTACCTAGGCTTTGGAGTTTTACCATTTACTATGTTCTCCATTGGTTTATTAACGTCATGGCCCAAAATATGTAAAGGAATATCAGTTTTTGGCTTGCGTCCCCTAGGACGAGGAAGTTGACTTGGTGATGCCACACTGTTTCTGGATTCCTATAGAAACAAAATATATTGTTAAATTGGAAACATGATGAGTATTATAGTTATTTCTATCAGAAATATAATAGTTTCAGGTCGCATTTTTTTTAAATGCAAATTGAATTAACAAAAACAATCTTAAATTTATACAGGGTGTTCCTTAATGACGTGCTAATATTTCAGGGTGTGATTCCTTAGGTCATTTTATAAGTAAAAGTTCATATGAACATATGTCCGCAACGGCTTAAATTTTTTGCTACAAGGTGTTGAATTTTTATTTTTTAAATGGATATTTTTTAATATCTCCGAAAGTACTTTAGATATCATTTTAAATTTTGGTATGTGTTAATTGGATATAAAACCACAATTTTTAGTTAGAAAAGTTATTCAATTGTTCCACCAGTGGCATCCCTGCAAACATGTCCTCTGATATTTTTTACAAGAAAGATGATACGCCACTGACATTTTTCCATGTGGATATTTTTTCTGATTAGCCCGATCAATTCTATATGAAAACGGCATCTTGAGTTTTTCTCGTCGGACCCATCGTTCTTGATTAAAAGCACTAAATTCATATTGAAACTCATTATTATTAACATTGATAAAACAATTAATGATAAATTTTGTTTTATAAAAATTGTCATGCTTCCGCCCATCTTCGCATCGAATTACCCACTCCATGGGATCAAAATACTTTGATTTTTACGAGAATTGCGTACCATATTAAATTTTAACTCCGCTTATAATGTTCAATACTTTCACCTAATCAGTTGACAAAATTCGCATGTAAAGTTGACGGTTCTATGGGAATGTTCTATGCATAGAATTTATTAATCCGAAAATATTAATTTTTGATTGCGTACCTCCGGTTATCGAGTACCTATTTTTTTGTCCCTAGAAGGTACTGTATAAACAGAGTCCATTTGCCCACTCCAACAATTTTTATAAAACAAAATTTATCATTAATTATTTAATCAATGTTAATAATAACGAGTTTCAATATGAATTTAGTGGTTTTAATCAAGAACGGTGGGTCCGACGAGAAAAACGCAAGATACCGGTTTAATGTAGAATTGACCAAGCTAATCAGAAAAAATATCCACATGGAGAAAAATCAGTGGCGTACCATTTTTTTTGTAAAAATATCAGAGGACATGTTTGCAGGGACGCCACTGGTGGAACAATTGAATCTTTTTCTAACTAAAATTTGTGGTTCTATATCCAATTGACACATACCAAAATTGAAAATAATATCTAATGTACTTTCGGAGATATTAAAAAATAACCATTTAAAAAATAAAAATTCAACACCCTGTAGCAAAAAATTTAAGTCGTTGCGGACATATGTTCACATGAACTTTTCTTTATAAAATGACCTAAGGAATCACACCCTGAATATTAGCACGTCATTAAGGAACACCCTGTATATTAGAAGTAATTTGTCGTTGCGAATGTCTCCCAATCATACCAATTTGCAGGAATCAACTACCCATTCTAATTCAACAATTTACCATATCTACATGCTTGCATTTTCAATTCAATTTCATAATATGGAAAATAAGCACCACAAATACAATATACAACAAAAAATAAACAAATAATGTTAACAACTATTCTCGGGGCTATGGGCCCCGTAGAACGATAATGTTACTTAGGTTTACAGTCCTGTAACATTTCAAATTGTTTTCCGATCTTGGTGAAAGTGCAGACTTGTATCTCGGAATGTTCAGATGAATTTTAGTTTCCAAAAAAATACTTCATTATACAGGCACAAAATCAAAAATTATTTTTTATACTTAATTTCTTAACGCACTGCAGCAGCAGACAAATTTCACATCATTATGTTTTGTTTTGAAGTGTCACCTTTTCTTAACACAATGTTTTTTGTTCACGTCATAATCTTCTTTTTAAAAGAAGATACAATTTTTTAAAGATAGAATTGCAGTTTCTCAATTTTATTCACAATTCTGAAGATTATATTATTTTATCGAGTAGCATAAACAAATATCAACAAACCCGAACAATGCTCGTGTACTATACTGTTTTGAATTGACACCTGAGGAAGATATTCCCATTCTTCACAAAGGGCTGTTCGCAGATATGTCAATGTTTCTGGGTGTCGACTGCGGACACGTCTACCCAGCATATCCAATACGTGTTCAATGGCATTTACATCTGACCAACGCGGGGGTCACTCCAATCGTCGTATAATGACACTGTGGTAAACAATGCTCTAAACGTTGATACGCAATCAAAGGCTACTCGATAAAATAATGTAATGTTCTGAATTGTGAATAAAATTGAAAAATGGTAATACTTTCTTTAAAAAATTTGTATCTTCTTTTAAAAAGTCGATAATGACGTGAAACAAAAAGCTTTGTATTAAGAAAAGGTCACACTTCGAAACAAAACAATTGATGTAAATTATACCGCTCAATTTTCCACAGGACGGTAAGAAATTAAAGGTACAAATGTAACTTTTCTTTCAGCCTGTATAATTATAAAAAATTCAGTATTTTTTGAAAACTAGAATTCAGGTAAAAATTCCAAGACACAACACTTTGCTAAAAATGAAACCAAGATGGAAAACAATTTTAAATGTTTCAGGACTATACTGTGAGTCCCAGAAGAAATGTCTAAATTCATTTAAAATTCAGCGGTAAGTTTTTTCAAAAAACGCTCGTACCCGTCGATTTTGATTTTTTAATTTTTTTTTTTGTGGTAATTTCATGTATACAGGGTAGCTCAAAAATAAGTTACGACCATCAACTTCATTTTTTCAAATGAAAACATATATTTATTAAATTTTTGGATTTTGCATTGAATTCTAAGCATGTTTCATGTACCATGTCCTATACATAAACTCAACAGTTATTGAAAAAATTAGGATTGAACATATCATTTAGGGAATTCAACGATCTATCAAATCTTCTGGCAATATGGCATTTTGGGCTCCATAATAAGTAAGAGTGTACTGTCTCACTGTCACCGTTTATTTCCATAGAAACTGTATGACAATTTTATTTCAAATAAGTATAATTATTGTCAAGCGTAGTTTCACGGTTTTCACAATAATGGTGAAGTTAACGGAACGGGAAAAAATTGAAATTCTATGCATGGTTGGGTTTGGTGATAAAACACGTACTCAAATAGAAACAGCCCAATTATTTAATGAAATCCATCCTGATGGTCCTCCCATATGTCAAAAGATGGTGAGTAGAATAGAGGCTAAGTTTAGAGAATTCGGTCATCTTAGAGATTTGCCTAAATCTGGTCGTCCTACTCGAGATGAAAATGAACAACTTGACGTTTTGCTTTCCTTGGAAGAAAATCCATGTACTCCCCTGTCGCACATTGGGGCCGATTTACACATGCCGAAATCTGTTGTTCACTGAGTAGTTCAAAAGCACAAATATCACTCATACTAAGTTATTCCACGTTATTACATGAGTTATTTGAAGATGATTTCGATATTCGAAGTGAGTTTTGCGGACGCATGCAAAATATGTGCAATCTAGATAATAATTTAGTAAAAAATATTATTTTTTCGGATGAAGCTACGGTTCTATTTGAATGGTAATGTGAACAGACAAAATTGTCGATATTGGGCAACAGAAAATCCGCATTGGATAATAGAGGTTCACAGCCAGTACCCTAAGAAAATAAATGCTTGGTGTGGAATCGTACGCGAAAGAGTAATTGGTCCATTTTTCTTTGAACAGTCTTTAACTGGACAAGTATATCTCGAATTTCTCCAACTAGAATTAATTCCAGCATTAGTGGCTTTATTTCTGAATCCATTGGATCCAGACTCCCCTGATGAAGAACTCATATTCCAATAAGATGGTGCTCCTCCGCACTATGCGGCCACTGTGCGCACATTTTTGGATGAAACCTTTCCCAATCGGTGGATTGGAAGGAGAGGACCTATCGAATGGCCTGCTAGATCGCCAGACCTAACTCCGCTGGACTTTTTTTTGTGGGGTTACCTCAAATCAAAAGTATTTGTTAATAGGCCAAACAATATGCAGGAGTTGAAAGAAAGGATCCGAAGAGAAGTGCGTGTCATAACTCCGGAAATGGTTGGAAACGTGCAAAGAGAGTTTATTGATCGTCTTGGATATTGTCAAGCCGTAAATGGCGCACATTTTCAACATTTAATTTGATTTTGTTGTTTCTTTTAATAAACAGGTCTTACTTATAGATATGTTCAATCCTAATTTTTTCAATAACTGTTGAGTTTATGTATAGGACATGGTACATGAAACATGCTTAGAATTCAATGCAAAATTCAAATAAAAAATATATGTTTTCATTTGAAAAAATGAAGTTGATGGTCGTAACTTATTTTTGAGCTACCCTGTATACATGAAATAACCACAAAAAAAAATTAAAAAATCAAAATCGACGGGTACGAGCGTTGTTTGAAAAAACTTACCGGTGAATTTTAAATGAATTTAGACATTTCTTCTGGGACTCACTGTAGACCTGACTAACATTATCTTTTGTAATAAGTGTATTTTGTCCGACACAGTTACCATTACATTCAGATTGAATGATACTACTAAGAAAAAAACATATTCTATTGGTAATGTCACCACATGTATACAGGTTTCGAAATCTCGTCAATACAGGGTAGGTGTTCATATCTGACTATCCAAAAACCCTATTTATTTCAAGCTATATTATCAATAGGTGTTCACTGAAATTATTTTTAATTTTATAGTATAGGCCGATAGATTATTGTGATGGTATAGTACATCCATACAAGTTTATTTTTCTTTCTTACTATACATGTAGAACAACTCAAGATTGAATGGTTAAACGACTCGACTTAAAAAGATTAAGTGAACGTTCCTTAGTAAATTAGTAACTTACTGCTTCACTCCTTATTTCAGCTAAATAAGCTGGGTCATCTTCTGAAGGAGCAGTTCCATCTTCTTTAACACCAGACACTACTTTTTCTGGCACTTTAACTTGCGCTAAAAAAATAAGACATGTAAGTATAGGTTTTAATGTATGTACATACAAATGGGTTTGTAGAAAACAAATTTACGACATAAAAACGTGATAAAAATATTTTAATATAAATAATTTGACTGAGAAGAGACGCAAGAAATTTTGAATACAATCCTTTATGATCTAGCAAAGAAATATGGAGTTATTTATATTTGGTAGTGACTGCGTTTAGAATATATGAATTTACACTCCGTAGTAGAAACAACATTGTGATCGTACCACCTATACATTTGACTAGCCGCCTGAATGTTTTCGCAAGTAGTACTATCTCCATTTTTCCAACCTTCCATGCTTCAGTAATAGGGTTCTAAGAATCCTTTTCGAAGGAGCGCCCCCTTCAGATACCATTTGGAAATAAATGTGTTATAGTATGTTGATAAACTTTTTATAATGAACAAAAAAGTATTCTTTACATATTGCGATTAGAATTGAAATAAAGGTATTATCTAATAACATTTAAATAAATAAATTACACACAAAGGAAAAAGTCTACCTAATTTTCAATTTTTGTAAATATTGGCCTTATTTTCAAAAAATATGCAAAATATACGCATAGCTTTTTTGTTGGTAATAAAATAAGCAACAACTTTGAATAACACTTGCTTTTTATATGGGCAATAGATTCGCCAGAAAATTAACTCAATTGGTTTCTTGAAAATAGCGGCCATCTTAGATCCAAATGGTAACTGAAGATGGCGCTTCTTCGGAAAATGTTCCTTACGGTAATACCAGTACGTGTGTCAAACGGCAATATCCTTACACGGATAGTAGTTTTGTGTCGATTTTTCGTTATTTGCGGAACTACTATTTTGGTGTATCTCATAAATGGTGGAGGATTTCATTGGATAGCTTAATTAATAATTGTATTAATATTCACTAGAAGTCTAAAGAGTAGACCAAGCAATGATATAACTTCAATAACAATGAAAAAACCCCAAGTTCCAATTTAACCTAACCGAAAATTAGACAGTCTCTGCTTAAACTGGTCTAAATTTGCTAACTCACTCACTTTCTTCTAATTTATGAGCTTCTTGCTCAACTACCGTTTCTTGGTCAGCAACATCACCCTTAGCTACTCCCGACGACTGTGCTTCATCGACCACCGGTGATTTGTTTACCTGCGTTCTCTCTTTCACAGGCTTAGTTTGAGCTTGATTTTTAACCTCAGACACTTCTGCAAATAAAAAATGATATTAATAATCTACTCTAATATTTTTAAATATAAAATGTTAAAGGTAGGGTTCCCTCCACGCAGCCCGAGGCTGCGGCTGCCGCAATACGGCGGCCGGCTGCGTCTCTCAGTCCACCAGACGTTTCCCTCCATGCGGCAAGGCCGTACGACTTGAAACCTTGTTGTATAGAGAAGGATGTGTTGAAACCATTTTGACTAATATCGTTTGATAAAGTAGATAATGCCTTGTAAATTTTGCTAATAAAATAAAAATAACCTTCAAAATGGCACATGTTGACATCATTACCTGCTGCGGCTGCGATAGCTGCGGATTGCAGTAGTGCACATCCGACGCGCACCGCGGCCACGTGGAGGGAAAATGATACATAAGGAAACGAGCACCAGCGGGCGACGTGGAGGGAGCTGTACTTTAAGTGGAGTAGATCGAATAATCAATCAAGACAAAAATATTGTATATAAACATTTGTAGCAATTAAAAAGGAATATTGGAAAGTCCCTTTTTGACATAATAATATACAGGGTGTTATGGAAATTACTTATTATATTTAAACCGGCAAATCCTGAGATGAAAATAAATTGAAGAAAAATAACCATAAATGGCGTTTTGAATTATTAAGCGAAATATACATTTTATATGAAATCTCAAAATTTACGTGGCCGCTCCTGAGGACCTTCGCAATCAATAGTTTATTGAGGCAGTCTCGAGGTTCAAAAGAGGTTAGCGCATTATAGGCGGTGTTGTCATATTGCAACACAGAACACGTGTTCAGTTTTTGACAACAAGACGTCTTTGACACGCGTTATCACTTCTTTTTCAAAGTTTTTAGAAAAAAAATTCTACAATTTTAAGTTACATACTATCTTACCTTCGATCTTATTTTAAAATAATCAGTTTTATAATTAAATTCCATAAAAAAATAAAACACAAAAAGTATGTTTGTCAACAGCTCAACAGTAGATAATATCACAAATTTGAAATCGCATCACAACATTTATTATTATGATTATTTCACAACAGAAAAAAAATCGGCTACTCTACAACTAACAAAACGTGGAACCCTCGACAGCGTCAGTCCAACCCCGAGTCCCGAAACATAATGGAGCAACGATAGTGGCGCGCGGCTGGTATACAAGCAAGGGCGAGACACACGGAATGATCTGAAAAACACGGTTAGTATACTCTAGTGACCCAGATTGTTGCTCCAGATCCAGATAGAACGGCGCGACAGTACGTGGGTAAAAGGGTTTTTACCTTAGTATTTAGATATTCGATTTAAAAAAAAAAGTACGTGTACTTTCTCTAGGACATGCAAGGAGTCACCCATTTAAATATAATACGTCATTTCCATAACACCCTGTATAACTAGTCAGCACGCTATTATAGGAAACCCAGTTTCTCGCGACCACCGACCTCTACCTGAAAAGTCAATCTCTAAAAGCAAAAGTGGCAAATTTATGGCCTCGCGCATGTAAACAAAGCTGATCGTCAGATGTCATGCGCAATGCCGACTGATAAAAACTATTGACCTTAACCGCCGAACAGGACCGTACTTAGCCCTTAACGGAAATGATTACACGGCAATATTTTGACACATCAAGACCTTCTTTACTGGAAATTAAACAATCTATTTTCTCGTATAAAAGAATGCCTTGTGGCCATCACTGAAAAGCGACTTCACTTTCAGAATTAATAATGATATCTATTGTCCACGATTTTTAATATCGTTACATCGCTACGACTGAATTCGGTTCTGGACGGTCGTCATTGGTTGGCAACCAAACCGGCACCCATACAGCGGGGTTGTCTATATGAGGGTGATAACATTGACAACCGACGAACAACCTTAAATAATTTAGCTTTTTACTGCGCACCCCATAAGTTGTACGTATCCATAGTTATAGGTAGGAACAAACCCGCTTTTATAGGGAGTGACGTCACGACTCGGCGACGCGCTTTTTACCGAAATAAAATCTTTAACATTCAATATCTATGGATTGGATATACTTATATAGCTGAAATTTTAACAGCTTATTTAGATGATCGAATTCTATTGGATATCATAAAAAAATTACGAAACAAAATTATCGGTAACAAGCCCATTAGGAATAAAATATTTTTGAAACTCACCTTCCTCAACAACTTCCTGCTGTACAGTCTTGGCATCGTCATCTTTTAATGCAACATCTTTAGATATTTCACTGGCCTCAGCTACATTTTCAGTCATTTCAACATCCTCGGAAATAATCTCTTCAGATACCATTTTTGCTGAATCGACATTTTCAGTCGATTTGGCAATGCTTTCAGAATCTGCAGAGATACTCTTCGGATCCGGTTCAACGTTACCTTGAACAGTTTCAACTACCTGCTGGTCATTTTCGTTAGAAGCATATTCGCTTATAAACTCGGCTTCCGTTGTTACTGGCTGATCACTAACATAAGTTCCTTGCTCCTAGAAAAACAAAATATAAAAAATCTAATCAATTGAAGAAGGAAGATAATCTTAATAATCTTAATGAATTAAAACACAACTCAAACTAAAGCATTCGGTAGAGCAATTAGTGTGGTTCGAAGTAGCACCGTGAAGACTTAATAAGCGTCCGTCTTCTGCACATAAATCGCATTGGTCAATGCTAGTGCACATCTTAGCAAATCTAGTAATTTCGACCTGTCCATATCCCTGTGGAAATATTTTGAGACTAGAACGCGTATCACTCTGTATTATACAGGGTAGTGCATCGTTGAGTTGAACATAGGAAATCCCATGTAATTTTTGATTGCTGAATATTAGCTCCCCTGTACGGCGTTTTCTTGTTTCGTACACTCGCGTTTCGTACACGTCAAAAATTTACCTCAAATTTTCTTGTTTGGTAAAGATTGTTCCACGAAAAATAGATATAATAATAATAATAATAATGTTTATTCCCAACGAGCTATTGTAGTCCATTACAGGGAATATTATAAAATAGAACATAAATAAGTAATTAATTAATATAAAAATTCAAAATAAAAATTATTATAATTGTTTTTTTTTAAGTAATTTGTATGTTTTCCAGAAAAAATTTCTTTGCATTTTTTTTTAAACATTTTTAAATTAAAATTTTTTGTTAATACTTTAGGTAATGTATTATAAATATTTATTCCATCAAATAAAATAGATTTCATCCCTATTCTACTTTTAATTTGATTTTTTTTTAAATGGACAATATTTCTGGTATTATGATTGTGTATATCAGTTAATTTTACAAATTTTATACAAGATTTTTTATTTTTATTAATAATTGCATGAATTAGTATACTGATTTTTAATTTATATAAACTATTCAGATCTAGATATCCTCTTGGTTTATATAAATTTGCTGTCGGTTCCAAAAAATTCAGTTTATGAATACATTTTATAATTTTGTTCTGTAGTCTTTTTAAAGGGTTTAATATTGTGGCATATGCAGATCCCCAAACTGATATTAAATATTGAAATTTTGAATAAACTAATGAATAATAAATATTTTTTAAATGTATTAAAGGTATAAAGTCTCTAATTTTAAATAATATTCCAATGAGTGGTGATACGCTTTTTCGAAGATTTTCAACATGTTTTCTCCAAATTAAATTTTAAAATAAAATAAATAAAATAACTTAATGACTGTAGTAAAAGTACCTGGGGCGATCCCATTATTTATGACCGTTTGTTATTATTATGTGGAAAGGACCGGATTGTAATAATTATAATTAAATATAGGCACATCAGGTAGGTTAGGTTGCTTAATTTATATTTAAATATCTTTTTGTAGTAAAATTTGTTAGTTGTTATTTCTTGCTGGAAGAGTTTAGTTGTATTACCGATATTATTTTACCAAACGTATAAAAAAACAGTATGTGGCGTCCATGGAAAAACATTGATGGTGCTTCTTCTAGTGTTGCAGTGAAGAAAATGCATGTATCTCTCGATGCTAGGGAAATTGTAAAAAGAGTATATACTTCTTTACTCAACAGAGGACTTTATGCTAGTGCTGCTGCGACTGAAACGTCTGATTTGACTAAGATACCTCTGACTACAGTGAAAAGAATCGCGTAAAATCCCATTAAATCTAGAAAGAAGCGTAAAGATGCCGGTTTCACCAAATGTTTCGGCGAAAGCGACAAGGACTTGATAAGGCGAAAAATCTACACCATGTACGAAGAGCAACGCGTACCTACATTAGATTCTCTGAAGCAACGGCTAAATAAATAACGGAAAAATAAAAATAAATATGACTAGTAATATTTAAAAAAAATATTATTTCATTTGATAACATTAATATAATCATATCATTACTTGTTTTCCTTAGTCCGTCCCTTCATACTTCACTTGTTTATTGCCAAGCTCTTGTCGACACAATGGGACCTACCCAGGAAATCATTAAGTCGTATCCAAATTTCGTGAAACGTACTTTACACGGGATTAGTTAATCCATTTTCGGCTTCTCGTCTCGTACACCGACCATTATGATGGCCCAAAGGGTGTGGGTACCAGGTAATATAGATACCAATAGACTTTAATGCACACGTTTTATGACGTCTGTGGCTCGTCGTAAAAAATCGCGGCGTTTCTAAACACATTGTTAAGATAGAATTAATATAATATAATAAAGTTATAAGAAACAAAGTCACAAAGCGTTTTTAATTCATAAATATTATATTTAGCTATAAAATTGCCAACCTACCTATGCAGCTACACGATAAACAGACCGTCGAAACGGTCGGTGTACGACACGAGAATATTTCGGGTAAATTTTTTTTGTATACGCAACACGAGTGTATAAAACAAGAATGAATCCCCCCTGTACATCTTTATAGAAAAACTGCATCATAACTTCTTGAAGAGGCTGGCACGTTAAACCCACGTGTAGAGTTTGAATACCTTTTGGTGGGCCAATCCTATGCTATTCAATTAAACGTGATGGCAAAACCACGAAACTCTCATACGTACATCCAAAATTCATTATTTACCAAACCATCCTCCTGTTTGTATGTGGCAACTATTTAATTGACAACTATGGATGCCTTTTGACCGGTAATTTTTACAAAGTTCGTTAAATTAGAGAAAATATGCTGCAACTTTTAAAGCTCTTTCACCATTCAGTATCGACATTGGCGAATTGTTTTGATTCATGAGATATAGGGCGATTTGTTAAAAACGTCTAAAATTAATTTCTTTAATAACTAGACAAGTTTTGATTTTAGAAACGCGCCCTTTAAATAAAAAGTTCATATTATTTTTGTACTCTATAAAATAGTGTGAGTTAATTTTAGCTCAATTGCAGCTAATACCAATGATAATATGATGCATGTATTATTTTAAAAAATCGGGGCCGTATTGATGATGTATAATTTGTGCCGAAACTAAGGTAAATAGAATGATACTCTCATAGTTCAAAGACTGGCAAATAATTTCTATGACGCTATTGCCAAAAATTGAATGTAAAGCTGAACATAACAAATAATGAAAATATTGTGACCGACACTAATTTTCGTTTTGTCAATATAAAAATTTAATTTGCTGGTGTTTGCTGTATTGTCTGAACTTTCGTGATTTTGCCATCACGTTTAATTAAATAACTATAACTAGTGTTGTGATCGCTCGAGCGAAAAACCGCTCGAGTACTCGATTATTGAAATAACCGACACCGTTCGATTATTAAAAAAAAACCGCTCGAGTTATAAATTCCAAGCGAAAATCGCCGCTTGTTACTTATTACCTTTCACTCAATACCCGAGCATCGCTTGACGTCGACGTATATTCGACCAGTTTTTCGCTCGATAGAAAATACTCTAGTTATAAATTGAGGCGAAAAATCGAATCGTTGCGTTTCCCTTGATACCCGATCTTCGAGTGCCACCCGAAATATGACGATTGGCGACGTTCGAGTTTGACGCTCAGAAGGCTGACACAACATACGTCTTTCTTAAAGGCACATAAACGAGAAGGTGCATATAAAAAAGTATGCCAAATCCGTTAGTGGATTCATCGCGACATGGGCCTTGTATTGACTGGCTAGCCAGCGGCGATTGTAAATTCTTAAAGAGTTAAGTCATTTTTCTTCTTAATCAGAATCAACTGTTGTTCCTTAATAAAAACTCTAGACTAAATTTCTAAAACTTACAAAAACAACCCCTGGTGTTTTATCAACACGTTCTTCTTTGTCATAAAAATTTCAAGTGATTAATCGCTCGAGCGATTCACTCGATTATTAAAATCGCTCGAGTATCAAGTACTCGATTATTAAAATCATCGGTTTTTAAGTTTTAATGAAAAACTTCTAAATCAATTAAAAGTACTAAAGGTTTACCTGAGGTGTTTCATATACATAGGTTGGCGATTCTCCTGATACAACCTGGGTCTGATATATTTGCTGGTCCGTATTTTGCACTACTTCTTGTGTAGTGGCGGCAATGTAGGTGGTTTGATCTATCATGTAGGTTGTAGTTTGCTAAAATAATAAACCAGCTTATACAACATTCTGTATGCCAAAAACTAAGTTACGAAAGGAAAAGAGCAAAGCAACTATATATAAAAAGAATCGCCCAGTTAATACTTAAATATACACCAATGCCTTGACATGTTGTTTTAATAAGCATTGCACGGGACCTAAATATTTTAATAATATACAGTGAGACAGAAATTTTCCATATGGTGCAACTTTTGCATTATTTCCTCAGAAAAAAATCCTTTTTCTTGCTCTTTGACACAGGAAACTAATTTCTACTAACTTTCCCTATTTTTATTAGAGTTATCCGAGTTTTTTTACTGTGATGTAAAAAACTCAGTAATATTTGAAATATTGGTACTTACAACTTTTGAAATTCAAAATTAAAGATGAAAACACAAATAAGTTAACTTGAGTTTTGCATATAATTTCAATTTCTAAATGATATATTGGAACTAAAGTTTTCGTGCGGCAGCACAGATAAAAGTTTTTGGAAATAAAAATATCATACATTCTTTTGCATAGTACATCACTTTTTAATAAAAAGTTCACGACATTTAAGTATTTTTTGCCACTTTCTACCGCCAGTTAAATATTTTATAGTTAACACCTTGAGATTTGTGTACGAGGTCATATTAGGGATGAACTAAACACATGAAAAAAACCGGGAAATAGAGATTTCCTGGAAAAATGCTCCAGGACAAGGAGGCGAAAAGACGCAACACACTCGCCACACAAAAAAAATCAAAAACATACAAACTGGACATCAACTGACTATCTTGTGTGCTAGAGATAAACTCTAACCTGCCTAAGGCTAAATTATCTTCAGGTATATTAGTTAGCCTCCGAAACTTTTCAAATTTTGCGAAAAGTTTGAAGCTCACAGGTAAATCAATGTGGAATATTTACAAACAAAATATTTTAGGTCGAAATCGCCAGGAGCTATAAATGTCCAAGTTACAATGTCTCCCAAGTTCATGCTATCAATCTGAACAAAGGAAAGTAGTGTGAATGCTTGGTAACTAGCTAGAATCTACAGGGGCACAGACAGTTTACAGCAAAGGTCAAGCAGTCCTGAAAAACTTAAGTATGTGCCAGAGGGCTCTGTCCTAGGACCACTACTTCTTCATATATATAAAGGTTGTTATGAAAATGCCTTACTATATTTAAATGCGTGACTCCTTGTGTGTCCTAGAGAAAGCCTCGAATATCTAAAGTTAGGTAATAACCTCTTTACCCCCACGTGCTGCCGATTAACAAGTGTATGTAAGTTGACTATACTATATTCATTTTCCCAATTCAGTGGATCAAAACAAATACACGCGACGAGCATGGGAACAGCATACAGGGTCGCATTAAGAACAATATAACAGTACAATCTCGAACCACGCATGAATAGGCCTGGAATAATAGCTTACACTGAACTA
This sequence comes from Barypeithes pellucidus, assembly GCA_963991005.1. Lineage (NCBI taxonomy): Eukaryota > Metazoa > Arthropoda > Insecta > Coleoptera > Curculionidae > Barypeithes > Barypeithes pellucidus. Next base: position 29,106,287 of record OZ022562.1, read on the forward strand.
CGACCTTGTAGACATGTAGTGCATAAGAAGTTTTATTGCCGATTGACCAATAGCACTAAGTTTATATCACGAGCTGATGTTTGTTTATGTTTCTGAATTGGTAAAATGAATAGAGTATAGCAGTGCTGCGAAATAAAACCGCGTGCCTCGACCTTGCTGAAACGCGTATTTAATATGTTTCGATATTTAACCCGAGTATGTACTGTCCGTCTCTTGCATTGCCGCGTTCTTGTATACAAATTTTAAAGGTTAAGATATTTCTGGCTTAATAAATAATGTGTTAAATTTTCCAGTTGTAATAGCATTATGAAATGATTTATAATAATAAATGTAGTGATGTGTTTTCAAATTTGTGTGATATTGCTATTGGTTGTGTTGCAAAACATACATTTTGTGCGTTATTTTTTTATGGAAATTAATTCGAAAAATAACTGAAAAACGCGGGCAAAGACGTTTTGTCGACAAAAACTGACTCTGTTTATGCCACCGACATCCTTTGAGACTTGACCTACCCTATTACATTACATAAGGTGGCTTATCTAGCTTATTAATTCAAAGGGCCATTTATGGTTACTTTTCTTCAGTTTGCTTTCATCTCAGCATTTACTTGTCTAAACATAATAAGTCATTTCCCTAACACCCTGTATGTACATACGCAGGGTGTAACAAATTCGTCCTTCACCATTGGGATCTCGGAAACGGTAATAGATACGAAGTGGGGCAAAATTGCATAATTATGGGCCCAATAATATGCAGCAAAAAATCAAAAATAAATACAGGGGCTGTCAAAATATTTGGAAAAATCTCAAATTTTGCGTTTAGGTTTTTAGTTGATCGATTACTATTATGTCTCTTTGAGAAAAATGGACGATTTTTTCCAATGTACTACAATAATCAACTGTCAATTAATGAGCACTTACATCTTGAACAAAAGCTGTGCCACTAACTGGTACTATTTGTTGCACAGTACCATCCGGGTACTGTTGTTGATACTGATAATCGACAACCTGCTGAATGTGCATTCCTTGTGCGTCAGTAACATGAACAGTGTTATAGTGCTAAAATGAAATTAATTTAAGATACATAAGAGTTCTGGTATATTGATTTAGCGTGGAGCTACCCTTAGTACCGTTTTAGCCAAGTGAAGATGTAACGGTAGTCTTGTGGTGATCTCAGGTCACCCGCATCATAACTGTGGCGCACGAATTTGAATAAACAATTAATGGTGGAAAGACAGCCATAACCTGTGTTTCCAGTTTCATATACTACGTTGATTTCAGATTTTTAGCACCCTTAACGGTCTAACAATAATGTATTGGTCCTACAAAGATGTCCATAGAATGTGGCCGAAAAACGCTTCGCAGCATGGCCACCGTTCGCAACAAATACTACGAGAACGAAACATAAAGGACAAAACAAGATTTCACAAAAATCTAAAAAGTATATAGTGTCCCAATGCGATGCTTCATGCTCCTCATTGGAATCTTGGTTATTATTAGAGGTAGAAGCATGGTTAAATTAGGAAAGTTTTGTGGAATTCTCAACTGGCTTCGAAATCTGGTTATAAATTTTTATTTTGAGATATTTACAAGAACCCAATTTGTTTTCATTAACAGTTTACCTGGCAGCTGTCATATTACCAGATTATTGACACACATTTAAATAAAGAATGTTTCAGTCGCAGATGCCAGATTTTCAAGTTACCTAAGAAAAAATAAATACACCTACCATTAAATTAGCATGTATTACAATTAAATTTACCTTCTTGATTTTTATTAATTGTCATTTGTGTAACATCGTTTGTCAAATAATAAAGAATAAAATAAAATTTATTTGTGTGTCTACAGCGTAAATTTATTGTTACTTAGTATTGATTCCTGACCGTTTGTTCAAATATATTTGTTCTTTGGGTTTTCGGTCAATTCTTAATAAAGCGAGTTATCAAATTTGTGACGTTTCGGTTTATTTCATTTTAAACCATCATCAGACTACAATAAAAGGAAAACATTTCTTTAGTTTTTAAGGACATGATTTGTGAAATATGATGGGAAAACATTTAGTTTATAGCAATCTAATTATAATAAAAACATACCTTATGTAATTGCACTATCACAATCACTTTAACATATTTACTTATTATGAAGATGTTGTATCACCCTATGTATAATTGTAACTAATTTCTATTTTAAACTACTTTACTGTGTTCTTGGTGTTTCTTAATCTATGGGTTTTCCAGGCGGTTTATGGCTTTCTTTTGATGGTAAAAATTTGCATTTTATTATTTAATTAAGTTACTATAGTTACAACTTAGATTATCAGTGTCGGTACGGAAATTTAATGTGTTTGTATTATTTTTTTTTATATGAATCATTTCTTTAATGTTTCATCTCTTATAGTTTGATTCGTGGTCAAGAATTTGTGTCTCATTAAATTTGAAATTATGAAGATTGTCTATTGCATGTTTAGCTAGGGCTGTATTTATTTGATTTGTGTTTTTTATACTTCTTTTATGTTCATTTATTCTGTTTTTTAAGTATTGTTTCGTTTGACCTATATATGTTTGAGTACAATCATTGCAATCTATTTTATATATGACATTTGTATTATTTAGTTTAGGTATTTCAGGTTTTAATTTAGTGAAGAGCGTTTTTGTACTGTTATTGGGTCTTTCCGCGATGTTTATATTATATGGCTCAAGAACTTTTTTAATTTTGTTATTAATTTCCGGAATGTATGGCAGTGAGATATAGTTAGTGTTTTTGGGTTTATTTGTTATTTGTTTTGTGGAGTTATAGATTTTATTTATTCGGCTTTTGATAATTGGTTCATAGAATTTTTTTGGGTATTGGTTTTTTTCTAGGGTATTTTTAATTTTTTTTATATTTTCAGGTCTGTTAATATAAAAAAAATTAAAAATACCCTAGAAAAAAACCAATACCCAAAAAAATTCTATGAACCAATTATCAAAAGCCGAATAAATAAATCTATAACTCCACAAAACAAATAACATATAAACCCAAAAACACTAACTATATCTCACTGCCATACATTCCGGAAATTAATAACAAAATTAAAAAAGTTCTTGAGCCATATAATACAGGGTGTTATGGAAATGACGTATTATATTTAAATGGGTGACTCCTTGGGTGTCCTAGAGAAGCGCTACATATTTTTTTTTTTTTAAATCGAACGTTTAAAAAGTGGGGTAATTCACCCATAAACCCACCCGGTTACTCCTCAGCACATTCATATACGATCATATTACATTGCCAAGCTGTGTAATCAACAGATGTTCAAGCCCAATGTTGCCAACTGTGTAGAAAATAACTATAGATTCTTATAAAAATAATATTTAGTTTACCTAGTATCCAAATAGAAGTGAATCCAGGTGCCAGTACACTAGCAAATAATCCAGGGCACAGACATCTTCAGATTTTTGTTTTTTTTTCTATGGGAAAAGCTTCATGCTCATCACGTACCCTGATGAAAATGTGGAACTGCATAATAAGCTTATATCCACTAAACCCCATTCGGCCTCTTATTTCCAATCTCTCGGAACATTTGCACTAAATCACTTAAAGAAACACACAAACACGCACGAGTTTCCAATTATTTTTTTGAAGAGATACACTTATTATTAGATTACACAAAAGCAATAAATACTAACGCATAATTACACTTTACAATAACCTACCGTACACAAACAACAGCACTATAGGATACAAATTATTTCGCAATAGAAATTCAGAAATAATAAAAACGCTAATTTATTAATCCTTTACTGAAGAAGAATGATGACATAATTATGTTGATAGCCCTTCAGTCTAAGCTAGCTACTACCCCTTTAAAATAAATATGGACTCGTCCAGACAAATATGCAATAGTGCTGGGCTGGGACATCGAAACGGAACATCGATGTTGACCATCGATGGCGTAGAAACACCGGTTGTAAAACATCGACATTTAAAAAAGTATATTTGCGATTAGGAATAAATTAGATTATAAAAAATAAAAATAAACTTGTTATTAGAAAGAATTGAAAAATTATGAAACGTCAAAAAACAAAATAACAAAAATTTTAAAAAATAATATAAACAAATAAATAAAGCAATAATTAAAACATAATATTTTAAAACTGCATGAATTCCAGTCACTAACAACTTGTAAACTATTTTTTTTTTGTAAAACTAGATTAATGATGATTCCTTGCAAGCTATTTCGTTTTTGGGGCCATAGTTTCGCCGGCTTTGGAAAAAAAAATTTCGTTCTCACAAGTGCGCCGCGAGAATGGAATCCGTATTACAGTCGGCAATTCTAGCCTTCTGTCAATTAAAATTGCACGGATTCATGCGCAGTACACCGTTCTCAGCTGTCTCGCATTGCCAGAAATGGGGCACGCGCCACTTGCCACTTTCATTGCCATTGCCGGTGCAAGTCTGGGTAGAGATGGATTATTCTGTTACTTTTAAATGTTTATTAATTGGACGAAGCACTTATGAACAGCTAATGGCTACTGCCATTTGTAAGTAGCAGTAGCTGCTTTAACTGCCAGTCAAAACGACTGTTAGCAAGGCGCCAGTTGATGGAAAACGGTTTACTGCGCATGAATTCGTGCAATTATAATTGCCATTGCACCGGAAATTTTTATTGTCGACTCTAATAAGGCTTTTAGCAAATGAAATCAAAAGTTTTCGCTCTTATTTTCTTGTGCTGGGAAAATTGAGTTTAAGATTACAACCTAGTTTTCTTGTTTTGTTATAACATTGAACATCGAAAGGTAAACATCGATGTCGACATCGATGTTTGACCTCTAACATCGATGTCGAAAACATCGAACATCGGTACCAGAACATCGATGTTTCAAAAACATCGATGAACATCGCCCAGCACTAATATGCAATCGTTTTCCAGATGAGGTTAATAATACGTCATTCCCATGTTCTTCCAAAATTAGACCGCCATTTTCATACTGAACGACGGAACCAACGTGTTATGTAGACAATAAGGGCGTACTTTTGTCTACACAGTAGCACTTTAAATTATTAATTCAGATTGAACGGTACTTAGATGTGTTGTGACGCGAAAACTATGTGATTTTGTATTGTGAGTACTTGGTGTTTTTTATAAATTAAGTTGGTTTTAAATAAGTCCGAAAAGGTAAATAAAATTGCATTTTTTTTCTAAAGGGTAAGTGGCATTTATAAACTCAGTCAGTTCAAGTTTATAAATCAGAGATTGTTTCCCAGCGAACTGAACTGAACGTAAAAGTTTATAATAATGTACCCTGAAAAATAAACAACTTGCAATCTGTCAAACGGTTATTGACTTTCTAAAGAGTTTACCCTGAAGATGTGACAACACTGTTGACATATGTTGCTTTGTTTACCTTCCTGACAGGGGCACAATGTGCTTATTTTTGGTTTGACATAAGGTCATGTACAGGGCATATTAAATTAAAGCGCCATTTTTGGATATTTTTCTTCAATTTGTTTTCATCTCAGGAATTGCCGATTTAAATATAATACGTCATTTCCATAACACCCTGTATAAACATCGCGGAAAGACCCAATAACAGTACAAAAACGCTCTTCACTAAATTAAAACCTGAAATACCTAAACTAAATAATACAAATGTCATATATAAAATAGATTGCAATGATTGTACTCAAACATATATAGGTCAAACGAAACAATACTTAAAAAACAGAATAAATGAACATAAAAGAAGTATAAAAAACACAAATCAAATAAATACAGCCCTAGCTAAACATGCAATAGACAATCTTCATAATTTCAAATTTAATGAGACACAAATTCTTGACCACGAATCAAACTATAAGAGACGAAACATTAAAGAAATGATTCATATAAAAAAAAATAATACAAACACATTAAATTTCCGTACCGACACTGATAATCTAAGTTGTAACTATAGTAACTTAATTAAATAATAAAATGCAAATTTTTACCATCAAAAGAAAGCCATAAACCGCCTGGAAAACCCATAGATTAAGAAACACCAAGAACACAGTAAAGTAGTTTAAAATAGAAATTAGTTACAATTATACATAGGGTGATACAACATCTTCATAATAAGTAAATATGTTAAAGTGATTGTGATAGTGCAATTACATAAGGTATGTTTTTATTATAATTAGATTGCTATAAACTAAATGTTTTCCCATCATATTTCACAAATCATGTCCTTAAAAACTAAAGAAATGTTTTCCTTTTATTGTAGTCTGATGATGGTTTAAAATGAAATAAAATGAAACGTCACAAATTTGATAACTCGCTTTATTAAGAATTGACCGAAAACCCAAAGAACAAATTTATTGTTACTATTGGCTAGCGCTTTCGGCCTATTAGAATGCCTTGTTCAAGGCCGAGGTCTACAATACAATTTCGCATCGGCATTACATTCTGACAAAGCGGGGTTGCCGGTTGTTCCATTAACAGAAGGGTTAGCTTTTAGGGACTTTCCCTAGTCCTATTTTTATCTTAATAAAGAGTTTATTAACACGAAATAAAAGTAACCCGCTTTGAAACTTTATACAATAATAGATAAAACAAACCCAAAGTGTAGTATATGCAAGATACAAATGTCGTATCATCTCCTATAACAAACCTAAAAACACATATTGAAAGAAAACACCTGATCGTGCAAAGAAGACGATATTGCTTTATTTAGATGATAATGATAATAGACTTTTTTAAAGATTGCTTCACTGCTTTCATATTCTTCTTTGGTAAAGATTGTTTCACGAAAAATGGATATAACTTAATGACTGCAGTAAAAGTACCTGGGGCTATCCCATTATTTATGACCCTTTGTTATTATTATGTGGAATGGACCGGATTGTAATAATTATAATTAAATATAGGCACATCAGGTAGGTTAGGTTGCTTAATTTATATTTAAATATCTTTTTGTGGTAAAATTTGCTAGTTTTTGAGGAATGGTTCAAGAATTGTCTTTTACCAAACATTCCTCAGAATAGCGTGATAGTAATGGACAATGCGAGCTATCACAGTTGCCAATTACATAAAGCTCCAAGCTCAAATAATACAAAATTGGAGATTCAGAACTACATGGCGGCGAATGATATATATTTTGAAGAAAGATATAAAAAAAGTGATCTTTTAGAAGTTTTAAAGACATTTTGTATAAAAAAAGTATATGTTTGTGACACATTGGCAGAAGAAATTGGACATACAGTGCTACGGCTCCCACCCTATTGTTGCATTTATAACCCCATACAGCATATGTGGCACCAGTTAAAATCACTGGTTAGGTCTGAAAATATTTCTCCGACTTTAAGTTCTAGTGTTGTAGAATTAATACGAAAATGCTTTAATGATATTCCCCCAGATAGTTGGAAAAATTCAGTCCATCACGTAATAACTGTAGAAAATTCGTATATTAATCTGGATCGTATAATTAATCCAATTATAATTAATTTTGATGAGGATAGCGATAGCGAAACAGAACTATAGAATGACATTATAAATGTAAATAAATATGACTAGTAATATTTTAAAAAAATGTTATTTCATTTAATTACATTAATATAATCATATCATTACTTGTTTTCCTTAGTCCGTCCCTTCATACTTCACTTGTTTATTGCCAAGCTCTTGTCGACACAATGGGACCGACCCAGGAAATCATTAAGTCGTATCCATTTTTCGTGAAACAATCTTTACCTATAATTTTTTTTAAATAAATATTTCTACTATACTCCACAGAGGCATACTGGTACTGTGGACATAAACTTTATCTTTGTACATTGCCGAAGAGTTTTTATTTCATATATTTTAGATTTATTTTTGTGTTATAAAAACAATTTTTGATAAATATTTAGTTTTAATTTTTTTCTGTATTTTCGAAAATGTTAAACATCGACAACACCGCGCAATTCATTCCCTATCACCTTTCGATGCTATCTGCGTCTGCTCCGTTGCAACAGACAGTGTCGGAGCATTTGAAACTGTTTCATCGAAACAGGTTGTTCCGGCCGCTCCGGCGAAGCAGACTGCTTCAGAGAACCAGACGCCTCCAGCGAAGAGCGAAACAGACTGTTCCAGCGGAACAGGAAAACCTATCGACCCAAACCTGTTCCGACCCGTTCCACATAAAAACATGTTTCGAAAAGACCAGATCCTGCCTGGGTGTAGTTATGACGAGTGAGTATACTCAATTAATGTTAATTTGTTTATTGCCAGCACTCAATTTGAATGATAGTTATTCATTGACAAGAATTTTTACCATTTTTGACTACCTTTGATAACTTTTATCCTATTTCTTGTAGAACTTCAGCAATGAAGATGGCCTCCTAGTAGGCCAAAAGCGGACTAGGCAATGGTAACCATACATTTATGCTAAATACACACAAAAATACGTTTTGTTTTTATTTTTACAATCGCCTATTTCCTCTTTGTTAATAAAGAATACTTAAAAAGTATCGCAATGCTTTTGGGTAACAAGGACAAGCTTCATACAAAATGTTTTTATGACAGCCGTCAGGTAACAGGTTTATGAGCTATTAGTTTTTTCAAATATTTCGAAATTTGAAAGAGCATCCGGGACACACTGTATGTGAATCTAAACGAAATTATTCTGTTTAAATATTTTTTGCACGGTCAAGCCTCCCCAATCAATAAATTTTAACTTCCATACAAAATATATTCTAATATACGAGGTGTTTCTTAATAACATGCTAATATTTAAGGTGGTTATTCTTGGGTCCATTTTTAGAAAAAAAAATTCATATGAACATGATGTCCTAAACGTCTTAACTTTGAGATACAGGGTTTTCAAAGAATCTCCTTTCTTATTAATATCTGTCAGGCTGCTCTAGATATTTTTATGAAATTTGGTACACACTCTATTCATCAAGAGGCATTTTATGATGTATAACATGTTTTCTTATTCCGACCAGTGGCGTTCGTGCGGGAATTGCCCTCGGTATTTTTTAAGAAAAGAATGGTACGCCACTTCTTTTTTTTTAAATAAAAATTATTTTTGAAATTCTCATTCCTTGCTGAGCAAATGTCTCGTGATTTTTGTCGTTTGACGTACAGTTTTCGAAATTCATTCATTTGCACTCTGTTATGAAATTGGTATTATCAAAGATTGAAAAGGATCTAGTAGGTAAGAAGCAGATTTTCGTTTGTAAACATAAACAGTTTTGGCAGTTGTCTACCTAGTCTAGTTGTCGCGTATTTAAGTCATTAACCTTAAAAAATTATTAAAAAAACATGAAAATCTTTAATCATTAAAGAATTATTAAAAAAACATGAAAATCTTTTAAATCTTAAAAGTTAAGACGTTTAGGACATATGTGCATATGAAGTTTTTTCTCCAAATGCACCCAAGAATAACCTCCTTAAATATTAGCATGTTATTAAGACACGCTGAATATATATCTATTTTATATTCTAATTTTTTCGGAAATTAACTGGGTTTGGATTTTTCACAGTAAAAGATAATTTGATGAAAAATAAAATTTTGGTCTTAATGAATTTCCCATTTTTAAGACTTGAAGAAACAAAATTTGTAAGATTTTTAAGATTATCATATTCAATCAAAAAATGTCGCTTGTGTGCTGAAATTATGGACAACTTTTGAATTTTGATTTCTAAGTGGTGTCCAATAGACGACCTAAGTGAAGCTCCAAATGTTACACCAGAACACTCTGTATATGGCAAATAAAACCAGCGAATGAATAATGAAGCAAAATGTTTACAACTAAGAACAAAAACCTAAGAAATAATTTAGTTTCTACAAAAGCCTTTACACCAAGCTTTAATGGGTTTATACAGGGTGGCTCGTTCTCAACGCAGAATTGCATCGCATCAAGATTAATTTCTATTAAGAACAGTTTCGTAACACCTACAACTCAAAATTATTTACAACTGTTATATACAGGGTGTCCGGAAAAAGGAGGTCAATCCGTTAACCATATATTCCTTGAGCAAAAATAATATTACTTTTATAATGCCATTTTTTATTTTTGACCCTCATGTGCGATATACAGGGTGTTAAAGTTGGAAATTAAAAACTGATTTGTTTGAATAATTCGACTATTTAATGAGATATTAATTTAAAATTTGGTACATTACGTCAGCACAAAATGTTACATCTTTTGAGAGGAACAAAACAAGAAATGTTTGTCAAATACTCAAAATATGGGGGTCTATTTCCCGCTGACCACCCCTATTTTTAAATGGGTGCGCCAGTGACTTCCAAACTATATTTTTTTAGGTAATCATTTATTTTTGATTATTTTTTCTCCCTTATAAAATTTCGATCAAATCATGTGTTTTGGAGATAATTTGAAAAGCATGGATCCTTACCAGATGCCAAAGATTACCGAACAAACCCGAACAAACCCCTATTTTGAGTATTTGACAAAAGTTTCTTGTTTTGTTTGTTCCTCTCAAAAGATGTAGCTTTTTAGGCTGACGCAATGTACCAAATTTGAAATTAATATCTCATTAAATACTCGAACTATTCAAAAAAATCAGTTTTTAATTTCAAACTTTAACACCCTGTATATCGCACATGAGGGTCAAGAATGAAAAATGGCATTATAAAAGTAATATTATTTTTGCTCAAGGAATATATGGTTAATGGATTAACCTCCTTTTCCCGGACACCCTGTATAAGGTGTCCCATAGCTTATGGGCCATAGAGCAACTGGAGATACTAAACATCAAACTAGACCGAAACTTAAGTCAAAAGATTTTTCAAAATGTTTCTCGTTCTAGAAATACAGGGTGTTGAAAGTGAAAGTTTATTTTCGAAAATAAGCCATAATTTGAAAACGGTGCAATGTATCGGATTGAAAGTTGGTACTGTGATGTTTTTATGAGTAAGAAATGAGAATTTGTAGAAATTTTTCAAGTTTTATATTAGAGGGCGCTAGTTACAGGTCAACAAAGTTTACCTGTAGCTAAGAAAGGAATACGGACAAGAAGATTTCTTGGGTTAACAATGTTGTCACATATATTAAATTTTAATTAAATAATATGTTACCGAGTAAACCCTAAAATGAAATTTACCCATTTAAAATAAATTGTCATAAGTATATAAGAAACAAATATTCTATTATAGTTTCAATGTTCTTAAAACTTTCTTTTCATATTATTCATTTTAACATTTAAATGCACAATAAAATATTTTTTTTATTAAAGTATTCTAATCTAAAAATAAAGCAACATAGTGCAATATCAACGGTAACCATGGGTAACAGGTGGCTAGGGCTAATTTGATAAATTACATCCCAGACATTGTGCCGGCATGGTTGTTCGGCGATGTCCGATATGCTCCATCCAGTTGTGTATTGATAGGACGGGGGGCAATAGTTATTATATTGTGTTACATTGTGTGTTTTAAAAAGTGTTCATTGTTTTCAAAACTATGATAATGAATGAATATGCCCGTAGTAAAACCATTCATAGCCAAACCCGTGAAGTGATTAGCAATGTGTACAGAGTGTGTGAAGAGGAATCACAAATTAATGCATTTAAATTGCCAGTTAAGCGAAAGCTAGAAAGGGTTGCAATGTATACGCGAGTAAGCGTGGGTGCAGTAAAAAACATTCATGAAAAAGATACTGGAAGGAAAGAAAATAAGTCAGATCAATTGTTGTCATCTCCTGGCAAAAAAGGGGTTTTGGGAAACTGATTATATGATGAGGAAATTGAACCCATTAGTGCCTGTTCTCACCAAAGCAACCGCAACGCGACCGCAACTTCAGTTGAGTTGCTCGTTTGTTCTCATGAAAGCAACTAGCAAGCAGCAGCGTTCCCACTAAAATCAACTGGTTTGAAGTCTATTTTGACGTGAGCAAAATGTCGTCTTCGTCAGATGAAGATATAGCCGCAACATACTTGCTCGTTAAAAAGCTTAAAAAAAAAGTGAGCGACAATTTTGGGTTAACCCTTTTTATACCATAAAGAGACATAGTTCGTATATAGTGGCACAGGAATTGAATAATGATCCGGTTATCTGTATTGATCTGGGTTTAATAAATCTATGATTTTTTTTCATCTGTTATTAAGTATTTTTAATTCAAAGAAGGACAATTTCTAAACTAAAGGTATACTTGGCTAAATCTTAATATCTCTAACCGTTTTCGATATATTTCCAAAATCAAAGTAAAAATGGAAATATCTAGAAAACATACCTAGCATACCTTTTTAGTTTAGAAATTGCCCTTCTTTGAGAATCTTGGATTAAAAATACTTAAATAACCGGTAACCTCTAATGTGAAACCTTAACAAATTTTTAACAGTTTCACAAAAACTTATTTCATACTTATAAAAACATCATATCGCCAACTTTCAATCCCATACATTGAACCGTTTTCAAATTATGGCTTATTTTCGAAAATAAACTTTCACTTTCAACACTTTTATTTCTAGACCCATGGCCTATAAGTTATGCTGTAGTGCACTAAAAATTTTGGCATCATCAATTTTTTTAAAATATTCTATGTTGAGCAGTTTAATTTCAACTTAAAATTGTACTTTTACTAAGATAAGATAATAACATCTATAGCACTCGGAATGTAGCATTTGCTTCTGCTAAAACCTATTCTTAATATCAAAGAAATAGTCCATTTTCTCCAAGAGACCTGTTTAATAACTATTAAGAAGAAAACTCAAAGTCACGGTCTCACGAATTACATATACAGTGAGGACGTAAAGTAAGGAATAAATTCATTATCTCGCAAACTACAATTTTTTTTAAAAATCGCTCGGACCCTTCGATTTTGTTTTTCGAACGCGCATATTCTGACATAAAATGTAGAAATAAGAGTGACACAAAAAAATTTTTTCTCTTAAATAGAACCCACTGTATATTATTGCATGTACGGATTCTTCGGAACATCCTAAACATTTTTCATGTGGCATGTGCTATACCTTAACCCAAGCGTTTGAGTTATTCTCATTCAAAATTTGAAAATCAGATATTTCGCAATCAATCAAGACTTGCATTGATTCATGCACGCTGAGGAATACCTGTAGTCAGCATGCGTGAAGCGCAAGAAAAGTCAAGTAGGCTTTGGAGTTATGATGCAAAAACCAAAAGAATTAATGTCAATAGTTACTGTTATTGTCAGTTTTATGTGTATTTTCCTAACGTTTTAGTAGTTTTCAAAAGACTCATTTCATTTTTTCATAACTAAATTAAATTAAAATGCGGCTCACTGAGAAACAGCGCATAGAGGTTTTGATGATGACGGGCTACGGTGATAGGGTTAGAACACAGCAAGAAACTTGTGAGTTATTTAATCAAAAATACCCCAATCGTCCGCCAATATCACAATCAACAGTAAGCAAAATTGAGTACAAGTTTAGGCAATTCGGTCATGTTAGAGATGTCCCTAGATTTGGTCGTCCTCAAGTTGATGAAAATCAACAATTAGAAGTCTTACTGGCAGTTCAAGATAACCAGCATGTGGTGTCTAGGCAGGTAGCAGATATTGGAAAAACAACAGTTCTTAAAATACTGCATACAAATAAAATACCATCCTTATAAAATGCAAGTTCTCCAAGAACTTTTGGAAAGGGACTTTGAGAGGCGCCTTGAATTTTGTGAGCATTTACAGGATATGTGTTTCGTAAACAGAAATTTTGTAAAAAATATAATTTTTTCCGATGAGTCCACATTTTGCTTGAATGGTGACGTAAATACCCAAAATTATCGATATTGGTCCGATGTAAATCCACACTGGATGAGGGAAGGACACACACAATTTAATCAAAAGATCAATGTGTGGGCTGGCGTTGTCGATGACATTGTTATAGGGCCTTTCTTTTTTGACGGAAATTTAACAGGCGAGAGATACTTGAGTTTTTTAGAACAAGAACTTGTTCCAGCCCTGGCCACCCTTTTTCCTGAGTTAGAACGTCCCGATTTGCCACATCATAATATCTGGTTGCAACAAGATGGTGCTCCCCCACATTTCGCTGTCGGAGTTCGTACACATTTGGACGATACTTTTCCAAACAGGTGGATTGGAAGAGGTGGTTTTATTGAGTGGCCGCGAAGGTCACCCGATTTAACACCACTCGATTTTTTTTGTGGGGATACCTTAAGGGAAAAGTATTCAAAAGCCAGCCTGCAAATTTAGATGATTTAAAAGATCGCATCCGGCAAGAAATTCGGCAAATTACACCCCAAATGGTTCGAAATGTTCAGCGAGAATTTGTAGATCGGTTAGGCTATTGTCAGTTGACCAACGGAAGACACTTCGAACATTTACTTTAGAAAAATTATTTTTAAGTTCACCTAACTGTTTTTTCGATAAATAAGACATTTTTAAAATAATTTTATTCTTTGTTTTCTCCATGACTTTTTCCACTTTTCAAATTTTGAATGAGAATAACTCCAAAACGCTTGGGCTAAGGTATAGCACATGCTACATGAAAAATGTTAAGGATTTTCCGAAGAATCCGTACATGCAATAATATACAGTGGGTTCTATTTAAGAAAAAAAAAATTTTGTGTCACTCTTATTTGCAACACCCTGTATATCTACATTTTATGTCAGAATATGCGCGTTCGAAAAACAAAATCGAAGGGTCCGAGCGATTTTTAAAAAAAATTGTAGTTGGCGAGATAATGAATTTGTTCCTTACTTTACGTCCTCACTCTATGTATATTAACAAAGTGCTATAAAGGTTACATGTTTCGCCCAACCGGGCATCATCAGACCGTAAAATAAAATAAACACCAAAATACAAACAGCTACATTTAAGGGTTCGTTAATATCCACTTAAAATCAAGGAATATTGAAAGTTAAAATGGCAGTTTGTTTTTTTTATGTTGACATTTTAACTTTCAATATTCTTTAATTTTAACTCATATTTTATTTCTTAAATGTAGCCGTTTCTATTTATGCAGTTGTTTGTTTTTTGGTGTTTATTTTACGGTCTGAAGATTCCCAGTTCGACGAAACATGTAACCTTTATAGCATATATCGCACCCTTGCTTCAAAAGTGACACAACTCAAAATTCACTTGTTTTGAGTTAATGGCAATAATAGGATTAGTAAACAACTCTACATCAATCATCAAAACTGCATTAACATAGCTTACAAGAGTTTTGGATAGACGGCGCCTATGTCGTTTCTGAAGTTTCTTACTGAACATAACCCCTTCAACAAAAATGACACAATTGTCAGTTGTGCTCTGATCTTGACGGAGAGCGGTTGCTTCTCAAAAATCAAAACCGCATGATTTTGAGTTGTGACGGTTTTAAAGATTAAAACTGCAAACCTGCAGTGAAATAATTTAAATTGACACAGTTTTGTAGACTGATATTGGCATACGTTAGTGGATTAATTTAAATTGTGTCATTTAAGAAAATCAAGGTAAGTAAATCTGTTATTTTATTTTAATTTGCGTCACTTTTACTGATTTATTTTTTATACATGCTTTTTACTGGTCACCAAATTAGAGTTAAAATATTCTTACTGGAGCCTGCACGGATCGCATTATGTAATAAATATTGTTTACCCAGATTGTTGATGAACGTTATTGTCCTTAACGAACTGCTTGCTGCAGGGGTTGAGGCGCGAGTTTCATTTTAAAGCCAAATTTTTGAGTGTCTTGCTTAACTTAACTTTTTTTTTTTAATATTTATTAAAGATAAGTTGTAACGGATAAGCACTTGTTAAGGAAGGTTATATTTCAATTAATTTTTGACTTGGCTTACAATAATAATATCCAATTTGTTACTGACTGAAACTCGGGCAGGACCGGGCCTGAAAAATTCGTCAAATGCAGTGCATTAATTCCAACCAGAACAAACTAATACAAGTTTTGTTTAAAAATAATTATCATTATTAATGATTTCAAAACCAGATTTTTTGATTGGTTATAATTAGTTTCGTTTTCTTAGAAACGATGGATCCATCACAAGGAAGGACGGCTAATATTTTAAAACTAGCAGCAGAAAAGTATGAAATCACCGAAGGCCGTTCCACATTATTTAAGAAGTTAGAAAATAAAAAAGACCCAGATTGTGAAAGTTCATCTTCTATCGTCAGTGAGATACAACACAGTGCCATCGCTGAAAATGGCTCAAAAATTACAGAAATTTCAGATTTTGCAATTTCATCAGCAAATCAAATTTTTATTGAAAATAGCAGCATCAAAAACACCTCGAGTTATTCATTTCCTTTAGTCAATACGCTACAAAGTGCAACAGAAAATCATCCTCATTTTCCAAATCAACAATCTATTGCATTAGATCGCGTTGTTCAGCCAGAAAATAGTCATAATATTTTCAATGTGGTGTCGTGTAGTTCTGAGCGCCCTACTCTCCTGCATTTTAAAAAAGATAATAAAAAAAGTTATAACGTCTCACCTCAACACAGTGGTGAAAGCGACATAGACGATTCAGATGCCGATCCAAATTACACTAAGAGTTCTAGCAGTTCTTCTGATAGTGAAAATTTAGTTGAGGAAGAAGGCAGTACAGTTCAGCATGAAAACTTAGCAGAAGAAGAAAAGAAGAAGAGTAAAAAAAGGAAAGCAAACCCTGACAAGTGGAATGTTAAGAAAGCTAAATATCTAAGGAATTGTGGAAAGGCTTACGTATCCTCTTCAAAAATTAAAAAAGAATTCTCCTCAAAGAGATTACGTCCTCCTTGTGGAGATAAGTGCAGATTGAAATGTAGTGAAAAAATAGATGAAACGGCAAGAGAAAACATTTTTTCTAATTACTGGAAACTTGGAGATGTACAACGGCAAAGGGAATTTATAATTGCCCACGCCGAAACTATAAAACCAAAATATAGGTACTCAAGTACGCAAAATTTTCGAACCATGAACTCGGCTTTCTATTTTACCAACAACGATAATCGCATAAGAGTATGCAAGACATTTTTTAAGGCGACTCTGGATGTAAACGATCGACCCATTCGAACAGCTTTAAAAAAGAAAACTGAGTGTGGCTTCCTGGACAATGACAAAAGGGGAAGACATGGGAACCAACCGAAGATTGATCCCGAAATCAAAGATAGTGTAAGGAACTTTATCAATGCAATACCAAAAATAGAATCACATTATTTAAGGGCCCAAACCACCCGTGAATATATTGAGGGTGGTAAGAGTCTCGCTGATCTACACCGTGATTATAAAGATGATCGTGAAACCCGACAACTTCCCTTTGCGAATTCGGTGATGTTCAATCGCATATTCAATGGTGAGTTTAACATCTCCTTTTTTTCACCAAAAAAGGATCAATGCGACGTCTGTGAATCCTTTAAAAATGCGGATGAACAGGAAAAAGAGAATTTGGTAGATGGATATAATCTTCACCTGAAAGAAAAAGAGCTTTCTCGTAAAGAGAAAGAAGCCGATAAAATATATGCGAATGGTACTCATGTTGCAGTATATGATTTACAAGCCGTTATGCCGGTTCCTAAAGGTCAAGTTTCGTCGTTCTACTACAAAAGTAAACTCAACTGTTACAACTTCACTATAAGCGACCTAAATGCTGCAAATGTAAACTGTTATTTCTGGAATGAAACTGAAGGGAAACGCGGTGCTGTAGAAATAGGTAGTTGTGTACTGAAATATCTGCAAGCTGTAATGGAAACCAACCAAACAACTTCAAATATTATCTTTTATTCGGACAATAAATTGCTGTGGACAGCAGAAAAATAAGTATTTACTTGCTACATACTTGTACGCCGTGACAAAATTGAATATTGACAGTATCACGCACAAATTTTTAATACATGGACATTCTCAAAACGAAGGTGATAATGTACATAGTGTCATAGAAAAAAAGGCACTTAAAATCGAGTCCAATTTATGTACCAGAGCAATATGCTACATTGATTCGAACAGCAAAAAAAAATGGCCCTGCCTATTGCCTCCATGACATGACATTTGAAGATTTTTATGACCTAAAAATACTACAAGAAGAAATGGGAAATAATTTTACAACAAACACTGAAAATATAAAAGTAAAGTGGCATGATATAAAAGTAATTAAAGTAGAGAAACAAAGCCCTACAAGTTTTTCTTACAAAACGTCGTATGAAGAGGAGACTTACAAGATGGTAAATATAAAACAACCAAAGAAAACGAGGTCGAAAGAACCTGAAAACAAAATAGAAACTAAAATTCGTCTCGTTCGGGCCTATGCCACTAAATTACAACTAAGTGACAATAAAAAAAAGGACTTAAAAGAACTTGTTGACAAAAACATAATTCCAAAGTTTTATTACAACTCTTACTTTAAAGGCATTCTTGATTAAAGGTTCTAACATTTTTATAATTCTTAAATCATTCATATTGTTCAAGGTCCATCAATAACTTTAGATTGTAACTTTATGTAAAAATTGTCTTTTTTTTGTTTAAATTAATAAAAACACTTTTTGGTTTTGACCACAATATAATAATGTTTTCATTTGACAGGTACTGAGTATAGATACTGTTAAGAAATGTAAGTATTTATATTGGGTATAACATACGGTTTGGTTTTTTCTGCACGTTGCAGATCGACAATACCTAAAAACTCTTTTTGTTCTTGAGTTTTCTACTTGGTTTAATATAAATAATGTGTTATTGATATTTTATTTACAGTGCCTATTAACAATGAGAATGTCACAACTCAAAAAATGTTGTGTTTGATAGCTGAACCAAACTTGAAAAATGACACTTTTTATAAAAACACGTTAAAAAGTGACACAACTCAAAATAATTCAGTCATTTAAACAAATTGAAATCATCAAAACCGTCACAACTCAAAAGGGTGGTTTTAAGGGATTGGTATAATATGGACTAAATAAAAAATGTAGTTTTGCCACCTTCATACTGTTATGTTCATGTTTTATTTTTGGGATCGATTTAAAAATCTGTAGTTATTAAAATACTAGTTTTTGTCGATTTCTGAAAATCTAAGTTTTTTGAGTTGTGTCACTTTTGAAGCAAGGGTGCGATATGTAATTCGTGAGACCGTGGTATTGAGTTTACTTCTTAACAGTTCTAATCTTAATAGTTTACTCAGAAAATGGTAGCAATAATACCTTTATTTAAAATATTTATATTATATGTATGTGTTTATAATATTGTTCAATAAACTTCTTAAGTCCCTGAACACTTACAACACTATTGAGGATATTTATGTGTCCCACTCTCATCATTAGGATCTCAGGAACTATATGAAACAGCCATTTGACCAATGGCTGTTTCATATAGTAAATGATAGCAACTATGTCAAAATTAGTGCTTAGTCCAAGCCAGAACAAAACCCCATCAATTTAACACGAAAAATACCATATATACCAGTTTGACTAACACGGCAGGGTATTACTTTTCGTAACATTTCAATGCTTCCCCCCCAAACCGAAGTTCTGGATCTGCCCTTGGCATAGTCAATCCATAAAAAAATCACATCTATTTTAATTTTGAAACGATTTCAAAGTAACTGAAATTTTCTAAATATTTGCTACATATACGGAAAAAATAATATAGTAAAATTATTATAGTAAAGATTTTATTGTCGAACAAACCCGATAAAATACAGCACTATTTACAAATTTTTGCAAGATGCATTTTCGCAGTAACATAAAAATTAGTATAATATTGGTAAGGCAACTTTTTCCGCTTTATATCCTCATTAAAAAGTCAGTACGACGTTTCATTCCTTCAGAATAAATCTCAAATCAATCTGAGAAATTGAAACATTTTAACAACCTTGACACCGTGTAATTCTGCATTGACAGGGCCAGCTCCTTTATAGGGAAGTATACAATGTTAGTGCAGACTCACCTGCGAGTTTAAATCCATATTGGTCGAGATTTGCTCTGCCGTTGTTGGAATTAACTGGCCTTCAGTTGTATAGATGTACTGAGTGCCCAAGTTTTTCTCATTTAGATTGTTATCTGCATACGTTTGAACTTGGGGGTCAACGACTGTAATAGAGTTGTCCCCAGGAGCTTGCATTATATCTGATTAAAGAGAACATTATTTGAATAAATTTAAAAAATCAGTAAACATATTGTTAATGTCAGTTGCCAACCTAAACTTTTTTTAAATAGAATTTGCATTGTCCGCTGGATATTTTGTTATTGAAGTACCAAATTTTATCTTCACATAACGAATTTTAATTAGAGAATTCTTAAAACTTCATTATGTCAAAAGTGACAAAAGTGTAACAAATTCGCTGCTCACCATTGGGATTTCGGAAACGGTAAGAGATACACAGTCGGTGGGGCAAACGTGGGTAATTATAGGTCCAATAATACCGCAAACAAATCTTCAATTAATACAGGGACTTTCAAAATATTTGGAAATATAAAATTTTGTGTTTCTGTTTCTATTTTTTCCCAACTTTTTTTGAAGAGATGTCCGAAAATAAAAGTCACATCCTCATGCCACTTTTTATTCTCTACAAAATGGCATCATCAGATCTTAAATGCGACGCTTCGTCTTTGGGTCATCATCATCAATTTAATTTTTTTAATTCAGGCCTAAATTTTTTTGTTTAAATTATGAAAGAGGACCCAATCCTACATTCAGCAGTATAAAACAATGAATGGACGTTTTGTTCCTTCATTAAAATACCCCTAATATGTTCCTGTAATTTACTTTTGTAAATTGAATTTGAAGATTTTAAAATTTTACTGCTTAATTATTTTCATTATAAAATTTGTCTCTTAAAGCCAGTACATTTTTAAGACTCTTAAAAAGAGGCATTGAGTTTTACATTTTTGAATTATATCAAGTTTTTTAAACAAAAGTAAGAATTATTTACAACGTGTCCAAGATAAGGAGGGCCAGTACAGGGATCTCGGAAACCGTAAGAGATACAAAGTCGGTTAAATGGATATAAAGTTGCGAATTTACGTGCCTAATAATATGTCGTTTAGAAAGTTTTAAAATTCCGAGTAGTTCCGGAGATATCCGGAAAAAAACCAAATTCTGAAAAATCGTTTTAATGTTTTCCTGGGTTTTTTTTGAGATCGAATTTTAAAGTAAATTGCACTTTTACATTGCCACTTTTTTCGCTCCATCTAACAGCGTTAATTGTTTTGTAATCCGACGAGTCGTCTTCGAAGGGCCATTATTAACTTTCTTTTTTTAAATACGGTCCTGTTTTCCTGATATTGGAATTTGAGACCCTTTTTTCTTCCGAATGCAACGATGTATGACACATTGTGGTTTAATGACGTTTCGAGGGTTTTTTGAACAACATCAGGAAATTTTGGGATACGGTCCTGTATTTCTCCTAATTTTATAAATAATATCTCATAAGTAAGCTCTAAATGTTTTACTTATGTTGAACTAGTTCAATAAATAACAAATAATTTAATAATAAACCACAAATAAGTGAACAAAAATCATTCCAAAACAGTAATAAAACGAACAACGAAAAAAGTAAGGAACTACATAATCAGGTGTTCAAAATGACTTCCGTTATTCTCTAAGCACAAATAACATCTTCTAACTGCCATATAACAGTTTTTTTGAGATAAAATAAAACATTCAATAGAATATCAAACTTTTCAGCATTTGTAAAATTATGTTCCATATTTTCTGGAAAATAGAAAACCTCTTAAAACGCTCTCAAACGATCACAATGGGAATGTCAAGTGAAACAAATCACGCGTCACCATATTAATTTTTTGTTTCAAACGCCTACTTTTCTTTTAAATCCCGAATCAACAGAAGTTTGAAATAATGTTTGTTCACTTATTTGTGGTTTATTATTAAATTATTTATTCGATATTTATTGATACTACTGATACTAGTTCAACAGAAGTAAAAATTTAGAGCTTACTTATGAGATATTATTTATAAAATTAGGAGAAATACAGGACCGTATCCCAAAATTTCCTGATGTTGTTCAAAAAACCCTCGAAACGTCATTAAACCACAATGTGTCATACATCGTTGCATTCGGGAGAAAAAGGCTATCAAATTCCAACATCAGAAAAACAGGACCATATTTTAAAAAAAATCTCTAAACGGCATACTTATTATTAGACACGTAAATGCGCAACTTTACCTCCATTTAACCGACTTCGTATCTATTACGGTTTCCGAGATCCCTGTATTGGCCCTCCTTATCTTGGACATGTTGTATACATACTATGGGTATTTTCTTGAAGATGGTGAATTTAAGGAACAAAACGTCGGAAAACCAGTAATTGTTGGATACTGCCGAACGTAAATTTAGGTCCTGTTCCATAATTTAAACAAAAAAATCCAGGCCATTATTTTTTTAAAATTAAGTTGATGATGGTAATCTAAAGACGAAACGTCGCAATAAAGATCTGATAATGCCATCTTGTGGCGAATGAAAAGTAGCAATGAGGAATTGAAATTTATGTTTGGACTTCTCTTCGGTAAATAATAAAAACCGAAACACAAACTTTACATTTTTCCAAATATTTTGAAAGCCTCTGTATTTATTTTTAATTGTTCCAGAAAGTAAACTTATTTATGTACCTATATTGGGTGAAGTGGGACAAGTGTAATTTAAAAACAATAGGTCGACTGTTAGCGTTAATATGGAGAGAACCAAAATATACAATTTTAATTTTTTTGTAAAAATACTGCATTTTAACCACCAGTTTTTATATGTTTTCTGTGTTATTTGATTTGGATAAATAAAAATAAAGTTTGAAATTATGCCCCCTTAAGTAGACTTGCACCATAAACTGGAGTTAATGTGACAGTGGTCTGTAACTGATATCTACATACTTTGCAAATGCATTTTGGGCATGTGTCATATAGTTTAAAAAATTAAAACTAAAACTTTTTTGTTATAAGGCAATGATAATTAAAATGATTGTTTTTTTCTAAATATTTATTAATAATAAACAGAACAGCCTTCCTAGCAAAAATTGTAAATGAATAAAAAATTTTATGCAATATTATAACTTTGAATACAATATAGTAACCAGTGCACAGTGGTTTTGCCGTAATTAAGGTTATAAGTGAAAAATATCGATGTTAATATTATTTGGCCTAAAGTAGGCTTAGGTAAACTCCCAAATTTTATGAATGTCTGTTACATATTGTCAGCCGAAGTGACAACATCATAATTAGTGTATATTTTGCCTTATTTACAACCTGAACTACCTGTGAGAAATTGTGTTTTTAGTTTGGTGAATATTTATAATAGCTGCACATGGAGGGTAAGTACATCATTTTAAATTATGTATGATTTCTTTTAGGGATGCGCCGAAGCGTATATTTTACGATTCGGCCGAATACCGAATATCATACTAATTCGGCCAAAGCTTCGGCCGAATCTTCGGCCCAATAGCTACTATTTAAGAATACGAGAAAATAAAAACGAACTACAAAATCTTAACTACTAAATATCATATATTAAACAACTTATAGGTACCCATAAATGAAAAACTAAAATTTAACAATGCACATAAAACAAAAAGGAAAATAATTCTAATAAAAAGAAAGATTCCTACTTCTAAATAATATTGGAATATAACAAAAGTAAGTGCAAGAATAAACAGAAAAGAAATAAGAGTTTTTTTATTTTTAGTACTTGAAATTTAATAAAGGTAAGTTATGGTGGATGAATAGTAACATTTCTGCGTTTCTTGGAAGTAGTCTGCTTCTTGTTTCATCATAGATATTTCCTGCTTCTGAAAAGGACCTTTCACTATAAACGCTAGATGCAGGGGCTGAGAGAAATTTTAAAGACATCTCCCTTAATATTGGAAAAATTTCTCTTTTTTCTCTCCACCAAATAGTTGGATTGTCGGTTCTGTTAATTAAAGATAAATTTAAGTACATTTCAAGTTCTTCTTTAATGTTACTTTTATAATTTTTTTCCTTAGTTATTGTGGTTGCAGAACTAAATGCAATTTCGTCAAAGCATTGCCATAATTTGCTTTGTGATTTTTCTGCTTCTTCACTAGCTTCATTCTTTTCTAAATTTTTTATTTCTGATAATGGTATATCCTCATTTTCCGAGTCACTCAATTGTCCTTGTACTGGCATTAATTGAGAATTCTCTTCTATTACGCACAGTTGAAAATATTCAAGATTATCTTTTTGGAAAAATGCTAATTTAAATCTGGGATCTAACACGGTTGAGATGATATAATATTTATTTTTAAATAATGCATCGAATCTCTTTGAAATTTGCTCACAAAGAATGTCTTTCATTGTCCCAACACCAACAAATGCAGTGGTCAGGTCTTTTAACAAGTATTTTTTTTTAATGTCACAATTGTTGGTAGAACTTCGGATATGAATGCTTCATTTGAGCTCATTTTATTTGTAATCTCGTCAAAGGGTTGTAATAAATTTATCAATGGTTGTATTAGCATCCATTGATTTGCTGTTAAATTATCCAGATTATTATCTGCTCCATAGACAGTTAAAGCTCTTTTCTGCTCATGTATCCTCCTGATCATTAAAAAGGTAGAATTCCATCTAGTTGAGACATCTTGAATTAATTTATTTGGAGCTACATTTAACTCTGTCTGAATTTCTATTAACTTAGAACATGCTGCAGATGAATGGTTGAAATGCCCTACAATTTTTTTACAGGTTGCTATTAAATCTAAAATAGATCGTTGGCTGCCAATACTTTGGTTTATGGCTAATTGGAGGGTGTGAATAAAACATGAAACACTAGGTATTCCCGCTTCGTTACAACCCTTTACAATATTAGCCCCATTATCTCGTACCATTAAATGAATGTTGGGAATTTTTATATCCCATATGTAACATATCATTTAACACATTTTGGATTAACTCACTAGTATGACTTCCTGGAAAATGTCTACAGTTCAACACCACATGGTTATACCGAGCGAGTCTCGACAAGACATTTTTGCCGCGCGTCGCTTCGGCCGAATCGGAAAATTGCTTCGGCCAAAACCGAATAGTAAGAAAGAAGGCCGAAGCGGCCGAATACCGAAGCCGAATCGATGGTTCGGCGCATCCCTAATTTCTTTTTAAATTAGGAAGTGTCTGTTATGCGACACCTAAAAAGATGTAAAATGTTTTTTTATATTTTTGTTTTATTAAAGTTTCAACAACTTTCCCCCACGATCCCCCACTTACTATAGTATATTATCTAGATTTGTAGCTGAGATGTTATAAATGCAATCTAATTAAATTTAGCTGCTCCATTATCTATGTCGTCAAAGCAACCTTAAATTTAAATTGGTGCTGTATACAAGTGCTTGTTTACACAAACTTGTTTACAACAAACCTGCTAGACCAGTAGCGCACCCAAGAGGTGGGTTTTATGGGTCAGAACCCCCCGAATCACTTGTAATTGTGTCATAGATATTTTTATTTATATAAAAAATAAATTGAATAAGCCCTACCACTAGACTTCTTCTTAACACAGATCCTTGTATTTCTGGTTTGAGGAAACTTCCACATAAGAATAAGTATGTGTTATATAAGGACTTTTAAAGCTACTTATTGTGTAATCTATTTTTAAATTAGGCTAGTTTACTTATTATTTACTGATATTGTATATTGATAGTTCTTGATCATATCATACTTTCTTGGTTTTCCAAAGAACCACTTATTAATGTATTAAACTTAGGTAGAAGCTTAAGATTCAGGTATGGTGTTAGGATCCATTATAGGTAGCTTTATATGATTTAAGTTATAGAACCCAATAAACTTATTTTCTCATAATGCCTTCTTCTATGCAATAAATAAATTGTTATTGTTAAAAAGTTTTTGTTGTGAATTTAGCTACTCAGCCTCTACAAATATAATTATAATTAAAATGTGCCATTTTAAAGTGCTATAATATATACTATACCCCAGTCCCTCTAATTACACTTACCCCACAGTGACATTTTGATGGGGTCAGTGTAACAAGTGCCTTAAAGTTAAAATTCCAGCTTTGTGTTGGTGAGCATTTACTGTATTTAAAAATTATGAATGACACTCATGAAATAAGTACAAAATGAAATAAGTACCCTCGAGAAAATTGCAATTCAAGAGAAATTCCAGGTCTCATGAAGCTCTCTCAAAGTCTAAATAGTACTTACCTAATTATTTTTCAAAAACGTTTACTTACTTAATATTCATTCATAAAAAAGTTATTTACAATAAAAGTGAAGTATGGGCCTTATTATCGCCTGAATGTGGGAATAACTCCACAGCATACAAGTAATGTTCTATGCATTAAATGAAATAGTAATTTGTAGTCCGTCTGTGTACTGTTCTTTAAAATATTCTCAAAAATTTATACTGTTGAACTGAATGTTATAGTGAGTCTGGGTCATAATAGATGGTACAGATGCTTACAAAAACTAAAAAACATTCCTTGATAGTAAGATAATATCACTGTACAAAAGGCACTCTACAGGCAAAAGAGGTACTTAAAGCATCCGCATGTACTACATTTTACGCATTGAAACCATTATCTTCCTCTGAATGATAATAATTAGACTAAATTGGTAATGTGCATGCCACTATGAAGTCCCTGCCAGATAAAAAAAATGTTGGTCCTTAAATTCAAAAGCCATTATCTGAACCCGGCGAACAAGGGGATATAAATATATATAAATTTTTCATTAAGTTTTTTATCATCGGATAGGAATTTCTAGGCTTTGTGAAGCCTAAGAATGTAAACACAATTAACACTTCTATTTGCCTATAGAGGAGTAATGGAAATGGTACCTACCTCGTTGCCGATCACAAAATGTTGAAAAATATCCACCTCGAACGAACAAAACTCTTCTCAAAATAACTCTCAATAATTACTTAAACGAAATTGCACTCTTGAAACACAATTATATCATAATTTTCATTAAAAAATCAACGCGTATCCTGCGGCCACAGATCATAACATACCAGTCGCCATTTCGATACGTCATCTATCTACAAATGATGGTAAAACTGTCGCTTAGGCGATAAAATCCCCAGTTCTAGGGGAAAAGTATTACATCACAAGACAGTTTATCAATCTGGCTGTCAAAATATCACGTGCCCTTTCCATTTTAAAATGTACCGTTTATAGACTCGCGAGGAGACTCAACGGAACTACCACTATCAAAAGAAATTATACAGGGCATTTCAAAAATATATGCCACCACTCTGTGGTGATTTCTTACCCAAAAATAAGGTCCGGATATGATTTATTTGAAAGATACAGGGTGTTCAAATTTTTTCGGTGTTTTCAAGACATTTCCAAACCGACTTCAGTAATTTTAGTGAAATTGGGGCTATAAAAAGTACATATTTCACCAATAAAAATGTATGAACCGATCACCCAGGGGCAAGCGTAGTGCGTACGCGCTGTTTACTAATAATGTCCGAATTCGGCAAAACTAGTATTTGGGTCAGAGTAAGAAAATCTGTACGTAGATTGAATGAAACATTTACTGTAATTTTATTTAGGTAGACATATTTTCATAGAAATACCTGATTTGTTAAAATCGTGTTACACAGCCTATATTCGCTGCCTAATAAAGTTACATTTATCATGTAAACGAAGCTAACTTCAATTAAATATTATGAAGCCTGATGAATACTTTTCTATGAACTCTATCCCTTTTACAATTCAGTAATATAATCAAAGCCTTCTTATTGACTGTAAGATTTCTCTCACTCCTCCTCATGTCACAGAAGGCCTCACAACTCATGATACAATAAACTCACAATGCTCACAACAATATTAGTTCCTTTTGAGAATTCGAACTGAACCCAACAGTACCCTGTTTAGACAGAAGTAAAATTGGTCAAAAATCTCCAACAGCTAGCCTGGACAAGATTTTTTTTAACTTGGATTAGTAAAGACTAAAAGGAAATATCAATAATATAAGTATTTTCTTTATCACAATTTTATGGTTAACCATCCTCGGCAGTTCAAACAGCCTATAATACCTATATCCTACATCTTTTATTTTTTACATAACTGATTCTGCCAAAGGTCACAAGAAACACCTTTCCTATGGTCTTTTGTTCACAAAGCAAGTAAAAGTTTGTAAGCAAATACATAAAACAACAGCACAGAAAGAGAAGCTTTGTTCAGGAGCAACCAATAATTATTAGTTATAACAATATTTTCTTAATGCAATACAAAAAATAAATTACAATCTATCCGACCATAGTCCTTTTCCTCCCCCTCGCACGAACCTCTTCATACTTGGCAAAAACTATCTTAAAACTAGTTTTGTATTGTCGTTTATAGCCTTCAAGGATCTTTGGAAACATTTTTTCTGCAACTTCGTGGGTACTAAGCAGTGCTCTTTCCAAGACATAGAGGTCTACCCCTTTGTCTTCAGCACTAGGATCTACATGGGCCAGTCCAAAATCTATTAAAACTAGTTTTAAATCACATAAATCTGTATAATCATTTCTGTTATGTTTGTTAACTAAAAGGAAATTTGAAGAAGTTAGGTCTCCATGTATAATATTTCCTTCGTGCATTTTTCCCAGAGTGCTGCCAATTAATAAGGAAAGCTCCAAAAGTGTATCTAAGGGTGTCGTGTCAATAAAATCTTTAAGTGAAATGCTATTAATAAAATATTCCATAAATATCATTCTTCTTTCAAAATCCACTAAAAATAGCATTGGAGTTTGTATCCCAACTGTCTTGCACCGTATTATTGCCCTGCTTTCGGCTTTAATTCTTTCTTTAGTAAGCACATCATCTAAATGTTTGTGCCTGTAATTCTTTATAAATCTTTCTTTCACAATGGTTGGTTTTCCCAGATAAGTTCCTGCGTATAAGCGTGCCTCTGCTCCTTGTCTTAGTAACTGAAAGCCTTCCATGATAACTTTTTTACTGTTTCAAAATATAACTATCTTACTAGATACACACTATTACTTAAATTACAATTTGATTATAATGCCGAAAATTTTCAAAAAATACGAACATAACCTTATCCAATGGCCATCAAAGTTTAAATGGAGTGATTACTGCATGGCATGATCCGACCGGCATTCTTACATTCCTGTCCGGTTGGACATACGGAGTGCTGATTGGCTGAAGCTCATAAGAAATTAATTTTGATGTTTACTTTAACGTAAACAGACCAAAAAAGGATCCATGCATCCCACACATTATTTTTTTTAAATAATTTGTTAATATTGCTGTTGAGTCTATAGTATTCATTTTGTAAACTTGTTCACGTTTAATAATTATTTTAATAGTCAAATTTTGTAGTCTGTGATATGCGTGTGGATAGGCTAAAAATTATTGTTTTTGACTTGGGTATGTAGGTTTTTTTAAAGTAAAACATGTCAATCAATTCCAGAGTCATCTAAATACTATTATTTTCAAGATAATAATTTTATTATAGTATCAATGCCCTCGTGTGACAGTGTATGGTTGAGAGTTGGGATTAGGACATCTGGCGCTATAGCCTTTTATAGTAGGTATACTTTCTGCGCCCCTATCTAGTTAGGAGAGATTTTCTTTTGATTATTGATTCCTTCATTTGTTATGTGGGAAGGTTGTCGTCGCCTTATTGAAACTGTCCAAAAAATTTAAGTCCTACGGTTTAGTGGTGGTTGCAGCTGTATATGTAAGGTGGATCCTCCCTCTTCACAATCGGCATGCAATAGGCCCATTGTAAATTCCTAATCTGTGTAGGTGTTTTCTAAGGTAACAGTGGTGGATAGTTTCTTTGAAGTGTTTCCTATTGTGACTTTAGCATGTATTTGGCCAGGTTTTCTGTTCCATTAATATGTTTGTTTTGCCAATCTGTTTATCCCTGTTTTGGGTCTGGTCACGAGAATTACTCTATAGTAATACAAGTAGGATAATGTTTTTCACAAAATAACATCAGAATTATTGACTCTAAATTCGATAGTTTTGTATTTATGTTAATGTATAATTAATTTTTGTATCAAGTAGGTTTAGTGTTGCTGCACTATGTTTAATCATAATTGACATTCTGATAGGTAGTTGCTCTTCTTCGAAAATCAGCATCAAACAAAGAATTTTGCACCAGATTGATTAATAGACGGAATCAACCAAAACAAAAATGAATATTATGCGAAATAATGGTTATATTATTATCCGAGCCCTTATTTTAAGTGGGCCCCCCTTAGAGGAAATCCAGGCTACGTGCCTGTAATTCAGTTAAGGGTGGAAACCAGTCATATCTAGGAAGCCATTGGTCAGACTTTTTGGAGTTTTATTTATTTTTTTCAGAGGTATTTTAATAGTCTCGAGAATTGAGGAAGACTTTGTTTTTCGGTTTTTATCTCTTTCATTTTTCAAAATATGCTTTATTGCTATAGAGTTGTCTCTCGTTAATAAAGCTGTTAAAAAATAAGTAACTCATATAATAAATAACAATAATAGATAGATAGATAGATAGATATATAGGTATACAGGGTCCGCAAACGAAGCGTGGACGGAAGATTAAATCGTTATCGAATAACTTATCAACAATACTAAAACAGCTTGAGATATTGGATTAAAAGCGGCATGTTTTAAAAATATTTAACATTATACAGGGTGGCCCAAAAAAGTGTGACGGCATAAAGTTATATTTTTTTAAATGGGACACCCAGTATTTTATTGCATATTTAGGTTCGTATTACTATCGTTAATAAGTGCATCAAATTTTATTTAATTTGGTTTTGTAGTTTCGGAGAAATAAATTAAAAACTACAAAAAAGAGTTTTGCAGTCTTGAATAAAAAAATCAAAAAAAACAATCCAGAACTATTTTTTTAACCTCGACATTGAGTGAAATTTATGACAAGAGGTCTAGAGATACTATGAATGTAATTGCGTTTATTTATTTTATACAGGGTGTTCATACTAAGTTTTTAAAAACGCCACATTTTAAAATAATTTTTCTCAAGTTTTTCAAATGGAACACCCTGTATATTATTTGGCTATTTGACGTAGAATTCATAGACAATTTTTTTTTGTAATACAAGCATATAAGTTATATCCAGCCGTTTTCGAAATAATTGTAAATATCATAAATTATGTTGTTTAAAAAGAGTTTTTATTGGGATATTTTGTTATAGACGACTAGACTAAAAATTTTAAACTAAAGTAAATGTTCACAATAGCTTCCTTTTACTCTTAGAGTTTACCGTATTTTAGTTATTTTGATATAACTTTTAAAAGCCTACAGTTTTGCTCCTTTTTTTTTTGATTTTCCGATTTACCGCCTAATAAGGGATTGTTTAGTTTTACCTTAAACTTTTATTGTATTTCATTATTTTGTTAAGTTTAATCCCTTACAAATGTCTTAATAAGTCAATTAAATTATATTTATTTCATAGTAAAATAAAAAATAAGGAATATTATTGAATGCCAAGTTATTAAAACAGTATTAAGGAAATGAACTCATGTATAACAAATGTAAACCATTAAAAAGTTACCGCTAGATTTTAAGAAAAAAGCAAAAATGTAGGTTTGTAAAATTTATATCGAAATAACTAAAATACGGTAAACTCTAAGAGTAAAAGGAAGCTATTTTAAACATTTACTTTAGTTTACAATTATTAGTCTAGTCGCCTATAACAAAATTTCCCAATAAAAACTCTATTTAAACAACATAATTTATGATATTTACAATTATTTCGAAAACGGCTGGATATAACTTATATGATTGTATTACAAAAAAAAATTGTGTATGAATTCTACGTTAAATAGCCAAATAATATATAGGGTGTTCCATTTGAAAAACTTGAGAAAAATTATTTTAAAATTTGGGATTTTTGAAAGCTTATTATGAACACCCTGTATAAAATAAATAAACTCAATTACATTCATAGTATCTCTAGACCTCTTGTTATAAATTTCACTCAACGCCAAGGTTAAAAAAATAGTTCTGGATTGTTTTTTTTTTGATTTTTTTATTCAGGACTGCAAAAAAAAACAAATAAAATAAAATTTGAGGCACTTATAAACGATAGTAATACGAACCTAGATATGCAATAAAATACTAGGTGTCCCATTTAAAAAAATATAACTTTATGCTGTCACACTTTTTTGGGCCACCCTGTATAATGTTAAATATTTTTAAAACATGCCGCTTTTAATCCAATATCTCAAGCTGTTTTAGTATTGTTGATAAGTTCTTCGATAACGATTTAATCTTCCGTCCACGCTTCGTTTGCGGACCCTGTATAGATAGATAATACAATACAGACAAGTCAAATCAATACAATCACCCTGCAAAAACAAGAAGCCACCTAAATGCACCCAAGCACGAGCAATAGCCAGCAATATAGCACTAGTTTCAACTAAATGAATCAGCAAAAAACTCGTCCAATAAGCCTTACTCAATAACAATTTCTTGACTTGATGTTTAAATTTTTTCTCACCTTGAATTTGTCTTAAGGATTGAGGCAAGTGATTAAACATTGATAAAAACATTTTTAGCAAGACAACAATACCATGCCATATTACCTTCGAAAATTTAGCATATAACTAGTAAGTACCTAACTAAATCTATCAAGAAATGAAAAAATTGCGGGAAAACTTATGCTGTTATTAGCCTAGTTTCATCATAATATGTTGTCCGTCCAAAATCATTGATGCCCTAATTTATATATCCAGTCTCTAGTATAGTAACTTTAGTATAATAAATATATTCAGTGAATTTTATCTTAGTCGCTTTGTTGTTGCGTGTTTGGGATAATTGTACTGTACCTAATAAACATCTTCCAATACGCTGGCTGTATTTATGTTTTATTTTTCAGATTATACTCTATGGCCTTTCTGGGTAGATACACATGTTACACCGCCATTTAAAAAGTATGTAAAAACCGAAAAGCACTCGCAGCACCTTCATAAATTTGATTTTTTTTTTCAGAAAAAACGGGGATATAGTCGATTCATATGGCTCTAAAATTAAGTGCTATCCAGAAGCTGATGAGATTTTAAAAAAATTAAAAGAGCAGGGATATGAGCTCGGTGTAGCTTCCAGAACTTCAGAAATTAGAGGAGCCCAACAGCTAATCGAGCTATTAGGTTGGGGGAAATATTTTAGTTATAAGGAAATTTTTCCTGGAAGCAAAGTAACTCATTTTAATAAGTAAGTACGGACGTAAATAAAATAATCGAAAAAGCGCCGCCACACTAATATCACGGCGTTAGTCTCACTTATTACTAAAGATTTAGCCAAATGTGTCTTTATTGGAAATTAGCGAAGCAAAATATATTAGCGCGGGGCCCCTTATTATCGAAGTAAGTGGTCACAATTGCGAGACGATAGAGTTGCGCAAAAAAGTTGCAGGTGCGCAAGGGGTTGGTAAAAAAATGTTTTACTAATGTCACATAGCGCGAAATGATACCAGATACTTGTAAATAACTTGTTCGTATATGTACTCATACAATGCAAGGAATTAATACAATTCCTTGACTATCTTGGTTTGGTTGGTTGGTTAAAGGCGGGGGTCGGTTTAAAGGCCCGAACTTCAAATCACTGCAGCCTTTCGGCTTATTGTGTACCCCGATCTTGTTAGAAGATGTTTATTCCTCCTATGAGGTCCAGTAACCTTCTACCAAGCTTGTCATGTGGGAGGTTGTCACCACGTTGTATGTTCCCGAAGATATTTTGTCTTCTACGGGACAGCGGTATATTATGTGTGAGGCGGTTTCATCCTCTTCGCCGCAGAGTCTACATTCAATGGATCCGTTGTTTATCCGTTGAAGGTGTTTTCGCAAGTGGCAGTGGCCTGTTAGCAGACCCATCACTTGTTTCAACTGGGGCGCCTCAGGGTTAGCATCCCATTCGATAGTATTATCGATGGTTTTCCAATTACGGCCCGTGTGTGTATTTGACCAGGTAACTCTTGCCATTGAGATAGGTGTTGTTTTTTCAACCATCTATCTAATGTTGTTTTTGTTGCCTGTTTTGATATTCCAAAGGCCGGTTCGGGGCCCCTGAGACTTTGATCAGATCGGGCTCTCGCTAGTTCATCCGCTTTTTCATTTCCTAATATCCCGGAGTGACCAGGGACCCACAAGAGTTCCACCTTGTTCTCCCTTGACTATCTTAATGGGATCAATTCTTTCGCTAATTTGGAATCTTTTAACCTAAAAGATTATAGCTCAGAAGAGAGAAGAAAACGTGAATATGTATTGATTGATTAATATTTGAATTGTTTTAAGTCTGTAAAGCTCTAAAACAATATTTAAAATTCTGGTCCGTATTAAAAAAAATTGACTTGACGGTAGTAACGAAACGTCTAATTTTGAAACTAATAACGCTATGTTGTAGAAAATAAAAATCGACTATGAAAGTGTTTTTTTTTCTCCCTAAGTCAAAAATTTAGGCGCAAAAAAACCAATACTGAATCTTTCGTTTTTTTTTCGGATATTTCTGCAGGTATTCGGAATACTTAAAATTTACTTCCACCAAATTATTAAACCCCAAAATACGCAACTTCGATGTACAAAGACAGTTACAAATGAATTAAATTTATGTCTAATAAAACCCAAATAAAATTCCCATTCAGTCTCGAAATCTTATCGCAATCACCTACAATCATAGGATTTCCGCAATACATGTACATTTTTTTGATGAGTTGTCAGCCCCCGGAAAAACTGTTGAAAAATAACATATTATGAGATTTTTGCACAAATAGACGTATTTTGCACATGCATAAGGATATATTTTTCAGTGCCTCTCAGCCTTGTAAACATACAAATTTGCTCGTCATTTTGAATAATGATCATCATTTTGTTACTTTGACATTCCAATCAAAAACTGATTTTTTACATTTGCAACATAAAAAGATGATATTATATCTCCTAAATTACTTTGCAAAATTATTGTTTATTTACCAACCAATATAGGAAACAATTAGTAACATTTTGGTGGACTTTGGTTTTTAACATTGATTCATTTGATTCCTGTAATAAGACTGATTTCTTTAAACAAAAAATTCGAACATACTATAGATGTTTGTGCCGAATTGCAACTTTTTACTATTTAATCACTATTTTTCAGGCGATTTCAGTTTTTAATTCTAACAAAATCAACCGAACTAATTTTTACCGTAACGTTTAAACAAAAATGATGCGTTTTTGTAACCGACTTTACTAATAGAATGAATGTGAGTGGGACATTATACGTCAGCTACATGTCACATTCTTTCGTCGCTTATAGCGATGTAAATTTCGTTGCAGAATCGGCCCATAAGATCTCGTTTTCTTTCAGCATTAAAAAACAATCCAAGAGGCACTTTGATGATATGATATTTTTCGATGATGAGAGCCGCAACATCCAGGACATTAATAGATTGGGAGTTGTGTCAATTTTGGTAAAAAATGGAGTTACTAATGATCTTATTGAAAAAGGAATACAACAGTATGTTAAAGAAAGATCATAGTCAATTTTAACAAAGTAAAATAATAGGATGATCCATAACGGGGCGCTAGAAAAATTTTCCTCCTGACAATGAAACTAATTTTTTCAAAATTACATCCTCAGCTGGGCTTAAGTTTAACCTCCCTATGACACGTAGGTCGGCATGAACTATGTATTAATTGTTGTGATACCTCGATTTTAAAACCTTTGTATGTTGTTTTATTACTAATAAAACCCAACAGAATATATTTTTTTGATTTTTATTCATACCCAATCTAATTACTACCAAAAAATACTCATTACGCGATTTTTAATTATAGATTTTTTATATTTTACGTACTATGCGTTCGCGACCTACTCGCTACCCCATATTTTAGTTAAAATTGTAATGTATATGCGATTTTCGAGATTAGGAAAGTCGAAATCATTAAGTATCAGCGGAACCTGCGAACTTATAGCCTTAGGTTGGCTAAAGGCCGTTTACATGCTACAAGATTAGACGGAAGAGATCTTACCCAGAGGCATGCGCAGTTGCGAGAATAGATCAGCAACTGCGCATGCTTCTGGGTAAGATCTATTGCGTCTGCAAATAATCTTGCTTGCAGCACGTAAAACGGCCTTAAAAATGCCCGATATGGATTATTTCAAGCTAATATGAGATTCGCGCAATTTTTATTGCGCATGCGTATTTCGACGTTTTGATCAGCAGTTTATTTCATTTCCCGAGATATATGTAATAACAGTTTTTTTACATGTGCCCCGAAAGTGCCTCTTTTCATGCATGTTCTCTTCACCGAAAGTGGCGTTTTCCAAGAGAGCGGGCGGCTTCGAGTCACCATGTGCTCATAAATAAATAAAACCAGAATTGTCGGTGCGGGATTTGAACCCGCGACCCTCGGATCGCCAGGCGGACACTCTACCCACCGAGCCATACTACAAGCGATAATAAATAGCGGATTATATATAAATTAAATTGGCAGTTAATTTTTCAAAAATGTTTTAGAAAAATGTCTGAAGAATTTCTTTATTTATATGGCCTCAAAGACTCGGGCACTTGTAAAAAAATAAATAAAACCAGCGATGCCGAGTGCGGGATTTGAACCCGCGACTCTCAGATCACAAGGCGTACGCTATACTACTAGGCCACAGAGCCTATTTGTCAAAAATAATAAATAGATATTTACATTCTCCATGCGCGAGTGTTTTCATGTCATGTAGACAGGAAAACTGTCTGAAGAATTTCTTTATTTATTTGGCATAAAAGCTTCGGAGCACTTGTAAAAAAAAAATACGGTACATATTTCGGGCCGTCGGAGGCTTTTCCGGACTCGTAAAAGCCTCTTTTCGGCCCTTGATACGTAATGTACTATTATTGAATATCCTATACTTGCTTAGTGGGGAACGGGCATAAAGAAAAATTATATCTAAAGCGGCGTCACACAAGGTGTTACCTGACGTTTTAGTTATTCACGTTTGACTGCAGTGTTGCCAGGTGAAAAAATAGAAATCAACAGAAATGGTTATCAAATATCAATATTACCCAAAAAGAGGGTATATCATACTTTTATGACCGTGTATGTCCAACATTTTATTATACAGGGTGTAACTAAATAAGTGTAAAACATTTAAGGGGGTGATTCCTCATCGAAAAAAAGATAGGATCTTTCATATAAAGAAACTTCATTGGAGCATCCCTTGTTAAGATACAGCCCCTTAAAGGGGGTACATAAAATTTGTTTAACAATTTTTTTCACAAGCACTAAAAAAGTTACAATATTGAAATTAACCTGACATTTTCTACTACCAAAAAGACACTTAGCCAGTAATTTATTTGGTTTACCCCATGGTTGTAAGGGGTGGAAAACGCAACTCCTAAAATTTATTTCCAATGTAAGTTTTTGTCTTATTATTTGTTTACCATTTATTTCCGATAGCCTGTTTCATTCTAAACAAAAAAGGTCTCTTGAATTTTTTGCCCAAAATAAACCAGTTCGCAGCAAAAAATTATTTTAGGAACAAGATACATATCACCGTAAAACGAAAATACGAAACTAATTTATCCAGTAGGCCGCTATTAGCGATAGTGACAATTAAATTGGTATCAAGCTATCAGTTTGTAAATTTTTGAATGTTGTATGTTTTGTTATTAATAAATTAGTTTTGTTTATTTATAAATTTTATGTACCCCCTTTAAGGGGCTGTATCTTAACAAGGGATGCTCCAATGAAGTTTCTTTATATGAAAGATCCTATCTTTTTTTCGAGAGGAATCACCCCCTTAAATGTTTTACACTTATTTAGTTACACCCTGTATATATATCCTAAAATTTTGCTATATTTCAATATAGTACAATTTTACAAAATGTACTTTTGTATCTCAAAGATAAAGGAAGTAAATTCCGATTGGTAAAAAAGCTTTATTCACACAATTAAGATAAGGCATTCACAAAATAATATTAATGTTTTGTACATTCTATACAATTCCTTATCAAAAAATACAATTCACAATCACAATTAATGCCTCGACGGCAGGTATTTTATCCCTTAATGTCTAGTCAAATTATCTAAAGGATTGTAAAAGTAATGTAATAAAATATCACAGCTATATTCACTAAAGAGTTTTAAATTTACATACCAATCTAGTTAAACAGGGGTTACAATGACAGGTTTGAAAATTAGAAATATTTGTATCGTAAATTAATTTTAGTTCATTTCATCAAATTTATATCATATACAGGGTGCTTGTTTCCTAACCTCTCTGAAAAAATGATCCTCGACTTATTTTAAGACGAAAATGGGGTATAAAAGTTTATGGAATGTCACTTCGTTTTCAAAATACAGGTTGTTAAAAGAAATATTGTATTTTTCATTTTATTAATTAATGCCAATGATTTGATAATGCATATGATTTGAAAACTTTGAATAATGAACTTAAACAGGAGACAAATGTCACGGAGAAAACAAATGTGGTTGCCATGGAATGAAGGGTATAAGTTGACGAAAATAACAAAACAATTAAGATACTCTTTTACCCAAATGAATTAATTGTAAAATTTAAAATTGGCCCAAAGTAAAGTGCTCTAATCCTTTATGTATAAATGTCATTGGAATATCGTTTGGCATTAATTA
This sequence comes from Barypeithes pellucidus, assembly GCA_963991005.1. Lineage (NCBI taxonomy): Eukaryota > Metazoa > Arthropoda > Insecta > Coleoptera > Curculionidae > Barypeithes > Barypeithes pellucidus. Next base: position 29,144,705 of record OZ022562.1, read on the forward strand.
ATGAAATGAAAAAAACAATATTTTTTTTAACACCCTGTATTTAAAAAACGAAGCGACATGCGAAAAACTTTTATACCACATTTTCGTCTTAAAATAAAGTGAGGATTCACCTCCTTCATTTTTTCAGAGAGGTTAGTAAACACCCTGTATCTAGGTTAAAATATCAATTTGCACAATCGTGAAAATAAAACCTACAGGATGTTCCAATAACGCATCGGAATACTTGGAGAGGTGATTCTACATGGTAAAATAAAGATTGTAAGTCATACCGGGTTATGATAAAGAAACTGATCAGGCTATTATATAGAATATCATCCACTTAATCAAGAATCGGTCGGACAGGTCAAATTAATTTTTTTGAAATGCATTTAAGTATTAAAAAAAAAAGATTATATTATGATCCACCCTATCATAAAAGTGCTACTTCTTTCAACTTTAATTTTTAAATAGAACATATTGTATATTTTTATATGATTACATTCACAATAAATCTTTTCATAAATCATGTCCTTATACCTATCTTCAACCGTTTACGAAATATTAATACTTTAATGCTGGTATGCATCATTGATATATTTCTCGACATAGCGACGTTCTGAACTCAAATCACCATATTCAAGGCATTGACAAAGTTTGAGACGTCAAAAATCAAATTTTTAAAATGGCTATGTCGAGAAACATCAATTAGGGTTGTGATCGCTCGAACGAAAAACCGCTCGAGTACTCGATTATTGAAATAGCAGACATCGCTCGATTATTAAAAAAACCGCTCGAGTTATAAATTCAAGTGAAAATCGTCGCTTGTTACTTATTACCTTTCCCGAGCTTCGCTTGACGCCGACGTATATTCGAGCAGTTTTTCGCTCGATAGGAAATACTTTAGTTATAAATTGAGGCGAAATTGAGAGAAAATGAGTTTGACGCTCAGAAGGCCGACACGACATACGACTTTGTTAAAGGCACATAAACGACAAGTTGCATACAAAAAAAGTATGCCAAATCTATTAGTGGATTCATCGCGACGTGGGTTTTATTTTGACAGAGACGGGCTAGCCAGCGGCGATTGTAAATTTTTAAAAAATTAAAGGATATATATATTTTTTTTAAATCGGAATCATCTGTTGTTCCTTACTAAAAACTCTAGACTAAACTTCTAAAACTTACAAAAACAACCCCTGGTGTTTTATCAACACATTCTTCTTAATCATAAAAATTTCAAGTGATTAATCGCTCAAGCGATTCACTCGATTATTAAAATCGCTCGAGTATCAAGTACTCGATTATTAAAATCATCGGTTTTTCCCAACACTAATATCAATGGTGCATACCGGCATTAAAGTACATATTTCGTAAACGGGTGAAGATAGGTATAGGACATGATTTATACAAAAGTGTCTAGAATTGATTGTAGAATGTGAAAATCTAAAAATATATAATATGTCCCATTTAAAGAAGCAAGCAAGTTGATATCCGTAGCATGTTTATGATCCACCCTGTATAACATACTTTTTCTAAAAAAATCCATTTCAAAAAACAAACCCGAACAAACTCGCGGACTGAAAGTTGCAAATTGTACAGTGGACTAAATATCAAACATCTTTAGTGAATACAGGGTTTAAAGTTTTCTTAAAAGATCTCACACATTTATATTTTCACTGTATTATTTTTGAAAAAAAAAACAGTCTAGAGCATCGAGATATCCGTTATGTAAACATAATCGTTAAAAAAAACCGAAATATTTTTTTAAATATCTCCAGTTGTCATCTGAACTGCTTGGATGTACTTTATTTTCAAAGTATCCATGTGGAAGATTGTAGGCTGTAAAACAATATTTATTTTTGCTTCTAACCGTAAACTTTACCTATTATGACTACGACGCTGGATTTTAACAAATACACATTTTTCTTTATACAGGGTTCCCCATAATAGACTACCCATTTTATATTATTAATAAATTCCCTACGAGATAACTAAATAGGTTGTTCTCTGTGGGATTATCTTCTGTAGTCTTTGGGATTTAAGTAAATTATTAATCAAGTAGGCGCCTGTCACAAATAAATTTTAAATTAATAATTTCGTGGAACGTCATTTTTCCGCGAGAAGTTTGTTAGTTTTCATCAATAATTATTTAAGTTGTTTGCTTTGAGACATTATTTCAACATGCGTTTTAACTTTCATGGATTACTCAGTCCAACACGTGTGTTTTGTGTAGAAACTTACATAAGAAGCAATTCGATAGAAGAAGTTAGGCGTGCATTCCGGCGTCAGTTTAATAACAACAATAGGGGCCACGCGTCAAATCGTAAAACTGTTAAGTTATGGGTTCGTCATTGGCGTGAAAAGGGTTCTGTACAAAATTTGAAGAAGTGAAAGTCAAAATTCGTGAAGAACTTGAAGGAATAGACGAAGGTTGCTACGCCGTGTAATGAACCACTTTTTATCCAATATTGAAAAATGTGTTGAAGTTGGTGGAGGTCATTTAGAAGACGTGATTTTTAAAAGTTAGAATTAAATTAGCCAAATATTTATAAGTTATCATAAATCCCAAAGAGTTAGCTGTAATTTAGTAAGATAAAAAGTTTGTTTTGTTAACTAAAAAATTTTTAATTCAACTATTAAAATGGGTAGTCTATTATGGGGAACCCTGTATAAATTAGTCGCAAATGTTTTTTTCCAAAAAATAATACAAAATATGTGATGAATTTAACGAGGCTGCCAGGAAATAGTATTTTTAATATAGCATTAATTTGTTAGTAATATTTACTAAACTAGACACTAGTATAAAACATGTATACGGAGCCTTAATAACTAAGTTTAACAAAGACTAGTATAATATTTCAATTCATATCAAGTTAATAAACTTTACGTTAAACAATGGGCATGTACATACATGCATACATACACTTCGGAATTGCTTTAGCAAAAAACGATTATCGTTTATATTTTTGTTCAGTTTAATCTTCATACTTTTTAATAGGCGACATGGTTCTGAGCCACCTCTCGTCATATCGGGTAAATGTCAATACGATATTTCCTAATTTTTACTGTCAAAATTAATTAATTATAAGGTTTTACACTTCTGGTATGTAATTCCGACTTGTAATTTGGTTCAAAATTTTGGTATATTGGCCCGAGGTCACGAAAAATTGTAAAAATAAAATTGAAAAGGTTTACAATTTATAAACACAAAACGAAAAGACGGCCACACTACCAAAGTATATCACAGTTGTGGTGACATTAACGAAAATATTGCAAAGAAGGAATCGGCAGCATGCACCGAACAAACCCTTAACTAGTTTCGGAGCTCGGTGTATTATTTCAATTTCGAACGGTAAGAAAGACGGTTATAAAGTCACAAACTCGGATCAAGAGCCAACTCCATCTTTGTTTATTACAGACTTAAAAGTGAATAAAAACATAATAGAGCATCTGCGGAGTTCCGCAATGTGTTTTGAATTCAATAACGTGCTAGGCGTAGATAAAAGTTGCAATTGTTGAATATTGATTTGTAGAAATTAAATATTCGTCAGTTGTTCATAGTTGCTATTTTGATTGTGCCAATTAAGTGTCAATCTTAAATTGTTGCTTTTTGTGTCTTCAAGTTGAATTTAATTCTAAAAACAGTTATTTTAACAGCTATTTCATCGTACTTTTGTGTTTTCGATAAGTATTTATAGACATTTGTTACTAATATAACTGAATGTAACCTGAAAGATATAACGTACAGACTTTATATGACCAATTCACAATGCGTTGAACTCCAGAATCGACATAACCAGCGGGCGTTTCGTTTTGTACCGCGTAAACCAGGCGATCGTCTCCAAATATAAGTTGTCAGATTTTTAGAATGAAAAGAAAACGTTTTCTTTAACCTTCGATATAATGGACTTCGACGGTATCAAAATAATACATCCAGATCAGTACGTACTGTATATTTTCTGTGTGATGTCAGTTATTTAATTTGCCTAAAGTAATTCCTACCTGTAAAAATATAAAACAACCTCCTAATAATTGAAAACAAGAACATAATAAATATATTAAGGAAAAAATCCAATAATCCAAATTAATTTGCCAGTTTAGTATAAAAATTGTCAAAATTTTGTTTACCCTGGCTATACCCACTATTAGTCCAGACATTCCACTCTGGATGACTATATCACAACGTTGTATACAGCAGTCTTCTTCGCTTCTTTCCTACCTAATGATAAGTTTTAGTTTGAGTCTTACGCGATTCCGATACTAACTACATACTTGTACTTGTTATAGAAATTTATTTATTTACGAAAATGCTGTTTATAACTAAAAATAATGGTATAAGCTATACTTTTTCAGCATTTAGTCCAAACCTGCTTTATACATAATATGTAGTCACTCGAAACAAATCAAACATTTTTAAAAGTTATTATTAAGCAGCATTTTCATAAATACATGTATTTTTCATAACAAGTACATGTAGTCTCTACGGTCATATAGCGTTGTGCCACAGTCGCTTAGAGGGCGTCTCGACTATCGTTAATCGATAGAAAAAAAGTTAAATAAATAAAAATATCTACATGGTACAACTAACTACACCGAATCAAATTAATTATATCAATTTTCCGGAGATTTTTGAATCGGTGTTAACATCAATCCCTTTGCAAGCATTTGTTCCTCTAAGTCTTTGTCTTCGTGTGCATATCTGAAAATTATAAGAAGCAGCATTAACGAAAAATTTCTAAAATAAATTGGATAACGTCCATGGAATTATACACATTCCTTACGAGTATAAATGTAAAAGATTGAAGCAAGAGTCTAAGGCATACGAGTAAGTCATGGCCACTCCATGCATTTTCTAGGATTCCCAAGCTAAAATAATATTGTCGAAGTATCAGAATCTGATGGTTTTTACCAATCCCGACGTCCTCAAGGTACTGAATTGCTGGTCTTGCGGCACGGGCATTATCAGGCATTCGCACAAAGTTACCCAATCAAGCCGGCATATGGTAAAACATGCTCTGCGAGTATGTTGCGTATGTACCAGTCAGCATTCATTCTTAAATTCATCTCAATAACTTCGTCCGAGTCTCCCAATTAATTCCAGCTCATAGCGTAATGTTAACTTTATCGTTTATTCTGTTTAAAGCATACGTCTAAACATTATATTATCTGCAATAAATTGCAATATACAGGTCGATAAGTTTATCTGTAGCTACGAAAGAAATGCGGACAAAAAAATTCTGGGGGTTAACAATGTTGTCACATATTATATTAAATTTAAAATAAATTGTAATAGGTATATAGGAAGCCAATATTATATTATAGTTTCAATATTATTAAAACCTTCTTTTCAAACTATTTATTTTGATGTTTAAATGATATATAATCAAAATAATATACTTTTTTTTATTAAATAATAAACTTTTAATCTAAAAATATGGCAACATAAACCGTTGTAAATGGTTACAGCTAGCTAGCGCTAATTTGATTGGTTATATCCCAGACGGTTGATAGTGCATGTGTCTCCTGAGACACCCGATGGGCCATCGGGCTTGTTCGGCGATGTCCGATATTTGATGGATGTACCCACCCAGTTGCGTAGTTATTGTATTGTGTTATAGTCTGTTTTATAAATACGTGCTCATCGTGTCGTGATTTAGGGTGTTTTTAGTATACTCATTCATTTTCAAGTTTTAAAATGAGTATACTCCTGGTAAAAACCTACGCAGTCAGATGCGTGAAGTGATTGCAAATGTTTATAGGGTAGGTGAAGAGGAATCACAAATCAATATATTTAAAATATATTTTATATACAGGGTGGCCCATCGAAAACAGTCCAGCAAGGTTCACGGCTGTGTACGTGAAAATTAAAAAAAACCTCGGACCCGTAAACTTGTATTTTCAGGGGGACACACCATTTTAAAGAGAATTTAATGCCCTTTAAAAAGATGTATCAACATACCCATTCCCATTTGAAAAAACAAGGGCAGTAGCCGCCCCCGCTAGGGGGGTTGAGGTTACAGGGATGAAATTAATAGTGAAACGTGTCCCCCTGAAAACACAAGTTCACGGGTCTGAGGTTTTTTTTAATTTTCACGCACACAGCCGTAAACCTTACTGGAATGTTTTCGATGGGCCACCCTGTATACTTAAGCGAAAGCTAGAAAGGAACATTAATACTATCAGAACTGAAAAATAATCAATTAATCATGTAGCTGCTTTGCAATTGCTGAAGAATTTCCTATTTTTATTACATTATTTAAAATAATAATAGCACGCCTGTGACTGGACCAGGTTTTAAACAATATTGCGTTCCCCTTACCGATACGTCGGAGACATAGATCCACTTGTCGACCTGTACGTAAAACACTCCAATGTAACATATTTAGCAACAGAAATCACAAAAGTGTTAAAAAAGAAAAATAAAGACCTAGAATAAAATATGCAATATTTTTGTCCGTGAGTGTATTAATAGGTAAATATTTTCATACTTATTTCTGGAATATACCGGGAGTAACTAATTAGTTTTGCCATTTCTACAGTATCCAAGTCCTTATGACTTTTGACACTTATGCCCATTTAAAAAACATCCATTCAAAAATACCCTGAAATTAGTTAATAATCCAAATTTTATTTCATCGCTTGCTTAAAATCTGTATAGTCTCTCGCGGACATTAGTTAAAATTTGGAAAGAAATTAGATTTCCAACAGTTACGTCACCATTTGTAAATATATTAAAGGTACTAGATAGCTTTAACAATTGCATGCAGATGACTACTCATTCCCTAATAGTCATTGACAAACAACTCCTGAAAATATCTATAAAAAAAACATACTACACACTATACTGAAAAAAATCATTTTTTAGACTAGCTTATTTAAATTAAGAATACCGCAATCACCTTAGCCTATCTTCTTCTAATACAGCTATAAGGGAGTCTCGCTTAGCAACTATTTCCATCATTTCATTTATAATACTTTCTTCGATTCTTAAATCTTCTTCGGTCTTAGTTTCATCTGAAAATAAAAAATGCAGAAAAACACCGAGCAGACATACATTTTTTTCACATCATGTCACTTGTTATAATATTTTCTGAAAAGGCAATATATAAAAACCATATACAATGTGTTTCAAAAAACATGTGCCATAGCTCGTGTGGTGATTCTTTACCCAAAAATAAGACAAACTAGTTCCTATCCGCATGGATCCGCAGAAGCTTTGTTTGAACGATACAAGATACTTACATATTTCCGAAACGGCATTCGTAATTAATTTTAGTGAAAATTGGGTTATGAAAAGTACCTAAAATAGCAGATACAAATTTGTGAACAGGTTCACCAGGAGCATGCGTGCGATCAGGCGCTCTAATAATTGTTAATAAAAAAATAAGTCAGGTACTCTGACTTTATCATATTTTGCTAGCACAATTCGTTAGAAATTTAATGACTAAAAAAACATCTCTTAATATTTATTTGAACTTAGCTGCGTTTACAAGATAAACACAAACAACAATTCTATTGGGTAGCGTATGTAGGGACCGTAACACGATTTTACCAAATTAGGTATTTATTGCTATGAAAAGATATTTAAGTAGGTACCTCAATAAAATTATTGTAAATGTCGAAAATGGCCACCATCAGCTTCATTACAAGCATTCAATCTTCTACGAACCAACCCAAATTTCATTAAAGTTACTAAAGCCGCTTCGGAAATAAGTATGTAGCGATTTTGTGTGACAAGTGCCTATCTTCAAAAAACTAATTTGAAACATGTGTGTGTTTCTTTAAGTGATTTATGGTAATTTGTTCAGTGTTTCACTATGGCGATATACTTACTTACTTATACCGTATACTTATACGGTTATAAGCTTTACCCACTAAAACCAAAAAAACTAAAGATGTGCCCTGGATTCTTACTAGTGTCAGTGTCATCGATTTGGATACTAAGATAAGCTAAATATTTATTTTTATAAGAAGCTAAACTTTTACATTTTTACACAGTTTGGCAACATTTCGCGGAACATGTGTTTGTCACACAGGTCCACAGGGTAATATGATACAATGCCGCGGAGTGACCTGTGGGTTTATGGGTGTTACCCCACTTCTAAAATGGTCGATTTGAAAAAAAAATATGTAGCGCTTCTCTAGGGCACCCAAGGAGTCACCTATTTAAATATAATAAGTTATTTCCATAACACCCTGTATCTTGAAACACCGAAAAAATTTAAAAAACACCCTGTATCTTTCAAACAAAGCATCTGCGGACCCGTGTTGACAAGAACTGTTTGTCTTATTTTTGGATAAGAAATCACCACATGAAACATCCTGTATAAAGACGGAAATAAATAAGACAGATATAAAGAGTAAAGAATCTAGTAAAGACTATCCTAAAGTTTGAAAATGACATTTTGATAATTCTACTCGGATGAAAAGTACTCACTTTACCCGGGGTAACTATAGCAGCCAATTAGGAAATAATTTTGAGTGACGCCATAAAATGTAGATTTTGTTACTTACTAGTCTCAAGCCTTTCTCGTAAGTCCGCCTGGAGTCTAGCGTGTCGGTCCTCTAGTTCTAGTTCTTGTGCTCGCGCCATTAATTCTTTTTCGTATCTTCTTAATTCACTGCGATCTCGCATTAAATCGAACCATTCCTAGAAAAGAATGTGTCATGGGATTCTCTATTTTACACTTCAATTGAAAACGTATTTTATTAAATATAGGCAAATTACAGACGAATTCTGGGTTTACACTACTACATAAGCTACACTATACCTCGACGTTACTAATTAGCGTAGTTAATACAATTTATTGATTTTTCCATCTAGTATCCCATAGAGTAATAAAATTGATATCTATCCCATTTTCATTTCATTTATGCAGAAATAAAGATAATACCATGTGCTGTAAAGTTAGTTCCTAAACTTAGAAATGTATTTTTTCATATTTCTAACAGAAAAAAGCATACTCTACTTTTCTACTTAGGAATCAAAGATATTACAAACTACAGATAGAAAAATGTACGTTTCTAGCCTACGCAACGAATACAAACAATCTTTCCCACCCATTTCGGTCATTATAGCAGCACAGCCAGATTGACATATTTATCGCGAAGGTATCTTGCAAAATCCCAATTAAAAATTAATGAATCAAACGTAAAAAGTCTATACTTTTCAGGTGGTATTAATATCAAATGTATGGAAAAATTATTATTTTCCAGACCACCCGAGATACGAGCTGTATCTTCTCGACTACCGAGGATAATACAGCGTGAAGTGTTCGATGCTTCTCTGGTGATATGTATGTACACCTACCCTGTACTGACGAGAACAAAAGAGTTCGAAACCGGTCTGCAGGTGGTTACAGCCTATCAATGGAAAAGGCTTCCTTTTCTTGGTAGTACCATTCAATCTGAAATAGTATTTTAAGTGCTACTGTGTAGACTAAATACGCCCTTATTGTATAAGGTATCATCGGGTGGTCTGGAAAATAATAATTTTTCCATACATTGGTATTTGATAAAAATTAATAATTTGACAATTACAACTGGTTTAAGTTTAATCCGCAATTACTCTTAAATTAAATCTATTTCCCAATAATTTTACTATAAATTGTGAAAAGGCGATGAGAGATTCTTTAAAAAAATATTATTATCCTTAAAAGTATCAAACGAATCTTGAACTAATCCAACTGCACTCTGGCAACATCTATTTCTATTTTACTACTGCGCTACGATCCAGAAGCCAAAATATGAATGAATACTAATCTCGTGGACATTACAACTTTGGCGCTGTGATCTAACGGATTGTTTATAAATTTTGGTTGATTTGTGTTTTTCTGTGATTATTGGTGAAAAATCGTCTTTAATAAATAATCATGGTGCATTCATGTATAGTTTGTAAAAGAGTGGAGCATTTAAATAAGGATTTATTTTTTCATCGGTAAGTATGGTTATGTTTTAATATTTAACCATAGACAAAGGAAGAGAGGGGACGAATAATTCCGGTTTACGGGCCGTCGCAGAAAGTGTTACCTAAAATTGATCAACCGCCATTGATAGGGAGCCAGACAATCGAGGTGGCACCCAGTGTATTTTGGTGATTTGTGGTGAGAAGAGCTATTATAAGAACTCAGCTTATTTGCAGAAAAATGGTGAATTGTTGTGCCTATGGCTGTAAAAGCCGCAATGAACGAAAGAAGCTTGGAATTACTTTCCATCGGTAAAGATTCAAATTGTATTTTTTGCATGCATTGATTTTATATTAGATATCTCCCTTGTAAGTTTAGCAGTATATATTATTTGAAACTATGATTAAAGCCATAGTTAAAGCTACCTTTCTTTGTAATTTGTACTAGATTTGTTGCACTTTTCATTCAAGATTTCTAATAAGAACCAGGTAATTGCCCTTGGAGAGGGTGTGCCACTCAATGGCGTACCTGCATGATTTATATATTTTGACAAAATTAAATTATTTCTTATTTAATTTTCGTTAATTATTAGTGAAAGCATTATATTATTTCGAATGTATACCAGTGTTATTTTTTAAAGAAAGCGATTAACGTTTGTCTTGAATCGTTGAAGGTCATAGTCTTTGAGAAACACGATTTCAGGCGAAGGTCGCTTCACAAGGATGGCGTCCTGTTAAAACTTATTTTAAACCACTAAGCTCACACATTGTTGTATTGTTTTTAGATTTCCGAAAGATCCACAAAAAGCAAACATTTGGGTGCAGAACATGGGACTTAGAGATTGGACACCTTCTCCTGCCTACAGGATTTGTTCAAAGCATTTTGAGAAGTCCTTTCTTATAAAGTTGAGGAAAGAGTTCGATTACTTGGAGGTGCTGTGCCAACAATATTTTCAAAACTACCAGTAATTACATTTTGTTGCTTCTTTGTAATAAATTTTGAATCGACCAATTTTGTTTTTAATCTTACATTTTCCCTAAAGTTGAAAGATATTTAAATTTCACATCCTTTCCTATATGAAATTATATTTTTGGCTAATAAAATTAATATTTACTAAGCATTCATAAATTATTGAGAAGCAGAAGAACATTTGTACTCAGTAAGGGACACAATATACAAATTCAATTCAATAAAAATATTACTTCCATATTCCATAAATAATAATTTTGTACTGGGATAATACTAGGAAAATATTCATGTAACGCCACTGCTAAATCCGATAAGGAGCCAGGCGGTAACAAAATAGCTTCTGGTTTTACGCGTCCCCTCTCTTCCTTTGTCTATGTATTTAACTATCTGATATAACCAGACTTCAGCATCGTTGCCATTCAGCCAACAAACATGTAGTTCTCTCTTCCACCCATTACTGATTTTCAATAACATTTCACACACATCACAGCTTCACTTTCCAAGAGTTTTATGCATGGATTATGGGATCTGTAGTTTACAATACCTTTATTAGCAATACTTTAATTACTCGTCGTTATGATATTTTGTTACTCCCTGCACTTCCAGATCTGACTGATTTATTTATCTATCTAATGTCTACCTGACGGAGGTGCGGAGGTACGCGGAATGACTATAATAATTTATGGTGATTTTTATTAATTAATACCTGTATTAAAAATACGAAGAAATAGCCTTTGGTGAGGTTCCTATCTCGTGGAAATTTGATATTTCCGCTCAATAGAAAACTGTAACTTTTCTTCACTTGTAGAACAATCTACTATTATTCAAGTAATGTCATTATTCAACACATTAAATCATCCCATTATACAGGATGTCCCAAAATTAGAACGCAATATTTCTAGGGTGTATTTAGACCACCAAATATGACAAGAAGTTCATACAAATATGCCACTTAAAATGCATTGTAAGTGAGACAGACCTTAAAAAGGACAACCTGAATATAGATTTCTCCAAATACCTCCGAACCCTTTTAATTTAAATTGATATTGGTATAGGGTGTTTATTTGCTTTTTTTTCTCAGAGTCGTCACATGCAGAGACACCGGCTTTTTAAATTTCTTAATAAATATAAAGTTTATATTATTCATACACATTTTTATGAAAAATAACAAATTTCGAAAAAGTAATTTTTATATTTAAAGTTCATTATAAAAATTAGAATAAATAACACTAAAAATCTATTGGATTTTTTGAACTTACTTGCAGAAGCTCACTTTCGTCCTTTAGACTTTCTCTGTTATCTTCTCCTCTCAAAGCTTTTTCCACCTCCACGCCACGGTGCTCCAGTTCTCTGGTTTTGACTTCGGTTTCTTCGAGTTTTCTTTGAATTTCCTGGGCCATGCGATGCCTAAAATGTTTTATGGTATATTCATATGTAAGTATAAAGGGTTGTTCACGGTGGCCTATTAAAAGATCTCTAGAACTAAAACTGAAAGATCGGTATTCGTTATAAAAGGTGCCGATCTTTTTAACGAAGATATTTTGACGTATCTTTCACTTCCGGTTATACCGGAAATCAGGCTTAACATTGTTATTTTAAATAAAAATTGCATTTTTCGGTTGTATGTAAAAGTACTTTTGTTAACATCTCCATGATATTCGGTTGCGTTGTTCCAAAGATGGGTGACATAGGCTAGAAGATCTCCAGTTGATCTGAACTTCCTCGGAATCGGAACCTCGATAACCGAGTAAATTTCCATGAAGTTCAATACTGAATAACATCTTGACTTACCGAAGGGTTATGCTCGAATGCACGTTTTTTTAAACATAAATAATTTCTATATTTACCGTTTTAACTGTGCCTGTCTTGAAACCCGTCTAGCTTTTCCACTTCTTCGGCCGGTTAAACTTGACATGGAGGCTTCAAGGTTGCCAGATCGGTCCAAAGTTTCACAAGAACCTCTGTGATGGTCAAGTCCTTCGCCGTCGCTGCTTTCATCTAAAATAAATAATTATTAAACAAACTTGATATAGATATGTTTAATTTTTTGGCGGTGTTTTGATTATAACTCGGGAACTACCAACTTCTCGTAAATAATCTTAATATTCAAAATGAAAGTAAATAAAATTTCGTTCAAATTTTATTACTTTTTTTGTACCGACGAACCGTTCGGGTTTGTTCAAAACCCACTTTTACACTCGAAAATCCTAATTTATTATTAAAGGCTCAATTTATGAATTCTTCGTATATATATAAAGGTACAGGACATTTCTTCAAAAATTATACAATGTGCATACACTAAAAAGTTCCATGGCACAAGATCGGGTTGTTCTATCATCAGCGTCAGGCCTTGTATTGTATTGTATTGAACTAAAAAAATGGCGTGAAAACAACTTCTTGTGATCATATCTCGAGGAGAGATAATAAATTGTAAGATTAGCCATACATTCCGCATAGTGTAAGTGTCTATCTTCAGCTAGTTCTCGGTATTTCCTTCATATATGTTAACGAGGTCTTCCGAGAGCTCGACGATATCATACAGCTCTTCGCACGATGTGCAGATTGGGTAGCAGTGGAGACCAGCTTTCCTGCAACCACAATTACGTTGGCCGCCTTTTTTACGTTTAGAAGAATTGTGCCGACGTATCGAGTTTCAATGATCCAGATCCAGATCTGCTTCAATGAAATGCTTAATCAAAGTCACCATTTCAAAATTAACAATCCAGATCTTGAAATGGGGCAAGTTCTGCCAACAGTTAAAGCTTAGCCTTGAATTCTTCAGGCACGTCTTTCACAATCTCCTTTACATCATTAGAAAGAATCACTATTCCGTCCATGTTGAACAAGATCTCCCATTGTTACACCATTGTTGACGACAGGGCCATGATTGAATCACTATTTTGGCCAAATTTGTGTGAGCCAAGATAAATAAGCCAGTCCTGTCGTTACTTAGTCGTGACCCAGGCATGTTTTGTTCAGTCGAGATCGGGTTTATTCGAAAAGTTCAATCAATCCATTTGCAAAATGTAACCAACTGCCCCTATGAAGCACATCAGCAAATGCAATCGACCGAGCTTCATAACAACATTTTGTAGAGCAGGATCATCGAGGCGGCTAGCAAGAATGTTTCGTGCCTTAAGGTAGAGGTAGTCTCATATCGCCATGGGAAATAGCATAGCAATTGAAACAAGTCTACACATTGTATTCAATTTAAAACTAGGAGGAATTCACTAAATGACAGCCTTTTAGTAAATTAGATTTTCTGAATGTAAAGAGTGGGTTTTGGCGGGAACAACCGAAATTTCAACTATCGCTTGATACCGAACAGTTTGTCGGAGAGAAATTTTTAATTTTTGCGAAAGTCAGTTCCCATCAGTATTGACCAAATAAAACGCAAAAATAAAAACTGATTAGTAATAAAACGACAAAAACCAACAAAAATAATGCATTTATGTCCAAAACAGAATATAAATCTATAGTCTATAAGAACTTTCCCTAGTACGACGATTAGAAAAAATCAAAAATAACAAGCGATTTTGTGTGGTAATGGTAAGCTGGACGGAATTTCCAAAAAGGAGGACATGTCCGCCTCGTCTGGCAACCCTAATCCTCATGCATTATCCGAACACCCTGTATAATAGGGCTAAATAAAGTAGTCAAATTTTAGTCTCATTTTGCGTATTTTCACGGGTATAAAAATTAAACAGCACTGAATGAATTGAAAAAATTATGTGAGGTATTGTGGCATTTAGTCAAATTATTTTTTTTTAAATTTAGTACTGAAAATATACGTTAGTTACCTGTTGCCTTCATTGTATAATTTATTGGTAAAGGAGGAATAGGGGGTGGAGTTGGTTCACGTTTTTGGATGCTTATCTCCGAGTTACTTTTCCTTTTCATTGGCTCTTCTGTTACAATTTCCTAGATTAAAAAAAAAAACGGATAAAATTATACTTATATACTATTCGATTTATTTTGGTACATTATAACAGTTATAGGATCATTAATAATTTAATGATGATACCTGAATAGTATCACCAAAAAAAAGAGGAAGCACTAATTATTTGGCGCACTCAATAATGACGGTATCCCTCTACTCGGTAGGAATGATGTAGAAATCATAATTCGTATCATTACTGCCATCATTACTTGAAAATAGACCATACACGGTCACGTCTGCTATAGATAAATTTTAGGTTGAAATTTGAGGCTTGCCGTTGTCAAACTATAACCAAAATGTACCAAAATTAATACTTGCTTAACCAAACATTCGCCACATAAACAAAAATTTGCAGCAGTGCCGATATTAATTTTTTTTTTCATTTTAATTTTCATGCCAGACAATTTACACACAAAGAATTCAGTTAAATTGTGGTCTATTTTAGAGACAATTCATAACTCGCCTACATAGTTGACATTATTGCTTTTTGAGCTATTGGTTAGCGGTAAAATCGTACAAGAACTACGGAACGCTTAAGTGAAGTCTCCGTTAGTGGACACCTCTATCCAATGGACATGAGTTTCAGGCGCACAAGGATGATGAAACAACAACTGAAAGTGACGACGAAGAAATAATTAATGCTTCGAATATAAGACATTACGAAGCATACAAAAAACTCAGACCTTGAACTTTTTTTTGTATAAAGGAGTAGAATACAAATTGCATCCAAGGAACTGTTTCATAAATTAGACACTACTATACTGAATTATAGCAAAAATACACATAACATGATACTGTTTTACAACTAGCGAAATATCATGAGTTTATTAGAAAAATGCAAATCAGTTCCTAGTAGGGATATACAGGATGATGCATCGTCGAGTTGAACATAGGAAATCCCAAGTAATTTTTGAGGTGGCTGAATATTGGCTCCCCTGTAAATTTTATAGGAAAACTACATTACAACTTCACGAAGATGCCGACATGATAAACCCATGTTCCGAGTGTGAATACATTTTGGTGAGCTAATCTTAAACTGTTTAATTAAACATGATGGCAAAACACCAGCAAATAATTTCCATGACGTTATTGCCAAAAATTGACGTAAAGCTGAACATAAAGAATAATGAAAATATTGTCACTGACACTAATTTTCGTTGTGTGACTGTTAAAATGTAATTCGCTGGTGTTTGCTATTACCTGATGAGAGTTGCGTGGTTTTGCCATCACGTTTAATTGAATAGTTTACCATGTCGGCCTCTTCACGAAGTTATAATGCAGATTTTCTATAAAGTGTACAGGGGAGCCAATATTCAGCCACCTCAAAAATTACATGGGATTTCCTACGTTCAACTAAACGATGCATCGCCCGGTATACACCGTGTCCAAGATAAGGAGGGCCAGTACAGGGATCTCGGAAACCGTAAGAGATACGAAGTCGGTTAAATAGAGGTAAAGTTGCGCACTTACGTGCCTAATAATATGCTGTTTAGAAAGTTTTAAAATTCCGAGTAGTTCCGGAGATATCCGAAAAAAAACGAAATTCTGAAAAATCGTTTTATTGTTTTCCTGGGTTTTTTTGACATCGAATTCTAAAGTAAATTGTACTTTTGAATTACCACTTTTTCCGCTCTATCTAACAGCGTTAATTGTTTTGTAATCCGACGAGTCGTCTTCGAAGGGCCATTATCAACTTTCTTTTTTTAAATATTTTTCCTTATTGGTATTTTAGAGGTTTTTTCTTCCTAATGAAACGGTGTATGACACATTGGGGTTTAATTGAGGTTTTTTTTAACAACATCAGGAAATTTTGGGATAGGGTCCTGTATTTCTCCTAATTTTATAAATAATATCTCATAAGTAAACTCTACATTTTTAGTTATGTTGGACTAGTTCAATAAATAACAAATAATTTAATAATAAACCACAAATAAGTGAACAAAAAAATAATTCAATAATAAACAACAATAAGTGAACAAAAAACATACCAAGACAGTAATAAAACGAACAACGAAAAAAGTAAGGAACTACATAATCAGGTGTTCAAAATGATTTCCGTTATTATTATTATTATCCAAAGCTTCTTCCAAATCGATTTGGAGTAAGTTTAAGTAACGCTTAGAAGTTAAATTTTTATGATAAAAAAATGGGCCTAATATTATTCTACCTAAAATTCCAGCCCACATATTAAATCCAAACCGATGTTGGTGTCTGGACTCTTTGTATAAATGCGGATTTTCTTTGGACCAATAATGAACATCAACAGCAGTTTGAAATAATATATCTGTATTTTGTCCATTTATTTGTGGTTTATTATTAAATTATTTGCTATTTAATGAACTAGTCCAACATAAGTAAAAATTTAGAGCTTAGTTATGAGTTATTATTTATAAAATTATTAGAAATACAGGACCGTATCTCAAAATCTCCTGATGTTGTTCAAAAAACCCTTGAAACGTCATTAAACCACAAGATGTCATACATCGTTGCATTCGGAAGAAAAAAGCTCTCAAATTCCAATATCAGAAAAACAGGACCGTATTTAAAAAAAGAAAGTTGATAATGGCCCTTCGAAGACGACTCGTCGGATTACAAAACAATTAACGCTGTTAGATAGAGCGGAAAAAGTGGCAATGTAAAAGTGCAATTTACTTTAGAATCTCCAAAAAAAAACCCGGAAAAAAATAAAACGATTTTTCTACTACTCGGAATTTTAAAACTTTCTAAACAGAATATTATTATGCACGTAAATGCGCAACTTTACCTCCATTTAACCGACTTCGTATCTCTTACGGTTTTCGGATCCCTGTACTGGCCTTCCTTATCTTGGACACGGTGTATATCTACTAGTAAAATATCATACTTTTCTTACTGTAATAATAATTTAAAAACAACCGTACTTGTCAAACATATAAGATAAAACTAAAGGTTAGTAAGGGTGTAACACAATAGTTAAGATATAATACGTTTACAGGAACAAACCATTACAAAAGATGCAAAACCAGTGCAACAAATATGACAAAATACGACAGAATTTAATATAAAGCAAACACAATATCAAGGCACATATGGATGAACAAATATTTTTCTTACATGTTTGCGTAAGTCCAAACTCGTTAAAGACTGAAAAAAGGTAAACAAATTAAAACAATGACTGTTATCTGAAGAATAAGCAATATGCCAGCTCCAGAATTTGCCAAAGGTCAAGTACGTTTTGTATTTTTTCTACTCCTATATTACTGTTAGGTAATATATAATATATATTATGTAACAGTTCCACAAATCACATTACCCGTGATATGCCAAAACCGTCAAGGTTTGCAATAGATTTCATGCAAAGTGAAGAGAAATCCATCGGGTCACCTTGACAACGTAAATGTCAGAAAATTTTAAACGTCAACATTTTTTATTTGGACTTTATTTTTGGGTATATTAGTAAAGTATGAGTGACTACGATATTCAGATTGAGGGAATGCCACGGGAAATTACATTACAAGCTGCTTCCGCAGCAAATAATTTATTATTAGAAAAATCCAGGGAACGATATGAAAAAATGTAGTACTGATAATTATGTGAGTACCGACTCTGAAGATATTTTATTGGCATATTTCGATTATTTAATATAAAAGTAAATATGAAATCGTAGAAAAAGTATAGTACACAACTCGAGTGGTCAGCCTATTACACACATGGGAATATGAACGTTCCAAAATACAAAAAGTGGCCGTTATGGGAGATGTCGCGGGCCTATTGAGTTTGCGCAGTAGGGTGGAAATTTTATCGATCGCGTCAGAGCCGGCCCGACATTATTTGTTTGTTGTTATTCGTCGCCATCTTTGGTTCTGGATGCTTTTTCAAATTACAGAATAAAAAGTGGTTCATCCACATTGTTGTCGGTATATTAGTGCTTATAAACTTCCATTACCAAACAACAATTTTTGTAAAGTAGTAATTTGTGGTGATTCGATTCGCTGCTTGTTAGGTTAGTGGCTTGTTTTGTTTAAGATGAAAGGACACAAGTACATGTTGCTTTTTTGCAAAAGTCGTGGATCAGTACCAGGTATAACGTATTTCAGGTATGTACATAATATATACGAAAATATTTTGCTTATCAAATTATCCGATCTTCGAAACCGAATTTCACTAAAAAGCTTGTAAAAAAAGAAGAGAGTGTCACTCGTATACAATATAATATATATGTGGTCACTACCTAACCTTAAAATTAATGTATTTTTAATTTGGTGCATTAGTAGCTGATAATACTCTCAAAATAGTCAATATAGTTCATTCTTAATTTTTGGTTTAGAGACGTTTGTCGATTGTTACAAATATTCGGACCGAATTTGGCACCAAAAGTTTACACCAATCAGGGCACCGTCGGATCATCATATCGTTAAATCGAACTAATCGAAATTTTGATTGCAATATTTTTCCTAACTAACCAGTGAAATTTACATTAAAAAAATTGAAATCCGGTCCTGTCGAATGTTTACTTTCACAAGGAAATTTCCGAACTGCCCCAACTCACAACGCCCCCCTCGATGCCCATAGCAGGGACATAATTGCAGATGGTATTAGCAATATACTGTTTATATACATATATGTATGTGATTACACACTATTTCAAAACTTCCGGTACGAGTGAAGCGAGCGAGAGTAACTAGGTCAGGATTTTACAATATGATTAAGTAGACATTTTGACAGACCATTAAATAAAAAAAAAAGTGAAAAGGTTTAAACGTTTAAAAAAATTTTTCCGGTATTATCATTAAAATTGGTAGTTTGTGTATTAAAAACGCCCAACATTTTATTTTCAAATCCATTTTACTCAAGATATTAACTTGATTATTTAAATCCAATATAACCAAAAAATAATATCAGAGAATTTTGATTACAAATCTGGTATTCCGTAACTAATGAGATTTAAAGTTTTTTTTATTCAAGGAAACTACTGTCACCAGGTCTCATGGCGCATTTTTTTAACGCTCCGTATAGTGCCTCTCATTTATTTTTAAATTCTGGACTGGATATTTCGTACCGTTCAAACGAATTCCGACCTTTGGTCTCAATTAGGTCAAATAACTCTGAGTGATATTTAATTTAAAAAGGAACAATCTCTCGATTATGCTATAAATATTTTTTCATACTTTAAAAACTTACCTTCGATATCGCTTTCGACTTAGGTGACAACTTCGCAAACAATCCTTTTGTTCCATTACTTGTTGTTGGACTCTTCTTCGTGAAAATACCCACTATTAACTGAGTAATACTCTTCCTCCTTTCTCTATCCTTACTTTTCTTTTTTGGTTTGGCGCAACTTGTTTCCAAAAGATTAGGATCCGATTTAAATATTTTTTTACCTTCGTCCGTTCTGATCTCCGATGATTTAGAAACGCTAATGTTTTTGGGTATCTCAGATACAGATTTGGGCCTTATACCAACCGAAAGACTCCTGTTAGTTCCAGACAAATTGATGCTCGTTTCCGAGTCTCCGCTTTTAGATCTTCGAAAGGAGTTCTTTTTCGTTAAAGTATCGTTGGAGTACAACTGAGAGTTCCTTCGTTCAGTATTTTGTACCAACGTCTCGATACTCTCCTGAACATGATGGTCGAAGATCTCATTCTCCTTACCCTTCCTGCCCATTTTTTCTCTCAACTTATTTAATTTATCCTCAGGACTTAGACCTAGATCTTCATTAGACAGTAATCTGGCTCTTGCTCTAGCGTTTTCCTTCATTTTCTCAGCAGTCTTGGTAACATCTGATGGTCGATTATGTCTCGGCGGCGGTTTTGGCGTTTTAAAATCATCATTAAATAGATTTATTCTTATATCAGGCAAACTAAAATTTTCCGGGTTCGTTAATGGCGTCTCAGGAAGTTTTCGTACGTCCGTCAAAGTTGAAAACACACTTAACGGTCTGCTGAAGTTTTGTTTGGGAGTGAACATTCCGCTAGGCGTCGAGTATTTTTCTGTAGAAGTGCTTATATCAGGCACATTCTTAGTAGTCTGACTGTTTCGAATTGATATTGAATTCGATAGTAAATCTGGGGTGGTGTAAATACTTGATATATCTGAACTTGGTGTACAGCTCGTTGGAGTTTTATCTAGATTGTTTAAGTTAATTTTTGAGACAATATCAGTCGTGTGGGACTTTTGTATGTCATAAGGCCTACACGGGCTTAAACTATTAACATTTCTATTTCTCTTCTTCCTCTCTAAACTTTTATTTTCAGCTTTCATTTTGTTCATAACCATTTCTTCAATCAACTTTTTATTTACGTCTCTTTCCTTTTTAATGTTTTCCCTTTTGTAAAGCACATCTGCAGGAGAAACGGGACTTAAATTTAAAGTGATGTCTTTTGGAGGACTAATCCTAACCTTTTCCTCTTGTATTAGGTCCGGTTTTTGAGGCGCGTCAGATTTACTTTTACGTCGAGATTTTCTGATATCGATTGAATCCCGGGCGTTGCCAAATTCCACTTTCGACTGAAGACGCTGACAATGTTCTTCAAACTGCACATTACTTTCTTTGTTCTCTTTTTCGCTGGCTTCTTTAAGCTTTTGCTCGTTAAGAAACGCCTGTTCAGCTTTCACTTTAGCTAACTTATCTTCTAAACGTTGCTTTTGTAAGTTCTCTAGCTTTAAGGAGGGTTTAACTTTGTTCTCTTTAGTATCGGCGATAATTTCAGTAATATTTTTAACCGTAGAATCACTGCACGTATTTTCTTCTGTTGTAGTGCCCGTTTCCAAAATTAACAAGCTATCTTCTTCATGATCTGTCAATGTTTGTTTTTGTTTCAGTATCTCTAGGTCAGCGGGTTTTAGGTCTATCACCTCTCCACCAAAATTATTACTTTCTTTAGCTATTTCACAGTAACCAGTGTTTTTAACTATACGACCATCATCTTCGGCTTCTTTTCTGGTAAGGTAAATGTTCTTAGCCTCGAATATTTCATTTATATGGGGATCTAAACTATCTTCCGCTAAATCGTCTTCGTTTTTAAACAGTACATAGCCATTTTGACTATCAACTACCCCATCGTCACTACTAGTTTCAGTACCTGTGTCCATATATTCTATACTATCCAAATTAGCACTTAGCGCATTGTTCATAGCTTCTGTTATTATAATTTTATTAGCAGCATCTTTGGAATCTTTTCCGCAAACATGATGATTAACCGCTTCCTCGAACTCGCTTATTTTAGCTGTTTTAATAGGTTTGTTCTTTTCAGAGCTTTGACTCATATCAAATTCGATACTGTCAGATCGGTTTTCATCCCTGGCCCAATCTGATAATTCAGTTTCGCTAAGAGCTCCTGTACCATCAGGCGAGCTCTTACCACTAACTGTTTTAGTACTTTTGGCTTCTTCCGGCGACTCTTCTTTGTCACTTTTAATTTTAACATGTAAGGCTTTGTGAATTTCTGGCAAAACACTCTCTAGAGTTGGCAGTGATTTTGGTTGATTAAGACTCTTCTTTTCACTAGTTATGCTTTTACATTGCTCTTGGATCGACGATGAACTTCTTTCCGATGGAACTTCCATCTTTAGATCCGCCTGTTGAGCTTCTGAACACAACGAATCCAAGGCGATGTCTTCCTTATCACTATCTTTTGCGGCATGCACTTCAACTGTAGGTATATTTTCAAAAATAAAGTTGGGACTATCCTTTGGAGCATCGTTTTCACTGCTGGAGCTCGACACTGATAAACTATCAGTTGATTGGCTTTGATCTTTTTGTCTTGACCAATCAATAGACGGTACAGGTATAGAAGCTTCATGAACAGGACTACGTGGTCGACTCTCGGACTCGTTATCTTGAGATTTTTCATTCTTATTTTCTTTAATAGTGGTAATTGTTATATCCGGTGGCGGTAGTTGTTTAGCAATATCATCACTTGCTTTGCTATTCAATCCAGAAAAAACAAACGAACTATGGGGGGACAACACGGGAGAGTGTCTCTCATCTAATTTACTACAAAACATTTGCATGCTCGCACTGACTTCTGGTGAAGGTTTCAGCAACTTTTGACAGTCGGAAATGGTGTTCTGAAAGCTTTTAAACTTAGTGTCGAGTGTAGAAGCGCTTCCGCTTTTTTGAATGCCATTCGTGCCACTTTCACCAAGCAAATATCTCTTTTTTAATTCCAGAGATACTTTAGCTGCGATACCGCCAGTGCTCTGCGTGCGATTCAAAGCATACCCTTCCGTTCTAGGTAGTAAAATAGGTGCAGGTTTTTTGAAATCTGGTGTAGAGGGTACCAAAGGGTTTAGTTTAAGTTCTATATTAGGCTTAGGTTTAGGGTTTTCGTTAAGCGGCCTTCGTATGTAACCACTGGTCACCTGTATTTTTTTCGGGTAGTTTGATTTGCCACTACCTCGAGTTTTGGTAACATGAAAATCATTAAGAGCTATCGAGGGAAGCTCACGTGTGGGCGTGGGTTCGTCCTGAGCGAATTCTGAATCTGTGGATATTTCGGTGGCGGAGTTTTGAATTTCGCTCGATTTTGAGCTGGATTCTTCGGAGACCATCTGGAACCAGAAACAAAACATTATGTTATTACAATCGGTCACAATACGTTTAAAAATAAGTAGTGCCTTAAAGCAGCGCGATTTTGGTTATGGCTCAAGCAAAAATTGATGTGTTAAACATTTAAGACCTTGCACAGTACAACTAGGATTTATCTTTAAAAATTCGTAACCAAATTATTCCCAAAAAATATACAAATTACTGTAATGTGTTTTTGCGGGCAAAATTGCCCGCTATGGTAGTATTTTTATATTTCAAGGAGCTGCTATAAAAATTGGTTCCATCAAGCTTTTGATATCATTTTTATATGGTTAGTAGAAGATGACATTGCCTACACAAAGAATAATGTTCTTAATAATTCCCATTGATTAACTAATGATGCATTGCATTATTTTTGGACTACACGTCAGTTAGCTGACCGAAACACAACTGTACAGGCTGAAACAGCGTCAAGAAGGGCCAAAAACACTATCGAAATCACAACAGTACCTACTTTATGAAAATCGCATGAAAGGAAAATGTAAACATTCTGAATCAGTAATCATAGAGGGCGACAAGTTTATCTGCAGCTACGAAAGGAATGCGGGCAAAAAAATTTCTGCGGTTAACAATGTTGTCACATATATTAAATTTTAATTTAATAATCTCTTACCGAGAAAAACCTAAAAGTACATTTACGCATTTAAAATAAACTGTAATAGGTATATAAGAAACCAATATTCTATTATACTTTCAATATTATTAAAACTTTCTTTTCATACTATTTACTTTGATATTTAAATGCAAAATTTGATTAAAATACTTTAATCTAAAAATATGACAACAGAGTGCGTTGTTAATGGTCACAGGTAGCTAGAGCTAATTTGATAGGTTATATCCCAGACAGTTGATAGCGTATGCGTCTCGTGAGACACCCGATGGGCGATGTCCGATATTTGATGGATGTACCCACCCAGTTGCGTATTGATAGAAACGGTAATAGTTATTGTATTGTGTTAAATTGTGTTTATAAGTAAGTGTTCATCGTGTCGTGTTTTAGGGTGTTATTTTAAATTTTTTTAACTTGTGAAGAGGAATCACAAATCAATATATTTAAATTTCCACTTAATGGGAAAGCTAGAAAGGGACATTAATACAAACCAAAACTGAAAAATCATCAATAATCAATTAATTATTTAGCTGTTTACATCTTGTAAAAGTAATTTTTTAAATCTTGAAAAACATAGTTTCCTACCTTCAAACATAAAATTGAATTAATGAAGAATTTCCTATTTTTATTACATTATTTAAAATAATAATAGCACGCCCATGACTAGACCATGTTCTAAACCATATTGCTTCCCCCTACCGATACGTCGGAGACACAGATCCACTTGTCGACCTGTAGATATGTTCGTCGTCTCCCTAACGCATCTTCATATATAAGTCTACTGGGTGTTCACGGTGAGTGGGCTACTAGAAGCTCTAGGGCACTAGAAGACGTATCTTTTGGAACTTAGGCACTGATCTTATTTACGTGAAGAAAGTTGGTCATTTTGGTAGGAAATCAAAATCTAAGACAGGAATGTACAAGTAATTTTTCGCTAAGACGAAATGGGTATGTTATAGCCTATGTGTTTAGAATCTTAGAAATAATGTTAATTATGCTCAGTGTCAAAGATTCAACGAGACAGAAGTGGCTGATGGGCCACTCATCGTGAACCACTCTGTGCGAAATTAGCTCACAATATTTCTAGAGCGTATCTAGACCCCAAAATAAGACAAGAAGTTCGTAGAAACATGCCACTGAAAATGGATCGTAAGAGAACAAGAGCAGCCTCTTAAAGGCCGTACGTCATTTGATAAACTTTTTTTCTTAAGGCCGTATTAGACTAGGCAATTTTTTCTCATCTCATCAGCTGGAGCATTGTCAACGGTCAGAACAGCAGTGGGTACTGTCGAAATCCCTAAAATATCCCCAGAATTAGAGATGTGCAAACCTGTTCGTTTTGATCACCAGTTAAAGCAGCTACTGCTATTTACAAATAGGAGGTGCAAAAAGTTGCTGAATTAGCAGTCCATAAGTTTAATAAAGAATGTAAACTGCTAATTTAAGTACCAGTGGGTTTAAATGGCCATTACCTGTTCATACCTGGTTCGGCCAAATAATAAACAGTTAAAAATAACAGAATAATCCATGTCTACCCAATTGCGCCGGCAAGGGCAATTAAAATGGCGCCTGCCCCATTTCTGGTAATTAGAGACAGCTGATCGGGAACAGTGTACTGCGCATGAATTCGTGTCATTTTAATTGTCAGAAGAGTAGAATTTCTGACTGTAGTACGGAGAACGGTGTACTGCGCCTGAATCCTTGAATTATAATTGCCATTGCTGGCGCCATAAAAATTCCCAAGTGTAATATGGCCTTTAGAGGCGTTACATGCAGGGATTGCAGATGCAACGGCTTTTTAATTCCCCAATTTATTTTTATTTCTTAATGGTCCCTAGTTTGAATATGAAATTTGTACTTTTTAAACCTTTTCATTTCATGGAAATGGTCTTCCGATAGAATTCACCGTTATCGAGTAAAATGGATTTGAAAATCGTGAAAACTTACTAAAATGCTTCATTCTTTTGTTTATTTCAGCGTTATTATCATTAAAATTGATAGTTTTCTAGTAAAAACGATCGAACAAGTTAATGTGATTACTTTCAAATTAATTTTACTCGAAAACGGTGAATTCTAGCGAGAGATAACAATGGTACCTTTTTTTCATAAAAATGACATCTGATAAAAAAATATATACACCATTCAATGCGTCTTCAAATGATATAAGACCAATAATTATGGTATCGGATATATTTGAAATATCCATCCTCAGGGTGCCTCTTAAGGGGGTTCTAACTCCAGGGACGTTTATATTACTGTTGGGAAAAACCGATGATTTTAATAATCGAGTACTTGATACTCGAGCGATTCTAATAATCGAGTGAATCGCTCGAGCGATCACTGGGAATTTTTATGACTAAGAAGAATGTGTTGATAAAACACCAGGGGTTGTTATTGTTTGTTTTAGAAGTTTAGTCTAGAGTTTTTAAGGAAGAACAGTTGATTTTGATTTAAAAAAAAATGCTTTAATTTTTAAAAAATTTACAATCGCCGCTGGCTAGCCAGTCAAAACAAAACCCATGTCGCGATGAATCCACTAAGGGATTGGACATACTTTTTTGTTTGCACCTTCTCGTTTATATGCCTTTAACAAAGACGGATGGTGTGTCAGCCTTCTGAGCGTCAAACTCGAACGTCGCCAATCGGCACATTTCGGGTGGCGCGCGGCGTCGATCGAAGATCGGGTATCAAGTGAAAGGCAACGATATTCGATTTTTCGCTTCAATTTATAACTAGAGTAGTATTTGATTGAATATACGAGCAGTTTTTACCTCGGGCGATCACACTAACAAGCGACGATTTTCGATTGAATTTATAACTCGAGCAGTTCTTTTTAATAATCGAGCGATGTCGGTTATTTCAATAATCGCGTACTCAAGCGCAATGAACTTCTTGTCTAATTTGGGAGTCTAGATTATACTCTAGAAATATTCCGCGGTAATTTCAGGACACTCTGTATACTGATATACACACTGAATCATCAACGTTATTAGTATGGAAATTAAAAAAAGAAAGTAAATATTTTGTTAAACAACATTCACGTGAGCAATGGATTAAACGCATTGATTAAAACATTAAAAAAAAAAACAGTAAAACGGTCACCCCACTCTTATAGTTACCTTTCAACCATTGCTTTAACGTGACTGTTGACCAGGGAAGCCAAACATCTCAAATACTACAACAATCTTGCATCCAGGACGTATTATCATATTAAAATTTAAATAAATCAACATTTAAAATAAACTCTTGGTACATAGAAGAATAACACTTAATAATACGATTCAACAAGTTATATAAAATTTTAAAAATGATTGTTATTAACAAACTGAATAGCTTCAATCCAAAGTATTTTAGTAGAATATTTCTACCCGTTACACGTAAAAAAAGTGACTAGAAAAAATTAGTCTTATTGGATACAACAGTCTTTATCTTTTCTTTCGAGTTTCGGAGGAAATTTGGAGATATTCTCACTACTACGGGACTGGGCGCCGTTTATACAAACTTTTTGAGGCCCAGGTATTTCATATGACTTGACCACCTCCTTTCTAACCTCGATATTTCCTGCGGAAGTGCTTCTGCCGTTAGTGTCCAAAGGCCTTGGCTCTCCTAGTTCATGTTTTCTTCGCGGTAGCGGCGAAACAGTGTTGCATCTCTTCCGTTGAGGTGCAACGGGGATAGAATTTTCACTGCTCCTTCTTTGCTCAAAAGATTTTTGCCTCGCTGCTCTAGGTGGGGGGTGAGGAAATGAAGTTGAAGGTTCTCCTTGTGAATGTTTCCTACGTCGTGGAACAGGCGGCGAGTAAGGCACATCCTTCTTTAGTTTGTTCACTTTGGCATATAGTTCTTCTAAATTAATTATCTGATTGGTACTCACAGTAGGGATGTTTGGTTTATTTTCTTCCTCAATTAAATTTAATATTTTATTTTCGTTTCCGTTTAAATTATGGTTGTCCCCATTTCTTTCCTCTTTTGACAAAGGTACATTTTTACTTACTGAAATTTCTACAGGTCTACTTTGGAAACAATTAGGTAACATACTGGCTACATTCTTCGGCTCAGAACTGGTGGGACTCCCGGTGGAATCTGTTTCACTATTCTCAGAGTCTGAGGAATCGCTAGTTTCCTCCGCTTTCAAAAAATTACGTGGTTCAAACCTATTACCACTCGCACA
This sequence comes from Barypeithes pellucidus, assembly GCA_963991005.1. Taxonomy (NCBI): domain Eukaryota; kingdom Metazoa; phylum Arthropoda; class Insecta; order Coleoptera; family Curculionidae; genus Barypeithes; species Barypeithes pellucidus. The sequence goes on from OZ022562.1 coordinate 29,172,848, forward strand.
AGTATCTTCTGTTAAAGCAGACATGGCTTCTTGAAAATCCTTCAGTTCTTTGGAAAAATCAAGCTCTGGTTCTTGAATGCTACTTCTTCTATCGATCGCCTGAATATTTGCGTTGTCCAAATCTTTTTTTATTAGTTGAGCATTTATATCAATATTTTCCTTATTACTAGTTATGGATTTCAGTTCTTGTTGTAGTTTTAAATACTCAGGGCTTACTTTAGATGACACGGTAACATTAACACACCAGTCACTTTTACTTTTTCCCAATTCCCCCGATTTAGACGTCTGTTGTCTGCTTTTAGATCCAATACTTTCTATGGTTTCATCGACAAACTTTTCCAAATCTTGCATTGTTTCCTCAAACGATTTCTCGTCGCGCATCGAAGCTAATGCTCTGCTCGGTTCACGCGGTTGGTATTTCACTTTTTTAAATTCTTTAGGTTCGCTCTCGAATTTCTGTATGGTCTTAGCGATGGGCTTTGGCTTAACAAGTGGAAACTTTTTCTTCCCGATATTATCGTTGGCGTTTTTGATATTTCCCAGAGAAAATCTTTTATTTATCGGCTTTTCAGGTTTAGGTTTTAAGTCTTCATCTGCATGATCCATAGATTCAAACTTTCTTAAAACAGACTTAATATCGACTTTACTAACGGCATCCAAATCGACAGACGTTCTCGGTTTTCTATTTCGATTAAAATGTATTTCTGTTTTCGAGCGGCAAAGTCCTCTCGAAGAAGACCCGCACAAGTTTTCTTCTTCGCTGCTACTATCTTTTGGCATCTCCTTGCCTTTCAAGATACTTTCGAAGAATGTTAGATTATTCCGTGGTAGTTTACTTATTACTGAATCAGATCTTTCAGGAGCCTTTAGTAATCTTTCGAGATTCTTATACTTGGCATTGCTAACAGATCTATACACTTTTCGTTCGGGCGTTTGGTGATCCATTTCTTCCATCCACTTAAGCAAATCTTCCATTTTTTCATCGGACTGTTTTTGCAATTGTACGTCCGGTTCCGGCATATCCGTTTCCTTTTCTAGGGCATTGAATAAGTCTTCAATACTACTGGAGATGTTCTCGTCAGCCTCCTCGTCTACCCGATCAGGTTTAGGTAACGTAGGTTTAAAGATATATTTGTCGGGGTCTATCGGTTTCTGTAATTCGTCTTCTTTTGTCAATAGATCCTCAATATAATTATCAATGTTGTCTAAATCATCGTCTTTAAGCTCAAAATTAAAACCTTGAGTGTTAGCATCGTTAATTTCATCGGTAGTTTCTGGCAGACTCTTCTGTTTTACCAGCTGCGCTTTAGGCGGGACGGCAGTAGTATCAGATCTTTTAATTTTGGGTTTGTTCAGAGGGATTTTAACGGTACCGAAATACTTTTTAGTGTCTATAGCTTTTGTGTTTACGGCAACTTTTGGCTTAATCTCTTTGGGCATATTAACCTTGCTAGGAGTGCGTTTGATGACCAAGAGAGGCTCCTCCAGTTTATATTTGGGCTCGAATTCTTGACCGAAACTTTTTCGTTGATTTTTAGGGGGTAACACAAAATTTCTTTTTGGTTTTGGTGGAACTAGAGCTCCTGCGGTGGCACTTTTAGAGAGAGCATTGAGTTTGGGAACGGGTGGCTTATCCACTGAAGGTTTAAATTCAGTTTTGGGAGTGACAGCAAACTTTCCGACGACTACATTGGGACCTGGGACCATACTTTTATTTATATTAAAATCCAAGTCACTTTCCGCACTGTTAAAAATTTCAGAATTAACAGAATAACTACTGAGGGATTTAATTAACGGCGCGTTTTTGCTATGACCAAGACGATTGTGATAAAATAAAAGATCAGGGACAATTTCGGGGGGTAAAATATCGAGAGATTTTTTCACCTCAGTGTCCGTTCCTGTGTCGGTTTGGACTACTGGGGGTTCCAGTCGCACTTCTTGTTTTCGAAGCTCTCGGGCTCGGATTTCATCTTCGCCTTCCGTTGCGGTATCAGAATCAGAATCTGGAATTAAAAAAAAAAGAATCGAGTTATCAAATTTTATTGACTTTTTTTTAAATTTCGCTATTATAATATAAATAACGTGTGTAGTGCTCTGTTGACGTGTCTTCAATTCTACAAAATTGCAGAGTTGCAACCACTGACGTGTATCTATGGACAAGCACAGCTTATGGGATGCGCAGTAAAAAGTTAAATTTTGCGAGTGAAAAAATGAGTTGGTGTCACAGTTCACGAGTCATATTTTTAAAGGCTGATCATCCGTTGTCTTCCGCACAATGTTCTCGCTGTCATATGCTGTTCCATAGGCAACTCCGCCTGCACCCATGCCGGTCAACCAAAGATCATCGTACAGGACCGAAATCAGTCGTAGGGATGTAACGATATTAAAAAGTATCGATATGTCGACAACGGATATTTGTGGAAATGAATTCGAAAAATGGCTTTTCAGTGATGGCCACAAGGCTCCGTTTTATGCGAAAAATTGTTTATTGTCTAGTAAGAATGTGCCAAAATATTGCCGTGTAATCATATCATTATGACCGAAATATCGACGATTCCCAGTGTGGATATTGATATTCTCGATCCATCCTTAGCAAGTGATGCCTGCTCGGCGCCATTGCTTACGCTGTACTTAAAGTGCCGTTAAACGACAGCCGACTAAAATACCGTTAATAGATATGACGTCGTTGAAGTGACGGACTTGACGGCTTTTTTTTATTCGCTTTGCTTAAAACGCCGTCAAACGGTCGCATACTAAAATGCCGTTAATCAAGTTCTGTGCGCCATTACTTATTAAAATTTTGACGTTGCCCGTTATCGCTTTGGAATGTTATTTTCGTTTATTTAAAAATTTCGTTATTTTGAAAGTAATTTTTTAAATAATACAAATAACCGGCTAGAGTCTATAAACGTCAAATTAAAATCTGTTATAGAGAACAATAGTAACTTGGACCATTTTATAAACAGCTTGTTCAGAATCATTACAAGTTTAGAGACAGAGAGGGACCATCAAGCAGTTTATGGTATTTTGAAGAACCCCTTCTATATGTTCCCGGAAGATTCAGATGAAAAGAAATATTTTGAATTGCTTACACGTGAAGCATCGAAGCATATATTAAGAGAAATTCGTCTTTCGAACCACATTGCAAAAATTACCATTTCTACAGACAGTTATTGCACCATTACTGATAGTCGCGGATCTGTGCAAACTACAGTTTCTTCGTGCAGCTGTGTAATATTCACAGCAATGATTTTACCTTGCAAGTATATTTTTGCTTTAAGAAAGTATTTGAATGCCTTCTATCAAGGTATCTTTTATTTAACGTACTTTTGAGTATCCATCCATTTGGATATATGCAGGCCTTTTATTTGGATACCCAGTAAACATCAAATGGATCCAGAATTTTTTTAATTACTTAGTAATTTAAAAACTACTGAACTGATACCAGTGATGACTGATACCTAAAAATGCTTTAAAATGATCAGTCAGAAAAAATATTTAAAAAATAGGGCTTTTTAAAAGACATGGATACGCAGCAAAAATTCACTAAAGGCATGGATACGCAGTAAAAAATCACTAAAAGATTCTATGGAGACATATTCGATGTGTAGGATTAACTAGGCAACCTAAATCGAAACAGTGGTTTTGCACGGAATGCTAACTGCAGGATATTTATTAGTTGTATGTGTATAATTTGCAATAAAAGACAAAACAAATACCATATCTTACATTTTATCGAGAATAATATTTTAAATCCCCAAGGGACAAGGACAACATAATATAAAGATTGTTCCACAAAAAATGGATATAACTTAATGACTGCAGTAAAAGTACCTGGGGCGATCCCATTATTTATGACCGTTTGTTATTATTATGTGGAAAGGACCGGATTGTAATAATTATATTTAAATATAGGCACATCAGGTAGGTTAGGTTGCTTAATTTATATTTACATATCTTTTTGTGGTAAAACTTGTTAGTTTTTATTTCTTGCTGGAAGAGTTTAGTTGTATTACCGATATTATTTTACCAAACGTATAAAAAAACAGTATGTGGCGTCCATGGAAAAACATTGATGGTGCTTCTTCTAGTGTTGCAGTGAAGAAAATGCATTTATCTCTCGATGCTAGGGAAATTGTAAAAATAGTATATACTTCTTTACTCAACAGAGGACTTTATGCTAGTGCTGCTACGACTACAGTGAAAAGAATCGCGTCAAATTCAATTAAATCTAGAAAGAAGCGTAAAGAGAAGAATAATTAATCCAATTATAATTAATTTTGATGAGGATAGCGATAGCGAAACAGAACTTTCTATAGACTGACATTATAAATGTAAATAAATATGACTAGTAATATTTAAAAAAAATGTTATTTCATTTGATTACATTAATATAATCATATCATTACTTGTTTTCCTTAGTCCGTCCCTTCATACTTCACTTGTTTATTGCCAAGCTCTTGTCGACACAATGGGACCGACCCAGGAAATCATTAAGTCGTATAAAAATTTCGTCAAACGTACTTTACTCTGTTCAAAATAAGCCATGACTGATTATTGACAACAATAGGTACTCAATAATATAGTAAAGTAATAATCAGTAATTTCCTACTCTGCATTAACGGTAAAGTACGCACAGGGGATCTTTACCCTGACGTCATCGCTAACAAATAGATATCCCGACATATTTCATATCTCTGCATCTTTGTTTGGTACAGACATAAAGGCGAATAAAAATTGTATTATACGTCGTCCGGAATTAAACGTGTTAGACAGAGAAATAATTATAAAGAAGAGTTGCCAAATAATTATTTTGACTTACGCAGTACTACAAATTGCAAAAACGTCATTGTGACAATTGATTCACAATTTTTTCGTTTTTATACATTTTTGTGCATTAAAACTTCATTTACTCCTGCAAACAGTTCTTTTCAGAGTTTTGGTATCGCTTTTTTGTGTTAGTGGTAAGTACATATTGATATTTATTGTTATTTATTTATTGTAATAAAGTATTCCTAACCCTAAAAATTGTGGATAAGTCTCCGCTCCGCTATTTTGCCATCCCAAAAACGTAAAAACACGTCTTTTTAGTTTCGAAAAAAAAATAAGTAAAATCGCCCGAATTTCCAAACGCTCTGTATATGTATCGAAACTAGAAGGTTCACAGAACGTATTTCGGGCAAAATCAAATCTGAAATCGCCAAATTAAGTTCACAATCACGTCTCAAAATGTGGTAAAAATTGGTCGAAAAATACAAATATGACAGTTCAATAGAATAATTTATTTAAATTTCCAAGGCAATGCCTATTAGCTTGCATTTTTTCGTAAAGACCGACTCAAAATTTTGATTCGGAGTTTTAAAGAAATTTTTAAAAATCCGTATGGGAACGTTATTTACGTCAATTAAAATGTTATGAAATTAGTTTTTGTTTTGACAACTTTTCTTCCGCGTAATTTTGATTTGATTCATACGATTTTTATGACGTGTAAGCGATAACGTCAGGGTAAAGATCCCCTGTGCGTACTGTATTTTAGTATGCCACCGTTTGACGGCGTTTTAAGCAAAGCGAATATAAAAAAGCCGTCAAGTGCGTCACTTCAACGACGTCATATCTATTAACGGTATTTTAGTAGGTTACCGTTTAACGGCAGTTTACGTACAGCGCACTGGCTTAATGTTGTGCGGACAGTGGTTCTAAGTTTTTCTTGTTATTTGTTTAGCGCTGTATTTACACGATTATTAAGCGATTTTATATTACGGATTTATTGTTGTCCATAAACGGCCTTTTAAAACTGCGATCGTGATTACGATTTTTTGCTACTTATGGTCATACATAAAACCTATTGCATTGCAATACTAAAACTTACATATACCGCGAAAGCATGAAGAATTAGAAAGAAAATCATCTGAACACATATTGGTTATGTCGCTAAAAACAAAATATATGATTTTGGCTTTATTCTATTCTAAAACCTTTTAGGTAAATATTTTTGCAGTTAGGTGCACATTACTACCAAGATTTTATACAGCTGCAAAACCCTTAACAAATACTGTTTAATCGTAAAAAAGTAAGTAAAATAAATTTTAAGTGTGGCCCTGTTCGCCAGTTAAGGTGAAGCGTTTATCAGTCGGCATTGCGCATGACATCCGATGAGCGGCTTTATTTACATGCGCGAGGCCATAAATTTGCCACTTCAGCTTTTAGAGTTTGGCTATCCATAGATACAGGTGAATGGTTGCAACAGATTCATTATAAAACAAGATTATGCGTACCATCGCTGCTATTTTCGTAGTAGCTACTGTGATCAGAACTGCTGTATCCGTCTGAATTTGAGTGTCGTCCCTTTCGGTAGCTGTTTTTCCATCGCTCAGCCCATTTCATTGTACCTTCCTTGGTCACTGGTTCTTCTAGTGCGTCGTCGAATGCATCTTCGTCATCACTATCAGTATCGCTAAAAATGGAGAAATTTGTCAACTATTTTATTATTTTATTAGGCCGATGTTCTATATTTTGCTAAAAAGTTTGTCATTCATTTTAACCAGTGATGGTTTGTGTGTCGATTCAATTGTGCAGCGAACACCTTAAACATCTACATAAAATTATGTTTATATGCAGATTTGTTCACGGTGAGTGGCCTATTACTTTTTAATTGTTGTCCGATCTTGGTGAATTTTTTTAGCAAGGTGTAGACTTGAATAGCGCATATTGGCGTTATTATCACTTGTACCATGTGACGAGGTAAGCTTCAATACAAGACGGGCTATTCATTTTTGGATATTTCTTTATGGTACTCGATAAAACAATATGAATTGTGAATAAAATCGAAAAAAAAACTGCTTTTCTTTTAAAAGACGCGAACCAAAAAACATTCTGTTAAGAAAAGGCCACACTTCAAAACAAAATATAATGAAGCTAAATTGTACCGCTCCATTTTTCCACAGGGCTTTAAGAAATTAAGGTTAAAGAAGTTACTTTTGTTTCTGCCTGTATAATTATCAATACATAATTATTTTTTGAAAAGTAAAATTCAGGATATCATCCCAAGACACAAGTGTACACTTTGCTATAAATTTCACCAAGATCGGACAACAATTACGGGATTTATTGTCGAAATTTGTTTCAAATATTGATACTCGAAGATATTTTGATGTATCTATCCGGTTATACCGGAAGTTAGGCAACATCGTTATTTTAAATACAATGCCCTGTATATTTTGACATTTCTCGATTCTATTTAAAAAATATAAGTAACTTTTGTTAACAATTTCCTATACCCATCTCCAACCGTTTCTGAGATAAAATGTGTCAAAGGAATATTTTATAAAAAACATGTCAAAGGTAATTTAATTTGACCTTACTTTTCAACTAAGGCAGTTAAAGATTTAAAATTTTCAGAAAATTTAGAACCGGTATGGGGTTTTTTATCTCGTAAAAATACTAGACATTTCAGGGTATTTTAAAAATTGTTACATTAATTTAGTTTATATTTTTAATGTTATTGGTTTATTTATAGTTATGTCATATTATTATAACTAGGATTTGGATTATTATAGTCACAGTTACAATAATTATTGATCACAGTATTAAGTTATGTTATCACATCAACTACGTTGTTATATGTAGAATATCATAATACGTATAAATTCACTATTACATATTTTTCCTACCCCTAAAATTAAATAGGAGAATGAAATTCTTGTATAACCACCATGTGGTGGAATACACGAGTCGCCACTGGCTTGCAGCCTCTGCCGAAGCATGGTATAAAGATCTAAGAGTATGATTCCACGCCGATGGAGGCGTGGCTTGTGACGTCAACGGGCGAGTGATTTTTAAATCTCTTATGGAGATTTATATTGATGTCAGCGTTTTTAGCTCTCTTTTAAAGGTATTAAAAGGTTTTACGCATTTAGTGGTATGTGAAATGAAAGAATAATATCATGGTATTTAGGTATATTTATTTCATGGACATACAACAAAGAACTATTTTTTTTAAATAGTCCATCTCTTAGTGGAGTGAAATTATGAAGAGATAAAGAAACTTCTGCTTCAGTAGTTAAATAAACAATATTTTAATTTCCATACATGTTTCGAAGGCATCAGCTTCAGTGGAAAATACTTACGAAGTAAATGTTAATAAAATAAGTATCCGTTCTAATTTTTTCTTTTTGTCCTTAGGAAAACGGAAACACATTATTTTTCTGTCAAATTTCTTTGCCTGGTTATCCATATCACAACCGAACACAGCGGACGTCATATTATGAAAATTCAGATATTTATTTTAATAAACACACTCGACTAAATAAGAAACAGTTCTGGTGAACTTTCAAAATTTCGATGGAAAACTAAGGCAAACGGCACTCAATATGTGGCGACCAGTGTTGCCAGAAATCTTTGATCAAAAGTAATAGGTTGACGGTTCGAAACTTAATAGAATAGTAAAAAACGGTGTCAGAGTAAGAAGAGTACGAAAAAAAGGTCGTTACTTTCCTATGATATGGGGACCACCTGCAGATTGAACATACATTTCCTATGGGGAGCCCCACAACAAGAATGAAGATCTCAAAAATTGTTAAAATAGTAATGGATATATTACAATTGTAAAGGACTGACAACGCAGCAGGGGTGGCCGAGCAGCTTCGGATATCGTCGCAGGTTCGAATGGCGCAGCCGATGTTTTAAAAGTTTGTCGGAATCTTTCCTTATTTCAGTGGTATTTTAGCTGTAATGTATGTTATAATATTTACATGAATGTTTCTATGAAATTATTTATTATTCCTTCATTTCATATACCATTACATGCATAAAACCATTTAATATAAAATCCCCGTAAGAAGTTTTAATATCGCTCTCCCTGTGACGTCACTGTGCGCGGCAGACGAAATTGGGAAGGTTAGATATCTTACCTTTAGTTATTGTATCATGCTGCCGAAGGCACTGTGTGCTGAAGCAATCGTCATCCATTGCGTATTATTTCTTAAATAGTGTTATTTCCTGTTGTTTAATGAAAGCGACCCACAACTAACTTACCTAAGACTAGATGTTGAATCTTCACTTTCATCCAATTCGTTACAAGAAGCGCCGAAGTTCTTGTCCGTCCATTCGTCTTCGTCCATTTGGCTCAACGGTTCTTCATGGTCCGAGGAAATGTTGCCGGTCGACAAATTAGAAAATTCTATCCGCTCGGGAGTTTGAACTGAAACAGGATCAGCGTTAAAATAAATCAAAATAATTAATTGAAATACGTTTAAAGTGATACCGGATGTCAAAGATGTGGTTAGAGCTAAAAAATTATAAATAATTGTACGGATCCAAATTATTGTACATATTTTAAAATTATTGGGAAAAGTTTATAATAGAAATTATTAAGATATAACTATTCCTAAAATCATTCCACATGTGACGACACCAAAAACATTCATGATGCGATGTAGTCAAGCCACTGCGCGGGCTTTGAACTTCTGTCGTTCGCTACCATAATCTGGCACGATCGTATTAACCCCGCACGGCCCTTCCCGCTCCATATGTTACAATCCCAATGATGAGAGCGCACCTCGCAGTTCTGCTCGAGACGCGAGGTTGCTGTATTGTCGATTACGGTTCCTTGAAAACGCGCATATCGGTTATAAACGTGTAATATGCTGTTTTTCAATAATACAGTTAATATGGTATAAAATATGATGTTATTATTTTAACCGCGTCATCTATTTCACATTTTGTGTGTCTTGATGTCATCTTTATGGAAATTGTGGAAGGGATTGTTGGAAACATTTTTTATGTAGAATTTGACCTTACGGGTAAACTTGACAACATCGCTGATGACAGACGTCCCCATATGTATTTGTTTACAAACTGTCAGTAGTGTACGCGGTTTTTTTATTACAATCGGTTAACTTAAAACGCCATTTATGGTTATTATTGCGGGTTGAAATATAATAAGTTAGTACAGCCTTGTTCAGCCAGTTTCAGAAATTGTATACCATAATTATTATTTAATCGAAGCCTATTATTCTTACCTCTGTCTAATAAATCAACACCAGCAACGCCCGATAATGGTTTCTTCAGAGGACTCCTACCAGCCTCCCGAGAACCTAAAATAAAAAAAGTAAAAGCCGAATTCAAAATCTAGGTAGATCCACGTACGGTTATTTTAAATAGAATTACCTATACAGTGGTACCTCGAGATACGAGTGCCCTAACATATGAGTTATTTGAGATATGAGCTGTCGAGCGAGCGAAGCTTTGTTTTGAAATACCTTTGAGATACGAGGAACGGTCAGCTGCGACGTGATCTCTACAAGTGAGATAAAAAAGATTTTGGGAATGTGGGAGAGAGTTTCACAGTTCGTGGAAAAGAAACACCCCGAAAAAGGTGCAACTGGTCGTGCATCGAAGCTATTTAATGACACTTGCCTAACTCGTTTCCGCAGCTTTCTGAAAGGGAGGAAGAAACAAACCTCCTTGAAGAGTTTTTTTTTAATCCGACGAAAAGGAAAAGACCGGTGAAGAGAAAAGCAGTGACTAAAATTAAGCATACAGTAGCATTTAAGTTGTGTGAGAGTTATTATGGTTTTATACAATATTTGTCATTTATAAATACATTTTTCTTATTCAAAAGCACGTAACAAAAACAATTGGGGGTAGTATTTTTGGGGCTGGAACGGATTAATGGCATTTCAATTAATTTCCATGGGGAAAATTGCTTTGAGATACGAGCAAATTGACATACGAGCAAGGTTACGGAACGAATTAAACTAATATCTCGAGGTATCACTGTATATATTTCTCTATGTAAAAATTAAAGTAAGTTTTGTTAACAATTTCTTATAAAATTAATTAAAGGACTTTTCTTAAAAAAATTATGTCAAAGGTAATTTGACCTTCGTTTGTAACTAATGCAGTTAAAGATTTAAAAATTCCAGAAAATTTAGAAATATTTCATAAAAATGTTAGATATTTTTCATATAAGATATTTCAAAAATTATACTTTTCTGGTATATGTATAATAAATACTCCTAAGTATATTTTTAATGGAACACTGCGTATTTTATTTTACTATTACGTGTATAATGAAATTCTTTACCTGCTCAGTACATGTTTCTTTCAAGTAGCTTTTAAGTAAAAAAATTGACTTAAAAGTATTTATTATATTACACCAGAAAGGCATAATTTTTAAAACACCCTGCATAACAAATGTCTAGTATATTTATGAAAAAGATTCATATCTTTTCTAAATTTTCTTAAGGTTTTAAACCTTTCACTCCATTCGTTAAAAAAGTAAGGTTAAATAATTATCTTGGTCATTTTAAAAAAAAAATCCTTTAATGAATTTTATCTCGGAAACGGGTTGAGACAATTTAGACAAGATATGAATCTTTTGTTTCATAAATATACTAGACATTGTTTCTACAGGGTATTTTAAAAATTATACCTTTCTAGTCTAATAAAATAATTATTCATAAGTATGTCAATTTTTTAACTTAAAAACTACCTGATATAAACATTGTATAAAAAAAGTATATGTTTGTGACACATTGGCAGAAGAAATTGGACATACAGTGCTACGGCTCCCACCCTATTATTGCATTTTTAACCCCATAGAGCATATGTGGCACCAGTTAAAATCACTGGTTAGGTCTGAAAATTTTTCTCCGACTTTAAGTTCTAGTGTTGTAGAATCAATACGAAAATGCTTTAATGATATTCCCCCAGGTAGTTGGAAAAATTCAGTCCGTCACGTAATAACTGTAGAAAATTCGTATATTAGTCTGGATCGTATAATTAATCCAATTATAATTAATTTTGATGAGGATAGCGATAGCGAAACAGAACTATCTATAGAATGACATTATAAATGTAAATAAATATGACTAGTAATATTTAAAAAAAATATTATTTTGATTACATTAATATAATCATATCATTACTTGTTTTCCTTAGTCCGTCCCTTCATACTTCACTTGTTTATTGCCAAGCTCTTGTCGACACAATGGGGCCGACCCAGGAAATCAGTAAGTCGTATACATTTTTCGTGAAACAATCTTTATGTACTAAGCAATTAGATAAATAATGTATTTCTACACGTAATGGAAAATTAAAATACAGTTAAGGAAGATTTGATATTGTTTAAAAATTATACCATTCTGGCATAATGTAATAAATACTCATAAATACTATGTCAATATGGTAATTCACTCAATAAAAACTTTTAAATTCAGTTTCAAATTAAAGAAATAATGACTTATTGAATTAATTGCTAAATCTGGATCACTCTAGATTTAAAACCAATTACCATTGTAAATGCCCATTGTAATCATTCAAAGAATCTTGATTTTAAAACTATTCTATTTCTATTACCTTTCTGGCTTGGTTTTCTAACAACCTTAGTAGGCCTAGGCAATTCTCCTTGCATACCATAATGATGCATGCAGAAAAATCTGTGACCGTATTGGCCATCTCGGTCAAACATATAGGAACCCAGACGAAGTTGTGTGTGACAGTACTGACATCTAAAATGTAACGGGCTAGTGAAAAAAGGGTACAAAATAAATTGTAATCATTGATTGATGTTAAACAACCAACCATTTGAATCTTAGTTTTAAATTTTCTTTATATTATAGATTATCCGCTTTTCAATTTTCAGAAAATATTAATATTTGTGATATTATAACAGTAAGAAGTTGTGTTGAAATTTCGCCTTGAATTTTGAACATCCTGTGCATTAAACACTTATGTGATGATGTTCCAGGATATTTATAATGAACTCGCACTATTTTTTAACATTTTGTTTTTTAATTCATCCCGATATCTGTTCCCATTAAAAAGACACTAATTCAAAAAAAAAATCAGAATATTTTCGGAATTTTTTTTTGAGTCAACATTTAAGCCAAATGTGCGTTGAAAATTCCCAAACAAAACTGCGAAAGATTTGACAAGTTATTTAATATAAAACTGAAATAATTTTTTAAAATTATTTAATAAGAAACCACAGTCACTGTTTAATACGACCTATGAACTGTATATTTGAAAAGATGACAGATGGTGCCATTTCGACAGTAAAACTGTTTATTTAAAAAATAATAAACTTTCGGGGCCCGTGGGATGAATTGGGAAGCTGGGTGGGCTAGAGCAATTCTGCACGTTAAGAAAATGCCATAATATACACTGGCGAGCAAAAAATTGAGGTCACTTAAGAAATTGCAAATAATTATAGAAATAAAATTAGTCAGGGAATCATATGGTCCAGTAGGCGGTGCATCATTTGTTGAGCGAGAAATTCTATCTGCCATATTTGTTATTTGTCACGTATGGTCACCATAGGTTACGCCTTTTGTGAAGTAACGTGAATTTCGTACTATTTAATATTTTTATTTCGTTGTTTATTTCTCAGTTTAGTGTTGTTTTCTTTTTCTAAAACCTATCGGTCTTACGGTGTATTATTTGTAGTGTTCATTTAAGAGGTCATAATGCCTTTAGATCCTATTGTTGTGGCAAGAACTGTAGCGTTGATACAAGATGGTCGAGGACAACGTTGGTAAGAGCCTATGTGCTGTACAAAATGTTTACCAGCTCTATCAGGAGGCTGACCTTATAACTAGAAGACCAGGATCTGGGCGAAAAAGAGTCCCAAATCAAAGAGATGATCGATTTTTGGTGTCCGCAAGTTTGCGGAATAGAACAGCTTCTGCGGTTATTCTGCGAAATCAACTTCAAGAGGTTAGAGATGTTAATGTTAGCCAATGGACCGTTAGAAGAAGGCTTTATGCTAATGGATTGTATTCTAGAAGAATAGCTACAGGACCACCATTGCACCGCAGGCATCGAATTGCAAGATTGGCGTTTGCCCGAAATCACCAGGTATGGAATTATGATGACTGGAGCAAGGTACTGTTTAGAAATGAGTCGCGTTTTTGCCTCACTGCGTCAGATACGGCGAGTATGGAGAAGACCCGGAGAAAGATAATTTACAATTTGCAAATATAAGCTGGAAACCGAGAATTTCAAAAAAATATTAAAATTTCAATGTGACCTAATTTTTTTGCTCGCGAGAGTACTATATCTTATATTATATATTTTAATTGTGGGGATCCTTTTAGGACTTTTTATGATAAATACAAAAAATAAGTAACAGAAAATTGCTAGGCAGCCCATTAAACATAATAATAGCTTGGGTAACGTAGAAATGGAATAAGTACCGATTTATTTGCGATTTTTACACTTATCAAGGATAAAATATCCATACAGAAGTGATTTATGTAATTATATTTGTTTCAATAATAATTTGAATATTGTTTTAAGCAAATCCCACGTAAAACTTTCATAATTAACAAATTAACGATATCTAACTCCATCTCTATAAATAATGAGGTTAGGATACGAGTTTTATTATATTCTTGGAACGATGTATTTATTCAAAGTTAAGATTAGTTTAATTTTGTTTTTTTTAGGTATTAATACAGTGTGTCCGCGGATGAGGGTACCCAATAGGGAAAAAATCTTTATTAGTCATTTTACGACCTAAAGTCATTCTTTATAAAAAGTTCTGCTTGTTGAGAAAATGAATTGACGAAAAAAAAATTTTAGATCCGATGTACAGGATGTTAATAAATTAGGAAAATATGAAAATGCTTCAAGAGAGAACTACCATTATTTATTATTTTTTACAAAAATTTTATAAAACAAAGTTGTTTATAAACTAACGTAAAGTGTAAATACAAATTTTGAAATAAAAATTCGAATTTTTAAAAATAAAATAATAACAGTGGTGTTTACATCTGTCAGTATTTCCAATTTCCAATGCCGTAACATTGTATTAAATAAATACGCTCTTCTATGGTTAACATTTTCGAAAATGCCTTCACGAAATCAGAATACTGACAGATGTAAATAAGATGCTGACGTAACAGGAACGTATCTTGATTTTTTGGTAAAATGCAAATAATTACATAAACACCACTGTTGTTATTTTATTTTTAAAAATTCGAATTTTTATTTCAAAATTAGTTAGTTTATCAACAACTTTGTTTTATAAAATTTTTGTAAAAAATAATAAATAATGGTTGTTCTCTCTTGAAGCATTTTCATATTTTCCTAATTTATTAACACCCTGTACATCGGATCTAAATTTTTTTTATCGTCAATTGATTTTCTCAACAAGCAGAACTTTTTATAATGAATGACTTTTGGTCGTAAAATGACTAATAAAGATTTTTTCCCTATTGGGTACCCAAATCCGCGGACACACTGTATAATTAAAAAATCAGAAATTATAATGTTTCATACACAGTACATAATAATTAGCGTAAGCGAATAGGAGAAAAGTTTATTTACAACCCGGTACAAAATGTTCAAATAATTGGGATTGTATTTGTGGTCGTAGGGAGAATTGTATACATTACTTGTGTGAAAGTAATTTTCTCAAACTCGGCTTTGAAGTCTACAACACTCATTATGCAATATACTATTATACGTACTTAAAGCATCCATGATGAAAAAATCTTGATTCGGCTGACAACCTTTCCATAAGATATACACGTTTTTTACAGAAATGACAGAATTCAGAACCAATCTGAATAGGTAAATTGACATGTTTCAGTTGAGCCTGGAAGTATAAATATAACATCACAAAATGTTCATCGTTCTTGATCAAACAAATCTGTATCGTAAGAACATAGAACTCCGATTTGCTTGTCAGGTGGCAATATCATATAAATACGCATGGAAGATTTTTTCTTAACCACCTAAAGATGCTAATACAATATAACAAATAATGCTAAATAGCTAGTCTCCGGGGTATGCTCCTCTTGACCGCTGAATTACACGTCAAACACATGTCGTATTTTCTCTAAGACAGTTAGATATCATAATACTAATTCGGAACCAAGAAAATGAAGCCCTTCTATTTTTTTTTAATGATCAAACACAAGCACTATAGGAAAAATCCTTTAGGGCACTCTGGGAGTGGTGCGTGTGTACAAAAAGCGATTAACGTTGGTTCTGAATCGTTGGAGGTTATATCCGTTGAGAAAAACGACCTCGGGAAGGTCGTTCCATAAGGATGAAGTCCTCCAGATGAAAGGATTCTTAAATAATGAAGTTCGAGGAGTACTAAGCTGAACCACATATGGATGGGCGGCAGTGGTTTGTCGTGTATTTCTGCTATTCGTCGCTCTGGGCGGAATTAAGAGGGCAAGAGAGCACTTTCCATGAAAATATCTGTAAAGGAGAGTCAAATCCCCAACCTGTCTTCGATGTTCTAGGCTGTCGAGGTTCTTCGTCAGCTCGTAGTCTCCAATCAGACGAATGGCCCTTCTATCGATGGAATCCAGGTAGCCGAAGAGTATGTTTGGGTGCAGAGCTCCAGACATGAGAGCAGTACTCTAGTGATGGTCAAATCTGGGCTTTGTATAGTGTCAAAAGTTGTTGAGGTGTGTACAACTTTCTGGTTAGGAAGTTCACAACGTGGTTATGCCAAGACATATTTCCTCCCAGCAAATTAATAGATGAAGCCAGTGGGATTCCGTGTCCGTCCATGACTATATCCGGTTCTGTAATGTTAAGCTTTTTAGAGAAAACTGTTGCCTGGGTTTTTTAGCGTTAAATTCGACTTGGTTACTGTCACTCCAAGCCAAAATTTTTTCAAGGTCTTTGTTGAGGCGTGATACTTCATGCTGATTGCGTAGATGTGCGTCGGCAGCCGATGTTTGTGCATTCAAAGAGAAAGATGAGATAAGTGTGCTATCGTCAGCAAAACTAATATCGGATTTTTCGTTTTCACTAGAAGGTCGTTAATGTAGAGTAAGAAGAGAGTGGGAGACAATATGAACCCTTGAGGAACACCGACATTGATGGTGAAGGTGTCTGAGAGAAATCCGTCAATCACCACTTGCAGAGAGCGGTCTTTAAGAAAGCTAGACAACCATGCACAGAATCGACTAGCCATACCATAGGATCCCAGTTTACTTAGAAGCCCCTCATGCCAAACACGATCAAAGGCTTTAGAAATATCCAGTGAAACAGCCCGAGACTCCTCATGATGTTCGATTGCGTTGTTCCTTTGGTAGGATGTAACCACTTGCAGACCGTTTTCAGCGCTGGTACAGGGTGGCCAACTAAGACAAATTTTGTTGTCACGAAAATTGAGGATGATCTCCGGGATTTCTGGCAGATTATTATAATTTAGCAAAAAAAAAAGAGTAAAAGTAAATAAAAATATAATAAATGAAGGGGTCATACACAGCAATCCGGGACCCGCGAAAAATTGAGGGAATATCCCGGCCATATGGCAACCCTAGCTATAATACCTGTAAATATCATCGCTTGATCAATATGAATTTCGAGTGAAATCGCTCGAGTATCAAGTTGATACTCGATTATTAAAATCATCGGGTTTTCCCAACACTAATAATAACTCAAATACCCACCAGAAAGTGTCGACACTGTACACTATTGTACACCTACCCTGTGCTGACGAGAACAGAGGAGTTCGAAACCGGTCTGCAGGTGGTGACATCCTAGCAATCGAAGGGGCTTCCTTTTCTTGGTAGTTCAATTCAATTGGAATTAGTATTTTGTACTTTGTGTATAAGGTATCTTCAGGTGGTTAGGAAATAATTTTCCTCTACATATTTATACGTATATGTGTATTTATAAAATATTTTATTATTATATAATGCAAAACTTACAGGTTTTTCAATAGGTTTCTTTTCCTGCGGTATCCTAGTAACCAACTTTTCTGTAATAGAAGCGACCTTATTTTGTCCCAATTCCCTTGCAGTACCTTCTTTTAGTTTTTGGTCTAGCTGCTTTATATTTTTGTCAATATCAGCATACTTAGCTAAAATTCAGACATTAAATTCACTAATATTATTTGATTAGTGGTCACTTGATGGAAATAAGATCCATTATAAAAACAAAGTAAATAATATATAATCACTTGTAGAGATCTTCGATAAACTTGTATTGTCCCATGAGAATTGTTACCAAAAGTGTCACCACAGTATCTTTTTCCGTTTATAAGAAATGAAGTGATTAAAATAAGAACTGTTTTTTGTTTAGTGTGTTCGCTTCTACTAACAGAAGAAGACACTGTGTTATCAAACCAATTGTCATGGTAAAATAAACATTTAGTAATAACTCTGCACATTGTTTCATTTAGTTTAAATGTTATTATTTATTACCTTCAGTGCTATCTTGTCTATCTAAATGTTTTTTCTCCATTTTTGTTTGTCTTGCTCTAAACTCTTCCCTGCTCCATCTAGGTACTCTTTCCTTGTCAGCATTTAGGGAAGAAGGTTTTCCCACCTTGTTTTCTAAGATTTTCTTTTCTATTTGTTGAATATTCCAGTCGGAAGTCTCTAAGAAATAAAGAAATGGTTATAATTTGTCTGTAATTTGCCCTAAAAAATAAATTATTTGTATATCTCGATACATGCATCGAATAACATTGTGACAAATCGTGATTTTACAGGCGAAGACATAACAGGTTCGGGTATATTACTTTACCATGATACTACAGGCAAAATACTAAAATAATCAGATACAAATGAGATGAAAGAGGCTTTAAAAAAAAAAATTAAGCCAAAAAATCAAATTTTAGGTTTGACACATTGAAATTTATTTTCAACTCGGAAATTGGTCAAAATGTCACTTACAATGTTATTCGATGCATGTATCGATCTGTAACATAATTGCTTTTGAATTATGCTGCCAAATAACATAAAGACTACTTTTTGCTTCGGTTTTGGTCTGTTCAGTCAATTTAATTTTATTTCATACTGTATAGAAAATCCTTGCTTCTTCTTTTTCAGTCTAAGAGCTAAGGTAAAAAATTTATATGGATTATTTCATCGTCATGCATTTGCCAAATAATTACAAAAAGTCCAGATATCTTAAAAACTAACAAAGTCTGACAAAAACATGTTCTATAAAATGTGCTTAGTATACGCTTAATCGAAAAATATAATCAAAATTACCATTTTGTATTAAAAAAAAACGAAAGTTGGCAGCTACTTCCGGTATAACCGAAAATTACATACTTTAGTTCAAGAGAGCATATCGATAAACCTAAATTCCCAAAGTTTCAGAAACATATATTCAGTAGTTCTCCATAAAGTTCTAATGCAAGCTCGTCGTGAATCACCCTGTATAATTATCTCTTCACACAGTAATAGTATATTTTATTTTTAGTTTATATACATATGATCGTAGGTAAAGTAAGATAGGTAATTCGAGTTGCAATACAATTATATGCTATTTACAAGACTCATTACGTAATGTAGTATCACTTATGTCAAAATACACAATGTTGTCAAAAACTTTAAAAAACTACAGATAAAAAAAGAAAGCCATTTTGTAACTGTCATTGACAATTCAGTCATACATAAATTGCACAAGGTGCTATGCCGCTGTTAAGATCATTCTAAAACACTTCTTATTTTGACAAGAACTTATAAGTTGACTGATTCCTTCGCATCTAAATGACCGATTTGTACATCACTATTATCGAAAACAGGATATGAAATAGAATACCGTATATTACACATCTGTTAAGTAAATATTACAGTAATCATTTAAAAATTCCAGATGTTAAAACTAGATATTTACCTATTTTTCCTATGGCTCGTAATAAATCCCTGGGTTTCTTATCGGCAGGCTGCTGGTTGGACCATTTGTCCTCCAAACTTTTTATTTTGGATGCAATATCTTCGTCTGCGTTGGTGTGCGTTAGTGGTTTTAGACCTGTCACCCTATTGTCATAATCCTAAAAAGTAAACAAAAGTACGTATAGTTAAAAACTTTATAAATATAAACATTACAAGGTTAGACAAAATAGCAATTGCGCATTCCAGAATGATGCATTATGGCACATTGGATTCTACGTTGCTACAATAAACTGTATAATTTGAAAAGGTAAACAGATTACCCTGGGGGTTCCCTTTTTGACAGAAGATACAACAAAGGTTGCATATCTATTCTGGCATACACCATGTTTATAAAAAAGGCCTCAAACAGGCTTTGGATCATTACGAAAACGATATGCGTAATGACGGAAGTATTTATGATAAGTACTGGTTGTCATAATAGTACGGCAGCCCGTTACCAGGATTTCAGACTAATCACGACCTAAAGTTTTTTCAGTTTTTTGGTGATTTAATAAGGACTTGAGAAGGAACTTTACAAGAACGGACATTGGCAACGTTGCGAAATCATTGAGAATCATCTTTACATAATGTAAAAAAAAGTGGTCGTAATAGTTATCGCGCCTCGTCCGTTCTTTTTGTTTTTTTACTGAGAGTGATATTTTTGATGAGATGAAACTAGTAACTGACAGTTTTGGTTTGAGAAAAATCGAAAATTGTTTAGAGCGGAGAATTCAACTTATCACGCCTCATCCGTTTTACTTGTCGGATGTTATTTTTCGTTATTCGTGACCGGAAAAAAATGAGAACGCATGAGAGCGCAAGCGCAGTGCTGGATCTTAGGTATGTCATTTTTTTAACGCTGTTCGAGATATCGCGCCTCGTCCGTTTTCAAGCAGAAATCGTGTATTGTGGCTCGGAAAATTGGGGGAAACTATGAACTGACATTTTTACACACGCATTTTTTAGCAAACCCGTTTTCAATCAAGAAAAAATGTGTATCAATAATAATGCAATATGGAGACATAGCTGATGCCGAGCTGTTATAGACAACCAAGCCACACAGCAAGCCGTCCCATGCACGTTGTGTACGGCGATCATGAATTATACAGATACGAGATCCAACTCCGTTGCCCTCCCTGCAGCTGCGCAACATGGAAAATGTCCGTTCGACTCGATTTACTATTATTTTTTAGAGTGTTATCAACAATTTTAAAAAAATTACCCGGGCGCTGTAACTTTTTTATATCCCTTTTCTTAACATCTTTTATTTAAACTATGGAATTTTTGCAACTTTCAAAACGTCCGTTGTCGATGAATTCACGTTTTTTTTTATATTTTTAATATGATTTCATCAAGAACGGACAAAGCGTAATAACAAACAGACGATTTGCTTCCTTACGGACTGAAATCACTCTGACCTGGTTCGCTCGAGTAAAACTTTCTTATTTTTTAATAATCTAGCGATTAGTCATTGACTAGATGAAGGCGTGATAACAGGACATTTGGGTAACGGGCTGCCGGACTATAAGTAACTTCTCCGAGAAGAATATATTTACAAGTTTGTTCGTTCAATGACATTATAGTCAAAATCAGTATTATTAGGCGGGTCGAAAATCGTATGAACGATAGTTAAAATCTGAGATTTTCCAAAATGTTACTAAAAATTGTTTTCTGTATATTTATAAGTAAATGAACATACAGAAATAAACATACAGTACGCCAGACTATACTTTTTTTTTAAATAACAACCCTAGTTTTTTATTCACTATTTTTAAAGTGTATTTAAGTCATACAAAACTAGAAAATTTCAAATTTTTATGCTTTGTCATTTATAACAATAAACATCTAAAATTATCAATATCGTATCATATGAATCATATATCTAATCTAATCATACAGTATCAGTATTTTTTATAAAAAAAATACCACAACTTAAGGCCAGCCATATTCGTTTTCCTTATTCGGTTTGCGATTAGGACAACCCGCGCGCACAGACAACATTAAAGTAGTCTATGCCGCGTGTTATTTCCGAACGGAATATTTTCGTAATTTTCGTTCCGGAAACCTCGGGGTTGCCTTGGGAATTTCGATTTGGAAAAAAATCGAATTCGTCTTTTCGAACGCAAGGTTACTATATTGACTGTATTTATCGACGCCACGCCCGGATTTTTTCATTCAGGAATCAGATGTAACTCTAGTCTAGGTGAAAACTAGTGTTGTGACCGCACGAGTACTCGATTATTGAAATAATCGACATCGCTTGATTATTAAAAAAACCGCTCGAGTTATAAATTCAAGCGAAAATCGTCGCTTGTAACTTATTACCTTCCACTCGATACCCGAGCTTCCCTTGACGCCGACGTATATTCGAGCAGTTTTTCGCTCGATAGGAAATACTCTAGTTATAAATTCAGGCGAAAAATCGAATCATTGCATTTCACTTGATACACGATCTTCGCGCGCCACCCGAAATGTGCCGATTGTGTTCATGTTTGACGCTCAGAAGGCTGACACGACATACGTCTTTCTTAAAGGCACATAAACGAGAAGGTGCATATAAAAAAGTGTGCCAAATCTCTTAGTGGATTCATCGCGACATCGGGTTTTGTTTTGACTGGCTAGCCAGCGGCGATTGTAAATTTAAAAAAAATTAAAGGATGTAATTTTTTAAAAAAATCACAATCAATTCAATCAAATCCCTTAATAGAAACTCTAGACTAACTTCTAAAACTTACAATAACAACCCCTGGTGTTTTAACACACATTCTTCTTAGTCATAAAAATTTCAAGTGATTAATCGCTCGATTATTAAAATCGCTCGAGCGATTCACTCGATTATTAAAATCGTTCGAGTATCAAGTACTCGATTATTAAAATCATCGGTCTTTCCCAACACTAGTGAATACTATACGTTTTTCGAATAATAAAAAACGAACGTGTGCGACACGGCACGTTCTCACGGAATTGCGTTTTCGTTTTTCGAATAAGGAAAACGAATGTGTGCGGGCGTCCTAAAATATTATTACTAGTGTCTGAGCGCTGCTCAAAAACAAAAAAACTTAGTGGATTTACTGAATTTATTCCAAGTTACTCACACTATCTACAGGGTGTTCAGATAATGCATCAGAATACTTGGAGAGATGATTGTACATGTTAAAATAAAGGTAGTAAGTAATATAAAGTCGAAAACTCAATAATTTTTTTTAAATAACCGATTTTACTGCAACAACAACTTTAATTCTAGTTTTGCGCCTAAACGGTGTAGTTTATCCACTCGAATAAAGAGTATCTTTTTTATTAGGTATGCTTTTGTCATGATATTTTTCCAATACATGTCAAAATAAAATGTTATGCCTAAATTAAATTTGAGTTTTAGGTAAAGTGACCTATGGTGGCACAGTAAAGAAACATTTTTATAACGATAGAACTGGTTAAGCTTAAAAAAATTGAACTTTGATAGGCTGGAACTCGAAAAGTATGGAGTTTTCGACATTTTGACTTACTGCCTTTATTTTGACATACATAATCATCTCATGTAAGTTATTTGGGGTGTACAGGGTGTCCCACTTTCGATACTTTTATAGGGTATCTCCGTAATCGTTAGTGCTATCAAAAAAGTAACGT
Source organism: Barypeithes pellucidus (assembly GCA_963991005.1). Taxonomy (NCBI): domain Eukaryota; kingdom Metazoa; phylum Arthropoda; class Insecta; order Coleoptera; family Curculionidae; genus Barypeithes; species Barypeithes pellucidus. The sequence goes on from OZ022562.1 coordinate 29,196,118, forward strand.
AGGTGTCTGTGCTCTTTTTGGGTCAAACTTAGAATGGTAAAATCAAAATTTGAAAATTTTCGATTGCTTAAGAGATACGGGGGAAAATCAGAAAATAGACAATATCAAAATTATTCTATATTTTCTTAGTTAAAAGAGATGCAGAAAAATGTTTTATACAGAAGTTTCTTTATAATGATTGTTGAATAATCTACCGTTTTCAGAATAAGTATACGAGGTCAGGTAAAAAAGTTATCGGACCTAACCTCATTTTTTTAAATGGAACACCCTGTATATTTTAATCTAAAAATATACTATTTTAAATTCTCGTTTCAAATATATAACACACCATGGATGATATTAGTTTCCTAGACGATTTATTTAAACTTTATTACTTTAAACCACAGTAGACCATGAAACAAAAGGTAATATCCTAGGAACAACTATGTTGCCTATTAAAATGTAACGTCAATTTCATTTTTACATATTCATTTGCAAAAATGACCTATCAACATTTTGAAAAATTTGATATGATATCAGTTTATATTGAAAGTAGAAAAAACGAAGAAATGGCGCAAAATGTATATTCTGTTCGCTATCTGGAAAGACAGCAACTATTTGAGGACATATTCCGAACATTTGCGATGATTCCCGTTATTTTTTACCTTAATCTAAATCTTTTATTTCCTTTCAAAGTAATAAAGTTTAAATAAATCGCCTAGGAAACCAATATCATCCTTGGTGTGTTATATATTTGAAAGAAAAATTTAAAATAGTATCTTTTTAGATTAAAATATACAGGGTGTCCCATTTAAAAAAATGAGGTTAGGTTTTACCTGACCCTGTATACTTATACTAAAAACCGCAGATTGTTAAACAATCATTATAAAGAGAGACATTTTTCCGTATCTCTTTTAACTAAGAATATATTGGGTAATTTTGAAATTGTCTATTTTTTGATTTTCCCCCGTATCTCTTAAGCGAGCGAAAATTTTCTAATTTTGATTTTACCATTTTAAGTTTGACCAAAAAAGAGCACATGACACCTACATTACTCTTTTGATAGCACTAACAATAACGGAGATACCCTATAAATGTGTCGAAAATGGGACATCCTGTACAATTAAATAAATTTGAATGAAATGACAAGTAAAAAGTTTGTCGATGATCGATTGATAGAGCCGCCAAAATAAGACTGATCTTCACATAGTACTTATCATAACTACTTTATACTTTCTTGTGGGTACGAAACGAAAGCATACTTTGCGATTTGTCACAGATTTATTAAACAGTTTTGGCGTTACGGCCGTTTCGTAGTACAACTACATTTTCAAGACGCTTCAAGAGAATAATTTTTTTTTTATTAGCGCCTTGAAGATGTGGTCATACTATGAAACGGCCGTAACGCCAAAACGTTTCAATAAATCAGTAACAAATAACAAAGTATTATAAAGTTATAGCGATTAAACCAAGATATAATTTCAGCTTTACGGTTAATTCAAACAGACTGACGAGAAGCTCAAACCTTATTAGTTCTAGTTAAACCATGAAAAAATTCATTAGTAAGGCCCGAGTATACAGGGCGCATTAATTAAGTATGTTGCTAAACTTGAGGGTGTTATTCCTGACTTAATTTTAAACATAAGTCCTAACCGGGTTTGAAATATTAAAAAAATGTTTCTCTTAAATAACTAGAAGGCGCAAATCAGTATAACGTTGAAACTTCGCGACAGGTAGAAAATGGTGCAATTTAAAAATATATTTCAATAACCTGTATAATAAAAACAACGCCGTTTAGGACCTATGTATGTTCATGTTATTATAAACTTTTTGTCTTAAAATTGAGTAAGGAATGGCACCCTCAAGTTTGGCCAGATAATTAATTAACACCCTGTATAGACGGTTGTTAAAATACATTCCACTGGACGAAACTCAAACATCTTCGAACCAAAGCGTTTGTTCGGCTATGTGATATGTTTCCTCTATATTCATATGTGTATCGATCCATGCTAGAAGATCCCGGGGTGCCAATGGATTTCGGGGGAATCGTAAGTGAATTCTCAAGAGCGCCATATAAACATATAAAGCCGGGTTCAGAAGACTGGCGTACTTGACCGATATTTGTTGCTGGCGTATACTTGCCACGTCGTGTGAATGATTTACTTGTACAATAACTGACAATTGTACCCCTCCACGACATTCGGCAAGAATACGACATTACAAATATTGGTCAAGGGTTCGTTTTCCCGCTGAGGAAAGTTGTGTTATTGCGGTGACGACAAAAATGTGAACTTGATTCAAGGAATCCAATCATTTTCCAAAAGAATTACCCCAATTCCCATGGTTCTAAAAGCACCTTTAAACTTAAAGCCGTATTAGAGTTGGCAATTTTTGTCTATTGCGCCGGCAATGGCAATTATAATTCACGTATTCATGCGCACTAAACCGTTCTCGATCAGCTGGACCAATACTGCTTGCATTGCCGGCGCAATGCGAGAATGGAATTCCGCAATTCTAGTCTTCTGGCAATTAAAATTGCACGGATTCATGCGCAGTACACCGTTCTCGATCAGCTGTCTCGCATTGTCAGAAATGGGACACGCGCCATTTTCATTGCCATTGCCGGTGCAAGCCTGGGTAGAGATGATTGTTCTGTTATTTTTAAATGTTTATTATTTGGTCGAAGCGCCTATGAACAGCTAATGGCTATTTAAACTAACTGATACTTAAATTAACAGTTCACATTCTTTATTAAGCATATGTACTGCAATTCGTAGCAACTTTTTTGAACTGCCATTTGTAAGTAGCAGTAGCTGCTTTAACTGCTAATCAAAATGAACAGGTTTGCCCATCTCTAATTCTGGCGGTATTTTAGGGATTGGCAATGCGCCAGCTGGAGAACGGTTTATTGCGCATGAATTCGTGCAATTATAATTGCCATTGCACCGGAAATTTTTATTGCCGACTCTAATACGGCTTTTACACCGGTAAAATTTTTTAAACCCCATAATAGTATATTAAACACCGAGGTGGAAAGTGATTCTTGTCAAGAGAAAAGGATGGCTTACCGAGGCGCAGCGCCGGTGTGAATCATTTCTCGAGACAGGAATGAAACTCTTCACATAGAACCATGCCTTTTAAATGCAAATGTTTTTTTGTGACAATTTTTGTGGAAAATTAGCAAAGTAAGACCCTGTATAACCACAAGCTCCACCACCATCCACAAATTAAAAAAAAAGTCAAGTCAAATGCATTATTTCATGAATGTTGAATTTACCCGGATGGAAAGTTACATTTACCCAGGTGGAAAATGATCGCTTTCCACCCGGGTCAATATCACTTTCCACCTAGATAAGTGTTAAAGTTAAAAATATGTTTCTTTCAAGCTTTTAAAAAGTCTGAAATGTCAACATTACGCACATGGTTGTAAATAAAGAACATGCCGGTTCTAATACGACGGTATGCGCATTCTTATAGCTTCCTGTAATGGTACTTTTCAGTGAATTTTTAAAAAGTTATGCTTTTTAATAATCCCCATAACTTTCATATTCTTCTTTTCTATCTGCAACGGCATTTGAGCTGACGTTCGCCTACTAAGGTGACATGGGTACCTAGTACTTACATTTCCTGCCAGTTTCATTTTATATGTATGAGCGGCCAATGTGTACATAATAATAATAATCGTCAATACCCTCATCTAGCTACATAGAAACCAGTATTAACAATATCGGTTAGTTAAATCAACAATAAAATTCTGTTAGGTAAACACCAAAAAAACACACACAACACCATCTTACTGGAACATAAGTAAACTGTTTCTCTAAATCTTTAACTCTGTCCTCGAATTTTGGAGCAGTTTGTCGGTACAAAAATATCGAATAATCCTCGAATGGTTCGGATTGATCGGGCTTTGCGTTCGCTTGTAGCATTTGCATACTTTTAAGAAATTGCTTAGTTTGTCGTTGGCGCTGCTGCTTTCTTTTGTTTTGTCTATCTTGACGGTTAGCGGAAATTTCTTCCAAAACTTTCTGTCGTTCTTCCTTCGATTAAATAAAATATTATTGTTAAAAAGAACTAGGTATACACGTTGATAGTATAGTTGCTTTTTATCGTATAACCTACAAGGCGCCTACAGAAATCAAACCTGAACAAATCTACTTTAATATTGTTTTATTACATGAAACAATAAACAGAAGGTATGATATCGCGCAAGGAGGCGTGGCTACTAAGCTACTGTGACGTCAAGTGGCTGCGAACAGCATCTACAGCCGTCGAACAAAACCAGATCCCATAAGGTTTGAACGGATTTTTTAAAAGCTTACCGGACTTTTTCTTATTTTCGTGGCATTTTAGCTGTAATCTGTATTATATTCTTATGAAATTAATATAGCTAAATACCATGATAGTATTCTTTCATTTCACTTAGTATCGAATGCGTAAAACCTTTTAATACCTTTTAAGAGGATTAAAAACGCTAATACCAACTTGAATCTTCATAAGCAATTCGAAAATTCATCACCAGTTGACGACACTGCGCGCCCCAGACGAAATTAGAACGGCTAGATATCTTACCTTGTGTTTATTGTATCATGGCTTTATTAATAGTTTAATTTTTGTAGGTATGTATAACCAGAATTGTATAATTTTGGACTGGGATTCTTATGGGATATAATGAATGGCCTATTTTGGTTTCAGATATTTTTTTGCCAGATATTTTGGCCTACCGGCTCAGAAGTGTCAATTTCCACCTTCATAGATAGTTGGATGACCGTGATAGCTATTCTCCGGTTACAAAATACTACGAGCGCTGTCAATGTCATCATAAGTAACGTCAAGTTTGAAATTTCCCCGACTATTTAAAAAGAGTCGTAATGCAAACTGAAGGTTATGGTATTTAAATTTACGTTATTCCGGGCGAAATAAATTACAAGGCCTATTTTTTGACGTCACCGATGTTATATTTCTTTACAAGCCCTGTATCATCATCTTGTAACCAGATAATATACATCAATGGCTGCATTCAGCGGAGCCAATCGGCGAGAAAGCGATTAGTAATCGTCTGCTGAATGCACTAAAAAAAGGTGTTTTGTTTCTTACAGGACCAGATAATCATGACGAATTTATTAAAGTGAACTGTACCCTGGAGGGATCCTAACTAAATAATAAAAACTAACAACAAATATCAGCGATATCTATTCTCGGTTACAAGATAAGACGTAAAGTTTTATAGTTTCCTCGCTTAATATTCGAAAACGGCCGTATTGCGAATTGATTATATTATAGGGGTTAATAAATGTAAGATATTCAAACTACATAAAATACAAGGCCACCTTTTTGGCGTAACCGATATATTTTTTGACAGGCCCTTTAGTTAGAGAGACGGTGACAATAGGGGGTCCGTGAAGTGGAATATCAGTAATTTGTATTTTCGTGGAGTTTAGGTCCCCCTCCACAACTTTATCTGATGAAATGCCGCTTTAGATAGGAAATTCTCAATAAATTCAAAATTATATCGAGCCATCTCCGAAAATGAATTTACAGCATCTGCGTGACCCCAAAGTCACGGGAAATACATTTTCTGACAAGTCAGCCCTTGCATATATTTTTCCGAGCAAAATTTAAAAAAAAGCGAATTTGAAGATGTAACTTTCTAGAATGGAACATTATATGTTAAACATTTGAAAAATATTTTGTCGTCCCAGGTCTCGCCATTTCATTATTGGAATTTTTAAAAAATCACCTCGGAGGAAATTCGGAAAGCGATCGTGACATGTCAGAAAATTGTCACACTACATTCCTTGACACCCACATATTGTGGAAAGGCAGGTATCCTTCAGTCGTATGACGGGAAAAATAATAACTGGTGATTAAGAAAAGGCAAACACGACTCACCGTGAAAAATTACATCGGGAAATATATAATCGTTTTCAGAGTATGGGAAGTGAATGGTTTTTTGAAAATTTGCATGGGCTGCAGCGCAAGCGCGGACTTTTCGATAAAATACCGCACTTTTGCAATATTCTTTATATTAGAAAATTGTTTACGAGTCATCTCCATGTGAATACAAATCGATTAAGCCTATTTGGACCCATGTCACTTTAGACTTTATAATTTTTCCATTCATTGTTTTTTTTGACACGCTCGGAAAAGTATATGCAAGGGTTGACTTGTCAGAAAATGTGTTTCCCGTGACTGTTCTCGATATAATTTTGAATTTATTGAGAATTTCCTATCTACAGCGGTACAGCGCCTCTCAGCAACGCTCTACGACATTTCATCAGATATAAAAGTGGTAGAGGGAGACCTAAACACCACGAAAAACAAAATTACTGATATTCCACTTCACGGACCCCCTAGTGTCACCGTCTCTCTAACTACTTGTAATCGACGAATGTATTTTATATGAGAAAACTACACCACCCAAAGTTTCACTGAACTAACCCAGTAAGCAACAAACCCGATCTTGGCGAGACAGCGTCTCCCTTTGTTATCAGAACGGGTAGTCAAGAGCTGTCAATATATTTGCACATAAATTACAGGAATTGTAATATTATTCTTATGTTACCAATGAAGTAAAATGTAACAGACCCAGTTATTTATCAAAAATACCTCGAATAATGCAATAAAACAATAACGTGTAGATTTTGTACATGGTTTATTTTTTTCTTTAAATCTAATTTGGTTAGTCCCTACGTCCAAACAAAATCGAAAAACGAAGCGGGCTGTTCAACGTATTCTTCTGGGTTGACATACATGTCGAAAATCAGAAGCATAATTCCCACAAAGACCATTTCCACTAAAGGTAGGAACCATCGGGAATAAATCTGGAAAGAGGGAAAACAGGGATGGGTTAGGTAAGGATGTAATGAATTTGATGTGATAATTCTTAATTGGTCATCACAGGGGATTTATCGTTTTTACGATGTAATTTTCAGATACCTAATTGACGATTAGCCGTAAAGAAGGCAAACTCTGGGGGAAGTTTTGTAAGCTCTGTTAGCTTAGGCAGTCAAAGATTTGTTTATTTTTCTGGACTTATTAACAAGACTTTTGACATAATCATATACGCTTGAAGGCTGAAAAAAATAACCTACAATATATATAAGCCCTCAAATCCCGGGATAAATTATACAGTGTGTCCGCGGATGAGGGTACCCAATAGGGAAAAAATCTTTATTAGTCATTTTACGACCAAAAGTCAATCTTTATAAAAAGTTCTGCTTGCTGAGAAAATCAATTGACGATAAAATTTTTTTAGATCCTATGTACAAAGTGTTAATAAATTAGGAAAATATGAAAATGCTTCAAGAGAGAACTACCATTATTTATTATTTTTTACAAAAATGTTATAGTTGTTTATAAACTAACCTAAAGTCTAAATACAAATTTTGAAATAAAAATTCGAATTTTTAAAAATAAAATAATAACTGTGTTTATGTAATTATTTGCATTTTACAAAAAAATCAAGATACGTTCATGTTACGTCAGCATCTTATTTACATCCGTCAGTATTCTGATTTCGTAAAGGCATTTTCGAAAATGTTAACCAAAGAAGAGCGTATTTCCAATTTCCAATACCGTAACATTGTATTAAATAAATACGCTCTTCTTTGGTTAACATTTTCGAAAATGCCTTCACAAAACCGGAATACTGACAGATGTAAATAAGATGCTGACGTAACATGAACGTATCTTGATTTTTTTGTAAAATGCAAATAATAACATAAACACCACTGTGATTATTTTATTTTTAAAAATTCGAATTTTTATTTCAAAATTTGTATTTACACTTTACGTTAGTTTATCAACAACTTTGTTTTATAAAATTTTTGTAAAAAATAATACATAATGGTAGTTCTCTCTTGAGGCATTTTCATATTTTCCTAATTTATTAACACCCTGTACATCGGATCTAAAATTTTTTTATCGTCAATTCATTTTCTCAACAAGCAGAACTTTTTATAAAGAATGACTTTTGGTCGTAAAATGACTAATAAAGATTTTTTTCCCTATTGGGCACCGTCATCCGCGGACACACTGTATAAAACTGTTCGGTAAAAATGAACTTGTTTTTTTAAATATTTATTTCCAAATTAACAATTTTATTGTAAATTATATTTTATTAATAAATCCCTAATAGCCCCTAATACAAATACTATACAATTTACAAAATAATGTACTTTTGTGCCGCTGATATTCAGAGATCACTAAAAAAGAGATTAATTTTTCCCGGGCTTTTAATAAATCATTATAAACCTAGGGACTAAAAAAGATACTTTAGTCACATGGTTTATTTACTTTAAGATAGGGAAAATTGAGTCCTAAAATAATCTATAAAAAAATGAAATTTCATTAACAAATTAACTTTTGAGGGATATTTTTTAATCCCTCAAGGATTAAATTTGTATCCCTTAGAGATTAAATGTTTTTTAATCCCTTATTTCGAGGGTTTAAGTGTAGAAACAGAACGCCGCTTCTCGTCAGCAGGTTATACTTGCAAAAAGTTACAATCAAGTTTAGGAGACGACACACTCTTTTTTTAAGAAATTTTTAATGTTTTTTTTTTCATTTTGTTAATAGTGTATTTCGTACACACAATCTTTCTCATGTTAATTTTTTTTAGGACTGGTACCGGGATCCCGGAATTTAATTTTTTATCCCGAATATCCCGGAATTGGAACAAAGCTTCGGGACTGGCACCACTAATATGAATCGATATAATTAAATAAAATACGAGTATGCATCAACAACTACTTAAAATTTAATACAACAGAGAAGATTTTTATATCTACGAACTTCATAATGTTAATCACGTCCATTGGCTGATGGCGTGGTGTTGTCTTATTTGACCTATATAATCTCGATTTGAATCATATATTTGAACAGTTCATTATTTCGCCCCTACAACTGTAAGTATTATTTCATGAAAAAAAAGGAACAAACCTACTTAAAAAATACATTACCCATTATAGTAACATGCATGTTAAATGGAAACATGTCAAGTTTAATTACAACTGTTAATCAAGAACGTGGCATATACTCAAACAGAAATATTATTAAAAATAGATTATTAAACTACACATAGATTCAAAAGTTTTGCATCACTCTGATTTTAGCATGTTAAGATAATTTCAGGAATGGATTTTTGTTCTAAATGTTTATTTATGTTTATCAGTTAAAACGATACCATTTTTTGTAGCAAAAAAAATATTATGAAGACATTTGTTTAAGATAACATTTTCAGTGTTGTATTTTGTTGGCGCTGGCCAGTTAAATTTTTCAGTTCAGTGTGTAAAAATGAATCGCCGAGTAATATCTGAAATTGATCGTACAAGAATAGTAGCTTTAGTTGAGGAAGGATATTCCCTAAGATTTGTTGCTGAAAGAATAGGGGTTTTTCAAAGTGATGTATCTCGCATATGGAATCGGTATCTAGAGATCAATTCTGTGCGAGACAGACCACGAAGTGGTAGAAGGCGTGTTACTAACGAACAGCAGAACCGCTATATTACGTTAACAATTCGGAGAAATCGTACTATGCCAGTCCCACAACTTCAAAGAGATGTTACGCATGCAATTGGAGTTCGCGTATCCGTCTCTACACTAAGAATCCATTTTTAAGATGTCGACGGCCAGTAAGAGTTCCCCAACTACAATATGACCACCGAGTTCGTCGACTGCAGTGAGCTGAAACGCACGTTCGCTTACCCGAAGAATTTTGGAATTCTGTCCTATTTTCCGACGAGAACAGGAATTGTCTGGTAAACGATAGTCGCCGGATTCGTGTTTATAGAGAACCAACAAGAGCCGCTCAACTTGCTCATGCTCGCCCCTTGCCTCCATTCGCGAGAGGAAGCGCCATGTTTTGGGCAGGTATTATGTCTGACGGGCGTATTGAGCCTTGCACGTGGACTAACAAGGCACATTGACTAGCGACAGGTACATTAAGGATATTCTACATCCTTATGTTAGGACGTGGAGAGGGGCTGTTGGTAACAAGTTTGTGTTTATGGACGACAATGCCCGGCCCCATGGTACTAGAGCTGTGGATGTAAGAAAGTGAGGGAATCAATCGCTTGGAGTGGCCTGCTTTGTCCCCTGACATGAACCCGATAGAACATGCTTGAGATATGCTCTCTAGGGCAGTTCGCGTTAGAGGAAATCCCCCTAGAACTCTCCACAAGAACGGATTGCTAACCTTACGCAAAGCATGCGGCGTCGTCTTCAAGCTTGCATTGAGACAAGAGGAGGAAATACACTTTATTAGAAGCTATATTTTTTTTTAATTTCACAAATTATACAATATAAATAAATTTTACTGTTGTTAATTTTTTTTTTTGGAAGGTTTAAAATGTTTAAAAAATTTTTAAACTCATTGATTTTTATTTTAAACTTATCAATGACGTAATTACTTACTCGAGAATCAGAGTGATGCAAAACTTTTGAATCTATGTGCATATCACTGCGTATTATTTTTAGGTATTAAAATGAGAGCTAGTAAAATGTTATATTTTTAATTAAAATAAAATATAATATCTTTTGATTATTGGGTTACTATATGGACGTTAAGATCAACTTTTAGCTATGATATCTGTATTAAATAAAACTAAAGAAAGTTTTCTCAACATTTAATTTCTCCGCTCGGAATCCAGCTAGCTCATAGCCTCTTGCTTGCCGGGATTGCAAGCGAGAGGATCTGAATTTGATTCCCAGCGGAGACATAAAACTTAGGGACAAAGGTTAGTAAGAAAACTAAAGAATAAAGGTCATGCAAATATATACAAATATATTATTTAACATAAAAGTACAAGCAGTGTAATAGAAAAAAATAAAATGATCTACAGGGTGTTTCATAGTAACATGGTAATACTTAAGGTTATTCTTGAGTCCATTTTCAGAAAAAAAACTTCATATGAACATGCGTATATACTAAATGTCCTAACTTTTAAGATACATGGTGTTAAGGATTTAATGTTTTTTAATAATTTGTTCAAGTTAATGACTTAAATACGTGATACCTAGACTAAGTAGACAACTGTCAAAACTGTTTATGTTTACAAAACAAAATCTGCTTCTTACCTACAAGATCATTTTTAATCTTTATTAATACCTAATTTCATAACAGAGTGCAAATGAATGAATTAAATTTCTTTATACGAAAACTGAACCTCAAACGACAAAAAATCAAGAGACGACATTTACTCAGCAAAGAATGGGAATTTCAAAAATAATTTTTGTTTAAAAAAGAGAGTGGCGTTCTTTCTTCAAAAATACTGATGGGAAATCCCCCCCGAACGCCACTGGTCGGAATAAAAAACATGTGCTACGTCATAAAATGCCTCTGGATGAATAGAAATTGTGTACCAAATTTCACAAAAATATCTAGAGCAGTATCACAGATATTAATAAAAACGAAGATTTTTTGAAAATCTTTAACACTCTGTATCTCAAAAGTTAAGACGTTTAGGACATTTATGTTTATATGAAGTTTTTTTCTGAAAATGGACCCAAGAATAACCTCCTTAAATATTAGCATGTTATTAAGAAACACCCTGTATACAAATGTACAAAAAAGGTGTTATGCGAAAGGGTGGTATGAGGTTAGTATGAGCAAGGATTAAATGATAATATAGTTAAAAAATAACTTGAATTCAACTAACAATTCAAATAAATTCAAAATAAAATAAAAAAACAAACAAAAATATAATGGTGACTGTTATTTCGCCTATGGCTCCTGTGTGTAGCAGCCATTATATGCGAGAATACTTTGTCCACGACTTTCCAATAAATTTAACTACAATTACCACAAATCGTTAATTGTATGTGCGTAATATTGAAAAAAGTTTTTAAATAGGACTGCATTGAACAAACAAAAAGGTACATGGTTTTTCTGTTGAAATTATAATGATGTGTCAAAATTACGCAAAAATATGGTTTTTCAGTTAATCAAAGGATGTTAAAGTTTCACACTGAAATATATTATAAAACCTCTATTTTCTTTCTCAATTTAAAAAATACTCTGCGATGTCCTTGTTATTATTGAATTTACATACAGCGTGTATCAGCCAAATGGAATAAATTCTATAATAAATAAATGGGGGCGTGTGCGAAAAAACGCTCGGACACGTCGACTGGTATTTCCAGTTGCGCATTTTTTTCAATAAATACTTTTCATACAGGGTGTGTCATGTAACAGTGGCCAATACCAACTTTCTTATTTTAAATGTAACACCCTGTATATTATTCACTTTTTGGATCCCTCAGAAAATTTTAGACATATTTATGTAATATACAATATCCTACACCCATCTTCAACTGTTTCGGAAATATTAAGTGTTTTCAATTGCATTTCAGCGTTTCTTTTTACTGATATGAAATAAAAAAAGGTGTAAATAGTTTTATTTACTTATGTATGTTAGCGGATTTCCCCTTGTAACCCTGTAGTATCATGAAGAGCGATCACGCAGGCTCAGTCTGGACGGACGAGTCCTAGAAAGCCGGACAAGCGCGGGAGTCAGGCATTGAAAGTCTAGGCGGATGTAGCGGGCGCGAGATTATATTTTGAATAAACCCAACTTTGGACAATTAAGACTTTTATTAGGGGTAAAACCACCCATGAACCCAAGAACATGTTTTGTTTTCTGATGAGTGCACCTTTACACTTCACGGTCATGCTACTCGTCAGAAGTGCCGCTTTTGGTCTTGGGGAAAATCCTCACAGGATTAGAGAAGAAAACATCCTAAGGCTAATGTTTGGGCTGGAATTTTTGGAGATCATATCATAGGTACCTTTTTCATTAATGGCAATTTAAATTGCGATAATTATTTAGCACTGCTCCAAAATAATGTCTTGCCAACTTTAATAAACTTATATCTTGATCCAGCAAACCCACAACTTCCAGCCAATATGATATGGTTTCAGCAAGATGGAGCACCACCCCAGTACCAAATCAATGTCCGGCACTACCTCAACCAAGTATTTCAAAATCGGTGGATAGGGAGACTTGGATCGATGGTATGGCCAGCACGATCCCATGATCTGACGCCATTAGACTTCTTCTTATGGGGGTTATGTCAAAAATATTGTATACAAAACTAAATCCCTGGAATTAGCTGACTTAAGAAGGCGAATAACACTTGCAATTAAATCGGTCCCGCCTGAGATGTTGAGTAACGTTAGAAGAAATTTCTATTTAAGATTAGGATGTTTTTTTTGGTTTTTACATTATCAAGAAATAAATAGTATTACTTATTAGTTTTTGACTGAGTTGTAATTTTTGCAATAAATCTGAAAACACTTAATATTTCCGAAAGAGTTGAAGATAGGTATCGGATATTGTACATTAAATATGTCTAAAATTTTCTGAGGGATCCAAAAATTGAATTTAAAATAAGAAAATTGGTATTGGTCATTGTTACATGACACACCCTGTATGAAAAGTTTTTATTGAAAAAAATTAGCAACTAGAAATACCAATCGACGTGTCCGAGCGTTTTCTCGCACACGCCCCCATTTATTTATTATAGAATTTATTCCATTTGGCTGATACACGCTGTAGGTATACATTAAATCTTGATTTTAGAAAACAGTGGAACTTGCGACAGTGGATTTTTTCAACCAAATGTATAATGAACGTGTTATAGAATAGTCGTGGGCAAATAATATTAAACACAAAAGCATGCATAATTCAAATAATATTATACAAATTAAATAGTTTTAAGCATCAAATTCATAAAATATATTAGGTTATTCAGTTTTAAATCGGCTTATTTAACTAGTTAAATTGGTTTTGATTAAAATTGGCCCAGATATTAATACTGTTCATTATTTGTAGGGTCTTTATACACTACCCCAATTAATTATCGAATATTAACAAATGCACGTCCAAATTAATAAGCTGTTATTTCGTTAATAATGAACCAATTTTAATAATTTTTGTTTTAACTGCGCAGAGTTTTCGTCCTGATACGTCTAATTGTACGAGGTACAAAGGCGTCAAAACAATGAGCGACGCGTGACACGAACGTGTTTATTGGTTATATACCCCGATTTCAGCAGCGCCGCACATCTTATATGCAGTACAGGAACGGTATTTAAACAGGTTTAGATGCTACCGACGTAAAAGTTGTTAGTTTTCTTATTCGTGACTTCGACCCTTCATGCAACTCTGCACAAACATTCTGACATCACGTGATATTGTTTTGACGTCCTCCGTTCTAGAGATGGTTTTAGTATAATAATTACTGAACAACCTAATACATTCAATATCAAGATGGATAAATAATAAATATATTATTTTTTAAACGACAGGTAAATACAATAAAATAGCATAGCTACTAAAAAAGGTAGGTGATATATTAATAACTTTGGCACAAGCAAGAAATGGGTGAAAGTAATAACCAAACCGATATCAATGAAAATAACCAGTAAACCTTCCATTAAAGTAAAGTCTAAACATATTATATTTAATAGTTTTATAAAAACCTCACTATTTTTTAATTGGCTTAACAAATATCTTTGAAAAAATAACGCAAGGAAATATTGGATTGTAGGAATTTTAAGGAAATAAGATAATACCGTTAAACCTCGCCCTATGTAAAATATGCAAAAACCTAAAATCATAATCGCGAAGAATTTTAGGACTGTAGGATTACCATTAATAGGTTTATAGTCCTCACATTTCCAGATAACTTTTTCACGAATAAGGTAACCAATACCACCCACTAGTAAATCTACCCAATACCATGGCAACCATTTAAAAACTACAAAATGTACTAGCAACAGTACTAAAAGCATACTTACAACGCTTGGTCCGATCCGTTCCAATGTTCGCCTTTTCCTCTGTTTTCTATCGATGCTACACGGTTTGGGGACCATAACCTCTGCGTGCCGTTTGTGTCTGCTAGACGGTCGAGATTGTTGAATGTTGGGTATGGACGGCTGGTAATTGCTTGTTTTGATCGATTTAAACGAGAATTCGCTGCGTTTGTTGTTTTCAGGCAGTTCCTAAGGAACATTGTATGGTTAAAAAAAGAAATTTTAAAATAACGACCACTTCTAGAAGAAATAATCTTCTTTAAAATAAAGTATGACTTAAAATGAGGATTCCAAACAATTCCAAGTTAGCAATCAGAACCATCTATGTTGCATCAATTTAATTTAAAAATATGCCGCTATTTGGCAGGTTAGAAAGAGGCGAGAGTCATCAGCCGATCAATATTTCTTTTCGTGAAGTTTTAGCCGTTAATAATAAAGTTTTTTAGTTAATTTATTGACATTTAGATTGTCTGACATGTCGATTGGGGTATCAACAAGTTTCAGGAAGATTTGTGGCAAAAATTTGAAAATTGTTCATATTTGAAATTGTTATTATTATTCTTATATCATTATATTTTTTAACGCAATTTTTTTTATAGCATTTTCCAATCCTTTAACTTTACGAATCCAGTTTTAGATTAGAAAAAAATTAAGTATATTTGGCTAAACGTTCGCATAAAATAGTGCCTGCTTGGCAACCTGTGATTAGACGCAGCTCTTAACATATTTTGTATCACTAACCAGCCAGGATATTAAAATTACAATTGTTTATAATTCAATGGTACCATTACCAAAAAGATGAGAGGATATATTGAAAAAAAAATTAAGTTTACTTAAAATTTAAATCCTCCTACATTGTACATTAAAATTTCATAAAAAAATATTTCTCGTCCTAAAAAAACATAATTGCAAAATTTTGTAAAAAACCGTTAGTTACTAGAGAAAAACAAAAATGAAGTTTTAACTTTAACACCCTGTATCTCAGATAACATGAACTTTCGGATATAGGTAAGTATAATTGAATCCTAATATTTTTACGTAAGGAGTCTGTGGTTTTTCCATGTACCATTAATTAGCGGACACCCTGTATATCTGATGTATTGTAAAAAAATTCTGGGCGATTATAAAAATATTTAAAAAATAATAAAAAAGGATGGGATTAGGGAAAAGGGACATACTGATTCCTCTCCTTCCACGATAACTGAAAAGTTCACCGGAGGCGCCGATACAGATTTCAAATTCATATTATACTGACTGAACTTCGAAACGGGCTTGACAATCGTCTTGTTGTCCTTTAAGTGACCAGCTTTTCCATCTTTAAGCTGTTTGACCAACTCCACAAAATCCTCTTGTGAAGATGAAATAGGGCTTTCACATTTTACAACGTCTGTACGTTCTTCTACTTTTATATCGTCATATTCGCCTTTTCTCTTCGCATGAGCTCGAGTCACTGACGTTATGTCGGAGGTAACGTCAAAAGTAAGAAGCTAAAGGAAGTAATAGTTTTTTACAAATTAATTTCTACTGTTTGTCCAGTTTTAATTCAACGTTTCCGTATGAAGTGCGAGGGGAGCAAAACCATGCTAGAAAGTATCTTATAGTTCGAGAGGCGGTGAGGTCCGTGAAGTGGAATATCAGTAATTTGGTTTATCGTGGAGTTTAGGTGCCCCTCTACAACTTTTTTATCTGACGAAATGCAGCGTATAGTCTTCCTTTTCACGATATCCTTGAAAGTATGCTGCACTTTCGCAATATTCTTTTTATCAGAAAATTGTTTACGAGTCATCTCCACGTGAATACAAATCGATTAAGCCCACTTGGACCAATGCCACTTGAGACTTTTTAATTTTTCCATTCATTTTTTTTTTGACACGCTCGGAAAAGTATATGCAAGGGTTGACTTGTCAGAAAATGTGTTTCCCGCGACTTTGGGGTCACGCTGTAAATTCATTTTCAGACATGGCTCGATATAATTTTGAATTTATTGAGAATTTCCTATCTAAAGCAACGCTCTACGGCATTTCATCAGATAAAAAAGTTGTAGAGGGGGACCTAAACTCCACGAAAACCCAAATTACTGATATTCCACTTCACGGACCCCCTATTGTCACCGTCTCTTTAACTATTACTTAAGGTAACATTGAAATATCGGCCCTAAAGGCCGATATTTTAAAGTCACCTTAAGGTACAGAATGACATAAGTCATCCTTAACACAAGTTTGACAGTACCTATATTAAAGTTCTCTTTAACTCTCATCTAAAGGAATAGATCTTTAAGGACGTGGTAATCTTAGACTTAACGCGTCAAATAACCCTCAAATTAAATTAGAACATAGTTTTTTAAGGTTTACCTTAACGTTAAAACTACCTTAGCAAAGGTCGGATTTTAAAGTAACATTCAAATATCGACCCTTAATGAATTCGTCAAGATGATATCTGGTTCTGTTAGGAACAAAACAGAAAATTAATTTTTCACAAATTAAAAATATAGAGAACAGACATTTTAGTGTTATCTGACCCAACAAACCGATGTAACAAATCGCTTTTTAAATTCGATGGAAAAAATGGCGTCGATTAATCATCGATTAGTGAAATCGATTTTTTCTTGTGTATTCAGCAGACGATTACTAATCGCTTACAAATCGATGGGCACGGCTGAATGCACCCAATGGCATTTCAGAAACTTTCAAATAAATTTCAGAAAGTGTAAGTCTGTGTCCACAACGGCGCACCGCCCCTCGCCCATAGCCTTGTACCATAGCACCGCACAGCCTCGCTTGAGCTTCGTACAGTAGTCCCTCGACATCGAGATATAAACATGGACTGTGTGTTGTTATCTTCTTCCGATGAAAAAGATATTGTTTTAGACTCTAATATAACAAAGTGGTACTTATATGCTTAAACAAAAATCTAGTACATATTTATATGCATTCTCATATATTCACAAAATTGTTAGGGAACTTTCCTTAGATCTTTATAAAGGTGATAAAATTCTCCATAGAATCTTCGCTTTGCGTTAATAGGATGCACTGGTAATCTTGATATCGGTTTAAACATATACCACTTGGTTATATTAGCGTCTAAAATAATATCTTCGTCATCGGAAGAAGATGACAACGCACAGCCCATGTTTATATCTCGATGTCGAGAGACAAACTGATCGACAGGCACGGCAATGAGTGAGGGTCGATGCGCCGTTGTGGACACTACTGTGCGGTGCTATGGTAGCAGGCTATGAGCGAGGGCGCTGTGCGGTGCTCCGTTGTGGCCATACATTTGTATTTTAGATTGGTCAATTGTAGTTCAGAATAGATTTATATTTCAGTATAATTTAAATCGAGATTATGTAGATCAAATAAGACAAAACCACGTCAGCAAGAAAATATATTTGGGAGAATAATGTCAATTTCCAAACGACAACATGCACTTCTTTTAAATTATTACTATTATACACTGAGTACGATTAAAGAAAAAATTTCTCGAAATAAATCTCAGAACAAACCGTCTTATTTATAGAGTGATTGATCTAAGTGTATTTTAAATTTATCGAGTGTTTTAATAAAATATATTTTTCCTTGCCACTTACTAACCGTTTCTCCTTCTGGATCTTTTTTCTCCTCATCAGCTTTAAAATCATGTTGACTTATCCACTTTTGAACTCTCGTATACATTTGAGGGGACAGGGACTCATCATCGTGGTCATAAAAATCCATTTTTGAAAAACCGTTTTGCTTTCCTCCTTCAAGACTAGATTTAATTTTTGAATTCGCTGTACACAATTCCGATTCTGGCAAAATACCCCCGCTATTTCCACAGAGCAATTTTGGGCTTCCTAAACTATCGGTCCTTAAACTGTTTCCAAACAAAAATTTGTGTCTTCTATGAGAATCCTTCCTACTCCTGGATTGTTGACATTTCTTTTTGAAATTTGACGTTTCAATGGAAAAGGTGCCTAGTGAATTTATTATTTGGGCATCAACAGGTGTTAGGGCAGGTTTTTCCTTTCTTGAAACAAATCCTCTCCCTTTAAAATGTGAATGAAACTTTAATACCTCTTTATCACCTTTAATAAAGCCAATGCCAAACTTTCTGATTTTTTTCCTATCAGGTGCTGTCACATAAAAAATAAAGTTGAATTCATTGTTGCCGTCACGTAAAAATAAAGCTGAATTCATAGTTGCCGTCACGTAAGCCGTAAGATGTAACGGTGGCCGTAAGAAAAATAAACATGTGATTTGCAATAGAAAAATTCACAATAGTTCATAAAAATGAAGCAGTAAGAAACGGTTAGATTCAATTTTTTACGTTACGGCTTACGAAATCGTGCATAACCACCATGTTGACATCACCAAATTATAAATGTTTTTTAAAAGGTTTTTTGGCTCATATTAGCAGCACAGCATTACTCCCACTACGGCAAGAATGAATCCAGCTTTATGGCTGATTATCACTGTCGTGCAAGGCACGTGCATTGCGTCTTATGAATTTTAACGGGCCGTCACAGCTCGGTGAGACTGCTTATGCGGGGGATGGAAACACGTAAGAAGGCCTTGGAAGTGATGCTAAGCCTACTCTGCTCCATACGCTCACAAGTAACCTACTTTTATCTATCTGTTTCACTCTATTATTTAAGCGTCAATATCAGACTTACGTAGAGTTAATATGAAATGACAAAAAGTGATTGTTTATGCAGGCGACTTGATCCTAGTCATATTTGTCTCACTTTACTGAATTAGGGAAGGTTGCTGCAGACAGAGACAGGAATAGAATGCTAACAGCACGAATTGTTAAACAAGCTAACTTCCCTCGTCTGACGGGAATGGAAATCAAGCAACATCTGATGTGATTTTAAATGGTGGAGAAGACGCAGCATCTTTAAATTTTAAAATAATTTTTAATTTTGTAATCTTTTCACGAAAAACGTCGTTTCCTTTTTGGTGCAAGTGAGTAATTTGTAATTGAAAAATTCATTTAGTCATCTTTACTGAGAGGAAGCATCAATAATAATTTCTTTTCCTAAATCATATGGGGCCCAAAAATATGCTTGGACTTGAAGCTTGAAATATTTGCTAGGACCTAGAGCCCAGTTGAAGATGGTAAAATATTTTATGTAAATTATGATTTACTTCCTATTTTTTAATAAAACTGCTTACAAGCTTATTTCTGAAGTTTAATTTTTCATTCGTAGTTACGTTACTAGTTCAATAAATGATATTGGATTATTTTAAAGTGATATTTACAACTTAAAACATGCCAGAATCCTAATATTGATTTTCACCACTTAGTAAATCAAATAAAAAGGTTTTGAATGTTTTTTGTTGGTTAAATGTCACTTTAAAATATTGATAGTAATAAAAATTTAGACAAAAGTGACATTTGAAAAGCACGTGCGTTTGTCAGCTGATGCCAGACGTAATGGATGCCGGGTTTGTCTTCTTCCTGTTTATAAGTATTCGTTGGGTCGTCACTTGACGAGACATTCCACGCATAGTGTGAATTTATACAGATTCAATGATAAATATATTTTTCCGAGCCGGTGCCTTGCCGAGCACGTGCCTTACACGATAGTGAGAATCAGCCTTTACTGTTTAAAAGCACGTTTGGAAATGACGACGGACATTATTTGACATTAATTTTTAACCTAAAAATCTCCCTTTGACAAATGTTTAGTTGTCTTTTTCTTTAGCTCATTCTATTTGGCTTTGATCAATCCGGAACCTTCCTTTTTCGATGTATTAATAAAGATATCCGCATTTTACTTATTAAACCTGGCCTGGTCAAATTTCATACAATTTTTATATGTGATAAAAAACAATTTTGTCCATACGTACAACTCTAATAAGTATAAAAATTTGTTATTGATGTAAAAAAATCGAAATACATATTGCACAGAGTGTTATACAAATAAGTTACTATATTTAAACTCTAGGAATTATAGGGTTCTATTACAAAATCAAGTTTTTGAGAAAATTGTATAGTTTTACCATGCTATAAACTATGATGACATACATGAAAAAATAATTCACCCGTTTCAGGGGCGAGTATTGGCCGGTGGAGGGGTTGGAAGGGATCGGACGCGATATCCAACACCATCAGCGTGCTCAGGATTCTCGAAAACGGGGGGAAAGTGTGTTTCTCTGCAGGGAAACCTCTTCAAGCGCGTTTAACCCCTCTGGGGGGTGGTTTGTGGCCGTTTTGAGGGGTTGCGCAACCCAAATGAGAAATTCTGAGGCCGCCATCGTGTTCAGCATCCTCGAAAACGGGAGGGAGGTAGTCTTGTTCCGGCTGAAAATATTTCGATTTTTCGGACTTTTTTCTGACTCACAGACGCCACTAAAGACGTATGTTGTGTCAGCCATCTGAGCGTCAAACTCGAACGTCGCCAATCGGCATCTTTCGGGTGGCGCGCGAAGGTCGGGTATCAAGTGAAACGCAACGATTCGATTTTTCGCCTGAATTTATAACTAGAATAGTATTTCCTATCGAGCGAAAAACTGCTCGAATATACGTCGGCGTCAAACGAAGCTCGGGTATCGAGTGAAAGGTAATAAGTAACAAGCGACGAATCTCGCTTGAATTTATAACCCGAGTGGTTTATTTAATAATCGAGCGATGTCGGTTATTTCAATAATCGAGTACTCAAGCGGTTTTTCACTCAAGTGATCACAACACTAATATTTTATGTTAGCTACTGGTTGATTAATTTATTGTTACTTTTATAATATTTTTTGCGAATTTTTTTTATTCGTCGATTTAAAAAAAAATAATGCGCTACACTTTGTTTCCTCGAAAATTAAGAAAGTATGCTAAATTATTTCCCTGCGCTTATGGAGCTACATGGAACCACGGGTGAGAGCAATGATTGTTACTCAAGAGATGTCCGTCGTCAACGATGTTTTCAACTTTACCCGTTCAAACTCTGGAAGAAAAAATTATTCTACAACTTTAATTTACTGGTAAATTTACACCATATCTATTGGAAATACATAGCACCTGACATGTTTAAAACCAAAACGCCCGCGATTTTAAGGCGTGCAGCCGCCATCACGTCTCGAACAGAACTGAACCTCGCCGGAGCCGGCGAGAAGCAAGCGGGAGATTCGATCGTGCCAAATCATGGTAGCGAACGACTCAAGGTCGGAGCCCACGCGGTGGTTTGGTAGTACCGCAACCCGGCTGTTTAAGGCGTTGTCGGATGTGGGATGATTTTATAGGTTTTTACCACCGACCTATCACTATGGATACGTACACCTTATGAGGTGCGCAGTGAAAAGTTAAATTTTAGGGGTGAAAAAAGTGGGTCGATGCGCACGGTTCACTGCTCATATTTTTAAAGGTGGCTCGTCGTTCGTCTTGCGCACAATGTTGTCGCCGTCATATGCAGTTCCTTAGGCAACCCCGCAGGTATGGGTGCCGGTTTGTTCGTCAACCAACGACGTGAACCAACGATGACGGTCCAGAACCGAAATTAGTCGTAGGGATGTAATGTGCTAATCTATCGATACGTGGACAATGGATATCAATATTAATTCGAAAAGTGGCTTTTTTTTGCGAGAAAATATATTTTTTATTGCCGTAAAGAAGGGCTTGATGTGCCAAAATATTGCGGTGTACTAATATTGATTAAGGGCGAAGGACGGTCCTGTTCGCCGGTTTAGGTCAATAGTTTATCAGTCGGCATTGCGCATGACATTTGACGATCAGCTGTGTTTACATGAGCGAGGCCATAAATTTGCCACTTTTGCTTTTAGAGTTTGGTTATAGATCGGTGGTAAGTTCTTAGATCGTCCATTAAAAAAAAAGTATGTAGGCTTTCTGTAGGACAGTCAAGGAGTCGCCCAAATACAATGTGTCCAAGATAAGGAGGGCCAGTACAGGGATCTCGGAAACCGTAAGAGATACGAAGTCGGTTAAATGGAGGTAAAGTTGCGCATTTACGTGCCTAATAATATGCCGGTTAGAAAGTTTTAATATTCCGAGTAGTAGTAAAAACGAAATTCTGAAAAATCGTTTTATTGGTTTCCTGGATTTTTTTGAGATCGAATTCTAAAGTAAATTGCACTTTTACATTGCCACTTTTTCCGCTCTATCTAACAGCGTTAATTATTTTGTAAGCCGACGAGTCGTCTTCGAAGGGTATCAACTTTTTTTTTAAATGCGGTCCTGTTTTTCTGATATTGGAATTTGAGAGCTTTTTTTCTTCCGAATGCAACGATGTATGACACATTGTGGTTTAATGACGTTTCGAGGGTTTTTTGACAACATCAGGAAATTTTGGGATACGGTCCTGTATTTCTCCTAATTTTATAAATTATATCTCATAAGGAAGCTCTAAATTTTTTACTTATGTTGGATTAGTTCAATAAATAACAAATAATTTAATAATAAACCACAAGTGAACAAAAATCATACCAAAACAGTAATAAAACGAACAACGAAAAAAGTAAGGAGCTGCATAATCAGGTGTTCAAAATGATTTCCGTTATTCTCTAAGCACAAATAACATCTTCTAACTGCCACATAACAGTTTTTTTGAGATAAAATAAAACACGATAGAATATCAAACTTTGTAATGGCAATGTAAAAGTGCAATTTACTTTAGAATTCGATCTAAAAAAAAAAACCAGGAAAACAATAAAACGATTTTTCAGAATTTCGGTTTTTTCGGATATCTCCGGAACTACTCGGAATTTTAAAACTTTCTAAACGGCATATTATTAGGCACGTAAATGCGCAACTTTACCTCCATTTAACCGACTTCGTATCTCTTACGATTTCGGTGATCCCTGTACTGGCCCTCCTTATCTTGGACACGTTGTATAATAAACCACCGTCCACCGTTTTCATACCACCCTGTGTAAGAAAAAATATTTTATATGGTATGTCCCTATGCTTTGTAGAACCAAAAGTAGCCATACAATGTTTTACCTATGGACAAAATTGATCCTATATTGACCTCACTACATCATCGGGTGCCAGTTTTCATAAGAAAAGTGCTGTACCTTTTTAGCACTTCTGCTGTAGCAATACGGATTGCTTAAGAAGCAATATATGATAGAGAAAGGCTGTGAGTATACCAATATGACTGGAGCGTGGAACAGCCGACCCGTCAGCTTCGGAAAAATCAAGAACTTCTGACCTGGTAAAATTATATTTATTCAATTATAAACAAATTAGTTATTTTACCTGGGTTAGTTTTAACGAAATCCGGATATCTTCTTATCTCCAACTTAGGAGTATATGGGCTTCTTACACTATCCAGCGGAGAGCTCAATTTATTGTTTAAAAACTTGTCGTTTTTGAAAATGTGCTCTATATTTTTAGCACCATTCGCATTAGTAACAGGTTTAACACGAGGTATATTTGATTTATTCTTATCGCTTTTAGAAAAACTATTATCTATCCGTTTGTCAACATACGTAATAATGCTAGGTGCTTTACGATTTCCTTTTTGATCCATGCTATTCTGAAAAGAGCGATCTTTATTGGTATTTCCACATGACAACTTTTTCGACATCTTACCCAAATCGGTAGAAAGGCAAGTTCGAGATGATATTTTCACGAGATTTAACGACGAATTATATCCCACCCCTTGACAAGTTACCTTGTTGCTGCTCGATTTATGAATTACTTGGATATTAATTGATTTAGTACTGCTTACTTCGGAGTTGGTGGTAGTAGCTTTGACATATTTAGTTAATTGGGTTTGATCCTTACTTGGCGACAATTCGTTGTTCATGGTAGTGATTTTCACTGGATTCTTATTTTCCCAGCCAATTGGATTCATTAAAGTATATGGATTGCGGTCGTTGGTCATTGATAACACAGATTTCAGTTGAGTCTTTTTTAGCGATAAATGATTCCTGATAGCTTGCAACGGGCTAACATATTTTAGACTCAATACATTCCTAATCTTTCTTGGGTTAGGTCTACTCTTTTCTATCATGGTCTTAGATGGATTAACCTTTTCACAGGAAACTTTACTGTTTTTGTCACCTGCATTACTTGAACTCATAATATGTTTTTTCATATCTGTTTGATCGCCTTTGGCCATTTTATTCGTATCATTTGTCAAATTACCGCAAATACTTGGAAAATTCGAATAATCGAACGAGTTCTGTATAAAAGTTTCACATCGTAGCATATTTACCGACCGTTTTGTACTAGCACTATGTTTTTCCTGAATCATATTTTCTAAAGCATCATTAATTATTTTATAGTGGGACGCATTTTCCTGTAAACGTGTCGGTATATGATCTACAGTTTTATTTTTTTCACCAGATAATTCTTCTTTATATTCCGGTATTATAGAGAGCTTACTTTTCTTCGGTTTAACTATTCTTCTCTTAATCTTGCGCTCGCTCAAATTAACAGAAATTGATACATTTCTAGACTTAACTTTCTTAACAGGTTTATCTAATAAAAAAATTAATCAAAAATAAATATAGGGTGTCCCATAACTAATGGTACACAGGAAAACTGCAGATTCCTTGGGTAAAAATACTGCGATTTGGCCATACTTAGTTTAGTTCAATAGCTGGTAATAACCGAGATACAGGGTGGCCAAATAAAAATTTAATTTTCTATTTTCCTAAATAACTTATTTCTGAATCAATATTTTTGCACAAAATTTTGCGACTAGGGTTTTTTTGGGGAAAGGAATTTGAATTTGTTAATAATTTTGATGTAGATTGTAGGGGGCGCTCTCTGCGGTACTCTGGATACATAAAAAGAAATGTAACTTTTTTGTGCCTTAGTATAATTATATTTTTATTAAAAATATTAGTTTTTCCGTCATTTTTAAGCAATAAAGGTATACTTTGTAAATGTCGCTCCGACTAACCGTTTTCGAGATATTTTCAATTACAATTTCTAATGCGCCCGTTTAAATTTTGATTTGTAAATGTGAAATTTGTCACAGTAGGCTTTGGTAAAAACAAATACAATGAAAGCACTTTGAAACCTCATTTATGTCAAAGTTTATTTTCATTTGTCAGCATTGTGGGTGTTTTTGAAAATACTGTTATCAAAAATTAAACTAAAAATGCCGCGACATAACTGTTTTCTAACGGAGAAATGCGAGACATGGTATGTTTATACGCACATGAAAAGTTTAACGGTATTTGGAAATGTATCCAAATAAAAGGCAGCCAGATTTTAAAATTTTTAGAAGCCTATACGACAGACTGGGAGAAACAGGATCCTTGCGTCCAAAACGTAATAGTGGAGGATCCTGTTTCTCCCAGTCTGTCGTATAAGCTTCTAAAAATGAAAATAAACTTTGACAGAAATGAGGTTTCAAACTGCTTTCATTGTATTTGTTTTTACCAAAGCCTACTGTGACAAATTTCATATTTACAAATCAAAATTTAAACGGGCGCATTAGAAATTGTAATTGAAAATATCTCGAAAACGGTTAGTCGGAGCGACATTTACAAAGTATACCTTCATTGCTTAAAAATGACGGAAAAACTAATATTTTTAATAAAAATATAATTATACTAAGGCACAAAAAAGTTACATTTCTTTTTATGTATCCAGAGTACCGCAGAGAGCGCCCCGCCCCCTACAATCTAAATTATTAACAAATTCAAATTCCTTTCCCCAAAAAACCCTAGTCACAAAATTTTGTGCACAAATATTGATTCAGAAATAAGAAAGGAAGAAGGAAAATAGAAAATTAAATTTTTACTTGGCCACCCTGTATCTCGGTTATTACCAGCTATTGAACTAAACTAAGTATGGCCAAATCGCAGTATTTTTACCAAAGGAATCTGCAGTTTTCCTGTGTATCATTAGTTATTGGACACCCTGTATACTATGTTACTCCACTATGAGAATAGACACGCTGTCATTTTGAAAACTTAATAGCTCGCTTCCAATAAATAATATTAAAAATAAGACAATTTTATTATGAAGGGGGAAGCTTTTGCCATCACGTTAAATTGAATAGCTTGGGATTGGCTCACCAAAAAGAATTCAAACTCGGCCAATGGATTTACCGTGTCGGCGTCTTAAAGAAGTTATAATGCAGTTTTTCCATAAAATATACAGACGAGGCGCGATAACTCGAACAGAGTTTTAAAAATGACATACCTAAGATCCAACACAGCGGTTGCGCGTCGATGAAAATGCCCGACCTCATTTTTTTCCGGTCACGAATAATGAAAAATAACATCCGACAAGTAAAACGGACGAGGCGTGATAAGTTGAATTCTTCGCTGTAAACAAATTTCGATTTTTCTCCAAGCGAAACTATTCACGGCGCGGAAAATGTCAGTTACTTTTTCATCTCCTCAAAAACATCACTCTGAGTCGAAAATAAAAAGAATGGACGAGGCGCGATAACTATTACGACCGCTTTTTTTACATATGTAAAGATCATTCTCAATGATTTCGCAACGTTGTCAATGTCCGTTCTTGTAAATTTCCTTCTCAAGTCCTTATTAAATCCCCAAAAAACTCAAAAAACTTTAGGCCGTACTATAAGAAAGAGGCTTTAACATCCATTTATTTGAAAAAAAAGAAGGAACTTATTTTTGCGATTTGTTTAACCTGCCCTGTATGATATTCTATTTCGATCTTATTCTTTTAACTTCATTTTACGAGAACTTATATTTTTGCAAATATTTCCTACAAATTTGGTTTAAAAATGATCTGAAAGAATGAAGTTATTCAGGAAAGAATCATTTTCTCCCTTCAACGGACACCGCCATTCAAATGAAGCATGGCCGATGTCCATTTAAGGGCGAGTTCACTGCATACTGTTCATCATACATGCACTTATTTTCAGCATCAATTTAGATCATAAAAATTGTGTTGATGAGTCGACAATCCCTATTGTCGTCGTTTGACAAGGGTCTAGTTTGGTACGCTGATGGATCAAAAACCGCCAACGATGTGGGCGCAGGTATATTTGGGGAAAGGCCCAGGATGGACATAAGCATTCCTCTGGGGACCTACGCCACAGTATACCAAGCGGAAATTCATGCCATACAAGCATGCGTACTACAAAATCTTGAAAAGGGCTACCACAACCAAAAAATATACATCCTGTCGGACAGCCCAGCTGCTCTTAAGGCTCTGAACTCCAATCGGTTTACTTCAAAACTTACACTGGAGCGCCATACCAACCTAAAAGAACTGGCAGCCAGGGGGGACAAGGTGGAACTCTTGTGAGTCCCTGGTCACTCTGGGCTATTAGGTAATGAGAAAGCGAATGAACTAGCGAGAGCCGGATCCGCTCAAAATTTCAGAGGCTCCGAACCGGCCTTTGGGATATCAAAACAGGCAACAAAATCAACATTAGATGGTCGAAAAAACAACACACCTTCCTCGATGGCAAGGGTTACCTGGTGAAATACACGCACGGGTCGTAATTGGAAAACCATCGAAAAGCTGAAACAGGTGATGGGTCTGCTAACAGGCCACTGCCACCTACGGAAACACCTTCAACGGATAGGTATAAACAACGGATCCATTGAATGCAGACTCTGCGACGAAGAGGATGAAACCGCCTCACACATAATATACCGCTGCGTAGCGCTGTCTCGTAGAAGACAAAATATCTTCGGCAACATACAACGTGGTGATAACCTCCCACATGACACGCTTGGTAGAAGGTTACTGGATCTCATAGAAGGAACAAACATCTTCTAACAAGATCGGGGTACACAATAAGCCGGTAGGATGCAGTGATAGAAGTTCGGGCCTTTAAACCGACCCTCGCCTTTAACCAATCAACCAACCATCCCTATTGTTGTTATATTACATATTTAAAATTTTACCTCGCTCACTTTCGTCAAGGGACTGTCTCTTTTTATTTTTCTTAACGCTCTCAATACTATCGTTCGTTTCCGTTTGTAATGGTTTTGGTAACTTAATTTTCTTCTTTCGACCTTCCCCGCAGGTCAGTTCAAAACACTCAGGTCTATTGGTATCATTACTACCTTTCTTTTTTTTGACGATTTTAAGACTTCCTATACTAGTGGTAAGAAATGTTTTTTCGCTAAGAGTTTTGACAGGTCGGGATTCGGCGGATGGTCTCTTCTTAATGACTTTAATAATTTTTTTCGATTTTCTATCTTTTCTAAACATTTCTATGTCGTCCCTGCTTATATTTTTCTGTCTCTTTTCAGTCGTCGCGCTACTTGATATATCTTCGTTCGAAATCACACATTTCTCGTCTTTCTCAGATACGGTACTATCTCCACTACCCTTTCCAATTTTTTTTGAACATTTACTATTTAAAATGCTATGAGTAATAATAGTGGTCTGGCTAAATTTTTGCTCAATTATGTTCAGTTTTGAGAGGAATTCGGTATGCAAAGGTTTTATTCGGGAATTTGGAAGGGGTTTAGAAACAATTTTAGGTATCTTCGATAGTGGGTTTAGACCCTACAACATTTAAAACGATTGGCTAAAAATAGAAAAATTTTACTACACATGATTTTAAAACTCTTTACAAAAAACTTCAAATTTTACAGACAAGCATTTTAAAAATTATATTAGCAAAACCCATGTAAATGTAAAATCCAGAAGCATTTTACCTAATTTGATACAGAAGAAGCAGAAAGAAAACTTAAAAATAGAATTGAGCTAGTAGAAGTCCCACATATAGTTAGCATGCCTTTTTGTGAAGAAACGAAAGAAGTTTTAAATTTCTTTCACGGTGAGCGGCCTATTAAAAGATCTTGGGAACTAAACAGTCTATTTGTTTGAAATATTGGTACTCGTTATAAAAGATACAGATATTTCGACGTATCTATGGAATGCCCTGTATATTTTGGCATTTTTCGATTCTATGTAAAAATCAAACTAACGTTTATTAACAATTTCCTATGTCTATCTCCAAACGTTTCTGAGAAAAAAGGTATTAAGACGGCCGTTTAATGAGCCTAAATCCATAGCAACCACCGATGGCGTTAACGGCGCATTATAATGAATATATTTTATATCGTCCTTATACCAAACACATATATAATTTTGAACAAGTTAGTTTGTGGTATCACTATTCCGCATAATGTTATCCCTCCAAGTTCATGTAGTGAGTCTAGCAATAGATGGCGCAACATAATTATTTTATTTTGAACGACGAAAGCTTGGATTTGTGTTTTAATTTTTACAAGGACTATTTGCTTACGAGTGTATGTGAAAACGTTGGTGGTCAAATAAATGTTATACAGTAAAGTCGAAATAAAAGAAATAAATAAATATAAAAAATATAAACTTTTATTGGCTATGACTATATCATGACTTGGAACTTATAAACATAATAGACTTTAAAAAATACGGTTAACAATTAATTAGACGGTAGTCGATGAAATCGAACGACAACAAATTTTTGTTAAAAGTGTTGAGTCGTATTTAATATTCTTGGAATAAAAAATATAATTTAGAAAAATACATTTAAAAAAAGGGAGGGGGTAAGAAGGAATGAGTTTAAAGGAAAGGTGATGTCATTTTCAGGGTTATTACTATTCACATTAGGTATTAACTTTCTAACAGGCTCTGTTGTATTTCAAAGCATAACATATTGTTTAAAAATTGGATAAATTAATTATTATTTTCTTATATTTGTACGGTAGACTACTATGACTAGTGAATTTTAACAGTAATCGTGTTTTACTTTTTCTGTAGCCGATTAATGACCTAATAAAAAGTACTTGTGATAATAAAGGTATATTTTAGGTATATTCTACTTAGTGCCAGTACTAGTAATTTATTTTAATAATATAAATAAAATTTTACTCTTAAGTCAGCACTTTCTTAAAGCTTTTAGAAAAATCATCGAGTTTACACTTTTAAATTATAGCAAATTAAAAAAAAAAAGTTAATTACAGGAACGTAGGCTAGGGGTATTTTATTATTATTTTATTATATTTGCAATGCTCCTATTTTTAAAATGTATAAGAATTGTTGAAATTATTTTATAAAAATCATTTTGTACTTAACAATGCGAACTAAAATGTTAACATTGGTATTGCAATGAAAAATAAAATACACATACAAAAAACCTTTTTTTGTGCAATACCTAACACAAATAATACTTACAGAACATTTATTTCTTCTGCTTATACGAGCAGCTTTGGAAGCTTTGCTGCGTTTTTAATCTCTTCTAGTACTTCTCGTCATAATTTAATATCAATAAAAAAGACTAATCACGAAAATAATATTACGGTATACCTATTTCCACTATCTTATAATCTGCCACAGAAAACACAGCAATAATTGAAAACAATTTATAGATAGAAACCCTAAAATTTCCTTCGACAATCATACACATGTGCGGATGCAACGTTACGTAGAGGTATACCGGGAATACCCTCGTATACGATTGGCGACTTTTCACCGTTGCACGTGATCTATGCCGGCGCAACGTTATGTTCCTTGATGTTTGGAACAGTGTTGCCGTTTTGCTGGGAACGTGATAACTAAATAATATCTTATTTTTGCCTCAATAAATCCAATCTGATTGGACAGGTAAAATGCTGTCTTCCTTTAATTATTACATAGCTATTACCGATGAGTACTTCAACTGGTAAAAGGCCGATCGACACGCCGATGGCATTTTTTAGGTAAGATGTTATTAAAATGTAAAATCAAGTATCACAAATCACTCCTCACTCACTGCCTACGACAAAATGCGGTGGCAACAAAAACTTTAAAAAACTGTTAGGCTGTATGGTCAATAATTTTAATATTTTATCGGACTAGAACCAACTAATTTAAAACAAAATTATAAGGTGAACAGTTTTCGAGTTAGGAATTACATGTATTCAGCAGTGGTGATATAACTACTAATTATGTGCTAAATTGTATGTGGCCGGCGCCGGCGCGGCGTGGCGTTCTATTTCTTGATGTTTGAAACAGTGTTGCCGCGGGAACATGATAACAAAATAACAAAATTTTACATGAAGATTATTCGATCGGTTTGGAGCGGTAAAATGCTAAATTTCCTTAGTTATTACCTATGGCTTATTACCAATACGTACGTCATAATCCCTACTCGTAAAAGTCCGCACGTCATACCCGATGCCATTGTTTAGGTATAAAATGTACCTCGTCTCAAGAAATTATTAACAAATTGTGTCTTCTGTCAATACTTACAAAATATATTAAACGGGATTTGTTCGAAAATCAGAAAAAATATTTTTGCTAAAATAACCAAAATTATTAGCAATAGATATTTTTAAGTCTGAAAAATATACTGTACTCATTATGTCAATTTAATGTGTGCACTGACAGGTAGATTTTTTTTCTACTTCCCAAGGACCATGGTTATGGCACAACCTAATTAAATAGAAAGCCCACAATGGAGAAATTGTAGTGTTAATAGTTTTTAACACAAAAGAGACAATTAATATATGAAGCATTATGTAATTTGTCATTCCTGGCTAAATAACTGACCGGACCAATATAACTGACCAGACCGATAATCCTGTAATTTCAATTTCCAGTAATTTCTGATATATCGGCAACCCTGTTAAAGACTTTGGTCAAAAATACATTAGGTTTATAAAATGGAGACAAATACCCCTACATTGAGGAATGTAGGGGAGTATGAACACCGTTGTAACAAAAACTCCCTTCCTGATATTTTATTCTGCTGACCGGTACCTATATTACAGGTATCTTTTATTCTGCTGCGGCATGTTACAGGTATCTTTTATGAAAACTAGTGAGGCACCCTGGAAGAGAATGTCTAAACTTTAGACGTGCTTGGGTGACGACACAATTACGTCTCTAACGAAGTTATCATTGACAGTTTATGTAAACAGCTGATCAATATTTATTTTATTATTATTTATCGGAGTTTTAGCCGTTATTAATAAATGTATTTATTTAATTTGTTGATATTTAGATTGTCTGACATTTTAGTTAGGCATTAAGCAAGTTTCAGGAATATCTGTCACAAAAAGTTGCAAATTATTCATATTTCTAATTGTTATTATTATTCTTATTACATTATGTATTTTAACGCTATTTTCTCATTTCCTTCTCCAATCCTTTAACTGTACAAATAATGTTTCAGATTAGGAGAAAATTAAGTATATTTGGCTAAAACTCTGATAAAAGTAGTGCCTGCTTGGCGATCTTTGATTAAACGGCCGTCTTAAAGGATTTTTTTTACAAAAAAAAACATGTTATCTATTGGTGATATCATTTTACCTTGTAACTAATGCAGTTAAAGATTTAAAAATTTGATGAAATTTAGGAAAGACATGGATGGGTCTTTTTATTTAAAAAAACAATAGACTTTTTCATACAGGGTATTTAAAAAACGATACCTTTCTGGTTTAATATAATAAATACTCATAAGTCTATTTTTTAAGTTAAAAACTACTTAACAAAAGGAATATGTATGTACTGGGCAATTAGATAAAGAATGTAATCCACACAACACGTAATAGCAAATTAAAATGAAGGGGTTCCGTTTTAAAAAAAAATTACTATAATATACCAGAAAGGTATAACTTATAAAATACCCTGTATAAAAAAATTCTAGTATTTTTATGAGATAAAAAGAACCATAACTTTTCTAAATTTTCTCAAATTTTTAACTACAAGTAAGGTAAAATTACCTTTGACATGCTTTCGCACATTTATTAGGTCATAACTTTTTTGTGCCTCAGTGCATTCAAGCTTTTAATGAAAATAATACTTTTCTCATATTTATTACGTAAAAAAGATATACTAAATAGAGGTCGCCCAGAGTTAGCGTTTCGGAGATAACTGCATTTAAATTGTTTAGTGCACCCTGCCCAAAAACAAATGACATTTAGCGATGCAGTTGCTATGTAACCACCATGTTGTTATTTGTTTATTGATTATTGTAAGATAGTTGTGTGCGTTATTTGGAATTCCGTTTAGGACGAAAGGTACCTATTTCGCTTAATAGGTCGTAAATATTTTTGAAGATCTTAAAATCAGGTTGTCTTCGATTTGTATAAGTTCCGAATATCGTCTCTAGGCACCTCATGAATTAAAATTTTCCTGCGGGTATACACACAACATATCCCGCATTTCTGCGTTTGAAAACAAATTGTGTCTCGGCATTGTTACTTAACTTAAGATAAACTCAAAAATGAAACATTTTCTAACACAGCTATCTTAGTGCCTGTTCTCACCAAAGCAACTGGCAACTGCAACGCAACATCAAAGCGACACAGCACTAATGTTTAAATACGCGTGTTCCTACTGACTTAAGGCAACTCGACTACACTGCAACGCAACTAGTTGCTTATGAGTTGCCCGGCATACCGCATCGCCGTTGTCAATTGCTTCCAATCGCGGTGTCATGGCGGACGAGACAGCAAAATATTTAACTTTTGTGGCTCATTCGGTAAAACCTATGGAATTTAACCGGATCATTATATAATTCCTGTGCCACTATATACGAACTATGTCTCAAATTTATGGTATAAAAGGGTTAACCCAAAATTGTCGCTCAGTTTTTTTTTTAAAGCTTTTTAACGAGCAAGTATGTTGCGGCTATATCTTCATCTGACGAAGACGACATTTTGCTCGCGTCAAAAGAGACTTCAAACCAGTTGATTTCAGTGGGAACAAAAGAGCAACTCAACTGAAGTTGCGGTTGCGTTGCTTGCCAGTTGCTTTGGTGAGAACAAGCAAGCAACTCAACTGATGTTGCGGTCGCGTTGCGGTTGCCAGTTGCTTTGGTGAGAACAGGCACTTACAACAATCAACAAACAAATAACAACATGGAGGTTTCATAGCAACTGCATCTCTAAATTTCATTTGTTTTTTCATATTTTAATTTAAGAAAATAACTTTGTTTACTAATTAAAGGCAATTGCGCAGGGTGCACTAAACAATTCAAATGCATATATCTCCGAAACGGTAACTCTGGGCGACCTCAGCTTAGTGTATCTTTTTTACGTAATAAATATGAGAAAATACTATTTTCATTAAAAACTTAAATACACTAAGGCACAAAAAACTTATGACCTAATAAATGTGCGAGAAATGCCGCATGTACATTAAATTTTCACAAAAAAATCAATTTCGCGTCCTAAAAAACCATAATTGCCAAATTTTGTAAAAAACCATTGCTTTCTCTCAAAGTTATTGGAGAGAAACAAAAATGAGGTTGCAACTTTAACACCCTGTATCTCAGTTAATATCAACTTTCGGATATAGGTAAGTATAATTAAATCCTAATATTTTTATGTAAGGAGTGTGGTTTTTCCATGTACCATTAATTAGCAGACACCCTGTATAGGGTATTCCATTAGAAACAAACCAAAGTTAGCCAGTTCTGACGACTTTACGAGCTACATCTTTGTTTCTTGGTCAATAATCTAGTGATTGCTACACATAGAATGATGGAAAATTAATCAACTTACCAATTTAGGATGTTTAATGTGGGGTATTTCACCACGGAAAGTGTCGTATACTTGTGTCAAGTAGGTGGCCATGGTTAAATAGTCTTCAGTGTGTGTGATTTCATCACCAGTCATCAATGGCGGTATACCTACAGAAACATCAACAAATAGACACAAAAAATAATATTGTTAATTTAGAATATTTTAAACTATTTTTTTTTAGTTTCTTAATTTTCAACAATATAGTTTTCAAACAACTATATTTGAACATATGACAGATGTGGTGCCAATTTGAAGTAAAACTGTTTATTTAAAAGATAACACACTTTCGGGACCAGTGGAATGAGTTGGGGTGCTGGGTGGGGTGAAAGGCTCTTGGGCAATATTGCACATTAAAAAAAAATTACATATCTCCCTTCTTTTTTAATTCTGGGGATCATTTTAGGTTTTTTATGATATATATAAAAATAAGGAACAGGGAATTGTTAGGCCACCCATTAAACATAATAACTGTTTGGCTAAAGCGTGGACGAAGTTAGGGGAGGGCTTGGGGGAGTTAAGCCCCCAAAATCTGAATTGTCCCCCCCCCCCTCCAAATTTGATGATCTAACTTAGCCCATGGAGTAAAGTAGAAATGAGAGAAGTGCAGATTTATCTTCGGTAGCTACAATTATCAAGGATAGATTATACATACAGGGTAATGCGATTATATTTGTTTTAATAATAGTTTGAATATTGTTTTAAGCAAAAAAAATATAAAACTTTCATAATTAACAAATTAACGATATCTAATTCTATCTCTATAAATATTGAGGTTAGGTTATGAGTTTTATCATTTTCCTGGAACGACGTATTTAATCAAAGTTAAAAGTACTTTAATTTTGTTTTTTTCTGGTATAATCTAATTAAAAAATCAGAAACTAAAAAGTTTTACACACAGTCCATAATAATTGGCGTAAGCAAATAGGAGAAAACCTATTATTTTTATTTACAATACAAAATTTTGATTAAGTTTTAGGTTTAACAACTATTTTATTTTTAGTCCGATATTAATGAATTTTTTAGAAAACCATACGTAACTATCAGTTTTAACGCGCCTTTTACAAATTTTAAGTAACATTGGTCATTTGACATAATTGATAATTGAAATGTTGTTTTTTATCAAATTTCAAAAACCCTTGTCCGTCCACTTAAGCGTGTTTCGTGCAAGTTAATTTATTTTTGTGTGCTCATTACATCCAACATCCAACCTTCAATACTCAAAAGGTTCGAGTCCTTTTTCTCTCCAATTGAGTATCGGAGGTTTTTTTATTTTTATTTTTTATTCTTACTCTTGTACAAGGTATCCGCATAAGTCAAACCCTGTGGAATAATCAAGCGAAATTATTTCAAAATGCCGTTTTCATTTAGAGTCATCTATTCTTTACATTTCGTTTTTTTGGTTCATGCTTACATATTCAGATTTTTCCATAATTTCAGTATTGTTATTGGAATGATAATAACATTTTTGACGGATAAACGAAAGATTATCAGGATGCAAAAAAAATATTCTTGTAATCAAGATTTAATTACAAATTCATTTAGGAACAAACTTAACAACTAATTTTTACTTAAATATGCGTATTAAATTAAATAGGCCATATTATTTATAAACATTTTAACTTCGATATGCTTCAATACTTTGTATGGGCTCCTCTAGCCCTAATTACTGTACACGTCGGTTCATAGCGTCAAAGAAAATACTGAATCCATATTGCATTAGAAATTATGGAAATATTTAAATTATTGTTAAGAGCACTTATTATAAAAAGGTATGACAAACTGCAAGAAAACTATTGGATAGAATTTGTTAAAATATTAAATTTAGGAAAGATGGTACTACATGACTATATTATCTTGAATTATTCGAAAAAGAATTTTATTTTTTTTAAACGGTAAATAACGTTTAAATTGAAACATATGGTTATACAGTCATTTTTGAAAGTATTGCATGCACTATCAAGAATCTCAATTAATTTCATAGTTTAGTTTTAATGCAAAAAAAGTCACACCGAGGTTTTCAGGAAAAATATGTAAAATCGCAACTATCTAAAGCGATTTGGCAACGCTCCGGGTAATCAAAGGCAGAAGAATAAGAAAAACGTCTCCTACTCCCTCGATACAGCCAGCCAAGCGCGCTGGCTCGTCGTGTCTTGGAATGGCGATGTTGTCTCATTGTTCAATGACTTATGCTGTTCCGCGGCGTAATCTCAAATCGGACCACGCGGTCAACTGATAAATACTCTTAACTAACATCATTTTGAATTTGATTGAGAATAAATACATGTATTGACATGAACCCAAAGACAAAACCTAAACAATAGATGACTCGAAATGAAAACTGGTATTTTGAAATAATTTTGCTACTTGATTATTCCACAGAATGTTTTGAAATTAGACAAAAACAACATTTTGATTATCCTTGTATAATATCTCGAATAACCAATGTTACTTAAAACTTGTAAAAGACACATTAAAACTGATAGTTGTACCTACAGTTCTCTAAAAAAATTATTAAAATGGAACTAAAAATATAAAAGTTATCAAGCCTAAAGCTTAATTAAAATTTTGTAATGATCGTTATTTTTTGTTATATTACTAACCTAATTCTTTCTCCAAGATATCCATAGCCAGCTGATTGCACTTTGCAGGTTCGTTGTCCTTTATTGCACCGTAGTCCAGGAGGTCGGGTCTGTAGTGATGTATTATTGCACATAAGGTTTTGCCACTTCGAAAAACTGAGGCAATATCGGTAATCGTGATGTCTTCGTGTTTGCACAGTTGTTCTTTAAGCCAATTAAGAAGGGATTCTTTGTCAACAATACCTTAAAACAAATTTGTATTTATTTCAGGATTACACACAATGATAGCCATTCGCGGAATACAAGATATGACAAGCTCTGGAATCGTTAGTACAAGTCACGCCAAGATTGTTAAGTTTGAAGTTTCCTCTCTACTATTTAAAATGCCTTTTTTGACAAGCGCTGTAACTGTAGAATGTATACAGAGTGTTATGGAAATGGTTTATAATATTTAAATGGGCGATTCCTTGGGTACCCTAGAGAAAGCCTACATATATTTTTAAATCGAATGTCTAAACATTTAGGTAAAAAAACCTCTAACATTATCCCCACGTGTTGCAACGTGCCACGCCTTACATATCTGTTTTCACTGTATATGGGTCAGTAGGCTAGCAGTGATGTCAGTCTACAACGCGTGGCCCGACCGTGGTCATTGGTAATCGTTACTCAAACATGGCTTCAATTCAGTCCTGTTTTAACTTAATAAATAAGGTGTTAAATTTACCAGTTATTGCATTAACGTTTTTTGTTCTGTTGTGAAATAAATTAAAATAATAAATGTTGTGATGTGATTTCAAATTTATGTGATATCAAATTATGGAAAGAATTGTCCAATAAGGTATGGCAGAATGAAAGTGTCAAAATTATAGTATTTTTTTAAACGTGTAATATGACAACACCGGCCGACATTCAGTTGGCCACTGACGTCTTTTGGTTGTCATCGATTGTTTACATCTCTCACCGGTGCTTATCACGTGATTTTTCTAGCTTGACGTAACGTGGCATATTTCGCTTATTAAATCAAAGCGCCATTTTTCTTTAATTTGTTTTCATCTTAGGATTTGCTGGTTCAAATATAATAAGCTACTTCCATAACATCATGTATACAATAATCACATATACAAGCGATACATGTAAACCAAAATAATAGGTAAATTGCCTCCCGTATATTTTAGGTATTTGAAATAGATGTGTAAATTATCTATCAGGTTAAAAAATTAAGACATTTGTGATCCAGTACATTATGTTTCGGTTTAAATTAAAAAGTACAAAACACTGAAATAACTAAACTTAACAACTAAACAATAAAGCCGGTTGAAATTTGTAGTCGATTTAAACTGTAATATTCATTCCGTTTGAATAAACCGGAGCAATCTAGACTTCCCTTAAAGGTTTGGGAGGCAGTTTACTTACCGATTAAGCACGACCCTATAGTTAATTATACCATTTGATGTTTACGCAACTGGAAAATTTAAAAGATAATAAATAATTAGATAAAATAAAGCCTTCTTATATTTTATTATTAATATGGACTGGAACTTTAAAAATGTATCTTTCGGAGCATAGTTAAAAGATCGCGAAATAGAGATTACATGCGGAGGAAATCCACTAGTGGATAACTACATATGTAACTGCTGATTAACTATTACTTAACTACATTTATGTAAGTACATACGTGGAAAGTATGATTAAGCAAACCTGATAATATTCTTGACTTTACTTTGTTCAAAAATACAAACCATTTGTACATTTTAATTGAAAAATAACCTCAATGACATTAGCCTATTTTGGGTGACAGTAAAATGACGTACTTAAAAAATTACTATGAAATTTTCACACCTAGATATGACAATTAATTAGGCGCGTTTACGGAAACGGTGAACACATTGATCCGAATTAAAACGTTTCGATTCCTAGCCCTCGAATAGTGATCCGTTTACGACCGTATGGCGATCGGGTTAACTCGATTGGTATCATTTCGATGAGTTATCGACAAAACATCGTAAGAAAAATTTCTCGAAAATTATATTTTTACACCAAACTGTTGCTTATGATCAACTGCGCGTTATAGGAAACTTTGGTTGGTCAAATAATGACCGACCGACCAAAAAGGGTATAAAAAGTCATATTTAATTTATAGCATCCGCCAGTAAATTTGTAACGCTTTTCAAAGCGGCTGTATTTACATCGTAACCGCCAATGTCCTTGACAAACATCGTATGCGTCGTATACTTGTGGTGGTTATGATTACTAATATTGTTTACGATAATGTATAACCCCACCCGATACTGGACCGTAGTAAGCTTGCGTCAACTTAATTAAGAGTAAAGTGTATCTTAAGCTACACTGCCATCTCCCCATCTTAGTCACACACTCGGCTCGACTGAGCAGACGTAGTTTGTATATGAGTGCGTGCTAGCGACTGCGGGCTGTCAGTATAAAACAGACAGCGTCGGCATATAGATGTTTTTGTCAGATAACCAATACACCCAAGCAATCCGGTCGGTTTTGCAGGTGTTTGTTCGGGTCGTTGTGTTGTAATATGTAATATTTGTCGGTTTACGCGTGTACCTTGCCACTCCATAAATAAACTATGAATATTGTTTTTATTGACGGAACTAAATTGCTCATTTTAAGACTAGTAGTTTCTTCTGGACGTAACAGCTGCCGCTCACAACGTCAACAAGTCAAATTTCGTCGCGTCGCGTGTAATAAAATCTGATAATCTGAATCTTTACAAAAACTTATTAGTTCTGTTCCACTAAGTATGTGTTGTTAGACGACACTAAAAACTACGGAAACCCCGGAAACATTCGGCATCCTTCGGAGATCCGGAAAGCGGGCGGGAATTTTGAAGTGACAACTTGCACCTTTCAGGGGTTTGCAAGGCTGCTGAGAGGCGATGGTGACGCTAATTTGATGTTGCGTTTGCGCACAGCTAATAAACAAATACGTAACCTAACATTTATAACTGTTTGCCGACAAATCAGCTGAAGAGAAAAGCGAATACCTATCACCATCGACAGACTTTTGGCAGAAATTGAAAGTTTGGTTGATGGAAAAATGTGGCAAAGGATTTTGAAGGTTTGCTTGCTTTAAGAATAATATGCTCAATATCAACTTGATTTGAATAATTTATATTTTGTGTACCTACTAAATATTTGTTGTAGATGGAAAGACCACACTCGAATACTTACTAGGATAGACAAACTATGAAAACGAACAACATAGAGATACTAGAGGTGGGAATTGGCGAATTTCAGGTAAAGTCTTCAACAAGTGAGAATTTTTACAAAATATATTATTATGAATTATGTGAGGCAGAATGCAAGACTTCTTATTGTAAAATATGTAAGGTATGTATTCATCATTATAGGTGCAATTGTCCAGAGTATGCCATAAAAACTACCATGTGTAAACGCATACATTTTGTTTGTTTGTATGAGCAAAGGAAGGGAAGTGAATCTGTTTTAGGTGATGTTGCGGAACTACTTTCTGAGGAAAAACCATCGGACATTAAAGAGGGGCATAATAAAGAAATTAAGAACTTTATTATAGAGAAGAAGAGAGTGAATGTCCACTACAATAAATGGAAATGTGAAGGGGAGATAGAAATTAAAACTTTGTCAAACTTTTTAAGATCCTTAAATGATGAGCGGTAGAAAAAGTAAGGAAATAATTTTTGCCATGTACATATGTGTATTCTAAAAATTAAGCTATATTTTTTTATAAGGTGTATGAGGCAAATTAGTTTGGTGATGATACAAGAAAATAGATCAGCAGTTCATAAAAGGAAATTAGAAAAGCAAGAATTCTTTCCAGCAAAGAGAAAGAAATAATATTGGTTAAGGGTTATTTTGTATGGTGACGGCTGGATTTTGTATTTTATAATTAAAAAATTAATTATTGTAGTTGCGTAGTATGGTTTAGGTTTTTTTTTTAGATGTTAGCTATGCTTATTGTGTTGCACCTTTTGTAAATTGTAAAAATTATGCAGGCTAATAAAGAATTTGAAAAAAAAACATCAATCGTAAGTTTCTTCTTACGGGTTGTAATCAAAGCTGCGGATTTCTGAAAATTTAGTAAGTTTAAATAAAGCACTTTTTATTATGAATGCTTTTTCTTTTGAAAGCCATTGTAATGTAGTTTTAGTGGT
This sequence comes from Barypeithes pellucidus, assembly GCA_963991005.1. Classification (NCBI taxonomy): domain Eukaryota; kingdom Metazoa; phylum Arthropoda; class Insecta; order Coleoptera; family Curculionidae; genus Barypeithes; species Barypeithes pellucidus. Next base: position 29,238,040 of record OZ022562.1, read on the forward strand.
TTCAGCAGTATCATAAGTATAATGGTATGTACGGATTTGCTTTGCTATATAAATTGGTTGACCACATTGTTCCCCCATCCTGACTTTTTGACCGACAATAAACAGTTTAAAATATGCCGTGTTTTATTTTAGCTAAATAAAGGTGACTCAAGTACACCACATATTTAATAAAGGGTGGCATTCGATAACTAATTTTAAGGGCATATTTTTTCAAAAAGAAATTTCAATATTTTTTTGTCCAATATTTCATGACAAGCAATAAATCAGTATATATGTATCAAAAGATAAATGAAGATTTTTAATGTAATTTGGTACACAAGTAAACCATTTTACTAATATTAAACACGATTCTAGTACTTCAAAATAAAGACGAGACAAGAATTAAAACCGTATTTTCTACAAAATAATCCACAAACCTAAACAGAAATTTTAGATACTGAAGGGGCCTCGAGCGATAACATAATCTATTTTGAAGTCTACGACCAAAGAAACCCGAACAAACCCAACGAATACCTATAAATAGGGTCTCGACCCTGACAATCAAAATAATAACAGATTTGAGGTTAGGTTATTCGTATTTTACTTTTACGTCAAACTTCGGAAATCGCCATTCAAAATTCCCGCTTTCCGAATCACCGAAAGATGCCGAATGTTTCCGGGGTTTCCGTGGTTTTTAGTGTCGTCTAAGAGCGTCTATGTGTTGTTCAGTGTTGCCGTGAAAATCTGTGTCCCGTGCATAAAGTGTTCTTATGAAAAAGAATAAACAACTGATTATGTATGTGCCTGGATGTCCCGTTCTTTAGTTATAAGATAAATACAAGTAAGTAATTAATTTTTATAATTTATATGCAATTTCAGTTTTACATTAAGTTTGGCAACATTGCCATAGGGTCTGGGTGAAATGTTGTACAGAAGCGCGGACTGACTTGTGAGTAAGAGTGTTTGTTACCCCACTTTTAAAACGGTAATTTAAAAAAAAAATATGTAGCGCTCTAGGACACCCATTTAAATATATTAAGTCATTTCCATAATACCCTGTATGGTGGTAATAATAAATGATTTACTTTAAGTTGTTAATACATTTCAGTGTTAATCATTATTGATGAATACTTTCAAGGCACAACAGCTGAAAAATTGTATGGTTTAATTTAAAAGTTAATATCTGCCCGTCGAATAAATCGACGATTCCAAAAACGTTTCGGGAGAAGCATTCCAAAAAATACCGTATAATAAGTTGGAAATCATATTACCAAATTAAACAAACTACGTATATCCCAATAAAACATAAATTTTTTTAAAATTTGAAATGTTTTCTAAACCAGAATAGTATAACACCGCAACATAGCATTTTTAATGATAAATTAGGGTCATTTTAAAGTCGACAAAGTACCACTATAAATTATTTATCCTCAAAATGATGCCAAAAAAGTTAGTTGCTTATTCATTTTTGAGTAGTTTACATTATTAAGAAATTGAGGATATTTTAAATCAAATTCATTGACGAACGAAATTTTTAAATCAGCTCATGATTTTCATTTGATTCCAAATAATTAAAATTATTCTGAAAACATTTCTTACCGAAATAATTCAAATTATTTGATTTAAAGCCTATCTTATAAAAAGTGTAGTAGTGTAGTGTAGCGCGGATAGGTTGCTTCTATGTCTGGGGGAGGGGTCATGGGGGGAAGCTCGTATTTTCATATTTTAAGGCAAGTTCGGGACCTTTATATTTTGTTTCCTATGCAAAAAACATTTCTCCAAATTGTTTCCTCTGTAATAAAACGCTTTATTTATAATAGGTAAGCATATCTTACCCCTGCGCCTCTTCTTTGGAGCATGCTCCTGTCTATTAGCTGCTTCCAAAGATGCTCTTTTCATCCTGTCAATACTATCAGCATTGTCTGTATCATACAGGAATACTGTTTGATGAGGAGTGACAACGGTTTTATTGAGATTTGGATACCTAAAATAATTTCGTATATAAAATTAAGTTAAACTAAGTCATCCTTAGTGCTGAACAACAAAATTTATCAGAACCATTTATAATTTAGGTAAATCTATAGAAAGTTTACCATTTCTAAATTTTAGGGCCGATATTTGAATGTTACCTTAAGTTAGAACTTAGCTAAGGTAGCCTTAACGTTAAGGTAAACCTTTAAAAAACTATGTTTTAAATTAATTTCAGGGTCAATTCCCGCGTTAATCAAGATTGCCATGTTTTTAATTGTCTATTCTTTTAGATGAGAGGTAAAAAGAACTTTAATATACTGTCAAACTTGTGTTAAGGATAACTTATGTCATTCTGTACCTTAAGGCGACTTTGAAATATCGACCCTTAATTTAACAACTTAAGGGCCGATATTTGAATGTTATCTTAAGTTAGATCTTAGCTAAGGTAGCCTTAACGTTATGGCAAACCTTAAAAAACTATGTTTTAAATTAATTTGAGCTTACCACGTTCTTAAATGTCTATTCCTTTAGATGAGCGTTAAATAGAACTTTAATATACTGTCAAACTTATATTAAATACGACTTATGTCACTTTGCACCTTAAGGTGACTTTGAAATATCGGCCCTAAGTATCGCTCAAAATATGACAGTAATTTCTATTGACAAGTGAAATCTGTTTTTAACCGACCGAGAAGTCTCACTAACCTTGTTGAAGGATCCAGGGTATAAGATTTCCAGTCCTTATTCAGGTTGTCTGGGGTAGTTTGCGCGAGTAACCTATAGATTGACTCTCTTTCTGCTAAAACATCCAGTGGTGTCACCTGACCGGAACTCCAACTACGTATAGCCCAAGCGGCGTCAAGGGAGGAAAGAAATCCCCTTGCACAACCAGAGCCTGTAGGCCAAAAGGGCTGAAAATGATGAACTTATTAGGCTTACAGTCATTTCAATTACGTTTGAATGAAATTATTTGACTCGCCAAGCTTGGGAATGGTTTTAGAACTTTGCTGTAGAGCCAGCCTTAAACCGTCGACATATACGTTGGCTGGAATTTATTACATTAAATTGGTGATCCATTATCTTTGTGAAAATACGTTTATATGATCTAGTACCACCTGACAAGCCAATAGAGTTTTGTAGATGCAGAGTGTTATGGAAATGGCTTACTATATTTAAACCCGCAAATGATGAAAACAAATTGAAGAAAAATAACCATAAAAGGCGCTTTGAATTAATAAGTAAGGAAGCCACTTTATGTCAAACCCGAAAAAACATGAAAGGCACTTTTTCATTCTGTCATATCCGGGATCATCATATCTTTTTGAACAATTATTTTCATAACAATAAATTGTAAACGCAAGCTATCTCACATTCGATCTTATTTAAAAATAATTCGTTTAAAAATTGCTATAAAAAATACAGTATAAAATATATGTTTTGCCATTATTTTATCTTTCATTCGACCTACTATTAAATACGTAAAACCTTCTAATATCTTTAAAATGAAACGAAAAAAAAACGCTAACAGCAATGTAAATCTCCATAAATAATTTAAAATCACTCTCTCCGTAACGTCACTGCGCGCGCTATACGAAATTGGAACGGCCTTACCTGTTGTTATTTGTAACAGGATTTTTATCTACGTACTTAGGCGGTCAATTTAAAAAAAAATATATACAGCGTGTATCAGTCAAATGGAATAAATTCTGTGTGCGAAAAACGCTCGGACACGTAGATTGATATTTCTAATTGCGCCTTTTTTCACTAAAAACTTTTCATACAGGGTGTGTCATGCCACAGTGGCCAATACCAACTTTCTTATTTTAAATGCAACATCTTGCATATTATTCAATTTTTGGATCCCCCAGAAAATTTTAAACATATTTTATGTACAATATCCTATACCTATCTTCAACTGTTTCGGAAATATTAAGTGTCTTCAGATTTATTGCAAAAATTAACAACACACTCAAAAACTAATACTGTTTAGTTCTTGATAATGTTAAAAACAAAAAAAAATATTAATGTAGGAGAAACTGCTCGCCGCGAACATTCGTTACTGAACAGGCGTGACCGATCTAAATGCAAGCGTTATTCGTCTTCTTAAGTCAGCTAAATCCAAGTGGTTAGTTTTGTATACAATATTTTTGACATAACTCCATAAGAAGAAGTCTAATGGCGTCAGATCAGGGAATCGTGCTGGCCATTCCGTCGATCCACGCCTCCCTATACACCGATTTGGAAATATTCGGTTGAGGTAGTGCCGGACATTGATTTGGTAATAGGGCGGTGCTCCATCTTGCTGAAACCCATATCATATTCGCTGGAAGTTCTGGGTTTGCTGGATCAGGATATAAGTTTATTAAAGTTGACAAGGCATTATTTTGGAGCACTGCTAAATAATTATCGCCATTTAAATTGCCATTAATGAAAAAGGTACCTATGATATAATCTCCAACAATTCCTGTCCAAACATTAACCTTTTCAGGATATTGTGTGTGTTTTTCTCTAATGCAGTGAGGATTTTCCCAAGACCAATAGCGGGAATTCTGACGATTACCATGACCGTGAAGTGTGAAGGTGCACTCATCAGAAAACAAAACATGTTCTAATTGCATCACATTGTTATCTAACATTGCCATCATTTGTTCACAAAAATAATCAAAATCGTCTTCAATGAGCTCGTGATTAGGTATCATTTTATAGGGATACATTTTATTTTCTTGCAATGTTCGATTAATCGATGAATGGCTAACATCGAATATTTGGGCTGCTTCTCGACTAGAAGTATGTGGGTTTTCCTCAAACTCAAGCATAATATCTAATTTTCTTCATCACGTATTACATTGGCAGCTAATTTTTTTTATCTGCTTTACATGTCCAGGCTGACGAAACTGTTTTTCTATTACTAATTCTCCCTTGAGTTATAGCGGCAAATTTGGATATTTTTCATGAAATAAGCGACCAACTTCCATTTGTGTAAGTAAATAAAACTATTTATACCTTTTTTTATTATTTCATATCAGTAAAATGAAACGCTGAAATGCAATAAATCTGAAAACATTTAATATTTCTGAAACAGTTTAACAGATATTGTACATTAAAAATGTCTAAAATTTTCTGAGGATCCAAAAGTTGAGTAATATACAGGGTGTTGCATTTAAAATAAGAAAGTTGGTATTGGCCACTGTTACACGACACACCCTGTGTGAAAAGATTTTATTGAAAAAAATGCGCAACTAGAAATACCAATTGACGTATTCGAGCGTTTTTTCGTACACACCCTCGTTTATTTATTATAGAATTTATTCCATTTGGCTGATACACGCTGTATGTAGTCTTCTCTAGGACACCCAAGGAGTCACCTATTTAAGTATAATAAGCCATTTCCATAAACAGTCCAAGCACTATTTAGTCGGTAAAATTAAGATCCGTTACATTTTCTTAATACCTACCTCAAGTAAACTATCTCCCACCAAAATCATCAGCAATCTACTGCCATTTCGTTCGAAGACTTTCGAGGCATACTCAGCGGCATACATCGAGGTGAAGTCGAACATGGCCACATCTGGCTGACCATAATGATTGACTGCAAATTCTAAATTGGGTAGTTGATAGTTGGTACTGAAATCGGCCGCTTCCCGCGCATAGCTCTGTAGAGCGTCTCTGTCCACGTTTTCTGGTGCTAAGAGTTTTTCAGTATCGGCCAGATCCTAAAAAGTTATTACAAATTGTTTGGTTAAGTTAATATTAAAACAAAATTAATTAATAACAATGGGCTTGTTGCACTCAATGGAATTTAAAATAATATGTATGTTCCAATTTTGAAAGAAAAGTCAGTGTCCCACCGGGACCCAATTCAATCTGTATATGGAAAACTATACATAAGAAAATTTTGAAAATTGGAAAGTATGCTAATGTTGATGGGGGTAACTCGGATAAATTATTTTCAATATGGTGGCAATTCCGGATATACCGGAAGTATCAACTTGCTTATTTTATGATGATGATTTTAAATTGAACGAGAAAAAATGCTTGTGTATGACTATTGCTTTAAAGAAAAGCCCAATTAACAATAAATATTACATAAGTGGAAATGAGCTAGTTAAAACTGTGCAGCATAGGGACCTGGGTATTGTGTTTGATGAAACATTGAGCTTTAATCAACACATGTCTGAGAGCATTGCTACTGCTTTTAAAATTGTGGGGCTTGTTATTCGTAGTGCTTCAGCGTGGATGTTTGTCTGAGGCTGTTTGACTCCCTTGTGCTGCCGAGACTTGAGTATGGAAGTGTAATTTGGTCTCCTCACTGTATTGTGTGGGCCAAGTCGATTGAGCGAGTGCATCGTAAATTTCTCAAATACATACACCCAATTCCACTGGCTTCGTCTATTAATTTGCTGGGCGTGAATCTGCTAGCAAATATGCTTTGGTCCAACCACGTTGTGGCACGATAGCTTCTCAGAAACTTGGTGTACTCTTCCGAACCAGAAAGTTGTACACACCTCAACAACTTTTGACACTATACAAAGCCCAGATTCGACCATCACTAGAGTACTGCTCTCATGTCTGGAGCTCTGGACCCAAACATACTCTTCGGCTACTGGATTCCATTGAAAAGAGAACCATTCGTCTGATCGGAGACCACGGGCTGACAAAGAGCCTCGACAGCCTAGAACATCAAAGACAGGTTATTGATTTGACTCTCTTTTACAGATATTTCTATGGAAAATGCTCGGCTGACCTTGCCCTCTTAATTCCGCCCAGAGCGACGAATAGCAGAAATACACGACGAACTATTGCCGCCCATCCATATGTGGTTCAGCTTAGTACTCCTCGGACTTCATTATTTAAGAATTTTTTCATCTGGAGGACTTCATCCTTATGAAACGACCTTACCTCCGAGGTGGTGTTTCCCATCGAATATAACCTCCAACGAATCAAAACCAACGTGAATTATTCGCAAACGAACCACTCCCAAAGTGCCTTAAAGGATTTTTCCTATTGTGCTTGTGTTTGATTATAAAACGAAAATAAAAAAGCGTTAAAAATAAGGGTAAGTTTGTATAGGTTGAATAAATGTATGAAACTGTCACTTCCATTCGAAAATTATTAATAATCATGCCGGGACGCTTAAATCATACAATGAAGATTATTTAAACTAACTGATTATTAATAATAATAATAATTTTCAAATGGTAAGTAAGAGCTTCATAGATATAAAATTTTCAAAATTTTCCCATGTATAGTTTTCCGTATAGAGATCGAATTGGTTCCCGGTGGGTTTGTTCCTAGAAAAATTTGAATACATAATTAATATTTGTTTATAAACTATATAAATACATACCTGTTTAATAACACTCTTCTCTAGCAAACTAGCCTTTTTGGCAGTCATTACAAAATAATGAGTATCATCTTTATAATATACAATATTTTCTAAATCTATTCTAGTTTCTTCTTGGAGATCTTTAAAGAATTTCTGATTAAAAATAAAAGCCACACCACTGATTTCTTCTACCCGCGCTTCTGCTTCAGTTTTCTTGTTTATAAAGTTGGCAGTTATAGCTAAAAATTTAGAGTAATTAGTAGAATTTACAGTTATTTTTTTAATTTTTTTTTCTCAGTAGGTTTTGTGGGAAGAAGCAAGAGTTTCGTCCATTTCTAAATAAATAATTGTGATGTATGAATCATATTTAAAGTAAAATAAAAGAGGGAACAAGATTAATTTTGTTTTAAAACATAGACACATAGATGCTATTGACATTCGTTTTCATTGAAAAACTAGATGCAATGCCGAATAGTTAATCTTATATAAAATCTGTGTGTTAATTTAATTTAGTTAGTGCATAATGCAGGGTGTTCGGACAATGTATCAGAATACTTGCAGAGGTGATTCCACATGTCGCCAACAAATGTTCCAAGACAAGCAGATAACTCATTTGGACATGTTCAGTTTAAGACTGGATCGACTTCCACAGGACGACGGACAGTGGTTATAATTTTGCCCTTACCTATGGCTAATTTTCCACGAAACTCCTTTCTTTTAAAGCCTTGTAAGGTATTGCGTTTGCCGTCTGCTCCTATAATTACATCGAATTCGTATTGCGAAACAGGGTGATTTTCGGGTTTAATGTCTGCCCTCCATCCAGTCTCTAAAAAAATGTTTAAATGTTAAAAAAAAATAACTGCTAGTTACAATTTTAATTTGATGGCTGCTCTAAATGGGCTGCCCGATTGGTATCTTAACAGTACCGTCATAGAACATAATACACTCACAGCCAAAATAATGCATGCAACATTTGGATGGATCTTGATCGTGAATAATTGTTTTATTTTAATTCTGATTTGTATTATTCTTTTTTTATATTGTAAGTTAATATCTCGAAAATGTTGAACAGGTGTGAGATTTTAAGAAACTAAGAATATGTATGTCCATAATATACATGTTGAAACAAGAACTGTTTTTTGACTCACTCTAAAACACTCTTAATTACCAAGTAACATCTATTCTTAACATTTTCATTCTTGGTTCATTTAAATACCATTATTTTTGTAGCAGATACGATTTTTTTCTAAAGCAACATTACAATTTCTTCGGACGTACTTAGTAATGGCCAACGGAGGAGCCAGGACAGCAGGTACGTAAATTAGAGATGATTTAGAGCTACATGTTGTTCCTTTCACGTCATTTATCGGAGCAAATTTTATGCTGATTCTGGATATCGATCGAAGGATCGAAATATCAAAAATGAATTGAACCCCACGCAGTCCCGACTTTACATGAGCACGGTGCAGCTCTTGTTAAAGAATGGCAGCAAATTGAGCCGATTTACATTTACATACGCCTTACCTTATTGAAGGTATGCCAAGGCATGATAATGCCAAGGTGTATCGATGCTGTCATTCGTGCTCTTGGGGGAAACACCCGTTATTGAGGTCTATGTTATTATTACGTTGGTTCTCATTTAAGTCACGCCATTCTCCTAATTTTAGTTTTAAGTTCTCGTTATGTTTGGAAATTAATACAATTTTCGTAAACAAGTTTGTTCCGTTAAAAAAAATCGTATCTCCTACAAAAGCTAAAGTATTGAAATGAGCCAAAAATGAAAATGTTAAGAATAGAAGTAACTTGATAATTAAATGACAAAATAAAAAGTTCGGCATCCCCATCACTCCACAGGGTGTTTTAAAGTATGAGTCAAAAAACATCTTCTTGCTTCAACCTGTATACAGGGTGTTTCAGGGAAAACGCGCATCGCTATTTTATTGTTTAAATTACAGAAATACAATTTGGTGGGTTTGTATGTAATATTATTTTGCATTTTATGACGGACTCCATTTTGTCACTGCCGGTTTAACCGGAAATTACCTCAACTTTGGATTTGTCTGCTGTATCGATTGAGAAGACCATTCCAAATTCAACGACACCCCATACGTCACTTTTTGACACTTGACACACGCCAAACTATGGCGGATTTTAAATTTGTATTTATGTTCATTTATTTGTTAGCATTATGGCGTCATGGGTACCTAGATAACACGTTTGCGCTTGCGCTGTTTTTGCCCGAGTGAGCCAATATGTTTCCATTTGAAAAAATTGAGTTTTCTGAGAAAAAGCCTTAGTAAAAAGTTAAAAAGTGTGTAAAAGATTTAAAACACAATAAAACTTAAAAACTGCATTTGCATCAAGAATTTGGTTTAAAAGTAAAACCATTTTAGGGAGATTATAGAAATTTAGATGGAGAAATAAAAATAAAATGTAAAATTATTTAAAGTGTCAAAAAATTATGTCTGGCGTGTCGTTAAATTTGGAATGGTATTCTGAATCGATATAGTCGAAAATACAGGGTGTTATGGAAATCTTATTATATTTAAATGGGTGACTCCTAGGGTGTCCTAGAGAAAGTCTACATACTTTTTTTTAATCGAATATCTAAATACTAAGGTAAAAAGCCTTTTTACCCACATACTGTCACGCCGTTCCATCTGGATTCAGTTAGCCACAATGTGGGTCACTAGAGTATACTAACAGTGTTGTCAGATCACATCGCATGTTTCTCCCTTGCTTGGATACCTGCCGCGCGCGACTATCGTTGCTTCAGTATGTTTCGAGACTCGGTGATGGGTTGACGCTGTCGAGGGTTCCACGTGCTTGATGTATACGAATTTCAAACGTTTTGTTAGTTGTACCCGATTTTTTTTTCTGTGGTGAAATAATTCATAATAAGAAATATTGTATTTTTTTTTGTGTGATATTACCTATTGTTGGTTCTGTTGCAAAACATACTTTTTGTGTTTTATTTTTTATGGAAATTAATTATAAAATGGATTATAAGATCGAAGGTAAGAGAGTATGTACCTTAAAATTGTATTATTTTTTCTCTAAAAAGTTTGAAAAAGATTTGGAAAAGAAGTGATAACGTGGGTCAAAGACGTCTTGTTGTCAAAAACTGAACACGTGCGTTTACAATTCTATGTTGCAATATACGACAACACCGCCTCAATAAACTATTGATGGCGAACATTCTCAGTAGCGGCCACGTAAATTTTCAGATTTCATATAAAGTGTATATTTCGTACCATTTAAGGTTATTTTTCTTCCCAGTTATTTTCATCTCAGGATTTGCCGGTTTAAATATAATAAGTCATTTCCATAACACCCTGTATGTTGGGCGTTTCATTCAAAAATCAAAAGTTCAGGTAATTTCCGGTTAAACTGGAAGTGGCAAAATGGAGTCCGTCGGGTCATAAAATGCAAAATAATATGACATACAAACCCAACCAAATATTATTTCCGAAATTTAAACAATAAAAAAGTTATAGGGGTAAGCGTACCTCTTGAAACATCCGGTATTATGGTCATATTTTTAACTTTCTAGAAATCTCACACACATATGCGAGATTTAATAATATATACAATACAATATAAAAAAAGAATAATAAAAATCTGAGTTAAAATAAAAAAATTATTCACGATCAAAATCCATCCATACATCTATTGCGTAGATCAATTATTTCGGCTGTGAGTGTAGTTATAGCAATAATAATAAAATGTATATACTTACTTTCCGTTGCACTAGGTTCTATCAAGCCCTCGAAACTAACTTCTGTATGCACCTCGACGCCTAACAATAAAGCCACCTTAAATAATATACATTGTATCTGCCTAATACTGATATGATCTATGGAACCGGCGCAGAATTTGCCAAAAAACTTTTTGGCGCCCAGCATGCGCAGGTCTTCTATCACAAAGGGCCATAGGTGAAGCACGTTGTTCCGCGAGAGTCGGTCTCGTTTCTCTACTAGAACCTGTAATATTTAAAATAGATCATCATTAGAAGAAACTGAAAGTTGGTTAAGTACCAGTCAAAACTGTCCATATAAATAGTATTTTATTTAATGGAAATCAGAATTGCTATCGCTGAAACCAAATAAGCTAGAGGTAGGGTAAATTAGGGAAGAGTTACCTCTTTTTAGGCCGGGTTTCTCAATCAAAATAAAACTAGAGGTAAACTGGCCATACTCTTAAGGTACGGTTCCCTCTACGCGGCCCGCGGCTGCGACTATCGCAATCTATTGCTGCTCATGTTTCTCTATGTATCCGTTTACCTCCACGCGGCCGCGGCACGCGTCGACCGTGCATGACTGTGATCATTGAGGATCGTCTGCTCTCGAAGCAGGCCAGTCGCAGCCGCAGCAGGTGTTGATGTCAACATGTGTCATTTTGAAGATTATTTTTATTTGATTAGCAAAATGCAATCTAAAATGACCTCCAAGAACTACAAGGTATTATCTACTTTATTAGACGTGAATTATTCGTCGAAATGGTTTTAAAACATCCATCTCTATGTGACTAAAGTTCACTTTACAAGAATCAAGTCGTACGGCCCCGGCCGCATGGAGGAAACGTTTTGCGAAATGACTGGTGCATCCGGCCGCGTCGAAGGAACCGTACCTTAAGAAGTACAGTGACAGTGGTCTACGATTGTCCTTATACGCAATATTTTTCACAGATGTCATGTAGTCAACTAGTACAGGCTATCAATTTAGAAACTCTCCACTCTTAACATCTCGCTTCCAGTAATTAATGTTAAAATTCGGAAAGACACGTCCATTTCATTGTGAAGGGGAGCGACTTTAAAGAATATTTGCAACCTTCGTGGATTAACCCTTTGAGAGGACATTATCGTTTTGGTAGAATAATCGTAGATAGTCACGCGATTTCTTTGAAACTACTACACAAAAAATAATAAATTATGGTTATTGGAAAGAGATTTAAACTCAAATTCAGACCATGTATAATTCATACTGTATAGGCAGGCCACTGTATTTCCTAGGGACTAACCGAAAATTTCATCAAGTGAAAATGCGACGACATAAATTAATCTATCTAACAGTGGGGTCACTTCTATATGTATTGACATTGCTGCCAAATTGTTTTTTAATACATCTGTAAAGTTTCCCAAAAGTAATATCGTGAATAAAGAAAGAACTACTTGTGTCAGAAGAAATCGAATAACTCATTAACTTAAAAATCTGTATTTTAGAGAAACCACCATGGACGCTTCAAATCGAACAATAGCTACTCAGTTACGTATACTGGGTGATGTGTCATTGAGTTGAACATAGGAAACCTCATGTATTTTTTGAGGTGGATGGATATTGGCTCCCCTGTAGTTTATAGAAAAACTGTATTATAACTTTACCGACATAGTAAAGCCATGTGCCGAGTTTGAATACATCTTGGTGAGCCAATTCTAAGCTATTCAGTTAAACGTAATGACAAAACCATGAAACCCTCATAGTTCAGGTAATACAGCAAACACCAGCAAATAATTTCTATGACACTACTTCCAAAATTTGACCATAACGAATAATAAAAAGTTGTTTTGTCAACCCGTTTAATTGAATAGCTTAGGATTGGCTATTGGCGAAATGTATTCAAACTCGACACATGGGTTTACCATGTCGGCCTTTTCAAGAAGTTAGGAAGCAGTTTTTCTATAAAACGTACAGGGGAGTCAATATTCAGCCACCGCAAAAATTACATGGAACTTCCTATATTCAACTTAACGATGTAAGTATATACAATACCATATATTTATAATACTTGGTGGTCTGCTATTATCGTTTCGTAAGTTTACGCAAAAATATAGTGCTTGGTAGCAGAAGCATATCAAGTTACGTGTGGAGTGATAGCAGGATGGAGGAGCATTGTAACTTTCGACAAAACAAACAAAACAGGCGATGGTGGACAATAAAATGGACGTGGGAAAATGGAACATAAACATCGTCAAACGAAAATCAAGACTTTGTATTTCGAGAGTGTATTTTTAAATCCTTGGGCGTAGGAGCTACGCAAATTTTTGAATTTTAAAATTACATGAATGTCTGTAAAGCCATCAACTTATATTGCGGACGCAATTCTTCTTGCTGCAACCGCACGATAATTTCATTTTTGTAGTCTCCTCTACTAGAGGATCCTACAAAAGTGGCTAATTTTGGTATAATTCAATAAATTTATTGTGTCTGCGTCGTTAATTTTCAAAATTTGGTTTGGTTTGCTCTGCTCACGAACGACTTCACGAAACAAAAATCAAACGGGTTTGATTTTCTCAAGAACGAAATATTTTGGTTCGTGAAAAAATTTACGATTCCTATTTCACGACTCTAGTAGTCGACATGGCGAGTGGTTCACGCACGAAAGCGTGGCTCACGTTCGTGATTCACGACCCATGTCAACGCGACTTAACGAATAATGAACTATTGTCACTGACGCTAATTTTCGTTTGGTCAATGTTAAGATTTAATTTGCGGATGTTTGCTGTAAGGCTATAGGTATTCATGCTATGACCTCGCCGCCGCGCTAGTTTAAACTGCACTCTTTCTGCTAAAGCTCTACGTAACTAACAAATATTTCACAACGTAAATTAATACAATCTTAAAACTTACCACTTTAGCACCCAATAGTTGGGCTTCAATAGCAGTCCGCAATCCACAAGGACCTCCTCCAATTACCAAAACTCTCGTTCCTGCACACAATTTCCCTTTTCCGTAACATTTATGCGAAGCCCTCGCGTCGAATTTTTTCCACAGGGCCTTAGCTCTCCATGAAGTAAGATTAGCACGAAGTTTTGGGTAGAATTGTGGAAAAACATTGGGTTTTAGGTGGAGAAATTCGCACATAGACCTGCAAAACAATGTGTTGTAAAAAATACCTTTTTGCAATTCCAGAAAATTAATTATTTTTTTTCCGTCAAATTATTCTAAATAATTTAATAAGGAAATTCGATCGAAGGTTGACGTAATCTTTCAATATGCACATCAGCAAAAATTATGAGAATTGCTCTACGAGCGTCGACGGCAAGAGATTAGATGGTTTAAGAATGACGCAATGTAGCGTTGGGAAGGATGAAATAAAAAATTGTTTTAGAAGTCAGTCGGTTTTCTGGTATCCCCAGAACCGCGCTCACTCGCGATTTTATTTTTTCAAGACGGGAGCCGCAATGGTGACTACAGGTTTCAGCGTGTTTTTACATAAAGAATTCAGAGAACAGTCAACCGCGGATTTTCCGAGAAAATTTTTATCTTCGCCTACTCTTGTTTCCGGCGAGTTTAAAAAATACTGGACTGCCATCAAACACTCGTAGTTTCCGTGCGAGTATAAATAACTCTGGAATCTCTTCAATCACTCGTATCTTTCAGTGCGAGTGTAAAGAACTCTGAAATATCTTCGAACACTCGTGAAATTTAGTGCGAGTCTAAATAACAACTAAAATTGATTTACGAAAACTCGTAGCTGTCCGTGCGAGTATAAATAATGCTAACGATATCTTATTACCCGATTGTGACATCAAAAGTAAGTGATAAAATATCTTAAGTTAGTATTAGTAACTACCGCGAGTTATAATTTTTTTTTGGAAATTATTAGGGTAGTTGAGATCCATTTAGTTGGGAACAAAATGCTAGCTTAGGGTTATTTTATATTGTAAATAATGAAAATAAATCTAAATCTAAACAGAGTGCGTGACAGATAAATGATAGGTTGGTTGAAACAATTGAATGATAGTTCAGGTTAATTCTGATTGTATATAAATTGTAAATAATTAACTACGAGTACTTCGGGGCGTGTTACTCAACGTACGAAATGACTAACCCCATAAAATAACCCTCAACAGACAATAAAATTAAATAAGTCCTCCCTGTTCAATATAATCACTTGCATTGTTATTGTATTCATTGGAGATGCTCGAGCCAATACAACAATAAGTAGCTTGAATAAAAGTTAGGCCTTGTCCTACGTTCAAACAACTATACTTAAAATTAAAATCATTCATTCTTTCTTAGACAAAATTCTTGTCCCCATTTCTTCATGCGCTCTGGTGGACTGCTGACAGGTTCCAGTTGCGGGGAAAGGATGATGTGCCCACCCAAGATCGACTGACACGTGCGTGTCAAGTCGGCAATGGCATTACGCCTGGCATCCCTGACATTGCAAAAATAATCGAAATCGTAATCGTAAAGAACAGCGTTTGTAAAACTAATTAAGTAAGCACGCCTTCAGATTGCGGTGGATTTTTTCATTACTTGCTAAGACTGGCCACTTTACTCATAGTGTCGACCAGTTCTTATATTTTCAAAATTTAAATTAAAAAGGCTTAGAAGTTAGATAGACTTTAAATAATCAATTCCTGGGTGGGAGAATTCACCTTCGTATGAAAGCCAATAATAGGACAACATTAAAATTTCCAAATTGCATCTAACAAAATTCTGGTCAATTAAGATTCAAAACTAAAATTCCATATGGGGTAAATTGGTTATACAGGGGTTATCAAAAAACGCGCAGATAAGGAGAACGTTTAGCGTTACCTATAATTTATTAAGCGCAAAACGGACGGACGTTTCGGGCTACTTACTCCACTCATATCATGGTACAATGTACGTACGTTCCGCTTGAAAAAATTCCTTCGTGTCTTTTTCTCAATTCGGCGACAAATGATTAAGAGGAGCATTTACAAGTAGTCGATTAAGCAGATACTTTTAAATCCACTTTCATATTCAACCATTAAAAAATATACAATTTTCAACTCCTTATCGCATATCTAACACTTGCTTCATCCCTAATTCATGCCTCATACAGTTGAACCGGGAAAGAATGAACGACATCACCTGTAATAGTAACATATTTCCCATAAGTTTTGGCACAAATTTCAGATGCCTTAAAATTGGTAATAAGAAGAAAATATCAAGTTCCCCTAGTAACAAAAGCTTGTTTGACACCTTCACATAACGTTGACAGTTCAGTTTTTAAATTGATTAAGCCAATATGGCTTACAAATTCGAAATTCGGAAAAGTAATTATAATTTAGTTGGACGGGTCCCTAAATCTGAAATAATACGCATTTTTGAAAATCAAAATATATCGCGTAGAATTGCTGGATGTGAGCAAAGTATTCCTTGTATGAACCATCCAAAAAGTGGAAGGCCTAGAATGTTTACCAGAGTAAGATCAGAAAGACTGGTAAGAACAAACCCGAACAAACCCGAAAAACACACTTGGTACAGCAACAAGAAAACTAGGACGACAATATCGAACATCTAAGAACACCATAGCGCGGGAACTATCGCGGAATGGCCAGAAATACCGAAAAAGAAGAAAGGCTCCGAAATATACAGCCAACCAACTAGCCAAAATCCCGAGATGCTGCCGTGCATTAAGAAGAGTATATTTTGCTAACTACCGGGTGATAATTATGGACGACGAAAAGTATTTCACACTAAGCAACTTCGAAATGAACGAAAATGATGATTTTTATACTGACAATATTGCAGAGGTCCCTGCTAATGTCAAATTTAAACAAAAGGCAAAATTCGCTGATGTTAGGAGGTGTTAGTATGGGCCGCTATTTCCACCAGGGGTGTATCCAGGCCTTATGTGAGTCGAGTAAGAGGTTAAGCCCTGGATAGATAAAGGTATATCGATAATTGTCTTACGAAACTGGTTAATTTCATTGAAGAAGTACACGCTGGAGACGATATTATGTTCTGGTCAGACCTTGCGTCCTGTGACTATGCAAGACAAACCCAAAATTGGTTAGCAGACCAAAACGTACCATTTGTTCAGCGAAACGACAACTCTCCTAACCTTCCCCAGGCTCGGCCCATAGAATATTGTTCGGCTCTTTTATCTCGAAAAGTTTACGATGGAGGATGGGAAGCACAAAATGAGGAGTTCGACGCATGATATATAGAAAAATCCGAGAAATCGATATAAATGCCGTCGAAAACCTAATGGTAGGTGTCCGCAGAAAGTTGCGTCTAGTGGAAGACCATGGTCCTCTATATTTAATTTAAGTTCATAATTTTGTAAAAAAATACTTCCTTGTTGCACTAAAAGAAAATTGAATTTTAAAATAGTAGTTGATGCATTTTATGCTACTTTTGGGTCACGATAACTTCTGCTTTTACTTGCTTTTTTGCCGAAACATTAAGAATTTAATTCGCTATTATATCTTGTTGAAACAAACATGTTACATTTACATTTTTTAGAAAAAAACTAATTTTTGCTACTATTACATTTAACGCCATCTAGCAGCGACGGCAAAACTGAAGAAGACAAAAACAAAAAACCGCAGTTTGTAGGGAAACTAAAGCTCTCTTAAACGAGACCAAGTGTGTTAAAATCGGTTAACCCAAACCGAAGTATCGGTAGGTTATTTAAAGAAACAATTGAATTCCCCCCAGAACTTTATGTTAAAATCGGTTAACCCAAACCATAGTATCCGTAGCTTATTTAAAGAAACAACTGAATTCCCCCCCACCACTTTATTTTACTAGATTGGAAAATTTTTATTAGACTAAAAGAATTAGTATTTTCAATATCGCTCAATTAGTCAAAACACAATGACTGTTACGCCCCCCCGGAAATTTTACAAACTCGAAAATAATTTCGGGCATTTTATCTTCGGCACTTTTAATTCAAATAAAATTACCCGGATTCTCTATGATTACTAGTTTTTGGGAAATGGCCGGCAGTAATTCTTAGTTAACCACCTGGTACATTTGTACCTCACCCTTTAGATTCTCTACAATCCTGCTATATCACAATTAAAATACTAAAATAAAGGATGTATGTCTTACCTATGATATCCTAAAATATTCTTAAGTGTACTGGCATTGAGGAAGGGATCGAAATACTCGTTGGCGTGAGCCGCTTCCAAACCAGAAACGGGTCGCCCCCTCAAATGAGGAGGCGGCCCCGCGCCGCTGTGGCGGTCCATTTCTAAGTGCTACGTGAAGAGCATTTGTTGAGGGGAATCGATTGGAGCTCTGTAACAAAAAAATATGAAACATTAATAATGCAGTTAAAAGATAAAGTCTGTACGTTATATCTCTACACATACGTAATAGATGTAGGGATCAAGGGTCATCGTGACTTAAAACTCCCCATCTTTATTTATTACAGACTTAAAAGTGAATAAAAACACAATAGTGTGTTGGCGGAGTTCCGCATTACGTTTTGAATTCAAAAACCTGTTAGACAAAGACAAAAGTTACAATCGTAGTTGAATATTGAATTGTAACCATTAAATATTTGCCAGCTGCTAATTCACAGTTGCTATTTTGATCATTTTCATTGACACATCAAGTGTCAATGTTAATGGGGGTTTCTAAGTTTTTGTGCCTTCTAGTTGAATTTAATTCTAAAAACAGTTCTTGTCAGAGCTATTTCATTGTATTTTGTGTTTCAGTAAGTATTTATGGACATTTATTACTAATATAACTTTGTTTTGTAAAGTCATGTTATAACTGTCGAAATTTATGGGGTGGCTAAACAGTGGATTATGAAAACATCGAATTTTTCGATATTTTGAGATAAACACAATTCTAGAGCGCCAGCTTTCGCCGCCGATGACATTTCAATTTTTTTTTTTGAAATTATAAATTATTTTTCGGAATACGTATAGCCGAACGCTAGGCACGTGTATTATATGAAAGCAGACTTTGTCTTGATATTTTGCTTGCACCAAATGTTGATTGATTCGGAGAGTTTTAATGACGTGCACGGGAAAAGATATAACCTAGACTTTATTTTAGTCGGTAAAGGATGGAATGAGCATCTGCCCTCTTTTTTCATACTTGTCATGTATCTAGTACCTACCTATCTAACTTTAAATCGAAGAGAATATTTTAATTTAAAATTTACTATTGTATATCAAAGAAATCTGCCTCGGAATCTGCTTTCTAGTATCATTTCAATTAATAATGTGCATAATTTAGAAACTTAGTCATAAAACTGATCAAATCAATTTATTGCAGAATTTGTAGAATTCTTTGCAAAATTAATCAAATAAACATTTTAAGCATTAACCTAGTTAATTAATAGTCTAAAAAAGAATGATAAATTTGGCGGTTGTACATCTATAGCATATACAAGCAATAAATTAGACGTGGTCTTTAATTTCTGAAAGGTGCATACATATTCTGCATAATTTAACATTATTTTTTTTTGGAACTATAAATGGGTACGATTCAAGTAAAGTAGACTATTCCTACGTAGGTATAGAATAATTCAGAGATATACATATCATAGGCATAACTGTAGATACCGGGGTTACACAGAATCCAGCCGCTGACATAAAAGGGCACCAAGGGGGCCGTCCGGATAGACCGGGCTTAAATAGTCTGCAAATATTCTGTAAAAAATTTCCCCTTTACAATATAATTGAGGTGTCTTTCCGATTTTAAATATTATTTACTGGAAACGAGATATTAAGGGTGGGAAGTTTTCAAATTGACATCCTGCATACAGGGTGTTAATTAAGTATGTGCAGTAATTTTAAGAGACTATTCTTTGGGTGATTCTAAGACGAAAAGTTCAAATAAACATGGGTCCGCAAATGCTTCGTTTTCAAGATACATGGTGTTAAAAAAATAATAAAAAAAATAATCATGATCATAATCACCAAAAATACTTTCTAAACACAACAAATCAATACCTTATAAATAAGCTGACAACAGTAAAGTTAAATACTGTAATTATTTTCCAAAGCAAACCTTGATTAAAAGAAAATGTCCATGCATCTCCGGGGAAGTGGTTTTTATTCTTTTTCTCGAAATCAAAGTAAGATACGAAAAAAATTCAAGAGACAAAAGTGTTGTATTTTTAGTTGCTTAATCCGAAAAAAATATAAAAATTTAAAAAAAGCCAGTGGCTTACTTTTTTATTCCAATAATATTCGTTAAGGTGCTGCTCTGGACGCCACTGGACTCAATAAATTTAATCAACTAAGGGCTAAATTAGCCCCTTAACACTACAAATAAAGCTTCCATATTTCAACAATATCGACAAAAGGATATTTAAGATATTTACGAAAACCCGATAAAAACATTTTTTAAGACCCTGTATCTTGAAAACCAAGCATTTGCGAACCCATGTTTATATGAACTTTTCGTCTTAGAATTACCCAAAGATTCGTCTCTTAAATTACTGCACATATTTAATTAATGTGTATGTATGTGAATTTAATGAACATTAACAAAAAATTTGAACATTTGATTATCTGAATTTTAGAATTATCTTTGTATACCAAATAAATTTTTGTTTCTTGGAAATTCAAAGAATTTTTTTAGGAAAGAGAACTTGTTAAAGCTGTACAAACTTTCCATAAGAATTAATTTTGCTTGTTGCCTAGCCTAAACGGTCTTTAAGGGTATAAAAAATGCAGTAAAAAAGATAAATTCTCGAGTATTCCAAAAATTCGGGAATATTCACCCCGTTCGTTAATTTTGAAGAATTTTTCATCTCACTTAGGGACACGGTCATGTGAATAAATTTAAGACTAGGTACAGTCTAAATTTGAGATATCATGTAATGTTGGGAAAAACCGATGATTTTAATAATCGAGTACTTGATACTCGCGCGAAATTTTATAGTCGAGTGTATCGCTCGAGCAATTAATCACTTAAAATTTTTATGACTAAGAAGAAGGTGTTGATAAAACACCAGGGGTTGTTTTTGTAAGTTTTAGAAATTTAGTCTAGAGTTTTTAGGAAGAACACTTGATTCTGATTTTTAAAAAAATTATATCCGATAATTTTTTAAAAATTTACCATCGCCGCTGGTTAGACAGTCAAAACAAAACCCATGTCGCCATGAATCCACTACTGGCGTACTGGCATACTTTTTTGTATGCAACTTCTCGTTTAAGTGGCCTTTAAAGCCGTATTACAGTCGGGAATTTTTGTGGCGCCTCCAATGGCAATTATAATACAAGGATTCATGCGCAGTACACCGTTCTCCGTACTACGTCTACTCTTCTGACAATTAAAATGACACGGATTCATGCGCAGTACACCGTTCCCGATCAGCTGTCTCTCATTACCAGAAATGGGACACGCGCCATTTTAATTGCCACTGCCGGCGCAATTGGGTAGACATGGATTATTCTGTTATTTTTAACTGTTTATTATTTGGTCGAAGCAGGTATGAACAGCTAATGGCCATTTAAACCTGGCACTTAAATTAGCAGTTTACATTCTTTATTAAACTTATGGACTGCTAATTCAGCAACTTTTTGCACCTCCTATTTGTAAATAGCAGTAGCTGCTTTAACTGGTAATCAAAACGAACAGGTTTGCCCATCTCTAATTCTGGGAGTATTTTAGGGATTTCGACAGTACCAACTGCTGTTCTGGCCGTTGACAATGCTCCAGCTGATCGAGAACGGTTTACTGCGCATGAATACGTGCCATTATAATTGCCGGCGCAAGAGACAAAATTTCCGACTCTAATACGGCCTTTACCAAAGACGTATGTCGTGTCAGCTTTCTGAGCGTCAAACTCGAACGTCGCCAATCGGCACATTTCGGGTGGCGCGCGACGTCGAGCGAAGACCGGGTATCAAATGAAAGGCAACGATTCGAGTTCTCGCTTGAATTTATAACTAGAGTAACATTTCCTATCGAGCTCGTAGCAGCTTTTTACCTCGAGCGATCACACTCACTACCAAGCAGCACATTTCGGTCGGCGTCAAACGAAGCTCGGGTATCGAACGAAAGGTAATAAGTAACAAGCGACGATTTTCGCTTGAATTTATAACTCGAGCAGTTTTTTAATAATCGAGCTATGTCGGTTATTTGAATAATCGAGTACTCAAGCGGTTTTTCGCTCGAGCGATCACAACACTAATATCATGTATGTAAAATACGATCCTACTTCAAAAGTACGCCAAGTACATACTGGAAATTACTGTCGATGAATGGACTGTTGTAATTGGCAGTCGCTATGTTTTTCGTATGTTATTTTTGTAGATGTTAAAAATAAGTCTAACTAAGATTTGTGAAACAAAGTCCAGCTGGTATTCTTTATATTTAATGACATTTATTTTACTGATTTCAATTAAGCAAAATAAGTCGTGTCCGTCACATGTCATCAATATATATATACAAATATAATTTGTTATAGTCGATACACTCATCGACAATAAATTCCGGACAAAGAAAATGTTACTTAGGTTTATTGTCCTGTAGCTATTTAAATTGTTGTTCGATCTTGGTGCAATTTTTAAGTGTAGCCTTGTGTCTCGGACTGTTCGCCTGAATTTTAGTTTTCAGAAGATGCCGATATCTTGATCATTATACACGCAGAAACCAAAGTTATTTTTTATCCTTAATTTCTTGACGCCCTGTGGAAAATTTGAGCGGTAGAATTTAGCTTCATCACGTTTTGTTTTGAAGTGTGACCTATTCTTAATGCAATGTTTTTTGGTTCACGTCATTGCCCGCTTTTTAAAAGAAAATATAAATTTTTAAAGAAAGTTCTTATTGATGTTTTTCAATTTCATTCACAATTCAGAACATTACATTATTTTATCGAGTAGCATAAACAAATATCCAAAAATTAATAACGTGGAAAATACATTGTAAAATTAACTTTAAATAAATACACATATAGTCTCCCAATAGCAAACACATATTTACTTGACGGAACCAAATAATTATTTAACTTAATAGATTTTTTTTCTCTGTGCTTTGTCTAGAGTTTAAAGCTAGTTTCTCGTTTTGGAATTTATTTTTCAAGAATAATGGAAAGTAATACACAATTTCTTACCAGTACAGGGTGTCAGATTTTCGACACTTTTATAGGGGTATCTCCGTAATTGTTAGTGATATCAAAAAAGTAATGTAGGTGTGATGTTCTCTTTTTGGGTCAAACTTAAAATGGTAAAATCAAAATTTGAAATATTTCGCTCGCTTAAGAGATACGGGAGAAAATCAAAAAATTGACAATTTTCATATATTTTCTTAGTTTAGAAAGATACAGAAAAATGTTTTATACAGAAGTTTATTTATATTGATTGTTGAATAATCTGCCGTTTTCAGAATAAGTATACGGGGTCAGGCAAACAAGTTATCGGGCCTACCCTCATTTTTTAAAATGGAACACCCTGTATATTTTAATCTAAAAATATACTATTTTAAATTCTCCTTTCAAATATATAACACACCATGGATGATATTGGTTTCCTAGGCGATTTATTTAAACTTTATGGCTTTAAACCACAGTAGACCATGAAACAAAAGCTGTCCTAGAAACAACTATATTAACTATTAACATTTAACGTCAATTTCATTTTTACATATTCATTTGCGAAAATGACCTATCAACATTTTGAAAAATTTGATATGATATCAGTTTATATTCAAAGTGGAAGAAACGAAGAAATGGCGCAAAATATATATTTTGTTCGCTATCCGGAAAGACGGTAACCATTTAAGAACATATTTCGAACATTTGTGATGATTTCTGATATTTTTTACCTTAATCTTTTATTTCGTTTCAAAGTAATAAAGTTTAAATAAATCGCCTAGGAAACCAATATCATCCATGGTGTGTTATATATTTAAAAGAAGAATTTAAAATGCTATCTTTTTAGATTAAAAATACAGGGTGTTCCATTTAAAAAAATGAGGTTAGGTCCGATAACTTTTTTACCTGACCCCGTATACTTATTCTGAAAACGACAGATTATTCAACAATCAATATAAAGAAACTTGTATAAAACATTTTTCTATATCTCTTTTAACTAAGAAAATATAGGGTAATTTTGAAATTGTCAATTTTTTGATTTTCCCCCGTATCTCTTAAGCGAGCCAAAATTTTTAAATTTTAATTTTACCATTTTAAACTTGACCCAAAAAGAGCACATGATACCTACATTACTTATTTGATAGCACTAACAATTACGGATATACCCTATAAAAGTGTCGAAAATGGGACAGTTTGTATCCGGATTATTCTGACGGTTGCAAATCAGTTGGCAATCGATACATTTTGCTCTACGAACACAGACTTTTTGGTAAGCGGTCACAGTTTTTGCACCTGTGAATACATTAAACCAACAGCGCATGCATGTCTCGGGCAGTTTATGACAGCTCTGCGAACGAACCTATTTTGTCATTAGTGTTTTGAGTTGGTAGACGCTACAACTTTCTATAGAAAACCCGTTAATTAAGGGTTAAGTCACGGTATAGTATTTGCAGCGAATCCTCAAGCTTTTTCGACAGTTGACATCATTAATATGTCATCGATCAGCTGTTTGGGGACTTAACCAAATACCCCAGTTTTATAGGAACCGTATTGAGCGTATTTTGCTTTTATATTTTTCGAGTTTGATTAGTGCTAATACGTTTAGAAGTGTATTTCCGTCGTTTTAGAAGTGTTTATTTTGTGTTGAAAACTTTGATTAATTACATATTGAGTTGTTTGTGTATCTGGTAAACCACAGTAAGTACTTGTCACGTTATGAAAAATTTATCGGTTAATATTTTCATTTATCTGTTTTTAGGCGAAAATAATAATTATGGAGCATAATTATTGTCTGCCTTCTACCTCAGCTGATGCCACCGTTAGAGAAACTAAGGTGAATTTTAATATTAATAAAAAAATTTCTAGATGTTTCATTTCTTTCTGATCGAGTTGAGATTTGTTTCAGTTAAATATCAGGTAATACTTTTGTATGGCGACTTGAATGTAGACAGTTTGGTTAGCTGGGAAAGTAGAAAATATCTGCACATTTTTTTGCAGAGAATACTAAATATATTGTTTATTAAAGTGGATGTTGAAATTTCAGTTCTTGGCACGAGTGGTTGCACAATAAGATTATTTCCTATAATAAATAATAAAAGATGTATTTAAAAATATAAATAGACTCGTTTTATTTTAAAAATAAACGTACGTACTATTGTAGTACGGTCCTGGAATGTCGTACAAACCTAGGCAAAATAAATAACCACAAATAAGCAGGCAAGTCATTAATGTCACGTGACACTTGACATATCTGGCGCGAGGATTCGCTGCAACTATATCCGTGGTTACGTGTATTATACTATAGAGAAAATTATTCTTAAACATTAATAATATCTACACTTATCAGCAAAAATAACGCACAACCAAAAATTATGCTCAATTTCAAACTTGATTTTCTCGCGAACCAATGAATCCATTTCGCTAATTTTTCTTTTGAATTGTAGCTTTTTTCTTTGGTAATTGCACTGTGATAGCATTTTTCATTCAGATTTCAGTTTTAGGCTTATACAGGGTGCAAAAATGAGAATAGTTTTTTTACGTTAAATTGGAGACACCCTGTAGGGAGCATTAGCAGTAACAACGAGTGTATGATGAAATCATACTGTAGCCTCATGTTTTCTAAACATTTTGTCTCTTTAATTTCTCTGATATCTGTAATATCAAAGAAAATACACAGTTTTATACCAGAAGACGTTTTTTTTAATTAAAATAGAATAACACTAATTAAAAATAAATAGCAAAAAAGTACATTAGTAGCGCGTGTTCCCACCTCTACTTCTAATGACAGCTTCACATCGCCTCGGCATATTCGATATTAAATTGGATATTTTATTTTGGTCAAGTCCATTCCAAATATAGGTAACCATTATTTGGACATCTTGCAGGTTGGCAGGAGGGGGTTGAAGCTGTCTCAGTGCCTTACCAATAATATCCCATAAGTGCTCTATAGGATTCAAATCGGGACTGCGCGGTGGCCAATTGAGAGTTAGAATATTTACTTCATGTAAATATTCATTGACGATGCGCGCAACATGAGGTCTTGAGTTATCGTGTATTAGTAAAGAATTATTCCCAATGTACGGAGCGAAAGGAATAACGTGCTCAGACAAATTGTCACTGATATACCTCTCGCTATTTAAAGAACCCCCATGTGAAAGTACGATATACGTCCGTGCTGTTAAGGAAATTCCAGCTCAAAACATCACAGAGTCTCCATTAAATAAAGTTGCTTCACGTATGTTACACTGTGCATAACATATTCTGGTATAAAACTGTGTATTTTCTTTGATATTACAGATATCAGAGAAATTAAAGAAACAAAATGTTTAGAAAACATGAGGCTACAGTATGATCTCATCATACACCCGTTGTTGTTGCTAATGCTCCCTACAGGGTTTCTCAAATTTAACGTAAAAAAACTATTCACATTTTGGCACCCTGTATAAGACTAAAACTGAAATCTGAATAAAAAAATTCTATGCAGTGCAAATACCAAAGAAAAAGGCTACAGTTCAAAAGAAAATCAAGTTTGAAATTGAGCATAATTTTTGGTTGTGCGTGATTTTTGCTACTAAGTGTATATTTTGCTAAAAGTTTGCTGTTGCCGTACCATTATTGAACGTTCTGTAAATATTACTTTACGATTATTACTTCTGGGGACCAGTTAGATTACCGTTTGCCCGTAGTAAGTACCTTCACAATATACATAGGTATGTAAGTATTTAAACAGATTAAATTTTATACATTCATTTAGAACATAATACCCACACGAACACGCGTTTTGTGTTCAGCATTATTTGTATATGTAAATAGAAATTTAAGTTGCATTTTAATTACCTTTAATATCTTTATAACACGAGAGTAGTACTAAGCAATGAAACTTGCTTGACAACACCATAGATTAGATTACAAGTCATTAGAATATGACAAGCGCCAAATTTCATCTAACTATAGTAAATAAAACATTGATATTCAACATCAGCTGCCGACGCACATCTTCGCAGACAGCATGAAGTATCACGCCTCAACAAAGACCTGGAAGAAATTTTGGCTTAGGGTGACAATAACCAAGTCGAATTTAACGCTAAAAAAAGCCAGGCAGCCTAGTTTTCTCTAAAAAGGTTAACATTACAGAACTGGATATAGTCATGGACGGACACGCAATCCCACTGGCTTCATCTATTAATTTGCTGGGCGTCAATCTGGGAGGAAATATGTCTTGGCATAATCACGTTGTGGCAATCGCCAAGAGAGCTTCTCAGAAACTTGGTGTACTCTTTCGAGCCAGAAAGTTGTACATACTTCAACAACTTTTGACACTATACAAAGCCCAGATTCGACCATCACTAGAGTACTGCTCTCATGTCTGGAGCTCCGCACCCGAACATACTCTTCGGCTACTGGATTCCATCGAAAGCAGGGCCATTCGTCTGATTGGAGACCACGAGCTGACGAAGAACCCCGACAGCCTAGAACATCGAAGACAGGTTCGGGATTTGACTCTCTTTTATAGATATTTTCATGGAAAGTGCTCGGCTGACCTTGCCCTCTTAATTCCGCTTAGAGCGGCGAATAGCAGAAATACACGACGAACCACTGCCGCCCATCCATATGTGGTTAAGCTTAGTACTCCTCGAACTTGATTATTTAAGAATTCATTCATCTGGAGGACTTCATCCTTATGGAATGACCTTCCCGAGGTCGTTTTTCCCAATGAATATAACCTCCAAAGATTCAAAACCAACGTGAATCGCTTTTTGCGCACATGCACCACTCCCAAAGTGCCCTAAAGGAGTTTTCCTATAGTGCTTGTGTTTGATCATAAAAAAAAGAATGTTTCCTGTATGCATTCAAAATGGACATCAATATCCTCTGGATATACGGGGTTTAATCAGAAGATGACTTTTTAGGTAGAAAAAAATGTAGATCGAAACACGACATTTTTATACGTTTTTTCCCAGAGAGATTGAAAAAGTGCAAAAATTTTTATTTTTTAAATGCCTATACCTCAAAACCTATATACAGGGACCGTCAAAATGAATTATTAGATCATAAATAAGACTTTTAAATCAAGGAGGATACGGCTTTGATTCACAGTATTTGAAGAATAAACAATTCATATGTTTAGGTAAGTTGGAAACAACTTTCCAGAAAAACAATCGGGGAGCTCTGAAAATTAATGTAATTTTTCTTTGTCGTTTTCCGTAAATTAGACAAAGACATTAAGTCGCCTTCGAGCATTCGGAACGTACTTTTTATAAAGCCCTTATTGGAACGGCCGTCTTTCATACCTGCTTTCACGTTTGACACTATCGGATTAACAACAGCAATATTTGTCGTTATTGTCAAATAAAATTCTTTGTTGTTTTTCAGTGTTTGTGTGCTAAATTGAAGTATTATTTGTGGAAAAAATAGTAATTCTTAACTCAATATGGTAAGACAGTGCCAAGCCTGCCTTAAACTGGATAAAAATATAGACTTTTGAGCCACGTCCGTCGATTGTTTGTTCGGTACTACTAACCAATACATATCAAACAGATCAGCAGAATGAAAACAGAAACATATAGAAGATAAAGACAGATGGGGATGACACATATAGAATCCTCATCTCTGTTAGGTTGTGTTTATTTTCATAATAACAGGCACATTGACGTGCATGCAAAGCAGATAGAAATATCGGGTCCAAGTCGATGATCATAAATATCAAATACATTGAAAGCTCTCATAACGGACACCTCTGATGAGCTGACATCTCTATTAAGCGGACATTTTTTCATAATCCGGAACTAGGTATATGAAATTCCATTAAAATCAACCTCTCTTGGGCGGACTCTCCTTTGAGCGGACGCGGACAGGCTATTTTCATACAAAGAGTGCGAAAATCCTCCTTTAAACGAACAAAAATTTTTTAAAAGTATTTAGGAGACGAATAAGTACGGTGCAAAAACTCTCTGAAGACACACCGGCAACCAATCGCGTATGCGTGGCAGAGCGAAAGGACTTCGCCGAATTAACGTATGAGTGATTCCCCGACAGCAGTCCGCCGTTTATTTGTGAGTTGTAAGGTTAAAATCGTAAACAATGGCAGAAAAATGTCGCGTTTTGAGACTGAAAGAGAATACTGATGTTGTGGAAATTTGTAATTTGATAAGAATGATTTGGGCGAGTTCATTAACATTGATAGCAATGTGCTATTAGAAGATGATAGTGACACCATTCCTACCGATTATGTAGTCCAAACTGAAACCACATCACTATCTGACGACTCTGATGAAGAAGTTAAATGCAGTAATCAAACAAATGTCACCAATTATGAACAAGACATTAGTATGGTAAAGGAATTACAAGAGCATGCAAAGAATAGAAGTGACTCTACAGCAATGGAATTGTTATCAGACTTGGAATTACATTTTCTAGATTGCAAGTTTAAAACGCAAACACGTCAAACTATGTTATTAGATTTATTTTAGTACTGCATCCTAACTAAAACTAGTGTATTTTTGTTATGTTATGTTTAAGTCAGGTTTAGGTCTAAAAATGAACTTGAACAAAACAAAAATTATGACCCAAGCTAACATACAAATAATAATTGACAATCAGATAATTGAAAATGTTGACCAATATGTTTACCTTGGACACTCACTAAAACTTGGAAGAGAAAACCAGACCGCAGAAATTACAAGAAGAATCGGACTATCCTGGTGCGCTTTCGGTCGCCTAAGTTACATCTTCAAGAACCAAACCATCCCTATGTGTCTAAAAAGAAAAGTGTACGATGCCTGTGTCTTGCCATTGGCTACTTATGGACTGGAGACTGCGACTATGACAGAGAAAAGCGCCGACAGATTAAGAAAATCGCAAAGAGCTATGGAGAGAAGAATGATGGGAGTAACTCTCAGACAAAGAATAAGAAACGAAGACATTCGAGACAGCACCAGGATAACAGATATTATCGAGCGCATCGCACACATGAAATGGCAGTGGGATGGCCATGTGGCTAGACAGGACTGTGATCGATAGACTACGAGACTCGTACATTGGAGACCCAGAGAAAATATCCGAAGTAGGGGAAGACCCCAAAAACGATGGCTTGACCACATTAGACAACACGTGGGACGACATTGGTTTCAGCTAGCGAGGGACAGGGGTGCATGGAAGACGGAAGGAGAGGCCTTTATCCAGCAGTGGACAGTTACAGGCCGGTGATGATGATGATGATGTTTATTTGTACATACATATACATAGTAATAATTTTGCATTTACATATTACCTAATAACAAATTTCCCATTGGCGAAGACCTCTATTAGGCGGCCACATTTAGACAGTCCCGTAGGTGTCCGCCTAAGAGAGGTTTCACTGTAGACGAGAAATTTAAATTAATCTAGTAATGGCTTGGTATAGTAGGTCTTGGAGAAAATTGTTGACAGTAAACAAAATGAACTGTATTACAAAACATATTTTGTAATTTTAATTAAAATCATAAAATTAGACCCATTTCATTATTTAAAACAACAATGTTGAGGACTACTTCCGGTATAACCCGAAGCGATAGAACAGCATTTGCCAATTTGCGACTGGCTTCTTTACAGTTCGAGCAAGTCCGACACCGCCAGGGCGGCATAGGTCTAATTATTTTACGAGCCAATATCGGCTTGTCTATATCTGCTCGCAAAATATAATCTATAATATTTAAGAGAGGATTTTTATTTGTATCGGGAATTCGATAGGAGAATAAAATATCAACTATACATAGGTTTATAAAAGTTCGAACAGTAAAACCAGCCAGAAAACCCCATATGGAATGAGCCACATTTAAAAAAAATGCAGTGAAACCGTTTAAAGTACACATAAATAAATTTCCTTTAAAAGGTATTGCCCACAAGCTGAACCAAATCGAATTCATTCACGTAACACGCCCTATCGCATAGCGGTACTGCAAAACAATTTTAATTCTACTCGTCTATGAAAAGGAAACATTTGACATAATTATTCAGAACTGATAGTCATTCAAAAAACAAACCCACGATTCCAGGTCACAAATACACACCTAGAATTAATTCTGATCAAGTAATGAGTTTAAATAGTATTTAGTACATTTAAATCGCTTTGAGCAAAATTTCAAAAAATTAGTAAATTCTATTGATTTCTCAAATACTGCTTAACACAACCTCCTCAAATTTTAAGGCTATACTGAGCCCGTCTTCTCTACTGATAAAGTTGCCGAGCCATCTGTTGCAATCCCCGTGGAGTGTACAGGGTCATCCAACCATGGCTGCACATGGGTATATTTTTCAGTCTCCCTGTATTTTTATTAAAAATCAATACGCGTGTTATGGATATGACGTATTATATTTAAAGCGGCAATTCCTGAGATGAAAACAAATTGAAGAAAAATATCCAAAAATGGCGCTTTAATTTAATATGCCCTGTACATGACCTGATGTCAAACCAAAATTAAGCACGTGGTGACACTGGGAGAAAGGTATGACCATGTGATGCCCCTGTCAGGAAGGTAAACAAAGCAACATATGGCGAAAAACATCAGTGAATTTTGAGCAGTGTTGTCACATTTTCAGGCTAAACTCTTTAGAAAGTCGAGAATCGTTTGACAGATTCGAAGTTGTTTATTTTTCAGGGTAAATTATTATAAACTTTTAAGTTCAGGTCAGTTCGCTGGGAAACAATCTCTGATTTATAAACTTGAACTGACTCGAACGAACCGCCGCGGAGTTTATAAATGGTCAGGTATGTTCTTATTTGTTTAATTCGAACGACACCCATCGGATCTGAACAACTTAAATGCCACTTTATCCTTTAGAAACAAAAATGCAATTTTATTTACCATTTCGGCCTTATTCAAAACCAACTTAATTTATAAAAAAACACCAAGTAGGTAACCCAAACAAAAACCGGCACAATAACCTCGCAAAACACAAAAACAAAACCATATTAGTTTTCGCGTAGATTTGTATGCGTCTCATGAACACATCTAAGTACCATTCAATCTGAATTAGTATTTTGAAGTGCTACTGTAAAGACAAAAATACGCCCTTATTAAGGTTTCATCGGGTAGTCTGGGAAATAATGTAATTTTTCCATACATTGGTATTTGACATCTAAAAATTTTGAAAGTAACTAAATAACACCTGAGTCTGTTCGAGATGTTCGGGTTTACTCGGTCGATCGATATTGGGCTATTTGGGTAATATCTAAAAATACAGCGTTGCCACTTTCTATATTATTATATTATCTCTTTATAAGATTATATTCATAAATTGTGTACAGTCTCGGAAATTGGAAACGCGCTAGCTCCAGCTATCTTTCCGAATGGGTACGAAGCATCGAGCCTTGGACGCCACCATGTGAAAGATGTGAAGGGGAGGTCCTGTCAACATAATTATTTCATTTTTGAATAAACAATTAATAAATCTGATGTTTTAGGCCTATTAGCAATTAGTGTTTTTATTATTTCTGAATTTCTATTGCGAAATAATTTGTATCCTATCTTCTAAGTGCTGTTCTATGTGTACGATAGTGTTATTGTAAAGTGTAATTATGCGTTAGTGTTTAGTGCTTGGGTGTAATCTGATAATAGGTGCATATCTTCATGATTTAGTGTAAATTGTTCTGTTTCACTATGTGTTTTTTTCTCTCGACGATATGCCGGTTATGTTCCGAGATTGGAAAAACGAGGCCGAATGGGGTTTAGTGGGTATAAGCTTATTATGCAGTTCCACACTATCATCAGGGCACGTGATGAGCATAAAGCTTTTCCTAAAGAAAAAAGAACTGAAGGTGCCCTGGATTCCTTACAGCGTCCTGGATTTATATTCTAAGTAAGCTAAATATTTTTTTTTATAAGAAACTCAAGTTTTACATTTTTACACAGTTTGGCAACATTGCGCGTAACAGATGCTTGTGATACACTGCCACAGGGTGCTGTAATTCATTACCACGGAGTCACCTGTGAGTAAGAGGGTTTGTTACCCCACTTTTAAAACGGTCGATTTGAAAAAAAAATATGTTGCGCTTCTGTAGAACACCCAAGGAGTCACCCATTTAAATATAATACGTCGTTTCCATAACACCCTGTATAACTATCGTGTTTATTTTTTCCTATAGAGTAAAACTACCGACAAAGAAAGCTTAGTTTCAAAAAAGGAACTGTGGTGTAATGTTGTTTTTTGAATGTAACACTATGTATAATTTTATTTTTTACGTTTATCAGAGATGTTTCATTCCTGATTCCAAAAATATATAGTTGGTCTATATTAGCTCAAACCGTTTTTAAAATATGAGCGATCATGTTTATCAAAGCTATATTGGTTGGCCTCGAATGCCTTGGTTTGAGCTAATATAGACAAACTATACATTTTTGGAAATAAGAAAGAAATACCTCTCATAAAAATTAAAAATATACAGGGTGTTCCGTTGAAAAAAAAACTTTATGCCACAGTTCGTTTGTTCGTCGCGACCTTTAAATGGAAATTTTAGGGCCGTTATTTGAATGCTACCTTCAGTTAGATCTTAGCTAAGGCAGCCTTAACGTTAAGTTAAACCTTAAAAAAACTATGTTTTAAATTAATTTAAGGGTCAATTGACGCGTTAAGTCTAAGATTACCAGGTTCCTAAAGGTCTATTTCATTTAGATAAGAGTTAAAGAACTTCAATATACTGTCAAATTTGTGTTAAAGATGACTTATGTCATTCTGTACCTTAAGGTGACTTTACAGTATCGGCCCTTGGACTCTAGGGGAAAACTTAAACGATACGGCTATATTGGTTTTAAAAATACACGGAAATTCAAAAATAGAGTGTGTTTAGTTCTGGTTGGATGACTCTGGTGTACACGTTTGATTTGCTAAAAAGTTTGATTCCTTTTTCTGACTTTAAAAAGCGGTCCAAAGTGGTACAACAGTGGTAAAAATTAAAGCAAAATGAGGCGTAAAGACTTTAAAATTTGAAGTCCGGAAAGTCCAAAAGTTCTAAACCAGTACTGTAATATTATTATTTTGAAACGAAGCAAAGAAAATTGCTTCTCATGGTCGGCTATTGTCTCTGTGAACGGGTGCAAATGCTAAAGCCTTCTACTGTCAAATCTAAGAACTTAACCTACAAGTATTCTTATTCTGGCTCATTTCTGCTTTGATTAGAGTCTGATCCATCACGTAATTTATAGAAACAAATTATCAGTAAAATGGCAACACCGGTATATTAAACAAACACAAAACTTTGTCTCCGCGTTTCACGCAACTGTGGTGGCAAATTTCTGCGTGTGTTAACGGCGCTACGAAGAGCGGGACTACATAAGAA
Organism: Barypeithes pellucidus; assembly: GCA_963991005.1. Classification (NCBI taxonomy): domain Eukaryota; kingdom Metazoa; phylum Arthropoda; class Insecta; order Coleoptera; family Curculionidae; genus Barypeithes; species Barypeithes pellucidus. Next base: position 29,272,395 of record OZ022562.1, read on the forward strand.
ATAAAATTAAACTAATGAAGTATTTGTTTTAGGGTAGGATGTCAAATTCAATAGCATACATTTAACGATATATTTTATTTCTTGTTAGCGCAATGAAAGGCTATGGAAAAATCTTGTATGGTTTCGCCCCTTAGCAAAAAACAGATGCATAACATTGTATTAAAATTTATTATATTACTGGTAAGTTTAGTTGTTTTAATTCGAAATTGCATGATTCTTCTATGTTAACGCTTTTTACAGCACAACTAACGGCATCATAGCCTAATTTTTTGCTCGCATTCCTTCCGACGTTTAGAAATGGCTGGGCATACAATACTAACCTTTTACCGATCCTTATACTATCATAACTTACCGGACTAAAAATATGTAATGGAAAACTATCGATAGTGCCCAAGGTCGATAGTAAAATTGTTGAATTATCGATACAAACATCTAACAGTCGTATTAGAGCCGGCAATTTTTTCTCTTGCGGCAATACAAATTGCACGAAAGCATGCGCAGTACACCGTTCTGGATCAGCTGGCGCAATACATCTTGCATTGCGAGAAATGGGTCTTGCGCCATTTTAATTAACGCCGTATTAGAGTAGGCAATTCTTCACATGCGCGTGCAATGGCAATTATAATTGCACGTATTCATGCGCACTAACCCGTTCTCGATCAGCTGGCGCATTACCAACAGTCAGAACAACAGTTGGTACTGTCGAAATCCCTAAAATCCCCCAGAATTAGAGATGGGCAAGCGTGTTCGTTTTGATTACCCGTTAAAGCAGCTACTGCTACTTACAAATGGCAAAAAAGTTGCTACGAATGCTTAATAAAGAATGTTAATTTAAGTACCAGTTGGTTTAGATAGCCATTAGCTGTTCATAACTAACTAACATCAACTAATAAACGGTTAAAAATAACAGAATAATCCATCTCTACCCAGACTTGGAACGGCAATCCCAATTAAAATGGCGCTTACCCCATTTCTGGTAATGAGAGACAGCTGATGGGGAACGTATTGCGCATGAATCCGTGCAATTTTAATTGCCAGAAGAGTAGAATTGCCGACTGTAATACGGATTCCAATGTATCATTGCGCCCGCAATGAGAGCAGTATTGGGCCAGCTGATCGAGGACGATGTACTGCGCATGGATCCGTGCAATAATTGCCATGGCTGGCGTAATTGCCGACTCTAATACGGCATTTATCATTGCTGCTGCAATTCTGGGTAGAGATGGATTTATGTTATTTTTAACTGTTTTATATGTGGTCGAAGCAGATAAGAACTGCTGGTGGCTATTTAAACTAACTGGTACTTAAATAATAAAAATCAGTTCACATTTTTTATTAAGAATGTGTACTGCTAATTCGTAGCAACCTTTTTGAACTGTTATTTATAAGTAGCAGTAGTTGCTTTAACTGCCAATCAAAACGATCAGGTTTGTCCATCTCGAAATCTGGGGGTATTTTAGTTTAACTTGAATACTTCATACTTCAACTTCAGGTAAAACGTCAGGCAAGAGGTCAAGTAAAACGTCAGGTAAAACTGTATGTGTGGACGCCTCTTTAGGGGATGATTTATTTAATTTTACTACAGTTGAATCTATAATTATAGGCAAAGGATGAAACCACACGAGAGATCGCGAGCCGATAAAATTTCCTATTTAAACCCAATGAACTGCGAACATGTGTATTGTTCTCAACTCGGGTAAATAAACTCACAAATTCACCTGTGGGCGATGCTTTCATTTACGATAACTATTTTGGGTCAGACACGTCTCGCCAAAGATCTTACAAACTCCAGATAGAAATGTTTACATTTGAAGTCTACGTAAGGATTGTAAACGTGCACTCCCCACCTTGCTGTTATGCTTGCAGCATAGCCAGATTGTCCTATTTATCGCTAAGGTATCTGCAAAATCCCAATTAAAAATTTGTTAATTTGACAATTGCAACTGGTTTAAGGTTAATCCGCAATTGCTTTTAAAATAAATTTATTTCCCAATAATTTTAATATAAATTGTGAATAGGCCTTGAGAGATTTAGAAAAAAAATATTATTATTATACATAAAAGTTTGAAATAAACCGACTGCACTCTGACAACATCAAGTTGAAAGATAGTACGCTCGGCGGCCAACGGTCGAACTTTATCAATGGAAGAAGAATACACTGTTGCTACTCGCTACCTCGCTACTAACCGCTTTTAAGGGAGTGTTTATATACTTGGTTGTTTTTATTTTATTTTTTTGTGAGTATTGGTGAAAAATCGTCTTTATTATAAACAATGATGGTGCATTCATGTATAGTTTGTAAAAGAGTGGATCATTTAAGCAAGGATTTATCTTTTCTTCGGTAAGTATGGTTATGTTTTAATATGATTGTATTGATATGATTTCTGACTCACAATTGACGTTTAAAAGGTTATGGACCGGTCCGTGGTGCTAGTCCGGGCAAAAAGCAGTCGAGTTGGTTTATTTCTTAATATAAATCTTGCATTTACAACATATATATATATCTTGTGCGGCCATAAAATACTTCACTAGAAGATGCAATGGTGTTAAATTAAAATTTCACAGGTTAGTAAATATATTTAGAAATTTGATTTTGAGTTTGCATCACTATGAAAATTCGGTTTGTTTAAGAATGTACCAAATGTTTATCCACTTCGTTATGATACTAAAGGGCCGTAGCCTACGGCAAATTTGGATACATGCCCTTAGAAGGAATAATTATAGTCCAGGTGATACAACAGTTATTTGTGAGAAATACTTCACAAAAGAAGATTATGTAGGTAATGTACATGGGAATAAAATACTGAAGAAAGGAACAGTTACATCAAAATATTTTACATCTTTATTTTTCTATATTTAAACAACGTTTGCAGTGTAACAAGTACGTGAAGACAGGTTTTATATAATTTATTTATTTATTTTTATATATTTGATCTAACTTGTTTAGGTACATATTATTTTAATTTACTTATTTAATTAATCACTTTAGTGTACAATATGCCTTAGTGGCCTTAAACCAGTTGTAATTGTCAAATTTACAAATTTTTAATTGGGATTTTGCAAGATGTCTTAGTGATAAATATAACAATCTGGCTAGAAATATACACTTTTATATCTGGAGAGTATCATCCAGTAATGAATACACCAAAAATATTGATGCTAAGCATAAATAGTTAAATCCATCCTTGGATACACTGTATATAAAAACTGGATCAATATTTCTATCTTTTTTATAAATATCCAATATTCGAAACTACACTTTTTGAATAGATAATATAGTTAAACGTAAAGAATCTCAAAGTAAATTATACGCCCTTGTTGGACTTTTTGCCCAGACTAGCTCCGCTCCGACACAATGAAGAGCGCTCCATAACCTTTTAAACGTTATTGGATTTAACCTTGTAAGATCTTTGATTTAACCAGACTTCAACATTGTTGCCATTAGGGAGACCAACATGTTTTGTCACTCTTCCACCCATTACTGATTTTCAATAACATTTCAAACAATCACAAACTCACTTTCCAACAGATTTATGAATGGAGTGTTGGCCCTGTGCGTCTCGCAATGTCAATGCTGGTCGAAATGATTGTGCCACTCGCCTATTAATTACAGACGTTATAAGGAAGGTGTGGGAAATGAGAATATACGTATGTTAGTGGTGTACTACCTAATGTCCATATAAATTCAGAGCTATATGACATGTCGGTTTAGGTATAGTTAATTTTTTATTCTCTGATGGCATTTCAATCCAAATAAAAATTATCTCTTAGGCCGGTATTAGACTATAAAATATATTTGACGAAGATCTTTTATAAACTATTTTGTAGCTATTTCTTTTATAAAAGTTTATGGCCAGTATAAGTAGTATAAGTGTATGGCCACAACGGCCATGTTCAATTTGAGGTGAAATTGGAAAATCAGTTAATATACAGGATGTCACATTAAAAAATATGTTTGAACAGGGTCGTAATTAATTAATTAGAAAAAAATAAGATACTGGCATAATTTTTAACATTTTAATTGTTATTTTAAATAGAGTTGTCCTACATAAAATCCAAGTAATGATATAATCAAAAATATCTATATGCATTCTCATAAACGCACAGTCCATGTTTATATCTCGATGTCGAGGGACTACTGTGCGAAACTCGCTGTGCGGTGCAATGGTGCCAGGCTAAGGGCGAGGGGCGGTGCGCCATTGTGGACACAGACTTATACTGTCAAAGAACTTTGTCAATTGTCGAAGGAACTTGCCACATGTTTACAATTAAAAATTAATGATGCTGCCGTCATTACAACAAAAAATGAACCGCGCGACTTTGGGTAAGGGCCTGGGTGGAAAGACGTAATTTAAGAGGTGTCCACCACATCACAAGTTACAATCTGAAAATATTAGGAGTTATAAAAACTATTTAAGAATGGATACGGAAACATTTAAGTTTATTGTTTTACGATAGCACCATTAATATCCCGACAGAATACATTTGAGGAATTCAGCGCTGAGGAACGCGTTGTTCGACCTTCGATTTCTGGCAACAGGAGAGAGTTATGCTTTTATATCCTCCACCTTGCATCCACTTTTGATTCCCGTTATAACTTCGCAAATTTTTGTATAAATATAATTTTTGTTGATAATTTCGTACTTTCATACTCCGAAATTAACAATTTTATTGTTGAAAACTTGTTTTCCGCCATAGTATTTTAATACCAGTCGCAGTCAAAGTCAAATATATGCCTTATTGTCAGAAAATAAGGTTGCTACCATGCTACCAATCAACTATAAAATCTTTTATCGAAGATAATCGTCTCTTGTTACCTTTTATAGAATAAATATTTTATAAAAGAACTGATATTACACTGTCCAACATATTATAAAATATATTTTATAAAATATCTTTGTCAAATATCTTTTATAGTCTAATACCGGCCTTAATATTAGATATTATTTTTTCCGAGCAGATATACTTTATTTCACCTTAGATTTTAATGATGACACTTGACATATGTCGAATAAATCTGCCCACACCAAATTCAAAAATAACTGAACCCTCGAATTCAGTTACTCCACGAATTGATAAATATATTAATGCCAATTTATTTATATGTATGCGATGAAGATGCATATACGCTTCCCCGATCGCCTTAACCGAAAAAACGTCACAACGTGGAATAGGTTCAGAACATAACATCGAAAGACGTCTCGATGGCATTCTGGTCTTACGCATTTGCACATCTTTTTCCGGTAGATCTGCGTTCAGATTTATTTGTCTGGATCACAATGTATTACAGCTGATGGTTGTGTCACTTTGTGTAAACAGAATATTACTAGAAATTACATGTCAAGGGCGGCCATAATTAAGATTTAAGATGCTAAAGAGTATATAACGAAGCCGACACAGCCGCGTAAAATAATTGTACCGATGCATGTAGCCGTGGCAACAAACCCGTACAAAGTCCTTGGCGGCCCGAGGGAAATTTCCCCCTCTACCCAATCTCCACCCGGTAGTTACGCCTCTGCGCCGATAACGTGTTTCTTAGGAGCAAAATATGTCTATAATTTTCAGAAAATACAATTGCTTTGTCAAATTTTTGTAAATTACTATGTATTAATTAATGAAATAGAGTAGATATTGACGAATCAAACGAGGTCTTGTAATACTACTATTGATACACATTAACAGCGCTCTTCGCTAAATAATGTTCAATTTAAACCCGATTCAATTTAACAGCTGGCTGGTTTAAAATGATAAGTGGAAAGAATAAATCACATAAGTTTTACATTATCGCAAAATGTTTTTATCTTTCTACAAATTTGTACGAAACGTTACCTGCTGTTGTCATTAATAGAAATAAAACTATTTTCGAAACAACATCTGGGAAATAATATTTATTAGTGAAACGGATTAGTTGCCAAAACAAAGAATTTAAACGAAACCGGCATATGGCTTGTGAAAACAATGACATTGTGAAAACACAATTCCTGCAAACTATAACCTCTGAATTCTATGAGATTTTTTAGGTGGTGACTTTGCCCATTGGTAAGAAATCGGAAAGGGTGTCACCCGGAGCGACTACCTAAGGACCACCAATCCTTTGCCCAATCATTCTACTAAAAGAGGAGTCAACACAACGTTCTTTTTCTGTGATGGAAAAATGTGCTTAGCAGTTTTCGAATTATAATAAGGATATACCGGCGGACGGACAATTAATAATAGATAATACAGCCCAACAAAAAAATTCTTGTCATGGGTCCAAAAACACTTAGCTTTTCTTCGTATCACCTCTAGTTTTTCAGATAGAGCCCACTCATATGTAATGTTAATATATTTGACAATTATAATGGTCATAAATTATATACCTATTTGTTCATAAATCACTAGCAATACCTAATCTTATTTTGGCAGAAGGTCATATAATTATTACAGATAAGAAATAATTTCTCCCTGAATTTTTTTACACCTGCAGATTTCTTATTTTCGTATTTGCAATAAGCACAAAATATACATTAGAATGCAATAAAAGAGAATGAAATTGTGTACCGTAAGCCTCATAAATTAATTCGTTAACTTGGCTTGTGTCCTAGGGTATTAGTACCTATTAGTACCCATATGCGGAATATTGCCTGCATGCATTTGCAAAATTTAGTTGAAGAATGGTGCGTGTTTTGAATAATTGTCCAGTAAATTTCCTGCACTCAGCAAGGATAAATTGAAAGCCGGAATATTTGTTGGACCTCAGATCAGAGAGATCATAAAAGATTAACATTTTTCAGAATCGATGACCGAAGCTCAATTTAATACATGATGCTATTTTGTTAAAGTTGTGCAAAATTTTCTCGGAAACAATAAATCGGAAAATTACCGAGAGATAGTGGAAGATATGCTCAACAACTTTAACCAATATGGGTGTAATCTGAGCATTAACATTCATTATGTCCACAGCCACTTGGCACGATTCCCAGAAAATCTTGGCGACCTTAGTGAAGAACAGGGGGAACGATTCCACCAGGGTATAAAAACTATGGAAGAGAGATATCAGGGTAGATGGGACACTCACATGATGCCCGATTACTGCTGGAGTCTTCAACGAGACTGACATTTTCAATCTCATGCGAGAAAATCTTCTGAAAGGAAGTTTTTGGCTGATACAGATTAACCCATTTTTATTTAGTTATTTAAGTTAATTTAAATTAATAGATAAGTTAATATTGTTTGATGATTTTTGTGTTTATTCTGGTGTACAATAAACATTTTTCTTCTATTCCTGAGTTGTCTTTTTGGTGGTAGCAGTAATACATATATAGAGTATTGAAAAAAGGTCGGTGTCCCGGAAAAACTCCGGTGCATCGCATTGCAGCGGAAAATGTCTGGGGAAAAAGTTGTTTGGTTTGAAGGAGGAATAGTTTGCAATTTAAACCACCCCCACCCCCCTCAACCCCCGGGCGCGTGTGGGGTAAGTTAAGATTTTCAAATGGAACCCCATATTTTTTATTGGCGTATCGTGTTCTCCGAAAAAAAATAAAAAATTTTTTGAGAAAGACAAAATCAGAACCGTGCGAAAATCAAGTTTTATCCCGGAAATACTATTTTTCTCTGGCTTGTACTAAATGTCCGTGGCATAAGTTGGTTGTATCGTTATATTGGCGCAACGCGTTGGAGTTACAGGTTACAAAATATAGTCCGAAAATATAATGCAAAAATAGTTGACAACGTATTTATAAACTTTATAACTTATTTAAAAGTTGTACTAAATGAAGGCTTCTAAAAAATGTCCCTACGTAGAATTATATTTGCGTTTTAAAAGTAAATAGAGGTTATTTCTGTATTTTCGATTGTGGGCGGATTTGTCTGAATCATGTAGACTTTGTGGAAATTATTAAAATTTCGTGTTTTAAAATCTATCTGAAAATAAAGAAGCTGTAAATCTTTGAAGAATATTTAAAAAATTTGAATACTAATCAATTATCAGTCAATATCAATCAATTTAAGTAATTTAAAAAAACTATATATCAAGTCAAAGCTTATTATTCAGTTAACATTCTAATGACTTGTAAGTAAAATGGCGCAAGCGATAGAAAGGTGAAATGTATTTTACCAGGAATCGAAAAAATCAATGATTTTTATTTAAAAAAAAAACCAACAAAATTAAAAAATTGTGATTTTTATTAATTTAATTTTAAATATTTTTACGTGCAAACAATAAGAAATAATATAGCTATTCTGATTTGACATGTCTTGTATTGGTTTATTAAATTCTTGTTAAATCCTGTATAATCCAGAAATCCCGTAATTTTCGGGATACTTTCACTCTTGCGCGTTTTCCTGTAAAAATATTGTAGAAAATTATCTGCACATTACTATTATAATAAAAGAGAGGACAATTCGCGAGCTGCTGCTCAAAATAACGGGCATTTCTCTTTTTTTAATTAAATCATTGATTAAAATAAAAAAATAACTTGTATCAATCATCGATTTTGATTTAAATCGGGCAAACCCAGTATTAACACTTTCATTGTTGGTGTCTGTTTGAAGGTTGCAGACAATGGTGTTTCTTGAATGATAGAAAGAAAAGTTTTGGACTTGCATTGTCTTTATTTGTTATAAATCACAACGTTTCAACTGGTAAGTATCTCCAGTCGTCTTCAGGTGAATACTGAAGACGACTGGAGAACCACAAAAACAAAAGCACAATCTGAATTAGTATTTTAAAGTGCTACTGTGTAGACAAAAATACGCCCTTATTGTATAAAGTTTCATCCGGTGGTCTGGGAAATAATATAATTTTTTCATAGATTGGTATTTAACATCTAAAAATTTCTAGTAACTACACGTTTCAGTCTGTTTCGGGTTTACTCGGTCGATCGATATTGCGTTATTTGGAAATATCTAAAAATACAGTGTTGCCACTTTCGATGTTTTATAAGACTATATTCATAAATTGCTGAATTTCCTTCTGTAGTATTACTTTCCCGTATAATTATTGTCTCGGAAATGGCAACCGCACTATTTTTCCGAATATGTACGAAGCACTCGACCCTTGGTTGGACTCGTCTATGTTAAGACTGAAGGGGAGGTCCTGTTGTTGTCAACATAATTATTTCATCATTCTTCATTAAAGGATTAAAAATTGTTTTAGGCCCATTAGAAATTAGCGTTTTTATTATTTCTGACATTCTATTGCGAAATTTTTTGTATCCTATCGTCTGTATCCTATCGTCTGTGTGTGCTGTTGTTCTATGTGTACGATAGTGGTTAGTGCTTTTGTGTAATCTGATAATAGGTGCATATCTTCAAAAAAACTAATTTGAAACTCGTGGGTGTCTGTGTATTTCTTTAAGTGATTTAGTGTAATTTGTTCTGTTTCACTATGCATTTTTTTCTCTCGACGATATGCCGGTTATGTTCCGAGATTGGAAATAAGAGGCCGAATGGGGTTTAATGAGTATAAGCTTATTATGCAGTCCCACACTATCATCAGGGCACGTGATGAGCATAAACCTCTTCCCATCCAAATGAACTGAAAATGTGCCCTGGGTTCCTTACTCGTGTCGGCGGCCTGGATTTAATTTTTAAGTAAGCTAATTATTTATTTTTATAGAAACTAAAGTTTTACATTTTTACACAGTTGGCAACATTGCGCGTAACAGGTGTTTGTGATACACTGCCTCAGGGTGTTATGATTCATTACCGCGGAGTCACATGTGAGTAAGAGGGTTTGTTACCCCACTTTTAATACGGTCGATTTGTAAAAAAATATATGTAGCGCTTTTCTAGTACACCCCAGGAGTCACCCATTTAAATATAATACGCCATTTCCATAACACCCTGTATATGTACATATTGAGCAGAGTAATTAGATGCCTAAAGAAAATAATAATTTAATCTTATACTGGATAAGCTACAGCTGAAAATGTCAAATTTATGTTGGTGCAGTATTGCACAATCGATAAATGGGGGAATATTTACAGATATTGGTACGCGCTGTTGGTATATAAAAAGTCTGGGCATGACGTGTTCTAGGAACGAGAAATTGCAGGTGTCTCAATATATCACTGCATTCCACTTTATTATGCAAATATTTAAGTTGAGCAATGGTACGTCGATTCTCTAAGGAGCAAAACTGGAATGCCTATCTCAGGATACTGACCATCAAATTTAAAACTCAGGAACTTTAGGAAACGTCGTTGGAGCTTTTCGATGCGATTTAGGTGCACCTGATAATATGGAGACCATACAACCGAGGCGTACTCCAATTTTGATCTAGCGAGCGAGCGAGATATTAACTAGATAATATACGTAAGAGAATATTGCGCGCATCGTAAAATAATTAGTGGGTGATGGTCGATGGATTTAAATTATTTATTATGTATACTACTTTACTGCTAAAATAACTGTAACAAAAGAAAACTAAAATCTGTAAAAAATATAACACAACATTGATAACAAACAGGAGAAAACGTTATTTCTATCTAGTTTAAAGTAGAATTATACCTTTTTAAAAAACTATGATGAGCTAACTGTGTACTTTACAACAAACTATTTGTGCGTGCAAATACGCATAGTTTTTTAATCATTTTGTGCGTATTGTATATTATCATTTAAGAATAGAATCACTAATCATTTGAGTTTTCTTATTACTTAGCCTGTTTCTTTAAAGAATGCCCAGAGCTAGCTAGTCCTTCGAATACAACTACTCATTTTAATTTCACGGTTTCAAGTTCAAGATTGAGAAGTCACAGTCAAGTACCAAGTAACGACCTGACAACTTCACGGAATCACATTTTAAATAATAGATCCATATGAGATGTGATTATGATTGTTGCCTTTGATTGTCTGGACACGGAATTACTAATAAGGAAATTGGAAATGTATGGTGTTAGGAGTTAGGAGCAACGGAAGGAAATGGATCTTATTATATTTGAATAATAGGATGCAATGTGTGTATGTGACCAGTCAGGGGAAAACTTATAAGCCAGAGATGCGAGAAAATAACATAGGAATTGCACAGGGCAGTATATTAGGACCGCTGTTATTTATAATATTCGTCAATGACCTGTCACTTCTCTTGAATTCACCTTAGCAACATATGGTCAGCTACGCAGATGACACAAACCTAATTACTGACTGCAAAACTATGGAAGAGTTGGTCCCAGGCGTTTTTTAATACGGTTACAGATTACAGTAAAAACAGGTTAATATTGAATGAGGGAAAGACTAACTGAGTATTGTTCAGAACAAAACAGTCCAACATTGTAAAACCCATGGATATTACATTTAGCATCAAGGAAGTAGGCATCTCGGATAATGTAAGGCTCCTGGGAATTTCCATCAACGAACATCTTGACTGGGCACAGCACATAGATAGTTTAGTCGGAAGACTGAATTCAGTCTGTTATGGTATTCGGGTAGTATGTAGGTATATGAACGAGGAAACACTTAAAATAATGTACTTTGCCAGCTTTGAGTCGATACTCAAATACGGAGTTATTTTCTTGGGCGGAGATAGTAAAATGCAGAGGGCATTTGTAGTCCAGAAAAGATTAATTAGGATAATAAGAAAAAAATTAATTACTTGGAAAGTTGTAGAAGTGTTTCTAAGAAAATGGGTGTTATGACAGCGTACGCTGTTTATATATTTGAATGTTTAATGTTCTTTTTTAAAAAAGAGATTATGTTGAAGTAGATTTTGGGCATAAGTACGGTACAAGAGCAGCATGTTAGGTATCCTATACATAGACTGACACTAACGGAGAAATCTCCACAGTATATGTGCCTTAAGTTATATAATGCTTTGCCAGAAACTGTAAAAAAAATTGACAAAAAACAAAAAGTATTTAATTTAAAAAATTAATTACTAAGAAATTTTCTGATAGATTTAGAGCCTTACAGTATAAGATAATTTTGTGGAAGCTTGTGAACTGTGGACATGGTACTAGTGCAATGGGTTTTTCTTTTCTTTTTTTGTTTTGGTGTGACGTCATTTCATTGTTTTGCTCTGTTTGAAGTGTAACAAGTTGAAATAAAGATGATTTGAGAAAATCCACCAAAAAGCAATAAGGCACGAAGTACCGTATCACCCATGTTATTCTAACGGTGATATTATCTTAACACAATGGTGTTAGTACAACACAATAAGGCCGATTATGGCAAATGTAATAAATGTATTTCTAATGGTGTTACAAGTCAACCCCATGGGAATAAATTTTAAACAAAAAGATAGGTTTAATGATTAGTAAATTTGAAATACGTAGGTACTAAAAGGTGATTTGTTTAGACTATGATCACATCATGCTTTGATTGCTGCTAAGGAACTGTGACTACCTGTGATTTGTTGATATCACTGAGTAAATCACAGTTCGCGAAACATCGCTCACCACTAATAATGAACCTCTTTTCGCCTGAATTTCTATGCCCAGTAGTTACCGAGATATGGCTGGTGGCTGGCCTTAATGAATCACCTTGTATAGTCTTAGAAGTCACTTGAATATCCACTACACTAAAAATATATTGTGCAAGGTACTTGCTGTGGTACTTACTTCTCAGTAAGTATAAAGTAGAAGAAAATTATTTTAAAAACAGCCAGTTTTTACCGATACTTTGTTATTTTTAGTTTCTACTGCTACGATATAAGGTGGTTGGCCCATTGCCAGAATCAATTCGTGGAACAACTCATGTTAAATATTTTATAACCAGAAATCAGTAATAAAAGGAGGATATAAATTTAATAAACAAGTCGATTACATACTAATGAAATGATTTCTTTTGTAAGGTAAACAGTTCCACTGACAAGGACCCCAAAGAACAGAATAATGTAATACTTTATGATGCTGACTGGTGATTTTAATACAGCAGCGGCCACTAGAAATTGATTGATTATACAGGGTGTTATGAAAATGACGTATTATATTTAAATGGGTGACTCCTTGGGTGTCCTAGAGGAGCGCTACATATATTTTTTTTCAAATCAACCGTTTTAAAACTGGGGTCCAGCCCCATAAACCCACACCTCATCCGGCGTTTGTTCGGGTTTGTTCGTCATGTCACCCTGTAGTGGCATATCAGAAAACAGGTGTTACGTGCAATGGTGCCAAACTGTGTAAAAAATGTAAAACTTTAGTTTCTTATAAAAATAAATATTTAGCTTACTTAGAAAGTAAATCCACACTGACAGGAGTAAGAAATCCAGACATTTTCAGTTCTTTTTTCTATGGGAAAAGCTTTATGCTCGTCACGTGCCCTGATGATAGTGTGGAACTGTATAATAAGCTTATACCCACTAAACCCCATACGGCCTATTCTTTCCAATCGCTCGGAACATAACCGGCATATCGTCGAGAGAAAGAAACACATAGTGAAACACAACAAATTGCACTTGAAGAAACACACAGACACCCACGAGTTTCAAATTAGTTTCTTTGAAGATATGCACCTATTATCAGATTACACGAAAGCACTAAACACTAACGCATAATTACACTTTACAATAACACTATCGCGCACATAGAACAACAGCACTTAATTATGTCGCAATAGAAATAATAAAAACGCTAATTTCTATGGTCCATTAACCCTTTACTAAACATAAAATGAAACAATTATGTGGACATAGGAACTACCCTTTGAAATAAATGGTCGAGTCCAAGGTGCTTTCTTTCTCCGAAAACTGCTAGCGCTGTTGCCATTTCCGAGACTATAATTATACAGGAAAGTAATATTATAGAAGGAAATTCCGCAATTTATTTATAAATCATCATAATCAGCTGTTTAAAGAAGCCGGCCTATTTGCACACGCGTTATCGGTTTCCTACTGTTTTAACCAAGTTTCAAGCAGATTTGTGTGTTAATACTTAAACCCGAGTTTAAATTATTAAGTTATTTGTTCTTTTCGCGACGGCAGTGCCCCAGCCCAGCAGTTCAATATCGATCGACGGAACCAACGTGTTACTTAGATGTGTTATGTGATTTTATTGTGCCGGTTTGTTTTTGTTCAAGTTACCTAGATACTTGGTGTTTTTTTATAAATTAAGTTGGTTTTAAATAAGTCCGAAAAACTAAATAAAATTGCATTTTTTTTTAAAGGGTAAGTGGCATTTATAAACTTTTAAGTTGTCCAGATCTGACGGGTGTCGTTCGAATTGAACAAATGGGAACATACCTGACCATTTAAAAACTCCGCGGCGGTTCGTTCGAGTCAGTTCAAGTTTATAAATCAGAGATTGTTTCCTAGCGAACTGAACTAAACGTAAAAGTTTATAATAATGTACCCTGAAAAATAAACAACTTTTCTATCTGTCAAACGGTTATTGACTTTCTAAAGAGTTTAACCTGAAGATATGACAACAATGTTCAAGATTCAGTGACGTTTTTCGCTATATGTTGCTTTGTTTACCTTCCTGACAGGGGCACCACGTGGTCATTTTTGGTTTGACATAAAGTCATGTAGAGGGCATATTAAATTAAACCGCCATTTTTGGATATTTTTCTTCAATTTGTTTTCATCTCAGGAATTGCCGGTTTAAATATAATACGTCATTTCGATAACACCCTGTAGAATGAAATGAAAAAAAATATAAATGAACATATCTTGTACAATTCTCACTTACACTAAATTTGGTTACATTTTGTGTTTTTGCTTGCTGTTGAGTGTTTAACGATTGGACGGATAACTAAATTAGCTGCTACCGCAGCAAATAATTTCTTACTATCAAATTTCAGGGAGTACCGACTCGAGAATATTTTTTATTAACATATTTCGATACTACCTTATGGAACGACCTTCCCGAGGTCGCTTTTCCCAACGAATATAACCTCCAACGATTCAAAACCAACGTGAATCGGTTTTTGCGCACACGCACGACTCCCAGAGTGTCCTAAAGGATTTTTCCTATAGTGTTTGTGTTTGATCATAAAAAAAAACTAATTTAATATAAAAGTAAATATGAAGTCGTAGAAAAAGTATATTACACAACACGGGTGGTAAGTCTATTACACACGTGTGTAATAGGTGTCTTACCACTCTTGGTATGTAATATACGATTCTCTATCTGCGATCCACCACTTTCAACACCCGTTATGTAATATGCTATTGTAATATTTTCTAAAAATATTTAATACTTTCTCTATTCTCTAGATCTCATTTAAGTGCTGTTAATAATACATTGTTACCTTAATTATTATTATTATATTACCACAATCTTCACTCAATTTTTATTGTACCACACGATATCTTCTTCGGATGGTAAAGCCGAAGTGATTCACATAAAAACAGTTCTTATTTTATATAAAACCGCCCTAAGCCCTTTATACACATTTTACAACTTAATGATGTTTATACTACCGTATGTATATAGGTAAATAATGAGCATATTCGTAATAAACCTATTTACATACATATACCATATTTACATTACATGTAGATTTAAAATATTTAGCTTTGCTGACGATAGCACACTTATCTCATACAGCATGAAGTGTCACGCCTTAACAAAGACCTGGAAGAAATTTTGGCTTGGGGTGACAGTAACCAAGTCGAATTTAACGCTAAAAAACCCAGAGCAGTTTTCTCTAAAAAGGTTAACATTACAGAACCGGATATAGTTATGGTAGGACACGCAATCCCACTGGCTTCAACTATTAATTTGCTGGGCGTCAATTTGGGAGGAAATATGTCTTAGCATAACCACGTTGTGGCAATCGCCAAGATAGCTTCTCAGAAACTTGGTGTACTTTTCCGAACCAAAAAGTTGTACACTGTAGCGTTTAACCTTTTCCTGACACTTACCGTGTTTGGTTTTGTTGAGAAGTGTACTAGATTCACCGAAAGGCCACCAATAGATTTGAAATTGTTGGTTGCCTACTGAATCCCTGATAAGATAATATAATCGATATCGTTCGATAGCTGGAAACAATTCCAATTTGCGAGGTTGCCATATTTATATGCAAGTTTTCCTGGGCACCATTTAACTTGGCGATGTTTACCGCCGGTTTAGCACCAATCAAATTTGAATTATACGAATCGGAATTTCCGGTACTATCTGATTGAGAGGGATTTTGGCTTCCGTCCACCATTCCGGGGTGAACACGCGTGAAACTAAGGCTGTTTCAAGGCAATTTTAAAGAAACTGGGATATCTTTCCTCAACAACCCAATCGGGTGATTTAGTAAATTTTCTTTAAAAAGAGCCCGTGCTCACCACCGCCAAAGGGTAGATGGTTGTGTAGTTTTTTTGTGTTGCAACCCTGAAACTTCAGTTACCCAGGCACACCGGAATCATCTTATTTTACCTTCCGCAGAACCCTTCGTATAAGGTGAGTCGATTTTATTTAAGAGAATCAGTTTTGTTTTTTTTATTATAATAAAGGCAACCTGTCCTTTCGATCCAGAGCGTGGATATTAACTACCCATCTTTACAGGGTTTCTTTTTCTTCCCTGCTCGCATGGTGCTGCTCCGTTGATGTGAGAATGCCACCTCATGTTTTCCTGTTGAAACCCCAGGTGTATCTTTGATGATGTAGTGACGCTCTGCCAATTTTGGATTTTAAGGGGCCATGTTTAGAGACCAATCAGGATACAAAGGGCTCGCCAGAAATCTACGTTGGATTAATTCAGGCCAGAATTTTCAGATATTTTTTTATTTATTTTTTTTAAATTTTCATAAATGATAATTAATGACTTAATATGATTCGTAATGTAGCCGTAAGCTACGAAAAGACTAGGTATTTCTTCTTTATTTCAGTATAGATATTATTACCGAAACAACCATTAGGTGAACCTATATATATTTTACGTATCATTGTAGTGCAACCCTACAATGTAAACTATAGTCGACTATGGGAGGGTGTGCGCATTCTTCTTATATAACTCTACCATTTCACCATTGCACTTTAATTATTTTATCCCATTTAATCTAAACCTACAATAGTCTACAATTAAAACTTATTCCTATACAAATATGAAATAAAATTTAATTTTTTTTGATTCTAAAATTTTTGCCTAATTTCAATCATCTCACTTATACAAACTAAAAAGTCCCGTTAGACACTTGTTTTCCTTACTCATGGTCAACATAAGCTAGTTCAGGTATTTAACACCTTTTTTTATTAATTTGGGTTTCGTAATTTTCCCCAAATTAAAAGACTTTTAAAAGAAAGATATATAAATTACGTGGTGCCCAAATAATTTTGAAAATGGAAAGTTGTTAAATAACTAATAAACTATTGATACTGTGTATTAACAAGCTACGACCTACGACGCTCACCAGACGTACAGCTGCCGGATGCATTTGATCATTTTTCTTTTGTTTTACAAGGAAAAACGATACATAAAAAATAGCGTGCCAACGTGAGACCTTGAAAGTTTTTTTGATTTTTGCTTAAGAGAAAAGTTTTTACACAGTGATTGCTTGTTCGTATTTTCAAAATTTTCTAATTTTTTTGATAAGTAAATATTGTATAAGTGAGGGGATGATCTTTCTAGTCCTTCCGTTATAAATTTTAGAAATGTGAAAGTATTTCCTACTATAATCTGGCCTTAGATTTATTTTATTGAGGTGAGCAGTATTTTGGGATTTTGTCGATTAGGCGACAGAGTTTTTTTGTTGTTTTTAATTTGAATAGTACTTGATATGCACCATTTGCAGGGATAGATTGTGGTATTTAAATGTTGGGTTATCTTTGATATGCCAGCGCAAATAGAGAATAGTTATAATACGGGTGTTTATAATTTTTTGTTTGCAGGAACTGTATCGATTATTGGATGTAAATTTTTTGTTGGGTATAAGTGTGTAAATGACCGTGTAATTTATCAAAGCGTTTAATACGAGACTTTAAATTGAGAATAGCCGATATTTAGCAACGTTGCCGAGTTATAGAATAAATCTGAAAGTAACTTAAAATTTTTTTTATAGTTTCGTCCGATTTTAAGTTAAGTTAGAATAATAAAGCTTTAATATGGAAGATTATTTTAAACCAAACTTGTTACTGAAAGAGGAATTAAATTATGAACTCCGGATACGAGACATAATTACGGACAAAAATGTTGTAGATAAAAGAAAAATTTTAAACCGATTATTGGATAAGGAACGCCAAAATAAGACTGATGTCTTGAAACTGGTCGATCATTTTTTCAATCTAGAATTAGAAAAAAGAGAATTAACTGAATCTATAGACTCTATCAAACAATTGCTAGTAGATTTTGAGGGTTCATCTACTGATTCGGTATATCTTAGGGCTAGGGCGCGTATATTACATCTGATCAAAAGGGTGCAAAGACTATCATTAGTGGAGACTGATGTTCAGTTTACAGAAAAACAAAAATTTAAAAACGAGACGTATGCATCGGTTATGTTTTTAGATGCAGAATTGCATGAGAAAGTTAATGATCCACCACCGGTGTCAATTTCACTTGTTTCGCCTACACAAACGCCTTCGCAACCTAGTAGTACCGCGATACCAAATTTAAACTCTTCACAAGGGAATCATTTCTTTCGGAGTACACCTGTACATACTCTAGGAATTTCGTTTGACGGTGAGCCGAAAAATGTATTAACTTTTATAGAACGCGTTGAGGAAATGGCGCATGCGCGTCATATAACTAAAGTAGAACTTTTTGAGTCGGCTAGCGATTTGTTTTCCGGTAAAGCCATCTTCTGGCTTCGGCATATAAAATCATCTGTTGATGATTGGGACTCTTTAGTTAAAAAATTGAAGACTGATTTTTTAGATTCGGATCTAGATGATGATATTTGGAATCAGATTAGGGAACGTAAACAGTCGAGAAATGAACCGATTATTCTTTTCATTGCTGTCATGGAGGGTTTGTTTAATCGTTTATCTAGAATCCCACCCGAAGTGACTAGAGTAAAATATATTAGACGTGGTTTACAAAAAGAATATCAGAAAAGATTAGTTTTACAAGACATAGGCTCTGTAGCGGAACTAAGTAAGTTAACAAAACTTTTAGAAGAGGCTGATATTTTAGGTTTATCATCAAGTTCTTCTAACTTACGCAATGTCTCGAGTTTAGATAATGAAGACAATTCAAAAGTCACTACAACAAATTTCGTTAAAAATAAATCATTCGCTAAAAATATCAACAATAAAAATAAATATGTGAAACATAGTACATTTAATAAAAAATACAATAGCGCGAATCGCGAAGAAAGAGGTGCTAATGCCAATATTGAAATTAGCGAAAACAGTTTCATTTGTTGGAAATGTGGTGTGCCCAATCATAGTTTTAGAAATTGCAAATCAAGGATTAAAAAGAAATTTTGTTTTAAATGTGGTGCACCAGACGTCACTACAAAAACTTGTAAACATTGTTCGGGAAACGAGTTATAGGGGCACGTGTAGTTGGTGCACGGCTGCCTCAAAGTTCTAATGCCAACGTTCCGTGTCAAAATTTTAAAGCTATTCAAGATATGATCGATTTAAAAAATAAATTTTGTGAAAATGTTGCTCCAGTTTTTGTTAATAAGTTACATGATAATAGACCGTATATTTCAGTTAGATTGTATGACCAAACGATAACCGCTTTATTAGACAGTGGCGCAAATATTTCGGTGATAGGAAAAAACGGGTTAGATATTATAAATACATTAAATTTAAAAATAATAAAATCAAAAACGACTTGTATTCATACTGCGGACGGTGCCGAACAAAATGTAGTAGGTTATGTTAATCTACCGTTGAACATAGACAATAATGTGCATGTTTTATCTGCGCTCGTCGTTCCGTCAGTATCGCATTCTTTTATTTTAGGTAGCGATTTTTGCGAGAGATTTCAGATTAAGCTAGATTTTAAGAATAATTCGTGGCGTGTGCAAAGTAAATTAAGTAACAGTATTATTAACGCTATTGACACCCCAGTACGTATTTTATCATTGGGTGTATGTTCTTTAGAGGATTTGTCAGATTTACAGAGAGCGCAAGCTCAGAAAGTAATTGATTCTTTTCAATCATTAAGTAGTACAGATAAGTTGGGACTTACCGATAAAATTACTATGACCATAGATACAGGTGACGCCAAACCTTTTAAGCAGAGACAATATTTAATGAGTCCTTATATGTTAAAAATTTTAAATTCTGAGTTAGATGACATGCTTAAACTCAATGTCGTTGAGCCGTCACATAGTCCTTGGAACAGTCCGGTTTTATTAGTTAGAAAATCAAATGGTGAGTTTAGGTTCTGTTACGATGGAAGGAGACTTAATGAAGTAACTAAGCATGATAGTTATCCACTCCCTAGAGTAGATAGAATCTTAAGTTCGTTGAAAGCGGCTAGGTTTATTTCGAGTATAGATCTTCGCCGAGCTTTTTGGCAGATCCCTTTGGATCCAAGTTCTCGCGAGAAAACCGCGTTCACGATACCTTCTAGAGGGCTTTTCCAATTTCGCGTTATGCCATTCGGGCTTTGCAACAGCGCGCAGACGCAGCAACGATTAGTTGATGTTTTATTTGGACCTAAGTATGAACCTTATATTTTTGCCTACCTTGATGATATTATCATTCTTTCTTCTACATACGAGGAACATATACGACTATTGAGCGAAGTTAGAAATATTTTAGAGGAAGCTAATTTGACAATTAACCTAGAAAAATGTAATTTTTTTAAGACAAGTCTTAAGTATTTGGGCTATATTATTGATGGGAAGCATGGTCTTCGTACCGATCCAAGTAAAATCGAAAAAATGGTAAATTATCCAAGACCAACTAACGCAACAGAAATTAAAAGGTTTATAGGACTTTGTAGTTGGTACAGACGATTTATTCATAATTTTTCATCACTGGTCGCACCCATTAATGATCTGCTAAAAGGAAAGAAAAAGAAACAATCCATTACCTGGAATCCGGAAGCTGAGGAAGCCTTCATAAACATTAAGAATGCCTTAGTTTCCACTCCAATTTTACGTCCCCCAGATTTTCAGGAAACCTTTACGATACAATGTGATGCCAGCAATGTTGGAGTGGGTGGAGTCCTAACACAAGAAGTAAATGGAGAGGAAAGGGTAATCGCGTATTGTTCCAGATCTCTATCGCGAGCCGAACGTAATTATACCGTTACCGAACGTGAACTTTTAGCTTTAATTTTTTCTTTAGAAAAGTTTCGTATGTATGTCGAGGGTACTAGATTTCGTGTCATAACTGACCATTATAGTCTTCTTTGGCTCAATAATCTTAAGGATCCATGTGGACGTTTAGCGAGGTGGTCTGTTAAATTAAGACAGTATAGTTTTGAACTAATTCATAGGAGGGGTACTTCAAAGGCGAATGCCGTCCCAGATGCACTTTCTAGGATTCCTGCATCACAGGATGAAGAGGACGTTAAGGAGGTGTTTTCTATAGAACTTTCAGAGGAAATTCTTGACCCTTGGTATTTAGATCTACGACTGAAGGTCCTGGATAACCCTGATTCCTATCCTCAATTTAAAGTAGAAAAAAATCGTTTATTTAAGTATATTACTTCCACTTTACCAAGTTGCACTAATATTCGCGAGTGGAAAGAAATAGTCCCGAAGGAATCTCGTAAAGAAGTTATTTATTCTTGTCATGATCCTCCTTTAAGCGCACATTTTGGTTTCTTTAAGACTCTCGCTAGAGTACAAGAAACTTTTTATTGGCCCAAAATGAGAAACGACATTTTGAAATATGTAAAATCATGTAAAGTATGTCAAGCTCAGAAAATGTCAAATTCTCAACCCCTAGGTAAAATGGGAGTCCAAAAACAAGTACAATATCCATTTCAAGTTATCGCCGTTGATTTAATGGGACCCCTACCCCGTTCAAAGAATAGAAATTCATACTTGTTGGTTGTAACTTGTTGGTTCTCTAAATATTCCCTATTATGTCCAATGAAGGCAGCTACTGCCCCGAATATAGTGAAATTTTTAGAAAACTCTGTATTTTTGGTATATGGTGTCCCACAAATAATAATATGCGATAATGGAAGTCAATTTGCCGGTAAGACAATGAAAAAATTGGCGGATTTATATAGAATAAAAATATGGTTTACTCCGCGATATTCGGCACAATGTAATTTTGTGGAGCGTACGAATAAAACAGTCGGTACTGCGATACGAAGTTACATTAAAGAACATAAAGACTGGGACGCTGAATTACCAAAAATACAACAAGCAATTAATACGGCAAAACATGAAGTACATCAATTTTCCCCCGCGCTGATAAATTTTGGCAGGTATATTCCCATGTCAGGTGATTATTACGGAAAGGTCCGCGAGACCACGGGAATAGCACTCCAGCCCGGTGACCGAGACCAATTCATGGACGATATTTCAGATTTAAAGCACATTTATCAAGATGTTCAGACAAAATTGAATTCAGCTCATCAACGGTATAAGTCACATTATGACTTGCGTAGACGAGATATATCTTTTAGGATTGGAGATAAGGTCTGGCGCCGAAATAAAATTCTATCAGACGCTACTATAGGATTTGCGGCTAAATTAGCACCTAAGTTCATTCTTAGTAAAGTAATTAAGAAAGTATCGCGTTTAGTATATTCACTAGTAAATGTGGATAACTCATTTGCTGGTAACTGGCATGTCAAAGATATGAAACCCTATTTTGGTTCTAATTCCGACGTTTCAGTTGGATAATATTTTATGGTAATTATTTAGAGACAATTCCGACGATTCAGTTGGATAATATTTTATGGCAATTATTTAGAGACAAATCCGACGTTTCAGTTGGATAATATTTGATGGCAGTTATTTAGAGGTAAATTCCGACGTTTCAGTTGGATAATTTTGGTTGGCCATTATTTAGGTGTAACTCCTTTAGAGAGATTTTAGTCACCTTTTTTAGATATATATGTTTTATATATCTGTACGGTTTGATGTCTATACATTTTCATACTCACAAGTATGTGTATTTGACTAGTTAGGTACTACAATCTTGAGTTACATATTCGGGTCTAGTCAGTTAATTAAGTAAACTGATAGATATTTACGGAGTATTCATGAATACGTTATTTTTGTTAGGGCTGAGTAAAGCGCCTACAAATCTTTATTTTTTTGTGGAGGTGCACCTAGCTTGAAAGATGATTTCAGGACACAATTTTAAGTATTGTTTTTAAGATATAGTGTGAGTACTGTGTGAGAACACAAATTTGTGTGTTTTCAGGACAATTAGTTTAGTTACTGTTTTCAGGTAATAAACTGTTATCGCTTATGGAAACTCTTGTGTTTACTAAAGTTTTTCGCCTTATTTGAACTGTTAGAAGTCTTCCCCAATTATGACAGACCCGATTCATTCGAGTCCCCACTGATTACGACTTTCCCGATTTGGACTTACCCTATTTTGTCGCTGTTCAGCCGCCCAGTACGCGAAGTTACTAAGCTAATCAGTTTCAAAAAGAAGTTTTCGTACAATAGTTTGAAGTAAATTTACTTCTCAAGTTATTATTCGTTTCGGTTTACTTTTATAGTAGAAAAATATTTTTTTGTTGACCTAATTTTCTTTGAAGTTTTTTTAAAGAAAAAATATTTTTTTGTTGGAAAGGGGTGATGTAGCGTTTAACCTTTTCCTGACACTTACCGTGTTTGGTTTTGTTGAGAAGTGTACTAGATTCACCGAAAGGCCACCAATAGATTTGAAATTGTTGGTTGCCTACTGAATCCCTGATAAGATAATATAATCGATATCGTTCGATAGCTGGAAACAATTCCAATTTGCGAGGTTGCCATATTTATATGCAAGTTTTCCTGGGCACCATTTAACTTGGCGATGTTTACCGCCGGTTTAGCACCAATCAAATTTGAATTATACGAATCGGAATTTCCGGTACTATCTGATTGAGAGGGATTTTGGCTTCCGTCCACCATTCCGGGGTGAACACGCGTGAAACTAAGGCTGTTTCAAGGCAATTTTAAAGAAACTGGGATATCTTTCCTCAACAACCCAATCGGGTGATTTAGTAAATTTTCTTTAAAAAGAGCCCGTGCTCACCACCGCCAAAGGGTAGATGGTTGTGTAGTTTTTTTGTGTTGCAACCCTGAAACTTCAGTTACCCAGGCACACCGGAATCATCTTATTTTACCTTCCGCAGAACCCTTCGTATAAGGTGAGTCGATTTTATTTAAGAGAATCAGTTTTGTTTTTTTTATTATAATAAAGGCAACCTGTCCTTTCGATCCAGAGCGTGGATATTAACTACCCATCTTTACAGGGTTTCTTTTTCTTCCCTGCTCGCATGGTGCTGCTCCGTTGATGTGAGAATGCCACCTCATGTTTTCCTGTTGAAACCCCAGGTGTATCTTTGATGATGTAGTGACGCTCTGCCAATTTTGGATTTTAAGGGGCCATGTTTAGAGACCAATCAGGATACAAAGGGCTCGCCAGAAATCTACGTTGGATTAATTCAGGCCAGAATTTTCAGATATTTTTTTATTTATTTTTTTTAAATTTTCATAAATGATAATTAATGACTTAATATGATTCGTAATGTAGCCGTAAGCTACGAAAAGACTAGGTATTTCTTCTTTATTTCAGTATAGATATTATTACCGAAACAACCATTAGGTGAACCTATATATATTTTACGTATCATTGTAGTGCAACCCTACAATGTAAACTATAGTCGACTATGGGAGGGTGTGCGCATTCTTCTTATATAACTCTACCATTTCACCATTGCACTTTAATTATTTTATCCCATTTAATCTAAACCTACAATAGTCTACAATTAAAACTTATTCCTATACAAATATGAAATAAAATTTAATTTTTTTTGATTCTAAAATTTTTGCCTAATTTCAATCATCTCACTTATACAAACTAAAAAGTCCCGTTAGACACTTGTTTTCCTTACTCATGGTCAACATAAGCTAGTTCAGGTATTTAACACCTTTTTTTATTAATTTGGGTTTCGTAATTTTCCCCAAATTAAAAGACTTTTAAAAGAAAGATATATAAATTACGTGGTGCCCAAATAATTTTGAAAATGGAAAGTTGTTAAATAACTAATAAACTATTGATACTGTGTATTAACAAGCTACGACCTACGACGCTCACCAGACGTACAGCTGCCGGATGCATTTGATCATTTTTCTTTTGTTTTACAAGGAAAAACGATACAACACACCTCAACAACTATTCGAAGTCCAGATTCGACCATCACTAGAGTACTGCTGTCATGTCTGGAGCTCTCAACCCAAACATACTCTTCGGCTACTGGATACCATCGAAGGGAGGGCCATTCGTCTGATCGGAGACCACGAGCTGACGAAGAACCTCGACAACCTAGAACATCGGACATGTTGAGGATTTGACTCTCTTTTACAGATATTTTCATGGAAAGTGCCCTCTTAATTCCGCCCAGAGCGGCGAATAGCAGAAATACACGACGAACCACTACCGCCCATCCATATGTGGTTAAGCTTAGTACTCCTCGATTATTTAAGAATTCTTACCAATAGCCAATAACCAGATAAGGTTTTTCTTGAACATATCGGCAGGTATTATTGACAATCACCTAATATGATATGGATTTCTGCTAGGGCCAGAATAGGAAAAGCAAAGATCTTGTACATGGATAGATTACCCGAGATGGAATACTTAATCAGCATAAGTCGTTATGGAGGATGGAAAACCACTATGAGAGAGACCAATATCCACATAAGGATTTTCTTGAACATATCGGCACGTATTATTGACAATCACCTAACAGGACAACATATCCTGCCAGCAAGGCTAAATTCAGAAGGATATTTGGCCTTCCTGCAAGACGACCTCCCGGAACTATCAGAAAATGTTTCTTTAGCTAGGGTAAGAGAAAGTGTCTCTTGCACGATGGCGCTCCTTAGCAGTTCACGCGTTGCCACTGAATATTTAGACGAAAATTTCCCTCGAAGGTGAATTGGACGAAACCGAAGATATTGGACACGTTGCTTATTGGCTCCCAAGATTTTCAAAAAACTAATTTGAAACATGTGTGTGTTTCTTTAACTGATTTATGGTAATTTGTTCAGTGTTTCACTATCTGTTCTGTGTCTCTGACGATATACAGGGTAATGTTCTGAGATTGGAAGAAAAACGCCGAATGGCTTTTAGTGGGGTATAAGCTTTACCCACTAAAAAACTGAAATTTTCTGTGCTCTGAATTCCTTGCTAGTATCCTCGATTTACTTTCTATTTGGATACTAAGGTAAGCTAAATATTTATAACTAAAGTTTTATATTTTTACACAGTTTGACAACATTGCGCGGAACATGTGTTTATGGCATACCTATACAGGGTAATATGCTACAGTGCTCCGGAATGACCTGTGAGTTTAAGGGTGTGTTACGGCACTTTTAAAACGGTCGATTTGAAAAAAAATATGTAGCGCTTCTCTAGGACACCCAAGGAGTCACCCATTTAAATATAATAAGTCATTTCCATATGCAATAAATACTCATAAGTCAATTTAAACTACTTAAGATAGAAACATGTATGTACTGAGCAATTAGATAAATAATGTAAGATGAACGTAATCGTAAATTAAAATGCTGGGTGTTCCATTTAAAAAATTGAGAATAATTTCTAAAATACCCTGTATAAAAGATGTATAGTATTTTTATGAAATAAAGAGACCCATAACTGCATTAGTTACAAAAGTAAGGTCAAATAACTTTTTATTTTTTATAAAAAATAGCTGAATGCATTTTATCTTTGAAACCGTTGGAGATAGGTATAGGAAGTTGTTAACAAAAGTGACTTGGAGTTTTACATAAAATCGAAAAATCCCAAAATATACAGGGTATTCTATTTAAAATAACAATGTTAAGCCTAACTTCCGATATAACCGGAAGTGATATATACGTAAAAAAAGATCGGCATATTTTATAAATATATTTGAATAGTTGCCCTCTTAATTCCGCCCAGAGCGACGAATAGCAGAAATACACGACGAACCACTGCCGCCAATCCATATGTGGTTAAGCTTAGTACTCCTCGAACTTCATTATTTAAGAATTCTTTCATCTGGAGGACTTCATCCTTGTGGAACGACCTTCCCGAGGTCGTTTTTCCCAACGAATATAACCTCCAACGATTCAAAACCAACGTGAATCGCTTTTTGCGCACACGCACCACTCCCAGAGTACCCTAAAGGATTTTTCCTATAGTGCTTGTGTTTGATCATAAAAAAAGGCAACTCACCGTGAATGGCCCTGTATATTAGCTCAGATCTAACACTTTTTTTATATAACATAATATGTGTCTGTTTGAAGGTTGTAGACAATGGTGTTTCTTGAATAATAGAAAAGTTTTGGACTTGCATTGTCTTTATTTGTTATATATCACAACGTTTCAACTGGTAAGTATCTCCAGTCGTCTTCAGGTGAATACTAAATAAGAAAAGTAACTACAGGTCTATTTATACTAGCTATGTGCACTGAAGCATAATTGAAAGGAGAGACAAAAGAGGCTCAACCAATACTCAACATTCCATATGTCAAAGGAATATCCGAGAGAATTAGAAGACTAGGACAACGATACAACATCAGAACGGTATTCAGCTCGAGAAACACCTGAAGAAGCCATCTAACGAAGACGAAACCAACCAGCCAGAAAGATAGGAAAAACTGTGTCTACCAGATCCCCTGCGAATGTGGCCGATCGTATATTGGGGAAACACTACGGCCACTGGAAACAAGGATTAGAGAACACATAAACAACACTAAAAAAGGAGAAACGGAAAAATCAGGTGCAGCTGACCATGCCTGGACACACGGCCATCACATCAGGTGGACAGAAGCCGAAATTCTGCTCAAAGAACCACACTGGAGGAAGAGGAAGTTCAAGGAAGCTGCTACCATACACCAGAACCCTGGCTGTTTTAGTAAACCTTCATTAGATTTAAGAAATATCTGGAAGCCCTTGTTAAGTAGATGTAAGCTTAGAATTACTAATATCGCGCAAAACTGAACGCACCACTGCACCCATCTCAATTATGCTTCAGTGCACATAGCTAGTATAAATAGACCTGTAGTTACTTTTCTTATTTAGTATTCACCTGAAGACGACTGGAGATACTTACCAGTTGAAACGTTTTGACATATAACAAATAAAGACAATGCAAGTCCAAAACTTTTATATTATTCAACATAATATGTATTACATATTATGCAAAGTGGGTTTTACGATCTTTCAGTGACATTTTATATGCAATGCTGCATGAAAACCCAGGTAAAATTGCAAGAACCGTAAACAGCAATAAAATAAGGGAAATAAGATAATAGTATCAGTCTAAGTCCTATCGGTGTCGTAAACCGTGAAATTTCGACCATATTTTCTGCTATTCCGAACGTGCTAAAGAATGTGGCGTCCTTGGAAATACGTTTAGCCTAGTGCCCCGGGTAGTACTAAATTAAAAAGAAAATATGTATCGCTCGATGCCGAGCAAATTGTTAAAAATGTATGTTGTTTTATTGAACAGGGGGCGTAACGTTCTTAATGCAGCTGCAACTGCAGCAGAAACGTCTTCATAATGAACTCATCTATCTACATGTCAATAATTCCGGCTTCTTAATCATACTTAAAAATAAACCTATATCTATTTACGTTAGGTTTTCTAGAAAACATTAAAATATTGTCAAGAACTTACTGTTTATTTGCTTCACATGATCCTTACGTAGCTCTTGAGCAAATTTACCTTGCATTATCTTATAAATATGTCATTCGGTTCGCACAAAAACTCCACTGCATAAAGCTTATAGCCCAAGAATAAAAAAGAATATTCACATATGTCACTAAAACTTTATTGATGCTTTTTGCATGAAAAGGCCCGTTGATTTTCTAGATCTACAGGTACGGCACTTTCAGTTATTTACCATTTTCCCGGAATATGATTCACTTACTAGCGATTATTTGGCTGGATTTTAAGCTCTTATAGCCCAAGAATAAAAAAGAATATTCAGATATGTCAATAAAACTTTATTGATGCTTTTTGCATGAAAAGGCCGTTGATTTTCTAGATCTACAGGTAAGACACTTTCAATTTCTTATCATTTTCCCGGAATATGATTCACTTAGTAGCGATTATTTGGCTGGCTTTTGCTGGCTTCTTAGCTCTTATTCTCGGCTTGGTTAAAACCATTGTAATTTTAATCTTGACATTAAACAAGTTTGTATGGACAATGGACATCGAATATTAGAAGATGCAGAAACTGACTAACGACTAAGGGAATTGAATTGTTGGAAATCTAGAAACTACAGGCATAGCCATAACCATTTTCCATACTAAGGGCATATATCCAGACAAAAATATACAACAGCCGACTGATTTATCATCTGTCCCAAACTAGACTTTCCGTTTTATTCGTGGGTAGGAAGATATGTAACCGGTCTGTTATAGAGGCAGATCACTCGATCTTTACAGACGGTCCAAAAACGTGTTTGTTCTAGTGAGAGCATCTTCTCAATTGGTATGCCGATATCGGAATCGGACTATAGCCGTATTCGTTAATCAGAGATTCTGGCAATAGACAGAGGACTAACTATTGTGCGAGCGCGCTTTAATCTGCAGGAAGCCATGATATAAATAACTAAGAGGTATGATTCCACGTCGATGGAGGCGTGGCTTATGACGTCACCGGGTGAGTGATTTTTAAATCTTTTATGGAGATTTATATTGATGTATGCGTTTTTAACTCTCTATTAAAGGTATTAAAAGGTTTTACGCATTTAATGGTATGTGAAATGAAATAAATATATCATGGTATTTAGGTATATTTATTTCATGAAGATACAACAAAGATTAAAGCTTAAATGCGACTTAATGTGTTATAAACAAATAAAAAAAATTTTTTTTAATAGTCCATCTCTCAGTAGATTGAAATTATGAAGAGGTAAAGAAACTCATAGTCTGCTTCAGTAGTTAAATAAACAATATTTTAATTTCCATAGTTGTTTCAAAGGCATATATCCTCAGCTTCAGTGGAAAATATTTAAGAAGTAAATGTTAACAAAATAAATAAAACCGTATCCATTCTAATTTTTTGTTTTATTCTTAGGAAAGCGGAAACACCTTATATTTCTATCAAATTTCTGGTTATCCATATCACAACCGAACACAACGTAGCAAAATTCAGATATTTATTTTAACAAACACACACGACAAAATAAGAAAAAATTCTGGTGAACTTTCAAAATTTCCATTTCCATGGAAAAAAAACTACAGGAAACGGCACTACACGGCGACCAATGTTGCCAAAAATCTATGGTCAAAAGTAATAGGTTGACAGTTCGAAACCTAATAGAATAGTAAAAGACGATGGAGTAAGTAAAAGGATCGTTACTTTCCTATGATATGGGGGCCACCTTCAGATTGAACATAAATTTCATATGGGGAGCCACACAACAAGAATGAACACCTCAAAAAATGTTAAAATAGTAAGGGATATATTACAATTGTAAGTTTTACAAACCCGACAACGCTGGTGGCAACGAGCAGGGGTCGCCGAGCAGCTTCAGCTATCGTCAACCGGTTTCGATGCCGCGGCTGTTTTAAAAGTTTGTCGAAATCTTTTCTTATTTTAGTGGTATTCTAGCTGTAATGTGTTTTATATTTCTATGAAATTAATATACAATTACTTGTCATATTTACTCTTTCATTTCACATACCATTAAATGCGTAAAGCCTTTTAATACCATTAAAATAGAATTAAAAACGCTAACGCCGTATAAATCTCCATAAGAAATTTCAAAAGCACTCTCCGTGTGACGTCACTGCGCGCGGCAGACGAAATTGGAACGGTCAGATATCTTACCTTCAGTTATTGCATCATGGCAGATAGCCAGGACGATAACTACCTACGTCGATAGCCAATCAGCGATCAATACATTCGGCTCCAATAGCGTAGATTTTAAACTCGACGCTGTCGGAATCCTCTCCGGATACTCGTCGCTTAGCATAGAGTTAGTTATATTGTGCTGGATTCCGGGTCACTGCAACAACGCGGGGAAATGTTGGCGATAGATGTGCTCGCCAAAGACGATCGGCAATAGCCCTGGAGGAGATGACAGTAAAAATGAAATAGACCGTACAGCCAAATAACTCGCAGAAAATAGATGGATAGAATTACAACCTGTGGCACCTCTAGGTAGTTGTGTTCCTACTGGAGGAGACTAAAACAGCGAAGTTATCCTATATTAGAAATGTCAACGCAGTGATTAACGGACATTGTCTTTTCGATGCAAAACGTTTGAAAATACTTACCAACAAACGAGTAGAGATGAAGAAAAATCAAGTATTCAGCACTTTCTGAGTGAATGTCCCGGCCTAGCAAGAAGGTATACTGATCGTACAGCTGAGTCACCCCGTTAAATTAGTAGCAGTGGCTGGTTTTAGTGACTTGTCCAAGTCGACCAAACAGTTGCACAACCGTTAGAAAGACATCTGATGCAGTTAGATTCCGCGAAACACATGTGTTATAATAATGGACCTTAAAGGACTACGTGAAACTGCCTGGCCTAATTAATTTGTAATCGCCCTCAATTTCCACAAGAATTGTTATTCTATCATTACCAATGGAAAGCTGTATTGACGAAAGATAATCACCCAAAGCTCTTGGTCTATAACATTATCACTCATACATAAGTCACAAGTTTACAACAAAGAAATTTCTAGTCGTATAAAAGGCACGAGTGCAGCTTATCACCTGTAGTCAGCAAACAGATTTACTGACAACGAAATAACGAACGAACACAGAAAATGATCCGAAACAATTTAATATATGTCGCCATTTTCTTAGCAACAGTGCTATGTTTTGTGCATAGTCAGCAGTATATTCCTGTACAAATACTTGTTCCAGTGAATCAAACTTATACCGGAACTATCAATGGCTATAGGTAAGTTTTCTTTTATTTTTTAAAATTCTCTAAACTCTAAGAGTAAACATCATTGAATCCCATTCAACATGTCTTTATTATAAACGATTTATGCTATTACACTGATCATGGGTATGCAATATACTGATATGAATGATTTTTCAGTTTAAAAAGTTTTACCCATTCCAGAACCAATATTTTACAAATATCTTGAAATCGAAAAAATATTATCAGTTACAAAACAGTATTTTAAATATTACTTGAAAACGGTTTGCCCTCCAAGAAAAACTCAAGATACTTTTTCTTTTAAGAAATTACTGTCGATTAAGAGACAAATGTCTATTTTGAAAACTACCAGTATCGTACTATTTATTACAACTGTCAAGGGTGACGTTACATTTATTTTCTTAAATGGAACACCCTGTATATTGCATATTTTTCTTATAACATACCATATGTCTAAATTCAATTGTTTTGGAAATATTCACAAATACATGAAAGAAACCCAATATATTTTATTTTGAAAAATAAGAAGAGATTTTACACAAACGGAAATTTAAAATAAAGGTTATTTAACTAAATGTTCAAAATATTATCCTTCAGCCACCTGACAGTGTCCAAGCCTCTCTAAAAACTGGGAAAGCACGTTTTGCAAATGTTGATGAGAAATAGCTTAAGAGCTGCGTTTAATCACAGGTTGCCAAGCAGGCACAATTTTATGCAAACGTTTAGCCAAATATGTATACTTAGTTTTTTTCTATTCTAAAACTGGATTCGTATAGTAAAGGAATGAAAAACGCTATGAAAAAATTGCGTTAAAAAATATAATGTTATAAGAATAGTAATATCAATTTCAAATATGAACAATTTTCAAATTTTTGTCACAGATCTTCCAGAAACTTGTTGATACCCCAATCCACATGTCAGGCTATCTAAACATCAATAAATTATCTAAAAAACTTTATTACTAACGGCTAAAACTTCACGAAAAGAAATATTGATCAGCTGATGACTCTCGTCCCTTTCTAACCTGCCAAAAAGCGGCATATTTTTTAATTAAATTGATGCAACATAGGCACTGATTGCTAATTTGGGATTGTTTGGGATCCTCATCTTAAACAGCAGGTACAATTTTTTTCCAAGATCCTCCAAACAGTTTTCGAACGAGATATCAGTAAGGTAGAAATCTGAAAGTATTAGATCTGGAAATTTAGAAGGCCGTTCAATGCCCCTCGCCTTCCTATCCACCTTCCAGGAAAGGTTTCATACAAATAGTTTCGGGGACATGTATACCAAAATTCGGTGGCGCCCCATCTTGCTGAAATTAAATGTTATTCCGGAATATTTGATCGTTATATCGATAATCGTATAAAGTAATTAAAGTTGTATAATTCTATTTCGAGGTAAATGTACGTAAGAATTAGCAAAAAACAAATTTTTCCATGCTCATCGACATTTGTAAAACATGTTTTTCTCAGTCTTCAAAGAGGCTTGGACACTGTTAGGTGGCTGAAGGACATTTTGAATATTTATTTATTACTTTTATTTAAAATTTTCGTTTATGTAAAAATTGTTACTTATTTTTTAAAATAAAATGTATTGTTTATCTATTTGTTTGTCAATATTTCCGAAACAATTGAATGTAGACATACGATATGTTATAAGCTTTTTTCGTATATTGACCTCTAGAATTCAATTTCCGTCCGAAACACTCTGTGTGTATACAAGGGTGTCTTTTTAAAACCCGAACACCCTTTTTTCTCGCTCAGATTGCATTTTTTTGATTTCGACCTCCTCAGATGATTTTCGTAGTTTTGAGGGGGAAATCGAATGGCGCAGGTTTTTTTCACCTGCGGTGTTCAGGTTGCACTGGGCAACTTTTTTTTAAATGGGAACCCGTTTTTTTTTTTCTCGCAGCTTCCGAACCTTCATTAAAAAACAAGCAACTTTCGTCCAAAATATTTTTTTATTCGAATCGATCCTGATCTCAGACAAAGTAAGTGGCAAAATGAAATCAGAAACAATTTTGAGGTTGAAACTAATTTTCTTATTTTAATAAATGTGCAAAATGCTCCCCGTTTCTTTCCATACAAAAGTACAAACGACTCTGAAACCCTTCTCGCACTCGTTCTAAAATTTCGGGAGTCACATTTTCTCTACAGGCAGCGGTGATTTTTTGTCTCAACTCCTGAAGATTCTACGTCCTCGTACGACTGACAATCGACTTGATGAACCCCCAGAAAAAGAAATCCATCGGCGTTAAGTCTGGTGATCTTGCTGGCCATAAACGGGGCCGAGCCGCCCGATCCACTGTCCACGAAAATGATCGTTTAACCATTGGTGAATAGGTACCGTGAAATGAGCCGGAGCTCCATCTTGTTGGTAGTGTAACAATTCGTCGTTGAAAAGTTCAGGATCGATTCGAATAAAAAAATGTTTGGGACGAAAGTTGCTTGTTTTTCAATGAAGGTTCGGAACCTGGGAGAAAAAAACGGGTTCCATTTAAAAAAAAAAGTTGCCCCGCGCAGGGCTCCACCTGAACACCGCAGGTGAAAAAAACCTACGCCATTCGATTTCCCCCTCAAAACTACGAAAATCATCTGAGGAGGTCGAAATCAAAAAAATGCAATCTGAGCGAGCGTGTTCGGGTTTTAAAAAGCCACCCTGTATATGTCCATATTTCAGTTTTATTTTCGCTAAAACCGTCTATTTTTATTTCTACATTTATCTCTTTGATGATACTCTTTTTACAGTCGTTTTAGATATTTAAAAGTTATTGTACTTTTCATTAACATTCATTATTCATTAAATATAAACACCACTTTAGAAGCAGCTATGTATAGCGGCGCTCGACATATAAGATCAGGAGATGCACAATCACGATATGATAAGATTACATACAAAACAAATACTAATGATATATTCTTTACAGGCCTGTGAGCAATTATACCTACTACAACTACAGCAATCCAAACAACAACGGATATAGACCTCCAGGACCATATTTAGGAGGTAACCAATATCCAAACTATCCAGCATACTCTAACAATACTTATAGGAATATTTCTGTATATAACGGAACTCAGGACGGTCATCTGTTTGCAGGACAGATTCAGTTATACGATAGACTGCTTTTTAACCAGGTAGGTTGACCGTTGGTATAGATGTTAGGTTCGTTCCAACCACCGTAAAAATCGTATAATGTACGGTAACGCACATGCGTAGTAGTGGAAAGGCGTTCCAATCGACACAAAACGGTGTATCTGGCGATCCCGTTGGTGTTCCAACCAAATTTGTGATCGTTCGCAAACCTGAACAAACGATTCATCGCCAAGAGCAGGAACAGTTTGTACTGGCTTGTGCCGTAAGAATTTTAACAGTTGCTTTTGTATTCCTGGCATTCATGCAGTTCTTTCAGCCTTATTTTGTAGAAGTTGTTGCTTAACCCACATATATATAAACAGTATATTGCCAATACGAACGTTCCAAAATACAAAAAGTGTCCCCGGTATGGGAGATGCCGCGGGCCTATTGAGTTTGAGCAGTAGGGTGAAAATTTTATCGATCGCGTCAGAGCCGGCCCGACATTATTTGTTTGTTGTTATTCATCGCCATCTTTGGTTCTGGATGCTTTTTCAAATTACAGAATAAAAAGTGGTTCATCCACATTGTTGTCGGTATATTAGTGTTTATAAACTTTCATTACCTAACAACAATTTTTGTAAAAGAGTTTTTAATTTGTGGTGATTCGATTCGCTGTTTGGTAGGTTAGTGGCTGGTTTTGTTTAAGATGAAAGGGCATAAGTGCTTTTTTGCAAAGTCGTGGATCAATACCAGGTATAAAGTATTTCAGGTATGTACATATATACGAAAATATTTTGCTTATCACATTATCCGATCTTTGGAACCGAATTTCACTAAAAGCTTGTAAAAAAGGAAAGAAAGTGTCACTCTTATACAATATAATATATATGTGGTCACTACCTAACCTTAAAATTAATGTATTTTTAATTTGGTGCAGTAGTAGCTGATAATAATTCCCAAAATAGTCAATATAGTCATTCATTCTTAATTTTTGGTTTAGAAAAAGTGAGGTTAAGAAAGATACGACGTCGGATGAAAGTTAAAATAAAGCTCATCGTGTCGATTGTTACAAATATTCGGACGGAATTTGGCACCAAAAGTTTAGACTAATCAGGGCACCGTCGAATCATCATATCGTCAGAAATCGTATGCATGGAACGCTGTCTTAAATCGAACTAATCGAAATTTTGATTGCAATATTTTTCTAACCAGTGAAATCCGGTTCTGGCGAATGTTTACTTTCACAAGGAAATTTCCGAACTGTGCAAACTCACAACGCCCCCTTCGATGCCCATAGCGGGGACATAATTACAGATGGTATTAGCAATATACTGTTTATATGTATGTGGCTTAACCCCACTTTAATATTTGAATTATTTAATTTATTTAATATGTCACCGCGCCCTGTATAATAAAAACAAAGCCGTTTAGGACCTATGTTTATATGAACTTTTTGTCTTAAAAGTGAGTAAGGTAGTTTGAAGTTTGGCTACATACTTAAAATTAACACCCTGTATATTGTATAATTATTTCAGAACTATCGTAAAGAAAAACATTGGTATGGCACAAGAGACAAAATCATCGAATACCCATCGGGCTCACCAGCTGGATACACTAGACACGAAGTTATTTCCGCTATCAGAATTTACAATCAATTCCTGGATGGCAATTCTGCAAGAGCATATATTTTAAAAGGAGGCGTCGGATTTCAGTATGTGAAAATTAGTCTAGAATCTGGATGGAACAAAGGTTTCCAGTATTTAGTGCAAATTTATGGCCATTA
Source organism: Barypeithes pellucidus (assembly GCA_963991005.1). NCBI lineage: Eukaryota > Metazoa > Arthropoda > Insecta > Coleoptera > Curculionidae > Barypeithes > Barypeithes pellucidus. The sequence continues at coordinate 29,309,091 of OZ022562.1, forward strand.
AATCTTAGTATAGAGAGTAGTGTGTCCTTTACCATCAGCATTATTACCTACACTTTATTGTTTTTAATTTTGATTCATATTTTGGTAGCTACAGTGGCAGATAAAAGTGAACATGACAGTTAAATAAGACAAAGTTTTACGAAACATCCCTATCTGTATCGCTATCTAAATTGAAATAAAAGTTGTACGCATTAAACTGCCTAATTTTTATTATGAACTCTATAAATGTGATAGCCTTTACTTTTAAAATCCAACGAATCGATCAAACTCCATTAACAATAAGCTCAATATCAACGTTCTATTAGGTTGTAACAGATTTATACTTCTATCGCAACACTCGTTTCAACAATTTTTCGGCACTTGTCCAGGTAGAGATACCAATATTCAGAAATTAAGAGTAATAAGAATAATCAGGATACAAAGGGATTCCCGACCCCGAAACAACGTCCTCAAGATTAGATCAGCAGTTATCGGTAATCCATTGTAAAATTTCGCACCGGCATTTTTAAGCCAATCAGAGATATGTTTTTTGTTTGGTTACCATTGAAACCCAAAATATTACCGAAAATTACACTCATGCATTAAGCTAGAGGTGTTGTTTTCGATTGATTACATCGAAAACAATACGCCTAGCTATCGAAAACAACCCCTCTAGCTATTGAACGCAAAACCATAGTAACCTTCTTACAACGCCATTATTGGAATAATATATCAGTCTGACATTCTCATTGTTTCGAGTTTAGTTTAAAAAATGTCACGTTTTGAAAAGAAATCAATCGAAGTTATTCAAGAAAAGATCGCACAGAGTGTCCCAAAAAACACTAAAAATAGCAAGCAATATGTCTGACGTCAGTTTATGATGTTTTGTGAAGATAGAAGGTATGTTTTTAGAAAGGAGACTTAGATTAAAAAGCTTGCGGACATACTTCAAGACTGGGCTTATAACATGAAAATACAAAATGGTGAGGAATACAAAGATATAAATGCCGAACCTAGTTGCTCGAAAATGTCGAAACCTACCTCAAGAGATTCTTCAAATTCTAATATTAATTATTACAACTGCGTTATAATTATTAAAGTGAAATTTATAATACATTATTGCATTTAACTTTTGTTAATTCGAGTAATTTTCTCCCTAAATTACACTCGTGCATAAAAATTCTCAGATAATTTTGCATTTAAGCGTATTTCCTTTGAAAAACAACATTCGTTCATTTTCAAATTTTTTAAAATAGCCCTCCTCCTTCGGAGTCGGGCTATTTCGCCAAAATATGAAAATGAACTCTTGTTGTTTTTAGGCAATACGCTTTCATGCAAACTTATCGAAAATTTGTTTTCGTTTGTTTTCTTATTCGTGCTTAAATTTTCATTAATTTTTACATATTTCAATGTCGTTATATTCCTATTTTTATAAAAATGTATAAAAGTTATATAATCAACAATTTTGCCGTTTATACATTTTCAAAAATGTAGAAAAAGTTCCGGTCGGCCCTTAATGCAACTCTGCACAGACATTCTAACTTTGATCGATCACGTGATATTTGGTTTTAACGCCCTCCGTTTCCTTTCGTCGGATTTAGTATAGGGAGATTAAAAGTGAAAATATTTTATTAAAAAACCATATGTAAATATAATAGAAAGAAATGCGATAATGAGAATCAGTATACAGGGTGTTATGGAAATGACGTATTATATTCAAACCGGCAATTCCTGAGATAAAGATAAATTGAAGAAAAATACTCATAAATGGCGCTTTCAATTCATTCAGCGGTAAAAGTGACCTGACGTCAAACCAGAAAAACACCTGTGCGGCACTGCGATACATGTAAGCAATCAAGGAATTCTGGCCGTTGTTGTCATATGTACACCTTAAACTCTTTAGACAAAATAAAATAATTTAAACACTTTTCCATTCTGTAATATATTTTTGTACAATTAATTGAAGAACATTTACGACGGACTATGTTTTAAACAACCCGAAAAAACATATGTCACTAGGTCAAATGCCAATGACCTATTGACGCCTTACATCGGCTGAGCGAAGTAGTTTCATATAGCGCCGCACGCTTGCGTCTGTTAGTGGAAGACCAACCAGCGGCCGGATACGTTGTGTCTCGTCGATCACCAACACACTCTCAGCAATCTGCTCTGTTTTTTCGGTTTACGCGTGTATCTTGCCCGTCCATAAATAATCTTTGAATATTTCTTTTATTGACGCGTTTCTTCTGGACGTCAAATTTCGTCGCGTGTAATAAAATCTAATAATCTGTATTATTGTATTTTCAAAAGCTAACTATCGGTTCTGTTTCACTATTACTGTGTGTACATAAAGTGTTTCCAGGAGTGTTGCCATGAAAAAGAAAAAAAAACTGATTGTGGTTGTGCCTGGATTTCCTCGCTCTTTAGGTATAAGGATAAACAAGTAGGTGGAAAATAATTTATTTTTATAATTTCATATGGAATTTCAGTTTTACATTAAGTTTGACAACATTGCCATTGGCTCTGGGTGAAATGTTGTACAGTAGCGCGGACTGACCTGTTAGTAAGAGTGTTTGTTACCACACTTTTAAAACGGTCGATTTAAAAAAAAATATGTAGCGCTTCTCTAGGACACCCAAGGAGTCACCCATTTAAATATAATACGTCATTTCCATAACACCCTGGATACATGTCGAAATACATGTTTATTGAATCAGTTCTCGAAAACTTCATAGACTGCGTTATAAAATTATAATTTTGTAGCTTTAAGAATGCAATACATTTTGAAGTGAAATAGAACTGTCCTTACAGATGCCAAATAAATAATTTAAAAAAAAACATTATATTTCTGGGTAGGGTAGCATTTTCTTTCGTTGTTAGCAATGGCGCGACCAAACAACAAACAGGAAAAAACCGGTTAGTTGTGCTGCATCCACAAATTCAGTTATTTTTTTCGTATATTTCATTTTTAAACTTTCTAATAAAGTGCCTAGATTTACCCTTTGTAGTCTGCGTTAAATTAATTTCGGGTTTGGGTCTTCCCGCATTCCTCGCTTCAATTTTTTGTTCCAAACTCAAAGAGCTAAAGTTATTTTTATAAATAGTCCACCGTCAAACTATTCATTTTAACTTAATAAATACGTACTTGATATTAAAATATTGAAACATTCACGCTCGAATTCCTACACATGCACGAACAAACAGCCAAAGGCGCACTTCAAAATTGTGCGACTTTTCCATGTAAAATCGCCATATCCCCGCTATCTCCCGCCACCTGATACTTTTTTTTTTAGATCAAACACAAGCACTATAGGAAAACTCCTTTAGGCCACTCTGGGAGTGGTGCGTGTGCGATTCACGTTGGTTTTGAATCGTTGGAGGTTATATTCGTTGGGGGAAAACGACCTCGGGAAGGTCGTTTCATAAGGATGAAGTCCTCCAGATGAAAGAATTCTTAAATAATGAAGTTCGAGGAGTAACCACATATGGATGGGCGGCAGTGGTTCGTCGTGTATTTCTGCTATTCGCCGCACTGGGCAGAATTAAGAGGGCAAGGTCAGTCGAGCACTTTCCATGAAAATATCTGTAAAACCCGCCACCTTATACTAAAGAGAAACTGCATTATGTCCCGCCTATATGAGCGCATATGCGAGCAATTCTCGTCATCAACTCAAAGACTGGCGCGCCGGCCGGATCGCGCCACCGTGAGAGCCTATATACAGTTTGGTTTGACGGTACGATAAAATATTAGGGAGGGTCGGACTTTATACGATAAATAATATTAAATGAATATAAATTAATATTTTTTAATTTGTTTTGGGGGTGCACGTGCGCATGTGCATCGCTCATGCCATAATACAACACTGAAACGGATCCAAGGTCCGACTATAAGAATGATTTCGCCGTGCTAACTCGCCTTTATTTATATGTGAATACACGTGATAAACATAGGAATATTTCCCTAAACATTGGATAATTTTGAATTCTCCTCTGGCATTACGCAGCATAAATTTTAATTGCGATTATTAAAGTTGGCCAAAATCCAACATTTTTTCAAAACCCGCCAAAAATGTCTAATTATATATTTTTTACCGTCGGATATTGACAAAGAGCAATGATCCTATGATAAGTCAAGCTAAGTTTAAAAATTATTAAGTTATATTTAAAAAACACATTCTTTACCTATCATTGTTCCATCTAATTCTGGATTATAACAGGTTTAGAAGCTGTGTTCTGATCTCTCAGCAAAATCTCCAATGCCATTTATGTACCTATACAGGGTGATTCACGACGAGCTTGCATTAGAACTTTATGGAGAGCTACTGAACATATGTTTCTGAAACTTTGGGGATTTAGGTTTAACGATACGCTCTTTTTAACTAAAATATTAATATGTTCTTGTCATCTCCGGTTATACCGGAATTAGCTACCAACTTTCGTTTTTTAAATACAACACGGTAAATTTTATATTTTTTTGATTAACCATTAAATTGTAAGCAAATTTTATAGAACATGTTTTTGTCTCACTTTGCCAGTTTTTGAGATATCTGGACTTTCTGTAATTATTTGGCAAATGCATGGTGATGTAATAATCCACATCATTTTTTTCCGTTAGCTCTTGGAACAAAAAAAATTCTTACCGAATAACTAGAAGATTATGAAGTCTCCCTTAGAGCGGCCGAAAGACGGAATGTTGTCTACATCTTAGCTTTGCTGACGATAGCACACTTATCTCATATTTTTCTTTGAATGCACAAACATCGGCTGCCGACGCACATCTTCGCAGACAGCATGAAGTACAACGACTTAACAAAGACCTGGAAAATTTTTTGGCTTGGGGTGACAGTAACGTCGAATTTAACGCTAAAAACCCCCAGGCAGCAGTTTTATCTAAAACCTTTAACATTACAGAACCGGATATAGTTATGGCAGGACACGCAATCGCACTAGCTTCATCTATTAATTAGTTGGGCGTCAGTTTCGAGGAAATCTTGGCATAACCACGTTGTGGGAATCGCCATGATAGCTTCTCAGAAGCTTGGTGTACTCTTCCGAACCCAAAAGTTGTACACGCCTCAACAACTTTTGACACTGTACAAAGCCCAGATTCGACCATCACTAGAGTGCTGCTCTCATGTCTGGAGCTATGCACCCAAACATACTCTTCGGCAATTGGATTCTATCGAAAGGAGGGTCATTCGTCTGATCGGAGACCACGAGCTGACGAAGAACCTCGACTGCCTGGAACATCGAAGACAGGTTGGGGGATTTGCCTCTCTTTTACAGATATTTTCATGGAAAGTGCTCGGCTGACCTTGTCCTCTTAATTACGCCCAGAGCGGCGAATAGCAGAATTACACGACGAACCACTGCCGCCCATATGTGGTTGAGCTTAGTACTCCTCGAACTTCATTATTTAAGAATTCTTTCATCTGGAGGACTTCATCCTTGTGGAACGACCTTCCCGGAGGTCGTTTTTCCCAACGAATATAACCTCCAACGATTCAAACCCAACGTGAATCGCTTTTTGGATTTTTCCTATGGTGCTTGTGTTTGATCATAAAAAAAGCGTATTTTAATCATTTGTTTAATATTGTGGTATTTTAACGGTTTCTTTCAAATAAAATATTATTTTTCTGTAAAAACATCTTCGTGAAAACTTGAATTTCACGACATACTATAGTGTTCATTTTTTAGTTTTAATTCTGTCAATTTTCTCTTTCAACCCTACTACCCGGTCTATTTTCAAAAAGTAATTTGTGTGTTCAGAACATTGGAGATATTGCTGTCTGTGCCTTTAAGTCTGGAGGTTTTGTATCTATCAAAAACCTAATATTAACATTCTAAGTTGATTTAATTTTTTAATTTTAAATAAAATTTTTTAATTTTTGTTCTGAAATTTCTAACAAGATTCCAAGAAGACAAACCTATAAAAAATACAGTTGAGTCGGGAAAAGAATGGACGTGATAACTTGTAACATTATGATTCAACTCGAGATTATGTAGATCAAATAAGACAATACCACGTCAACGGCTAACGTGATTAACATTATAAAGGCCGTAGATATAACAAACCTATTTATGGTACTAAAGTAAGTAAAAAATTACATTTGAAAATTGCAGTTGATTCAAGCATGCAAATTTTAATCTAATTAAATGAATTCAAATATCATTTGTTGTTTAACATATAATTTCTTGACAAAGATAACTAATTGCTTACAAAACATGCCAAGAAAATGTTTCGTTTCCCTTGAAATAAATCCACGTTCCATCCAAAAAAATAATTTAACGTTTACGAATACTATTGCGATTTTCAAATTATTTTCGTAGAAATCCAGCTGTTAAGCCGGGTCCAGACCAAATGAATGAACAAGAGCGAGCGAGAGAAAGATGATGTTCGTATGAATGTTCACGTGGTTGCCCAATGCTTTAAAATCCATCTACACTAGAAATAGTACCTATGAGCACCCCGTAGAAGAAGCTACGTTCCCGGACTCTGTATTTTACCGGTATCTGCTGGCGCCTCAACTAATAATGTTCAGTCGTTCGGGAATGTTAGACCTTTCCTACTAGCTACCCAAAATAATACTGGGTGATGCATCGTAATGCCATGTAATTTTTGAGGTGGCTGAATATTGGGTCCCCTGAACGTTTTATAGAAAAACTCCATTATAACTTCTTGAAGAGGCCGACATGGCCAACCCATGTGCCCAGTTTGAATACATACAGGGTGTTATGGAAATGACGTATTATATTTAAACCGACAAATCCTGAGATGAAAATAAATTGAAGAAAAATAACCCTCAATGGCGTTTAGAATTATTGTACGAAATATACACTTCATATGAAATCTGAAAATTTACGTGGCCGCTACTGAGGACGTTCGCAATCAATAGTTTATTGAGGCGGTGTTGTCATATAGTGCAACACAGAATTGTGTGTTCAGTTTTTGCCAACAAGACGTCTTCGACCCGCGTTATCACTTCTTTTTCAAACTTTTTAGAAAAAAAATACTACACTTTTAAGGTACATACTCTCTTACCTTCGATCTTATAATCCGTTTTATAATTAAATTCCATAAAAAAATAAAACACAAAAAGTATGTTTTGCAACAGAACCAACAATAGGTAATATCACACAAATTTGAAATCACATCACAATATTTCTTATTATGAATTATTTCACAACAGAAAAAAATCGGGTAATGCTACAACTAACAAAAAAAAATTAATTTCGTATACATCAAGCACGTGGAACCCTCGACAGCGTCATTCCACTCCCGAGTCTCGAAACATACTGAAGCAACGGTAGTGGCGCGCGGCCGGTATCCAAGCAAGGGTGAGACACGCGGTGTGATCTGACATCATTGTTAGTATACTCTAGTGACCCACATTGTTGCTAAGTGAATCCAGACGGAACGCCGCGACAGCATGTGGGTAAAAAGGGTTTTTACCTTAGTATTTAGTTATTCGTTAAGTTCAGCTTTACGTCAATTTTTGGTTATAACGTCATAGAAATTATTGGCTGGTGTTTGCTGTATTACCTGAACTATAAGAGTTTCGTGGGTTTGTTTCACTTTTAAGTGAATAGCTTAGCTCACCAAAATGTATTCAAAGTAGGCACATGAGTTTACCATGTCGGCTTCTTCACAAAGTGATAATGCAGATTTTCTGTAAAGTGTACAGGGGAGCCAATATTCAGCCACCTCAAAAATTACATGGAATTTCCTATGTTCAACACAACGATGCATCACCCCGGTATAGGTACATACTTCGTCGTGAATAATTAATAACCTTTTAAAAAATCTGATAAAAACGATTAAAACTTTGACATGACTACTTCTCCCATATCATTTCAATAAAATTTTCAGTATGTCGCTTTGTACAAATTAAATGAAATCACTATTGCAATGTTTCTTTTAATAATTGCTCATTGTTGTGTCGGGTTTTTTGTCATGTAAGGTACCAATGCACTTCCAAAGAAAAATTAATAATTATATTTATTTAAAAAAGCGTGTATTCATTTACAGAGTTGGACAGTAGTTAACTAATTTTGTAATAAAAGTAGTTGTATGCTTACTAATTTTTTTTTTTTAGTTTTGTATTCTTCTACCAAAAAAGGAACGGTGTTTTTCTAATATCTTTTATTCCTATTGCCAAATAAGTTTTAGTTTTATATTTTTATACCAAAAAAACTGCATTTTTAAAAATATATCTCTTAAGCAGAGCTTAAACGACTGGTGTACTTGGCCAATATTTCTTACTGGCACATATTTGCCAAGTCGTGTGTATGGTTCACTTGTACTACAATAATTGACAATTCTACCATTCACACAACACTTGGCAAGTATATAAATCTTGCCAAGTATACCAGTCGTCTGGGCCCGGCTTTATTCTATTGCGGCTCGAATCAACTTTCTTTTTTTAAATACGGTCCTGCTTTTCTGATATTGGAACTTGAGAGCTTTTTTTCTTCCGAATGCAACGACGTATGGCACATTGTGGTTTAATGACGTTTCGAGGGTTTTTTGAACAACATCAGGAAATTTTAGGATACGGTCCTGTATTTCTCCTAATTTTATAAATAATATCTCATAAGTAAGCACTAAATTTTTACTTATGTTGGACTAGTTCAATAAATAACAAATAATTTAATAATAAACCACAAATAAATGAACAAAATACAGAAACACTCGGAACTACTCGGAATCTTAAAACTTTCTAAACGGTATATTATTAGGCACGTAAATGCGCAACTTTAACTCCCTCTAACCGACTTCATATCTCTTATGGTGTCCGAGATCCCTGTACTGGCCCTCCTTATCTTGGACACGTTGTATACCTATTACAATTTATTTTAAGTGAGTAAATGTAATCTTAGTTTTTTCTTGCTAAGAGATTATTAAATTAAAATTTAATATATGTGACAACATTGTTAACCCAGATATTTGTTTGCCCGCATGCCTTTCGCAGCTACAGATAAACTTGTCGACCTCCCGTTGCAATTCTGACACAATCAACGGAGTGCCATAAATTTTCCTTTTTACGATCACAACACAAAACAAGTTGTTGCACAAAAAATCACCTTGGCTCCCGTTCCATTTCCGTAAAAGTTGTTTTTGAAAATGATACGCATGCAACGTCAAAAATAAATCTGCCCGTCTCAAAAAAAAATTTGGAATAGAGCCAGTAACATTTCACGAACTTACAACAGGCAGTAAAGTAAAGTGGCGATCTCAATTAAAAATAGGTCAATGTAGGGCATAAAATTTTATTTCGCTTAAATAATTATTCCATTGTTAGGGATTGCGACAGTCAGTCCCCCCAGGACCGAGATTCTCAAACTTCTTTTCTTGTGTATTAAAAATGGCGTCAGCGTCGTACTGGAGGGGAGGTAGTCGACCTAAAAATGTGTATCCCCTGCGAAAGTATCCGTTATATTTTTCATAGTTAATCAAATATGAGCATGGCCATATTAGCCCCATTGGTGAGTTTTATCAAGGTCAATATTTTATACAGAGTGTCCGGGAAAATGTGGGAAATATCCCGGATATGAAGAAAACAAGTGAAATATAAACTTTTTTCCGGAGAGGAGACCTACTCTCCGGAGATATGGGCTCCCAAAGAGCCCCAATGGAATCAAGTTTTTTACACATAATTGTTGAACCACCAGGTATATTTAATTTTTTTTTTAATATGATGTATACCAGATAAGACCCTTTATTATCCAAGAAAGGGTTGTAAATTAGTCACAGCTGCAGGGGCAGACTAGCTGTGATACTTATGGCCCCTTCTTTAACTCCCTGTATGATAAGGGCACCCCTTTATCCTAGGGTTAAGAAGTTGGCCCTGAAGGCGAAAGAACACAAGAGAAGTGTCAACGGCATGAGGATGTGGAAGGCATAGAGTAACCACCACATTAAAGATCCATAAGGATAAACTCTAGTACCGACTATGTTCAATACTAAAGTTTTCCGGAGTTTTAAGTCCCCCGGTCGGATCTCCGGGGGGGGGGGGGGGGGGGGGCAGTTTTGGATTATAGCATAGGAAGAAGAGAGGGAATTAATATGGGAATAAGGGTTAAGATAAGTACATGAAACGCGAGAACAACGGCAAAAGCGGGAAAAATTAAAAACGTAATTAATACTAGAAATGAAGAGACTCGAAATAAAAATTATGGGAATAAGCGAGATGCGCTGGCCCGGACAAACTATTGTGATATGGATGAACATCGAGTATACTATTCGGGAATGGCAAGTGGTGAATATAAGCACGGTGTAGGGATTATAGCAAGTAAATCAGTTGTAGAATGTGTCACAAATTTCGTACCGGTGTCAGAGAGAATCATGCTTTTACAAATTGATGCAAATCCTTCCCGAATAAATATCATACAAGTATACGCGCCAACAACAGAGTACGATGACGAAGATATGGCAGAATTGTACTCACAGATTGAGAATATAAAGAGGAAACTACCAAAACAGGATCTGACAATAGTAATGGGAGACTTCAACTCAAAGATAGGTAAGGGAAGAGAGGGCGAGCATGTAGGCCCATATATATAACTCCAATACCTCGGTCATGTGATGAGAAATACAAACAGATATCGGTTACTCCAAAATATCTTACAGGGCAAAGTGGATGGAAAGAGAGGTGTAGGAAGAAGGAGAATCTCTTGGTTGAAAAATCTCAGAACCTGGTTTGCGGTGATGACCACACAATTGTTCAGAGCCAGCAGTTAACAAAGTGATGATAGCTAATATGGTCGCCAACATCCGGAACGGACAGGAACCATTAGAAGCATGATAAGAACTTTGGACAACGGACTTTACATACTTTAACTGTTGACTAAAAATTAAATATCTTCATTCATGTCGCTAATCCGAACAGTTTTCGAAAAAATTACATTTTAATTTCATCATGTATTTGGCTTATCTCGGTAAGAGATACATCTTCGTTCCTATCAAATGTTGAACCTCAAACTTCCGCTTTTTCATATTTAACCTGTGAGAAGTTAGGGGTTAGGTGTAAATAAAATGACGTTTTCTCGAAAACAGTTAGGATTAGGGACATGAATGAAGATATTTAATTTTTAGTCAATAGGAGGAAGGAAGAAGACGGCTTGCCTGAGAAACATCAGGCACTGAACAAGGATACACGATGTTCAGTCGCTGATACATACCGCAAGAGACAGGGAATGTTATCGCGAACATCCATTAGTGGATATGCACCAGAAGAAGAAGAAGGTGGTTCAATAATTATGTGTATAAAACTTGATTCCATTGGAGATCTGGGAGCACATATCTCGAAAGAGGAGGCACATATGAAAAAGTGTATGTGAACTTGTAGTACTCTTTTCACTTGTTTTCTTCATATCCGGAAGATATCCCAGATATTCCCGGACACCTTGTATACAGGGTTATGATAAACAAACGGATCAGCCGTTTATATAGATTACCGCCCACTTAATCAAGAATCGCTCGGACCCGTCAAACTTATTTTTTTTGAAATGTTGATTTTAGAAAAAAACATACAGGGTGGATCATAAATATGCTACTTGTATCAACAATTTTTTTAATGGAACATATTATATGTTTCTACATTTTCACATTCTACAATCAATTCTAGGCATTTTTCATAAATCATGCTCTCTACACCTATCTTCACCCGTTTACGAAATATTAATATGAAGTTTAATGCTGGTATGCAACATTGATATGTTTCTCGACGTAGCAATTTTGCAAATTTGATTAACATTCACTGATATTTTTTTGACGTCTCAAACACTTAAATAGGAAATTGACATTGTCTTGCCTTCAAGATTGTGATTTGAGTCCAGAACGTTGCTATATCGAGAAACATATTAATGGTGCATACCAGCATTAAACTAGTAATATTTCGTAAACGGTTGAAGATAGGTATAGGATATGATTTATGAAAAATAAAAATGTCTAGAATCGATTGTAGAATGTAAAGATGTAAATATACATATACATTAAAAAATTAAAGTTGATACAAGTAGCATTTTTATGATCCACCCTGTATAATACCTTTTTTCTAAGAAAAATGTAAAGATTGTTTCACGAAAAATGGATATAACTTAATGACTGCAGTAAAAGTACCTGTGGCCATCCCATTATTTATGACCGTTTGTTATTATTATGTGGAAAGGGCCGGATTCTAATAATTATAATTAAATATAAGCACATCAGGTAGGTTAGGTTGCTTAATTTATATTTAAATATCTTTTTGTGGTAAAATTTGTTAGTTTTTGAGGAATGGTTCAAGAATTGTCTTTTACCAAACATTCCTCAGAATAGCGTGATAGTAATGGACAATGCGAGCTATCACAGTCGCCAATTACATAATGCTCCAAGCTCAAATAATACAAAATTGGAGATTCAGATCTACATGGCGGCGAATGATATTTATTTTGAAGAAAGTTATAAAACAAGTGATCTTTTAGAAGTTTTAAAGACATTTTGTATAAAAAAAGTATATATTTGTGACACATTGGCAGAAGAAATTGGACATACAGTGCTACGGCTCCCACCCTATTATTGCATTTTTAACCCCATAGAGCATATGTGGCCACAGTTAAAATCACTGGTTAGGTCTGAAAATATTTCTCCGACTTTAAGTTCTAGTGTTGTAGAATTAATACGAAAATGCTTTAATGATATTCCCCCAGGTAGTTGGAAAAATTCAGTCCGTCACGTAATAACTGTAGAAAATTCGTATATTAGTCTGGATCGTATAGTTAATCCAATTATAATTAATTTTGATGAGGGTAGCGATAGCGAAACAGAACTATCTACAGAATGACATTATAAATGTAAATAAATATGAGTAGTAATATTTAAAAAAAATGTTATTTCATTTGATTACATTAATATAATCATATCATTAATTGTTTCTCTTAGTCCGTCCCTTCATACTTCACTTGTATATTGCCAAGCTCTTGTCGACACAATGGGACCGACCCAGGAAATCATTAAGTCGTATCCATTTTTCGTGAAACAATCTTTATATCAAAAAAATGTATTTGACAGGTCCGAGCGATTTTTGATTAAGTGGACGGTGGATGATATTCCGCCTTACTGGAAAAATATCAAGGTAGTTCCTGATTAGTTAGAGGCCAAAGTGTCATCTCTTATGCAGTAACATACGTTGAAAATACAGCGTAAAAAGCGGTACCGCAGTAAACAACACTACAATTATAGTGGTTTCATAATCCATTTAAGCTTTTTAATTATATGCCATTAATTCTGTACGTTATATTCGCGGTATGCAGGATGCACCAGGCCAAATAATCAATTTAATCAAACAGATATAATTCCCGTATCTCCCCGTGTCTTTTTGTTGTGTTTATTTAAGTCTGCCGTAAACTGGATAAAAATATATACTTTTGAGTCACGTCCGTCGATTGTTTGATTTTCCTAATCAAGACACACAGCAAGACATATCAAACCGATCAGCTGTTAGAATGAAAACAGAAACAGACAGAAGATAAAAGAGATGGGGATTATATCTGTATACAGGGTGTTATGGCAATGACTTATTATATTTAAATGGGTGACTCCTTGGGTGTGATAGAGAAAGTCTACATACTTCTTTTTTTTAAATCGAATAGCTAAATACTAAGGTAAAAACCCTTTTTACCCACATACTGTCGCGGCGTTCCATCTGGATTCACTTAGCAACAATGTGGGTCACTAGAGTATACTAACAGTGATGTCAGATCACACCGCGTGTCTCGCCTTGGTTATTTTTCTTCAATTTATTTTCATCTCAGGATTTGCCGGTTTAAATATAATAAGTCCTTTCCATAACACCCTGTACGTGTTTATCTGTATCTTGTAGATGTGCTTGTTTTCGTAATAACAGGTGTCACATTGACGTGTATAAAGTAGATAGAAGTGCCGGGTCCATGTTTCTTTCAAATCGATGGCTATATGAATGACTATATTATTAAAACAAAATACCAAGGTGAGTTTGAAGTACAGTCGACAAGTTTATCTGTAGCTACGAAAGGAATGCGGGCAAAAAAAATTCTGGGGTTAACAATGTTGTCACATATTAAATTTTAATTTAATAATCCCTTGCCGAGAAAAACCTAAAATTACATTTACGCATTTAAAATAAATTATAATAGGTATATAAGAAACCAATATTCTATTATAGTTTCAATATTATTATACCTTTCTTTTCATAGTATTTATTTTGATATTTCAATGCAAAATAATTTTTTTGATTGAAGTACTTTTAATGTAAAAATATGGCAACACAGTTCGTTGTCAATGGTTACAGGTAGCTAGCTCTAATTTGATTGGTTATATCCCAGACAGTTGATAGCGCGTGCGTCTCGTGAGACATCCGATGGGCCATCGGGCCTGTTCGGCGGCGATGTCCGATATTTGATGGATGTACCGACTCAGTTGCGTAGTGATAGAAAGGGCAATAGTTATTGTATTGTGTTAAATTGTGTTTTATAAATAAGTGTTCATTGTGTCGTGTTTTAAGGTGTTATTTTAAAATTTTGAAGTTTGTGATAATGAATGATAACGCCTGATAAAAACCTTCACAGTCAGATCTGCATAGGGTAGGTGAAGAGGGATAACAAATCAATATATGTAGTTATATAAATAACACTTACTGACACTTAAGCGAAAGCTACAAAGGGCCATTAATACGACCAAAACTGAATAATAATCATTAATCAATTAATCATTTAGCTGTTTACCTCTTGTAAAAACTAAAATTTTAAACCTTAATAAAAGCAGTTACCTCCCTTCAAACATAAAATGCAATTACTCAAGAATTTACTATTTTTTATTACATTATTTAAAATACTAATAGCACGCCCATGACTACACCATGCTTTAAACGGTATTGCTTCCCCCTTACCGATACGTCCGAGGCACAGATCGACTTGTATATGCGTTCTTCTTATTTATGGTGCGGGCCTATAGGCTACATCTCTCAGTAATTCACCTGTTGCCTGTGTCTGCGAGGAGTCTTCAGAATTTAGCGACTTGCGTAGCAAGAGAAACGACATTACATTAAACTATCATGTGAATTCGATTATAATTTTACATAGACTCTTTGTATGATGCGGCAGTAATTTCTTGATCAGCTGATGAACATAATTACTCCATTTAATACCTGCTCTGACTCATATTTTAATATTTGATTATGATTAATGAACGTGTCAAGGTAACGGTTTGACTTTAACCTCGAGGAACCACTAACTAAACAATAATATTATGGGAATTTCGCGGCATGCGCGAGTAAAACAAAATGTATGTGGGTGATTCCACGACATCGGGTTTCAACTCTTTGCCCATACGGCAAAACAAAAAACAGTAATACATACAGGGTTGGGCAAATGTTTCAGGAACGGCTTAATTACAGAAGAACGAAAAGTGATATCACATCTGGGTTTTCGACAATCGATAGGACTAACATTTTGCTATTTGACTGTGCTTTCCATATTATCAGTAACATTATCAACTGTCAAATTTAACACCCTGTAACATTGCATTATCTTATCGAGTCCGGAAAACTGGACATGTCCTCCTTCTTTGAGAATTTGCTAACTGCGTCCGGCTCTTTCTTTTCCTTTCAGCTTTTTTTAGCAACACTGACGCGGCCCCAGTTGAAACAGGTGATGGGTCTGCTAACAGGCCACGGTTACTTGCGAAAACACCTTCAACGGATGCATTGAATGCAGACTATGCGGCGAAGAGGATGAAACTGCCTCCACATAATATACCGCTGCGTAGCGCTGTCTCGAAGAAGACAAAATATCTTCGGGAACATACAAAGTTGTGACAACCTCCCACATGACAGGCTTGGTAGAATGTTACTGGGCCTCATAGAAGGAACTAACATCTTCCAGCAAGATCGGGGTACACAATAAGCCGGAAGGCTGCAGTGATAGAAGTTAGAGCCTTTAAACCGACCCCCGCCTTTAACCAACCGTTCATCTATAGAAATTTACCATTACCACACAAAATCGCTTGTTATTTTTATTTTTTCTTATCGTAGTAACAGGAAAAGTTGCTATGCCTAGTCGTGATTAGTAGAACAATTTTTATTTTTTGGCGAATTAAATGCATTATTTTCGTTGGGTTTTATCGTTTAATTAATAATCGGTGTTCATTTTTGCGTTTTATTTTGTTGATACTGATTGGACCGACCTTCGCAAAAATTGTGAATAAAATTGAAATATAGCAATACAGTGGTACCTCGATATACGAGTGCCCTAACATACGAGTTATTTGAGATACGAGCTGCCGAGCGAGCGAAGTTTTGTTTTGAAATACGAGCGACATTTGAGATACGAGGAACGGTCAGCTGCGACGCGATCTCTACAAGTGAGATAAAAGAGATCTTGGGAATCTGGGAGAGAGTTTCACAGTTCATGGAAAAGAAACACCCCGAAAAAGTTGCAACTGGTCGTGCATCGGAGCTATTTAATGACACTTGCCTAACTCATTTCCGGAACATTCTGAAAGGGAGGAAGAAACGAACAAACCTGGAGCCATAGACGCTGGATGACTACATAAAAATGTAAACAATAAAATAGCTGTCAAATCAGTAATATTTATTTAAGTTAAGTATTTTCTTTTTATTAGGCTCCTATGGGCTGATTGACGTATTTCAATTGTCCTTATGTATTAACAAATATGAAATAAATATTATTATTATTAAATAAACCTCCTTGGACAGTTTTTTTTTAATCCAGCGAAAAAGGCAAAGACCAGTGAAGAGAAAAGCAGTGACTAAAATTAAGCATACAGTAGCATTTAAGTTGTGTGTAAGTTATTATGTTTTTATACAATATTTGTCATTTATAAATACATTTTTCTTATTCAAAAACACGTAACAAAAACAATTGGGGGTAGCATTTTTGGGGCTGGAACGGATTAATGGCATTCCAATTAACTTCAATGGGGAAAATTGCTTTGAGATACGAGCAAATTGACATACGAGCAAGGTTACGGAACGAATTAAACTCGTATCTCGAGGTATCACTGTACTCTCTTTAAAAATTTGTATCTTCTTTTAAAAAGCAGATAATGAAGTAAACCAAAGAACATTGTGTTAAGAAAAGATCACACTGCAAAACAAAACATAATGAAGCTAAATTCTACGCCACAATTTTTCCTCAGGGCGTTAAGAAATTAGAGGTAGTAGTAGTTTCGGATATGTATACCAAAGCAAAATTTTACATGCTCATCAACATTTGTAAAACATGAATGGCCTCGTAGATCTCCAGATTTAACACCTTTAAATTAATACCTTTCCATTTAAAGACTGCTCTATATCGTATGAAAACTCTTTGGAGGATCTTGAAAATAAAATTTTGCATTCTGTTCAAGCTATTTCTTATCAATATTAGCAGAACGTGCTTTCCCAGTTTTCAGAGACGCTTGGACACTGTCAGGTGGCCAAACTACGACATTTTGAACATTTAGTTAAGTAACTTTTGTTTTAAATTTTCATTTATGTAAAAATATTATTTTTATTAACCGTTTTTAAAATAAAATATATGTTTTTTTCTTCATCTTTTGTCAATATTTCCGAAACAATTGAATTTAGACATATCGTTTGTTATAGAAAAAAATGTTTTAAATAAATAAATAATATTCAGGATGTTCCATTTAAAAAAATTAAATAAATAACGTCACCCCTTGACAGTTGATGACGTTACTGACATATGGAATGCACAGTCAAATAGTAAAATTTTAGTTCAATTGATTGATCAAAATCCGGATCTGATATCACTTTTCGTTCTCCTATACTTAAGCCGTGCCGGAACATATGCCCAACCCTGTATATTGTTAATTGTCTATTTTATGGGAGAAAATTACATATTTGTGTTATTGGGGGGGTTGGACGAGCAAGTCAAGTTTAATTTACTTTAATTATATTTTAAATACAGAGGAAATACAATACATCGACCATGGAAAAGATAAAATACAGGGTACTACTATATGTATACAGGGTGCATCCGATTAAGTCGCCACTATTGATAACTGCCTTTATTATTAGAGCTACGATGTTGGTTAAATTAGTAAACTATACCCTATTCATTTTACCAATTCAGCGCGTGATAGCCACATGCTCGATGCATAAACTCATTGCCATTGGTCAATCGGCGATAAAACTTCCCATACCCGCTCGATGCATTTCTAACAGGGTCGTAGTTCAGTGTAGGCTATTATTTCAGGTGTATTCATGCGTGGTTCGACAATGTACAAGGTGTCCCATTTTCGACACTTTTATACGGTATCTCCGTAATTGTTAGTGCTATCAAAAAAGTAATGTATGTGTCATGTGCTCTTTTTGGGTCAAACTTAAAATGATAAAATCGAAATTTGAAAATTTTCGCTCGCTTAAGAGATACGGGGGATAATCAAAAAATTGACAATTTCAAATTTACCCTATATTTTCTTAGTTAAAAGAGATACAGAAAAATGTTTTATACAGAAGTTTCTTTATAATGACTGTTGAATATAATAAAATGCCGTTTTCAGAATAAGTATACGGGGTCAGGTAAAAAGTTATCGGGCCTAACCTCATTTTTTAAATGGAACACCTTGTATATTTTAATCTAAAAATATACTATTTTTAATTCTCCTTTCAAATACATAACACACCATGGATAATATTGGCTTCCTAGGCAATTTATTTAAACTTTATTACTTTGAAACGAAATAAAAGATTCAGATTAAGGTAAAAAATAACGGGAATCATCGCAAGTGTTCGGAATATGTCCTGAAATGTTCGTCTTTCCGGATAGCGAACAAAATATACATTTTGCGCCATTTCTTCCACTTTCAATATAAACTGATATCATATCAAATTTTGCAAAATGTTGATAGGTCATTTTCGCAAATGAATATGTAAAAATAAAATTGACGTTACATGTTAATAGTTAACATAGTTGTTTCTAGGATGTTAGCTTTTGTTCCATGGTCTACTGTGGTTTAAAGTAATCAAATATATAGGGTATTCCATTTAAAAAAAATAGGTTAGGTCCGATAACTTTTTTATCTGACCCCGTATACTTATTCTGAAACCGGCAGATTATTCAACAATCAATATAAAGAAACTTCTGTATAAAACTTTTTTCGGTATATCTTTTAACTTAAGGAAATAAAGGGTAATTTTGAAATTGTCAATTTTTTTATTCTTCCCCGTATCTCTTAAGAAAGCGAAAACTTTCAAATTTTGATTTTACCATGTTAAGTTTGACCCAAAAAGAGCACATGACACCTACATTACTGTTTTGATAGCATTAACAATTACGGAGATACCCTATAAAAGTGTTGAAAACGGGACACCCTGCACTGTTATATTGTTCTTAATGCGACCCTGTGTGCTGTTCACGTGCTCGTCGCGTGTATTTGTTTTGGTTTTCTGAATTGAGAAAATGAGTAGATTTAGTAGCATTTTTCCGCCAATTAAAATGGTAAAAGCGAAAAACAATGGAACATTATTTGGTCGGTTGGTTTTGCATTATTTTAAAAAATGTAATTTAAAAAAAAATGGGAATGAACTAAATATTATGCGTATTCATATTCACTAAAAATACTACTACTACACATTTCTAAAATAAATAAATAATGCTACATAAAAATCTCCAACATTTTTAATATCAATGTCAAACTTGGAAAATAACATGAATTATTCCTTATTAGATTAATGTAATTTATTTACGACAAGTTAATTTGTAATTTTGTATGAGTATGTAATAAACGATTTTGTTAAAACGCTAGTAAAAATAACGAATAATTATTGGTTAAATGGAAAAATACGGTAAATAAAAACATAGGTACTTATACAAATCGCTTCCGGTAAGCTAAAAATGTTATATTTGGAGAATTTTTCCTTAGTTCGTAAAGGTCAGTACTTCATACTACGGATAAGGTAGGAATTTATACTGGTCTGGCAACCTCACAAAGTGGGCATGCGAGGGCATGATTCAGATGGCGTCGGTCACAGTTATGTCAGTATTAAAAAATTATAGATTTTAAATGAACCAAACTTCTATAAAATATGCATGGGAGTTTATGAGATAAGAAATTCATAGATCCGCCCACCTAAGACACACCTTTACATGTGTTTTTTTTATATTTTTATTAAAATAATGCGAAACGGAAATCAAAATGAACATATTTGTTGATTAAAATTACGGCTTGCACCACACTTTAAAAAATCACGTTAAGGACGCAAGCAAATTCATTATAAGGCAAACTTAAATTCTACGCTTTCCACAGTAATTCCATACTTAACTGATGAGTTGGGAAAGCGGGTACAACTGGGTAATGTTTAAATAGTGTTGATTAAATTTAAATAGACATTGGTTCCGAGGCAAGGGATGTTTTTATCATTTATATCTAATTCCCATAATTTCAGTAAAAAATTATTTGCGTGCAAGTTACTCTGTGACATTTAGCTTAATTGTATCGTTATTCTTAAATTTGATACCGTGGAATAGCTCGTATATCACAGGATAATCAAAATCAAATTTATAAAAAAATCTAGGGTAATAATAAGATTAGCGAGGATACCAATTATCTCGAATTCTATATAATCTTAATTCCTTATAATCATAATAATATTTTATTCAGCTAATATTGGGGTGTGTGATTCCAGGTAATTTTATAAACATCATATGAACATCAGTGTTGCCAATTAGGGTGTAATTACACGATTTGCGTGCATGTTCATTGCCTTGCGTATAATTTTTGTGCGGCACAATGTGTGTGTAATTAGCGTGTAATTTGAAAGCCACCACCTGTGTTGCTATTCAGTTTTGTTGGCAAATACGTCAGAGCCCACATGATGTACAGTGAAACCTCTCTTAGGCGGACACACTACAAGGACTAAATGTGGCATCCTCATAGAGAGAGGTATGGGCAATTTGTTATTAGGTAATAATATGTAGATGCAAAATTATTACTATGTATATGTATGTACAAATAAACATAACATAACAAAAATACACTAGTTTTAGTTAGGATGTAGTACTAAAATAATCTAATAACGAAGTTTGACGTGTTTGCGTTTTAAACTTGCAATCTAGAAAATGTAAGTCTGATAACAGTTCCATTGCTGTAGAGTCACCTCTCTTCTTTGCATACTCTTATAATTCCTTTACCATACTAATGGCTTCTTGATAATTCATGACATTTGTTTGATTACTGCATTCAACTTCTTCATCAGAGCCGTCGTCAACTCGCCCAGATCATAGTTATCAAATTAAAAACTTCCACAACATCAATATTCTCTTTCAGACTCAAAACGCGACATTTTTCTGCCACTGTTTACGATTTTAACCTTCGAAGTCATACATAAACGGCGGACTGCTGTATTGGAATCACACATACTTCCATTCGGCGAAGTCTTTTCGCGCTGCCACGCACACGCGATTGGTTGCCGGTCTGTCTTCAGAGAGTTTTTGCACTGTACTTATTCGTCTCCCAAATACGTAAAAAAATTTTTTGTCCGTTTAAAGGAGGGTTCTCGCACTCTTTGTATGAAAACAGCCTGTCCGCGTCCGCCCAAGGGAAAGTCCGCCCAAGAGAGGTTGAATTTCATGGAATTTCATACACCTAGTTCACGACTATGTAAAAATGTAGGCTTAATAGAGATGTCCGCTTATCAGAGGTGTCCGTTAAGAGAGGTTTTACTGTATACTACTTTCAGTTTTGTAAACCTTTCTTTTTACACGTCAGAGCCAGTAATACTCAAATTAAATTGTGTTCTTATCTTGAAAGTTGTGGGTAGTTTTGATTTTTTCCATTCTACATATATGTTTTTTGCCTTTCAGAAGGCTGATACGACATACGTCTTTCTTAAAGGCACATAAACGAGAAGGTGCACATAAAGAAGTATGCCAAATCCTTTATGTAGTCGATTCATCGCGACTTGGGTTTTTTTTTGACTGGCTAGCCAACGGCGATTGTAAATTTTTTAAAAATTAAAGGATATAATTTTTCTTTAAATCGGAATAACTGTTCTTCCTCAATAAAAACTCTAAGACTAAACTTCTAAAACTCGAATATACGAGCAGCTTTTTACCTAGAGCGATCACGACATTAAAAAAAACTTCAACATCCTGTAGCAAAGTTTAACAGGATTCCGGAGTACCTGTAAACGAGTTTCCTTCCCAAGCGTTTATTCCTGTTTTAGAAAGAAAATGTCAAAGGAAAGTCTATATATTTTTTGGTTTCGGAAGATTTTTAGATTTAATTTTTTTACTGCTCATTATAGAAAAAGAATTATGGACTTTTCCTTGAGTTGTTAACAAAATTTAGACATCTTCCGTTAAAAATTCTTTTTTAAATGTACCGTTTTCATAGGAAGCGAAAACTCCGTTTTTCAGCGTAGAAAATTGAAGTATAGACCACGATCATGTGCTTTCTTCCGATTATCGTTGTTTCTGTCGGCGTACCGATTACGGGCGGACGCTCGACGTATTCTTCTAACTGCAAGGGAAGATCCACTTTGCCTCGTGCCCTCAAAGCGTGAAACGAACAGAGGTCAAATCGGAGATTTGAACTTTTCTTTATAAAATGACCTAAGGAATCACACTCTGAAATATTAGCACGTCATTAGGGAACACCCTGTCTTTAAACACAAACTAAAATGATATGTGCAAAAAAGAAACGGTCGGTGCATAATATTGAACGAAAATTGCATGACCTACGTTGTTAATCATTTTAGTTTCGCATGTCCGCCTAGTCGTACTAACTAAAAAAATAAATAATTAAAAACATTATTTAATATGCGGAACAATTGTTATTATAAGCAATAAAACGGTTAATAACAACTTTCCTTACTAGGAGCTTCAAAATGACGTATACACAGTAATTAGTTTTCTTTTTATCGAATCTATACATATATGTATGTACGACGACCGTAATTAAATTGCATACGTACGACCACGCCCCCGTATTATTCCTTTTAATTAAAAACCTGGTATCGAATAAAATGGATTAATGAAAAATATAAACGTTGATATGGCGGTAAATAGATTAGATGTATAATCCTCTAACGAGAAAATTATTTTACAAATAGCATATGAACTTACCTGACTTTTTGTGTAACTTTTATACTGTATTTGTGCAATTCCAATAGCAAGTTTTCATTATACTCTGAAAAAAAAAGAATTTGTTGAATTATGGTCTTATACTGTTTAAAATGTACGAGAGGCACTATCTCCCATAAGTTTAAGGTCACATTTATGCAAGCGTTTTTTAAATACAGTGAAACCTCTCATAACGGACACCTCTAATAAGCGGACATCTCTATTTAGCGGACATTCTTTCATAGTCCGAATCTAGGTATATGAAATTCCATGAAACTGAACCTCTCTTGAGCGGACTCTCCTTTGGGCGGACGCGGACAGGCTGTTTTCATACAAAGAGTGCGAAACCCCTCCTTTAAACGAACAAAATATTTTTTAAAGTATTTAAGAGATAAATAAGTACGGTGCAAAAACTCTCTGAAGACAGACCGGCAACCAATCGCATATGCATGGCACAGCGAAAGGACTTCGCCCAATGAAAGTATGTGTGATTCCCCGAGAGCAGTCCGCCGTTTATTTGTGAGTTGTAAGGTTAAAATCGTAAACAATGGCACAAAAATGTTGCGTTTCGAGTCTGAAAGAGAATATTGATGTTGTGGAAGTTTGTAATTTGATAACAATGATTTGGGCGAGTTCATTAACATTGATAGCAATGTGCTATTAAAGTCCGTTTTGTTGCAGTTGATAGCTCATATCGAGGGTTGAAGCCATAAAACAACCGTAAACCATAGGCGTTGCCAATAGTAATTACCTTATTTAATAAGAAAATTGGCCTCTGTCCATTGTTAAGTAGGATTAGGGTTAAAGTAGGTACAACAGGGGTAATTAATTTACCTATTTTTGCCTGCTTTAGGATGTTATTACGCCATTTGATGTGCGTTTGTCAAACTATGTATTTAGTTGTATTTAGATACTGCATTATCTCAAAGTTGAATTATTTCCTATACTTGTAACAATGGCTTCAAGTTTTTCGCCAACGTGTCTTCGTCAAATTAGCAAGAGTGCATATTCTCTCCGAGAAAAGACATTAATATTAAACGTGCATGATGCTCTAGTGTACCAGAAACCTGCAAGTGATGTTCGTAGCATCATTGCAGAGTGTGCCAATATGGTAGGAGTTGGAGAGGCTACTATATATAGGTTCTTGCGTGAAAGAAAATCTAAGAACCTCAGTGAGCCAAAACCACTCCCAGGAAAGAAACCGTTAGAAATTGACAATTTCATTAAAAATGGTATTAGAAGAAAAGTACATAGTTTTTATTTTGCCAAGGAAATACCAACTATAGACAAAATTTTACAAGCCATTAACTACGACGAGGACTTACCACAGCTATCACGAACGAAACTATGGAAAATACTTCATGATATGAACTTTCGATGGGAGAAGCAAAACAGAAAATCTTTTCTTATTGATAGAGCAGATATTATTTGCTGGAGACGTCAATACTTAAGGTCCATCCGAAAATACCGCAGCGAAGGCAAAAACATTTTCTATTTGGATGAAACTTGGCTGAACGAAGGGCACACCGTATCTAAAGTTTGGCAAGATAAAAATGTCCTAAGTTCTCGACAAGCTGTCATGGAAGGCTGGTCAACAGGACTTAGACCACCATCTGGAAAGGGACGCAGACTTATTATAACTCATATAGGAAGTTCAAATGGCTTTTTGGATCAAGGATTATTACAATTCCAGTCGAATTCTACTAAAGACTATCATGAAGAAATGACTGCTGATGTTTTCGAGGAATATTTTAAGCAAATGATAGAATACATTCCCGCTAATTCTGTAATAGTGATGGATAATGCCAGCTATCACTCTAGGCTAAAAGAGAATCTTCCCACAACTTCATGGAAAAAGGCGGAAATCGTAAACTGGTTACAACGAAAGGAATTGAGTTACGATAATACCATGGTAAAAAAAGAACTTTTGGATATTGTTAGGCTACATAAATCACAGTATAAAAAGTATGTTATTGACGAGATGGCAAGAGATCGAGGTATTATAGTGCTCCGTTTACCACCTTACCATTGTGAGCTAAATCCTATCGAATTAATATGGGCTCAAGTAAAAGGATATGTTGCTAGAAATAACAAAACTTTTAAAATGCAAGAAGTGCGACACCTCTTGCTTCATTCTTTAGCAAATGTGTCATCAGAAAATTGGCAAAACGCCATAAAACATGCTATAGTAGAGGAACAAAAAATGTGGGAACTTGACAACGTAATTGACACAACTATGGAAATTGAGCCTTTAGTAATAAGCGTAGGACATGATGACTCTTCAGATTCTTCTGAGAACCATTTTATCGAGTTATAATTATTGAAATTGTCAATATTTTTTGATCTGTAAATAAATTAGTTTTCTTGTAAATAAATTCATAAAATCATAAAATCTATTACATTTAAATAAAATAATAAGCGGTTACATTAAAAACCCAACTCTCCGACCATGATGGGCCGTTTTAATCATTATCCTTTCATTTCATTTTATGGCTCTATTGTTACTTTATCTGTTACCCGGTGGAATAGGTCAAAATTTCTTCATCTTTATGCTAGATGTACGTAAAAAGACCATTTTATAGGTAAAATATTTTAGGCCACCGGGCCCTTGTTTTGAATCTTTAATGAGGGTATCGAGCTATCAACGGCAACGAAACAGACTTTAGAAGATGATAGTGACCCCATTCCTACCGATTATGTAGCCCAAGCTGAAACTACATCACTATCTGGCGACTTTGATGAAGAAGTTGAATGCAGTAATCAAACAAATGTCACTAATTATCAACAAGCCATTAGTATCGTAAAGGAATTATAAGAGTATGCAAAGAATAGAGGTGACTCTAAAGCAATGGTTTTGTTATCAGACTTGGAATTACATTTTCTAGATTGCAAGTATAAAACGCAAACACGTCAAACTACGTTATTAGATTTTTTTAGTACTACATCATAACTAACACTAGTGTATTTTTGTTATGTTATGTTTATTTGTACATACATATACATAGTAATAATATTGCATTTACATATTACCTAATAATAAATTTCCCATTGGCGGATACCTCTATTAGGCGGCCACATTTAGACGATCCCGTAGGTGTTCGCCTAAGAGAGGTTTCACTGTAATTTGTTATACTGACTCGTTATACGTTTCATAAAATATGTTTTTTTCTTTATCAAATTTGAGATCCTACACTAAAACAAAAACTTAATTGTTTTAATTTTATTTCTTATGTAGTTCCGCTCTTCGTAGCACCGTTAAAATCAACAGAAATTTGTCTCTACACTATACTGGCGTTGGCGTTTTGCTAATATTTTTTTCTATAATTAAATTATAATATAGTATAATATTTACAACGTATGTAAAGAAGAAGGGACTGGTTATTAACTAATATTACCAGTCAAAAGGATATTTTGAGAAAAAATACGCTTTCTTGGTTGTCTCGCTTGTTCTTGGGTTTTAAACATTTTTCTCTCCGCGCTCTTCATAGGGAAACGTTCAAATAAAACGAGACAAACAATACACTAGGTATTATTCAAGTTTCGAAAATGTAGTTAAACCACACAGTCGAAGTGGCGAATACTCGCTAGTAATAGGATAAATAGTAATTATAATAAGAAACAAAAAATAAACAGAATTATGCTAAAAATTGAATGAATTTCCCAGAAATTCCAACAATAACTTATTAATACCGCGACGAATTTGGCTAATAAGATTCAACACTTTCTTGAGTTTTGACCTCATATTATTATGGTGAAGATAAAACAATATTAACTTTCAGCCTAAAACAATAGGTCGCTCCGGTTTCTAGGTGAAATTATAATGTATGATAATCATTAATTATATTATTATAATTTTACTATCGTAGATTTTAATGACGACCAAGGTCTTTTCTCCATACTTTTTCCTAGCATTAACACATGATACAATGACTAAAGGTAAGATAATATCTAACCATCCCAATTTCGTCTGAAGCGCGCAGTGACGTCCAAGGGAGAGCGATTTTTAAATTTCGTATGGGGACTTATAGTGCTGTCAGCGTTTTAAATTCTATTTTAAATGTATTAAAAGGTTTTATGCATGTACTGGAATATGAAATGAAAGAATAATATATGTAAATAAGTATTTACGTATATTAATTTCATAGAAATATAACATACATTACAGGTAAAATACCACTAAAATAAGGAACGATTCCGACAAACTTTTAAAACAATCGCCACGCCATCGGAACAGGGCGGCGATAGCCGAGGCTGCTCGGCGACCCTGCTTGTTGTCACCAGCGTTGTCAGTCTTTTACAATTGTAATTTAACAATTTTTTAGATGTTCGTTCTTGTTGTGGGGCTCCCTCACCATATGAAATTTATGTTCAATCTGGAGGTGGCCCCCATATCATAGGAAAGTAACGACCATTTTCTCGTACTCTAATTACTCTGACCCCGCTTTTTACTATTCTATTAGGTTTCGAACCGTTAACCTATTACTTTTGATCAAAGATTTTTGGTAACACTGGTCGCCACATACTATCGTTTGCCGTAGTTTTGCATGGAAATTTTGAAAGTTCATTAAAATTGTTTTCTTATTTAGTCGTGTGTGTGTTTAGTAAGAAAATATCTGATTTTTCATAAATTGAGGTGCACTGTGTTCGGTTGTGATATGGATAATAGACAGGCAAAGAAATTTGATAGAAATATAAGGTGTTTCGGCTTTCCTAAGGATAAAAACAAAAAAATAGAATGGATACGGTTTTATTTATTTTATTAACATTTACTTCTTAAGTATGTTCCACTGAAGCTGATGAGGGTATATGCCTTCGAAACATGTATGGAAATTAATATATTGGTTATTTAACTACTGAAGCAGACTATGAGTTTCTTTACCTCTTCATAATTTCACTAGGTTAGGTCGTATTTTAGCTTTCATCTTTGTTGTATGTCATGAATATAAATATATTTAAATACCATGATATTATTATTTCATTTCACATACCACTCAATGCGTAAAACCTTTTAATACGTTCAAAAGAGAGTTAAAAACGCTGACAGAAGTATATATCTCCATAAGTGCCTGTTCTCACCAAAGCAACTGGCAACCGCAACGCAACATCCACGCGACTCAGCACTAATGTATAAATACGCGTGTTCCCACTGACTCAACTGCAACGCAACTAGTTGCTTATGCATGAGTTGCCCGGCATACCGCGTCGCCGTTGTCAGTTGCTTCCAATCGCGGTGTCATGGCTGACAACCCAAAATTGTCGCTCAGTTCTTATTTGTTTATCTGTTTAACCAGAAAGGATGTAGAGGTTATATCTTCCTCTGACGAAGACGACATTTTGCTCACGTCAAACCAGTTGATTCCAGTGGAAATGCAAGAGCGACTCAACTGAAGTTGCGGTCGCGTTGCAGTTGCGTTGCTTGCCAGTTGCTTTGGTGGGAACCAGCAAGCAACTCAACTGAAGTTGCGGCCGGGTTGCGGTTGCCAGTTGCTTTGGTGAGAACAACGCCTAAGAGATTTAAAAATCACTTGCCCGTTGACGTCACAAGCCACACCTCCATCGGCGTGGAATCATACCTCTTAGATCTTTATACATGACATTAACATTAAAACTTAAAACACGCTCTAGCATGTTCATATTCAATATGTACCAGAATTGCGCAGCAAGAGTATCGGCAAAGACTCCCTTGCATTATCGTCAAGTCAGGGGTCAGGGAGTCAGTCGATAATATTCGTAAAACTTTAATGGTTGCATTTTTAACTCTTCGTAGTTTCAATCCCCACTTTTCAACTAGATAAAATTCTTCGTCAGTATCCATGTCTTCAAATTTTTGCTTTTGCTTTAATAAAATGATAAGATCGCTTTGAATCGCGCGCACCTAGGAAAACCAGAAACAACTCCTTCTTCGCGCAAGTGTTGTAAAACTGGCTTTTTCCAATTTAAGAAAATGAATGAGGATTTTACTTTTTTAAATAATTTAACAAATGGATAGGATGGAAGGTTAACATAATCTTTCAACATGCAAAATCAGACGGGCTTTTTATAATTCTGCAATGTCAACAGCTGTGGTTCCTACTCTCCATTATCATAACGCATTGTCAGCAGGAGATTAGATGGTTTAGAATAACGCAAAACATATGTAAAAAGTCCAGTAAAGGCAGTCCATGTTTGGGTTCTCTGCGCGGTCGACCGCCGATTGGGATCCTCAAAATCGAGCGGGGGGTTCATGATTTTGGCTACAGGTTTTAGAGTGTTCATCACCGAAAATTCCGAGAAAAGTCAAACCGCGGATCTTACCCTGAGAAAATTTCAAGAGGTAAATCTCTGCGCGGTCGATCGCCGATTGGGGTTACCAAAGTCGTTCTCAACCGCGTTTAAATTTTTAATACATGGGTCCGCCATTTGACTGCAGGTTTTAGAGTGTTTATCACTGAAGATTCCGAGAATAGTCAACCGCGGATCTCTTCCTCAGTAAAATTTATTTTCGAACTTTCGTATGTTTCAGTGCGAGTATAAATAACGCTGACTCGTCTTCAAACACTGTGTATTTGGTGCGCGTATAAATAAAATATCTTCGAACACTCATGTATTCTAGTGCGAGTATAAACAAAAACTAGAATTCTTCGAAAACTCGTAGCCGTCCGTACGAGTATAAATAATACATATCTTCGATCACTTTTGGGTGCGAGTTTAAATAATTCCAAATTGAAAGAAATTCGTTAACGCAACGTGGGAGACACTTGTATTTTTTCAATACCGAATCTAAACACCATCGCTTGCCGTTCATCATGTTTCCAGGGACAGCAGACTAGTGCGTATCCTAGTAACGGGCCAAATCGCGATTTCAGTATAGGCTTTATAAATTTAGCTGACAAGATATCAACCATATACCGGCGGCTATTTTTTGAGAGTGCTATACAAGGCAAGATAGTATTTCTTATTGGGGCATCCTCGATAAGCCCTAAGGAAATATTATTGAGTCGCCAGCCTTGATGACTCTCGCTAGCGGTTATCAAGTGAACAGGCCAAGAAAGAAAACATCACTCAAGAAGTTAGTAAAAATCATTAAAATCTCGGCGGTGTCAGGCTAGCTTACTTTTCAAACGCTCGTAAAACAGCGGCCGTACTGACGGTGGAAGTTGTAGGTAGAAAAGTAAGCAGAATACCCACAGTTCGGTCATAAAGGCAGCGTTGTCCCTGCACTGAGGTCACCGTCCGGCTGGCATGACATTAAAATTCGCTAAAATTAAATATCGACATATCATTTATTCTTCAAAGGCGAGAACAATTTTTTCGAAACCTAAATACACCCGATTGTGACATAAAAAACATTCTGAGCCCGGAATAAGAAGTAAAGCTTACTAAAATTATGGCAAAACTTGCCTTGTTATATTCAATTGGACGCGCCCGAGCCAATACAACCAAAAGTATAGTTTGAACAAAAGTTAGGCTTCGTACTACGTTCAATTAACTATACTTGCAACATTAAAATCAATCATATAAATTTCTAAGACAAAAATTAGCACTCATTTCTTCAATTGCGCTGGTGGACTGCTGACAGCTTCCAGTTGGCGGGGAAAGGATAGTGGGCCCACTTAAAGACCGACGGACACGTAGTTGTCCCTCGGCTGGCATCCGTGACACTTAAACAACCGAAAATCGTATCGAAGAAAACTAGCGTCCGAAAAAATAATTCAGTAGGATCGTCTTCAGTTTGCGAAGAATTTTTCATTACTTACTAAGATTGGCGACATTACAGATAGTGTCGACCAGTCACATATTCCAAATTAAATGATTCAAAAGTTAGATTGGCATTAATAAATAATTCCTGGGTGGGGAATACACCTTCGGGATAGAAACCAAAATGGGACGAAATTAAAATTCATAAATTGCCATCTAGCTTATAATCAGTTCAAATTAAATTAAAATAAAAAAATCAAAGAAGAAAAGTGGTTATACGGGGGTTATCACAAAACGTCTTGCGTAAAACGCGCCGTAGGAGAACGCTTAGAGTTGGCTACCATTGATTAAGCGCAAAACGGACGGACCTTACAGGTTACCTCTCCACTTAAATCACGTACGTTAATCTACAAACATACATTTTAATTTCAAATCAGGCGACACAAGTAAGCGCGTATACGAGTAAGTATACGACGAATAATCTGAGCGAAAACGCTTTAATGTAACCGTAGCCTTATGGTTATGACAACTAGCAGACGTATCTGTCAAGTTTATATTAATTCTTAGAGTGTCAAAGCCTTATATTACACAAAACCGGTTATGGGATCGCACCATTAATATTTTTTGTTACTTTTTGTTAAAATCAACAAACTCTACGTCGTATCGAAGAATGCCTTAAAACGGAAGTGGGTCGTTAAAGATTTATAAACGCGCGAGAAAGTAAAATGCACAAAATTAAACAAATTTGTATTTACAATCTTTTAACGTAGACAGGCGCCCGTTAAAAAAATTTAACAGAGCAGATAAACGCCAAATATGCTTCGCGGTACTTAAATAAACTAATTGAGTGTTTTGACAAATTTATTTTACAGTGAATAATGATCAAATTGCAAGTGAATTTTTCGAACAGTGTAACTAACCTGATAACAATAACGTGCGTTTACATTAGGGTCACTGACAATGCGGTGGAAATTTTGATTTATAATTATGTGTGATGATTTCTCTTTTACAATTGATTTGTAATATCCCCAGATTATTGACACTACTTGCACAATTTCACGGAAACAAATTCATTGATGATAATTGTGCGAGACCATCTGGGCGCTCTTTTTGTTGCTGCGCGAAACCATTGAACTCTCCCGGTGATCTTTCTGTTGCTTAGCGAAACCTTTGAACTCTTCAGCCATATTAAAGTGTGTTGTATTTTAAACTTATTAGGGTCTACTTGAATGATATTTAATTTCAATAGTAGTGGGCCCCAAAACGAAGCGCTTTAGACGAAATAATTAATAAAGCCAATGAAGAAACACAAAATTTATTGCATGAAGAAGCTTACAAAAAGGAATATATACGTCTATTAAATAGCATTGGACCAAAAGCAAGAGAAGAGTTTCAGCGAACGTTAAAGTATTTTCCAGAAAGGTAAAACATTTTTAAAATCTTCGACTTTATGGTCATGCTAAAATCATCAATAATCCTGTGCATAACGATAATTCTTTCACATACGGGATTGGGAAACTCGCCCTCGGTTCGTGCGCTCAATACTCCCAAAATTTTTCCGTAAAAAAATTAATACACTCCCCGAAAATAAATTCCAGACAAAGATAGTGTTGGTCAAGTTTATAGACCTGTAACTATTTTAATACTTCAGTAAAACGTAGCCTTGTTGAATGATAACCTGAATGTTAGTTTTCAAAAAATACTGATCATTATACAGGCAGAAACAAAAGTTACCTTTTTACCCATAATTTCTTAACGACCTGTGGAAAAATTGAGCGGTAGAATTTAACTTTATTCTATTTGGTTTTGAAGTGTGACCGTTTCTTAACATAACGTTTTTTGGTTCACGTCATATCTGATTTTTACAGAAAATTTATTCACAATTCACGACATATTTTATGTAACATTATTTTATCGAGTAGCATGAACAAATATCCAAAAATTAATAGCGTGTATTGCAACCTCGAGTTCTTTTCACTTCTACCATACGACGTGGGGCATGCTTTCAATGCAGTTTTGAATTGCTTCTCATTCTACAGGAAGGACTGTTCGCAGATCTGGCAATGTTTCCGGTGCCGATTGCGGGCACGTCTACATAGTCCACAGCCCCGAACAACCCCATACATGTTCAATTGGATTTGAATCTGAATATTTACCTCGTCCAAATACCCACTTACAACCTGTAAACTAGGAAGGTGTTTTAATTGCTAGACTTGCTTTATACTATTAAATACAACAGCCACAACAGTTGCAATACACGCTATTAATTTTTGGATATTTGTTCATGGTACTCGATAAACTCATATAATGTTGTGAATACAATTTGAAAAACTGCACGGCTTTCTTCCAAAATTTGTATCTTCTTTTAAAAAACAGATAATAACGTCAATTGAAAAACATAGTGTTTTTTTTATGGTCAAACACAAGCACAATAGGAAAAATCCTTTAGGGCACTCTGGGAGTGGTGCGCGTGCGAGTAAAGCGATTCACGTTGATTTTGAATCGTTGGAGGTTATATTCGTTGGGAAAAACGACCTCGGGAAGGTCGTTCCATAAGGATGAAGTCCTCCAGATGAAATAATTCTTAAATAATGAAGTTCGAGGAGTACTAAGCTTAACCACATATGCCGCTGTGAGCGGAATTAAGAGGGCAAGGTCAGCCGAGCAGTTTCCATGAAAATTTCTGTAAAAGAGAGTCAAATCCCCAACCTGTCTTCGATGTTCTAGGCTGTCGGAGTTCTTCGTCAACTCGTGGTCTCCTATCAGACGAATGGCCCTCCTTTCGATGGAATCCGGTAGCCGAAGAGTATGTTTGGGTGCAGAGCTCCAGACATGAGAGCAGTACTCTAATGATGGTCGAAGCTGGGCCTTGTATAGTATCAAAAGTTGTTGAGGTGTGTACAACTTTTTGGTTCGGAAGAGTACACCAAATTTCTCAGGAGCTATCTTGACAATTGCCACAACGTGGTTATGCCAAGACATATTTCCTCCCTGATTGACGCCCATCAAATTAATAGATGAAGCCAGTGGGATTGCGTGTCTTGCCATGACTATATCCGGTTCTGTAATCTTAACCTTTTTTTTAGCGTTAAATTCGACTTGGTTACTGTCACCCCATGTCAAAATTTCTTCCGGGTCTCTGTTAAGGCGTGATACTTATGCGCCTGCGAAGATCTGCGTCGGCAGTCCATGTTTGTGCATTTAAGGAGAAAGATGATATAAGTGTGCTATCGTCAGCAAAGCTAAATATCGGATTTTTAGTTTTCACTAGAAGGTCGTTAATGTAGAGTAAGAAGAGAGTGGGAGAAAATATGGACCATTAAGGAACACCGGCATTGATGGTGAAGGTGAGAAATCCGTCAATCGCCACTTGCAGAGAGCGGTCCTTAAGAACGCTAGACAACCATGCACAGAATCAACTGGGCATACCATAGGATCGCAGTTTACTTAGAAGCCCGTCATGCCAAACACGATCAAAAACTTTAGAAATATCCAGTGGAACAGCCCGAGACTTCCCATGATGTCCGATAGCGTTGTTCCAAAGATGGGTGACATAGGCTAAAAGATCTCCAGTTGATCTGGACTTGTTAAAAAAAGGCGACACTTCAAAACAAAAGATAATGAAGCTAAATTCTACCGTTCAATTTTTCCACAGGTTTGTTCGGGTTTGTTCGGGTTCGGGAAATTAAGGGTAAAGAAGTAACTTTTGTTTCCGCCTGTATAATCATCATCAGTATTTTTGAAAACTAAAATTCAGGATATCATTCCAAGACACAAGTCTACACTTACGTGTAAGATTGTTTCACGAAAAATGGATACGACTTAATGATTTCCTGGGTCGGTCCCATTGTGTCGACAAGAGCTTGGCAATAAACAAGTGAAGTATGAAGGGACGGACTAAGGAAAACAAGTAATGATATGATTATATTAATGTAATCAAATGAAATAACATTTTTTTTTAAATATTACTAGTCATATTTATTTACATTTATAATGCCATTCTATAGATAGTTCTGTTTCGCTATCGCTATCCTCATCAAAATTAATTATAATTGGATTAATTATACGATCCAGACTAATATACGAATTTTCTACAGTTATTACGTGACGGACTGAATTTTTCCAACTACCTGGAGGAATATCATTAAAGCATTTTCGTATTAATTCTACAACACTAGAACTTAAAGTCGGAGAAATATTTTCAGACCTAACGAGTGATTTTAACTGGTGCCACATATGCTCTATGGGGTTAAAAATGCAATAATAGGGTGGGAGCCGTAGCGCTGTATGTCCAATTTCTTCTGCCAATGTGTCACAAACATATACTTTTTTTATACAAAATGTCTTTAAAACTTCTAAAAGATCACTTTTTTTTATAACTTTCTTCAAAATATATATCATTCGCCGCCATGTAGTTCTGAATCTCCAATTTTGTATTATTTGAGCTTGGAGCTTTATGTAATTGGCGACTGTGATAGCTCGCATTGTCCATTACTATCACGCTATTCTGAGGAATGTTTGGTAAAAGACAATTCTTGAACCATTCCTCAAAAACTAACAAGTTTTACCACAAAAAGATATTTAAATATAAATTAAGCAACCTAACCTACCTGATGTGCCTATATTTAATTATAATTATTACAATCCGGTCCTTTCCACATAATAATAACAAACGGTCATAAATAATGGGATGGATCCAGGTGCTTTTACTGTAGTCATTAAGTTATATCTATTTTTCGTGAAACAATCTTTACTTTATACATTTGTTACATAAATGACTATTTCTTATAGAAACAAAAATTGAGTCTATTAATTTTAATTATAATTGTGCTCATTGTCGCAATGTGCTTTCCGTTAATTATATTAATATCTGCTAAAAGTCCACCAACATAAGATTCATTTTGGCGTTTGATAGCGCTTGATTCAATAAGGAAATAATTCAACGTTAAAAAATACTTGAAGCGAAGACATAATTTTAATTACCTCATATGGTTTATTCTACAAATTAGAAATCCTTAATTATACATCCACGGG
Organism: Barypeithes pellucidus; assembly: GCA_963991005.1. Classification (NCBI taxonomy): domain Eukaryota; kingdom Metazoa; phylum Arthropoda; class Insecta; order Coleoptera; family Curculionidae; genus Barypeithes; species Barypeithes pellucidus. The sequence goes on from OZ022562.1 coordinate 29,344,887, forward strand.
TGGGATGTCGTGCCCGCTAAATATAGAGCATGACACACCACAGCACATGCAGTTAGTGAGGCTGATGACATTTTGCTAAATAGAAAATGAGACTCAGTAAATTTAATTTTCGTTAATTTTGTTTTTCAGACATGAAATGTTGTAGTAAATTTCATTTAATACGATAATAGGGATTGGGAAGCCAAGAAAAATAATGTTGTCAAGTGCTAGTCAGGTTAGGTTAGTGTCCCTACTTCAAAAATTGCGGCCGGTGGCAAGAACTTTTGCAAGGCCCCTTTGTAGGCAGAGGCGGGAAATCGGATAAAAGCCCGCCGCATGTTGCTAAATTTGGTCGATAATTTATAGAAAATACTAGAAAAACCGATGCGGTAAGATGTGAAAATTGCTGAGCAGGCTTAGCCTCCTTCGATAAGTCGCCACTGGGTCGTGATACTAATGTGGAGTGGCCAATAGGTGCCCTTACACCAGCGGATATCTCAACAAATCTGATATGGCACGAGCCAAATATGCGGAAAAAACTTTGTGTGTATGTGGCGAGCCGAGCCTCATCGGGCCGTGCCTTATCGGCCACGGATGAAATCAGCAGGTCGCAACTCATCAGTAGATCGGTAGGTAATAGCGGACGGCGCATCAAGTCCCATTAAGGAGACGATTTAATCAGGCAAATCTAATCGGGTGATTAGGTCGGCGAGTAGACTCGCCTGCCCAAAATTGACGAGAGTTTTGGTATGTGCCGAGCCTAGTTGGCAGGCCAAATCCGAACGGATCAAATCGGTCCAACTTATATGTTGGTGTATGGGCACCTATTGAGAAATACAGATAGCTATCATCGCATGTGCGATTAAGTAGGCGGGGCATAATGCAGTTTCTCTGTAGTAACAGGTGGCGGGAGATAGCGGGGCTATGACGATTTAACATGGGAAAGGCGCACAATTTTAGTGTGCGCCGCGCCGTTGTCTGTTCGTGCATCTAGTTAGAAATTCGAGCGTGTATGTTTTAATATTTTAATATTATATATTTATTAAGTTAAAATGAATAGTTTGACGGTGGACTATTTAAAAAATTACTTTAGCTCTTTGAGTTTGGAGCAAAAAATTGAAGTGAAGAATGCGGGAAGACCTAAACCCGAAATTAATTTAACGCATACCACAAAGGGTAAATCTAGGGACTTTATTAGAAAGTTTAAAAATTAAATATATGAAAAAAAAATTATAGAGGGTATTCCAAACTTTACTGAGGCTGTTATTGATCAATTTTCTACAATTAAGAACCGAAGAACGGACTTTACGATTAAGCACTATACACACTAAGAAAAATTTTCTTATTTTCCAAAAGTTGTATTTCCTTGTGTAAAATTAAAAAATAAATAAAAATATGTTTTACCTAACGCATTTTCTTATTACTTCTTTTCTTTCTACATTTAAACGCCTAGAAAGTAATTGTTTGGTCGTTACACAAAAAATAAAATTTTAAAAATAATTTCACCATACTTGTGAACCCCCTCTATCATAGGTCACGAGCCGCCACTGCCGTTAAGCCGTGGGTAAGTAACTCAATTCGCTCCGAGGCACAAGTTCTCCACGCTCAGAATCCAATGATTTTAAGATCTGATGACCGCGGACAATCACGTTGATGAATTATACTACATTTGTGGCCAATTTGCGTGGGAAGTCCTTTACACTTGCACAGTCTCGCCCGTCCTAAACTCACGTTAAATTGGACCCTGCTGAATAGTCGCCCTTACACCAACATATAAGTTGGACCGATTTGATCCGTTCGGATTTGGCCTGCCAACTAGGCTCGGCACATACCAAAACTCTCGTCAATTTTGGGCAGGCGAGTCTAGCTCGCCGACCTAATCACCCGATTAGATTTGTCTGATTAAATCGTCTCGTTAATGGGACTTGATGCGCCGTCCGCTATTACCTACCGATCTACTGATGAGTTGCGACCTGCTGATTTCATCCGTGGCCGATAAGGCACGGCCCGATGAGGCTCGGCTCGCCACATACACACAAAGTTTTTTCCCCATATTTGGCTCGTGCCATATCAGATTTGTTGAGATATCCGCTGGTGTAAGGGCGACTAATTAATTTATTAGCACAATCAAACTTGGTCGCTGAGGCCGATATCCGTAAAGAGAGTAGGGGTTATGCAACAAACAGGAAATAGTAACAAAGGTATCAGGTCCTTTCCCCATCCCTTTTACTTTGGTAATCATGTCGGATAAGATCAGAACGCACTTCCCAATTGGTAGGTACTACCATGGTGCCTGAAAACAAGGGTTGATGGGAGTGTGGAAAATGGGAGTGTTTTTGTGTCGTTTGACAGGATTGTGGTTGGGAGCCCACATTAAACCGTGGTTCCCATCGGGAAAGACCGTGGCAGCAAACGAAGATATAAAAATTAGGTATTAAAACGGTATGTCACGAACAAATCAATTAAAAACTGATGCAATGTATCTGACGGGAACACTTTATCCGACCAACCAACTGGTGGCCAATTTTGTTCTATTATTTTTCTTTTTTTTTGCTTTAATCGAATAGCCTTCGAAAAAAAACTTTGTCATGCCTTATATTTATTTCAGCTACGAATTGAAATTTTAATGCCATCATTGCATATTTGCCTAAGGAATTGTTACAATAAAACGATATTACAGGTAGGAGTGTGGTTTTCTAGAGCACAGTTGTGCACGAACTGGAGATATTATTTTCTATGGCATTGTATCATGTTTCTGTGGTGAATTTAAATTACTGCCATACTTTAATGGTCATTCCTATACCTAATAACAAGGATAATGCCTCCGGATACGTGGAGAGGTAATTCTACAGTCTACATGTTTTTGCATATGAGACGAAAACTCAATACTTTTTTTTTTGCTTCCATTTGAAAAACAAATTTTACTGCTAACAAAAACTCGAGTAAAGATTCCTTTTTTTTATTAGCTCTTCTTTTGTCTTTAAATTATTTCCAATAACTGTCAAAACAAAAAATATAATGTCAACAAAAAAAATATAATGCCAAAAATTACGTTCTAATTTCAGGTAAGGTTGCACAGTAGAGAAACATTTTTATAACAGGCTGATAGAAGTCGTTAAGCGTAGTTCCTGCGCGATGTTATAAATAATAAAAACAAAAATTTAACTTTGACAGGCTGTCATGGTACAATTACTAAAGGTAAGATATTTAACCGTTCCAATTTCCACTGCGCCGCGAAGTGACGTCACAGGGAGAGTGATTTTTAAATTTCTAATGGAGATTTATACGGTGTTAGCGTCTTTAATGCTATTTTAAAGGTATTAAAAGGTTTTACCCAATTAATGGTATGTGAAATGAAATAATAATAGATGACAACCAACGTATATTAATTTCATAGAAATATATCAGACATTACAGCTAAAATACTACTAAAATAAGAAAAGATTCCGACAAACTTTTAGAACAACCGCCGCGCCATCGGAACCGGTCGACGATAGCCGGAGCGTTGCGGGGTTGACACCAGCGTTGTCAGTCTTTTACAATTGTAATATATCCATTACTATTTTAACAATTTTTTAGATGTTCATTCTTGTTGTGGGGCTTCCCATATGAAATTTATGTTCGATCTGGAGGTGCCCCCCATATCATAGGAAAGTGACGACCTTTTCCTCGTAATGTTCTTACTCTGACACCGTTTCTTACTATTCTATTAGGTTTCGAACCGTTAACTTACTACTCTTGATCAAAGATTTCTGGCAACACTGGTCGCCACGTAGTGCCGTTTGCCGTAGTCTTCCATGGAAATATTGAAAGTTCATCAGAATTTTTTCTTATTTAGTCGTTTGTGTTTATTAAAATAAATATCTGAATTTTCATAACATGAGGTGAGCTGTGTTCGGTTGTGATATGGATAACATTTACTTCTGAAGCTCACATTTCCACTGAAGCTGATGAGGGCATATGCCTTAGAAACATATATGGAAATTAAAATATTGTTTATTTAACTACTGAAGCAGACTATGAGTTTCTTTATCTCTTCATAATTTCACTCCACTGAGAGATGGATTATTTAGGAAATATAGTTTAATGTTTAGAACTAGGTCGTATTTTAGCTTTAATCTTTGTTGTATGTTCATGAAATAAATATACCTAAATACCATGATATTATTCTATCATTTCACATATCATTAAATGCGTAAAACGTTTTAATACCTTTAAAAAAGAGTTAGAAACGCTGACAGCAATATAAATCTCCACAAGAGATTTGATGACGTCACAAGCCACGCCTCCATCGGCGTGGAACCATACCTCTTAGATCTGTATACCATGACAGGCTGTAACTCGAAAATAATTGAGTTTTCTACTTTTTGTTTTATGACTTACTACCATTATTTTAACATGTAGAATCAGCTCTCCAAGTTTCCTGATGCATTGTCCGAAGACCCTTTATATTAGTTAGAGAGACGGTGACAATAGGGGGTCCGTGAAGTGGAATATCAGTAATTTGGTTTTCGTGGAGTTTAGGTCCCCTCTACAACTTTTATATCTGATGAAATGTCGTAAAGGGTTGCTGAGAGGCGCTGTACCGCTTTAGATAGGAAATTATCAATAAATTCAAAATTATATCGAGCCATGTCTGAAAATGAATTTACAGCATCTGCGTGACCCCAAAGTCACGGGAAACACGTTTTCTGACAAGTCAACCCTTATACTTTTCTGAGCGTGTCAAAAAAAAAATGAAAATTGAAGTTGAAACTTTGTAGAATGGAACATTATACAGGGTGTTATGGAAATGACGTATTATGTTTAAATGGGTGACTCCTGGGGTGTCCTAGAGAAGCGCTACATATTTTTTTTTAAATCGAACGTTTAAAAAGTGGGATAATTCACCCCTAAACCCACCCGGTTACTCCTCGGCACATTCATAATATATGATCATATTACATTGCCAAGCTGTGTAATCAACAGATGTTCAAGCCCAATGTTGCCAACTGTGTAGAAAATAATATAACTTTAGATTCTTATAAAAATAAATATTTAGTTTACCTAGTATCCAAATAGAAGTGAATCCAGGTGCCAGTACACTAGCAAGTAATCCAGAGCACAGACATCTTCAGCTTTTTGTTTCTTTTTTTATGGGAAAAGCTTTATGCTCATCACGTACCCTGATGATAATGTGGAACTGCATAATAAGCTTATACCCACTAAACCCCCTTCGGCCTCTTATTTCCAATCTCTCGGAACATTTGCACTAATTCACTTAAAGAAACACACAGACACCCACGACTTTCCAATTTTTTTTTTTTGAAGATATGCACTTATTTTTAGAGTACACAAAAGCAATAAATACTAACGCACAATTACACTTTACAATAATCTACCGTACACATAAAACAACAGCACTATAGGATACAAATTATTTCGCAATAGAAATTCAGAAATAATAAAAACTTTCTAATGGGCTAATAAAATTTATTAATCCTTTACTGAAGAAGAATGATGAAATAATTATGTTGATAGACCCTTCCGTCCCTTTAAAATAAATAGTCTCGTCTAACCAGCGCGGTTGCCATTTCCGAGACCATCATTATAAAGAAAAGTATTACAGAAGGAAATTTTTCATTTTATGAATATAACCTTATAAAACATCGAAAGTGGCAACGCTATATTTTTAAGCACGGTTCTTGATCAGCTCGTGGTCTCCGATCAAACGAATCGCTCTCCTTTCCATGGAATCCGCAGTAGCCGAAGAGTATGCTTGGGTGGAGAGCTCCAGAAATGAGAGAAGTATTCTAGTTATGGATGAATATGGGCTTTGTAGTGTTGAACGTTGTTGAGGTGTGTACAACTTTTTGGTTCGGAAGAGTACACCAAGTTTCCGAGAAGCTGCCTTGGCGATTGCCATAACATAGTTAGGCCGAAATATATTTCCTACCATATTGACGGCCAGCAAATTGATAGACGAAGCCATTGGAATCGCGTGCCCTGCCATGGCTATATCCGGTTCTGCAATGTTAACATTTTTAGAGAAAACTGCTGCACCCCCAGACAAAATTTACTACAGGTCTTTGTTGAGGAGTGACACCTCATGTTGCCTGCGAAGATGTTTCGTCGGAAGCCGATATTGCGAAAGATGAGACTAGTGTTAATAACCCAAAGCACATCCAAACTTGGCTACAGAATTGCGAAAAAAAATTTATTTAGACGTTTATTGACTGATTTTTTAAAAGAAAACTGCCGTTTCGCGGATCACAAACCTCTAATTAATATCGCCTCGGTTATCGCAGTCAAGCCGGAAACAACGTACTATAAGACCGTTCATGTTGTAGTTCGTTTGTTATGTTCCGCTTCAGCTCGCAATTGAATTTATAATGTTTTGGTTCAATAGGGCATAAAACATGATTATCATTCACTGCAGTCGATCTAAATAAATACGTTTAACTGCGGCCACGTCGGATGTCCCATATAACGGGGGGCAAAATAGAAAAAATAATGACTACACGGAAAAAAAGACTATCATAAAATTATTATAGTAAAGATTAGTAATCCCGTACCAAAATAATATTAGGATATTCGGGTTCAATTATTTGAACCGTTCTTAAACAGTTATCGAACGATCTGATGACTGCGCAGAACTATATGTGCCTGGTTTTGATATCGCATACTGTCCTAGGGCTGTCAACAGAGTTGTAAAACCCAAACGCATTCGAAAGATGTAAAATTGACCAATAACATAACCTAATTTGTCAGATTTTGGATCTTGTGTTTCCTTTGATTTTAAGGGTATATTTCCACGAAGCCATCTTAATTCTCAGATGCTGACGAGGATGAACTAGATGATTCTATGATATTTATCAAATCCATATTAATTATTTGAAAATACAACACCTCTGAACAAATGTAACCCTAAAACACACTCCTCCAAGACTGCACACAGTGCACATGGCACAATTCCAAAATGAATGAAAGATGACAAGTGTATGCGAATGTATAACAAATAATCCGAAAACGGTACTTGCTCCAAAGCAGGGATCGATTCTGACTGTTCTAGGACTGTTCCGAACGCCAAACTTCTGATTCTAGGACCGTCCTAAATTAGAACTGTAAAACCCGAACAGGTATATTTAAACTGCACGTACTTCCGACAGTCCTAGAACAGTTATTGCGTGAACTCAAAGGTATTGTCAACTACAGATCCCATAATCCATTCATGAAACTCTTGGAAAGTGAAGCTGTGAATGTTTGAAATGTTATTGAAAACCTGTAATGGGTGGAAGAGAGAATTACATGTTTGTTGGCTGAATGGCAACAATGTTGAAGTCTGGTTATATCAGATGGTTAAATATTAAAACATAACCATACTTACCGATGAAAAGAAAAATCCTTATTAATGATCCACTCTTTTACAAACTACACATGAATGCACCACGATTGTTTATAATAAAAACGATACGGAAATAATCACAAAACAAACAAATCAACCAAAATATACACCGTGTCCAAGATAAGGAGGGCCAGTACAGGGATCTCAATTAACTCTGTTAGATAGAGCGGAAAAAGTGGCAATGTCAAAGCGTAATTTACTTTAGAATTCGATCTCAAAAAACCCAGGAAAAAAATAAAACGATTTTTCAGAATTTCGCGTTTTTCCGGATATCTCCGGCATATTATTAAGCCCGTATTACACTTGGGAATTTTTATGGCGCCAGCAATGGCAATTATAATTCAAGGATTCAGGCGCAGTACACCGTTCTCCGTACTACAGTCAGAAATTCTACTCTTCTGACAATTAAAATGACACGGATTCATGCGCAGTACACTGTTCCCGATCAGCTGTCTCTCATTATCAGAAATGGGGCAGGCGCCATTTTAATTGCCCTTGCCGGCGCAATTGGGTAGACATGGATTATTCTGTTATTTTTAACTGTTTGGCCGAACCAGGTATGAACAGGTAATGGCCATTTAAACACACTGGTACTTAAATTAGCAGTTTACATTCTTTATTAAACTTATGGACTGCTAATTCAGCAACTTTTTGCACCTCCTATTTGTAAGTAGCAGTAGCTGCTTTAACCGCTTATTAAAACGAACAGGTTTGCCCATCTCTAATTCCGTTTTTTTTTTTTTAGGTATTTCGACACTACCAACTGCTGTTCTGACTATTAGCAATGCGCCATCTTGATCGAGAACGGTTTACTGCGCATGAATTCGTGCAATTATAATTGCCATTGCACCGGAAATTTTTATTGCCGACTCTAATACGGCCTTAAAGTAACGGCCATCTTGAATCCAAATGGTAACTGAAGCTGGCACTACTTCAAAAAGCATTCCTTATGGTAATACCAGTGTGCGAAACGCCAATATACTTTCCCGGATAGCCGTTTTGTGTCGATTTTTCGTTATTTGCGGTTCTACTAATATTATATTTAGAGGTTTAGGAAGAAGCAAAACTTTTTATAAAGAATAGCATATCCAGGGAAATTACTAAAAAAGATTTTTATTCGTTGAAAACTATTTAGCAAGCTATTTGAATTTATTTCATTGTATCAATAAAGATAACTGCCGGCGATATTTTAGAACCATAGACGTCATATTATGAATCACCAATTCGTCAATATTAGCGATAACAATAGAGGAAAAGTTTTTGGCTTATTTCTGTAATTTACAGAAAGGTGCACGCGACCCTCGCTCGTTGACGTAAAATTAGAGAAGTCTAAAAAATGTTGCTAGTTTAATATACCTATACATACAATATACCAATATAATACTTGTAGAATTCATAGTTGATTCCAAATATCATTTCTACATATTTCTACAATTAAATTTTATGATATTTAATAAAAACCTCTAATTGTTAGGTACCTGACAGTTCTTAAAGCCGTATTAGAGTCGGCAATAAAAATTTCCGGTGCAATGGCAATTATAATTGCCAGAATTCATGCGCAGTAAACCGTTCTCGATCAGCTGGCGCATTGCCAACGGTCAAAGCAGCAGTTCGAAAAAGTTGCTACGAATTAGCAGTACATATGCTTAATAAAGAATGTGAACTGTTAATTTAAGTACCAGTTAGTTTAAATAGCCATTAGCTGTTCATAGGTGCTTCGACCAACTAATAAACAGTTAAAAATAACAGAATAATCCACCTCTACCCAGACTTGCACCGGAACCATTTCTGGCAATGCGAGGCAGCTGATCGAGAACGGTGTACTGCGCTAGAATCCGGGCAATTTTAATTGCCAGAAGACTAGAATTGCCGACTGTAATACGGATTCCATTCTCGCATTGCGCCGGCAATGCGAGCTGTATTGGGCCTGCTGATCGAGAACGGGTTGCTGCGCATGAATACGTGCAATTATAATTGCCCGGCGCAAGAGACAAATATTGTCGACTCTAATATGGCTTTTAAACTGTCTACTATCACGTCAACACATTTCGTAATAATATTTTTACAATACACCGCGTAAGTTTTCTTATAATAGTTGGTTTCACGAGGATTTGTACTTACGTCATCAATTGCCTAACCTTTTTTTAACAAATAAAAATCGCCTCGAGAAAAAAAACCTCTAGAGGTGGGTTGCGATTTCACAGACTGCTACTTTGTCACAGGCATGTCCTGCTTCGCTTTCATAAAAATCGCAGCGATATTTCGGAGCAGTTTACGTCGGCGTCGCTGCGACTGCGAATAGCAATGGTAGGCCGTCGCGGCCGATCGGCTCTTAGGAGCTGCGACTGCTCCAAGCAGTTTAAGCCGTATGCAAAGAAGCGGTCACGGCGGGTCGGCTCTTTGGCGCTGCGACTGCTCCGAGCAATTTAGGTCACATGCAAAGAAGCAGAAGCATCAGACAAGGAAAGAGCAGAAGCAAGAAGCAATCGTCGCCGTCGTGGCGGGTCAGCACTTTTGAGTAGTTAGCGAGTATGCAATATTTCGGCTGGTAAATTTGAAATTAAGTTAAATATTATCTAAATATTTTCCAGCAAAGACCACATATTGTGGAATTACTAAAAATAAGAAAAATATATTTCGATCCTTTTCTTTTGCGTGCAACTAGATCTCTCTCTCTTTCTCTCTTTTTAGCTCTTACAACCCAGGATGGGCCTGACTCCACAATTCCCCTCCATAGGACTCCATCATTAGCCCTTGTGCTTCAGCGATATTCAGAGTTCTAAGATCTGAAGCTATATTATCTCTCCACCGTAGTCGTGGCCTTCCTAATGGTCATTTGCCGATCGGGGCCTGCTCCCATACCAATCTGACAACTCTTCCGTCATCCTGTCTCCTGACATGACCGGCCCATCTCAATCTGTCCGCCTTAATTATTTTTACAATGTCGGGTTGACCATATAGCTCCTCTATTACCCTGTTTTTCCTACTACGATATTGTAGTGTAGTTTCATCCCTTGTAGGTTCATATATACTTCGTAGGATTTTCCTCTCTGCAATCCTCAGCCTGTTCTCATTCTGTTTCGTCACGGTTTAGGTCTCACAGGCGTATGTCATAATCGATCTTATAATGGAGTGGTATATTCTTATTTTTGTCGTCCGCGATACATTCTTGGATTTCATTATTTTCTGTAATGCAATGATGTTTACAATCTGGCACAAGAAATCTGCCACCCAGCATTGCCAGATTGGCAGAGATTTAAGGGACACATTTTTTTTGTCGAGAATTGAGGATGATCTCCGGGATTTCTGGCAGATTATATATAAAACAGCACAGGTTCAATTTTCATTCAGGGGCCCCCTGTTATCAGAATAATTACAATGCTTGATAACTATCGTAAAGGCCTTCGTTCCGTACATCCATTGTACAGCGCATCAACTCAACCTGGTTCTATCTCATGCAGCTGAAAAATTCGCCAGCCCTTCAATCAAACTCTTTTTCGCAACATTACAGCGAATTTTCAACTACTTCTCGCAGTCTCATCGGCGATGGGAAAACCTTTTGGAAGAAAGCAAAAATCTGTCTCAAAATACAAAATCTTTCGGCATCCAACTTCTGGAAGAATTGAAACTAGAACTTTTTGAGACCAACTCTGACTGTCGAAGAGAGACACAAGATGAATAGTGTGCTGTGCCATTGGAAGATATCGAAAGCGAAGCGCTGTCACAGAAACGAAGACTCCACATCAAAGGCTTGAGTGATACTCGTTGGTCTGCACGGCTGAAAGCAGTAGAAGCAATTATCCAAAATCTTGACTGTGTTGTCAACTGCTTAGAACGAGAAACATCGAGAGAAAAGGCTACTGGAGAAGATATAATGGACGCAAATTCTCTACTTCCGGCGATCAATTGGCTATTTTTACTAAACCTGACATGGTGGCATTCAGTCCTATCATTCATTGACATTGCTGAAGTGCAATTACAGAAAAAAGGAGTTGATCTTTTGATGGCCCAAAATTGTCTCGAAAATGTAATGAAGAACTTGCAAAACTTGCGTGAGGAGAGCAAGTATGATTCTTTCGTTTCGAAAGCTAAATCTCAATGGGAGAAGATGGGATGGAAGAATCCGGATTTTCCGATCATTAGACAACGACGAACGAAGGGACATGACCGTTCTCTGGATATGGCAACGAAACATCGCATTGGGTACTTTGAAGTTCTGGACAGAATGTGCAGTGAATTACAGGAAAGGGCCAAAGGATTTGATGAGATAAACTCACTTTTCGGATTTCTCAAACCTGAATCCTTCAAAAATATGGAAGAGAAAGAATTTGAAAAAAATGTGTGCAATTTGATGGAGAAATATCCAACTTTTTTTACAACTACCCTGAAGTATGAGTTAATCAGTTTTGCGGATATATATTTCTCACAAGAACAAGATTCTACCAAGCATAGTCCATTGCAATATTTGAACTTCATCGTTGAAAAAAATTTGATCAGCAGTTTCCCGGAGTGCTGCAGTTTATTGCGTTTATTCTTGACCCTTTCCGTCAGCACTGCCAGCGCCAAACGAACAATGAGTTCATTGAAGAGAGTCAAAGATCGTCAACGTTCTACAATGAGTGCAAAAGCATTGGACGATTTGCCCACTGGGCCTTTTTCCTTAAATCCGCCACGCTTAGAGACTCTAAGCTAACTCTAAAGGCCGTATTAGACTAGGCAATTTTTTCTCTTGCGCCGGCAATTATAATGGCACGTATTCATGCGCAGTAAACCGTTTTCGATCAGCTGGAGCATTGTCAACGGTCAGAACAGCAGTGGGTACTGTCGAAATCCCTAAAATATCCCCAGAATTAGAGATGTGCAAACCTGTTCGTTTTGATTACGAGTTAAAGCAGCTACTGCTATTTACAAATAGGAGGTGCAAAAAGTTGCTGAATTAGCAGTCCATAAGTTTAATAAAGAATGTAAACTGCTAATTTAAGTACCAGTGGGTTTAAATGGGCATTTCCTGTTCATACCTGGTTCGGCCAAATAATAAACAGTTAAAAATAACAGAATAATCCATGTCTACCCAATTGCGCCGGCAAGGGCAATTAAAATGGCGCCTGCCCCATTTCTGGTAATGAGAGACAGCTGATCGGGAACAGTGTACTGCGCATGAATCCGTGTCATTTTAATTGTCAGAAGAGTAGAATTTCTGACTGTAGTACGGAGAACGGTGTACTGCGCCTGAATCCTTGAATTATAATTGCCATTGCTGGCGCCATAAAAATTCCCGACTGTAATACGGCCTTAATCAATTTACTATAAACAATCATCATAGGATTTCTGTTTTATGTCGTGAATTGCGCTTCGCTGCGAAAGAGAACTGCGAGGTTTTTGATAAGAAAATTTATCCAGGAATCACCGATTAAAACAAGCACATGTCATAAATATCATTCTTAATTAAAGTCATCATTAATAAATTTCATGTTTATTCAAAAAGCTCTTGCAGCGATGTAGCATTTTTGTAATAAATATAACATTTCCACATCCAGAAATTGGTCGTGAAAATGTAATTTTATGTTCTTTTCGACTCCATCATTATTATGACATTATCTAGGTATTATCTTCCTTTGGGAACTCGTCAGTTTATATTTTATTCCAGAAGGGGACTTCCAGTGACTCATCAGTTAACTATCGCGACGGGCAAAGAAAAACGCGTTGGCTGGAGGCTGCAGAATCAAAACTCCAGGGGAGACAACGTCGATCGAAACGTCCCGCCGGCAGGGGCGGGCGCCGACAACCGACGCCGGTTTGTAGCTTTTTTCGAACCCTGTTATTCACGTCCAATTAGAAGCTATTATTTTGGCAAGTATGGCTTGGCCGATTGAAAATAAATAGAATGAAAAAATTCGAGACGAACCAAAAACAATTTAGATTATTAAGAAGGACGCTGTTCATGTAGTTTAAAATAGAATGTCTCTAATTTATAATTTTAGACAACCAAGCATGCAACAAAATATAATAATAAGAAACTAAGGACGACATCATCTACTGTAAAAAGTGTTTGTTTTTGCGCTCCAATTCGCCGATCAAAATTTACTTTCCTGTAAATTCATATCATTAAGGTGTTAATGCTTCCGTGCTACGCCGTGAAGTAAAGCCAATTGGACAAATAAACTAGACGAAAGATGTCACTGGCTGAGTGGTAAATAGGCAGAATTTAACAGGTTGAAAATTCAAATCAAGCAGTGGAAATAATAGTTAGAGAGACGCTGACAGTAGGGGGTCCGTGAAGTGGAATATCAGTAATTTGGTTTTTCGTGGAGTTTAGGTCCCCCTCTACAACTTTTATATCTGATGAAATGCCGTAGAGCGTTGCTGAGAGGGACGGTACCGCTTTAGATAGGAAATTCTCAATAAATTCAAAATTATATCGAGCCATGTCTGAAAATGAATTTACAGCATCTGCGTGACCCCAAAGTCACGGGAAATACATTTTCTGACAAGTCAACCCTTGCATATACTTTTCCGAGCGTGTCAAAAAAAAATGAGAATTTAAAAAAAAAAGAAAAAAGCGAATTTGACGTTGAAACTTTCTAGAATGAAACATTATATGTTAAAGATTATGTGAAAAAATTTTTGTCGTTCCAGGTCTCGCCATTTCATTATTGGAATTTTTTAAAAATCTCCTCGGAGGAAATTCGAAAAACGAACGTGACATGTACCAGAAAATTGTCACACTACATGACACCCAAATATTGTTGAAAAAATTTTTTCAGAAGAATCGCACCTAGCCAGGTGTGGAATTCTGATAATATTACGCAGAGATACCGGAAGGTAAATCTATATTTTAAGAGAGTGATGCAGTCAGCAATTGTCCAAAGAGATCTTGATGCAGTGTTACTTCGTGCACCTCCGTATCGACTTTCATAGTCTTCCATTTCACGATATCCTTGAAAGTATGCTGCACTTTCGCAATATTCTTTTTATCAGAAAATTGTTTACGAGTCATCTCCATGTGAATACAAATCGATTAAGCCCACTTGGACCCATGTCACTTGAGACTTTATAATTTTTCCAGTCATTTTTTTTTGACACCCTCAGAAAAGTATATGCAAGGGTTGACTTGTCAGAAAATGTGTTTCCCGTGACTTTGGGGTCACGCAGATGCTGTAAATTCCTTTTCAGACATGGCTCGATATAATTTTGAATTTATTGAGAACTTACTATCTAAAGCGGTACAGCGCCTCTCAGCAACCCTTTACGGCATTTCATCAGATATAAAAGTTGTAGAGGGGACCTAAACTCCACGAAAACCAAATTACTGATATTCCACTTCATGGACCCCCTATTGTCACCGTCTCTCTAACTATAACGCTAATCTGAACATTTACATCAAGATAGGTCGAATAAAGGTCACATTAATATACAGGGTGTCCCTGGATGGGGTTACCTATACCACAAATGGACCTATTTTTTAATTTCTCAACAAAAAGTCATTCATAATAAGCAAGCAACTTCAAACTAGACGTGACTTATGTGATCTTTGGTAGCGCTTATACTATTTTGTAACCAAGGCATAGCTAAATTCACTGCTCACAAAATGGGAGTGAAGGGCCTGTCAAAAGCGACATTGGTAACATCAAAAAGTGAGCACCATATTTTTTTTAATAGGCGAGAAACTTCAAACTAGACGTGACTTATGTAATCTTTGTAGCGCTTATACTATCTTGTACCCGAAAGATACCTAAATTCGCTGCTTACAAGATGATAGTGAGGGGCTTATCAAAAAAGACATCAGTAACATCAAAAAGTGAGTACCATATTTTTTTTCTAATAGGCGAGAAACATCAAACTATAGTTTCTCGCCTATTAGAAAAAAATATGGTGCGTGACTTATGTGACCTTTGTTAGCGCTAACGATAGCTCTTCTTGTAACCAGAGCATAGCTATTATCGTCTTTTCTGGTGTCAACATCTACCTACTAACCATTTTTTTTTGTAAATATTTTCATCTAATCAGTGTCTTGAGAGATTGTTGTATTTTGAAATTATATTTTACTGATCAATATCAAATTTGTGTCCACGTTCCCTAATGTGTTTGACTAGGACTGTAGGTAATGTTCCTTCCTGTTTGTCCCACACACCATTTATGACAGTCACCAGTACCGCAAGACAGTTTATGCGACAATTAGTGAGATTTAAGTCGTTTTTGTGACTTAAATACAATTTTTGATTTAAATAAGTACTTTGATTCTAAATCTTTTTCCTGAAAATGAGTTTTGATTTTAAGATTTAAATCTTTCTAAAAAGGATCCTCTGGAGGGTGCATGTCGAGAGCGTTGCGATGGATGTGTCTAGGTATTGTTATGCTGTACGAGTCATTCACTCTAGAATAAGATAATGTCTTGTTTTTTGGGAAAATTCAACAGAAATTCAGGCAATTTTAATACTTCAAAATAGGCGCCTCAGATGTATTTTCGGCATGATTCAGCATGAAAGTTGTAAGGATGTGTTTATAGATAAGAAAATTTTTACTTTGATTGGTATGTACATTTTGGACTCTTTCATGTATATTTATAATAACAAACATTTATTTACAGACGCTATAAATAGGCACTGCTTTGTACATAACCTTATAATGACTTGGATAGATCTAGTTTGGCTTAGTAGGGCTCATTGTGGCTCTGTTCTGTTTGATGTATTTGATTTGATATGTTATGTGGGTAGAAATATTATTAGTTATTAGTAGTAATGACGCTACTGCGTGTGTTCTGTTTGTAAGATAAAGTATTGTTTGGTATTATTTAATTTTGATATAGTCTCAAAATATGATTATTTTGGACTAGATTTTTAAAAAAATGTTTTTATTTATCTATCTATCAATCCCACACACAAAACTAACTGTTCTTTGTTGAGTTAAGTATATTTTTTTAATTTCCTTCTTTGATATTTTCATTGCTACATGAAACTTTAACCGCTACAGAATTAAGAATATTTGCTAATTTGTCAGAAAGTTCAAATACATAAGTAATGCCAAAATACAAGGGGAAACAAACAAGCTTTCTCCATAGCAATGATACAAAAAGGCTTTAACGAATTTTATTAAGAACAAGAACAATCATTCTTTCTGATAGAAACTCATTGCTGCATAGATAGCGCATTATAGATTATGTTGAAAAATAAAATCGTAGATACTTATGTGTTGATTAATTCCAGTTTCCTTTAATGACATTTCTGGGAAAAAGTGCTATTAAGTAATTATAGATAAATTGCTAAGTATTTTATAAATTTGTATTAAAACACTGTATTTTGTCATGTTTCCCCTGAAGCCTAATATCTATCTATCTAAATAACAACTAATATATTTCTCAGAAAGATGTGAGACAATGCCTGTCTATAAGGGTCACCAAAGTAAAACTAGATTGTCGCAGGAAGATGCTGGTATTCAAGCTCATATTTTACTTACTGCCTAATGAGTTTATACTTTATTCCTCCTACATAATATATGTTGTCTAAATATTCTTACATTTTCTACTTCTAACCCAAGACGGTTTTAGGGACAATAACAGTGAAAACAACCTCAGTCCTCGGTAAAGTAACTATAACCCCACGAGGAACAAAGACTCAAGAATTAACATTTGCTATTGCTATTAATATCATTGATGTTACACTCAATGCCAAAGCCAACTAACAAAATATCTAATTACATTTTAAAGACAAGAAAATTTTATTGCAGTTACAGTTATGCAATTTTCAATTACCAACCTTGAAACTTACTTGCTGGAAAATGCCAATAAAAGGGTTTAAAAAGCAAAACCTATTCAAATCAATTATTCTCGCATCAAAATCAGACAAACGATTTAAAACATTTAAAGTGTTTTTAAGAAAAATCTTTAAAAATTTGTACACCTCTTTGTTACAGCCCCTTAGTTTCGAAAACAGAACGGACGTAAAAAACATTTTAATATTGCCGGAAATAATCAGCTGTGTATAGAAAGCTTCAATCATCTGGATTACCTTCCGAAATCCAAATGAAATAAGAACCAAAAATATCTCTTCCAAAAAATAGCACAACATGAAAGTTATAGGTATTAGTAAAGGTAAAAGTATTTAACAAAAAAAACTTACATCAGGATGGTGGATTGGAGACAATTCCGTTTCGTAACGACCTTATGAGCACTAGCACTTTGCAAATAATTGTTTATTAAAAAATCACGAAAATTACTGTTAAAATTGCACTCTAAAAACAAGGCGACCCCCCAAACGTCAAAACACAAACTGACATGACATTTGAAAAATAAAATGACAGTGGAAGGTTGGCGCTATCTCGCGGCAATGCAACAAACTATAATCAGACGAGAGAGGGGTACTGAACAGATGTTTGTCGGTGCAAAAAGCCAAAGGTGGAGAGGGAATATATGTGGACGACGGTAAATTGGTCAAAGTTATTCTATAATGGACGATCATAAATTAGTTAGAATTAGATACAATTATATTATTGTTATAGTTGAAGTAGGATTGTATTTACACTCATGTAACACACACAGGTACGCGACGGAAAAATACCCACACACGGTTGTTCATGTGCGATGTACGTGGTTGTACATTAATGTATTAAGTAACTATAGTTTCCGATCAAACTGGTTATTCGAATAACCGCGGTTATACGAGTATCCGTTTATCTGTATTTATACAGATACAGATAAACGGATATAACCTATTTTCCGAGTAATAATCAAAAACTAGATTATTAATTTACATTACAAATACAGATTACAATATATTAAAATTAATGTATTTCAGTAATTTTAAATCAATTAGGTAATTATTAATTACTTATCATCTTTAAACTTATAAGTTGTTCGCGTAATCGGTTATTCAAATAATTCGTTATCCGAATAAACGGTTTTCGGTTTGGTAAAATAACGGAATAACCCAAAACCGGTTCAGGATCCGAATATCCAAAAAACGGTTGCAATTGCCAGCATTATTAATATGTTAGTAGTCCACCCAGGGTCGTTCCAGTACTTTTGTACCGAAATCGGTACACTTTAGTTTTTTTTTTGGTACATTGGTACATCTTTCGAGTTCTTGGTACACTTTTGATGCGGCCCGTAACAACTTTTTTTTTTAGTTGTTCCTTGTCTTTTTAATACTCGCTTTACTGCCGGCGACCCAGTGGCGGATTTAACAGGTGGGCAAAAGCGCGCTTGCCCACTGTCCCCCCCCCCCCCCCCCCCCCCCCCCCGAACAAACCCGTAAATGTAATCAATGTAATCAAATGAAATAACATTTTTTAAAAATATTACTAGACATATTTTTCTACATTTATAATGTCACATACTGTTTTTTTATACGTTTGGTAAAATAATATCGGTAATACAACTAAACTCTTCCAGCAAGAAATAAAAACTAACAAATTTTACCACAAAAAGATATTTAAATATAAATTAAGCAACCTAACCTACCTGATGTGCCTATATTTAATTATAATTATTACAATCCGGTCCTTTCCACATAATAATAACAAACGGTCATAAATAATGGGATCGCCGCAGGTACTTTTACTGCAGTCATTAAGTTATATCCATTTTTCGTGAAACAAACTTTACTTCCGGGGCGCCTATATTTTATAATACATTACGCATTTTGTTAAGGGACCGCTCCAGTGTGGCTACGCCACTGCATACCAGCAGTTAAGCGATATCCTTTTGTTCTCTCTGTAGTCTGTTATCTCATATAAATATAAGAAATTTCCTTATCGAATTTACAGAGCATTTTTACATAATTCCTATAATAGTTATTGACTTACACATATATGTAAATTAAACAAAAACTATATTATTTTCGGATCACATTTTCTTTATTTTTGCTACACCATCATATGCATTCATAACAATAAATTACAATACTTTACAGAATTTAAATAAAATGCAGTCACCATATTTATATTTCACTATAAAAGACGAGGGTTATTTGCCCTCCACGCTCACTATTCTTGTACAAAATTTGATGAATACTACATGTGTTGGATTGCAGATACAGGGTGATTGAAATCAAGGTGAATCTAAAAGCTATTAAACAATATTATTATATTACCGAAGGTATAGAAGCATGTCGTACTTCAATCTTATACTATTACCGTATTCCTTATGTACTATTATATCTTCACTGATCACAATAAATAAACAAACAAACCCGTGCAATTTCCATCACCCCTGCTTTAACCATATTTGAAAAACCATAAAATATATAATATGCCAATAAAATAGGTAGGTATTTAAATATTATTCAATCACCCTGTATTTTGTGCCATTCTAAGAACAAAATAAAGACAACAAAGGTTCTGTACCTGAAACCATTTGTTTCCAGACCAATGTCTAATACGCCCTTATACTAAATGACGTATAAGTACTATCACGACTATATTCAGTTCATTTTAACTTGATAAAGATGACACAAGAAACAAATGACAATAATCCACCCCATTGGTAAATCCATGGGTAGTATATCCAATAAATACACTTCAAATATTTGGTCTACAAGACCATCTCTTTTATTATAAATTTAAATTTTGGCATTGATTGGTTTTATAAAAGTATCTTGTTGAAATTTAAATTTTTGACATAATATGTATTAACCTGTTATAGCGTTACTTGGCTTTTTTCCATAGCAACTTTCTCACAGCAGTTCAAGAATTTGAGTGAAACGTTGACCAGGCCGTTGTGAAATTTAATTTTTTTTTTATTTTAAAACTCAATTTTCCTTATTTTAGTGCATAAAATAGTATATAAACAACGTGACTAAAGTGTATTTTTATCCCTCAGCGAATTGTAGCTCTCATGACGTTAGTGTTAAAACTATCATTTTCGAAGGGCTGAATTACTACCTGTCTACGCTCGTTATCCAATTTCCCCACTCACAATTTAACATGAGCAGCATATAATATTTTATCTACTAACACTACAAACCCGAACAAACCAGACACTAAAATGAACAAAAAAATTAATTGCTATACTCTACGAAATTCAGAAAGTGACGTAAAAGCCCCCCATACACCTCGTGATTTTTCAACAGTCCTCGGTGATCGTGACAAGCCGTCGTGTCTAATCTATCATTGGCAGATACGGTGGCATTGTGACAGTTTTCGCCCGTACACTTCGGTTTTGTCACGAGGGCTCGTCACGATCACCGATGAAAAAATAAAGAGGTGTATGGAGGGCTTTACCTTATCTCTGGTGTTAGTTACATGGCAACACTGGAAACCAATGTGCTTTGTTGTTGGTTACGGAAAAACTTGCTGTCAATAACTCAATCAAAAAATCATTGTATTTATTTTTAAAACTTCCATAGGTATTCCATTTTTAACACTTATAGTGTCATAAAATGACATTTTAGACATTGATAACAAGCGTTAGAAAGTATACGTTTAATAGTGTTTGTAGATAAAAGTATTTTACATCTGCCAATATACTTAATAAATTATGTGCATTCAATCATAGGTAGCATTAATCGTAAATGTAAAATGTTCGCTTCAGATTTTGACAATTTTGGTACAAGAAAATGTTGTTTGATACTCGACAGTGAAATTATTTTTGCATTCTCGAATATAAACGTGTCATTTCGCAATCTAGCATAAAAAATAACTATACTCTATTCAAAACCGAGAGCCAGTACACGTAAATAAATGCAAGTGATCTTTAATACTCACCAGGACCGCACTAAGAAATGATAATATTTCCCATGTAGATTTTGTTGATATAAGGGAGACAATCAATGGCGATAGGTTCATCTGCGGTATCTGTGCAGCTAGAAGTATTTATTTAACGGTGATTAAAAGTAGTCTAGGTTTAGGCCCCCACTATGATTATAATATTATTATAAAACAGTATTAAAAATACAACAAACTGAATAAGTCCAATCCTGTCGCAAGCACTGCCATTAGATATTTGATGGCTGATTCACCAATCGCAACTCAGGATTTCCAGTATCGCTCGCGGATCAAGCGTGTCATGCGCGTGGCTTACTGTTTACATTTACTGACTCTTGGTTTTGAATAGGATATAGTTCATAGTTCACAGATTCGAGGAACAAAATTATTTTTACATTTTATAAATTTTCCCGAACTATAATAACTTTCGGTTTAACCAGAAAATTGAAAATATACCAAAAGAGGCACAAACATAACAGGCATTTATTTGCACGTAAGAGGTTACAGGTTGAAGAAGAAACTCCCAGCAAAACTTATATGAATCTGAATCTCGAATCGAATCGAGATCTTTTTTTATGAAACTTTTAATTATACCTATTTGGGTGTTTGTACATATGATAACCAGATATTTTAAATAGTACAGATAAATTAATTCTTGCACTTTCGGCAAAATTATCAATACAGGATGATTCACGACGAGCTTGCATTAGAACTTCATAGAGAACTACTGAATATTTGTTTCTGAAACTTTGGGGATTTAGGTTTATCGATATGCTTTCTTTAACTAAAATATTCACATATTTTTGTAATTTCCGGTTATACCGGATGTAGCTGCCAACTTTCGTTTTTTAAATACAATATAATTTTTATTACATTTTTGGATTAAGCGTTAAATACTAAGCACATTTTATAGAACATGTTCTGTCAGACTATGTTAGTTTTGGAGATATCTGGACTTTTTGTAATTATTTGGCAAATGCATGACGATGAAATAGTTCATATAATATTTTTACCTTAGCTCTTGGACTAAAAAATTTTTCTCACCGAATAGCTAGAAGATCATCAAGTCTCAAAAATATTTCAACTTCGGCCGAAAATGTACAGGGTGGTGACCATTCAAGCTTCATTGTGAAGGAAGTCGACCATTAAAAACTTTCTTATTTTAAATGGAACACCCTGTATATTTTTGTTTAATTTGATGGTAAATTAGTTGTTCTTTATAAATAGTATTTACTGTCCCATACCTATATCAAAGGGTTTTCTCAAAAAATCCAATTTTATTCCGAAAATATTATTTGTTAAAGTGTGCTATGAAAACAATTGTACTGATGTCTATACGGAGGAAAAGTGATTGATTGCTTGAAAATACAATGTTCTAAAGCGTTTCTTAATTGAATTTATAAATAAAATGCAGTTGATTGTTTTAAATTTAATGGTTTAAATATTATTTTTATAAAAAATAGCAAGGAAACAAGTTTCTAAACTGTAAATTCTTTAATTAAAAATATGTTTGTTCGGGTTATACGTAATATCTTCTGATTATATTTTTAAAATATGTTCGAAATTATTGCCATTTACTTCCAAGCATTTATGTATTCTTCTCATCATACTATTTCTTGTGGCATTCCTAATTTCTTGTGCATTGAGAGATTGAAATGCTGCCCTCACCCTTTCAATTAGATTTTCCTTCAGTATCTCTTCAGTACATCAGTATACAGCCCCTAAGTACAATTGTTTTCATAGCACACTTGAACAAATAGTATTTTCGGAATAAAATTGCATTTTTTGAGAAAACGCTTTGATATAGGTATAGGACAGTAAATACTATTTATGAAGAACAACAAATATACAGGGTGTTCCATTTAAAATAAGAAAGTTTTTATTGGTTCCTTCACAATGAAGCTTGAATTGTGACCACCCTGTACATTTTCTGCCGAATTTGAAATGTTTTTGAGACTTGATGATCTT
Source organism: Barypeithes pellucidus (assembly GCA_963991005.1). Taxonomy (NCBI): domain Eukaryota; kingdom Metazoa; phylum Arthropoda; class Insecta; order Coleoptera; family Curculionidae; genus Barypeithes; species Barypeithes pellucidus. The sequence goes on from OZ022562.1 coordinate 29,367,916, forward strand.
CTAGCTATTCGGTGAGAAAAAATGTTTAGTCCAAGAGCTAAGGTAAAAATATTATATGGATTATTTCATCGTCATGCATTTGACAAATAATTACAAAAAGTCCCGATATCTTCAAAACTAACATAGTCTGACAAAAACATGTTCTATAAAATGTGCTTAGTATTTAACGCTTTATCGAAAAATGTAATAAAAATTACCATGTTGTATTTAAAAAACGAAAGTTGGCAGCTACTTCCGGTATAACCGGAAATTACAAAAACATGTGAATATTTTAGTTAAAGAGCATATCAATAAACCTAATTCCCCAAAGTTTCAGAAACACATATTCAGTAGTTCTCTATAAAGTTCTAATGCAAGCTCGTCGGGAATCACCCTGTATAATTAGGTAACCTGTATAAATTCAAAAACATGTTTCAATAAACCTAAATAATAAGGCATTTAGATTATTAGTTGCTATGACAATTTAGTCCCTCAGGATTAAAAGAGCATGATTCGACCCTCTTTGAAGGGACTAAAGTGAGTACCTACTTAAATTCCAAAAGGATGAAAAATCATTAGATATATTGATAAAACATTTGATTATCAATCAGGGTTAAAAAACTATTATTCTTGAACAACCGAGATAACAGATAACACCACCTGTGATTTAACAAGTAGTTTTAACTACACCGCATAAGAAATACATGGTAATAACTCAAAAACTAAGCGATTCGAATTCGATTGATCTTTCCTCATTGGCTTTTGAGTGTTGTAAATATTCTGGTGCGCCATCTTAGTAACAGGCACAATACTAACAATAATGAATTTTTATTTAAAAAAACTATCTTAATTGTTACAAGAAAAAGGTTTTGGTGAAGGTGATGATTCACAAATATTTAACAATAGAAAAATTGCAGACTATAATCTACTTTTCTTACCAAAGGTTGGAGCTACACTAGCGTTTAAAACGAGCCGCGTGATGCCCCGCGTTTTATAAACAAAAGAATAGGTGTCATCTCGGCTTACACAATGGGGCGCGTCGCTCGTCTAGCTCCACCCTTAATGTTCATTAGAAAAACGTTCTGTGGTACATTAGGTACACAAAATGTGTAAACACTGCAACTTGTAGAACATGTTGTATAAAACTATTTCAAACTTTATGTTTTTAATAGAATACCCTCCCAAAATTTTTTTCAACAGATATAGTAGGTACAATCTCGGGTACAATAAAGAATCGATTATTTGTGAAGGTAGATATAGATAATTTACAAGATTATTCTACAAAAGCACTGTTTAATTTACACGAAAACTAAAAAATTCACAACAAAAACATAACAATTTTCTATCTTATGTATTACTTCCATGCTTGCTTTAACGCTTTGCGTGCAGCTAGATGTTTCGTTACAAAAGAAGCAATAATGAGCGCAGAAAGTACTAATACTATAAGACGATGATCAAAGTCTTCCTTCAATACATCAAAAGTCTTTGAAGGGGCTACACGAGTATAAAAAATGTCGAGACCATGAACTAGAATGTGGCTTGTAGATTCTAGACGTGCTGGGGCCACTTCGATGCCCTTTATCCTATGCAATGTTTGGTTATAGTTAATTATTGCCTCAGGATGTATTGGGACTTCTGGCATGTAAGGAATGCAACTTTCTTCCAGGCCACAAGGCATACCAGCAAAACGCGGTTGAAGTAACATCCAAGGGATTTCGATTACTTCTCCAGAACTAAGAGCGATAAGTAAAAATTTGTTAGTAATACCCCTCTCAGTAAGGGTCACAGCCATTTTAAGGGGAACAGATGGTAAAATATATGATTGGGTTTGTATATCTGGTAACTGGCTAACAGCAAAGGAACTGAAAACAGTACTATTACTTTGTAAATGTCCTTCATATAGTTCTAAAGCAACTATTTCCATTCTTCTAAATCTTTCATTAAAATAAGTATATACCAACCAATTCTCTGAATGTACTAAGTGAATTGGACCTTTAGCTCTTTTGTGTGAAGTGGAGTAAACAACTAGTCCTGTTATGCCATCTATGAGGTAGATACTTAATACATTACGGTGTATTTGGTCTGGAGTTATCGTTGCTACTGCTAATAAATTAGGATTAATGTATTTGTAATACACCGACCGGTCAAACAACACTTTACCTTGAGAGTGTACACGTTCACTAGCTGGTTTAGCACTAACATCAATTAACCTTGAGGGGTCCAGCTTTATTTGCCATGTAGGAGTCACTTTTAAAAAGTCTTCCGTACTATACTGAAGACTTAGTCCAGTTAATGTTGCGGTCTTTGGTTCTACTGTATATAAGAATGTTGTTGAGAAATGGTGTTTTAATAAAGAAATCGAGTGTTTGGGATATATGTACGGTTGATGAAGGTTTGAGAGCACCAACACTGGCTTCAAAAAGTTCTTGTCGTGTTGGGGCAGAAGGGTAGCCAGAGAAATTTTATAATTAAGTCTTTGAATACCTTCAGTGGAATATCCACTAATTGGATCAAATTGGAAAAGAATGCCATTGCCAGTAATGGAGTCCTGTGCTAGTAAAATACACTGAGCAGGTAATGGAGCATATCGAGCAGTTCTCTGTACAAACAAAAACATTTTTTCTTCACTGCCCAAATCATAAAATGGTTGTACATTTGGTAATCTATAGCTCCAAGCTACGGAGCCTGTTATTGTATCTATTGCAAAAAGTTTGCCAGCTCTGGTTGCCACCACAATTATTTTGTGGAGTCCAAATTCATCTCTTACCAAACCACTGTTCTGGAGCAACTGACTTCCAAAAAGTAAGTTATAAAGTTGTTTGCTCTGTGTTGAAATTCTATGTGAAAACATAGCAATAATATCACTCTCGTCATCAAATTCATGTTCAATTGAAGCATCTAATTCTGACACTGGCAGTTCAAAGAATTCTGTAGCCACAATATTACTTAAAGCTTCTTCTCTAGTCCAAAGTATCTTACCTTCTGGTAGACAAACTAATAATAAAGCGTTATCAGTTGTACTTAGTAACAAATTTGTTTCTGTGCCTTTCGACTGTCCACCTAAAATAACTGGTGCACCAAGTCCTACAGGATACTCCAGATCAACTGAGAATTGATCTAATCCAGACTGAGAGTCCTTAGAATTTACACGAATCAGTTTATCTTTATTGTCATTTGCTTCTAGTTGATAGATCAATTCTTTACTATTTTCTTTAATACTTATTGCATTAGGCATTAAATCGAAAGGTTTTACTTGGACACTTAGATCACTAAACTGTGCTAACTTGGCCAGATTGTTCTGTACCAAAAGTACAGAGGGAACATCATGTTTATATTCAACAAGCAATGTTTTGCTATCAACATTACCAATCAGATTTTGTATGGATTTTGAAGTAAATCTAGAGTCATCTTGAAGAAAATCAATATAGTGTAGTTGGTCTGATTCAAGGCAAACATAATATGATTGAGCAGTAACACATTCAGATACATCTCTTATCCACGGGGCAGGGATTTTCTTTATTACTTGTTTTGAATGACTAGGATCAGAACTGGAAAGTGGGTAGATTGTAACTTCTAAATGAGAACCAACTATAGGAACTATGTGCAAGAGTTTTTCATTAGCTACTGTAAATGCACAAGGTACTGTTCGATCTGTATTAACAGACCACTCAGAAATAAGTGTACCAGTATTTATGTCCCAAGTGCGAACTAACCATATATTCCTTCCTCCAGAAACTGTTAGAATTTCTCTATTTACCTGTAGCAATTCTATCTGATAATCTCGTGGATCTTCTAAAACCTGCCTCCATTGAATATCTCCAGTTTTTAAATTAAGACTAGCCAGAATATTCTCTTCTGTGGCTACAATGATTCTTCTGGTTTCCAAACTAACAAACTTAACTTTACCAACGAAGGAACGTTTCCAGTCGAACTTGCCAACTTGATCTTCGTATAGAGCGACTGTAAGATGAATTATTATAGTTAAAAACACTTGTACTTTATATATCGATCGAAAATTAGCCATTTTTGCTTTATCAGTTTCTTAAATACATAACCCCCAAAAGTAATCTCGTAACCTAACCTTAAAAATTCCATCAAATGCAAACGTGTAGGACTAACTTCGCCTTAAAACCGTTGCTAGTCATTTGACACCAACATTCTTTCTCTGTGACAAGTGACAATTGCTGCCCTTGCCCCACCTAAAAGATGCTTCATTGGTGTCAAAACCATCTGTAAACCAAAAATTTTAAAATATATAAGAAAATTTAAAATAATTGGCTTCAAAGTTGTTTAAATACTCAAAATTGGAAATGATGGCGGGTAGTAAAAAAATGGAAGAAGGCCTGGAGCATATTAAGAATGCTGAAAAAAGGTAGATTTCCATAATTTAAATTAACTAAAAGGACATATATTTATGTTTTTTTAGCTTAAAAACTTCTTTGCTGAAGTGGCGCCCGGATTATGACAACGCTGCTGACGAATACAACAAAGCAGGTTGGTTTTTAAAAGGATAAAATAATATATAATATACTTTCCTCCTAACATATTTTCCATAGGAGGCACCATAGTTCCATGTTAAATTTAATACCCCATGTGAGACCCTGTTCTATTACAACTAGATTAATGTAGATAATCTTTGGACAAAATCACTAATTTCTCAGTTCTGCCAAAAAGGCTTGAAAGACACTTAAAAAAATATTTTTTTCTTTGACCATAAGTAACACATTTTTAAAATTTTTAAAATTGATTATTAAATAAGTATAAAATTATTTATTTTTAAAATAACTGCATTGTGTATATTAGAACAGGACCCAACATGGAGTTAATAGTTGAACAAGAAACCTCTATGGTGTTCTTCAAGAGAAATGCACATGCACCACTCCCAGAGTGCCTTAAAGGATTTTTTCTATAGTGCTAGTGTTTGATCTTATAAAAAAAATACTACATACCTACTTCTATTTCATATCTCCTTTGTCTATAATATTATGTAACTTCTAATTTCTATTTTAGCAACATGTTTTCGTAATGCTAAATCATACCAGCAATGCAAGGATTGCTTACTGAAAGCAGCAGATTGTCATAAGCAGAATAGAGGGTATCCTTTTGAAATTTAATTTAAGTAATTAATATTAATTTAGAACCTGCAAAATTTGTAAGTAGATAAAACTGCACAGAGATTTAGAACTTGTATCATTAAAATAATAATATGCATATTTTAAAATCTCCTCTCTCCAATTAGAAACTAAACTTCATTCCCATGCTGGTTCCCTCAACAAAATTTTTTCAAAAATAAATCAACATGCTAGGATAACAGATGACACCAATCTGCAGGGACCAATAAAAAGTTGATTCTAACCTGCTCCAAACTCAAACTCAAAAAACTTTATTGTCTAAAAAAGTAAACCTTGTTGACAAAGCATAAACAACCATAATATTTGAGCCAAAATACTAAATATAAAATAATAAATTAAAATAAAAAATACGTATTCAAGCTAAAATACATTTAAAAAGTAATAAATAAAGAGCAGGAAGATATAAATATGATAATTAAACATCATCAAGATTAGGGATGGTACAGATATCCGGCAGTAGTCCTGAGTCCAGCCGATCCAGCCTTAACACCAGCCAGATCAAAAATTCCGGTCCGGCCGAATCTATTTTCAAAACTATTAAAAACATCATTTTGTTGATAAAAAATAAGGTAAAAAAACCTACAAAATTAATTAATCAATGTTAATAAAGTAGTACTTAATTAAATAACAAAAATTTAGAACTTTCCATCTTTTATCGAAAATGTAATTTCTTCTGATCAACCTTTTTTTACAAAAGTAACAAAGCGATTTTCTAAAATGCGCTCTTTCAAAAAAATATACCCTAACTGCTAAATTATCTGTATCTGCTGATACTTCATCATCATCTTTCTTAAAGTTTTCACATGTTCAGAAGGATGATGTTGTTTTACAAAAATTGCAACTTGCTTTATTATTCTCCTATTTATGTACTTCAAAAAAACTCCACACTTTACTTATTTGTGTGAAGATTGTAGGAGAAAGCAGTCTTGAGGCGGATGCTCGGCACAGACAAAGCATTGATTCAACCAAATATGTAGTTATCATTGAATCTTATGGATTTTGCGGGTGCAACGTCTTGACAAGCGACGACCCCGCAAAATCTATAAGATTCAATAATAATATATTACATACTTGGTTATAAATAATGTACAAATTTGTCATAAACAGTCTATTACTATGCAAATCAGTTCCTATAGGGTGTTTAGTATTTGCACCTAGGGAACTAAATCCCTGTATGTGCAAATGATAACAAGTTTTGCCGAACCGGTGCCTTGCACGATAGTGAGAATCGGTCTTTAGTTCTAAACTAATAAATAATTATACTGACGCACCCATTCCCCATTTTGCTTTTTTAATGAAATAAAACACCTAGCGTCATAAAAGCGAACTGCGGTACTGACAAGCATTGTTGGATTTCTATACAACACGCCCAGCAATTTGAATTATACAGGGTGTTATTGAAATCACTTATTATATTTAAATTGGTGACTCCTTGGGTGTCCTAGAGAAAGTCCACATACTTTTTTTTTTTAATTGAATATCTAAATACTAAGGTAAAAACCCTTTATGCCTACATGCTGTCGCGCCGCTCCATCTGATTTCAGTTAGCAACAATGTAGGCCACTATAGTAATCTACAGTGATGCCAGATCACACCGCGTGTCTCGCCCTCGCTTGGATAACCGCCGCGCGCGTTTTGATATGTTTAACCTTCAGTATCGGTGCTTCAGTATGTTTCGATACTCGGTGTTGGAACGACGTTGCCAAGGGTTTCGCGTGCTTGATGGATACGAATTTTAAACGTTTTGTTAGCATTACCCGTTTTTTTTTCTGGTTTGTTCTGTTGGGCACGTTTGTTTACAATTATGTGTTGTAATATGACAACACCGCCTACAATGCGCTGACCTCTTTTGAGACTGCCTCAATAAATTATTGATTGCGAATGTCGTCAGTAGTTGCCATGTAAATTTTCAGGTTTCATATAAAGCGTATATTTCGTAGCGCCATTTATGGTTATTTTTCTTTTGGATTTGACGGTTTAAATGTAATAAGTTATTTCCATAACAACCTGTATTATACTTTTTCAGGCCATATTTAATCTCATAATTAATTTGTTTGTTTTATTTATATGTCCTATCTTTAAAATTTGATTGAATGAAATAGTCTTCTTCATTACTTACATCAAATATTTCTAGTAATAAGATTTCAGGTCAGTGGGACAAACAACCCAAACTTTATAATATATATTTCTTAACAATATTTCATAGTCTATTTTATGCAGCCAAATCACTAGACCAGTGTATCTTAGTGTGCAAAGAAATGGGCGATCTACGAGAAATATTTAATCTGGCGGAGCGTGCAGCAAATCTCTTTCAAGCTCAAGGTAGTGCTGATTCCGCCGCAGCCACGTTGGAGAAAGCCGCAAAAATTTTGGAAGCTCAGCTGCCGGTTGATGCTCTAAATTTGTACCGTCATGCTGCTGAAATTGCAGGGGTATGTTTAGATGCTTGTTTATTTTTATAAGAACGACAATGAAATAAAAAGAAATTCTGGTTCAACATTATTTTTGAGATTATAAACAATGAATACCGAAAACATCTAGATGAGTGGTAATTTATTCAGTGTTTTCAGGGTTCATTTACCCATCAAATAGATTCGGATTTGTCAAATGTGTAGGATAATGTATTAATAAGTAATATTTTTTCCTAAGAAATATTGGAAAGCCAAAAAACGTTTTGAGAACCACCCCATCTCTGACTCAAAATGTCCTTACCACATATACAGGGTAGCCCATTGAAAACAGTCCAGCAAGGTTTACGGCTGTGTACGTGAAAATTTAAAAAAAAAACTCGTACCCGTAAACTTGTGTTTTCAGGGGGACACGTTTCACTATTAATTTCATCCCTGTAACCTCAACCCCCCTAGCGGGGGCGGCTACTGCCCTTGTTTTTTAAATGGTAATAGGTATGTTGTGATACATCTTTTTAAAGGGCATTAAATTCTCTTTAAATTGGCGCTTCGTTTTTTAAATTTGAGCTACGCGCAGCCGAGCAACGAAATTTGAAACATTTCACTGCACCTCTTATCAAGTACACAGGTTTGTGCGTAAACAATTTTGATTGTCAACAAATTACACCAGATGTTCTTCACAATGTCCGAGAACATTTTGAACAGTTGTTGTACTATTGTATGGGGGTGAATGGCGGACATTTTCAACATTTAATAAGATAACATGTAAGTATTACTCAATAAAATTACATTTTTTAAAACGCAATTTCTCGGTGGCGCGTACCTCAAATTTACAAAACAAAGCGCCATTTTAAAGAGAATTCAATGCCCTTTAAAAAGATGTATCACAACATACCCATTCCATTTGAAAAAACAAGGGCAGTAGCAGCCCCCGCTAGGGGGGTTGAGGTTACAGGGATGAAATTAATAGTGAAACGTGTCTCCCTGAAAACACAAGTTTACGGGTCCGAGGTTTTTTTTAATTTTCACGTACACAGCCGTAAACCTTGCTGGACTGATTTCGATGGGTCACCCTGTATATAAACAGTATATTGCTAATACCATCTGCAATTATGTCCCCGCTATGGGTATCGAAGGGAGCGTTGTGAGTTTGTGCAGTTCGGAAATTTCCTTGTGAAAGTAAACATTCGACAGGACCGGATTTCAATTTTTTTAATGTTAATTTCACTGGTTAGTTAGGAAAAATATTGCAATCAAAATTTCGATTAGTTCGATTTAAGACGGCGTTCCATGCATACGATTTCTGACGATATGATGATCCGACGGTGTCCTGATTGGTGTAAACTTTTGGTGCCAAATTCCGTCCGAATATTTGTAACAATCGACACGATGAGCTTTATTTTAACTTTCATCCGGCGTCGTATGTTTCTTAACCTCACTTTTTTCTAAACCAAAAATTAAGAATGAATGACTATTAACTATTTTGGGAATTATTATCAGCTACTAATGCGCCAAATTAAAAATAGAATAATTTTAAGGTTAGGTAGTGACCACATATATATAATATTGTATACGAGTGACACTCTCTTCTTTTTTACAAGCCACTTTTACCACAAATGCCACTTTGATTTAATTTTGGTATCTATTGTCCATGTATCGATAGATTTTTAATATCGTTACATCCCTACGACTGATTTCGGTTCTGGACGGTCGCCGTTGGTTCACGTCGTTGGTTGGCAACCAAATCGGTACCAATACGGCGGAGTTGTCTATATGACGGCGACAACATTGTGCGCAAGACAACCTACAAGCAACCTTTAAAAATATGACCAGTAAACAGTTCGCACTACCCTAGTTTTTCACTCATAAAATTGTACTTTTTACTGCGCACCCCATAAGTTGTATGAACCCCCATAGTTATGGTCGGCGAGACAGGCAGATCAACCGAAATCCAAATATTTATATGGATCCCAAAACGTTAAGATCCCGAAAAACATTTTTTTTTATGATTATAATACTTCTTGCGAGTAGAGTAAAAATCAACGCAACATAACTCGATAATAATTTAATAAGATATATAATTATTGTATTAAATAAATACATAATATGTAAATGCATAGTAAAGAAATATTAATAATGCCATGTCATAATATTATATAAATTATATTTTCATACTTAATAGTTTTAAAGAGAACAATTGTCGGAGCTTCCTCATTTCCTAATCTATTTCGTAGCTTGTTGAGGAGTTCATGTTCAAATTATATGAAGAAGTAGCGGACGCAGTTACTACCCTTTTAGATTTCGGGGCATTACCTACGCTACGGTGCGAGGCGTATGAAAAATCACATCCAAGAGGACTGTTAATAGAGTTGACTTACCTCATCGTTAAAGTTGTTACGAAAATGAATTACATCGATGACTCTCTCTCTATACTTTTTGAGTATTTTGATTAACTATAATATATAAAATTTCATCCTCGCAATTTCATAATATTTTTTATTACTTTCTTTTAGATCCAAGATAATCAGCGTCAGGCCGCAGAATTTATAAGTAAAGTAGCAAGGTTACATGTAAAATTGCAACAGTAAGTTTTATTTTTATTATTATTACTGATTTCTATAGTACAAAACCGATGATGAATGATTTATCTTATACAAGTATCATGATTTGATACTGTACAGCCTTGTATTTCATTTAAACCGGAATATTTTAAATTTAAATATCATATAATCTTGAATAGACGAGAACGTTCAAACTTCACAATCTTGACGTGACTTATGCTCACTTTGACAGCGCTTCGCCGCTTCGACTGTCTTATAACCGGAGCTTTGTCGTTTGGTATACTTAAATCATAATTACCTTTATCTACGATCACAACCGTAAATAGCAAAAACCATATTACCTACTATCTAAGTAAGTGAAATTTTACGCACTGTAAAGTAAATCGCACGGTTTTTGTAAAGTAAATCGCACAGTAAACAAAGCCGTCTTGTTTATTTCTAACAAGAGTACACGTTGCGTAGCAACCCTCTCCTTTCAATATGGGCACTTGAGTTTATTAAATAATAATAACGAGAGAGTCATATGCGGCTGCTATCACAAACGCTGGGGAAAAAGGACAAATACGCTTAATTTTTCTAAATCACATTATTATTCAAAATATAATAACAATTAAACAGTTTTCTGAAAAATATTGTTGAAAGATAAATCTTTTTAATTTTAATAAATATGATCATAGGTAAAGTATGGTACGTAATTCGAGTTGTAATGCAATTATGTAACTCTTTCTTCCGCTCGTGAGTAATATGCTGTTTACAACACCCATTACGTAATGTACTAAGATGCTGATACTTTCGAGACATTATTAGCCAATTTGGTCACGATTAACTGTTATAAGTGCCAGAAGCAGTCTGGAATGATCATGTATCAAAAGATGTGTTAGCCGGGACCGTACCAGCCATAAATGATGTATTTGAATAGAATGAAATTTTAAACGGGAATATGTAACTGAAGGTGTTCAATGATGGTTTTTTTTTTAAATTACGCCATTTTTAATTTTGTTAAGTATTTTAAGTAAGAAAGCTTTTACTGATGGCACAATAACCGTAAAATAAGCAGAACCCAATCGCTAAACTTAGTTTCATTTCATAAATTCACTTTTTTTTTTGTTAGGTATGATCAAGCAGCAGATGCTATAAGACGGGAAATAGGTATACATCAAGCAAATGAATCGATTCAGGCTATAGGTCGCTTGGTTGTAGCCTTGGTACTGGTACAGTTAGCCAGAGGAGATATTGTAGCAGCTGAAAAGGCCTTTAAAGAGTGGGGTAAGTTTTTATGTGATTGTACATAATACTAGTAATTACACAGCCCAACAAAAAATTTTTTTTGTCTTGGTAATTATTAATATATTTGACAATAAATTTTATCAACCTGCACCTGCAGATTTCTTATTTTTGTATTTGCAATTAGCACAAAATATACATTAGAAAGCAATAAAAGAGAATGAAATTGTATATCTTAAGCCTCATTAATTCGTTAACTTGGCTGGTGTCCTGGGGTATATGAGGAATATTGCCTGCATGCATTTGCAAAATTTAGTTGAAACTTCAGTTTCATTGAAAGAGTGTGTTTTTTGAAAAATCGTATTTAAACATGGCTTCTACAAGTAGGCGTAGTGGCTTAAACCATCCGGACGTTTTTTGCTACATTTTAAAAGAAAGTAGAAGAGTGATTTGTGACTTTGTGAAAAAAGCTTATTTGGCCTAGTTTGGTGTTCACTTAGGAGACCAAGATAAACCCTTTATGCAAAACCTGTATCGAACACCTGCGACAATGGACAAAAGGACAAAGATAGTGTTTAATGTTTGGTGTTCCGATACCATGGAGGGAACAAAAAAGCCATGTTGACGATTGATATTTTTGCCTTGTAAAAATAAAGGGCATTAATCGTAACAATCAACATAAGTGGAACTATCCTAACCTGGAGTCAGCAAGAAGATCTGTTCAGCATTCTGAAGAAATACCAATTCCAACATATAGCAGCCTGCCTACGTTACCAACGGATACAGTCGAAACGTCATCTGACGAGCTGCAGAGTGACCGATTTGGAAAAGAGGACAGCGATTTTGCAGGAGTCCCGAATGCTTTACCCAGTAGGAGCTAAGTGACCTTGTGAGAGATTTAAACCTCCCAGAAAAGTCTGCCGAGTTTCCAGATTAAATGAAAAGAATCTTCTTTATGCATGTATCAAAATTAATTAGTGAAGAACAAGGGGGCCGATTCCACCAGGATATAAAAACTATGGAAGAGAGATATCAGGGTAGATGGGACATTCACATGATGGCCGATTACTGCTGGAGTCTTCAACGACTTCAATTTTTCAATCTCATGCGAGAAAATCTTATAAAAGGAAGTTTTTGGCTGATGCAGATTAGTTTAGGTTAATTTAAATTAATAACTTAAGTTAATATTATTAATGTTATTGACAGATGATTTTTGTATATTATGTTGTGGTGTACAATTTATTACCCAGTAAAGACTATCTGAGATGTGCCAAAATATTGCCGTGTAATCATATTCATTAAGTCCGGTCCTATTCGCCGGTTAAGGTTACTTGTGTTACTATTCCTCTTAAATTTACTTTATTATAAAACGCAGTGAGTTGGAAGACATTTCATTCGCCGTCCATTCTTCTCTCTCAATTATAACTTATGTTATTGAGCTATCAAGCCTTAACAATATTTAAAGAATTCCTGCACTTAAATAATTTTATTATAAATCGTGTTATAAACTGTGTGTGTCCATTGTTATCTTATATTGTAAAATGATTCTCTCTTAAGTTCTTCCAATACAGGATCATATTCTCTCTTTTCTTGAACTTCATGGGCCTCTCTCGATAAACATTCAGTTATTATACAAACCATGGCCAATATTGAGAGAGTAAATATAACGTTATCTAATACTTCGCACATCTTCTCTTAATTTCATACAATGCCGAAAAATTTTAAATAAAATAATTTATGACATTTTTTAAATTTGAATGACATATTAAATTGTGGGAAATATCTGATCTGTTTTGTTAAGCTGGCTTTACACCTTGATTAGTTTTTAAAATAAATTATGCAGTAGACAAGGGACGATATTTCTGGAAATAGGCAATTGAAGTGAAATGTAGTCACGAACGTTAACGTATACGTAGTTGGGTTCGGTGTTATAATCTAGAGGTGGAGCGATTTTTAGTCATGTTATTCTAGATGAGACAGAGCAATCGGCAATAAACGAACGAAATAGAACAAAGAGATTTGTGATGTGTAAATTTACGAGTTTGTTCGGGTTTGTTCGGATCAATGACGAGAGAAGTAAATTATAATTTATAAAAACATATTATACACGATCTCCGTTAGTGAAGAGGAGCTATTAAAAATAAAATTATCCATTTTGTACAGAAAAAAGGTAATATTTGATGAAAAGATTTAGGAGGGACCCTAACCAAACAAAAAACTGACAACAAATTGCATTCAGCAGAACTACAAATCGATGCAAATCGTCACGTCACCGATTGAAAATCGCTTATAATTCGATAGGCTCTGCCGAATGTAGCCATTAGCTGCATACGACCAGCACAAATTCTGACCTAACATCAAGAAAATTAACTTAGTTGCGCGTACGATTTGTCACAACTAAGTCAGCATCTGACTTCCCCCAGCTAAGACACCCGCATTTTCGACTGAGATATCTTAAGTTGAGCGCAATTTGACATTTCATCATTTTCAAACAGATTATGTTTCATAAATTGCTTTGTTTACTTTTGATCTTCGATTTTTTTAAATATCATAGGAATTAATTATGTATAATGGGTGATTTTAAATTAATTTAAGAGCTGCGTTTAATCACAGGTTGCCAAGCAGGCACTATTTTATGCGAACGTTTTGCCAAATAATTTTTTTCTAATCTAAAACCCGATTTGTAAAGTTAAAGGATTGGAAAACGGTATAAAAAAAATGACGTTAAAAAATATAATGTTGTAAGAATAATAATAACAATTTCAAATATGAATGTGAATGATGAATGAAAATGTTCAAATTTTTGTTACAGATCTACCTGAAACTTGTTAATACCCCAATCGACATGTCAGACAATCTAAATATCAATAAATTAACTATAATACTTTATTATTAACGGCTAAAACTTCACGAAAAGAAATATTGATCAGCTGATGACTCTCGTCTCTTTCTAACCTGCCAAAAAGCATATTTTTTAATTAAGTTGATGCAACATAGATGGCTCTGATTGATAATTTGGGATTGTTTGGGATCCTCATCTTAAAAGAAATTCCGAATGACGCGCATGAACAAACAACTTAGATCAGGTCATAAACTTATTTGAACTGAAGACAGATGGTTTGTTCGTAAACAGCTTTTATCGCTATATCATTGGCTGCATTCAGCAGCGCACATCGATGTTTAATCGATGACGTCACGATGCGCATCGATTTGTAGTTCTGCTGAATGCATTTTGCTGTCAGTTTTTTATTTGGTTAGGATCCCTCCTAAATGTTTTCATGAAATATAATTTTTTTTTCTGTACGAAATGGATCATCTTATTTTTAATGCTTCTCTTCTCTAGCGGAGATCGTGTATAATAAGTCATTTTTTATAAATTTTACTCCTCAACCTGACAAACAAAACTGACATAAATCGCTGTCAAATCACAAGTAGCTTTTTAAATTCGATGGAGAAAATGGCGTCCGATTTCTCATCGATTTGTGAAATCAATTTTTTTTAGTGCATTCAGCAGATGATTACTAATCGCTTACAAATCCATGAGTTCTGCTGAATACGTCCATTATGTCATTATCTGTACCCTAAAGGGTGGTTCACATAGATGCGAATTGCGAATGTTGGATTGCTGATGACTGACTGGTCAATTTTAAGTAGTTTTCATAAATTGACCACACAGATTTATTCGCATTTCGTGTTTGCATCTGTAAGAACTAAGCTGATCTCAATTTTCTTTTGTTTAAGGTAATTATTGCGATCCTCCCGAGATCCAGAATCTTGAAATGCTGTTGCAAGCTTATGACGAAGAAGACAGAGAGAACGCCCAACGAGCCCTTGGTGATTCGTTTATTAAGCACATGGACGTTGAATATGCCATTTTAGCTAGAGATTTGCCGTTGCCACAAGGTGGCGTTGTAGTTCAAAAGAAACCCATTGTGGAGAACGCGACCGAAGAATATAAAAGGGTGAGGCCACAGAGTGAACAGGTTCGTTTTTATATTAGGCTTTTTTGCTACAGTAACGGTATAGTATTCGAAATTTATCAGATGACAGCACAGTGACGGTTTCGAGAAACACTGTGGGTTGGTTTTCCAATAAGAACGAATGAACGTACGAAAATGAGGTAGGAGATTCAGTTACAGTGAATGGTGAACGATACCGACAGACGTTAAGAAATTTTTTGTGGCCAAATTTAATGCATTTGATTTGGAGGATATGTGGTTCCAGCAAGCCGGTGCCAAATGTCACACTGGTCATGAAACTATCGACGTATTGGAAGAAAAGTCTGATGAAAGGATAATTAATATCAAGGAATGCAACAGTTCACTGGCCCCCAAGAAGCTCCTTTAGATTACTTCCTTTGGGGCTATTTGAAATTTAAGGTCTATGCAAACAGACCACAAACACTTGACACATTAAGATTGCGCTGCGTTCGTCACGCCCGATTATTGTACAAAACCAACGAAAATTGGGTTCGTCGAATTCGATCGTGTAGACGAACTCGAGGTGGACATTTAAACGAGACGTTATTCAAAACATAAATGTTATCGACTGTACTTTAATATAATAGAAAAAGTTTGGTTGTATCTGAAATAATTTTAATTTTATTTCATTTTAAAATCATATCGTTCTTATTGGAAAACCCTTTACATAAAATAAAGATATGGGAGAATAATTTAAATTTTTTTACACTTTTGGGACACCCAGTATGTATCAACACGCATAACGTGTGAACATTTTAATTTCGAAATAACCGAATATAAAGAATGATAAGAAAAAGTCGGATAACTCTTCTTATCTATTTATACACTATAAAAATTGAGTTTGCGAAACGATAACAGGAAATCATGCCAAAAAAAAATAAAACAAAGATAATATGCAAAATTATGTAAAATATTCCTTTTATTTTAAGGCCGTTTACTTTTTTTCCTTTAATTTTATGGCAAAAATAGTTTGGAATGATGTAATATTTGAAATCATGTTAACAGAGATCGCTAACTACTGCGACAGCATTTCTAAAAGTAAACCAAATACAAGCAAAAACTAGCTAAAATCTGGAGTATGGTGCAGTGACACCATTTTTAATTTTTTCAAATAATTTTCGTTTTGAATATTTCTAACCGCCTTGATCTAGGCCAGTTGTGGAAAAAGTTATAATGATTAAATTGTACTAACGGCGGTAATAGTATATATAACATAAAATAATATTAACATTGACATAACATCAGTTTGACAAAATTTGCTGGTGCACTTACAGAAATGTGTCAGGTCCGTAGTTCCTATCGTTTAAAAAATACTACATTTTGTTAACTCTCAAATTACTAGGAAAATGCTCTTTAAATTGAACAACAATTTTTGTAAAGGAGTTTTTAATTTGTGGTGATTCGATTCGCTGTTTGGTAGGTTAGTGGCTTGTTTTGTTTAAGATGAAAGGACACAAGTGCATGGTGCTTTTTTGCAATAGTCATGGATGAATACCAGGTATAAAGTATTTCAGGTATGTACTATCGTGCCGATAAAAAACTAGGACAGCCAAATTTCATATTTTCTCGTCGACTATTAGGAATTATTTATCGATTTATTGTTGAGCCTGGTACCAGTAAAATGTCATATACAAATTTTACATGTCAACATAGATTATCACTTTATCATTAACTTGTCAGCACATTTGTTTTTAATATGTCACAATTAAACCAACGAACAACCCCCCCCCCCCCCCCCCCAAGCAAAAGGCTGTTATCTACAGTCGATTGCGAGATGATGCTTTTATTAGGGATATTGCAGGCGAACTGGGAGTAAACAGAAATACCGTATTGTTGGCAAAACAAAAAATAGCAAGGCACCGAACTATTATTAAGAAAGCAGTTTTGAGGTTCCCCTAGAATGTTTGCTAAATATGAAAATAGAGGAATACTAATTATCAAGAAGTAATAAACAGGAATGTTCTATGACTACATATTTAAAAAAAATTGTTGCTACGATAAATTTTGTGTTTGTCTATTTTTTTATTTTCTGTTAAATTTCTTTTATTATTCAGTTTTATTTTCATTTTTTGGCGACATTGAATATATCTAGTTTAAATAAAGCATTTCACTTTTTCTTAATAAAAAATGCGTAATACATTTAGTTCCTCCATATAAACTTCCGCTCAACTTTATAAAACAATTAACATATTTTGATGGCACCTAGCATCGCAAAATAATAACCTTAAATTATGTAACCTAGATTGCTTCCTAAAAGTTAGGTGTTTTTACCTTTACAGCTGTCGAGCACCTTTTATAGTCTATGAAATATGCATTTCCGTTCCCAGTTTTGAGATTTTGCTGTCCTAGTTTTTTATCGGCACGATGGTACATAGATACGAAAATATTTTGCTTAGCACATTATCCGATCTTCGGAACCGAATTTCACTAAAAGCTTGTAAAAAAGAAGAGTGTCACTCGTATACAATATAATATATATATATGTGGTCACTACCTAACCTTAAAATTAATGTATTTTTAATTTGGTGCATTAGTAGCTGATAATAATTCCCCAAATAGTCATTCATTCTTAATTTTTGGTTTAGAAAAAAGTGAGGTTAAGGTCAATAAAAAGTTAAAATAAAGCTCATCGTGTCGATTGTTACACATATTCGGACGGAATTTGGCACCAAAACTAATGTTAGATTTCATGAATTAAAAAAACTATATAAGAAGTATATTTTTATTTTTCAGTCGACCATACCACTGATATTACCCAACGCTAGAAATTATTGTTTTTTTTTTATTTTCATAGTACGTTCCAACCGATGCATATAAGGAAAATAGTGAAGGTGACAAAGAGGAAAAGAAACCAGACGAAGGAGAAGAAGACGAAGAATTTTCTGGCGGACTGTGTTAGAGGGAAAAGAGATCTGTGGGTAATATTAAGTTATTAAAATATTCCTAATACTTGTTGTCACGTATCACCCATACGAAATATTATATATCTACTACAAATTCGAAAATATTTTCAGTAAGTTCCCTACCCGCCCGATACAGCACCCATAGTTTGATAGTGCGGCACTGAATTTTACACTATAGCCTTTTACCTGTTCATGAGTTGTTTATAGCGCCGCTTATTGATAAAGTAAATTTGTCGATATACACAGGACCGTTCCTAGACTTATAAGATTTCAAATCAAACGAAGATGATTACATCAAAAAGTGAGTCATGTGTTTTGTTTCGGCCGGAATATTTGTAATTTAAATGCCATATAACATCAGTGTTGCCAATTAACGTGTAATTACACGATTTGCGTGCATTTCATTGCTTTGTGTGTAGTCACAAATATGTGTAGTTTCCGTATAATTAATCCACCACCTAATTGTTACTTTCAGGTTTGTTGACCTTTTCTGTTTGAGGGGGTAACAGAGTGTATCACTCAGGAGCCCGAAATAATTTCTTGGCCTTGTTTTTTTAGAATCCTTAGAGGCCTAATGACCCCTATACAATTGTTTTTTTTACAAAATATGAATAGTGTGTAAAAATCGTGTATTTATATGACTTTTCGAAGTCGTGTAATTTTCCCAGCTAATTGTGGAATTTCACACATTTCGATTGGCAACACTATAACATACAATTCGCACTACTTTTTTTTTAAATAGTAGGCGGCCAGCTTTAAAATTTACAGTTTTGACGGAACTTATACTGACTTTGACAGCGCTTTAACTATCTTGTCAATAAAATGCTGTGCTCTATTTTGTCGTAATGTTCTTGAGATATTTAAATGGCTTATTTAATACCATTTTATTTTGGATAAATAAGACTTTTAATCTGCCAGGGAACGGCAGACCGTTCAGGCACGAGCCTGAACTTATTTGAGTACTGAAATTATTTTCGAACGTATAGTATAATCTGGCACTAAGATGATGCATTCTCTAGGTAACAGGTTTCAAAGATATCACATTCTGAGCCACTTCTTCATTCTGTCATTAAATGCCTGCTTCTTTGCAATCTATATCGGTTTAGAACTTGAAAACGGACGCCGGAAAGTAATTTCTTTGAAACCAGATATGTATTAATTGCGTTTAAACCAAAACCGGTAGCCTGCAAGAAAAATTACAATTTTAATTGCTTCCAATTTTTAGACATGTTAGTACAATTAAAAAATATGCCTGTTTACAGTTTAAAAGCACCTTAAATAACGTCCACCGAATGGCACTTATTCCCTTTAGACTTTAAACTACTGGGAATACGTTTTTGATTACCCCTGTATCGACACCAACATTGTGCGTATATAGTCTGAAAACGGCTTAATAACTTAATTTATTGACCGATTTAAATCAAATTTGGTCTACTTGTCTAAGAGGATCTTACGCGCCGAATGATGATATTGGCGTTGTTGCCAGCTGTTTAGTTTGTCCGGAAATCAAACGAATTTTAAGTTTTTATACGTAACATCCTGTATATTTGTCAATTATAGTTTCTCTGTTAAATTTGTTATACTTTTGATATAACATACTTTGCTTACATCGAAATAGCGAGCATTTACTAATTATAATCGTCGTATATCTCGTTTCTTCGAACTGTTTGTCAGTTTTAGAACTGTACCTTTTGAAATTGGTTTTCGGTTTGGAAATGCGTCATTAACTACATTTTTAACCTCTTCGTAAGACTTGATCCTATCGCCATACCCTCTTGTCATAAGAATTGTAATTCTTTCACTTTTAGTTAAGTATATTTTTGCGTGTAAAAATGACAAGTTTTATGAATTTACATCAAAAGTGAACTGGTGCTTTATTTAATAATAAGGACAACATAGTTTTATGTAAGAATGACAACTTCCGTTATTTCGAAAACTACTGATATTAGGAACAACGTGTTGTATCTAAAGTATGACAAATGCAACGTAGAAACTATAAAGGAAAAATATACAGGGTATTACATATAAAAATTTAAAAATTCGTTTGATTTCCAGACAAACTAAACAGCTGGCAACAACGCTAATATCGTCATCCGGTGCGTAAGACCTTCTTAGGCAACTGTAACAAAAATGATTTAAATGGTCCGATAAATTCTTAAGTTATTAAGCCGTTTCCAGACTATATACGCACACTGTATATTTTGATCCATGGTAATATAATTTCCGAGATTGTTGATTTATACAGGGTGTTATGGAAATGACTTATTATATTTAAACCTGCAAATCCTGAGATGAAAATAAATTGAAGAAAAATAACCTTGACTTGAAAATACACTTTATATGAAATCTGAAATTTTACGTGGCCGCTACTGAGGACGTTGACAACAAGACGTCTTTGACCCGGTTATCATTTCTTTTTCAAACTTTTTAGAAAAAAAAAACTACAATTTTAAGGTACATACTCTTACCTTCGATCTTATTTTAAAATAATCCGTTTCATAAAAAAATAAACCACACAAAGTATGTTTTCCAACAGAACCAATAATAGGTAATATCATACAAATTTGAAATCACATCACAATATTTCTTATTATGAATTATTTCACAACAGAAAAAAAATCGGGTACAACTAACAAAACGTTTAAAATTCGTATACATCAAGCACGTGGAACCCTCGACAGCGTCATTGCACCCCGAGTCTCGAAACATACTGAAGCAACGATAGTCGCGCGCGGCAGGTATCCAAGCAAGGGCGAAACATGCGGTGTGATCTGACAACACTGTTAGTATACTCTAGTGACCTACATTGTTGGTAACTGAATCCAGATGGAACAGCGCGACAGTATGTGGGTAAAAAGGGTTTTTACCTTAGTATTTAGATATTCGATTGGTTTAAAAGAAGGTATGTAGACTTTCTCTAGGACACCCTAAGAGTCACCCATTTAAATATAATAAGTCATTTCCATAACACCATGTATTTTCATACATAATTTTTCGAACAAGTAGGCAAATATTTAAAAGATTATAAATGTGACAGGTATAGTCTGGCTAAAGCTAATTGACATAAATGGAAAAAGTTAATGCTCAAAGCAGTAGGATGCACATAAAATTTAAAAATACAGTGGCCAATTAATTAGAAACAATATGAAAAACATCAATCAAAAAAAAACTGAATAGTTACAAGAAACCGAAATGTATATGCTTTTAATTGCATCTATTATAGTATATAATATCTAGAATATCCATTCTATGTAGAATATTATAAACCATAGATGATGTTTTATTCTCGGCTTTATTATACATGTTAATCAGTAACAAAAATACAACACAATCAGGTTTTAGTTGTATTATTAGTTGTAAAAATTAACTATACACACTACTATTTGGTAGGATATCCCTTGTTCTCGATTACGGGTCTGCATCTATTCGGCATTAATTCGACCAGATATTGACATCTCACCAAGAGTACCTATAGAGTTCTATTCTTGTCGGGCTCCTTCATTTAATTTTAAGATCACCCCAAAGATTTTCAATCAGATTTAAGTCTCGACTACAGGATGGCCAGTCCATAACTGTCACATTACCCTGTAACCGTTTGTTGACGTAGCTGGCTGAATGGTTGGCGTCGATGTCTTGCTGGTAAACCCAAGTACCTGGCATCTTTTACTTTTTACGTCAATTAGCTTTGGAAATTTATACCATATTTTAAATAAAGTTTAGATATTTTCCTTAAGAATGCTCAACAGAGATAAAAATGAATCCTAGTATATTCAATTAACCAGTAAGTTGATGCGATTAATTTATAAATAAACCCGTATCGATTTGTAAAAATTTAAAATAGCTACCTATTAATCCAATTAAAGCATTTTTGTAGTGAGTAGGAACCTACTAATTCCTGTTTACAAGAGAGTTAATTAATTTAATCGATATCATAAAGTATCTGCCTGTAAATAATCTACCTAATAAAAATATCTATTTTTTAAAGTGAAAATAGGGATGAAGCATTGGAACTAGAAAATGTTTACTGACAAAATATGTGTTAGTGTTTTTTGATCTCGTACATTTTGACTATTAAAATAGGTTTGTGTTGGGTGCTTACTGAGTATGTGATGTGTACTTAAATCTTGATTATTTAAAGTTTATACAGGGTATTTCTTAATGACTTGCAAATATTTCAACGTGTGTCATTTTATAAAGAAAAGATGATACTCCGAACGGCTTAAATTTTTTGCTACCTGTACCCAACATCTAGGTGTGTGCGCCGGCCGCATGTTGATATTTTTCTAGTGTTGTGATCGCTCGAACGAAAAACCGCTTGAGTACTCGATTATTGAAATAACCAACAGCTGCTTGGTACTGCTCGTATATTCGAGGAGTTTTTCGCTCGGTAGGAAATACTACTCTAGTTATAAATTCAAGGGAAAAATCGAAAATCAGCGCTCAGAAGGTTTACACGCCATACGTCTTTGTTAAAGACACGTAAACGAGAACGTGCATACAAAGAGTATGCCAATCTCGCACAAAAGAAGGCCTTGTGGCCATCACTGAAAGGCCACTTTTGGAATTAATTTTGATATTATTGTCCACGTATCGATAGATTTTTAATTCGGATAGATTTCGGTTATGGACGGTCGTCATTGGTTCACGTCGTTGGTTGGGAACCGAACCGGCACCAATACGGCGACAACATTGTGCGCAAGACAACCGACAAGCAACCTTTAAAAATATGACCGATAAATCGTGTCCAGTAACCCATTTTTTCACTCATAAAATTTATCTTTTTACTGCGCAGCCCATAAATTGTACGTATCCATAGTTATAGGTCGGTGTCTTTTCAATAAGAACGATATGATTTTAAAATGAAATAAAATTAAAATTATTTCAGATACAACCAATATATTATTTTCAAGTACAGTCAACATTTATGCACATCTTTTAAATGTCCACCTCTACACGAGCGAATTCGACGAACCCAATTGTCTATGACTTTGACACTGTTCCATGGTGTCCAACCGTCGGTCCGCAGAAATGTTTTACCGGTGCGCGGAAATATGTTTTTTTTTCATATCCATGCAAAATACTAATACACTGGTGGTCATAAGAAATTTTAAGTACTTTTTGCGACATCATATCTTTTGATCTGCTTAATAGTTTTTGATAAACTTTTGATAAATAGTGAGTAGCCCCACTATTTCGCTACACATTGACTTAGCAAAGTTTAATTTTCCCGTTCATTTAATTCAATATACGGGGTGAAATAAAGAGTGGTATTTTTTTATTATAATTTAAATTGCGAAACGGGTCTTTTCTGGTATATCTAAGTACTTACATACTCACGAGAGTAAGGATTAGTTCTGTTTTCTACATTTTCCTTCTTTATTTTTCTACATTTTCCTTCTTTATTTGTCTTTTTATCTTTAACAGTTTTAAATTAAAGTTATACCGCTTTTTCCAGAATATTACATTTTATGTGTATGTACTTACTCATCTGTTTTGGCCAAACGTTCCTGAAGCGCGTATTTAACCATAATAAATTGTTAGAGTTAGAGAACATAAATGACAACTAGTATATAACAAGTATAACTGTATTACCGTGGTTACCAAATCGATTCAAAATCATATCATTCTTATTGAACAACTCGTTTCTTCATAAAATGCCTCACACTCTAAAATATTAGCACGCACGTTAAGAAACGCGTTTGATTTTGCAAAGGAACAAATCGATCCATAACTCAGGCTGCAGTGTAATAATTTGGATTATACACCTGACCAACCCGTTTTCATCCATGGTATAAATAACTAAACAGGTGTACAGTAGACGTCATCGGGTGAGTGATTTTTAAATCTCTTATGTTTATATTGCTGTCAGCGTTTTTAAAGCTGAATTTATAAACTTGACGTTGACGATTGCCGGTGCTGTTTGACGGTGACGGTACAAGTTAAACATATTGAAATGCATATGACCATTTATATTTGACGATGGCGGTGCAGTTCGACGGTGGGTGACGGCCGACATAAACCAATTTTATCTTTTGACGGTGGACGGTCGTAGCAACGTTCGTAGCAAGTTTCCACAGCCAATCAAAATCGTGTTTGCCTGTCACGTGATATTTAGTAAATATTATTTTATTTTATACCATCTTATTAACCATTTTAAAGTGTACTGTTAATAAGTGTTGATAGTATCATTCAGATCACATAAACACCAAAATTAATATAATCGCATAAAAATACAGAAAAGCCGAGAAAAACAGGTTATGTTATCGTCGCCACCGTCAAGTTTATAAATCCAGCTTTTTACGGCACCGTCAAACTGCATCGTCAATCGTCACCGTCGAGTTTATAAATTGGCCTTAACTCTCTTTTAAAGGTATTAAAAGGTTTGCATTTAATAGTATGTGAAATAAAAGAATAATATCATGGTATTTAGGTATATTTATTTTATAAACATACAACAAAGATTAAAGGTAAAGTACGACTTAAGTAGTTATATGAACAAATTAAACTATTTTTTTTTAAATAGTCCATCTCTATGTGGAGTGAAATTATGAAGAGGTAAAGAAAGTCATAGTCTGCTACCGTGGTTAAATAAACAATATTTTAATTTCCATACATGTTTCGAAGGCTTATACCCTCATCAGTTTCAGTGGAAAATACTTAAGAAGTAAATGTTATATTCATTCTAATTTTTTGTTTTTATCCAGGAAAGCGGAAACACCTTATATTTCTATCAAATTTCTTTGCCTAGTTATCCATATCACAGCGCACCTCATTTTATGAAAATTATGATATTTATTTTAATAAACACACACGACTAAATAAGAAAAATTCTGATAAACTTTCAAAATTTCCATGGAAAACTACGGCAAACGGCACTACGTGACATCCAGTGTTGCCAGAAATCTTTGATCAAAAGTAATAGGTTGACGGTTCGAAACCTAATAGAATAGTAAAAAACGGTGTCAGAGTACGAGAATAAGGTCGTTACTTTCCTATGATATGGAGGCCACCTCCAGATTGAACACAAATTTCATATGAGGAGCCCCACAATAACCATGAACATCTAGAAAATTGTTAAAATAGTAATGGATATATTACAATTGTAAAAAACTGACAACGCTGGTGGCAACGAGCAGGGATCGCCGAGCAGCTTCGGCTATCGTCGACCGGTTCCGATGGCGCGGCGGTTCTTTTAAACGTTTGTCGGCATATTTTCTTATTTTAGTGGTTTTTAGCTGTAATGT
The DNA here is from genome assembly GCA_963991005.1 of Barypeithes pellucidus. Taxonomy (NCBI): domain Eukaryota; kingdom Metazoa; phylum Arthropoda; class Insecta; order Coleoptera; family Curculionidae; genus Barypeithes; species Barypeithes pellucidus. Next base: position 29,393,347 of record OZ022562.1, read on the forward strand.
ATATTTCTATGAAAGTAATATTCGTAAATACTTGTCATATATTATTCGTTCATCTCACATACCATTAAACGCGTAAAACCTTTTAATACCTTTAAAATACAATTAAAAACGCGAAACCCGAACAAACGCCGTATAAATCTCCAAAAGAAATTTAAAAATCACGAAATTGGAACGGTTAGATATCTTACCTTTAGTTATTGTATCATGCTTTTCATCCATAGTGATAAAATACATGTTTCTGAATAAGTGTGCTTTGGTTGTTTAGGCCTAAGAATAGTGATGTTATATTGAGGTTGTAAATTTATTATTAGATGGTGTGATAGATGATCTTTTATCGTCATATTTTTTGCTTTATAAAATAATTATAAGTTGTAAGCTTGTAAAACGGCAAAGTATTTATTAAAGGAATATACATAATTTTAATGGAACTGTTGGTTAATATTATCAGAAACGTCAAGTTAGTGTGAGTTACTGTTAAGTTAGAAAACGTACTGCTAAGCTAAGGATAAGAAGAACGTCTGCTTTAACAAAAAAAATCCCAAATGTTGTAAAAGTTTATTCATATACGGCCTGAACAGAAATCATCCTCTTATTTTTTTATCTATAAATATTTAGCTTACTCTGCAAGCTGTCACTATGTTCATTCGTGAAGAAAACGGCGTCAATCAATAACTAATTTTATAGGTTGAGTTTTTAACAGTAATCACGACCGTGCGCCACGCTTTCGTGATCCACGCGTGAGAAAATCAAACCCGAATGAATCTCGTGGGAACCGGTACGCACTCCCCACTTGGTGGTTCATACCGCGACGCGAGAAACCAAGGGTTAATAGCTCTTGGGGATGATGATGATATGACCCAGGAACTTGGTTCAAAGCCCACGTTAAGCTAGCATTTTTTAACGATCGAAAACTAAAGTCTAGTTTCACAGTAAAACTTTCGGGTAAATTTTTCAACACTAACTTATAAAAACATAGTTTAATCACATAAATATATCAATAATAAGCATACTTTTATCACAAGTAGATACATTTTTGTATCCATTTGTGAATAAAATAACGACCGAGGTATCGTTTTTATTTTTTTATAATCGGTGTATGATTAAACATTTTCTGAATTCCCTTGTTAATGTTAAAACAAACGTATGCCGTTTGCGATTTTGTAATCAATTTCTATCCACAAGCGAAAACTAGTCATTATCACCACTAGTCATAAACTTTATTAGATAAATTAGAATGTGACCGTTAAGATTCTCCTAAAACTTGTAAATGGTTTAAAACCTATTTTTAAGTCGGTGAAACATTTTTACTGAAAATATTAATGTTTAATAGGGTTAGAAAGGTTTTGTTTCCAACTATTAAAATACTTGAAAACATTTCTATAATTTTTTATTTATGTGTGTGTGTAACTTCAACAAAAAATTATTGGATAAAATCAAGAAACTGAAGATCCTCGAATCGACAAGAATGATAGATGGAATTATTTACATTAGGGTTTGGAGGAGAGTTCCTGTCAGAGCGGGGATTGGGTTGGAGGGGCCGAAATTGGCTTCAGACATTTTGGGAAATTTCATCTCTCATGTTCACATGTTTTATAATTCAGGAACAATGTTATAAAACAGAAGAATTAAAACTACTCGTAAAAATAACTCATTTATTATGTACATAACAAATTATAGTAAATATCACCTTCAATTTTAATGCACTGAAATTTAAACTTGTAATTGCAGGCCATTTCTGAACCAAAATGTATTATAGAGAATAGCAGGGGGAATACGGAACCAAGGAATTACATTCATAAGTAATTAATGTATAACATTTAATAATTTAAAGCAGGAAGACAACGGCGACTAAAAATTGCATTTGTTTGCAAGCAGAAACCATTTGATACAAATAATGTACACGGTTGTATTATATTTACGTGTGGTTGTGGTTGCCTATATCAGATTTGAGACGATGTGGTTGCCTATATCAGATTTGAGACGATGTTGCATAAAGAATAAGTTACCATGTCGGTGGTTTTGTGAACTAAATGACCTATTTTTACTTATCATTTAGAGTAAAACGGATTAATATTTAATGTATCAAATACAGGTCGATTTAACTTCCAAAAAGCATCAGTGTAGTTACGCCTAAGAACCACTGCATTCTCGACCTGAATGGCGTATATGTAGATAAGTCCCGTCCAATGTCATTAAAATCTTAACTGATATATACTATAGCTACATATAATGACGTTTGGACAAATTGCTTTTTTATTTTTTTAATTATTTTGGATCTTAGCAATAACATGAATTTGTTTCCTAACTACTGAAGGAAGAGAATATATAAATATTTTGTTATCGATAGATCAGTATGAAACTATACAGGGTGTTACAAACCTGCGTCGAACAAACCCGGTTAAACTATTTCTGGACCACCCTGTACTATACAAGGTGGCCAATCGAAAACGAAGTGCGGTTATTTGTAAACATTTAAGGTAATTTTTTTTAAATTCGCTCAGACATTAATTTTATTATTTAGGACAGTTTGTTGGGTATTTTGAACCCTACGATGGTTGTTTAAATTGTTAAATTAATCAAAATGTACAACAGTGTTGTGTACAAAATGTGTATTACTCTGCGCCATTTACTCGACTGTTTAACATGGCAATTTTTCGGGTTTGTTAACTTCAAAATATACAGCAGTGTTGTGTACAAAATGTGTATTGCTTTGCGAGTTACTCGACTATTTAACACCGTTTCGTTTTCGATTGCCCCCCCCTGTACTTATGTCTCAAATGTTAGAACAGCAATTATGTCCAATCTTCCAATAATATAATTATGCATAAATATTTTGTATAATAATTAGACATAGTACAAAGGTCTTACTTAATTTTTAAATATTTATATCTTACACTTTTAAATATGACATCCATTGCACACCGTCATGCATTAACTTCGTATAAACATGTAAGTTCTTACTTTGAAAAATTAAATTTTAATAGACAGTCGTTTCGGTTTTCTCTACTAAATATTTCAAGGCCAGTATCTACACCATTTTTATTCATAAACTAATTTATTGGTTTTCCCTAGTAAAAATACTTTAGTTAAACTAATAATCACATATTCAAATTTCATAATATTAAAAACCTAAGAAATAAATTTAATTTACCGAATTATACTTCGGAGAATGCATCAGGATACTTTGGAGATGTGATTCTACATGTTAAAATAAAGGTACTAAGTCATATAACAAAAACTCAATACTTTTCGCGTTAGTCTCAGTCAGTTGAATTGTGTTCTTTCTTATTATTAAACACCTTCGGTTGGTTTTTAAACTATCAAGTTCATAATTGGCAGATTTTAAAAACACGTGTTTTATATGTATTTAGTAGAAAATAACTCGACATCCGCATAAACCTTAGTCAAAAGTTATTCGGCGGCTTTATCTAATGATCATCGACAAACTTTTTTAATCTTATTTCATTCAAATTAATTTAATCATACTCCGTAAATTACACAGGATTTTGAACTACGCGTGTAGTTTGTACCATCGTGCTGATAAAAAACTAGAACAGCAAAATCTCAAAAGTGGGAACGGAAATACATTATAAAAGGTGCTCGACAGCTGTAAAGGTAAAAACACCTAACTCTTAGAAAGTAACCTAGGTTACATAATTTAAGGTTTGTATGTTGCGATACGAGGTAGCATCAAAATAAGTTACTTGTTTTATTAAGTTGAGCGGAAGTTTATATGGAGGAACTAAATGTATTACGCATTTTTATTAGCAAAAGTCAAATGCTTTATTTAAAGTAGGTATATTTAATGTCGCCAAAAAATGACAATAAAACTGAATAATAAAAGAAATTTAACAGAAAGTAAAAAAATATACAAACACAAAAATTGTCGTAGCAACAATTTTTTTTAAATCTGTAGTCATTGAACATTCCTGTGTATTACTTCTTGATAATTAGTATTCTTCTATTTTCATCTTTAGCAAACATTCTAGGGGAACCTGAAACTGCTCCTAATAATAGTTCGATGCCTTGCTATTTTTGTATTGCCAACAACACATTTCTATTTACTCCCAGTTCGCCTGCAATATCCCTAATAAAAGCACTATCTCACAACCGACTGTAGATATTAGCCTTTTGCTGGGAGGTTAATTGTGGCATAATTTAAAAAAATGTGCTAGACAAGTTAATCATAACATGACAATCTTGTTGACATATTGAATTTGTATATGACATTTTACTGGTACCAGACTCGACAGTAAATAATTCCTAAGAGTCGAGGAGAAAATAAGAAATATTGCTGTCCTAGTTTTTTATCGGCACGATGATACATGATATACAAGGATTAGGATTCATAATTTTCAGTTGTTTTCACCCATGTAAACATACACATTTGTCTGTCAATTCATACTAAGTAATGGTTCCGTTGAGCCCCAGATATAGCTTTCCCCCGCCTAAATAATATAAGATTTTGGCTTCTCCCTCCCTCCTTATCTCTTCTTCTCATAAGATTGTTACTTTGATATTTCAAAGTGCTCTTTAGACCCGCAAAATAGGACTGATTTTCACTATATTTCAATTTCAACTCCAAGAAAGAAGGTATGATTTTGCCTAGAAAATTCATTAAAGTTATCCAAGAATAATGGGCAGTACTTCATGTATATAACATTTAATTTGTTACAAAGAAACTACGTAACTATATTATGTATTTGAGGGAAATAAGTATGGCTATAAACATATCAGACGACATAATGTAGTACAAAAACTGGTTACGATACTGAACTAAAATTTTCCTTCGGCAATAATAAATGATTGTACATACGGAGCGTTATGAAAATTGTTTATTTTTAAATGGTCAATCTACCAAGGTTTTGCAGTGTTGTCAAACTACTACACGTTCTTCCAGCTTCCGTCGTTCTTTACCATGAAGCGGCGTAATTGAATTTCCCCCCGTCTCCCGATCGAGAGCGGTAAGTATTCGTTGGTAGCCATTATCGTTTGAAGCGTGATAGTAATTACAAGTCTACGCGTGGTTCCCTTGAATTCGGCCAAAATTAACAACATCGCTGACGACTGACGTCCCTCGAGTAGCAATCATGTGTTTGTTTACAAATTACCAGTAGTGCATGCGGGTTTTTATGACAAAGAGATAAGGGATTTCCCTCGGTTATTAACTCGATGCACTCTTTATGGTAATTTTTCTGCAATTTATTTTCATTTCAGGATTGGCGGGTTTAAATATAATAAGATATTTCCATAATACCCTGTATTTATTCTCTAAAAGAAAATATTTAAAAGTTGTACCTATATCGTAAAAGTAGAAAGATATTGTGTTAAAATTGAAATTTCAAACAGGATGTCCCGGCGGGAACCCAAAAATGTCAATAGTTTCATCCTGTCAAATTTTCCTACGTATAGTTTTTCATACAGGGTGGCAAATGTGCAAGGGCCGTACTGAGCAAATTCTCAAAATTTTCCTGATGATGTATAATTTGTGCCGAAAATAAGGTAAATAGAATTGAGCGATACGTCATTGTATTTGGGACAAAAAATACTCTCCAAAAATAAAATACTCAGGTCCGTATTTAAAAAAATTAAGTTGCCCATGATTTCGAGGTTATAAAAAAATCACACAAAAAACTCATAACGCCATTATATAGAAAAGAAAAAATATTAAATTTTATTCAATTGGTGTTTTTCTAAAATCGAAACTTTTTATTAACAAAATTAATTTTAAAGGGTTTTAACAAATGGCCCCGAAAATCACGAATCAAAAACAATTCGGCAACATCGATACTGGATTCTAAAAAAGCTTTAAAAACTGCACATTTTCTCTAATTTAACCACCTTCGTAGCAATTATCGTTTAAAAGATACCCATAGTGATCAATCAAATATTTGCCACCCTCTATACATATGGATCGAAGCGGTTCACGCCGGGATACTCTGTATAATAACAAGCGTGCTTTTTGTGTTTATGGTATGTAATAACAATTAATAGACAAAGAAGGCAATAACGTCTAATTCAAAAACTAGCAAGTGCTGTTGAGCTTGCGTAAATGTTGGGACACAGCGCCTAACATAACCTACATTATGAGAGAAAAATTCGATTAAAAATAAAAAGTCTATATACTTTTCAGGTGGTATTAAAATCAAATACCAATGTATGGGAAAATTATTTTTTCCCAGACCACCCGATGATACCTTAGACAATAAGGGCGTATTTTTGTCGACACAGTAGCACTTTAAAATACTAATTCAGATTGAATGGTACTACCAACAAAAGGAAGCATTTTCCCATTGATAGGATGTCACCACCTGCAGACCGGTTTCGAACTCTTTTGTTCTCGTCAGTACAGAGTACGTGTCTCGATTACCGCTGATAATACAGCGTGACTGTGAAGTATAGAGTCTTCTCTAATGATAGGTATGGACACCTACCCTGTACTGACGAGAACAAAAGAGTTCGAAACCGGTCTGCAGGTGGTGACATCCTATCAATGGGAAAAAGGCTTCCTTTTCTTGGTAGTACCATTCAATCTGAATTAGTATTTTAAAGTGCTACTGTGTAGACAAAAATACGCCCTTATTGTATAAGGTATCATCGGGTGGTCTGGGAAATAATAATTTTTCCATACATTGGTATTTTATTGTCGTGTTGTTCTAGTTAATATAGTTTAAACTCTGCATTTACGGGTATCTTCTGAATGTTGCTTTATTTGTCTATTATAAAACCAGATCAAACAGAGTTGTATAAAATATCAAGTACGATAAACACGTTTTGCACATTGTTTTCCTTTTGTTAATATGAATATTCTGATAATTCAACTCAATACAACTTGTGTATCTATGTACAGTAGTGTGACACCTAACATTATGGAGAAAAAGTTCTGGACAAGACCGTAGAAAAAACTCAATTTTATAAAGTTCTATATAATAATCCGATTTGGTAAAATCAACGACCCCATAGAATTTCCTACACTATAATTAAATATTTAACTAATGACATTTGGCAGTCGGATTCCTATTTTCGAACGGCAGGAAGGGTTCAGGCCATCAAAATCTTACCTTTTCAATGAAACTAACCCTTATTCGAGTTTAAAAATAATACATAGCGAACTTACAATTTTTTATGCACTATTCAAAAAAATTTAATGTTTATTTAATAATTATCAAAAAGATAGAGATCCAACTGGTGTGGATTAATAACGGACAAGTGGCATTACATAAAAAATAGTTTATACTATAATAAAATTAAAAAGTTTAAAAAAAATATATAAGTATTAAAGTTGGAACCATCAAGGGATATTTCGATTTAGGTAAAATTTAAATTTGAGATAAGTTTTTGCCGAGTAAAGATCAAAAATTACATAATTAAATGAGGCCATGCTGTTTTGTTGATTGACAAGTTTGACATTTTCGTCACAAAATGTCGAAAAATGGCATTCATTGATCGAATTTTAACAAAGTTTATTTGAAAAAGTTGTTCTATATATTTAATTCTATCAAAATGTTCATTTTCCTCAAAAAATTAAATTACAGTTTAAAAATGTTGCCATCTGTGAAGCAAACTCCTCATAATGTTGAAGATTGAAGACCAACTAAGAGGAAAGACATGTTTTTTAAACAATACGTTGAAAAAATGGAGATATTAGAATAATAGCGCCGTTATTTATAATAACATTTTGATAGAATCTTTGGTATAAGAATGAATTTAGGCGACGAGTATTGTATAATATGGGCATAAAATTACAATACAAACAACTTTTCCAAATAACATTTTTTAAAATTCGATCAATAAATTCCACTTATCTCGACATTTTGTCGAGAGAGTGTCAACTTTTACAGTTAACAAAAGCCGCATGGTTACATTTAATTACGTCATTTTTGGTCTTTATTGAAGCAAAAACTTATGGTCCAGTCAAATTTTTACTTAAATCGAACAATACGTTTTGTCTCCATATGGTTCCAACTTTAATGATGACATTGTATATAATGTTCAGGATATGTTACTCCTAAAATCAGTTTATCGAAGCCGAAATTTACCCTTTACGTTGCGTGTTTTCATTTTTAATGCAACAAACCGAAAGAATACAATCGAAATCATCCGTCAAAAAGTAATATTTCCGAAAGTTTATGGGCTAACTACATTAAATTAGACGGCAGTGTCCTGCGTGACATTTTTTCCCGCAATGCCTTTTATTACCGTAGTAGGGATAAGTGGTGTACTTGGCGACCTCCAGATATTCCAGCGTTCGGCGTATAACATACTATATTCATTTTCCCAATTCAGAAGTCAGCACACAAGGTCGCACTAAGAACAATATAACAGTACAAGCTCGAACCACGCACGAATAGACCTGAAATAATAGCCTACATTGAATAACGACCCTGTTAGAAATGCAGCGCGCCGGCATCGGAAGTTATATCGTTCATTGACCAATAGCAATAAGTTTATGCATCGAGCACGTAGCTATTACGCGCTGATGTTTGTTTATTCTCCTGAATTGATAAAATGAATAGAGTATAACTTGCTGCGCCGTTCTTAGCGCTTTCTAATTAACTAAAGGAACGTTCCTAATTGAATTAGATGTCGTTTGAAGTATTTCAAGGTTTAAATAATTCAAGAAATTAATCAAAAAACTTACGAATTATTTTGCTCCATATCACCTTTTACTTCACTGGTTTGTTCTGAAGCATCTTCAAACAGTAATGTGTTTTCAAGGTTTATCAAATTTCATCGATTTACGTCGTGTATACAGGCCGTTATGGAAATGACTTATTATATTTAAATGGGTGACTCCTAGGGAGTTCTAAAGAAAGTCTACATACTTTTTTTTTTAATCGTATATTTAAATACTAAGGTAAAAAACCCTTTTGATGCGTGTCTCGCCCTTGGTTGAATACTGGCGGCGCGCCCTTCATATTTCAGTATGTTTCGAGACTGGGGAGTGGAGCGACGTCGTGTCGAGGGCTTAAACGTTTTGTTAGTTGTATTTCCCGATTTTTTTTTATTGTGAAATAATTCATAATAAGAAATGGTGTGATGTGATTTCAAATTTGTGTGATACTATCTACTGTTGATTCTGTTGAAAACATACTTTTTGTGTTTTATTATTTTATGGAATTTAATTATAAAACGGATTATTTTATAATATAAGATCGAAGGTAATAGAGTATGTACCTTAAAATTGTAGTTTTATTTGTCTAAAAAGTTTGAAAAAGAAGTGATAACGCGCGTCAAAGACGTCTTGTTGTCAAAAATTGAACACGTGCTTTTAGAATTCTGTGTTGCAATATGACAACATCGCTATAATGCGCTAACCTCTTTTGAACCTCAAGACTGCCTCAATAAAATATTGTTTGGGAAGGACCTCAGGAGCGGCCACGTAAATTTTGAGATTTCTTATAAAGTGTATATTTCGCTGAATAATTCAAAGCGCCATTTATGGTTATTTTTCTTCAATCTATTTTCATCTCGGGATTGGTCGGTTTAAATATAATACGTCATTTCCATAACACCCTGTATGTTACCGTGAAACACCGAAATAAGTGAATGGCAACATTCGCCGGTGAATGTCGACACATATCAAACGTATCGGTGAAGGACCGAACATTTGTTAGTTTTATTATACGTTCGGACTTTCGCCGGTATCTGTCTACAAACACAAACGAGGTTCGGTGAGAGTCGAAAACGAGAGGTTCTGCAGTTTTCCGGTTTCCAGCATGAATGCGTTCGCGTCTTGCAAGATTTGGAAGCGTGCGTTTATTTAAAGTTTTTAGTACATATTCTAATTTGTGTTTAATTACTACCGAATGTCGTCCTTACTTTGGAATTTGCCAACTGCCAACCGGAGAACCCTAAAAATTTACCATTATCACGCGAAATCTCTCGTTATTTTTGGTTTTTTTTAAATCGTAGTATCAGGAAAAGTTCCTATACCTAGTCGGGATTAGTAGAGTAGATTTTTATTTTCTGGGGAAATCAATGTGTTATTTTCGTTCAATGTTTATTTGGCTAATACTGATTGGACAGACCTCCAAAAAAATTAAAAACACAAAATGTTAGTTTTATTTCATATATTTGTTTAAACGCATTTGTGAAAAACCGTCCGGGTTTTTTTATAAAAAAAATCAGGCATCTTTCATACAATTTCCTATTTTTGCACATTGTCCATCTGGCAACTCTAGGCAGCACCGCAGTGTACTATTTTTTTGAAAAGTTACATGCGGTAATTGGGAGTAAACTAGACGACGATTGTTCAGGTTTATTTTTATTTAATAAAAAATTGTCTCTTTTCATACGCCATTAGTGCATGCTGAATGTCGACATTCGTCAGATTTCGGTCTTTTACAGTAACATATATATCAGGTCCCACCAGTGCGATAAAATAAATCCTCATGATTAAAAGAAAAATTATATATAAAATATTGCTTCAGGGCTGGTGCATTTTGTAAAATTACTGCGTAATATCAGGGTGTCCAAAACACTGTATTTTACGGATATTTAAATTCTCGTCATTTAATATTATATAATTTAATATATAATTTAATAATAATAATAATAATTTTTCATTTAATAATATATAACTGGCGAGGACTTACGTTTTTGGGCACTCTGTATAATTCACAATAATTGTAACATATACACATTACATTAATCTCATACAAATTATCTATATTATAATTTTTTTTTTAATAGTCAAAATCGGTCTTATTTGACAATTGATCATCAAGAAACTTATTGTTTGTATCTCATTAAGTTATTAATTATTTTAATTTTTATTTCTTTTGAGTGCTCCATCTCATAAAATGTTGGTTATTAAATTCACTCCCGCGTAAAGCGCGAATTACTCAAATAACACATTTTTTTCATTAATTTTCAAAAAAGTCCGGTACAAGAAGTCCGGACAATTATTCTACTGGTTTAATGGTAGCCACCCAGAGGAAGACCTGGATCGATGCTCAGGCAAGCCATGTTTATTCTGTGGCCCCGCATTTTGCATTTAAATTTTAACTCTCTTATTTTCTCAATTTTCTCTTCTCCTCAACCAGAAATATATTATACAGTCCCTTAATTGATCTTTTTGTCTCATTTCGCTTAAATTAATCTTTATACGCGTTTTTAAAATTGACGGATGTACTTTGTGGATAACCGTAGCGCACCCAAGGAGGAGGAAATTTTAATAAAATCTCCCTAAAAAAAATTCTGACTGGGCCACTTAATTTTAGTGGCTATCAACCACGTCAAAAAACTTTAATTAATAAGACTGATTTTCACTATATTTTACCTTATCGCGCTATGGGGATATTCCCTGTGTGATAAAAATTCTCCATAACCATAATTCTTGTATTGCAATTACAATCCACGATTTCAACAAATAATTTAACTTCAACTATTACAAATAGGACCTTGAGTACTGCGTTGGAATGGAAAAATCTCCGTTTTAAGAGCCAATTTGAGTTAATTGCCTAATAATGTCTTTATAATTTCATTTGTTTAAGTTTTCCCACAACTCATCATCGCCCCACTTATCGTTCACAACTGGCTTTGCCTGTTCTTTTCTCTTCTCTTTTTTACTTGTCGGTTTGCTTTCTGTTGGTGATGTTGCTACGCTGTTGCTGGCAGAGTATTCCCTACGAATAATATTTTAAACGTTAATAATTATTTGCAATAAAGAACGGCTGTTATTAAGAAAGAAAAGAATTCGGAATTTGATATAATTTATATTTTGAATAGTTCTCTCATAGGACCCTGTATATTGTTTGGACCTATCTGCTTCGTATTAAAATTATCTTTTTGTGCAACCGTAAAAAAGACGTGACATTTTTATGTTCCTATATGCGCAAAACGTATCATTTTTTCAGCGTGAAAAAAAAAATCATTTTTCACTTATTATAAAAATACACACGCTGATTTTGCGCTCTTAATACAAAAATAACTGTTTCAATTATTTATCATAACTCATAACATGGCATTTGGTTTAAAAATGACAGTATAAAAGTAGTAGTAACAAGATTTATTATGCACATGGGCTACATATTGTCATTTTACATAATACAGAAGTTCTGCATAAAATTCATGTTTTTAAAACATATGTAATATAGGGTCATTCACGGTGAGTGGCCCTTTACAATATCTCGGGAACAAAAAAAGATATTTGTTTGAAATATTGGTACACGCTATAAAAGATACAGATCTTTTTAAAGAAGATATTTTGACGTATATATCACATCCAGTTTTACCGGAAGTTAGGCTTAACATTGTTATTTTAAATAGAATGCCCTGTATAGTTTGACATTCTTCGATTCTATGTAAAAATCAAAGTAACTTTTGTTAACAAGTTCCTATATCCATCTCCAACCGTTTCTGAGATAAAAATGCATTCGTGCTGGATCATACATCGCGTTTTAGGCGCATCGTTTTAGCACATCGTCCACGCATGTGTGACTTCAAACACACTATTATCACGTCACGTGAATTCACGAGTTGTCAAATCGGCAGAATAGCACATGCTGCCACGGCTTAGAAACAGACTACGTACACTGCAGATCATTTATATTACATATTTTGTGTTTGTCAAGATCGCAAGTGAATCTTGTAGCCTTCTAGCGTTAAACTCTGACACAGTGTTATCACGCATGCCGACTATGTAAATTTGCAGAAATAAAATTGTGCTGTCTAGTATGACTTGCCGTGAGCTGCATGAGGTGACTATAGTGTACTTCTAAACCTATTTATAAGCACGCATAAACCGCCTTGCGGATATTTCGGGTATGCCGTGACATTGCGTGATAGCATATGAGCACGTGACGTGATAATAGTGTGTTTGCAGCTTAAAACGCAGTTGCATTGGAGTAGCAGCCCGCCGCAGTACATATTGAATAAATAGGCTCGTATCAATCATCGTAAAAACTTCATCAAAATATCCGCACTGTGTGAACGCTCCGATTTAACTGAATGTGTTTATCATGGCACAGCGGTCAGACGAAGTGCGTTTCGACCGCAGCAAGTCGCATCTGCATTCGGTGGCTGCGTTTTAGACGCATACGCATGGACGATCCCATTTAGAACTACGTGTTGTTCTCTTGCCCCCAAAACCGCAGCGGCTGAAACGCTGCGTCTAAAACGCAATGTGTGGTTCGGCACTTAAAGGAATTTTTTATAAAAAAAAATGTTAGTAAAGCCGCGTGTTATTATCACGTCACGTGAATTCACGTGTTGTCATATCGGCAAAATAACACATGCTGTCACGGCTTAGAAACAGACTACGTACACTGCAGATCATTTTTATTACATATTTTGTGTTTGTCAAGATCGCAAGTGAATCTTGTAGCCTTCTAGCGTTAAACTCTGATACAGTGTTATCACACGTGCCGAATATATAAATTTGCAGAAATAAAATTGTGTTGTCAAGTATGACTTGCCGTGAGCTGTATGAGGTGACTATGGTGCACTTCTAAACCTATTTATAAGCACGCATAAACCGTCTTGCAGATATTTCGGGTGTGCCGTGACATTGCGTGATAGGATGTGATCTCACGTGACGTGACAATAGTGTGTTTGCAGCTTTAATGTGACATTTCTTTGTGATTAATACAGTTAAAGATTTCAAAATTTGAGAAAATTTTTCTAAATGGAACACATCGCCTTGCTTAAATAAATAATAAACTTATCTAGGGTGTACCTTACATTTAAGGTTCACCTTAGATTAAAATGGGTTGCACGGCATCAAACTTGGCAAGGGTTTACACGAGTTTGGCAATCTGCCGATCTGGTGATTTTTCTAGTACTTTAAGTAACTTTTGTACTGATTCTTTAATAGTTTTTTCATTGTCAACCTAATTTAAGTTGTCAACACTCAACGTGTCAATTTAGATTTTTTGTATGACTGGTTGAAAATACAATAAAAAATAAAAAGAATATAGAAAATTAACCTGGCATGAAAAAGACAAATAATAAGGCCTATTTTGCCGTCCCAAACAAAAACACTTCAAGTGCGATTATAGCCAGTCTGTAGTTACGTTTTAAATTTAATTGTTGGTTAACATCAAATTTGTAATGATACTATATTGACACCAAATTTATGCAACCTAAGCCTCTCTGTACTTCGGTAATCTCTGCTTTAAGAACATACCTGTAATCTGATTGATATCCACCTGAAGGGGTGTCGTTTTGGTAACCCCAACTGGAAGAGTCCCAATTATTAGGGGATTTTGGGCTGGAAGCTCTACAAAAATAGTTTTGTTTCAGCATGTACAAAGCACAAGATAAAAGAAACGAAAATTTAAAAAATTTTTGGTCGTTAATATGGTCGAAAAATTTTTCTCTCTGAACTTTACAACATTACCTTAAAAACGCCGATTTTACAACGGCGGAATTTTTATGAAACTTATAGCCGCTTTCAAATATTCTTCAGAATCTCTCCACGTGATTTAAATTTTGAGAAAATATAAAAGTTACCAGTTTTCTGTTCAAGCTAGTAAATATTTTGTTAATAAAGTCATTAGTATCATTGTTATCACCAAGAGGCAATGTCGGGGCAATATTGTTTATTATTAATATTAAAAGTACAATCTAGTCCTGATGATGACCCAGACTCCGAGTCGAAACGTTGGCAGTTGATTGAAGCGCAATAAATATTTGTCCAAAAGGTTGAAACTTTAAAAAATAATTCTAAACGTTTCTTAATTTAAAATTGGACCTTATTTTGTCACTCTTTGAGATAGTTTTATGCTGAAAATTTCTTTAAAAATTTTAAACCAGTGGTGAAGGGCCACAACGTATCAAAACCAGAAAAATTCACTCAACTGTTTTTCCGTGTGTTTAATGTCTCACTCTTGGTAAGATTTCTAATAACATAATTTTTCACACACTTACTTCGATCCTTGCTGACTACCAGTACTCCAATCGTCTTCTCTACCATATCCATTGCCACTGCCGACCAAAGATGACTTTTCTCCTGGAGAATGATAATTTTCACCACTCACTTGCCCATATCCACCAGGTTGGTAATCGGTCGCGTTATTGCTGCCACCCATTTCTTTCCAGCCCTTACGGCCCAACTCTCCCATCTGTAAATGAAATTATATTGAAATGAAACATACTTTCTCATTATTTTTTTTTTCTTTCATTCAAAAGTCCTTCCTGGTTATTTTTAGCGATTCTTCCGCGAAAATGTATTACGATTTTTTTATTTGCGCATAGTAAATTTAGTATCGAAATGAAACAGTTTTTTCTCAATTCTTTCCTAAGTTGAGAAGTCGCAAAAAACGTATTTAAAGTTGAAATTCGCGGGTCCGGTGCGCTGTCCCAATATTCTTATGTCCCAATGTATTTCAAATATTCTATATTAATTGTTTATATTTCACCATTTCTCTGAGCATAGCCGACGTAAGCTGACTACGTTGCCGTTTTATTTGACCAAGTAAGTCAGAATATCTGTCAAATTTTCTTCCCCCTTACGTATGCTAAGGTTACCAAACTTATAAGAGATCGTTCATCTTGGCTGATTTATGTGTCAACTTGGCATATTGTTGTAAGTGAGGTTAACAATTATATTTTTTTTTATGTTTTCGTTTCGAAACCAGTTCAAAACGTTATCTACGTTAACTAAATCTGTTTGTAGTGCCCCCATAAGTATTTATAGTTGTTGTTAGAACGGAGGTTTCTACATGACAGTATGTTTTATATACGAGTGCGCGATGCGCATATACCAATCTGTCATTAGTAAAATCATCGTTTTAATTGCAA
This sequence comes from Barypeithes pellucidus, assembly GCA_963991005.1. Lineage (NCBI taxonomy): Eukaryota > Metazoa > Arthropoda > Insecta > Coleoptera > Curculionidae > Barypeithes > Barypeithes pellucidus. The sequence continues at coordinate 29,409,094 of OZ022562.1, forward strand.
TTCAGTCAAGAAATTTATTCTGGTTAGCTTAGCTTAGTGGTTGATAAAATATTAGAATGTATAGGTTGTAATCGGTTAATCATATTTTGAAACCAACAAACTGTGGTATGTGGGCGAATCGGCCTTAAGGACCAATCACTCATGTGAGTCTGCAATTCAGTATATCAGTGCCAATGGGGGAAATGAAATAAATGAAGGAAAGCCAATACCGAGTGTTTTTATGGACTTAAAGCTTGCGTTCGAAACGGTCGTTCGCGAAATTTTGATAAAAAAAGATATCAAGATTTTACATGGTATGTCTGGGGAGTGCCACAGGGTTCCGTATTGGGCCTATGCGGTTTGTAATATATACTAATGACATACATAATGCCTTAAAAAATTGTTTTGTTAGTATTTTGCCACCTGCTGCGTTTTTAACGCTCTGCCGAACGAAGTTGGTGGTGCGTCGAATATGCGTGTTTGTGGCAAACTTTTGACTAAACATTTATTAGATAAATAAGTGTGTGTAACGAAATGTTACAGTCTTTAGTGTATTTGATTTTTATATAGTGTGATCTTAACTAACCGAGAGAGGGTTAAATAAACAGGTTTTATTCAGAATAAGGAGAGCATAGCTAACATATTTTTTTTATGTCATAAGTTGTCCGATATTTATTTAAACTCATTTTTTCTACTTACCCATAAGTCATTCTTTTACAAACCGCACACTTTTTAACTGCATTTTAGAATCGTCCGACAATATTTTTACATACAATTAGTTGACATGTATTACAGGATTTTGCTGAAAAAATTTATTTTCCAAAATATCCATGAATTTTTGATAATTTGCTAAATTTTCTCCAATCATCTCATACTTGAACTTTAATATCTCCAGTTGTAATGATCGTATCAATGTCGGTCTTTTTTATTCTTTCTTATTGCAATACCCATTTTACGAAAAAGTGACACCTCTATTAGATCGGTAGTTATTAAATATTTTCGACCTCTATTCGAATTTGATTCTACCAATGTTTGCAAAACAAAAGCTTCTTTATATGTTTATCTTTCGTTTAAAGCTTCCGTTTCCTACAAAACGGTACCGTAAAATAGCGGGCGTACTTTGACGGTCATTCTTGCCAGCGTAAAAGTACGGCCGCTTTGACGTACAAATAGTGTAATGTAACGAAACGGTCGGTGCAGAAAAATACGGTCGCTGTGACAGTACACATGTCAAAATTGTGGTGTTGTGCATTGTATTGTATTGTGGACCCCTGTTCTTCAATTACAAGGAATTTTATTCTATCGTTAGTTATGCTTGCGATTGTCGATGCGGATTTAAAATTGGTCGCTATTGACATTGGATCATACCGTCGCGAAGGAGATGCAGGAATATATGTCAAAAGCAAATTTTGGAAGAAAAATTTTCAAAAACGAATTTAACATCCCACCTCCACAAACACTGTTCTTCCACATGTCATTCTTGGAGACGAAGCATTTGCTTTACATGAAAATCTAATGAAACCATTTTCAAGGAGAGAATCTGCAAATGATCAGACTACAGCTGTGTACAATTCTCGCCTCTATCGTGCAAGACGTACAACCGAAAATGCGTTCGGAATATTATGTAGATATTTTCGCAGTTTCTTCCAACCTATAGCTTTTGCTCCCGAAACCACAGATAAATTAATTATATGTGCCTGTATTCTGTATAATATTTTACGTGAAGCAAAAATGATCGCTTCAAATCAAGCTACTTTGGATGATCTTTCAGAAAATAATGCACTTGCCCCAAACACACCGCTTGAAATACGTGACAAATTTAAGCCTTATTTCAGCGGACCCGATGCTATTGAATGGCAAAGTCGTTACAGCAGGGAACATTGAAATAGATTGCAGTTTAGTTTAGTATTATATACCTAATAAAAAATTTATACTTTTTATCTAGTTACACACTATACCTATATTATATTATAACACCCTGTATAACTTATTTTCTTTGCATTGTCTGTACTTCATGGATACGGAAGTAATAAATAATATCCAGCTGTTCTACATAGTATTGTACCAATTTCATGCAATAAACTTTGCTTCAGTTGCATTTTTCTATAATCTGAAGACTTTATATTGTATAGAGCTTCATGACTCGATTAGTATGTCGTCCTGTTCACTGGACCAATTAATTTGTTGGGCAATTTTCAAAATTCATACACATATGTTTAGGGCTCACAGTTTTGTTTATAGGAATATATTCTTTTAAACAATAAAGCATATTTAACTTGACATACACAACCCTTGACATACACAACCCCAGAATCTTGCAGGACGCATTGCGAGAAAAAACATGTAGACAATATCCCATCGTACAGAGCGGCCGCTTCCGAAAATACAGTGCCGTATTTTTATGGAGCGGTAGAGCCTAACGCTTTATTGGAAAACACTGTGTATTGCAAGCATGTACACATTTTTTAATAACGTCACTCACCGTCAAAGTACGCCCGCTATTTTACGGTACCGCTTTGTAGGAAACCGAAGTTCAGAGGGGCCGCTTCCGAAAATACGGTGCCGTATTTTTATGAAGCGGTAGAGCCTAACGCTTTGTTGGAAAACACTGTGTATTGCAAGCATGTACACATTTTTTAATGACGTCACTCACCGTCAAAGTACGCTCGTTGTTTTACGGTACCGCTTTGTAGGAAACCGAGGCTTAAGTGTGTAGTGGTTTAAATAGTTAGAATGCCAGAGACGTTCACAACATATTTGCATTAACATAATTATATTTTTACCTTCGTAGCCAAACTGGAAACCTGAGTACTAACATCTTCAATTAATGTCCCCTCTCTGGCCTATATTTAAAAAACATAAAAAATAAAAATAAATGAAACTTAAAAATACTAAAATTGCAAATAATGCAACAACAAATAAAAAAAGAAGCAAACATAACAAAAGTTATAATTAAATGAGTAGCAAATTTCGTAAAACAAAAGTTTTATATAACATCAAATTGATTTAGAAAATTTAATGAAAAAAAAGGCAAATAAAAATAAAACAAACCTTTTCGCCTACATGAGCGCTAATATCAACTACCTTCTGAGTTGCTAATCCTCCGTATTTGACTGCATTTTCGGTTGCTTTACTTGCCATTTTCGTTGCCGACGTTGACAAAAATGACCAACCCTACACGTAACAAAAAAAAAATAATTCAAAGTTACATCACTTCACAATTAATTTGATACGTTAATATAATTTAATTTTTCTACAGCTATACGGTACAATAACTATCAGTGACACTAATCCTAACCGTTTTCGAAAAAAACGTCATTTTATTTATACTGAGTTCCCTAACTTCTTACGGGTTAAATATGAAAAAGCTCTTATTGAAATATGCCAAATACATGATGTATACGAAATGTCGTTTTTTTCGAAAATGGTTAGTATTAGCGACATGAATGAAGAGTACTTAATTTTTAGTCAATAGTTAAAGGTATGTAAAACCCGTAGTTCAAAGTTCTTATCATACAGGGCGATAAAAAGGGGCCATGAGTGTCACAGCTAGTCCGTCCCTGCAGCTGTGAGTAATTCACAGCACTTTCTTGGATAGTCAGTTGAAGGGTCTTATCTGGTATACATCATATTTTTAAAAAAATTAAATATACCTGGTGGTTCAATAATTATGTGTAAAAAACTTGATTCCATTGGAGCGCTTTGGGAGCCCATATTTTCAAAGAGGAGGTCTATACGAAAAAAGTTTTCTCTCTCTTTTAGACAATTGTCTTAATAAGGTTTTTTGTGATCAAGCCAATTCATTATGATTCTAACAGAAAAGTTGATGTTTGAACTTACACTAGCCAGAGAAGTCAATGCTGTATCAACAAATTCTTGGGATTGACTTCTGGGTGGAGTTTCCTTGGTGTATCCAAAGCCACTATATTTTCCTCCTTGACTTGGCGGCAAGTCACTAGAAGAAAGTTAATATTTAATTGTCAAGCTGTATGATAAAAAAAAATGCGTGTCGAATTCGCGTGATACGTTTTTTCTTGTTTATTCGCAGCTGGTTATTTTCTTTATAATCACTCTACCTGTCCTTGTATTTTTTTAGTTATTTTTTAGAATATCTATGAGATGGCACAACGATTTTTATGATGGCTGATGACTGATTAAAGCTTTTAGGGCTGAAGAAGGAAATGAAAACTTCTATAATAGGGGAAAATTTACATATTTTTTGAAATGTCTAACTGAATTGTATTGACAGATTCATGACAAAAAACAACAATCAGCAATATTTACACGTTAAATCCTATAATTTAACACTTTTTCATTCCGTTATACATTACATTTTTGCACAATTCTTTCTACAATTTGAAATGTATGGTTTCACAATACAAACAAATATTAATATCCCACGAATTTAAAATCGCATAACAACATTTATTATTATAAATTATTCCACAATAGAACAAAAAACCGGTTAATGCTACAACTCGAAAATTTAAAAGCTTATTTATTAAGTCAGAAATACCTTAACGTTTCAAATTTGTATACAAACACGTGGGACTTGAAGGGAAAGGCGCCCGCGACGCATCACTTTCCCTTATCGAAACATACTGAAGTAGCTGTGCCGCGTAGCGTTTGACGCAACTTTTTCCAACGGCCGAGATCGAGGCCCGCGTTGTTATCTGGCATCACTGCTTGCCTACTGACCTACATACACTGAAAAACAAATGTGTATGGCGCGACAATACTTGGGATAACGGGGGTTTTAGAGTATTCAGATATTCCATCAAAAAAAAATCGTAGTCTTTCTCTAGGCCACCCAAGGAGTCACCCATTTAAACTCAATAAGCCATTTTCATACACCCACAATGAATATTTTTACACAGATATTGTTTCCAAAATAGTTCTAATTCTATTAATTAAACTAAATACTATTTATAAATTTGAAGAACGATTGAAAAAATGTAATTATAAACCAAAACGTAGTTGACTACTGCTGGGTTGCAGTTTCCAAATATACTTTGAAATAATTTAATCACAATCAACATTTTCTGGTTAATTAATCTTGGTCTTGTGGCATTAGAGTCGCTAGATAGAATAAGGTTTGACCGGAGCAAATACTACACTAGGCATAGATTAAAGCTTGTCGTTTCGTTCTGTGGCTACCAAAACTATTTAAAGATGTTGTCAAATTACTTACCAAAAATCTAATAAGTTTTATGATATATATTATTTATACCTCCTATGAATACAGAATTTAACCTGATAGTTAAAAAGTTAGAAAACATTATTATTCAGACTAAAAAACTGAGAGGTATTTTGAGTTTTTAATTAATATGTTCACACCTGACTAATTTTAATTACCGGTCGAAATTAAAATATTAATTGAATTATCTTTTTACTAGCAAATCTGACAACATGGGAATATACATTTACTCCAAACATTTAGTCGATTAATAGGATCACTTGCGCCTCTATTTTGTTTCACAGCATTAAACAGAGACAAAAATATAATATGCAATTGATTTGGACACGCCTCAGCAGACATACGCCAGACACATGGCACTGCTATGTGCCAGACACGTTATGATTTTTGACTAGAGGCAGCGAGCGGTGGAGGTTACGTGTATTATATAATTAATAGCGCAAATAGTAAAAAAAACTTCATTGCGTTTTGCTTTGTATTCAAAACTATAGTAATGGCATATATTCGTGGTAAAACTTTGCATGGCCAATCTCGGGAAATTATTGCTAATTTTTATAATGCTTGTGATGAAGAAGCCAGAAGTAATGCATTTAATTTGCCGTTAAAACGAAAATTGGGCAGGGTTTCGATGTATACAGGAGCTCGGTGTTTGCGTGATTAAAAACAAGGAAGATGAAGACCGGAAAGCAAATAATCCTGAAAAGTTGTTATCATCTCCCAACAAGAAAATGCCTCGTTTATCAGTTATAGACAAATTAAAATTTGACTTTAGTGTAATAAGACGCATTATCGAAAAATTCTATCTAGAGTTTAAAACAGGTATGTAAATTTAATTAATATATGTATATAATAAAATATTTTGGTACTGCTTGTAAAAATAATAACAGTTACGATTACGATTATCAAATTAAATACTGAATTAAGAATTTATTAAGGCGTATCGTCAAATATATATGTGTGTCAAAGGGAACAATTTTTATTGTTGATTTTACGACCAAAACGCATTCTTTATTAAAAGTTCTGCTTGTTTAGACTTTATGTTAGTGTATAAACAACTTTGTTTTATAGATTTTAGTCTTTTTATAATCAATTTTAAAATAATAGTAGCACGCCCTTGGAATGTCTTTATGACCTGTTGGCTTCCTTCCCCCTTACGGATACCGCGTAGCCACAGATCCAAACGACAAGCTAGGTGTAAGGCCAAATTTATTAATTATATTATTAAAGTCAGTGACAAAACGTTATATAAGGTTTTTGTTTAATTTTGTATATTTAAATGCAATTTTCCTTATCTGCGGCGATGTAGCGAAACACAAGCATTTTCTAATATTAATAACACTTTATTCGTCCAGTTACGTTATCTCAATAAACTTGAGGAAATGGCATAATCTTCTTCCATGAATGATAATAAATAATCTACTGTTAAAAATGTTATTGAAAAAACCTTTCCTTGCGCTATATTAAAATTAATTAAGCTTAACAAGTCGCGACAATCATTTTTAGGATTATTAATTTTATAGAAGATAAATAAAGTTCAAATTAGAAAACAATAGAGCTCAAGCTAGGTCAATTCTCCGTTATCAGCAAATATATTCCAGTTAATAATTAAAAAACATGTATATTTATATTCATCATTGCATTAATTCATATTCAATCATATGACCTTAATTTAATAATAATTTGTATCACTCACCTTCTTTTGCTAGCATTTTCCTCCTGTTTACGAGTAAAAAATTGATCTTTCTGATCTTTAAACTCAGGTGAGTTATAGGTTTGGTAGCTACCCTGGTAACTGTCAGAGTTATTATAAGACTGATAAGAAGAAGTAGAATGACTGTTGCTCGATGAGTAAGACTGTGAAGGTATATAACCACCACTAAAGTTTTGAGCTGCAGATTTTTTTTCGTCCCATGATTTTCCTTGAGCCAGTGCAGATACCTGCAAAAAATACAATATTGTAAAAGGAATTTGTAAAATTGAAAATGCAAAGAATTAGTCTAAACATATAGATATTTCTTAACTTACTTTATCTTTATATAGGGCAGCGGCTTTAGTGTTGTATTTCTGTTGAATAGACATTGTATCATCCCAGTCAGATTGAGCTTCAAAGAAGACTCTAGCGTTCCTATTTCCACCTATCTGCAAAAGTTCATCTATTTTTTAATTTTCAATCAAGTACCATTTGTTTCGCAAAAGAGCATAATAAAAAAAAGGTTTCATTTCCTAAAGAAGCATGAACCAATATAAATGAGGTTGAAACCAACTTGTTTAGGTCACAAATCACGGGTTGTTTATGAACTTGTCTTTCAAGTAAACGAAGTTTTAAGTTTTCACACACTTTTTAACTTTATTGTAAACTTTGTAATTAATATACAGTCAAACCGCGATAACAAGAGTTTCAGGGGACTGCACATTTAATAGAGATTTCGAGTTAAAAAATGTCAATGAAAAAAAGGACACATTTCATATAAATATTTTTATTTCATTAAAAATAACAAGAACATTAACTTAGCACATTTTAAAATATAATACTATAGTGAAACGAGGTAAAACTTTAATCTAATAAAAAAAACTTTGACGGCTTGCTTCGAGTTTTAGAGATTTTTTTTTTATGATAAAACACAAGCACTAGAGGAAAAATCCTTTAAGGCACTCTGGAAGTGGTGCGTGTGCGAATAAAGCGATTCACGTTGGTTTTGAATCGTTGGAGGTTAAATTCGTTGGGAAAAAACAACCTCGGGAAGGTCGTTCAATAAGGATGAAGTCCCCAGATGAAAGAATTTTTAAATAATGAAGTTCGAGGAGTACTAAGCTTAACTACATATTGGTGGGCGACAGTGGTTCGTCGTGTATTTGTGCTGTTCGCCGCTCTGGGCGGAATTAAGAGGACTAGGTCAGCCGAGTACTTTCCATTGAAATATCTGTAAAAGAGAGTCAAATCCCCAACCTGGCTTCGATGTTCTAGAGATTTTCGAGTTAGATAGATTAAAATGCATGGCAATTACACAAAATTTCGAGTTGTGGAAGTTTGAGTTAAGAAGGTTTAAATAATTAAAGCTCTATAAAATGTTTGTACTTATTTGGTTAGATAATTCCTGAAATGAAAGTTTCGGTATTTCATCAGATATCAAACGTGTTTGTTCAGACTATACTTATCATCACCTTCCTTACAAATGGACATATCTCATAATATGTGTGACCAAAACGCGTTGCGTTCGTTTTCTTGGGTTTTTTTTGCAATGACTTGGTTACTTTATGTTGGTTTATCAATACCCAACAAACCTGAACAAATATTCTGTTATGTAGTTCTAATATTTGGTTTATATGACTAATGATATGGACGTGATTTATGGCATTTACTCATAATTACAATATGCTGTTTTTGTGTCCCGAATTTAATTAAATCAGAAACTATAAAATAGAGTCAATACTCGTTCAATACAGGGTGCTATGGAAATGACGTATTATATTTAAATGGGCGACTCCTTGGGTGTCATAGAGAAAGTCTACATACTTTTTTTTTTAAATCGAATATCTAAATACTAAGGTAAAAACCCTTTTTACCCACATACTGTCGCGCCGTTACATCTGGATTCACTTAGCAACAATGTGGGTCACTAGAGTATACTAACAGTTTTGTCAGATCACACCGCGTGTCTCGCCCTTACTTGAATACTGGCGGCGCGCCCTTTATACATCACTAGACTTCGCGATTCGGGAGTGAAAGGACGTTGGTTCCACGACGTCGAGGGTGCCACGTGCTTGACGTATGCGAATTTTAAACGTTTGGTTAGTTGTATTGCCTTAAAATTGTAGTTTTTTTTGTCTAAAAAGTTTGAAAAAGAAGTGATAGCGCGCGTCAAAGACGTCTTGTTGTCAAAAACTGAACACGTGCAATGTGTTGCAATATGACAACATCGCATTTAATGCGTTAATCTCTTTTGAACCTGGAGACTGCCTCAATAAAATATTGATTGCGAAGGGCCTCAGGAGCGGCCACGTAAATTTTGAGATTTCATATAGTGTATATTTCGCTTAATAATTCAAAGCGCCATTTATGGTTATTTTTCTTCAATTCATTCCCATAACACCCTGTATATCTTTATTCAGAGAATCATGGTGCGAATTTAATAATAAAATTAACAGATCATTGAATGATGTAGGTTATATCATAATAAAGATTAAATATCTGCAAAAAATACATCAGCAATGCAAGGTCCAGTTTTTGTTATGGTTAAGAACAGATGGTTCTAATTTATCTTTACCATATCACTCGGTATTAATTAAAATTATTGTGACGTGTCTTAACTCCAAAGATTTAGCACTAAAGTGTTACTCGATTTTGTACAATATATTTTTTATAAAAAGCATTTAATTTTGTTAATACATATAAGGTGACTAACGTAACTGTGACTGTTATGTGATTTTCACATGTATTATAAAAACTCCCTACTACTATACAGCAACCACAAAGAAAAAGTTAATTTTTGATAATAAATTGAATTATTATTCAGCATAGTTTCTATGTTACCAGTTAGTATGTCAGATTATAGGGAACGCCGCTCTACAAGATAATTATTAAATGATTCTTTCATGATTTTTTCTTGGTTTTATACATTACCACCAAAAGTACTAAAACTACTCAAAGAATAATTAAAATATGCATGGTGTCCAAAAATATATTTACAATAAATGCATATTTTTGAATAGGTGGTTAATACTTTTGAATTTTGCAAACAAAACTATCTGAAATTGCTATACAATTTCCTGTTCCTAAAACCCATCGTTTTTTGAGATATCGATATCTAAAAATAACATTTTTAACACTGGCAAAAAATGACATTTTTTTTAGGCCCACTGCAAAGCCTTATGTATTAATTTAAATGTCCATAAGTTCCTTGATGCAATAATATTAATGTGATATGTTTTATTAAGAAAATTATTTATTTATTTATAAAAGTATTTTTATAAACGAATAATACATATGTGAATGTAAATGAAATAAAATTATTTGCTTGTAAAAAACAAAAAAAAAATGGTAACCCGCGCAACACTCCAAAGACAATATCTAAATATACATTGCTCCGAAAATACACCTATTTTATCACTTTAGTTTACTTCTAGATTTCTATTGCTTTGTTAATAAGATACTTCAGACAATAAAGGGTATTATTTTGCCCTCAAAGCCCTCAAAAAATTACTGGACAAAGGATTGTATAACTGATCTATCAGGGTTGAAAAATCATGATTTTTTTTGAACAACATCAAAAAAGACGAACAAACCCGATTTTTTTGAAAAAAATCAAGATTTTTTTGATTTTTTCTATTTCTTCCATAATAAGTTTCAACACGTTCTTCAAATTTTAATGACGATAGTTCCTGTCAAAAAACGCTCAGAGCTGCAAATTCCTATCAGAACAAGAAGACCCTTCTTAAATATAGAGATGCGTCCGCTCTAACTCGCATCACTTGATAATTGGCCGTGATAGGCTGTAAATTTCTAAAAGTTACCTGAAAATCTGCAAATATTGTAACAATTTCAACTCTTCATAGAAGTGGACGGAAAAAACACACTATCTGGATACATTTCATAGAAAAATCTAATAAATCTGAAGGAAAATTAGGGAATATATGCAAAAAATGTAGACATAAAATGCACAATCGGACGGCTGGGGATTTTTAGTATGTTGTTTAGAGACATATTGCCTACTAATTGCCAATAGTCGGATCTTGATGTTAATTTGTTCAATTTCAAACCGTATTTGCACTGGGCTAATGGTTACGAACCGCAACTTGTACCCATCTCTAGCGATTCTGAAAACACGATTTTAACTCGCATGTGCGATTTAAAATTGATTATAATCGATGAATATTCAATGATCGGTAATTCGGTAATGAATGTTAGACAATATAAATCAACGATTGCAACAGCTATTCAAAACGAGGGCTAGCTTCGGCGGAATCTCGATTCTTTTGTTGGGTGATTTGCGTCAATGTAAATAATATTGGTTACTACATTCGAAATCCTCTCACGTTGAAAAAAAAAATGGAGGTTCACAATATTGGTGCAGATATTGTGAAAAGTGATGAGACGGATATTAGCAATTCGATAAATAGCATGTCATTAAAAGACATTCAAATCCTTCCAGCCGTTATTCCTGAAAACAAGGTACCCGAGGAAGATGTTTTCGCCGATGAAAATCTCATTGATGATAAAGAACCTGTTAATCCAGGTGGCCAAGAAACCTTATTGGATAAAGATGTATTACAGAAATATGTCTGGCTCCAGGGGAAGGTGAGACTCCCCTTCATCTCATGATGGATCTTCAGTCAGAAGAAATGAGTTTTCCGACCTTATTTTGCGGTCAGAAAAAGGAGTTTCCTGATAACTTCGGCGACAGCAAACAAACGAAGGTGCCAGCCCAAGCTGAAGACAGACGTTTCGCTCGAAGTGATTTTGTGCTATATATGGATAAGAAACTGCAACTGATTTATGTAATTAAAGCGGTATTAACAGCGTTACGGAAACGAGTGGATGCATGAATTGGATTCTACGTACAATTTCCTATCAGAAAACATAAGGTTTCCATAAAAGTTCCGCGACATCGAGGCCAACATTCACTTCTTGTTCGTCATCATCTGACGACGAGGGGGGCGAAGATGTCGAGGAACTTGTAATTTCATCAGCATGTAAAAGTTCTATCCCCAAATAATTGCCAACAATTTCTAATAAACTTTGTTTGGATGGCATGAAAATTCCTTTATATGATTTTGCATATTTAACGTTATTTACAAATCCTGTTTTATTGATCATGTTTTTCAATTTTATTATAATGTTTTTGTCTTCAGGTTCATAATGGAAAATACTTTTGAAAATTAAGTTAGCTTTAAAAGTTGAAGAACAACGCTCTTTAAACTTTAAATATTTTTTATCTATATCGAAAAGTGACCCAAGAAAATTTCGACGCCACTTATCAGAGATGTCTTATAATGAAGCAAGGGAACAAACATCGGCCGACAGTGAAGATTGGAGCGACTTAGAACAGCAAGTAGTGGGTAACTCAGTTAAGAAGAAGACCAGATTATGGAAACGAAAATCAATGATGATTGAAAAAAATTATGGAAAAGGAAAGGAAGTACAACCCAATCCTTGCAAAGAAAACTGCCCTAATCAATGTTCATTAAAATTTCCAGAGATTGTACGACAAGATATACACGAATATAATATTTCATTCGAGGGGGACCGAATTTTTATCAAAATTTCCGAGACTGGAAATATGTCGAAACATTAAAATGCTAATGAAAAATATTTCTTCACCAGAGAAACATCTTCGAGTTTAGACATTCCGAAGACGGTCCCGGGCCCTGTCATCGTACAAAATTGATCACTATCTCGATATTTTAAATCTTCAATTGCCTAACAAAAAAATCATATTTATAAGACATTTATTTACTTGGGGGCCGGGGGGCGTCAGTCGCTACCCCCCGTCCCCGGATTTTGTCTCGACGGCCCTGTGTGTAGATTAATATAATTTGAAATAAATAAATAAATCATATTTTTTATAGAGCTACCCCCGAAAAATTAAAACCCTGCCCAGACAATGTGTGAATGCCTGCACCTCGCTGGAACTCGTCCAGCAACGGCACGCATCTGCACATCGCAGAATATTTGTGCCGATGCTGGAAGAGATCCAGCGATCAATCCAAATCATTGAGGGGGATGTGGTGGTAGTGGGGGCAGTGGTGGCGGCGGCGGTAAGGCGGCTTTCCAGCCAGAAAAGCTATAGAGAACTGCGGGCCTTGGACGATTATTATAGGAACATTGTGTATAGTCATTTACAATATTTTGGGCTTAGTTATAATAACGAAGCCCAAAATATTGTAAAGGCATTACGTGAAATCCAAATCGTCCAAGGCCAAATAGAGGAACCCCCCTTACCGCCGCCGTCACCACCGTCACCACCAACGCCACCTCCCCCGAAGAGGAGGAGGATGGGTGCAACTGCCCAGGCGATCCAGGAAGCAGAGGCATTCCGGAGCAGGGGACATTATTAAAATGCAAGTATTTCATATTAATAATTAAACTAAATTATTTCAACTCAATTACAAGTTCCGTTAAACTTAACTAGGTTTATTGTTTATTGTAGAAAACGCAATTCAAAATTGACGGGGGTAGCCAATAAAGAAAAGAAAAAAGGATACAGCCAAAAAGAAAAAAGGACAGCCATATTTATACAGCATAGTCGATAAGTTTTATAAATAATGATCTTGGCTGTTCTTGTATGTGTCAGCAAAGCGGCTTAGCAAAGGAATATTATTGTTTTTGCGTAGTTAGAGAAATCTAAGAATGAGTGTATTTTTAAGGTAGTTAGTCTCAGTGATGCCAGACGTACCATAATTATGGAATTGTACCATATATTTTACCCTAAATTATTAGCAGTCAGAAAACGTACCATAATAAATAATTGTACCATAATTTCGATCAACTCAATATATTGGCAACCCCGTCATCAGCGTGTTAAAGTTCGAGGAATCCCCGGTCCGGTATTCTTCTGATTATTAATTTAACATTTTAACAAAGTCGGTGTATTTATTTTATCGTTTTTTATCGTCGGTGTGGGTGCCGGTGGTTATTAAAGTTTGTTTTTTCGCTGTATATTCAGCAATAATTTATTAGTTGATGTAATGGCGGCAAGTTCATCGCAAAATGTATTTGATTCATCTGGATCAGACTCGGAGGAACAAGAACACAAGAGAAAGCGCTTTCAAAATGTTCAAAGACGCGCCAGTAGGCCTCAAAAATATAAAGCAGACTGGGAAAGCAATGAAATCAAAAAATTTGTACAAATCCGATGATGAGGAAGATGTAGAGGTTTCTTTTGACACTTAGTTCACATTATTTCAAACTTTTATGCTAATTATTTACATATAAATATATCTAATATATCATTTTAACATAAAACAAATCCAAATTAGTGTTTTATTTGCATCGGCTCTGGCGTATATTTGCTAGTTATTTGTACCATAATTTTCCCTAAAATTCAATAATTCTGGCATCATTGCGCTATGATGTTATATTTGACATCTGGCATCGCTGGTTAGTCTTATAGTCTTTGTCGAGACGTGACGCGACGATCCAATAAAAGTTGGCAATAGCTTTTCGCCTTTTTATTTTGGGTAAAAAGTATTTCTTACATTAGATCGTCATATTTACGCCTCAGGAACTTCTGGTAGCTTTTTTCCGCACCTTTTAGGAACACCCTGTATTTTTCGTTTCTACTCTTCCCACCGAAATATGAGGTGTAAGCAGTGGCAACCGTGGAAGTTTCAATAAATGTCATAAATAAAATTGTTTGATATTTATTGTACTAAATTATTGTTTTGTCTTTGTGTTTATTATACGTTAGGTGCGCCACACCATAGCCAGGAAGGAACCTTGAAGACAGTGGCGAAGCGTGGATTTTTTTCTGGAAACACATGACTTTTGTGGGCCGAGGGGGGAGCGGCCGGGCTGTCTCAAAATAGCTATTTTCCTTTAAGTGCGGAAAAATAGGTTTCTGCACGTGTTAGGAACAATAGTTTTTCTACTAGCGTGAGGAAACAAATTGAAAATAATTTAAAAAACGGAGTTTTTTTTTAAATTTTTATTACAATGAACAAAATTTTACAATATTAATTTACTTATTTATATTGTAATTAATTGTAAACGTACAATTACTAGCACTACTTAAATTAATAGCAGAAGCCAGTTGGTTGCGGTTCTCCAGTAAAGATTGGGGTGCAGGAATAATTGATATTTCAGTAGGTTGCAGCTCGTTTTCTGAGTCCTGAAGCCCATCAGTTTGTTCATGTTGTGTACTTGTTGCTGGATGGGAGTAAGAAAGGGCTACACAGCTGCTGGTGGAAGCACTGGCTGGGGTTGATTTCAATATTTTACTTGCGTATCGTACAGGTTTTTCAAAATATAACAGTGCGGAAAAATCTTTGCCGCACGGTGCGGAAAAGTGGATTTTCCGCACTAAAACATGTGCGGAAAATGCGTTTTTTCGCACGCTAGTAGAAAATAGCTATTTAAGTCTATTTCGAGAATTCGGTGCCTTATGGGCCAAGGAGGACTTTTTGTTTTCTTACTTTTTTTGACTTTTTGTCAGTAAGTTGTCTTTTGCTTTTGTCAAGCTTAACACGCTTAAATCTTGTCACGTTTGTTGTTAACTTTTCTAAGTTAAACTTTTAAACCTAAGTAAAACTTTTGAACCACCCCTATGATCTACCTCTATTTACGAAGCTTTTTATACCTAGTTGACAAAAAAATGATGACTTGACATATACTCTAATCGATGAATCGATGAATAATTTTTCGGTTGTGATTATTTGTTATAGCTAAAAGATATTAATATGCAACTTCAGCAAATTTGAGATAACTTTCAACTTATGGCATATGGGAAGAAAATTGACCGGTAGTGACTAGTGAGTGAGTCAGTTCTCAGTTCAGCAGTTGAGTTTGAGTTGTGTGGTATATATTATGGATAAGCAAGCAGAAGAAAAGTAAGTATTTTTGTTTTATTAAATCTTTTAACAATAAAATTGGTTTTGAAAGTTACCTGAAAATCTGCAAATATTGTAACAATTTCAACTCTTCATAGAAGTGGACGGAAAAAACACCCTATCTGGATACATTTCATAGAAAAATCTAATAAATCTGAAGGAAAATTAGGGAATATATGCAAAAAATGTAGACATAAAATGCAATGTCTTGTCGAACTGAGAGTTATTCATAGTCAGACAATTGCTTTGTGCTGCTGCTTCTTCCGCATCAGTCGAGAGAATTTTCTCAACATTTGGTTTAGTCCATTCCAAACTCAGAAATCGATTAGGAATGGAAAAAGCTGCAAAATTAGTTTTTTTGTACAAGCACTACAATTAACTAAAATAGACATTTTAGGTGCAGTGGTTTTATTTTTTTGATATAATAAACCGTTAATTGAATCAGTTTCTATTTTCTTTTAGTCTTAATTATAACTTATCATAAATTTTAATTTTAATCATGACTTAAATTGAAAAAAATGTGATTTAAATCAGGTTTGTTCGGGTCTGTTTGCGTTTGTAATTTAAATCAATTAATTTAAATCCATTCAACCCTGTCTAAAATGTAGAGTGTATTTAAGTACAGTGTTTCAACATATTTGACCAAAGTCATAAATTTGTCAAAGATTTAAAATCGTAATTGAATTGTATTCAAGGTAGAGCCACCAGACATTTTAAATAATTCTGAGGAAAATTAGTTAGGTATTTCCGAGCTTCTTCTGTTGTATTTATATAAAGTATATTATGTGCGAATATTTCCCTGTTTGCATGATTGCGATCCAAGCATATCCTGAAAGGGCTTCAAGAAATGATATTGAAAAAATAAGAGGCTATATGTATACTTGTATTACTTGCTAGATAACATACCTTCATTTTTTCCAGTTCTATATCCTTCCATTTATCCATAGTTACCGATCTGACAAATGATAGGTGCACCCCCAAACCTCTGTGTTTCCCAGAACATTCCAGGCATATCCAAATACCATAAGTTACTGATACCCATTGTGGATTATGAGTGCCACATTCGAAACATTTCTAAATACAAAAATAATGTATGCAACTTATTTATATCAACTGAATTTCATTATCATAAAAATTCATCAAGTTTTTTTTTTTGAAACAAATTTATTTAATGAAATAACTAAGTACATAAAATATACATTTTATAATCTCTAATCAGTGTTTAAAACACTGGCCTATTTTATGAATACATATGTTTTTATCTTGATTGGCGCTTTAATTTTAAAATATATTCAGTATTTTCTTATATTAAAATCATGATTTTACTCAACTGAATTAAATCTTATCAACCCTAGTTATAACACATGAAACTAACACAAGAACATATAGAAATATAGCACAAGAATTCTTATATTAACAGACGTTTAATTCTGTTGAGAAAAATTTAGTTTGGTCCATGCTGACGCTTAGTGTTTTTTTGTTGAAAAATATGTATTTTTGGTACACTGGTGGGTTGGTTGGTTCTTAATATTTTTGCTTGTTCGGGTTTGTTTGTTGTTATTGTCTTATGATGAATAAAGGGAATTTGAATGTAACTTGGAATACAAGGCAAAATATCAAATTCAAATATTTAATAATTAAAATTTCGGAGACCACCTAAAAACATTTTCTTCGTTATATAGTGCCATAAAATTCTTTGTTTACTTGTTCCTAAACTGAGGGTTGTAAATACGTAATTTGAGGCTTTCAATCCAAGCAGAAAATAAGTTCTAGTGCTCCCCATATGCTAACGAATTACAAAGAATAGGGAACCTAATTGGTAAAGTTGTCAGGTGTTTTGTAAACCTACACATGTGTAAAATCAAGATATTGCTTAATTTAAATGTAATCAAAGTTCTTTACTCACATCGTTTTCATTGTGGGGCTTTAATTCCTGCAAAACACGTCTGGTTCTAGGGCTAGCCATTGTAGTAATTTTTTATATAAAAGAGACTTTAAAAATTATCTAATTATACCAGAAAATTTTTATTAAAACATTTCGTCTCTTTTTAAAAATTGAAAACAATTTTTAGTAAAAAATTTGGAAAATCTCTCCCAAGATTTGACGTGGATATCCACGGTGGAGGGAGGTCGATCAAGTGGGAGAGATGTGACAGACGTCAGACGTGACATATGTTACAAAGGAGAAGCAAGATGTATCAATGTATGTTCAGGCACAGAGGAATTATAGGTCTGTAGGTCGCTCGCCATCGATGATCGTTTTCAGTAGCTGAACTTTTTGTTTAGGCCTTACGCTTGAATCGTCTACGTCTTTTTATATTGACTTGAAATTGAATAGATTGTGGTAAATGTTGCTAGCATGACATGCCCATCTGAATCTTAGGAAGAGGATCAAAAACCGTAACCTAACTTTCTTGTCTCCTAACCTAACTTATTTCTTGTTGTTTTTCTTCCGTCTTTTAGGCCCTTTTCTTTACAAAGATGACTACAGCAACTAAAATGGGTAACACACTCATTTACAAAGGTTGTAACCTTTTTAAACAACGCCTAGTATTGTCAGTCTTAAGTGGAAAGCCTGTAAAAATAACTGAAATTAGGGCTTTAGACCATGTTCCAGGTTTAAGAGAGTTTGAAATTAGTTTAGTACGACTGCTAGATAAGATCACCAACGGGACAGTGATAGAACTGAATGAAACAGGAACAGCAGTATATTTTCAACCGGGACTCTTATACGGTGGTACTTTGGAACATGACTGTTCTTTAGAACGAGGCATAGGTAAAAACATTTATTATACAACACTAACGCTTTTCCAATAGTTACAAAGGAACGTGATAAAAATCAGATACTTTCCAATTAACCCTTTAACAGGCAAGATTATTAAGTCACCCAAGGACATTGAAATTTAAACATGGTAGGTACTTAGGACGACTTTAGGAAATATCCAAAATACATTAATATATGTGATTGTCAAAGATATCATTTTAAAAATGCTGGTAAACCCTTTTACCAAAGAGCATTTAGGGTACTAATAAACTATATTTTTTGTATTAGCCAAAGTTTCATTACAATCAGATGAAGGGTATAGAAACGCATGTGAGGCAAACATACAAACATTCATTTTTCTATATCAATATATTGACATCGCTATTGAACAATTATTTTTAGTTTTGTGTGACCCTGTATATTTTACTGGCTTAATTTAGTAATATTTCGTATTTTATAAAAACAACTAAATTAAAGGTCAAGCCAAAAAGGGCCCTTTCTAAAGGGGTTTTCAAGATAAAATTTTAAAACTACATTCAAAGCATTTATTTTTAATTTTATGTTCTTAAAGAGGTCTTCAAGGCAACTTTAAATTAATGTATTAAAACTCATTCCATTTAAAATATACTTGCAGCAGAATAAATTGCCTTGAGAATCATTATAATTAATCCTGAAAGAGTTTTATTTTATTAACTATAGTCGGACAACTTATGTGAGCAAATTTAACTGGTAATAATATGAAGCAATCATAAATAATGTTCAAATACAAAGAATTGACTAATGGATTACGAAAACGAAAAACGAAACGCATCATTATGTACAAATCTTGTACATAACTGGAGGGCTAACATTTTAATGATTTTTTAATTACTTAAAAAATATTTAAGAAATATCATCAAATTTAAGTTTGCAGAACTTTTAGTTTATTTTAAGGTAACTTTAAAACCAACATCTTTTTATTGATATTAAAGCACTTTTAAACCATAAATAAATCAAAAGTGTCTTACAATTGTTACTTGGGATATACGTGATATGGAATGAAATATACAGGGTTGCCCATAAATCCGGAATAAAATTTATATAGCCTTAACCTGTAATTTTTGGGGAAAACGCTCAGACACGTCAATTTAGTTTTATATATGCTCACATTTTGACGTTATTCGTTTGTTTTATAGACATTTGTCAAAGATATTATGATCACATCGATCTTTTTTTTTAATAGAAACATACAGCTTGTGATACATCATTTGAAAGCTATTATCTCGTACAGTATGCTCATAAATTTTGGCGCGATTCTGTCAAGCTATTTCAAAATGGCGACTGTTAAAAGTTTTTAAAAAATCTCTATTTAAATAAGCGGAAATGATAAATCATTGATGGTTTTTTTACCTTTCAAGGTAAGAAATATTCATTGTTTTACGTTCGGACATTTTGTGACATTGTGAACTTGTAAAATTAATTTAAGTATTTCCGAAATATTAATTTAACAATTTTCTAAACCAAAATGGTTTTGTCGGAAAGACATCAAAGTATTGATATTGTTAGGATGTGAAGATAAAATAACTAATAAACCATAACTATTGTTAAGTCACAAAATGTCAGAACGTGAGACAATGAAGATTTCTTACCTTGAAAGGTAAAAAAACCATCAATGATTTATCATTTCCGCTTATTTAAATAGAGATTTTTGAAAACTTTTAACAGTCGCCATTTTGAAATAACTTGACAGAATCGCGCTAATATTTATGAGCATACTCTACGAGATATTAGCTTTCAAATGATGTATCACAAGCTGTATGTTTCTATTTAAAAAAAAGAGCGATGTCGTCATATCTTTGACAAATGTCTATAAAAAAAACAGGCGAATAACGTCAAAATATGAGCATACATAAAACTAAATTGACGTATCCGAGCGTTTTCCGCAAAAGTTACAGGTTAAGGCTATATTAATTTTATTCCAGTCTTCTGGGCAACCCTGTATATATAAGAATAATATAGCAGGTTGTGTGTAAAATAAATTTTATTGGGTACTTAAAAAATTATTTTTCCCATTTCTAGGATACTACCTCGAGGCCCTTTTTATGTTAGGATTTTTCTGTAAGCAACCACTTCATGTAACAATAAGAGGTGTTACTAGCAATAATATTGATCCCTCAGTAGATCTGATAAAATCTTCATTAATGCAGGTCCTCAAGAATTTTGTTGTCGACAATGATGGGTTAGATTTAAAGATAAGTAAAAGAGGTAAATACATATATAAAAAATTAATCATCTTATCAGAATTTATAATGGCAGGAATTCATGAGTGAAGACGTTACACATTTTTAGAAAAAAACAGTAAATTAGAGATATACTTACCTAATTAGTAAGCATTTATTTCTGTGGGTAGGTAAAGAAACTCATAATCTGCTCCACTAGTTTAATGATAAAATTAAAAACCATACATGTTTCGAAGGTTTAAACCTTCATCTTCAGTGGAAAATACAAGGACATTAGAAGAAACTCATGACATTGTTTAAACTGTAAGGAAAAAAGAAACCTGTTTATATATTTATATAAGTTGAGTTTAAGTAAAAATAAGAGAAAGGTAATGGAATTGACTAAATGATTTAGTATAATTAGAGGAGAGTAAAAAGTATAAGATCCCTTTCTTACCTAAGCAAAGCAGGAAAAAGAAAAAAATATTTTTTTATAATTTATAAAGGGAAACATGTTTCTTTTTTCCTTAACGCAGGCCCGCACATCAAAGAAACATGAAACGTGAAGCATGAAACATAAAACATGAAATAATAAATTACGAAAAGCGAAACCGTTTCTTTCTTACATACTAATTAAAGAAACAAAAATAGAGGTTGCATAGTCGTAATAGTAGTACAGACAATGGAATTTTGATTGCGTTATTAAGTATATTACATTAAAAAAGGGTTTAAAGTTTATCTGCTTATCCGAATTTATCCGTTACTTAATTTCCACACTACCTATACAGTGAGTCCCAGAAGAAATGTCTAAATTCATTTAAAATTCAGCGGTAAGTTTTTTCAAAAAACGCTCGTACCCGTCGATTTTGATTTTTTAATTTTTTATTTGTGGTAATTTCATGTATACAGGGTAGCTCAAAAATAAGTTACTACCATCAACTTCATTTTTCAGATGAAAACATATATTTTTTATTTCATTTTTGAATTTTGCATTGAATTCTAAGCATGTTTCATGTACCATGTCCTATACATAAACTCAACAGTTATTGAAAAAATTAGGATTGAACATATCATTTAGGGAATCCAACGATCTATCAAATCTTCTGGCAATATGGCATTTTGGGCTCCATAATAAGTAAGAGTGTACTGTCTCACTGTCACCGTTTATTTCCATAGAAACTGTATGACAATTTTATTTCAAATAAGTATAATTATTGTCAAGCGTAGTTTCAAAGTTGCGGTTTTCACAATAATGATGAAGTTAACGGAACGGGAAAAAATTGAAATTCTATGCATGGTTGGGTTTGGTGATAAAACACGTACTCAAATAGAAACAGCCCAATTATTTAATGAAATCCATCCTGATCGTCCTCCCATATGTCAAAAGATGGTGAGTAGAATAGAGGCTAAGTTTAGAGAATTCGGTCATGTTAGAGATTTGCCTAAATCTGGTCGTCCTACTCGAGATGAAAATGAACAACTTGACGTTTTGCTTTCCTTGGACGAAAATCCATGTACTCCCCTGTCGCACATTGGGGCCGATTTACACATGCCGAAATCTGTTGTTCACCGAGTAGTTCAAAAGCACAAATATCACCCATACAAAGTTATTCCAGTGCATGAGTTATTTGAAGATGATTTCGATAGGCGAAGTGAGTTTTGCGGACGCATGCAAAATATGTGCAATCTGGATAATAATTTAGTAAAAAATATTATTTTTTCGGATAAAGCTACGTTCTATTTGAATGGTAATGTGAACAGGCAAAATTGTCGATATTGGGCAACAGAAAATCCGCATTGGATGATAGAGGTTCACAGCCAGTACCCTAAGAAAATAAATGTTTGGTGTGGAATCGTACGCGAAAGAGTAATTGGTCCATTTTTCTTTGAACAGTCTTTAACTGGACAAGTATATCTCGAATTTCTCCAACTAGAATTAATTCCAGCATTAGTGGCTTTATTTCCGAATCCATTGGATCCAGACTCCCCTGACGACGAACTGATATTCCAACAAGATGATGCTCCTCCGCACTATGCGGCCACTGTGCGCACATTTTTGGATGAAAACTTTCCCAATCGGTGGATTGGAAGGAGAGGACCTATCGAATGGTCTGCTAGGTCGCCAGACCTAACTCCGCTGGACTTTTTTTTGTGGGATTACCTCAAATCAAAAGTATTTGTTAACAGGCCAAACAATATGCGGGAGTTGAAAGAAAGGATCCGAAGAGAAGTGCGTGTCATAACTCCGGAAATGGTTGGAAACGTGCAAAGAGAGTTTATTGATCGTCTTGGATATTGTCAAGCCGTAAATGGCGCACATTTTCAACATTTAATTTGATTTTGTTGTGTTTTTTTTTAATAAACAGGTCTTACTTATAGATATGTTCAACCCTAATTTTTTCAATAACTGTTGAGTTTATGTATAGGACATGGTACAGAATTCAATGCAAAATTCAAAAATGAAATAAAAAATATATGTTTTCATTTGAAAAAATGAAGTTGATGGTAGTAACTTATTTTTGAGCTACCCTGTATACATGAAATTACCACAAAAAAAAATTAAAAAATCAAAATCGACGGGTACGAGCGTTTTTTGAAAAAACTTACCGCTGAATTTTAAATGAATTTAGACATTTCTTCTGGGACTCACTGTATACTAACTAATATAGTTATTATAGCTTGTCAAATTACTAAATACAATTAGTGTACCTGTACTTTTTACCTGGTCGGCAATATTTTGCCAGGATTTTTCTTGTGGTTGTCTATTCGAGTACTTCTCCGCGTTATAATTATACAATTCTTCGTATTGTTCTACCACCGAAACGAACGCGATATTAAATTTTTGGTCGTTATTCGTTTTATTATATTGACCAAACAGTGAAACTGAAGCAGAAAAATAGAACGCGATCTATTTCATGAAACACGTTTCATCACGATTTCAAGCCATAAAAATGTTTTACGCATATGAATCACACTCGTTTCATTAGTGGGCGGACTTCTATTTGTGTGTACGTGTTCTATTGCCATAAAACATGTTTCACGTTCATGCTTCATGTTTCACGTTTCATTTAGACAATGTCATGAGTTTCTTCTAATGTCCTTGTATTTTCCACTGAAGATGAAGGTTTAAACCTTCGAAACATGTATGGTTTTTAATTTTATCATTAAACTAGTGGAGCAGATTATGAGTTTCTTTACCTACCTATAACTTCACTCCACTTCGAGATGGACTACTTCAAAAATATTTATTTCTGTTTTAGGAATGCTTCCATTAGGTGGTGGTGAGGTAATTTTTAAATGTCCTATAAGAACAAAACTTAGACCAATTCAACTTTTAGACAGTGGCATGGTTAAAAGAATAAGAGGTAAAACATAGTTGAACTGTAACAAAGTTTTAAGGGATAATTGTCCTGAGAGTATGCTATATAATAAAGAGTGAAGTACCTTTGTAAACTTATTGTCATAGTACCTAATAGTAGGTATTAAAAAGGTTACAGATATTTTGTGTGTATGTAGTAATGACACTGTACCCTTTGGTTTAAGGAACGGCGTTTGCCCTAAGAGTTTCGCCAGCCATGGCTAACAGAATGGTGGAGAAAGGCAAAGGAGTATTACTTAATTTTCTTCCCGATGTTTTTATAAGCACAGATCAATGTAAAGGAAAGCAATCTGGAAAAAGTCCTGGTTTTGGTATACATCTATACGCAGAAACAACAAATGGGGTTATTTACTCATCAGAACAGGTATAATACCGCTATATTTATGAATAATCTGTACCCACTTGTAATAATCCTATTATAAAGGCTGTAGTTTGACCATGAGTACTGCAGGCATGTTTCATATAATATGGATGATTGGAACGAAAATATACTTTAACAAAAACATGTTGTCAGTCTGACATATTAAAATCTTTTTTTTTTAAATGGCTTCGCCCGCGTTCCCTACAAATGTTTTATGTACTGGATAACTGGGAAACTACTTAACTGAATTGGAACCAAATTGGGTATCTAGATCTAAAATTAGTTTCTGTATTTTAAGAATTTAAATTTTTTGTAGAGAGCCAGTTTAACAGAGCGTTCAATACAGAAAAAGATCCCGAGGTGTATTGAAAATGTACCTCCGGATACATCTTGCAAAAATATTTCTAAAGCATATAAGTTTAACATGCCTATGCCTATGCCTATATATTTTGCAGCTAATTAGCTATACACTTGCCACCATTAATCTTCTAGGGCGCAATTGCGATTTTCATTCACATTTTACAAGAGGGGCCCAGGATATTCTCATGCCATACTCCAGACTGGTACATGGGCATCAAATGTTTGGGTAAAATGAAAAACATCATAACTGGTGTTTTTAACACCAGAGAGTTTAAAAGTATAGTACAGAAATTCTTTTGTGATGTGACATCTTATTCAGTTATGGAATTCCTAGAATATACACCAGGCTCTTAGATGTAGCTGAAGACAGAGTCGAAAACGACTACGCCGTTTTTACAGTCGACCAGTTAAATAGAACCCATGAATTAAATTTAATAAAATTTTCATAATATATTACACTGAATATAATTATTTATTTTGCAAAACCTTGTTTCGGGTCTTAAAATCGCGTATTCTTAATTTCAGCACAAAAATAACTGCTTAAAACAACGAGATTTTAATAAAAAGTAAGTTGTCAATGCCTTGTCAATAGTGACAAATACTTATACAGGGTGATTCACGACGAGCGTGCATTAGAACTTTATGGAGAACTACTGAATATATGTTCCTGAAACTTTGGCAAATTAGTTGTTCTTTATAAATAGTATTTACTGTCCTATACCTATATCAAAGCGTTTTATCAAAAAATCAAAAAAAAAAAATTGTTCAAGTGTGCTATGAATACAATTGTAGTTAGGGGCTGTATCTCATGTCTATACGGAGGAAAAGTGATTGGTATCAAAACGATGGGGCTCCAGCACACAACGTCCAAGTTGTTATGACTGCCCTAAACAGACTTTTTCATGACCAGTGGATTGTAAACCAAGGTCCCTTCCACTGGCCAGCTCGTTCGCCAGACTTAACTCCACTGGACTTTTTCATCTGGGGAACCATTAAAGATAAAGTTTACGCCCGTACCATCACCACGAAGGAAAATCTAATTGAAAGGGTGAAGGCAGCATTTCAATTTCTCACAAGAAATTAGGAATGCTACAAGAAATAACATGATGAAAAGAATACATAAATGCTTGGAAGTAAATGGCAATCATTTCGAACATATTTTAAAAATATAATCAAAAGATATTAGGTATAATTTTCAAACACATTTTTAATTAAAGAATTTAAAGTTTATAAACGTTGTTTCCTTGCTATTTTTAAAAAAATAATATTTAAACCATTAAATTTAAAACAATTTAAAACAATCAACTGCATTTTATTTATAAATTATTAAGAAACACTTTAGAATATTGTATTTTCAAGCAATCAATCACTTTTCCTCCGTATAGACATCAGTATACAGCCCCTAAGTACAATTGTTTTCATAGCACACTAGAACAAATAGTATTTTCGGAATAAAATTGGATTTTTTGAGAAAACGCTTTGATATAGGTATAGGACAGTAAATACTATTTATAAAGAACAACTAATTTGCCATAAAATTAAATAAAAATATACAGGGTGTTCCATTTAAAATAAGAAAGTTTTTAATGGTTCAATTCTTTCACAATGAGGCTTGAATTGTGACCACCCTGTACATTTTATGCCGAATTTGAATTGTTTTCGAGACTTGATGATCTTCTAGCTATTCGGTGAGAAAAAATTTTTAGTCCAAGCGCTAAGGTAAAAAAATTATATGGATTATTTCATCGCCATGCATTTGCCAAATAATTACAAAAAGTCCAGATATCTCAAAAACTAATAGAGTCTGAAAAAAACATTTTCTATAAAATGTGCTTAATATTTAATGCTTAATCGAAAAATGTAATAAAAATTACCATGTTGTATTTAAAAAACGAGAGTTGGCAGCTACTTCCGGTAGAACCGGAAATGACAGAGACATGTCAATATTTTAGTTAAAGAGAGCATATCGATAAACCCAAATCCCCAAAGTTTCAGGAACATATATTCAGTAGTTCTCCATAAAGTTCTAATGCACGCTCGTCGTGAATCACCCTGTATATGGGGATTACTAACAAAAATAATGAATTTTGATATACATTTTTTTTTGGAATTAACTTAATTATGCTCCATTTCGAGAACCACATTCAGTATTCAGTATAACGACCTCTAACTGAAAAGTACCCATAGTCGCACATTTGAGCCTTTGTACAGGGTCGAGGCCAATAATTGGAAAAAATCATAAATCGGCCAAAGTCGAACCCTTGCAGAATTTGTTGCACCCAGAAATTAGCATAGCAATGTTCAGTCTAACGATTTTTAACCGAAAATTACCCATAGTCGCATATTTGAGCCTTTTTACAGGGTCGAGGCCAATAATTCGAAAAAATATAAATTCGCTAAAGTCGAAACTTTGCGGATTTGTTCCATCCAGAAATTAGCATAGGAGTGTTCAGTCTAACGATCTTTAACCAAAAACTACCCACAGTCGTGTATTTCAGCTAAAAGCTGAACACTCCTATGCTAATTTCTGGGTGGAACAAATTCCGCAAGGTTTCGTGTTTGGCCAATTTACGTTTTCACGAATTACTGGCCTCAACCCTGTACAAATGCTCAAATGTGCGACTATGGGTATTTTTCGGTTAAAGATCATTAGACTGGACACTCCTATGCTAATTTCTGGGTGGAACAATTCTGCAAGGGTTCGACTTTGGCCAATTTATGTTTTCTCAAATTATTGGCCTCGACCCTGTACAAAGGCTGAAACATGCGACTATGGGTATTTTTCGGTTAAAGATCGTTAGACTGAACACTCCTATGCTAATTTCTGGGTGGAACAAATTCCGCAAGGTTTCGACTTTGGCCAATTTATGTTTTTTCGAATTATTGGCATCGACCCTGTACAAAGGCTCAAATGCGCGACAAAAAATTTTGATATTCAAATTCAATTTTTTTGTGAGATATCCCCATATGTAAGTATATTGTTTCATTTTTGTCAAAGAATTGAGTTAAACTTATTTTTTATTAAAATATCGTTGTTTTAAATAGGTTGTTCCCGTTGCAATGAAGAATGCATGCTATTAAGGCTTGAAACAAAGTTTTGCGAAATAAATAATTATATTCGGAAATTTGATTAAATTTAATTTATGGGAAATATTTAACTGGTTGATTGTAAAAAGGTCATAGTCGTTTTCGTTTTCGACTCTGTTTTCAGCTACATGGCTCTTAAGGTTATCTAAGGGAAGCGCAGCATTTATGTACTTGTTGCACTGCTGTTTGTGCTTCTTATTTGTTTGTTTGTATTTTTCATTTGATTTGCTTGCTTGTTTTTTATGATTTTTATGATGAATGAAACAATTTGAAAAGTGGCGTGCTAAAAAAATTGTAAATTTTCTAAGCCTTTTTAAATTTTATATTGACTTTTATATTTCAGTTTATTTTTCATTTCTGAAACACGCATTAAAAGTTTTTTTAATTTCCAAAAATAGAGTAGTTTAATCTTTCATAATTTCTGATTAATAAGAAGCTACATCACAGACCGTCATATACTTATTGAGATCTATTAGCATATAAGTACCAACTTTTATCTCAAATCAATCGAAATCGATTATAAAAAGTTTTTCCATTTGTACACTTTTCTGATGACCCTGTAAAGCTCTTTTCATTTATAGGGTAAACAAATAAATTTTTTTTTATGATTTTCCTTAGGTTTCTAATGTAGTATCTAATGGTGAAGAACCTTCAATACCAGAAGATGTAGGGATAGCTGCAGCTCAAAGACTCCTGTACGAGATCTACCTAGGTGGAATGACCGACTCGTCTTGTCAAGCCTTAGCAATTTTGAATATGGCATTGGGTCCTAAAGATGTATCAAAAATCGTTCTGGGACCATTGACTGAATATTCGATAGGGTTTCTTAGGAATTTAAGGGAATTTTTCGGAATCACTTTTAAAATAGAGCATCATGAAAATGAGGAAGAACAAGAAGGACGCGGTGTCCAAAAAGTTTTGTTGACTTGTGTGGGAATTGGGTATAGTAATATTAATAAAAGGACAATTTAAGTGAATAGGTTTTAGGATACAACAAATTTGTAATTTTAAAGAATAAATTTTTTATTTTCTACACTGTACCTGTTGGTTTTTGTAAAGGGTGTCGGATAAATCTATAGATAAAACAGCTAAGAGGCACACTTATTGGAAAGTTAGTACCATCTGGGATTGGTGTCATTAAAATAAGGGTTATATTAATTTGGCAACTAGAATAGTTCAATAAAATTATATTATACCGGAAGTCGGTGTCAACTCTTTTAAACACCATATATATTATTATATTTTGGGATTCTAGGCAGATTTCGTATATCATGTCATATACCTAAGTCTAAGTGTGTTTGACATATCTAAGGTTTTATATCTAAAATGACGTTAGCGATTTTGTTGTGGATCTGTTGGCAACGATTATCAATAATTTTCAGTGCCAGCTTCATACATTATATTCTGATTGGATAAATAAAATCTCACCAGGCCAATGGGAAAGCTCACTCTTAGTTTTATGGCTTTAATTTCTTTACAATTAAGGTTTGAGTCAGATCATTTATTTATTACAATTTAAAAATCGTTAAATTATTGACAATAAATTTTATTGATTTAGGCTTAGACTCACAGAGAGGGAAATTGATCGAACATTAATCGGAGCTGTTTAGGCCACTCAAAACTTATTTCTGGCTGCTGCTGCTACCGCTACTTCGGTCGGTGTCGGTGGAGAGGTGACGTGTCGACCTATCCCTTTCCAATAATCGTAATTTTTGTACACAGCTGATTTTGACAACTGACAAAGGATATAAAGAAGATTTTCGTTTGTTTTGATCTCGAATTTACCTAATCTAAGGTTTTGATTCTTTGTGACTCTTCTGGTGAAGTGAAGTAAAAAAAAGTGTTGTGAGATGTGAGTGCACCACGTTATTAAATGATACGATATTGTCTCCAGACTTAAATACAGTGCCAGATTACCTAGGTGGTACAGAAAAGATGTCTCATAATCAGATGTCGCCTCTACTAATGCTTCCAGAAATTGCATTGGAAAAAATATTTTCGTTTTTAACCTACGATGAAATTTCCAAAAATAGGATTGTAAGTACTAAACATAGAATGTGGTTAAAAAATATATTTGTTTCTACTCGTTATTTTATTAAAAAATTGCTCGACTCTTTTGTAATGTTTTTTTATGATGCTTTCATTCTTAGGGGTTTTATTTATTTTTGTCCTTTACAGTTACCTTATTATGTCAGTTGTCAGATGTTGACAGTGACAGTGTAAATAAAATAAATCGAGGTTAAGAATTTTGCCGAATCGGCGGGAACATTTCTTTATGAACAAAAACAAGTACTTAAATAATGCAAACTTACTTTATTTAAAATAATAATGAAAATGAATTAGTGAAGAAATATTACTCTATCGATGTTAATTTATTATAGTTCCTAAATTTTACAACAGATATTTCGTGTTTTTGAATTATTTTTGTATACCTATACACTTTTATCCACAAAGCACAGCAGTAATAAACTATTAAATATATTTCCTGCCATGAATCAGGAGGAAGATCTATTAGATTCTTTAATAGCATTAACTGCAGAAAAATCAGCTACTGAAAATTTAGTGAATAAGCCAGAAGTGACATTATCACAAAATGAGACTTTAACTCCAAGAATAAATCGGAGCCCTAAAACTCCTAAAAAGGTTTTAAAAGAAACTGATATTTTTCAATTTGAATCGAACCTAAAACTTCTCCACAAGAAGCCAGTCAGCACAGTTCATAGTGGGGACACTGATTCATCTGATGATGAGGGAAATAGAAATTATGAGGACCAGAGATATAATCAGTATGGTCGAGAAATAAAGAGCCTTATTAATATTAGTGAAAGTTCAGCAATAGACTCAAATGCTATATCGTCTAGTCATTATGGTGTTTCCAAAACAAGAATATCTACTTGGAAAAAAAACCCAAATATTGGTATCAATAACACAAACTCGGCTCTCAATACATTATCTGCCATTAAAACCAAACCAATGTTTGGGAAACTACTGGAGACCGAGAAAAAATTTCAAGACGTGTTTATGGATCCTATTTTTGGAATGCGAATTGTCAATCCTCTAATTTCTTCCACATTACTCATGGAAAAGATGCAAGGAAGGCTTGCTGTCAGATATTCTGATTTGCCTGGGCACTTGTTTTCAGGAAATTTGGAAGATAAAGATTGGGTTCTTTGTGGAGTTGTAGCAAGTAAGTCAACTCCAAAAACATCAACTAAAGGAAAGCAGTATTCAATTTGGACCTTAAGCGATCTAAAAGATGATATTAAAACATTCTCACTATTCATGTTTAGTGGCGCACATAAAGATCTATGGAAAACGGCTCTTGGTACAGTTGTTGGGGTGTTAAATCCCAGTATTATGGATCAAAAGGATGGAGGACAAAAGGGGGTAAGCTATTTTAAGAATTTTTTTAGTATTTTCTTCTATTTTGGAGTATTTTAAATAACTACTTTGATTAAGAACCTAATCTAACATATAAAAGTTGATAAAGTTGTTTATTCCCCATAACAAAAATCTTTGACTGATGTAAGTCATTAAATGTTACTGGATGAGCCTCTAGTCATTTTGTCTAGTTATATTAAGCATTGACTTGACTTAGGTAGTTGATGAGTCAATGAAGGTATTTTGTTATAGGGAAAAAAACTTGCCAACTTTTTGTATTGGGTGTTGTAATGGTGTACTGCTAATAATTTTTATATTTTTAGATTTCCTTAAGTGTAAATAATGCTCAAAAAATTATGATTTTCGGACAATCTAAAGATTTTGGAATCTGCAGGAGTATGAAGAAAAATGGTGATAAATGTACTGCAGTAGTTAATTTAAGCAGATGTGAATATTGTATATTCCACATTAAGCAAGAATATCAAAAATGTAGCAAAAGATCTGAATTGCAAGCAAATTTTGCAGGACAAGGTTTAGTCAACCTTAGAAACAAAGTTTTAGGAAAAAATGAGGTATTTTATGCAGGAAAATCATATACGGCAATATCTGCAAAGAAAAGTAAAAAATTGGAAGATAAGGACAATAATATTTTACAGAATTTAAGTGGAACCAGCAGTTCAAGTAAACCAAAAAAAGCGCAAAAAAATCGAAAAGGGATGGCAAGACGTCTTGACGTAAACCCTGCTCAGCGAGCCAGGGATTTGAAATTACTGGAAAAATTAGGCGGTTCAACAAATTTGGAAACAAAAATAAATTTTTCCGGACAAAGATCAGACGATATTACTCTGGAAGACTCTAAGACAACAGCCTTGAGCGTCATCAACAAGCTCAAGGCGAAGAGAAGTGAGGAAGTAGAGAAACCACTAAATAAAACTAGTCAATTTAATCTAAAAAGTGATTTATTTGTTAATGTAGAAAACAAAAAAAACTTTGCTGGTAATATTTCCGAAGAAATTTCCTTAGATGAAAACAAAAACACAGCTATAGCAATAATTTCAATGCTGAAAAATAAGTCTAAAAGTATTGAAGAAAGTAAAATTATGAAAGGGGAAAATACGGATTTGCTATCAATTGAGGAAATTGAAGATCACCTAAATTTTGAAGATTTAAACTATAGTGATGAAGAAAGTACACATGATTCTCTTCCCGAGTCTTCTAATTCAAAATTTAGTACAACTAACTTGACCAAACCTAAAGATAATTTAAAAAATAATGATTTAAATAAGCCGTCAATACAGGAAAGTAAAGTATCATGTAGTCCAAAAAGTATAGGAACTACTAATCATCTTGTTGAAAGATCTAAAAACATTTATGGAACCCGAAAAGATTTAAAAATCAATATGGAATCGTTTGAAAACATATCTCCAAAGTTTACAAAAACTGAATTTAACCCAAATTCAAAAACATTAGTTACTACTTCAGAATCTAATCCTGCTAAAGACTTTAAGAAACACACTGAGGGCAGACCATCTTCTGGTTTAAATTCAACTAATTTAACACAGCCAATTGGAACAGATCTTATGGAATCTATGAATACTAGCCCCACCATAACACTAAACTCAAATAATAAAACAAAATTTGAAGAACAGAAAAACAGTGCTCCCTCAGCTTTTAATACAGAACTGACAAATTCTTCCAAAAGCTTTTTAGATAAGATTAACAAGGGTACAAAAGTAAATGGGCAGTCTGACTTGGATAAGATATCAATGGATATACCGATGCTTTCAGGTTTTGGAAAAGGGGACTTAATAGATTTAAGTAAGCCTATAAGTTCAAGACATGTTAGTAGGGCGAAAGTAAATGCTATTAAATATATCCAGAGAAATGGACCTATTAAGAAAATCGACCCCAATAGTACCAAAGGTAAAAAAAGGAATATAGACAGCGTACTTGGTAATAAAAATAATAACTCCCTTATCAATGTAAATGAAGAGAATGCTGCGAAAAAATCTAAACTTCAAGAAAGTCAGTTTATCTCTGATAGATTTAAAAAAATGATGGCGTCGACTTCCAAATATGCTGATTTACTTGAACAACATGACGATGAGGAGAAAGAAAAATACTTTAAAAAGTTAGAAGTTAAAGAAAGCATGGAGGAAAAAATGACAAATACCCACAAAGTGAAATGTAAGGCAGTCCGTTGTTTGCAGTGTAAATATACCAGCTTTTCTGCGTCGGATTTGTGCAAGAGTGAGAGGCATTCACTGAAGGTGAGTTACTTATTAATTTTTTTTACAGTATTATGACTAGACACCAGATAAAAGAGTGAAAAAAAGTACTTGAAAAGTAAGTGCTAAAAAAGCACAAGATTTATCAAAAAATCATCAAATAAGCAAATTAAGCAAAAATTAAATTTATAAGCCAATGAGAAAAACAGTTAAAATAAGTTGTAATGATAATAATTTAATAATATTGTTATTTATTATTTATATGCCGCTAATTTTGTTAATGCTTAAAAGAATGTATAACTAAATGTTAGTCGAAATTATCCCTGGTAAAATTATGTTTCTATCTCTTGGAATATTTTTGTATGTAGAAAAACTACGTTCTACATCTTCACTGGTTATTTATTGGTGCATATTTAAATTTCGGTATAATTGCTGGATTTATTTTAAAATCGTAATCTTGCGCACCTCTCAAAATAGCAGATATTTTTTGCAATGTTTGGAACCTTTATGTTTGAGATAGTCTGAACCAATTTTTCTTTCATTGTTTGACCAATAGATCCCGGAATACTATTTGCTGCAACTTCAAAATTTTTAATAAAATTCACAGATTGCGCACTGACTTTAACTTAAAATAACTTTTAATGACAGCCAAATTGTGTGCAAGTTTTTCTAAAACTTCCTGACATTCTTGTATTAATTTGCCTCCTGTACCTTCAAATTGAAGTATCAAGCTCCGAAATTCTCTAAATTTATCGGAATAGTACATGGTTTCTGGGGGTAGATGATGCTTTTATAAATACTTTCTTGTCATATTTTATTAATTTATTGACCAACTAACTAAACATTAGTAGACATAGCATAGCTCAAGACGAAACAGCAGGAAATTGCTTAAAGTACGGATTTTTCCGAGAATAACGCGACGACTGGCGCAGTTGCCGGATATAATATGACTTGTGTAATTCGTATAGAATTTAAATAATCTCATGGTTGCTTATAAAATTTAGCAAGTATAATATTTACAATCCGGTCCCTAATTATGACTTTATGAGCTAACAAGTAACAAAAATAATGTATTAAATAGTCTTATACAGTGAACATATTGAAACTTGAAATGGCACCCATAAGGAATTTTTTTGTCTTTAATATACAGGGTGTCATATAATCATTTTTCCTAAAGTTCCTCTAACAAAAAAGATTTACATTTTCGATTACAACTTTTAAGCAACACTGTATATTTTAATGACGGTTTGTAGCTTTGTACAGCGCATATCATAGACAAAGGAAGAGATGAGACGCGTAAAACCAGAAGCTATTTTGTTACCGCCTGGCTCCTTAGCGGATTTAGCAGTGGCGTTACATGAATATTTTCCTAGTATTCAAATTCAAATTCAAATTCAAATTGTTTATTCATGTCATTATTGAGTACTCAATTTACACACGTCAATAAAAAATATAAATTACATCCAAAACATTAGTAAGATATGAAAACTTTTACCTCACACTAGTTTTCAACGGTACAATTTTAAATTAAATAAAATAAAATTAAAATTAACACTTACAATCTTACACATTTAAAATCTATAATCTAAAAATTCCTGTAGAGAATAAAAGGCCTGTTTCAGTAAGATATGCTTTATCTCCGTCTTAAAATTTTTGGGCGGCAGTTGTCTCAAATGAGACGGTAACACATTAAAGAGCTTTATTGCCCAATACCCTGGTCCATCCTGGCACCTTCTCAATCTCCAGCAGGCAGGCATCAAGTTTTGACTAGATCGTGTACTATAATCATGAATGTCCCCATGAGTTTGAAACAATCCCATGTTCCGCTTGACAAAAAGAAGATTCTCCAAGATATATAAACAGGGCAAAGTAAGTATTTTCAGTCCTACAAAAGCCCCCCTACAATCATCCCGATACGCGAGGCCGCCCACCAGCCTAACAGCCCTACGCTGCAAGCCAAACAGTCTGGAAGCCTCAGCCGAATGTCCCCAGACCAGGACTGCATAGGAAAGGTGGGTCTGAAACAAAGCATAATAAGCAGTTCTTAAGGTATCCAATGAGACACAGGCCGTCAAGCTGCGCAGAACAAACAAATTCCTACTCAGCTTGCCGGCCACTGCCTCTATATGTGGACCCCACTGAAGCCTTCGATCCAAAATTACACCCAAAAACTTTTCTGAATCACCATTCTGGTCTGCAACCGTGAGATCTCGCATAGAGAAAACCATTCTTTTAGTTTTATCCTTATTCAAAAGCAGTTTGTTAGAGCAAAACCACTCTTCTACTCTAAGTTGAGCCTCCAGTTAAGCCCCCAGTACAAAATTATTATTTATGGAATATGGAAGTAATATTTTTATTGAATTGAATTTGTATATTGTGTCCCTTACTGAGTACAAATGTTCTTCTGCTTCTCAATAATTTATGAATGCTTAGTAAATATTAATTTTATTAGCCAAAAATATAATTTCATATAGGAAAGGTTGTGAAATTTAAATATCTTTCAACTTTAGGGAAAATGTAAGATAAAAAACAAAATTGGTCGATTCAAAATTTATTACAAAGAAGCAACAAAATGTAATTACTGGTAGTTTTGAAAATATTGTTGGCACAGCACCTCCAAGTAATCAAACTCTTTCCTCAACTTTATAAAAAAGGACTTCTCAAAATGCTTTGAACAAATCCTGTAGGCAGGAGAAGGTGTCCAATCTCTAAGTCCCATGTACTGCACCCAAATGTTTGCTTTTTGTGGTTCTTTCGGAAATCTAAAAACAATACAACAATGTGTGAGTTTAGTGGTTTAAAATAAGTTTTAACAGGACGCCATCCTTGTGAAACGACCTTCGTGTTTCTCAAAGACTATGACCTTCAACGATTCAAGAAAAACGTTAATCGTTTTCTTTAAAAAAATAACACTGGTATACATTCGAAATAATATAATGCTTTCACTAATAATTAACCAAAATTAAATAAGAAATAATTTAATTTTCTCAAAATATACAAATCATGCAGGTACGCCATTGAGTGACATACCCTCTCCAAGGGCAATTACCTGGTTCTTATTAGAAATCTTGAATGAAAAGTGCAACAAATCTAGTACAAATTACAAAGAAAGGTAGCTTTAACTATGACCTTAATCATAGTTTCAAATAATATATACTGCTAAACTTACAAGGGAGATATCTAATATAAAATAAATGCATGCAAAAAATACAATTTGAATATTTACCGATGGAAAGTAATTCCAAGCTTCTTTCGTTCATTACGGCTTTTACAGTCATAGGCACAACAATTCACCATTTTTCTGTAAATAAACTGAATCCTTATAATAGCTCTTCTCACCACAAATCACCAAAATACACTGGGTGCCACCTCGATTGTCTAGCTCCCTATCAATGGCGGTGGATCAATTTTAGGTAACACTTTCTGCGACGGCCCGTAAACCGGAATTATTCGTCCCCTCTCTTCCTTTGTCTATGGTGCATATGGACTAAGAAACTAATATTAAAAAACATTTTTTAGTTTTTCAAAATGCCAAGGCCGTTCCTATCTTCCCTGGCTATGTTCCAGAATGATTCGAGTATGAGTTTCTTAGTTCATATGGGCTACAAGCTATAAAATTTCATTAAAATATACAGGGTTGCTTAAAAGTTATAATCGAAAATGTAAATCTTTGGTGTCTTTGGGACCTGATATCTTATTATACTTTTTTTTCGTTGGGTATATTTGAGCCCCTAGTGTAGTGTAGTCCTTTCAATCCCTATTGCTTTTATTTCACCATTTTAAAAACTATATTTTAAATGACAAAGTACTTTACTGCACTAAACACCAATTTGGTTTCAGGTCTTTGATGCAATGAAGAGATTTTATAAATGTTCAAACTGTCAAAATCGAACCGTAACCCTTGAAATAGTGCCAACTAGACCATGTAACAACTGTGGCAGTTCCAAATGGGAGAAAACTGGAATGATGAAAGAGAAAATAGCTCAGGTTCAACATAACCTATCTATCAGAGGAGGAGAACAGACATTTGTTAATTCGGTTATTGCAGATGCTAATTTAGATTTGCTAGTGCCCGATGACCAATAGAGAAAAATACTATTTTCGACTCAATTAATAGTTTAAGCAGAGACATTATAATATTATATATTACATTATAAAAGTATTAAATAAATAAGTTCAATATAATGAGTTTCAATCTAGTATTAAATAAAAAATTACAATGATTGTAATTATTACAGATCTTTTTATGTTGTGCATAATAATATTACTAGGTACACTTACTTTCGCCATTATTTTCAATTTTGGTATGTATTAATAAGATATAAAACCACCATAATATTTTAGTTAGGTTTGTTCTATCGATTCATCAGTGGCAGTGGCGACCCGTGGTATTCTTTACAAAAAAGTGGTACGCCAAGTGGATATTTTTTAAATTAGCCTGGTCTATTGTACATGAAAACGATCTCTTGCTATTTTCTCGTCAGACGTGCACCGTTCTTGATTAAAACAATGGAATTCAAATTGAAACTCTCATTATTATTAACTTGATTTCCAACAATTTTTATAAAGCAAAATTTATCAAAATCCAACAAACCCAAAGGAAAAATCGAGAGCTTTTATAAATTAATAAATTATCTTTATTTAAGAGTAGATATAATTAAATAGCGTCGAATTCAAATACTCTTGTAAATAATTATATATATCTATGATTATATGATGTCCATTTTTGGGTAGTTTTAAGGGGTATATCCGTTATTAGAAGGATGCGGTTTTCGCAGCACTTACTTTTTTGTCAAACAGAAGATGCCGGAATCAGAATTTTTCTAGGCCGCCTTGTTTTTGATATACGGGATGTTTTTGAGAATTGTGCATTTTGGGATACCCCCCCCCCCCATATCTCGGTTACCCCGTAACGTATCAAAAAGAAATAAAATATTCTTTGTGTAGTTTTTTACGTAGAATCCAGTGACGTACTCAGATTTTTTCTACATTCAATAGTTTTCAAGGAAAATAAATAAATTTGCTTATTTTAAATGGGTCACCCTATATATTTTTTAATAATATAATTTAGTTTGTAACAAGCGTCTCAAAAATATGTAACACTTTATTTTTAGTATTAGGCCCGAAATATACGTTTTCAAAAATATACCATTTTTTTTAGTAGGCCATGAGGGATATTAAAAAAAATACTGGTGTGATTAAATATTAGGCACAATTGTTGTGGAATCTTCAGGCCATATAACGGTTTTTTCAAAATTGTGTTCCCAGTTCAGATTTTGTAAATACCAATTGCAAAACTCTATACGGCGCTGTGCATCACCAGGATGTAAGTTTTGTACACGGTGGAATTTATATGGCTTAAAATTGTGTTTTTTTTAGGATTGTTTGCACTCTTGATTTAATTATTCCGACCGAACCTTCAACTTTTCTGCAAGAACTACTTGAATTTATTTCAATTGAAGCTAACACATTTATTTCATCAGTCTCGCGATTATCCTTGTGGTAGATTTTAGGGCGAGGTTTAGAAAATGAACAGTGTTGAATTAAATTTGATTTTATTCTTGAAAAAATTCGTTTATCCGGTTGTCTTCCTTCGGTATATCTACAATTTAAGAAAATTTATAAATTTCATAGAATTACTACATAAGGGCTTATATTTACCTATTCAAATACACTTCTAATGCTCCATCTGCATTTTCGTTACACTGGATATAATAAACGAGCATGTGGTACTTCTCAAAGTTTGCAGGCTCTGCCATAATTAGGACAAACTGATTTTTTACTATTAATTAGAAATTTTAAAACAACTTAGAGAACCTGAATGCTCTGACAGAATTAGAAGATTTTATTATTATGACACATAGGACTGTCCTTTTGTTTGTTAAAAAAAAATTGTATATTTTTGAAAAACGTATATTTCGGGCCTAATACTAAGACTAAAAATAAAGAGATATATTTTTGAGAAGCTTGTTATGAACTAAATTATATTATTAAAAAATATATAGGGTGAATTTTGCAAAAAAAGCAAATTTGTTTATTTTCCTTTAAAACTATTGAATGTAGAAAAATCTGAGTACGTCACTGGATTCTACTTAAAAAACACAAGAACATTTTATTTCTTTTTGATACGTTACGGGGTAACCGAGATATGGGGGGTGTCCCAAAATGTACAATTATCACAAACATCCCGTATAT
Organism: Barypeithes pellucidus; assembly: GCA_963991005.1. Lineage (NCBI taxonomy): Eukaryota > Metazoa > Arthropoda > Insecta > Coleoptera > Curculionidae > Barypeithes > Barypeithes pellucidus. Next base: position 29,448,768 of record OZ022562.1, read on the forward strand.
CAAAAACAAGGCGGCCTAGAAAAATTCTGATTACGGCATCTTCTGTTTGACAAAAAAGTAGCAGTGCTGCGAAAACCGCATCCTTCTATCTTTACTAATAACGGAGATACCCCGTAAAACTACCCAAAAATGGACACCCTGTACTGGCAAATAATATATTATCTATCCTACAACTCAAAACAAAGATCTTATCCATGATATATGGCTCCATCTCCAACAGAAAAATAAAAATCTTTTTCTTTACTTGGGTTTCTATATAGGGTGTTCTATTTGAAAAAACTGAGTTAATTAATTTTGAAAATGTGAAGTGTTGATACGTTTGTAGAGAACACCCTGTACAAAATATGGAACGTTCCAAGGGTTTGTTCGGGTCTTAAATTAGTCTTTATCTTTCATACCCTCGAGAATGTCTGAAATGTCAAGTGAATTATAGTACATTTTTGATTTTTTTGCGGCATATTCTTAGGCCCATAATTACTCAACTTTGCCCCAATTTAACCGACTTCGTATCTCTTACTGTTTCCGAAATCCCAATGGTGTAGGCTGAATTTGTAACACCTGTATCATTTAAGAACCCTAGGTTTTTGGACACCCTATATTTTTTTAAAGTCGAGTGAAGCATTTCGGGTAAAAATGTTATAGAAGTAATGATTTATTTTATAGATTTGTAGAGATTTTAACGAAGTAGGCAGCAAGCTTCTTTCAAGAGGGTTTATTCATTTGGAAAAGCGCCATGGAATTATATACAAAAGAGTCAAGTCTGCTTTACCCAGGCGAGAATCCGAAAGGAAAAGCCACCCATTGGCTAGACACAGCGACATTTTGCAAGCCGTTGAAACCAGGATGAGTATGCTCAATATGACTTATATGAGATATATCGAGAATCGATTGATTTGTTTCGTACCAGGAAAGGTAAGAAATAAATTTAATTTAACAAGTGTCTGACCGCATTTCCATTCCGTTCCATTTCCGATCTGGATTAAAATATAAATTCTATTTTTTGACGTATTTTCTGACCTTTGAGAAATTTCCAGTGCGCAGGCAACATTATGTAGTAGTACGTTGGCCTACCCATAAAACCTTAATAATCTAAATCAGGGGTTTCTAATGTGTGCGTAGCCAGGCCCTGGGGCGCTCCTGTTTTCTCTTCTCTGGAAACTAAACTTACTGAATATGTCGCAGCCTTTTAGTGTAATCAGCCGTTTCATGAAGAGTCTGCTCTTTTCATGAAACGCTGTCAAACACTGAAACACATAACTATTACGCCAAAAGGCTATAAATTGTAGACGTTACTTGACAGGTCTGCCTGTTTCGGCCTCTTGATGATAACTTTCACTACAAAAGAAAATAACTTTTATTACAAATAAGGTATCACAGCGGCTAGCCACAGTACAGGATCAACAAAAATACGAATGAAAGTAGAATTCTCAATTATTAAAAAAAAAATAAACAAACGATATGTTATTTATTAAAGCACGGCAAGCTATTATGGCAACGGCTATTGCAAAGTACGCTATTTTTTTACATATACACTTATTCCTAGTACACTGTTGTTTGCTAGGTTTACATGAACATTTCAGTATGCCTTGACCACCTGATTCCAATGGCACAGCTTCTCTTAAGCTGAGTGATTTTTCCAAGGCGACAGTAAGACTTTCAGCACCAAACCATCCCTTTATAGTACCGTGCTTACCAGCAATCTGATTTACGCCATTTTTCTGATCTATTATCAAACAAACCATATTCCATGCCATGCCTGCCGTCGCCATTTTCAGGTTATACAATACTCATTTTATTACATCAAGTGCAAAGTAGATTCGGAGCGTTACATGAAAAGTTCAGTAAAGTCAGTCACTTAACGTAATTTTGCTCGTTTTCATCAAGAGGCCGAAACAGGCAGACGTTTCATGTAACATCTACAATTTATAGCCTTTTGGCGTAATAGTTATGTGTTTCAGTGTTGGGAAACGTTTCATGAAAATAGTAGACTTTTCATGAAACGGCTGATGACACTAAAAGGCTGCGACATATACATACATATTTTGACTAGAGCGCCGTAACAAAATACTAAACCTTCCAAGTTCGTCTCGTGCACGCAGTGACCCAAATTTGACGTCACTAAGCCTCGCCTCCTTGCTCGATATTTTCGTCTGGTTAGCGAAGGGGCGCAACTTGATAATTATTTGACCACGCCTCCTTGCGCGATATCATACCTTGTGTTATTGTATTATGGCTGCCAGCTCTCTGCAATGTACAGGTCGACAAGCTTATCTGTAGCCACGAAAGGAATGCGGAAAAAAAAAATCTTGTCGCATATATTAAATTTTAATTTAATAATCTCTTGCCGGGAAAAACCTAAATTTACATTTACGCATTTAAAATAAATTGTAATAGGTATATAAGAAACCAATATGGTTTCAATATTATTAAAACCTTCTTTTCAAATTATTTATTTTGATATTTAAATGCAAAATAATATATTTTTTTCATTAAAACTACTTTTAATCTAAAAATATGGCAACATAGTCCGTTGTCAATGGTTACAGGTAGCTAGCGCTAATTTGATTGGTTATATCCCAGACAGTTGATAGAGCATGCGTCTCGTGAGACACCCGATGGGCCATCGAGCTTGTTCGGCGATGTCCGATATTTGATGGATATACCCACCTAGTTGTGTAGTAATAGAAGGCAATAGTTATTGTATTGTGTTTTATCAATACATGTTCATTATGTCGTGTTTTAGGGTGTTATTATAAAATTTTGAACTTTGTGATAATGAATGAGTATACTTCTGGTAGAAACCTACGCAATCAGATGTGTGAAGTGATTGCAAATGTTTATTGGGTAGATGAAGAAGAATCACAAATCAATATATTTACATTGCCACTAAACGAAAGCTAGAAAGGGACATTAATACGACCAAAACTGAAAAATAAACATTAATCAATTAATCATGTAGCTGTTTTTTTTTCATGTTGAAAAACGTACATCTTGTAAAAAGTAATTATTTAAACCTTCATAAAAATAGTTACCTACCTTCAAACGTGAAATGCAATTACTGAAGAATTTCCTATTTTTATTACATTATTTAAAATAATAATAGCACGCCCATGACTAGACCATGTTTTAAACAATATTGCTTCCCCTTATCGATACGTCGGAGACACAGATCCACTTGTCGACCTGTACTATACTAGTCGAAGCGAATTAGGGATCACTTTCATATGCATACTTTATTACTAATCTTTTGATTATTTACTGATATTTTTTTAGGTTCTTGACGAAATAAAAAGCATTTTAAATTTAGTAGAGAGTAACAAAAACCCACCAAGAACACATCTGTTATTGCAAGAGCTAAGAGATTTGAGTAGTATGGCCATGGAACATTTTGACGAACATATTTTACCGAAATGTAAAGAACAACTTGACCAAAGAACAGGTATGGTGTTTATTTTTATGTATTACATAAGTGCAAGTAAAATGCTTAAATATTTATTGGTAGTCAAATATCTGTAGTGTTTTATGATATTTCTTACTATTTTTACTCTGGTGTGGTTTTGATGATGACTGTGCATGATTTTCAAACAGAAAAATGAATAGACAGGAAGCCTTCGTCTGAAATTTGTCTAATGACATTAATATATTTTTTTTGCAGGTTCAGCAGAAAAAATTCTAAAGGAACTAGAGGTTGTAGCTGGTTCCCTAACTCCTTATCCAAAAGTCCAAGGTAAATAAAATGTTTTGAAAAGTCGATTAATATAAAAATTAAAGATCAAGTGGCCTACAATGCAAATTCATTATTTTTAAAATATAATACCCTTATCCAATACAATAATAATCCAATACAAATATAATTTAATCAACAGTATTTTACATTTTGTGGAATTTTATAAATATCAAGAAATTTATCCAGCGACTTAAAATCAGAATAGAAGGATGTTTGAAAGAATAGCAACTAGGTGACTAAACATCTGTATGCTAAAACCCATATTGTAGCCCAACAAAGTTGTTTATTGTACCCAATTACATTTCATGAATCAACCAATTACTAATGCTATATTACTTAGTAATAAAATTAAAAATACTCTAGTTCACCCTCGAGAGTTACATCTACCTACCGATTTTATTAGAATAGAGAGACATAAAAAAGGTATACTAAGTTCAGGTCGTCCAGAGTTACCGTTTCGGAGATATTTGCATTTAAATCGTTTAGTGCATTAGCTCAGGCAGTCAAATAATATTTTGTTACTTCTTAACAAATTAACTTTTACATGATAATTAATGTTCTAGTACTGGTAATTGGGAATAATAAATACAACAATTGGATTGTTCGTTAACTTACTTTAATTAAAATAACTTTGACCCTAGAAAATAGAAAATATCGTGTTGAAAGAAACCAACAGCAATGAGAACACACAAACTTACGATAAACTCAAAAATGAAACATTTTCTCACAAAGCAATCTTACAATAATCAACAAACAAATAAGTACATGTAGTTTTCATAGCAACTGCATCGCTAAATTTCATTTGTTTTCTTTTAGGTTACTTGAAGAAAAAAAATTTGTTTGCAAATTAATAATAATTGGGCAGGGTGCACTAAACAATTTAAATGTAAATATCTTCGAAACGGTAATTGTGGGCGAGCTGAATTTAGTATACCCTTTTTACGTAATAAAGAAAAGTATTATTTTCATTAAAAACGTAAATACACTGAGGCACATAAAAGTTATGACCTAATAAATGTGCAAATGATGCCGCAGACAGCGCCCTACATTCTACATTAAAATTAAATCAATTTCTCGTCCTAAAAATAGGTTTTCTCTTTCTAGATATGATCTACAAAAATGTATCTTCAACATCCAAATCTACAAGACTTTTGTTCAGCCAACAGCTTCCGCAGGATATTAGTTCTGAATTATACAAGGTGAAAAAAATTACCAAGTATCATAAACGCCATATCAGTTATTTGACTCAAAATACACAGAGGTTGTACCTGAAGGTTAGTTAACTCACTAAAGTCTATTTATTTCCAAGATAGACTAGACATAAACACTGTTTGCGCATGATCATCAAGTGAGTAGGAGGAGCCTCCGCGCATGCGTATTCTCATTGGCCGCACGATATTGAGCGAACGTGGGACGGGGCGGGCCTTATAATTTTTACAGAGTTGAAATCAGGTCCGTTGGTTATTGAGGCCAAGTTTGGTATTGGTTCGTTGGTTGTGATTATTCCATTTTTATTTTTGTCCTTTAATTTTTTGTTTCTTGTTGTTGTTGTTGTGAGTGCTACTTAACATATACCTTAGTATATTTGTTAAAGGAATGTCTAGCACCGATACTGCAGACGAAGCCCAAGTGTATATTAATTTGAGTCCATCTAAGAAACGTCACAAGAAAAATCATTTTAGTTTTGAGATGAAAGAAGTAATTTTAAAGACTTTTATTGCCAAACATAATTCAACCTACAAGTTTGTCGTTATGAAAGACCTTTTTGACCGTGCCTTAGCAGCTATTACACCTGAGAAGAGTCAAAAATGTATTAGTGCAACAAAAAGTAGAAACCAGAGTGTGGGAACTCGATAATATTATCGAGATACAAGTTGAACGACTAATTAGGTGTTACTGTAGACTAAAGCGACGATGATAACTCCTCAAACTTATCCGAATAATTTCATCACAATAGGATCAATAAGATATACAGGTTGGTGAATTCGGATCTTTTACAGCACGCTATATCAGTAAACAGAATTTTTTTAATGACAATTTGGATCACGGATTCTTTCGTTTCGAATAAATTGACAATTATTACAAAATGTACATCGACACGTATTTTCCGGAAACCATATATTTATTAATTTATTTTATATTTTACCATGAATGCTTATTTACATCCCGATATTTCCAAATTGTATTCAACAATATTGCGATCATAATTTTTTATAATTATAATATTATAAGCACGGCCCTGTTCACTGTTAGTTTCACCGATCACGTGCGTTTGTTGTGGTCGGTCTATCTTGGAAATGAATTGGGTATAGTCATAGAACTCAAAAACTTTATTTTTATCTTAAGTAATAAGCCGTCACCCGTAAACCTGCTGACGCAATACTTACAACTCCCCTTACGACAAAAGCATCTTTCAATGCATCATTAGAGTCCCGTAAAAAACGGAAGCCTGTCTGTCTGTCCGCACGATAACTCGAAAGAGCTGAACGAATTTTACAGTTCAAACCCGAACATTACGCCTTTAAATTTTATTGGTTTCTAACTACGTTATATCTTTAAACAAACTTTATTAGATATAAACCATTATTGTTAATATCTTAGTTTAAATTTCTTCGGTGCTAATATGCAATAAATATTCGAATTTAATCATAAATTTTACATTTTGGGACACGTCTAAGGACCATTATTTTGTTTTTAAATGTTCAAGAAAAAAGTAGTCAATAGAATTAGGGATGGTGCAATTAATCTACGAAGAACAGCGTTTCGAAATCTGAAAACCGTTTTCAAATCCTGGAAGCGCTTTCCGGACTATATTATGTAAATATTTGTGTCGAAAAACGTACTACCTGTGGCTTTGCCCGAATATAATTATTTATCGATAAATAAATTAAATATTTTTATCTAACGAAGCTATGTAAATGACTGCTTCAACATGTTTTGCTATCTGTATGGTTATGACTTATGACCAATATAAAGTAAGTTTAATCCGTAATGGACTTTGTCATCTATCTGACGAGTTGCGACAGAAACCCGAACCAAACGACTTTCGTCATACCCGTTGAAGGTTTGACAACGTCCCTAAACCGAGATCCGATGACAGCGAACCTGAACTGTAAAGATGGCTACTGACTATGCGTCGATTCTGCATTCGTGTGATAGGCATTTTGCACCCGGAGCGTCTCGTTATAGACGCGTACTAGATGCGACCTATGGAAGGTATACGATTTTGTGCTGCACCTTTGGATTTCAATAGCGAACTGCACACGAGGCGTCAGCGGCTCGGATTCGTCAAAGCAGACAAGCTGCAATACGCTCGTCGTACAGCGGTGCTAGGCGCTTTCAGTGCGCTTAGCGGAGATGAGCACGTTGTAGAATGTAACCCTATACCCCTGATTCAAAATGATATTAATTTGCACATATACTATAATGAATTAAAATAATGTTTAATGTATACAGGCGCAGCCAAGGGGGAGTTTGGGGATCGAAACACCCCAAATTCTTTATAATACACATTCTTAAGCAAATTTAACATATCACTATATATTCATATAAACCACAAATTTTTAACCCCCCATCAATAAACCTATGCAAAATAAAAAATATGTCTTAACTTAATATATGAAGTAAATATAAGTCTAAATGTTTTTTGTAACACTGTGCAAATTCGTTTTCAGATGCGTAGGCAAACCAACAAACTTCGAATTCAAACTGCCAAAATTAATGACCAAGAACGAAAAATACAAGAACAAAATTCTAAAATATCGGAACAGGAGGTTGCTCTGGCTGACATTAAGAAACATATTGACGATTGGGATCAAAAGTATAAAGATTTGACTTCCGAGTTAGTACGAGCTAGAGACGAGATATTGCTGAAAGCTACGTTGAACAGCAGTCCAATTATAAGCAGTTCATTGCTAAGTCCACCAGTGTTTAGCAGTGGGGATAGTCAAGGTCCTAGCTTTAAGACTACTATCCCACCCTTGAAATCCAATATAAAGCCCCGGGCAGCTCATATACTTCCGAAAAATTATCTTAACTTTGACTACGATCGGAAACGTAAGGCCTCACTGAGTGCGGAAATACCGATAAAGAGAAATCGAAGCCCCAGCGCCGCTACCATAATGACAACTACAACGGATCGTCAAGAATGTAGTCCCAAAATGGGCGAGGATATTCAAAATTTAAGTCTGAACGTTCCGGATTTGGAAAATTTCGAAAAATACGAAAATAATGTTAAAGAGACTGATGTGGCTTTGACGAAAGCCGTCGGAGGTACTAACAGATCCATGGTAGTGTTTTTTAAAAGCGGATCGTTAGCGAATTCTCAGAACAGTGTTAAGGCTCGTAAAAGAAAGATGACGGAAGATATAGATTTGAAGTAATGGTTTATACAGTGTATATGTATGTTGTTGTTTTTTTGAGTTTGTTAAGTAGGTACATAATGTAGGATTTTCAAAGTTATTTGATTATGTTTTAAATGGCTATAACTTGACGAATTTTGGTTTGGTTTATTTGACAGATTAATGAGTCTATAGCTATGGAAAGAATGCGAATGTGAAACACAGTTCTTATACAGTGCGAGATTGTAACTTTGAATAAATCCAGTGGTTTTTTTCTTTGGGAAAAAAATGCAGATTCGGGTATTAACATGATATGTTGTGGTCTTTTTTTTTATAAAAAAAATATTGATACAATGTGTTCCAATTGAAAATATGACGATATCGATGATTTTTATAAACGGCAACCCTAGTTTTTTTATTGACTATTTTTAAAGTGCATATTAAGTTATACAAAACTACTAAATTTCTAATTTGTATTCCTCGTCATTTAAGAGATATTTTAATAATAATAATACTTCCTTTTTACATACTTCCATTTCAAATGACATCTTACATACAGCAAGCAATATACAAATGAAATGACGTCATCAAAAAAAAATTTCAAAAAAACAAACTACATAGCCCCCTCAAGAAACTCTCTCACAGTATGTGGTTCAAACCTAGTTTATAATTTTTTAATAGTTTTTTCCAAGCCCCTATATTGTTTATACATTTAATCGAATTTGGTAACTTGCACTGCACTTTCGCACTACTACCCCAAAATATAATGCCGTAGCTTCAAAATTTGCGCGATACAGAATCCGAATAGCTTGACCATTCTTGTATGTTGACACTACCCTCATGCCATAGCCCACAGTACCAAGCTTCAAATATAATGCGTTTATATGTGATTCCCAAGATTCGAATAATGACGACGGCACTGAAATAAATTATTCCTTATAACTTTGCTGGAGAACTACAAAAATTAATTACAACTTGGTTCACTTATTACAGTTCTCATTTTTAATCTCTCTCAATTTAGGACGTTTTTAGTGAATAGCCGATAACCATCGTCTGTTAAATGAAATTGTCCTGTCAGTCACATACGAAGTCATGAAAACATCAAAATGTCAACAATGAAAATATTTTACCTCAAACTACCAATAATGGCAACACCGTTAAAACTGTTTTTTTTATGTTTGATTCTCCTGCCCCTGCAGGCGCTGCCGCTATGGCTCTATAAAATCGTGTACTATACGTGCAGCATAAATATTTTATTGTGTAGAAATCTTATCAATTAAGAAAGGGGAAAGGGCAATACTAGACTTAGACATTAAAAAAAAAAGGTTTTCGTCGTATGCTAAAGTTCTAGCCATTTAAAATAATTATAACTTTGGCACAACCAGTATATAAAAGAATAGTTACGTTAAGGTATTTACTAATCGAAATTAATTATTTACTCGGACTGTAAAGTAGGCAAACTGATATTGCTCTTTTGATCAGCAACTATACAATCGGACCGAGTAGGAAATGAAAGTAGTGGTGTCATAGTTTTCGACAGATAGCTGATCCCGCAGACGAAAGTACCGACATAAGACACAAGCAAAGCTACACCTTCATAAAGCGACCTTTTTTTTGCCAACACTGTATCTGATTTGCGATGCAAATAAATGCACCACCAATGATGGAAGACATCACAAGGTGAAGCTGCGTATGAATCAAATGTCACCACCACACGATCGCTTTGGGTATGGCCATGCAGGTGGCTGGAAAGATATAAAGCGCGGTGGTGCGAGCCACAAACTTTTTACTAATATATATATTTCATGATGCAATAAACACGAGTTAAGATATCTAACCGTTCCAATTTCGTCTGGTGCGCGCAGTGACGCAACTGGTGAGATATTTTTAAATTGCTTATGGAGATGGACGTTGGTGTTAGCGCTTTTATTCTGGGAACTGCTCGACCTTGTGTTTATTGTATCACGTACGTATTTATATTGTGATCGCAGTGTGTCTACACTGCCAAATGTAAATTGATCTGTATTTGCGTGTCTGAAGCCTAGCCCTATCCAATGGCAATTGTCAAACTACGTCATAATGGTTTCATATTAGTTCACTTTTTTATTCGACGATTTTGGCTAATAATAATAATTTCTCTTTTAAGGGAATACATTGTTATGATAGCGCTTATTAAAATAGTAATATTTTAATAAGTGCTATTAAAACAATATACGTGGATGTTTGTATTATATTACGTTCGACGTGATTAAGTTGCCATGTGTTTTAGTTAATACCAATTGGAGTAAGTCGGTAAACGGAAATTGAGTTCTAGTTGCACATTTCGAGGTAAATTGAGTCCCAGAGTCGAAATTATATTACGTAACTTGAGTCCCCGGGTGAAAACGCTAGTACGTAAACCGAGTCTCGACGTCTGTACCACATTTCAAAAGTACCATTTATAGTATTGGTTGATTGGGGATATTTAATGATAAATTAACTTTTAGTTCATCTTAAATGATATCGCAGTTGATTTTCCGTTCCAAGTAAAATCGTATTGGTATAATTTACTATACGGTACGATTTACCCGAGCCTAACCTAACTATCGTCAAAAACACAAAAAATTCTATTATGTACTATCAATAATCTCAATTCATTTCATAGCTTAGTTTTAATGGAAAAAATATCTAAAATCTCAACTCGGCTTATGTATAAGCATCTAAATCAATAAGCTCTCAATTGACGTACATAGAACGATAATTCAAACACGTGCGACTCGATTTACGTCGCTTCGGCGCATCGAATCGTGTTATAACCGACCGGATATATCGAGCATCACTCGTTAAACTAATACTTTTGGATCTGATGACTTATGTACTTTAAAAAACGCACTTCTTTATTAGTAGTATTTCAAAATGTATATCGTACAAAAGTTAAGGGATTTTTTCGTTAAAATTCAGTTATTTGTAGATTTTATAGTAAAAAGCTTTCTTTTTAAACATTATAATTTTGTATATGGCATCATTACCTGCCATCTTTATCGAATAAGAAATTTTAGTTCTATTGTGCAGCAAATTTAACTTCATAAAAATATTCGCCTTTTCGTTTTGACGGAATCCATCCCAAACACACTCATTATAAAGATTAAAGACGTTAACAGAAGTTGTAGGTTTAATTTTGGTTTGTATTTCTATTTAAGAATATTTTATCATTTTATTACTTTCACTTTTTTCTCATTTTTTAGTTAGTTTTGGCTTATTATAGTATATATAAATTTGTTATGAGTAATGGTAGTCCTGATTATAATCTATTGTGAATAAATATTTTTCGGTTTTGATTTAAAGCGACTTGGAAAAACTGTTGGATTATTGAATTTCTACCAGATATTCAACATTCTCAACTCATTTATGATAAAAAACTATTTAAAAGTTTGTCATTAAGCAAATTTTTAGCTAAATGTATAAACGTGGGTTTTTTTGTCGTAAGAAGATAATAATCAAAAATAAGCTGATTTTTATTTTTATTTTTTTTTGGAATAGTCAATCTCTCGTGGAGGAGTGAAATTATAAAGAGGTAAAGCAACTCAAAATCAACTAGATAGTCACCTTCAGTGGAAATTACATAAGAGGAACTTATGACATTGTCGAACTATAAAATATGTACAATTTGAAGTGTTCTTGTAATTAAAAACGAAAGATTGATGAAGTTAAGAAAAATATAGGTATCCTTACTTTCTGCAGCAGAAAAAATAAGATCTTCAGAAAATTGAACATCAACAAATTAAAAGCTAAAGGTCAAACATTTAAAATTTAACTTATATTTCAAAAAAAAAATTGTTTTTTTTATTAATGTCCTATTTTTGATTAGTTTATTGGACTAGTACTTTTGCCGCAATAGTTATTTATTACGTGCTAGGATTTTTTCAAATTTAAGTATTCGAATACTCAATTCATTTATTATTCAATATTCAAATATCATCTATGAGTATTCAAATATTCGAAATATTCAAATATTCTAATTAGATTATTCAAATCTGCCGAAGCGCCGCACCACTCCGTTACAAAGCGGTCCGTGCACGTACACATTGATAAAGTAAAAAAAAATTATATTTAAATACTCGAATATTGAAATATTTGAATATTCGAACATAGTATGAATAATTTAAAAAATATATATTCGGTATTTGAGTATTCGCATAGTCGAATGATCCTAGTTTTATTCCTAGCACTAGGTAAAACCATTGCAGAAAACCTCAGTCAAAAACTTGGTAATGTACAGGGTGTCGATACATTTATAGGGTATCTCCGTAACTGTTGATGCTATCAAAAAAGTAATGTAGGTGTGATGTGCTGTTTTTGGGTCAAACTTAAAATGGTAAAATCAAAATTTGAAAATTTTCGCTCGTTTAAAAGATACGGGGGAAAATCAAAAAATTGACAATTTCAAAATTACCCTATATTTTCTTAGTTAAAAGAGATATGGAAAATGTTTTATACAGAAGTTTCCTTATATTGATTGTTGAATAATCTGCCGTTTTCAGAATAAGTATACGGGGTCAAGTAAAAAAGTAATCGGACTTATCCTCATTTTTTTAAATGGAACACCCTGTATATTTTAATCTAAAAATATACTATTTTAAATTCTCCTTTCAAATATATAACACACCATGGATGATATTGGTTTCCTAGAGGATTTATTAAACTTTATTACTTTAAACCACAGTAGGCCATGAAACAAAAACTAATATCCTAGAGACAACTATGTTAACATTTAACGTCAATTTCATTTTTTTACATATTCATTTGTGAAAAATACTTATCAAAATTTTGAAAAATTATCTATCATCCATATTGTGTTATAAATTTGAAAAGAGTTTAAAATGCTATCTTTTTAGATTAAAATATATAGGGTGTTCCTTTTAAAAAAATGAGGTTAGGTCCGATAACTTTCTTACCTGACCCCGTATACTTATTCTGAAAACGGTAGATTATTCAACAATCATTATAAATAAACTTATGTATTAAACATTTTTCTGTATCTCTTTTAACTAAGAAAATATAGGGTAATTTAGGAATTGTCAATTTGTTGATTTTCCCCCGTATCTCTTAAGCGAGCGAAAATTTTCAATTTTGATTTTACCATTTTAAGTTTGACCCAAAAACAGCACATGATACCTACATTACTTTTTTGGTAGCACTGACAATTACGGAGATACCCTATAAGTGTCGAAAAAACAGTTTTTCTAGGTTTAGGTATACTAGTTGTTTCAGTAGGTACCTATAGTTTAAAAATAAAAATGTGTTGCGCAATTTAGATTAATTACTAAATTTACAGTGTGTCCCAAAATAAGCGAACTTATAGGTGTAAACGACAAGAAATTTTGAATTGAAATTTGACCACGGGATTTAGGCTTGGTTTAGATTAGATAATAAAATTTAACATATTTTGATTTTTATTAAATCGAGCGGTCTTGACCGAAACATTTATATTTTCTGTCCAGATTAAGTGCCTCTTCTTCACAAAATATCCAAAAATTTCTTAAGAGAAGTTGCTCGGAATTCAAAATCATGCAAGCATATCGAATTTAATAACGCCTACCTTCATTTTTCATTTTATACAATGTTTTTCCTAGTTAGGAATTTCGAATTTCTTCAATTTCCTTACCGTTTGTCATATTAGCCTAGGACAGCGTTCCTCAAACTTTTTTTTTAGAATTTTGTTGTGGGCCCCCAGCCGGTAGTACAGAATTAATTCTAGGACAGGATGCCATATCCAAATAATTACCTTTAGTTAAAAATAATTCCTATTCGAATGTTATTGTTTTTAACAAATCAAAAAGCTGTGCTTGCTATTGCTTATTAGCAATAAGCTGAATAATATATCACTGGCTGGAGCCTGTGCCCTATATGCACGCGTTTTGTGCCGCGCGATAAAAATCGCTGCGTTTTCTAAAGACATTGTTGTAAATGTGCGCTTTTATGTTGGGCGAGCGGCTGAACGACATCATTGCATAAAATCGCACATTAAGAACAATGTCTTTAGAAAACGCAGCGATATTTATCGCGCGACACAAAACGCGTGCATAAAACGGGCCTTAGTGAAATGGATGGTACTGCTTTTTACTTCCACACTATATCTAGTTCGGCATTAAGTCGATTACGATATTTTGTTTTTGTGACATTTTATTTCCACTTAGTGGTTCGCGGACCCCAGTTTGAGAATCGCTGGCGTAGGAAATAAAATTTGATCTTTAAATATTATTTCCGAAATAATTTTTTTCTAATAAATGTATTCGTTACCATGATCAAAGTTGTTTCTTTACGAGGTGTAAATTAATCCATATTTTGGAAGAACATACACTTTACCAATAAGTTCGCGAACAAACCTGATGGCAATGACGTAGCACGAAACCACGGAAACCAATGCAAACCACCAATGACAACACAGCATTTTGGCAGTTTCGACGGTTACGTCACTGCCATCCTTCTTGGTCGCGAACTGTCGACAGAAACTAAAAATAATGCTCCGGTCAAGACTGCTTGATTTAATAAAAATCAAAATGTTAAATTTTATTATCTAATCCAGCAGGCCTAGATCTCAAATAGTAAAATTAAAATTTTTTGTCTCATCAGTTCGCTTATCCTGGGACACTGGAAGGTGTTTCGGGAGGAAAAATTATTTTAATGTGGGCAATATAAGAAAAATGCTTTCTTTTCGAAACACAAGATGTCATTTTTTCCTTTATACCTCCAAACCGATTTATGATATTATATGATGATGATATTATACAGGCCCGAAAACACGTTTTCTCGATTTAAATTTTTTTGACCATTTATATGGTCTTTTTTCTTACTATGGATCTCTAGAATACCGCATTTAAATATGTCCTCCCGAAACACCCTGTATAGACGAAACCTTATTCATTGTCTTTGTATACCTTTTAGGAGATAAAATTAAGGTACTAACGGAATAAACCAGTATTTCATATAATGTGTTTATTTTAATTTTACATAATAAACTAAAAATGTTAAAAACGAAATTTTCTAATATATACAGAAAAACCTAATTAAAATAAAATAAGTATAATCAGTACAGCAACAACTAGCTTAAAAGAGTTAAAAACAGTGTAGTATATCGATTTTTGCTACTGACTTCCAAAAATATAATTATTGGCAGTAAACGAGAAAATATACATAAAACAAAATTTATAATGTTTTTGGAGAATACATTCAATACATAACAAAAAAAAAATTAAATGGCAAAGTTTAAGAGCCCCCTTTACACCATTGGGTTTGTTTCGGTTCGATTTCTCTATGCATAGCTCTTTAGATGTAAAATGTTTGGGTGCTTTATACGGACATATACAGAGTGTCCTAGAATATGTGGGCAATCTCCCGGGTTCAGATAGAACACCTAAAAATAACAGAAGTATCTATAAATTTTTCTTCCTACGGCCTCGCCTACGGAGATACGGGCCCATAATGGACTTCCCTGGAAATCGTTGTTTTTTAAATAATTTTTGAAGTACTAAGTGTAATTTAATAATTTTTTAGTATAATGGTTAGTAGATGAAAATTAAAATTCGTCCTTTTAAACACATTTGGCTTCTTATTTAGTTTGCCAGAGACGGACTAGGCGTTGAAAAAAGGTACTCTTGATCAACGTCGATAAAATGAACTGTTTTCGAAAAAATATATATTTTTGTTCAATATGATTTATTCAGTATACGTATTTAGTAACTAATAAGACAAAAGAGAAAATCCGCAAATTTCAAGACATTACCATAAACTGACACTGGCATACATATTCTTATTCAAATCGGTACATGTGCAAAAACCATAACAACAATGAGGGAATTTTATGAACATACAACAACTAATGCAAAAAACCATATTGAACAAAAATATTTTTTTTTGAAAACAGTTCACTTTATCGACATTGATCAAGAGTAAATTTTTTCAGCTTAAGGTTTAGAGTATCCAAAATATTATTGTCGTTCCTTCATCATATAAGGTGTACAAAAAAAAATTTTTTGTGTTAGGTCTAGTCCGTCCCTGTCAAACTAAATAAGCCAAATGTGTTTAAAAGGGCGAATTTTAAGGAGACTCAGCTACTAACCATTATACTAAAAAATTATTAAATTACACCTAGTACTTAATAAATTATTTAAAAAACAACGATTTCCAGGGACGTCCGTTATGGGCCCGTATCTCCGTAGGGTAGGCAGTAGGAAGAAAAATGTATAAGAACTCCTGTTATTTTTAAGTGTTCTATCTGAACCCGGGAGATTGCCCACATATTCTGGGACACCCTGTATAGGGTCATCCTGGATACAGGGTGATGCATATTTATATGTTTTTGAAGAAAAAAACAAAACCCGCTATATAGGGTATGGTTGAACTTATAATGTTACTTACGAAATTCCCTTGTCCAACTTAAAAATGCAAAGTTTAAGTTTTGTTAAACATGATATATGTATTAGGTCTATTTTGCCACGTATACTCCTTTCTTGTATAACACAACCTTGCAATCAAGTGAATTTCTAAAAATAACATGGATGTAGAGCCCAAACCTCACGAGGCACCTAATGGTTTATACTGTGTAATTTAATGCAGCAACCTAGTTGCATTAAAATATAACGTGATCTATCTCGATGCAATAAATTGCTGGGATATAGTCACTTTTTTAGTAATTTGTCTCTTGTTGGCTAACTGCATCATGAGGTTCGGGCTTAACGTTTTCTCTTGTCCTATAATATACAAAAATGATGAGTTTAATATATGACATACAAAAGTTTAGTAACCGACTACCATTAATGAAACGAATCCATCAGTTATTGGCTAGTCCGAATTTAAGATGGCCATTCTTATAATCCTTTAGTTCAGTTTGATAAAAACAATAAAACTTACTAATTAAAATATACATAAGTGACTATTCAAATTCTATGAGATAGTCCTTGTGCATCAGTCATATAAGAGAGCTTGCTGGCTGGATTATCGATATTAATAAAACTCAAAAATCTAGAAGGAAAATTGTTCGACAATATAATTTGTTCGTTAAGGTGTTTAAATATGAAATTGGCGCGGTCTAAAAGTTAATGCGGCCGCCTGCCAACTCGCTGATCATTTATGATAAGACTGTACAGGGTGTCCCATTTTCAACACTTTCTGGGAGTATTATAATTATTATCAAAGATAGAATGTTACGGTTTTCACTTTAGTTTTCTACTTTTTAACGAAACTAAAGATTCCGGTGTCAAATTTTTCATGACTCTGTTAGTTTTAAATCTACGGGGTAATTTTAAAAATCCTCGCTTTTAGACACCCCTAGCTTCGTAAAAGCCAGCCACTGACTTGTAACAAAACGGCGAGCCGAGCTATTCGGGGCTCGGGGTTCGCGCTCGCCACTGCTCCATCGGGTTGTAGGTTTTTTCGCGAATCCCTTTGATGTGTTCGGCTCTAGTCAGTCGCTGGATTAATTTGTTCGTTGCGAGCGTATGGGAAAGTGGCGCTTTTTCTCATTTTATTATGTAAATAAAATTTATTTTCTGAGGTTTTGTATTTTTTGTGTGAATCGGGATGCAGTGGGATCGTGAGCAAACCCTGCTTCTTATTGAGAAGTATAGACAAAAAGCAAATATTTGGGATCCTCGTCACTGTTACGGCGAATGCGAGCATTCGCTACGATATAAAAATGACCTGAACGGGTTGCTGTAATGTATCATTCGTAGCGAGCCTTGTAATATGTTACATTACACCGTTTTGTTACAAGTCAGTCGCCGGCTTTCGAGCTTTTCACATTCACAAGTTCAGTGGCGTAACCAGTTTTTCTCTAAAAAGTTTCGTTCTTGCGGTATTAACAAAATTAAAAAATTTTAAATGGGACACCCTATATATTATTTTTATAATTGATTGAGCATACTTCAGGCTTTACAAAAATATAGTTACTCATATTTATATTTGAAAATAACCTAAAAATGCAATATTTTTAATAATTTACGTTACGTAAATTTATTAGAAACAAATGCAAATGGTTAAAACTTGTCAGATATGTTTTTCATTCAATTACAAATTCTTAACAATGGCCGTTTATGATAATCATAATTATGAAAAGCGTGATATGTTGGCATGATTTATATTATTTATATAATCAAATTTAATATTTAGAGAATAGCTGTCAAAATTTTGAATTTGTTTCTAAAAAATTGACCATGGCCTACTATTATAACTAACGTAAATTATTAAAAATATCGCACTTCTATTCTTATTTAATATCTCAAAAAATAAACTTTTTAGAGAAAAACTGATTACGCAACTGAACTTTACGTGAAAATCTCTAACAAGATCAGTCTTTACCTTTTTGATAAGTTAACGCTTAACGGAAATACGAGGGGTGTCTAAAAAGCGAAGAATTTCAAAATCGCATTGTAACTAATCGGGTTTGTTCGTGACAAATTTGACACCGGAATTTTCGTTTTTTCGTAATACCCTTAGAAAGTGTCGAAAATGGGACACCCTGTACATGAAAATACCAAACAAGATACATGTTTGGCATTTTAATGTATTGCCAATCTATCAAAATTACTTTCTGCAAACTTTTACGCGCTCTGTAACTTGTAATAGGTATGTTCTTTGAAAACGGAGCGGAGTGTAAAGCTGGAGAAAATGTTCAGTTGTATTCATTGAAAACGGGGGGAGGACACTAAATTTGTTATAATGTAAATCGGTCTTAATTAATTTTGATTTCTTCAAAAGTTTATGGTTGGCAAAACTGTCACTGTCAGAATCCTCCAAATGGAATGTTCTTAGACCTTTCAAAGGCTTATCATTGCCTAGACAGGAAATTGTTGATTGAAAAATTTGAAATATATGGAATCCGAGGAAATGCCAAAAAATGGCTAGTATCATATTTAAATAATAGAAAATAAACTGTATCAGTTACGAAAGATGGAAAAACATGTAAATCAGAACTACTTTTTAATAATATAGGAATAGCGCAGGGAAGTATTTTGGGACTTTTGCTCTTTATACTGTTTATCAATGACCTGGGTTTTGTCACTGACAAATTATATCAACACATTGTTAAATACGCAGATAATACTGACCTCATTGTTGGTAGCAAGGAATCCGAAAATCTTTTTATGGAGGCTAAGTATTTTATGGCTTGATTACAAACTGGTTTACAAAAAATAAGCTTGTTTTAAATAAGAATAAAACGAATATTATACAGTGGGGAAACCCATAGCTTTAGAAATGGATGACAAAGAACTAAATCTCTCAGAAGAGGCGACATTTTTAGGAATACATATAAATGAACATTTGGACTGGTCATGTCATATAAATAGCTTGCAGAAAAAACTAAATTCTGTCTGTTATGGAATGGTGGTCATTGGTGGATATAAGAGTACTTAGGGTGCTATATTATGTAAACTTTGAATCGGTCGTAAGGTACGGTATTATATTTTGGGGAAGTCACAGTTTAATTCAGAGAGCATTTTGGTTCAGAAGAGGGTAGTGAGAATTATTAGAAAAATTGGATATAGGGAAAGTTGTAGGGGTGTTTTTAGAACTTTGGGGATAATGACTGTGTATGCTCTTTATATATATGAATGTTTAATGTTTTTCTTTAAACAGGGAGATGTTCAATCTAAATGCAAACCATGAATATGGTACAAGAATATTAAATATATCATACCCAGTACATCAATTAACACTAACTGGAAAATGTCCGCACTATGTATGCATAAAATTATTTAATGCTTTGCCAAATAACATCAAACAAATATACCCACAAAAAATATTTAAATTAGATATTAGAAAATTGTTAATAGATATTGAACCTTATAACTTGAGAGATTTCGTGTATTTAGTACAAATTATGATTTTTTTTTGGTTCGCATTGATATGTGACATCATTTCTTTTGTGTTCATGATAAAGTTTATTATTATTATTAAAATGCCTCGTCATTTAACAGAAAGTTGATATAGTAGCCAGAATTGAAGATGGGTTTGTTTAATATGGGCACTAGCAAATTTATACGGAAACATAAGACAAGACACAAGACACATTTTAACAGTTGAGCTTTGGGGACAAGAGCGGTATTTGAAAAGAGAAACTAGTACGGTGAGGTCCGCATCTCCGACCCAAAAGAATTGGAGCTAAAAAACTGGGTAGCTGCGTAAAAAAAATAATACTCGCAGATGAACGTAGACAGTCTCGGATAGGTTTCACCTTAAATCACTTCACTGACGAAAAGGTTTTTCAATCTAAATATAGGTAATAAATTCTGGTATACCGTTATTAGTTATGTTGAGTCAAAAATATGTGTTATTATAGAAATATTTTTATACATTTAACTCATTTATCACATTTAATTAGCTTATTTTATTTTGTTTAGCAACGCCAATGCTTTTTGCTCATAACTTTAAAAGCAATAAATCAATCAGAAGAGCCTGATTTAGGCAAATATGACAAAACTAGTCATAAAACTTGTCCCCATTTTCAATGAATACAACTGCACTTATAATATTATACAAAAAAATTGTTACTCTCTTTGTCATATCATCAAATGTTTGAGGGATATTAAGCATCGAGTTTTAAAGGTGCCCGTTGTCGCATACACTTAAATCGCGCCAACGTAATACTCAAGGAGACTCCTTTAAACAATTTAACAGCAAAAAGTACTACCAACAATATAAAAATAAGGTACCATTTTATTGACCTGTGTAATGTTGCGGGATAAAAACATTTCGTCAGGCGTGCCCAACTGTGTTTGCTAAATAAAATACGTTTAGGATTTTTCGCTTCGAGAATAATGGTAATTACTAGCAACATTTCAGCAATACCTCGTGTATGTACTAATAAAAATATCGCGCTAATATAAAATCCAATCCAAGTTAGCCGAAAATTTAAATAATTATCACAATATTTACCGAGTGACTTGACCACTACTGTGCCCTTGGCCATTCTGGACATGTTGGACAATCCATGGGTGGCTAAGCACCAAATTTAAATCCAGTCTTAACTCTGGTCTAACCACTAACAGTCTCTTTATTAAATCATGTGCTCCTTCAGAAACATAAGGCGGACAACCGAAAATTGCTTTACTAATTTTCCGGTATGTGTCGTCATAGTTTGTCGATTCAAATGGGGGTTTTCCTGTCAGAAATTCATAGCACAAAATTCCGAGCGACCAGAGATCCACTTTTTCGTCGTGAGCTTTCCCAGTTATCTAAAATGGTACCCACAGATAATACCACAAAGTTATATGCAACGTGTCCAAGATAAGGAGGGCCAGTACAGGGATCTCGGAAACCGTAAGGGATACGAAGTCGGTTAAATGGAGGTAAAGTTGCGCATTTACGTGCCTAATAATATGCCGTTTAGAAAGTTTTACAATTCCGAGTAGTTTCGGAGATATCCGGAAAGAACCGAAATTCTGAAAAATCGTTTTATTGTTTTCCTGGGTTTTTTTGAGATCGAATTCTAAACTAAATTGAACTTTTGCATTGCCACTTATTCCTCTCTATCTAACAGCGTTAATTGTTTTGTAATCTGAGGAGTCGTCTTCGAAGGGCCATTATCAACTTTCTTTTTTTAAATACGGTCCTGTTTTTCTGATATTGGAATTTGAGAGCTTTTTCTCCCGAATGCAACGATGTATGACACATTGTGGTTTAATGACGTTTCGAGGGTTTTTTGAACAACATCAGGAAATTTTGGGATACGGTACTGTATTTCTCCTAATTTTATAAATAATATCTCATACGTAAGCTCTAAATTTTTACTTATGTTGGACTAGTTCAATAAATAACAAATAATTTAACAATAAACCACAAATAAGTGAACAAAATACAGAAACATTATTTCAAACTTCTGTTGTTTCGGGATTTAAAAGAAAAGTAGGCGCTTGAAAGAAAAAAATTAAGATGGCGACGCGTGATTTGTTTCACTTGACATTCCCATTGTGACCATTTGAGAGCGTTTTAAGAGGCTTTCTATTTTCCAGAAAATATGGAACATAAATTTACAAATGCTGAAAAGTTTGATATTCTATCGCATGTTTTATTTTATCTCAAAAAAACTGTTATGTGGCATTAGAAGATGTTATTTGTGCTTAGAGAATAACGGAAATCATTTTGAACACCTGATTATGTAGTTTCTTACTTTTTTCATTGTTCGTTTTATTACTGTTTTGGAATGATTTTTGTTCACTTATTTGTGGTTTATTATTAAATTATTTGTGATTTACTGAACTAGTCCAACATAAGTAAAACATTCAGAGCTTACTTATGAGATATTATTTATAAAATTAGGAGAAATACAGGAACTTATCCCAAAATTTCCTGATGTTGTTCAAAAAAACCTCAAAGCGTCATTAAACCACAATGTGTCATACATACATCGTTGCATTCGGGAGAAAAAGCTCTCAAATTCCAATATCAGAAAAAAAAGGACCGTATTTAAAAAAAGAAAGTCGATAATGGCCCTTCGAAGACGACTCGTCGGATTACAAAACAATTAACGCTGTTAGATAGAGCGGGAAAAGTGGCAATGCAAAAGTGCAATTTACTTTAGAATTCGATCTCAAAAAACGCAGGAAACTAATAAAACGATTTTTCAGAATTTCGTTTTTTTCCGGATGTCTCCGGAACTACTCGCAATTTTAAAACTTTCTAAACGGCATATTATTTGGCACGTAAATGCGCAACTTTACCTCCATTTAACCGACTTCGTATCTCTTACGGTTTCCGAGATCCCTGTACTGACCCTCCTTATCTTGGACACGTACGCTCCTAGGTAATGAAACTGAAATTGTTTTGAAATTTTTTTCTAAGAAATTATTTTGCACCGTCTAGATGAATGTCACTTTACTCTTAGCATTTTAGCATATTTTCTTCCTTTTTGACCACTCTGTACGTTATAATATACACTGGGTGTATATAGAAAACTATACATAGGAAATTTTTGAAAATTGGACATTTAGCTAATGTTGACGGGGGCAACTGGTCCGGTTATACCGGAAGTAGGTTTCAACTTGCTTATTTTAAATGAAACACTCTATATATTATTACATTTTTGGCTTCTACGCAAGATTCTAGGCAGATTTCATATATTATGTCCTATACCTAAGTCTAAGCGTGTTTGATATATCGATGTTTTTATGACTTTGCAGACCTTAAAATAATTAATAATTTTTCCTATAAGGAAGCCTTTATTATTTAATTTCGGTTGGATTTCCTTTTGAAAATGACCTGCTTTAACAGATTTTTTTAAATATTTTTATAACCTTAAATTAAATTGAGAAAACAGCAAACAATCTACATTTTCAAATGGAAACCCCAAATTTTATAAGTGTTTATTTAAAATAAACACGTTGTTACCGACTTCCGGTATAACCGGAAGTTCCACCATATTGAAAATATGTTAGCCGAGTGGCCACCATCAACATTAGCATAAGTAATTTTCAAAAATTTATTATATATAATCTCGGCGGTTCCCGGTGGGACACACTGTGAGTCCGCAGATTAGGAATTTTAAGCAAAACTTTTATGAAGAATGTTATTTTTCCTAAAATCATAAATAAAAAGGTTTTCCATATGTTGCCAATATTTTCACGCACGCTGTATATCTTCCCACCTACCAAACCAATCCAGAACCGCGACTGGTACGTAAAAATAAATTTGAACAGTATTGTCAACTAAAAGGGAAAATAAATGGGGTGTTCCGCAGGGAAGTGTGCTGGGTCCATTATTGTTTATTATTTATGTTAATGATATTCATATAGCTTTAAAAAACTCGTTTGTGAATTTATTTGCGGATGATACCCTTATTTGTGTATCAGGAAAAAACTTTAGGGATATAACTGATCTTTTGAATAGCGAACTTAAAATAATGTATCACTGGCTTTGCCAAAATAAATTAAAACTGAACACATCAAAGACAAAGTGTATGATAATAGGTTCAAAAGTAAATTGTAAGAAGTATGCCGAATTAGGATTAACCCTTAATATAAATGAGTCTGTGAAATTAGTTTAGTGTCGGAAATAAAATTTTTGGGAGTCTTTTTGGATCCTCAGCTTGTTTTTACGAATCACGGTGATTACCTTTGTATGAAATTAGGGAAAAAAATTGTTTTTTTCTGTCGCGTTTCGGATTGTTTGTCCCAGTGGGCCAAGACACTGGTTTATAATACAATCATTTTGCCTCACTTTAATTACTGTTGTTCTTTATTAATATCTTGTACTCAGGAAAATATATACAGGCTGCAGGTTCAGCAAAATAAGGTTATGCGAATTATTCTTAAATGCAACAGGTATATCCCGGTAAGAACTATGTTACAGAGGTTGAATTGGCTGTCTGTGGAACAGAACATTAGAAAGGCGAACTTAGTTTTAATATATAAAATTGAACATGAGCAGCTACCAATATATTTTAATGCTTTCCTTAAAAAAAGATAAAATTTTCATAGTTATGACATTCGCTCTGGGCAACATTATAACATTGAGTCAGTTAAGACCACATCTCTACAAAAATCACTATTTTTCGAGGGAGTTCGTCTTTTTAATGACCTCCCCGAGGGCATTAAGGAGGCAAATGGGTTAAATGTTTTTAAAAGAAGATTGTTTCTTTATTTGAAGGATATGTAGAGTAGAGTAGGATTTATCATTTTTGTAACTGACATATAAACACTGTTTTGTAACTTGCATTTTTTAGTAATAACTAGCCAAGTGCTAAATAAAGATTATTATTATTATTATTATTAATAAATGGTAATTCTTGTGTTCAATCTTTAAGGCAGAAAGTTGCATAGATATATCTGGCTTTAATCTTACCATTTCTGGTGGCAGATAGTCCAATGTACCACAAAGTGTAGTTCTTCGTGAACTAGGAGCATGAACTGACCATCCGAAATCGGCAATTTTAATTTCTCCCTTGGCTCCTAATAATAGGTTTTCTGGTTTGATGTCTCTATGGATAACTTTTTTTGTATGGCAATACCTTAATGCGTCCGCAATTTGGGCTATGTAGTTGGCACATACATCTTCGGAAAAACGTTTATTTGGTATTTTCATTAGAGCAGCATATACGGCACCTAAAATTTATTTCCAAATGCACATTACTGGACTATACCTTTGTTATTAAAGAAATATTAACCTATTATATTACCTATTAAAATTTGGAATAGTCATACCCAGAAACTATGTACAGGGTGTCCATTTTTTGGTGGTTCGTTATTAGTAAAGATAGAAGGATGCGTTTTTCGCAGCACTGTGCTACTCTTTTGTGAAACAAAAGATGCCCCAATTACAATCTTTCTAGACCTAATCGTTTTTGATATACGGGATGTGTTTGAGAATTTTACATTTTGGGAAACCCCCCCATATTTCGGTTACCCTTTAACTTATCAAAAAGAAATAAAATATTCTCTTTACTCTCTATTCAGATTTTTTTTCCATATTCAATAGTTTTCAAGAAAAAAAACAAACATGCTTTTTTTTAAATGGGTCACCCTATAAATTTTTTATTAAGTAATTCAGTTTTTTTTTGCATGATCAAACACAAGCACTATAGGAAAAATCCTTTAGGGCACTCTGGGAGTGGTGCGTGTGCTCAAAAAGCGATTCACGTTGGTTTTGAATCATTGGATGTTATATTCGTTGGGAAAAACCACCTCGGGAAGGTCGTTTCATAATGATGAAGTCCTCCAGATGAAAGTATTCTTAAATAGTGAAGTTCGAGGAGTACTAAGCTTAACCACATATGGATGGGCGGCAGTTTTTAACAAGCGTCTCAGAAATTTATAATACTTTATTTTTAGTCTTAATATTATGCCCGAAATTTATGTTTTTTAAAAAATATACATGACGGATATTAAAAAACAAAATAACACTGTCAGTTGTGTCATATTGAAAAATTCTTCTGTTTCTGTCGGAATATTCAGGTACTCTAAGTTGTTTTATAATTTCTAATTAATAAAAAAATCAGTGTAACGGAGCATGCAGAAGATGGAGCATTAGAAGTGCGTTTTAATGGTAAAATAAGTCTTTTATAGTATGTAACTCTATGAAATTTCTTGTATTACTTGTAGATATCTCGACAGATGACGGATAAAATAATTTTTTTTACATGTGCCCCGAAAGTGCCTCTTTTCATGCATGTTCTCTTCACCGAAAGTGGCGTTTTCCAAGAGAGCGGGCGGGAAAGTATCGAAGCGGGCGGGAAATATTTTTCCCGCCCGCTTCGAGTCACCATGTGCTCATAAATAAATAAAACCAGAATTGTCGTGCGGGATTTGAACCCGCGACCCTCAGATCGCCAGGCGGACACTCTACCCACCGAGCCATACTAGAAGCGATAATAAAAAGCGGATTATATATAAATTAAATTGGCAGTTAATTTTTCAAAGATGTTTTAGAAAAATGTCTGAAGAATTTCTTTATTTATATGGCCTCAAAGACTCGGGCACTTGTAAAAAAATAAATAAAACCAGAGATGCCGAGTGCGGGATTTGAACCCGCGACTCTCAGATCATGAGGCGTACGCCATACCAGTAGGCCACCGAGTCTATTTGTAAAAAATAATAAATAGATAATTACATTCTCCATGCGCGAGTGTTTTCATGTCATGTAGACAGGAAAACTGTCTGAAGAATTTCTTTATTTATTTGGCATCAAAGCTTCGGAGCACCTGTAAAAAAAATACGGTACATATCTCGGGCCGTCGGAGGCTTTTCCGGACTCGTCCGTAAATGCCTCTTTTCGGCCCTTGATACGTAATGTACTATTTCAAAGATAAATTCAAAATTTCAATTCAATTGAAACAAATCCTATCATAATAATAAATAATAACTATGTGTGAAACATGTCTATCGTTTAATGGAGAACAACTTGAGAAATATTTATAAGAAAGTTCAAAAAACGTTCAATTTTTGTTTCTCATATTTAATTGCATTGGTTGTTTTTTAAATATCTCTCTTGGCCTCGTCAAAAAAATTGCATAAGGGTGTTATGGAAATGACGTATTATATTTAAACCGGCAATTCCTGAGATAAAGACAAATTGAAACAAAATACCCATAAATGGCGCTTTCAATTCATTCAGCGGTAAAAGTGAGCTGGCGTCATACCAGAAAAACACCTATGTGGCATTGCGACACATGTAAGCAATCAAAGAATTCTGGCCGGTGTTGTCATATGTACACCTTAAACTCTTTAGACAAAATAAAATTATTTAAACACGTTTCCATTAATACCTTTTTGTACAATTAATTGAAAACCGTTTACGACGGACTATGTTTTAAACAACCCGAAGAAACATATGGAATAGTATTAAATAAGTTTGAAATAGGCACGTACGTCACTAGGTCAGATGCCAATGACCTCTTGACGCCGTACATCGGCTGTGTTCATATAGCACCGCACGCTTGCGGGCTGTTAGTTGGAGACCAACCAGCGGCCGGATACGTTATGTCTCGTCGATCACCAACACACTCTAGCAATCCGCTCCGTTTTTTCGGTTTATGCGTGTATCTTGCCCGTCCATAAATAATCTTTGAATATTCTTTTTATTAACGCGTTTTTTGTGAACGTTAAATTTCGTCGCGTGTAATAAAATCTAATAATCTGTAGTATAATCTATATTATTGTATTTTCAAGCTAACTATCGGTTCTGTTTCACTATTACTGTGTGTACATAAAGTGTTTCCAGGAGTGTCCCAATGAAAAAGAAAAAAACTGACTGTGTTTGTGCCTGGATTTCCTCGCTCTTTAGGTATAAAGATAAATGCAAGTAGGTAGAAAATAATTTATTTTTATAATTTTATATGGAATTTCAGTTTTACATTAAGTTGGGCAACATTGCCATTGGGTCTGGGTGAAATGTTGTACAGTAGCGCGGACTGACCTGTGAGTAAGAGTGTTTGTTACCCCACTTTCTTCGCTTCGCTTCGCTTCTCTAGGACACCCAAGGAGTCACCCATTTAAATATAATAATAAGTCATTTCCATAACACCCTGTATTTTTAAAAAACGTAAATTTCGGGAATAATATTAAGACTAAAAATAAAGATATATTTATGAGAAGATTGTTAAAAATTGAACTACAATATTAAATAATATATAGGGTGATCCATTTTAAAAAAGCAAGTTTGATTTTTTTTCTTGAAAACTATTGAACGTAGAAAAAAATCAGAGACGTCACTGGATTCTACTATTCTACATAATAATTGATAAGTTACAGGGTAAACGAAATATGGGGGTTGTCCCAAAATGCAAAATCCTCAAAAACACACATATATCAAAAACGAGGAGCGGAAACCGCATCCTTCTATCTTTACTAATAACGGAGATACCCCATAAAACCACTCAAAAATGGAGACCCTGTAGAAATACCGCATTGTGAAATAAATGACGAATACACAATAACAATTTTCTACAGGTGTTCATTTCTATCAACCTAGCGATGCGGAAATGAACGCACACAATACGTATTTCAATAGAGTTATAAAAACAACACAAAACTGTTCCTCCGGCCATTGCCACAGTCAACCAAGCGCGCTTCTGTCACAGGTCTGTCATTTAACAGATTTTGCGTTTTCTAACATATAGTGTACAAATTGGTCATTTCGCACTGCTCCGACCTTCCGTCGTTCGCTACAACCATGTAGCGCGATAGAACTTCCCACCCATGTCTTTTCCCGCTCGATATTCATCGAAGAACGAGAGACGAGGCTTCGGTGCTGCTAGACACGTGGAAGCGACTACACCTTGCCGGAATAGACTGGTTTCCTTAAAATCATGAAAGTGTTACCTTTAAAGGTGCTAAATTGTGTAAAATTTATCAGTTATTATTTCCACAACGCAGATATAAAATCTAACCGCGGCGTCTCGTTCACTACCGTATACCTCTGTTGTATAATAACTTGCTCCATGTGCTTTAGATTTGGAATTTGTTTAAGTTTCTTTATCTTGCTTGTAAAAAAACATTTTTGTTGTAATTAGATAGATAGATAGATAGATAGATAGATAACAAACAAACCCATAAGGGTGTTGAACAGTGTCAAATGGTCAACAGTTTTTACAAACAAATTTAACATCTCTGAAATGATCACAATCTACAACAAAACTCATAATTAAAAGAAACAGTGTATGGCAGACAATAGTACACATATAAAATAATTCAAACAACACAATATGATAATAACAATAATTTGTGAAGAAGAGGGATAAAACTAACAACTCCTAGAAAACAGGAGTTGTTGATAAAACACCTATAGTATACTTGACACGTTTAAAATTCAGCACTGTATTGTTTGTTTATCAGTATCATTTTTAAAGAAAATTGTGTAAGAACTTACAATTAAAATGTAGTATACATTTTTTTGCCAGAGTTTGAACTCACGAGAAAAATAACACGTAAAATTTGACAATATCGCTGACAACCGACGTCTTGATTAATCATATGTGTTTGTGTATTCAAACGGGGGCAGTAGTGCACACTGCTTTTTATGACAATGACATAAGATGATTTTTCTCGCTTATTATGGTCGGTAATATGGTTATTTTCCTGCAATTTGTATTTATCTCAGAATTTGCGGGATTATTGTCTAAGTTTTATTATTACGGAATCCTAAAAAATAATTTAATGTTTACCTTTTGGTGCATATTCCAAAATCAAATAAACGCGACTGTCATCATGGAAGTAACCGTACATTCTCAGAATATTTGGATGTCTTAAATGGCTCTGAATTTCTACTTCTCTGCGTACTTGATGTTCATTATTAAATTCTTTAATAGCACTTTTAAATAAAACCTTGAGAGCTACTAGAAATTTTGATTTTTTTTCTCTGGCGAGATAAACATTACCAAACTTTCCTTTGCCCAATGGTTTTCCTAAAATACAGAAGAAATAATTATTTCAAACCTTCAAACAAATGAAAGTACTCTTTTTTTTCCAAAATCTATTTTATGATTTATTTTTCGCTTTGCCTGTGATATTAAATTACCAGTTTTAAGATAAAAATAGCAGAGCTTAATGACAAAATATTGTTTGAAATTTAATTTGTATGGATAAATGCAGAAATCTGAGACCTATTGGATAAAAAATAAAATTACAATTTCTAAATTTCTTTTTTTAAATTTTATACAGGTTGTTCAGATAATGCATCAGGATACATTGCGAGATCATTCTACATTGCCATTGTTGCTCGATTAATAAACTTTAGGGAAGATCTAGATATATTTTATGACACATTATGTGGAGTTCCTAATGGGGCAGGAGGCTACCCCCTAACAACAGCTGACCCCCCATACAAGCCCTACACTGTTTAATCATTAACGACCCGCACTTGAAGACCATTTAGTAAACAAACATAATTTGTGAATTGTCTTTGATCCAACATACCAATAATAATTGATCCCAGGGTATAATTAATTATTTATATTTATTTTTAATATAAGTATATAGGATAAAACAGAGTTCCGTGGTTCTGAAATTAAATGGGACAAATTAGACTAACTAGAGCTTCAGTCACAATTTGAATGTATTTTGAAGTGAAATATCTTCATATGTTGGTTATGATAAATGAAACTGCTTTCTATAAAAATATATCCTCATAATGTTGAATTTCATTATTGAAGGTGAAATTTCCCAAGTTAAGTTATATTTTATTTTCATGTAAGTACTGGAAATGGAAAATAATAAATTAGTATTTTTTTTTTCAAAAATAAGATCAACGAGAAATATAAGTATAGGGTAGGGGACAAATACAATGAGAAAAACTAGGGCCCAGGAGGTTTCTACCCAAAATCCCGAAATTTTCATTCCAGTTCCAGTGCAGTTTTACTTTTACTATGAATTTTTACCTTCTGATGGAAACCATGTTTACTTAAAATTGTGACAAAATAATATTTAGTCAAGTCAGTATGTTAAAAACAAGGCAGGGCTCCCACTCAAATTATGCTTGCACTACAAATATCGTTATACACCGTTGTGTATATTCCCACGTACATCATCATCTTATATTTATACTTTTGTCATATATTTTTGATGTATGTAAACTTATTTTTATATGTGATAACATGAATAAAACTAGACTATACTATAATTAATGGTTCAAGTATATTAGACTATTTCATAGCCTAATTCCTAATCAGTTATGAAATCCTGTTATCGAGTCCCTCCTATCATGTTGACAGGATTTTTGGATTGTTCAGGTTTGTTCGTTACATGCACACAAAAATATTTATATAGGGTTTTATGCAGATTTATTTCATGGAGTTCAATTTTAATTACTTAATGCAGCTATACTCTAAGTGTGTTCCGCGGAACCCTAGGGTTCCGCGATACCTCTGTAGGGGTTCCTCAAGAATTTAGAAAAAAAATCAAAACACCTCTCTCTGGTCGAACGTTTTGACTCCGCGGCCGCGGCGTAGGTATATTTATTTATTTATTTGTATTTGTATAAACATGTGTTACAATAGCTGGTACAATATCTCATAAGTTTGGTATCAACATGTATACTTGTATACTTGTGAGCGCGCAGTCCCTTTGATAAAAGCCGCCTCTGAATTGTTTACAACGCAATTTTTATATTTCTCTTTTTATTTTTGCTTTTTGTTTATCAAAGGCGCCGACTCGAGTATTTTCGAGAATATTCGAGATCGACTCTAGGACTAAGTATAAAAGCGGCGATCGCGCGTCGCGCCTCGTCAGTCAGTTGACGATTAACGTTCGGAGCGATAAGTTCCTACCTACCTACTTACAAGCTCGCTAGCGAGAAACTAGTGTTCATTGTTCTACTGCCTGCTGTATTCTGTTGTCTCAGTTTTATACATTTCTTCATTGTACTAAACTTAGTCTCTTATACGCAGTAACGATTGTGCATTATTTAGACCCCACCAGCCTGACGTGTAACATTATAAATAAAGAAGAATGGAACGTTGGCTTAAAGGTGTTAAACGTGTTGCAACAACATCTTCTAATGACGCTGAATGTTCAAAAGCAGTACGCGCGGAGAATATAGCAATCACCGATCCAGACGATGATGCCACGACCTCAAGCTCGACGGTTTCAAAGACGAAAAAAAGGAAGTATGATGAATCATATATCAGTTTCGGATTTGTTGATTCCAAGGGCTCACCTCTCTGCATGCTATGTAGTAAACTGCTTCCTAATAGTTCCATGGCACCTGCCAAATTGCGCCGACATTTACAAACTGTACACCCCGAGTCTAAAGACAAGAATAAAGAATTTTTTGTTCGTAAAAAAGATCAGTTATTGGAAAGTCAAAAAAATATGATGCATGTAACAAAAACTATCAACGAAAAGGCCACGGAGGCATCATATTTAGTTAGCTATCGCATTGCACAAGCAGGTGAAGCGCACACTATCGCTGAGAATGAAATAATAAAGCCATGTGTATTAGACATAACAAAATGTATGCTCGATGAAAAATCCGCAAAGCATCTTTCTACTGTGCCGCTATCAAACGATACTGTTTCACGGCGAATCCATGATCTGGCAAGCTACGTCAAACAAGAACTAGTTACACGTCTACAAAAAACACGATTCGCCTTGCAAATGGACGAGTCAACTGATGTCGCTGGTTTGGCTATCTTGCTGGTTATCGTGAGATATCCATATGAAAGTTCTTTTGAAGAAGACATGCTTATGTGTTCACCGCTGCTCACAAACACTACCGGGGAAGAAATTTTTAATAAAATAAATATATTTTTTGAAGAAAATAATCTCAGTTGGAACAATTGCATTGACATTTGTACAGATGGGGCCAAGGCGATGACAGGTAAAACAGCAGGAGCAGTGTCACGAATAAAAAATAAAGCGCCTAATTGTAGTTCCAGCCATTGTATTCTGCATAGACAAGCACTTGCGATGAAGCAAATGCCGTCAAATCTAAAATTAGTTATGGATGAAGCGGTAAAAATAATTAATTTTATCAAATCACGACCACTACAATCCCGATTGTTCTCATTATTGTGTGAAGATTATGGCAGCAAACATAAAACACTGCTGCTCCATACAGAAGTGCGATGGCTGTCTCGGGGTAAAACTTTAACAAGGTTATTTGAACTTAGAGCCGAGTTACAAATGTTTCTTTCAGCAGATACTTCTTTTAATTTGAAGGACCGTTTGTATGATAAAACTTGGTTGTTCCGATTGTCTTTTATGGCGGATATCTTTCAAAAACTGAACGAATTGAATTTATCATTGCAAGGTAAACAGACAACAGTGTTTCAGGCCTATAACAAAATAACTGCATTCAAAAGAAAATTAGATTTTTGGATTATTTGCGTTGGTAAGAAAGAAATAGAAAGCTTTACGTCACTCAGTGAGTTTGTTAGCGATAACGACTCAGAAATGTTTCAAGATGATGTGTTTGAAGAATTGGTCCAATATCTCAGTTCGATGCGCGCATCTTTTGAAAAGTATTTTCCCGAAGAACAGAATACAAAAATGAAACTGAATTCATGGATTCATAATCCTTTTTTACCCAACTTGGAAAAGCCCGAAAGTATGTCAAACGAGATATATGAATCTCTTTTAGAAATGTCATCAGACACAAGTATGGAGTCACTGTTCAAAACGACGCCTCTCAACGATTTTTGGTGCAGAATCCGTGATGAATATCCAATGCTTGGCAAAATGGCTCTGAATATTCTTCTCCCGTTCCCAACAACATATTTGTGCGAAACAGGATTCTCAACCTATGCAGCCACGAAAACAAAATATCGCAATAGACTGGACGCCGAACCTGATATGAGACTTCAACTGTCTTCTATCAAACCTGATATCAACCAATTGATGAAAAATAAAAAACAGTTTCATACCTCCCATTAGTTAGATTTTTTCTTTTTTAATATCTTCTATTATTGTACTTGCCATGTGGTAAAGTAAGTAATAATTAGTAACTGTTACATTGTACTTTTATTATGCTTATTAATAAAGAATACACTTTTAAAAACTATTGTTTTATTGTAGGGTTCCGTCAAGTATTTTGCTTCCCAAAAGGGTTCCGTCACCCAAAAAGTTTGAGAACCGCTGACTTAATGCAAGGGCATCGAGAGCTTCAAACAGCAAGAACAGAAGCCATAGATGTAAGTGTATTTGTCATGCTGGTATATTACATGTGATATGCCCCAGTGGGGATCGAAGAGTATAAAATTTACATTTTAAAATATTTACAAATTTTCAAGTTTTTATCAGAAAGTTATAGTTCTGGTTACAAAATAATTCATAAAGAATTAGAGATATATAAGAAATCATGTTGGGGCATGATGCAAACAACACCGCAAAAATGTACTTTGAGGGCATAATTATCCCATAGCTGCCCTTTTGCTACGACTCGACCAAGCACATGTTCGTTAAAGGATCAGTAATCTGTAAAAGCCTTTGTGGCAACTTATCTGAGTAACAACTAGCAGGTCTTTCTAAATAATTTATGTAAAATTAGAAGTTTTCTAGGAATCTATTTACATTTTTTTTGTGCAATTGTATAAAATTAACAACCTGAATTATAGTAATTTAATTTATATCTTAGAGCTATTACCTATATCAAAATCATTTAATTGCCACTTGTGTTTATTATTTTCTTCTCGTTTTTGTGCAGGGATTTCAGCTTTGCTTAAAACAAGATTCTGCTTGACTGGAGGTTTCATATTGTCTTTAACATGTTCTTCATTTATTGAGGATGTTATAGTCTTTTCTTGTACTTTGGGGGCAGATGTGTTAGGTATATTTAAGTCGGCTAAAGCTGTACTTTTTGACAAATTTGTTGTTTTTATTTCTTTTACATTAGTTTTTGGCGTGGTGTAAGCACTTCCGACATGTTTATTTTCTTTGTTTAATGTAGCTTTGCCAGCAGCAGTTTTCGCAGAAAATTCACGAGTGGACATGGCACTAACGTTTGAGGTTTAAAGTGAAAGTAAATAATTACAAAATAGCAATATTAAACCTAAAAAGTCGTTAGAAAATAGGAAAATATATACCAGACATTTAAATTTTTAAATGACAACGACACGACAACCCTAAAACGATTTTCTAGTACAACATATAAGAAAAATTAAATCCCTAAAAATTTAGTGTGAAGATAGGTAAAAAGAACCTATATACGGACATATTCTTTTTCTGTGTTTGCTTGACAGTGACGTAGTACAATTCTCTTTAGGTTATATTTTTATCTTAAAAATTGCATTATTAGTGATTTATGACACACACAAACAAAAAATGCAACAAATTAATATTAAATTACCTGGACTTAAAAACAGTATTTTTATTACATATATTTCTACCTGTTTCAGGGTTTATATTCTGAATTCTGAGTATTACGACGCCTCTGGAGTAACTTTGCACGACTCCTTTCATTTGTTTACAAAATTGTGTTTCAACTAAATCTTTAATTTTCTCTTAGGCCTTAAATAAGAGGTAAGTCCAAATATTTATTATTTGTATAAAATAACTAATTACATTTTTCTGTGAAGATGGTCTCGGAAGTTTTTTCGAGTTTAACACGCCGTTTTAACACCTTAAAACTCAACAAGCAATCATATAGGTATGCTGTTTTGTTGGTTGCATAGTGCTAAAAACATAATTTTCTGCTAGGCCGGGGACTCTGGGATTCGCCTGTAGTTCCCGGAACCTTGTGCATTTAGGGAGGCAATGGGTATAACTTAGACACACATATTCGCTATTTTAATGCCATAGAAAGTAAAAATAACAGGTTTAACGAAAACGTAAATAACGACCTATAATAATAATAATGTACTTAAATCTGTACCAAATAATCAGAAAATTTTGTATAACATTACCTAAATTAGGGTAATTAAGGGTAATTCATTTTGATGAGTGGCCTATTATTAAAAGATCTCGCGGAATCTAAAAATTATATTTGTTTGAAATATTGGTAGGTATGTTGATATTTTATTCTCTGATCGAATTCCAATAGAAATACAAATTATCTCTTAAATATTATATAGTATTTTTTTGCGAGCAGATATAAAGAAGCGGACGCCGGCTCGTAAAATAATTAGACCGATGCCGCACTGGCGGTGTCGGACTGTAAAGAAGCCGTCGCCGGCTCAACAAATAAACCAATAAATAATAAAATAAAAAATTTGCGTTGGAATTCGATGAGAGAATAAAATATCAACTATACTCGCTATAAAAGATACCGATCTTTTAAATTAAGATGTTTTGACGTATCTATCACTTCCGGTTATACCGGAACTTTGTTAACTTGGTTAAAACAATGTTGATTTCATTGAACTATAATATTTAAATAATCTAAAATTAATAAACATAATATATGTAGTTGTACAGGGTGTTATGGAAATGACTTATAATATTTAAACCGGCAAATCCTGAGATGAAAATTAATTGAACAAAAATAACCGTAAATGGCGCTTTGAATTATTATTTTCTCTCGTTTTTGTGCAGGGATTTCAGCTTTGCTTATAAATAAATATAACTTTATATGAAATCACAAAATTTACGTGGCCGCTCCTGAGGACCTTCGCAATCAATAATTTATTGAGGTAGTCTCGAGGTTCAAAAGAAAAAACTACAATTTTAAGGTACATACTCTCTTACCTTCCCAAGTAACACCAAAGGCTTCAAATAGGCTGTGGCAACGTCATTCCAGCTAAATTTACAGAAAGCTGCCAGGACACTCTTATGACGTCCTTAAAACGCTGTGACAGCCGAAATGGTACAACATTTTCCGGCTTTTAAATGGATTTTACAACCATATGGCTGCAGAATTTTTTTAGTTTAGGGCATGCCAATATTTAGATTACTTTATATAGATTTAGATGGTTCACGAAGCATAATGGCGGTATAGTATTAGTTATTTATAGGCGGTATTATTTATGGGTGTTATTCGAACTTCTCGGACAACAACATGAATGGGGGAAGGTAGTTTTATCGTTAAGTATGGGTACGGTAGCTCTTCTCTCTTCACTGGCTTCATTTATTTCCTATATTTTAGAAAATTCAATAATTTTTGTAATAATATAAAATGATATATTTGAAATAAAAATGCATTAAAAATATTCCTGAACATAGTTTGTCTAATTAAAAGTTAGATTTGCTAATTATTATTCGTTAATATTGTTGTTTTAAAAGCAAAAATAAAAATTATCAATTTTACTAAAATGGCAGATGTTCTCTTTTATTCTCCTGCCCCAATGTTGTACGAAATAAATTGCCGTCAACATAAGACATGGTGGTTAATTATCCAGTTATTTTGAAGGAATATTTACCACTTTTTGGCCTATAATTTACTACATTATTGTATGATGTTGTTGGATTTCCATTTGTTAGCAGTAAAGTAAACTGTACAGCTAAATATTATGACTTAATTATGACTATTACTTCCATCTGTAGTTTGGCAATAAAATTGGCATGTAAACATAATATTTAGCAAAGTTTGAAAGCAAACTAGTAACGTTGAAAAATTTAGTTGTAAAATTATGCCGCTTTTTAAGGTTATTACAGATGCAAATGAAAATCAAAGAGCTGCAGATCTTAAAAGCCGGATTACAGAAATGTGGGGGTTGTCGCAACGTTATCCCTGCCAATGATAGCTTTAAAAGTTTTGGACAACCGTGTTACGTTTTATAATTAAATTCCATAAAAAAATAAAACACAAAAGTATGTTTTTCAACAGAACCGACGGTAGATAATATCACACAAATTTGAAATCACATCACAATATTTATATTATGAATTATTTCACAACAGAAAAAAAATCGGGTAATGCTACAACTAACAAAACGTATAAAATTCGTATACGTCAAGCACGTGGAACCCTCGACAGCGTCACTCTACCCAAGTCTGGAAACATACTGAAGCAACGATAGTGGCGCGCGGCCGGTATCCAAGCAAGGGCGAGACACGCGATGTGATCTGATCCCTGTTAGTACCTATACTCTAGTGACCCACATTGTTGCTAAGTGAATCCAGATGGAACGGCGCGACAGTATGTGGGTAAAAAGGGTTTTTACCTTAATATTTAGATATTCGATTTAAAAAAAAGTATGTAGACTTTCTCTAGGACACCCAAGGAGTCACCCATTTAAATATAATATAAGTCATTTCCATAACACTCTGTATAAAAAACACATGATCTTAAAATGCCGATATTTATCGGTAAAGTTTTGCCGATATGTCGAGACAATATCGGTGCACCGATATTTATATCGTTATCAATTTCAAAATTATATTTTCGATAAGAATTTAACTTAATTTTTTTATTGCTATAACAATATAAGTACATTGATAATATAATAAACAATTATTATCTAGATTCCGTCATATCTTTTATAGGCCTGAATGATTCGTAATTGTACCTTTAGATAATCATTTTATTTATTTTTTACTGGTCGGGGAATTACAACAGTGTCAATTACTCGATTTGTTGTACATATTACCCCTGTTTAGTGAAAACTACACTGTAGGTATATAATAGTTATTATTTAAATATATAGGTATATATTAGGCGGTTAAGAACATAACGATTTAAACGATCGAACAAAACAAATAGCCCGACAAATCTATTTTATATCCTACTGTGAAGTACCTACCGTTATAACCGTGCGCAGTAATGATCAAATATTTATTGATTAGGTATCGATTATTTCAGGTTAGGCCTTACAGTATTTTTTTCTTGTTCAATTTGTTTAGTTTTTAGTTAACTACGTTTACAGTGGGGGATCGTGAGCGAAAATATAGAGGAAGAGCCGAGAAAATCGATTTCAGAAATCGATCAGTTTTGTTTGTCAGATCGAGGAGTAATATTTATAAAAAATGACGGAAGAAGTGAATTATAATTATAAAAACATATTATACACGCTCTCTGCTAGTGAAGAGGAGCATTAAAAATAAAATTATCCATTTCGTAGAGATAAAACATGTATTTAATGAAAATATTGCGAAGGGATCTTAACCAAACAAAAAACTGACAACAAAATGCATTCGGCAGAACTACAAATCGATGCGCATCGTGACCGAACAAACCCATTAAAAATCGCTTATAAATCGATGGCTTCTGCTGAATGCAGCCATTAATTTGGTTTATATAGTGTCCAGAAACTAGCGGTCATAAATGATAGGATATTGGAAGTAGAAATAATTTCGGTAATTCGGGCCAACGAACTCTAAGGCACGGTGTGCCTCAGGGATCGATCCTGGGGCCTGTTGCCCTGGTGTGCATCAATGATCTGCCGGCAGCATTAAATGTAGGCAGATTGATTCTGTACGCGGAGGACACAACGGCTACTGATAATGACTGCGACGTCGCTGCACTGCTGCTGAAAATGGAGGATAATCGCAGGTCTCTGATCTCCTATCTAAAGGCTGGTTCTCACAATCTTGCATGGCACGTGCTCGGCAACGGCAAGCCACCGGCTCGGCAAAATATATTTATCATTGAATCTTATGGATTTTGCGGGTGTAAAATTCATAAGACGCAATGATTTACCTATTTTGAGGAGCCCTTGCCGAGCAAGTGCGTTACACGATACTGAGAATCGGTCTAGATGGTGTAGTTTCGGTAGAACTGCTGGCAGTAACGTCTGGCAATCGAGTACCGGTCTTTCGGAAAATAATAAATGTGTTTTCCCAAGAACGTCCGAGATGTCGCGGTGCAACGTTTGGCAGTTGACTGGTGCCTATTGCTCCCAGACCAGTAGATACGCGACTGCCCAACTGCTCCAATATTAATTTTATAACCTGATTTGCTTTTATTCGATTGTGTATGAAAAAGTGACAAGAGTTCCGCCATGAGTAGCAAAATTTTTTTAGCGGAGGATGATTAAATGCTGATTTCAGAAGTCACCAAATTTCATCAATTATACGACCATAAGGATTATTAAAATTTTTCTTCATTATCGGATAAATTAGATTTAATCAGTATATTGAAAACACCTTCCTCTGGCCATGTATTCTGGATATACTGGCTCATTTTTCATTCGACAATTGCACTGTTATATCTTCTTTTTCATCATCGTCCAATAACAAAAAGAGCGAACCTTTCGATATTCATGATATACACACAGACACCACACACTTTTCTCAATGGGGAATTTATTGCCCACCGATGGCTTCCAGCAGTTGCAGGGAAAACACTTGACCGTTAACGGCTAGCCGTGACTGCCAGACGCAACAGCCATACGTTACTGCCAGCAGTTCTATCGAAACCACACCTTAGCTGTGAAATCGTATGGTCATAGAAATAAATAAATCTAGAGTGACCACCAAGCCAAATAATTGGTTATCGTTACGTGGCGACCTCAAGAAAATGGTGGGGAATTATCTTAAACATTATATTAGCCTGAAGAATTTCTCAGTGTCGGTGACGTGGTCTGGTGAAAATCGCCAATATCTGCGCATAACTGAAGCCCACAGTGTAAAATGGCAGTGAACAGTATAGGTTTATTTAGTATATGGTATGATTTAATTTAAAAATTAACATCTCCTTCACTTTACGGAATAAATCGATGATTCCAAAAACGATCCAGTACCAATTACCCAAGAATAAGTCAGAAATCATATCAAACTTCGTAGCACATAAAATTTTTTGAAATTTGCAATGCTTTCTAAAACACACTGTATAACACAGAAACATAGCCTTTTTTTAATGATGAATTAGGGTCATATCAAAGGCGACAAAATTATTTATCCAACCCTGGAAGAGCGATCCCCCTCACCAATTTCCGCTATAAAATATTTATCCTCAAAATGATGCAGAATATTTTCAGTTGCCTATTCATTTTTGAGTAGTTCATATACCGCAGGACTAAAGTGTCCTAATCCCTTGAATTGTTGCTGCTCTCGGGCAAAGCCCTCGAGGAACAAACTCCATTAGCGGGATTAAATGAGTCACTTTAGGCCCTTGACTTATAATGTCCACTATAAAGATAATGTGCTATGATATTTATTGGTTTTGTACGCAATCATAAAGTCATTGAAAAATTTTCATCGGTCAGGATTCTGATCTTTTTGTAATTTACTTATTAAACATGTAGGTTCTTTATCGCTATAATTTAAAAAAATGCAATTGTACGTGGGTAAGGCAATTGGTATGTTGGCGCCAATTAGTGAAATCCGTCATTCCCAGAAATGCCTAGTCATTTCACGTATTGCTGGCAAATAGTGTAACTCCTACGTTTGATATACCGTTTGCCTAAGAGTATCAGGCATATAAATGGTTTAAGTGACCCTGTTTGCCGGTTTTAGTCGAACGCTGTAATTGGTGTTAATATCTGTTTAGTGTTTTTTTTTTCTGAAAATGAAATGTCGAAGGATCTAGAATTGTTTTATAAGAATGTAGATACTATATTACTTCAATCAAAGTAAGAAAAAACCTTGGAATATTACGGAATTGACGGAGGTAAGAAAATTCTTTAAAGGCCGTATTACAGTCGGGAATTTTTATGGCGCCAGCAATGGCAATTACAATTCAAGGATTCAGGCGCAGTACACCGTTCTCCGTACTACAGTCAGAAATTCTACTCTTCTCACAATTAAAATGACACGGATTCATGCGCAGTACACTGTTCCCGATCAGCTGTCTCCATTGGCGTAACTAGAATGATTTTGTAGGGGGGGGGGGGGGGGCTGGCCCCTAGTCTAGTAGAATTTTAATGGCAAGTGTCACTATGACGTATGTATGGCTTCGAACTTCAGAAATACTGGGGTGGGCACCAGAGCAATCTGGGGTGGGCATGGCCCACCTGGCCCCCTCCCTAGTTACGCCTATGGCTGTCTCTCATTACCAGAAATGGGGCAGGCGCCATTTTAATTGCCCTTGCCGGCGCAATTGGGTAGACATGGATTATTCTGTTATTTTTAACTGTTTATTATTTGGCCGAACCAAGTATGAACAGGTAATGGCCATTTAAACCCACTGATACTTAAATTAGCAGTTTACATTTTTTATTAAACTTATGGACTGCTAATTCAGCAATTTTTTGCACCTCCTATTTGTAAATAGCAGTAGCTGCTTTAACTGGTAATCAAAACGAACAGGTTTGCACATCTCTAATTCTGGGGATATTTTAGGGATTTCGACAATACCCACTGCTGTTCTGACCGTTGACAATGCTCCAGCTGATCGAAAACGGTTTACTGCGCATAAATACGTGCCATTATAATTGCCGGCGCAAGAGAAAAAATTGCCGAGTCTAATACGGTCTTAAGGCCTTAAGTACCAGTGGGTTTAAATGGCCATTACCTGTTCATACCTGGTTCGGCAAAATAATAAACAGTTAAAAATAACAAAATAATCCATGTCTACCCAATTGCGCCGGCAAGGGCAATTAAAATGGCGCCTGCCCCATTTCTGGTAATGAGAGATAGCTGATCGGGAACGGTGTACTGCGCATGAATCCGTGTCATTTTAATTGTCAGAAGAGTAGAATTTCTGACTGTAGTACGGAGAACGGTGTACTGCGCCTGAATCCTTGAATTATAATTGCCATTGCTGGCACCATAAAAATTCCCGACTGTAATACGGCCTCAAAACACTGTCCTAATTACAATGATTGACTAAAACCCACTAAAACCCGTAAACAGGGAAACTTAAATCATTTATTAAAGTACAGCTTTTGACTGAAAGAATTCCCTCATTACAGGCAAGGCCTAATACTCTTAGGCAAACGGTGTACCAAACGTAGAGTTACAATACGTGTCGGCAATACCTGAAATGACTAGGCATTTCTGGGAATGACGGATTTCACTAATTGACGCCGACATATATATTATGAAGAAACTTTTATAGTCCAATAGACCGTTCATTTTCATGCTGTTATGAAACTTTTAAAAGTTGTATGAAAATATACCTATTATACATTGAAAACTAATTTTATTATAAGAGTATGACAATACATAGCGCGTTTTATGTTATTTTACTAAAAATACATCAGCATCTTTCTTGTATCTAAAATATCCCTATATTATGTATTTGGTTTGTTGTTCATAGGATCGGTATCTTCTGCCGTACTATCAGTCGATGGTGGATTTACTAATATATTCATTTCTTCTGCGATTGAAGTTCTTCTCCTCATTCTGTATTCGGTTGGGGTAAGCATGCCCCTCAGTATTGTGTCATAAGCTACATTAATACCTAAAAAAAATAGCAAATAGCAGAAAAGCCGTGTCAAGACTTACCGGGCAAACCAATGATCGTGGGCAATTTCAAGATTGTGATACGAATGGCACAGCTTATTTGGATCAAAAACAACAAAATCTTATATGAAATCGGGGTCTGCATTGCCCGTTGCTGTTACATTACTGTGGATCAAGAATGGTGTTCCTTTTTTCTTCTAAGTTCATTTTATAAGGAAACAATCATTATCCCAAATTTATACTAGTTATTACATAGTTCTAAAGTTTCCGAATGCAGCGCTGTATAACTTTTTAACATTTGCCATTCTCTTTCCATAAGTTCCTCTATCTGTTCCTGCATTTTTCTCTGTTAAAACTAATTTTTTTTAAATTTTTCTTAACAAATTTTTACTTAACCCCTCTCCTTATGAGGTGGGCCAAAGTCAACTTTTGGATGCCGACACTGGAGGAAACGAGTTACATTCGTAAACCCAGTATTAGGACACCATTTTTTGGACTTTTTAGCAAGTGAGAGGGGGTTTGAGCAGAGCAATGTCTCTTGGATTAACAAGAATGACCGATGAATTTATTTAAATTATATTTGAGCGGGGATCAGGTCAGAGGAAAGTGGAATAGAAGTTTCATCCATCCAGTGGTTTTTAATCTGAGGATGGGAGCTTCCTCCCAAAAGAGCAAGTATCTTATTGATTCCTGAGGAAAAGGCTGAGGACGAAGAGTGGTAGATACGCTGATGAAGAAATGTTGAAATTGTTAAGTGTTGTAGTAGGTAAAACAAAATAATATGACTCGAAAATTATTTTCAATTTCTAAAAACTATATGTACCTACCCTTCTCTGTCATTTTGCAATACATTGCCCAACACTGCTTTTCTTTCGGCGTGTCTTGGGACGGCGGATCATCTGTTTTCGTATCCTCTTCCGTTGCTTTGTCTTTTTTCTAAAAAAAAACAACAACATATACACATGGATAATATGAGAACTTTTAAAAAATATAAATGATATCGCTTTGAAGGTCCTGTTAGAAATGCAGTACGCCGCCATCAAAAGATTTATCGCCGATTGACCAATAGCAATAAGTTTATGCATCGAGCACGTGGTTATCACACGTTGATGTTTGTTTATTCTTTTGAATTGGTAAACTGAATAGACTGTAGTTTTTATAAAAATGTTGGCCTGCGGGTCATTATATTTTCCTAAATTTCGCGTTAAAAAGTTCGATAAAATGATTTTTAGTTCATTTTTGAAAGGTCTATAGTTCGGAAACGA
The DNA here is from genome assembly GCA_963991005.1 of Barypeithes pellucidus. Lineage (NCBI taxonomy): Eukaryota > Metazoa > Arthropoda > Insecta > Coleoptera > Curculionidae > Barypeithes > Barypeithes pellucidus. The sequence continues at coordinate 29,493,223 of OZ022562.1, forward strand.
CTTCGCGATATCGAAAAGCCACTAGAAATTTTAACTTGTTATTATTGGAATGGCATACATTGTGTGTGTAATATTTTAGGAGACAATCTGGTAAATGATACTGGATGTTTATGAATGGTTGTACTTGCACTGTAAAACATTAATCATTGAACCATCTCCTAAGTTTATACCAGTTTCCTTTAATATTTGCAAAAGAATTTGCGCCATTTTTGGTTTGTAATGATATTCTTACTACTATAATACAAAATATTACCAAATTTGCAGAAAATAGTATGTACAAGGTGTCCAGTTTTCGACGGTTTTACGGGATATCTCCTTTATAAGTAAAAATAGAGGGACGCGATTTTCGCAGCACTGTGCTCCTTTTTTGTGGAACCAAAGATGCCACAATTAGAATTTGTCTAGGCCTCCTTGTATTTTGATTTGGATAAGGGATCTTTTTGAGAATTTTACATTTTGGAACACCATGACCCCCCCCATATTTTGGTTACCCTGTAACTTATCAAAAAAAAAAAAAATATCTTTGTAGTTTTTACGTAAAATCCAGTGACGTACTCAGATATTCTACGTTCAATAGTTTTCAAGAAAAAAAAAATTCCGACGTTTGAGTTGCTCTGGTCTGTTCACTGAATCGATATTCAGATTAAAGTTTTGCTACCGTGCCGGTGTTTTAATGTTTAATATGATTTCCTACCTTTATTTCTGGAGTTAACAAGATTACATTTTCTTCCAAATTAAGTCTTAAAGATTCTGAAAATGTTTCTTCAGTCTGTTTGGTGCGAGGTTTGGTATGAATATCTATTGTAATTGGAGCAATTTCCGACTTTTCTGCTTTAGTTGGTTGTTTGGTGTGACATGGCCCGTGGTGCAATAAACTAAAAATAGCTGGTATTACCTATCTGAATTTGTCAAATTACATAAATTGCTGGAGAAATTAAACGCTTTTAGTCACAAATACACGATTTTTACACACCGTTCATATTTTGTAACAAAGCAAGTGTACAGGGCATTCATTGGGCTCTGATTTTATAAAAATAGGTCAACAAACCTGAAAGTAACACTTAGGTGGATTTCTAAATAAACGTAAATTACACACATGTTGTGACCGCACACAAAGCAGTGAAAATACACGCAAATCGTGTAATTACACGCTAATTGGCAATACTGGCAGTTATGCAGTTATATTTTCTATGGCGGAAAATATAAATATACAGGGTGCTTAAGATAAGGAGGGGATCTCATTAATGGTAACAGATACAACTTCGATTACATGGGGAAAAAGTGTCGCAATCAAAACACTAATAATATGCCACAAAAACATTTTGATAAGATGTTTAAGTTTTGAGTTATTAAAAAAAAAAACTGAGAGTTTTGGTTTTATTTATTATTATTTTTCGTTTTATTTTTTTTCGGCAATAATATATTCAATCTCACAGCAACTTTTAATGAGCCTAAAGATTACATAACAATTTTTTATACGACGTTTCGTTTTCAAGCAATCATCATCAACTTCATTTTTTCTAATACGGCCCTGATTTTGTAATGTTAAATTTTAAGATCCTTTTCTATTCTTTATTGTAAATTTATTTAATTTTTTTTTATGATCAAATACAAGCACTATAGGAAAAATTCTTTAGGGCACTCTGGGAGTGGTGCGTGTGCGAAAAAAGCGATTCACGTTGGTTTTGAATCGTTGGAGGTTATATTCGTTGGGAAAATCAATCTCGGGAAGGTCGTTCCATAAGGATGAAGTCCTTCAGATGAAAGAATCCTTAAATAATTAAGTTCGAGGAGTACTAAACTTAACCACATATGGATGGGCGGCAGTGGTTCGTCGTGTATTTCTGCTATTCACCGCTCTGGGCGGAATTAAGAGGGCAAGGTCAGCCGAGCACTTTCCATGAAAATATCTGTAAAAGAGAGTCAAATCCCCAACCTGTCTTCGATGTTCTCTAGGCTGTCGAGGTTCTTCGTCAGCTCGTGGTTTCCAATCAGACGAATGGCCCTCCTTTCGATGGAATCCAGTAGCCGAAGAGTATGTTTGGGTGCAGAGCCCCAGACATGAGAGCAGTACTCTAGTGATGGTCGAATCGGGGCTTTGTATAGTGTCAAAAGTTGTTGAAGTGTGTACAACTTTCTGGTTCGGAAGAGTACACCAAGTTTCGAAGAGGCTGTCTTGGCGATTGCCAGTACGTGCTTATGACAAGACATATTTCCTCCCAGATTGACGCCCAGCAAATTAATAGATGAAGCCAGTGGGATTGCGTGTCCGTCCATGACTATATCCGGTTCTGTAATGTTAACCTTTTTAGAGAAAACTGATGCCTTGGTTTTTTTTAGCGTTAAATTCGACTTGGTTACTGTCACCCCAAGCCAAAATTTCTTCCAGGTCTTTGTTGAGGCATGATACTTCATGCTGTCTGCGAAGATGTACGTCGGCAGCCGATGTTTGTGCATTCAAAGAGAAAGATCAGATAAGTGTGCTATCGTCAGCAAAACTAATATGGGCCCTTGAGGAACACCGGCGTTGATGGTGAAGGCGTCTGAGGGAAATTCGTCAATCGCCACTTGCAGAACGAAAAAAAAGAGGAGATTGTGAAGGATATGCGAGAAAAATCAAAGCGAAGCTCTGGATTATATATTTTGAAATGGTGACTGATTAAGCATATCATTGAAGCATAAAGAAGCAGCAACTGACATCTGCACCTCGAACCACATTACAATGGACTTGATACCCGGCATATTTCTTGTATATGCAAAAAAGGCTGTCAACCAAGATGTTTGCTGCCAACGCAATTTTTTACGCAGGAAAGTAGGTCTTCATTGCTACCTAATATGGATATCGTGCGAAAGGCTGTGTGATAACGTCGAGGTCCCGGAAGATATCATTGACATAGATGAAGAAGAGACCAAAGAAAGACCTAGAACTGGCTGAACGCTTACACGATGCGGGAGTTATATCTAATATACCAATCTATTTCGTAATCATTCATCCTACTTGAGATATGATCACAAGGTTTCTCACCATTTTCCAGATGAACAGAAGTCCGACGCTGACGATAGAACAACGCGATCTTGTGCCATGGAATTTACCTTTTTTATAACTGAATTTGTACAATTTCGGTTTGTTGATTGGTTAAAGGCGGGGGGTCGGTTTAAAGGCCTGAACTTCTATCACTGCAGCCTTTCGGCTTATTGGGTACCCCGATCTTGTTAGAAGATGTTTGTTCCTTCTATGAGGTCCAATAAGATTCTACCGAGCCTGTCATGTGGGCGGTTGTCGCCACTTTGTATGTTCCCGAAGATATTGATACAATTTCGTACTTTATTGATTGAATTGACAGCCTTTAATAATAAAATACAGTTTTGGAGTGTAAAAAGTAGGTTTTAGCAAAGACACGGATTTTCAACTATCGCTTGAGCTCGAACGGTTAGTCGGACAAAAAAACTTTAAGGAAATTTTATGTACTTATGTACTTTATGGATATTTACGAAAAGTTGATAGTCTCCGAGTTATAAGCAAGAAAGGCCAAAAAAATGAAATTTTTCATCTTTTTTTGGATTTTTTTCAATGTTGCGTTACGAAATTTTGTTAGCAAACCTCAAATTCGGGTTTGTTGGAATTTCTTCGGATTCAGCACGCCAAAAAACATGTGGAATGGAAGAAATCAAAACTATCCCAAAACCTTTGCTGGTAAAAATAAATTGGAGTTTAATGTAATTTAAAGAAATGTAATAATAAATTAATAATAAAATAGAGAAACGTTAACAGCTTAATCAGATAATATTTTTGTTTCCTTTAAAGATATTCACTTATTGCATCACTCTGCACATAACGTAAAGATTCTTCCACGAAAAATGGATATAGCTTAATGACTGCAGTAAAAGTACCTGGGGCGATCCCATTATTTATGACCGTTTGTTATTATTATGTGGAAAGGACCGGATTGTAATAATTTATAATTAAATATAGGCACATCAGGTAGGTTAGGTTGCTTAATTTATATTTAAATATCTTTTTGTGGTAAAATTTGTTAGTTTTTATTTCTTGCTGGAAGAGTTTAGTTGTATTACCGATATTATTTTACCAAACGTATAGAAAAACAGTATGTGGCGTCCATGGAAAAACATTGATGGTGTTTCTTCTAGTGTTGCAGTGAAGAAAATGCATTTATCTCTCGATGCTAGAGAAATTGTAAAAATAGTATATACTTCTTTACTCAACAGAGGACTCTATGCTAGTGCTGCTGCGACTGAAACGTCTGATTTGACTAAGATACCTCTGACTACCGTGAAAAGAATCGCGTCAAATCCCATTAAATCTAGAAAGAAGCGTAAAGATGCCGGTTTCACCAAATGTTTCGACGAAAGCGACAAGGACTTGATAAGGCGAAAAATCTACACCATGTACGAAGAGCAACGCGTACCTACATTAGATTCTCTGAAGCAACGGCTCACCAATGATGAAACCCAAATAAGTTGTAGCCGCACTAGCCTTTGGAGAGTTTTGTCGGAAATGGGATTCAGATACCGCAAAATTGACAAAAGGCAAGTAGGTACTCATGGAATCCCACCGTTTACAAAAATGGCGATTTTGATGAGAATAGCGATAGCGAAACAGAACTATCTATAGAATGACATTATAAATGTAAATAAATATGACTAGTAATATTTAAAAAAATTGTTATTTCATTTGATTACATTAATATAATCATATCATTACTTGTTTTCCTTAGTCCGTCCCTTCATACTTCACCTATTTATTGTCAAGCTCTTGTCGACACAATGGGACCGACCCAGGAAATCATTAAGTCGTATCCAAATTTCGTGAAACGTACTTTACCTACAAAAAGTATGAACTAACAATTTAATTTGGCATTGGTCCTATAGGTCTTATTTTCTGAACTTTGCTCAATAGTTTTACAATAAATCATATTTATCAATAACTGTTTCATGATAAATTGGCATGAGGTCTTTTTAATGAGGTTGTCCCATTTACCTACTTATTTCTATTATTGAACGTGTAGAAATTTTCATTTTCTTCTAAATGTAATTTATTTAAAAACTGTTTTACCCGTTTAAAGGCTATAGAATCGACTGATCTTATCCTCCTCATTATTTTGTTTGCCATAAAGTAAAACGCGTTATCTTATTTATGGTTGCTCTACCACTGTGACTTACTAAATTCGTATACATACGAGTATACTATAGTTATTTTGCATGCGGTAAGGTGTTTTTACCGTGTGTCATGTATAACAGTGGCCAATACCAATAGTCAATATTCTTTAATCAGAAAAATTGTTTGTACAAAAAATGCAGTTACAATTGGTTTATTTGATGTCCATAATAATGCTCATATAATACACCTCTCTTATTTGAAATGCAACACCCTCTATACAGGGTGTTATAGAAATGACTTATTATATTTAAATCGGCACATCCTGAGATGAAAATAAATTGAGGAAAAATAACCTTAAATGGCGCTTTGAATTATTGTACGAAATATACACTTTATATGAAATCTGAAAATTTACGTGGCCGCTACTGAGGACGTTCGCAATCAATAGTTTATTGAGGCGGTGTTGTCATATATTGCACAAGACGTCGTTGACCCGCGTTATCACTTCTTTTTCAAACCTTTAAAAAAAAAAATACTACAATTTTAAGGTACATACTCTCTTACCTTCGATCTTATAATCCGTTTTATAATTAAATTCCATAAAAGAATAAAACACAAAAGTATGTTTTGCAACAGAACCAACAATAGGTAATATCACACAAATTTGAAATCACATCACAATATTTCTTATTATGAATTAATTCACAACAGAAAAAAAATCGGGTAATGCTACAACTAACAAAACGTTTAAAATTCGTATACATCAAGCACGTGGAACCCTCGTGCGTCATTCCACCCCGTTTCGAAATATACTGAAGCAACGATAGTCGCGCGCGGCTGGTATTTTTGTAAAAGCATGTTGTTTGGGGGATGGCGGAAATCCATTGTCGCGTCGCCTAGATCAGAATTAGAATCTAAGCGATCCCTATTACCTAAGTCAATAAGATTATATCCCCTAACTATGCCTACAACTTCTGGATTTTGGTTATTCATAAAAAGTTTTTCAGACGGGAGAGGCCTTTTTGCGTTGAAGATAATGCTGGATTCCCCACCTGAGCTAATACTGTCAGGGTAGGGGCTGTTTGACTTTTTTAAAGTATCAGAGTTATTTACCTTGTCCCACATGTAATTAGGACTGGCAATAATTTCGTCAAACAAGTTATCAAGCACGGCCCCTGAAGGGGGCCTGTGAGGACCCACCTTGCCACCCGCCAGACTTGTCAGATCTGACGCCTCAACTTGACTATGACTTGAGGAGTCAGACATTTTCAGAGATTAGTTGACTTTTAAATTTATTTATTGAAATTAAATAAATTCTTTTATTATCACAACGGGTGATAATATAAAAATAAATTTTTTAAAACATTAAAATTTATTTGAATAGGTAATGGCCTTTTATTTTGAAACTACTCCCTGTAGCTTTTATTTAAAAAGAAAACTTCTTATTTCTCTCACAATTTTGTTTTTACTTATTTAAAAGAAAACCGAAAAAATATTTCTACGGCCTGCCTTTAAGTTTGATTTACACATCGGGGTAGTTGGAGTTTTTTTCGGATCCGAATTACAAAAGATTTCTTAAATTTACTTATGTCTAATCCTTACAAAAATTTTTTATAAGTAAAGCTTATAACTTTAATACAGATCCCCAAAATTATCATAAATAATTTTATCGACGCTGTCGTCTATAAAAATTCAACCAACAAAAACCAAAAGAAAGTCTCTTTTGTTTCGCAACAAATCTTGTTCCTGCGGAACACTAAAACAAAAAATTTGAATAAGTAGCCCAAGAAACAATCACTAGACAGTTTCTATGGACGGCAAAAACTTTATACTTCTTCCAAGGATAATAAATTCACAAACAAAAACAAAAGAAAGTCCCTTTTGTTTCACAACAAATCTTGTTCCTGCGGAACACTAAAACAAAAATTTGAATAAGTAGCCCAAGAAACAATCACTAGACAGTTTCTATGGACGGCAAAAACTTTATACTTCTTCCAAGAATTCACAAATCGTAAAAATCCCTAATAAAAGGATAATGTCCCCAGCGGACACTTCGTACGCCCTATCATACTAAATAGTCCAAACGTATTACTTGAATAGTTGTTACTACTGACACACAAAGTTTTATAAACTCCCGACAGAATCTTAAAGGTCAAAGTTTTTGTTAAGTAAAGTTCTATATAGTTACTCACTATAGATTTGAACTTGAACAATATCTATAGTTTTCGTCTATCTGCGGTTATAAACTATGGCGGTTTGTCAGGGGGCACGAATTTCTTTTAACTGTCTAAGCTTTTTGGCTGACGACAGAAACCAGCCTTACTTACAAACGAGCTTCGTAAACAGATAGTCTCATTTATACCTCCCCCACTGACAATACACGCCGTGCAAGCACGTTCACCCTAAACGCGGTTGAGTAAAAACTTTCACAATTGTTCACCATTGGCCGAAGTCCCCTAATTTCGTAATTTATTGGAGATTAGGTTATTCGACTTTTGGACTAGCCTTTCTTTCGATTTCACAACCTTTGTGCAAGTGGTTGCTACTTTCAAAACAAAGTGGAATTCAGAATAGTTGAGAGCTAACACCGTATCACCACTCCGGGGTCGCTTTAGGGGGTCTCCTGACCGAAGCCTAAAAACGAGGGAGCGTTTTTCAGTTAATTGTCAAGAGGGAACCGTGTCCTGTATCTTACAACTTAACCTGTCGAGGGCTCTCACTAAACTTGCCTGTAATTTCCATCACCGGGGTATTTATGGACCGCAAAAGCTTTCTGATTGGCCAGAATAACCTTACAGCTCTTTGCGTAAAATTCAGGATGACGACAATTTTCAAAATGAGATTTTCTAACTAATGGTCAGTCCTAAAATAATAAATCATACCTCGAACTGTAGGTAATAATACTGCCTATCATATTATCAAAATTTACTAATCTTTAATTTGTATTTTGTTTTGTAATTGAAACATTATTACCCTGCATCGAGTTTTTTCTTCGCGCCACGTGCCGCAGCAGCGCTTGGCCACGCCCCGATTTTTAAGACTGGGTCTGAACGGACGGACGGGCGAGTGAACGCTGCTAGATTTCTGGGCCCTTTGAAAGGCGAGATATCTAGATATTGTATTACATAAAATTATTTATTTATGGCTCTATGAAATCTATTTTGCTATGCAGACTTTTAAATCTTTCAGACAAAGAGACTTTATACCTTCCTATTATGAAATATCATTTCACCTTCTATTTAACAAAACCCAAATCAATACCGCGTGTTGATTACCATATTTGTTTCTTAATTTTTTATTATTTCTGGTGGTTTTTATTGTATAAACCCGGTTTATACAACAAGGCGCGATATTTAGATATTCTATTACATAAAATTATTTATTTATGGTTCTATGAAATCTATTTTGCTATACAGACTTTTAAATCTTTCAGACAAATAGACTTTATACCTTCCTATTATGAAATATCATTTCACCCTCTATTTAACAAAACCCAAATCAATACCGCGTGTTGATTTCCCTATTTGTTTCTTAATTTTTTGATTATTTATGGTGATTTTTTATTGTATAAACCCAGTTTATACAACACCCCCCTCTCTTTAAATGCGAAAATCCCAAATATTCTCTTCGTAGCGCTTTTATCCGTTTATTTATTGTGATAAGCGGAATTATAAAAATACCTACTGTATAACGGGATTTCGGTTACTTGCGAAATATTCCCCTCATAATCATTTAGTAAATTCTCGAGATGTTCTGGTATAACGTCTTGTTCATCTATTGTGATCTCAGGGATATTATTTTGTAAATTTACCGGTTGATTATTTTGTGTTATTAGTCCTGCAAAACTGTCTTCGTCGGAATAATTTGATACGGTTTCGCATCTTTGGTACTCATCAGGGAATTCGGGTTCTGATAGTTCGTCCTCCGTATTTTCGTAATCTGAATCGAAATTTACAAAATTCCCTGTTGGCTCTAGTCTCATGTCGTTAATATGTACCGGGACTTGTTTATCGTTTACTAAAACTTCATAAACGACGTCATTGATTTTCTTAACTATTTCATGGCTTCCATTCCATGCTGGAGAAAAAGGACCCTTGTTCTTTTGCCATGCACGTATATTTACCATATCTCCGACGTCGAGTTCTACTTTTGGTTCCGACTCATTATTTATTTCATTATTTATGTATTTACTTTGTTTTCTTGTGATAGCTTTGTTTTTCTTTTGTCTCTCTTCTTTTGTTAAATTTTCACGTACAAGTGGCCATTTCTCTGTCCATTCACCAGGAGGGGGTAGCTCATACCCAAGGATTATAGCAGCAGGGGACTGTCCCGTTGCCCTACATATTCTGCTTCTTAGTGTTTGAAGTGCCCTAGGCAAATATTCCTCCCAGGAATTAGCACGCTTTTTATAAGTCAAGACTCTTAAGACTTTCTTTAACTCCTGTATTCGCCTCTCTACAGGGTTAGCTTGTTGGTGATGAATAGCAGTGAATTGCTGAGTAATATTTTGGTTTTCACAGAATTTCTTTAAAATATTACCTTTAAAGGCTCCCCCGTTATCAGTAATCAAAATTTCTGGGTTGCCATATCTCGCAATTATTTCATTCTGTAAAAATAGTGTCACGTCTTTAGCGTAGACGTTCTTTAACGCTTTTGCTTCAACCCACTTGGAAAAAATATCCTCGCACACTAAAATATACTTCGCGTCGGTTTTATCCGCAGCCGGTGTATACGGACCTAAAATATCCATCGAGATTACCTGAAAAGGATATTTGGGATTATTCGCGCGTAAAGGAGCCGTCTCCTGTTTTTGTTGCGTTTTGCAAACGCCGCAAATTTTGCACTGTCTTATATAGTCCGCGATACTGTTTTTCTGGTAACCCCAATAAAATTGTTTCCGGATCTTATTGTACGTCTCGTCTATACCTGGGTGTGCCGCATTTTCTTCGTCGTGGTATAAGTAGATTACCCTGTCTTGTAATTTACGTGGTACAATAATCCTTTCACCTTCTGGTGAAATTTTGCACAGCAATCCATTTTTGAAACATAATGTTTTATGTAGTCTTTTTTCCTGTTTGGTGGTTGGCCCTTGGCCTAAGTTCATTTCTGTTTCTAAATTCTCTAACATCCGTACTGTACGTCTAATATGTTCTGTGGATTGCTGTACCTTCTGAATTTGATCCAGCAATTTGTCTTTATTTATAATATTTATATTGGCAGGCGCTAACATTCTATCTTCATCAGTGAATTCCTCATACGGGCACAGGGCCGGATTTCGGCTTAGATAATCACACAATTGATTTTCCCTGCCTGGAATGTGTTCCACCTCAAAAGAAAATTCCTGTAATAGGAGTGCCCATCGCATTAGTTTGGATCTATGATCCTTAAACTTCGCAAGCCACGTTAACGCCTTACTGTCGGTACGTACAGTAAACGGTTTGTCCTCTAAGTACCCTCTAAACATCTTTATAGCCCAGACTATGGCTAAACACTCCTGCTCGTTTATGTGGTATTTTTGTGTAGTTTTGGAAAATTTGGCACTGGCATGGGCGATTATATGTTTTTGTTCACCCTGTTGTTGATATAATAAAGCAGCCATGCCAATGCCGCTTGAATCAGTTTGTAAAATGAATTTTTTACTGTAATCAGGTCTATGGAGAGGTGTGCTATTTTCAACTGCAATTTTGGTGTTTTCAAAGGCTTCGAATTGTTTTTCTGTTAATTTGAATTTTGAATCTTTTTTCAACAAGTCAGATAAGGGAGCTGTCAGCTCAGCAAGTCTGGGTATGTATTCTCGTAGCCAATTGCAGATGCCTAAAAACGATTGAACTTGTTTTTTATTTTGAGGCATTGTAAAATTTTTTATTTGTATCTTGTGTTTGCTGAGGGGTACCGTTTCCTCTCCCTTTATATGATAGCCCAGATATTCTATATCTGTTGTCGCTAACTGACATTTTTCTCCTGCGATTTTCAAATTATGCATAGCCAGTCTCTCAAACACGAGTCTGACGTGCTCATAATGTTCTTCTAAATTGTCGCTATAAATAACAATATCATCCAGATATACTATAACGAATTGTTGGATGAAACCAACCAGTACTTCTGCGGTCATCAATTTCTGGAAGGACCCAGGCGCATTTTTGAGCCCAAACGGCATAACATTGTACTCGTAACTGGCTCCGTCCGGCGTCGAAAAGGCTGTATACTTTTTGGATGCAGGATCCATAGGGATCTGCCAGTAGCCAGATTTTAGATCTAAAGTCGTAAAATACTTTGCCTGCGTGAGGTCTTTTAGGGCATCTTGTATGCGTGGCAACACCGCGGATTCATCAGTGGTCATAGCGTTGATGCTCTGGAAATTCATACATAGCCGAGGCTTCTTATCCGGCTTCTCGACTATGATAGGGGATGTGCTGTACGCAGAGGTGGAAGGTGATATAACGCCCGTGTTAAGTAGATCTTCTACTATATCATACAAAAGTTTCTTTTTTCTAGGATTCATAGGAAAGCACCTTTCATGTATGATTTTATTGCTTGTAATATTTATAATGTGTTGGGTGTCCCTCGTAGTTGGTTGTACTGGTCCTATTTGGAATAACTCTTTGAATTCTTGGACAAGGTTCATTATTTCTTTTGGGGTGTCAGCCTTGGCAACCGGTAAAATTATTTGACCTTCCGGTATAAAAGTTTCTCTCGCCCAAAAGACGGTCTGTCGTTTTTCACGGCCTATATAAAGGCACTGTCGGCTATAGTCTAAAACTACGCGCTCTTTAGTCAGAAATGGAGAACCAAGAATTATTGGGGTGTCCAGATTTTTCAGGACCCAACAAAAAACATTGTAATCAACACCTTTAATATTAATTGAAACAACGCACGACCCAAGGACTTGAGCATTCCTGTCAACACATGCTAACTGCATTGACGGGATCGTGGCGGGACCTAATTTCTCGGGTGCGATGTATGAAGATATTAAATTGTATGCCGCCCCCGTATCGAATAACATGTCGTATTCTAACCCGTTATAATATCCGCGTATTGTGGGGGTCAGAGGCGAGTCATTATTTAATGAAAATATTTTTTTATTTATTTGACCGACAAGATTTTTAGTTTTATTTATTGTTCCGCCCTGTCGGTCCTGTGCAAGTTTTTTGACTCAAACTTTTTGTTGATTAGTTTAAGTTTATGTTTATCGTCATTAACCGTTTTTATCTCAGGTTTTGTACTGGAAGACGCGGTTTGTTCATTATCAGGGTCATCTGATAAACCTATTTGGTTAAATTTTTTATTTTCGGAAGGTTTAGGACAGTCGTAGTCCATATGATTGCCCTGACAATGCCTACAAGGCCTAAAGTTTTTGAAATTCTTTTTTGGGGGTGGCGCGTCTTCTATTGCTTTAACGATCACCTGCGGTGTATTTTGTTTTTTATTTTCATCTCTAAGTTGATAATTAAAATTTCGTGGCGGGTTTCGCCCAAAATTAGTGTTATTATTATTTACCGAATTTCTGTCCAGGGATGCCAGGTTCTTTTGAGGAACCGTGTGTTCTTCCTTTAGGTCACGTTCAATACAGCCAGCCACGGTAACTAAACGCTCAAGTGTCGGGAGGTGCGCCGCCCTTAATCTAGATCTGATCTCTGGTTTAACTAACGTTACTACAAGCTGTAAAAAGTCGTTTTCATGCCCTAAAGGCTGTACTCTAGAGAATAATGCCCTCTTTCTTATGATAAAATCTTCGATATTTTCCGAGTTAGTTTGTTTTTTTCCGAAAAGCGATACTTGAAGCTCTACCATGTTTTCTACGCTATCAAACTTGTCTCTAAGCTTTTGTGCAAGTTCATAATAGGTTTTTACGTAACATCTATAGGGCTCGAACCACTTCTTCGCGTTTCCCTCTAACCTTTCTATAGCGTAATATATTTTGTCTTCGTTATCGATTTTATTCGCGTCGAACCAACTGTTTAAGTCATGTATGAATTGTATAGGGTCTTCGTGTTCCAGCCCTGCGAATTTTACGCGCAATGGGGTTTTTTTAGATTGGGTTTGGTTTTCAATACCGCGTGCTAATGTTTGTAATGTTTTTGCGATTTCGAGCTGAGTTAATAATTCAGTGTTTATTTTAAATTTATCTTTTTCCGTGTTTTCACGGCTTTGAATATCCGCGTAAGTGTCCCGTGGCGTGTTTTCGTTACTGCAATGAGTTTTATTTAGCAAATAAGTCTGCGCTTCCAATAATTTTTTGTTTTCCATTTTGAGTTTAAATAACTCCTCGTGCAAAATCTCATTTTTCAAAATCATGTTGTCATTTACATTTAGCGAGTTCTCATTCCCTAAATTTAATTTTTGTTCCCCACCAGGGTTATCATTTTGTATTATTAAGCTCTTATTTTTTAAATTTAATTCTCCATCACCAGGGATGCCATTTTGTAAAAGCATCTTATTTTTTAAATTTAATTCTCCATCACCAGGGATGCCATTTTGTAAAAGCATGTTGTTTGGGGGATGGCGGAAATCCATTGTCGCGTCGCCTAGATCAGAATTAGAATCTAAGCGATCCCTATTACCTAAGTCAATAAGATTATATCCCCTAACTATGCCTACAACTTCTGGATTTTGGTTATTCATAAAAAGTTTTTCAGACGGGAGAGGCCTTTTTGCGTTGAAGATAATGCTGGATTCCCCACCTGAGCTAATACTGTCAGGGTAGGGGCTGTTTGACTTTTTTAAAGTATCAGAGTTATTTACCTTGTCCCACATGTAATTAGGACTGGCAATAATTTCGTCAAACAAGTTATCAAGCACGGCCCCTGAAGGGGGCCTGTGAGGACCCACCTTGCCACCCGCCAGACTTGTCAGATCTGACGCCTCAACTTGACTATGACTTGAGGAGTCAGACATTTTCAGAGATTAGTTGACTTTTAAATTTATTTATTGAAATTAAATAAATTCTTTTATTATCACAACGGGTGATAATATAAAAATAAATTTTTTAAAACATTAAAATTTATTTGAATAGGTAATGGCCTTTTATTTTGAAACTACTCCCTGTAGCTTTTATTTAAAAAGAAAACTTCTTATTTCTCTCACAATTTTGTTTTTACTTATTTAAAAGAAAACCGAAAAAATATTTCTACGGCCTGCCTTTAAGTTTGATTTACACATCGGGGTAGTTGGAGTTTTTTTCGGATCCGAATTACAAAAGATTTCTTAAATTTACTTATGTCTAATCCTTACAAAAATTTTTTATAAGTAAAGCTTATAACTTTAATACAGATCCCCAAAATTATCATAAATAATTTTATCGACGCTGTCGTCTATAAAAATTCAACCAACAAAAACCAAAAGAAAGTCTCTTTTGTTTCGCAACAAATCTTGTTCCTGCGGAACACTAAAACAAAAAATTTGAATAAGTAGCCCAAGAAACAATCACTAGACAGTTTCTATGGACGGCAAAAACTTTATACTTCTTCCAAGGATAATAAATTCACAAACAAAAACAAAAGAAAGTCCCTTTTGTTTCACAACAAATCTTGTTCCTGCGGAACACTAAAACAAAAATTTGAATAAGTAGCCCAAGAAACAATCACTAGACAGTTTCTATGGACGGCAAAAACTTTATACTTCTTCCAAGAATTCACAAATCGTAAAAATCCCTAATAAAAGGATAATGTCCCCAGCGGACACTTCGTACGCCCTATCATACTAAATAGTCCAAACGTATTACTTGAATAGTTGTTACTACTGACACACAAAGTTTTATAAACTCCCGACAGAATCTTAAAGGTCAAAGTTTTTGTTAAGTAAAGTTCTATATAGTTACTCACTATAGATTTGAACTTGAACAATATCTATAGTTTTCGTCTATCTGCGGTTATAAACTATGGCGGTTTGTCAGGGGGCACGAATTTCTTTTAACTGTCTAAGCTTTTTGGCTGACGACAGAAACCAGCCTTACTTACAAACGAGCTTCGTAAACAGATAGTCTCATTTATACCTCCCCCACTGACAATACACGCCGTGCAAGCACGTTCACCCTAAACGCGGTTGAGTAAAAACTTTCACAATTGTTCACCATTGGCCGAAGTCCCCTAATTTCGTAATTTATTGGAGATTAGGTTATTCGACTTTTGGACTAGCCTTTCTTTCGATTTCACAACCTTTGTGCAAGTGGTTGCTACTTTCAAAACAAAGTGGAATTCAGAATAGTTGAGAGCTAACACCGTATCACCACTCCGGGGTCGCTTTAGGGGGTCTCCTGACCGAAGCCTAAAAACGAGGGAGCGTTTTTCAGTTAATTGTCAAGAGGGAACCGTGTCCTGTATCTTACAACTTAACCTGTCGAGGGCTCTCACTAAACTTGCCTGTAATTTCCATCACCGGGGTATTTATGGACCGCAAAAGCTTTCTGATTGGCCAGAATAACCTTACAGCTCTTTGCGTAAAATTCAGGATGACGACAATTTTCAAAATGAGATTTTCTAACTAATGGTCAGTCCTAAAATAATAAATCATACCTCGAACTGTAGGTAATAATACTGCCTATCATATTATCAAAATTTACTAATCTTTAATTTGTATTTTGTTTTGTAATTGAAACATTATTACCCTGCATCGAGTTTTTTCTTCGCGCCACGTGCCGCAGCAGCGCTTGGCCACGCCCCGATTTTTAAGACTGGGTCTGAACGGACGGACGGGCGAGTGAACGCTGCTAGATTTCTGGGCCCTTTGAAAGGCGAGATATCTAGATATTGTATTACATAAAATTATTTATTTATGGCTCTATGAAATCTATTTTGCTATGCAGACTTTTAAATCTTTCAGACAAAGAGACTTTATACCTTCCTATTATGAAATATCATTTCACCTTCTATTTAACAAAACCCAAATCAATACCGCGTGTTGATTACCATATTTGTTTCTTAATTTTTTATTATTTCTGGTGGTTTTTATTGTATAAACCCGGTTTATACAACAAGGCGCGATATTTAGATATTCTATTACATAAAATTATTTATTTATGGTTCTATGAAATCTATTTTGCTATACAGACTTTTAAATCTTTCAGACAAATAGACTTTATACCTTCCTATTATGAAATATCATTTCACCCTCTATTTAACAAAACCCAAATCAATACCGCGTGTTGATTTCCCTATTTGTTTCTTAATTTTTTGATTATTTATGGTGATTTTTTATTGTATAAACCCAGTTTATACAACAGTATCCAAGCAAGGACGAAACATGCGGTGTGATCTAAAAAAAAAGTTAGTATACTCTAGTGACCCACATTGTGGCTAACTAAATCCAGACGGAACGGCGCGACAGTATGTGGGTAAAAAGGGTTTTTACCTTAGTATTATTTTAGATATTCGATTGGTTTAAAAAAAGGTATGTAGACTTTCTCTAGGACACCCTAGGAGTCACCCATTTAAATATATTAAGTCATTTCCATAACACCCTGTATTATTCAATATTTCGATCCCTCAGAAAATTTTAGGCATATTTAATATACTATAATATCATATACCTATCTTCAACTGTTTCTGAAATAATAAGTATTTTAGATTAATAAATTAACAACACACTCAAAAACTAATAAGTGATACTGTTTATTTCTTGATAATGTAGAGAACAAAAGAAATACATTAATGCAGGAAATGTTGAAACTGCTCGCCGCGAACGTCTTGGCAACAATCTAATATTTTTTCTAATTTAATCTAATTTCTTCTAACGTTACTGAACATCTCAGGCGTGACCGCTATTCCAAAAGGTATGGTGGATTATAAAAAAAGTTTTAAGTTTTTATCATAATGTAATACACTGGGTGTTCTGTTTAAAATAATCTTAGAGGACGTCCTACGTCCCACCTGAGAGAACAAACCCGAACAAACCCAACCTTAAAAAATGCATAACTTTAAACACTAATTGACGTATCGGAGCGTTTGTGCGATTTGTGCTAGACTTTCTGGACACACTTTAAAAAAATATACGTGTGATAATGCTGTTTTAATATACGCGTTATCACGAAGTTTGCCCAACGAGGTTCATGGCACGCTCATATCGTAATTAAATTATATCGTAAATATCTATGAAATATTTAAAAACTATTTTTTTCTAATCCTGTATTAGTAGTAAGTCGGTTAAATGGAGGTAAAGTTGCGCATTTACGTGCCTAATAATATGCCGTTAAAAAGTTTTAAAATTCCGAGTAGTTCCGGAGATATCCGGAAAAAACCGAAATTCTGAAAAATCGTTTTATTTTTTTTTCTGGGTTTTTTGAGATCGAATTCTAAAGTAAATTGCACTTTTACATTGCCACTTTTTTTCACTCTATCTAACAGCATTAATTGTTTTGTAATCCGACGAGTCTTCGAAGAGCCATTATCAACTTTATTTTTTAAAATACGGTTCTGTTTTCCTGATATTGGAATTAGAGAGCTTTTTGTCTTCCGAATGCAACGATGGATTCGAGGGTTTTTTGAACAACATCAGGAGATTTTGTTTGTCATACACACATATATATAACCATACTAACTACGCAGCCGCTCGTGTAGTGTGCACGTAAATTTCTAGCTCCGGCAGTACTGTTTATATTGATTATTTTGGTCGCAAAATATCTCGGGTGCGGTTTTTCAAACGTCGGTATCTGCCTGTGTTTATTTTGTTTTTCTGCTGTGTGAATTATTCATATATTTTGTTCTTTTTTGGTTACTAATGAACAAAAATTGAAATGTCCTTGACTTGCGTTTTCTGCAAGGAGTCGATAACTTCTCGCAAAAAACTATACTGCTGCGAATGTAAAAACGCCTGTCATATAGGCTGTGTTCACAAATCCATCGACGTTGCCGCGTTGTTGTCTGAAGTCAGTGGCCTTTCCTGGAGGTGCAGTGCCTGTGTATCACGATTTATCTCAGTGGATCATCCCAGCCTCAAGACGCTTGTCGAGGATCAGGTTCAGACGGCGCTCACCTCTCTTACCACTGCTTTCGATGGCCTGAAAGCTGATCTGACTTCTGTCATTTCTGAAAAGCTGAGTTCTCTGAGTGCTGGTTTACCTGCCCCAACTCAGATTCCTAGTAGTTATTCAACGGTTGTCAGAAATAACACTCAGCCGGCTATACTTGTTGTGCCTAAGAATCAGGCGCAAAGTGCTGATAAGACTAAACAGGATGTGGCTAATCAAATCGATCCAGCTGAGTCAAATCTACATTTGACAAGAGTAAAATCGGCTAACAATGGGTCAATTTTGGTTGGATGCAGAAACTCTGTTGAAAATACTAAATTTAAACATTTGGCTGAACAAAAACTATCCGACTTATATGAAGTAAGAGAACTACATGGAATTTACCCAAGAGTGAGGATTGTTGGCTTCTCTGAACATTACAATGAAGAAAATCTGCTTGCGATTTTAAAAAAATTAAATACTGATATTTTTCGGACGGACTCTATCTGTGAGATAATTAAGATCGGTAAAACTAAAAAGAATGAAAGAGTTTTTCATGCTTTGTTGCAGCTTGATCGCGACACATATGAGCGGATTACGCGGGTTGGTAATGTGTTTGTGGGTTATAATGCATGTGCTGTTTTTGATGGGGTTGAGGTTGGCCGTTGCTATAACTGTAATGAATTTAATCACTCATCTAGAAATTGCTCAAAGCCTCACTGCTGCCCTAGATGTGGTGGGGACCATCTCGTTAAAGACTGTCAGTCCCAAGTGTTATGCTGTTCCAATTGTGTAAATTTTAATAAAGCTAATCGTGGCACAAACCGCGTTAAATTAAATAGTGGAAATCACGGCAACCCTGTTAATACCGATCACGCTGCATGGGATATAAACAAATGCGCGGTTTATAAAAATGCATGTTCAAAACTCAGGGCAAATATTCTCGGCCAATAGCAATTACTCATACCTTCGTCTCTGAATGAAAATAATTCCCTTCCCGCTTCCGCTTCTCAAGATCATGTTGTACTTCAAAATGTTGAGCAAAAGCAAATGCAGGGTATCTCAGTGTATTATCAAAATGTACGCGGACTTCTTACTAAGTCGGATGAAATCCTAAACAATACTACGGTTTGTAATTTCGACATTGTGGCACTTACAGAAACTTGGCTTAATCCATCCGTTTATAATAACGAAGTGATCGATTGTAAATATAACACATATCGTGCTGATCGTGATTTGTCTGCAACTGGTAAGTCAAGGGGTGGCGGTGTTTTGTTAGCTGTTGATCAACGTTTTAAATCTTCGGAAATTGTACTTAAAAAGGAAAATCTGTTGCCACACATCGACATTATGGGCGTGAGGGTGAGTTTTGACTACTTTTCGATATTATTTTTTGTTGTCTATATACCCCCACCGGTTACTTTGAATGATCTTGATAACCTTCTTGAGTTTTTTGTTGTTTCTTTTCCTGTATTTGAAAAGAATGTCTGTATTTTGGGTGATTTGAATTTGCCCTCATATTCTGATTTTGTGGATAATGGCGTGGCGAATAATTGTATAACTGCCTTTAATTACTTTTTGATTTACATGAAGTTAAAGCAGGGTAACTATGTAAGGAATTTCAACAACAGAATCTTGGACCTAATATTGCATAATAATAAAAAATGTATTGTTGAGGGTGCTTTGGATGTGCTTGTAAGGGAGGATGAGCATCACCCTGCCCTTTCTGTGTCACTGGAATATTCTCATCCAGTTAATCGCAAGCGTGATTTCGCATTGAATCTTGAAAACAGCTATAATTTTCGTAGAGCAAATTTTCCGCTAATGTATAATATGTTTTCAGATATTAATTGGTATTTTCTTACATCATTTGATAGTGTAGAGACTGCGTGTTCTTCTTTCTATACAAAATTATTTGAGATCATTGACTTATGTGTACCTCGATATAAGAAGTTTCCGAATAAAAAGTATCCCCCGTGGTTTACTTCAAATATCATACAAAATATAAAAAAGAAGGACAGGTTCCATAGAAATTTCAAAAGGTCAGGATGTCTTCAGTCGTTGCAGGATTTTAAATCTATAAGATCTATTGTTAAAAGGGACATTCAAATTTCTTATAATGGTTATTTGCGGAAAGTTGAGATTGATATAAAACGGGATCCCAAAAGGTTCTGGGCTTCTATTAAGAGCAAGAGGGAGACCTGCAATATTCCAAACGTCATGTCTTTTAATAATAAAGAACTAAATACCCCTACTGATATTTTGAGTCATTTTGCAACTTTTTTTAAACAGTCTTTCTCTGATGTTACTACCAATCATGTAATAATTCATGAATCCCCCTATGCACAGGACATTAATATCCACTACTTTTCTGAAGCTGATGTTGTGAATGCCTTAAAAAGTATTAAACCGAAGTTTACCACTGGACCGGATTCTATTCCGGCATTTTTAATCCATGACTGTCGTTTTGTATTGGCGAAACCGCTCCAGATCATTTTTAACTTATCTTTGAAATGTCAAACAATTCCTCAGCTGTGGAAAATTTCTAGAGTATGTCCTGTACACAAAAAGGGCGACAGATCGGAAATAACAAACTATCGACCAATATCAATTATTTGTAATTTTTGTAAAGTGTTTGAATTCTTGCTCCGCAATTCTATCTTTCCGCTTGTCCAAGGACAAATAATTCGGCAGCAGCATGGATTCTTTAAAGGTAGATCAACAACAACAAACTTGCTTAGTATCTCACAAAGCCTTTCGGAATCGATAGATGAGGGTCTGCAGACTGATGTAATATATTTGGATTTCTCAAAGGCGTTTGACCGGCTTGATCACTCTATTTTAATTTCAAAGCTTAACAGATACGGTTTCTCACAGCCTTTAATAGCGCTTATCAGGTCATACCTTTCTGACCGCCGTCAGTATGTAGCTCTTCACGGCTATAACTCTGGTAACTATACAGCCAGTTCTGGAGTCCCACAGGGTTCTGTACTGGGGCCGTTACTTTTTATTCTCTTTATAAATGATATTGGCTTAGAGCTAACTGTTGAGTTCTTGGTATATGCGGATGATATTAAAATATTCAAAGTGATTAGAAATATCAATGACTGTATTATTCTTCAAAACAACTTAGATCTAATTAATAATTGGTGCTTGAAAAATAATCTTCAGCTAAACATTGAGAAGTGCAACGTTGTATCATTCACAAACAAACTTTCTGTCATTAAACATGACTATGTACTTAAAAATACAGTTATCTCCCGCTGCGACTCATTCTGCGACCTGGGAGTAGTTTTCGACTCAAAACTTTCTTTCGTCCCTCATATAAATAAGGTAGTGGGTGAATCTCTGCGGGGTTATGGGTTTATTGTGCGCTGCACAAGAGATTTCAATAATAGTGATGTCTTGAAGACATTGTACAATTCATATGTACGGTCCAAGTTAGAATATGCTGCAGTAATCTGGGCTCCTGAGTACAGTGTTCATATTAATGCCATTGAAGGTGTTCAAAGAAAATTCTTAAAATATCTTAGCTTTAAGAGAGACGGAATATATCCCATCCAGGGTTTTCCTCAATCCAGGTTACTTGAGGAATTTAATTACGGATCTCTCAGTGATCGCCGTGATTACCATCTTTTGATTACTTTGTTTAAATTATTAAACAATCAGTTGGATTGTATGGACATTTTGACGAAGCTTAACTTCAACGTGCCGCGCTTAGTTCACGGCAAAACATAACATTCTATTTGCCATGTCCAAGGACAAATATTTTGAAGTTTTCTCCTATTTTTAAAATGTGTGACAAATACAATAAACACAATGAATTGGATTTTTTTAATTGCTCGATAAACATAGTTAAAAAGCTGGTGCCTCACTAAACTGCTTTTCAATTATATCATACGGTTTGCATATTTGTTTTGTTTATTGTAAGACTAAATAAGTTTTCAAATTTGTAATATAATGTAATGCAATGTAAATTTATCTTATCTTAAGTTCAATTAAGATTATGTGCCTATATCTTTTGCCCTGCCTTGTAGTTGGGAAATGTTCCTGTAAGGCAGGTAAAGTAAATAAATAAATAAATAAAATAAATAAATTATATTGCCAATACGAACGTTCCAAATTACAAAAAGTGTCCCCGCTATGGGATATGGCTTGGCACCATTGAGTTTACGCAGTAGGGTGGAAATTGTATCGATCGTGTCCGAGCCGACATTATTTGTTTTTGTTATTATATCGCCATCTTAGGTTCTTGATGCTTTGTCAAATTACAGAATAAAAAGTGGTTCATCTACATTGTCAATTAGTGCTTATAAACTTTCATTACATAACAATAATTTTTGTAAAGAAGTTTTTAATTTGTGGTGATTCGATTCGCTGTTTGTTAGGTTAGTAACTTGTTTCCTTTAAGATGAAAGGACACAAGTGCATGGTGCTGGTCATCATATCGTCAGAAATTTTGATTGCAATATTTTTCCTAACTAACCAGTGAAATTTACATTAAAAAATTTGAAATCCGATCCGGTCGAATGTTTATTTTTACAAGGAAATTTCCGAACTGCGCATACTCACTATTACCCGTTCGATGCCCATAGCGGGGACATAATTTCAGATGGTATTAGCAATATAATGGTTATACATATGTGGTCATACATCGTTGCAATATCAGGAAAACAGGACCGTATTTAAAAAAATAAAGTTGATAATGGCCCTTCGAAGGCGACTCGTCGGATTACAAAACAATTAACGCTGTTAGATAGAGCGGAAAAAGTGGCAATGTAAAAGTGCAATTTACGTTAGAATTCGATATAAAAAAAACCCAGGAAAAAATAAAACGTTTTTTCATTATTTCGGAATTTTAAAACTTTCTAAACGGCATATTATTAGGCACGTAAAGTAAATGCGCAACTTTAACTTCATTTAACCGACTTCGTATCTCTTACGGTTTCTGAGATCCCTGTACTGGCCCTCCTTATCTTGGACACGGTGTATATTACGTATCAATTCCAAAAATCACATTACCCGTGATATGCCAAAACAGTCAGTATTTCCAATAGATTTTATATGCAAAGTCGGCTGTGAATTTCATCGGGTCGCCGTGACACCGTAAATGTCAAGAAATTTTAAACGTTAACATTTTTAATTTGTATATTTTTGGGTAAAGTATGAGTATAGTAAAGTATGAGTAAGCGATATTCAGATTGAGGGAACGTCACGAGAAATTACATTACAAGCTGATTCTGCAGCAAATAATTTATTATTATAAATATCCAGGGAGTGGCATGGAAAAGTGTATCTCTGGTATGACTGGTGTGCTGATATCCATGTGAGTATCGACTCAAAATATTGTATTAGCATATTTCGATAATTTAACATAAAAGTAAATATGAAGTCGTAGAAAAAGTATAGTTCCCAACTCGAGTGGTAAGCCTATTACACACTCGTTCGAAGTACGTACCACTCTTGGTATGTAATATACCTACTAATTTTAGTTCTATATTTGTAATCCATCTCATATTTCCGAATTTCTGTCTTGTTTTTACCGGTTTTAGTAGTGGCCATGATACGTCACGGCTTCGAACGCATATCAGGGTCGCCCTGGACCATTCCCTACTTGTCTGTCATCAATCATCTCCTATACTAGTTCTACAGTTGTCATTAAGATACCTACCTGGACTTTGCTTCTTCCGTATTACTTCTCACCAATCTCCTTTTAGGAACCCTTTCGTTAGCGTCGGGTGAACTTGGATTAGTTCCTCTTTTCTCTTGAGTCTTCGAGACAGTTGATGTATTCTTTGTTTGTCCACTATTATTGTTACTACCCAAAGCTAGCGCCGTTGCCATCGATCCTCGACGAGCAGGAAAACTTGCCGAAAAACTTCTAATTGCGTGTATACTTGATTGTTGAAATGAAACTAAAAAATGACGAAAACAAAGAAGCATTGCAATCGTGAAAATATAAATTTGTAAAAGTTTCGGATTCTAGCAACATAAAATAACTTCATTATTGCTGAGTAAGAGATAATAAAACGTTTTTCGTGTTCAAGAAGCAGTCTGTGAAAAAGTTTCTTGTTAACTCAAACCGTGGACATACTGTACAGGGTGTCCCATTTTCGACACTTTTATAGGATATCTCCGTAATTATTAGTGCTATCAAAAAAGTAAATTAGGTGTCATGTGCTCTATTTGGGTGAAACTTAAAATGATAAAATCAAAATTTGCAAATTTTCGCTCGCTTAAGAGATATGGGGGAAAATCAAGAAATTGACAATTTCAAAATTACCCTATATTTTCTTAGTTAAAAGGGATACAGAAAAATATTTTATACATACTTGTTCGTTTATTTCCGGGGGGTGTGGGGGCGAGTAATAACCTTTTTTGAAGGGTTTTACGAATTAAAAACCATCGATTAAATATTGTGTTGTGAAACAGTACCCGTATCCCTCTAACAACACACTTAATAATTCGCTTATTATATTCAAGAACTTACAAAACATGTCCATGCAATTTATAACACGTCAGAATAGGCACGGTTCGATAATAGCCAAATAATCTATCAGTTTAATCATTAACAATAACTCCGTTTGTGTAATTTGCGCTATATACCAATCTCAAACATACTTTCCGAGCCTAATATTTGCATAATCAAAGAATATTCGGTGTATAACGTTGAGACCATATTTGCATATTTTGACATGGCTGTACTACATTCCAACAACTCCAGACACGACGAAGCAAACGTCTCCTTTCGTATTAAATACATGCATGTATCGGAGTGACACACAATACATCCGTTCTTTGTCGCACCTGGTAGCGAGGAATATTTAAATGCATTTTAAATGAATAATCTATGAGGGTAAAAAATGGTCCAGTCGACCTGTCTATTTTTCACCCACATTTAACCTATTGCACATGATTGCCTAGCGGTCCAACTAATATCTCGTGACCAGAGGTGGCGTAAGGCGATTGGCGTCTTGCATTTCTATTGACCAATGAACTATCCCGTAAACCCTTTTGGTTCGAACACGCCGTTTTTAATACCATTGTGAAGATATCCTCCGAACTGTGTGTTACGGGCAACGACAGAGTCGTACGGGCGAGTGAAGGGGCTTTGCAATCATTAAAGTTTAAGACTTTTCTTATCTACCGACATTGAGGTCAACTACTTTTCTTACTACCGACATTGAGGTCATTCTTATCTACCGACATTGAGGTCAAATACTAATATTAACTACCGACATTGAGGTCAATCTTACTACCGACTTTGAGGTCAAATACAGTTCTTATCTACCGACATTGAGGTCAAACACTTTTATTAACTACCGACATTGAGGTCAACTACCAGTTTACTACCATTTTACTACCAGTTTAACGTCTAAGTACTGAGTCACGACAGGTCGTATCACACAACAGATTAGTGAACAATGTGTTAAAGATAATTAGTACTAAGACTACCATGTAAGTAAGCCTAACATCACAGATTGTATATGCAGTAGAAGTTGTACTTTCTGTACTTTATTACTTACCGAAGATAATAGATATATTTTACCCTACAAATTGTTTAACCTTACATTTACCCCTAAAACGAACCAGCGACCAATACCTAAGGAGATACAGTAGTAACCCAGTGAGTCCGAGGATTGAACCACCCGGATTCATCATATTGATTGTGGATCAGTGTCGATAAACTATCGATGGTGCGACTATCGATAGTTCTCAACCTCTACCTGTCAGTGCTGCTGTGTTTCGTTTTTCTATTTGTTTTACAATACGTATAGTTGATATTTGAATCTCTGATCGAATTCCCACGGAAACAAAAAATCTCTCTTAAATTATTTATTTAAATATCATTTTTTTCGGGCGACGGCTTGTTTCCAGCCCGACACCGCCAGGGCGGCAGCGGTCCGATTAGTTCAGGAGGCGCAGTCGGCTTCGTTATAACTGCTCGCAAAAATAATATTTATTAAATAAACAATTCAAGAGAGAATTTTTAATTCCGCGAGAATTCGATCACAGAATTGAATATCGACTATACACACCGCACCTGCCAGTGTTGCCGGAATTAACAACAAAACAGAAACCCGTTGATGTTTACCGCTTCGCGACGGGAAGACGGTATGTTGCTAAAAACCGAAACAAAACATAAAAGTTGGTAAAATGTTGCCGATTTCTTTCTAAAAAAAACATTGGGTTGCTGTTTTGTTTTTGTTTTGTTGGTTTGGTGTGGACGCGGCATAACAATCCCGGACACTAGTGTTTCTGTAGAGCAAAGCTGCACCCGTATTCTCGACTTAGGAGAACGATTATATCGAGACAAGTGAGTATTCCTGTCTCTCTCTTCTTCTGCGTTCCTTATAGAGAGGAATAACCACTTCTCCCGATAGAATCGTTCTCCTAAGTTCGAGAATAGAGGCATGCAGATTAATTTCACTTTTAATTATTGTAAAACATCTCTCTTAAACGCTCTCTCAAATTCATTATAAATGATATAAACTAGTTCGGATACAGGGTGTTATGGAAATGACTTATTATATTTAAACCGGTAAATCCTGAGATAAAAATAAATTGAAGAAAAATAACCATAAATGGCGCTTTGAATTATTAAGCGAAATATACACTTTATATGAAATCTCAAAATTTACGTGGCCGCTCCTGAGGACCTCGAGGTTCAAAAGAGGTTAGCGCATTATAGGCGATGTAGTCATATTGCAACACAGAACACGTGTTTTTGACAACAAGACGTCTTTGACACGCGTCAAACGGCTTAGAAAAAAAAACTACAATTTTAAGGTACATACTCTCTTACCTTTGATCTTATTTTAAAATAATCCGTTTTATAATTAAATTCCATAAAAAATAAAACACAAAAAGTATATTTTTCAACAGCTCAACAGTAGATAATATCACACAAATTTGAAATCACATCACAACATTTATTATTATGAATTATTTCACAACAGAAAAAAATCGGGTAATGCTTCAACTAACAAAACATTTAAAATTCGTATACCTCAAGCACGTGGAACCCTGACAGCGTCAATCCGCCCACGAGTCTGGAAACATACTGAAGCAACGATAGTGGCGCGCGGCCAGTATCCAAGCAAAGGCGAGACACACGGTGTGATCTGTCAACACGGTTAGTATACTCTAGTGGCCCACATTGTTGCACACGCAGTGAGAAATATCCGCCATTATAGTGAGAAATAATGTCTCTCTGTTATTATGATAACCCAAGGCAGCCAATATCCGCCATTATAGTGAGAAATAATTTCTCACTGTTATTATGATAACCCAAGGCAGCCATGAATTGTTACATGGAACATTGATACGGCACGTTTTCCATTATGACGATGCAACATCGACGATTAGCGCGCAATATCTCCTTAGGCAATGGAAACAGTTGCCGGCGTTTCCTTAACAACACAACCGAAACACTGCACAATTATTATTGCTGTCAACTTGCCAAACGGGTGTTGTACTTGTTGGACAATATACTATTAATTCTGAACCTTGTTTTAAACACGTAAAGAGAACTCATCCGTAGAAAAAGTATAGTGTACGACACGTGAGAATATGACATATTTGCCCCTCGCTTGATTTGCGCTGCAAACTTCTGCGCTCGGGAGAAATATGTAATTTTTCTCACTTTTTGTACAATATAGTATTAACTTTAGTATTTAGATATTCGATTTAAAAAAAAAGTATGTAGACTTCCTCTAGGACATCCAAGGAGTCACCCATTTAAATATAATAAGCCATTTCCATAACACCCTGTATATTCGGAATATTCATGATGAATCGCTCAACGCTTGATATGGCTGGTCAGACTATGACTTTATATCGTTATTCTCGAAACTAAATACTTACCGAATTATATAAGGTTACGGTTATAGAATAATAAGATTTATTGGCATTTTTATAATGAAGATATTTGTATGCCTATCGAAAATATACTGGAATGAAACTGAAGATTTTAATTCTTTACGGTCGATAAGGGACTAAGGGCTAGGTCGCGAGTCTCTTTAAAGTTCGTGATTCCAATAAAACCCATTTACTTTTATTGACATTATTATCATATGAACAAGATTTATTGTAATGAAATTTAAAAGAGGATATTGCCAATACTTAAGTCTATTTTTGTTGATGGCGATATAGTTTTTGTGTCTGTGTGAACAGAGGAAATTTTTCAAGTTTTTTTTATCGCAGTATATGTAAATGGTGACGCGCTCCATAATGTCGTTTAGATAAATATATCATAAAGCGTGCAGAATATCCATTTCTAGATACAAAGAATATATATAAAAGCTGCAATAAATTCTATAACTTATAAATAAAAATGGATACATATACAGGGTGTTATGGCTTATTATACACATAGATTCAAAAGTTTTGCATCACTCTGATTTTGGCATGTTAAGATAATTTTAGGAATGCATTTTTTTGTTTATCAGTTAAAACGATACTATTTTTTGTAACAAAAAAAAAATATTATCAAGACATTTGTTTAAGACAACATTTTTAATGTTGTATTTTGGCGCTGGCCAAATTTTTCGGCTCAGTGTGTGAAAATGAATCGCCCAGTAATATCTGAAATTGATCGTGCAAGAATAGTAGCGCTTTAGTTGAAGAAGGTCATTCCCAAAGATTTGTTGCTGAAAGAATAGGGGGTTTTCAAAGTGATGTTTCTCGCATATGGAATCGCTATCTAGAGACCAATTCTGTTCGAGACAGACCACAAAGGCGTGTTACTAATGAACAGCAGAACCGCTATATTACGTTAACAATTCGGAGAAATGGTACTATGCCAGTCCCACAACTTCAGAGAGATGTTACGCATGCAATTGGAGTTTCTGCGTATCCGTCTTTACACTAAGAAGACGAATTCTTGAATCCGGTTTAAGATGTCGGCGACCAGTAAGAGTTCCCCAACTACAATATGAGAGTTCGTCGACTGCAGTGGGCTGAAACGCACGTTCGCTTATCCAAAGAATTTTGGAATTCTGTCCTATTTTCCGACGAGACCAGGATTTATCTGGTAAACGATAGTCGCCGTATTCGTATTTGGAGAGAACCAACAAGAGCCGCTCAACTTCCCCATGCTCGCCCCTTGTCCCCATTCGCGGGAAGAAGCGCCATGTTTTGGGCAGGTATTATGTCTGACGGGCGTACTGAGTTAGTCCACGTTCAAGGCACAATGACTGGCGACAGGTACATAAGGGATATTCTACATCCTTATGTTAGAACGTGGAGAGGGGCTGTTCGTAAAAATTTTGTGTTTATGGACGATAATGCCCGGCACCATCGTACTAGAGCTGTGGATGAATATCTAGAAAGTGACGGAATCAATTGCTTGGAGTAGCCTGCTTTGTCCCCTGACATGAACCCGATAGAACATGCTTGGGACATGTGCTCTAGGGCAGTTCGCGTCAGAAGAAATTCCCTAGAACCCTCCAGGAGCTCGTCGTCGCTGCTACTGAGGAATGGCGGTCTATTCCACAAAAACGGATTGCTAACCTTATGCACAGCATGCGGCGTCGTCTTCAAGCTTGCATTGAGGCCAGAGGAGGAAATACACTTTATTAGAAGCTATTTTTTTTTTAAATTTCACAAACTATATAATATAAATAAATTATACTTTTGTTAAGTTTTTTTTTTTGGAAGGTTTAATATGTTGTGGTAAAATAAAAATTTTTAAAACTCATTGATTTTTATTTTAAACTTATCAATGAACTAATATTTAGTCTATTTCCGTCATGACGCAATTACTTATTCGAGAATTAGAGCGACGCAAAACTTTTGAATCTATGTGTATTTAAAATGATATCTTCGTTGGGCGTCCTAGAGAAACACTACATATTTTTTTTTTAATCGAATGTCTAAATACTTTGGTAATAAACCCTTACGTTACCCGATGTGTTATCCAGTGCAACGTCTTACGCATCTGTTTCCAGCCAGCACGCGTTCTAGGTCGTCCGCCGAGCCAGCGTAGTCAGATCAAAACGCGATCCTCGACCTCGGCGGAACGAGATGATCATTCACCGCGCCACGTACGCCAGTACGTTGCGTCAGATCAGATCAGATGGTATTTATTTTCATATTATATGTTCACACGTCACCTTATCTAAACATGTTATATATTATATTATATTAAATATATAAAAAATATATACAAGATAAGTGCACTCAATGATTGATTCCACGAAGGTTTCCCGTTCAGGAGATTCGGCCAGACTGAGACCTGTACCGGGACAACACATGAACAGTCTGGCGCCTACAATTAAGTTTACTATGGAGAAAGAAAATAACGACCTACTACCGTTTGTAGACGTTACAGCCCAGAAAAACATGAATACCATCCAACCATCGGTATACAGAAAACAAACTCACACAGGGCATACCTTAATTATGTCTCAAACCATTCAAACAACACTAAACATGGAATAGTTAAAACGTTGGTTGACACGGTATTCACAGTTTGTAATTCATAGGAGGCTAGAACACAAGAACTTCACTAAATCACGAAGAACTTTGGTATGAATGGTTATCCCACAAACATAGGACGAAGGATGACACCGAAGCTGGACCCACCATCAACATATTTTATGTCATGGGGATTTCTGAAAGTATTCGAAGGATAGGACATCAATACAACATCTATACAGTATTTAGCTCCAAAGACCTACTACCAAAAAGACATGAAGAATTGTGTATATAGAATACCCTGCGAGTGCGGAAGTCCTATGTTGGTGAAACTCTACGACCATTTGAAACAGGTATCAAGGAACATCAGAATCGCACACGAAAAGGATAAACAAACAGATCCGATGCAGTAGACCACGGCCACCACTTACAATGGGAACATTCAGAAATTATACTCGAAGAAGAAAGAACATTGGCGAAAAAGGAAATTCAAAGAAGCAGCCGTCATAACTCAAACTCCTGATTGTTGTAACTTGTTCAGTTTTCACCAAAAGACAATGGATGCCCAAAATTCGCTGTATCCGACACAACATTGTATCTAACCTTCAAGCAAACAACACAAAGGTATTTAAGGAAATTAAATCTTGAAGCAATAGATTCAAATTTTACTTTTTGGATAGGTATGAAAAAAAAAATCAATAGAAAATTGAATTTTTCTCTAAATCACTAGATTAAAAAAGAAATCACTAGATCTAGTGAAATTTTACTAAACCTGGTAACACTGCATCGACGACTCGACGTGTATAGTTGTTGCAGAATTATACCGTTGACTCTTACTGCCATAAATAAACTACCTGATTAAACCCTATTGTATACGCCTGAACCTCTTCAAAGCTCAATAAATGGGATCAGGGCCGGCTTGAAAATGTATACCACACCACATGATTTATTTTTATAATTTAAAATAAATAGATAGGTATTTTTAGTTTTAGGTACCTATAATAAATGTAAAATAATGATAACAATTAATGATAATTGAAAATAATATAATTTAAAAGTATAACTATTAGGATAACAAGAACAATAAAAAATAATTAAATTCTAAGAAACTATTGATAATTTATTCAAAATTTAACTCTGTATCACTATCTTCATCTAAGCCTAAACTTATAATTAAGGGTTGAACATTTGTAATCATACAATTGTAAGAAATTTCCACCTTAAGTACATGCTGTACACAGTTTTTCCAGCTGTCTGCAGAAATTTTTCTTACTTCGTTTTTAATTAATTCTACTACAGATGCAGAGAAATATTATTTCTCCTAATATTGGATTTTAATTGGTGCCATATTAGCTCAATCGGATTGAATATACAATAGTACGGAGGAAGACGCAACACTGTCCATTTTCTGCTGCAAGTTTGTCACACTTGTATTCCTTATTTATTTTAAAAGCTTTTAATACTTCTAACAGTTCTCGTTTTTTGTAAGTTTCTTCAAAATATAAATCATTTTCAATCATAAAATTTTGAATTTCTACTTTTGTATTATTAGAATTGGGAATGATTTTTGCTTGCCGACTATGATAACTAGCATTGTCCCTTACCAATCTTCAAAAAGTTGTGCGTCGGTATCTTGATGGTAATCTAAAGAAGAATCTGCTATGTTTTTAGCTGAAAGCAACAGACAATTTGGAACAAACCCGTTCTCTGAACCAGCATGTAATATTGTGATTCTTTTGCCTTTATTTGATGGTGCCTTGGTTTGACATTTTTTGGAAGAATCATCCCAACCTTTTCTTGGAGTGTCATGGGTATCGAACCATGTTTCGTCAAGGTAAATAATTGGACGATTTTCTTCTCTAAATTGTTTAACAGCTGTTAAATATTTAAGTCTCCATTCCCGTAAACGTTGAGATTCCATTAATGTTTGTCTTTTATCAATGCTTCGGTATTTAAAGGGGCTTGAAAGGCTACAAGAGATATTTGTTTCGTCGTTAATCAGCCGCTCTTTGAGGGAATTCAAAGTGGGTACAGTTTGTGCCTCATACATTTGGTAAATCTTTCTTCTTAATAAATCCATGTCATTTTCGTCAATGCTTCTAAATATGCCAGAATCACTCCGATTTTTTCTAGGATTAACGGGTTTAAGTACTATGTCTCTTACCGAAGATAAAGGAGTCTTTGTCAAAGTAGACGTCTCTGATAAAGCATCCATCGAATTAAAATTTCTACTCAACAACGATTGATACACATTTTTAATTATTAGTTTGGCATCGGTAGATAAATGCTTTCTTTTAAAAATGACACTTGAAGATGCCCCCCTATCAGCACAAGTCCAAGGACGCCACATTCTACCACTAATAAGCTTAACTAAAAATTACTCGCCGGAAAACCACTAAAGATTAAAATTATTAAAAATCACTTTGTATTTATATATGCATCCGGCATAGGTTTGTATACCTGGTCCGGCTCTGCTCGAAGAGGTTTTAAAATTAGGGATTTCCTTATTTATTTTATGGTCGAAGGGATAATGAGGTTTCATCGCAGTCAAAAGATCAACGGTATAATTCTGCAAATACTATAAAGTCTGCGAGAGGAGGGTACGAAATTCCCCCTCCTGTGACAGAGGAGGAAAGCAAGCGATTTGGGCTACGACACGGGAATCTGTTTCTTCTTTATTTAATTTATTGCTGGCATATTATGTTCTCTTTTCTGCTCGTTAGGCGTCTGATAGTAATAGTTGTTTGCCAAACTTCTATATTACTATAAAAGGATATTACCGTGACCGGTATAAAGTATGCATCATATGGGAAAAGTTATAGTTTTCTTCTCCGAGTGCCACATTTTAAGTTCGCGACAAAAGTATACCAGTCAAATAAGACAGAAAGTTAATTAACGGTCCTATTTATTCTTCGAAAGACAGTTGAAAACTGTTACGGAAAAATAGATTTAAATGCAAATTAGACGATTCCCCAAAAATATATCGGCCGATACTAATAAAATTTAACGCAAAGTCAGGCATGGTGTAAAAATCATTGTTGTGAAATTATTTCGTAAAATACTTTTCATTAATTATTCTTGAAATAAAATACTTACCGATTCTTGGAAGTTTCATTTAAAACTTTCGTATTATTAATTACATCCACCTTTTAACTGAATAGGTTCAATGGAAGAACGTAACCTTGTGTTAAACTATTATAATATTAATATTATTATAGTTTTAGTTCTTAAATTATGTTATATAAAATATTTTTGTTGCATACCTACCTATTATAATTCTGAGATTGAAAAGCTTGGAAAAATTCAAGGTGAAATTTCAAGGTTGAAATTTATTAGTTTTTGAACCAACCTACGTAAATACACAGGGTGTCCCACCAGTGGCGGTTCTTCCACAGGAGCACATGCGCACTGGCACCCCCAAAACGAATAAAAAAATATTAGTTTATATGCATTGTATATTATTTATCGTATAAAGTCCTTAATATTTTATCGTACCGTCAAACCAAACTGTATATTATAGGCTCTCGATCCTGCAGGCACGCCGCGCGCCGATCAAGGTTGATGATGATATGACGAGAAATGCTCGCATATGCGAATAAGTAGGCGGGGCATTATGCAGTTTCTCTGTAGGATCAGGTGGCGGGGGACAGCGGGGGATAGCAGGGCTATGGCGATTTAACATGGGAAAGGCGTACAATTTTAGTGTGCGTCGCGCTGTTGTCTGTTCGTGCATGTATTTAGAAATTCGAGCGTGTAGTTTCAATATTTTATATTATATATTTATTAAGTTAAAATGAATAGTTTGACAGTGAACTATTTAAAAAATAACTTTAGCTCTTTGAGTTTAGAGCAAAAGATTGAAGTGAAGAATGCAGGAAGACCTAAACCCGAAATTAATTTAACACAGTACATACTACTTTTAAAACGCCTAAGAAAGTAATTGCTTGGTCGTTACACAAAAATTAAATTTTAAAAATAATTTCACTTTTGCAATACTTGTGAACCCCCTCTATCATAGGTCACAAGCCGCCACTGTTCCCCACTTATAACAGTATTTCTGTATTTTGACAATTTGCTTATACATAACTTCAATCCCCTACGAGGCATGAGCTTCAGCCCTAAAAATTTAAATGTGAATAGGGACCAAGTAGTAGCTTATTTCAAAGGCCATTAATCTCTTCTTTTTACACTGGCCAAATTATTTAAATTTTGATTCAGTAGTTTTTAAGAAAATGCCTTTTAAACATGGCGACGCGCCGAAATCCAAATAGTATTTTTTTTTCTTCTAATTTTGACTAAAATATGATTAGCCAAAACTTATCAAATCAAATAAAATCTACACAATTTACAAGGATTTCACTTACGTGTCAATTTTTTAAAACAAACTTGAAATTTCAAGATGGATAACAACCATATACATACAGGGTGTTATTGAAATAACTTATTATACAGGGTGTTATGGAAATGACGTATTATATTTAAATGTGTGACTCCTGGGGTGTCCTAGAGAAACGCTACATATTTTTTTTTAAATCGACCGTTTTAAAAGTGGGATTACAAACCCTCTTACTCACATGTGACTCTGCGGTAATGAATCATAACACCCTGAGGCAGTGTATCACAAACACCTATTACGCGCAATGTTGCCAAACTGTGTAAAACTTTAGTTTCTTATAAAAATAAGTATTTAGCTTACTTAGAAATTAAATCCAGGCCGCCGACACGAGTAAGGAATCCAGGGCACAGACACCTTCAGTTCTTTTTTCTATGGGAAGAGGTTTATGCTCATCACGTGCCCTGATGATAGTGTGGGACTGCATAATAAGCTTATACTCATTAAACCCCATTCGGCCTCTTATTTCCAATCTCGGAACATAACCGGCATATCGTCGAGAGAAAAAAATGCATAGTGAAACAGAACAAATTACACTAAATCACTTAAAGAAACACACAGACACCCACGAGTTTCAAATTAGTTTTTTTGAAGATATGCACCTATTATCAGATTACACAAAAGCACTAACCACTATCGTACACATAGAACAACAGCACACACAGACGATAGGATACAGACGATAGGATACAAAAAATTTCGCAATAGAATGTCAGAAATAATAAAAACGCTAATTTCTAATGGGCCTAAAACAATTTTTAATCCTTTAATGAAGAATGATGAAATAATTATGTTGACAACAACAGGACCTCCCCTTCAGTCTTAACATAGACGAGTCCAACCAAGGGTCGAGTGCTTCGTACATATTCGGAAAAATAGCGCGGTTGCTATTTCCGAGACAATAATTATACAGGAAAGTAATATTACAGAAGGAAATTCCGCAATTTATGAATATAATCTTATAAAACATCGAAAGTGGCAACGCTGTATTTTTAGATATTTCCAAATAACGCAATACGATCGACCAAGTAAACCCGAAACAGACTGAAACGTATAGTTACTAGAAATTTTTAGATGTTAAATACCAATGTATGAAAAAATTATATTATTTCCCAGACCACCGGATGAAACTTTATACAATAAGGGTGTATTTTTGTCGACACAGTAGCACTTTAAAATACTAATTCAGATTGAATGGTA
Organism: Barypeithes pellucidus; assembly: GCA_963991005.1. Lineage (NCBI taxonomy): Eukaryota > Metazoa > Arthropoda > Insecta > Coleoptera > Curculionidae > Barypeithes > Barypeithes pellucidus. The sequence goes on from OZ022562.1 coordinate 29,529,295, forward strand.
CTTAGATGTGTTCATGAGATGCATACAAATTTACGCGAAAACTAATGTGAATTTGTGCTTTTGTTTTTGTGTTTTGTGAGGTTATTGTGTTGGTTTTTGTTTGGATTACCTACTTGGTGTTTTTTTATAAATTAAGTTGGTTAAAACAAACCCGAAAAGATAAATAAAATTGCAGTTGTTTTTCTAAAGGGTCAAGTGGCATTTAAGTTGTTCAGTTCCGACGGGTGTGGTTCGAATTGAACAAATGAGAACATACCTGACCATTTATAAACGCCGCGGCGGTTGGTTCGAGTCAGTTCAAGTTTATAAATCAGAGATTATTTCCCAGCGAACTGAATTGAACGTAAACGTTCATAATAATGTACCCTGAAAAATAAACAACTTCCAATCTGTCAAACGGTTATTGACTTTCTAAAGAGTGATAACACTACTCAAAATTCACTGACGTTTTCCGCCATATGTTGTTTTGTTTATCTTTCTCCCAGTATCACCACGTGCTTAATTTTGGTTTGACGTCAGGTCATGTACAGGGCATATTAAATTAAAGCGCCATTTTTTAATATTTTTCTTCAATTTGTTTTCATCTCAGGAATTGCCGGTTTAAATATAATACGTCATTTCCATAACACCCTGTTTTTAAATTACTCCTGAGATGAAACCAGGCGCTTTGAATTAATAAGCGCACAATATACACTTTATGTGAAATCTGAAAATTCACGTGGCTGCTACTGACGACGTACACAATCAATAATTTACTCCCAGTGTTCGTTAGAGATTGTTCCTAGATCTTTATGTTTCTTAACTTTGGTTAAAGGACCCAGCGCTGATCCGTTGGGTACACCACTGAATTCCTCACTCAGTAGTCCTTAGCAGATATCCTCTCACATCGTAATGATTTAGTGTGTACAAAAGTTTGGTGGATGATACTTTGTCCAAAGTCTTTTCGAGATCTACGTAAATGGTTATTTATGTAACAAGTGCATACTTTTTGCCACGAACGGGAAACTCCCGTATATGAAAAAAAGTAACTTTATGCATAAGTTTCATACAATATTTTTTCTATGATCGTATCAGTTTTCCTGTCACTTAGGAATACGATAAGTTTGGGATATTTGCTCACATCGACTTGATTATTCAGAATTAATGTTCATTTTACCTTGGAATAGCATAGCATGACCATAAAGTCGAGGATTAATATTTTCTTCTATTCTCTCTTCACTTGCTTTTAGTCCAATGCCATAAAACATATTATATTCCCTTTTGTAAGCGTATTTCGATTTTTCAGGCAATCAAATTTGTGTTGCTTCATTGGCTTTATTAATGATTTCGTCTGGAGCGCATGGAAATCGGTTTTCTTCTTCGGAATCGGAATTATTTCTTTCTGATGTTTTCAAATATTATTTGAAAGGGTAACAATAACGATGCGGCAAAATGATCAATTTTATGTATTCATTTGCGTAAAAAAATAGTTTTTATAATGATCGTAAAAAAAACAGTTGTGGATGCTTGCTAATAGACAGGAAGCCATGCCGCGATTGTGGATAAGACCAAGAACATTTAATTAACAAATAGGCAGAATTATTTTTATTCTGTCAGCATCATACAAAGTTTTAAACAGTAATCAATGATGTCTATACCGAGGGTCCTAAATCTACCGACTGCGTTTGAAACCGAAAAGTATAATATTAATTATATTTAATGCATTTCTCATGTGTACTGAGGCAACGCTGTATGGTAATTTTTACCTGCTAGTGTAAAACGACCCTGAACTTTACTACTTTCATTCATTTTTTGTCGGCGGTTGTGTTAGGAGTTATTCGCTGGTGCTTTTATGATCGTTTGTGATCTATTATGTTCTTGGATTAATTTTTAGTGTTTTTTCGAACCAAAACTATTTATTAGCTACAATTGTTCGTCAGTTCGTGGTGTGTAAGAAATTCTACTATTCTAACATCGGATTAATATTTCGTCGGTTATGTTTTTTTTAGGTAAAGCAGTGCTGTAGCTAATTCTATATTTTAAGTAAATTATTGCAAAAATATGGATTATTTCTTTATATTATCTGAATTTCAGTAAAAATACCTACAACGTTTACCTATTTATGACTAATATCAGATCGAAATTATCTAAACGCGTACCTCATTACAGCGTTTCCATTTTTTACAGCCATCTCCTTCTAACTTATTTGAAATTGTAGAACTGTGCATGATTGTAAATAAATGATGTTTTATGAACGGAATGTTTTGTCTCCCCTTTTATATTATATGTTTATGGATAAGACAATTCGTTTTTTTATACATTATGGGTACCACAAATCCGATGTTTTGAATATTTTTGTTATTTTTTTATTGAATCATAAAAGTTGCAAAGAAAATGATTTGTAACGCCTTAAACAATTATATTAAGTGTGATCGAAATTGCAATTTAAGACCTTGGGAATTGCTAAATCGCGTGTCTAATGGTTTCACCTGAAAATTAATTTATCATCATAAGAAATAACAAAGAGTTGAAACCATTTTATTTATTTATTTTGTCACACTGCATTTTAACTCATTTCATACCAACAAATATTAACATAATATAGACGCTTTCACTAAGTGAGTCACCACATTATAACTAGAATGATTAAAGGTAATAAGAAGAGGAACATAAAGAATAATGAAATTTGGGTCAGATAAATGGTGGGTCACGGTCGTAGATAAGGGAGGGAGAAGTAATTATTCCTCCCCTGGACTCTTTTACTACTTTCTTTAATTTACTCTATTCGCCATTTCAATAATGATTAACTTTTAAATTTATGGACGAAAAATTTAATTTGAATTTTAAAAAGCATACCTCTACACGACCGTAGATAAGGGGGGAGGGGTACTAGGAAAACAGTCCCCCCCGTCACCTATCCTGTTATTAACGTATAAACTATACGGGGTCAGTGATAAAGAAATTTTATATCAAAATTAAAAAAAAAATAAAGTAGATATAAGTAACATTTTTGAGAGACGACAAGTTCCATAGCAAGTAAATATGGCATTTCTAATATGCCCTATATGATTTAAAAAGTTGTCACAAGACTAAATTTAGTCTATAAATGTTTTTTATCAAGTAAGTTTCTTCCCATTGCCCATTGGGTCACCCGGTATTAATTGAATGGTTATTTCTAAAATAAATTATTCAATAATAAACCACGAATAATGTTAAGAGTTTTAAAAATAGGTGTAAAACCCCTTTTGTCGATCTTTTTGTTGGGCAGTTTATTTACATTTTAATTGTTAACATGACACGTGTTTCACCCTGTTACCGGCTTTATCAGATGTAAGTTATACAGGGTGTTATGGAAGTTATTTATTATATTTAAATGGGTGACTCCTTGGGTGTCCTAGAGAAAGTCTACATACTTTTTTTTTAATCGAATTTCTAAATACTAAGGTAAAAACCCTTTTTGCCTACATGCTGTCGCTCCGCTCCGTCTAATTTCAGTTAGTAACAATACCCCATCACTAGAGTAAACTACAGTGATGTCAGATCACACCGCGTGTCTCGCCCTTGCTTGGATAACCGCTGCGCGTATTGATATGTTTAACCTTCAGTATCGTTGCTTCAGTATGTTTCAATACTCGGTGTTGAAACGACGTTGCCGAGTGTTCCACGTGCTTGATGTATACGAATTTTAAACGTTTTGTTAGTTGAAGCATTACCCAAGTTTTTTCTGGCATGAAATTATTCATAATAACAATAAATGTTGCGATGATTTCAAATTTGTGTGATATTATCTACTGTTCGTTCTGTTGCAGAACATACTTTTTGTATTTTTTTTATGGAATTTAATTTTAAAACGGATTATTTTAAAATAAGATCGAAGGTAAGAGAGTATGTATGTATAGTAGGTTTTTTTTCTAAAAAGTTTGAAAAAGAAGTGATAACGCGGGTCAAAGACGTCGTGTTGTCAAAAACTGAACACGTGCGTCTACAATGCGCTGACCTCTTTTGAGACTTGAGACTGCCTCAATAAATTATTGATTGCGAACATCGTCAGTAGCGGCCACGTAATTTTTCAGATTTCATATAAACGTATATTTCGCTTAATAATTGAAAGCGCCCATTTATGGTTATTTCTCTTCAATGTATTTTCATCTCAGGATTTTCCAGTTTAAATATAGTCATTTCCATAACACCCTGTATACAAACAAAGTTTCGTTTCTTCGCAACCATCGTCAACTTAATTTTTTAGTAACATTTTATTTTATGCTTTATGAACTCCACTTTATATTCTGAATCCAACGATATATCACACCTAATATTTATTAGGCGTTTCGGATTAAGAAACTCATCATCAATGCCCATAAGCACCTTATTGAAAATATTTTTGTTTTTATTGTTGTATTTGTACTCTAGTTGGCATTAAAAATTATTTTTATTTTACATTATTTTCAGTAATAATAATAATAATGTTACATAATTATTTTCCATTTTCAAACACAAAAATAATAATAAAGTGTGATATATCGTTGACTTCAGAATATAAAGTGGAATTCATAAACCATAAAATAAAGTGTTACTACTATTTAAAAAAACAAAGTTGATGATGGTTGCGAAAAAACGAAACCGGTTGAAAATTTAATTAAACTGTCTTATAGAGGAGAAAAAGTGGCAACGAGAATGTCAAATGTATTTTTACATATCTCTTCAAATAGAATCAAAAAACAAATAGAACGAAATCGTAAAAAATCGGTTTTGCCCAAATATCTTCGAAAATTTTCGGATTTTTTAAAATTTGAAAACATGATATTGCTCACCATTGGTTCGTGAATTTGATTCGGTTTTTAGAAGGTGTTCGCGATGACAATTCTTATGGATTTAATTTTTAGGATCTATGCGGCTGTACACGTAATCCGTAACACGTAAAAGGTCGTAGATTAGAAACGTTTGTTATTTTTTCTTGTCTCCAACTTATAAACTCATCCCCTTGATAATAAATTTGCATGTTCCACTTATTAAGTTGTAAATGAAAATATTTCGTTGTCTTTTTTAAAATGGAACACGTATTTGTCGCCAGGCAGTCAAAAATGACAAATTATTTTATAGTACATATTTGGTTTTTTAAAAATCTGGTTTTAGATGTTTTAAAGAAAATAGTTAGGTGAATAAGAATTTTTAGTATAATAAAAATGTACGTGCTTATAATTAATGCAAATGGTAGTACACTCGCATTGACTATCCTTTATTATAACAGACGAACCCGAACAGTCTAAAAATAGTACATTAGGTTCTTTTCACAGCAGTCAGAAATAGTAACAAACTGCCTGCCGAAGGCATGTGCAGTTGGTTTAAAGTGTTCGCACTCAAAAAAGCAAAATCAGTGATCGTTGACCAATAATTCGGTGTTCGTAGAGCAGACTGTATCGATTGTCAACTGATTTGCAACCTTTTCTTCGCGTGTTTTGGTTCAATTTACTTTCTATTATTTTTTTAAAATCTATTCCAGAACGAAATGCTATAGCTCTAAACAAAGCAGAAAAAGCATGAATAAGAATACGTGTAGGTTAAGTAAAGAAGTTAATTTTTACTACAAATTCTTAACGAAACTACCGACTGCGGCTTACGTTCCGGCAACTATGAATGCTGCCTAAGAAAGAATACTGCAACTACTATACTATATCCAACGAACAAACGGAGGGCTTCATAACAATATCACATAACCTATAAAAGTTATAATGTTTGTTGTGCATCGACCGGAACTTTATTAAATTTTTAAATATGGATAACCTGCATAATAGTTGATTATACAGGGTGTTATGAAAATGACGTATTCTATTTAAATGGGTGACTCCTTGGGTGTCCTAGAGAAGCGCTACATATATATTTTTTTTAATCGACCGTTTTAAAAGTGGGGACAGCCCCATAAACCCACAGCTCATCCCGCGTCACTGTAATACGTCAACTTGTGGTGGCATGTCAGAAAACAGGTGTTACTTAGAATGTTGCCAAACTTAATGCAAAACTGAAATTCCATATAAAATTATAAAAATAAATTATTTATCTACCTACTTGTATTTATTTTCATACCTAAAGAGCGATGAAATCCAGGCACAAAGACAATCAGGGAACACTCCTGGAAACACTTTATGCTCGAAACATTCCATCAAGTCAAACGTCCTAACAAACTACTCATTTTAGGTTCGTCAATAAAAACAATGTAAAATTATATACAAAGTTTGGACGCGTAGCCCGAAATTCATTACAAAACAATTATTATACGCTTACCTTCTGAAAACAAAGCGGATAGCCGAGAGTGTAAATGGTAAGCAACAGAACCGACCGTATTCTAACGCGTGTCTTCTAATACTGACACTTGCAAGATGTACGCTTGTACGCCTAGACTTACGTTGTCCTGGCGCCCAGTGGATTGTGTGAACGAGATGTGTGAGAAAGAAAATTAAATCTTCGTCGATCTTGTCATTTGGAGTAGAGCTGAGCTAATTGAATTTTTTGAGCTCCTCAAGTACAGTCGCAGTATTATCCCTTACCTTAATTGATGGATATATCACTACTATCATTTTATTCAATTCAGGGAAGAATCTCGTTTATCACCATAAGAAATGCATTTAAGCGATCTTAGTCCGTCCCGTAACGCCTATTATTTATTCAATTACCGTGACCGTGAAATATCAAACTGTCAAATATTGCCCATCTCTATTCCGAGTTTTGCACGTACCATTTCGTTCGTTCGTAGATAAAATGTCATTCTTAAATTGAAAGAATTGTATTTAAAGTGAGTGTTTTTTAAATTAGTTAAATAAATAAATCTAAGCGAGAAAAAAGGACCAAAATTAAAACAGTTTTCCCGTGTATTCTTTCCATGTGAATAGCTGCTATTTGTGAGGTTATGTGAGAGGTTTTTTCCTAAAACTTAGATTCTGTGTGGTTTGTTCGGGTTCGTTGTGAAATTATGAAACTAATAATTGTATGTAAATAAGTAAAGGTAAGAAAGCAGGGGTCTTAAATAAAATTGCATTTTTTTAAAGAGTTTGAAAAATAATAGAAAGGTCAATAACGTTTTACCTATTTACTTTCCTGTGCTTGTGACGAGTTTGAAATTTATGTGTAATATTACCATTAATTGTTTTGCAAAACATCTTTCGCCGTCGGTTTTCTGGAATCATATTTGTTCATAAATGAAAAATTGTTAAAATTATAATTTGTTTTCTAAAGAATTTGCCGTGTAGATATGACAACACCGACCATCGTCAGTAGCGCCCATGTAAAATTTCAGATTTCATATAAAGTGAATAATTTCGCTTAATAATTCAAAGCGCCATTTATGGTATTTTTTTTCCCATTTATTTTCATCTCAGGATTTGCCGGTTTAAATATAATACGTAATTTCCATAACACCCTGTATAACTTTTGTGCATTTTTATAAAAATTGAAACATAAACGACATGCAAGAATTAATGAAAATTTGTGCATTACAGGAGCGACATTTAGACAAGTTTGAATGATACCGACGTAAAAGTAATTTGTTTTCTTATTCGCGAGTTAAACTTTCATTAATTTTTACATATTACATATTTAAAAATTTCTGGTTGACCCTAAATGCAACTCTGCACAAACATTCTGACTTTGATAGATCACGTGATATTTGTTTTGGCGCCGTCCGTTCTTTCGTTGGATTTAGCCTTTTTTATAATAAGTTATATTTTTCTATAGCTTCGTTGTAGTGGAACAAAAATGGTTTAAAAATGTCAGGATTAAGTTAATAAAAAAATTCGCAATTAAACCATCAGAAGCTAAATTTTTCGGAAACGCCAATCACTTCGTAAGGTTTCGGAAAGTCGAAAAGTTTCGAAGTTAAATAACTCTTCGCGAACGGAACACGGCGGCCTCGTGCAATAATACGAAAACTTAAGTTTAAGCGTTTAATTGCGAGAGTTTAATTGAAGTAGCAAAGTCGAACTCTCTCCCCGGGTCACGCCAACGGGTGTTTGACCTTCGATAACTCCAAGAAACAGATATTACGAACCGATAGGGACTCACGGATAATTGACTGACTTGATAAGGGGGCTTGAGAGTTTTTTGGGATATACTTGACCTGATTTTCGACAAAATAGAATCGAAAATTGCGTGGTATTTCCAGCTTAGTTTACAATTGAGACATCTGCGATATAATTTGAATTAATAATTTCTAAAGTAAAATAAATACAGAGGGTGTTGGAATGGAAATAGCTTATTATATTTAAACCCACAAATCCTTGGATGAAAATAAGATACAGAAAAACCAAACATCTCATTGTCGTAAAGAGTCGCATGCACTACTTCTTCCACAATTTCCATAAAGATGACAACAGAAAATGTATTTTTTGCAAACGATAAAAACAATAGGCACATGGCAGCAAATTACAATGCAACAGAACGGTAGTGATCGAGACGGCGCGATTAGATTTTGTATCCGCGCTGTTAAAATAATAATAACTGGTAAATTTTACACCAAATTTATTGCAAAGTCGACGAGCGTCCACGGACTGAAGAAGACTGCACCTGCAGGCTCGCCACTAAAGCGGAAAAAGACAGGCGGAACTCTATCGCATCTGAAAATCAAACAAACCACGCGCGTTTATTTGACAACACTGCAAAACCTTGATATCTTAACCTGCATTACAGTTGTTAAGTGAATACAGACGTGTATGTGGTCGTCGCATGCCAGATTATTTTAGGGGTCTTTACCTAAGTCAGCCAATGAGTCACCCATCTAGCGGCTCAGTCTTAAACTAAAACTTAAATATTATTATAGACTATATTTCGGCTATCAAATAGCTTTAAGACAAGACTAAGTTCGATAAAGTCGGTTAATGTATTCGGAAGTTACCGACATTATTTAAGGTCTATTGGATTATAAAGTTTAATTTTGGCAACAACATTGTAAAACTCTTATCCCTAGTCACACTGAATATAGCATATTTTTCTAGCGTTTCGAACCTAATCTAGAAATTTGACGTTTGTGTCTATTTATCTAACATACGAATAGACAATGTTTCCTTTTTCCCTTTGTCACTCATTCTTAGACGCGTTTCGCCATTTACGGCTCATGAGTAAGGCTTGACTCTGACAAAGGGAAACAAGATCTCGCAGCACTATCAAGTGTACTGGTAGAACATCGAGGAGTATTAAACTCGTCGCGACATCTCGCGGTGTACGACAAAGTTAAAAAGGACATTTTCAATTCATTCTCTATCACGGGACATTAAACCGTTGAGAGACGTATTTGCTATTTTTATCTGTTTTTACACAACGGATCCTCTGCATTGGTCCTCTATAAGATGCTGCTTTGGGTTAGGCAAATACACCCCGAGATGTGGCGACTAGTTTTATACTCCTTTCGATAACATATATACAGGGTGTTATGGAAATGACGTATTATATTTAAACCGGCAAATCCCGAGATGAAAATAAATTGAGGAAAAATAACCATAAATGGCGCTTTGAATTATTAAGCGAAATATACACTTTATATGAAATCTCAAAATTTACGTTGCCGCTCCTGAGGACCGTCGCAATTTATTGAGGCAGTCCCGAGGTTCAAAAGAGGTTAGCGCATTATAGGCGATTTTTTTTCCTATAGTGCTTGTGTTTGATCATAAAAAAAAGATATTGTCATATTGCAACACAGAATTCTAAACGCACGTGTTCAGTTTTTGACAATAAGACGTCTTTGACGCGCGTTATCATTTCTTTTTCAAACTTTTTAGAAAAAAAAACTACAATTTTAAGGTACATACTCTCTTACCTTCGATCTTATTTTAAAATAATGCGTTTTATAATTAAATTCCATAAAAAAATAAAACACAAAAAGTATGTTTTGCAACAAAACCAACAATAGGTAATATCACACAAATTTGAAATCACATCACATTTATTATTATGAATTATTCCACAACAGAAAAAAAATCGGGCAATACAACTAACAAAACGTTTAAAATTCGTATACGTCAAGCACGTGGAACCCTCGACAGCGGCATCTCACTCCCGAGTCTCGAAACATACTGAATCAACGATAGTGGCGCGCGACCGGTAGCCAAGCAAGGGCGAGACACGCGGTGTGTTCTGACAACACTGTTAGTATACTCTTGTGACCCACATTGTTGCTAAGTGAATCCAGATGGAACGGCGTGACAGTATGTGGGTAAAAAGGGTTTTTACCTTAGTATTTAGATATTCGATTTGAAAAAAAAAGTATGTAGACTTTCTCTAGGATACCGAAGGAGTCACCCATTTAAATATAATAAGAAGTAATAATAGTAATAATAGAATATAAATTTTAAAAAATGTATATAAAAATTAATACTGCTATTCAAATTTAGTATTGTTAGTTTTGGTATAAAACTTATTACCAAAGACAGAGACCGGGTATCAACGTTATTGTGAGTAAAAGCATCATTAAAATGCCAAATTTTGACTTTATAATCGGTTAGATGTACCGTATGGTGTGATATTTGAAAAAACTTTAAAGAGATAATATATCGCTAAATATAGATAAATTGTATTACTCTATATAAAATAATATAATATGCAGTTTACGTTTGTCTAAAGAACAAAGTGACCCGAAAACGCTGATATAATAAAAAGAATATGCACGAAATTATGTCAAAGGGAACACGACATCTCTACGATGCTTAAAGGACATTTGGGCGTAATCACGCGAAGGCAAGTTGTCAATATTATTTAGTATCTTGGCTCGTAGTAATGTTTTTCCGTGTTTTTTAAAAAGGAAAGTATTTTATTATAATAATTATTTTTCAAGTTCACGATATTGATTTTTACAAGTTTTATTTTATCGGCTGAATTGTTGTTTCTAGTTTTATAATGTAGATAAAATTATTATTAAAAATACAGGGTCGTTTGCGGTGAGTGGCCTATTAAAAGATCTCGGGAACGAAGCAGTGGCGGCTCGTGACCTATGATAGAGGGGGTTCACAAGTATGGTGAAATTTTTCTAGGCGTTTTAAATGTAGAAAGAAAAAAGTAATAAGAAAATGCGTTAGGTAAAACATATTTTTATTTATTTTTTAATTTTACACCAGAAATACAACTTTTGGAAAAGAAGAAAGGTTTTCTTAATGTGTAATCCTCGTAACAATATTTATACAGTCCACTAATAATACTACTAAAGCCATCTACGAGTTATCAAGAAAACCGAATGATGTCCAATACTACTACCGCCATCTACGAGTTATCAAGAAAACCGAATGATGTCTAATACCACTACGCCATCTACGGCTACGTCATTAGGCGCAACCAAGACGAGAACAATAGTTAACTGTTTTATGATGAGAACGAATCGAGCCACGAGACTGACAAGTTGGCATTCTTCATATTTTCAGTGTTTTTTAGTTTAAATCCTTAAATAAAATGGTTTAAAATCATATCGAGTATCATTTATCGAAATACACAACATTTATCGACCCTACACAATAGTGCTTAAACGTAAAGTCCATTCTTCGGTTCTTAATTGTAGAAAATTGATCAATAATAGCCTCATTAAGTTTGGAATACCCTCTATAAATTTTTTTTCATATATTTCATTTTTTAACTTTCTAATAAAGTCCCTAGATTTACCCTTTGTGGTCTGCGTTAAATTAATTTCAGGTTTAGGTGTTCCCGCATTCTTCACTTCAATTTTTTGCTCCAAACTCAAAGAGCTAAAGTTATTTCTTAAATAGTTCACCGTCACCTATTCATTTTAACTTAATAAATATATAATATTAAAATATTAAAACATACACGCTCGAATTTCTAACTAGATGCACGAACACGCAACAGCGCGGTGCACACAAAAACTGTGCGCCTTTTCCATGTTAAATCGCCATAGCCCCGCTATCCCCCGCTGCCACCATCCTCCTGTTACTACAGAGAAACTGCACTTCTTAATCGCACATGCGAGCAAGTCTCGTCATAATCGTCATTTACCTCGACCGAGGCACGGTTGCCGGATCTATACTGTTTGGTTTGACATGATGATAAAATATTAGGGAGGGTCGAACTTTTTTCGTTTGACGGTACGATAAAATATTAGGGAGGGCCGGACTTTATACGATAAATAATATTCAATGAATATAAATTAATATTTTGTATTCGTTTTGTTTTGGGGGTGCACGTGCGCATGCGCTCCTGTAGAAGAACCGTCACTGTGTCCGGCACTACCTCGACCGAGTATTTCCAGATCGGTGGATTGGGAGGCGTGGATCGATGGAATGGCCAGCACGATCCCCTGATCTGACGCCGTTAGACTTATTCTTATGGGGTCATGTCAAAAATATTGTATACGAAACTAAACCCCTGGATTTAGCTGACTTAAGAAGACGAATACTCTTGCAATTAGATCGGTCGCGCCTGAGATGTTCAGTAACGTTAGAATAAATTTCTCTTTAAGATTAGGAGGTTGCCAAGATGTTCGCGGCCAGCAGTTTCAACATCTCCTACATTAATGTTTTTTTTTTGTTTTTTACATTATCAAGAAATAAACAGTATTACTTATTAGTTTTTGAGTGTGTTGTTAATTTTTGCAATAAATCTGAAAACACTTAATATTTCCGAACAGTTGAAGATAGGTATAGGATATTGTACATTAAATATGTCTAAAATTTTCTGAGGGATCTAAAAATTGAATAATATACAGGATGTTAAAATAAGAAAGTTGGTATTGGCCACTGTTACATAACACACCCCATATGAAAAGTTTTTATTGAAAAAAATGCTCAACTGCAAATACCAATCGACGTGTCCGAGCGTTTTCTCGCACACGCCCCCATTTATTTATTATATAATTTATTTCATTTGGCTGATACACGCTGTATATGGCCTCGGTTAAAATACAGGCTCTAATCTAAACCCCAAAATAAGATACTAAGTTCCTGAAAACATACCCCTAAAAGTGCCTTGTAAGGAACCGAGAGCTCCGTAAAAGGGATCCTGAAGATGGATTTTCCGTAACCCCTCAATATAAAATTACGGTAATTGGTACGTTTTATATCATTTAGAATAGTGGTCTCCAACCTTTTATTGCGACGGACCGGTATATAATTAATACCTTTTGCGGCTTACACTAAAGGAGAAAATAAAAACTTTATTCTACACAGAAGGACATATGAAGAGACTACTATAGTGTACTTTTTGTGACATCACATCTTTTGATCCGCTTAATGAGTTTTGATAAACTTTCCACTGGCGCGTAACCCCACTGCTCAGATACACATTGGCGTAGCCAAGTTTCGTTTTTCCGTTCATTTAATTTTATATACGGGATAAAATAAAAAGTGATATTTTTTTATTAAAATTTAAACTACGACAGGAGGTTTTGTTTAACATCTTTATCTTTAACAGTTTCAAAGTCATATCGCTTTTTCCAGAACATTACGATTTATGTATGCCTACCTACTCATACGTAGATATACATATGATGCTACAATTTACATTTGTTACATGAAAAGTTTTCACAATTTCAAGTAGAACTGAAAAATCGAAAAAAATTTGGGATATTCCAGTTAAAAACCCAAAGTTGACGTATTCCTCGACTTTTCGAGAAATCCTGTATATTACTAAGAATTCTTTAAATTTGAAGAAGTGAAAATTAACATCGAGTCCGAACGTTTTTCAAAAATATACGTGGTTGTGAAATATTCTGAGTGTTCCATTATTATTGCCAACCGTATAAAACTCCTATACTGTCGTCCTCAGCAAGAACAACGCAAATGCCAAAAAACTTGAAAATTGAGTTAAATGTTGTAATGGATTCATGGATATTAGTTATTTAGTAAGAAAAAACACCTTATTTAACAGCTAATATATATTATTTTAATTAAAATTCATTCTTAAGCTTCTGTTAAATTTGAGGCCGTCGTGTCATTTTTAAATCGAATGAATCGTATCTAAAACGTGTGTTTTTATTAGGTAAACAAATAAATCTAAGCGGGAAAAAAAAGGACCAAAATTAATTAAAACAACGTTCCCGTGTAATCCGTTTATTCTATCCATGTGAATAGCTGCTATTTGTGACGTTATATGAGAGTTTTTTCCTAAAACTTAGCTTCTGTGTGGTTCTTTTTATAGAAATTATGGAACTAATAATTGTTTTTAAATAAGTAAAGGTAAGAGAGCATGTGTCTTAAATAAAATTATATTTTTTTAAAAGAGTTTGAAAGATATTCATTCAAAAGGTCAATGACGTTTGACCTATTTACTTTCCTGTGCTTGTGACGAATTTGAAATTTTTGTATGATATTACCATTATTTGTTTTGCAAAACATTTTTCGCCGTCGGTTTTCTGGAATCATATTTGTTCATAAATGATGATGAAAGAATGAAAAATTGTTAAAATTTTAATTTTTTTTCTAAAGAGTTTGCCGTGTAGACATGACAACACCGGCCGAAATGCGCTGACGCCTTTTCACACTATAGACCTCAGTGTTGATTGTTTACATATTACGCCAGAGTGTCCCACATGTGCTTGTCTGATTTGACATAAGGTGATATAATCCGCTTAATAATTAAAAGCGCCATTTATGGATATTTTTCTTCAATTTATATTCATCTCAGGATTTGCCGGTTTAAATATAATAAGTAATTCCCATAACATCCTGTATTATAAATACAATTATAGACCTAATAACTTAAATAGGTAGGTGAAATGACAACTGTGTTGCAAGCGATCAAACTTTAAATTGCAATTTACTCGAAATTAAAATAATCGCATTTGCGGTGGCCTTGCTTAGGACGGCAGTATAATTGCTGATTTTTAACCCCCCCCCCCGGTATTTGTTTTTACCTTTACTCCAAACTGTGAGATTGATTTATAACGACAGTCATTTTTTAAACATATTGGACGACTTGACAATGTTGCTCTGAAACAATTCAAGTGATTCTATTTGGTCCTGGGTAAAATATCGATACGCCTTTATATTTTCTAATAAAATAGCCTTTGAAATATTGGCAACAGCGGGGATAGCGTAGAGTTACCGTTTATCACAACTATTAAGTGAATGATACGCATTTTTTAACTGAAGTTATTGAGAATTTTTACTTTATTACATTATACACTCTCTCCCCCATCGAATCGTTTTTCCCCTGGTGTAATACACTGAGCGAAATTTCGAGTTTATATAACTCAAATATGAGTTGTCCTAGACTGAAGCGTGTTGCCAATAGGGGACAGCCCAGACCTCTGAATTACGGCAACCAAATCGAAGAAATTGCATCAACTCACTATTCATAAGTTATGATAGCACATAAGATGGGTTATTTTATGCGTTGGAATAGCTCACGCCCCACCGTCTTAAATTATTGATGGGCTACCGTAGCTACCTGTATGTGAATTGTGATGCGTTACTAGTCGGGGTAGATTAATTCATGATTCGAGCTATCAAAACTTGACATTTAAGTTGTTCTAGCTTACGATGGTGGCTGGAATAACTCACTCTTTGGGCTACCAGACTCCAAATTTTGGTCTACCAGTACCTAAATTGTGGACTATCGGAACTCAAAATATTTCTTTGATTTAACGCCTGCATATTGTGGACTTCAATTTCCTTTTGTTTTTTCAAGATATGACATTTTTGTTGTATATTTAAAAAAAAAATCAAATGAATTATAGACAGGAGAGCATACTACGGCTAACAAACCATGCGGACGAAGTGATGACGATTGCTTATAAATAATAAGGCTCCTTTCCAATAATAACAATTTGTATGCATCTCCCTCCTGTCCCTCCATTTTACGTCAACTGACCAAAATTATGCAAAACACAAATTTTCACGCACAGAGAACAAAGATGAAAAATCCCGCAAACGGCGCAATGGCGAACAGGTGTCTATACGCGCGATCGAAGGAGAATTGACGAATAACAATGGAATAAACCGCGCCAAACCTGCACGAGCACGAATTCGGAACTTTCCGTGACCTTACGATCTTGCGTTTTACCCTCGATATGGGGGTTTGGAGCACGTTTCCTGAATTATTCCAACTCAAAATAATTAATGAGTTTAGAAGATGGGGAATTGTAGTGATCCCAAATATGTTTAAAATGTTGATAAAAAGTCTGTCCGGGGTTGAGGCGAACCAAAAGAACCTGAATTACCGTAGCGTTTTTATATAATTTATAATAATTCGTAGGCTCAGTTAGAACAACATAGAGAGGTGGGTTTTTTGGTGGGAATTTTGTAACCCACGACATTGGTAAATGCATTTTTGTCAGTGTACGTTTACTTTGCTAACGAAATTCTCTCTCTATTGTTCTCTATCTCTTTCTTTTAATATAAATACTTAAATAACTTACCTGATTTTACTGTTTTTCTCAGAGATACATTTTTAACAATTTCTTTATTATTTTCTTCTTCTTTGACACTTATTATATTCTTCTCTACAACGCTGCTTTCCCTTTTAAGAACAGATTTCGGTCTTTCTTTTTCTTCATCTTCTGAAGCATCTTCATTGTCACTTCCACTGGAACTTAATAATGACACCATGGTCACTATTTCAAGTGCCACTGGCGCCGCGTTTTTCCATTCTTTGATATTGTTGTATGACGTGTGGTCGTCTTTTGGTGAGTTGTAAGTTTTCTTTAAAGTCTTCAGTTTTCTTTTAGTTGCTAAAAATTTACTTTTTTCTGGTTTTGTACTCGGTGCAGAAGAAGACCGTACCAATGGAGGTCGAAAATTTAGTGGTTGCTCTTTGGAGGTGCCATGAAAGGCAGAGTTAGTTCTTTTTTGAAACTTTTCTCTCCTCGACTGAGCAGTGACCGGTCGGATAATTACGTTTATGCCGTTGCTGTCATCGTTATTAAGCGAGTTTGTATCTGACTCTTTTACTATTTGTGCAGGGATACTTGATGTGTTATAATTTTTATCATCCTTATTTTTTTCTATAAGAGGTACTACAACTATCGTGTTACTTCTAGAAAAATTTGGCCTCTTTTGACTAACGTCTACCGCTTTAGGTGAATCTAAAGGTTTCCTATTACCGCTTTTTCTTATTTGAAAAGCTTTATCTTGTCCGAGATTTGTTATTAAAGGCTGTAAAAATTTGGGTTGAGTATTGTCTACGAATTGGTCACCATTAACTAATGTTTGGCTATCGGATATATTCGTTTGGAGGTCTTCGTTGAAGTCTTGTGTGTTGTGCGCTAAGAAAATTTGTAAATTAGTTTTGTTTTCACTCTTCTGGTTCTCTTTTTCGATATTTGTGTTTTTTAACCTTAATCTGTCGGCGAAATCTTGTCTAGCATTTAAAATAGAATCCTTTTCCAAAGAAGCATGTCGCGTAAGTCTGGCACTGGGGACTTTTTTCACCTCCTTGCACTTTTTAATAATTACCGATTCCTCGTTTATTCTAAAACTTTCCTCTTTTATTTCGTTTTTATCATCCCATGCAATCTTAATTGGTGGTTTAATCGAGATATTCTTGTCATTCTTCTTATTTTTAGTATTTAAAGATATTCGTATTTCGGGTCCTTGATCCAACCATGTATCACTGAAATCTGGTATATCTTCTGAAAATTGCTTTTTCAATGGTTTCCTTTTTTGGTGGGGAGAAGGCGTTTCGCAGTTTAGAGACATCTGGCGAAACTGGGAGAATTTTCGTGTTGCGGACATTTTTTAAAATATTTTAATTTGGTTCATTGTTTAACTAATCCTGAAACGAAAATAATTGTATTATTTATAGAACTCTGCAAATAAGATAGTTACAAAAAATCAAAAATTCATTTTTAATTTTGGTATAAATGTTTTTTTTTATTTACTATAGTAGTGGAGTCGTTCTGGCGAAATAAACGGCTCGAAAATCCCTTGACGAAATCGAGTAATTTTTTTTCCCCCAATCGATACAGTAGGATCCTCTCGACATTCTGACATGATTTGTAGGGGGCGCCGCATTGGGGGGCAAGGGGGCACGACCCGTAAATCTAACCTACAACGGATTTTCCTAAATAACTCAGCCGGTTCTGATGCTACAAAAAAATTGTGAAGGGCAAAATTGAAGAGCGCGTAAGCTCGAACAAACCTGATCCCGATATCTCAATGAGTTCGCGAATTATCGCGATTTTTAACTGCAAAAACAATAAAATTTTATTAATTATATCTCGGGAAGGGGCGAAGTTGGGGCATCAATTTTTCGCGAATCAACTGGTGACACCGAGTACTTTGATGTGCCGGAGGCTGGGTGTGGTGGGACAATGAGGAGGAGAGCAATGGGGGGGGGGGGATACTACTTAAATGCTGATAAGTAGTTTATTAATCAAGCTACGGGGATCAGGCCGGATTCAATTTGTTCACTTTTTTATCAGCTACGAGGGGGGATTGGCGAAACTTTTTTATTTTCGCAAATGCGCGCTTGTCGCGGCATACAAGAAATGGCCACTATTTAATATCTCCGAAAATACTTTAGATATTATGTTCAATTTTGGTATGTGTTAATAGGATATAGAACCACACATTTTAGTTAGAAAAGTTATTCAATTGTTCCACCAGTGGCGTCCCTGCAAATATGTCCTCTGATATTTTTTACAAAAAATATGGTATGCCACTGGTATTTTTCCATGTGGATATTTTTCTGATTAGTCTGGTCAATTCTACATAAAAACGGTCTCTTGAGTTTTTCTCGTCAGACGCAACGTTCTTGATTATAACCACTAAATTCATATTGAAACTCATTATTATTAACATTGATAAAATAATAATTAATGATAAATTTTGTTTCGTAAAAATGTGGTCAATTCGATGCGTCTGACAATGCGTTATGTAGAATTGACCAGGCTAATCAGAAAAAATATCCAGATGGAAAAATGTCAGTGGCGTACCATATTTTTGTAAAAAAATATCAGAGGACATGTTTGCAGGGATGCCACGTGGAACAATTGAATAACTTCTCTAACTAAAATGTGTGGTTCTATATCCTATTAACACATACCAAAATTGAACATAATATCTAAAGTATTTTCGGCGATATTAAATAGTGGCCATTTCTTGCATGCCGCGACAAGCCCGCATTTGCGAAAATAAAAATAATTTTTCGCCAATCCCCCCTCGTAGCTGATAAAAAAATGAACAAATTGAATCCGGCCTGATCCCCGTAGCTCGATTAATAAACTACTTATTAGCATTTATGTAATACCCCCCCCCCCTAACTCTCCTCCTCATTGCCCCACCACATCCAGCCTCCGGCCCATCAAACTACTCGGTGTCACCCGTTGATTCGCGAAAAATTGATGCCCAAACTCCGCCCCTTCTCGAGATATGATTAATTAAATTTCATTGTTTTTGCAGTTAAAAATCGCGATAATTCGCCAACTCATTGAGATACCGGGATCAGGTTTGTTCGAGGTTACGCGCTCTGTCAAGCTCTTCAATTTTGCCCTTCACATTTTTTTGTAGCATCAGGTGTAGCATCAGGCTGAGTTATCTAGGAAAATCCGTTGTCGGTTAGATATATGGGGCGTGCCCCTCCCCCCAATGCGGCGCCCCCTACAAATCATATCAGAATGTCGAGAGGATCCCACTGTATCGATTGGGGGAAAAAAAATTACTCGATATCGTCAAGGGATTTTCGTAAACCGGATCGACTCCACTATATGTACATTAATTTTACTTTGGTTTTTTATTGGTTTGTGTTATTTATTTTTAAAGTAGCTTTGTTTGTCCGTATTTTATTCAGTATTAAAACCACCCAAGTGCGTGAACACAATATTTTTCTTGGATATAAATAAATAATAATAAAATTAATTTAATAAACTGAATTGAACAATGTTTCTCAATACAGAATAGAAATTATATTCTTCTATAACTACGTCTTGCGAGGAAATTAATTATAATAAAATGTATCAAAATTAAATCAATTATACGAATTCTTCGAAGAAAAATCGATGTCGATTTTTCCTTCAAGCTGGAAGTTTTTACGTCATGTTTAAAGTAACGATGCCAGACTTTTTCAAACTGCCGAATACCGGAACAAATGCCAACAATTTGGCCGGATCTCGGATCTTGTATTTTACAACAAAACGTTCTAAGAATAAATCAAAACCCATGTCTGGTGGAAAAAACACTACAAAACAAATTTTCCATTTTCAAAAAAAGGTAAAAAAAGTACTTATATCTGCGCCTGTATTAAGTGTTTATACACAGAAAAAAGCTATTAAGTCAAATGATTATTCCGTTCTGTCAAGTAAATATGTATTTGCTATAGGCTACATGTGTATTTAAGTTAATTTTACATTGTATTTGTTACATTTGAAAAGATTTGTTTAACGAGAACATATACATGTGTATAGCAACTTTCTAATTTTTTTTAATTAAGTATGTACATACTTGAGGCTTGATTTCTATTTGCTTGGGTAAAACATTTCACAACTGATGGAATTCCATAAAATATTCATAATATGATGTTTGACTTAATTTTATCCTACATTATGTCCT
Source organism: Barypeithes pellucidus (assembly GCA_963991005.1). NCBI lineage: Eukaryota > Metazoa > Arthropoda > Insecta > Coleoptera > Curculionidae > Barypeithes > Barypeithes pellucidus. The sequence goes on from OZ022562.1 coordinate 29,549,742, forward strand.
ACATAAATATTTGTTTTTATCCACATATTATATCTCATCGAATTAAATATCGGTATGTTTCATTTAATTATTTATCAATAACTTGTTAATGCTTATAAATATTTATTTAGATAAAAATGGGTTGTTATTAGATTAATAATTTAATATAATATCATAATAATATAAGTTAATATTTTGTGAACCATCACATTCCAATGACTCTTCTATATTTCTTTATTTCTCTATGATTTGTCGTTTTTTAGGCAACTCATTTTCAGAATCTTCAGGCTGTAACAAAATAAAATTGGTTAGATACCTATATATGTATAATGAATCAAAATATTTTTAAACCACCCCTAAAATAATTTAATTAGAAATAAATAAACCATAAATTGGATGAAATATAAAATATTTGTATTAATGCTATCAAGTTCGTAGCTAACTTAAACTTAAATTAAAAGGCCCATATAAATATTTAAATTGATCGACAAAATCAATAAAAAAAAATGGTGGAAACAGAATAGCTGAATCCTTTAATATTATAAAGAAACATAAATTGTATGTAAACATAAATTATCTAATTCTATATGAAAATCGATTTTCTATTTTTTACGTACATAAAAAACTTCTAATTGTATCTATAATTAGGTACAACCGAAATTTTGTGTTTGCTCATAAGTAACGGGTAAACGGCAAAAAGCATTTCAAAATTAATTTGCATATAAAAAACCCTTCATTAACGACACATTTAACTAAATTTAATCAAAATAATAACCCAAATAACATACACATATTTAAAACTTACCGAACAAACACAGGAGCTAAATGAAAAAGATTATTTTCTTTGAAGAAATTTTCCATCACTGTGCACTGACACGTCATGCAAACCAGAATCAGCCATTTTAAGAACAGCGAGCGCCTTCGAGATCTCCCTCCACTTACCTGGTGGTTTGCAGTCCGTTAAATAACAATAATTGTATCTGCCCTATTGATGGGAACAATACCGCATTGTTTTAAATGACTATTCTAGTCAAGGTTATAGACACGTATTTAACTGAATCTTTTGGAACCGTGAACTATATGTTTGTCCATTTCGGACAAATATATGGCATTCAATTAGGCCAAATTAAGAAAAAGTTGAGGCGTTATGATAAAGGTATGAAGTAAACGTGTAAAAAAACTTTTTTAATGAATTTAAGACAAATGATTATTCAATTGAATATGGATTAAATAGATGGTACATACAATTTCGTTAATTTAAGTCTACTTGACATAAATCAAATATTTCCTTATTTAAATTAATTATACAGGGTGTCTTAGAATATATGGACAATCTCCCGGGTTCAGATAGAACACTTAAAAATAACAGGAGAAGTTCTTATAAATTTTTCTTCCTACAGCCTCCCCTACGGAGATACGGGGTTGCGATCGACTGTTTGAGCACCCCTGCTCTAAACCTTAAGCTGAAAAAAGGTACTCTTGATCAATGTCGATAAAGTGAACTGTTTTCGAAAAAAGAATATTTTGGTTTTTATGTTCATAAAATTCCCTCATTGTTGTTATGGTTTTTTTCACATGTACCGATTTAAATAAGAATATTTATGTCAGTGTCAGTTTATGGACAAAAATATATTTTTTTTCGAAAACAGTTTATTTTATCGACATTGATCAGAGTGCCTTTTTTTCAGCTTAAGGTTTAGAGTATCCAAAAATATTATTGCCGTTCCTTCATCATACAAGTTGTACAAAAAAAATGGATTTTTGTGTTACGTCTAGTCCGCCAAATGTATTTAAAAGGGCGAATTTTAAGGAGACTCATACTAAAAAATTATTAAATTACATACTTAAAAAATTATTTAAAAAACAACGATTTCCAGGGACGTCCGTTATGGGCCCGTATCTCCGTAGGCGAGGCCGTAGGAAGAAAAATTTATAGGTACTTCTCCTGTTATTTTTAAGTGTTCTATCTGAACCGGGGAGATTGCACACATATTCTGGGACACCTTGTATATGGGTCAAACAGACGATTTATTTAATTATCCTTTGCGGATTTTTTTTGTGTGTAGTGAACTACTTGTTTTACAAGTGCCTCTTTTTATGCTTGTTCTCTTCACCGAAAGTGGTGCTATCCAGACCTCTCCGAAAGGGGGGGGGGGGGGGGGAGTATCGAAGTGGGCGGTAAAAACCTTTCCCACCCGCCATGTACTCCTCATAGTTCTTTAAACTGATAAATAAATTAAACCATAGATGTCGAGTACGGGATTTGAACCCGTGACTCTCAGATCGCCAGGCGTACACTCTGCCACCGAGCCATACATACAAGCGATAATATATAGCGGAGTATATATATAAATTGAATTTGCAATTAATTTTTCGAGGATGTTTTAGAAAAAAGTCTGAAGCATTTCTTTATTTATTTGGCCTCGGAGCACTTGTAAAAAAAAGTACGGTATATATCTCGGGCCGTCGCGGAGGCTTTGCGAACTCGTGTGGTGACCTCCCTCACCTTCGGCTCGGTCGGCCATCTCCGCATCTCGTCCGTAAAAGCCTCTTTTCGGCCCTTGATACGTAATGTACTATTTCGGAGGCAACGCGGAAAAATTAATTTTTTGGCACCATATGTCCATTATTAATTAGAAATATATTAATTTGTTTCATATTATTATATTCATCTAACTGCAAGCTGCACTAAACCACGAAGTACTCCTGCGAAGTGCATTAACTGTAAAGAAGAACATCCGGCTAATTACCGTGGATGTATAATAGCTAAGGAGCTCCAGAGAAAAAGGGATGATGCAAATAAACCCAAGAAGCCACAGACTCCAAAGATATCGAGCATCCAAAATGCAGTCAGAACTGGTGTGTCTTACACACAAGTAACCCAAAGTAAAACAGCGGAAATAACATCGGATACAAAAACAGCAGATTCCACTGTGATAAATATGATGAAAACACTAGAAAACGTCAATGAACGACTTGACAGATTAGAAGGCAGAACCACAGACGCCCTACCCAAAAAAAGTAAAGCTCATGGATCAACAAGATTTAAGAATTGCCACTTGGAATGTCAATGGCATCCTAAACAAAAAAGATGACCTAGAGGTATTTCTTAATGCTCAACACATAGATATATGCCTTATATCAGAAACACATATGACAAGTCAATCCTATATAAAGATAAGAGGCTACAAAGTATATCATACTATCCACCCTGATAACAGGGCTAAAGGTGGTAGTGCGGTTATAATCAAAGATACTATAAGCCATGCTGAGGAATGCCATTTGCAGCGTGTGGATCTCCAACTTACGGTGGTTGCAATCAAGACGACAAAACAAAAGCTAAGAGTAGGAGCCATTTATATCCCACCCAGATATAATCTTAAAAAAGAAGACTACCGGATATTGTTAAAACATCCTGGCGAGAGATTTGTCATTGGAGGCGAATTCAATGCCAAGAACACTGATTGGGGATCAAGATTAACCACAACCAAAGGAAATGAGTTAAAAAAAGCTATCTGTGAGGTCGGCTGCAACTACCATTCATCCGGCAAACCCACCTATTGGCCTACAGATACTAATAAAATACCCGACCTATTAGACTTCTTTATCACAAGAAAGGTAGCACCCAACTTCGTTGAAGTGGAAGAAAATTTTGATCTTGATTCAGATCCATCCATCCAGAGTGAAAGAATAATAAAAAAAACTGCTCAGCCTAAACTTGTAAATAGGACTACGGACTGGGAAAGCTTCAAGATAGATCTACAAAGTAAAATTGACTTAAATATTAAATTAAAGACCTCTACTCAACTCGACGAAGAAGCAGAAAAATTTACCAAAGTCATACAAGCAGCTGCGTACAGTAATACGAAAGAAACGACTTATATAACCAAAGGAGTGAATTATCCAACTGAAATTAGAGAACTAGTGGCAGAAAAAAGAAGAGCTAGAAGAAGATGGCAGCAAACAAGAGACCCGTCAGATAAAGCTGTACTTAACCATAAAACTCAAAAACTCAGAAGAGAAATACAGAAACTTAGAGAAGACTCAATAAGCTCTTATTTACAAGAACTAGGGGCAGATGAAGAAACGGACTACTCTCTCTGGAAGGCAACCAAGAGAATTAAGAGACCTATAACTTCTATTCCTCCCATTAAAAATAATGGACCATGGGCCAAAGATAATAAGCAAAAAGCAGATTTGTTTGCAGAATATCTAGCTGATATATTCACACCCAACCGAGATATGGATCACGGCATAGATAATATTGATAATCCAAGATCTGAAAATATTACTCCTGTGACACCAAGAGAAGTCGCAGAAGAGATAAGAAATAATCTAAATCCAAAAAAAGCCCCTGGTTATGATTTGATAACTGGCGAAATCTTAAAACAGTTACCTCGGAAGGGTATGGTTATGATCACCTACCTTTTTAATGCAGCCTTCAGACTAAAACATGTTCCCACATGCTGGAAAATAGCGGAAGTAATTATGTTGCCAAAGCCGGGGAAACAACCTAATGAAGTCAAATCCTATAGACCGATTTCACTTTTACCAGTACTCTCAAAACTTTTTGAAAAGCTACTACTTAAAAGACTGAGACCAATAATAGAAAATAGTAAATTGATACCAGATTTCCAATTTGGATTTAGGCAAAAACACTCAACAATAGATCAAGTGCATAGAATAACGGACATCATTGAAAGAGCATTAGAAGAAAAAAAGGTATGTTCTGCAGTATTATTAGACATTGCACAAGCCTTCGATAAAGTATGGCATGAAGGACTGATACACAAACTCAATAAAATGCTACCAAAACAATACGTTGACATGTTGACATCATATATAACGCAAAGACTGTTTAGAATCAAACAAGAAGATGAATACTCCGACTTGAAGGAAATAAGAGCGGGTGTACCACAGGGTAGTGTCCTGGGACCCATCTTGTATTTGCTTTACACTAGCGACCTACCAGTACTGGAAGATACAGTTGGTGCAACATTTGCTGATGATACTGCACTTCTTGCAGTTGATCAAGATCAAGACAGCTCCATTAGAAAATTACAGCTAGCAAACGATGCGGTACTAAGCTGGACCAGACAATGGAAAATGAAGCTCAATGAACAAAAATCTATTCAAATAAATTTTACCAACAAAAGGCAAACAGACATTAACCCACTGTATATTAATGGCAGAATTGTACTACCTTCGATGAATGCCAAATATCTTGGCATGACTCTTGACACTAAACTCAGATGGAAAGAGCATATTAGAAGAAAGAGAATGGAATTAGGACTAAAATATAGACAGCACTATTGGTTGATTGGAAGGAATTCTAAACTTTCAACTTCTAACAAGATACTAATTTATAACCAGATATTGAAACCGGTATGGCTCTATGGAATCCAGCTGTGGGGCTGTGCCAGTGACACCAACATCAAATGTATCCAAACGTTTCAGAATAAAGTATTGCGAAACATAGTAAATGCTCCCTGGTATGTCCGAAACTCTGATCTCCATCGAGATCTTCGAATACCAACCGTAAAAGAAGAAATCAAAAGGTTTGCCGGCAAGCATGAAGCCAGGCTACACCTTCATGTGAACACAGAAGCTCTCCAGCTATTGGACAATCAACATCACATCCGAAGATTGAAGAGAACCAAGCCGGTCGACCTATAAAGCATAAAACATGTAACAAGTGTACATAGTTCAAAGGAATCTGGAGAATATTAGTGGATTGACTCTAGTTGATAGGTACCTAGTATTAAGATAAGTCAGATCTAAATTAATGGTTAGTCTGTGGAGACTAGTTTTAATGGTAGTAAACAAAAAAAAAAAAAAAATATTATTAATTTATTATGTCATTTGTTCCAGAGTTTGTGGTTTTGATTTATCTTAGATTCGTTAAATAAAACAGCTCTACTGTGTCACTATGGTTCTGTTCATAATATCTATAACACATTTTTTAAAATTGAGTTCCGACGTTTCCGGTACAAAATCCGGCCGAACCGGATATTTAAAAAAATGGCCGGATTCACTATTTAATAGTGTCGAATCAAAAAGTTGCAATGAATGAAATGGGGTTTTTCCAAAAATATTAGATAACTGTTTCAGGATTCTTGAGACAAAAGCAGTTGTCGTCGTATCTAATAAATGTTAAATTGTTAAAGTTAATATATCACTTAAGACCGTATATACTAAAACGACTCTTTGATTAAATTTTTACAAATAAAACTGACATTATTTAAAAAGGTATTAACCGAGAGAAAACACCCTTTAATCGAAAATCGATACATCAACACAAAACTTTTTTTATTAAATTAGATTTACTTACATTTCCGCAAGCTTTCGCTGTGCTTTCCTTTTTGTTCTCACCATAGCCACGAGTTTCTCGCCGAGTTTCCTTCCGTAGTAAGTTTTTCATTCACTTTTTAACTAGTTGTTTTCTGGTACCGGCATCGCCGAAACTAACAGAGGAAAATCAACAGAGCTTAGTTGCCAAGTTTACAATAATTCTAAATTTGAAATTTAACCTGGGCCGCTGATTTCGGGAGTTTCTAGCTAGAACTTTAAAAGAAATTGTAAATATAAAGTTCAGATTCACGCAACAGGGACAGATCATTGACATGGCATACAATTTATGACCAAGAACCATAGTTTCCTTCTTAAAATAAAATGATATGTACTCAATTATTTATTTTATCTCAATTTTTTTCTCTTCGTTCGGCTCATAGGGCCATTACCGAGGTGATCTACAGTTTAACGTGGGCTTTGAACCACGATCCTCGGTCTTACGCTGCTTCCCTAAGGGTTCTCATCACGCGGTTTCTCGCATTGCGATAAGGCCTACCGATTGGGGAGTAGGTAACGAACGCCGTACCCCTCGAGAGATCCGATCTCATCACATGGATTAAATTTCAAATTTCTAAGTTAAAAATAGACATTTTCCCAAATATTTATTTTTCAGCGGAATAATTTTTGGAATTTAGTAATTAATGAGGTGCCTTATATAATCTATAATACACTTAGCAGCAAAAATAACGCACAACTAAAAATTATGCTCAATTTCAAACTTGATTTTCTCGCGAACCGATGAATCGATTTCGCTAATTTTTTGTGAACTTTTTTCTTTCGTAATTGCACTGTGATAGAATTTTTTTATACCGATTTCAATTTTAGGCTTATACGGGGTGCAAAAATGAAATAGCTTCTTACGTAAAATTTGAGACACCCTGTAGGGAGCATTAGCAACAACGGGTTTATGATGAAATCATACTGCAGCCTCATGTTTTCTAAACATTTTATTCCTTTAATTTCTCTGATATCTGTAATATCAAAGAAAATACACAGTTTATCACAGTGCAATTACCGAAGAAAAAAGCTACAGTTCGAAAGAAAAATTAGCGAAATCGGTTCGCGAGAAAATCGAGTTTGAAATTGAGCATAATATTTGGTTCTGCGTTATTTTTGCTGCTAAGTGTATATAGGGTGTATGGAATCGGCTTATTAAATTTAAATCGATGACTCCTCGGGTGTCATTGAGAAGGCCTAAACACTTTTGTATTAAATTGATATAATAATAGAAATATCTATTATCATGTTGCCAAAGTACTGCGCATGCTCCAAACTTCCTTCGTTCACTAGGCGCGATGGAACGTTCCCCCACATCTATTCCCCTCTGGTTTGTTCAAATTCGACACATAGGGTTGTTTTAATTACAAATTAAAACTATTTACATTATATACAATGTGACAATACATCAAGGCACTGCACCAAACATTTTTTAAATAGATTATAAATAAATACAAATACATTTTTAAATTCTACAATACAATATCCAAATATTGTTTCTGAGGCCACCCTGTATAATTTATAACGTTAACTGCATATGAAAATGTATAGTATGTAGGTGGGGCTAAGACGTATCTCAATTTCAATATAAATTATATTATAATTTGTAACTTATTAGGAGATCGACGAAATTTGCTTTAACTTGAGGGAGATAAGCACATCATTTATTTCTACTTTTACAAATTCGGTAAAACTCTGCCTCAAGCAGATTACACGTATTTTTTTAGCTTTAGGGGTTAAAAATTTATCGTAAATTTTCGCAAAAATATTAAATTTTTTACGAAGTTAGATAGATGAAAGGGGAAAAGTGGTGGGGGAGTATAAATATTATTTTAATAAGTAATATACCCCCTGCTGTAGAAAAGCAATGCTTACGCGCAAATATATTATTTTTCTTTCTGATTTTATAATTTATTAATGCTTAACGATTTAGTAAAGACTTGATAGAAACGGCGTATCGTAGTATCTAAAATTTTATGAAACAAATTTACAAAAATGGTGTGTCATGACTTCTAAAATTGTATGAATATTTTAAGCGCCGGAAAGTTACCACAATATTTTGTGAAAATGGGCCAGAACATTTTCATATTAGCATAAATGACAGAAATTACATGACAAATGTTATGGTAATTACTAAGGTCAGTTTCGACTGTATCGCAGAAGCGACGGTGAAGAAAGAACATGATTTATTTACAGAATGAATGTCGAATAGTTTCCTGAAGGTGTGAAAAGCATAAATTTTAAAGAAGTAATATTACACACGGTTAAAAATATGATATGGTGATAAGAAGCAGATAGCATACATAGAAGAAAATTATTATTTATTTGAATAAATGTTGGGTTTGCAGAAATATTGATTTATTTGTTGAAATGATTTTTATTGATTGTTTACGAAACGTTTTTTCGACAATATAACGTATTTAGAAGAAATGGTAATTTTTCTTTGTTACCTCCAGTGGCATGACGATTCTTTTGGGCCAGTGCCTAACTCAGATATATCTCTAATTGGTTTAGTTAAAAAAAAATTAATTAAATTCAATTTTTGTGTAAGATATGTCAAATTTAAATTTGAGAAAATTTACATGCATCTAGGAACGTAACCCTAGAATCTGTTTTCTATCAGCTAAAAGAAAAATTGCTTCATTATTAACGAAATAACGTTTTATTAGTTAGATCCAGAATTTCTAAATATTCCACAATCATTTGGCGTAGGATATTTCTGTAAGCAACAATAATATAATAAAATACTTGCAGAATAATAATAAAATCACTCACTACATTAAATAGGGAAGAGAGGCTAAAGGGTTCTAATAGAATTTTTGATAAAGTTCATTCGGCCTCAGCTTACGGATAAATCGAACTTGTACCTCGAAATTAGGAAGGTCCAAGATTATATCAACATAATAATTGCCAAAGTTTAAGATACTGTACATTCCTTTTATATATATATATGCAAAATATGTTTTTTGTCATAAATTTTATGCCATATCAATATTTATATATATTTAAATTTAATCTTTATTTAAATGAAACAAAAATAAATGCCGTTTATTTTGAATGAACCAACTCGCGAATTGTACTCCCTTTTATATTAAATTGTGCAAATTGTCCTACAAAATTTTTATAGGAAAACACGCTCAAGAACAAGAAAGAGTACCGAATACCGAAAATTACGACTGGCGCAGTGATTTCTTGATATTGCAGGATTTAACAAGAAAATTAAGTAAACCAATACAAGACGTGTCAAAACAGAAAATAGTATTTTTTATTGCTTGCACGTAAAAATACTTTTTGTCATACGTGCGCCGTAAGCGCCTCTTACGCGACCTCTTTTCGTGACCGTAAGTAGCTCTTTTCAAGCCTCTCGGAGACAGGGCTGTAATATACCTAGAAACAGGGCTGTAATGTTTTCATTACAGCCCTCTCGCGTTCACGCTGGAAGCACACACCAACACTCTTTTTAGTGGCAGAAGGACTCGGCGCACTTTTGACAAAAAGTACGGTACGAACCTCGGGCAGTGAAGGCCTTTACGGACTCGAGCGTTGCCGACCCGAGCCGAAGGCGCTCTCGTCCATAAAGGCCTTCTTACTGCCCTCGGTACGTAATGTACTATAAAATACCACCACATATTTTTAATAAAAATTAACAAAAATCACAAATTTTTATTTTTTAATCATGATTTTTCGAATCCTGTCTGGGGATCTTATTAGGGCTAAAATTTACCATTACTATCCTTACAACATATTTTCAAAATAATTTTTAAAAGTTACTCAGAACGGATATGCTTTTTCTTCCTGGCGTTCATAATCTGCGTTTCATAAATTTGTTATTCAAAATATGTGCTACTAAAAAGTAACCGAATATCTTGCGTGTAAAAGATACGTAAGCGTATCGAAGAAAAAGCGCCAAATATTTAAATCTATATTTTTAGCATATTGTCTAATATTATTATTTTAGTACACCACTACCAAAAAAGCACGTCTTTGGATATTGGTGATCTAATTAACACTAAGAAACGCACAATCTAAATTTTGAGTGTCGTAAACATTAGTAACTGTGCGAGTTTCCCTTTAATGTTTTTTGTGCGTGAAACAACAAATTTTGTGCAGCTACAAAAGAAAGAAATAAAACAATTACCCCAATTTTCGTTCTCTAGGTGTAAAAGAACGTATAAGAATTAAACTAGCGCGGAAGTATATTCGGAATAAATATTTGTTTGGGGTTTCACTGGCAACGGCGCCCTATCAAAAACAATGTGTTGTTCACCCTCTGCTTTCAAAACTTTGACTGAAACCGCGAACGAACACGTTCAGCCACATGTTTTCTATCGTCCGTCGCTCGACATCCTTTTATTATTGATTGTTACTTTCGCTACTTCCCATTATTTTGATTTATTTTTTACACGCGCCAATACTATACGGGTTGTAAACACAAATGAAATGTAAATTTTTGTTTTGGAATTTTGTTCCAATCGAAAAATGGCTCGAAAATGCCTTTAATGGTGAAATTAGGAGATTTATCTAGACAGCTGATGGATTATGTCGCGGCATACGTCGATACCCGATTTTTTACATACTTTATCCAATATTATACAGGGTGTCAATTTGAAAATCTTAAATAGGAAAGGCCTAATGCATATGGCCCCCCAATAATATCGTAATTCATTATTTTTTTCAAGTACTTTCCAAGAGATCGCGTTCCAAAAACGGTCTCTCTCTCTCTCTCTCGCTCGTTGGACACCCCCTCCCCCTCCAGATTATGTGTACGTGTTTGTCATAGATATTTTTAACTAAATGTAATTTCTATGTAAATGTAACTTCTGGAATAAACCACCACCCCCGAAAAAAAGTCTGCGCCACTGTATAAAACCATTAAGTTTATAAAGGCCGCATTGCAGTCGGCAAGTCTTTCTGTGCAAATGCAATAAACTTGAAAGAAGGCATGCGCATTAAAGTATCAGCTGATTTCTTGAAGGCCGCATTACAGTCGGCAAGTCTTCCTGTGCAAATGCAATAAACTTGAAAGAAGGCATGCGCATTAAAGTGTCAGCTGATTTCTTTGAAGGCCGCATTACAGTCGGCAAGCCTTTCTGCAATTGCAATAAACTTGAATGAAGGCATGCGCATTAAAGTGTCAGCTGATTTCTTTAAAGGCCGCATTACAGTCGGCAAGTATTTCTGTGCAAATGCAATAAACTTGAAAGAAGGCATGCACATTAAAGTGTAAGCTCATTTCTTTAAAGTTCGCATTACAGTCGGCAAGCCTTTCTGCAATTGCAATAAACTTAAAAGAAGGCATGCGCATTAAAGTGTCAGATGATTTCTTTAAAGGCTGCATTACAGTCGGCAAGTGTTTATGTGCAAATTCAATAAACTTGAAAGAAGGCAATGATCATTAAAGTGTCAGCTAATTTCTTTGAAGGCCGCATTGCAGTCGGCAAGTCTTTCTGGGCAAATGCAATAAACTTGAAAGAAGGCATGCGCATTAAAGTGTAAGCTCATTTCTTTAAAGTTCGCATTACAGTCGGCAAGCCTTTCTGCAATTGCAATAAACTTAAAAGAAGGCATGCGCATTAAAGTGTCAGATGATTTCTTTAAAGGCTGCATTACAGTCGGCAAGTGTTTATGTGCAAATTCAATAAACTTGAAAGAAGGCAATGATCATTAAAGTGTCAGCTAATTTCTTTGAAGGCCGCATTGCAGTCGGCAAGTCTTTCTGGGCAAATGCAATAAACTTGAAAGAAGGCATGCGCATTAAAGTGTAAGCTCATTTCTTTAAAGTCCGCATTACAGTCGGCAAGACTTTCTGCAATTGCAATAAACTTGAAAGAAGGCATGCGTATTAAAGTGTCAGCTGATTTCTTTAAAGGCCGCATTACAGTCGGCAAGTATTTCTGTGCAAATGCAATAAACTTGAAGGAAGGCATGCGCATTAAAGTGTCAGCTGATTTCTTTAAAGGTCGCATTACAGTCGGCAAGTATTTATGTGCAAATGCGATAAACTTGAAAGAAGGCATATGCATTAAGGTGTCAGCTGATTTATTTAAAGGCCGCATTACAGTCGGCAACTCTTTCTGTACAAATGCAATAAACTTGAAAGAAGGCATGCGCATTAAAGTGTCAGCTGATTTCTTTAAGGGCCGTATTACAGTCGGCAAGTCTTTCTGCAATTGCAATAAAAATTCTATTGCAATTGCGGTTTCAAAGGCGAGGGATGCCAACCCAGCAAAAACAAGAACTGTTAAACTATTAAAATACGGCGCTTTTACACCACAAAACACAACTAAAACTGAATAAGAATATAAAAAAACACGAATACGCGATCAACAAAAACACGAATACGCGATCAACAAAAACACACACGAAACGTATTTTAAGGTTAAGATTTAGTTTTATTTTTTGGTGGTAATATAAAAATCACTATATTTTCCACCAGACTTGCAACAGTAGAGAGCAAACCCGTTTGTTGGCAAGTTATGCAATTTGCGAGAATTTTGCTAAAAACCGCATTAGAGTCTGCAATACTTTTGCAATTTTGTTGCTGCAAGTTAAACACAGGAGACGTATTTTAAGGTTAATATTTATTTTAGTAACTTTTATTTTTGGTTGATAATATAAAAATCACTGTTTTAAACCAGTCTTGCAGCAGACACTGCAACATAAATCGAGCAAATCCGTTTTTTGGCAAGATTTGCAAGTTGCAGGAATATTGCAAAAATAAATGAGCTGGCTCCTTAATGCATATGCCTTCCTTCAAGTTTATTGCAATTACAGAATGACTTGCCGACTGTAATACGGACTGTAATACGGCCTGTAAAGAAATCAGCTGACACTTTAATGCGCATCCCTTCTTTGAAGTTCATTGCATTTGCACAGAAAGACTCGCCGACTGTAATGCGGCCTTTAAAGAAATCAGCTGACACTTTAATGCGCATGCCTTCTTTCAAGTTCATTACATTTGCACAGAAAGACTTGCCGACTGTAATCCGGCCTTTAAAGAAATCAGCTGACACTTTAATGCGCATGCCTTCTTTCAAGTTCATTGTATTTACGCAGAAAGACTTGCCGACTGTAATGCGGCCTTTAAAGAAATCAGCTGACACTTTAATGCGCATGCCTTCTTTGAAGTTCATTGCATTTGCACAGAAATACTTGCCGACTGTAATGCGGCCTTTAAAGAAATCAGCTGATACTTTAATGCGCATGCTTTCTTTCAAGTTTATTGCATTTGCACAGAAATACTTGTCGACAGTAATGCGGCATTTAAAGAAATCAGCTGGCACTATAATGCGCATGCCTTCTTTGCTGACTAAAGGCTGATTCTCACTATCGTCCTCGTAACGGCAAGGCACCGGTTCGACAAAATATATTTATCATTGAATCTTATGGATTTTGCGGGTGTAAATTCGCACTATGCGTGCAACGTCTCGGTAAGCGACAGCCCGTCAAAATTCATAAAAGCCGTATTAGAGTCGGCAATTCTTCTCTTGCGCCTGCAATGGCAATTATAATTGCACCTATTCATACGCACTAAACCGTTCTCGATCAGCAGTTGGTACTGTCGAAATCCCTATAATACCTGCAGAACTAGAAATGGGCAAACCTGTTCGTTTTGCTTACCAGTTAAAGCAGCTACTGCTACTTACAAATAGCAGTTGAAAAAAGTTGCGACGAATTAGCAGTACGCATTTTTAATAAAGAATGTGAACTTCTAATTTAAGTACCAGTTAGTTTAAATACCCATTAGCTGTTCATAGCTGCTTCGTCCGACTAATAAACAGTCAAAAATATCAGAATAATCCATCTCTACCCAGACTTGCAGCTGCAATGGCAATTAAAATGGCGCATGACCCATTTCTGGCAATGCCAGACTAATTACGCCCGCTGATCGAGAACGGTGTACTGTGCATGATTCCGTGCAATTCCAATTACCACAAGAGTAGAATTGCCGACTATAATACGGATTCCATTCTTGTGTTGTGCTCGCAATGCAAGAGGTATTACGCCAGCTGATCGACAATGGTGGACTGCGCATGATTCCGTTGCAATTATAATTGCCATTGCAGGCGCAAGAGGAAAGATTGCCTACTCTAATGCAGCTTTAAGCAATGATTAACCTATTTTTTCGAGCCAGTGACTTCCGTGCCTTGCACGATAGCGAGAATCAGCTTTAAAACGATTTGAATGACATATTGCTTGCAACTCTCAAGCCTAAAACTAACTTGCAGCAACAAAATTGCAAAAGTATTGCAGACTATAATGCGGCTTTAACATTGGTGGCTATTTCCAACAATTTTTATAAAACAAAATTTATCATCATCAACATTTATGCCTCAATGGTCTGTTCCACTTTGGCATTCGTCCTTAAGGAAATAGCCACAAATTTTCTCATAAACGCGCAAGGGTGATTCGGGTTAATAAAACTGAAATAAAGCATCTGTCTTTCGCCACCAGACTACCCTTGAGATTAATAGAATGAAATAAGAAAACGTTCTTGAATTAAAGATCTTTTTTCTCTCCTTGATTTACTGAGCTATAGATATGCCCCAGTGCAAAATTTAATGCTTTTCGCCGATGTGAATAAAGATAAAGGCATCGAAGATTATGGAGAGGTTACTGGGTTATAAGTTTAAGATCTGATTTTGTCTTAATTGGGAGTAACGAAATTTAATTTTCTCAGCTATAAATAATGGATTGTGGACAGCGCAATATTATTAGTTTGATAGTGGAATTTGCATATAAATTACAAAGGTTCTTTGTTTAGACAATTACTGATTATAATCAAAATTGCTCTTATTCAGGGGGTCTATCAATTGATCATCGACTCAGTAAATAACATACAATGAGATTTGTTATACAGGGTGAGTCAACGATGGAGTAAAGTTTATTTGCTCCTTTATGTTAAGAATTAGATAAAAAATCGAAATACAAAAGTTGTAGCAATAATTCAAGTGCACATTCTAAAACTATATTAGAGTATACAGGGTGGCCCACAAAGACATGGCGAATATAACTTAGTTTTTTTTTTAAATCGAACACCTTGTATTTATATCAATTTTTGGATTATGCAAAAAATTCTGAATATTTTCTTGTATATAGGGTGTTGAAAAAAGGTCGCTACCCCGGAATAACTCCGGTGCATCGCATTGCAGCAGAAAGTGTCGGGCCCATCCTTCACCAATAATCAGCATGAGAAAGACAAAATCAGAACCGTGCGAAAATCAAGTTTTATCCCGGAAATACTCTTTTTCTCTGCCTTGTACAAAAAAATGCCCGTGGAAAAAGTGTATTCCAACAAATTAGGACGTTTCTTGAAAATTCTTAAGAGATGCGGCTGGTAAAGTGCAATATTGGATTCCTGCCTCCTAATTTGTCTTAAATATTTAAATAAATAATATAATACTACAGGGTGTTATGGAAATGACATATTATATTTAAATGGGTGACTCCTGGGGTATCCTAGAGAAGCGCTACAAATTTTTTTTTAATCGAACGTTTAAAAAGTGGGGTAATTCACCCCTAAACTCCTCAGCACATTCATATATTATGATCATATTACATTGTCAAGCTGTGTAATCAACAGATGTTCAGGCACAATGTTGCCAACTGTGTAAAAAATGTAAAACTTTAGATTCTTAATATTTAGTTGTATCCAAATAGAAGTGAATCCAGGTGCCAGTACACTAGCAAGTAATCCAGGGCACCGACATCTTCAGGTTTTTTTTCTATGGGAAAAGCTTTATGCTCATCACGTACCCTGATGATAAGGTTGAACTGCATAATAAGCGTATACCCACTAAACCCCATTCGGCCTCTTATTTCCAATCTCTCGGAACATTTGCACTAAATCACTTAAAGAAACACACAGATACCCACGAGTTTCAAATTAGTTTTTTTGAAGATATGCACTTATTATTAGATTACACAAAAGCAATAAATACTAACGCATAATTATAATTCACAATAACCTACCGTACACATAAAACAACAGCACTATAGGATACAAATTGTTTCGCAATAGAAATTCAGAGATGATTCAGAAATAATAAAAACGATAATTTCTAATGGGCTAATCAAACTTATTAATCCTTCACTGAAGAAGAATGATGAAATAATAATAGGACAACCCCTTCAAAATAAATAGTCTCGTCCAACTAGCGCGGTTGCCATTTCCGAGACTATCATTATACAGAAAAGTATTACAGAAGAAAATTCTGCAATTTATGAATATAACCTTATAAAACATCGAAAGTGGCAACGCTGTATTTTTAAATATTAACACCAGCCGCTGCCGTAGCGAAAAGAATAGTCAACCCGCTCGATTGTCCAAGATCAGTTGTTTAAAGAAGCCGGCCGGTTTTCTACTGTTTTTTCAAGCAGATTTGTGTGTTAAATTGTGTGTTAATACTTAAGCCCGAGTTTAAATTATTAAGTTATTTGTTCTTTTCGCGACGGCAGTGCCCCAGTCCAGCAGTTCAATATCGATTGACGGAACCAATGTGTTATTTATTTTTAAAATTTTTAGATGTTAAATACATTATTTCCCAGACCACTCGGACAATAAGAGCGTATTTTGTCTACACAGTAGCACTTTAAAATACTAATTCAGATTGAATTGTACTTAGATGTGTTCATGAGACGGGATTTTCTGAGATTATTGTGCCGGTTTGTTTTTGTTCGGGTTACCTAGGCACTTGGTGTTTTTTTATAAATTAAGTTGGTTTTAAATAAGTCCGAAAAGCTAAATAAAATTGCATTTTTTTTTCTAAAGGGTAAGTGGCATTTATAAACTTTTAAGTTGTCCAGATCTGACGGG
Organism: Barypeithes pellucidus; assembly: GCA_963991005.1. Classification (NCBI taxonomy): domain Eukaryota; kingdom Metazoa; phylum Arthropoda; class Insecta; order Coleoptera; family Curculionidae; genus Barypeithes; species Barypeithes pellucidus. The sequence goes on from OZ022562.1 coordinate 29,566,885, forward strand.
TGTCGTTCGAATTGAATAAATAAGAACAGACCTGACCATTTATAAACTCCGCGGCGGTTCGTTCGAGTCAGTTCAAGTTTATAAATCAGAGATTGTTTCCCAGCGAACTGAACTGAACGTAAAAGTTTATAATAATGTACCCTGAAAATAAACAACTTGCAATCTGTCAAGCGGTTATTGACTTTCTAACGAGTTTACCCTGAAGATATGACAACACTGTTCAAGATTCAGTGACGTTTTTCGCCATATGTTGCTTTTTTACCTTCCTGACAGGGGTACATTTTTGGTTTAACATAAGGTCATGTACCTACAGGGCATATTAAATTAAAGCGCCATTTTTGGATATTTTTCTTCAATTTGTTTTCATCTCAGGAATTGCCGATTTAAATATAATACGTAATTTCCATAACACCCTGTATAATAACATATTTTTGCCAAGGTAACTAAATAAATAAAACGTCGGTAAAATGCTAAGCTTTTGCGAAATTCAATACATCCTATATATCGAACGTAATTTTTTATCGTAAAAAATCATCTATATGCATATTAAGTCGATATATCCGTTTCTGTAATACCTCAACATTTTTATTATTCGTGCAAAAAGTTTTCCAATCGGAAAAGTTTAGCCGATCTGTCGCGGACCGGCAAAATCTTTGATTGGCATGCGAACTTGATATTAAAATAAAAAGATAAAAATTCATAGATTTAGCTCAATCGACTTTTGCTAGCGAGTGTTTAAAAAATCGAGCTTCGCTTAAAATACACGGTTTTTAGTGAGAATTTCCTACCCCAGTCAAAACCAAGACTTTAACAATAAAATTTGTGCATAACAAGTGAGTAAATAATTTTTTTTTAGTATTTTTTGTTACTTGGTGTCTGGGTTGTTGAAGTATTTAATGTAACATTTACTACGTAATTTACAACCGTAGTAAATATAATTTGCTACATGCTTTTACTACGTATTTTGTTACATTTACTACATTTGCTACTTTCACGTTTCATTTTTAGAATATCTTTATTTAGATCAAACCGTAAAGCAAAAAGCAACAGAAGAACAATAACCAAAAACTATTTTGTACTTTTCCACTCGAATTTACAACTTTTAACATCAAAATTAATAATAAAGTTGAGGTTATGTTGTGTTTTTGACACATTGGCCCAATCAAAACAATAATTACATTACATAAGACATGTAACAATGTAGTAAATTCAGTTTTTCTGCAACATTAACAACCCTTGGGACGCATCAACCCCATTTTAGATCACTAGCATGGCCTTCTCTAGACAGGCTGTGAAGAGCCGCGCGGTGCGTTGTTGCCGATTATTATTTAGTTGTCTACTTTGATACTGAGAAGACCGTGTAATCTGCTTACTGCTGATCGGTAGTTACTAAATAGTTTCGATCGCAAGTCACCCGGCGCGTGAATAGCGACGCGCGCGACGATTCAATGCGTGGCAAACTACGCTTTCGAACGACGGAAAGTATGAAAATATCACACTGCATCGAGCCTGATTGTAGAGGCCTCGATCCGACGCGCTGGTGCATTCCCCACGCTCTCGTAGCAACTACCGATCTACTTTTTCGTTAAATGGGTTTTAAGGTGGCACATGCTCACCATGTTAAAACTATTTAAACAATTAAATTGTTATTATTTTGCATTTGTTCACAATGACAATTTTATACACTTTGAAAGCTAACATAACAAGGTGTTAGATAAAAAAAATACGTAACAATGTCACGATCAGTACAACTGGAGATATTAAATTTCAACTATGAGAAGATTGAAGCAAATCCAGCAAATTATCAAAAATTTATGTATGGATATTTTGGAAAATAATTTTTTTTCACCAAAATCCTGAAATACATGTCAACAAATTGTAACTAGTAAATATTTTTCGATTCTAAAATGTCAAAGTTAAAAGTGTGCGGTTTGTAAAAGTCCATTGTTGCCATTTTTCGGTTGAAGCGGGAACGCCGCAACGCTGAAAATATTGTAGATCAATCTGGCAGGTGCGTTTACATAAGAGATCAAATTTTTGAAATGATCCGATTACTCGTTTCCCTTTTGTTTACTAACACATAAAACTTTCATTATTTCAGGTGGCAGAATTGAATCATAATGGACGATACAAATAAGAAATATACACCTATGGAAAATGTGCTAATCAATATCAATTCCACTTCGATTGCCTTATCAAAATCTGAAAAAAAGAGAAACAATGTAATTTTGCTTCAGGTATGTTTTATTTTTATTTAGCCTATGTTTAAGGTGACAATTTTCAAAAATTACTTTGCGAAAAATGCATTCCTTATTTCATATGCCCTTGATTTGTATGGACGTACTTGTATGTTTTTGTATTGTAATACATACAAATACATGGTTTGGCCTTAATTGATCTACATCTTGATTTGTGAATCATACTGATGCACTGTAGGTACATAACTTGTACAAGAAGGTCATATGAAGGTTCGGTTTAACATTTTTTACGTGTTTTTTAAAATGAACTAATCTAATTTATTTTCTTTAAAAGTATAGGTTTAAGAATGTTGTAAAATTACCTTTTTCCAATTAAAGAAAATTATTATGGATTTCCCGGTCAAATTATTTTTTAATAATTTACCAAATCAATGGATCAATAATGGATAATGGAAACGACGGGTTTCTTAGAATTTGCAGCGTCTACAACCTTGAGCCCCCGCTCTCGGCCACCGCCGGCCGGGTTGTTAAGCAGTTGGGAGAGGAGTCAGTCGGTTTTCTGGTATCCCCAGAACCGCGCTCACCAGCGATTCGATCTTTTCAAAACGGGTGCCGCAATGGTGGCTACAGGTTTCAGAGTGTCTTTACACACCAAGTAATTCCGAGAACAGCCAGCCGCGGATTTTCCCTGAGAAAATTTTTATCGTCGCATACTCGTGGTTCGGGCGAGTTTAAATAATACTGGAATTTCCCCAAACATTCGTATATTTCAGTGTGAGTATAAATAATTCTGGAATATCTTCGATCCCTCGTGTATTTTGGTGCGAGGTTAAATAATAACCGAAATTGACCGTCGAACACTCGTTTCCGACGCGGGTATAAATAAGTTCTTTACAGAAAAGTGACCTGATTGTGATATAAGAACATTCTGAGTCCGGAATAAGTAGTGTATGTAATAAAATATAAGTTATAAGTTAGTATTAGTATTCACTACCGCGTTTTCTAAATATTTTGGAAATGACAGGATAGTTGACATCCCTTTAGTTGGGAAAATATTAGCTTAGGATAATTTTCTAATGTACCTATATAAATAAATACCAAAATTTAAGTTGCAAGTTCGTGATAGGATGAATGTGCGTGTCAAGTCGGCAATGTCATTAATTGCCTGGCATCCCTGACGAAAAACACCTATTCGATTCGAAAACCCATAATCGAGAAAATTGCGTTCGAAAATACTTTAATTAGGAGCGTCTCTAAATTATGATGAATTTTTCATTTAATTATCAAGACTGGCGACATTACTGATAGTGTCGACCAGCACTCATACATATATTCAAAATTTAATGATTAAGAAAGTTAGATTGGCTCTAAATAAACAATTCATGGGTGGGGAATTCACCTCTAGATAGAATTCAAAAATGGGGACAAAATTAAATTTCCAAAAAATAGCCGTCTACTTAATAATCTGATTAAAATAAATTGAAATAAAATTTGAGGGGAAACTTGGTTATACAGGGGTTATCAAAAAACGTCTTACGTGAAACGCGCAGATGAGGAGAACGTTTAGAGTTACCTGTTATTTATTAAACCCAAAACGGACGGATGTTTCGGGATACGTACTCCACTCATATCATGGTATAATGTACGTACGTTCCGTTTGAAAAAAAATCCTTCGTGTCTTTTCTCAATTAGGCGACAAGAAGTACAGGGTATCCATTTTTCGATGGTTTTACCAGGTATCTCCGTTATTAGTAAAGATAGAATGATGCGGTTTTCGCAGCATTGTACTACTTTTTTGTGAAACAAAAGATGCCTCCCATCAGAATTTTTCTAGGCCTTCTTGTTTTTGATGTACGGAATGTATTGGGAATTTTACATTTTGCGACACCCCCCATATTTCGGATAACCTGTAACTTACCAATAAGAAATAAAATATTCTAGAACCCAGTGACGAACTCAGATTTTAGTTACTGGTGCGATTAAGAGTATTTATCAGTGGACCGCGTGGCCTGATTTGAGATTTCGCCGCGGAACAGCATAAGTCATTGTTATTGAACAATGACTTATGCTTCCAAGACACGACGAGCCAGCGCGCTTGCCGGCTGTATCGTTTTCCTTATTCTTCTGCCTTTGATCACCCGAAGCGTTGCCAAATCACTTTAGATAGTTGCGATTTTAGATATTTTTCCTGAAAACCCCAATGTGACTTTTTTTGCATTAAAACTAAACTATGGAATTAATTGAGATTATTGATAGTGCATTCAATACTTTCAAAATTGACTGTATAACAATATTTTTTCAATTTAAAAAATAAAATTCTTTTTCGAAAAAATCAAGATAATTGTCATGTAGTACCATATTTCGAAGCTAAATTTAAAATTTTAACAGATTCTATCCAATAGTTTTCTTGTAGTTTGTCACACCTTTTTACCTTAATGGAGGTCACAGATAAGTGCTCCTAATTATAAGAAATAAAAATTTAACGCTTATAGAACTATCTTATAAATATTTTTCAAATTGCTCGTTTCTTCATTATATGCCTTAGACATGTTTCACACATAGTTATTATTTATTATAATAGGATTTGTGGTCAATTGATGCAAAAGAACATTTATTTCATCAGTCTCGCGATTTTCCCTATGGTAGATTGTAGGCCGAGGTTTAGAGAATGATCCTTGTTCAATGAAATTTGATTTAAGTAATTTAAGAAATTTTATAAATTTCATAAAATTACATACTACAAAAGGGCCACCATTGAAATACACTTCTGGAGCTCTGCACCCAAACATACTCTTCGGCTACTGGATTCCATCGAAAGGAGGACCATTCGTCTGATCGGAGACCACGAGCTGACGAAGAACCTCGACAGCCTAGAAAATCGAAGACAGGTTGGGGATTTCACTCTCTTTTACAGATATTTTCATGGAAAGTGCTCGGCTGACCTTGCTCTCTTAATTCCGCCCAGAGCGGTGAATAGCAGAAATACACGACGAACCACTGCCGCCCATCCATATGTTGTTAAGCTTAGTACTCCTCCAACTTCATTATTTAAGAATTGTTTCATCTGGAGGATTTCATCCTTATGGAACGACCTTCCCGAGGTCGTTTTTCCCAACGATTCAAAACCAACGTGAATCACTTTTTGCGCAGACGCGCCACTCCCAGAGTGCCCTAAATTTTTCCTATAGTGCTTGTGTTTGATCATAAAAAAAAAAAAAAAAACGCTTCTAATGCTCGATCTGTAATTTCGTTTCACTGGATATAGCAAACCAGCATCTCATATTTTAGTTTACGTTGGCTGTAATATTAGGGCGAACTGATTTTTTATTAATTAAAAATTATAAAGCAACTTAGAGAACCTGATATTCTGACAGAAACAGAAGAATTATTCATCATGTCACATCTGACGGTGTTCTTTTATTTTTTTTAATATCTGAAAAGTGTATATTTTTTAAGGAACGTAAATTTCGGACACAATGAGACAAAAAGAAATTACTACATATATTTCTGAGAAGCTTTTTAAAAACTGAATTACATTATTAAAAAGTACGAGCAAGCTCGAGCAAACTCATTTAAAAAAAAGCAACTTTATCATTTTTCTTGGAAACTATTGAACATAGAAAAAATCTGCATACGTCACTGGATTCTACGTAAAAGAATATAAAGAGAACTTTTTATTCCTTTTTGATAAGTTACAGGGTAACCCAAATCCCGAACAAACCCAAAATGGAAAATTCTCAAATACATACCGTATATCAAAAACGAGGACCCTTCTATCTTCACTAAGAGAGATACCCCGTAAAACCACCCACCAAAATGGATATCCTGTACAGTAGAGTCTCGATACAGTCAACATATTGTATAGTGAACTATCCAGTGCAGTGAACACAATCACATAGAAATCTGCATTGAACTCTTAATAGTGAATAAACCATGCCTCGATAGAATGAATTATAGACATACATACATAGGGACCCACATCCCCTAAGTCGATTGGTATGCGTATTCTGTTGCTCTTTATGAAATTCCCCGATCAAAATATAGCAGTTCATGCACAGGGTTGTTCCAGAACGTTTGTATCGATCGCCCAACAATTACTTATTAGGCCATTGTAGTGTGCCACTGGTGAAGTGGAGAATTCTATATGATTATTCTTCACGACTTAAGAGCTAAATTGGTTGAAAGATCAATTGAAAAAGATCGCGACCACCATCAAAGTTTTTTCATGAACAAATATCAAAGTAATAAAATCTTTGTTCAACCGTAGGTAACCCACAATACGCCTGTATTTGTGTATCATGAGTTGTCTAAATTTTAAATGTGAAAAAGGTAACACAGCGTTTAATTGGTTTAATACAATGCAAACTTGACGGGCCAGGCTGCCGGACATTCCCAGAATTCGCGGAGATCTACGAACACTACAAAAACAGCTGATTTACAGTTTGTCTAAACGAAAATTTGTTTAGTAGTGTAATGCGCTTGTATTCTTGACCCACCATCAATTTCACATTTTTTGCCCACTCTGTACAATATTTCGAATATTCGACTATGGCTTAGGAAGTTCCCAACCAAACAAAACATTTTAGCAAGAGTGACTTTTTTTGATAAAATGAAGAATACAAAAGTTTCCCATTTGTATACCCCACAATAATTGTATCATGAAAGCGTATCAACACCCACCGGACGCTTATGAAAGCCGCCATGATAGTGACACAATAATTATTTCATGAAACCGTATCAACACCCTCCGGGCGCTTATCACCGCCATGATACTGACATAATAATTCTATCATGAAACGTATCAACACTCACCGGAAGCCGGAACGTCGCGAGTGTCAGTGTGTTTATCTTCAATATGTATCATAAGAGTGTCCTTGTATCATAGGAGTCATCGACGTTGTTTCAACACGTGTGTCACACAGGAAGGTGTCACCCTAATATTACCCACGCCTATATCATTTGGTAATTGGTCGTATAATAAGCAGCGCGACACGTGAGGTTACCTAAAAATCTACAAATATTGTAACAATGTGAACTCGTCATAGAAGTGGAAGGAAAAAACACCCTATCTGGATACATTTCATAGAAAAATCTAATAAAACTGAAGGAAAATTAGGGAATAGAGCTATATGCAAAAAATGTAGACATGAAATGCAAGGTCTTGTCGAACGGATAATTATTCATAAGAAGACAATTACTTTGTGCTGCTGCTTCTTCCGCATCAGAGAATTTTCTCAACATTTGGTTTAGTCGATTTCAAACCCAGAAATCGATTAGGAACGGAAAAAGCTGCAAAATTAGTTTTTTTGTACAAGCACTACAATCAACTGAATTTACTGAATTAAACATTATTTATGTACAGTGGTTTTATTTTTTTGATATAATAAACCGTTAATTAACACAGTTTTTATTTTCTCTTAGTCTTAATTATAACTTATCATAAATTTTGATTTTGATCATGATTTAAATCGCGATTTAAATCCATTCATCATAAATAACTGTGGTAACACACCTGCGAAAGCCAAACAACCTAAATATAATATTGCTATGCGACGTTCTTTTACCTTTTGCGTTACCAAACCTAATTAACCGATCAAGGTAGCTTCATATTTAAATATGTGATGCCAGAAATTGTGACAGTTTTTCAATTTAGTGATATTTACTTCATTATTCACGTACATTTCAATCATGTCCCGGTACCTAACATCTACAAGACAAGTCAAAATGATTAAGTTTCAACCCAGATTTTTGAGTAATAAATTTGACCAGCAACTAACTGAAGAAATTCCTCATGAGGAAATAGCGGAACAGGAAAAGACGTTGACCCCTTCGATCAGATATAACGTTTGTAGGGATAGAACTGTATCGACCACTCAAAAATATCAATTTCCTCGCCCGCCGGAAGACCACCAAAGAGTTGATCCCGTCGAAAGTTTAAGTCAATTTGCCACAGAAATAGCTAATACAGCTGAATCTAAAGCATCTTCGATTGCTTCTGGCTATAGACAGTTCGAAGCTTCTTCCACCTACAAGAATTTGATATTACCTTTAAAAGCTTCAAAGTTGTCGGATCCTTTTCCATCGCCAGTAAAAATGATGCCGTCCCATACGGTTTCTGATCAAGAAAAAGCAGAGCAAATGTTCGCTGAACGGAGAATTCCAAGAAACATAAACGTTAAGAAGAAGTGTTAGATATGAGTATTTTTAATTTTGTGTCCAAATTGTAGTGTGAATTGTAAGAGTGGTGTTTTCATTTCATTCACGTACATTTTACTAAATTTTATCTCTGATTTTTAAGAAACAGATACCACCGGTCAAAATCGAGAGAAATTGACGAGTAAATACACGTCCCCCATCATAGACGTAGTGTGTACCTGAGTTTTCACTTGCTTTAGAAGAAACATAAGGGATTTCCTAAAATTTTGGATTACCTTCCTGATGCTGCCGGGTTTGCGACCTCTTTTTTTTGATTCTGGTTTCAACGAAGAAGCGGTAGAGGGAAAGTTGTTAAATGCAGAATATCAAACAATTATTATTTATACAATGAGTATTTTATACATTTCTTTCCAAATTGTAGTATATTCTTTGTAATAAAATTGCTGAAACAAAAAAAAAATTTCTTCAACTTTCCTATATTTATTACCTACCGCTAAATCGGTCTGGAACACTTAGGCTCGGTTATTTAGGTATACATACATAGCTCATTGTGACTAGATCTCAAGTACGGATCGGGGGGGGGGGGGGGTAAAAATGGGTGATCATGACCCCTCCACTCGTAAACCAAAAATGGAACACGAAAAATTATATATACAGGGTGCCCAAGAAAGAAATGGAATGCTTTTATGGAGATCTCGTTAATGATAACAGATATAACTTCGATTAAATGGGGGAAAAGTATGGCACGAACAACATGCCATACAAAAAATTTTGGTAAAATTCTTAAGTTTTGAGTTATTTAAGAAAAACTGAAATTTTTAAAAAGTTCGAGCAAAACTGACAAAACATGCTCACATCAACTTTTAGAATACATAACAATTTTTTTTATACGACATTCGTTTTCAAGCAATCAACTTCATTTTTTCTAATACGGCCCTGATTTGATAATGTCAAATTTTAAGACCTTTTTTTTATTCTAAAACCAATGTACCACATATTATCGTTTAATTTACGTTTCGAGTCTTTTTAATCATCTTCATGAAATTTTCAGGATACGGGCCTGTATTTTCCATAATTTAGTAAAAACAGTTCAATGCAGTAGGTACTAAAATGAATATTTCTAAAATTAGTTTTACAATAACGCACTACATATTTCTTATATTATTAGAAATTAATTTTCCAAAAGGTGGTCGAATTGATTTCCGTCAGTCTCCAAACTCTTGAAATTGCAGAATTTGAAACATTCATTATCATTTGTGGACTTGCACTTTGAAAGGCATCAATAACTTTACTAGTGGTCAAAAAAATTTGTTATGTAGTCTAAGTGCCTGTTCTCACCAACGCAACTGGCAACTGCAACGCAACATCAACGCGACACAGCACTAATGTTTAAATACGCGTGTTCCCACTGACTTAAGGCAACTCAACTGCAGCGCAACTAGTTGCTTATGAGTTGCCCGGCATACCGCGTCGCCGTCGTCAGTTGCTTCCAATCGCGGTGTCATGGCGGACGAAACAGCAAAATATTTAAGTTTTGTGGCTCATTCGGTAAAACCTATGGAATTTAACCGGATCATTATTTAATTCCTGTGCCACTTTATATGAACTATGTCTCAAATTTATTGTATAAAAAGGGTTCACCCAAAATTGTCGCTCAGTTTTTCTTTTAAGCATCTGACGAAAACGACATTTTGCTCATGTCAGAAGAGACTTCAAACCAGTTGATTCCAGTGGAAACGCAAGAGCAACTCAACTGAAATTGCGGTCGCGTTGCAGTTGCGTTACGGTTGCTTGGATTCCAGTGGGAACGCATTAGTAACTAAACTGAAGTTGCTGTCGCATTGCAGTTGCATTGCGGTTGCCAATTGCTTTGGTGAGGACAGGCACTTAGAGTTCACTATAAATTGCTGTGAGACTGTTTTGTCAGTTTTGCTCGAACTTCAATATTAACGTCGAAAAAATATTAAATTAAAAATTTTAAATTTCAGTTTTTCTTAAATAACTCAAAACTAAAGAATCTTACCCGAACTTTTTGTACGGCATATTGTTCGTGCTTTGATTGCGATACTTTTTCTCCATTTAATCGAAGCTGTATCTGTTACCATTAACAGATCCCCATATATGCCCTCCTTATCTTGATCACCCTGTATAACGGTTTGACTGCCGCCGCAGCGTATTACTTTTCCTTGTTTGTTATTATCGAAAATCTCGCACATGTGTGAGTTTTTAAGAAAGTTAAGAATATGTTCAGAACGATTTTTTGACTCGGACTTTAAAACACTCTGTAGAGTGATGGAGATGTCAAACTTTTTATTTTGTTATTTTATTGTCGAGTGACATATATTTTTAACATTTTCGTTTTTGACTCATTTTAATACCGTAAGTTTTGAAACAGATACATTTTTTTTTAAAGGAACATTACAATTTTCATTTATTTTCCCGTAGAAAAAGAACTAAAGTGATTACGGCGGATAAAAACATTAGAAATGTTTTAGAGCCACAGGGTGTTCCTGTCGCGTTTCGATAAAATTTCAAAGGAAACAATACAGCAATTTCAATGGTTTATTCCCTAGAATTTATAAATATTTATTCTTGGACATCCTATATATTTCACGATAGTTTATGCCCCTTCGGGTTCTATACCAGTGGTGGTTCTTCCACAGGAGCACATGCGCACGTGCACCCTTTCTAATATTTTATCGTACCGTCAAACCAAACTGTATAGATCCGGCAACCGTGCCTCGGTCGAGGTAAATGACGATTATGACGGTGCGATTAAGTAGTACAGTCTCTCTATAGTAACAGGTGGCGGGTGGCAGCGGGGGATGGCGGGGCTATGGCGATTTAATATGGAAAAGGCGCACAGTTTTTGTGTGCACCGCGCTGTTGTCTATTCGTGCATCTAGTTAGAAATTCGAGCGTGTATGTTTTAATATTTTAATATTATATATTTATTAAGTTAACATGAATAGTTGACGTTGGACTATTTAAGAAATAACTTTAGCTCTTTGAGTTTGGAGCAAAAAATTGAAGTGAAGAATGCGGTAACACCTAAACACGAAATTAATCTAACGCAGACCACAAAGGGTAAATCTAGGGACTTTATTAGAAAGTTTAAAAATGAAATATATGAAAAAAAAATTATAGAGGGTATTCCAAACTTAATGAGGCTGTTATTGATCAATTTTCTACAATTAAGAACCGAAGAATGGACTTTACGTTTAAGCACTATTGTGTAGGGTCGATAAATGATATCGATATGATTTTAAACCATTTTATTTAAGGATTTAAACTAAAAAACACTGAAAATATATGAAGAATGCCAACTTGTCAGTCTCGTGGCTCGGTTCGTTTTCGTCATAAAACAGTTAACTATTGTTCTTGTCTTGGTTGCGCCTATTGACGTAGCCGTAGATGGCGTAGTGGTACTAGACATCATTCGGGTTTCTTGATAACTCGTAGATGGCGGTAGTAGTATTGGACATCATTCGGTTTTCTTGATAGCTCGTAGATGGCTTTAGTAGTATTAGTAGTCGACTGTATAAATATTGTTACGAGGGTTGCATGCGATGACGTTAAGATCCGACAGCTATACACACTAAGGAAACATTTCTTATTTTCCAAAAGTTGTATTTCCTTTGTAAAATTAAAAAATAAATAAGAATATGTTTTACCTAACGCATTTTCTTATTACTTTTTTCTTTCTACATTTAAAACGCCTAGAAAGTAATTTTTTGATCTTTACACAAAAATAAAATTTTAAAAATAATTTCACCACTATCATAGGTCACGAGCCGCCATTGTTCTATACATATCTTTGTTATAAGTTTTCTGTATCCCTAGTCATAAAGGGGTCATTTAATTGCCGGGTAGTAGTCTTTTGCTAGAACTGGTTCATTAAACAGCATAATCGTAATGTATTTACTGTTTCTATTACCATGTTAATCGTACCTTCAATGCATGCCGTCGTATTGAACTTCTAGAGAGATAGAAGAGGATTCCCGCGCCTGATTTTGCTGGTGGAATCTTAAAGCTTTCAAATGCAATGTAGCAATAACCCACAAGACAATACAATCAAAACAGGAAGTAATGACCCGTCTTTATTTAAATTGAAGATTATTAACATTCGTAGGTAAATGATTATAAGTGGAAAAACATTGACGGATCCGACCAGTCGATTTATGCCTCGGCTCAATGCTCAATTCAATGGTAAGAAGCCTATATTTTAATTTTTCAGGTGCCCAATACCATAATCGATTCGATGAAGAGAAAGAGCCCGTTATTTGATGGCATGTACGAACGAAACTTCTATGGGGGTAGCTACTATGACAACCTTAAAGTTGGAGAAGCCGACGAGTATGATTTGGATTTGATTCTTACTATACCGGTAATGTTAAATGTAAAAAAATACCTGGTCGGGATTTCGTGTGATTAATTTTAAGAAATCGTTTCGTCAAGTAACTTATATGATTTATGAAAGAGATTAATATTTTTTAAACATTGCCTTTTTCAAGAGACTCTGGGGGCAATCTTTGATGTTACAAAATTATCGAAATTGAGTAAAGCACGGCATCTATTAGAATGTGCATATTATATAAGTACTATCGACTGACATATTAAAAACAAAGATGTTATAATTTGAACCTGAAAGTTTTTATGGCTTATTTAATTTTGACACAATCATAGTTTAATCTGATTTCAACGCTTATACCATTAAAAATGTATTTTAACAGAATTCCGGAGTACCTGTAAATAAATTTTCTTCCCAAGCTGTTTTAGGAAAAAAATTTCAAAAAAAATCAAACTTTGTAATAGAACTAGAACTCGCGAAAGGTTATATTTTTTTGTTTCGGAGATTTTTAGATTTAATTTTTTTCACTGCTCCATATATAGAGTATGTCCACGGATGGGGTTACAAGAGAACAAATGGACTAAAAATTGAAAGATACGAAAAAAAGTCACTCTTAATAAACGTTTTTACTTGAATAATGAATAGTTGATACTTGTTGTCAATGTCTTTATTTAATTAAATAATTATAGTAATAATAATAATACGAATATTTTTATTAACATGAAAAGAATACGATAACGATTTCATAATTCAAAAACTCCACCCCCATACTCGACACATTTTTCTAATTGCTTACTCAAATAAGTGAAAGAATTTCTGATTTCTTCCTGAGATATCGATTGGACAGCCTGGATAATTCTGCCCTTCAGCACTTCAATATCATTTGGTATTGCGGTTGCAAAAACAATTTGTTTTAAACGGCCCCATAAAAACATATCGGCCAAGGTTAAGTCGGGGGTTCTTGGGGGCCACAAAATTCCTGCCAATCCACCTTGGACCAAATCTGCGGTCAAGCCATTCTCTAACCTCACGAGCGAAATGGGCTGGACAACCATCTTGCTGAGAATACATATTTTGTCGAAAATTTAATGGTAGATTTTCGAGTTCATCATTGAAAAATGTATCCAGCATTTCTAAATATGATAATCTATTGCACGTGTTATCAAAAAAATATGGCCCTATAATGCCATGGATGGATATCGCACACCACACGTTCACTTTTGTGAAATATTGTCTTCTTGTCATAATTCTGAATTCGGGATTTTCTAAAGACCAGTACCTAACGTGCTGGGTTGCAACGGTTCCATTTGTTGAAAATGTACTTTCATCAGAAAATATGATACATTTATACAAATCAACATTTCCACTTAAAATTTTGTCTCCTATCCATAGGCAAAAATCAAGTCGTTTCGCGTCGTCTCCCTCTTCCAATCTTTGATTAAAGTGCGGTTTATACGGATACAATTTATTTGCTTTAAGGATCTTCTGAAATTGACTTTTTTCACAACTTCTAACTGAGTAACACGATTTCTAAGGGACGTCATAGGATTTTCTTCAACAGAATGAAGAACTAAGACTGTAGCAGCATCATCATGGTCGTATTTCTTCTTTTTTTTTGAGGTCCAAAACCGAACCAGTTCTCTTGAACTTTTTTATTAACTTGCAGATTGCCATCCTAGTTATTGGGATTCCTACAAATTTCTCGGTAAATTGTTCCATGACGTAGCGGTATGAAACTTGACCATCCCCATATCATTGTATTATAAAAACTCTTTGTTCAGTAGATAGCATTTCTACTTAAAGAATAACTTCATTAAATAAAGCACATTGACAACAAGTACCTATCACCTTAAGTGTCATTATTTTAACTAGGTTCACCAGTCAGAGGTGTGCCAGAGAATACTTTTTGGGAAATAATTTTTACATGCCTTTACCTTTTATGAATTGTTCTACTTCGGTTTGTTGTGTAGAAAACACATTCATTAAGAGTGACTTTCAAAATAAAGTATGTTTACTTTTGAGCAAAATAACATTTTTGCAGTTTTTACCCACCCTGTTTAAAAAAATTGAAGTGTCTTGTGATAAATCGTATTTTCTAGACAAGTAAAAACGTTTATTAAGAGTGACTTTTTTTTCGTATCTTTCAATTTTTAGTCCATTTGTCCTCTTGTAAACCCCATCCGTGGACATTCGGTAGAAAAAGATGATGGACTTTCCTCGAGTTGTTAACAAAATTTAGACATCTTTCGTTAAATTTTTTTTTTAAATGTACCGTTTTCATAGGAAGCGAAAACTCCGTTTTTCAGCGTAGAAAATTGAAGTATAGAACCCGATCACGTGCAGTCTCTTTCTTCCGATTATCGTTGTTTCTATCGGCGTACCGATTACGGGCGGACGCTCGACGTATTCTTCTAACTGCAAGGGAAGACCCAATTCGCCTCGTGCCTTCAAAGTGTGAAACGAACGGGGTCAAATCGGAGATTTCGACTGACTCCGGCATCCTCTTAAATTAAATTCCTAAATAGGCCACTATAGGGGCCCCATCGAACCTAATGCCAGGGGCCCGATAAGTCCTGGAACCGGTACTGGGTTGTCATTACTTCTTTACAGTTGTTTACTTACGGTTTAACTTGGTAAGACCGGTTTTACGTTTTACGCGCTCCCCAATCGGTAGGATATACCGCAATGCATTACAGGCAACTGTCCCTAATAACTGTCAATTAAAATTGTTGACTGAAGAAAAATTATTACTAAAAACTGGCAAAAAATGTAATCCGGTAAAATCTATAATCGAGAATAATTTATTTCTCTGCAGGTTTTATGCGCAGCTTGTATCGAATGTAGTGATTTGCCAGGGTTTGTTCAAGTGAGAATCCAAGAAATATCTAAACTTCCCAAATTGGAGTAAGTATTTTATTCGGAGTACATATTACATTTTTGTTAGCTTTTTGTTAATCGTTATACGAAGAAATACTCATTATATACTATCTATTTAGTTCAAATCTGTGTTGATTCTATATACAGGGTGACAATTTAAAAACTTGAAATGGCCATATATTAGAAACGAAAAACTGAAGAAAAAAACGCAAAAAACAGTTTCTATAAAACGAAGGGGGAACAAAAACAAGCGTATTAGCCCACCCCTATCTGCAACCCCTTGGACAGGGTGAGATAAACCCTTAAAATCTTAAATAGAAAGGGAGTCGAGTGATACATCATTCTGAAGCTCTTGAAAAATGCTTTCCAATGGTACCATAGAAAGGTACATTTCAGGAAATTCTTCTCTGTTTATTAAGGAAAACAATAAATGAAAAGACAATTTTGAAATTTTTTATTATTAGTTTGTATGTCCCTCTGATTTTCTAATTCTCGCACTATTAGTGGTTCGATAGACCTCTGTAGCATTTCAGCATACCTGTCGCCATTTAAATTTCCTTGTATAAATATTGGGCCGATAATACCATCTCCCAATATACCAGCCCAAACATTAATTTTCTGGTGGTACTGGGTATGCCCTTCTCTAAATACGTGGGGGTTCTCGTCATTCCAGTAACGACAGTTTTGCTTATTAATATGCCCATTTAAATAAAAGGTACACTCATCACTGAAGCAAATATTTTTAACTAGTCGAGGTTCTGCCGTAATTCTATCTGTCATTATTTCACAAAACTGTATTCTTCTGCCAGGGTCGTCGTCACCAAGTTCTTGCAGTATGTGCAGTTTATAGGGATAAAACTTATGAATTTTAAGTACCTTTCTTATTGATTCACGAGATAATCCAGTTGCTACAGCTGCTTGACGAGTTGATAAAGTTGAATTCATTGCAAACTGCCCCAGAATTTCAATTTGCGCTGCTTCGTCGGCTAGTCAAGGTTGATTTCTCTTTATATTCGCGACAGAACCAGTTTCATTAAATTTGGCTACTAGTTGGCGAACATACTCGGGGCTTACATTTTGACCTGGATGCCTTTCGTTAAAACGTTGAGCTGTTCTTAAAAAACATTGATCCTGGGAACCATAAATGAAAATAATTTCTACCCGTTCAGCTGTGCTGTACACCATTGTTTAAAGATAAGAAGTGCTGCTTTTCGTTTAAACTGAACCGAAAGTTAACTGTTCTTAAAATAATAATACTAGTAGAAGTTACCTTTAAGGTAAATTCTGTGATAATAAAATGCGAATATTTATAAACAAATTTTTTTTTTCGACAAAAAAAAATAGCAAATAAACCAAAACGAAATACCGAGGCTTAAACTGTTTAGAATTCTTAAGAGATATCTCTTAATATGCCAGGATATTGGTAGCAATCATTTTGAACATTTAATTAACTAATAATAAAAACTATCAAAATTGTTTTTTCATTTATTGTTTTCCTTAATAAACAGAGAAGAATTTCCTGAAATGTACCTTTCTATGGTACCATTGGAAAGCATTTTTCAAGAGCTTCAAAATGATGTATCACTCAACCCCCTTTCTATTTAAGATTTTAAGGGTTTATCTCACCCTGTCCAAGGGGTTGCAGATAGGGGTGGGCTAATACGCTTGTTTTTGTTCCCTCTTCGTTTTATAGAAACTGTTTTTTGCGTTTTTTTCTTCAGTTTTTCGTTTCTAATATATGGCAATTTCAAGTTTTTAAATTGTCACCCTGTATGGTTTTTTTAGTTGAAATACGATTATTTTTAATTGTATTAATGCTTGTCAGCCAAATGGAATAAATTGTATAATAACTAAATGGGGGAGTGTGCGAAAAACGCTCGGACACGTCGATTGGTATTTCTAGTTGCGCATTTTTTTTTGAATAAAAACTTTTCATACAGGGTGTGTCATGTAACGGTGGCCAATACCAACTTTATTATTTTAAATGCAACATAATATACAGGGTATATTATTCAATTTTTGAATCCCTCAGAAAATTTTAGACATATTTAATGTACAATATCCTATACCTATCTTCAACTGTTGCGAAAATATTAAGTGTTTTCAGATTTATTGCAAAAATTAACAACACACTCAAAAACTAATAAGTAATACTGTTTATTTCTTGATAATGTAAAAAACAAAAAAGAAAACAGGAGGAGATGTTGAAACTGCTCGCTGCGTTCTTGGTCTTGGCAACAATAGAAATTTCTTCTAACCTTACTGAACATCTCAGGCGTGAACGATCTAATTGCAAGAGTTATTCGTCTCCATCTTGCTGAAACCATATCATATTCGCTGGAAGTTGTGGGTTTGCTGGATCAGGATATAAGTTTGTTAAAGTTGGCAAGACCTTATTTTGGAGCAGTGCTAAATAATTATCGCCATTTAAATTGTCATTAATAAAAAAAGGGACCTATGATATGATATCCAACAATTCCTGCCCCAACATTAACCTTTTCAGGATATTGCTGGTATGTTCTCTAATCCAGTGAGGATTTTCCCAAGACCAATAGCGGCAATTCTGACGATTAGCATGACCGTGAAGTGTAAAGGTGCACTCATCAGAGAACAAAACATGTTCTAATTGGATCATTGGAAATTTTTCATGAAACAAGCGATCAACTTCCATTTGTGTCCGTGTTTTATCTCCATAACCAATCATCTGTAGAATTGTAATTTTGTGCATTTCTGTTAAATAAACCATTTTTCTGTAATGCAGTTAACGAAATTCAAACGACTATAACACTGACATGCAGAAAGACAACAATTTGCTAAGGTCACGCGTTTTAAACATAACTAAATAAAACTATTATACCTTTTTTTTTAAATTTCATATGAGTAAAAAGAAACGCTGAAATGCAATAAATCTGTAAACACTAAATTTTTCAGAAACAGTTGAAGATAGGTATAGGATATTGTACATTAAATATGTCTAAAATGTTGTGAGGGATCCAAAAATTTAATAATATACAGGGGGTTGCATTTAAAATAATAAAGTTGGTATTGGTCACTGTTACATGACACACTCTGTATGAAAAGTTTTTATTGAAAAAGATGCGCAACTAGAAATACCAATAGACGTGTCCGAGCGTTTTTTCGCACACGCCCCCATTTATTTATTATAGAATTTATTCCATTTGGCTGATACACTCTGTATACTTTTGCCTTTAAAGAAAAATGGAATCTGCGTTGTTGACGACAGATAAATATTTGTCAACAAAAAAAGTGTCAAGTTGGTTTGAAAGTCTGATAAATTCAGCCCTAAACGGGCTACCAAAGGACGGCGGCGAAACCTATGTTGACGTATACCTCGACAAAGGGAAATCAAATGAACAAATAAGGATCAACGTAAGTTCATAATAGTTATTATTAGTAGAAAATAATTATATTTATAGATAGATAGTGTTTTAAAGTGATCGTGAACTAATACAGTCCGTAAATATACCTCGTCACGCTTTTTTGACGCACCCTGTATCCACGAAACGATGCCCAGAAAAGTGTGTAATAGGCTTACCACTCGAGTTGTGTACAATACTTTTTCTACGACTTTATGTTTACTTTTATGTTAAATTATCGAAATATGCTAATAATACATTTTGAGTCGGTACTCACATGGTTATCAGTACACAATACATTTTTGATATACTATTTCATAGTACTCCTTGGATTTTCTAGTAATAAATTATTTGCTGCGAAAGAAGCTTGTAATGTAATTTCCCGTGGCGTTTCCTCAATCTGAATATCGTAGTCACACAATACTTTACCCAAAAACGTTGACAAGGTTCTATTTTTCGCCGTCATTGTTATGAAAGAATTGTTTAAAAAAGTTTGACAGAATGAAAAAGTGTTATAATTATTTTTCTTTGACGTGTAAATATGACAACACCGCCCAACATTCACTGGCGTCTTTTCAAACTTCAACTATGACAATAATTGATTGTGCATATTTCTCGCAGTGCCTTCCATGTGGTTTTTCGGGTTTGACATAGAGTGGATTATTTCGCTTATTAATTCAAAATGCCATTTATGGTTATTTTTCTTCAATTTGTTCTCATCTCAGGATTTGCTGGTTTAAATATAATAAATCATTACCATAACACGTTAGTTTACTAATAATTGGTTTTAGGTAAAACTAAAAAAAGGCGGACCAGCTTTTACATTAAATTTATCCGGAAAATATATTGACGGATCTGATATAAAATTAGATATCGACTTGGTACCATGTTTTCAGTTCAGTGACAAGAATTGGCCTAGCAAGAACCATGGATACAGAGCCAATACTAGTACTTCAAAGGTAATTTATGACCATCTTCAGGTTTATTTGTGACCAAGGACGTTAAGGCAAGGAATCGACCTATGATAGACCATGTGACTTGATGCCGCATGTTTCTGTTTTTTTTTAATTAACGATTATGCCGTAGTATCTTACCTCAGATAAATCAAATTTCTTGTACTAATTGTATCTGTCCATAACTATTTACATTTTTTTTCTATACAGGGTGTTTCATTAAGGCCGGCCACTAGCCATATGTCGGAAACTGCTGGGCATAATAATAATAATAATAATAATGTTTATTTAATTCCCAACGAGCTATTTCAGTCCATTACAGGGATTATTAATAACATAGAACATAAATAATAATTATTAAAATGTAATTAATCATTATAAAAATAAAAAAATAAAAATTATTATAAATGGTTGTTCTTATTAATTAATTTGTATATTTCCAGAAAAAATTTGTTTGCATTTTTTTAAAATAATTTTAAATTTTAAACAAGATTTTTTATTTTGATTATTAGTTGCTTGAATTAGTATAATAATTTTTAATTTGTATAAACTATTCAGATCTAGATATCCTCTTGGTGTATATGAATTTCTTGTTGGTTCCAAAAAATTTAGTTAATGAATACATTTTATAATTTTGTTTTGTAGTATTTTAATATTGTGGCACATGCAGATCTCTAAACTGATATTAAATATTGAAATTTTGAATAAACTAATGAATAATAATGTTTTTGAAATGTATTAAAGGTATATAATCTCGATTTGAAATAATATTCCAATGAGTTTGGATATTCTTTTTCTAAGGTTTTCAACATGTTTTCTCCAATTGAAATTTTGAGAGATTGCGAGATTTTACATACTTACTTAATTTCGTTTCCATTAAAAATTATTGGTGAAATATTGTTCCCAATTGCACATTTAGAAATAAACGTGAAAGATAACTTTTGAAAGTTTAAAGAAAGTTTATAGGATTGCAGCCATGAAAGTATAATTTTCAAATGGTTTATGCGTGCTTACAAATAGATTTAGAAGTACACTATAGTCACCTCATGGAGCTCACGGCAAGTCATACGTGACAGCACAATTTTGTTTCTGTAAATTTACATATTCGGCACGCGTGATAGCACGGTGTTAGAGTTTGACGCTAGAAGGCTACAAGATTCACTTGCCAGCTTGACAAACACAAAATATATAATAAAACTGATCTGCAGTGTACGTAGTTTGATTCTAAGCCGTGACAGCATGTGCTTGCCAATATGACAACACGTGAATTCACGTGACGTCATAATAGTGTGTTTGCGGCTTTATTGGCGTACCTACCGAACGTGGTAAGAGTGAGGGGTTTGTTCGGGTTTAATACTTTGTAACTAATGCAGTTAAAAATTTTAAAATTTGAGACAATTTAGAGAAATAATTTTTTTTTATAAAAGTACTAGACATTTTTTAGCAGGGTTTTTAAGTTTTGGGCATTTAACTTATGGGTATTTATTATATTAAACCAGAAAGGTGTAATTTTTAAAATAACCTGTATAAAAAAGTGTTTAGTATTTTTATCAAATAAAAAGACCCATTCCATTCCTAAATTGTCTCATATTTTTAAATGTTTAACTGCATTAGTTACAATGTACCGGGTGTCCCACTAAGAATGGCTCTCGGCCGTATCTCTGAAAGTGTTAGTCGTATGGCTTGCGGAAAAAATTTTTAATATGAAAAGTGATCATAAGAAATTGCTGGAAATTATTTTCAAGTTTCTCAGTCGAGCGCTAGAGGGTGCAACCGTAACGGTAAATCCGTAAAGCTTAGTTTTTTCAAAAGTTGCCGCGTTAAGGTATATTGAAAATAGCATTTTCGTATACTTTAAGGTTTTATGAAGAAAATTTACTTATAACATATTTTTGTCACTTTTAAAATAAAGTGGTGGGGGAAGGTTGAACATTATTTTAAATAAATGCCTACAACTCCGGGTTCGCTCAACAGAATTTAGTGAACTTTGTTTTGTTAAAAAGTGGTTCCCTTACTCTATACTTTACTGTATAAACTATGACAATATGACTTTTAAAGTAGGCGCTAGAGGGAGCTATTTTACAACTTAACAAACATTGCGCATTTTTTCAAAAATTTTAAATAAAACAGTATATTTAAATTTACTTCATCACAAAGATCAATAAAAGCCTAAAGAACTGGCGAAAACCACTACTTGATATCTTTTTCAAACCGGAGATATTAACAAGAACAAAAATAAACACGGAAAAATATGATTATATTTAAGTTTCAACGGTACAGGTTTTTTCAAAAGTCAAATAGGCCTTGGAAAAACAAAATCTAATTTAAAATTAGGTGCTTTCACGTCAAAGTTTTTATTTGACTTTTGGAAAAACCTGTACCGTTAAAACTTAATATAATCATATTTTTCCGTGTTTATTTTTGTTCTTGTTAATATCTCCGGTTTGAAAAAAGATATCAAGTTGTGGTTTTGGCCAGTTTTTTAGGCTTATATTAATCTTTGTGATGAAGTAAAATTAAATATACTGTTGTATTTAAAATTTTTGAAAAAATGAGCAATGTTTGTTAAGTTGTAAAATAGCTCCCTCTAGCGCCTACTTTAAAAGTCATATTGTCATAGTTTATACAGTAAAGTATAGAGTAAGGGAACCACTTTTTAACAAAACAAAGTTCACTAAATTCTGTTGAGCCAACCCGGAGTTGTAGGCATTTATTTAAAATAATGTTCAACCTTCCCCCACCACTTTATTTTAAAAGTGACAAAAATATGTTATAAGTAAATTTTCTTCATAAAACCTTAAAGTATACGAAAATGCTATTTTCAATATAACTTAACGCGGCAACTTTTGAAAAAACTAAGCTTTACGAATTTACCGTTACGGTTGCGCCCTCTAGCGCTCGACTGAGAAACTTGAAAATAATTTTCAGCAATTTCTTATGATCACTTTTCATATTAAAAAATTTTTCCGCAAGCCATACGACTAACACTTTCAGAGATACGGCCGAGAGCCATTCTTAGTGGGACACCCGGTATATAAAAAAATAATTTAATGAATTTCTTCTGGCAATAACTCTGTTACGAAAGAAGATATAGATCTGCGGCGTTCACATTTTTTCATGTAAATTTAATCTACTTGATATCTTAATAATATACCGTATAATTTAAGTTTTCGGGATAAAATCAAAAAAACTGTTAGTATTGCAAATTGCGCCCTCTAGCAATTTCCTTTGGAACTACCGAGTACCACTGGATACAGAATTAAAAGTACTTATTCTCTTCCAAACAAGCTAAGATTTACTAAAATAATAAGTCGTTTAGAAGTTACAGCGAGGCGTTAGACCAAATTTAGAATATTAATATTTACTTTTTAATTGTGCCCCCTTACGGCAAAATTAGGAACTTCAACATAATTTCCATGATTTTCTCATAACCACTTTAATAATGAAATTTGTTTCCCGAAATTTCTATGCCCAGCAGTTTCAGAGATTAATGAAACACCCTGTAAAATTTTTTTTCTTATTAAAAAATTTATTTCAGAATAAAGAGGAGATAAATAATGTATTTGGTACAGGTATGGGTGGTCCATTTCTTGCTTAAATATTTTCGTTCTTAACCAATAACGCAATACGCGAATAATTGGCATCTAAAATTTTTCAGACAAGATTTTTGGTTGTGCCAAAGAAGCCCACTGGCAACGGCATTGAAAATTCGCTAAAACTGGAAAAATACTGGCGTTTGTCCTTCCAAGAACAAGAACGAGAGTTAATTAACCAAGATCTTAAAAATTTAAAACCTTCTTTAAGGTTGTTGAAGGTAACTGGTTGGAAATACTAATAACGTTGTAAATATTTTAAACTTATTAAAATTCCTGACAGCCATATTCATTAAAAAAATTTCTTCAATTTTAAATTAATTTGGAGGTTCAAAATAACGTAAGATAATAAGTTAAGTTTTCCTCAAAGCAGTGTTATAGGGTTTGCCGTTCATTAATAGAACTGACACCTTCATACCGGTAAGAAGATTCAGTGGAAAAAGAAATTAACATGGATGGACTAAATTAAATACTGTGTCTCTTACTATTTAAGTTTGTAGGGGTTAATTGTCGGATGAGGATGAAAATATAACCAGAACAAATTTATCAGCCAACAATTATTTTATTTAATCATAAATTTCATCAGAGCTTCAATAAGACATTGTAGAGGCCACTAGTACATGATGGGTTCTAGACAATAAGACATTTAAAAGTAAATCACGTGGCACGGTGTCCAACGCATTTGCAAGCGCAATGATTAATATTATTGTGCGAACAATGTAATGGTTTAAAGAAGTATAACTTTATTTAATTTGAAAATGTAATTGGAATATGAATAATATATCATACAGATGTACATCGACATCTCGATGGTTAGGTAGGTTAGGTTGAAACTGACAATTCATATAGCGCTGGTATGGCTTTCACTCTTTAGAAAAATGTTCAAAGAAGTAGTGCATTTCTCGAAGAGATCTTATCAAGTAATACCAAATCACGAAATCGGCGTCCCATCAAAATTGTTTTGTCAATTTGGTTAGATATTACAAATGAAAGGTTATGTTCTGAGATGAGAGCACAACTTTTTCAATGTCTGATTTAAAAGTTAAAAAAAAGTGTAAATTTCGTAAGAAAGAATTAAAGGAATCATTTGATTGTTCAGTTTGTCTGCAGAGCTATCATAGAAGCTGTGGTCAACAATATAAAGTGATTAATTCTGAAAATATTGTGGTCTGTTGTATTAATACGAAAAGTGAGGTTAGAAAGGTGGACAAGATGGACAGACAACTTCTGGCGGAGATCAAAACCATGCTGCAGAAGGAAATTAGAACTCTGGAAGAAAAAATCACCAAAAAATTAGATGATGAAAATGCAGAGCTTAAGACAAGTATAGGTTACATGTCACAGAAATTTGAAGAACAGCGTCAGCTGTATGAAGAATGCATAGTTCAGAATAAGAAAATCAAGCAAGAAAATACGAAGCTACATGAAAGACTTGATATACTAGAGAACAGATTTAATATTAACGAACAATTGGAAAAACAAAATAACATACTAGTAGCAGGAATCCCCGAACAAGACAACAAAACAACAAAGCAAATAATAAATGAACTTATCATCAATATGGGTCTAAAACTTATAGAAGATGATATAATCGATTGTTATAGGATTAATACCCAAAATGAAGACAAACCCATAATCATTAAATGTAAAAATATGGATAGTTATTAAAAGAAAAATTTTTCAACAACGGAAGATTATAAAGAATATATATACAAAAGACTGCAAATTTCAGGGTAGAAACAAGCAAATTTTTTTAAATGATGAACTAACAAAAAGTAATCAACAACTCTTCAAGGCAGCACGAGAGGTGAAGAGAGAAAAAAATTATAAGGCTGCATACTGTGTAAATTCCAAAATATATGTTAAAATACGAGAAGATAGTAAGCCAGTACGTATTTTCTCATTAGGAGATCTTGAACTGCTCGTTTAAGTTGAATGGATTATGCATATACTTGTATATATGAATAAGTACTGCTTATGAACAATATATATTTAAGTACATATAGATCAATCTGCCAAAGAGTTATTATTTAATTTGAGCATATTATATGCTAATGTTCGAAGTTTTAGAAATAAATGGGAAGAAATAGAGATTTTAGTTAAATTACATGCAGAACCACATATCTTGATACTGAATGCTTTATGACAAATTATAAATTATAAATTATATATTGTACGCTTTTCCTTGCGGCAAATATGATTGATGGTTCTGTATGGATGTAGAGTGGTTAATTAGTTTTCGTCTCAGAGCATAACTGTAATATTATTATATAATTCATTTAATATTAGGACTTGTTACCAGTCATAAGACATTATGTACTGTTTTTAGTTCAGAAATAAAGTGTTTTCAAAAAAAAAAAAAAAGATGTTGGCCCACCCGGCATCGCCCGGTTTAGGCGGCGTGAAGTTTGCTCCTTGAGTTAATTTTTGCTCATCGAGTTGACGTTTCGTCGCTGTGCCGATGTTTCCGGTTACCAGGGTGGGGCCCCCCAAAAATAGCATGATGGAAGCTCCGGGCCCAAAATACACCGGAGGTAAACTCGCCCCCCATTCGGATCTCCGGGCGGGGGCTGGACTTGGGCCCCATCAAGCGAAGTTCATCAGACAACAACCATTTCCGACAATTTACTGGGATCTAACAACACTCAACGAATAAATGGTGTGGCTCCTGCAGTTGCTAACCAACCCAGAACTAGCAACTTCAAAATTGATTTCTGCAATATTAGAGGGCTTAACACGAACATCAATTCAGTCCACCAGTACTTACAATCTTCCAAGCCTCACGTGCTCGCACTGACCAAGACAAAGGTCAGATCGTCAACAAACACCGTCAGCTATTTATACCCTGGATACGATTTTCATTTCCGATTTCGACGCAACTTCGGCGTATGTCTTTTTATTCGAGATGATCTCTGTTGCCAACGAGAACTTACACTTGAACCGAAAGACTTTGATGTAATGTGGTTTAAAATATCAACGCAAAAAATCGTCAAGTTTATCTGCTGCCTTTACCGTCCTCCAAGTGATACCCATTACAGAGACCTTTTCTCATCACTAGCCAATACAATCGACTTCTTGCAATCCAACCATCCAAATGCCGAGATTGCGACTTTAACGTCCACAATGTTAACTGGCATAAATACTCAAATACAGACGATGAGCAAGGACGCGAGGCCGAATCCTTCGCGATCAGTTCTGATCTATCTCAACTCGTAGAAGAACCAACGCGGATTCCAGACCGAGCTGGAGATTTTGCTAGTCTTTTGTATCTTTTCTTAACGTCAAATCCTGATCTATATACAGTCACCGTACAGCCTCCGTTAGGATCTTTCGATCATAAACTTATTTCAACTCTAAGCGAACTACCAATTAATTCTGAACAACTTCCTAAACCTCGCAAGTTATGGCATTACAGATCGGCCAAGTGGGAAGACCTGAAAGACCATATTCGCACTTTTCCTTGGATGAGCGTATGCTTTTCTTCTGATGATCCATCCGTCTGTGCTGGGGAGGTCTCCGACGTCATTCTAACGAGCATGGAAGCATTTATCCCCTTCTCCCAAAAACGGCAAGCCCTGGTTTAGCAAGGATTGTGAGTGTGCTGTCAGATCAAAAAATCTGGCTTACCGACGTAAAAACCCTATCACTAAGAATCGTACCATCTTTGTTACCGCTCGAAACCAATGTAAGCTAACAATAGATAAAATTAAATTATATATTATTAATAATATAATATAATATTATTAATAATATTTTAAAATCTCCGAAATATAATGTGTGTTACTTGTTTTTAATTTTTTATTTTAATTGTGATTCTTTGTACGTTAGGTCTGATGATGCCCATTTAAGGGTGAAACATATGTATCCAAATTGAAGAAACAATTTTAACGAGCCGCCGACTTTGTGATTTTTTAATTTTTTGTTAAAAAAAGTATTTAAAACCTCCCGATTTTGCTGTTTTAGAAATTAAGAGACAAACATAAGCACAAGATTGCAAGTTATTTTATTAAAACGATATTCCTCTGGAATTTGGACGAGCAAAAAGACAATACATTTTGGACTCAACCATTATGCGTGGTTTTTATGTATGTAAGTAGCTATTTTTATATTTATTATTTGAACAAACCCTAAAATTTCTATTAAAAAGAAATAAGGTAGGTACTTTCTTATTTCTTGTAAATGTTTCTATGTCACCAAAAAGACTGCGTAGATTGAAAAGAACGACTTTGAAATCATTAAATCATTACATACTGTCTACTTGAATTATAAAAACAAAGGGCCAAGGTGACTGCCTTGGGGCTTATCATAGAGAGTGCAGTGTTGCTTTGAATTATAACGACTAATAGATACCTGAGAATTTAGTATATATCTTTTAGATGTTGAAGAAGTACGAAGAGCGACTTCAGCAAAAATCTATCCCTTATTACTGGAATAGGAGATTCAATTTGATAGAGAATTTAAAAGATTCAACAAAGTCCGATCTTGCCAATACGTTACGAAATATAATTGCCGACGTAGATCGAAATTTATGTGAACCACTTGTAAATCCATTCATAGTTGGAAAATATTTGCGTAAGTATTTCTTATTGATCTTATACATGGTGTCCAGAAACTAGTGGTCATAGATATACAGGGTTGTAACTATATTTTTCGTCCCAAATACAATGTACTATATATCACTCTTTTTTCTATTTATCTTAGTTTAGGCACATATTATAATATATCATCAAGAAAATATTTAGATTTTTCTCAGTACAGTCCTGATTTTTTCTAATAAACCACATGCATTAATTCATGTGATTTAGCTGTAATTGAGATTAAATTAAAACCAGTAAACTAAACTATTTAGTTATTTTTTATACGCGGTGAATGTTCGAATGTGTATCGTTAGTTTTGATGTTCTTAGGTGAAATCTGGTCAATATTATTCTTTAAAAAATAAAGATTTTTCTAATTTTAATTGTAGCTCAATTACGGCCGAATCAAATCAAGATATCATGTGTGTATTATTTTAAAAAACAGGACCGTATTGAGAAAATTCTCAAAATTTTCCTGATGGCGTATATTTTATGCCGAAACATTGATACATTTGGGGAAAAAAACTCTAAAAAAATAAAATTAAAAATTCAGGTCCGTATTTAAAAAATTAAAGTTGGCCATGATATCTAAGTTATAAGAAATAACGTTCGGTTTGTGCGGATACTGGATTATAAAAAAGCTTTAAAAACTGCACATTTTCTCTAATTTAATCAACTTCGTAGCAATTACCTTTCAAAAGATTTCCCATATTGGTCAATTAAATGATTGCCACCCTGTATATGGAAAATTCGAAATAATGTCAGTACTTCACATAAATATTTGTCCTATCGGGATTCCTTATTGATGTTCGGAATTTCAAGTTAAATAATGTTTTTTCTTTTCTTTGGCTTCTCTAAAATTTAGGTAATCATTAATTTAACATTAAAATTTCAATTTTTAGCTAATTCGGCGCACTTTTGCAATTTAGGACATAAAGGAACATAAAAATTAGAATAGTACATTACATATCAAGGCACAAGGATATTTTTTTTTACAAGTGCTCCGAAGCTTTGATGCCAAATAAATAAAGAAATTCTTCAGACAGTTTTCCTGTCTACATGACATGAAAACACTCGCTCATGGAGAATGTAAATATCTATTTATTATTTTTGACAAATATGCTCGGTGGCCTAGTGGTGTAGCGTACGCCTTGTGATCTGAGAGTCGCGGGTTCAAATCCCGCACTCGGCATCTCTGGTTTTATTTATTTTTTTACAAGTGCCCGAGTCTCTGAGGCCATATAAATAAAGAAATTCTTCAGACATTTTCTAAAACATCTTTGAAAAATTAACTGCCAATTTAATTTATATATAATCCGCTTTTTATTATCGCTTGTAGTATGGCTCGGTGGGTAGAGTGTCCGACGGGCGATCTGAGGGTCGCGGGTTCAAATCCCGCACCGACAATTCTGGTTTTATTTATTTATGAGCACATGGTGACTCGAAGCGGGCGGGAAAAAATTTTCCGCCCGCTTCGATACTTTCCCGCCCGCTCTCCTGGAAAACGCAACTTTCGGTGAAGAGAATATGCATGAAAAGAAATATTTTACACACTTTTAGGCACTTTCGGGGCACATGTAAAAAAAAAACTTTCTTTTATTTTGATGAATATTAATTTTTATTTATATTATAAGGTATTCTTGGGTACACACGGTTACAACACAGTATCTATAATCACTGTCAAAGTTATCATAAGTCACTTCAAGATTGTGAAGTTTTTATATCGTATTATTTTTACATAGTATTATGTTCCGGCCTGAAATAAAATACACTAACTTTTTGACATAACCGAAATCATCTTTTCGAAAGTCCTATAACTACATAATAGTAAGCATTGTTTATTGCTCCATTCAAGCCCCCCGCCATTGTCCACGTGACTTGAAGCCAAATATTTATTCTGGGTGTAGAAACTTGAAACTATGAAGATAATAATGTTTGATGGAAATTGACAAAAGTTTTCTTTACGATAATTTTGGTTGATATACAATAATATACACTATACAGCATATCCCACAAGGTCGGCGGACATAAACCTTATGTCTTTACATAAAAAAAATCTTTGGCTAAATTGACCAAGAAAAGTTGATGGGTTTGTTCGGTTCACTGTTAAGGTTTTCATTTAATAACAGCTATGAAAAGATCATTAATTTTTGCGAAAGTTTCTGTGTAAGACTTTTTTCGTGTCACCGATAATAAGGTTGGGGGCAGCGTTTAAAAAATGTTTTTAAAATTCGTGTGTCTTTATCCAAATTTCATCAATTTGAGCTTGTTTTAAAGTTAATTTTACACTTATTAAAAATACGACTATATTCGTGATTATTAATTCACACTACGTCTTCTAGAGGGTGCTGTTTTCCATGAAAATAAAATTTTACCAACCCTGCAAGATGCTAAGCAACTGTGATAGTAAGTTAATTTGACATTTTTGTACTTAATACTTCATTTATTATTTAAAAAATAAAGTTAGTTTCATTGCCGTTGAAATTTTCAATTTATATATTTTTCATCCATTACAAATGTCTTATTTTTTACTATTAAACGAGTGTAATGTAAAAATTTTAGTTTGCCATACTTTTTTTTATCTATTTGGTAACAATATCTCAAAATAAGAAAATGCATATTACTAAGCCTTTTGTTGCGTTTGTGTTGTTCTATTCTCATACTTTGTCTAAAATAGAAATAAGTTGATGCAACATCAAAAGCAAAAAGTACCTACCTAGCTAAAGCTTATTATAACAACTAAATTACAAAAACAAATTAAATCGAAATTATTAAAGGAAATCAAACCAACTTTATGTTTTAAACACTAATAAACGAAGTGTTAAATACTGAAAAGTCAAATTAACTTACTATCAAAGTTGCCTAGTATCTAGCAGAGTTGATAAAATGCTGTTTCCATGGATATCATTAGGTACCTAACATTAATTTTTCTGAATAAAATCTGTTATTTGTAAATAACTTGAGAAAGAATAAAGATATCGATTTACGGTTTCGCCAAAATGTAGTTATGTTTGTTCTCTTTGAGCACATTAATAAATTAAAGTGTCATGCCATTTAATTTATTACAAAATCTAAAAAAAAAAACAGAATCATGGTTAAACAATACCCTCTAGAAGACGCAGTATGAATTTACAATCCCGACCATAGTCGGATATTTAATCAGTGTAAAATTATCTTTAAAACAAGCCTAAGTTGATGAAATTAAGATAACGGGTATGGAAGGTACACAAATTCTAAAAATATTTTACACGCTGCCCTCGCCCTTATTATCAGTGAAAAAAGTCTTACGAACAAAGTTTCGCAAAAAATATATAATATCTTTTTATACCTGTTATTAAATGAAAACCTTAACAATGAAAATCGATGATATTTGAATTTTTAGTATAAATATAATTTTAATTGCGATCCGTAGCGATCATTTTGGAAACATGAAAATATTTTCCATCAATATAAGGTTTATGGCTTCCATAATATCGTACCTCGTCGACCTTAGTGGGACATCCTGTACAGGGTGTCCCACTTTCGATACTTTTATAGGATATCTCCGTAATTGTTAGTGCTATCAAAAAAGTAATGTAGGTGTCATGTGCTCTTTTAGGGTCAAACTTAAAATGGCACAATCAAAATTTGAAAATTTTCGCTTGCTTAAGAGATACGGGAGAAAATAAAAAAATATACAATATCAAAATGATCCTATATTTTCGTAGCTAAAAGAGATACAGAAAAATGCTGTATACAGAAGGTTCTTTATAATGATTGTTGAATAATCTACCGTTTTCAGAATAAGTATACGGGGTCAGGTAAAAAAGTTATGGGACCTAACCTCATTTTTTTAAATGCAACACCCTGTATATTTTAATCTAAAAATATAGCATTTTAAATTCTCCTTTCAAATATATAACACCATGGATGATATTGGTTTTCTAGGCGATTTAGTTAAACTTTATGACTTTAAACTACAGTAGGCCATGAAACAAAAGCTAATATCATAAAAACAACTATGTTGATATTCTAGTTGCTATTACCATTTAACGTCAATTTCGTTTTTACATATTCATTTGTGAAAATGACTTATCAACATTTTGAAAAAATTGATATGATATCGGTTTATATTGAAAGTGGAAAAACGAAGAAATGGCGCAAAATTTATATTTTGTTCGCTATCCGCATTTAAGGACATATCCCGAACATTTGCGATGATTCCAGTTACTTTTTACCTTAATCTGATTTATTATTTTATTTCGCTTCAAAGTAATAAAGTTTAAATAAATCTCCTAGGAAACCAATATGATTCATGGTGTGTTATATATTTGAAAAGATAATTTAATATGCTATCTTTTTAGATTAAAATATATAGGGTGTCCCATTTAAAAAATTGAGGTTAGGTCCAATAACTTTTTTACTTGACCCCATATACTTATTCTGAAATGGCAGGTTATTCAACAATCATTATAAACAAACTTCTGTATTAAACATTGTATCTCTTTTAACTAAGAAAATATAGGGTAATTTTGAAATTGTCAATTTTTTAATTTTCCCCCGTATCTCTTAAGCGAGCACAAATTTTCAAATTTTTATTTTTCCATTTTAAGTTTGACCAAAAAAGAGCACATGACACCTACATTACTTTTTTGATAGCACTAACAATAACGGAGATATCCTATAAGAGTGTCGAAAATGGGACACCCTGTACATCTATACATGTCTTTGAGTTTCTAATAAAATTGCTTGATTCTTTTGGTATTGAAAGTTGGTTTTAAATTTCAATGGTCAATTTAATATGACTTATTGAAAAATATACCGGTTGTGCAATAACTCATGAGCCATTGAGCGGATCCCTTTGTGCAATAACTCATGAGCCATTGAGCGGATCCCTAGATTCCTCTCTTACATACGCCACTGCCAGAGATACATTCAAAAATGTAATTTTTGGAATATTTAGTTACCTGTACCAGAAATGGACCTAATTTTTAATTTCTCGACAAAAAGACATCCTTTATGAAAAATTTTGTTTGTAAAAAAATTTAGTTTTGCCATTAGAAAAATTAGTTTTTGTATACAGGGAGGTGACAATCTTAAAAAATATTGATTTTACCTAAGAGTAAGCTACTACCTTACATTTTCGTTCTTAAGAAAAATTCCATTTTTTGTCATAATTCAAGATTTAAAGAAAATTTAGTTTGAATCAATTTTTCCACATGTCTAAAGCTGTTTTCCGACTATAAGGAATCCAACCAAAATACCTGGGACTTTCACTTTGAATGAAAACTATTTAAATAAAATGTTAGTTTAGAATTTATGTTTTAAAAAGAAACAAAAAATGGTATTGGCCTCACTGTTACAAAAAATAAATTTTCTTAAATCTTGAATGGCAAAAAAGGTAATTCTAACGAACATTTCCTAATGGCACTTTTCATAAAAATGAAAATTTAAAATAGTTTACTCTTAGTTGAAATCAATATTTTTTGAGATTTTGATCTCCCTGTATACAAAAATTAAGCTTTCTAATGACAAATTTTTATTTTTTGACAATCAACATTTTTATATAAAAAATGACTTTTTGTCGAGAAATTAAAAATTAAGTCTATTTGTGGTATAAGTTAATCCCATCCAGGGACACCCTGTATATTCCCATTCCACATTGCCAACAGTCAGAACAGCACTTGGTACTGTCGAAGCGTCGAAATCCCTAAAATACCCCCAGAATTAGAGATGGGCAAACCTGTTCGCTTACTGCTACTTACAAATAGCAGTTCAAAAAAAGTTGCGACGAATTAGCAGTTCATATGCTTAACAAAGAATGTGAACAGCTAATTTAAGTACCAGTTAGTTTAAATAGCTATAAGCAGTTCAAAGCTGCTTCGACCAAATAATAAACAGTTAAAAATAACAGAATAATCCATCTATACCCAGACTTGCAGCGGCAATGGCAATTAAAATGTCGCATTAATTTCTGGCAATGCATGGCTAATTGCGCCAGCTGATCGGGTTTGTTCGGGTTTCGAGTAGAATTGCCGACAGTAATACGGATTATATTCTCGCATTGCACTCGCAATGCAAGAAGTATTATGCCAGCTGATCGACAGTGGTGTACTGCGCATGATTCCGTGCACTTATAATTGCATTTGCAGACGCAAGAGAAAAAATTGCCGACTCTAATACGGCTTTGTATATTTGATAAATTGAACCTAAAATGTCAATACGATCTGATGCGACTCCAAGACGTAATTTTTTCGCGATACTATTGGGACACCTAGTATATGAATAGATTAATTACAATATTATCAGTAGATCGACGAGTGCGTATTTTAAATAGTTTGCTAAGAATCCAGTTTGTTTGACTTGTGGTCGGGGTCAGCTATTTTTATCAGTAAATCCCCAGCAACTTGTGTGAATCCCTCCGTCCCTCGCGTCTATATGTAAACGAACTGGTGAATTACCACAGCGCTGTGTAATCGAGCAAACGGTAATTTTGCATTTTAGTGTTGTGAATCCTTTAGATGGTTAACATTTATTTAAAAGGATTTTAGTTTAATTTAAATATTTTCATTCTTATATCACTTTTGGTGCATTATACATATAGTAGGTGAGTACTCAACAATTGAATGATATGACCACTTTTAATAAGAGCTAGGACCGGGGGTGCAAGATTGTTTCGAGAGAAAATCGTAAAATCGGCCGCCAAAAATCGTGAGATCTCGAAAAAAATGGAAATTTTACAGAATATTTTAATTGAATGAGGGGCATGGCAATATTTAAATATAAAAATGAGAGAAAAGTAACTCCACAAATTTTATACAGGGTGGCCGGTAATGAATGCGTCATACAGGGTGTTTATTAATAATATTCTAATATTTAAGAAAAAAACTACATATGAGCATATGTTCTCAACGTCTTAACTTTTGAGATACAAGGTGTTGAGATTTTCAAAATATCTAATTTTTTAATAATATCTGTGATACTGCTTTAGATATTTTTGTGAAATTTGGTACACACTTTCTATTCATCAAGAACCATTTTATGTACAGGGTGTCCATTTTTGAATAGTTTTACGGGGTATCTCCGTTATTAGTAAAGATAGAAGGATGCCGTTTTTTCGCAGCACTGTGTTACTTTTTGTCAAACAGAAGATGTCGTAATCAGAATTTTTCTAGGCCGCCTTTATTTTTGATATACGGGATGTTTTTGAGGATTGTGCATTTTGGGACACCCCCCATATCTCGGTTACCACGTAACGTATCAAAAAAAATGTTCTATTTGTAGTTTTTTACGTAGAATCCAGTGACGCACTTTTTTCTACATTCAATAGTTTTCAAGGAAAATAAACAAATTTGCTTTTTTTAAATGGGTCACCCATTTTTTAATAATATAATTTAGTTTTTAACAAGCGTCTCAAAAATATATAACACTTTATTTTTAGTCGTAGTATTAGGCCCGAAATATACGTTTTTCAAAAATATACCATTTTTTTTAGTAGACGGATATTAAAAAAAATACTGGTGTGATTAAAGATTAGATACAAACATTGAAAATTTATTGAACTCCCTCATAAATATTGCTCAAATTGTTCTCCATTATTCCTTAGATATGTTTCACACATAGTTCTTATTCGCCTTAATGAATTAAAAATAATAAATGGCCGCGTTTGTAACTCCCTAAAACTCAATCCTGTTGAAGATGCAAGTTATTGAGACCAGCTAAGGGCACATCTTCTATTATTTCTGGCACAACTTTGTCCAGAATTTCCAAATATTTATTTGCATTAAGGCTTCCTTCAAATATATTATAAACTATTTTGCTATTCAGTATAAAGCCAAATCTGCCTTGCCGTTCTATTGGAAATATTACATGCTGATTTTCCTGAGACCAAAACCTCGTATTCTGTCGATTAAACATGCCCAGCAATGGTAAAATGAGCCTCATCAGACCATATAACGGTTTTTTCAAAATTGTTTTCCCTGTTCAGATTTTGTAAATACCAATTGCAAAACTCTGCATCACCAGGATGTAAGTTTTGTACACGGTGGAATTTATATGGCTTAAAATTGTGTTTTTTAGGATTGTTTGCACTCTTGATTTAATTATTCCGACCGAACCATCAACTTTTCTGCAAGAACTACTTGAATTTGTTTCAATTGAAGCTAACACATTTATTTCATCAGTCTCGCGATTATCCTTGTGGTAGATTTTAGGGCGAGGTTTAGAAAATGAACCGTGTTCAATTAAATTTGATTTTATTCTTAAAAAACCAACTATAAAAAAGTTGTCCATATGAGTCCAACTTAAGTAGACACACTGTAGATATGAAAATTTGTAATTGATGGTTTTAGAGGTCGAATACCATGAATCTATTTGTTTGTATGTATGTTTTTCCAATAACTTGTAGAGGGCGCTAGTTACACCCTACACGCCAACTTAAGCGGATCAAAAGATATGATGTCGCAAAAAGTCTTAAAATTATAGTGAGTCGTTTCCTATGTCCATCAGTGTATTTGTCTGCGTATGTTAAAAAAAATATATTTTCGCAGACCGGTGAAACATTTCTGCGGACCGGCGCGGCGGTTGGAGACCACTGCTCTAGGGTATCACGT
The DNA here is from genome assembly GCA_963991005.1 of Barypeithes pellucidus. NCBI lineage: Eukaryota > Metazoa > Arthropoda > Insecta > Coleoptera > Curculionidae > Barypeithes > Barypeithes pellucidus. The sequence goes on from OZ022562.1 coordinate 29,603,557, forward strand.
ATCGTGAGATCTCACGATAAGTCGTGAAATTTTACACCCCTGGCATCCATGATACAATAAACTAAAGGTAGGATATCTAACCGTCCCAATTTCGTCTGCCGTGCGCATGGTGAGTAAGTTTTAAATCTCTTATGGAAGTTTACATTGCTGTCATCGTTTTTAACTCTTTTTTGAATGTATTAAAACGTTTTAAGCATGTAATGATATATGAAATGAAAGAATAATATATGACGAGTATTTACGTATATCAATTTCATAGAAATATAACACACAAAAACCACTAAAAAAAGAAAAGATATCAGAGAAATTTTTCGCGGCCATTTGAGCCGGCGACAATAGCCGAAGCATGCCGAAAGCTGCTCGCCGACCACTGCTGGTTTTGAAACAGTGTTGCCAGACTTTTACAATTGTAATAGATCCACTACTATTTAACATTCTTGTTGTGGGGCTCCCCATATGAAATTTATGTTCAATCTGGAGGTGGTCCCCCATCTAATAGGAAAGTAACGACCTTTTTTTCGTACTATTATTACTCTGACGCCGTTTTAATTAAAAGTTTTTACGTTTAGTGGTATGTGAAATGAAAGAATAATATCATGGTATTTAGGAATATTTATTTCATGAACATACAACAAAGATTAAAGCTAAAATACGACCTAATTATCTTTCCGCTTACACAACTGTATCCATTTTAATTGTTTGTTTTTATCTTTAGGAAAGCGGAAAAACCTTATATTTCTATTAAATGTCTTTGCCTGGTTATCCATATCACAACCGAACATAGCGCACCTCATTTTATGAAAATTCAGATATTTTTTTTAATAAACACAAGACTATAAGAAAACGTTCTGGTAAACTTACAAAATGTCCACCAAAAACTACGGCAACCATGCAGCAGTGTTGCCAGACATCCGTTATCGAAAGAAATAGAGTGCCGGTTCGAAACCTAATAGGAATAGTAAAAAACGGGTCAGAGTAAAAAGAGTACGAAAAAAAGGGTCCTTACTTTCCTATTAGATGAAATTTATGTTCAATCTGGAGGTGGTCCCTCCAGATTGAACATAAATTTCATATGGGGAGCCACACAACAAGAATGTTAAAATACTAGTGGATCTATTACAATTGTAAAAGTTTGGCAACACTGTTTCAAAACCAGCAGTGGTCGGCGAGCAGCTTTCGGCATGCTTCGGCTATTGTCGCCGGCTCAAATGGCCGCGAAAAATTTCTCTGATATCTTTTCTTTTTTTAGTGGTATTTGTGTGTTATATTTCTATGAAATTAATATACGTAAATACTCGTCATATATAATTCTTTCATTTCATATACCATTACATGCATAAAACGTTTTAATACATTCAAATAAGAGTTAAAAACGATGACAGCAATGTAAACCTTCATAAGAGATTTAAAACTTACTCGCCAAGCCACGTGATCATCGGCGTGCAATCATACCTATAGTTACTTATACCATGCCTGGCATCATGATACAATAAATAAAGGTCAGATATCTAACCGTCCCAATTTCGTCTGCCGCGCGCCGTGACGTTAGAGGGAGAGCGATTTTTAAATTTCTTATGGGGATTTATATTGCTGTCAGCGTTTTTAACTCTATTTTAAAGGTATTAAAAGGTTTTACGCATGTGAAATGAAAGAATAATATATGACAAGTATTTACGTATATTAATTTCATAGAAATATAACATACATTAAGGTAAAATACCACTAAAATAAGGAACGATTCCGACAAACTTTTAAAACATCCGCCGCGCCATTCGAACCTGTCGACGATAGCCGAAGCTGCTCGGCCACCCCCTGCTTGTTGCCACCAGCGTTGTCAGTCTTTTACAGTTGTAATATATCCATTACTATTTAAACAATTTTTGAAATGTTCATTCTTGTTGTGGGGCTCCCCATATGAAATTTATGAATCTGGAGGTGGGACCCATATCATAGGGAATAATGACCTTTTTTTTTTACTCTTCTTACTCTGACACCGTTTTTTACTATTCTATTAGGTTTCAAACCGTCAACCTATTACTTTTGATCAAAGATTTCTGGCAACAATGGTCACCACGTAGTGAGTGCCGTTTGTCGTAGTTTTCCAGGGAAATTTTCACCAGAACTGTTTCTTATTTAGTGGTATGTGTTTATTATCTGAATTTTCATAATATGACGTGCGCTGTGTTCGGTTGTGATATGGATAACCAGGCAAAGAAATTTGACAGAAATATAAGGTGTTAATTCCGCTTTCCTAATGATAAAAACAAGAAATTAAAATGGATACGGTTTTATTAATTTATTAACATTTACTTTTTAAGTATTTTCCACTGAAGCTGATGAGGGTATATGCCTTCGAAACATGTATGGAAATTAAAATATCGTTTATTTAACGACTGAAGCAGACTGTGAGATTCTTTACCTCTTCATCCACTCACACTCACTCCACTCCGAGATGGACTATTTAAAAAATAGTTTAATTTGTTTATAAGGTCGTATTTTAGCTTTAATCCTTGTTGTATGTTCATGAAATAAATATTCCTAAATACCATGATATTATTCTTTCATTTCACATACCATTAAATGCGTAAAACCCTTTAATACCTTAAAGTTAAAAACGCTAGCAGTTATGAAGCATTCGCAATTTACTTTAAATCATTATTGCGTTTTTTGTTCTATCCAAATAGCGGTATTTTGGTCTAATTTAGTTGAAAAAGAATTTAAAAAAATGATTATAAAGTTACCTGCTTTAAATTTTGCCAAATTTGACAATTTGTTTAAAAAACTTGCACAAAATGCTTCAGTATTCAGTAGCATTAACTTTTATGCAGATATTTTCCCCAAATTTAGGGAAAAATTATTTTTCAGTTCGGCATTTCGCCGCAGTAAATCCCCCTCAACTTGTGTGAATCCCTCTCGTCTATATGCGAACTGGTAAATTACCACAGCGCTGTATAATTGAGCATGCAGTAATTTTGTATTTTATTGTTGCGAATCATTTGGATGGTTGACATATTTTAAAGGAATTTAGTTTATTACAAATATTTTCATTTTCATATCAGTTTTTGTGCGATTATGGTAGGTAAGTATTAAAAAATTGGATGCTATGACGACTTTTAAGAGCTAGGGCTAGTGAAGCATTCGCAATTTACTAATTTTTAAATTATTATTTCGTTCGTTTTTTGTTTTATCCAAATAGCGGTTTTTTGGGTCTAATTTAGTTGAAAGTTTAAAAATAATTTTAAAAGTTACATGCTTTAAATTTCGCTAAATTTGACAATTTGTTTTAAAGCCTGTTCGAATATAACTGATCATTAAAGAACCTAAAGGGCGACTTCTAGCCTTAACCTTAAGCATGTATTTTTTAAATTTAAAATAAAAATAAATCAAAAAAATTATGAACTTTTAAATGTGTAATGTACAGGGTGTTTCATTAAGGCCCACCGGCCATATCTTGGTAACTACTGGCCACAGAAATTTATGGAAAAACTATTTTCCATTTCCGCATTTCGTCACAAGGGGACACAATTGAAAAGTAAATATTAAAATTCTAATTTTCTCCGAATATTTCCACATTAAGGTAATATCTTTGGTAACATGGTTAGAAAGTTTGGATATCGAAATAAACTATTCTACAGCGTCCTGCATCTCGCATCCCGTATCCTGATTACACTGTGTCCCCAGGATCACAGGAATCTAGGTCTGCTTGATTAGAAAATAAAATTTAACATATTTTGATTTTTATGAAATTAAGCAGTCCTTGACCGTATCATTGTTTTTATTTTCTGTCTAGGCACAGTACCTCTTCTTCGGAAAATATCGAAAAAGAACAGTTGCCCGGAATTCATCAGATGTGCCCAATTTAATAACCCATCAGACATTTTTTTTTACATTTTTTTTTAAAACTCTAAACAGAAAAAAAATTATTAAAAAGATTATTTTAACATTTGATAACCAAATTTTATTTCGTAAACTAATATGACAAACGATGAGGAAATTGAAGAAATTTCTAACTAGGGAAAATATTGTATAAAATGACAAACCCATGTAGGCTGATGGTTATTAAATTCGGCACACCGAATTGTTGATTTCCGAGCAACTTTCTTAATCAAATTTTTCGATATTTTGAGACAGAGGCACTTTACCTAAATTTTTTTCTCATTTACACCTTACCTTATACTGAGACACACTGTATAATCGCTAGTTAATTAAGTTAAGATTTTGATATTTTGCAGACTTTACCAATTTTCTAGGACCCCGAAAAATATTTTTAAATATAGATTCCCAAAAAATTGTGACTCCATGTTAATCTATTTTTTTAGGATACATGCCATATTATTATGTTTTGTTGCTTATTTTTTTATTAATAATAATAGACAAAGAAAATAATAACTAAAAAAATCAGCCTTGCATCACTGGTTTTAAAAATAATGAAAAATGAAAATAGTGCCTCGTTAATAAAATTATACATGATACTTAATAAATAAGCTCTAACAATTTTATCCACCAAGTTTCATTGGTACGAATAATTTTACAGAGTGTACTTTACAGCACTTTATTTTTCTTATTTTCTTATTTCACCTAAGAACCACAAAGCTAACAGTAGGTACAAATTCAAGCATTCAACCGCGTATAAAAAATGGTGATCGAGGTGGCCTCGAAACAGGCCTGTCTTCATCCGGTGGAGTATTTCTTGTGGGTAAATCTCCAGACTCCAGAACAAGGCATATTACACCCCATGTAATAATATCCACGAACATCAGCGACGTACAATCGATGCCTTCCAAGCAGGGTTGTTATTGTGTCAAAAACACAACATAAACTCAACTTTATTATTATAAATTTGATATTAAAAGTTGGAAATTCGAGTGGAAAAGTAGAAAATAGTAGTTTTTGGTTATTATTCTTCTGTTGCTTTTTGCATTACGACTTGATCTAAATAAAAATTTGTAAAAATGAAAAGTGAAAGTAGTAAATGTAATAACTGTAGTAAATGTAACAAAATACATATGTAAGAGTATGTAGCAAATTACATTTACTACGATAGTAAATTACGTAGTGAATGTTACATTAACTACTTTAACAACCCTGCTTCCAAGTAGTTATATCCAACATGGCACGCTATTGAACAAATGTAAAAAGAACCAACCGTTCTATTGAAAAACAAGGAGGCCATTTCGAACGATTAACGGAATGACATTACTAAGTAAAAAATTTAGTTATTTTTTATACGCAGTTGAATGTTTAAATTTGTACCTATTTTAATTTAGCTTTTCCTAGGTGAAACCGGGCAATATTACTTTTTAAAAACGAAATATCTGTACTAGTTTTAATTTTAGCTCAATTACAGCTAAATCAAATGAAAATATCATGTATGTATTATTTAAAAAATCAGGGGCGTACTGAGAAAATTCTGAAAATTTTCCTGTTGATGTATAATTTGTGTCGAAACTAAGGTAAATAGCATTTTAGTGATACATCATTGTATTTGGGGCAAAAAATACTCTCAAAAAATAAAATAAAAAATTTAGGTCCGTAGGTATTAAAAAAAAATGGAAGTTGACCCTGATATCTAAGTTATAAATAATGGTATAAAAAAACTGATAACGCCATTTCATGAAAAGGAAATAAATATAAAAGTTTTATTCAATGGACGTTTTTCTAAAATCAAAACCTGTCGATTTTAATGATTTATTAAAGAAACTAGACGTTTTTAACAATGCCCTGTATCTTATGAGTCGAAAACAATTCGGCACCGACGATACTGGATTCTAACCACACATTTTCTCTAATTTAACCAACTTCGTAAAAGATAACCGTATAGTGATCAATTAAATAGTTTCCACCCTGTATATAATATCTGGTTCTTGAAGTAACCACACTGATAAGTTTCTAAAAGGGTTAACTCGTTGGATATAGGTCAATAAAACAAACTTAGAACATCAATCGTATATTGGCCTACGTTTCGAGCTCTATGAGGTCAGTGTACACATGGACTTAGCTATACCTGTAAAATATTGTATCTTCAATTTTTCGAATCATCCTTGATCATTTCTTTTCCCTGTTAAATAAATACAAATTTCCATGTTTTTGTACCGGATGCACAAAGAAACATTTCTGAACATAGCTATGGACCTTTTCTAAGGAAAGGTTTTTGCATTAAAAAACTAAATATACGGTTTGCTTAAAGGTCGTTCACTCTTGTTACCTCTGCTTTAACTTTAATGTTGAATAGTAACTTATAAGTGTATAGTAATCATAACAAGCAAATTCTATATGCACCCTCCTACTGTATACGTAGGCTGCAAATACGTAGGTTACGTAAGACATATATATCATGCAGATATTTCGTACTTTCCCAGCTAACCAAACTGTCTACATTCAAGTCGCCACACAAAAGTATTACCTGATATTTAACTGAAATAAATCTCAACTCGCTCGGAAAGAAATAAAACATCTAGAATTTTTTTTTATTAATATTAAAATTCACCTTAGTTTCTCTAACGGTGGCATCAGCTGAGGTAGAAAGCAGACAATAATTATGCATAATTATTATTTTCGCCTAAAAACAGATAATAATAAAATATTAACCTATAAATTTTTCGTCACGTGATTAGTATTTACTGTGGTTTATCAGATACACAAACAACTCAATATGTAGTTAATCGAAGTTTTCAAAACAAAATAAACTATACTAAAACGACGGAAATGCACTTTTAAAACTTATTAACACCAATCAAACTGGAAAAATATAAAAACACAACACGCTCAATGCGGTTCACATAAAACTGGGGTATTTGATTAAGTCCCCAAACAGCTGATCGATGTCATATTGCTGATGTCAACTGTCGAAAAAGCTTGAGGGTTCGCTGCAAAGACTATACTATGAAAAATCTACATGTTCTGTATAGTATCGATAATAGTAAAAAGTGTTAGGGGAGTCTTATCTGTATAGCCCTGGGGATGACTTCATAGGGGTCGAAACGTAGACCAAAATACAAAATTTGATCTTCTACTGACCTGGATTCAACCAGTTAACCCTTTTGGAAAATAATATATGGTGTAAATAATGTTTTTATTTTTTTTAGTGTCGTCTGAAGAATTTGAAAACTTACCGAATGAAGTTTCTTTAGGGAAAAAATTTGAAAAATCTATTTCTGTCGCTACCACTAGCGGTATGCTAAATAGACCAACAGTTGATGCTACTGATTCAACTGATACCAGTCCGCCATTGTCGAAATCATTTCAATTCGATTTAAACGTTGTTAACAATATATGCGAGTACTTAGCCTCACATAACGAAAAGAAAAAACGAGAAGCTGACGATATAATGGCCCAACTTAATAACAGATCGAACTTGGGTTCAAGTAATACCGAGGTATTAGCCAGTCTTAACAAAATTCACGAAAAAATGGATATGATGTTGAAAAAGTTTGATAAATCCGAAGAACATACAGAAGATATTAATTCGAAAGTTGCGTCCCTCGAAAATCAAGTTCGGCAGTTGCAAATAGACAATATTGATTTAAGAAGTAAAATTGAAATGGGAGAAATGGAAAAAAGTAGAAACAAAAATGCTGATACCGTTAGTCCTATTGATGCGATTTTAATTACTCGTCAAATTGAGAACAATACCTCCTTAACGTACTGAGATTCTATGAGTTACGAGCAATCACTAGTGGTTGAAGTCTCCTAGATTAAGTTTATTTTGTCACTTATAGTACGGCAGCCCGTTACCAGGATTTCAGACTGATCACGACCTAAATTTTTTTGAGTTTTTTGCTGATTTAATAAAGACTTGAGAAGGAAATTAACAAGAGCGGACATTGGCAACGTCGCGAAATCATTGAGAATCCATCTTTACATATGTAAAAAATAAGTGGTCGTAATAGTTATCGCGCCTCGTCCGTTCTTTTTATTTTTTGACTGAGAGTGATGTTTTTGATGAGATGAAAATAGTAACTGACATTTTCCGTGCGGTGAATAGCGGAGAATTAAACTTAACACGCCTCGTCCGTTTTACTTGTCGGATGTTATTTTTCGTTTGTGTGACCGGAAAAAAATGAGAACGGACATGAGAACGGACTTTTCACCAACGCGCAAACCCAGTGTTGGATCTTAGGTATGTCATTTTTTTAACGCTGTTCAAGTTATCGCGCCTCGTCCGTTTTCAAGCAGAAATCGTGTATTGTGGCTCGGAAAATGGGGGAAAAATATGAACTGACATTTTTACATACCAAAACCGTTTTCAGTCAAGAAAAAATGTGTATAAATAATGCAATATGGGGATATAGCTGATGACGAGTTGTTATAGATAACCAAGCCACCCAACAAGCCCTCCCATGCGCGTGCCGTGTAGCGCGATCATGAATTATAGAGATACGAGATCCGACTCCGCTGCCCCCCTGCAGCTGCGCAACACGGAAAATGTTCGTTCGACTCGATTTACTATTTTTTAGACTGTTATCAACAATTTAAAAAAAAATTGACCCGGGCGCTGTAACTTTTTGAAACCCCCTTTCCTTTACATCTTTTATTTAAACTGTGGAATTTTTGCAACACTCAAAACGTCCGTTGTCGATGAATTCACGTTTTTTTTTTATATTTTTAATATGATTTCATCAAGAACGGACTAGGCGTAATAACAAAAAGACAATCTGCTTTCTTACGGACTGAAATCACTCTGACCGGTAAGCGCAGCGTTGCCGAACTTTTTCGCTCGAGTAAAACTTTCTTATTTTTTAAATAATTTAGCGAGTAGTCATTGACTTGTTGAAGGCGTGATAACAGGACATTTTGGTAACGGGCTGCCGGACTATAGTGGTAGAAGTCTCTTAGATTAAGTTTATTTTGTCGCTTAGGTAATACTGTTAAATCGAATTAAATGGTGGTGGTAATACTCTTAAAATAAATATTAATAGTAATAAACAATAATTTACCAAAAAAAAAATATATAGAAAAAGTTTATGAAAAATACAGTATTATTGAACAGTAGCATTTCAGAGTTAATATGTTTTCATTTTCAATAGTAAGTAGTTTTTTTATATCTTTATATTCTACTGCTTAGATATGTAAATTATAATCTACAAACACTTTTAACCCTGTCGGTGTCTAAAATGTAATTTTATGGCATTAGTGTAAAAAGTTGATTACTTTTAATAGTGGTTAAAAGTAATAACAAGGATCTTTTGATTGCGTTATTCCGTAACCAGCAACAATACACCAGTGGTGACTATTCAGAGGAAGTAGGGGAAGTGCTACTTCATCGCCTTTAGCGTGAATTATATTGACGCCTAACGATAATCTATTAACATTAGCTTGTCTTAATTATTAATTTTATTTGGTGGACTTGACATCACTTGACTATGGATTTTTAAGGCTTTATTTTGAATTTGGTAGAATAGATATTAAATTTTTCGGTTTAGTGTGGTTTAATAGTGTCCTATCCCTTCTCATAAAATAAAATGCCACTTTTAACTAACATCGTAAATAACATTAAGATTTCCTGAAATGAACTTTGTCTTGGTTGTCTGAGAAAGAAATTTTATAATTTTAGCTCCGTAATTATAAAGTTTTGAAGAGTATTACGATCCTAAGTCGCAATTTAATGACTCTTTATTAACAAAATTGCCATTCTGTTAGCAATACTTGCCGAGAAAAGTGCGACATACGCGGAAAAATCGAATTCTACGTGGAGAATTCGACTAAATCCACTTGTTGTCAAAGGTATGTTATCCGTAGAGTGCGACAATATTAATTTGTGCTTTCTCCTGTTGTTGGGGAAACACTACCCTTTTCCCTCATTAATTCCTTATAAAATACTTAAATTTGCATAAACTTATATTCCAGAACATATAAACACGTTTCAACAAGTTTCGACAACATACAGAAAAACACATGACAAATATAAGACAAAACTTATTTCCCAGTGCATTCTGTCCTGCTCAAATAGTCAAAACTTGCTTCCGACGATTACTTTCAACCCATATCACATGTTAAAACTACCATAAGAAAAATCAATACTTCAAACCTTGAAATATTCACTACGTAAATACCCATCTTTGGAGCAACCACAATAAAAATGTTCAAATCAAATATATTAAATTCTGTAATAAATAAACTACCGAAGATTTAGTACTCAGGTGCTTTCTAACTATCAACTTGAATAAGAACATAATTACCTAATTGTACCATGCATACGACATACTAATTACACAAATCACCCGACAATTATAACATTTCCCTTGCGTTTTGGCTATACAAACTCGTCATCCCCCAATGGTACAGGCTCGAAGCGCCCATCGTATAGCGACAGATTATCTGGGCCGTGATTGGCCAGAGAGACGTACGCCGTACCGCTCCCCGTCGACCGAGTGGTTTTCACCACGCTAGAAAGACATTGTTGTCTTGCCTGTGACAGGGTACGGTTAGAATAAACACAAATTAGTGAATTTCGCAAATAATTACGCCCCACAAGTTTAAAAAGTCAGCAATCATTGCCGACACACAGTATCGGCTCTTATCTACTACAAAAACCACGGCAGATAAATAAACCGGGTTTTCAAACCACGATTAGTGAATCGGATTACATCGAACTTTCTACCTTTCTTAAGTGAACTTTTTACGTTTCTACATCGAACTTTCTACCTTTCTAATTGAACTTTCGACCATTCTTCATCGCGGCAATCCGACGGAACCGGGAACTTTGAACTACCTACTACAGCAAAGTGCATACTACCATGAACTATACATTAAACTAATTCAAGCAAATATCATTACTTGTGAACCGAAGCGTTAACAGTCAAAACAGGCAGGTTTACCAGCATAATAAACCCTTTGTACCGTACCCATATATCTAACCGTTGAAAATAGATAAGTTATTTGTGAAATATTTCTGTGTTTGTTCTTACGCCTAATTAACAGAACCAGTGAACTACCTATGCTACACAGTACTACAAAAACCCGATTGGGCTTCAGGATATAACACCGTAGCCTAACATTTGGTCCATACAGAGCCGAATCAGGCAAAGGACAACCAAAAGCAGATTAAAAATAACCTAGACAACGGAAAAATACACAGTCCAAAGGAGACAGGAAATAAAAATAGAAGAAAAATACCAGTGTCCAAGGTGAAAAACTGTCAGTGCCAACAAGGTCATGACCCAGTGATAAGAGACTTTCGTGTACCCTCTAACTAACGGGGTAATACAGCAGCCTGGTGATCTTCAAGCAGAACAGCAATAGTTTATTTTTCAGGGAAGTGTTCATAAAATATTAGTTTAATTTTCAGGAATTTGTTGACATATTTCATTGTATTATTTTATAACTGTGTGACAATTTATTACCAGGTATTTTCAGCATTTTTTAAGTAAAACTAGTACTAGTTTCAAGCTCATTTTTTTTTGTGTGAAGTCATTATTTATTAAAAAATGGAAGAAATAGATTTGGAAACGTTAGTAAAATCACGCGCTAGAGCAAAAGGCTCGATAACAAGAATACGAAACTGGTTTGAACTAAACAAAGACAACCCTAATGAGTTGTCGCAACTCCCAGACAGGGCGGAAGCATTAAAAAAAACATTCAAAAGATATGACGAGCTACAAGACGAGATCGAGGACTTAGATCCTGAGGATGCAGATAGAAATGAGGTTGAAACAAAGTATTACTCATTGTTGGCAGAGTTTAGAACCATTACAAATCATAGTGTACAGTCAAGCGCCAATAAGGCAAATATTTCTACGCCACAGGCGCATGCGCACGTTAAATTACCAGATATAAAAATCACGCCGTTCAATGGTACGATCGCGGATTGGAGGTCATTCTCTGAGGTATTCAACGCTTTAATCACGCAAAATTCAAATCTTGGCAATGTCCAAAAACTAATATATTTAAAATCAGCATTGCAGGGCGAGGCTTTTAAACTGGTAGATTCGTTAGAACTAATAGGAGATAACTTCGCATTAGCATGTGACATATTGAAAAACCGTTATGAAAATATTACATGTGTTTTAAATAGTTACTTAAATCAGCTGCTAGACACACCTGTTTTGACTAGATCAACTTCGGCAACCCTGCGCGATTTTGTGGCTACAAGCAAAAAAACCATCGAGTCATTTAAAAAATTAAAATTAACTGAAAAAGAGCTTTTTGAATACATGTTAGTACACATTTTAGAAAACAAACTAGACTTTACAACTAAAAGAGCGTTCGAACTGAAACGGGATGTGAACGAACTGCCCATGCTGCAGGACTTATTTGACTTCCTGGAGAAACGCTGCATTAGTTTTGAAAATTTATCAAGTACGAGTGGTAGTCAAAAATATAAAAACGAAAAAGTTTCTTTATTTACAAGCAACCATCGAGAAGTAAATCCATGTCATATTTGTGGCACGACTGACCACAGGCTGTTTAACTGTCAAAAATTTTATGATCTATCAATAAATCAGCGCACGGAGTTGGTTAAAAGCAAAGGCTTATGTTTAAACTGTTTTAATAGACACCCCGGGAATCAGTGCGGCTCCAGATTTAAATGCGTATACTGTGGCAGTGCACACAACACCCTGTTGCATCAGCAGTCCGTTCAGTCAAGCTCGAATACTATGCATCGTAATCGAACTCCACCCTCCGCAAGTGAAACTAATAAATTCATAAATCAAAATAGACAACCCCCAATCATAAAGTCACCACCGCGCGTTAACTCTCCGCGTTTAAATCAAGAACAGATCGTTTTACCGAGAAGTACACTTGGACAACACCCGCAGGGTGTAAGCCATGACGTCACTACGCAGCTGACACGAGATCACGAGGGCTCCAGTGATAGGCAAGGACATAGTCAAGCGGTCGCACTATCGGCAACGATTAGCAAGCAGACGACAGTACTGTTGTCAACGGTTCAAGTCAATTTATTAAATACAAATACTGGAAAAATAATTTCCGCGAAAGCACTGTTAGATAACGGGAGCCAAAGTTCGTTTATCACTCAGCGACTCGTTGACAAGATTGAAAGTAAAGTATACAGGTATAATCTGAGTATTTCGGGCATCGCTCAGCAAGGTTTCCCCTCAAACAAAATGACGGACATTACAGTACATTCTAAGATCAAAGACGACAGCCATTCTATGTCTTGCGTAATTTTGGATAATATTACCTATAAGCTACCGCAGGTACCGATCGATATAAATAAATTAAATATCCCAGAAGACGTAAAACTTCATTTAGCCGACCCAACCTTTCATTTGCCCTCACAAATAGATATTCTAATTGGGGCCGATTTGTACCACGAGATACTACGCCCTGGATTTCATTCACTGGGAAAAAATAAACCTACACTAGTGTACACTTCCCTGGGATGGGTGATTGGCGGAAACATTCCTAAAAATATTAATGACAAACATTCAGAACATAAAGCGTCTTTTTTCGTGCAAACAACTGACATAGACACAATGTTAACTAAATTTTGGGACATCGAAGAGGTTCCAGTAAAAACTCTTTTAACACCCGACGAACAAAGAACTGAGAATATATTTTCCAGCACTACCAAAACATTGCAGGATGGGTCTTTTCAGGTTGACATGCCTTTCAAAAACACCGATGAACATAAAAAATTGGGCGATTCGTATAGAATGGCAGAAAAACGATTTATGTCACTAGAAAAACGACTACACGGAGATAAAAAATTATTTTCAGAATACAAAAATTTTATAGACGAGTACGTGGAGTTAGGACATGCTAAGTACGTCCCTTTAACCCTGACAAATAACAATAACGATAATAAATATTTTATTCCACATTTATGTGTCATAAAGGAAGACAGTGTCACAACGAAACTGAGAGTAGTGTTCGACGCGTCGGCAAAATCTTCTTCGGGTTATTCGCTGAATGATGTCACGTTCAAAGGGTACCAGGTGCAACCTGAGTTATTCGATATTTTATGTAGATTCCGGTACTATCAGTTTGTGTTGACATCAGATATTCAAAAAATGTATCGCCAAATAACAATAAACCCGGAACACACCTTTTTGCAAAATATTCTCTGGCGAGAGAGTCCGCAGGACGCATTAAAATGTATCGAATTGCAAACGGTAACGTACGGAACTAACTTTGCGCCCTTTGCAGCTACTAGAACGATTCAGGAGATAGCTAACATCAATTCCGAAAAATATCCAGAGGCGTCTCGAGCCTTAAGCTCACAATGTTATGTTGATGATATCTTAGCAGGTTGTAACACCTTAGAACAGTTACCTCAGTTGCATTCTCAATTAAATACACTGCTCAAAAATTCAGGTTTCTTACTGCACAAATGGTGCTCTAACTCGCAAGATTTTCTAACTTCAATATCTCAGGAACAGTCTAGGGAATTCGACCTAAATTTCGATAATGCACCTAACAAGGTTTTGGGCCTAAAATGGCTACCCGAGGAGGACGTATTAAAAATCGCGATCCCCATAGACATGTCAAATAATCACCCAACAAAGAGAATTATACTATCGACTGTCGCTCAATGTTTCGACCCCTTAGGCCTCATCAACCCCGTGGTAGTAAAAGGGAAAATTTTGATGCAAAAACTGTGGATTTTGAAAATAGATTGGGACACCGAGGTGACAAACATAGAGTTGCTAGCTGACTGGCAAGCATTTTTAAATGCAGTTTCATTCCTTAAGACTTTAAAAATTCCCCGATTGTTATGTAGTAATAAGACCACTTCAAGAGTTGAATTTCACGGCTTTGCTGATGCAAGCACATTGGCGTACGGAGCCTGCGTATACATACGAGTATTGTATGAAGATAATTCGGTGGAAATAAATTTAATTTCTTCAAAATCAAGAGTAGCCCCTATCAAGACAATAACTTTGCCGAGACTTGAACTCTGTGCCTTGGTCATTTTAGCTAAACTAATGACAAAAATTTTGGATATTTTTAAAACAACAGTGCCTCACGACTCAGTTCATCTCTGGTCAGATTCCAAGGTCGCAATAGCTTGGTGTAGCGACCTCCCTAACAGGTGGTCTACTTTCGTGTCACACCGAGTGTCTCAAATTCAGATACTTACCCAGAGTTGTAAGCTGCGATATGTAAAATCAGCTGATAACCCCGCTGACCTTCTGTCACGAGGAAACTTCTCTACTGATGTAGTAAATTCAGGTTTTTGGTTTCATGGACCCAAGTTTTTATTAAACTTTGATTTAAATTTAGATTCTTTTAATAACGACATAAAACTAGTAAACGTCCCTGAACAAAAGAAAATATCGTTAATTACCATTCAGAACCCAGCGGCGTACGAATTTTGGGTGACGTACTTTTCACGTTTTTCGATCTTTGCAAGACTTACACGCTCAGTGGCGTACATGCTGAGGTTCATTCACAACTTAAAAAATAAAAACAATAAAATCCAACATTCAGTTATTACAGTGCCGGAGCTGATAAGCGCTCAAACTTTTATAGTAAAAATTTTACAGAATCAGCACTTTCATAAAGAAATTCTAGAATTAAAAAACGATAGATGTGTTTCACACCCTCAATTAAAAACATTCAAATTATTTTTGGACACCGACGACCTAGTCAGAGTAGGGGGGAGATTGGAAAACGCGGACATTTCATTCGATCAGAAACATCCGTACTTGTTACCCTCGCACAATGAAACAGTAAAAATCATGATAAAACAAGAACATTTACGAATGGGACACGCGGGTGCCCAATCTGTACTATCGAATTTCAGGCTACGATACTGGCCTATGAATGGTTTACGAGAAACTAAAACGGTTATAAGGAACTGCGTCACATGCAGTAGATTTCGAGCACTTCCAGCGC
Organism: Barypeithes pellucidus; assembly: GCA_963991005.1. NCBI lineage: Eukaryota > Metazoa > Arthropoda > Insecta > Coleoptera > Curculionidae > Barypeithes > Barypeithes pellucidus. Next base: position 29,619,361 of record OZ022562.1, read on the forward strand.
ATCAAGTTATGGCCGACTTGCCAGGAGATAGAGTTCAGATTTCGCGTCCATTTCGGAAAGTGGGTATAGATTACGGGGGTCCGTTCCTGATAAAGTCATCACGGCTACGGAAATCACCGAAAATTAAAGCATACATTGCCATCTTTGTCTGCATGACCACTAAAGCCATTCATATAGAACTAGTAACAAGTCTATCCTCGGAGGCGTTCATTATGACGTTGAAACGGTTCATCTCTCGGAGAGGTAACCCTACAATTATCTATAGCGACAATGGTACTAATTTTCAAGGCGCTAACAACCAGCTACGCGATATTTATACTTTCTTCAATAAGTCATCAAACTGTGAACATTTTACAAATTACCTTTCAAAAAATGAGATTCAGTGGAAATTCATTCCCCCTAGATCCCCACATTGGGGTGGTCTATGACAGGCAGCGATTAAAAGTGCAAAGTATCACATTTTCAGAATAATCGGTAACTTAACATTCACTTTCGAAGAATTTTACACAATTCTAACTCAAATAGAAGCCATTTTGAATTCACGTCCTTTGTGTCCAATAACAAACGATCCTTCAGATTTCAATTACCTGTCTCCAGGACATTTTTTGATTGGTGAAAATTTAACGGCTTATCCGGAAAAAGACTTACGTGAGATTTCAGATAATAGATTAAAATTTTGGCAACTATGTATTAAAATTCAGCAAATATGTTGGAAACGCTGGTCTGTAGACTATCTAAGCCGCCTTCAAAATTGCCCAAAATGGTTAAAAAATACCGAGAACATCAAAATTAATGATATCGTGTTACTAAGAGAAGACAATGTCCCTCCATTACAATGGCCTTTAGCCCGAGTTTTAGAAACCTATCCCGGTAAGGATGGCAAGGTTCGAGTTCTTAAATTAAAAACTCCCACAAGTACTTTTACGAGAGCTATCACCAAGGTGTCTCCAATTCTATGCGATGACTTGAACATAAACGTTGAATAAATGATTGTGACTAAGCCTGAATTACGGATAACTTTCCAGTTTAAAATACAATGAATGCTATTGTGTTTATATTACATTTTACTTTACATTTTCTGGGCCTGGTAGGGTGCCCTTAAACTCTACTGGGAGCTATGGCCTGTCTCCCTGGGAAACCTAAACAAGTCAATGATCTTTGTTCTTTTTGTTTGGCCCTTTGCTCAATGAAAGCATCGTATTGAGTTGGTTTAAGCGTAACCGCTTAACAATTCTTATCATCTAACTTCCTACATTTTTGGCCTGGTAGAGTGCCATTAAACTCTACTGGGAGCTACGGCCTGTCTCCCTGGGAAACCTAAACAAGTCAATGATCTTTGTTCTTTTTGTTTGGCCCTTTGCTTCAAGGAAAGCATCGTATCGAGTTGTTTTAAGCTTAACCGCTTAACAATTCTTTTATCTTACCTCTTTTTCTGCACTAGATACGCTCCTAGTGGCTAAACTTATCAGCGTGTTTTCACGGCAGATTTTTCTTCTGCACTTTCGTTGTATGTTACAGTTTAGCTGTCCGCAACACCGGCTAGACTCTCTAGCGCGCTCTCAGAGCCTTTTTGTTTTGAACTTTCTCACTGGGGCATTACAGTGTCTTTACAACCAAAAATGCCAGTGTCCCTAAACAAGGCACCCTTCTTTCCTTAACTGTCTACCTAAGTAGTCAGGATACATGTTGCCTTAGTGCACAAAATAAAAATAAAAATTACTTTACAATTAAAATTACTACCATTTATGCAAGCAGGATTGGCAGCAAGCAACAACTGTTTGTAATAAATACAAAATAAAAATTACTTTACAATTAAAATTACTACCATTTATGCAAGCAGGATTGGCAGCAAGCAACAACTGTTTGTAATAAATACAAAATAAAAAATTATCTTTACTACCATTTATGCAAGCAGGTTTGGCAGCAAGCAACAACTGTTTGTAATAAATACAAAATAAAAAAAAATTATCTCTACTACCATTTATGCAAGCAGGTTTGGCAGCAAGCAACAACTGTTTGTAATAAATACAAAATAAAAAATAATTTCTATAAATGTTTATGCAAGCAGGATTGACAGCAAGTAACAACTGTTTGTAATAAATAAAAGAGGCATTCGCAATGAACCTCTCCTACCCATTTGTGTTTGGGCAAGCAGGATTGGCAGCAAGCAACAACTGTTTGTACTAAATACAAATATACCATAAGGGACATCAGTACCCTTAAGAGGCAATCTCAATGAACCTCGTACTACAAATTAAAAATATACTTACTACAAATTAAAAATATACTTACTACCAATTAAAAAATAAACTTTTTATCCAGATAAATTAAATTACTTATTCTATATCACTACTCTCAGTGCCTGTGAGAGCATAGGTCAGCCTTACAACCTGTCAGGTGCTACTCACCAGCATTGGGATCTACCCTACTAACCTTCTTCTACTACCACGCTCGAACCGAGGTTCGTGCCTAGCAACTACTTTTTACTTGTTCGATGAAACCTGGATAGACTTACAACCTATCTGGTGCTTTCATTCACCTTTATAGTATTATCTATGATTATTATTTTTGTTAACGCCAAATACGGCATTATTATTATTCGTATTATTCTTATCCTCTTCAGTTGTATTATTTAAATAATACTGGTCCTTCGAGCATAACTTATTTTTAAAAAAAAAAAACTTATTTTTAAATTATTCCTCATTACTTTGTCTGCCTCACAGGCCACTCATAAAGTAATAACTTATTTATTTTCTCACTCCAACTTTACTTCAAAACTTAAGGTAGGGTTGCGGTATCGGTTGAGGCACTAGCACTAGCACTAGCACTAGTTCCCTCAAGGGGGGGAGAATGTTGGGGAAACACTACCCTTTTCCCTCATTAATTCCTTATAAAATACTTAAATTTGCATAAACTTATATTCCAGAACATATAAACACGTTTCAACAAGTTTCGACAACATACAGAAAAACACATGACAAATATAAGACAAAACTTATTTCCCAGTGCATTCTGTCCTGCTCAAATAGTCAAAACTTGCTTCCGACGATTACTTTCAACCCATATCACATGTTAAAACTACCATAAGAAAAATCAATACTTCAAACCTTGAAATATTCACTACGTAAATACCCATCTTTGGAGCAACCACAATAAAAATGTTCAAATCAAATATATTAAATTCTGTAATAAATAAACTACCGAAGATTTAGTACTCAGGTGCTTTCTAACTATCAACTTGAATAAGAACATAATTACCTAATTGTACCATGCATACGACATACTAATTACACAAATCACCCGACAATTATAACATTTCCCTTGCGTTTTGGCTATACAAACTCGTCATCCCCCAATGGTACAGGCTCGAAGCGCCCATCGTATAGCGACAGATTATCTGGGCCGTGATTGGCCAGAGAGACGTACGCCGTACCGCTCCCCGTCGACCGAGTGGTTTTCACCACGCTAGAAAGACATTGTTGTCTTGCCTGTGACAGGGTACGGTTAGAATAAACACAAATTAGTGAATTTCGCAAATAATTACGCCCCACAAGTTTAAAAAGTCAGCAATCATTGCCGACACACAGTATCGGCTCTTATCTACTACAAAAACCACGGCAGATAAATAAACCGGGTTTTCAAACCACGATTAGTGAATCGGATTACATCGAACTTTCTACCTTTCTTAAGTGAACTTTTTACGTTTCTACATCGAACTTTCTACCTTTCTAATTGAACTTTCGACCATTCTTCATCGCGGCAATCCGACGGAACCGGGAACTTTGAACTACCTACTACAGCAAAGTGCATACTACCATGAACTATACATTAAACTAATTCAAGCAAATATCATTACTTGTGAACCGAAGCGTTAACAGTCAAAACAGGCAGGTTTACCAGCATAATAAACCCTTTGTACCGTACCCATATATCTAACCGTTGAAAATAGATAAGTTATTTGTGAAATATTTCTGTGTTTGTTCTTACGCCTAATTAACAGAACCAGTGAACTACCTATGCTACACAGTACTACAAAAACCCGATTGGGCTTCAGGATATAACACCGTAGCCTAACACCTGTGATTAACAACTTGCCGTTATTTACCAGTAAACAAGTTTGATTTGCCATCAACTTTTAAAATATGACAACGGCATTAGGATTATTATATACAAGGTGGAGCAAAATTAGAAAAAAAATAGGCGTGTATTTATGTATTGTGTATTTTTATTAATTAAATATCAGCGTCACTGATTACTAGTGTTGGGAAAAACCGATGATTTTAATAATCGAGTACTTGATGCTCGAGCGATTTTAATAATCGAGTGAATCGCTAAAGCGATTAATCACTTGAAAGTTTTATGACTAAGAATAATGTGTTGATAAAACACCAGGGGTTGTTTTTGTGAGTTTTAGAAGTTTAGTCTACAGTTTTTAGTAAGGAAGAACCGTTTAATCTGATTTAAAAAAATATATTTCCTTTAACTTTTTAAGAATTTTCAATCGCCGCTGGCTAGCCAGTCCCAGTCAAAACGAAACCCATGTCGCGATGAATCCACTAAGGGATTTGGCATACTCTTTATATGCACGTTCTCGTTTATGTGCCTTTAACAAAGACGTATGTCGTGACAGCCTTCCGAGCGTCAAACTCGAACGTCGCCAATCGCCACATTTGGGGTGGCGCGCGAAGATTGGGTATTAAGTAAAAGGCAACGATTCGATTTTCGAGTTTATAACTAGAGTAGTATTTCCTATCGAGCGAAAAACTGCTCGAGCTCGAGCGAAAAGCTGCTACGAGCAGTTTTTGTACCTCAAGCGATCACACTACCAAGCAGCACATTTCGGCCAGCGTCAAGCGAACCCTGGGTATAGAGTGAAAGGTAATAAGTAACAAGCGACGATTTTCGCTTGAATTTATAACTCGAGCAGGTTTTTTAATAATCGAGCGATGTCGGTTATTTCAATAATCGAGCGGTTTTTCGCTCGAGCGATCACAATACTACTGATTACCTTCAATTTTAATGGTGCCTAATTTTTATCTGTAACTAAAATTGAATATATCCTTAGTTGTAATATTGTTTCTAGTACCTACTGTTTTAATTAATTGAAATTGTCCCATTTTAGTATTTTACTAGTTAAGAAATACGAGGGGGATTACAAAATGTGTGTGCCTCACAATGAAACAAAATACAAACGAATATAATTACAATACGAGAGATTCTTTAATAAACACAATATCCCTTAACGCATTCGAGCCAACTATTCCTGGAACGACCTTATTCCACCGGAAAAACTATTTCTGGTGTCCTTCAAAATATACATCCATATTCACCAGTGGCGGCTCGTGACCTATGATAGAGGGGGTTCACAAGTATGGTCAAATTTTTCTAGGCGTTTTAAATGTAGAAAGAAAAAAAAGTAATAAGAAAATGAGTTAGGTAAAACATATTTTTATTTATTTTCTAATTTTACACAAGGAAATATAACTTTTGGAAAATAAGAAAGGTTTTCTTAATGTGTATAAATGTCGGTTCTTAACGTCGTCGCATGCAACCCTCGTAACAATATTTGTACAGTCCACTAATAAAACCACTAAAGCCATCTACGAGCTATCAAGTAAACCGAATGATGTCCAATACTACTACCGCCATCTACGAGTTATCAAGAAAACCGAATGATGTCTAATGCTACTACGCCATCTACGGCTACGTCATTAGGCGCAACCAAGACGAGAACAATAGTTAACTGTTTTATGACGAGAACGAATCTAGCCAAGACTGACAAGTTGGCATTCTTCATATTTTCAGTGTTTTTTAGTTTAAATCCTTAAATCAAATGGTTTAAAACCATATCGAGTATCATTTATCGAAATAAACAACATTTATCGACCCTATACAATAGTGCTTAAACGTAAAGTCCATTCTTCGGTTCTTAATTGTAGAAAATTGATCAATAACAACCTCATTAAGTTTGGAATACCCTCTTTAAATTTTTTCTCATATATTTAATTTTTAAACTTTCTAATTAAGTCCCTAGATTTACCCTTTGTGGTCTGCGTTAAATTAATTTCGGGTTTAGGTGTTCCCACATTCTTCACTTCCATTTTTTGGTCCAAACTCAAAGAGCTAAAGTTATTTCTTAAATAGTCCACCGCCAACTATTCATTTTAACTTAATAAATATATAATATTAAAATATTAAAACATACACGCTCGAATTTCTAACTAGATGGACGAACGGACAACAGCGCGATGCACACAAAAACTGTGCGCCTTTTCCATGTTAAATCGCCATAGCCCCGCTATCCTCCGCTGATATTCACTTTTCATAGGAATAAGCTGGACAGAGCGAAACCCGTACTCCGGATGGTCTAAACTCGACCTAAAGTTATTTGGCATGCACAGGAATAACTCCTGCTTTCAGCTAACGATAATCGATTGAAGGAATCATTTTTTCCGATGGAATAAAGTCCTTCGTTAAGGAGATGTTGAAAAATAAGTTTAAAAGAAATTTAGTTGCACACAATTTTTTAACGCTCCTCGTAGTTAATTTATATGATTTTACTAATAGATACATTTAACCACATCTTATTGGATACGTTATTGTCGGGTTGTAGAAAAATTTAATTAGTTTATTAGGCAAGTTTGACTCTAATGCAATCATTCCTGCCAATGTCATTGTCCAACAACAACTACAGTCTCGTTCTTTATTTACGGACTGCTGCGATCAATCTGAATCGTTCTTTTATAGTCCGGATATACTGGAGATAATTTGGATCGTTCATTTATTAAAATTTACACTTAAGAGATCAAGTTCGATTTGGGCCATTCTTTTACAATCCGCAAACTTTTTAACCTTGACGTTTTAGAATCGTCCGATTTTTTTTTACAACTTATATACATACAGGGTGAGTCAACGATAGAGTAAAGTTCATTTTCTCCTTTATGTTAAGAATTAGATAAAAACTCGAAACATAAAAGGTGTATAGATCATTAAGGTGCACATTCTAAAATTATATTGGAGTATACAGGGTGGCCCACAAAGAAGTGGTGAATATAACTTACGTTTTTTTAAATGGAACACCCTATATTTCTATCAATTTTCGGATTATGCATAAGATTCTGAACATTTTTTATATATAATGTTATGACGTTATAACATAAATGTAGGAAACGAACAATGAAAAATAGAGAAAAATTAAAATATGTCGAAAAGTATTAAAAATAAACATATGATATATTAAATAAAAGTTAAAGAGAATTACATATTCTATCATAAAGAAATAAAATATACAGGGTGTACCATTTAAAAAAACCGACATTTTTCTCTTTAAAGTTACTGAAATTCGAAAATTTATTTTGAACACCCTGTAAAAAGTGAGGTAAATGTGTTTCCACAATTTATTTGCCTTAACTCCATATAATGTCCATTCCAAATATGAACTTTTAATTTGCAAAGGTAGTGTAGGTATTAACAATTAAATCCAACGCTGAAAACTGACATTTTTTCTGAAAAAATTGAAATTTTGGAAAAACTATAAGATTTAGATATATAACATTATATATAAAAAATATTCAGAATCTTATGCATAATCCGAAAATTGATAGAAATACAGGGTGTTCCATTGAAAAAAACGTAAATTATATTCACCACTTCCTTGTGGGCCACCCTGTATACTCCAATATAATTTTAGAATGTGCACCTTAATGATCTCTACAACTTTTATATTTTGAGTTTTTATCTAATTCTTAACATAAAGGAGAAAATGAACTTTACTCTATCGTTGACTCACCCTGTACAATTAGTCGCTGAAAAAAAATTATTTTCGAAAATATCCACACAGAAATTTTTGATAATTTACTTGATTTTCTCCAATCTTGTCATACTTGAAATTTAATATCTCCAGTTGTACTGATCCTATCAGTGTCGGTATTTTTTTGTTTAACACTTTGTTATGTGAGTTGTCGAAGTGTATTAAAAAAAAATTGTCGTTGTGAATAAATACAAACTAATAACAATTTAATTGTTTCAATAAATAAATTAGTTTAAAAAAATACCGTTTGTTCTCTGCAAACCCCAGATCGGTAGTTTTTAAATATTTTCGATCGTAAGTCACGGCAGTCACGCAGAGCGCGGAGAATGCACTACTGCCGTGCAATACAAGAACCTAGTAAGTCGTAAAAGTAAATTTTAAGACATTCCATTTAAAAATTGCACAACTTCTTTAATATTTAATTTATTGTTCTAAAATTTTATACACAGTAAGCTCTTGTTACATAGTTTCATTTTCCAAAAAATCACTGATTTTTATTAACAAATAAACAGTTAAATAAATATTAAAAACTTACTACTATATTTTATAGTAAGTCGACTTACTAGGTTCTTGTATGCACGGCAGACTACTAGTGCGACGGGTCGTTGCAGTATGAATCATTAATATTTCTATAGTTGCCGTCGTTCGAAAGCGTAGTTCTGCCACTCTTCAACTTATTACTTACTTAAAATATTTAATAACTACCGATCAAAAGAGGTACCACTTTTTTGTAAAATGGGTTTTGTAGATAAGAGGATAAAAAACAAAACGATATTTCTTAAATTAATTTAAGGTGGGGGGCGAGCATGTTAAAAGCACTTTGAAAGCTAACATAACAAAGTGTTAAATAAAAAATGATCGACATTGATACGGTCAGTACAACTGACGATATTAAATTTCAAGTATGAGAAGATTGGAGAAAATCCAGCAAATTATCAAAAATTCGTGTAAATATTTAAAAAAAAAATCTTTTCAGCAAAATCCTGAAGTATGTGCCAACTAATTGTATGTATACTATAAGTTGTAAAAAAAAATTGCCAACACAGTGACGCAGGTTCGGGCCCCCGGGATCTCGGGGATACGAACTCGATTAAATGGAGGCAAAATTGCGCATTTACGTGCCTAATAATATGTCTTTTATAACGTTTTAACCGAACTTCTCAAAAATTTTTTTTTTGAGCTCGAATTCTAAAGTAAATTGCACTTTTACATTGCCACTTTGTCCGCTCTATCTAACAGCGTTAATTGTTTTGTAATCCGACGAGTCATCTTCGAAGGGTCATTATCAACTTTCCCTTTTTAAATACGGGGCTGTTTACCTGATATTGGAATTAGAGAGCTTTTTTTCTTCTGAATGCAACGATATATGACACATTGTGGTTTAATGACGTTTCGAGGGTTTTTTGAACAACATCAGGATATTTTGGGATACGGTCCTCTATTTCTTCTAATTTTATAAATAATATCTCATAAGTAAGCTCTAATTTTTTTCTTATGTTGGACTAGTTCAATAACTAACAAATAATTTAATACTAAACCACAAATTAATAAGTGAACCAAATACAGAAACATTATTTCAAACTTTGTAGATTCGGGATTTACTGGAAAACTGATTCGCACGTATTCTGACACACCATTGCCAGCACGTTCGCCTGATATGACACCGTTAGATTTTTGGACTACCTCTTTTAATTATATAAGGTTTATAAAATGAATCCCTTCTCCAAATTTATTATTTTCACTCAAGGTTATCTATGTTTCCTAACTAAAGTAACTAAACAATTGGTCTGTTCATTCTTTTATGACAGATCACTCCAAATTATCAGGGTTCACTGGGTCTTATCGAAAATTGCTCCACATTCTAGATTACAATAAAGAACGCGGCTTATTATAACAAAACTTATTAGTATTAGCAAATAATTTCTGCAAATGTCATTTATCTCATAATTAAAGTTGTTTAGGTTAAATTCTTGATTAATGTTTTTTTGCGACCCGAGATAAGTTAGTCGATATGACAACCTGGTTCGTAATAAAATTATTTTTAAGTACGTTTGCTTTTATTAGAATCGAAATTTCACTATTTTAGTGCGTTCGTCCAGCGAGGGAGACATTCTATCTGTAGAATCCCCATCTCTTTTTTGTTGTGTTTATTTTCGTAATAACAGGCGTCGCATTGACGTGTACCTACAAAGCAGATAGAAATATTCCATCTATGCGGTTTTAATATATTTTTAAGTTTCCAATTTTTACTAAGTCTGCAATATGTACAGCCCCGTCAGCTTTTTACAAGTCTCATTAATGTAGGACTTGGCTAAGGTGTGTCTGCACGTAGCGTTCCGAAGCCTTACCGGATTTCCATGAGCTTGAGGACATTCCATCGACCCGCTTTCCATTGTTTCTACAAATACCATATGGCAGGAAATTCTGTATAAGCATGTCGTTAATCGACTTATGTCTAGAATCTAGATAGTCGTGTGATACTTTTATTGCAGCTTAACGAACCTGCGAATTCCATAAACATCAACTGGTTAGTCACAATTGCAGACTTGTTGTTCACACATAGTTATAGAACACACAAGGTAGAATCATCTGAAAGGGTTTCCCAGGAAGCAAGAGGAACGGCTCTCAGTTAGACATTACTTTCTGTAGCCTGAAGAGCCGAACGGCGCGCCCTGCGCTATAGTTAGTGACGTTAATTCTATTTTTTTTTATGATCAATAGTCTATTCACTTTCCCAATTCAGAGACCAGAAGAAATACACGCGACGAGCACCTGAACAGCATACAGGGTGGCATTAAGAACAATATAACAATGCAATCTCGAACCACGCATAAACATATCTGAAATTATAGCCTACACTGAACAATGACCCTGTTCTCGCCAGCATAGAAAGTTTTATCGCCGTTTGACCAATAGCAATGAGCTTATGCATCGAGCATGTGGCTATCACGCGCTGATGCTTGTTTATGCTCCTGAATTGATAAAATTAATAGAGTATAGTAGATCGCGCCAGCTTCAATGACTTCGTAGCATCGGCATCGTGAAACATCAAAACAGTTCGTAGGCCACTATATCGAATACCAATAACACAAAGTATCTTTCCTTAAAAAGTATAATTTAAAATCTACAAAACAATAAAATAAATAGTACTAAGTAGATATGCAGCAGAGAAGTCGGATTTACCATACCTGTAAAGAATAGACTAATGTGAAATACTATAATATACAGGGTGTCCCACCGGGAACCGCCATCGATCTATATATGAAAAACTATACACATAGGAAAATTTTGAAAATTGGACACAATGCTATTGTTGATGGGAGCAACTCGGCTAAAATACTTTCAATATGGTGGCACTTCGGGTTATACCGGAAGTCGGTGTCAACTTTGTTATTTTAAATGGAATACCCTGTATATTATAACATTTTGGGATTTTATGCAAGATTCTAGGTAGATTTCATATATCATATCCTATACCTAAGTCTAAGCGTGTTTGACATATTTAAGACTTTATGTCAAAAATGACGTTTGCAGACCTCTAATTATTAATTTTTCCTATAAGCAGGACAGAGCCCTAGAGTTTTTAGCGTCTGGGGCAAAACTTAAATTTGGCGCCCCTCCTCCCTTCTTTTTCCAGAAAATACATACTCATACACATACAGGGTGTTTGAAAACTTCCCACCACGGATTTATCGAAAACCACTGATTAAAAGAAAAAACGCCGAGACACGTTAAAAGATTTGCCAAAAGGGACAACTTTTTAACCAAAAACTACTTCACCCCCTTTTACCCTCTGGCCCCCGGGGTCATCCCCTTAAAATTTTTAAATGACAAGGGGTAGCAAGTAATAGCTTGTTTGAAAGGTCTTTCAAAGTGCTCTATTTTGACGTTTGATTTTTTAAAATCGGTCGATTCGTGTTCGAGAAAATTAGAAAAATCTTTATTTATCTTAATTTATTCAGATAAAAAAAAAGCCCGTTATTGGCCAAACAATGATAGGCGATTTTCAAATTCCTGACGGACATTTTCAAAAACATGTTGTGGGAGATCATGGCAGCTTTCGATGATGCGTTGACGAAGTTCATCCAAACTGTTAGGTTGGGGAGTGAACACAATAGTTTTCAAATGGCCCCATAGAAAAAAGTCTAATGGCGTCAAGTCAGGAGATCTAGCAGGCCATTCTATAGGCCCTCTTCGCCCTATCCATTTATCTGGAAACTCGTCGTCTAGCCATTGCCGAACCGGAAGAACATAGTGAGGAGGAGCGCCGTCTTGCTGGAACTATATTTCAGCCTCATTAAGTATAGGGTTTCCATCGTCTTCGATTTGGTTTTCAATGGTTTCAGTGATAAGCGGATTGGTGGTATTTTCCAACATATCTAAATAAATGCCTCCATTTAAATTCCCATTAATAAACAATGGCCCAATCACTTTGTTTCCTAAAATGCCTGCCCATACATTAACTTTTGGGGGTACTGAGTATGCCCTTCTACAAAAGCATGAGGATTTTCATTGCTCCAATACCTGCAGTTATGCTTATTAACGTGTGTGTTAACATCCATTTAGATAAAATGTGCATTCATCACTGAAGCAGATATTCTTTACATGAATGGTATTATCATTAATCGCTGCAGTCATTTGTTCACAAAACTCAACTCGCCTATCGAAATCATCTTCGGTTAACTCTTGCAATATTTTCAGTTTGAATGGATGAAATTTATGTAATTTAGTAACTGTGTGTACAGAGCCTAATGAAATACCAGTCGCATCAACAATTTTGCGTAATGAAGTATTAGGATTTATGGCAAAATGACCCAAAATTTCAACTTGAGCGGCTTCATCCAAAACTCGATGATTACGTTTTTTATTTGCAACAGATCCAGTTTGAGTAAATTTAGTAACAAGGTCCAAAACATACCTATGCGAAGTTATCTTTTCCGGATATCTGGCGTTAAATGTAACGGCAGTTTGCCGAGCACATTGATTTTGGGCACCATAAATTATAATCATTTCCACTCTTTCCGCTAGTGTGTAAACCATTTTGGAAGTAAAATCTGAATCAATAAATTAATTTTCACTATCCCAAGATTGTCACAAAGGTAACTGACAGCAAATTAAATTGTTTCTTTCCCTTAGCAACTATAAACAACTAAACAGGTATAAGAATAAAAACAGTTCGCCCATGTTATCTGTGTTGATAAAAAGAAGGCGGTAAAAATTTTTCTAATTTTCTCGAAAACGAATCGACCGATTTTAAAAAATCAAACGTCAAAATAAAGCACTTTGAAATGCCTTTCAAACAATTATTACTTGCTACCCCTTGTCATTTAAAATTTTTAAGTTGATGACCCCGAGGGCCAGAGGGCAAAAGGGGGTGAAGTAGTTTTTGGTTAAAAAGTTGTCCCCTTTGGCAAATCTTTTGACGTGTCTCGGCGTTTTTTCTTTTAATCAGTGGTTTTCGATAAATCCGTGGTGGGAAGTTTTCAAATGAACACCCTGTATACATATTTTGGCGTTCACAGATCGAGGTGCCCAGGGCAGTTACCCCGATTACCACCTCCTAGGGCCGGCTCTGCTATAAGGAATTCTTTATTGTTTAATTTGACTTGGATTTCCTGTTGAAAGGTTCCTGCTTTAATAGTTTTTTTTTATAATATTCTGATAACTATTAATACAGGATGTTCAAAAAATAAGATTGAAAATGAAATAGAGAAACTGCAAAAATCTACATTTTCAAATGGAAACCCAAATTTTATAATTAACTTCGTTAAAAATAAAGATAAGTTTGTATAAGGTTGTTTATTCCGAAAATTTGTAATTTTCAAAATATTGCCAATGTATGAACCTATCACTTAATTACCATCTGCAAATTATTTGCCGATGCCGGAGCGCTTTAATTATACAAACTAAGATTTTTTAAACTTATTTATTATTTATGAAGAATATGAAGTAATAACAGGAACCAGTGCAAATTTTTTTGGAGTCGCCATATAAAAATATTATTGACATATGTATTTTGAAAACTACATATTTTCGGAATGGACAATCTCATACAAACCCTTATTTTTAATGCTAAATAAAAAATAATGATATAATTTGAGTGCTTCTGTTTGAAAATGCAGACTTTTTATAGTTTTCTCAATTTCATTTTTAATCTTATTGTTTGTAGACCCTGTATTAATAGTTGTCAAAATATTATAAAAAAATCTATTAAAGCAGATCCTTCTCAATAGGGAATTCAACCCAAATTAAACAATAAAGGTCTTACCAGAAAAATTAATAATTATGTTAAGGTCCGCTAGCGTCATTTTTGAAATACAAACTTAAATATGTCAAACACGCTTATACATAGACATGATATATGAAAACTGCCTAGAATCTTGCGTATAATCCAAAATCCAAAAATGTAATAACAAGTAGGGTGTTCCATTTAATATAAGCAAGTTGACACCGACTTCCGGTGAATCCGGAACTACCACCATATTGAAAATATTTTTACCGAGTTGCCCCCATCAACATTAGCATACGGTCCAATTTTCAAAATTTTGTTATGTATAGTTTTTCCATATATACATCGAGGCGCTTCCCGGTGGGACACCCTGTATAATCTCATACATGCAGAGCTGTATAGTAATTCAAATAAAGTAATTGGAAAAGTAACTTTAAGTGGAAGCACCTTGGTATTTTGTGCTAGGCAACTTTACAGCATGTATTTGAGCTTTGTGTTTGATTATGAAATTCATGAGTATCTACTTGAAATATTTTTGATATTATTTCAAGCAGTATTTAAAGCTCCAAAGTCCTGATAATAATATGTGACTTACCACTATTCGATGGGTCTGTTTGATTTTGGAATAAACCTGAAACAATATAATTTCAGAAATAAAAAGATATGCCTGATAGCAGAAAGAAGACGCAGTGCTGTAACCGCAATCGCAACCGCAGCATCCGGTTGAAAAACCGTTGTTGATTGCGGCCACAAAAAGGGATCATTTCGAAGATGGACTCGGAAGAAGTAAATCAAAAATCTAAAATTTTTTTGGAAAATAAAATTTATGTTGAGACTTCAAAATATTTTTACTAGAAAATTTTTTAAATTTTAAATTAGGTCTACGCACTACACCAGCAACAATTGAGCAAGCTAACTCACTAAAATATATCATTTTTTTAACGACACTACAAGAATAAAGGTTAGCTGTTAACGATATTTGTTTGCCAAGCGTGACAATAGAGTTGTATTGTATATCTACAGTCAACTATAATTTACTTGTTAATTGTATCTGTCTAATAATATGTTTATATTAGTAAAGTTAAGTCACTCCAGTTAAAGCAGCTACTGCTACTTACACATAGCAGCTCAAAAAATTGCGACGAATTAGCAGTACATATGCTTAATAAAGATAGTGAACTGCTAATTTAAGTTACAGTTAGTTTAAATAGCCATTAGCTGTTCATAGCTGCTTCGACCATATAATAAACCGTTAAGAATAACAGAATAATCCATCTGTACCCAGACTTGCAGCGGCAATGAGAATTAAAATGGCGCACGCCATTTCTGGCAATGCAATACTAATTGCACCAGCTGATCAAGAACGGTGTACTGCGCATGATTCCGTGTAATTTTAATAGCCGCAAGAGTAGAATTGCTCACTGTAATACTAATTCCATTCTCACATTGCCATCGCATTGCAAGAAGTATTGTGCCAACTGCGCATGAATACGTGAAATTATAATTGCCATTGCAGGCGCAAGAGAAAAAATTGCCGACTCTAAAAACCGAATTAGAGTCGGCAATTGTTGGCCCTTGCGCCAGCAATGGCAATTATAATTGCACGGATTCATGCGCAGTACACCGTTCTCGATCAGCTGGCCCAATATTGCTCGCATTGCGGGCGCAATGCGAGAATGGAATCCGTATTACAAATTTGCAATTCTACTCTTCTGGCAATTAAAATTGCACGGATTCATGCGCAGTACACCGTTTACGATCAGCTGTCTCTCATTGCCAGAAATTGGGCGGCTACAAGTCTGGATTATTCTGTTAGTTTTAGCTGTTTATTAGTTGGTTGAAGGAAGTAGCTATAAATAGCTAATGGCTATTTAAATTGACTGGTACTGAAATTAGCAGTTCACATTATTTATTAAGGATATGTGCTGCTAATTCGTCGCAACTTTTTTGACCTGTTTTTTGTAAGTAGCAGTAGCTGCTTTAACCAATAATCAAAACGAACAGGTTTGCCCATATCTAGTTCTGGGGGTATTTTAGGGATTTCGACAGTACCAACTGCTGTTCTGACTGTTGGCAATGGGCAAGCTGATCGAGAACGGATTAGTGCGCATGAATACGTGCAATTATAATTGCCATTGCAGGCGCAAGAGAATAATTGCCGAGTCTAATCCGGCTTTAATATTTTTAAACTGTCAACACACACATTTGAAACAAAACATTCAGTAACACCTAAAATATACAAAAATGAAATAAACAACAGAATTATTTACTTACCTCAATAACTACCCTATGAATTTACAGGTATCACTACTTGACTAACCATTAGTCACCCTGTTTTTGATTGCAAATAATTCGTCAGTTCTTCTACAACCAATAATAATTAAATTACGTAATTACACTCACTTTTAATTCTTTCTGGGTTTATTTCGTTCCGTTCTTGCGTTCTTCTCGATGACTGAACGATTTTCAACTCCCGCGTTTCTGAAACTGTTCTAAATGTTGGCCCATCCAAGCTCACTTCGCATTTATATTTTCCTCCCGAATTACTCGTCAGTCCGGTAAGTTTAACGGGACACGATCCTACTGTAGCATATGAGGAATAATAAACGGAAACCTGTAGATAAAATAAGGCATTATGATTTTTTAATTAATTCCGTTGTAATGAAACGTAACTACACTCACCGACCACCCAAAATGTTGTTCATTTTAATGTATGACAACTTTTTGCTGCTGTATACATGTTGAAATATGCAGGAAACCATAAATGTATATTTTTCCCTTAAGTGTGTTACACCCTGTAGAGTAACTCTCTAACGAAGAAGCTTTTTGCAAAGTTCTATTTGCCTGTGGAAACGATTATAATTTGTGAAATATATGTTACTTCCTGCATTAGAAAGCAATTTTAAAAGTTTTTTTTTAGATATAGCTGCAGTATTCAAAGAATTTAAAAACGTATCGCCGGTCACGTGTCCCCAGTCAATAATTTCTTACTTTACCCTTTTATATTTCACGGCATTTTACTAAAGTTACTTTTATATATCAATAATTTACACTCCTACTACAATTGTATTGAAAAAATAATGTTCAAAGATCAACAGTTTAGTTTCTCTAAAGCAATTATTAACCAGAAGTTCCGTCTTCCCCGCAGCTGCATGTATCGCCGGTCACGGGAGAAATTGCGTATAAATAACGCCACTACAGGTCGGCCTAATAGTTTTACAAATATGACGGTATGTGTTTGAATTTGTGTAAAGCGTGCTCCTGTTTAGGTAAGTTCCTTATTATGTTTATTTAGGTATAAACTAGAACATTGCCTACTTTTTACCAGCCATATGTTTTTTTGTTGTATCGCCGGTCACAGGATTAACTCGGACCTAGTAGTCTTAATTAAGGGAAAAATACTACACGAATTCATTCTCTTCAGTACAGATACTCATTTCAGTCTAGAAATGTTTAAGAAATAGCTTATATTAGCTGTTATCCATGAATTTGTGCATTTTTGTATCACCGGTCACGCATGCAAATGTTACCGGAGATAAATTGATGTGACGGTTTGTTATCCGAAGCTATATACAATATTTTTTTATTAACCATTTATAAACCATTAAGGAAAACTATATTTTGATGTGCAAGTTTCCTTTAAACCTTAGGTAGATTCAAAATATGACTAATTTTCTTAGCATTTTAACATTCTATAAGGAACATTCCAAAACTTTAAGCCAATATAAGACAGGGCTGTTATAAATAATAGGAAAATGGTTATAGTAACTGATTAAAATAATTCAGTTCCAAATATTGGCGTTATATGATTCAGAAGAGTAAAACTAGCCATGTGACGGGCGTTAAATTATTAAAAAATGCTATAGACCAAGATCTTTGTGACGATGATCTTTGCGCGGACATATATAATTCCTCTAATTACTTACTATAAGACATCTATTAAAAAATTAACAGGTGTTTTGGAGATTATTTATTTTTAAAATCCGATTTAGTGAAAGTAAAAATTTTGACCCTTACTTCTTTATTTGTCTCGATATCTTTCTCCGTTCAAGAGATTTTAAAGAATTTTTAAAGAAAACACACATTTCATCGAAAGATTTTAATTTTAACACTTCCTGCAAAATAATTTTATTTTAAAAAATAGTATAGCGGTAAGAAGTGTTGTGATCACTCGAACGAAAAACCGCTTGATCACTCGATTATTGAAATAACCGACATCGCTCGATTATTAAAAAAACCGCTCGAATTATCTATTCAGGCGAAAACCGTCGCCCGTAACTTATTATCTTTTACTCGATATCCGCGCTTCGCTTGTCGCCGTGTACCGCTGTAGCGTGATCGAATTAAAAAACTGCTCGTCTATTCAAACAGTTTTTCGCTCGATAGGAAATACTCTAGTTTTAAATTCAGGCGAATAACCGAACAATATCAACTGTTATAATGACCTTCGTTTTATATGCCGCCCGATCCGAAAGCTGGCTAGCCAGCGGCGTAGTATAGGTCTCCGATTGTAAATATTAAAAAATTAAGGGATATAATTTTATAATTTTTATTTACTATAAACTCGAGCAAACTTCTCAAAAATAACATAATAGAAATTCTTAATGAAAAATAACAAAACGAACAAAATTGTTAACAACATATATAGAAAAATTCGTTGGTTATGTTATAGTAAACATTTTTAAATCGAAATTGGAACTTTTTATTATTAAACTCAAGAAGACTTCTTAAAAATAACATACATTATAGAAAATGTTAATGGAAAATAAGAAAACGAGCAAAATAGTTAACAAAACATAGGTATCGAAAAATTTTTTGGTAACCAAAAGTAAACATTCTTAAATTTAAACAGGAACTTATAGGTAACTATAACCATGAATTTAAAAAAGTAATCACCTACTTTCTGATATTGCCAGTCGCGTAACTAAGCCTAAATTTTTGAAGTGCACACAGTGGGCACCTGATAATTTAAAGTGGAAGAATTTGAAGGCAATTTTAAATATCTACTTCTTTATCTATCTATAGATCGAGAAAGATGTGAAGAAAAATAACTCTTGGTAATACTTTTTGTTTTAAAAAAGCACAAGAACACATATTTGGGTGATTTTTGCAATTTTTTAGCTAAACCTGTGCCCACCTGTAGTTACGTGCCTGCTAAATACCCTACCTGATCACATGTAAAGGGCTAGGCAGCCCGTTAAGCAGTCGGTGACGTCATCGCTTGGTAAATTGGAATTTCAGGCGATTCACTCGAGCGACTAACTCGATTATTAAAATCGCTCGAGTATCAAGTACTCGATTATTAAAATCATCGGTTTTTCCCAACACTAGTAAGGACAAAACAATATTAAGAAACAAACATAACGGGTATTACCACCCCGAGCACGAACAACTATGCCATGACATTCCTTGAATGACATGTCTCATCTGATTTTGATCGATTTGATCCCATGCATCAATTAGCGCTTCTCTTAATTATTCGGAACCGGAATTCGTTTTCGAATCTTTCCACCCATCATGTCCCAGACATGCTCTATATGGGATTAAGGTATGGGTTACGTGATGACCAAGTCATTTTGTATTGGGTAACAATAATTCTTGCAGTATGAGGACGAGCATTATCTTGCATCAGCAAGAAGTTATTTCGAATAAACTGTACAAAAGGAACAATGTGCTGTGCCGTCATGGTTCCTCCATTAACCATTACTAACTCAATAGTTTTATGTTAAAATTAAAATTAAGATCATTAGATGAAATGTGTAGTGTGTTCTTAAAAAAGAGAAAACTTAAAAAGGTAAACTATTAAGAATAGATTACACCTCGCAAAAAGGCTTCTTCATTAGAGTTAAGATTGCAAAAATACTCCACAGGGGGAAAAACCATACCTTTTTTCCTGCATATTTCAGCATGTATATCGCATGTTAAAAAATTGAACGAAGGTAATCAAAACAAAAACATTTATCTACAATTTAAAAAAAAATCATTTAAATCAGACCACGGGAAAAAAGTTACCATAAATTAAAATTTAACAAAATTTTGGATGGATCCGAGGATTTTAAATCAAGGAGGATACGGCTTTGGTTCACAGTCGTGAAGAATATACAATTCACATCCTTAGGTAGGTTGTGACTTCCCAGATGAATAATTGGGGAGCTCTGAAATTAGAATTTAGTACAATATTTCTTCTTCGCTCTCAGTTAATTATACAAAGACATTACGTACTTTTTATAAAGCCCTTATTGGAACGTCCGTCTTACATACCTGCTTTCACGTTTGACACTACCGGATTAACAAATGCCATATTTGTCGTTATTTTGAAATAAAATCTTTATTGTATCTCAGTGTTTGTGTGTTAAATCTAAGTATTGTTTGTGGAGCAAATAGTAATTCTTAACTCAATATGATAACATTGTGCCAAGTCTGCCGTAAACTGATTAAAAATATATCCTTTTGAGTCACGTCCGTCGATTGTTTGTTTTTCCTAACCAAGACAAAAACAGACAGAAGATGAAAAGAGATGGGGATTCTACAGATAGAATCCCTATCTCTTTTATGTTGTGTTTATTTTCGTAATAACAGGTGTCACATTGACGCGTGCAAGACAGATAGAAATACCGGGTCCATGTTTGTTTCAAATCAATGGATGGATCGAATTTAATGTCCGTGAGTGTATATTGTCCTTCTGTCCATCTGAACTTAACTCAAACGTCACTGCACCTATTAAATCCAAGGATAATATGAAATATGGTCTTTGTTAAAAAAAAATCGTGTTGATCGAGAGGGTTTGTTCGGGGTTGTTCGGGGTTGTTCGGTGTTGACCAAGGGCGGAGGGGGTAAATGGTCGACAAGTGAATCTGTATCTCCGACGTATCGCTAAGGGGGAAGCAATATCGTTTAAAACATGGGCGTGCCATCATTATTCTTTTAAATAATGTAATAAAAATAGAAAATTCTTCAGTAATTAGTTAACTATTTTTATCAAGGTTTAAAAAATTACTTTTTACAAGATGTAAATTTTTCAACATGGCAAAAATAGCTACATGATTAATTGATTAATGATGATTTTTCAGTTGTGGTCGTTCGTATTAATGTTTCTTTCTAGCTTTCGCTTAAGTGGCAATTTTGATATATGGATTTCTAAGTCCTCTTCATATACTATAAACATTTGCAATTACTTCACCGTTCTGCCTGAGAAGGTTTTTACCAGGAGCATACTCATTCATTATCACAAACTTAAAAATTTTAAAATAACACCCTAAAACACGACACAATGAACACTTATTTATAAAACACAATACAAGAAGTATTGCCATTTCTATCACTACGCAACTGGATGGGTATATCGATCAAATCTCGGACATCGTCGAACAAGCCCGATGGCCCATCGGGTGTCTCACGAGACGCATGCTCCATCTACTGTCTGGGATATCACCTATCAAATTAGCTTGTCGACCTGTAGTATAGTAAACCAATTTCAATAAAAATGTTTTATCTATGTTCATATCTTCCGTCGGTGGTAAAATACGTACTCCGTCTACAGGGAATTCATGAACACTTCCATTTGCCATACATCTAAAAAATTGCATATCGTCTTTGTACCATTTGACATCGTAGAGTGGTTGTCCCTCCAGGTCATATCTACATTCTATTAGAGCCTCATGTGTAGCCCCTCGGGGTACATGTAAACTAGTAATTTCTAGGGAATTTGTCGTGTTCCAAAAAAAAGTGACTGAAAAACAAGAGAAGATTATTATTAGCAAAATAGAAACGGTAGAGGTCAATGGTATCAAGCTAACAAAGTATTGATGATTTGTTCGGGTTTGCAGGATTTTGCAGATTGATCATGAGAAATTTTATTCTCGATAAATTTTTTTGGTTATTGTCGTATCTCAAAAAATTATACTGCCATCCGTTTCTCACAATATATCGCATGCCATTGGCTAATTTTAAATTTAAACAGTGAACCAAATCTACCAATTAAAATTCAATAAAAAAATTCGATATACAATTTAATTTTTATAATGAATAATTTAATTATTTCAGTAACATTTTATGATCAATAGGGGTTTAATGGAATTAAAAAAAAAAGATTTTATATACATCATAAAATGTTACAAGAATAAATAATCAATTTATGCTTGTACAGGGTTAGTCAACGATTGCGCGGAGTAAGTTTATGCATTGAAGATAAGATTTGTCGATAATGAGCTATTGTGTTGAGGTATGGTTGTATATTCTGCACATTTTAAAAATATTTTCAATTATACAGGGTGCGTTTACAAAGTAGGGTGGCAGAAAGTTGTATTTTTTTAAATGGGACACCCAGTATTTTATTGTATATTTAGGTTCGTATTAGTGCCCTCTATAAATATCTAAAATATTATTTAATTTGCTTGGGTAGTTAAAGAGCAATAAATTAAAAACTAAAGAAAAAAAGTTTTGTAGTCCAGTAAAGAAAAATCAAAAAAACATTCTAAAATTATTTTTTTAACCACAGGATTGGGCGAGGTTTATAACAAGGGGTCTAGAGATACTATGCAATTAATAGTGTTTATGAATTTTATACAGTGTGTTCATAATAAGGTTCCAAAAACGAAACATTTCAAAATCATTTTCTCAACATTTTCAAATGGAACACCCTGTATATTTTTATGCCATCTTATAGCTAGTATAATATTCTTTAACTTTTGTAGGAAGAATCCAATTCCTATCTCTAATCTCTAATTTGTCAATCGAACGAGGTAGCCATGGAAAACAAATTGAAAAATGTAAATGTCACT
The DNA here is from genome assembly GCA_963991005.1 of Barypeithes pellucidus. NCBI lineage: Eukaryota > Metazoa > Arthropoda > Insecta > Coleoptera > Curculionidae > Barypeithes > Barypeithes pellucidus. Next base: position 29,642,180 of record OZ022562.1, read on the forward strand.
TTAATCAGTTTTCAAAATATTTTGATTTTTTTGGTTAACACACTATTTTTGTTACTTTAACATTCCAAGAAACAATCAGTTTCTTCTTCTTAATAAATGTTTGAATATATGTCCTTCTTGTTCAATACACATGTCACTTCTTTTAATGATGTTTTCTCGGACATTAGATAACATGCCTGGGGTTATTGTTTGACATATATCCCTAATCCTATTATTCATGTCCTGCTTTGTCGTAGGAGGTGTAACATATACCCAAAAAACATTTATTAAGAAGAAGAAAGGTATATAATCTAGAATTTTATATAATATTCTAATGAATGGTATTACGCTTTTTCGAAGGTTTGCAACATGTTTTTTCCAATTTCAATTTTCGTCTATTATATAAGTCTAAAAACTTTTTGCATACTTACTTAATTTCGTTTCCATTAAAAATTATTGGTGAAATATTGCTTCCAATTGCACATTTAGAAATAAACGTGAAAGATGACTTTTGAAAGTTTATAGGATTGCAGCCATGAGTGTATAATTTTCAAACCATTAGTAATATCAGTTTGAATATTGGAAAAAGACTTGCCAAAATATAAAATTGTAGTATCATCCGCAAATGAAACAATTTGATTGGTCGAAACAGTAAATTTGAGAGGGGATGGAAATAATCTTGAAAAAAAAACAGTTATATGTATAGATAGTATTGAATAACGTTATCGGGTGGTTAACACTTTATTTAATTTTTTTTTAAATCATACAAATTAAAGTAGGTATTTTGTCAAATAAAATACTTATTACTTCATTAAAAAGTATTGTGCGCTACACCACTGCTTGACTTAGTATAGCATATCCCAGATCAATTTTTCTAGTGTTAAAAAGCATGTAAATGGACTAAAATCCACCACCTTACGATTATGTTAAAACATGCAATCAATATGGTATTTTATCGTGAAAGCTAACTAATTTCGCGTTATTAGATTCTTCCCTCCCAGACTTTCCTTTGTTCTGCTTTAATTTGTTTAACTTCTTATACAAAGGCATCGTTTTTACGATTCTACGATAATTATTTTCAAATCATAAAATTTTATCTCTCCTAATTTTTTACTAAAACCTGACACAATCTCATCTCATGAAAATCAATTTTTCCTTAAGCTAAATAGAAAAGCTAAATAGGCAATAAAATATCTTGAAGCCATGCAGCAACTGATTAGGGTGCGAAAACTCGAAAAATTGCAATCATATCGCTTTAGATACGATAAATCTCTACGTAATTTTTCAATTTTTCGTTTCATTTCATATTCCGTTAGAAAATCAATCAACAACGGGATATCCAGAATCTTTATGTCTCTGCCTACCTTACAACAGTAAATATACAATACTTTTAAGAATATGTGTATCTGGATTAATTAGTTAGATGTTACAACTTTGGTAACATTTTTTAAAAATTATAGGGAGAATCTGGAAGAGATGCCGCGAAGAGAGGTGTTGTATTTATCCGAAAATAAAGCAAATTAAGTAAGGCAAGACATAATTTCTGTGGTGTAAGTTTTACATAAAGGGAATTATTTAAATGATGGTCCAGACTGTCGAGGTTGTTCGTCAGCTCGTGGTCTCCTATCAGACGAATGGCCCTCCTTTCGATGGAATTCAGTAGCCGAAGAGTATGATTGGGTGCAGAGCTCCAAACATGAGAGCAGTACTCTAGTGATGGTGGAATCTGGGCTTCGTATAGTGTCAAAAGTTGTTGAGGTGTGTACAACTTTTTAGTTCGGAAGAGTACACCAAGTTTCTGAGAAGCTATCTTGGCGATTGCCATAACGTGGTTATGCCAAGACATATTTCCTCCCAGATTGACGCCCAGCAAATTAATAGATGAAGCCAGTTGCGTGCCCTGCCATGACTATATCCTGTTCTGTAATGTTAACCTTTTTAATGAAAACTGCTGCCTGGTTTTTTTAGCGTTAAATTCGACTTGGTTACTGTCACCCCAAGCCAAAATTTCTCCCAGGTCTTTGCTAAGGCATGATACTTCATGCTGTCTGCCAAGATGTGCGTCGGCAGCCGACGTTTGTACATTCAAAGAGAAAAATGAGATAAATGTGCTATCGTCAGCATTACTACTATACTATAGCGTATACCGCAGATTTAGTTCCTCTTTCATAATTTAAACAAAAAAATCCAGGTCCATATTTTAAAAAAAAAATAAGTTGATGATGGTGATCCAAAGACGAAACGTCACATTAAAGATCTGATGATGCCATCTTGTGCAGAATAAAAAGTAGCAATGAGGAAGCGACATTTATTTTTGGACATCTCTTCGAACAAACTCAGGAAAAAGTAAAAACCGAAACGTAAAATTTTAGATTTTTCCAAATATTTTGAAAGCCCCTGTATTTATGTTGTATTTTATTTTTGTATATTATAGGGCACACAATTATGCAACTTTGCCCCAATTTAACCGACTTCGTATCTCTTACACCATTATATTGCTAATACCATCTGCAATTATGTCCCCGCAATGGGCATCGAAGGGGTAAGTGAGTTTGAGCAGTTCGGAAATTTCCTTGTGAAAGTTAATATTCGACAGGACCGGATTTCAACTTTTTTAATGTAAATTTCACTGGTTAGTTAGGAAAAATATTGCAATCAAAATTTCGATTAGTTCGAATTTAGACGGCATTTCATGCATACGATTTCTGACGATATGATGATCCGACTGTGCCCTGACTGATGTAAACTTTTGGTGCCAAATTCCGCACGAATATTTGTAAGTAACAATCGACATGATGAGCTTTATTTTAACTTTCATCCGATGTCGTATGTTTCTTAACCTCACTTTTTTCTAAACCAAAAATTAAGAATGAATGACTGTATTGACTATTTTGGAAATTTATCAGCTACTAATGCACCAAATCAAAAATATATTAATTTTAAGGTTAGGTAGTACATATTATTATATTATATACGAGTGACAATCTCTTCTTTTCTTACAAGCTTTTTAGTGAAATTCGGTTCGGAAGATCGGATAATGTGATAAGCAAAATATTCTGAAATACTTTATACCTGGTATTGATCCACGACTTTTGTGTCCTTTCATCTTAAACAAAACAAGCCACTAACATATCAAACAGCGAATCACCACAAATTAAAAACTCCTTCACAAAAATTGTTGTTATGTAATGAAAGTTTATAAGCACTCATATACCAACAACAATGTGGATGAACCTCTTTTTATTCTGTATTTTGAAAAAGCATACAGAACCAAAGATGGCGACGAATAACAAGAAACAAATAATGTCGGGCCGGCTCTGACGCGATCGATAAAGTTTCCACCCTACTGCGCAAACTCAATAGTACCTCGCCATCTCCCATAGCGGGGATACTTTTTGTATTTTGGAACGTTCGTATTGGCAATATAATGGTTATATACAGGGTGTCCGGGAACATGTGGGAAATCTCCCGGATATGAAGAAAACACGTGAAAAGAATACTATAGGTTCATATAAACTTCTTTCGTATCGGCCTCCTCTTCGGAGATATGGGCTCCCAAAGAGCACCAATGGAATCAAGTTTTTTATACATAATTATTGAACCACCTGGTATATTTCAATGATTTTTTTAATATGATGTATACCAGGTAAGACCCGTCAAATTACTACCCAAGAAACTGTTGTGAATTACTCACAGCTGCAGGGACGGACTAGCTGTAACACTGATGGGCCCATTTTTTTAAACGCCCTGTATGATAAGAACTTTGGACAACATTTTTTGACTAAATATTAAGTACTCTTCATTCCTGTCGCTAATCCTAACCGTTTTCGAGGAAACGTCATTTTATTTGCACTGATCCCCCTATCTTCTCACGGGTTAAATATGAAAAAGCGGATTTTGACGTTCATCATTTCATAGGTACAAAGATGGATCTCTTACCGAGATACGCCAAATACATGATGTAATTAAATTGACGTTTTCTCGGAAACGGTTAGGATTAGCGACATGAATGAAGAGTTCTTAATTTTTAGTCAATAGTTAAAGGTATGTAAAAAACATTGTCCAAAGTTCTCATCATACAGGGCGTAAAAAAAATGGGGCCATGAGTGTTACAGCTAGTCCGTCCCTGCAGCTGTGAGTAATTCACAACAGTTTCTTGGATAGTAATTTGACGGGTCTTACCTGCTATACATCATATTAAAAAATAATTGAAATATACCAGATGGTTCAATAATTATGTGTAAAAAACTTGATTCCATTGGTGCTCTTTGGGAGCCCTTATCTCCGAAGAGGAGGCCGATACGAAAGAAGTTTATATGAACCTATAGTATTCTTTTCACGTGTTTTCTTCATATCCGGGAGATTTCCCACATGTTCCCGGACACCCTGTATATATGATCTCTTACCGTTCCGAACAAACCCAATGTGAAGGACAAATTTGTTACACCCTGTATGTGACAAGAAAGTTTTTGTAAATAATATTAAAATTATTAGATATACATCCGTAATGATACGCCAGTGGCAAAAACCTTTCAACAAATAATAACAACCCTTAATAATTTTCCGTTTTTCACCCGCACCCTGCAGATTAAATGCCGGCCTAACCCCGTGTCGGCATAATTGATTTGATGAATATACTTTTTTATGGCGCTCGCGGTCTACAGGCCATATTTCATGACTTGCTACACTTAAATCAGACAAGGGAGTGGGCTCTATTACCCTCTATTACTTCAGATTACAGGTGGTGAAATTCCAGGGAAAATTACGAGAGCATCGAAGACATTCTCGGTGTAAAAAATCACGGAAGGATGATTAACAAGGTTTTTTACGACACGACACGACAGAGAAAAACTGGTTAAAGAAATAACCCCGTATTCCTGTAATCTTATTAGGGAGTGCCAATTAGAGGTGGCATAAACATATAAGGTTTTTAAAATAATGAACCGGCCAGACTCACTTAAACTGACCGTTCCCTAGCAGTAAAGTGCGTTGTAAAATGAATTTGTGTAATTTTACGACAAAACATGAACTGCACTTAAAAGAACTTCATCAGGGCGATAAACTACAAGAAAAATTATTGGATAGGATTTAAGTTAAAATTTAAAATTTAGTTTCGAAATATGGTACTACATGACTATATTCTCTTAAATTGCTCGTATTAAAGCTCATTGAATTTAAAATATACGTGCAGCAGAATAAATTACTTGAGAATCATTATAATTTTGTTTAATTGTTAATTTTGTTTACTATTTACTAAAGGAAATTAATACGAAGCGATCATAAATAATGTTCAAATGCAAACTATTGTCGTAAAGAAGGATGAAGTCCTCCAGATGAAAGAATTCTTAAATAATGAAGTTCGAGGAGTACTAAGCTTAACCACATATGGATGGGCCGCAGTGGTTCGTCGTGTATTCCGCTCTGGACGGAATTAAGAGGGCAAGGTCAGCCGAGCACTTCCCATGAAAATCTCTGTAAAAGAAAGTCAAATCCCCAACCTGTCTTCGATGTTCTAGGCTGTCGAGGTTCTTCGTCAGCTCGTGGTCTCCAATCAGACGAATGGCCCTCCTTTCGATGGAATCCAGAAGCCGAAGAGTATGTTTGGATGCAGAGCTCTAGACATGAGAGCAGTACTCTAGTGATGGTCTAATCTGGGCTTTCTATAGTGTCAAAAATGGTTGAGGTGTGTACAACTTTCTGGTTCGGAAGAGTACACCAAGTTTCTGAGAAGCTATCTTGGCGATTGCCACAACGTGGTTATGCCAAGATATATTTTCTCCCAGATTGACGCCCAGCAAATTAATAGATGAAGCCAGTGGGATTGCGTGTCCGTCCATGACTATATCCGGTTCTGTAATGTTAATCTTTTTAATAGGGGCGTTTTTTAGAGGAAACTGCTGCCTGAGTTTTTTTAGCGTTAAATTCGACTTGGTTACTATCACCCCAAGCCAAAATTTCTTCCAGGTCTTTGTTGAAGCGTGATACTTCATGCTGTCTGCGAAGATATGCGTCGGCAGCCGATGTTTGTGCATTCAAAGCGAAAAATGAGATAAGTGTGCTATCGTCAGCAAAACTAAATATCGGATTTTTCGTTTTCACTAGAAGGTCGTTAATGTAGAGTAAGAAGAGAGTGGGAGACAATATGGACCCTTGAGGAACACCGGCATTGATGGTGAAGGTGTCTGAGAGAAATCCGTTAATCGCCACTTGCAGAGAGCGGTCCTTAAGAAAGCTAGACAACCATGCACAGAATCGACTGGGTATACTATAGGATCGCAGTTTACTTAGAAGTCCCTCATGCCAAACACGATCAAAGGCTTTAGAAATATCCAGTGCAACAGCCCGAGACTATCCATGATGTTCGATTGTGTTGTTCTAAAGATGGGTGACATAGGCTAGAAGATCTTCAGTTGATCGGGACTTCCAAAAACCATATTGATGATCGCTGATAATGTTGAAGCCTTCCAGGTACTTTAGAAGATGTTGGTTAACAGCTTTCTCCATTACTTTTGATATAACTGAAAGCAATGCGACTGGTCGATAGTTGTTAGGCAGGGTTCTCTTACCTTTCTTTGGTTATTGGCTGGACTCGCGCCGTCTTCCAGCACGACGGAAATATTCCTTGTTTGTAGGATAAGTTAAAAAGTCTACAAAAGTTTTAGTTCATCGGCGCATCTCTTGAAACTATAACAGGAATTTCGTCTGGACCAGAAGCTTTCTTGACGTCGAGCATTTTCAGAATTCGCTTGACGGGACGCTAACGGAACATGATTTCGGTCATTTCGGATTGAACTGCGAGAATGTTGGGTTGTGTTCTTCCCTGGAAATCTACAGTGGAATGCGAAGAAAATAGTTCAGCAAGTAAGTTTGCTTTGTCTCCGGCTGTTGATGGTATTGCACCATCGGAACGTGTTAGATGTTGAATAGTTGATTTGGTAAAATTTTGGCTGACGGCCTTAGCAACTTACCAAAAGGACCTTGATCCGTTTGGACTGTCAAGACGTTTTTTTTATCCTCACGTTATGGGCTTCTTTGCTTTGATCTATTGTTAGCTTACATTGGTTGCGAGCGGTAATAAAGATGGTACGATTCTCAGTGGTATGGTTTTTACGCCACTGTCGGTAAGCTAGATTTTTAGCAAACTCACAGTCCTTGCTAAATCAGGGCTTGCCGTTGGAAGGGCGTTTTTTGGAGGAGGGGATAAATGCTTCCATGCTAGTTAGAATGACGTCGGAGACCTCCCCTGAGTCCCCAGTACAGATGGATGGATCATCAGAAGAGAAGCATCCGCTCATCCAAGGAAAAGTGCGAAAATATACCAACGGATGGCACTTTTCTGATAAAATATGATAAAAACTTCTACATAACTCTAGGGCTAACAATTTAATTATTTTCTAATTATTTAAAAAATATCGTCAAATTTTATTTTCCATCTAAACATCTAAATGCATTTTTTATTAAATTGCATGTTTGGACACACCGTCTACAGTTATTTAAGAGGATGTAATGCACATATATTTCAATAATAATATTTTGTTTCAGCTATTGAAAATGTCCATCATGGCTGAGTCTATAAAACATGGGGCGATTTAGATTAAATTGATTGCAAGTTTATAGAACATTTTAAATCTTACTAGAATTAAAATGCGTTTTATTTACAACTTTAAGTACAACTACTCTCGCAGACGTATCTGTTTACTGTTCATTTTAAAACCGAAGTTTCTTTAATATGTTGAAGCTGGTGCCCTTATAGTCTTATAGTATAATACAACCAGTATAAGATTAATTAGAGCAAATAGTTTTTTTTTTTAATTTAAAGAGTGTATTACATTCTTTGTACAAGAATAAGAAGTGGTCTTTAAGAACTTTTAGCTTATTTTAAGGTAACTTTAAACCCAACTTCTTTTTATTGAACATATTAAGGCACTTTTAAACCATAAATAAAGCAAAAGTGTCTTACAATTGTTACTTGAGAAGCCATTACCCAAGGATAGTTCAAGTTTCTTTAAATGACCGTTTAGCTATACAGGGTGTCCGCTAATTAATGGTACGTGGAAAAACCACAGACTCCTTACGTAAAAATATTAGGATTTAATTATACACTTACCTATATCCGAAAGTTGATATTAACTGAGATACAGGGTGTTAAAGATAAACTTCATTTTGTTTTCTCTAATAGCTTTGAGAGAAATTAACGTTTCTTAACAGAATTTGGAAATTATGGTTTTTTTAGGACGAGAAATTGATTTTAATGTACAACGTAGGGGGCGCTGTCGGCGGCATCTTTCGCAAATTTATACGGTCATAACTTTTTTGTGCCTCAGTGTATTTAAGTTTTTAATAAAAATAATACTTTTCTCATATTTATTACGTAAGGAAAGTATACTAAGTTTAGGTCGCCCAGAGTTACCGTTTCGGAGATATTTGCATTCAATTGTTTAGTGCGTTAGCTCAGGCAAGCAAATAATATTTTGTTACTTCTATTACTAATTAATGTTCTAGTAATGGTAATTGGGAATAATAAATACAACAATTGGATTGTTCTTTAACTTACTTTAATTAAAATAACGTTAACCCTAGAAAATATCGTGTCGAAAGAAACCAACAGCAATGAAAACATAAACTCAAAAATTAAACATTTTCTATTCCATAGCAACTGCATCTCTTAATTTTATTTCTTTTCTCATAGGTTACTTTAAGAAAAAATTGTATTTTCAAATTAATAATAAAATTGGCCAGGGAGCACTAAACAATTTAAATTCAAATATCTCCGAAACGGTAACTCTGGGCGATCTGAACTTAGTATACCTTTTTTACGTAATAAATACGAGAAAAGTATTATTTTCATTAAAAAGTTAAATACACTGAGGCACAAAATAGTTATATACCTAATAAATGTGCAAATAATGCGGCAGACAGCGCCCCCCTATATTGTACATTAAAATTTCATAAAAAAAATCAATTTCTCGTCCTAAAAAAACTATAATTGCCAAATTTTGTAAAAAAACATTGGTTTCCTGCAAAGTTATTAGAGAAAAATAAAAATAAAGTTTTAACTTTAACACGCTGTATCTCAGTTAATATTAACTTTCGGATATAGGTAAGTATAATTAAATCCTAATATTTTTACGTAAGGAGTCTGTGGTTATTCCATGTACCATTAATTAGCGGACACCCTGTATAATTAAATTGGTGTTCACCTCGTAAATAAGTAACAATTTTCTATTAAATCCAGTTATAAAAAAATTCTACTTCGAAAATATTGATAAATTTTTTAAATATGCATATTTTTTCCTCTGTGTTATCGAATAACCCAAATGAATCTTGCTATGTAACTAGCTATTATAATGCGTAACTTATCAAATCAAACTAAAGAAAGTGATTGCGTATCCTTGTGTTCTTCAAGCATAAAATTGAACTAGATTATTGGATCTCCATCGAGGATTCTCCTCAAATCCACTGTAATTGAGTCAATTTGTTATTTCCTGGCGTTTAAGATTATCCTACACCCTCCTCATGCAAATTATATGGGAAATAGAAAACCTTTTAGGATTATAATGAAATTAGAGTTTTTTTAAAGAAATATATTCTATACCAATTATTTTTATTCACTGTAAAGTTGCGTTAAATAACTTGATCTTCAAAATATTTACTTTTAGCTTTGAATGCAACCTTATACTTATTAATTCCATTTGTAAGATTCAAGTCTGCACCACATATACACGGTGTCCCATATAAGAATGCACAGTACAGGGATCTCGTAAACCACAGGAGATACAGATATGGTTAAATTAGAGAAAAGTTGCGATTTGCTAAACCCTTCAAAGTCACCATTCGAAATCTAAAAAAATCCGATTACTTCCGAAGATATTTGGGAAAAACCGAATTTTCCCGATTTCGTTTTTATTTTTGTCTGGCTCTATTTAAAAAGATATGACAAAATAAATTTCACATTCCCATTGCCACTTTTTCTGCTCTACAATCCGGTGTTCTTGAATTTTCAATCCGACGTTTCGTTTTTCCGCAACCATCATCAACTTTGTTTTTTTAAATAGTCGGAAAATTTAATTTTATGCTTAGTAAATTCTACTTTCTATTCTGAATTCAACGGTATATCACACTTAATATTTATAACATGTTTCGGACTTAAAACGCATCATCAATATTACAAAACAATGTTTTGTCCAATAATGTCGATTGTGTCGATTAAAAATTCCATTGTGACAAAAATAACTTTCGTCTGACCATAGAATAGTTCTTGGAAATTCACGATTTTCATCACACATTCTAGTCAGCCACTCGCAGAAAATCATTCTGCGCTGTTGATCACCAGGTACTAAACTATGACAAATCCTGAATCTAAATGGACGAAAACCTTCCTTGTGAAGTATTCTTTGAGCATTGGACTTAGGAACATTGTGCTCTTTTTCGATTGATCTTAATCCCACAGTATCTTCTTTTTGCACAGCCAATAAAACGGTTAATGTTTGTTCTGGATCGTTCGTCTTTACTCTATGCGCCACTGGTTTTTTAAATGCGCCATATTCCCTTAGGTTTGTTAGAAGTCTTTTGAAAATTGATATATTAGGTTTGCGTCGCTCTGGATATTTGAGCAAATATTGCCTTTCATTGTCGAAACAATCTTTATGGCTTTGAATATAACAACATAACATGTCCGGTTTTTCTTCATTTGAAAAATGTGCCATAATTAAGAAACACTTCAAGAGACAAGAAAAACTTTAAATTTAATCGGAATTTCCGAACTAAGTTTACTTCTTTACGTAAAAATTTCGATTTATCGGCAATACTGACAGATCGCCATGATTTATTTAGACAAATGCGTTTCAAAGCCTACTATTTCAAGACGATATAAATGGAATAACTCGCAATTAATTATTTGATGCTAACATTTTGCTTACTTGCCCTTATAATAGTTAAAACTTAAAATTTTTGATCCGACGTTTCGTTCCTTCGTAATAATCATCAAATAATATTGATGATGCGTTTTTAAGTCCGAAACATGTTATAAATATTAAGTGTGATATACCGTTGAATTCAGAATAAAAGGTAGAATTTACTAAGCATAAAATTAAATTTTCCGACTATTTAAAAAAACAAAGTTGATGATGGTTGCGGAAAAACAAAACGTCGGATTGAAAATTTAAGAACACCGGCTTGTAGAGCAGAAAAAGTGGCAATGAGAATGTGAAATTTATTTTGTCATATCTTTTGAAATAGAGTCAGAAAAAAATAAAAACGAAATCGGGAAAATTCGGTTTTTCCCAAATATCTTCGGAAGTAATCGGATTTTTTTAGATTTCGAATCGTGACTTTGAAGGGTTTAGCAAAGCGCAACTTTTCTCTAATTTAACCATCTCTGTATCTCATGTGGTTTACGAGATCCCTGTACTGTGCATTCTTATATGGGACACCGTGTATATAAACAGTATATTGCTAATACCATCTGCAATTATGTCCCCGCTATGGGCATCGAAGGGGGCGTTGTGAGTTTGCGCGTTCGGAAATTTCCTTGTGAAAACAAACATTCAACAGCATCGGATTTCAACTTTTTTAATGTAAATTTCACTGGTTAGTTAGGACAAATAATGCAATCAAAATTTCGATTAGTTCGATTTAAGACATCGTTCCATGCATACGATTTCTGACGATATGATGATCCGACGGTGCCCTGATTGGTGTAAACTTTTGGTGCCAAATTCTGTCCGAATATTTGTAACAATCGACACGGTGAGCTTTATTTTAACTTTCATCCGACACTGTATGTTTCTTGACCTCACTTTTTCCTAAACCAAAAGTTAAGAATGAAAGACTATTGAGTATTTTGGGAATTATTATCAGCTACTAATGCACCAAATTAAAAATACATTAATTTTAAGGTTAGGTAGTGACCACATATTATATTGTATACGAGTGGCACTCTCTTCTTTTTTTAAAATCTTTTTAGTGAAATTCGGTTCTGATGATCGGATAATGTGATAAGCAAAATACTGACATACACCTGGTATTGATCCACGACTTTTCCAAAAAAGCACCATGCACTTGTGTCCTTTCATCTTAAACAAAACAAGTCACTAACCTACCAAACAGCGAATCGAATCACCACAAATTAAAAACTCCTTTACAAAAATTGTTGTTAGGTTAATGAAAGTTTATAAGCACTAATATACCGACAACAATGTGGATGAACCACTTTTTATTCTGTAATTTGAAAAAGCATCCAGAACCAAAGATGGCCACGAATAACAAGAAACAAATAATGTCGGGCCGACTCTGACGCGATTTTTTTTTTTTTTTTTTTTTTTTTTTTTTATGATCAAACACAAGCACTATAGGAAAAATCCTTTAGGGCACTCTGGGAGTGGTGCGTGTGCGCAAAAAGCGATTCACGTTGGTTTTGAATCGTTGGAGGTTGTATTCGTTGGGAAAAACGACCTCGGGAAGACCGTTCCACAATGATGAAGTCCTCCAGATGAAAGAGTTCTTAAATAATGAAGTTCGAGGAGTGAGTACTAAGCTTAACCACATATGGATGGGCGGCAGTGGTTCGTCGTGTATTTCTGATATTCGCCGCTCTGGGCGGAATTAAGAAGGCAAGGTTAGCCGAGCACTTTCCATGAAAATATCTGTAAAAGAGAGTCAAATCACCAACTTGCCTTCGATGTTCTAGGCTGTCGAGGTTCTTCGTCAGCTCGTGGTCTCCAATCAGACGAATGGCCCTCCTTTCGATGGAATCCAGTAGCCGAAGAGTATGTTTGTGTGCAGAGCTCCAGACATGAGAACAGTACTAGTGATGGTCGAATCTGGGCTTTGTATAGTATCAAAAGTTGTTGAGGTGTGTACAACTTTCTGGTTCGGAAGAGTACACCAAGCTTCTGAGAGGCTATCTTGGCGATTGCCACAACGTGGTTATGCCAAGACATATTTCCTCCCAGATTGACGCCCAGCAAACTAATAGATGAAGCCAGCGGGATTGCGTGTCCATCCATGACTATATCCGGTTCTGTAATGTTAACCTTTTTAGAGAAAACTGCTGCCTGGGTTTTTTTAGCGTTAAATTCGACTTGGTTACTGTCACCCCAAGACAAAATTTCTTCAAGGTCTTTGTTGAGGCGTGATACTTCATGCTGTCTGCGAAGATGTGCGTCGGCAGCCGATGTTTGTGCATTCAAAGAGAAAGATGATAAAAGTGTGCTATCATCAGCAAAACTAACTATCGGGTTTTTAGTTTTCACTAGAAGGTCGTTAATGTAGAGTAAGAAGAGAGTGGGAGACAATATGGACCCTTGAGGAACACCGGCATTGATGGTGAAGGTGTCTGAGAGAAATCCGTCAATCGCCACTTGCAGAGAGCGGTCCTTAAGAAAGCTAGACAACCATGCACAGAATCGACTGAGCATACCATAGGATCGCAGTTTACTTAGAAGCCCCTCATGCCAAACACGATCAAAAGCTTTAGAAATATCCAGTGCAACAGCCCGAGACTCCCCATGATGTTCGATTGCGTTGTTCCAAATATGGATGACATAGGCTAGAAGATCTCCAGTTGATCTGGACTTCCGAAAACCATATTGATGATCGCTGATAATGTTGAAGCCTTCCAGGTACTTTAGAAGAGTTGGTTAATAGCTTTCTCCATTACTTTTGATATAACTGAAAGCAATGCGACTGGTCGATAGTTGTTAGGCAGGGTTCTCTTACCTTTCTTTGGAATAGGCTGGACTCGTGCCGTCTTCCAGCAAGATGGAAATATTCATTTTTTGTAGGATAAGTTGAAAAGTCTACAAAATACTGGTGTTAGTTCATCGGCGCATCTCTTGAGAACTATAATAGGAATTTCGTCTGGACCACTAGCTTTTTTGACGTCCAGTCCTTTCAGGATTCGTTTGACGGGACGCTGACGGAACACGATTTCGGTCATTTCGGATTGAACTGCAGGAATGTCGGGTGGTGTTATTCCCTGAAAATCTACAGTGGAATGTGAAGAAAATAGTTCACCAAGTAAGTTTGCTTTGTCTCCGGCTGTGGATGATATTGTACCATCGGGACGTGTTAGAGGTGGAATAGTTGATTTTGTGAAATTTTGGCTGACGGCCTTAGCGACTGACCAAAAGGACCTTGATCCGCTTGGACTGTCAAGAAGTTTGTTTTTGATCCTCACGTTATGGGCTTCTTTGCTTTGATCTATTGTTAGCTTACATTGGTTTCGGGCGGTAACAAAGATGGTACGATTCTCAGTGGTAGGGTTTTGACGCCACTGTCGGTAAGCCAGATTTTTTGATCTGACAGCACACTCACAATCCTTGCTAAACCAGGGCTTGCCGTTGGAAGGGCGTTTTTGGGAGGAGGGGATAAATGCTTCCATGCTCTTTAGAATGACGTCGGAGACCTCCCCAGCACAGACGGATGGATCATCAGAAGAGAAGCATACGCTCATCCAAGGAAAAGTGCGAAAATGGTCTTTCAGGTCTTCCCACTTGGCCGATCTGTAATGCCATATCCTGCGAGGTTTAGGAAGTTGTGCAGAATTAATTGGTAGTTCGCTTAGAGTTGAAATAAGTTTGTGATCGGAAGATCCTAACGGAGGCTGTACGGTGACTGTATATAGATCAGGATTTGACGTTAAGAAAAGATCCAAGAGACTAGCAAAATCTCCAGCTCGGTCTGGAATCCGCGTTGGTTCTTCTACGAGTTGAGTTAGACCAGAACTGATCGCCAAGGATTCGGCCTCGCGACTTGCTCATCGTCTGTATTTAAGCCAGTTGACATTGTGGACGTTAAAGTCGCCAAAGATAGCAATCTCGGCATTTGGATGATTTGTTTGCAAAAAGTCGATTGTATTGGCTAGTGTCGATAAATAGATCTAGATCGATCAAATTTCCACCCTACTGCGAAAACTCAATAGGCCCGCGCCATTTTCCATAGCGGGGACACTTCTTGTATTTCGGAACGTTCGTATTGGCAATATACTGTTTATATATATATATATATATGTGATCACCCCCCATATAATGGATTTTGAATAGATGATAAAATGAGCAGTTCATGTTGCCGATATGTTTTAAGTTTTATGGATTGCAAACAAGTAGGTATTACAAAATTTACTTTTCATGCTTTCATTTTGATTAACTATTTATAAATTTAAATTTGTTATCCTATATTTTAATATATAAATTGCGGTCTTTCGTTTCGTTAGAGGGCGTGCCCTACAGTTTGACAAGATTGTACTGATCTAAAATGGTATAAAAATACATAACTGCAAAATATAACTTGTTTTAAGAAAACAAGTCTTTTAGTGGTCGGTATCACAAGAATATTTGTTTCCGCGTAATTGTGAAGCTAACATTATGCGAAATCGTCATTAGTATTATGCGTATTCAAAAATAAGTCCGGTAAACAAAATTTACAAAAGGGTCATACCCCTGTATCTCAAACAGCAAGAGTAAAAATTAATCAACAGAAATCTTAGGGACGACTATTGATTAAAACATTCATATTGAAAAAAAAAATATCAACAACGCATTGCATTTGACAGCTTTTTTAATTGATGTAAATGTAAATACAGCGTGTATCAGCCAAATGAAATAAATTCTCTAATAAACGAAACGAAAAAACGCTCGGACACGTCGATTGGTATCTCTTGTTCCGCATTTTTTCAATAAACACTTTTCATACAGGGTGTGTCATGTAACATTGGCTATCTTCAACTGTTTCGGAAATATTAAGTGTTTTCAGATTTATTGCATTTCAGCGTTTCTTTTTACGGATATGAAATTTAAAAAAAAAGCGTTTAAAACTCGTTGTCTTTCTGCATGACAGTAGTTGTCAGTGTTATAGTCGTTTGAATTTCGTTAACTGCATATCAGAAACATAGTTTATTTAACAGAAATGCACAAAATAACAATTCTACAGATGATTGGTTATTGAGATAAAACACGGACACAAATGGAAGTTGTTCGCTTATTTCATGAAAAATTTCCAAATTTGCCGGCTATAATTTAAGGGAGAATTAGTAACATAGAAATGCAGTTTCGTCAGCTTGGACATGTAAAACAGATAAAAAAATTAGCTGCCAATGCAATAAGTGATGATACAAAATTAGATATTATTCTCGAGTTTGAGGAAAACCCACATACTTCTAGTCGAGAAGCAGCCCCATATTCGATGTTAGCCATTCATCGATTATTCGAACATGACAAGAAAATAAATTGTATATCTATAAAATGATAATGTTTTGGGCAGGAAGCACTGCTCCAAAATAATGTCTTGCCAACTTTAACAAACTTACATCCTGATCCAGCAAACTCACAAGTTCCAGCGAATACGATATGGTTTCAGCAAGATGGAGCACCGCCTCATTACCGTATCAATGTCCAGCACTACCTCAACCGAGTATTTCCAAATCGGTGGAATGGCCAACATGATAACCTGATTTGACGCCATTATACTTCTTCCTATGGGGTTATGTCAAAAATATTGTATACAAAACTAAACCCCTAGATAGCTGACTTAAGAAGACGAATAACGCTTGCAATTAGATCGGTCACACCTGAGATGTTCAGTAACGTAAGAAGAAATTTTTATTTAAGATTAGGATGTTGCCAAGACGTTCGTGGCGAGCAGTTTCAACATCTCCTACATTAAAGTTTTTTTTGTTTTTTACATTATCGAGAAATAAAGAGTATTACTTATTAGCTTTTGAGTGTGTTGTTAATTTTTGCAATAAATCTGAAAACATTTAATATTGCCGAAACAGTTGAAGATAGGTATAGGACAGGGGTCGGCAACCTTTTGAGGGGGAAGAGCCAAAAGTTATAATTTACACAATTTCTCAGTTTTTAAAGAGCCACTAACGGCCGCAATTTGATACCGAAAGAGACACAACTTGACATCGAAAGAGCCGCGTGCGGCTCGCGAGCCATAGGTTGCCGACCCCTGGTATAGGATATTGTATATATGGATATGAAGTTTTTATTGAAAAAAATGCGCAACTAAAAATACCAATCAACGTGTCCCAGCGTTTTTTCGCACACGCCCCCATTTATTTTTTATAGAATTTATTCCATTTGGTTGATACACGCTGTATATGCCATAATTACATAAAACACATAAAATCAATTTAATGAATAAAGAAACCATCCCCTACAGAAGCATATTTTATACATCGTGATTCAGTGAGGCTACTATGCGGGTTTCTGCGAAGATTGAGGGATCGTGAGAACGCTTAAAGAATTTGATTAAAATATTTGAAGTACCTAAATTCGTCGCAAAAACAAAAAAAATTATTAATATGACCAAATATCTGAGCTATGTTGAAATACACTTTTTAGAAACTCCGTTTAAGAGAACGATTGAGAAGATAATTTTATAAATCCAGTTTGAGCCAAATGTAGCCAGTTTTTCCCTAATCTCAAACATGATTCGTAAAATAAACTCAATTTTTGACGAAATAATCTATTTCTCCATAGATTCTGCTTGACATATGAACAACAATCTGATACACTGACGTGACGGTTCAAACCAAATGGAACGCACCGGAGCTGGGACACAAGGAAAGCATGTATTTCTCAATGGGTAATATTCCACAGTAAGTATTTCAAGCGGAAATATAGACCAACGTGCTGTGTATGCACCAAAACAACAGGAAGGCTTACTCCAGCAAACAGATCCAATATACTCGAACAGTCAGCAGCTCTTAAAGCATTAACAGGTTACAAGGTAGTAACGTCAAGACTGATTGACAAGGGAATACCAAAGAGAACCAGTGACCTTGGCCAATGAAAACAAAGTGAAACTTCAATAGGTACCGGCACAGAAAGGGATCACCAGTAAAACAACATACAGGGTATCCCACCGGGAACCAATTCGATCTTCGGAAAACTACACATAGGAAAATTTAGAAAATTGTATATTGTTGATGGGGGGCAACTCGTTTAAAATATTTTCAATATGGTGGCTCTTCCGGTTATTCCGGAAGTCGGTGTCAACTTGCTTATTTACCCTGTATATTATTATATTTTTTGGATTCTACGTAAGATTCTATGCAGATTTCATCGGGTTTGTACGAAAAGTACTATCTGAAAAAACTTTCAATCGAAATTTCTGTTTGTTTGAAACAATGTGTATTCTGTTTTTTTTTTATCTACGCCCCTGTGTTATTGCATACTTCCACATCGTTCTTGGCTTTCCCACTTCAATATATTTTCATTACTTTTCAAATGATGCCTAAAACACCTATCGTGATATGTCGGTTAACACACAACAAAATCAGAATTTATGGCTAATATACTCCAAGAGGTGATATATTAATGTCAAAATGAAGCCAAATTAATTAAAACATAATTGAGTTTAATGGATAGAAATTAATGTTCCTGTTTGTGAGTAGGTACAGGGTTTGTTGTTATATTTTGAAGAGAATTAACAAAATATCAAGAAATAAATACAAAAGTTGTCAATATTTTTGTAGTGCAAACCTACTATACATTCTGTGATTACACTGGGAGACAGCAAAAATGTTTCCGAGACCAAAATAGTAGTGTTGTGATCGCTCGAGAGAAAAACCGCTTGAGTAATCGATTATTGAAATAACCGACATCGCTCGATTATTAAAAAAACTACTCGAGTTATAAATTCAAGCGAAAATCGTCGCTTGTTACTTATTACATTTCACTCGATACCCGAGCTTCGCTTGACGCCGACCCAAATGAGCTGCTTGGTAGTGTGATTGCTCGAGTGAAAAACTGTTCGTATATTCGAGCAGTTTTTCGCTCGATAGCAAATACGACTCGAGTTATAAATTCAAGCGAAAAATCGTCGCCTTTCACATGATACCCGATCTTCGCTCGACGTCGCGCTCCACCCGCTATGTGCTGATTGGCGACGTTCGAGTTTGATGCTCAGAAGGCTGACACGACATAAGTCTTTGTTAAAGGCACATAATCGAGAAGATGCATACAAAAAAAGTATGCCAAATCCCTTAGTGGATTCACCGTGACATGGGTTTTGTTTTGACTGGCTTGCCAGCGGTGATTGTAACTTTTTAAAAAATTAAAGGATATAATTTTTTTTAAATCAGAATCCACTGTTCTTCCTTAATAAAAACTCTAGACTAAACTTCTAAAACTTACAAAAACAACCGCTGGTGTTCTATCAACACATTCTTCTTAGTCATAAAAATTTCAAGTGATTAATCGCTCGAGCGATTCGCTCGATTATTAAAATCATCGGGTTTTCTCAACACTACAAAATAATAAAATCTTACTTATTTTATTATAGCTACTAATTAACAATCTGTCTTGCAAAAGTCTCAGTTAGCTTCGGTTTTATAGGTATAGGTAATTATGATTTACCATGATATACCATGTGTACTTTATATAATATAAATCCTAAATTGTTAGTTAGTAGTATTTCAACCGCCAGTCGATTGAGAGCTGTTTGTATTTAAGAAATTAGATAGTTTTGAGCAACATATCGCGAGTTTGTTTTAATAAGCCTGATCAAGTGGAAAAAAGCGTAAGATGCCCTTCGCTGTTCCTATGATCTGGCGAAAATAGAAATACCACGTTACTTTTGATTGACACCTCTCATCAAAAAGGCTTTTCGGAGAAAAAAGGTATGCAAGACCTGGTTGTCTAAGTTATTTTGTGTTCCCAAAACCTAGGTTGTAATATGTCGTTGAAAATTCCTTTCCTGGATTCTATACGTTCCGGAAAATTGTGGTGCTGTAAGTGACGAATACGGTGAAAGCTTCCTCCAGGATATTTCAAAGATGGAAAAAAGTTATCAGGGAAAATGGAACTGTGAGATGTTAGCCGACTACTGCTGGACTATTACGAGAGATGCCCCAGAGACTGCTTTCAAAAGACAGGCTAAGAATGTGTTATTCCATTGCTATTTGTTGAAACAACAATATACTGTTATCTGCATTTTGTATGTTCATTGTATACTGGTTGTACCAAACTTAGTGCGCACTGTTGCTAACTCTTTTAATATTATTGATACAAAGTCAGATGAATTAGCAAAGTAGTAGAATTTTTCCTGCTGATTAAGATGGCGAAGGCCGAACAAAAATTGAACATAACGTTTTCGAATAAATTAGAAAAATGCCATTTTTTTTTTAAATGGAATTCCCGTACATTTTTTACTGTAAAAATCATTTACAGAACAAAAAAGTTTATATACATGGTGGTAACTATTTAATTGATCACTATGGGTATCTTTTGAACGGTAATATTTACGAAGTTGGTTAAATTAGAGGAAATGTGCAGTTTTTAAAGCTTCCTTAGAATCCCCTATCGACGTTCGTCCGGACTCAAAATGCTAATCCAGAATTGTATCAATCAATTCTATGGAGTGACGAGACTACATTCACTGCACACAACTGCGGTATATTTAATCGAAAAAATAAGCATTATTGGCGACCGAAAATACCCATTTGGTTCAAGAAATTAGACCTCAGGTGCGATTTAAAATAAATCTATGGTGTGGGCTATAGTTGCGGATAGGGTAATCGGGCCAATTTTTCTCGAAAACAATCTGAATAGCGTACGATACTTAAATTTACTACAGCAAGATTTAGAACATTGTTTAGATGAAGTGCCATTAGCGGTTTTAAGAAAAATAAAATGGTTCCAGCAAGACGGATGGGCAGCTCATAATGCTTTGATCATCCGTGATTATTTAAATGGACGGTTTCCTGGAAACTGGATCGGATCCTACGGGCCTGTTCCGTGGCCACCTCGATCCCCATGCCTTAATCCGCTGGATTGTTTTTTATGGGGAATATTGCAGAACAAATTATATTACTTAATAATATCCACGAACTTCAGAGACGTATAATCGATGCCTTCCAAACGGTTACATCCGACATGGTGAGACACAGGGCCCCCGTAAGGGCTACTGGCGCCTGTGTGCAAAAAAGGATTTTGGCGCCCCTTAAGGCATTTTGGATCATGTTTTTTTATTTTTTTTTTTTGAAGGTAGGTAAGTAGGTAGGTAGATGCTTGAAATAAAGCAAAAACCTGAACTTTAGAAGTCATATTTATTTGTAGACTAAAATATCAAAATGAAACAAACAGAATAAATTCATAACAAAATAAATTAAAATAAATTCTTGTTCACACCCATTTTAAAGTATTTACTTAACTAATGGGGTACAGACACGTTGTTTATAAATACTAGAAAATAACCCAAAACTAAAAATCACATATTTTTAGGAACAAATAACAGAAATATTGCCTAATGTCTTCATATATATAAGTATAAGTACTACTTTCTACTAATACTTAGATATTTTAAAAAATATGCAATATGCAGATACTTGTGATAAAAAATACCTAGGTAACTTCGTTATAAAATCAAAAATGATAGCTAGGTACAATAGAAAAATACAAAATAGTTATTGTAGCAGCGATATTTTCCGAGACTTTGCTACTGCAAATTCATCAATTACATCGCTAAAATTTATACCATCAAAAATTTCTTGTTCAATTGCTAATATCGCTAGCCCCGACAATCTTTCTTGAAGCATTGTCGATCTTAAATAATTTTTAACTTTGAAAAAGATCGCTCGCCAGAAGCTACAGATACAGGTAATGTCAGAAGAATTCTTAGTGAAACGCTTACGTTTGGAAAGGTGGAGATTAAATTGTTTTCAAATATATATTGTAAAATACTTAAGAAGGGATCAGTATCATCAGGTAATGAAAACAACTTTAACGTTTTAATTTCATTAAACAAATCATTGGAGTCTATATCCTTATTATCCTGATCTGTCAGTCGTTCTTCAAGAACAGAACAATGTTTTAAAAGATCGCGGTCCCTTAATTTGAATATGTCGCTAAAAAATCCGAAAATATTATCATACTCATTTAAGTCAAATCGGTCTATAATTTTGGGCATTGTTCATGTCTGAACAGGAAAAATCAAGAAACTACCGCCTGACATGTTCTCGCAACATAGGGATCGGCAGTAACTGGATGATATACTAATAAAATTTCGTGTGTATTTATACCTAATCCTATTTAATTTCTTAACTTTTATTTTAAAATAAATTTTTGTTTTTTGTTTGTTTTTTTTTTGGAAATTTTTGCAATTTTTGACCCTGGGTTTTGGCGCCTCTAAAGGATGGCGCCCGTGTGCATTGCACACTTTGCACATATGCTAGCGGGGGCCCTGGTGAGACACGCTAGTGAACAAATGGAGAACCAACCGTTGTATTGAAAATCAAGTATTTAATGAAATGATATTAATAAAGTAAGTAGTTTCGTCGATCGTAGGTGAAATCTGGTCAATATTAGTTTTAAGAAGGAAAGATTTTTACTAGTTATAATTTTATCTCAATTATAGCTAAATCAAATCAAAATATCAAGTATTTATTATGTCAAAAAATCAGGTCCGTACTGAGAAAATTCTCAAAATTTTCCTGATGATGTATAATTTGTGCCGAAACTAAGGTAAATGCCATTGAGTGATACATCATTGTATTTGGGGTAAATAATACAATCAAAAAATAAAATAAAAAATCCAGGTCCGTATTTAAAAAAATGAAGTTGACCATTATATCTAAGTTATAAAAAATGATATAAAGAAACTGATAATCTATTTTGTAGGAAAGAAAAAAATGTAAAGCTGTTATTTAAAGAGCGTTTTTATAAAATCAAAAGCTTTCGAGTTATTAAAGAAATTAGTTTTAGACGTTTTTAACAAATCGCCATGTATCTCACGAATCAAAAACAATTCGGCAATGTCGATACCGGATTCTAAACAATCTTTAAAAATTCCACATTTTCTCTAATTTAACCAACTTCTTAAATATTACCGTTCAAAAGACACCCATAGTGTTCTATTAGATAGTTGCCACCCTGTATATGGCCTAAAATTGACAATAACAGACTTACTACCATAAATATTTCTTTTTAGACAAGCTGGCTGTGTGATTTTAAAATAAAAGCTTCAATCGATGAGTCGGAGTAGATTATTCTGCTGTCAACAAAAGCAAGCATTTTATGTAATTTTACTTAATATTGATAGATTAGATATTTAGTTATAAATATTATAACATGTCCTTCGCGCATTTAGAAAAATGATATATGTATACAAAATACTAAATGCTACAAATGGTCCGATACGTTAACCCCAAGATCTCCTGACATAACTCTATTAGAGTTTTACTTTTGTGGTAATGTCAAACTGTTAAAGAAGAAGTCTATAATAGGAAATATGCGAACCTGGACGAATTCCACGACAGCCTTAGACACATTAGAGCATGCATCGATGGCAGAACAGTTTTAGAAGCCACAAAACGTGTACTAAAGAATGCCCGAAAATATAGTGAAATCGATGATGATTTTCATTTCTTTCGCTCGAAGAAAGAGAGAATTGAGATTAATTTCAAAAATAATCAGCCAAGTTGTCAAAAAATGAATATGGTAATAATTCGGTTATTTTCAATTTTCGGCCACTAGTGAATATGAACTTTTTGTTCTGTAAATGATTTGTAAACCTTTCGGTCAAAAATATACAGGGCAAATGAGGAAAATACAATTTTTTTAAAAATTGCATTCAAGAACGCTATGCTCGATTGTTTTTCTGCTTCCGCCATCTTAATCAGCAGACCAAATGCTAATACTTTCCTAATTTAAACGACTTTGTATCCATAATTATAAAGCCTGTATACCTTATTAAATGGTTTTGCGATTCAACTTACTTGGTGCATATAGTTAAATAACTGATCTTTCTTGTCATGATCAACATCCTTAGCAATACATCCATCTTGAAGATTGCATATCTTTATGTAGCTATGCAGTGGCCCACCCATCATTTTTTTTTCGGCGGGGATTTTGATCAAATTTAGGTTTTATATAAATATTTAGTTAAATGTTACATTTACTTCAAAATGTCTATGGCAAACAAATAAAAGTAATTTGGGGAAAGGAAGGGGTTTCGACCCACCCCGTCAACTCCCCTCTTATAGGTGTACCTGTGTTAGGGACACCGGACATCTTGCATTATAGCCAATAATAAATTAAAAAAACTTACCTATAAAATAAATCCAATAGTTTAAAATTATAGCCATTGTTTGTAAGTTTCAATGTCAGAAGAACACGCACTTTAAACCAAAAGTCATTAAGAAACAATCACATGACGTATTCTAGATAAAATTGCAATTTTAACTTCCCATGTTTGGATAGAGCCTCCTTATTTAACGTAAACTGGCGACATCCTTCTTCAAGAAACGAATATACAAATGACCAAATAAAATACTTAAGTCACTAAAATTATTTCAATTAAAAATAATCGCCCAAGAAAAATTTAAACTGTTAGCGCTCAAACTTCTAAATGAGCGGAGGTTAGAAGTCAATTGGAAGAGCGTTATTCGTCTTATGCTATACAAAACAAACTTTTTTAGTATGGTGGTTTATGTAGATACATTTGATTTAGATAAATTTTATATTAAAATTAATAATATATTACTTTGAAATTTTGCACCTTTATATGTTCTGATATGTCCTATTTAAGAGGAGGAAATTTGAGGGTCAATTGACGCGTTAAGTGGAAGATTACCACGTCCTTAAAGACATATTCCTTTAGATGAGAGTTAAAAAGAACTTTAATATACTGTCAAACTTGTGTTAAGGATAACTTTTAGTTTATAAACCCAATTAATTATCGAATGCTCAAAAATGCACGTTCTAATTAATAAGCTATTATTTCATTAACCCTTTCGCTGCGGAGAGGTAAACCTAAATCTCCAGTGCGGGATATTTATAGTAAGGGAAGGGGGGGTACAGTGTTACACGGGGTACAGTGTTATAATCGGAATTATAGCCTTACGCGAAGCTCTATTGCGCTGGAATAATTGTGACTTTCACTTAAGATTATAAGCTTTAATTATTCAGACGCGTGGTGAAATGTGAATTGGTTATACCACTCAAGTAAGTTTTTTGTATTTTTTAAGTTAAAAAGTAAATTATTTATACAAATTTACCGTTGTCTTGTACTTTTTGACAATAATATATCGTAAACTTTATGGTTGAAGGCTTGAGGGACATATTTGTAGATTAACATGCCATGTGAAACATAATCTAGAAAAATGTTGTTTCCTTAAAAACTGGTGCACTTTTAGTAAAAACGCGATTGGGGCAGAGTGTTACACTTTACTAGGGGTGCAGTATTGCCTGTAACACTATACCCTCATTGAAAATGATATTGATTCGCACATACTATAATGAATTAAAACAATGTTTAATGCATACAGTGGCGCAGTCAAGGGGATTTTGAGGATCGGAACTGAATTCGGAATTATATATTTGAGTTTTTTTAAATATTTTATAATTTGAAGTTTAATGCAACAAGGACTCAGGAAATCTGTTGCTAAGGCATCAATAAACCTATGCAAAATAAAAAATATATTATAACTAAATAAATTAAAAAATATAAGTATAAATGTTTTTTGTGTAACACTGTGCACAACCTAAGAGGTACGATTTCAAAGATCAACGACACTACATCCGCGATGCTCGATTTTACTACCAAAATATGTAGACTGTAGCAGAGAAAGAATATGAAACTTACTAAATATCGGACCACCGCACCACTGACACAGAGAATCAAGGTCCGACAATTTGAGACGTCCACAGCGAAAGGGTTAATAATAAACTAATATTAATAAAAAAACAGATTCTAGAGTTTAAGGCAGAGTAGTTTACGTATTGATACGTCTAATTGTACGCGGTAGCGTATAAAATCTAGATGCATGTAAATTAACTAAAATTTTAATTCGACATAGGTATCCTACAAAAAATTGAATTTAAATTATTTCCTTATTAACTAAACCATAGATAGAGATATACAGGGTGTTCCTTAATGACGTGCTAATATTTCAGGGCGTGATTCCTTATTTCATTTTATAAAGAAAAGTTCATATGAACATATGTCCGCAACGGCTTAAATTTTTTGCTACAGGGTGTTGAATTTTTATTTTTTAAATGGTTATTCTTTAATATCTCCGAAAGTACTTGAGATATTATTTTCAATATTGGTATGTGTTAATAGGATATAGAACCATAAATTTTAGTTAGAAAAGTTATTCAATTATTCCACCAGTGGCGTCCCTGCAAACATGTCCTCTCATATTTTTTACAATAACGATGGTACGCCACTGAGATTTTTCCATGTTTCGATTTTTTATGATTAGCCTGGTCAATTTTACATGAAAACGGTCTCTTGAGTTTTTCTCGTCAGATGCACCGTTCTTGATTAAAATAATTGCTTCATTTAGCAGTATTGACGTGTGGGCGGACGAAAACCCATTTCCAACAGCAATTTTCGGTTACGGAATATGCAGGAATTATTGGTAATCATCTTATGGGCCCATCTTTTCTGCCAGGACGTCTTGATGGACAGTGTTACCTACATTTCCTCCAAGAGGAACTACCCGTGTTGCTTGAAGATGTACCAGTTGCGTTAATGAATCAAATATGGTACATGCAAGATGGAGCTCCTGCTCATTTCAGTTTTCAGTGTAATTGTCGCCACTATTGACATGCGGTTTATTTTAAACGTTGGATAGGTCGCGGAGGACCACAGCAATGGCCATCAGGATCCCCCAATCTCAATAGTTTAGATTTCTTTTTGTGGGGTCATCTTAAAACTTTGGTGTATAAAACTCCAATTAACACTTTAGAAGACTTAATAGAGCGAATGTTACCTCGTGTGAAACAATAAGGAATACCCTGGAAATATTTGAACTAGTGGGCAATTCGATGCGAAGACGCGGAATCATGCCTTTCAAGTAAAGGTGGCCATTTCCAAGGATTTTCATAAAACTTATCATTAATTATTTTATCAATGTTAATAATAATGAGTTTCAATATGATAGTGGTTTTAATTAAGAACGATGCGTCTGACGAGAAAACTCAAGAGACCGTTTTCATGTAGAATTGACCAGGCTAATCATAAAAATATCCACATGGAAAAATGTCAGTGGCGTACCATCTTTTTTGTAAAAAAATATCAGGGGACATGTTTGCAGGAACGCCACTGGTGGAACAATTGAATAACTTTTCTAGCTAAAATTGGTGGTTCTATATCCTATTAACACATACCAAAATTGAAAATAATATCTAAAGTACTTTCGGAGATATTAAAAAATAACCATTTAAAAAATAAAATTCAACAACCTGTAGCGAGAAATTTAAGTCGTTGCGGACATATGTTCATATGAACTTTTCTTTATAAAATAACCTAAGGAATCACACCCTGAAATATTAGCACGTCATTACGGAACACCCTGTATATCTGGGTTAGGACCAAAAGTATCGCCATACCACTCGAGGTAACAATAAAATTACCATTTCTTCTAAATGTGTTATTTTGTCGAAAAACGTTTCATAAACAATCAACGCATTTTAAAATATTCGGTCATTAATTGGGGTAGTGAATTTAAATTTTTTCTCTAATTTGAAACTGGATGCGTAAATATCAAAACTCGGGCTTTGTTCGGGTTTGTTGGATTATAATTAAATAACCATCTAAAGATTTAGATTTTAGCATGAACCGAAATATAATGGACGTACTTAACAGAAAGATTATAATATTAATTATATTTATTTTGTGAGAAGTAAGAGAAAATTTAGAAAATGAAAAATTTGAGGAAATAAAAGTTCTCAAAATTTATTTATCGTCGGGCATATAATTACAAAACAAGCAACTTTTTCCAATGAAACCTTTTCGAAATTCTTACAAGTAATCCTATTTTTTGAATTTTATTTGAAAAATGTCAAATCTGAGAGGTCAAAATATAGTTAAGTTGTAATTAAATCCACAAATTAAAAGGAAACACTTGGTTCGAGTTCGTTGCGCACACTGTATATTGGCAAATGAGCGACCCTATTTTATACAACGTGTCCAAGGAAATTCTACACAAATAGGAACCTTTTTTATGCGTTTTGTGAAAAAGTGTATCTTCCTAAAAAGATCTGCTTGGCAAGAAACTACTGGCATGATTTACGAAGAAAGAAATATATTATATTATACAGGGTTCTCGAAAGGTTCAAGGGAGAACTACTCATATTTTTAATTTTTAAGCAAAACGACAATTAAAAAAGTTGTTTCAAATCTTGTTGGGAGTACAAATGCAAAATTTTAATGAAATATTATTTTTCTAGAAGAACCTTCAGGTGTATGGAAAAAAAATGGTGGTCATGTGGAAATTTAGATCTGTATTTGCGTTCATGTTTGTTCGGGTTCTGTTTTTGCTTGTTGCTAAAAATGTTTTACTGTGATAAAAAGTACTAATTATTTATCTCATAATACTATTTGCGTATTTTGAGTCACTTTAAAAGAAAATTGCTTGGATAATAATACAGGGTGGTCAAGATAAGGAGGGCCTCTACGGGGATAGTTTTTGTAAGATTCTAAAGGTTTGGGTTATTCAAAAAAAACTGAAAGTTTGAATTTTTGATTTAATTTCTTTTCGACGTAAATATTAAAGTTAGAGCAAAACTGACAAAACATTCTCACAGCAACTTTGAGTGAACTTAAGGAATACATAACAAATTTCTTATACGACGTTTCGTTGTCAAGCATTCATCATCAACTTTTCTTATACCTACATCATCATTTTTCTAATACAGCCCTGATTTTATAGTGCAAATTTTAAGACTCTTTTTTTCTAAATTCATGATGTACCACCCATTACCGTGTAATTACGTTTCGAGTCTTTTTAATCATCTTCATGAAATTCACGGGATACGGACCTGTATTTTTCATAATTTTGTAAAAACAGTTCAATGCAATAAGTACTAAAATGAATATTTAAAAAATACTTTAATAATAATAAAACAAATAATTAATTAACAATAACAAAACAGTAAGTATGAAAAAATAAACAACAAATTAGGTACATCGGCAAAAAACAACAGTAGATTATTAGAAATTAATTTTCTGAAAGGTGTACGAAATGATTTCCGTCATTTTCCAGAGACCTTAGACGACTAGTAAAGTTATTGAAGCCTTTCAAAGTATAAGGCCACAAATGCTAATGAATATTTTAAATTCTGCAATTTTGAGATACTATTTGTTTGAAGACTGATGGAAATCAATTCGACCATCTTTTGGAAAACTAATTTCTAATAATATACCTACTGTTAGTTTTAAGTAGTACATTATTGTAAAATAATTTTAAAAATATAAATTTTAGTACCTGCATTGAACTGTTTTTACTAAATTATGGAAAATACAGGTCCGTATCCTGAAAAATCATGATGATTATTATCAAGACTCGAAACGTAATTAAACGATAATATTGTGGTGCATAATTCAATTTAGAATAAAAAAGGTCTTAAAATTTGACATTATAAAATCAGGGCCGTATTAGAAAAAATAAGTTGATGATGATTTCTTGAAAACAAACGTTGCATTAAAAAAATTTGTTATATATTCTTAGAGTTCACTAAAAGTTGTTTTGAGAATGCTTTGTCAGTTTTGCTCTAACTTTAATATTAACGTCGAAAGAAATTAAATAACTCAAAACTAAAAAATCTTACCAAACCTTTTTGTACGGCATATTGTTCGTGCTTTGATTGCAATACTTTTTCCCCATTTAATCGGAGTTGTATCTGTTACCATTAACGAGATCCCCATAGAGTCCCTCCTTGTATATACTAATATTTTACATTTACAACGGGGTCAAATAATAATTAACCATGGTGAAAATTCATGTATGTCATAGGTACCTTACATCACTCTCTAATACCTAAACAAAAGGTGTATCGAAATCAACCTATTTGATAAGGCGTGAAGGTGTTTTTAAAAACAATAATACTTAATCCAAATTTTCAAATAAATTTTTTATTTGTCGGTTTGGTTAAAAATGAAAAAGAAGTTCTCCCTTGGACCTTTTTTACATTGAGAACCTTGTATAATATAATACATTTTTTTTCTTCGTCAATATTAGGCTCTTGCCAAGCAGATCTTTTTAGGAAGATACACTTTTTTTCATAAAACGCATACTTAATAAAAAAAGTTTCCCATTGGTGTAGAACTCATTGGACACTTTGTATAATGTTATGCCGTTTCTCAATCTAGTTAACATATTTGCTGTAATCAACTTTAAAATAATGTAATTAACTACAGTTACCTATAATTACAATTTTCGTATTATGTAATCGTTTAATACAAACAACAAAAGAATACCAACATTTTTTAATTTTCACTTTTTTAAAACTTTGACCGATCACAATCAAATAAATTAACACTACATAGGCCACCACACTATTTAAAAGCCAATCACTCCATCTTTCTCTAACTTTAATGAAAAAGTTTCAATCAATATGTTCGTCTCTAAATTAAAAGAAGATTTTTATTGGGAGTGTTGTCGATGGGTCGTGAAAATCGAGTGAGCCGTGACTTTGGAAATTTTTCCCTTGGGAAGCATAGGAAAACATTTGAAAAACGCGCGCACGAGATTTCATGACGGAAAGAAGCGCGTTTTCTTAAAGTTTTTGTTTCAAGGGTGGGGAAAAGTTTGCGAGGAAAAGAAACAGGGGTTTAATAAGAAATCTTGATTGCAAAATAAATGCCGGAGGGGGGAAAATATATTAGTTTTCTAATTAAATGTTAGGAAGATACATGTTCAAACATTTTTTTATGTAGGTATGTATTAGGGTAGTATTTCTCAACATTATGTAGAGCCATATACTCTCACTTCGCTTTCTTTCTGGTAAACTATTGGTTCTAAAATATGAAATATTTACATTTTCTGTCAAAATATTGATAATATAGCTAATAATAGTATGTACATTGTATAGCAGTACAGGGTGTCCCATTTTCGACACTTTTATAGGTTATCTCCGTAATTGTTAGTGCTATCAAAAAAGTAATGTATGTGTCATGTGCTCTTTTTGGGGTCAAACTTAAAATGGTAAAATCAAAATTTGAAAATTTTCGCTCGCTTAAGAGTTGGGGGAAAAACAAATAATTGACAATTTCAAAATTACCCTATATTTTCTTAGTTAAAAGATATACAGAAAAAGGTTTTATGCAAAAGTTTCTTTATATTGATTGTTGAATAATCTGCCGTTTTCAGAATATGTATACGGGGTCAAGTAAAAAAGTTATCGGACCTAACCTCATTTTTTTTAAATAGAACACCCTGTATATTTTAATCTAAAATGATAGCATTTTAAATTCTCTTTTCAGATATATAACACACCATGGATGATATTGGTTTCCGATGCGATTTATTTAAGCTTTTCTTCATTTTCCTGGGTTTCTTTATTATAAGTTTTTGATCTCGGCATCGTAAAAGAGCCGTATATTTTTAAATTATGTTCCAGTCGTCGGAACATGTCCTTAAATGGTTGCCGTCTTTCCGGATAGCGAAAAAAATATAAACTTTGCGGCATTTTTTTGTTTTTTCCACTTTCAATATTAACTGATGCCATTTCAAATTTTTCAAAATGTTGATAAGTCATTTTCACAAATGAATATTTAAAAATGAAATTTACGTTAAATGTTAATAACAACTAGAATGTCAACATAGTTGTTTCTAGGATATATGCTTTTGTTTCATGGTCTACTGTGGAAATCGCCTAGGAAACCAATATCATCGATGGTGTGTTATATGTTTGAAAAGATATCTCCGATAACTTTTTTACCTGACCTCGTATACTTATTCTGAAAACGACAAATTATTTAACAATCAATGTAAAGAAACTTCTGCATAAAACATTTTTCTGTATCTCTTTTAACTAAGAAAATATAGATTTTAAAATAATAATAATAATTAAAATATAAATTTTCTAATTTTGATTTTACCATTTTAAAGTTTTACCCAAAAAGAGCACATTACACCTACATTACTTTTTTGATAGCACTAACAATAACGGAGATACCCTACAAAAGTATCGAAAAAGGGGACACCCTGTACTTTATGATCAGGATTTGATAGTACTCGGTAATTCAAGCAAACAAGAATTACAAATTACTTCACAAAAATAATATAAAATTTAATAAGTATGTTTCTGTTTTAAATAATTTTTGTTTATGTACTATTTTCTAGTTGTTTTGTATTAAATGTTTGGTTTTTCAATAAAAAATCTGTCT
The DNA here is from genome assembly GCA_963991005.1 of Barypeithes pellucidus. NCBI lineage: Eukaryota > Metazoa > Arthropoda > Insecta > Coleoptera > Curculionidae > Barypeithes > Barypeithes pellucidus. The sequence goes on from OZ022562.1 coordinate 29,674,286, forward strand.
CGCTGCAATAATCCGGATTATTTACTAATCCGGATGACCGCGGTTTTAATTAGTCCGGATTATCGAGGTTGCACTGTACCAGGAAAAGTTCGTATGCCTAGTCGTGATTAGTAGAGCAGATTTTTATTATTTGGCGAAATAAATGCGCTATTTTCGTTACTTTTTGTCGTTATAATCAGTGTATATTTTTGCGTCTTATTTGGTTAATACTGATTGGACTGACCTTCGCAAAAATTAAAAATATAAACATTTTTTTAATATTCATTGAATTGTGAATAAAATTGAAAGCTGCAATACTTTCTTTAAAAATTTGTATCTTCTCTTAGAAAGCAGATAATGACGAGAACCAAAAAATATTGTGTTAAAAAAGGCCACACTTCAAAACAAAAGATAATGAAGCTCCTACCGCTCGATTCTTCATCAATGCGTTAAAGGGAAAGAGGAACAGCAAAAAGTAACTTTTGTTCCTGCCCGCATAATGACCAAGAACATCAGTATTTATTGAAAATTGAGGCTAAACATTCCAAGTAACAACTCTACACTGAGTGTATTTAAAAATATAATGTGAAATTCTAAAACATAAAAATTATTTCCGAAAAAACTTGTTCTTAATCGTTTTTCTGGTTTACAAATAACACTAATTAAATAATATCTTGGCGCAAGCCGAGACTTATAATACCGAGTCCGGGATGTGGCTTTCCCTACGAGGTATACATACTATTTTTCGGAATTAATTCCAATGACATAAATTATTACAATCGACTTTTGAAAAAAATCATTATTAATTTTATTCACAAATAAAGGATGCCTATGAAATATTTGTTTTGTAACCATACAGAGTGTCCCAGATAAGGATGTACTCATCATGGATCTCGTTAACTAGATGGCATACAGAAATAATCAAATTAGAAAAAAATTGCGCCTAAAGGCGCGTTCTCAGAGCTACGTACTGTCGCCCGCGACACCAATACGTCATTACCCCTCATCCCCACGCTGATCTAGCGGTGTTGCCAGGTATCTGGTGAAATTTCACCAGATCTGGTGATTTTTTGTGATTTATAAAATATGCCGCCCCCAACACGAAACTGGTAACACCAGAAAACAGACTTTTTTAAAAAGATTTTCATGGACCACCAGATTATTCATAAAATCACAAAAAGATCAACAGATCTGGTGACATTTCACGAGATACCTGGCAACACTGCGCTGTAGTATTATTAATTTTTTATTTTGTTTTGAAATTTGAACCTCAGTTTTCCGAAATAAGTATTCGTTGTTTCCGAACAAAGGTAATTACTAATTATTTGGTCCTAAAATATTGTGAATAGTATGTACTTTTGCATTTAAAATTTATTTGATCATTACCTACCTAAATCCCACAAAATATTTAAATAATTTTTAATTACATTGGTTTTTTTAATCACATTGGTTCATTTTTTACTAAAAAGAATAAATATACATATTTTGAGGAGTAGGTAGAATACGAAAATAAAAATCAAATTTGACGCTGCCATCGATCAAATCTTTTAAAAAACAAACCTATAACCTCCGAGAGGGGAAAATTTTAATACAACATCCGCATTCCACATACTCACACCCTTAAAAAACGTAAATATTGGCCTGCTGCAATCGGAAGAGATTAAGAAATGTGATAAGTTCAAGTTTAAACCATTAAATTTTAGGTTAAGCGAAAACCATAATATGGATGTGGACACAAATTCAAATTATATTCCTGTGGAAATTCTTCACTGTTCTGAAGCTGAATTTAGAATAAAGTTTATCTACAGAAGAAAGTGCAAGAGTTAATAATACTGGTAAAACATCATTTTGAATTAAAATTGTAAACTGTTTTTAAGGTCACAAGTATTTTGTTAGCTCTACTTTTGGCAATTTCGTAATGTTATCTAAAAATTAGTTTTGTAGCTCTATAGATGCCTAAATCTTATAATATAAATATTTTTAGATTATTGTAGATACAGATTACAAAGGGCAAGTATGCTCTGCACGAAGATGGCTTTGTATCTGCTTGGAGTGAAGATATAGAGGAGACACAAGCTAGTGAGGATAGTAGCCAAGCTATTGAAAGCCTGCTTATTACAATTAGTACAACGAGACCTAGGGTGTGGAATATGAATGATGAGGAGACACTGTCGGAAGGACCATGACTATGCTTTTAGACTTCCTTATTGGATGAAATTATATTAGAATGAAATGGTTCTCCTACCTACCTACTTAACAGTGGTTAATAAAAACTACCTAATAAGATATGTAAATGTATTTGTTTTTCTAGTGCATCGTAGCCTAAATACAGTAGAGTCTCGATGTAGTGCACACGTGTGCTACTCTAGAATTTTAAGTTTATAATAAAAAAAACAGGAATAAAACTAGGCGGTTTTCATTACATTTATATTTTGAGCTCTAAAATGCACAAATTAGTTAATTTAGTCCGTTTTTTTGGCTTGTAACGTTTTTTAACGAAATTAGCTCTTTAGTCTGGAAGAATAGTCATATTAAAATACACTGCCAGACATTATACAAAGATTTCGTTGCTTCGCCGCTTTCATTATCAGACTCTCAATCAGTATGATAAATTATTCAAAACGAAATTTGTACAAAACAAATTGTTTCGATTTAAAAAACAATAACAAATTATTGTAAGGTTAGGTTTCACCCGAATGACAAGTGACAGACGTCACCCCCTACAAAAGGAGTGGGGGACTGTCGCTGCGACACGTCGAAGCTCTGAGAACGCGGCTTTAAGGTATCGTTTCGGTAGAACTGCCGGCAGTAACGTCTCACCGCGACGTCCGGCAGTCGAGCACTGGTCTTTAGTAGTGATGAGCGATATTTCACGAACTCTGATTTAATCACTGATATCAACAAGTTAGTCACAGTTCCTTAGCAGCAATAAAAAGCGTGATGTGATCACAGTTTAAATAAATCACTTTTGAGTAGGTTTGTTGCATATCACCGTTAGCATAACATGGGTGACTTGCTTTTTGTTGATTTTCTCAAATCACGTCTGATATAGACCTAGACCTATTATTTAGAATGTGATTCCGTGAAGTTGTCAGATCTTTACTTGGTACTTGACTGTGACTTCTGAATCTAGTTTGTTGTAAAGTACACAGTGTTTAGTTCATCATAATTTTATTTAAAAGGTATAATTCTACTTTATTGTAGGTAGAAATAACGTTTTCTTCTGTTTGTTATCAATGCTGTGTAATATTTTTTACAGATTTTAGTTTTCTTTTGTTACTATTCTTTTAGTAGTAAAGTAGTATACATAATAAATAATTTAAATCCATCGACCATCACCCACTAATTATTTTACGATGCGCGCAATATTCTCTTACGTATATTGTCTAGTTAATATCTCGCTTAGCAGTGATATCAATTTATAAACCGTGATCACGTCACGCTTTAATTTCACTGAAAAATGACGATATCGCTCACCACTAGTATTTAGGAAAATAAAATATGTGGTTCCCCTAGAACGTCCGAGACGTTAACGTTACAGTTAACGGCTGGTCGCGACTGCCAGACGTCGCGGGCAGACGTTACTGCCAGCAATTCTACGGAAACCATACCTTTACACACCACGCACTGACGGACCATTGTAGATGGCTAATAAATAGCTCTAAATAGTTTTTGTTCGTAAAAACACTAAACATAAATCCAAAAACACAATATATCATAAACAATCACAAGAGCAGCAGCGATAAACCGGTAACAACACCGCCGGCGAAAATGAATGAAAATAATAAAACTTCAGCTAATTTTTACACTAGTAGGTAAAAAATGAGCATACAGCGTTGCCACTGTGATTTCCTTAAAACAATGGAATTTGATGTTCTTGGGATATATATAAATAACTAGTAGAGTAGAAAATTTTAAAAATACACACATATTTAGTACAATGTTTTTACTTAATAGGTACAAATGAGAAATGCATTCAATATACTTTTCGGTTTCAAACGCAGGCGGTAGATTTAGGACCCTCAGTACAGACTTGGAATTATTGATTACTGTTTAAAACCTTGTATCATTCTGACAGTATAAAAACAATTCTGTATATTTATTAATTCAATGTTTTTGATGAATACACATCAGCATCATCACTACATAGTTTTTCTCCCTACGTGAGTAGATTATATAAAGAAATAAATAATATATCGGAATTTGGAAAAAAGGGACAAAGCTTTCACAAAATATAAATACACAACACAAAGGGTCCACAAAATTTATGGTGAAAGATTTAATATTAGAAAGGACGGGAATGAAATTAATCTAATAAAACGTCTTTTTAGATCCATTATTCAATCATATCTTTCTTATATTTGAAGTCTAATCGATGCTCCAAACGGCTGTTTTGGTAGATGCACAAGAACCAATAAATACAGACAACCCCCATAATACATCACATGATTGACGGTATGCTTCTTTTTGTTTAATTTATAATCAACAAACCCGAACAAACCGTGATTTCAAAATTATTCATAAATATTATGAGGTGCTTTTAGAAAAATAAGTTAGAAATCTTGGTGTAATTTTTGATTAATCTGAACCTTATGTAAAAATGCCATAAATCCAATATTGAATATTGTTTCATTCAAAATGTCTACCAAAATAGTTTTTTGCTCTCATTTTCTTATTTAATGTGACGCTTTCTAAAACTGGTTGAAGTGGCATTTATAAACTTTGTCGCTGCAATTCAGTTCAGTTGCGTTCAGTTGAGTTCAGTTCTGCCGGCTGTCGTTCGACTTGATCGAATGAAAACATGCCAGATCATTTGAAGTTGATAATCAGAAATTGTTTCCCAGGGGACTGCAACTGCGAGCGCAGCGCAACTGAAATGAACAGATGAACTTGATGAAGTGATGATGATGAAGTTTAAGCCAATTAATTATCAAATATTCAAAAATTCCCGTCCTACTTAACAAGCTGTTATTCCGTTAATAATTACCTAATTTTAATAATTTTTGTAGAAACCAGATTCTAGAGTTTAAGACAGAGTAGCAATGGTGGCTCGTGACCTATGATAGAGGGGGTTCACAAGTATGGTGAAATTATTTTTAAAATTTTATTTTAGTGTAACGACCAAACAATTACTTTCTAGGCGTTTTAAATGTAGAAAGAAAAAAAGTAATAAGAAAATATGTTAAGTAAAACATATTTTTATTTATTTTTTAATTTTGCATAAGGAAATACAACTTTTGGAAAATAAGAAAGGTTTTCTTAGTGTGTATAGCTGTCGGATCTTAACGTCGTCGGATGCAACCCTCATAACAAGAAAACCGAATGATGTCCAATACTACTACCGCCATCTACGAGTTATCAAGAAAACCGAATGATGTCTAATACCACTACGGCTACGTCATTAGGCGCAACCAAGACGAGAACAATAGTTAACTGTTTTATAACCAGAACGAATCGAGCTACGAGACTGACAAGTTGGCATTCTTCATATTTTCAGTGTTTTTTAGTTTAAATCCTTAAATAAAATGGTTTAAAATCATATCGAGTATCATTTATCGAAATACACAACATTTATCGACCCTACACAATAGTGCTTAAACGTAAAGTCCATTCTTCGGTTCTTAATTGTAGAAAATTAATCAATAACAGCCTCATTAAGTTTGGAATACCTTCTATAATTTTTTTTTCATATATTTCATTTTTAAACTTTCTAATAAAGTCCCTAGATTTACCCTTTGTGGTCTGCGTTAAATTAATTTCGGGTTTAGGTGTTCCCGCATTCTTCACTTCAATTTTTTGCTCCAAACTCAAAGAGCTAAAGTTATTTCTTAAATAGTCCACCGTCAACTATTCATTTTAACTTAATAAATATATAATATTAAAATATTAAAACATACACGCTCGAATTTCTAACTACATGCACGAGCAGACAACAGCGCGGTGTACACAAAAACTGTGTGCCTTTTCCATGTTAAATCGCCATAGCCCCGGTATCCCCCGCAGCCACCCGCCACCTGTTACTACAGAGAAACTGCACTACTTAATCGCACGTGCGGGCAAGTCTCGTTATAATCGTCATTTACCTCGACCGAGACACGGTTGCCGGATCTATACAGTTTGGCTTGACGGGATGATAAAATATTAGGGAGGGTGGAACTTTTTTCGTTTGACGGTACAATAAAATATTAGGGAGGGTCGGACTTTATACGATAAATAATATTCAATGAATATAAATTAATATTTTTTATCCGTTTTGTTTTGGGGTGCACGTGCGGAAGAACCATCACTGCAGAGTAGTTTACGTCCTGATATGACATAAAAATTGAATTTTATTTTTTAAACTAAACCAATTAGAAATATATCTGGGTTAGATATTGTCCTAAAAATATCGTCTATAATACAGTGTAACGCAATTATCAATTCATTTACTTAACATTAAAAATACAAAATCATTAGATACATAAGCCATAGCTAGTTTTGTTCGTAATCTTAAAAAAAATTAGTATTTTCTGAAATAGCCGTATTAGAGTAGGCAATTCTTCTCTTGCGCGTGCAATGGCAATTATAATTGCACGTATACATGCGCACTAAACTGTTCTCGATCAGCTGGCGCAGTGCCAAAAGTCAGAACAACAGTTGGTACTGTCGAAATCCCTAAAATACCAACAGAACTAGAAATGGACAAACCGGTTCCTTTTGATTATTGGTTAAAGCAGCTACTGCTATTTACAAAAAACTGGTCAAAAAAGTTAATAATAGTTTAAATAGCCATTAGCTGTAAATAGATGCTTCGACCAACTAATAAACATGTCACCCAGACTTGCACCGGCAATGGCAATGAAAATGGCGCGTGCCCCATTTCTGGCAATGCGAGACAGCTGATCGAGAACGGTGTACTGCGCATGAATCCGTGCAATTTTAATTGCCTTCAGACTAGAATTGCCGACTGTAATACGGATTCCATTCTCGCATTGCGCCGGCAATGCGAGCAATATTGGGCCAGCTGATCGAGAAGGGTTTAGTGCGCATGAATACGTGCAATTATAGATGCCATTGCCGGCAGAAAGAGACAAAAATTGCCGACTCTAATACGGCTTTTAAAGCCGCCTTTAAAGCGTTTGTTCGGGGTTATATTTTCGTCTTTTTTTCTGTATGAAAATAACGTTCCTACCAGTACCAATTTTCAAACCCTATAAAAAATCAATATCTGGTTACTTTTTATAATTTCGGTCATGAAAACTGTTTTTTAAAACGGGTATATTTTTAGCGCCGTCCAATCTTCTTTTGTTGAATATATTTTCCATTCAGACATATTAAAGCAAAAAAAATAAATGTTTCAAACACGCCCTATAAAGTTTTATGGGAGCTGTTGAAAAGCGCGTATTTAATTGTTTCGGTCTTGGTTTTCATCTCCATCCAAAATTAAACTTATACTGATGGCAACAGCCAAAAGCATTTGTGTCTTTATTAGAAAATCTTGGGAATTTTTACGGCAAATTTTGTTTCCGTTATGTAAATGGACACTGGCATTGCCAATGAGAACGCGAATAATGTAACTATTTAATAAACCATTCAACGAATAGAGATTTTCTTTTCACAGTAAGAGTGCACAAATATACAACGTGTCCAAGGTAAGGAGGGCCAGTACAGGGATCTCGGAAACCGTGCATAATAATATGCAGTTTAGAAAGTTTTAATATTCCTAGTAGTTCCGGAGATATTCGGAAAAACCGAAATTCTGAAAAATAGTTTTATTGTATTCCTGGATTTTTTTTAAATCGAATTCTGAAGTAAATTGCACTTTTGCATTGCCACATTTTCCGCTCTATCTAACAGCGTTAATTGTTTTGTAATCCGACGAGTCGTCTTCGAAGGACCTTTATCAACTTTATTTTTTTAAATACGGTCCTGTTTTCCTGATATTGGAATTTGATAGCTTTTTTTCTTCCGAATGCAACGATGTATGACACATTGTGGTTTAATGACGTTTCGAGGGTTTTTTAATAACATCAGGAAATTTTGGGATACGGTCCTGTATTTCTCCTAATTTTATAAATAATATCTCATAAGTAAGCTCTAAATTTTTACTGATGTTGGACTAATTCAATAAATAACAAATAATTTAATAATAAACCACAAATAAGTGAACAAAACACCGAAACATTATTTCAAACTTCTGTTGATTCGGGATTTAGAAGAAAAGTAGGCGTTTGAAACAAAAAATAAGATGGATATGTTTCACTTGACATTCCCATTGTGATCGTTTGAGAGCGTTTTAAGAGGTTTTCTATTTTCCAAAAAATATGGAACATAAATTTACAAATGCTGAAAAGTTTGATATTCTATCGCATGTTTTATTTTATCTCAAAAAACTGTCATGTGGCAGTTAGATGTTATTTGTGCTTAAAGAATAACGGAAATCATTTTGAACATCTGATTATGTAGTTCCTTACTTTTTTCGTTGTTCGTTTTATTACTGTTTTGGAATAATTTTTGTTCACTTATTTGTGGTTTATTATTAAATTATTTGTTATTTATTGAACTAGTTCAACATAAGTAAAAAATTTAGAGCTTACTTATGAGATATTATTTATAAAATTATATATAGGTTTATATAGGGTCAGAGGTGGAATTACTTAATCGAGTAGTATGCGCTGATCTGCGGGTCTACTTACAATGGTTACTTTCTAATAAGATTAAAATAAATATGGATAAAACAAAATACATGCTGTTTACACAAAAAAATAAACTAGTAGAAAATATGGATATTAAGGTCGAAAACTTCTCATTGCAAAGGGTATCTGTGATGAAGTATTTAGGTTTGCACTTGGATGAAAATTTAAGGTGGTCAGAACACGTAAATAATATTCAGAAAAAAATTATTCCAATGATTCCGATCATGTTTAGATGTAGAGACTATTTGTCAGATAGAAGTAGAAATATGGTATATCAAGCATTTTTTCTGAGCCACTTTAGATATCTGCTTCCTGTGTGGGGTATGTGTGGGAGTACGATTCACAACAAAATGCAAATATTACAAAATAAGGTTTTAAAAGTTATTTACGGCTATGAAAGACGCGCGCACACGGATGCCTTGTACGGGGGGTTGAGGGTCTGGAGCCTTGATAAGGTGTTAAAATTGGAACAGTGTAAACTAATATTTAAAATAATAAACAAACAACAAAAATGTAATATTAAGATTGTATTTTCTAATGAAATACATACCTATGAAACAAGAGCTCAAAATAATATTTATAAAATATATACTAGATCTAATATAGGCTTGAAGAATCCAATTGTTCATGCATCAAAGACATATAACAATCTACCTGAATGTATTAAAAATATAAATAATTTTAATTTGTTTATAAGGAGAATAAGAAATCATCTAGATTTAAGTTAGAATCAGTTTATTCCGCTGTATGTAGTATTTAGCATTAGGTACTCTCGAGGCCAGAGCTTCAAGCACTGATTGGAGAGTTTGTATAAATTGTACTAATAATATTATCTGTAATATATGTTATATTTCAAAAAAAAATAAAAAATTAGGAGAAATACAGGACCGTATCCCAGAATGACCTGATGTTATTCAAAAAATCCTCGAAACGTCATTAAACCACAATGTGTTATACATCGTTGCATTCGGAAGAAAAAAAGCTATCAAATTCCAATATCAGGAAAACAGGACCGTATTTAAAAAAAGAAAGTTGATAATGGCCCTTCGAAGACGACTCGTCGGATTACAAAACAATTAACGCTGTTAGATAGAGCGGAAAAAGTGGCAAGTGCAATTTACTTTAGAATTCGATCTCAAAAACACCCAGGAAAACAATATAACGATTTTTCAGAATTTCGGGTTTTTCCGGATACCTCCGGAACTACTAGGAATATTAAAACCGACTTCCTATCTCTTACGGTTTCCGAGATCCCTGTACTGGCCCTCCTTATCTTGGACACGTTGTATACAGTTGAACCGGCGAAGGAATGAACGTGCGTCATCACATGTAACCTACGATCGGTATCGTAAATAAGTAAAAAAAACATACTACCTACCTATATGATGATGATGATGATTACAAAGACTCGAAACGTCATTAAAGGATAATGTGTGGTATATAATTGAATTTAAAATAAAAAAGGTATTAAAATTGTACATTATAAAATCAGGGCCGTATTAGAAAAAATGAAGTTGATGATGATTGCTTAAAAATGACACGTCGAAAAACAAATTTGTATGTATTCTTTGAGTTCACTAGAAGTTGCTGTGGGAATATTTTGTCAGTTTTGCTCTAACTTTAATATTAATGTCGAAAAACAATTAGATCAAAAATTTAAATTTTAAGTTTTTCTTAAATAACTCAAAACTTAAAAATCGTACCAAAAATTTTTGAACGGCATACTGTTCGTGCTTTGATTGCAATACTTTTTTCCCACTTAATCGAAGTTGTATCTGTTAGCATTAACGAGATCCCCATAGAGGCCCTCCTTATCTTGGACACCCTGTATAGAATCGAAAAATGTCAAACTATACAGGTCATTTTATTTAAAATAACAATGTTGAGCCAGCTCTAACTTCTGGTATAACCGCAAGTGATATAGACACGTCAAAATATGTTCATTAAAGATATCGGAATCTTTTATAATGAGTATCAATATTTCAATCAGAAACCGCAAAACGTCGCGACGAATTTTATACTCCTTTTGAAATATATTTTTTAGTTCCCGAGGTATTTAATAGACCACTCACCGTGAATGACCCTGTATACAGGGTGTTCATTTGAAAACTTCCCACCACGGATTTATCGAAAACCACTGATTAAAAGAAAAAACGCCGAGACACGTCAAAAGATTTGCCAAAGGGGACAACTTTTTAACCAAAAACTACTTCACCCCCTTTTACCCTCTGGCTCCCGGGGTCATCCCCTTAAAAATTTTAAATGACAAGGGGTAGCAAGTAATAGCTTGTTTGATAGGTCTTTCAAAGTGCTTTATTTTGACGTTTGATTTTTTAAAACCGGTAGATTGGTTTTCGAGAAAATTAGAAAAAATTTTACCGCCTTCTTTTTATCAACACAGATAACATGGGCGAACTGTTTTTATTCTTATACCTGTTAGAAACAATTTAATTTGCTGTCAGTTAGGTACCTTTGTGACAATCTTGGGATAGTGAAAATTAATTTATTGATTAAGATTTTACTTCCAAAATGGTTTACACACTAGCGGAACGAGTGGAAATTATTCTAATTTATGGTGCCCAAAATCAATGTGCTCGGCAAACTGCCGTTACATTTAACGCCAGACATTCGGAAAAGATAACTTCGCATATGTATATTTTGGACCTTGTTACTAAATTTACTCAAACTGGATCTGTTGCAAATAAAAAACGTAATCATCGTAGAGTTTTGGATGAAGCCGCTCAACTTGAAGTTTTGGTTCCTTTTGCCATAAATCCTAATACTTCATTACGCAAAGTTGTTGATGCGACTGGTATTTCATTAGGCTCTGTACACACAGTTACTAAATTACATAAATTGCATTCATTCAAAATGAAAATATTGCAAGAGTTAAGCGAAGATGATTTCGATAGGCGAGTTGAGTTTTGTGAACAAATGACTGGAGCGATTAATGATAATACCATTCATGTAAAGAATATCTGATTCAGTGATGAATGCACATTTTATCTAAATGGATTTGTTAATAAGCATAACTGCAGATATTGGAGCAATGAAAATCCTCATGCTTTTGTAGAAGGGCATACTCAGTACCCCCCAAAAAATTAATGTATGGGCAGGCATTTTAGGAAACAAAGTGATTGGGCCTTTGTTTTTTAATGGGAATTGAAATGGAGGCATTTATTTAGATATGTTGGAGAATACCATCAATTTGCTTATCACTGAAAACATTGAAAACCAAATCGAAAACGATGGAAAACCTATACTTGATGAGGCTGAAATATATTTTCAGCGAGACGGCGCTCCTCCTCACTATGTTCTTCCGGTTCGGCAATGGCTAGACGACGAGTTTCCAGATAAATGGATAGGGCGAAGAGAGCCTATATTATGGCATGCTAGATCTCCTGACTTGACGCTATTAGACTTTTTTCTATGGGGCCATTTGAAAACTATTGTGTTTACGCCCCAACCTAACAGTTTGGATGAACTTCGTCAACGCATCACCGAAAGCTGCCATGATCTCCCACAACACGTTTTTGAAAATGTCCGTCAGGAATTTCAAAATCGCCTATATCATTGTTTGGCCAATAACGGGCAACATTTTGAACACTTATTGAAATAAGATATTTTCGTGTGCTTTTTTTTCTATCTGAACAAATTAAGATAAATAAAGATTTTTCCAATTTTCTCGAAAACGAATCGACCGATTTTAAAAATCAAACGTCAAAATAAAGCACTTTGAAAGACCTTTCAAACAAGCTAGTACTTGCTACCCCTTGTCATTTAAAATTTTTAAGGGGATGACACCCCGGGGGCCAGAGGGTAAAAGGCGGTGAAGTAGTTTTTGGTTAAAAAGTTGTCCCCTTTGGCAAATCTTTTGACGTGTCTCGGCGTTTTTTCTTTTAATCAGTGGTTTTCGATAAATCCGTGGTGGGAAGTTTTGAAATGAACACCCTGTATGTACAATTTCAGCATCGAAATCGTTACTACGAAAGTATTTTAGTCCACATCTTGATTGAAGTAAATAAGGAATAATTGAATCTATAAGCAGTTCTTAGATCTAAAAGCGTCCTTTAAACAAAAATCCTATTTCAAGCCTTATCTCGTAAATTGCCCTGGAAACCCTTCAAAATACCATAAATGCGGGAGACAATGGCCCTGTTAGAGTTGATAAGCTTTCTGTACGTGCTATCTTCCAGCTATCTTGCAAGCGTAATAATTTTTGAGCGCCCTCGTGTAGTCTATTATTACTATTAATACTTTGAGAAATTGAATTGACGTTTTTTATTTCAAACAAAAATCGCATTGCGATTTAAGATAGAGATAGTGAAATCGTTTTTATTCGGGTTTAATTATTGGAAGTTGAATTTTCATGTAGAATGAAAAACTAAGAGTAAATAATATGCACCATTAGGACGATAGAGCTTTTTTAAATTTTTTTTTTATGGTCAAACACAAGCACTATAGGAAAAATCTTTTAGGGCACTCTGGGAGTGGTGCGTGTGCGCAAAAAGCTATTCACGTTGGTTTTGAATCGTTGGAGGTTATATTCGTTGGGAAAACGACCTCGGGAAGGTCGTTCCATTAGGATGAAGTCCTCCAGATGAAAGAATTCTTAAATAATGAAGGTCGAGGAGTACTAAGCTTAACCACATATGGATGGGCGGCAGTGGTTCGTCGTGTATTTCTGCTATTCACCGCTCTGGGCGGAATTAAGAGGGCAAGGTCAGCCGAGCACTTTCCATGAAAATATCTGTAAAAGAGAGTCAAATCCCCAACCTGTCTTCGATGTTCTAGGCTGTCGAGGTTCTTCGTCAGCTCGTGGTCTCCTATCAGACGAATGGCCCTCCTTTCGATGGAATCCAGTAGCCGAAGAGTATGTTTGGGTGCAGAGCCATGTAGGAAAATGAATTTACAGCATCTGCGTGACCCCAAAGTCACGGGAAACATATTTTCTGACAAGTAAACCCTTGCATACACTTTTCCGAAAAAAATGAAAATTAAAAAAAAAAGAAAAAGATTGAATTTGAAGTTGAAACTTTCTAACATTATATGTTAAAGATTATGTGAAAAAAAAATTGTCGTTCCAGGTCTCGCCATTTCATTATTGGAATTTTTTTTAAATCTCCTCGGAGGAAATTCGGAAAACGATCGTGACATGTCAGAAAATTGTCACACTACATTCCTTGGCGCCCAAATATTGTGGAAAAAAAATTTCAGAAGAATCGCACCTAGCTAGGCGGAATTCTGACAATATTACGCAGAGATACCGGAAGGCATGTATCGTTCAGTTGTATATATTCAATATTCAATCGCAATATTCTTTTTATCAGAAAATTGTTTAAAAGTCATCTCCATGTGAATACAAATCGATTAAGCCCACGTGGATCCATGTCACTTGAGACTTTATAATTTTTCCATTCATTTTTTTTTGACACGGTCGGAAAAGTATATGCAAGGGTTGACTTGTCAGAAAATGTGTTTTCCGTGACTTTGGGGTCACGCAGATGCTGTAAATTCATTTTCAGACATGGCTCGATATAATTTTGAATTTATTGAGAATCTATCTAAAGCGGTACAGCGCCTCACAGCAACGCTCTGCGGCATTTCATCAGATATAAAAGTTGTAGAGGGGGACCTAAACTCCACGAAAAAAACAAATTACTGATATTCCACTTCACGGACCCCCTATTGTCAACGTCTCTCTAACTAGAATAATGTTATCATAATATTTTTCAAGTAAAATGCAATAAAAATGATATCATATCGATACGGGCTGTCCCACCGAGAACCACTTCAATCTATACAGGGTGTTACAAATTCATTGGGCTTTCGAACACGACAAGAGATGCGAAGTCGGTTAAATTGGGGCTAAGTTGCATAATTCTGGGCCCGATAATACGCCGAAAAAAAATTTAAAATAAATATAGGGGCTTTCAAAATATTTGGAAAAATCTGAAATTTTGCTTCTCGGTTTTTATTTTTTCCTGACTTTGTTCGAAGAGATCTACAAAAATAAATTTCACTTTATCATTGCTACTCTTTATTCTCCACAAGACGGCATCATCAGATCTTTCATGCGACGTTTCGTCTTTAGGTCACCACATCAACTTCATTTTTTTTAATACGGGCCTGGATTTTTTTGTTTAAATTGTGAAAGAGGACCGAAATCTACGGTGAGTGGTATAAAACATTTAAATGGACCATCTTCATTAAAATTCGTATAGTATATTCCTGTAATTTATTTTTGTTTCGAAAGAGCTGAAGATTTTTAAATTATTATTGCTGTTTCTGCCTTTAATTGTTATTGTTATTACGTGTTTTTTTTTAATTCAAACTAATAGTTGCATCAAATTTCCACCTAGCGTAAGTTAAAGTAATTTATTTTATTAATACAAATAAAATTCGACTCTTAAAGCCAGCACCCTCAGACTTTTAAAAGAGGCATAGAGATATCAAGATACGCCCGACGACGGGGGAAGTTATTTTGTATGATATTACTTCCACCCACCGACCCATAAGTATAGTCCAACCTATAGGGTGCGCAGTAAAAAAATAAATTTTCTAAGGGAAAAAATGGGTTGGTGCGCAGGGTTTACCGGTCATATTCTTAAAGGTTGCTCGTCAGTTGTCTTGCGCACAATGTTGTCGCTATCATATAGGCAACCCCGCCGTATTGGTCCCGGTTGTTTGCCAACCAACGACGTGAACCAACGATGCCCCACATCTGACGATCAGCTTTGTTTACATGTGCAAGCCATAAATTTGCCATTTTTGCTTTTAGAGTTTGGCTATCCACAGATATAGGACACGCAAAGTAGACTACTTGTGTGTTATCAAAATTTGTATCCCAACCGCTACTTCCGATATAACTTTTTTTGGTTGAGGTCAGCATACTGAACAACATAAGAGTATTGTTGGCGACGTCAGCCAATGAATGCATCAATATTCAGATTTTAATCAAGTGAACCGCAAGCCAACATACCAGACAGATATGGTCTATTGACGACGCTATTTTCATACGATTGTATGTCAATCCAATTTGGTTAAAAAAAACATTACTTAGATGTCGCCCTAGGGTTGCAATCCATATTATTTATCTTTTATCGTAAAACATTCTTTTCGTGTGTAAATTTTGTACTTTGACCTTCGTAAAATTGGACGTATTTATACTATAACTTCAGCGTTGTCATATTGCAGAAGGTATCATGGAAATTTTATTTTATTTTCACATCAAAAATAAAAGATATTTTTTCTTAATTTCGACAAATTAAGATAAATTTCGTAAGAGCTCATGTATTCTAAAAGAATAAGTATTTATGCTTGTTCTTGTTCTGTCATTATTAAACATGTCGTGTTCTAATAATGTATATTGTAAAAAGAACTCACTTATTTTGAAATTATACTATCAATAACTATTTACACGCCTATTTTATTTATAGATTTTCAGGTATAAACTTTTACTGTTCTTTGCTTAATTTAAATGAGTGATTTAGAGCCAGAGTTGCTTAATGTTTATTTCACGGTTATCATTTGTACTTTGAATTTCCTCTATGAGAGACAAGAACGCTGTTGAAATAATTATTTGGACAACTCTGGCTTGAAATCACTGGAATATACACTTAACTTAATATTATTTTTATTGAACTCAAAATTAGGAGAGAAAAAATAAAAATACCTAAGGATGTTGTCACAACGGGCCCTCATTACAAATATAGTTTTTATATTATTTTATTGACAAATCAAACGTAAATTCTCCACTTACCGTTAACCTTAAAAATAGGATTTAAAAGTTTTTCAAACAACACTACAATTTATCTGAAAAGTTGTCAAAAACTAACGTTATGCTTTTGAGGGCATGTATAAACATAACCTGCAAATATATTGTTTATAATTCCTTTTCATGCAACAAAATTTTCTTCTTTCTCTATTTTTGAGTTTTCTATCTTTATATAAAAATAAAATCTTATTAGTAAAATGTTCAATAATAATTTCTAGTACATATAATACAATATTTCACAAGATAAAATTACAACAATTTTAATTTTGACTGCATACGATTTAAAATAAACTTTCGCAGCGGGAAGATAAATATACGTTAAAAAACCAACGTAATAATTTAAACTTAAAATACTAACAATAAAAGTGATTCTTTAAATATTTTTAGTAGGTACAATAAAATCAATCGACATGTTGGTTATTAGTTTTTGATGGTTTTCACGAAAAAGAATAATACAAAAATATAACCAAATGATTTCTTGTACCTTAAAAATCTTTACATTTTTTATACAGAAAATATGACACACAACGACCTAATGATTGAAGATACCACCAGGTATTATAAACAACAGTATTGGCTCGTAGGGATCATAGACACCGCGAACCCTTCAAATTCGATGTATTTCTTAAAATAATTTTTTTTTCTGAATTAATTTCATAAGTCGATTCCGGTGGATTGGGGAGTACCCCAAAACGAGTTTTCTCCCCTTTTTCTTAATGCAGCGTTTTCATAAAAAGAGAAAACTCCGTTTTTCAGTGTTAAAAATAGAAGTCTATATGTTAAGAAGCTTTATGTTAGGATCTTTATTACACTTATAAATTTCTATTGACTCCAAGATGTTAAGCTTTTTTAATTTTGGTACCGTATATAGAATATGCAAATTATCAATCTCTAGAAACGAATGATCTGTCTCTAAACAATGTTTTGCAAAATTAGATTTTTTTATTTAAAAAATAAGATGTTTTGTGTGCCTTAAATCTAATATCAAAGTTTCTGCAATGTTATTTACAATTCAACCTATAAACTCCTTTTGTTAGGCATTAAAACATATTTTAGAGAATCTTGTGCGGATGTGAATGCTACTGCGGTTTTTTGATTGTATAAGTGTGCAAAATCCGTAAAGTTTTTAGCCTTATATATAGACGAAAATTTAAATTGGAGAAAACATGTTGAAAACCTAACATATCATTTAAAATTCGAGATTATATACCTTTAATATATTTAAAAAACATTTATTATTCATTAGTTTACTCAAAATTTCAATATTTAATATCAGTTTGGAGGTCTGCATGTGCCACAATATTAAACCCTTTAAAAATACTACAGAAAAAAATTAAGAAATGTATTTCTAAACTAAATTTTTTGGAACCAACAACAAATTTATATAAACCAAGAAGATATACACAATGATAATATCAGAAATATTGACCATTTAAAAAAGATCGAATTAAAAGTAACAGCGATCAAATCAATTTTATTTGATGGAATAAATATGTATAATAAGTTACCTAAAGTATTGAAAATTATTTTTAAAAAAATGCAAAGAAATTTTTTTTTGGAAAATTTACAATTAATGAATAAAAACAACCATTTATAATAATTTTTTTGTATTTTATATTGATTAATCTACATTTTAATAATTATTATTTATGTTCTGTTATTAATATTCCCTGTAATGGACTGTAAAAGCTCATTGGGAATTAAAGAAACATTATATTACGTATATAGTTTTATCAGAGATTGGACCGAATATTACTTTAGTATATGTATTTTAGTATTTTAAGTGTGGCTATAATATTTGGTTTAGAGTGGTTTGTTGTTGTTTTTTGTTTATTAGAGAACTGATTGTATTTGAGTTAAATCCTAGGCCAAACGGCAGAAACTTTGATATTAGATTTAAGGAACACAAAACATCTTATTATTATATAAAACCATTATTAGTTATTGAGTAGTACTGTAGTGGTACTACGAAACTGCAGGAACTAAGACAAAAATGAAGTGATATTCAAAACAAAGTAATTTCTTATTCTTATTAGTAATATACAGCATCACAAAGTAACGGACTACTCAATCCAGTATTTAATCTACATTACAGTCCGTTAAATTCAGTAATTTTTTCAATACTGTTTCACAAAATTTCTATAGGATTTTAGAAATTTGTCAGCAAATTTTAAAAATCATGAGGGGTCAAATGAGTTATTTATTTTATTACCCGATTAGGCCATTTGATTGAAAATTCACCAAAGGTGTTTCATCTCATGTCCACGTGTAGAGGGCACGAGTCGCCACTGATAAACAATATAGTTTTTATGCATACCAAGTCATCCAATCACTGGCTTCGCACGATTACTTATTCATATGCAACGTCTCACTGAACCTACGAGCTGGTATCTTCATCCGCCGGCAACAACTCTACAGGGTGTCCGGGGAAATATGGGAAATCTCCCGGATATGAAGGAAATAAGTGAGAAGAGTACTTCAAGTTCATATAAACTTTTTTGCGATATAGGCTCCCAAAGAGCTCCAATGGAATCAAGTTTTTTACACATAATTATTGAACCACCAGGTACCCGCAAAACGAACCACCCCTGCTGTTCACCCTGCACTTCGATGGCTAGTCCGAAATCCGCTAATTTCACTGCCGCTCCGTTGGCCTTGCTTGCGAGCAGGAGATTTTCAGGCTTGAGATCTCTATGTACAACTCCGTTTGAATGACAATGATTAACTTTTGTTCACACACCAGAAAGATATATTCATAATTGTCATTGCCGTTCATGTAAATTTATAAACGTATTTGACATTTTAATTACATTGTAACCAATATATCTAGTATTAATTATTAAAAAAATTATTAAAAAATATAAAAAAACAATTTAAAAAAATTAAATTGTACCAACAGACAGACATTCAACTGATTCCACAAGTATTATATTGTTTCAATTTTGACTAATTAGGCTTAACAAAAAAGATTTACCTGACGGCGTTTCGTTATTACATAGCATCCGAAGGTATTACGGCCAGTGGGTGACCTTGAGTTCGTCCGTTGTCGTGGATTTTGACATTTTCGAGGTTGCGAATTTCTGGAGGAAAAACTGTCAGAGTCGAAACGACGAAACTTTTTGGTTTTAATTTTGGATAGTGCGCGCGTATCGTCTCAAATTTTCGAGTATACAGGGTGTACCGTTTCGAAGTTATTAAGCGTCAAAGTCGACTTTTAGGCGATTTCAGTTGTGCTACGTTTCAGGTCCTGGAAAGTGTTGTGAATTACTCACAGCTGCGGGGACGGACTAGCTGTGACCCTCATGGCCTCTTTTTTTTAACGCCTTGTATGATAAGAACTTTGGACAACGGTTTTTACACACCTTTAACTATTGACTAATAATTAAGTACTCTTCATTCATGTCGCTAATCCTAGCCGTTTTCAAAAAAACGTCATTTTATTTATAGTCCCATAACTTCTTACGGGTTAATTATGAAAAAGCGGAATTTTGAGGTTGAACATTTGATAGGAACAAAGAACTCTTACCGAGATACGCCAAATACATGATGTAATTAAAAAGTAATTTTTTCGAAAACGGCTAGGATTAGCGACGTGACTGAGAGAAACACTTTCTTGGACACTACTTTGAAGGGTCTTACCTGGTATACATTATATTTAAAAAAAAATTAAATATACCTGATGGTTCAATAATTATGTGTCAAAAATTTGATTCCATTGGAGCTGTTTGGGAGCCCATATCTCCGAAGAGGAGGCGTATACGAAAAAAGCTTATATGAGCTTGTAGTACCCTTTTCACTTGTTTTTTCATATAGGGGAGATTTCCCACATTTTCCCGGACACCCTGTATAATGTTAAAACTTATGTTAACCACACTTTATTAACAATTCATGTGTCAAATTTTTTAGACCTCGCCCTATGCAACAACTCCTTGTACCCTATGCGCTTTCGGCCTCTACTTCTTAAGGAACACGACATATTTTCGTCTCGCAGATTAAAACACATTTGGTCTATTTCTTTATTTCTTTCCAATAAAATAAAAAGCTTAATTTCTGACTTTTTAGTCCTTGAACAGCTTTTGGAGCGCCGCTTAGATTTGATTTCGGAACTTTCACGTTTAGGTGTAGCGGACCTCGATCGCGTTAATCTGTTAAATGTAAAAGAATCCTCGCCTTTAACTAGAGATATTCGCCGTCCTTTAAAAGTCGCGGATCGCAACATGAACTGCTCGCGGTCACTATCATCCATCGAAACCCTTGCAGGCGGGCTTAGGGATCTAGACCTTGGTTGGTTCTGGTCAGCGCACTTCGACGTAATTCTGTTTTCTTCTCTCGAAATATTACGTCGTTTTTTCAGGTTTGCACGATATGAAGCTCTTTTATTTGTTATTTTCCGAATTTCTGAATCATCACTGTCAGTGTCGGATTCTTGTATATACTCTATAACGTTTAATCCTTCCGCCCAACTAACCGACTTTTTAATTTTTGCAGATTCAAGTTTTTTATTATCAAAGCTTTGTTCTTTAGAGCTAGATACAGACTTTGATCTTCGTCTAGACCCTCCACTTAATTCCCAGCCTCTGTCGTTAATGTCTTTTTCGAAATCCGATTGAGATTGGTCTGTGCTTGAGGGCCATCGATTTGAGGTTTCTAAAAATATTTTATAAGCATCTTCATAACCGATTGATCGTCTAGGTGTGGATGAGATAAGTCCCTTTTGTTCTTCTTTTGGCTTAAGCTGCTTTGCCAAGACGGACGCAGCTATAGAGTTTTCAAAATCATCGGACTCATATTTCAGTGTAGGACTTGATTCAAATGTGGAATATGTTTTTAATTTGGAGATCGAGTCTTTTACTGAATACGTGACTTTGTCTTCTTGTGGTAGACTAATTTTATAAGAGTTCTTATTAGATCGTTTCCTTTTTCCATTGTCAGTTGGATCACTATCGCGTCTTTCTTTTTTAGGGGTTAGGTGGAAGTCCACTGCAGTTTTTCCTAAATTACTGGGTACAGATCTACGCTTTTCGTCTATAACTATATCAGTATGTCCTTTATGTTGGTTCTGTTTCTGGTTCTTAACTTTCTTAGCTGTATCTTTTAATTTTTTCTGAACTAAATCAGGATTTGTTATTTTTCCTTTTTTTAACGATATCTGTTTTTGGTCCATCTTGCTTGGGGTTTCCATATATTTACAGGAATAATTATTATCGTAATGCATACGATCGCCACTTTCCCTACTTTGACTTCGAGTTCTTATACCGCCAGCAAATATTGCCCTATTCGGCACGTCCGCCTTTTTCATTTGACTTTTATTTTTGGTTACTAGTATTTCGCTTCGGGTGCTCCGTCGACCCGAATCGAGCATATTAATTTCGAGATTCTTAAACAAATTGGGTGTATCACGTTTTATCTTTACATCAGCAAGATTATCTGATTCGGATTCAATGTGATTTAATGTATTTTTTGTCTCTGTAATAAGGCTTTTCTTTGTAGAATTACAACGTCGGGTTCTATTGGCTTCATTAGATTGCACCTTATTTTTCTTCGTTGACAGTTCCAACTTATCGGTCTTACTTTTCAACGTCCTCTGTGTTCTATTCTGAATATTTGTACCCGATATATTATTAACTGTCTTACTTGATTTGTTTAAATCGCCTTTTTGAGGAACACTTACCAATGGGTTTGTTTCCTTCACATTCTGCTTACTTGCATCAAGCTCAAGTACCATCCTTCCATCAGAAAAACTCGACGAATTATTATCGTCTAGATGGACCTCTGGTTTTGGCAATATTTTTCTTAAAGGTCTGATTTGAGTATTTGATTTTCTTGTAGGTATATTTGCAGTGCTACCTTTTGGAACAGTCGCATAAACCAATAACGTTATTACACGGTTTTGCTCGGGCTCGTTTGTTTTAAATAGTTCGACAATTTTTGAAGTTTTGCTCTTTGATTCCTGCGCCTGCTGCGTACTATTGTCTGTATATTTCACCATTTTTTGCGGAAGTGGTTCTTTTTTAATAGTATCTAGTGAAGCATTCAATTTTCTTTTACTGTTCTTTTTACTCGATTTCTCTTTCTGGGCAGTTTCATTTTGTCGCGCGCTAAAGATATTTTCCTTCTGTATATCACTATTCATCATTATAACAGGTGTAATATTAGAATCAATTTCTTTATTATTAGGTCTTAGCAAACAAACGTTTACAGTGCCTTGTGCTGCCACCGTAGGTGATGGTAGAATTTCTTCTTCAACAACAGTCTCAAACCGAGGATCATCAAATAAAAATGAGAGATCGTCATTTTCCAAAATCTTCGCAGTAGAAATATTTTTTGCATCTATGTAATTTGCATTACTACCTGAGCTACGATCAACATCCTTATCACTTGTCAAAATAGCTTCCAAATCATCAATGTCTTGTCCCATTTGTTTACCCGGGTTTTGATATATTGACGTTCTTTCTTCAGGTACATAAGTTGTCGGTTTTAACTCTTTTAGACTTTGTAGTCTATCAGAAGCTCTGTTACTTCTAGGTAATGATTTGGAAATATCTAAGGTAGAGGAAAGACTAAGCTTTGGGGTTCTTACTGTTGCCTCGTGTCTTTTAGGAAATATTTGTCTCATGCCTTGTTTCTTGATTCCACCTACAATATTAACCTTCATCTCAACACTGATGTCTGTTTTAGAAGCTTTCACAGCATATGTAGGTTCTTTGCCCTTTGATATATTAGTATTTTCATTAACTTGTATTTTATTTTTTCTAGCTAAAGGCCGACTATCTGGTCGCAAGAGTATATTAGGTAAAGAATCGAGTTTTACGGTGGTATTGGACAGTTTTTTGTTCCTAAGATTGAACATTTTAGTATCTACCTCTTTTGTTTTATTTCCAGTTACTTTTTTACCAGTTATAGTATCCCGATTTGGATACGTAATATCGTGTTTTTCTGCTAAAATATTACTCTGATCGTTGATGTTTAACGGCATAGCAGATAGATTCCCATTTTCCGTAGATTCTTTATAACATGAAAGTGTTTTTTCTTTCTCTGTCCCCGAAGTTTTCTCGTTCTGGCCGTTGTCATTAAAGGACGTTGTGCCTATTGAAGACGTCCTCACATAATCCGAGGAGCCTGACAGACGGAAATTCTTATCTTCATCATAATTCGTTTCGAATGCATTTTCATTTATAGATTTTTTTCTCGATGCTGGAACACTTGTTTTTTTTGTTCGTTTTTTATTTAAGGAATCCATTTTTTGGTTTGTTCTCGATAGCAGCTGTTCTTTATCCTTATTTGTCCTGAAATGAGCGTCAATTGGTCCATCATTATCAGCGGCAAAGGATCGAGATTTCTGAACTGTGTATGCATCTTGAGATTTCCGTTTCGAAGTTTCGGCAGATTTGTTCTTTGTTTCGAATCTGGATGGTGATTTTTCCCAAATCTGCTTTCTGGTTATTGCATCAGGTAATTTACCAGAACTATCAAGTTTCTGATTTACATGTTCATCAGTTTTCTTTGAGTTCCCGTCAATTACCTTATCCACTTTCTTTATTGGTCTTACCGTTATTCCAGGAGGTAGTTTATACTGTAGTGTACCATTATCATCAGACTGAGGATTTGAACTGGTAGGAATTTGATTTTTCTGTTGAGGTTTGACACCTAACTTATTCGATTGTTTAACGGGTTCTCTGTAATCTAATTCTTCGTCATGAACGGACTCATCAGTACTATCATCCCATAAATACTGTAACTCATATAATTCGTCCTCGGATAATTCATCGATCCCAGAACCAATACTGCCAAAGGAGTCACTGATGTCTTCGAAATCGGATACACTGGATTCATTACTATCACTATCGGGAGTTGTTTTATAAGTATTCAGTTTTTGTGTTTTACTTTTAAAAGTTTTTGAAGTTGATCCCACACTTTTTAATGGAGGAACATATTTTATATTTTCCGCTTGTTTAAAATTTGCACTGGCGTTTTCTATCTTATTTTCGCTTAACATTCTTTCTTGGATTTCTGTAGTTTTATGTAAAAGCATTTCTTTACTTTCTTGTTTTAACTCATGTGTATTCGGTAATCCTTCTGTATCAGATTGATTGCAATTTAACTCGACTGGTTCAGTTAATGTTTCAATTCGTTTCAGGAAGTTAGGATTACCATCTGTGATTTTGTTATTTTTCTCTGTAGTTTCTTGTTGCCAAGAACCTTTAATCTTAGAATCGGTTAACATTTTATTGGTAGTGTATAAATGTGTTCTTTTATTAATTTGAGGCTTTCCTAAAGATTTTTTCTGGGACATTTTGAATTTACTTCGATGTGCCAACTTTTGCTGCTGGGATAAAGACGTTTTCACTTGTTTTCCTGTTGTTGTATTTGTAGCGCCAACAGGAGACCAGTCTTTTAGCAATTTCTTTTCTGTCAAAACCTGTTCCAAATCTCTCACTTCAGAAGATAATTGTTGTTGCAATGATACCTTGGAGGGCGCTATTTTTGACATAAACTCTCTTAAAGGTATGCATTTTGAAGCTAAGGGAGTGTTTTCTTTAGAAAACGATTTAAAAGGTATCATGTTGGACGGTAAGTTTTTTAGTGATATAACTTTTACAGGAGCCTTTTGTGAAAATGATGACTGTACCTTTGCTTGGTTTGAAAGTGGAGGATCAAATTTTTGTGAAGCTAATTCCTCCAAACCATCCGAATCGATTTCGACTATCTCAACAAATTCATTTTTTGCTAATTCTTCGGGATTGCAATCCGCTAACAATAATTCTTCAGTGTCTGATGAATTTTTTTTATATGTGTGAGAAATACCCTCAGGAACTGTCTCAAATTCTTGTAAATCGTGTTCAGACTCATAATCAACCATTTGTGTAGATATTTCCGCTTCTTTATCACTGTCTTGGGTACTGACTTCAGTATGAATCAAATCTTCCTCTAATTCTTGGGACTCGTCTTCGGACTGGCACAATTTTTGTGTATGCTGAAACAAAACTTCTACATTTTCTTGCACATATCCATCTTCCGAGTGAGGTGCATCCAAAAGCACTGCTTGCTGAAGCATCTCGGCTTCTGCTTGATCATCTTTAAGCAAAGGTTTCTCACTAGATTGGTTGCAATATAACTTAATAACGTCTTTTTCATATGACTGACTACCTTTATTCTCGTCATTACTTTTAATTCCTTTCAAATTGGATTCTTTCTTAACTATAGGTAAGACTATTTTACGCGGTTCAGATTTTGAGGGATCGTGAATAAAAATAGTACTTCCAGACTGAGTTTTTTGCTCGCTCATTCTAATGCGACTATCTTCTTTAACGTTTCGCAGGGTTTTATGTTTTATAGCATTTAAATTTATTGGAAAGCTTGAAGTATAGGTGGGAATATATTTTGGCGTACTACCTGCAGGAGGTTTTATAACTACAGAAGATAAGACGTTAATTTTAACGTCTTGCTTATTATCAAATAAATCATTCGGGGACATCATTACAAAATTGTTGTCTTCATAACTATCTGTAATCAAGTTCTGCGCTGGACCTGTCGTTCCTTCAAAATTTTGTGGAAATGCATCAGTGGCATCCGTTACAACAGATAATACATTATTTTCTAACACTTCATAATTGGTAAAATATTCTTCATTTCTCACCACTACAACTCCGTTTGATATAGTTTGTTTCTGCTCTACAACTCTTCCTTTATCTAATATGTAACGTGGTATGTTGTGTGTATTGGGATTAGAATTATTTGTATCGGGTAAATTTGTTAAAAATTCGGCAATTTCTGCTGTTTTGCGATCACTTTCGTTCATGCCATCTTCATAAAATGCCACTGGGTCCTGCTTTTCACCGGAATAGGTATAAACTATTGAACCATCCGTCGGCAAGTGTACTAAAGTATCTCCATCGACACTGCCACAATGTTCCATAATCTCTACTTCATTATTACATTTGATATCATCTTCGGTATACTCATATATAATTACATTGTCTGAATTATCCTGATTTAAAAAGTATCCAGTCGTAGGTATGGACTGCTCTAGGTTTGAATGGTAAGCTTCAACAAGAACGTTACTTCGAATAGTCTTTGATATTTGTGTGCTTTTTGCCGATTCAACTGGTTCCAATTCCCCAGATTCCCTATTATATTGTTGGGAATCATCAAGAAAATCTTCATTATCTTCATTGTTATCATCAAATTCACTTAGAACCAATGGGCTCATTGCTTCATCCGTGATGTCTGTAAAAGACTCATTAATATCAGGAGGAGCTAGAAATATTTCCTCCATGGGGCATAAGTGATCCATGTCGTGAGGCATTCCACTGAAGTTACTTATTTCAGAGCAACATACAGAGGAAACAACATCTGAAAATTCATCAACATCTTGCACACCGTCCAATTCAGATTTTATAGCTTCTAGCTCGGAATAGCGGTCATTATCAGGTAAAGGTGGTTTTATATTTTTCTCCTTTAAAATATTCATAAAAACTCCCAGCATATCTTCACATAATGGCGTGTAGCATTCAGGAACCAGACCTAGGTTCTTTTCAACAATGTATTGATGCACACAGGACCCTCCGTGAACTCCTACCTGACAGGTACACGTATCTAGTTCCGCGTTAACAAAGAATTTCATTTCATTTAGGCTCACGAGAAACTCAGTATCGCTAATCTTCTCACAAGTAAAGTCGGCGATTTTACTAAGGGGTACATAAAAATTCGTTTTAAAAAAGCCTTTTAGATCGCCGTCGCATATTTTATTGAGCTTGCGTTCATAATGGTCCACATAGCTTTTCGATACAAAGTCGAAAAGTTGCACGATATTAAAAAAGTTGCCATATTTAATTGACACATCTTGTAAAATAATTGTGCCAGAGTCCGTGTAATTTAATACGTCCGTGTTGAATTCTATTTTCGGTCTCGCATAAAGAACGTAAGAGGTTGATCTTACCTTGAAATATTTTAAGAAATTTGTCAATTTGGGATATTTTTCCGCATAAACCAGGAGACTATCGAAATTTTTGCTAAATTCTTCCTCGGAACTACTATTCAGTGTTACCAAAAACAGCTGGTACAAAGCCTGAAACTCTTCATCATCATCTGGACAAACAACTTTAATTATTCGCCAAATAGACTGCAACATTTGGAATTCGTTAAATAAGATCTGTGCTGTTGGAAAACACTTTTTTAAAGATTTACTTATCAACGCATTTTCATCAATTATAATCGTTTTCGGGCTGTAAGCGGTAACCCCAAACATTTTGATAAGAGCTCTGATGCCTTCGCAAACATTCTCCGTATCTTCCGCAAATGTAACCACTACTCCAAACGGCAAAGAACCGATAGGAGTATGGCATAAAAATAATATCAATTTTTGACGTTTGGGCACCGTTTTAGGAGTACTAAAACATCTCACGGTGATAAGTTCCTCGGCAAAACCTGATCGGAAGATACTTTTCATTAAGGGCGTACAAATCGCAAGAACAAACATAGGACTATATGAGATTGCTGCAAACTCGGAGCGCCATTTTGCATTGTATTGATTAACAGCTTCGGTCAATTTTTCATATAACTTATCTTCTGGTGGCTCGATGAATTTTCTCATAAAGAACTTTTCATATTCGTGAAAACACCAATTATAGGACGGACATATGGCACCGTTGGACACAACGTTGTAAAACTCTGCACCATATGAACTGTGTAAATCGCATTTGTGGCAAATAAGGGCTGAAAAGGGGGAGTGACCTTTGGCAAAATAAGTGCCGAAGATTATGCGGAGCTCTGCTGTTGGACGCAAGTTTTTCATGTAACTGTCCGGATCAATTTTGTGATTGTGACAAAAATGTATTATCACTTGAGAAGGATAGTCCCTAAGGTAGTAGTCTGGATTGGCCCTAAAATAAAAATTGCTGGACTTAATTTAACTAATTAAACATAATTATTTGATTTTAAGATATAGCAGTTACCTTATTTTCTTGTATGTTCTGGATAAGAAACCTAACCAGCTTTCTTATAGTTATCAGAATTATTTATTAAATGGGTATCATTTAACTGGTTAGCAAAATATTCTTATTTTTGCGAACAGAAAAATGTAATCGGTGAGCCAAAATTGCTAGTTGGTCAGCAACTTATGGACAGCAAACATTTCTGAATCGGTCAGTAATTAATGTCAAGTGCTCTAAATTATTTTGGTACGCAAATCAAATATATAAACTGCTATGAGCGATCCACTTTTAATCAGATATTGGTAAGCAATCAGCGGGTAAGCAAAATATTTAATCTTGGTCATCACAAAAAAAGCAATAAAACGTGAAATAGTGACAGTGCCCTGGGAAAACAAGTGAAAACCCGCCCCCGCTACACCTTTTGTAGCCGATTTCCTTCTGTATTCGGCAAAAGAAAACACAACAACACATAAATTGACAGTTCTCTGGGAAAACAAGTGAAAACCCGCCCCCGCTACCTTTTGGGCCTTGACTGCTACACCGAATGAAAAACTAGTGGTGAGAGATATTTCACGAACTGTGATTTAATCACTGATATCAACAAATCACAGGTAGTCAAGCGTGATCGCAGTTTAAACAAATCACTTTTTAGTACGTATTTCACTTTCACATCTCATATAGACCTATTATTTAAAATGTGATTCCGTGAAGTTGTTAAGTCGTTACTTGATACTTGACTGTGACTTTTGAATCTTGACCTTGAAACCGTGAAATGAAAATGAGTAGTAATAATTCGAAAGACTAGCGAGCTCTGGGCATTCTTTAAAGAAACAGGCTAAGTGATAAAAAAAACTCAAATGATTAACGATTCTTTTCTTAAATGATAATATACAATACTCACAAAATGATTAAGAAAACAAGCGTATTTGGATGAACAAATAGTTTGTTGTAAAGTACACAGTATTAGCTTGAATTTAAATACTGTATAACAATTTGCCTTACAGCTCTTTTAAATAGAAGACAAGGTAACTTCAAAATTCTTGTTAATTTGTCAGAGGTTCTACTATCTTGAGGGAGAATATGAGAGATCATCTTTTTGTTTTGATTCTAGGAATTTGTTTATTTTGTAAATTACTATTTTAATTGGGATGTTGTGAATATCAGATTAGTTCTAGTTATTAATGATAAAGTTCTCACTAGAATACATTTTTTTATTAACTTGATGGAAAACCTTCATTCATTTACAATAAAAAAAAACTTAGTCGACTGATTCTTACTCTTTGTCATTTAAAACAACCTAACTGTCAAATTAGGATGGTTTTAAAATTAAACCTCTTCAGTGAATACGCCGTTGCATTCCTTATTTTTCTAAAAATCCTTGGTTAAAAATTGATGAATCAAGTTTGTCCAAAATTAATTTTCTGAAAATCTTTTCTATCATTTTATCTTTTTAAATGACTGATAATAAAATCATTATAGTTCAGTATAACAATAATAGTTATTTATGTTTCAAGGGTACTAAGTAGATGATTATGCCCCGAGGCCGACAGTCTTACAAGCTTCTGGCCGGAGGGTTCGTAAGTCGCCCGAGGGTATATATCTATTAGTACCCGTGGTGCAAACAAACTTTTATGTCATACCAGTTCGTTTTAAATAGTAAATATTTTTTAAATTTAATTCGATTTACCAATTTTTTATTTTTACCTGTGACATTACCTTGACATTATTATAGCCTGCGTCTTTGTCGCTAGGGAGATAAGTATTCAAATGTTTAATGAGGCAAAGTCAAAAATCAAAAATGGAACAAGGTTTTGAAATTCCCGACGAAATTGAAAAAAAGGCTGAAAAGGCAACGCAAAACCTACAGACAAGGCCGCTGTACTGTACAACCTGTTAGAAAAAATACATTTGGGAAAATTCCTCTATTATTGCAAAATATTTGGGTTTGAACAACCCCGAAAAGTACACTGGTCATTGTTTACGTCGAACGTCGGCAACTCTTTTAGCCCAAGCTGGAGCAAGTAAGACTACGCTGAAGCGCCATGGTGGATGGAAGAGTACCACAGTTGTTGAAGGATATTTAGAGGATAGCATATCCTTAAATAGGTTTCAAGGATGTTGGCAGGCGTACCATCTGGATCTCGCATTTCCTTACAGAAACTTGAGACCCAGACAATGAATCATGAGTCAACCTTTGCTGCAGGAAATTTAGCCATCAGCGGAACCTTCCAGAATTGCCAGTTCTATGTAAATACAACCAAATAATATATAAACGTAAATTTATATTTTGTTAATAAAGAATGAGTTAATCGAAAACTGTTTTTTGCGTCTTAATGCCAGCGCGGGCCATAATGTAACGCACGGGCATAAAGTAATCCATTATGTAGATCTAAGGTATAAAAACACAATATTGCGCTGGTATGACATAAAATATATTTTAAGCTAACAGAAAGAGACGGACCGTCGTATTGGATATACAGGTGGTATGAAAATGGGTTTAATTTATTTAGACCCACAAATCCTAATATGAAAACAAACTGCAGAAAAGTCATAAATGGAGCTTTGCCATAATAAGCGAGAAAATTCACCATATGTAGATTTCGTTGACTTGTAAACAAACCCGCATCTTATGCGAGCTAAGCTCTTGCATACGTCGTTGCCGCTCGCGTACTTTGCGTGCTTGTGTTCTGATTTTAGGGGAACAAACCCAATTTTTTTAGTCGATGTAAAAAGAATGGAGTATTTTTCCATGGTTGTACTCATAGTTTTACTTACTGAATTTCTTCCTGATCCTTTATAGTAAAGATTATACTTCCTTTGCAAGTAGCAACTGCTGATTGTACAGCGACATCTTTGTTACGTACATTACAGATGTACTTTCTCTAAAAAAAAAAAATCATTCGTATACAGTGTTTTGCACTATTAAGACATACTCTTCTATCTATAATTAAAAAAATTCTAACAATACAACGTGTCCAAGATAAGGAGGGTCAGTACAGGGAGCTCACAAACCGTAAGAGATACGAAGTCGGTTAAATGGAGGTAAAGTTGTGCATTTACGTGCCGTTTAGAAAGTTTTAAAATTCCTAGTGGTTCCCGAGATATCCGGAAAAAAAACGAAATTTTGAAAAATCATTTTATTGTTTTCCTGGGTTTTTTTTTGAGATCGAATTCTAAAGTAAATTGCACTTTTGCATTGCCACTTTTTCCGCTCTATCTAACAGCGTTAATTGTTTTGTAATCCGACGAGTCATCTTCAAAGGGCCATTATCAGCTTTCTTTTTTAAATACGGTCCTGTTTTCCTGATATTGGAATTTGATAGCTTTTTTCTTCAGAATGCAACGATGTATGACACATTG
This sequence comes from Barypeithes pellucidus, assembly GCA_963991005.1. Taxonomy (NCBI): domain Eukaryota; kingdom Metazoa; phylum Arthropoda; class Insecta; order Coleoptera; family Curculionidae; genus Barypeithes; species Barypeithes pellucidus. The sequence goes on from OZ022562.1 coordinate 29,706,010, forward strand.
TGGTTTAATGACGTTTCGAGGGTTTTTGAACAACATCAGGAAATTTTGGGATACGGTCCTGTATTTCTCCTGAATTTTATAAATAATATCTCATAAGTAAGCTCCAAATTTTTACTTATGTTGGACTAGTTCAATAAATAACAAATAATTTAATAATAAACCAGAAATAAGTGAACAAAATACAGAAACATGATTTCAAACTTCTGTTGATTCGGGATTTAAAAGAAAAGTAGGCGCTTGCAACAAAAAAATTAAGATGGTGACGCGTGATTTGTTTCACTTGACATTCCCATTGTGATCGTTTGAGAGCGTTTTAAGAGGTTTTCTATTTTCGAAAAAATATGGAGCATAAATTTACAAATGCTGAAAAGTTTGATATTCTATCGCATGTTTTATTTTATCTCAAAAAAACTGTTATGTGGCATTTAGAAGATGTTATTTGTGCTTAGAGAATAACGGAAATCATTTTGAACACCTGATTATGTAGCTCCTTACTTTTTCGTTGTTCGTTTTACTACGGTTTTGAAATGATTTTTGTTCACATATTTGTGGTTTATTATTAAATTATTTGTTATTTATTGAACTAGTCCAACATAAAGTAAAACATTTAGAGCTTACTTATGAGATTATCTTTTTAAATTAGGAGAAATACAGGACCGTATCCCAAAATTTCCTGATGTTGTTCAAAAACCCTCGAAACGTCATTAAACCACAATGTGTCATACATCGTTGCATTCGTAAGAAAAAAAGCTATCAAATTCCAATATCAGAAAAACAGGACCGTATTTAAAGCAAGAAAGTTGATAAGTGCCCTTTCGAAGACGACTCGTCGGATTACAAAACAATTAACGCTGTTAGATAGAGCGGAAAAAGTGACAATGCAAAAGTGCAATTTACTTTAGAATTCGATCTCAAAAAAAAAACCAGGAAAACAATAAAACGATTTTTCAGACTTTCGTTTTTTCCCGGATAAGTACTTGGAATTTTAAAACTTTCTAAACGGCATATTATTAGGCACGTAACTGCGGAACTGTACCTCCATTTAACCGACTTCGTATCTCTTACGGTTTCCGAGATCCCTGTATTGGCCCTCTTTATCTTGGACACGTTGTATATCATGCTGTAATTTTCAACATTATTTGTTCTGTACATATAGGGCGTTTTTATTTTCTGGTTCTATTTGAACAGATATGTGAAAATAAGTTTTACATCTCATTGTCACTTTTTGCAGATTTTTCCAAATATTTTGAAAGCCCCTGTACTTATTTTAGATTTTTTTGCGGCATATTATTGGGCCCATAATTACGCAACTTTGCCCCAATTTAACCGACTTCGTATCTCTTAACGTTTCCGAAATCCCAATGGTGAAACCGATTTTATAACACCCTGTATACAGTGTGTCCAAAAAAGTATCCCACCCTATTCATACTACGGGAAATAATTAATTGTTTAAACGGGCTGCTCTTTAAAATGGCAAAATACCAATATTATATGCATTTTTTAAAGTTGGTTTTTGGACTTGATCGTAATGGGTGAAAATTACAAAGAAATTACTAGTTATTTCTCGTAGTTTGTTCGTGACAAGCTTGGTAAAAGGTTACTGGGCCTCATAGAAGGAACAAACATCTTCTAACAAGATCGGGGCACACAATAAGCCGGTAGGTTGCAGTGATAGAAGTTCGGGCCCTTAAACCGACCCCCGCCTTTAATCAACCAACTCGTAGTTTGAATAGAGTTGGATTTGATCATAATTTTGATTCGAACACAAGTTTAAGTTATTTGAAAAATATATTAAAATGGGATAAACAAAAAATCGACCAGAGGCGTATTGTTTAGGGAAACATACAGTTAAAGCAAAAAAAAAAAAAAAAATTGAGATGCATAGCTCTAATTTCGTATTTGGAGTAAGTTTTTAATTTATAACATTTCCATATAAAATTTTGCTGTATTTTTAATAATTAAGGCACTTTACTCTTCAGGCAATTTCGAGTCAACAACACAATTTTTTGAGGTAATAAAAAAAAAATCCCATATGTTGCATACTTTTTTGGACACACTGTATATATATTCTTTAATTACTAAATTGTGTTTTCACCATTTATCTTCTAGTAGTTCACTCCGGTTTTCCAACTTTTAGGATAACACATTATACAGGTGGTCAAAATACTGCATGTTTCAGGAGGAACGCTCACCCTATAACTTTTTTATTGTTTAAATCACAGAACTAAAATTTGGTGGGTTTGTATGTGATATTATTTTGCATTTTATGACATGACGGACTAAATGACCTAAATTTTGGATTTTTAAATGGCACATCCAGTATATTTTGGGCTATATCGATTTAAAATACCATTCCAAATGCACCCCATACTTCACTTTTTGGCACTTTAAATAATTTTTTCATTTTTATTTTTTCATATAGCCAAATTCTTAATAAAAATACAATTTTCTTGTTTTATTGTGTTTTTTACAAACTTTTAAACTTTTTAAGAATACTTTTTTACAGAAAACTCAATTTTTTCAAATGGAAACATATTGGCTCACTCAGGTAAAAAGATAGCACTCCTTTTCCAACAATTTGATATCACACACCTTTATGTCAAGTTAAAAAAATGGAAGATAATTTATTAAAAATACCAATTCATGACAAAAAATATAACAAGAAGCGCAAACGGCTGATGCTAATGCTAACAAAGAAATGAACATAATTACAAATTTAAAAACCATCTTTTTAGGATGTTCATAGCAACAGTGTTCCGAATTGATATAGCCAGAAATATACTGGGTGTTCCATTTAAAAATCTAAAGTTGAGGTCTTTTCCGGTTAAATCGGAAGTGACAAAATGAAGTCCGTCATGTCATAAAATGCAAAATAATATCACATACAAGCCCACCAAATTTTATTTCTATAATTCAAATAATAAAAAAGTTATAGCGGTGAGCGTTCCTCCTGAAACATCCGGTATACTCATTAACCCCTTAACCAATATGAATGAGTCCAAAAAGAGTTAATGCGTTTTTATTAGTGTTGGGAAAAACCGATGATTGTAATAATCAAGTACTTGATACTCGAGTGATTTCACTAGGAATTCATATTCATCAAGCGATAACGTTTACAGGTATTATAACTAGGGTGGCCAGGATATTCCCGCAGTTTTTCGCGGGTCCCGGAATGCTATATATAATCCCGGAATTAATTACTTTTTCTTTTACTTTTTTTTTTTGCTCCAGAAATCCCGGAGATCATCAATTACCTATGAAAACAAAATTTGTTCCAGACACTCGGACAACCATAATAATTATCGGGCGCCTTCGGCGACGATTTTCGCTTCAATTTATGACTTTCTCGCTCGAGCGTCACTTGAAACTACGATTCATTGAGCAATGATGTCACCGAGCACTCGAACGGCAGCGGACGAGTTATAAGTGACGATTATCGCTTGAATTTATAACTCGAGCAGTTTTTATAATCGAGCGAAGTTGGTTATTTCAATAAAAGAGTACTCGAGCGATCCCAATACTGGTTTTTATATTGATAATACCTTAAAAAGTCCTGTGTTCACATCCTTCTTCCAGGTTCTCTGGGTACGATATGACGTAAAGGTTTTTGTTTCGAATTTCTTAACCCATACCATCGCATCTTCCTTGGTAAGAATCGGTAATCTGACACATCCAAAGACAGCTTCGTTTCCTTCGAATGATTCATCTGGCTTTGTGTTGGCAGTCAGAATGATTGAATCGTAACCGTCAGGTAGAAGTTTACTCAGCTGAAAATAATTACAATCGTATTATATAATCATGAATTTTTTTATTTTTATTAATAATGTATGGTATTTTCAGTATTTTTACGTGCAAACAATAAGAAATAATATTTGCTGTTTTGACACATCTTGTGAAAGTCAAACTAGGCTCTATTGTTTAAAAGAAGATATTCCTATAAACAAAGCTGTAAGTCCTAAATATATTATACTACGAAAATAAGAGATATAAAGAAAACTGATATGAGTCACCAGTACAATACAAAGTGTTACATAGAAAAGTAAAAATATAATACACAATAATAATTAGTGATAGGCCGATACCGATTAAATATCGGTACATCGGAATTTTATCGGAATTTTTAAGATCTATGAAGCTGTCATATATCATTTGAAAATTATTAATAATCATGCTAGGGCGCTTAAATTATACAAACGAAGATTATTTAAACTAGTTTATTATTTATGAAGAATGTGACAAAGTAATAACAAGAACATGTGACAAATTTATTTCTTTGATATTTTATTGTTTTTCAATGCAGTCATAGCCATGTTTCGAAAACCACAAATTTTCGGAATAGACAACCTTACCCTTATTTGTAATGTTAAATAGAAAATTATTATAAAATTTTATGACATTTGAAAATGTACATTTTTTGCAGTTATCGCAATTTCATTTTTAATTTTATTGTTTGAACACCATGTATAAATAGTTTAAAAATATAACAAAAAATCTAATAAAGCAGGTCCTTGTCAACAAGAAATCCAACCCAAATAGTTAAGAAAAAATGTCAAATTAATGTCTGAGGTATATGGATATAATAATAATAATAATAATAATAATAATCTTTATTGTCTAACAGAGTAAAATCCAATTACAAGACAATATGACCTGTAAAAAAAAAAATTATACATAAGCAACAAAAAATCCAAGAGATAGGAAAAAGAAGAAAAAAAAAGAGAGAAAAATAATGGTTGCATCAAGGTAACAGTTTATGGTTTATAAGTTTAGTAAATTGGGTATTGGACAAACCGAATACATCAATGTCATTAAGGGTATTATTGAAAATCAACATGGATTGGTATACAGGTGTTTTAATCAGAAAGTTAGAGGAGGGAGTTGGGAGATAAAAGTGCCTAACTGAACGAAGAGGAACATGGAAAAGAATACAAGACAGCAGCTCCGGGGAATCGATGAGCGAACAGCAAATACGATACAAAAACTGCATAAACATGAGGTATCTGCGGTTGAGGAGCGATGGCATCTGGAATCTAGATAACAGTGCATTCTGGTTAGTGCCCCGGGTAGGATATATACCATCTTCTCTATAGGCGATAAACTTGACAAACTTTCTTTGCACGTTCTCTAGTAAAATAATATATTTATGAAAGACCCGATGCCAAATAACACCACCATACTCCAACTTAGACCGCACAAAACTGGAATAAAGGGTTTTCAGGGTTTTGGTGTTTGAGAAATAACTTATAAATAACGGTTTCCTCTGCCGATACCGATATTTTAGCTGCCGATACCGATATTATATCGGTTCCACATTCTTAAAAGACATGTAATAATGTTGATGGGGGATGGGGGAACTAAAATATTTTCAACATTTAGTAGACCGATATTTCCATAGGTATTGTTGATTATACAAAAAGTTTTAAGCGTTTATCATAGAATTCGAAATTGATGTAATATACTGGGTGATTTGTTGAAAAAAATCTTAGAGGACGTCCTACTTACCACCTGATACCATATACAGGGTACACCAAGTACAGATAGATAGATAGATAGATAGAATTTATTCATAAAATTACACATAATGTGTTTTTACAAGTCATATGTAAAGAAAAGATACTGAACAATATAAAAGTCTACATAAATAAACATTCATTTACAATAACACTACACCAAGGCAACATTACTCGTTAAAAATATGTAAATACGTTAAAAGCTGTAAAAACACACAATAAAAACCTAGAATAGTATGCAAACAGAAACATTTAAGGAAGAAAATCACACAATTACACTAGGTCATTAAAATTATTGTTAAGATAATCCTCAAAAGAGTAAAAGTTTTTAAGAATAAGATATTTTTTGAGCGTGGTGTGAAACAGCCCATCCTCCAGCCCTCTAATATGGGTCGGAAGTAAAGTGGCCTATTAGAAGTACCTCGAGAACTAAATGAGATTTTGTTTTTAAAATTTGGCTGCGGCTATAAGAGATGGTTTTCTACGTTTATAAAATATTTTGGATGATGCAGTGTTGCCCGATCATACCGAAAGTGGTAGCAACTTCGGAATTTTAAATGGATTATCTTTTTTTTTGGAATCCAGATTAAAATCAAGAACAGTTTTCTGTATAATATCATATACCTATCTTTAAGAGTTTTTGAATTATAAATAATCTTGTGATTTTTTAAAGGAGTATCGGGACCTGATATACCATATATTTTTAGCGGTTACAGTTAAAAAGCTGAAATTTTGACAATACCATCGAAATTTTATAATTTTGAACAGTATTTAATTAGTTTTATACAGGGCGTCTCCATAACAATATTTCTAAGGGAGATAAATTATTGCAAAAATCTTCATTTTTTTTAAATTAAATTAATTGATATGTTTTGCTAATGGAGGATCGAATTTTCTATCTAATGATATTGGGCGTTCCTATACCTATCTTCAATATTTTCGGACTTATAGCGAAATTTTAAAATTATCTTATAAAAATATAGGTAATATTTTTTGGTAGTTGGCTATGGATGGATTCATAGAAACAGAATAATGAAAAATCCATTTGACGTTATGTCTATGTTATTATAATAAAAATGGCTAATTCACATTATTCGAGCTTAGATATTTATTTTATTAAGTTTATTTTATATTCATGTGGAGTGTGGTAGAGTTTTATCTAGAACTTGCAGAAAATTTAATGAACTTCATCCTGATGCAGCTCCTATGACTCCCAAAAAGTTGATTGGCCGAGGAGGTCCATGGAAATGGCCCCAAGGTCTATAGATGTTACCCTCCTAGATTCTTATCTATGGGGTAGGATTAAAGAAATTGTATACAAGACACCCGTCACAACAAGGGAAGATTTAGAAAATCGAGTAAGAACAGTTCTGGGGTCTCTAGAAGGGGAAGAAATAAAAAAGTGACAAGTGAACATGTTATCAACATAATTCATGAATGTTTTTATTAGTTATTTTATTGGGGTAGTTGTGTAATTTTAATTTTGTTCATTTATTTATTAATAAATTGCTTATTTGTTAACTATTTTTTTTACAACCACACAGACATAACGTCAAATGGATTTTTCATTATTTTGTTTCTATGAATCCATTCCACAGCCAACTACCAAAAAAAATATTTTTATTAGATAATTTTTAAATTTCGCTATAAGTACGAAAATATTGAAGATAGGTATAGGATCACTTAGATAGAAAATTCGATCCTCCATTAGCGAAACATATCAAATAACCATAAGATTTTTGCAATAATTCATCTCCCTCAGAAATATTGTTTGAAGACGCCCTGGTCTTGTGAAACTATTGTCAAAATTTCAGCTTTCTAGCTGTAACCGCTAAAAAGATATGATTTTCTTTTCAGGTCCCCATACGGCGTTAAAAAATTATTTATAATTCAAAAACTCTTAAAGATAGGTATATGATATTACACAGAAAACTGTTCTAGATTTTTACCTAGATTCCAAAAAATATATAATATATAGGGTAATCCATTTAAAATTCCGAAGTTGCTACCACTTTCGGTATGATCCGGCAACACCGCACCATCCAAAATATTTTATAAACGTAGAAAACCATCTCTTACAGCCAAATTTTCAGAATAAAATCTCATTTAGTTCTCGAGATACATCTAGTAGGCCACTTTACTTGGAAAGATATTTGTTTGACATATTGTTACTCGCTATAAAAGATGCCGATCTTTTTAATGAAGATATTTTGACGTATCTATCACTTCCGGTTATAACGGAAGCTGTGTCAACTTGTTCATTTTAAATGAAACACCCTTTATATTATTTATTTGATTTTACCCAAGTTTTCTAGGCAGATTTCGTATATCATGTCCTATACCTAAGTATAAATGTGTTTGACATACTATTTTGAGGTTTTATGTCTAAAATGACGTTCTCAGAACTTAAATTAATTATTCATTTCCTCTATTAGGAAAAATTAATTATTTAATTTGAGTTGGATTTTTTGTTGAAAAGTTGCTTTAATAGATTTTTTATAATATTTTTAAACTATTAATACAGAGTGTTCAAACAATAAGATTAAAAATGACAGGGAAAACTGAAAAATATCTACATTCAAATGGAAACATCCAAATTTTATAATTATCTACTATTTAGCATTAAAAATAAGGGTACGTTTCTATAAGATTGTCTATTCTGAAAATTTGTAGTTTTCGAAATATTGGTAATTTAATATTTTTATATTGTGATTTTGCAGTGGCTTTTAAGTTCAGTTACTCCTAGTTGGGTATGACAGCGTTGAAAAACAGTCAATTGCCATGTATAAGCATCATAATGATGTAATTTCTTAACAGAGTACTAGCAATGTGTATATTATACATTCTTCAATATGAATCCAGGGCAGAATAGCAAGAAGAGTAAAACTTACCTTTGCCTTTGCTTCACTGTTCGGTTTCGTGGTGCTAGGGCTACGAAATATCTTATTGCTGACCTTCAATTTCTAAAACAGAAACACAAAATAGGCTAACAAATTTTTATCATGAAAACGATTTCAAAATCTTCACTAAGTAAAATATTATATCCAAATGGCAAAAGAAACACTCTTACCTTGGTTCTATCCGGTTTTTTATCCGGAGACACCTTCCTTTTTCGATTTCGAAACATTTCTTTACAATAAACGCAACCAATTTCTTTGCATCGAAAATACTTATTAAAGGTTATGTTTATAATGATTGTTCTGAACTTAGCAGATATGCTTACGTTTTCAGGACGATTAATACACATATGGGCGTCATCTCGTCCGAACTGTTTTACGTTATAAGTTTAGATTGGCAAGTGGGACCACATCCTAACGTCTGGTATGGAAATAATTATTTCTCAGCTGTTGATACGATGCTAACGCCTTTATTCTTAAGTAGCTTGTCGCCACCTACCCAGAAAAATTTAACTATGTCTCAAATTTTATTTTTGTGTGCAACATTCTTAGAACACAAATCTGTAGTTTGTTTGTCTATGGTAGTTTTAGTTTTACACTGGAAATATCTTTATTTCAAATTTATGAAGCGAGAAATGAAAAAAGCCTTGTGTGAGATCTTTCCAAATTTTAGAAAATAAATCAACGTTGGACTTAATTCAGGATTGGGCTTCGATTTAAGGTATTTTAAATAAAAATCCACTAATTGAATCAGCTGATCAGCTGTGGACAACAATATGAATGACAACTGCAGAGTTTGTTTGATGACAAAAGGAAACAATGAGTTTATAAATGTTGATGTAGTGTTTGAAGAAAATACAGTTTTACATATAATTACAAAGTGTGCCCCCATAGAAGTAAGTACTTAGAGAAGTTAAAAATATGAATTTAATGTCGAAGGTTTCTCAAACCAACACAAAATAGTTGATTAAATAAGAAAAATTATTTTTTGATAGGTTGGAATTTAAATCTGGAGCATCTAAGTAATGTATATTATTATAAAACAAGAGTTCAGTTCAGTAAGTTTCAGCTATTGGTAATTTTGTCAATATTAACCCTTGTAGTCAGTAAGGAAATTGCGAATTGAACTTGTATTAGCTGCCTACTTTACTGATAAGAATTAATTTTTCAATAATAGGTCACTATAAGTCTAGGTTGGCATGACCTATATCACCGATATATACCTGATAATCCGATATTTATATATAAATATCATCATATTTACCAACCTTGTTATAATTGGTTTTTTATAGGAAGAAAAATTGACAATGAATAATATTAATACAGTAGGAATGTACTATTATTATTACCAACAAACCCGTTCACAATTAACCAATGTCAAAAGGGCAGTTTAAAAGGCTGATGCCTGCACAAATAGGGACAAACAATCTTGTAAAATATTAAAATTTAACAGTTCTTGATATTCCCTTGGTATCTTTAAATCTGAAGAATATTTTTGAGGTTTGTCTATAGTATCTTCTAACAATATTCAATTCAATATATTCATCTAACAGTAATTAGTGAGATAACCCTATTAAAAGTATTGACAATAGGAAATCCAGCACAATTGCACCTCTGTGGAATAACCTTTTGCCATGAAAGGGCCATCCCATATGCCCCACTATGCCATAATTATTAGATTAAAACTTTTCACTAGAGCACCAACAATCCTTTCAAAGGCACCGGATATGAAACCATTTATGGAATAAAGCACAACCACAAATAGTAGGTAGGGTCAATTCAATGTGCCTGCCAGTAAACCTGACACCTCCCTGGTATGTTACAAATTGTTAATTCCTTTTACAAATAATACTATTCTGAATTTAGGGTGTTTATTCACAACCTTATAAACTCATCTAAAAAGTATAAGAACATATCGTTTTATTCAAAAAGGGTCAGTGCACCTCGTGCACCTATACAAATCTAAGAGCTAAAATGAATGTGTTAACGAGAGTAAAAATATTAACTAGGGACCCTTAATTATGGTATAATAGATGGTAGTGTGTATTTTTTAAAGTTGATACTTTTAAATGATTCTTCATTTATTTTTTATCTAATCAAAATTTATATTTTAGGTTTTGGATAATGATCCTCTACCACAGGTGGTCTGCATTAATTGCTTAAAAAAGCTACAATCCTTTAAGAAATTACGCCATCTTATTTTAAATTCCGATAAAACCCTTAAAAAAATGCTTCCTCAACTCAAAGAATTGCCTAGTAAATATGAACAAGACCAAGAAGCTACAACTAATTGTGATATCAATGACCTAAATAATTATTGCAAGAAAGAAGATCCTGAAAATATTAGTATAGTAAGTAGATATGATGAATGATGATCCAAGTAGTTTTTTTTTTTTTTTTTTTTTTTTTTTTTTTTTTTTTTTATTTCATTTTTTATTCATTTTGGATATTAATACAATTATATTTTACAATATACAATAATTGTTGTCATATCTATATATCTTATAACTAATTGTATTTTGACACCTAGGTACACTTTTATACCTGTATGTGTCACATAAATTACTATATTTATGTTATCTTCTAAAACTATTCTGAAAATAGTACTTATTACATGTTGCATTACTTACTAACCTATGGAAAAAAAAACAAAAAAAACAAAAGAGAACAATCGAAAAGAAAAGAACAAAGGAAACAGTAAAAAGGAAAAAAATCACCTATACAATATTTTCAAAGATAATATATAGTTTTGAAATATAAAACTTTTACAGTGTCTGTTGAATTGTTTTGGTTGTCTTATATTTTTAATTGCGACAGGCAACAAGTTATAAAACTTAGAGGCAAGGTTATGTAGAGATTTTAAACTGAGGGTTTTTTGACTTTTAGGAATAGTAACATTTTTATTAGTCTTATTGCGCGTGTTATGTTTGTGGTGAATGGATATTACTGTTTTTTCCCTTTTGTGCATATAATTGCAGGTAGATAGAATGTATAATTGCCGAATATTTAAAAGTTTCTCATTATATAAACATATTGTGGGGTATAATTTATTTTTTCTAAGTATAACCTTTAGTACATAATTCTGGACAATCTGTAGTGGTTTTAGATTAGTTTTATAGGCACCACCCCATGCAGTGATTCCGTAGCGTAATAAAGATTCGATTAAAGCTTTATATATTAGTTCAGTAAGTTTATTATTGAGAATCTCTCTTAAGATATAGAATTTGTATACGAGCTTTCTTATTCTGGTTACTACATAGTTTATATGGTGGTTCCACTTAAGATGTTGGTCGATCACTATCCCAAGATATTTTGTTTTTTCACAAGAATTAATGGAGTCATGTTCAGTTATGTCAATGCTGTCAAAGTCCGGTCTGTTTTTATTTACTGGGGAGAATGCGATATAGTTTGTTTTTTGTATGTTCAGTGAGAGCTTAAAGCTTTCGAGCCAATTTTTTACTTGGTTTACTCCTAAAATAACCTTTTGTTTAGTCTCAATCCAGGTGTGACCTCTAAAAATCAGAGCCGTGTCATCTGCGTAGGAGATGGCTGTGCCCTCAAGCTTCATGCTTAATAGTGAGTTTATATAGCTTATAAATAGTATTGGGCCCAGTATGGTCCCTTGTGGGACACCGGTGTTAATTATTTCTGCGGAACTTATAATTTTGTTAATTTTTGTATGCTGATGTCGGTTTGAAAGGTATCCCTCAAAGACGCCCAGTGCAGCTCCCCTAACTCCAGAATGTTCAAGAACACTCAGTAGCTGTCTGTGGGGTACCGTATCAAACGCCTTAGCGAGATCCACAAAGACCACTATTGTTTTTAAGTTGTTGTCCATATTTTTTGTGATTTCTGATGTTAGGTGTTGTATAGCGTCCGCAGTGCTGGTCCCCTCAGTAAATCCGTATTGATTATTAGATAAAGTGTTATTTGATTTCAAGAAAGTTACTAGTCTGTCCTTCAGAGCCTTTTCAAATATTTTTGCAAGGTTGTTAATGAGGCTTATTGGTCGATAATTCTGTATTTTATGTATGGGACCGGACTTGTGTATTGGTGTTATAACGGATACTTTAAAGTGATGTGGTACGATTCCAGTTTCAAAGATTCGATTAATAATGTGTTTTAGAGGTGTAATTATGTGTGGGTGTATAATTTTTATTAATTTATTGGTTATTCCGTCCAGACCGGGTGCACTATCTGATTTCAGGGATGTAATATATTTGATAAGATCTAAATTAGTTACAGGTCTGAGAAACATAGAACTGTTAGACGCGCTTATTGCAGATAATCGATATGGTCGTTGTGGAGTGTTAATTTGATTTTCTAATTCCACGCCTACATTAATGTAGTAATTGTTACAGTAGTCAACCATGTTATTTTCATTGTCAAATTCCTCGTTATCGCTATTTAATATTTTTATGTTTTTTGAGGTTTTATATTTGTCACCTGTTATGTCATTTACCATTTACCAGTTGGTTACTAACATGTTAACATATCAAACTCACACATCTAAAATTGTAGAAAAATTGTTGGTATTTTTATAATTGATTTGTCTAAAAACTGTTTTACATTATCCCAGTTCTTGACCAAGAAATTGTACAATTTAAATTGTATAGTTTCAGAACCCATTGATTTATAAACGATTTTTGTCACGATGCGCATCGATTTGTAGATCTGCTGAATGCATTTTGCTGTCAATTTTTTGTTTAGTTATTGTCCCTCCTAAATATTTTCCAACATAAAAACAAACATTTCTCTAAACCACTGACTTAATGCGCAGCATCCTAGGATATTTATTGTACAATACATTTGATAAGTTTAAAAGGGACAACACTACAAATTATTTACCATACCAACAATATTGCACAAGAAATTGTACAATTTATTGTAAAATATATAGGATAATTAATGTAAAACAGCTTTAAAGGCAGAAAACTGCAAATTAAAAAAATTCAACAAGAAATTGTGATATTTTACCATTATTTTCTATTTTACATTTTTTCAATTATACATAAAATCTTAGGCCGTTTCTTTTAATGTATGAAAAGTAAATTAACCAAAGGTTATAAGCAAACTTTCCAAACGAAATTTGACCGAAAAGACTGAAAATTGATTGTATAATCCTCTAGTTACAAAACTGTTTTAATTATGGATATTTTTAGGAAGCTAAAGAAGTACTACAACCTGAAGGTTTTAGTAATTTTAATGACGATGCATATAAGCATATTCTTACGGATGATAAGAATCATTTTAAAAAATCCACGGACATTGTTAATAAATTAGCAAGAAAGACAGAATATAAAAGTAGAAAAAAACCTTTGAAAAAAGTAAAAATAATGTACGAATGTAAAGAATGCAACAAAATTTTCAAGAAAGCAGATCACTATACAGTTCATATGACCAAACATACTGGTGAAAAAAAATATGCATGCGAATTTTGTCCCAAAAGATTTGCCAGGAGTTATGTTTTAGTGTATCACAGAAGAATACATACAGGGGAACGTCCCTATACTTGTCATACCTGTTCAAAAAGTTTTAGGTAGCTATATATATAATAAAAAGTTAACATAATATTGGCACCCTTAATTTTCAATAACTTCTTGGTTATAAAATGATATGGAGTAAGCTTTAAATATGCATACGGGTCAAAAAAATTTTATAGGCAACTTAGCATATAACTTACTAAAATAAACTATTTGTCTGTAGAAACAATTATAATTGCGAAATATATGTTACTTCCTGCATTAGAAAGCAATTTTAAAAGTTTTTTTTAGATTATAGCTGCAGTATTCAAATTTGAATTTAAAAATGTATCGCCGGTCACGTGTGGTCAATAATTTCTTACTTTACCTTTTTATATTTCACGTCATTTTACTAAAGTTACTTTTGAATATAAATAATTTACACTCCTACTACAATTTGTATTGAAAAAAATAATGTTCAAAGATCAACAGTTTATAGTTTCTCTAACGCAATTATTAACTAGAAGTTCCGTCCCCGCAGCTGCATGTATCGCTGGTCACGGCAGAAATTGCTTATAAATAACGCCACTACAGATCGGCCTAATAGCTTTACAAATATTACGGTATGTGTTTGAATTTGTGTAAACCGTGCTCCTGTTTAGATAAGTTCCTTATTATGGTTATTTAGGTATAAACTAGATATACTTTTTACTAGGCGTATGTTTTTATGTTGTATCGCCGGTCACAGGGTTAACTCGGACCTAGTAGTCTTAATTAAGGGAAAAATACTACATGAAGTCATTCTCTTGAGTACAGATACTCAGGTCAGTCTAAAAAAGTTTAAGAAATAGCTTGTATTAGCTGTTATCCACAAATCTGTGCATTTTTGTATCGCCGATCACGCATGAAAATGTTACTGGAGATAAATTGATGTGACGGTTTGTTATCCGAAGCTATACACAATATTTTTTATTAACTATTTATAAACCATTAAGGAAAACTATATTTTGATGTGGAAGTTTCGTCTACACCGTAGGTAGATTAAAAATATGACTAATTTTCTTAGTATTTTAACATTCTATAAGGAACATTCCAAACCGTTAAGCCAATATAAGACAGGGCCATTATAAATAATAGGAACATGGTTATAGTGACTGATTAAATTAACTCAGTTCCAAATATTGGCGTTATACGATTCAGAAGAGTAAAATTAGCCATGTAACGGGCATTAAATTATTAAAAAATCGATGCTATAGACCACCATCTTTGTGACGATGATCTTTTGCGCGGACATATATAATTCCTCTAATTAGATACTATAAGAAACCTATTAAAAAATTAACAGATGTTTTTGAAATTATTTATTTTTAATATCCGATTTACTGAAGGTTGCCTGTAAAAAAAATTTGACCCAAACATGCATGGAAATAATTTAAAATAATGTGTTTTAGTTCTCCAAGTAACTTCTACAACCACAAAAAAATACACTCGGGAGAGAAAAATTACAAATGTGACATGTGCAGCGAATCCTTTATTCAATCGGATTCTTTAAAGATTCATATCAGGAAAATTCATACTGGCGAGAGACCATATTTGTGTGAAATATGCAGTAGTGCATTTAGAAGTAATAGTTCCTTATTGACACATAAGCTTGATATGCATGGAAAGGTAATATCATTAACAATGCCGGGTTACAGAAATATTGTAATCAATAATTAACTAATCCAATCCGATAAAATTGTTTATTTTACGCTTTGTAAAAGTCGTTAAATATCATCGTTTCTTTTTCTAATTGGCTAAAACCAAGTTAAGATACAGGAACCAATTTAGTTCCAGAGCTACAAAAAATCGATTTCTGTATGTCTCTTATTGTTTTGACTTGAATTGACTCTTACAGTGAGTCCCATTTTTGTGTCAAAGGCATAGGAAGAGATCATAATGTGATTTTAAAATGGCAAAAAATTGAAGTCTTAGAGGAATAACGTCAGATTTACCCAAATACCCCCTGGTTTGCGTGCCCGTGGCTTAAGTTAACATTGTCCAATTGGCTCAAATAGATGAAATTACTAACATCAGTAATTTATGTCCCAATATTGGTTGCAATAGCTGAAGTAGTTCCGGAGCTACCAAACGACAACTAGGTTATTACTGTCTTTTGTACCTAGTACCGTTTGTTCGAGTTTAAATTGATAAGAAGCAATCTAGTTTGAGTTTATCAAATAAAAGTTTATCGAATCTTAAAAAAAGATTGAGTGATTTTTAGCAAGATAAATTCATGAATTCATTTATAGAGACTAAAAAATAATACTATGTTTATTTTCTAACGCAAGTTCATTTTTAATATTAAATCACGAATCAACGGTTATATCACTGACAAAAGCGCTTGACAGCATCAAATTTGATTGTAACAATATTTTACGTTGCTGGGCAACGGAAAAGAAAGGCTAATTTTGCGCTGGGGACATTTTTACCACCTAATTTTTAGGAAGCCATTTTTATCGCGGTGAAAAAGATGCACCTTTTTTTATTTATTTATTTATCAAATTAAATCTCACATGACCATATATATACAATACACACGCCACTGAAGTTACATCATTCATCACAAAGTTACAATTCCTTCATTAATAAGTTATACATCGCAAAATTTAATTTCAAAACTATTTAAAACCAAAACCCTACATGTCCAGAAACTCATCCACACTATATGGTTCTAACTCATACAGGACTGAAAATTGGCGGAATACAGTATTCTAAGTGTATTTTCATTCATGTACTTGCTGGTTAATCTTATGCCATAACATACGGAATTGAGTTTCCTGGAAACAGTATTAATATGGTATTACCAGGCCAAATGCTCATCAATGTAAACCCCCAGAAACTTAGTTTGTTCGGAAAAGGGCAGTGTCACTTCGCAAACTTCAAAATTTTCTGGGTTTTCGACTCTTGAGTGCTTAGTTCTAAATAGTACACTATAGGGCTGTAGCCAGGTGGGGGCGAATCAGGGCGCCGCCCTGACAGAAAACTGTGTTCTTACTATTCTGCAGTACCGATATGTGTATGTATTTTCTTTAATCTTATAATGCCCTGGCTATGAAGGTCAAGGCCCTGGTAGCAGAAACATTCTGGCTACGGCCCTGGTACACTATCAGTATTTTTATCATTCAGGAATAAGCCATTTTGTCTAAACTCTAAACCATGACTTCATTGAAGAACATTTCAATAGCATCCAATAATTCGGGAAGATTAGTTTTTCCTGTCGATAAAGAAGTATCATCAGAAATCTTTTTCGAGGGATCCATCAAATTAATTAAATCCTTTACAAAAATGAGGGGCCCTGTGCAATTCCGTATTGTGATCCCAGAGGGTCTGCCCTACACGTAAACCCCTCCTTTTCAACACTTACATAATGTATTCGATCATCTAAATATGTAACAATTTTAAAACATTTCTCCTAATACCATAGAGGTTTAGTTTTTTTACAAGTATTTCCCTATCGATGTCAAAGTGACCAAAATTGCATATTTAAATAGACATTTTATTACACGACTGATTTATCATCAATAATTTTATCATTGTCTAGAAATAAAGTCTAAAGATTAGCGAGACTCGCAGTTCGGATAGTTGAAGTAAGGTTTATCACCATACTAAGGTGAAATTGGTACAATACAGCATTTGATTTTGAATAACCCTTGAAGCAAATATATGGGAAGTTTCCCTCGAACAAACCCTCGCACCAGATATGTCAAGTGTCACGTGACATTAATGACTTGCCTGCTTATTTCTGGTTATTTATTTTGCCTAGGTTTGTATGACATTCCAGGACCGTACTACAATAGTACTTACATTTATTTTAAAAATGAAACGAGTCTATTTATATTTTTAAATACATTTTTTATTATTTATTATAGGGAATAAAACACACAAACACATTGTATTATTACACATTACATGATCAATAATTGCACTTAAATTCTGACGAAAACTATTAAAAATATCATGCAGATATTTCTTACTTTCCCAGTTAACCAAACTGTCTACATTTATTTAACTCAAATAAATCTCAACTCAGTCGGAAATAAATAAAACATCTAAAAAATTTTATATTAATGTTAAAATTCACCTTAGTTTCTCCAACGGTGGTATTAGCTGAGGTAGACAGACAATAATTATGCTCCATAATTATTATTTTCGCCTAAAAACAGATAAATAAAATATTAATCTATAAATTTTTCGTTACGTGACTCATACTTACTGTGGTTTACCAGATACACAAACAACTCAATATGTAGTTAATCAAAGTTTTCAAAACAAAATAAACTATACTAAAACGACGGAAATACACTTTTAAAACTTATTAGCACCAATCAAACTGGAAAAATATAAAAACACAACACGCTCAATGCGGTTCTTATAAAACTGGGGTATTTGATTAAGTCCCCAAACAGCTGATCGATGACATATCGCTGATGTCAACTGTCGAAAAAGCTTGAGGGTTCGCTGCAAAGAGTATAGCCGTCGTCGGCCCTGCACAAATTGTTGCCCCCGGGCACAATTTTTGAAGTTACGCCACTGTCCAGATAGGTTCTAAATATTCAATAATCAATTAAATTTCTTTTTCTTTAAGCCCTAATGTCTACTCAATAATTTTAGAAAGAAGCTTGTCCAATATGCGATAATTTTTACAGTAGTAGAGTTTTAAAAGAACATATTCGCAGACATAAAGAGCGAGAGCAAGGTATCAAGAGGTTTGTTTGTGACCAATGCGGGAAAAGATTTACCTGTTCATCGAGTAGGAAAAAACATTTGTTAATACATAGTGGAGAGAAGCCGTTCTCATGTGAGGTATGTATCGTTCTTCGTTATTTTCTAGAAATAAAATGGTATAGTTTTGAAGATATCATATTTCTGAATTGTGATAATTGCCATTTTTTCCAAATCCGCTATAAGATTCTTCAACTGCAAATTAAATTGTATTTGCTAGGTCCTGAAAAAGGATCGTGGAAAGAACGAAACATAATACTGTGTCTAATGAAAGAAAAACTATACTTGTGTTTCGCAAGATGAATTTTGAACTAGTTGTATGTATAAAACATAAAAGTTAATAAAACCCTGTGAAATTTTTGAGATGTGTATATTAGTTATAAACGTGTGCGACAGTGAATGTTTTCGTATACCTAGCGACTTTCAACTGTTTTTTCTCGCTGCTGGTGTGGTGCATTTAAGAAAAAAACACAACTTTTTGTTTTAAAAGTTATCCAACTATCGGTAAAAAAATTGGAATAATTAGTAGTACCGACTTTTTTAGTATGTTTTCTATTTTAGTAATAAAAAATCACAAAGTCGGCGTCGGCGATTTTTTATTACTAAAATCAGGTCTCTTTGAGAAATGGATTACTTCTTTTAATATTCTAATTTGTTTTGTGAAAAGAAATAAGGGCTTTGTTTGTTTATTTCTACAGCTTCTAGGTGCGAATTTTAAATCAGTGTTGATAGTTGTAGCGGTAAAAAGCTTAAAGAAAACCGGATCAATACCAGCCGATAACTGCAGAGTGTTTTCCATGCAACTGCTGGAAGCCATCGATAGTCAATTATTCCCATTGAGATAAGCAGACGTACTGTGGTATCTGTGTATATATCCAAATATTTTCTCGTATTTCTAAACTTTTATAATCCTTATCTTGATGGTCGTATAATTGATGAAATTTGCTGATTTCTGAAACGAACATTTCATCATCCTCCGCTAAACAAATTTTGCTATTCATGGCAGAACTGAAACTTTTTCATACACATCGAATAACAACATTAAAGGCTTTTAGAAGCAAATTTGGTTATATGATTTACATGCAAGCAGTCGGGCAGTCACGTCTAGACTGGTCTCGAAGCAGTAGGTACACAGCAGCCAGCCGTTGAACCGTAACGTCTCGGACGTTCTAGGGGAATCACATATTTTATTTTCCTAAAGACCAGTGCTCGACTGCCAGACGTCGCGGCCAGACGTTACTGTCAGCAGTTATACAGAAACCATACCTTTACAAGGATTTCGGTCTATCTCAGACGTACCGCGTTGGATATCCGACCCCTTTCTTATAGTTCGAAATTCAAAGGTTATAGGAAGAAAAATGCCTAATGCTTATTATTTATATTTATTGTTTACACATGTAAAATTATGTACTTAACTCAATTTGGTTAATAAACTGGTAATATGCACTGTCAGATTTCAGTCACGCTGAGACAGTCCCTCGTTATTTATTTTCAACTTCAATTCTATGCATCGTTCTTTTTCTTTTGCAGGATATGAAATGTTTGTTAACATTAATTTCATACGTTTTTTTTTAGATATGTGAAAAATCATTTAACCAACGTTCAGCATTAAAGACCCACATGCGTGTTCACTCGGATTTTATGCCATTTCCATGCGACTATTGCTCAAAATCGTTTAGATATAAGCATCACCTTAGATCTCATGTTAATACTCATCATAAAGACGAAGTAGAGGAGAACAATAAAAAATTGTAAATAAGACGTGTTTAAATGCGGTTATCTATAGCAAAAAAGAAATAGAAGAACAATAAGGTTTGTGATCTATATCTAGCCTCACGAAAAACTGCATGCCAATTGTTATTTGCTCATTTTGGAAACTCGTAAAGTCGACCTTAGCTTTCCGTAAAACCGTATATTTCATTGGAGCGTTAAATAATTGAGGCTCATAATTATGTCAATCATTATTATAACGTATGTCCCATAAGTTTGGGCACAAATTTCAACCAATTGTTTTTTATAATAAAATATAGTTAAAATGAAGTTTTGTAATACATAGTAATTAATTGTTTAATAAGCAACAAAATGATGAACTTAAATTAAATTTAGAGGACCATGGTCTTCCACTGGACGCAACTTTCTGCGGACACCTATGAAGTAATTTATTAGGCAGTTTTACGGCCTAACATTTTTGATGATTGTCAATAAAATTTGCACTATTTTTATCAGAGGAATATATTAACAGAATACGGCTTACTTTTTCCTATAAAAACACTTACAATCAAAAAAGTTTATGTCTTTGGTACATTGTATGTTTCCTCAACTTTAATAAGTGACATGTAATGTCGGCCAGTCGTATTTTTTCTTCCTTCGAGTTTATGGTTCTTGCTCATGTGTAAATGTAAATGTTGTTTGTATTTAAACGTTTTGGCGCAGAATTCACAACAAAAACTTCTGACGTCACTGTGTGTCCTCATGTGAGTATCCACCGCAGATTTCTGACTGAAAGATTTGTGACAGATCTGAAAATCGAATAGACATCAACTAAAGATACTGAATAAAGACAGATTTATATTGATACAGTATGATACATACAGTGAGGACGTAAAGTAAGGAATAAATTCATTATCTCGCAAACTAAAATTTTTTTAAAAAATCGCTCGGACCCTTCGATTTTGTTTCTCGAACGCGCATATTCTGACATAAAATGTAGATATACAGGGTGTTGCAAATAAGAGTGACACAAAATTTTTTTTTTCTTAAATAGAACCCACTGTATATTATTGCATGTACGGATTCTTCGGAAAATCCTAAACATTTTTCATGTAGCATGTGCTATACCTTAGCCCAAGCGTTTTGGAGTTATTCTCATTCAAAATTTGAAAAGTGGAAAAAGTCATGGAGAAAACAAAGAATAAAATTATTTTAAAAATGTCTTATTTATCGAAAAAACAGTTAGGTGAACTTAAAAAAAATTTTTCTAAAGTAAATGTTTGAAGTGTCTTCCGTTGGTCAACTGACAATAGCCTAACCGATCTACAAATTCTCGCTGAACATTTCGAACCATTTGGGGTGTAATTTGCCGAATTTCTTGCCGGATGCGATCTTTTAAATCATCTAAATTTGCAGGCTGGCTTTTGAATACTTTTCCCTTAAGGTATCCCCATAAAAAAAAGTCTAGTGGTGTTAAATCGGGTGACCTTGACGGCCACTCAATAAAACCACCTCTTCCACCCACCTGTTTGGAAAAGTATCGTCCAAATATGTACGAACTCCCACAGCGAAATGTGGGGGAGCACCATCTTTTTGCAACCAGATATTATGATGTGGCAAATCGGGACGTTCTAACTCAGGAAAAAGGGTGGCCAGGGCTGGAACAAGTTCTTGTTCTAAAAAAACTCAAGTATCTCTCGCCTGTTAAATTTCCGTCAAAAAAGAAAGGCCCTATAACAATGTCATCGACACCGCCACATTGATCTTTTGATTAAATTGTGTGTGTCCTTCCCTCATCCAGTGTAGATTTACATCGGACCAATATCGATAATTTTGGGTATTTACGTCACCATTTAAGCAAAATGTGGACTCGTCGGAAAAAATTATATTTTTTACAAAATTTCTGTTTACGAAACACATATCCTGTAAAAGCTCACAAAATTCAAGGCGCCTCTCAAAGTCCCTTTCCAAAAGTTCTTGGAGAACTTGCATTTTATAAGGATGGTATTTATTTGTATGCAGTATTTTAAGAACTGTTGTTTTTCCAATATCCACGTCACTTGCTACCTGCCTAGACACCACATGCTGGTTATCTTGAACTGCCAGTAAGACTTCTAATTGTTGATTTTCATCAACTTGAGGACGACCAAATCTAGGGACATCTCTTACATGACCGAATTGCCTAAACTTGTACTCAATTTTGCTTACTGTTGATTGTGATATTGGCGGACGATTGGGGTATTTTTGATTAAATAACTCACAAGTTTCTTGCTGTGTCCTAACCCTATCACCGTAGCCCATCATCATCAAAACCTCTATGCGCTGTTTCTCAGTGAGCCGCATTTTAATTTAATTTAGTTACGAAAAAACGAAATGAGTCTTTTGAAAACTAGTAAAACGTTAGGAAAATACACATAAAACTGACAATAACAGTAACTATTGACATTAATTCTTTTGGTTCTTGCATCATAACTCCAAAGCCTACTTGACTTTTCTTGCGCTTCACGCATGCTGACTACAAGTTTTCCTCAGCGTGCATGAATCAATGCAAGTCTTGATTGATTGCGAAATATCTGATTTTCAAATTTTGAATGAGAATAACTCCAAAACGCTTGGGCTAAGGTATAGCACATGCTACATGAAAAATGTTTAGGATTTTCCGAAGAATCCGTACATGCAATAATATACAGTGGGTTATATTTAAGAAAAAAAAAATTTTTGTGTCACTCTTATTTGCAACACCCTGTATATCTACATTTTATGTCGGAATATGCGCGTTCGAAAAACAAAATCGAAGGGTCCGTGCTATTTTTTAAAAAAATTGTAGTTTGCGAGATAATGAATTTATTCCTTACTTTACGTCCTCACTGTATAACGAGCAGCGTTTGTCCTCAAAAGGTTGCTGTTGGTAAAAAGAAAAATTAGTTAGTAATCAATCAAAACAATGTAAGGAATCCAACCAAAATACCGGGGGCTTTCACGTTGAATACAATCTTATTTAAAAAGATTGTATTCAACGTATGTGAAATGCTAGGTTAATTAATACTACTTTAGAATTTATGATTTAAAAAAACAAAAAATGATATTGGCCTCACTGTATACAAAAAAAAAATGTTTCTTTAAATCTTGAATTATGACGAAAATGGTAATCCTAATGAACGAAACATTTAGGTACTTTACTCTCAGGTAAAATCATTATTTTTTTGAAATTTTGCCCTCCCTGTACACAAAACTAAATTTTCTAATGACAAATCAGCAAATTTTTTTTATAAAGAATGACTTTTTGTCGAGAAATAAAAAATTAGTGGTATAGGTAACAAATAATCAAAGGAATGACCTAATGTAAACAAACAACTAAAGCACATCAATGCCCCGAAGATATTAGAGATGATAGGTTGGTG
Organism: Barypeithes pellucidus; assembly: GCA_963991005.1. Classification (NCBI taxonomy): domain Eukaryota; kingdom Metazoa; phylum Arthropoda; class Insecta; order Coleoptera; family Curculionidae; genus Barypeithes; species Barypeithes pellucidus. The sequence continues at coordinate 29,729,754 of OZ022562.1, forward strand.
AATCATTTTTATGACTAAGAAGAATGTGTTGATTAAACACCAGGAGTTATTTTTGTAAGTTTTAGAAGTTTAGTCTAGAGTTTTTCTTAAGGAAGAACAGTTGTTTCTGGTTTTAAAAAAAATTATATGCTTTAATTTTTTAATATTTACAATCGGAGACCTAAACTTTGCCGCTGGCTAGCCAGTCAAAACAACCTATGTCGCGATGAATCCACTAGGGGATTGGGCTTACTCTTTTGTACGCACCTTCTAGTTTATGTGCCTGTAACTGTTTGTCGTGTCAGCCTTCCGTCGAACTCGAACGTCGCCGATCGGCACATTTCGGGTGGCGCGGCCTCGAGCGAAGCTCGCGTATCAAGTGAAAGGCGACGATATTCGATTTTTCGTTTGAATTATAAATTTATAAATACTGTACATCAAAGAAAGGACAAAATTCAACCTGACACACATTTAAAATACAAAGCTAGCCCCCGAGGAGCTAACAATCCCTAGATGCGTTATACTTATTATATTTAAACCGGCAAATCCTGAGATGAACCCAAATTGAAGAAAATAACCATAAATAGCGCTTTAAATTAATAAGCGAAATATGTGAAATCTGAAAATTCACGTGGCCGCAGGCATATACTCTCTTACCTTCGATGTTATATTAAAATAATCCGTTTTATAATTAAATTCCATAAAAAAACAAACAGAAAAGTATGTTTGCAACAGAGCCCATAGTAGATAATATCACACAAATGTGAAATCACATCACAACATTTATTATCATCAATTATTTCACGACGGAATCGGATAATGTTACAACTAACAAAACGTTTAAAATTCGTAAACATCAAGCAAGTGGACCCCTAGGCGAGCTCGCATCGTATCAGCACCGAGCGTCGAAACATATCCAAACAAGGGCCAGATACGCGGTGTGATCTGACATCACTGTAGTTTACTTTAGTGACCTACCTACAGTCGCTAAGTGAAACCAGATGGAACGGCGCGACAAACACGAGGCTAAAAGGGTTTTTACCTTATTCATATCATTCGATTAAAAAACAAAGTATGTAGACTTTCTCTAGGACACCCAAGGAGTCCCCATTTAAATATAATAAGTCATTTCCGTAACACCGTGTATATTACCTCACAAGAAAATGGACGTTCCCCGGTATGGACCACTTGGTGTTTTTTTAGCGCATATGAAGAAAAGAAACCCTTCCCACACTTTTCACAAGTGTATCTCCTTATTCCTTCCTCTCTATCTTGATGACCCTGAATGTGTTGTTTTATTCGCTTTATGCTTAACATTCGCCCACAAGCAGGACATTTTTCATTCTAAAAAAAAACACTGAAAGTAATTTTCTCGTTTCTTACGTGAATTTACCAAATTACAATTTAATTAATTTTCAATTGTTAATATCTCCAAAACGGCTTAAATTATAGGAATGTACTATATTAAACTTTTACAGAATGATGCAAGTTATTTCGTTAAAGTTTTGAAGTTAGGGATGGTAGGGGTAAGGAAGATTACCCACTTGATAAAGCACGTTGGCAATTTGCCAATTTTCTTAAATTGGGTCCTGTTTTTCCATTTACAGTTTTACTCATAACGATGTCGTACAGGGTGTCCAACTTTCGACACTTTCATAGGGTATCTCCGTTATTGTTAGTGCTATCAAAAAAGTAATGTAGGTGTCATGTGCTCTTTTTGGGTCAAACTTAAAATGGTAAATCAAAATTTGAAAATTTTCGCTTGCTTAAGATATATGGGGGAAAATCAAAAAAATTGACAATTTCAAAATTACCCTATATTTTCATAGTTAGTTAAAAGAGATACAGAAAAATGTTCTATACGGAAGCTTCTTTATAATCATTGTTGAATAATCTACCGTTTTCAGAATAAGTATACGGGGTCAGGTAAGAAAGTTATCGGACCTAACCTCATATTTTTTAAATGGAACACCCTGTATATTTTAATCGAAAAGATAACATTTTAAACTCTCTTTTCAAATTTATAACACACCATGGATGATGATAGATATCATCAAATTTTTCAAAATGTTGATAAGTCTTTTTCACAAATGAATATCTAAATAATGAAATGTTAAATGTTAATAACAACTAGAATATCAACATAGTTGTCTCTAGGATATTAGTTTTTGTTTCATGGCCTACTGTGGTTTTAAGGTATAAAGTTTAAATAAATCGTCTAGGAAACCAATATCATCCATGGTGTGTTATATATTTGAAAGGAGAATTTAAATATACAGGGTGTTCCATTTAAAAAAATTAGGAAAGGTTCAATAACTTTTTTACTTTAAATTTTCAAATTTTGATTTTATCATTTTAAGTTTGGCCCAAAAAGAGTACATGACACCTACATTACTTTTTTGATAGCGCTAACAGTTACGGAGATACCCTATAAAAGTATCGAAAATGGGACACCTGTACATCTACGATAAGCGATCATCGTCATATATTTGCGTAAATCTCGCTTGTGTCGACTTGGGAGGTTATCGGATATCATATTATGTTGTAAAAATGGATTGCATCGGCGTCGTCGCAATAAATTTAAAAAATGCATGTTTGTAATGTCCACGTCAGTTATTTGACATTAAAAAGGCTAGTGTGTCCAATAATCGAAGAAGAAAGGAAAATTCCTGATGTAGCTCTTAGGCACCAGGAACCTATCATAAAAATTAAACCACACGGTGGGAGCAAGAGCAGTTAAAAGTTGGTTCATTCACAATTTATCTACTTTATTGCATTGGTACCTGACACCGATGCCCTTGTATTTTTGACAACCTATAACATCTGATAACATCTAATAAACTGACACCAGCCAAGTTTACGCAGCTTTACTGACCTTTTCGTGGACGGATCTTATGTGTAAACCTAAATTTCTGACACTACTATAAGCCCGGCTACAAATTTCACACAGAAAAGGTTTTTCTCCCGTATGAACTATTCTTTTATGGGTAAGTAACTCTCCTGGTGTCGCATACCCTTTTTCGCAACTATCACATTTATAGCTTTTATATTCTCCTGTGTGTTTCTTTTTGTGGTTAAATAGGTTCTGAGGCGATCTGAAACAAAACTATATTTTTATAAATAAGGTATGGTCTGTGAACCCGATTTCAGAATCACACCGTATGCTGCACGATTCTGCAACGGATTATAAGTAGAGCGTCCCGGTTTTCACCTTAGTGTCCTACTTTTTAACAAAACGAAAGATACCGGTGTCAAATTTATGATGGCTCTCTTAATTTTTAATCTACAGAGTGATTTTGAAAATCTTCGCTTTTTAGACACCCCTCATATTTCCGTTATGCGTTAACTTATAAAAAAGGTAAAAATTGATTTTGTTAGAGATTTTTACGTAAAGTTCAGTGGCATAGCCAGTTTTTCTCTAAAGAGTTTCGTTTTTGAGATATTAACAAAAATAAAAATTTTAAATGGGACACTATACAGGGTGTTATGGAAATGACGTATTATATTTAAACCGGCAATTCCTGAGATAAAGACAAATTGAAGAAAAATAGCCATAAATGGCGCTTTCAATTCATTCAGCGGTAAAAATGACCTGACGTCAAACCAGAAAAACACCTGTGTGGCACTGCGATACATGTAAGCAATCAAGGAATTCTGGCCGGTGTTGTCATATGTACACCTTAAACTCTTTAGACAAAATAAAATAATTTAAACACTTCCATTCTGTAATACCTTTTTTACAATTAATTGAAGAACATTTACGACGGACTATGTTTTGAAGAACCGGAAAAAACATATGGAATAGTAATAACAACGTACGTCACTAGGTCAAATGCCAATGATCTCTTGACGCCTTACATCGGCTGATCGAAGTAGTTTCGTATAGCGCTGGACACGTGCGTCTGTTAGTTCAAGACCAACCAGCGGCCGGATACGTTGTGTCTCTCGTCGGTCACCAACACACTTTCGGTTTAGGTGTGTATCCTGCCCGTACAGAAATTTGAATATTGTTTTTTTTTTTGACGCGTTTCTTCTGGACGTAAAATTTTTCGCGTGTAATAAAATCTAATAATCTGTATTATTGTATTTTCAAAAGCTAACTATCGGTTCTGTTTCACTATTACTGTGTGTACATAAAGTGTTTCCAGGAGTGTTCCCATGAAAAAGAAAAAAAAAACTGATTGTGTTTGTGCCTGAATTTCCTCGCTCTTTAGGTATAACGATAAATACAAGTAGGTAGAAAATAATTTATTTTTATAATTTTATATGGAATTTCAGTTTTACATTAACTTTGGCAACATTGCCATTGGCTCTGGGTGAAATGTTGTACAGTAGCGTGGACTGACCTGTGAGTAGAGTGTTTATTACCCCACTTTTTAAATGGTCGATTTAAAAAAAATAAAATATGTAGCGCTTCTCTAGGACACCCAAGGGGTCACCCATTTAAATATAATACGTCATTTCATAACACCCTATTGAGCATGCTTTGATCTTTACAAAAATGTATAGTTATTTACATTCAAAATGAACCTAAAAATGCGATATTTTTAATAATTTACGTTACTTAACTGTAGGCCATGGTTAATTTACTAGATACAAATTCAAAATTTTGACAGCTATTCTAAATATTAAATTGGATTATATAAAACATGCTAACATATTATACTTTTTATAATTATTATCATAAACGGCCATTGTTAATTGAATTATTAAATAAAATCTCTTACTTAATAGGTATTTCATAAATAAAGAAAATATGAGAGATCTGTCCAGTTTTGACCATTTGCAATTATTTCTAATAAATTGACATTATAAGTAACGTCAATTATTAAAAGTATCGCATTTTTAGGTTATTTTTGGATATAAACATAAACAACTATATTTTTGTAAGTTCATTGTATGCTTAATTAATTAATAAAATAATATATAGGGTGTCCAATTTAAAATTTTTATTTTTTTAATATCTCAAATAAGTACGAAATTTTTTTAGAGAAAAAACTGACTGGTGTAATTATGAAATCGGGTTCACAGAGCTATAAACTACGTTATAGAATCATACCATCAATTTTTTTACATGAAGTTTTTTCGTTTAAAGCTGAATTTATAAACTCGACGTTGACGATTGACGGTGACGGTACAGCTTAAACATATTGAAATGCATGAGACCATTTATATTTGACGATGACGGTGCAGTTTGACGGTGGGTGACGGCCGACATGAACCAATTTTATCTTTTGACTTTTGACGGTGGACGGTCGTAGCAAATTTACACAGCCAATCAAAATCGTGTTTGCCTGTCACGTGATATTTAGTAAATATTATTTTATTTTATACCATCTTATTAGTCATTTTAAAGTGTACTGTTGATAAGTGTTGATAGTATCATTCAGATCACATAAACACCAAAATTAATATAATCACATAAAAATACAGAAAAGCCGAGAAAAACAGGTTATGTTATCGTCGCCACCGTGAAGTTTATAAATCCAGCTTTTTACGGCACCGTCAAACAGCACCGTCAAACTGCACCGTCGAGTTTTTAAATTGGCCTTAAATCCAATATCAACAGAATAGTCATCTGCACTAAGCAGAAAGTAGGCTATGATCTACCTGGAGAGTAACCTTATTGTCCCTGATGAGATGATGTTGCCATATTTTTATGTCTATTGACATACTTCATAATGAATGAAAGTTCACATACGGTCAATGGCCGACGTGGCATACTCGCCGACCTATTAACTAGTGATACATGAATCCCGGAATAAAGCGCACAGGAAATATCCGCGAAGAAAAAAGCGCACAGTCATATAAACGCACGAGAAATGTACGCACGGAGATAAATGCGCACACGGACAAAACCACACACGGAAAAAACCTCACGTGTATAAAAGCGCATTTGAAAAAAAAAACGCAAAAGCAATGATTAGGAGAGAACACACTTCTCCTACACTAAGTACTTCTGAAACGGATTTAATTAAAAAAATCTGTAAATAAAATTCCTGTAAATAGCTGTAGAAGTATTAATCCAAATCCCTTTTCAAGAATGAATATTAGTGTAAGTAGGTGAGACGCTCGCTCGCTAGTATGTAGACAACTGTGCAGTTTCCGTCTGGTATCCTCATTTTACCTATATTATTAAATTGTTATGATTGTTAAAAATTGAATTACTATTTCCAGTAATTCAGGTACCTAAGTTAAATAGCCCTTCCGTGTTAATGAGGTAATAAAAGTGGTCTTATAAATAGGCTAAACAATTAAAAGTTTATTTAGTCTTCTCTATCTTGAGCAAGTTAAGTTAGATTTTTTAAATAAACGAAATGGAGTATTCAACTAGTCAGAAAGGCAAGTGAGTCCTTGTATTGTGGTTTTGAATATCTACATTTTCGCACAACAAATGGGATAGATTCATGGAGGTGCCGTGAAAATCGAAAAACTAATTGTCATTCCTTACTAAAAACGAATAACAAGGACATTGTACAAGAGCCAGGCAGTCATTGTCATGATTCGTGCTCCCAAAAAGCAGAAGCAAACAGCAAGAAAAGCATTTGCCGAAACCATCGGAAGGAACTACAGGCAACTTTACTCGCTTGTAGCTAATTGTGTAGGAAAATATCAAGAAACAGAGGATTATCATACTTAAGCAGAATAGCAAACCTGCAGTAATTGTCTTATGTTGATCTTTTATATTTTGTTATTGTATTTTTATTATTTTTAAGAAATATAAATATCAAATAAATATACACTTCAAAACATTTTGCGTTTTTTTAACATGCATGATATAATTTTGCCACTTTTGCTTTTCGAGTTTGGCTATCCATAGATACACATCGGTGGGCATACTGCCAAGGTGCAGTTCTATTGGGTTACACATGACTTTTCAACAAACTTAACCAAAGCTAAAAAAATTTGTTTTGTTATTTTTACTTACGCGAATGTTTCTTGACAAACTTCACAACAATATGGTTTTTCACCCGTATGAACTCTCATGTGATTTCCCAGTTGTTGTTTACTTTTAAATTTCTTTTCACAGTTGTCACAGCCGTAATTTCTTATGTCCGAATGTGCCGTTATTATATGCTGCTCTAAACGATTAGATCGTCCGAATAGAACCTTTTTGCAAATGTCACATTTAAACTCGTGAACCTGAAAGGGTAATTGATATCAAAGATGCGTTAATATCAATTTGACATTATCATATCACGTGGATAGCGAAATTTTAGAATCATATTCACAGGAAAACTTGCCTTATTGAAATTGGCATAAGATTCTACATATATTGCCCTATTTTAATTTGTTGTTCGTTGCGGCGATGTCACGTTTTTTATAATTTACAAAAAAATCTAAGAAAAATTACCTATTCAAAATGTCTGCCAAATATTAAAAATTTAAATTTAATAACACTGGGTTACGGTTTTCGTATCCCAAGGGATAACAGAATGATCTTAATGGAGAAAACTAGTTGTAAACTTATACAGACATAGTAGTTTTTTAGGCGGTGCCAATATTGGCTCTTTTTAAACTACATAACAAATCTTCATTTTTTCAAATGGAACACTCTATATATTAATGCTTTATGTTGTTAGGAATTTTATGTTCTAGAAATTCGCAAGTATAACTTATATTCTAAAATCGTTCGTATTGCCATAATTTTAGACTTTAATGCCAAAAAATGTTATGTTTATATTTTTTTCTTGGTATGTCAACAAAAGACAAAATATTTCATTAATTACTCTTTAACACTTCATAATTTAAATATGTAGGTATAGTTTTCAGTTTCAAAATTAGGAACTGATAATTTTATAACATTTTTAATAAATTATTAACATAATGATTTTGATTTCATTTTGAACTAAAACATTTTAGTTTATTTTTACAACAAATAAAAACAGAAAAGAATAGTAAGGATCAGAGACACAAATAAATAAACACATAAGTAGATCTTTAAAAAAAACCTATAATTAATGCCGCCATGGTTATTTAACCATGCCTCTATACATTCTTCAAAAGATTGACCGACGTCGTCCAGTAAAATCTTTCTTGTTGTATTTTTCATAGGCCCATTCATAAAAAACTGGCACCATAATCCTTATCATTTAAATTTTGCATACGCTGAATGTGATACAGAGGCATTTTTTACCATGTCAAGTGAGTTTCTGACCTGATCAAGTTGTTTGTTCATACGCGTTATTCAACATTTTTTTTGGATTTAATTAAAGAAAAAATCACTTTGCAAATTACTTGTACCTTCAATAATGTCTTTAACTTAATGAAAAGTATTTATTCTACATTACCTTGCGTTTATCTTTGGTATTTTTTGATGGTTTTCTTCCAGATTTTAACACTACAAGTTTCTTTTTTTCTTTCGGATTAATAGTTATATCAAGTTGTAAATGATCTTCAGTAAATCCTGTATTTTTTTTGCTAAGTGTATTCAGTTCATTTTTATCACCATAAATCTTGGTTTTGCTTAAAGTTTCATTATTTATCAATACTTCTAGTTTGGTTAGAAATCCTTTACTTTCAGCATCTTCTCCATTTAGCTCCTCAGCTAATTCTGATGCTAATGCATCTGTTGTATCATTTATGTCTACTGATGATTCATCATGATGATCATTATCTCGTTCTATTGTACTGCATGAAAGCTTTTCCTTGAGGTGCTGATCTGATTTGATAATTAATTGACGAAATTCATTGAGCGTGATTAATTGATGGTAGCAGTTTAAACAAAGATATTTTGGTAACAAATCTTGTTCTGAAACCTGTAAAATAAGTCTGTAAAGTCCACATAATTAGTGGGTTCAGTCATTACATACATAAATATACAGAACAGATTGGTCTTAACATAACAACAGTTAGTCTATGACAGTGGCGTAATTTCAGTTTTAAAAGGGAAATATGGTTGCGACCACCTGATACTGCAAAGCGCTAAGGAACAAAAAATTACTAAGGTAGACAATTTTGGAGTAGCAAGTGCCACCCCTGAATTACTCCACTGATCTATGCAGATAGTAATCTGTAAATATAAAAATAATTTAAGCAGGTATTTTTACAGATTTGTGTAAGTTATGGTATAATTATGTACTAAGTAGTCACGTAGGGTAGAAGGATTTAATTTTTAAAAAATTGTACCTCAATAGCAGCACACTCGTGTATTACTTCTGAAATAGTTTTGTCTATTGAGACCTTGTATGAAATACTGACGCTGTGAATCTGAGGTGCATCTTCTAAACATATTCTACAACTCTCTTCCATTATTTTTTATATTTTCCTATTTCGGTGCCCATCAACCGATAGGCTAATGGACAGAGGTACTATGGCTATACGTCCAGAAACCCTTCCATTATTTTGTTTAATTTAAAACATTATTATTGGATTTATTTTACAAATCACTTTTTATTTGTGTTTGGCTTGTTGTTGTTTACATTCAATGGCTTTGACAGATGTGGTATTGCTGCGCTGGTGTGGATACTGTTACATTTATCGGATGTTTTGCATTGTCCTATGGTAAAAATAACTGATTCCGGGTCTAAAGCCTCGTTCTCAGAGCTTCGACGTGTCGCGCGCGACACCATCCTAACCAATCAGAACCGTTTACGTCATTACCCCTCATCCCCACGCTGATCTAGCGGTGCTGCCAGGTATCTGGTGAAATTTCACCAGATCTGGTGATTTTTTGTGATTTATAAAATATACCGCCCCCAACACGAAACTGGTAACACCAGAAAACGGACTTTTTTAAAAAGATTTTCATGGACCATCAGATTATTCATAAAATCACAAAAAGATCAACACATCTGGTGACATTTCACGAGATACCTGGCAACACTGCGCTGTAGTATTATTAATTTTTTATTTTGTTTTGAAATTTGAACCTCAGTTTTCCGAAATAAGTATTCGTTGTTTCCGAACAAAGGTAATTACTAATTATTTGGTCCTAAAATATTGTGAATAGTATGTACTTTTGCTTTTAAAATTTATTTGATCATTACCTACCTAAATCCCACAAAATATTTAAATATTTTTTAATTACATTGGTTTTTTTAATCACATTGGTTCATTTTTTACATTATACATATTTTGAGGAGTAGAATACGAAAATAAAAATCAAATTTGACGCTGTCATCGAAAAAATCCTTTAAAAAACAAACCTATAACCTCCGAGAGGGGAAAATTTTAACCCTAAAAAAACGTAAATATTGGCCTGCTGCAATCGGAAGAGATTAAGAAATGTGATAAGTTCAAGTTTAAAACATTAAATGTTAGGTTAAGCGAAAACCATAATATGGATGTGGACACAAATTCAAATTATATTCCTGTGGAAATTCTTCAGTTCTGAAGCTGAATTTAGAATAAAGTTTATCCGCAGAAGAAAGTGCAAGAGTTAATAATACTGGTAAAACATCATTTTGAATTAAAATTGTAAACTGTTTTTAAGGTCACAAGGTATTTTGTTAGCCCTACTTTTGGCAATTTCGTAATGTTATCTAAAAATTAGTTTTGTAGCTCTATGGATGCCTAAATCTTATAATATAAATATTTTTAGATTATTGTAGATACAGATTACAAAGGGCAAGTATGCTCTGCACGAAGATAGCTTTGTATCTGCTTGGACTGAAGATATAGAGGAGACACAAGCTAGCGAGGATAGTAGCCAAGCTATCGAAAGCCTGATTATTACAATTAGTACAACGAGACGTAGGGTGTGGAATATGAATGATGAGGAGACACTGTCAGAAGGACCATGACTATGCTTTTAGACTTCCTTATCGGATGAAATTATATTAGAATGACATGGTTCTCCTACCTACCTACTTGGTTAATAAAAACTACCAAATAAGATGTGTAAATGTATTTGTTTTTCTAGTGCATCGTAGTCCTAAATACAGTAGAGTCTCGATGTAGTGCACGCGTGTGCTACTCTACAGTTTCAAGTTTATGATAAAAAATGGAGCAATAAAACAGGGCGATTTTCATTACATTTATATTTTGAGCTCTAAAATGCACAAATTAGTTAGTTAATTTAGTCTTTTTTGGCTTCTTGTAACATTTTAAAGGAAATTAGCTCTAGTCTTGAAGATTAATCATTTTAAAATACACTGCCAGACATTATTCTGCCAGATTTCTTTGCTTCGCCGCTTTCATTATCAAAGTCTCAGTCAGTATGATAAATTATTCACAACGAAATTTGTACAAAACAAATTGTTTTCATTTAAAAAACAATAACAAATTATTGTAAGGTTAGGTTTCATCCGAATGACAAGTGACAGACGTCACCCCCTACAAAAGGAGTGGGGGACTGTCGCAGCGACACGTCGAAGCTCTGAGAACGCGGCTTAAGGATTCCGGCGTATCAAGTCAGTGGCGTGTTGACCCACAAGATATTTCCATAAAAAAAACTGTTTATTTCAGAATGCAGCACCGTTCGATACTTTTGACCAATCAGGGCAAGATTTCACCAGGTTAAAACTGTTTATTTCAGAATGCAGCACCGTTCGATACTTTTGACCAATCAGGGCAAGATTTCACCAGGTTTGGGTTTCCCCAGTGATATATTATTTATCCAATTAGAACCACTACAGCTTATTGAAGTATTTTTTAAAAACTTTTATGCTTACTACACCTTTTGTAATTCTATACTGTTTTTAAATTTTATTTTTCTTTGGTCGCGAGAGTGAGTAACTATCCTTGTTGCATACTTCCAATTATTGGGAAAATAGGCTTATGTCACAGTGTTTCAAGCTTTGATTTTTCAAGAGAGTGCGCCTACACTAATCGACAGAATCTCTCCGCCTGCACTACGTCATCGTCTTTATCATTGCCGCGGGCTTTACACCCATTTTCATATACGCAAGAAGGATATGGTTTTGACAAATTCTGAATCCCGGGCACTGATTCAAACATTAATTCGCGTAGAATAAATTATAAAATCAGTGAATATCAAAATTCTCAGTAAAAATTGTTTTCGATATCACGAACTTTATTTCTATTGAAGAAGAATAAAATAGGAGGGTAAATTAGTTAAAATTTTGCTAAACATTATTGGTTATGGTTTATATAATTGCATGTCAGGAAAATGGACAAGAACAACACTGAATTGTTGTCGAGTTCCAGCTTAGACAAGAGCAAAGAAAATATAACATTAGAAATGTTAAGTGCTCGTTAATTAATCGAAACTCAAACGAGAGAGAAAGAAGAGTGACCGAGAGAGAGAGAGAGAAGATTTTTAGTTCGCCACTTGACTACCCGTGGCGTTTTGGCGGCAAATTTGAGCGTAGGTTTCATTACTTGTAAATTTATTCACCAACTTTTGTACGTTTTTTTATTAATTTAAATCGGGATGCGACAAAATCGAATCACGACTTAAATTAATAAAGAACGCACAAAAATTAATATTAATATTTTATGGAATAAGACAAGAAAGACACTTTTGTGTTATTTATTTAAAAACACTTGCATATATGGATAATTGGATAACAAGATTATATTATTTAAAATAAAATGTGCATAGGCAATCAATAAAATTGTATACATATTTCACAGTCTAAGCCACAGCCCCTTCTGTCTATGCATATAGAATTTGAAATACGTCTAAAATTTTTTTGATTGCCATTATAATAAAGTCACAAGTCACATATCTAGGAGGAAGTCACATATTGAGGAGGAAGTCACATATTGAGGAGGAAGTCGCATATTAAGGTGGAAGTCACATATCTAGTAGGAAGTCACATGTCGAGGAGGAAGTCACATCGAGGTAGAGCCACATATTGGGAGGAAGTCTCATAAGGTAGGAAATCATAGCAGGTAGGAAGTCTCATCGGGTAGGAGTCATAAATGGAGTAGTGTCAAAATTAGGTAGGAAGTCACAATCCAGGTAATTCGTGTAGTGGCCTCTGAAACAAAAGGAATAGAAGCAGTATCAGCTCAACACTAGATTTGTATGAATTCTTGTAATCCGTTGGGTCACAGTTGGGGCAACGAAGTTAATTTACACTGCTCTTTTTAAACTTTTTGACCTTTTCATTGTGACCTGAACTAAAAGCTCTTTTCGGTAAGTTATCTTTAATATATTTATATATATCTAAACGTATAATTTTATCAATAATTTCTGTCTCACAGTTATGATTAGGACAAAATTCTACTTTTAGACTATCTAAATATGTATTTTTAAAGCGAGACTCTATGTTTCATTCATGCCCATGCCGATCTAAATATACAAAAAGCAAATAATGTATTTTATTTACGAGTTCCACCACTTTTTCACTAGCATATCAGAATGATTATTTGAAATATCAAATGTTAAATTTGAGTTATCGAGCAAATTAGGTTCATCTTGCACAGAAGTAGATGGTGCATTAAGAGATGAAACCCCTGAAAATTCCTCAAATAAATTTTTGGAACAAGTAGAACTTTTGTTAACAACTAAATTTTCTTGTGAAACAGGGCTGCTAGTGGCCAAAAAGTGAAACATTTTCAAGGATAGGGGAAGTTAATAAAGGGGGTGTAATAGATGGTAATTCTGATAAACCTTGGTGTGGCAGTATACTATTGGCGTTTTTCGGTAAAGCATTAAAATTTAAATCTTTACGTAGAGAATTTCTAAACTGCGAGACATCAAAATGATCCTCACAAATTCTTAAACTTTTGCATTCAATAATACTATCAATATTACAATGGTCTTTCCAGATTAGTGCACGAGGTGGATCTTTTAAGGGAAATGTAAAAAAGTGTTTGTTTCTATAGTTCTTATCAGTGACAAGAACTAAGTATGAATTACTACAACCCGGATAACATAAAAGTGATAAAACTCGCTATAGATATTTAAAAGTACTCACCCACTCATTTATCTTTGTCCTTTTTTATATTTGTCCTTTATCGTCTATTGTTTGTCAACATTCCTTAAAAAAAACAAATAAGTCAATATAGAATACAATTTTACAACTGATTTGTTATTAATGAATGAAAAAATTACAATGGCACAGATTCCAACTAACCTAATTTAAACAATGCATTCTACTACCCACAAATCTTTTGAGGTATTGTATTATAACAAGCTCCCAAGAATAATTTATTAGGATTGGCTTGTAACCTATATTGTTATATAACTTATTGAGCCATTCCAAAAAGAAAAATTAGCAAGTCAATTATTGAAAAATAAAACTATTCTACTTACCTGTGTGGAAACCAATAAGAAAAAGTACATGAAGCATCTTTGAAATGTATAAATATACTTTTTAAAGTGATGAAAAAGACTAAAAACTAAATTTGAAAACGTGGTTAAACAAAAGTTAGGTTTAATGGTGACTTGACACTGTTGACAGCGTAAGGTTTCTCAATTAGTAACTGGATCAGCGTTAAAACTAGTTTAGACCTGGTCTATCCTTCTTCTTCATATGTCAAAAAGAGGAGACAAAAACTGGTCAAACTGAAATCTCAATAAAAACAATCCACCTTTACGTGCGACGACAGCGCCATTATTTCCCTGGACGTCAAGTGGCACATAACGTGACCTTCTGATGCAAAAGCCCTAATTCAAACTTTCACCGGGGTGGACAAGAGTTCAAATAAGGTAAAACAACACTACACTGACAAATTAAAAAAATCGTCTGGGGCGCTTTGTACATTTTTTAAACATATTTTCGGTATTCCTTCATCCTAAACTTCTTCTTCCTTTCTCCACGATATCTAGCGGATTATTATTATTAACAAATTAGTTTGCAGTTCTATGAGAATGAGATATTTCCGCTATATTGGAAACATGAAGAAACTTCCTAATTGGTCAGATGGGCTCTGCTGAATGCAGCCAATAGCGGGCCATACACCAGCGGATATCTTAACAAATTTGATATGGCACGAGCCAAATATGCGGATAAAACTTTGTGTGTATGTGGCGAGCCGAGCTTCAACGGGCCGTGTCGTATCGGCCCCGGATGAAATCAGCAGGTCGGAACTCATCAGTAGATCGCTAGGTATTGGCGGACGGCGCGTACCAAGTCTTCCAACTTAGTTTGACCAATTTGAAATGTAAATTTAAAATAATAATTATAAATCATCTCTGCCGATTCACGTTACATGTCGAAAGAATTTATAACCAAATTTATTAACATTTACCAAAGTTGATTGCAAACATTACATGAACAAAAATTGGAAAAACAAGGCAGGGCATATGAAAGATTTGTTGAATTTAGTAAAAAACTGTACCGTGTTCATCTCTACGAGAACTCCATATTTTTTTTACCCACTTGCTTCGTTTTTTTTTATTTTTTATTTTTTTATTGGCAATTTTTAAAACTCACTAGTACAAATAAATTGCTAAGTCGGTCTAAAAGTGTCTAAAACCGTGGTTAAATCTTTCGGGAATTCTAAAAGATCGCGAGCCAAGCCAAAACTGTCATAAAACATCGAATTCTGTCCCATTAACGAGACGATTTAATCAGGCAAATCTAATCGGGTGATTAAGTCGGCGAGCTAAATTCGACTGCCCAAAATTGACGAGAGTTTTGGTACGTGCCGAGCCTAGTTGGCAGGCCAAATCCGAACGGATCAAATCGGTCCAACTTATATGTTGGTGTATGGGGGCTATTGTTTCTCTCTCATCCAAGGATATCACGGATCTATCACTTCTCTGTGTCAAAGATTGGGACTATACGGAAAATGTATGAAGTTCCGAAATACGATCAGTACCTAGGACTTCAAATTTGACATCAACCACAAGTGTGGTTAGGTTAGCCTAAGCTAAACAACAAACTTTGAAGATGATTTTTACAATGTAAATTTAACATATTTGCTATAAAATAAAAATTGCAGAATGAGTACCTATTTAGAATGTAGGGCTTGTTTAGGAACATTTAGCGATGATGATAGTGTACATATTGAAACGAAAGTAACAAATCGAAAAAACGTTTTAAAGGCTATTGAAGAGGTTGCTTCTATCCAGGTAAATATGAAAGGAGAGCTATTTGATATTATTAACTGATGTAAACGGAAATGGTGAATACTACAAATCTTCATCTACTAATTACAAGTCTGCATTGCTGATAAGTTACTATAATTCCAGTTAAGGATTTTAGCTACCACCATTAAAATAACCAAGTGTAAAACTCAAATGGCCTATATGTTTAGTGGAACAAAATTTGTGAGGCCATTTTTATGGCGACTATATTTTTATATCATCTTCGATGTTGTGAATAAAAACCTTGAATTTGGACATGGCACAATAAAATTTCAGCCACATTACAACCCCCAGAAACCACTATATAGAGAAAGCACCTAGTCTCAGTTCCCTCCTGGGAATACTTCTGTCAATGTCTGCACACTTAAGTGCCACTGTGTCTATCACCCATGATAAATCATAATTTTTAAAATGATATGATTGAGAAAATTTAGAACTTATCTATTTCATTTTGACAATTTTTCTAATCCCATATGACAATATTGTACAAAAAGAAAACCTTTCAGGAAGTTTTTGGGAATAATAAATAAGTTTTTGTGATAATTAGGTACCCAGTTCAAGCAGAGACTGTTCACAACAGTTAAGGCCAATTTATTAACTCGACGGTGACGATTGATGGTACAATTTGATGGTGCTGTTTGACAGTGCCATAAAAAGCTGGATTTATAAACTTGACGGTGGCGACGATAACATAACATGTTTTTCTCGGCTTTTCTGTATTTTTATGTGATTATATTAATTTTGGTGTTTATGTGATCTGAATGACACTATCAACACTTATTTATTTATTTATTTATTTATTTATTTATTTCTTAGGAAGTCTATTACATTTCTGAACAAATATTCCTGTTTGAAATCCAAAAGCTACAAGCAGCTTGTCTAGATTTCAGGTTATGAATAACTTTTCCCTTTTAAAATAAAATAAAAAGAATAAAGATAACATATGCTAAAACTATTTATGCAGTACAGTCTAAACTAGACTAAAGAAAATATTACCAATGTTAAAATGATTTATTAAACATTATTGTTAATATTAAATGGATATTTCAAAACACCCTCTAGTATTCATTCAATAAAGGCACCGTATAGGTTATTTGCTGATAATTTATCTTTATCCATTTCGAGATTCCAAGCAAGAAAGTACGTAAATTTACAACAGACTTCAAATTTAAAGGTAACATATTGAATAATTTGGGGCCGACATACCTAATGTGCCTCTGCGAGGCTGTATATGATGCCAGAGGAACGAATAGGCACCCACTATCTACAGATCTGGTGTGAACACTGTGCATAATCCTACTTTTGTATTTATTACACTTTTTCATAAACCTAAGAGTACCCTTAACATACAATTGCCTTACCGGTAGCAGGTCAGCTTCTTTAAATATTTATCAACTTATCAACAGTACACTTTAAAATGGTTAATAAGATGGTATACAATAAAATAATATTTACTAAATATCACTTGACAGGCAAACACGATTTTGATTGGCTGTGGAAACTTGCTACGACAGTCCACCGTCAAAAGATGAAATTGGTTTATGTCGGCCGTCAAACAGCACCGTCAATCGTCAACGTCGAGTTTATAAATTCAGCTTTACTGATGATTATGATGAGTGTTACTCCTAATGTTTTTACACCAATAAAATCCCAACTAAACTATATTTTTCAACTCTTGAATAGGATGAGTAAGCATATACAGGTTGATTCACGGTGAGTGACCTATTAAGAGATCTCGGAAACTAAAGAAGATATTTGTTTGCAGAGCTGGGCACTTTTTGTACTCAAATACTTTTTTTTATTTAAATACTTTTTTGTATTTAAATACTAAGTACTTAAACATTTTTTTATAATAGGTAATTATTTGTTTTTATTGTCACAAATACTCTACAAAGTATTAGTATTTAAATATTTTCTTCTTATTTTTTTAGTATTTAAATATTTTTTCGAGTATTTAAATACTTTTTGTGGTACCTATTTAAACCTGTGCGTCGTGGCGGCCTGGGGCGCCGTGGTGAGTAAGCATGGGAGCTGTGAGCTGATGAGGGCGCAAGTGACGAACTAACTGGGGGCGAACTTATTTTTTGATGTTCAATAAGGTGGGGGCCCCCACAAAACGAAAGTAATGACTTTTTTTTATTGATACTCTTATTAAGACTATGGTCAGTTTTTTCAGTAGGACCCAGTAACAAGAAACTAAACTACTAAGTTTGCTACTAACTTTTTAAAGTTTGGCAAACCCTGTTGCACTGCATTGCAGTACTTATATGTGTTATTGCTGGTGTTATCATTATAATATTTTGACCTGGTGAGTTACGAAGTTACGTTTTCTTTAATTTTGTTAGCTTGCCATCTGGATGGTAAGGTTTAGAAACCACAAGCAAGGAAATAAGCAACTTCCTTTTCAGAACAGTTATTGCAAAAATTTGCGCCTGTGGCTGTGTACGCGGCGAATCTTTGTATCCCTATTTTTACAATAAAATAATGTCTATTATCCCAGCCTAGTGACAAATTTATACTAATTTCCTATTATGTTTTCATAAATATTTTCCAAATCAATCATATCAATATCATATCAATCATCAATTTCATATCAATCATAACATATCATACAAACTGTAAAATTTTGTAATTTCCCCATAGATTGTCCTATATTTTAAAATACATTTTTTTACTTAGTTAGCTTTCTTTTCTAGGCAGCCCCCTTTCTTTTCCAGTCGACCATAATTTCTTTTATCTTTATAGGTATTTGAAAATGATGGCTTGCCAGAACATGTCTGCAAAATTTGCTTCAAATCATTGGAAACATCGATATCATTTCGAACACAAATAATATCTTCTCATACTGAACTTAAAAGACGTGTGTTACTAAGAACCCATTCTTTAAATGAAGTGTATGAACCAGTCCCCATATGTTATAAAAATCAGAACATAAAGGAGGAAAGCGAAGAACTGGATCCACTTAGAATATTGCTGGAAAAGAAGGAAGATATATCTTTAAATGTTCAAGTAGAAGGGGATAATAATGCAGGGTACGGATGTTATGATGTACTTATTTTCTTTTTTAGTCTCTGTAATGTTTACATTTGTAAATAAATATTTCACTAACGATATTATATGATATATCACATGTAGATTTGTGGTTGCTTTTTTAAAAGTGCAACAGTCTGCATTCAGCTTTGATACATACAGGATTTTGTGTCCGTTCGGCTGTATACAACTTTATTAACACCTATTTATCACAGCTGATTGAACACCTATTTGACCTGTCTGTAGTTTTTTGTTGTGTTATATAATAACGCCTATATCTATATCTCAGAACTTTTTCGGCATTGTTTTGGGCAAGCGCTTTTTCTTCAAAAAGAAAACTGCAATTTTCAAGTGTAAACTGAGTAATCCTTAGACCTGGTGATACTCTTACCTCATTTGCAGTGAAGTATCGTGGCTCCGCCTCCATGTCTACTCCATTGTATAGTTTCAGCAGTTTGTTTTGAGTTGTTATCTTGGTCCATACAATCTAGGGAGTTTTGTCATACTTAATGATAATACCCTATGTATACAAGTTTGCATTGAGGTGTTTTTACACTTACTTAACCCTGTATATGACGATATGATGAATATACCGGGTGATGCATCCTTGAATTGAACATAGGAAACCCCATGTAATTTTTGAAGTGTCTGAATATTGACTCCCCTGTACATTTTATATAAAAAACTGCATTATAACTTCTTGAAGAGGCCAACATGGTACACCCATGTGCCAAATTTGAATACATTGTGGTGAGCCAGTCCTAAGCTATGAAATTAAACGTAATGGCATACACCAGCATGACGCTATTGCCCAATATGCAATAATTTTCAATGTCAAAATTTAATTTGCTGTATTACCTGAACAATGAGAGTTTCCTGATTTTGCTGTTACTTTTAATTGAATAGTCTAGGATTGGCTCACCAAAATCTATTCAAACTCGGCACATGTGTTTATCATTCTTGAAGAGGCCAAGAAGTTATAATGCAGTTTTTTATATAAAATT
The DNA here is from genome assembly GCA_963991005.1 of Barypeithes pellucidus. NCBI lineage: Eukaryota > Metazoa > Arthropoda > Insecta > Coleoptera > Curculionidae > Barypeithes > Barypeithes pellucidus. The sequence continues at coordinate 29,749,716 of OZ022562.1, forward strand.
TACAGGGGAGTCAATATTCAGCCACCTCAAAAATTACATGGGATTTCCTATGTTCAACTTCACGTTGGATTGCCTGGTATAAACTAGTGATTATGTTTACTTTTAGTATAAAATCATCAGAAGAAAGCAGAGACAGTGCTTGGAATGGATTTGATAATATAAGTTCATCAGAAAATGAAGAATCAAACAAAAAATCCCCCTTAAGAAAATCAAGGGTAAAGAGAAAAAAGAATAAGCCTGAATTAAACGATTTTAAAAGTACCGAAAAAAAATTGCCAGAAGCTGAGAAAGAAGTTGAGACTGATATTAACGGAGATATTGAGGATGGCGGAGGTCCCGAGAAATTATCAACAGTTCCAGAAAATGAATGGAGCGATTTTAGTAATGGAAATAATTCGTCTGACAATTTAAATATAAAGGGACGAAGAGATTTATTTGCAAAGTCCTCAAATAAAAAAACAGCGATACCAACAAGAAAAGTTCGAAGGAAAAAAAGAGTTACTAAGAAACCTATAAAAAACATTTTAGATACGTCTTCTGATTCAGACAATGATTCTGATATACCCTTGGGAGAATTAAGAAAGGAGATGAAGGAACTAGGAAGTAGAGCTGAATGTAAAGTTAGGAAGAAAAGGGAAGCGATGGAACAACCTGATGGGCCTCGATTGTGTCCTATATGTGGCAAATTATTTAAAGCCAGACAGGTAATAGAATAATTTTTTTACAAATAAGGGTTTTCCATTTCGCATGTAATTTTAAATTGTACATAGGTAAGGTAAAATACCAGTCATGGTCACTCTTAAGAATTTATTTAGGAAAAAATGTAATAAAATTCTTATTTTTTTAATCAGAGAAAAATTATGTTACCAAAGGGGTGCTTGAATGTGTGTAGTATAAAACTAAGACTATGGAAATGCATATTTTTATTTATTTATTATTTATATTTTAATTTTTTACAATACTATCAAAAATCAATTATAGTCATCTAAAAATATTGAAAAATCAGTAAATGTAATCAGTAATTGGCACACTATATCCCACGGTACCAAGCCACATTTCGTAAATCCATTTTTCAGAATATCTTTGGTAATGCGCTCCTCAAGAACACGATTTAGCAATGGACAGAAATATTTTCTTTTCAAAATAGGGTTGTCCAGGTGTTCAAGCCTCCATTGTTGGACTATTTTCCTCCAGCCTTTTTTCAGGGTTTTAAAAACAGCAACATCCATAGGTTTTATTAAATGAGTAGCATTGGGATAGAGTGGAACTAATATGATTCCATGTTCATCACAAAACTTGCTTGTGTGAAAGGTCAGATGGGAGCTATGTCCGTCAATAAACAGAATAAAAAATATTCGTCAGATATTCGAAAAAAGTTGCTCCATTCATCCAACCTGAATCTGATTTACCTATTGACCATGAATCGGGAACACTGTCAGCTATTTCACGAGGTATTCTGTCATAGTTGAAGACAACCATTGGTGGAGCTACTTTTCCATCAGCATTTACAACCAAGAGAACGGTTATACACTCCTTCTTATCAGTGTTCACTTGCTGGTGTACCGTTTTCTGTCCTTTACTAGCAAAAACTTTTTTGCCTTTAGGATTTACAAAAAATCCAGATTCATCCCCATTAAAAACACGATCAGGTTGTGTAAGGATATGCTTGTAGTTATTTTCTGATAACCACGTATCAACTTCTAAGAACCAGATGCGGAAATTTTCTTTTTTAACAGTTGCTCTGCTGATGGTAAGGTTTTGAACAGTCCTCATACTTATTTCTTTATGGCGTTCTTTAAATCGCTGAAGCCAACCTTTAGTAGGTCTCTCTCCTTTGAAGGTATTTTCTTTACCTAATTCTCTGGTAAGATGTTGCACACTATCCAGTAATTGGTCTAGTGTTACTGGAAAGCCCATGTTACTCATTTTTCGAATCCATGTTACCAGAAGTTGCTCTTCTTCGACTGCTAAAATGGTTTCTGGGCCCATTCTTCGAATTTTAGGAGAAATTCCTTTCCATTTATTTGATAGCGTCATACGGGGAACATTGTTATTTTTAGCTGCAGTAGCAATGGGAATACCCGTGGAACATTCCTTAAGTGCTCTCTCCATTTGTATTTCTTCATAATTAAATTTTTTCTTAGGCATTTTTCGATTTCCCTAAAAAATGGAAAATATTTGGCAAATTTATTTTAAACAATGTAAGTATAATCAAAAAATAAAAATTTTATTTACTTAGTAGGTAAATTTTTTTAAGATAACTTGCAGAACCGCCTCAGTGACAAAATTTCAGAAATTTGAGCTTTAACAGCCGAATTTACTATTTTGCCAATAACTGATTTTTATCAAATATTAGAAAAATCGGTAATTGTCATCATATGACCATTACTGATTTTTAATCTAAATTTAAATCAGTTCTTGTCACCACATGTTCATGTTGATATACCAATTATTGATCTATATTTCTTAAACATTAAAATAAGCAAAGCATCTTTTATATCTGAAAAAAGCTTAATAATTATTGAAAATAAAGTTTCTAAAAAAACTTACCTTGTTATCAATATTCTTTAGAAATCACCAAAAATTCGTAACTATTAAAACACAAGTGTTGGAACATGTCGGCCATTTATTATTGGACAAAATTTAAAAGAACTCCTCCACCAGGGACTAACAGATGGTGCAACCTATCACCTAAATCAAGATTTCTGTACGAAGGCACCTTATAACTTTAGTTATCAATTATTTTATCAGAAAGTGACCATAACTGATGCAGTGACCATGACTGGTATTTTACCTTACTTAATTCTTTTACAAACCTCACACTTTTTTACCTTGACATTTTAGAATCGTCCTAATATTTTTTTACAACTTATATATTTTTATGTATTTTATACAATTACTTAGTTGACACGTATTTCAGGATTTTGCGGGAAAAAAATTATTTTCCAAAATATCCACACATGAATTTTTGATAATTTGCTGGATTATCTCCAATCTTCTCATACTAGAAATTTAATACCTCCAGTTCCACTAATCCTATGAATGTCAATCTTTTTTATAACACTTTGTTATGTTATCTTTCAAAGTGTATAAAAAAAAGTGTCATTGTGAACAATGCAAAATAACAATTTAATTATTTAAATAGTTTTAACATGCTCGCCCCCACTTTATTTTAATTTTAAAAATACCGTTTTATTTTTTATCCTCTTATCTGCAAAACCCATTTTACCAAAAAGTGGCATCTCTATTAGATCGGTAGTTATTAAATATTTATTTGGATTCGAAAGTCTCCCAACACGCGAAGAGCAAAACGATATAAAAAAATATTAATGCTTCACACTGCATCGAGCTCGATTGTCGACGCTTCGACCCGTCGCGCTGATGCATTCCCCGATCTGCGTGACTTGGATGGAAAATATTTAATAACTACCGATCTAATAGAGGTGCCACTTGTTCGTAAAATGGGTTTTACAGAAAAGAGGATTAAGAACAAAACGGTATTTTTTAAAATTAATTTAAGGTGTTTAATTTAAACAATCTTCACAATGGCAATTTTTTTTAATACACTTCGAAAGCTAACATAACAAAGCGTTAAATAAAAAAAGACCGACATTGATACGATCAGTACGATTGGAATTAAATTTCAAGGATGAGAAAATTGGAGAAAATCCAGCAAATTATCAAAATTTCATGTGTGGATATTTTGGAAAATATTTTTCAGCAAAATCCTGAAATACGTGACAACTAAGTATGTATATAAGATGTAAAAGAATTTTCGGATGATTCCAAAACGTCAAGGCTAAAAAGTGTGAGGTTTGTAAAATAATGACTCATATAATAGATTGTGGAAAGTATAGAACAAATAAAATAAATAAAAAACTTAATTGGCGATTTACTTGTCAACCTCTGATGACTCGATAAAGATTTGGCGCGGAATTTTTGACTTGTTGGCTGGACGACCAACCATCAGTTATTAAATTATAATCAGATTAACTAAGACGGCATTAAACGTTTGTAATTGACGGCCAATCAACAGCGTTTCTCAGAACCACCACATGCTTCGCCATGGTGCTGGTGTACATCTGGTAAATTTCCAATCGTAATGGATTTCTATCTAAAAATTAAGTAATTCATCCGGTGCTCGACATGCTACTTGTCGCAGTAACTGCTCATTGAATTACCAAGCTTATATTTATTTTTAGAATTTTAATTCTCATATGGCGACCGTACATAGAAAGAAACCTGAGAAACCAGAGAAAATAAGCTGTCTGTGTCCAGACTGTGGTAGAGTTATAACTGGCACGCGACAGGTAAGCAAATCTCATTTGCGTTCAAGGGATACTTATCAATCATAAATAAGCTTTATTTCAAAACATGAACACATGGAACACAAAAGAAATGACGTCACATATCAATGAGAACAAAAAAAAACATCATAATTTGTACTAAATACTAAATACAAAAATCTGTCAAGTTGTAAGTTTCAATAGCTCTTAAAAATTTTCTAATCTCTAATTTAAATATTTTTTGTGAGGGTATTGATACCTATTCTCCGGTTACAAGATGATAATAAAGTAGTAGTAAAGCTTGTCAAGAAAAACAGCTGAAGCAATTAAAATCAATCGATCTTCTGACCCATAAAATTTGAAATAAAAATTACCATATACTTTTTATTTCCATTGTACAAATTTTGCATTTTAATTTCTATATATTGTTTATTTGTAAATTTGATGGACTTGTAGAATTTTGTTGCCCACCGAAGATACCATCACTCTGATAAAGCAAAAGTTAAAAAGAGGTTTACGTGTGATGTCTGTCCCAGGAAATTTTACAGAGAAAAAAATCTCAATATACATCAAAGAATACACAAAGGCGAGAAAGGTTATGTTTGTGAACTTTGTCCTGATAAATCATATACGTAAGTAAATGGTTATTTTGTGGTTTTTTTATAGAGGCGTAAAAAAATCGTTCTTCTCCTGCACCACATTTTAATTTATTTTTATTCTACAAGAATATTTTCGTTGTTTAACAGTGAACCCCATGCAGGCCCGTAGCCAGGGGGGGCCAGAGTGGGCAATGCCCACTCTGACAGAAAAAGTTGCCCACTCTAGCAAAACCATGATAGTTGTATATTTATGTAATTCAGTCTCAGCAGAGAATGGCCAATCTGATATATTTAGCGTTTGAGAGTAAACAAACAAATAACATAAACTTTGAGGTGTTTTTACAAAAATTTAACGAAAGGAAGAACAGAAAACTTCAATTATATTAAAGGTATTTACCTACGTTGCGTTTTTTGGTTTTGTTTAAGTTTTATTTTTTGTAATTATATAGGTAGTTAATTCAATGTTGAAATCAACGATGTTTTTTTTTCTCTTGATCTTACGTGATCTGATCACAAAAATTATTTTCAAGTTTGCCCCCTCTAAAACTTTGACTGCCCACTCTAAAATCTAATCCTGGCTACGGGCCTGACCCCATGGGAGGTACCCGGTTTACCGATAGAATTTTTAAACATTTCGTTCGTCAATTAATTTTAAATAATTTTATCGCTATTTTAGTGAAGAAAATGGCTTTGTATAATAAGTAACAAATTTTCTACAAAGATTAATATTATTTTTTAAAAAATCACGGAAGCTAGACATCCATGCGCAGAATCGACTGCCATAGGATCGCAGTTTACTTAGGCGCCCTTCATGCCAAACACGATCAAAAGCTTTATAAATATCCAGCCCAGGACTTCCCATTATGTCGATTGCGTTGCAAAGATTGGTGACATTAGGTTTGTTCCAACCACCCTAAAAATCGTACAATGTACGGTCACGCACATGCGTAGTAGTTGGAGGGCATTCCAACTGACACAAAACGGTGTATCTGGCGATCCCGTTGGTGTTCCAACCAAATTTGTGATGGTTCGCAAACCAGTTCCTGAACGGTGAAAACGATACATGACCAAGAACAGGAACCGTTTCTACTGACTTGCGCCGTAAGAATTTTAACAGTTGTTTTTGTATTCCTGGCATTCATGCAGTTCTTTTAGCCTTGTTTTGTAGTAGTTGTTGCTTAACTCCTCTTTAATATTTTGAGTACTTAATTTATTCTTATTAAATTCCCAGACCTACAACATATTCTTACCATTCAACACGTTATTCTCTTCCATAATTATTAACTACAACAAAACGGAACGAAAAAAGATAATACTCAAGCTTAGACGAAGAAATCAAGCAACAAAAGTAGGGTTATGATTTATGAATGTTATGATAATTAACTAATTTTTCTTTCCTAGTTTAATAACTAATCAGACAGGCGATCGCTGAGATTTTTACAGAGCATGGTCATAAAAACGTACCAACCTTGCGTCCCTTGTGCATCGGTAACAAACAATTAACGCCTGCGCACAAAATGGATCCCAACAGTTTCGTGGCGGTTCTAGAACGATACAAAAAATAGGGTGTTGGAACAAACCTATAGATTAGAAGTGTCATGTTGATCTATACCTACGAAAACCATATTGATGGTCGCTGATAATGTTAAGACCTTTCAGGTACATTAGAAGTTGTTGATTAATAGCTTCCTCCAGTACTTTTGATATAACTGAAAGCAATGCGACTGGTCGATAGTTGTAAGGTCGGTTCGCTTACCTTTCTTTGGTATAGGCTTTCAACAGGACGGAACTATGCATTTTATATTTTAAATTGAAACCATTCGTAAATTCTAAATTAAATTTTAGTCAAATTGGAGGTTTAATATTACACAAAAGAAAAGTTCATTTAAAGAAGCCTACTTGTACATGTAATTATTGTGGAAAACAGTTTTATGAAAAACATTACTTGGAAACTCATATAAGACAATGGCATACGGGTATGTAGATGTCAATTTAACAATTTAACTAATTGTAATATTTTATACTTTAAAATCTTCTAGTTGACTTAAATAAAATTTTTCTTCAATATTTTTTGTTTGTTTAAGGTGAAAGGCCGTTTTCATGTGAAATTTGTGGGAAATCTTTCAGTTGCAATGGAACTTTATTGAGACACAGAAAAGATAGTCACGGAGAGGTATTTAAAATAAGAATTTATGACAAAAATATAACAATAATTAAATTAATAACTTATAAATATTTTTATGTATTCTATCAGGGTTTTTAATTTAAAAAAATGTTGCTCTAACTTCCAGTGGTACTGTAAACGTTAGTTATACAGCGTGTCCCAAAATGAATTATACACAGTAAAACTGCATATTTTTTGGGTAAAAATATTGCGATTTGGCAAAATTTTGCTTACTTCAAAAGGTGATATTAACCGAGATACAGGGTGTCCAAGTCAAAATTTTATTTTCTAATTTCCTAGCTTACTTTCTAAACAATATTTTTTCGGAAAATTTTGTTATTGGGGATTTTTTGGGGCGAGAAATTTGAATTTGTTAATAATTTTAATTGTAGAGGACGCTCGCTACGGCATTCCGGGTTTGTTCGGATTTGTTCGCCTGCCTGATTTTAAATAGTAGTCTGGACTTTCCATAATTATTTTTAAAATATAATAAATTAATAATACGTTAGAACTCCTGTTTTAATCTGAATTATTTGTAGTCAAATTTCCTATATTATAATAATTAATATCTAACATAATGTGTTATTTCAATATTTTAAAAAGCTCACTGGGCACTATAAATGCAAAAATCTCGAAAACAGTTGCTCCGAGCGTTATTGACAAGGTACACAATTTTTGGGTAAAAGCGATGAGAAAATTGATATTATTTTTTTATAAAAACATAAAATTCATAAGGCACAAAAAGTTGCACTTGTTTCTATGTATCCGGAGGACCACAGCGAGCGTTCTTCACAATCTACATCAACATTATTGACAAATTGAAATTTTTCGCGCCAAAAAACCCCATTCACAAAATTGCAAAAAGTTAAATAGGAAATTAGAAAAAAAATTTCAGAACACCCTGTATATCGCTTATTATCAAAATTTGAACTATGCAAATTTTTGTCAAATCTCAATATTTTTACCCAAGGAATTGCAGTTTACTGTCTACTATTAATTTAGGGACACCCTGTAGAACTAAATACTGATGGTACAAAACCTATGATTGCCTTACAAAATAAATATTTTTTTATACAGGGTGTTCGAATAATGCGTCAGAGATCTGATTATACATGTGAAAATAAAGGTAGTAAGTATAACAGAAAGTTGAATCGCCATTTGCATTACTTGGATTAGGTTCAACTTAATCTAAGGCTCACCTTATCTCCAGAAGGTTTGCACGCGTTAGCTTCTTTCTTAAGCTTGGGAGGCAAAGCTAAGTCGAATTATTTTTTCTGGAAATCTAATCTAAAAAGATTTGTCATGTTAAAAGATGAAAAGGTCTGCAGTAAATTTGATTCATTGGAACTAGTTGATGATGTTGATGAAATTAACAATAATTTTTGAGATGCCTAGAAGCGTGTACACTGTACAATAGGGCTGATTATTTGTCTTTTTCACGCCAGAGGATAATTCATCCATCTTTTTATTTTCAAATACGTTCTTAAAATTAATAATAATTTTTGTTAACACACTTTTTGAGAAATTGAGATTCCGTTTATTTTTACGTTTTCCGGTACTAGAGTTGGCTGAGCTAATATAAAACTATTAGGGAGAAAAGATTCAATACAAAAGTTAGTACTTAAAAGCAGATAGGCTCTGGTGGCAAACTTGTGGAAACCCTTACTAATGTGCCATTTACACGAGGACAATGAGAAGACATTCCACTAAGCGAATCCAATGGCAAAGTTGAATGCAATACAGTTAAAAATGAAACTGTCGTTTACACGTAGGCCAGTCCAGTGCTTGGTGATGCAGAATGGATAAGCGTTTAGTATTAAAGTTTTAATTTTCCAAAAAAAAAAACTTGAAATTATAGAGGAAGAATCAATTGTTAAAAGAAGATTGTGGATAAGACCATGACTAGCCAGGAGATATATACTAGGCCAATCAAGCCTTATCTTAAGAGAATTAGGAACAGAAGATCCTCTTTATAGAAGCATAAATTTTGGAGTCATCTGTGCTGTCCATTTTGACAACACCATGTTGTTGATAACTGTTTAAAAACAGCACAAAAATACTCCACTGAACGTATAACCAGCGAGCACCTGGCGGATTGACTTAGTGGATCGGAACGTACGTTCACACAATGCCACTTAACATGCCAATCCACTGAGCATGTGGTGGAAGAAGCTAATGGCGCCTATACATTTGAAATCATTCTATTTTAGTGGACTGGCTTGAGACAATGACTGGAGACATTCCATTCAAATGGATTGTCTCTATTTACACGATGCCAATATGGGATTGGCTTTGTGGAATGTCTTCCCAATTGTCCTCGTGTAAATGACGCCGTGCAACCCATTGTAATGTAAGGTATACCCTAGCTAAAATTTCAATTTAAGCAAGGAGATGCAAACGGCCATTAAACTTACAGACTGCCAAAGTTCTATCGTTTTTAACATCTTGGGGTTAGTTTTTAAACTATCAAGTTGATATCTGGCACAAAGCCTACGCTTAAGAACTTTAGCGTAAACTGGATTAAAGTTTTTGTTAGCAGTAAAATTAGTTTTTCAAATTTAAGCAACAATAAAAGTATTTAGTTTTCTACTTTTTGCTTGGGTTTGTCCGAGTTCGACTTTGTTATATGACTTAACACCTTTATTTTAACATGTAGAGCCTCACCTCTCCAAGTAAAATAAAATAAATAAATCTTCCTTTTCTTTTTAGAAACAACCATGTCCGAAATGCGGAAAAATGTATACCGAAGGTGAACTCAGGAAACATTTAAAGCGACACAAAATTAGAGAAGAGGGTATAAAGAGGAAAAAATATACCTGTGAATATTGTGGTACTGAGATGAACTTTACGTCGAGGAAGAGGCACTTACTAAAACAACACGGTATTATGTTAAGAGGTAAATCACGTTGTTATGTAATATGAGGGCGACTAGGATTTTTTTTCGCCCTAAGAATGGAACAGAAGACGTAAAATCTGTACGTTATATATTTACCAGTGCGTCAAAAACCCATCGATCAAGAATGATCGTGACTTATAACGCTATTTTTTTTTTCAAATCGACCGTTTTAAGAGTGGGGTCCAGCCCCATAAACCCACACCTCATCCGGCGTTTGTTCGTCATGTCACCCTGTGGTGGCATATCAGAAAACAACGTGCAATGTTGCCAAACTTAATGCAAAACTGAAATTCCATATAAAATTATAAAAATAAATTATTTATCTACCTACTTGTATTTATCTTTATATCTCCAGGCACAAGTTTTTTAAAAATACACTCAGATCAGATCATTAGATTTTATTCCACGCGACGCGACGAAATTTGAGTTATTCGTCGGCGCCATTCTATTTTTCTGTCAAGTCAAACGTCCAAAACGAACTACTCGTTTTATCTGAGCAACTTAGGTTCGTCTATAAAAACAATGTCAAATAATATACAAAGTTTGGACGCGTAGCCCGAAAATTATTACATCTATTATACGCGTACCTTCTGAAAACAAAGCGACCGGACCCTAACGCTGTTCTTCTATTACTGACCCTTGCAAGTCGCAAGCTTGTACCCATAGACCTACGTCGGCCCGGCGCCGAGAAGATTGTGTGACGGAGATGGAGAGTTGGCCGCGTGAGAAAGAAAATAAAATCTTCGTCGGTCTTGTCATTTGGAGTACAGCTGAGCTAATTTAATTTTTTAAGTTTCTCAAAAAAAAAATGTGTGCGTTTTAAATTAGTTAAATAAATAAATCTACGCGAGAAACAAATTACCAAAATTCAAACAGCGTTCGCGTGTATTCTTTCCATCTCAATAGCTTCTATTTTTGAGGTTGTGTGAGAGGTTTTTTCCTAAAACTTAGATTCTGTGTGGTTTGTGTGAAATTATGATGTATTTACATCAGTAAAGGTAAGAAAGCATGTGTCCTAAATAAAATTGCATTTTTTTTTAAGAGTTTGAATATTTGAATTATTTAAAAGGTCAATGACGTTTGATCTATTTACTTTCTTGTAACGAATTTGAAATTTGGGTGTGATATCACCATTATTTGTTTTGCAAAAGATCTTTCGCCGTCGGTTTTCTGGAATCATATTTGTTCATAAATAAAAATTGTTAAAATTATAAATTTTTTTCTAAAGAGTTTGCCGTGTAGATATGACAACACCGGCCGAAATGCGCTGACATCTTTCGACCCTGCAGACCTCAGTGTTGATTGTTTACATATTACGCCAGTGCCCCACATGTGTTTGTCTGATTTGACCTAAGGTGATATAATCCGGTCATTAATTGAAAGCGCCATTTATACGTATTTTTCTTCAATTTATTTTCATCTCAGGATTTGCCGGTTTAAATATAATACGTCATTTCCATAACACCCTGTATAACTGAATATAGCCTTATTTTGCAACGTCTAATAGGTGGCTAAAGTCCGTTAGATGGATGTATTCATGGTTCTTTATCGTAATTCTCTCGCAATGTCGAAAGCGAAATAAATCATAAAAAATAGAACTCCAATTTTCGCAGTAATTTCAATTTTTTTTTGAAATAATAAATTATTTTTCGAAAGTTTTTGTTTTGAAATTTTTCTTTTGATTCGTACGATTTTAATGACGTGTAGGCACGAGTAATGATAACGTGTCAGTGGGCGACTGATATGGAATATTAATTGTTCTTAGAATTATACAAAAAAAATTAATTTCGGTTTATAATTTTCAAAAATTATTTTGATAAAAGTTCTTAGAATTAATTAAATAATATTGGAAAGTCAATATATTGGTGCTAAATTAAAAGTAAATTATTTAAATTTATGTATATATAAATATTACATATATGACAAGAAGGGAATTTTCAAAATTCTTTGTTAATTTCTGAAAACTATTATCTGCATTTTTTTCTTAATCGATTAATAAACCCGTTTGAAGAAATCTCGTTATGAGTATTCACCTGAAGACTACTGGAGATGTTTACCAGTTGAAACGTTGTGATATAAATAAATAAAGACAATGTAAGTCCAAAATACGTCTCACTCAAGTGTCAAATGTAATGTGCATTACTTGCAGTGGCGGATCTAGGATTAGATTATGGGGGGGGGGCTAAGAAAAGCTCGCTGTATGCCGAAGAGGCGAAAGAATTTTCAGACCACGCCCAAATATCGCCAAATTGATAAATAATTTATAGTAAATAGTACTAGAAAAACTTGTTTTAAATGTTAATCATGGGGGGGGGGGGGGGCTATAGCCCCTCTAGCTCCCCCCATAGATTCGCCACTGATTACTTGTTTTTAACTTTTCAATTATGACTCCATGTATGTTAGGTCTGATGATTCCCATTTACGGGCATAAATGACAGGAGCATATTTTTTTAAATTTCAGTGTAAATTCCGTCCAGTGCCAAAGTATCTGAATCACCCTGTGTATAATTTAAACTTATGGGATTTGACATTTAGTACTCTAGATTTGATGAAATATGGTTATATCTTGTTTTCGGTTGAGGATGCACATTTCCCCTTCTTTCATTATACCATTTAACAATTATTTTGCAAATAAAAATCATTTTATTTTAGGACGAGGTGAAACTGCCGAAAAAGTACCCATAAGCCGAGCCGATGCAATGTAGCATATGTAGCGAAAATTTAGAGTAGAGATAAGTTTTTTTTTTGAAATAATGAAAAGTCTGATTTATATTTATTTTACTTAGTATTGTAGGTTTTAAGTCAATCGTATTTTTAATTCTCAGTATTGTCTTAATTATTTAAACCTCTGAGTGTAAAATACAGGGTGATTCACGGCCTATGGTCGGTTAGACGTAGATGGAAAACGAGTCTTTACAAAAATTTGGCCGCATATAAAAGCATCTGATGCATCGACCTAAAGTATTTTCAGCATTGCGGCGTTGCCGCTTCTTCCAAAAAATTTTAACGCATCCCTATCCCTAAACTTTCAGGTTTCCTCAATAGAGCCAGAATTTAACAGTTGTGCATAAAATTTTTTAAACTGTCATAAATACTTACGTACCATGGCTACGTTTCCTCAAACTTTTGCCAAATTCTCCATGAATTCAGGCCACAAATTTACAAATAAGGTCATGTCTTGGGCAAAAGAGATAGGTATAGGAAAGTTATATTAAAAAAAAATTAGTAGAACCAAAAGGTGATTCTAAAAACTAAAAATAATATATGTGTTCCATTGAAAATAACAAACTTGCAATTTTTTAGTAGAAGAGGCAACGCCGAAACGCTGAAAATATTTTAGATCGATGCAGCAAGTGCGTTTATATAAGAGGCTAAATTATTTAAACCATCCTGTTTTTACTCGTTTTCCATAAACGTCTAACGTACTATAGACCGTGAATCGCCCTGTATGGGTAGTGATTAATATTCTTGGAAGTCCAAGTGACATTTCAAACTTTTTATTAACAACATTGTCGTTGTCATTGTTTTAAGCTTAGCCCATTGCATATCGTGCATAATTTCTTAATATTTTATTTATTTATTTTTTAGCAGAATTATTATTTAAAAGTACCTATAACGCGCAATGTTTTTTAAATAAAAGTAAATATTTTATAATTATTGTTTTTCATAAATTAAAATCCATATCTGGCAAAGGTAAAGAGAAATAACTGGATAATAAGCACATAATCTGATTTATTCTTTGCGGGAGGGATTTATACGCCTTTGATTAGTGGCGACAATAATCGTACAGTAAGCAACCGATATTTTGATTAAATATGGAAGTTTAATGGCCATCGACTATAATAGTATGTTGTTCTTAATTGATATGCTGATCAACAGGTGTTTCTACTGCCTTTTAAATTAAGTACATTGCGAAAATCCTCTGCTTTGTTAGCGTGTTTCGAACAGCACAGGCATTTTCAAAGGCTTGCCCTTAAAAAGTAGCGTTAGAGCTATCACAGTGCCTCAATTCAAACATAGCGTTCTTAAAATCCCTATTCCAATGAACAGGGATTGGTCAGTACTTTACACCAATAGAGGACATTTGCCTGCTAACCAGGATACAAATTTGAATATAACTGGTTTTGGGTACCCGCGATAAAATTTTGTAAACTGGAATATCAGTTTATTCGAGTCCAATAGTCTGAAAATAGCGAAAGACTTTATTTTATCCAGTCTGCAGGACGAAATCCGGATTCATGAATTAACTAGACTAGGGCCCAAGAAACATAAAGTTTTGATAACTTACACGTGAGCGTAAAATATTCCTCTGTGGTGGAAACTATCAAACTAACATAACCTCACATTTGCATGTTGGTTAAAAACATATCGTCCAGAGGAAAAATTAGGGTACAATTTTCTCAATAATATGGATATTTCAGTAAATTTTAAAGGTGGTGGATCATTTATAAAGCTTCAGCCCATATTTTCAAACAATTCTGAGTAAGTTTACTTATTTAAACACTTTATAGGAATTAATATTCACCGGAGTGCTTAACCGAATTAAATAGAAATTTTAAGGATAGAAAACAAATATATCAACCTCTTGGTACAAGCATAGCTGAAAGAGTGATGAGTCAGTGTCACTCTATGCAACTCCTGGTATAATACATATATTTGCCTCCACACAAAGCACACTGATAAACCTTAGATAATCGAGATTATGTACAAAACATTTTTTAATGTGGCATAGAAGTCCAATCAGTGTAATTTAATAATGCAGGTCATAATAATGGTCATAACTGCAATTTGAACTGCACAGTGCTTGCTTGAACTATTTTTAAATAATTGTTTTTGTTTCGATAAACATGATATTACCTTTTAATTTATGTCATGTGTGATCATTATATTTCTCTGTGTATTATTTTTAACAATATTTCAAGTGCTTTGAATGCGATATTGTTGAAAGTGTTCAGTTGTCTAAACCTGTAATTCCCACACAGGCCAATATTAAAGATTAAATATGTATGTCATGTTACTTTTCGTACTTATTTCAATACAATGTGTGTAGGTAATATGCTATACAAGGGTAGATTATATCTAGAAAAATTATTAATTAAATACTATATAGAGTGCCCAAGATAAGTAGGGCCTGTATGGTAATAGAGACAACTTCACAAATAAGGAACAAATAGGTACATCAGCAAAAAAACATAAATTAAAGTAAAACTAACAGTAAATTATTAGAAATTAATTTCCAAAATGTGTTCGAAATGATATCCGTCGGTCTCCAAACAAATAGCATCTTAACATTGCAGGATTTAAAACATTCATTAGCATTTGTAGCCTTACTCTTTGAAAAGTTTCAATAACTTTACTAGCATCTAAGGTCTCTGGAGAATGACGGAAATCATTTCGAACACTTTCTGGAAAATAAGTTTCTAATAATCTACTATTAGTTTTACTTTAATTAATGTTTTTTTGCCGCTGTCATACCTTTTTGTTGTTTATTTTTTCATACTTATTGTTTTGTTATTTTTAATAAATTATTTTGTTTTATGATTGTTATGTTTATTATTATTATAAAAGAATTTTAAAAATATTCATTTTAGTAGGTACCTACTGCATTGAAGTGTTTTTACAAAATTATGGAAAATACAGCTCCATATTCTGAAAATTTCATGAAGATAATTAAAAAGACTCAAAACGTAATTAAACTGTAATGTGTGGTACATCATTGAATTTAAAATAAAAAAAAGGTCTTAAAATTTGACATTATAAAATCAGGACCATATTAGAAACAATTAAGTTGATGATGATTGCTTGAAAACGAAACGTCGTATTAAACATTTGTTATGCAGTCTTTGAGTTCACTAAAACTTGCTGTGGGAATGTTTTGTCAGTTTTGCATTAACTTTAATATTAACATTGAAAAAAAAAATTAAATTAAAAATTCAAAATTTCAGTTTTTTTTCTAAATAACTCGAATCTTAAAAATCTTACCAAAACTTTTTCTGGGCATATTGTTAGTGCTTTGATTGCGATACGTTTTCCCCATTTAATCAAGGTTGTATCTATTACCATTATCAAAATCCCCATAGAGACCCTCCTTATCTTGGGCACCCTGTATATACTATTATTATCTTTTAGAAATGTTTTTGCACCATCAAAAAGCTCAATATTTCAGTACAATACCAAAACAGGAAAACTTATTCACGAGTACATAGGAATGCAAAGTACCATTGTGGGCTTTAGTTTTAACGTTATTGATAATTTTGAATGCATAACTGCTTGCTCCGAGAGTGGACAGATCATAGTATGGAAGATTACATCTAGAGTAAAAATATTTGAAGGGGTAAGCCATAATCATAGATTTAGGTACATACCTTGCAATGTGCCACTTCTTTGTGTCCACAATCTTTATTCTACACTGAAGGACATATGAAACAATTCACTATAATTTTAAGTACTTTTTGTGTCATGACATCTTTTGATTTGCTTAATGGATTTTGATAAACTTTCCTCTGGCGCGTAACCCCACTATTTAGTTACACATTGGCGTAGCAAAGCTGTATTTTTCCGTTCATCTAATTTAATATACGGAATGAAATAACAAGCGATATTTTTTTCCTAAAATTTAAACTGCGACAGGGGGATTTTCAGGTATATCTAAGTACTCATGAGAGTAAAGGTTAATCCTTTCTCTACTTTTTTTTATTTGTCTTCTTATCTTTAACAGTTTCTAAATTATATTGATTTTTCCAGAACATTACAATTTATTTTATAGGTAGTTTGTTTTTGGGTTTCGGTCACTTGAAATTAAAATATTTTGTTAACGTTTCGGTTTATTATACTAAAACATTGTCGGAACTATTTGTAATAAAGAAAAAAGGCGTATAAATAAAGTAGAAAGAAGCAACATTTTTGACGGTGTTAGTGACAACATTTTTATTTTATGTTACTAATAGTTTGTATAGAATGAAATGAAAAAATATATAAATGAACATACCTTGTACAATTCTTACTCCGAAACGTTAACCAAATATTAGAATTTCATTTCAAAGTGATTGAAATCCAAAAACAAACCACCTATAATTTGAAACCACAATCAAGGAAACAAACCTATAATTACATTTTATGTATTCTCATTACTTACCTACCTACCTACTCATACGTAGGTATACATTATATGACAATTTACATTTTTGTCGCATGAAAGACCATATTTAGTTATTTATTTATTTATTCACTATAGATTATAAGTGATATCAGGTTCGTCATCTTACAAAATAAATACAAAATATAAAGTGTTATAAAACTAAAATATAAACGATATAAAACTAAAACGTACACACATCGAAAGACAATATAGCAAACACTTGAGAAATTAGCACAAAGCAGAACAGCAATAAAAAAAGAACTTAGTTCTTGAAGAATTCCTGTAGCACTTTTCAGTCAAAAACCTTTTACATTCCCTTTTAAGTTTTGAGATGGTTTTAATTTATTTTAAAAAAATTAGGCACATGATTGTGCATCTGGCCAGAGAAATAAAGAGGACTTTTACCAAACATTAACAGTCGACATCAAGGAAGCACAACATCATACATGCCACTCCGTGTATGATGTGAATAAGACTGATAAACAACCTGGAATTTTTTGGAATTACATCTCACAAACATAACAGCTTCAAGAAGAAGCACACATGGAACTGAGAGAATTCAAAGTTTTATAAAGGTCGGTCTACAAGACTCCAAAGTCAGCAATCCAAATATTTTTCCAATAATCCTCTTCTGTGCAACAAACACTCGCTGAAGTTCGACAGACTGACCCCAGAACAGAATCATAAAATGAAGGTGTGAGAATGCCAATGCATAATAGACCGATAATAGTTGGGAAACTGTCAATAAGTTCTTTAAGTTGAAAATGACAAAGAACGCAGAGTTAAACTTTACAGTAATATGGTCCACGTGAAGGAATTTACACCTGTTTACCCGCTCTATTACTTGACCATCCAGACGAGGTTCAATGTCCAGGACAATGCGCCTTTTATAAAATGCAAGGTGGTAAATAGAAGGTTTATTAATAAATATACGATTTAGCAATATCCCAAACAATATAATCTATAAACTAACAACAAAAATACATATTATTAAATTAAACAATACAAAAGTTAATAAAAAACCAAAATGTAATAAATAAATAAGCTTGAACCGTTCAATACTGTGTTGGTCCCCCTTTATTTTAAAACGGCCGCACATCGCCTGTCCATGGTTGAGATGCAGTTATTTATTTTTTCTTTGACGCGACAAAAATGTAAGTTGTCGCATCATGAATACCCACGTATGACTAGGGTATATAAAATATAATTATTTTTTTGGTTTTTCCGATTCACTGATTTTGTTGTTTAAATCATACTTAATGAATAGGAAGCAATATGTTCAAATTTACGGCACTAAATCATCACAATATACTGCAGTTTCTGGTGTTCCCCAAGGATCGGTTTTGGGACCGTTGCTGTTTATTATTTTCATCAACGATATCGGTCTCAGACTCATAGCTAATGAGTTGAGGTATGCTGATGATGTTAAACTGTATAAAAGGATAAATAGCCACGACGACTGCAGTGATCTTCAATCTGACATTGATCTTGTTGTTGATTGGTGCGCTGAAAATAATCTACAGCTAAATATACTAAAATGTAACGTTGTTTCTTATACTACGAAGTCATTAGCTATTCTATATGATTATACGATTGATAATCGGCCAGTTTCACGCGTTAATGAGTTTAGAGATCTTGGAATAATTTTTGATACTAAACTTTCCTTCTGTTCTCACATAGACACTGTTATTTCTGAGGCATCGAGGCATTCTACGATGTACAAGGGATTTTACGAATATTCAGGCTATCATCAGTTTATATAGTGCCTATGTGCGATCGAAATGGGAATATGGATTTGTAGTGTGGTCCCCGGGATATGGCATTCACAGTGACAATTTGGAGGGTGTTCAGCGAAGGTTTTTAAAATATGTTACTTTTAAGCGGGATGGTACCTATCCTCAGCAGGGTTTCCCGCATGAGCAATTGCTTAGCATGTTTGGTTTTGCTTCTTTGGACGATCGGCGGAACTTTTTCCTATTAACAACCCTCTTTAAAATATTGAATAACCTGATTGATTGTCCAGACTTTCTGTCCAAGATTAACTTCTGTGTACCTCGATTACATAGTCGTCATAGTTGTTGCTTTTATTTGGCGACGCCGCGTACGAATATATTGAGGTTCTCCCCACTGTAAAGTATGTGCGACTGTATAATGGGAGTGCTGTCAGGGTTGACCTTTTTAACTCCTCACTACCGGAAATATGTCGACTTGTTAAACGCTGAAAGACTCTGTCATAACTTTTTGGTTTTTCCTTGTTTTAGTCTTTTATATGTATATTATTACTGTTATCTCTGTATATGTTTCTGATTTTTTTTTAAATATTCTGTTTCATTATTTTGTTACTGTGTATTATGTTTATCATGGTTTCTGCCTTGTAATTAGGTTTATTAAAACCTGTAAGGTATGTAATTAAATAAATAAATAAATAAATAATGTTCTGAAAAAATCGGGATGATGTTAAAATTGTTAAAGATAAAGGCAAATAAAGAATGAAATATTCTCGTAAGTATGTAAGTACTTAGACATACCTGAAAACACCCGAGTGGCAAGTTAAATGTTAATAAAAAATAATACTGGTGATTTTATCTCGTATATTGAATTAAATGAATGGAGAAATTAAACTTTGTGCCACGTCACTGTGGAGTAGTTTCGTATGTCCATCAGTATATTTGCATGTGTATGTTCAAAAAACATATTTTCGCGGATCTGTGAAACATTTCTGCGACCGGCACCGGTCCGCGGATGGAGACCACTGATTTAGGAACACCCTGTATAAACAATGTATTGACAAGGCGTCTTATGGGTTTAAATACATACACCACATATTTTAAACAAAAGACAAGAGTATTAAATATGTCTAGTATAAACTGTTTTCTTTTTAAGGAAATTCCGAAAAACAAGATCAAAACTTTCCATCTACTCACAAATCACCTAGGAAAAGGATTGGATATTTTGATTACTTATTCTGGAAAAAATAGTAAAGTTTGTTTTGCAACTATTAATACGAAGAATATGGATACTCAAAAAACAGTTTTGAAAATTGAAAATAAACCTTTTTCATTAGATGTGTGCGCAAATCAATATTTTTCAGTGGTACAAATGAACGTAGTTTATTTTATTAGTTTGAGCACTTTTGTTAGTAGTAGGTAAGTTTTTATTTGTATTTTTAGTGTGAAGGTTTATTGCCTAAACACAGCTTGAATGTTGACAAAAAGTGTCTGACAGTATTAACATTATTCAACATTTTTTCCCATAAGTACTTAAATTTTGTTTAATAACGATTATAAGCCACTGTCCTAGATCTATGGATAGCCAAACTCTAAAAGCAAAGGTGCAAATTTATGGCCTCGCGCATGTAAACGAAGCGGATCGTCAGACGTCATGCGCAATGCCGACTGATAAACTATTTTCCTTAACCGACTTAATGAAAATGATGAAATATTGCCGTTATTATTTTGGCACATCAAGACCTTCTTTACTGGGCAATAAACAATCTATTTTCTGCATAAAAGAAGGTCTTATGGCCATCACTGAAATCCACATTTTGAGAATTGATTTTGATATCTATGGTCCACATGACGATAGATTGTTAATATCGTTACATCCCTACGACTGATTTCGGTTCTGGATGGTCGTTGGTTCACGTCGTTTGTTGGCAACCAAACCGACACCAAAACCGACGGGGTTGCCTATACGACGGCGACAACATTGTGCGGCAGACAAACGACCAGCAACCTTTAAAAATATAGCCGGTAAACCTTGCGCACCAACCCATTTTTTCGCTCATAAAATTTAACTTTCTACTGTGCACTATAAGTATAAGTATTCTACTTATTATAACTTCATTTTAGATATGACATGGAGAAAAATAATAGATCCTTTACCTGCGTTGCATGTCATCCCAATGAAGAAATAGTTTTGACAGGTGATGACACTGGACGAGTCATAGTATGGCAAAATATTTTTGATAAGAATAAATCTCAAGCCGTTTTTCATTGGCACACGTTGCCAGTGAAATGTGTGGCCTTCTCTAGTTTAGGAAGTTATTTTTATAGTGGTGCTGATGAATGTGTACTTGTAAAGTGGCAGTTTGAGAATCCTACGCACCAGCAGTTTTTACCAAGGTTGGTATGTCTGGGTTTGTTCATAGGTAGGGCCGTAACAGGGCATGGTGCTGTGGAACGACCACAGAGAAAAATAGATTAAAATCGTTGAACTAAACTATATTTATCAAGTTTAAAAAATTAAGGGACTTAATATTGAAAATTACGCTAAAATTGTCAATTTTAGCATTAAAAAGTCATGACAAATACATTCTACGTCACAAAAAAGTTCCCGAATTCACAAAGCATAACTATACATTTTTTTTCAAGATTACCCGCTGGCATTTCACACATCACAGTATCTAACAACAATGCGTATGTAGCCCTGGCAACATCTGACAATGCAATTCGTATAGTGGATTCCAGACTGAACCAAATAAGTCTTATTCAAAATTTGGTCCCGGGTAAACAGTTTGAAAGTGGTATTATTTATGATCCGATTACGAGAGCCTTAGTTTTAAATGGAAATATTGGATGTGTGCAGTTCTATTCGCCTGATGACATGTCGCTTCTCTATAATGTAAGTTATAAAATGGGAATAAACCTACGCAGTGTGTATATGAATGAAACAAAATTTTATTTGTCTAAAAAAAGAACTAAGGAGACATAAAAACGCTTTTTGAGCAAAGGAATATTATTTATCATTTTGTAAAATAATCAATATTTAGCAGCCTTTGTGGTTTAACTATCCTAAGCCCTTTCAATTTTGTTTTACCTACTTATGTCTGTTATTTATACCTTGATTATTATGTAATACAGTAAAACTTCTCATTTCGGCCACTCGTCAAAAGCGGTCACCCCTCTTAACGGTCAGTTTGGCTTTTTAAAATAAATCTTACATGATTTTTTATAATAAGAAATCCCTCGAATACCGTAACTCTTTCAAAACGGCCACGGTCACATGAATCCGTAAATTTTAGGAAAATGACCTGGAAATTTTACCCTTAATTGCGGTCTTCTCGACCCTTCTGGGAATGTTTGCGCACAGTCGGTACTTTATTATACTGGTACTTTTGGAAATACCCATGATTGGTAAAACCCAATTTTTTGAATAGATTTAAAGTATAACAATATAATTTGTTTATTTTCATATTTATGATGATTTCATAAAAGCCGAGATAAATACTCAAATTTGATTCAGTTAAATTTTAACAGTAGAAAAGCCGATCATGTCTTTAAAACGTAAACGTTTATTTCTTAAAGAAAAGTTCGAAATTATCGCGGAAAAGAAAAATTTGGTATCAGTGCTCGAAAGATAGCGGAAAAGTTTGGTGTTGGAAGAACGCAAGTAAATGATATTTTAAAAAGTAAAATTGAACTAAAAAAACTTTACGAAGAAGGAGGAGTTAATGCTAATCAAAAACGGAAATTTCCAAAAACAGACTTCCATTAAAACATTTTTTCATAAAGCATAGTTTTTTTTTGTATATATACAGTAGTGCACATTTTTACAATATTATATACCTCTTACCAGCTTTATTTAGGGGATATGAAAGAAACAGTTTATATTTAAATGTTTGTAATTAGTCTTTAATTAATTAATAATGTTGTATTGACCTCAATCCCAAAAAATAGTTTTTATTATTTTATCTCCTTATTTCTTTTGTGCAAATAATACCTACATTTTAATTAATACGGATTTTTATTCACATCACAGATTATATATGTAGATAATTTTTTTGTTTGTTCCCCTCAAAGACGGTCACCCCCCTATACGGCCAATTTGTAATGAAATTTTTAGTGGCCGCTAATGAGAAGTTTTATTGTATTGAAAATAGGGCGTCCATTTACTTTTAAACAATTTTCAATTTTAGATTGATATAGTAAATCAAAACAAGATAACTGACGAACGAGGATGTAAAATAGAAAATACAGAAATTCGAAAAACAGCCTTGAGCAAGAGTGGACGGTGGTTAGCTACTGTGGAAGATCGAAGGGAGAAAGAAACGTGTAAAGAAATACGGCTCAAGTTCTGGATGTTCAACGTTGAAAAACAAACGTAAGTTTCGGATAGTTTTATTAAAGTAGGTCCGTTGTTATTTAAAATATACAAACATTTTGGAGTTAAAAATTAAAAAACATTTCTTACTGGTTTTTAGGTACGAACTTAATACATCTATGGAATATCCTCATGAGTCTTCTGTAAACAGTGTTATGTTCCAGCCTTTAACAAACGAAGATGATTTAAAATGTATAACTGTTGGAAGTGACAAGAAATTTAAAATTTGGCAAGTCATAGAAGTTGCAACAGTATACAGTAAGTACAAGTTAAAATAAAGCAATCGAATTTGGCAAAGTGTATTTAAAATATTTATGAATGAAAGGCTTGGTTGGTTGGTTAAAGGCAGGGGTCGGGTGTGTGACCCGAACTTCTATCACTGCAGCCTTTTCGCTTATTGTGCACCCCCATCTTGTTAGAGAATATTTGTTCCTTTCCAATAATCAATGGCTCAAAGCCGAATTTATCACATTTCCCAAGAAACCTGGAGCTAAATCATGTGGAGATTACAGAACAATAAGCCTAATGAGCCACATTCTTAAATTATTTAAAAAAATAATACACAGGAGAATATATAGACTGTGTGAGGAACATATAATACCAGCTCAGTTCGGGCTCAGGAATGCACTGGGTACACGTGAACAAACCCGCGGTGTCTCTCGCCATGCATCGCTTAGAAAAACAGGAATGAATGATTTTATGAATAAAAACATTATATGATTGAAACCATTCATTTAGTAATTATTCGATAAGCGATTTCATTCGATAGTTCCCATCGCCACTTAAAATCGTCCCACATGAGGCGAGGCCATAGACCTATGTGCTCAACTACAAGTGTAATGTAGATTAATAATGTAATGCATTACGATGTTGCCAAACCAATGCGCGTGCGCCGACAGTTGGTCGGTCGCTACCGCACGTATCTTCCTCCGGTCGATAAGAGTCGAAGCTCGCGATATACAGTGTCGCTAGAACCTGCGCGTAACCAACTACATGTCGACGCGGTAGGCTGGTTCCCTTGCGGCACAAATAAGTCTTTATTTATCAGTAATTAAATTAATTATTGTATATTAAAATGTATGTATGTTTGTAATTCAAATTTCAATAAACTATGATGTTTTAAATTTTTTTAGGAACTGGTCCAGTTTGGAAATGTTTAAGTGTGGGCTTCTTTCGTGACCTACCTTGTCAGGCGTTATCTTTTTCAATAGATGGTTCGTTATTCGCTACAGCATTTAACACTATTCTAACGACATGGGCGCCCGACACTTGTGAACTGAAATGTTCTCTTGTACATCCAAACTTTAAGGAGAAAATAAAATTTGTACAGTTTGGACAAGGTATGTATTTCTGAAAGCTATATTATTTCATTCTAGAAAATATCGCCAAAACTCTTTAACTTCCAGACTTATAATTTTTCTTGGATGTGTATATGTTACAGTAAAAGTGAGAAGTCAGTAAATGTTAACACTTACTGGTAAAAGTATGCATTCTCTAATTTGCAAACACCACACCGGTAAAAGCTATATTTGAACCACAGTTTTACTAGTGAACGCTAACATTTTACTGGACCACAGTCGGAAATATAAAAGAATCAGTGTTGCCAATCTGAATTTGTAAAATTACACAATTAGCTGGACAAATTGTACATTTTTAGTCATACACATACATGTTTTTTACACACCATTATACAGTCAATTTCTGCTTCAAAATCTGGGGCTGGGTTTGTTCGGGATGGGAAAATTTCGTGACGTAACATTAAAAAAAAAAAGGTAAAAAAAATCTTATTTTTTTTACTTTTTTGATTATAACTAGGAAACTATAAATTTTTCGTAAATAACCTTGATAGCCTTTTATAAGTAAAAAACCGACAAAAAATAAGATTTTTTTGGATTATTTTCAATGTTGTGTCAAGAAATTTTGTTAGCAAAACTCAAGTTTGGATTCAGCACCCCAGAAAACTTGTAGAATGAAAAAAAAATCAACAGTATCCCACAACTTTCCTGGTAAAAACACAATTTAACTTGAGCGTTATAGGTACTGTTGGGCTAATGTGTAAAAAAGGTCTACAAAACTGAAACTAATATACATTATGTGGGCTCTGATGTATTTGACAAAAAAAAGGCCAACAAACTGAATAGCACATGTGGTGGTTTTCATTTTTTTAACCTTCCAGTAAAGTCTCAGTTTTCTTTATCCTTGATCGTCGTTGGATTTTCTTCATTGGTATAATTATACTTCCGCGAACAATCCATTCTATTGATCTTAAACTTATTTTAAGACTTTTTATTCAATAGACCTGGGATTTGATAATTCGCCGTTTTCAGTAGATTTATTCTGTTCATTTTCGAAGTAATCTATTAGATTGAGAAGCATTTTTTTCGCCTGGGGATGCAAGAAACCCGCAAACCGATTCTTATTCGGCGTGCCACACAATTTTTAATAAATAACACATTTCTTACAAATGTGCCAACCTTCCCTCAAGTTTCATCACGTTAGGTAATACAAGTGTGTTATTGTACACATTTTAATAATCACTGAAAACTATGTATGCGTCTTTCGCCGATTCACGAATAAACAATCGGTTTAACGCGTTTATATTACGGAAATCTTTATAATGCTTTTTTACCCGTGACAAGCAAGATAACACTATAAACATTTCTCTATAATAAGTTTATAGCGCCCCTAGATAAATGGAAGTCGACTATATTAAATTTTTTTAACGACTCGAAACTCTCAAAAACAATTGTATTTGGTTATATAATGTGAATTCGGAATAACATAATATACATGGTGTTCCGTTTAAGAAAATATATATATGTTTGGCGTGGTTTCGAGTTTTTCGCATCTTGTAAATAATTTTTACTTCTAGCTAAGATGACCCTGTATAACCCTGTTAATAAATTACAAATTTTAACACTCTTTGGTATGGAATACTGCTTCTAGTGTAAATAATATAAAAAGTACCGATATATATATATGTTTATCTAATAAAAATGTTAAACATCTCTTTCAGGAAATCAGTGTCATTTAATTGTAACTGCTAGTAAGGCACAGCTAAGTGTTTGGAACTTACTTACGTTATCAATGATTTGGGTGGTAAATTTAACCAAAGTGAACTTATTGATCGCAGATACACTTTCCACTTTTATGTTAGTTGTTTGTAATGGCAAGAAAGGTAGGATATGATATCTTTAATATAAGGAATTTCTTTGCGATATTCTAATCTAAACTGACTTGAAATACTTCTACATATATATACATGAACGAAACCATCTTCTCCATAGCTAGGTTGGACTATCGTTTCTCAACCTTTTTGGCATCGCGACCCCGTAAGGAGACAACAAATGTAAAAAGTAAAGAACCTTACCCTCCTCCCTGTATATTTTAAAGTTTATCACAGTTTTACATTAAGAACGTGACAAAGAATATAATAGCACTTGCTACGAATATCGACAAGTTCAATCCGCTAGGCCCATTTCATATTACTTTTACCTTTGAATATCGAAGGTGAAAGAAAAATGGATCATTGTAAAAATCTGACGTATTTTTGGAGACGAACGTCCGAGTTACACGGATTTCGGTCTATCGTAGACATACCGCGATGGATATGCGTACGGTACAAAACAAAACGCCCGGCGAAGTCATGTCGGTTCTGGAGTTCAACGCATTGTGAACTAGTCATATATATCCATCTTTCCAATTCAAATTTGTAATCGCGTTACCCCGCTTGGACTTATTTTTTGAGTTGTACAACATAAGAATCTTTATTGCCGTTGGCTTGAGTGATATATTGTCCCAATTTGACTTGAATAATGAATATGACCATAAGGTCTTAATAAAAACATCTCATAGTGATAGATGAAGTCAATGCCTTCATCAAACTTGATACTTAGACTATTCGCTTTGAAAAACGTCATTTTGATTCTATACGAACTCATAAATGCTGTTGTTGATCGCATATTGGAGAGCATGAGAACGCATATTTACCTGAATATGGAACATTCAGTTACTGCATGGAATATTTTCGAGGGGATGATGAATTCTTGAAAAGATGGATTCTCACTCCGTTTGATGAAAACGTTTGCAGGTGCCACTTCCAACAACCAATTTTCAAGTTTTGGCTTGAACGACGACGGGAATACGAAAAACTTAGTAACAAATGCTTGAAAAGCATTGATCCCATTTGCCACTTCTTACTTATGCGAAAAGGCTTCTTAGCGTGAATTTTAAAACTAAATACATACAGAAATCGTCTAATATATTTTAAAAATAATTTACTTATGATGTGTGTTTTCAATGTTCATCTAGGTATATAGCAAATATTAAGTGAAAACCATAACATATAATGAAACATATATAATATGATAATAATATGACTTGGTTATAACTTCAAATTCATTATTTAAATGAAAATATTTTTTGTATAAATTTGCCGGATTTTTTCACAAAGTGCGACTTCCTTATACCTAACAGATGCCAGGTTGAGAAATGATGGATTCTACCAAATTCAAAATTAAAACCATAAAAATCCAAAATCGAGCGACTTATCTTATTTCTTTGTTGTTAGTGTGTACTGTTAACGGAAATCAATCAAAATATCCTTGTATTTTTTTTCTAAAGTACCTAGTGTTAAAAGTAATCCACTTTTGCATACCTGCAATGTAAAATCTTTTTGCAAGAATCGATAAATATTGACATTTGAACGAAAAAGTCAATATTTCCCTACTCGTCGTTACCAAGAAATGGAAAATAACTGTTGGGCATTGTTCTCACCAAGGCAGCTGGCAACCGCAACGCAACTGCAACGCGACCTTAACTTCAGTTAAGTTGCTCTTGCATTCCCACTGGAATCAACTGGTTTGAAGTATCTTTTGACGTTAGCAAAATGTCGTCTTCGTTAACAGAAATTGCGGTCGCGATGCTGTTGCCTTGTTGAGAACAAGCCCTAAGGAACTGTTCTTTTAGTTATTTGTAAACTAAAAAGATTATTGAGAACAAGTTTTTTCGAAAACGATTTTTATTTTTAAGAATTTCAACACATTATTAAATACATATTTGTGAATAAAATTAATAATGGTTATTTTAACATTTTATCCAGTTGATTGTAATAATTAATGTCCATTGAGGAATTTTTGATTACTCCGTATTGCCAGTCTTGGCTTGCGCCACGACATGCAATCTTTACGGTCATCCGGGAATGTTCAGCTTTTCATACTATGTACACAATGTACTCTTGTGCGACACTAACTTAAAAATTACTGATCTGTTTAAGATTAGGTGATATCTTTTTATTTTTTAGTATTTGTCTTCGAGCCTTCATCTTCAAATATTGTATATTCAAGTGCAGATTTGTTAACGAAAAGCGATAAAATTGTAGCTGCTACATTTACACCTAGCAAATATAGTAATGATACCAGATTAAAGTGGTACGAGCGAACAAATTTATATTTTATTAATTCTAATAGTGTAAGTATGTTTAAAATTATAGTATCATATATGACAAAAAAGGACTTTCCAATATTACTTGTTTAATTTGTATAAACTTTTATATATAACATTTTTTTTCTTGATGGATTAATAAACCCGTGGGAAGAAATCTCGTTTCAAAGGTGTACGGAGTCCTCAGAAGGAAAATTTATGCTTCAATTTTATATGGTACCAAAAGTATTTACGAGCGTAATTTCTAAGTTTTAGCAAAAAAAGCACTGGTACAATAATTTTAGCAAAGATATATTATCTGAAATTTTGCAATTTAGTAAAATTCAGCGTTTTCTTTTTTGCATAGGCAAAGTTTTCTTATTTTGAGTTTGTTGTTATTTCTACAATAGAAACCCCTAATATGTTTTAGGCAATAAAATAAATGCTATAGTTTGCACGCTTAGATTATAATAAGATGTAGTGCTTGTAACATTTAAAATGTTATTTTAGGAACTGTACTGTATTAGCAAGAATGAAGAACCATATGAATATGCAGAGAATATTGAAGATTTAACTGATGATATGTCGATATTTACCAAACTTAATCCATTAACGAAAACAAGTGAAGTCAAACGTAGTAGTAAATACCATCTGTTTGAAAAAGACGTTGGATACAAAACTTACCAAGAGGTACGGTCACGGATTGATATTAAAATTTGAATTTGCAACATCAAGTATCTAGATCGATATTGAGTCTTGCGTCAATGTCTTATATGCGTTCTGATCAATCAGGAAATTTCTTGATATTTTTTCAGTATGGCGTAAATCGAACTTATTACACTACAAATAATTTGTATATCTAAAATTTAATTCTTCTAAAGAGTTTGGAACAACGCGTGTGTGTATGTACACGCGTGTTGTATACAGGGTGTATAAATAGACATAGACATCTGTGTTCACTGTAATGTCGGTCGATCTACCAAGGTTTTGCAGGGTTGTCAAATAACTAGGCGTTCATCGACCTTCGCTACAGTGACCCCATGTCACCGTTTCAGCGGCGAGGCTGCAGCGGAGTTATTCCATAACCCCCCCCCCCTGTATTTTATAGAGCGCTTTTCATTGGGATAATAGGAATCATAATTTTTTAACTTGTATAGGCTATTAGCCCTAACTAACGATCAGCCTTATGATACTTCCATAGATGTTAAGATTTTTTTTTCACACCACTGTTAATAACTGCAATTTTCTTTTTCGAGATTCTAGTAAATAATTCTTAACTTTTTTAGTATTTGGAAGCGCCTATACAAACTCTACTTCCCGTTAGGCTACTAGCAGCGTCATTACTCAAGAGCCTTATTCAACAAAAGGAAAGTGGCAGTGAAGACTTTAGGGAATAAATATTTTAATAAAGATGTTTATTTTAGTG
This sequence comes from Barypeithes pellucidus, assembly GCA_963991005.1. Lineage (NCBI taxonomy): Eukaryota > Metazoa > Arthropoda > Insecta > Coleoptera > Curculionidae > Barypeithes > Barypeithes pellucidus. The sequence continues at coordinate 29,779,748 of OZ022562.1, forward strand.
CGGTTTTTATTAATAATTGATTCAAATGAATAATGCGACAAAGTAATAAAATACTCCTTTGTGGCTAGATAATAATGTTCCCTTTCATATAGCGACTGAGGCCATCCGTGATCATGCGCAGATCTTCATCATTTTGTGTTCGCGTAAACAGTAGAAATTAGTTTATGAAGAATTAAAGATTAACTTCTTTTAGAAATAACCATCCAGTTGACACCGGCCGGGTGTCCCAAAATATGCACTCTAAAACAGACACCCGGTAACTGGATGAAAGTTAAAGTTAATCAATAATAAATCATGAATAATGTTTAGAATACAAATGTGGCTATACAAGGGCATATATTACTCCTTTCTGATTTTGAAATGAACAAAAAAAGCTTCTATTTTTTTTTGTAAATTCGATAACTTTGGTCACAACGCGTTAAACAAAAATGTGATTTTTTTTTTATACAAAACGCAAATGAGTCAGTTTGTTTTTAAATCACTTACTTTTTTGCCCCATATAATATTGAAAAGCCGTTCTTGGTCAAAAGCGCTCCCCGCTGAATATGCATAAAACCATGTTTAAGAATCCGAAAATTTTATTCAAATCGGTTCTTTCGAGCTATAGAGTTTTAACAACGAGGGTAAAAGACCCTTTTGCCAACCTTTTGTTGACCAGTTTAGTACCCATAAACGTTCGCATTATTCACGAATACATTAATTTATATTTTTGAAATTTTTCAAAATTAGACACCCTTCCATCGATGTTCTAACATACAGGGTGTAACAAATTCGTCCTTCACCATTGGGATTTCGGAAACGGTAAGAGATACGAAGTTGGTTAAATTGGGACAAAGTTGCGTAATTATGGGCCCAATAATATGCCGCAAAAAAATTCTAAAATAAATACAGTCTTTCAAAGTATTTGAACAAAATCTAAAATTTTGCGTTTCGGTTCTTATTTTTTCCTTTGTTCGAATGTTCGTTTTTATTCTCCACAAGATGGCATCATCAGACCTTTAATGCGACGTTTCGTCTTTGGGTCACCATCATCAACTCAATTTTTTTAAATACGGGCCGGGATTTCTTATTTATGAAAGAGGAACTAAATCTATGTTCAGCGGTATACAACACTTACTGTTGTTCCGACGTTTTGTTCCTTAAATTGACCATCTTCATTAAAATACCCCCTAGTACGTTCCTGTAATTTACTTTTGTTTCCAAAAATTTAATTCGAAACTGTAAATCTCAATGCATTTTTTAAAAAGTCTTAAAAAAATGCTGACTTAAAAGTCAAACATAAGCATTATATAAAAATCCTTTAAGGCACTCTGGGAGTGGTACGTGTGCGAATCAAGCGATTCACGTTGGTCTTGAATCGTTGGAGGTTATATTCCTTGGGAAAAACGACCTCGGGAAGGTCGTTCCATAATGATGAAGTCCTCCAGATGAAACAATTCTTAAATAATGAAGTTTGAGGCAGTACTAAGCTTAACCACATATAGATGGGGGCAGCGGTTCGTCGTTTATTTTCGCTATTCGCCGAGAGCACTGTCCATGGAAATATCAGTAAAAGAGTCAAATCCCCAAACTGTCTTCGATGTTCTTGGCTGTCGAGGCTCTTCGTCAGCTCGTGATCTCCGATCAGACGAATGGCCCTCCTTTCGATGGAATCCAGTAGCCGAAGAGTACGTTTGGGTGCAGAGCTCCAGACATGATAGCAGTACTCTAGTGATGGTCGAACCTGGGATTTGTATTGGTCTATTTTACGTTTGAAGCTTGGTTATAGATATTGGACCGGACTTTACCTTCGCCTTCACAGGCACATTTTGAATCAACCGATATCCGCTGTTGATCTAATCTGTGGTTGTCAACTGTCAAACGCTAGGTTTTAACATAAATCGGACTCTATTTACACCAAGTAGAAACTGTAGTTATTTTAGATTTTTTTTGCGGCATATTATTGGGCCCAATTATGCACCTTTGCCCCAACTTAATCGACTTCGTATCTCTTACCGTTCCCGAAATCCCAATGGTGAAGGGAGAATTTGTTACACCCTGTATGGTGCCCTCTATTGATTCGCTGTCGCACATGGAGTAAAACGGGTCTTCCGGCGTTCTTTATATTCACTGCTATAATCCTTATGATACAAAATAACCCTGTTGGGACGAAAAAAACCTAATTATAATCCAGTTTCGTAACAAAAATTGACAAAATTAAGTTTTTAATGGTATAATCAGTCACTTAATCTTTTATTTTAGTACTTTTAAAGGTATAATTGTCAATTTTACTTAATGATTTTCTGTTGTACCTATGCGTTTATTAAAAGGTTTCAGTGTCTGTACGCTCTCGTAGACCACATTCAACTCTCACTATTATTAGGATATTCCTCCAATTCCAGTCTCTTTTTTATTCTATCGCACTTCGGACAGTCATTATTTTTTCTGGCTATACAATGTTTATGGAATACGGCACTACAGTCTTTGCAAACATGCGCGGACGCTACAAAAGGAAACAATATTTCCTCATTCTTGCAAATTTCACAAATATGACCTCGTCCTCGGCATATTTCGCACTCGGACTTGACGTGCCTGGAGAAAATATCAATTAAATCGTGCAGTTTGGAAGGCAAATCGCCTGAATGAGTGTCGACTAAATCTTGAAGACTATACATGTCAGTATTTTCAATTAGGTGGGGCCTGTCACATTTCCACAATAAATGGTCTTCACTGGCCTTCCTGCACACCAAAAGGTATTTTCGTAATCCTTGCAATTCATGTCTTAATCTCCTCACCAAATTCAGTTCGTGTATGAAAGAAAACAGGCGAGGATTGAGTTTTTCCAGATTTATTAAAGGCCTATTAGCAGTAATCCGAAGAATTTGCAGACTTGCCTGGGAAACCAATTGTGCCGTTAGGTCCCAATTGTGAACGACACGGCCGGGAACTATTGCCGAACTACCCCAGTGGCAAGCCGAACAGTAGTATAGACCCGTGTAGTCACAACGGCGTACTTCTGACCAATCCTTATCTAGAAACAGAAAAAATATATTTGCAAAAATGTAAGAATAGTAATTACCAAAATCGGCCTTGCAGTAAAGGATTATGTTCCATTTCATAAATTAATGTTGTCTTTTTTATGCACTGCTCTACTGATAATCACATAAGGATTTTAATATAATGTATACCGGGTGTTTCAGGAGGAATGCTCACCCCTATAACTTTTTATGGTTTAAAATACAGAAATAAAATTTGATGGGTTTGTATGTGTATTTTGCATTTTAGACATGCCGGACTCCATTTTGTCACTTCCTGCTAACCGGAAATGACCTCAACTTCGGATTATGTTTGGCTATATCGTATATTATGTTCGGTATATGTTTGGCTATATTAATTCAGAACACCATTCCAAATTCAACGTCACTTTTTGACACTTTGAATCATTATTTTTATTCTTTCATCTAGATTGCTATGAACTCCCTAAAGAACTTCTAAGCCAAATTATGGCGGATTTTAAATTTGTAATTATGTTTGTTTGTTAGCATTATAGCGTCATGGGTACCCGATAAATGCACAGCCCTTTGTGCTTATTGTTATATTTTAATAGATTATCTTTCCCTTTTTTTAACTTGACATAAGTGTGTCAAATTATTGGAAAAGGGTGCTTTTTGCTCGAGCCAATATGTTTCCATTTGAAAAAATTGGGCTTTCTGGGAAAACCCCTTCTTAAAAAGTGTGTAAATATTTAAAACTGGAAAATTGCATTTTTATCAAGAATTTGGCTTAGTTCATAGCAAATAGATGAAAAAATAAAAAGAAAAATTATTTAAAGTGTCAAAAGTGACGTATGGGGTATCGTTGAATTTGGAATGGTATTCTGAATCGATATAGCCAAAAATATACTGGGTGTTCCTTTGAAAAATCAAAAGTTGAGGTCATTTCCGATTAAACCGGAAGTGACAAAATGGAATAAAATGCAAAATAATATCACATGCAAACCCACCGAATTTTATTTCGGTAATTTAAACAATAAAAAAGTTATAAGGGTGACCGTTCTTCCTGTAATACGCATCGCAGTGGTGTATCCACAGGGGCGTACTCAAGACATAGATAAGCTATGTTCCGCTTACAAGATGTTAGTCGAGATGATGTGTCAAAAAGTGACGTATCGGATATCGTTGAATTTGGAATGGTATTCTGAATTGATATAGCCAAAAATATACTGGGTGTTCCTTTGAAAAATCAAAAGTTGAGGTCGTTTCCGATTAAACCCGAAGTGACAAAATGTCATGAAATGCAAAATAATATCACATGCAAACCCACCGAATTTTATTTCGGTAATTTAAACAATAAAAAAGTTATAAGGGTGACCGTTCTTCCTGTAATACGCATCGCAGTGGTGTATCCACAGGGGCACATAGATAAGCTATGTTCCGCTTACAGGATGTTAGTGGAGATCTCGTCAAAAATATAAAATCAGTTGAGTCACTCGCATTTCATTTCGGCAGGAGTATTTATAATTAAATGCTATACCGAGTGGTGCGTCCGAACAGGACACACGGGACTTCCCATGTAAATTTCGAGGTGATCAAATATTCGCTTCCGTATTGATTTTAAAGAAAACTTTTATTAAAGAGAATAATGAGAATAAAAAGTCCGCCCAATTAGAACTTTTTACACTCTTTGATATTAATTGAGGTTAAAATGAAAATACCAGTAATCACCTTTATAATTAGGTTTGCGTTTGTCAATATTTGATAGCGGTTTTAATTTTTTCAAATAATTTTCGCGCTGAATATTTGTAATCGCCATGAGCTATTCGGTTAAGGACAAAGTTACAATGATTAAATGGTACTATGGCGAAAATAGTATCTATAACATAAAATAATATTAACATCGACATAAAATGACAAATTTTTAATCATTTATTTGCTGATGTATACTGACAGAAATGTGTCAGGTCCGAGGTTCCTAGTTTATCATTTAAAAAAATCATTTAAAAACCCGAGCGGCTCTTTATGAGCGCTGCTATTCTTTTGTTATTCCCAAATTGTATAATTCTGGACATAACAAACCCAAAAAACTACTCGTTTAGTAAATATCAAAAGTTCAATAAGGGTTTAAAATGATAATCGTTTAATATTTAGAATATATGGAATTTAAGAATCGTTGGTTAATCCATAAATTAATATTATATTACAGTTATTTGTACCTATTTTTCTTAAAGTATTATGTACCTACATATTATTATAAGATTGTATTGTATGTATATGCTCGGTTAAGCAAACAGCAATATGCTGCCATTCGCTGAGTTAAAAATAAAGACGTTTCTATCTATCTATCTAAATAACTCCTAAATTATTAGGAAAATACACTTTAATTTGAACAAGGACGTTTTTCTTATTGACTCTTTAAAAAATAGATTAGCTAATATTTTGATCATCTTACAATTTACGTGGGATATCCTATGTGTCCTGACCGGACGCATCACCCGGTATAACGTTCAATTCTTATTACAGCTTTCTGTAAATAATAGGTGACAAAACCTCAAACCTGAGCATCTTGACGTCACTTATGCTAACTTTGACATCGATTTAACAATTTTGCAAGCGGAGCATAAATATCGCAGTTTTTTGACGATATCGATGATTTAACTTTTTTCCCCTATAGTTTGTTTTCTAGAGGATTTGAAAAAACAAGGTTTTTTTTGTCTAGAGAGTGAAGTCTTTTATTTTTCATTGTTATGAGGGGGTGGGGGTCTGTTCGGGTTTGTTCGGGGGTGGGGGTCGTTTCAATAAAACCACAATACAATTTAAAACTACAAACTGGAGTTAAGCAAATTGCAAACGTTACGCAGTTTTTGTATTTGCATGCTTGTTTAAAGCTCGGATAATTCTTAAATTTATTTTTGCAGTTTTAATACTACTAACAAACATTTTTGCAAAAGACCGATTTTGTTCATAACTAATTTATTCACGCAAAACCAATCGTTTCAAACAATATAAACGATTACATTAATTTAATGCTCGCGACTGAATTTTTAACCAATAGTGTCGTTTGTAGCATAAACAAAACCGCAATACATTACACAATAAAATGTAAAACTACAAACCTAGAGGTAAGCAAATTGCAAAAGTTCCGCAGTTTCGCATGCTTGTTTAAAGCTCGGATAATTCTTGATTTTTTTTTGGCAGTTTTAATACTACTAACACACTTTTTTGCCAAAGGCCGATTTTGTTCATAACTAATTTATTCACCCAAAACCAATCGTTTCAAACAATATGAACGATTACATTAATTTAATGCTCGCGACTGAATTTTTAACTAACAACCACCTGGTTATAAATGATTCTAAAATTGTTCAAAAATATTTTAGAAATGTAAGATTTAAATATTGTTAGTAGTTTAACGGCAACAGTTTTCAAAATTAGTTAAGACGTCAAAAATTTAGAATGTTAGTAGGTTTCTTTTACTGTCAATTTTCAAATAATTTCAATCGTAAGTAATTTGTAAAAGTAAATTTCTAAAATATCAGAAAAAGCACATGCCCATAATAAAGGGTGTAATATCTGACAGTTGAGCATAGATAGAAAGGGTATTTCGATAATGCATCAGTATACTTGGAGAGATAATTATATATGTTAAAATAAAGCTAGTAAGTCATGTAAGAAAAAGTCGAAAACTTAATACTTTCTTTTGTTTCCAGTTGAAAAACTGATTTTACTGCTGACAAAAATTTCAATTCCAGTTTTGCGCCTAAACGGTGTAGTTTATCAACTCGAATAAAGAGAACCTTTTTTAATAGGTGTTCTGTCTTTAAAATGACATGTCCTTTTTCCCATAACTGTCAAAACAAAGAGGATAATATGCCAAAAATTTTATTTTCAGGTAACGTGGTCTCTGGTTTGTCCAGGAAACATTTTGTTATAACATAATGACAAAAGTCGTTAAACGTATAGTTCGTCTGCCAAATAACAACTTGATAGTTTAAAAACTAACCGCATGATTGTTAACAATAAGAGAAACAAAATTGAACTTTGACCTGGAAAAGTATCGAGTTTTTTCGACTTTTTGTTGACTTACTACCTTTATTTTAACATGTAGAAGCACCTCTCCAAGTATCCTGATGGATTAATCATCCGAACACCCCATATATTAAACTACTGGTCATTTTAAAATATTTATTCCAAAAATAGTGGAAGGCAAGAACATTTGAAAATTTACAGTAAAATCTTAGTATCCTAAGTAAACTTAAAGTTTAAAAGGTACACGAGAGCGCCATAAGCTTGGTTTCAAATCGATTACAGAATTTTACTATTAATGCACAAACTAAGGAGGAATTACCTGTGAGCAGTAATTTACCCAGGCAGCCTGTGATTCCTTTAGGGCCAGCTAGCAATAAATGCAAAACAAGGTGTAAAAATATCTACCAGTTTCTATCACAGGTTATGTCTAACTATACTGGGTCATTTACGGTGAGTGGCCTATTAAAAGATCTCGGAACTACAAACGATATTTGTATATTGATACACTACTACTGTTGTGATCGCTCGAGCGAAAAACCGCTTGAGTACTCGATTATTGAAATAACCGACATCACTCGATTATTAAAAAAACCGCTCGAGTTAGAAATTCAAGCGAAAATCGTCGCTTGTTACTTATTACCTTTCACTCGATACCCGAGCTTCGCAGCGCTTGACGCCGACGTATGTTCGAGCAGTTTTTCGCTCGATAGGAAATACTCTAGTTATAAATTCAGGAGAAAAACCGAATCATTGCCTTCACTTGATACCCGATCTTCGCGCTCCACCCGAAATGTGCTGATTGGCGACGTTCGAGTTTGACGCTAAGAAGGCTGACATGACATACGTCTTTGTTAAAGGAGCATAACCGAGAACATGCATACAAAAAAGTATGCCAAATCCCTTAGTGGATTCATCGCGACATGGGTTTTGTTTTGACTGGTTAGCCAGCAGCGATTGTAAATTCTTAAAAAATTAAAGAATATAATTTTTTTTAAATCAGAATCAACTCTAGACTAAACTTACGAAAACAACCCATGGTATTTTATCAACACATTCTTCTTAGTCATTAAAATGTCAAGTGATTAATCGCTCGAGCGATTCACTCGATTATTAAAATCGCTCGAGTGATTGTTAAAATCATCGGTTTTCCCAACACTAGTAACTACCACTTCCGGTTATACCGGAAATTGTTAGACTTAACATTGTTATTTGAAATAGAATTTAAAATAATTTGACTTAAATTTAAAAACAAAATTGATTATGAGTATTTACCAGAATGGTATAATTTTTAAAATATATCTAATATTTTTACGAAATAAAAAGACCCAATATATCTTTTCTAAATTTTCCTTCAATGAATTTTATCTCAGAAACCATTGGAGATGGGTATAAAAACTTTAGGGTATTGGTATTCTATTTAAAATAACAATATTAAGTCTAACAAAAAATTTCCGGTATACCCGGAAATTATAGATACGTCGATATATCTTAGATCGGCATCTTTTATAGCGAGTACCAAACAACTATCTTTTTTAGTTCCCAAGATCTTTTAATACGCCACTCGCCGTGAAAGAGCCCGTCTATCTGTCCATGTCCATGATTTTCGAACACAAAAATAATAATAAATAATAGGTGTGATATCGGTGGATTCAACATATGGAGTTCATAAAGCATGAAATAAAATATTACTACTATTTAAAAAACAAAATTGATGATGCTTGCGAAAAAAACGAAATGTCGGATGAAAATTTTGTTATTATAGAGAAGTAGGAATGAAAATGTAAAATTTATTTTTTTACAAGTGCCCCGAAAAAATCTTTTCATGCATGTTCTCTTCACGGAAAGTGGCGCTTTCCAGACCTCTCCGAGAGAGCGGGCGGGAGAGTATCGAAGCGGGCGGGAAAGATAAATAAATAAAACCAGAGATGCCGGTGCGGGATTTGAACCCGCGACTCTCAGATCGCCAGACGTACACTCTGCCACCGAGCCATACATATCAACGATAATAAATAGATATTTACATTCTCCATGCGAGAGTGTTTTCATGTCATGACTCGTCCGTAAAAGCCTCTTTTCGGCCCTTGATACGTAATGTACTATTTCACATATCTCTTCAGTAAAAGTAAAAATTCGATTATATCTAAATATTGTCAGAAATATTAGGAATATTTTTTAAATTTGAAAACATGATGTTGCAAAATAAAGGTAGTAAGTCATATAACAAAAAGTAGAAAACTCAGTACTTTTGATGATTCACAGAAACCTTAATTTCAGTCTTGCGCCTAAACGCTGTGGTATATCGACTGGTATAAAGAGCACCTTTTTAATAGGTATTTTGTCTTTAAAATTACATGACATCCTTTTTTCCAATAATGGGAAATCCCATGTGTCCTGTTCGGACGCACCGCCCGGCATAAGTTACTACCTTTATTTTTAACATGTAGAATTACCTCTCCAAGTATACATTATCCGAACACCCTGTATACATAGACTCTTCATTCGCTTGAATCTTAAATTGAATTTATAAAAAGTTAGCTTACTAATACTTACTTAGTATTAACGGTGTCTTGCACTCGGCGCACAAGTATTTTTGCGCCGACATACCAACTTCAGGACAAATGTTAAGCTCATATTGACCTCTTTCACATGCAACCACGTGGGCACATTCGCGTACAATTGATGACATGCATTTATAGTGGCAGGTATAGCCGCAATCTTGACATTCATACCATGCCTGGACAACACTCCTGAAAAGGTATAAGTCGGTGTGTTAACAAGATCTTTTTCGACAACAACCAACTGTATTATATTTTTCCTACGACCACCTACGAAAATGAGAAAAAAGCACTGCTAACTTCCCTAGAAAGTGTCTTATATCACACGCGTGTTGAAAAATTGAAATATTACATTTCAAAGTATATCATACTAAACCCAACCAACCTCTCGGAGTAAATTAGGATGTTGGATGAGGTAAAGGGCACTAGTGCAATATTGAAAATTAAAAAATTACATATATTTGTCTTCTTCTTTGTGGGAATTCTTTGGTTTTTTTATGATAGATATAAAAAAGGTAACAGAGAATTGTTAGGTAACCCATAAGTAAGTAAGGAGTAATAGGATAAGTACCGATTTATTTTCGATTTATACAATTATGGGATAGAATATCCATACAGGGTATGAACCTGATTTATGTAATTATATATCTTGTAATAATAATTTGATTATTGTTTTAAGCAAATATGTAAAACTTTCAAAATTAACGACATTTAACTCCATCTCTATAAATATTGAGGTTAGGATATGAGTTTTATGATTTTCTGGGAATATTTATTTAATGTTAAGATTAATTTAATTGTTTATTTGTTAAAGTTGAAAAATAAATGGTTGGGCTCTTTGAACTTTAACAGTCTAGGATGGTTTTACACGAACGGCGATGGTAGCGCGCTTAGCGGAAAGGAGGAAAACTAAGAACAGACAGCAGACGAGCGGAAACAATACATCCAGTTTGATTGCTTTAATTAATACCTAAATAAAAGTGTTTAAGAAGTAAAACAGTTCTTAAACAATCCACTATATTGAAGAGTATTTAATTAACAAACCAGAAACTATAAAAATGTATACACACAATATATAAATAATTAGCTTAAGCAAATGGACAGCTATCATTTTTATTTACAATAATTGGGCATTGTATGTGTGGTTGTAGGAAAGATTGTATACATTACTCGTGTAAAAGTGACTTTCTCAAACTCGGCGAAATCTACCACTTACAACACTCGTTATGTAATATACTATTCCGAGTTTGATTATTGAATATAAGTAGTTTCTAAGAAGCTCTAACGGACACTCGTCCTGAATATACAGGGTGTCCAGGAACATGTGGGAAATCTCCCGGATATGAAGAAAACACGTGAAAAGAATACTATTATCATATATACTTCTTTCGTATCGGCCTTCTCTTCGGAGATATGGGCTCCCAAAGAGCACCAATGGAATCAAGTTTTTTACACATAATTATTGAACCACCTGGTATATTTCAATTATTTTTTAATATGATGTATACCAGGTAAGACCCGTCAAATTACTACCCAAGACACTGTTATGAATTACTCACAGCTGCAGGGACGGACTAGCTGTAACACTCATGGGCCCATTTTTTTTAACGCCCCGTATGATAAGAACTTTGGACAACGTTTTTTAAATACCTTTAACTATTGACTAAATATTAAGTACTGTTCATTCCTGTCGCTAATCCTAACCGTTTTCGAGGAAACGTCGTTTTATTTGCACTGATCCCCCTATCTTCTCACGGGTTAAATATGAAAAAGCGGAATTTTGACGTTCATCATTTCATAGGAACAAAGTTTGATCTCTTACCGAGATACGCCAAATACATGATGTAATTAAAATGACGTTTTCTCGAAAACGGTTAGGATTAGCGACATGAATGAAGAGTACTTAATTTTTAGTCAATAGTTAAAGGTATGTAAAAAACATTGTCCAAAAAAATGGGCCCATGAGTGTTACAGCTAGTCCGTCCCTGCAGCTGTGAGTAATTCACAACAGTTCCTTGGGTTGTAAATTTGACGGGTCTTACCTGGTATACATCATATTAAAAAATAATTGAAGTATATGGTTCAATAATTATGTGTAAAAAACTTGATTCCATTGGTGCTCTTTGGGAGCCCATATCTCCGAAGAGGAGGCCGATACGAAAGAAGTTTATATGAACCTATAGTATTCTTTTCACGTGTTTTTTTCATATCCGGGAGATTTCCCACATGTTCCCGGACACCATGTATAGGTAGGAATAATATTTTCCAAAAATATATAAAAAAATATTACCATATCGTTCCGGTGCAATGATCACAGTAAGTATGTGTAGTACTCCTTAAAAGGGGCTGCAATTTAAAATGATGCCCTTTAATCGTCCTGTTAGATACACCAATGCTTTTATTTCTCGGATGCCTAAAAATTAAATTGTTTATCATTCCATACATGTTTCGAAGGCATAACTCTTCATCTTTTAAAGTTTAAATCAAAAAACAATTTAGAAAATCATACCAAAATTATGTTTAAAGGTTGATTTTTGAGTAGACGATACATGAAAAGGAAGAGGTTTTCTTATCTTTTGCAGCAGAAAAAAAAGAAAATTTTTATGAAAAAATAATGTATAAATTAACTACAAGTTAACATTGTAATAATTAAAAAAGGAATATTAAAAATTAATAGATTAGAAAAAAATGTAAGTAGAATCTATATCTTTGGAGCGTATTCATATTATTTATTGGAATTTTCTGTGTATTACTCAGCTCGCCATTTTTGGTTTCCTGGGTTTTTTATGGGTTTCTTTAAAATCACCTTATTCCCTAAAGGGGGGTTTACATTATGTATTCCTTAAAATATTTAGATTTGATGTAATAGTCGCTCAGTTGCGTTTCCACCGTGTCATTATTTTTAAATGCTATATCCCACTGTTTTTTTAAATATAATATTATGTTATATTAATATATGAATATTTTTACCGGGATATTGTTGCCGTTGCCAAAATAGTTGTAGTTCTATTAATGACAACAGAACATTGTGAATACTTTTTTCTTTAAAAATTTGAAGAACTAATTTTTTTAAAAAATCAATTATAATAAGTAGCAGTCGATTTATTTATACGGTTGTCATTTCAAACCTCCAATTGTCAATTTAGGACGTTTTTAAGGTCAAAACCTTTTAGTGAATATGGCTGCAATCGCCGCATTCCTACATAGGCAGTTAGGGACATTAAAATGACAATAGTGATCGGCCAATACCGATATGAATATCGGTACATCGGCATATCGGCAAATATTGTCAATAACACGTAAATATCGGTAAAATTGCCGTTGCCGATATCGGCGTATTTAAGATCACTATTTTATTAATTTGTAAGTGAAAACCCATTTTTAAGAATCTCAAGCGAATTTAGGAATAACTTGTTTATCTAGTAAATGTGAACTGTTTCGTTTAAAAAAATGTATTTACTCTGTGTGTACTCCCCCCGTATCTATGGCGCCTGCGGTGAGTAAGCAATCACTGCTGGTATTTGGACTCGGCGGTCGGAAAATTACCGAAATTTGTTAACGTCACGTCCGCGTCAATACCATTTGCCTTAGGTCCGCTGCACACTTCCCGGAACCGGCTACCCGGCCGCTAGGTATGTTATATTAGAGCGGTCACACTAATCCGGATCGGGTAGCCGACAAACGGCAACCGGGTTGTGGCCCGCCAAGTACCGGGTCCAGCACACATACAGGGTCCGCAAACGAAGCGTGGACGGAAGATTTAATCGTTATCGAAGAACTTATCAACAATACTGAAACAGCTTGAGATATTGGATTAAAAGCGGCATGTTTTAAAAATATTTTACATTATACAGGACAGCATAAAGTTATATTTTTTTAAATGGGACACCCAGTATTTTATTGCATATTTAGGTTCGTATTACTATCGTTTATAAGTGCCTCAAATTTTATTTAATTTGGTTTTGTAGTTTCGGAGAAATAAATTAAAAACTAAAAAAAAAAGTTTTGCAGTCCTGAATAAAAAAATCAAAAAAAACAATCCAGAACTTTTTTTTTTAACCTGGCATTGAGTGAAATTTATGACAAGAGGTCTAGAGATACTATGAATGTAATTGCGTTTATTTATTTTATACAGGGTGTTCATAATAAGCTTTCAAAAACCCCATATTTTAAAATAATTTTTCTCAAGTTTTTCAAATGGAACACCCTGTATATTATTTGGCTATTTGACGTAGAATTCGTAGACAATTTTTTTTTGTAATACAAGCATATAAGTTATATCCAGCCGTTTTCGAAATAATTATAAATATCATAAATTATGTTGTTTAAATAGAGTTTTTATTGGGAAATTTTGTTATAGGCGACTAGACTAATAATTGTAAACTAAAGTAAATGTTCAAAATAGCTTCCTTTTACTTAATTTAATGATTTTCCTCTACTGCCAACAGAACTCTTAATTCATTTTCTTCATTAATAACGGGTTTATTGATTATTATCCTTTTTGTGTACGCAGTGCTTCCTGTTGCTACAAATTTTTGCAACAACTTCTCGAAGGTTTTTGCTATCGGCTTTCTCTCAATATCTGGATATCTTTCAGCATACACTCGGCTCGCGAGAAGGCAATTTCTTGCACATTCATCCAGTATAAAAATCATATTTACCATTTCTAAAATTCGACATTTTGTGTAAGTTAGTAATTAATTTCGACGACTGAACAAATGTAAATAATTTTATTTAACTGTCATAGTGACAATCTAAACAAAAAGAAATTATGGCAACTCGATTAAGAATAAAAAATAAAATTAAATAATAAAAGTAGCAAAAATGTATGCTTTTAGAATTTATATCGAAATAACTAAAATACGGTAAACTCTAAGAGTAAAAGGAAGCTATTTTGAACTTTTACTTTAGTTTACAATTATTAGTCTAGTCGCCTATAACAAAATTTCCCAATAAAAACTCTATTTAAACAACATAATTTATGATATTTATAATTATTTCGAAAACGGCTGGATATAACTTATATGCTTGTATTACAAAAAAGAATTGTCTATGAATTCTACGTCAAATAGCCAAATAATATACAGGGTGTTCCATTTGAAAAACTTGAGAAATATTATTTTAAAATGTGGTGTTTTTGAAAGCTTATTATGAACACCCTGTATAAAATAAATAAACGCAATTACATTCATAGTATCTCTAGACCTCTTGTCATAAATTTCACTTAATGCCGAGGTTAAAAAAATAGTTCTGGATTGTTTTTTTTTGATTTTTTTATTCAAGACTGCAAAACTTTTTTTTTAGTTTTTAATTTATTTCTCCGAAACTACAAAACCAAATTAAATAAAATTTGAGGCACTTATAAACGATAGTAATACGAACCTAAATATGCAATAAAATACTGGGTGTCCCATTTAAAAAAATATAATTTTATGCTGTCACACATTTTTGGGCCACCCTGTATAATGTAAAATATTTTTAAAACATGCCGCTTTTAATCCAATATCTCAAGCTGTTTCAGTATTGTTGATAAGTTCTTCGATAACGATTTAATCTTCCGTCCACGCTTCGTTTGCGGACCCTGTATAATATATATAACCATTATATTGCCAATACGAACGTTCCAAAATAGAAAAAGTGTCCCCGCTATGTTAGATGGCGTGGTACTATTAAGTTTGCGCAATAGGGTGGAAACTTTATCGATAGCGTCAGAGCCGGCCCTATAGTATCTGTTTGTTGTTATTCGTCGCCATCTTTGGTTCTGGATGCTTTTTCAAATTACAGAATAAAAAGTGGTTCATCCTCATTGTTGTTGGTATATTAGTGCTTATATATAAACTTTCATTATCTAACAACAATTTTTTTAAAGGAGTTTTTAATTTGTGGTGATTCGATTCGCTGTTTGGTAGGTTAGTGACTTGTTTTGTTTAACGTAAGGACACAAGTGCATGGTGCTTTTTTGCAAAAGTCGTGGATCAATACCAGATATAAAGTATTTCAGGCATGTACATATATACGAAAATATTTTGTTGTTCACATTATCCGATCGGAACCGAATTTCACTAAAAAGCTTGTAAAATAAGAAGATAGTGTCACTCGTATACAATATAATATATATATATGTGGTCACTACCTAACCTTAAAATTAATGTATTTTTAATTTGGTGCATTAGTAGCTGATAATAATTCCCAAAATAGTCAATACAGCCATTCATTCTTAATTTTTGGTTTCGGATGAAAGTTAAAATAAAGCTCATCATGTCGATTGTTACAAATATTCGGACGGAATTTGGCACCAAAAGTTTAAACCAATCAGGGCACCGTCGGATCATCATATCGTCAGAAATCGTATGAATGGAATGCTGTCTTAAATCGAACTAATCGAAAATTTGATTGCAATATTTTTCCTAACTAACCAATGAAATTGACATTAAAAAAGTTGAAATCCGGTCCTGTCGAATGTTTACTTTCACAAGGAAATTTCCGAACTGCGCAATCTCATTATCACCCGTTCGATGCCCATAGCGGGAACATAATTGCAGATGGTATTAGCAATATAATGGTTGTATATATATGTGGTCCAGCAAGCGTGCAGCGGGTCTTACAGATGCCTTAAAATGTTGCCACTATTAACAATTTTGACTTATGTCAATGTATATTGAATAGTTACAGGATCTTTTAAGATCGGCAAAAAATCCGTATCGGCCGATCATGACTTTTATAATTAACCCCTGGAGTGGCCTAGGTAGTAAAAGTGCTACCAAAATAGCTCATTTACTAACACTTGGAGAATTTTGTTGTTTTTTCCAACACTTACTGCGGATCAGCCATGGCTTCTTTACATTCCTGAAGTCTTAACCTTAGTTCAATTAAATGCCTCACAAGCCATTTTCTTTCAACTGAACATTGTGAATTTTCTAGAATTAATTCTTTACATCTGCTGATAGCTGTTGCAAGTTCTGGTTCTGTGGCTTCCTAACAACATTAAAGATAAAATGTAAATACTATTTTATCATACTGACCCATGTGTTGGAGTCAATACCTCATAGATTAAGGTAATAATTTGTACAAAAATTAAATTTAGCAAACAACCAATTTAGATATTCAATTCAGAAGCAAATAGATAAATTATGCAAACAATTTGTTTGGAAATAGTCTATGACTTTTCAATGGCTTTCCCAACAAGCTAAAAACAATTGCAGCAAACAAATAGAAAAAAAATATTCACTAAATTTAGTAAAGAAGAATTCAACACATTGTTACTTAGTTTGATAAATAACAAGAACAATCAATACTTCAATATGATCAAATTACAAACAATTAACCTATTTGTAGCAAGACCATGGTCAAAATAAAATGCATAATTCCTGAAACGTTTGGGAGGCACTTATAGAAGCAAGCAAGAAAGGGAAGCGATCTCCATGGTGGTACCATTCAATCTGAATTAGTATTTTAAGTGCTACAGCGTTAGACAAAAATATGCCCTTAAGTATAAGGTTCTTCGGGTGGTTAGGAATTAATTTTTCCACACATTGGTAATTGATATTAATACCACCTGAAAAGTAAACAGACTTGTTTTTTGATAAATTCTACTGAGTTGTGGATTCATGGGCGAGGGCTGCCAACGCAACCAAAAAAAAGAATGGTAAAACTATCAAAATACGAAGCTTAAGTAAAAACTGAATAAGAACATAAGTTAACACAAATACACAGTCAACAATAAACACACAAGACATATTTTAAGAGTAATATTTAGTAACTTTTACTTCTTCTTGGTAATATAAAAATCACCATGGTTTTTATGACTTGCAAAAAAAATCGAATACACCGGTTTTTTTTGACAAGTCGCAAGAATGCCGGTAGGCAATTTACCACCGCAACAAAAAAATCAAGTTATTTAAATCACTTGATATAAATCAGCGCAACCCTGGTTGTTTTTGATGAAAGCACTTCAATTGCATTACAACTCAAAATATGTATGTGCGTAAAGTTCAACTTACTTAGTTAGTAAGTCCTATGTTTATTGCTATTTGTGATTTTGGTCGTAGGTAAACAAATATTACAGACAGTAATCTTTTGCAGAAGTAGAAAAATACCGAAAATTCTCTCCATTATTTTGAAGAATCTCACCAGCTATATAATGTGGATTTTGGAGGAGAAGCATAATCATATTATATAAAATTCTGAGATGAGAAGTAGTAAACAGGAAAATTAAAGATTTCTGAATGTGGTCCTGAGGAAAATACTACATTGTCATGCCACAAATGAGCACTTTATCTAATACTTGTTCATATTCTTTATATAATTACTGAACATTTATAACCTTGATCATCATTTACTTATCTCAATGTTATTAATGATATGAGTATTTTTTACTTATGTATGTATTAGTATATTTTTACCTTACTTAAAGCCAGCAATAGTTCCTCAGAGGATAAATTTGAAGGCAATGAATGGTCGTTATCTTCACTAAGTGATGTTTTCCCCGATACTGTAGATGCTGGACTAGATGCTGTTTGTCTATTGTTATAAACTTCATCCTGCATATTAATTGGTTTTGAAAACAAAACAATGAGAAGCCAGACCAGTTATTTGATCATCAGTTATTTTGGCAGTTTCCTATCTAAAACTAAAACAGCTGGGTCAGCTGATTATCAATAACAGACATCATGATACAGTAAATACCTATGGTAAATACAAAGGTAAATAAATACCATGAACAGTCAACAGACATTGACAACAAACCAACATTTTCAGTGGCACCATCTAATCTAAACGAATGTTATTTCGGGTAAATGGTATTTTATGGTTCAAAGTTAAGTATACAGTATGGCCTATTTCCCGAACGTTTCATAATTCCATACTTTCCCCTACTACAATCGGGTGTGGTGGTACCTCAACTTGACCACAAAGGACGACCACCCGTTTGCTCTTTACATTCAGAGGATTGCCTCTAGTTTCAAAATTGAATGACTCTCAGAACTGTTATACATATAATTTTAGTGAAAAATGAATAGAAATATTCTACTTTCTAAAAAGGTCACTTTTCGGCTTACGCTTTCAGGTAAAAGCTTATTTAATTGCGGTACACCATACCATTACCAACTCCAAGGTACCGGATCATTTTGTGACCTATTATTCCTCTGTGGCTGTGATTTGGCGGGAAACCCGTACCATAACCTCGATAAATTAAGACCTACTTTTGCTTTTAAAAAACGGTTTGCAAAAGTAATAATAGCGAAACAATTGTGAATATGGCCGAAAATACCCCATCTCCATCCGCACGACGTACTCTGCGACAGAAGAAACCTAGTTTAAAAGCTATGGAATCACTTTACATCTTGAAACTAAAAAATGCAGGTGTAGTAGCCCCAGTAAGCAGTAGTAGCGATGAAGAATTTGAATTTAGTGATGATGAAGTCGACCCAGATAAACCAAAATTATTACACGAAAATGATGTTGTTCACGGTAAAGATATTTTTGCTTTTCAAAAGAGAAAGCAGAAAGCTAGCTTAGCGTTAAAAGTAGCCGAAACACAAAAAACTCCTCATGTTGTTAGAACCAAAATGAAAAGCAGGTTAAAGGCTGTCTTTGAAGATAGTGGTAGTGAATATAATCTGTCTTCAGATAGTGAAAGCACCAAAAGTGATGATACATCAGATGAAAGTGAAGCAAGTTCCAATAGTTCAATGAATGAAGCCACCCAAAAGGTGAAGGAAGCCAAGGAAAAAATTAAGTTTACTGATGCAGATATACAAGTTTCATCCCGAGGTAGGAAACTGAAGCATTCTAGCAAATACACTATAGATACAGAAGAGTACTTCTCTAATTGTGCATCTAAAAAAATTAAAACTTCAAACAACACTTTGGATAAATTACAAACACCGAGGTTACCACAATATGAATTACAGAAACTCTTAGCAAAGATGAGAATTTCTAAAGATCATAATAAAGCAGTACAAAGGTTAACTGAAGTAAATAAACATCAGTTTAAAAAATGGCTATATATTCTAAATCAAAACTTTAATATACTATTGTATGGCTTAGGATCCAAAAAAAGCATTTTAAGTTCCTTTCATAAAGAACATCTTCACGAAATGCCAGTAGTAGTAGTAAATGGATTTTTTCCTACATTATCTATAAAAAGCATTTTGGATAGTATTATAGTAGATTTGCTGGAGTTAAATGAAAGTTCGGCAAACCCTAACGACATGTGTGAGTTAATTGTTAAAGAATTTAGTAACTTACCAGAAAGTCATCTTTATCTTATTGTACATAACATAGACGGTGAAACTTTAAGGAACACCAAAACACAGAGTATTTTGGCTAGACTAGCAACAGTAGAAAATATTCATTTAATAGCTACAATAGATCATATCAATGCCCCCTTAATATGGGACCATAACAAGATCAGCAAGTTTAATTTTGTGTGGTGGGATATAACATCCTTTTTACCATACACTGAAGAAACTTCATTTGAAAAATCTATGATGGTACAGCAATCTGGTGTGTTAGCCCTTTCATCATTACGAAATGTATTTTTATCTCTTACACAAAATTCAAAAGCAATATTTATAATATTAACTAAACACCAAATAGAAAATGCGGGACAGTATTATCAAGGTATGGCTTTCAAGGACTTGTACATGGCTTGTCGAGAATCTTTTATTGTGAGTTCTGATTTAGCTTTAAGGGCACAGCTAAGTGAATTTATTGATCATAAAATGGTTAAAACTAAAAGATCTTTAGATGATGGTACTGAGCATTTAGTAATTCCTCTAGCAAATGGATTGCTACAGAAGTTTTTAGAAGAAAATACATAGCATTCATTTAAAAAGTAGTTATATTTTATATTGGTTCCAGATTTTCATATTATTTTTTGTAACTTTTTTATTTATTTATCTACGGCAACGCCATATCATAAAACATAAATTACTAAAAAGGGAATAGAGCATAAGTTTTGTTGTGTTTAGTTTTAAAAATTTGCAAAATATATTGTATATCTGTTAATAAAGTATGTTTGTTGTGTTGCTAATAGAACATTTTTTTGAATTTTGTTTGCAGTTTTTGTGGTCTTTTAAATTGTTCAAGGAATTCTCCTGAATATTCATCTAGTTGCCGTTTTAAGCGACAGCTGAAAACTTATCGAAACGTTCAATGCTGATTATTTCTCAAATCGTTGATGATAAATATGTGTACCAGCAACTAGTTTACGAATTGCAAATTGTCAAAGTTTGAAAAACTGATTTTTCCAAATTATTTCTTTTGAAGTTTTCTCAATTTTATTTTTAATCTTATTGTTTGAACACCCCTGTATTAATAATTATCAAAAATCTATTAAGGCAGGTCCCTTGCAACAAGGAATCCCACCCAAATTAAATAATAAAGGCTTCCTTATAGGATAAATTAATAATGGGCCCGGCCCGTTCAGCATTTTTTTTTATTTTAGAAATTGACAGTTGAACACTTAAGCCAAAGCTGTCGCGTGACGTCACATCCTATATGCTGGTCAGAAGACGAGATTTAGAAGCGTGCTTCTGTCTGAATACGTCGTTTGTTAAATTATATTTTCTCTTTATCTTCTTGCTGGTGTGTGAATTAAGAGATCTTAACCGAGTTGTACTCAAAATAAAGTGATTCGGTCGTGAGTCAGGAAGGGGCAATTACCTCCCCCCCTCCCTCTGTATCCACGCCTGGTGCCATGTGATCATGCAACTAGAAAAGTTTGGCAGAAAGCTATGCGACGATGTTTTTTTCTGATAAATCCCACGTTTTTTGCTGTGAGGATCATTTTAACGTAAACTTAAATATGCCAACGTGAAAGCAGACCACAAAATATAGGATATACATATATTTATTTTAGATACAAGAAGACATAGAAAATTATGTACATAGAAACAAGAACGGAAAAATCAGACTTAAGCCAAAAGTAGTACCAAGGTTTTTTTGACGTGTCAAAGAAATAGAGTTACGACTCACAGATCGAAACTATCGTCACGGTTTTTACAAAAGAAAGAACAGCAATCTTTGATTAACAACTTGTTACTTCCTGAAACTCCAGAAATTTCTATTGAGAATGACATTGAGCTGGAAAATGGGATAAAAATGTTTAAATATATGGGTGTTCAAGTTCGCAGCAAAGGAGTCCAGTGCGCAAGTAAAGATTTGCCATAGTAAAAAATGGCGAAAAGAGAATCGTCATTTTAAGGAAAGGGTTTGTCCTTTTAAGGAAAGGGTAAGTGACGGCTTCATACACCTTAAAAATGAAGAAATATATATCGGCAAGATTGCCGATAAAATACCGATGTACCGATATTTATATCGGCCGATCACCAGTTTTCTAATAGGCCATTTGCCGTGAATCATTCTGTATAACTATAATTAACTGCCCTAACCTAAGGAAAAGAAAGAAATTCCACTGTGAAAAATTATTTTATTTAGATTTAATAAAAACATTTTCATAATGGACTGTGCTACCGGAACTATCGTCCTCAATTTTATGGTACTTTTCACAGTGTATTTTTAAGTGGTGTTTGTATCTAAAACTTTTTGTGCATAATTCACAATGGAACGGCATGACCTGAGAATGAATTCTCATGTGGGTCTGTAATGTAGAGCGCTGATTAAAGGATTTTTCACAAACCTAAAAGAAATTTAATTTTCTCAATAATCTGGAAATAGATTTCATTTTTAAGAAGCTAACTGAAACTAACTGCAAGATGTTAAAAATAAGGAAACCCCAACATCCTGTATAAATAATATACATATTATTACGTTTGAAATAGTAACAGCTTATGATATTAGGATTCTAATTCAAATACACTTACCTCACATTTAAAGGCTTTTTCCCCACTGTGTATGACTAAATGTCTTTTTCTACTTGTAGCGCAAGTAAATCTTTTACCACACAAATCGCAGATAAACCTCTTGATCCCCTCTTCTTTTTCCTTATGTCTTTTAATATGTTCTTTTAATACTCTGTTACTATACAATTTGCTACATATTGGACAATTAATTTTCTAAAATAAATATTTAGCAATACAATGTTGCAATGAAACGTGCAGGGATTGGCGAAAGTATGGAGCTAGCTAAATATCTCTAAAGTACTTAATTGCACCAATGTTGGTGTGTATAGGCAATAAATTGCTTTGCTTAAAGTGGTAAATGGTGGCGCTTAAAAGTTTTTCGAAATGTACTTGTAGGTAGGTATGTATTCATAAACTAAATTTTTTGGAACCGACAACAAATTTATATAAAGCAAGAGGATATCTAGATCTGAATAGTTTATACAAATTAAAAATTAATATACTAATTCATGCAATTAATAATCAAAATAAAGAATTTTGTATAAAATTTTAAAATCAACTGATTAAAATTATTTAAAAAATTATTAAAGACTTAGTATTCAAAAAAAAATGCAAATAATTTTTTTCTGGAAATTATACAAATTAATTAATAAAAACAACCATTTATAATAATTTTTGTTTTTTTAATTATTATATTGATTAATTACATTTTAACAATTATTATTTATGTTCTATGTTATTAATATTCCCTGTAATGGACTGAAATAGCTCGTTGGGAATTAAATAAACATTATTATTATTATCAGTTGTGTTTTTGAATATCGAAGGTTAAAGAAAAAAGGATAAATGTTAAAATCTAAAAACTTATATTCGGAGACAAACGCCTGGTTTATTCGGAATCTCACACAACCGCGTTGGATATACCTGCGCTTCAAAACGAAACGCCCGCCGATTTTGGAGTTCATCGCATTATGAATTGGTTATATCTATCAGTGACGGCTCGTGACCTATGATAGAGGGGGTTCACAAGTATGGTCAAATTATTTTTAAAATTTTATTTTTGTGTAACGACCAAACAATTACTTTCTAGGCGTTTTAAATGTAGAAAGAAAAAAAGTAATAAGAAAATGCGTTAGGTAAAACATATTTCTATTTATTTTTTAATTTTACACAAGGAAATACAACTTTTGGAAAATAAGTTTTCTTAGTGTGTATAGCTGTCGGATCTTAAAGTCGTCGCATGCAACCCTCGTAACAATATTTATACAGTCCACTACTATACTATACTAAAGCCATCTACGAGTTATCAAGAAACCCGAATGATGTCTAATACCACTACGCCATCTACGGCTACGTCATTAGGCGCAACCAAGACGAGAACAATAGTTAACTGTTTTATGACGAGAACGAATCGAGCCACGAGACTGACAAGTTGGCATTCTTCATATTTTCAGTGTTTTTTAGTTTAAATCCTTAAATAAAATGGTTGAAAATCATATCGAGTATCATTTATCGAAATACACAACATTTATCGACCCTACATAATAGTGCTTAAATGTAAAGTCCATTCTTCGGTTCTTAATTGTAGAAAATTGATCAATAACAGCCTCATTAAGTTTGAAATACACTCTATAATTTTTTTTTCATATATTTCATTTTTAAACTTTCTAATAAAGTCCCTAGTTTTACCCTTTGTGGTCTGCGTTAAATTAATTTCGGGTTTAGGTGTTCCCGCATTCTTCACTTCAATTTTTTGCTCCAAACTCAAAGAGCTAAAGTTATTTCTTAAATAGTCCACCGTCAACTATTCATTTTAACTTAATAAATATATAATATTAAAACATAAACGCTGGAGTTTCTAACTAGATGCACGAACAGACAACACCGCGGTGCACATAAAAACTGTGCGCCTTTTCCATGTTAAATCGCCGTAGCCCCGCTATCCCCCGCCACCTGTTACTACAGAGAAACTGCACCACTTAATCGCACGTGCGAGCAAGTCTCGTCATAGTCGTCATTTACCTCGACCGAGGCACGGTTGCCGGATCTATACAGTTTGGTTTGACGGGATGATAAAATATTAGGGAGCATCGGACTTTTTTAGTTTGACGGTACGATAAAATATTAGGGAGGGTCGGGCTTTATACGATAAATAATATTCAATGAATATAAATTAATATTTTTTTATTCGTTTTGTTTTGGGGGTGCACGTGCGCATATGCTCCTGTGGAAGAACCGCCACTGATATCTATCCATCTTCCTTATAGTTCGAAATTCAAAGGTTATGTAAAAAAATTTACATAAAATTGACAAATATCAAAAGTTGTAGTCTATACACTATTTACTATCTCGTTAAATAAAGGGTATATGACCTAGTTTAAAATATAAGCAGGAACCCCGGGATAACCATTTGTAAAAAAAATGTAAATTTCTGTGAATGACTAATTTCATAAAGAAAAAAATCACATACGCTTTTATTTACCTGATCGTGGACATCCCTTTTATGTCTAAACAAGGCACTGCTACTAGAAAATGCGTGACTGCACGTTTCACACAAATATGGTTTTTCCCCAGTATGTTTCTGTCTGATATGAATTTGTAACTGGTCAGAATTACTAAAGGATTTTGAACACATCTCACATTTTATTTTTTTAAGGCCTGTGTGAATTCTTTTGTGCATGTAGAGATAACTAGAAGATCTAAAAAAAAAAACGTAAACCATTTTAAATAAAATACCCTGTGAATTATTTTCTATTTATAAGTACAGTAAAAGAGCTTAAAAATACCATAGAAGATATATTTTGTATAGCGAAAAAAATTTTCTAACGATGAAACAAAATACTTTTTGAAAATTTTATTTCGCAACAACTTTATTCTTCAAATTAGACTAGGGATGTGCGATACTCCCAAAAGTACCGGTATTTGTGGATCGATATGTATCGACTTGGAAGTACCGATCTGTTACAATATCGTTAAGTAAAGTACGGTACTGTGAGTACCGGTAGATTGTTTTATATTGAATGCTATAGGATATCAAAATTGATAATTTTTAGTCGGTGGCTCGTGCGCGAAAATATAGAGGAAGATCCAAACTAGTTCAATAATTGCCCACGAATTGAAATTAAATAATTAAATAACACGCTATAAAACAAAAATATTCTTAAGCACACATCACACTATCATTACGCGTCAATATAATTTACGACTAAGGCGAGGAAGTGGCATTCCCCTACTTCCTCTAGCTGCCACTATTTATTATTAATTAACCAATTATCGTTCAATACAACAAATATAAACAATAAATATAAACGGTTTTATTTTAAATATTCAACATAAACGATTTTTGTTCATAATTCTATTGTTAGGTTTGCCAAATTTAATCGATTATATTATATTTAATATTTTGAGCATGATTTTGCTTGGAGAATAGTTGAATGCACAATAATTTTTATTTTAAAATTATTGTGTATAAAATTATGTCCAAAAGTACATGCACGAATACAATAGTTAAGTACTGGGTAAAAACTTTGTGTCGGACCGCAAAATACCGGTACAAAATATCGAGTATCGGTAAAAAAATACCGGTACACAAAAATATCGTATCGTACCGCACATCCCTAAATTAGACCCTCAATATTCTCTATTAATTGGTTATCTTATGCATAATGACATCCCCTGAGGTGCTTTTCCAAATTTAAGAAATCAAACAGGGCCCAAACCGGAAACGGTGTGAACTCGCGCATTGTCCTGAAGGGGGATATTTTTTACCAAACCAGGACGAAGTTCACTTCTAGAGTATGAATGTGCAAAATTTACAGTGGCGGTTCTTCCACAGGAGCACATGCGCACGTGCACCCCCAAAACGAATAAAAAAATAATAATGAATATTATTTATCGTATAAAGTCCGACCCTCCCTAATATTTTATATTTTATCGTACCGTCAAACCAAACTGTATATTATAAGCTCTCGGCAAGGGGAATGACGTGATATACTCGCATATGCGAATAAGTGGGCGGGACATAATGTGAAGAATGCGGGAAGACCTTAACCCGAAATTAATAACACAGACCACAAAGGGTAAATCTAGGGACTTTATTAGAAAGTTTAAAAATGAAATATACGAAAAAAATGATTGGATTTGTGGATGCAGTACAACTAACCGTTTTTTTTTCCTGATTGTTGTTTGGTCGCGGCGTTGCGGAACCTGCCTGGACAAAAAATGGAATAGCCGACTTGGCGCACTTAACACAAAAAATTTTTTTAAATGAAAACACTCAAGCTCAGTTGGAGATACAGCTGTTGTTTAAAATAATTTCACTATACTTGTGAACCCCCTCTGTCATAGGTCACGAGCCGCCACTGAAAATTTATAATACCAAAAATTGACGCAGGGTATTAAAACTTAAAACTAGGGATGAGACGAAGCTTCGGTTTTGCTTCGGTATTCGGCTGCTTCGGCAATAGTTTAAATATTCGGTGCTTCGGTGTCGAGCGGCCGAAGCGTAGGCCGAAGCGCGAAAACAAGAAAATTCTCGTTCAAACCTGTCTTCCTTTGGCAGTATGAATTTATTCAATATTTCTTTCGTGTGTTTCGACGCGACAAGTTTAAAATGAGCTCTAAAAAAAGTGACGTTTGGGAATTTTATGATGTTTGTGAAGATAAAAAGTTTGCAAAATGTAAAATATGTGATATGAAGATATCCCGTGGAGGAATAGGAAAAAAAGCCTCAACGACGTCCCTTCTAAATCATATTAAATGCTGCCACAATGACGACTATGAGGAGTTCCAGAAAGAAAAATCTGCAGACGCAAGTGCATCTAAAATTACTAAAAATGTTGAGAATATAGAGACACCTACACGTCAACAAACCTTGCATGAAATACTAGAAAAATCTAAAAAGTGGGACTTATCTGACAGACGTTCCAAATCCCTACATTATGCTGTAGCAGAAATGATTGTGTTGGATAATATGCCCTTTTCTATTGTACGGAATATAGGATTTAAAAGGCTAATGAACAAGATTGTACCAAATTATGTTTTACCAGATAGACAGTTTGTGAGCGATAAGATTATTCCAGAAATATATGATCGCGTTGTTCAGACTATACAAATTAAGATGACAGCTGAAAACGCCAAATATATATCCTTTACATCCGATGTCTGGACGTGTGAACACACAAATGAAAGTTTCATAAGCCTTACAGGACACTGGATTACCAACAATTTTCAGTATAATCATGTAGTCCTAAACTGTAGACATTTTCCTGGCAGTCACACAGGTCAAGCGATCAAAAATATGTTTCTAGAGATGCTTCAAACATGGAATATAGACATTTCTCGTGTCCATATACTTATTAGGGACAATGCTTCCAATATTGCCAAAGGATGTAATGATGCCGATATAGATAGTGCTCCGTGCTTTATTCATACATTGCAGTTAGCAATAATGGAAGGTCTTAAAATTCAAAGATCAGTGAGTGACTTATTAGCAACCTGCAGGAAAATGGTAGGCCACTTTAGTCATTCATCTAAGGCATGTTCACTATTGAAAAATATACAGACTGAATTAAATACCCCGCATAGAAAATTAGTACAGGATGTACAGACGCGATGGAACTCTACATTTTATATGCTTAGACGCATCCATGAAGAAAAAGGAGCATTAACTGTTTATTGTTCTGATAATAATAACTTGGACTCATTAAATGCAAATCAGTGGGCTTTAATTGAATCTTTACTAAAGCTACTGGAGCCTTTTGAGGAAATTACAAGGGCAATGAGTTCGGATCTGGCGTTAATTTCAGACGTTATTCCAACTATTACTACTTTACTCAAGTATTTGTCAAAGGAACAAGAACAACAATCCTTTGTTGGGGTTGGAACACTGAAAGAGTTTTTATGGGAGGAAATAAAAAGAAGATTTCATTTCGCATTCAAAAGCAAGCACTGTATAATATCTACAATTCTGGATCCAAGATTCAAGCTGATGTTTTTTCAGACAGATCAATTTGAGCAGATGAAACTGGTGGTAGTTCAGGAATATGTGTCAGACATTAGAGAATCTGAATCTGAACGAGATTTTTCTGGTGATAGTGATAGTGACGAAGACATTCCGTTGTCAAAACTGATGAAATTTACATCTAAATCATATCCCCATAATGACAAAAAAGAAAACATATGGGACTGCTTTGATGAAATAGCTGTTGGTTCATCAGCGCAAACGCAGGAAAAAAATTTGAGTGGAAAAGTTAGTAAGAGGCAGCAGATCAATGAAGAAATAACAACATATTTAAATATACCACTAATAAAAAGAAAAGATGACCCTCTCAAATGGTGGAATGAGAAAAAGTTTATGTTCCCAATATTATCTGAAATAGCTAGAAAATTTCTATCGGCACCAGCAACCAGTGTATACAGTGAGAGACTTTTCTCAGAAATTGGGAACATTTATGAGGAAACCAGAAGTAGGCTATTGCCAAGAAAAGCTGAGAAACTACTATTTTTACATCATAACTTAAGAATATTGAACTTTGAATACTAATTATTAAACATTATTGCAACTTGAAGTGTATATTTAATATGTATAATATTAAACCACAATTATTATAGTTTTGTAAAAATTTCTAGTTTTAGCTATTTTATAAGATGTTCGCAACATTGCTATAGGTATTATATAGCTCCTGCGTGTTTTATATTTTTCTTATTTTACATGTTTTTCACTTTCTTTACTTTAAATAGTTGTAGGATTTTATAGTTTTAAACAGCTTTACTGACAAAATTTTCTAATAGTATACAATAAAGTATTACAATTTAATTTGGTTTGATTTAAGTCAGGCAATTATATTATAATCACAAATAAATATGCTTCGGCCGAAGCACCGGCGCTTCGGCTTGGGTATTAGCCGAATATTCGGTATTCGGCTATCCGGCCTAAACCCCGCTTCGTCTCATCCCTAATTAAAACAGGGAATGATTTAAATATACCATACTGCCATAACTAATGTTTTTGCCAAAAATAACTATTTAGTCATATTATTTAATACAAAAATATTAAAGAGGCAATATAGTAGCACTTTTCGGCTTTTAGTTGAATAGCAAAAATATTTTTACCTTTTGTAACAATTTTTGTTGTAAAATTTTATGGCATGCAAGATTCTTTCGAAATACTTGAATGAATAAACAATAAGTAACTTTAAAGATAAAAATAAAAGCAATGTATTATATCTTATATTCAACTTAAGTCCCGGTTTTATTATTTTTTGAACAAACATTTTTATATTCAAATTTCCGTGAACAATTAGGTATTAGTAAATATGGATATTACATTACTTTTGTAGTCTTAGGATAGTCGTTATCATAATAATAATAATGTATGTTATTTACTCACGCAAAAGATTTTCCACACATTTCACATGTAAAAGGCCTTTCTCCAGTATGTACGCGACTATGATATGCTAAATCATATTTTCTGGCAAACTTTTTATGACATATTTCACATTTAAACTGTTTTTCTGAATGCTTATAGCTTGTATGAACATTCAAATGATCTGCTTTTTTGAAGACTTTACGACATTCTTTACATTCATGCAATTTTGTTTGTTTAAACTTTTTAGATTTTTTAAATTTCTCTACTCTCCTTTTTTCTGTTGTATTATGTTTTTGCTTATATAATTTCTTTTTCGTTACATTAGCCCTTCCATTGTCTGCGTGATCATTAGGTTCGGGAGCACTGTCATTTTTTAAATCAGTCGGATCATTGAATAAGTCTGTTCCTAACTCAGATTTTATGTTATCATCACTCTTATGTGATTGAGTGTCCTCAATCTCTAAAAAATCATTTTCCACAGGTTTATCATTATATGATAGAACACCTGCATCTTCTGTAATGTCGTTTTTGATTAATATGTTTGACTTACTATTATATTTGTCTTTTAAACTTTTATCCGAAGTTACAATTAAGTCTCGAAAAACGTAAAATTCATGTAGTTGCACATAGCAATGATTACAGATGGATTGCGGTAATGGATCCTCATACAGTATCTTAAAAAAACACACCATAATTAAATAAGTATTTCAAATTTATATTAATTAAATTTCATATAAGAGATATAAACATTTAACATTTGTAAACTACAGTAAATATTAAGAACAATAAAATGCAAATTTGGTCCTGCAATATTAAAAAGTAGTCTCATACAGCATTACTAAAAGTGGCTAGTTCTTTGGGTCAGATAGGTACAGGACTTTCTAACATTTCATACACCATTAAAGGCTTAAAATAGAGTAAAAACAGTACAGGACCAAGTACTTTTGGTGATAGGTAACGGATAAATTCTCTAAACGAATCTATACCTACTTGTATGGAAGAAAATTCTATAATACTGGCTAAAATTGTCTTATATTCACTTAATTTACTTGAAATATTAATATAGTTTGTGTTACCAGTTTCATTTAAACATGTGCGACAAACTTTTGTCATTTTTTTAAAATCTAAAAGTTCATTGCAATTCTTATATTTCAAGCAAAGTCTTGATCAAAGAAAATATATAGAGTCTTGATAATCAAAATACAGAGTTCAAAAATTGTTTAAATTATAAAAATAAAGAGAATATAGGTTAGGTCTTCCTCCACTAACAAATGGCCTTCTGTTTTCATATAAAGCCAGTCCTTGATGTCGTTTTCAGTAATTTTGAAAGGAAGTAATGTGTAATAAAATACTTATATCATGTTACTGCCCTCGACTACCATTATTGTGTGTTATTTTTTTTAACAGCGTAGAGTTCTAGTAGTATGAAATAAACAAAACTGCTGGTAACATAACAATTTTATTGCACATAAATTAGACCATATAATAATAGGAACCTATGATGAAAAACGATGCGCGGTTATGCTTTTTCATGTGGCGTCAGTCGATTTGGATATAGGAACTTCTTTACAATCGTCTCCTCTGCCTAAAATGTGTGATTTTTATAACAATGTTCCAAAACGTTTATATCGTAAATAAAACATTGTAATAAAACATTGTATTAAAACTGTCGTGATATTAACTTATACAGGGTCATTCACGGAGAGTGGCCTATTAAAAAATCTCGGGCACTAAAAATGATATTTGTGTGAAATATTGGTACTCGCTATAAAATATGTTGCTTGGTGTCAACTTGCTTATTCAAATCGAACACCCTATGTTAGTTGTTCACCGTCTTGGTGAATGTTGGTACATTTTTACCAAATTTGGTACAATTTTGACAATGCAGACGATACAAATATTTTAAGCTTTGGAACAACGCTGGCTGGGAATCTACACGACTTCTTGGATTTATAAACCAAACGTGGCAAGACAAAATCTTGCATATGGAGCAAAACTCTAAGAAGATTGTTTTCCCATAAGAAATGTCATAAACAGGAAAATAATAATACAACTACATACCATATAATCTTACACTATGCTGTTTCTCTAGATGCCTTCTTCTTGATGTAAAATTCATTACTGTATTACAATATTCACAAGTATATTTTTTCCTTGTTATTTTTAACCCTTCTTCTAATACCTTGTGCCTGACCAAATGCTTCTTTAAAGCATAGTCTCCCAACATCTTGCCGCACTTATGACAGGGTTTTTTCTAAAATGAATATAAATCAATTTCTGGGAAAACTTAACTGTGGAATGTTTTTGGGATTTCCAGATTAAAGATTATTGCATTTTAAACGCCTTTTTTGCATGCTGTAAGACGCAAGAGATCTTAGCTTAGAGGCATGCGCAGTTGCGACCCAGCTGATCTATTCTCACAAGTCTCTTGCAGCTTATCGGTTTTGTTCGATATTTGCATAGATATGTGCAAGACCAATTTCTGGGGGAAAATTTAGTAATTTCAGTCTTGCCAATACCCTTATAAGTATAAGTATAAGCCAAGATCCGATAAAAGTCCCAGTATGTTTGACAGACACTGCCGGTGTTGATAGCTGTGTTGATTTATTGAAAAAATAATGTTTCTCTGGGCAAAATATCAAATAGTAAGAGAGACGGTGATTTAAATATAAAAAAAAGAAAAAAAGCGAATTTTAAGTTGAAACTTTCTAGAATGGAACATTATATGTTAAAGATTATGTGAAAACATTTTTGTCGTTCCAGGTCTCGCCATTTCATTACTGGAATTTTTTAAAAATCTCCTCAGAGGAAATTCGGAAAACGATCGTGACATGTCAGAAAATTGTCACACTACATTCCTTGACACCCAAATATTGTGAAAAAAAAATTCAGAAGAATCGCACCAAGCTAGGCGGAATTCTGACAATATTACGCAGATATACCGGAAGGCAGGTATTGTTCAGTTGTATGACGTGAAAAATGATTCGAAATATTCTTTTATCAGAAAATTGTTTACTAGTCTACATGTGAATACAAATCGATTAAGCCCACTTGGACCCATGTCACTTGATACTTTATAATTTTTCCATTCATTTTTTTTTTGACACTTGTCAGAAAATGTGTTTCCCGTGACTTTGGGATCACTTGGATGCTGTAAATTCATTTTCAGACATTTCTCGATATAATTTTGAATTTATTGAGAACTTCCTATCTAAAGCGGTACAGCGCCTCTCAGCAACGCTCTACGGCATTTCATCAGATATAAAAGTAGTAGAGGGGGACCAAAACTCCACGAAAAACCAAATTACTGATATTCCACTTCAGGGACCCCCTATTGTCACCTTCTCTCTAACTAAAAGTAACGTTAAAAATTTATTTCAATTCGCTTCGATCTAGGGATGTTCCAGGTACCTGTTACTAATACTAAAATTGATAATTTTATAATGGTGCAGAGTCCGATTACGGATATCGGTTTGGTACCGTCACACGCGTATTCCGAAAATTATAAACAAAGCTTATTTTGAATGTCAATGCTCAATTTATTTAGTAGTGGTATGTTTGTGTTAACTTTTAGCTTTTTGTTTAATTTTGTTGCGTTTTTTTTTGTTTTATATAATTTATTTGACATTGTGTTGATAGTTCTTATTGCATTTTGTATTTATTATCTATAAAACAACCGTGATTTACGTTGAGTGATTATTACAATAAATAGTAAACTAACTTTTCTTCTTGTTCTAATATGATTATTCATTATGTCACAATTTCGTCACATACTAAATAAGATAGCATATGACTATTAATTTTAATTTTTTTGTGAAAAATAATAATGTTAAGAGGGGGGGGGGGGGGGGCATTGTACGTGATCACTCTGTACTCACCACCTTTCTAGAGCAAAAGTTTTTTGAGAATTTGGCACCTACCATCTTTCGTATTTCGATTACGATCGGCCGATTGAAAAAATTGCCTCACTGTTAAGTTAAGCCCTTAAGGTGCTCTATTCTACCTAAGTCATTATTATTGATTCATGTCGTATGGTGTCCATATAGAGTGAGACAGAGTAACTATAGTATAGTTAATAAATACCTCAGAATGTAGCTCTCTTCTGTGCCGTTGCAAGGTTCTGTTACAAACGAATGCAGCACTGCAGAATTCGCACAAATACGGTCTCTCACCTAAAAACACGATTAATTTTTTTAAAATTGTTTTTTATATAACAAGTTCTAGTATACAGGGTGTTTCATTAAGGCCAGCCACCGGCCATATCCCGGAGACCGTTCGGCACAGAAATTCAGGAAAACATTTTTATTATTGAAGTAGTTTGAGAAAAGTATGGAAATTGTTTTTAAGTTACGCATTTCGCCGCAAGTAAATATCAAAATTCTAAATTTCTCCGAATATTATTTAAAAAATATGTTTTTTGAAATGATTTATAATTAATTAATGTATTTATTATGCAATTCAAGCTATTAAACATGCTTTTGTAATTTTCACCAATTAAAATTATTTGGGGGCAAAATATTGGATATGCCATCAAGAATTAAGATTTAAATTTTTAAGCTTATTTTTAATAATTATACCAAGACGAAGATATAATTTTTAATGCCAAGAAACATTTTTGTACTCCAATGTGCTCTAAAAATTTAAATATAGGGAACTAAGAGTTAAATCTTAGTTCAATTTTGATTTTTTAAACTATTGCATAACTTATTTAAAAAAGTTGTTTGTATCGTAATGTTATGCGCACGTAAATTTAATGATAAAAAGGTGCGTTTCCATCGAAGGAGCAAGCAAGAGCAAATATTTGCTTGCCCATTTATTAATTTGCTTGTGAGCATGCAGGCTCGCGGCTAAATCAATTAATCAAACGAGCACGCAAACGTGTGCTCAGATTCGTGGATGATCCGATGCGGGACGATAAAATTGTTAAAAATGGATCAAAATAAAAAGTTGGCGTTAGTAAGTGCTTCAATTATAATAATTCGCCAGCGACAAGAAAAGAAGAAGAGAAAGGCAAGATGGTGAATGACAACTTTATTTAGAAATCGACAATTTTATGGAGGCGGCCATCAGCCCGGTGAGACCGCTTATGGCGGGGATCGAAGCATATAAGTAGGCCGTGCAAGTAACGTCACAGCCAGGCAGATTACTCCATACGTTTATCCTTTTGTGTCGATCGTTCTGTGTCAATATCAGACTTTGGGTTTGTTCGATTTAATCTAGGCCATATTGGTCTCCCTTTATTGAATCGGAGAAGGTTGATGCAGACAGAGACAGACATAGAATGCGAGCAGTACACGTTCTTAAATTATTTCACAACCGAACATCCTTCGTCTGGAAGGGGATAAAATCAAGTAACATATGATTTATAATGTGATTGAAAATGGCGGAGGAAGCGTCATTAAATTCTAAAATAATTTTTAATTTTCTATTCTTTTCACGAACACAGACCTTCTCGTTTTGTTGCAGGTATGTACTTTATGATTGAAATATTTTTTTACTAATCTTTATTCGTTATTGTTATTTTACATTATAAAATTGTCCCATTATGTCCCAAACTTGTCACGCAAACTAGCAACAAACACATTTTTAAAGAATTTTACTTAAATTTTACAATCCAGAAATCAAAAGCTACAACATAATAATTACAGCTTAGTTATATTAACCCGGAGCCAGAATTTTGATAAGTCAACAAACAAATTGGAAGCCCATAATCATAATGATGGTGCATATATTTACTTGGTTAGTAGCTGTACATATAGTATTGTATTTACCTTGATTTGTTTGAAGTTGAAGATGGTAAAATATTTTATGTAAATTATGATTTATTTCCTATTTTTTAATAAAACTAATTACAACCTTCAATCTCTGAATTCTTTATTTCTAGTTTCGTTACTAGTTCAATAATAATATAACAGTACCTATGTAAGGACAATTTTAAAGCAATATTTACAGCTGAAAACCTATATCAAAATCCTAATATTTAATTTTCTCTACTTAGTAAACCAAATAAAAGGGTTTTGATGTTTTCTTTGCTTGAATGGCACTTTAAAATATTGACAGTAATAAAAATTTGGACAAAAGTGACATTTGAAAAGCACGTGCGCGCCAGGCATAATGGATGTCGCCGTATCATGCCTGCTTCGATTATTTAACACGGCAGTTTGTCTTAAGTATTCGTTGGCGGCCATTATAGGGTCCCATAGCACAGCTCTTATGCGGTATTGGTCAATTAATTGCATCATTTCTTCATCACTCCACTCCATAACAATAGAAATTAATTAACATAAACTTTTCAAAATTAAGTATTTTAGCGCGCGCGTTGGTTTGCTGCAAACTCGTTTCAACCAAAATACGTACGAGGAAAACGTCTCTTTGAAGTATCGGCACCGCCCCGATCACATTCGTGCACGATCGTAAGTCGGTTTCGACCAATCGAGCAAATATAAAGAATGCGTGCTTGCTCTTGCACGCTCTTGCTTATTCCTTCGGTGGAGACCCACCTAAAGAGTTTGCCATATGTAGAGGGTGTCCATTTTTGGTGGTTTTACGGTGTATCTCCGTCATTAGTGAAGATAGAAGGATTCGGCTTTCGCAGCACTTTGATACTTTTTTGTGAAAGAGATGCACCCAATTAAAATTTTTCTAAGCCTCCTCGTTTTTAATATACGGGATGTTTTCGAAAATTTTACATTTTATGACACCCGATATTTCGGTTACCCTGTAATCTACCATAAAGAAAATCGTGAGACTGATGAAATAAATGTGCTTTGGCTTCAATTGAAACAAATCCTATTATAGTAATACACAACTATGTGTGAAATATGTCCAAGGCATAATGGAGAAATTCTAATTGGAGCATCCTTCGTTTCACAAAAAAAGTAGCGCATTGCTGCGAAAACCGCATCTTGCAAATAACGGAGATACCCCATAAAACCACCCAAAAATGGACACCCTGTACAGGACTTAATCAAGGTTGCCTCACGGAGCTATATTCGGGTAAAGCCGTAAACACACTATTATCACGTCACGCAATGTCACGGCACACCCGAAATATCTGCAAAGCGGTTTATGCGTGCTTATAAATAGGTTTAGAAGTAAACTATAGTCACCTAATGCAGCTCACGGCAAGTCATACTTGACAGTACAATTTTATTTCTGCAAATTTACATATTCGGCACGGTGTCAGAGTTTGACGCTAGAAGGCTACAAGATTCACTTGCCATCTTCACAAACACAAAATATGTAATAAAAATGATCTGCAGTGTACGTAGTCTGTTTCTAAGCCGTCAGAGCATTTGCTATTTTGCTGATATGACAACACGTGAATTCACGATTCATGAAAATTGTACTGTCACGACTATAGTGTACTTCTAAACCTATTTATAAGCACGCATAAACCGTCTTGTAGATATTTCGGGTGTGCCGTGATATTGCGTGATAGCATGTGATCTCACGTGACGTGATAATAGTGTGTTTGCGGCTTTAAGGGGTTTGTTCGTTTTTGCGCGTGACGTTGACTGGCGACTGGCTATAACTTTTCTTAGCCGTTGTTTCCGTTGCAATACGGCATTTTGTTCAAGTTTTTCTCATCTGCATTTTTGTATAAAGTCCTTTATAAGTTGTATAGGCATTATTTAAAATAAGTTTTAGTGATATAAGTACTCTATCAATAGGTTTGTATTTTTTTTGGTTTAGTTCAGTTTCTACTAGGCATAAAAGTAATTTCCAAAATACACCATAATTAATATTATTCAGAAAACAATTAATTTCCTTTAAAAACTACCAAAATAATGATATTTCGCTTTCACGAGAAAGCTGTTGTATTGCGAAATTCCTTTTTTATTTGTTATTGGAACAGAATTGGATAAAAATATAAAAAGAAGGAAAATTCACTCTGGCTGATTCACTTTTTTCTTACTCACCCGTATGCCACATTTTTACATGCACATCCAGCTCGGGTTTATCAACAAACTTCTTACCACAATAACTGCACATCCCTTGTACAACTTTATCATGCAATCTTCTTTTATGGACGTAAAAGCTAGCAAACTGGCTAAAAAATATAAATAGGTACTTTTGGCGATTCAGAATACAGGGTTATTCAACTTATGTGTCCACCATTGGTATTTTCGTTATTATAAACATATAAAATTGTTTAAATTAGCAAAATATTGTTTTTAACGCTCTTTAAGATAGAAATATACAGGGTGTTATGGAAATTACTTATTATATTTAAACCGGCAAATCCTGAGATGAACAATAAATTGAAGAAAAATAACCTTAAGTGGCTTTGAATTATTGTACGAAATATACACTTTATATGAAATCTGAAAATTTACGTGGTCGCTACTGAGGACGTTCGCAATCAATAGTTTATTGAGGCGGTGTTGTCATATATTGCAACACAGAATTGTAAACGCACGTGTTCAGTTTTTGACAACAAGACGTCTTTGGCCCGCGTTATCACTTCTATTTAAAACTTTTTAGAAAAAAAATACTACAATTTTAAGGTACATACTCTCTTATACCTTCGATCTTATACTCCGTTTTATAATTAAATTCCATAAAAAAATAAAACACAAAGAGTATGTTTTGGAACAGAGCCCACTATAGGCAATATCACACAAATTATGAATTATTTCACAACAGAAAAAAAATCGGGTAATGATACAACTGACAAAACGTTTAAAATTCGTATACATCAAGCAACTCCGCAACGTCGTCCCAATACCGAGTATCGAAACATACTGAAGCAACGATACTGAAGGTTAAACATATAATTCCGCGCGCGGCGGTTATCCTGTCATCACTGTAGTTTACTCTAGTGACCTACATTGTTGCTAACTGATACCAGATGGTGCGGCGCGACAGCATGTAGGCAAAAAAGGTTTTTACCTTAGTATTTAGATATCCAATTTAAAAAAAGTGTGTAGACCTCCTCTAGGACACCCAAGGAGTCGCCCATTTAAATATAATAAGTCATTTCCATAACACCCTGTATAGAATCGAAATTCATTTCAGAATATAATTATAAGATTTCTAGATGATATATTATTATTGTTACCAGTCATAAGAATTTATGTACTGCGTTAAGTTCAGAAATAAAATGTTTAAAAAAAATAAATAAAAACTATTTTATTACAATTACAACAATTATTTAATTTTGCTCAGTTTATTTTTGTTAAAAAGAATTTGGTGGAAGTTGAGACATACTATAAAAGTTATTTAAATTAATACCAACTAACCTGAAATTTTTATCGCAAATATCACAGTGAAAGGGTTTCTCTCCTGTATGGCTTCGTCTATGAACTAACAGATATCTTTTCTGGGAAAACTGTTTTGGGCAAACGGGGCAGACATAGACTAAAGGTGGAATCTGATTAGTATGGAGTTTCATATGAGAATTATATTTCTAAAAAATAGGAAAATAATGACAAAAGCTTGCAGATCTAGTTGCTGCATGAAATAGTTTTAGCATGACACAGAATATAATATATATATATTTGTGTAATACTGTGTGTTTTGTTCAAGGGTAAATAAACATTTTCGGCAACTTTCGCTTTGACCATAAGTAAAAAACTATTACAAACCTGTTTGCCCTTTAGAACCTTTCCGCATACTGAACATTTTTTGTGCTTATTCTTAGATACTATTACATCCCTTTTCTGCATCACACGTATTTGAGGTGTTCCAGATGTAGGTTCAATGATAACAGGCACTTCTGCTTGATCCAATTTCATACCATCGCTACAATATCAAAAAAAATCTGAAACAAGACTTTGGATCCGCTAACAATACACTACAGTTGCGTTTTTAATGTGTAAAGGTGATTTTTCATTTGGATAAATTAAAAATTATCAAAGTGAAAAATGTCAAGAATCTTTTCAAAGTGAAATTGAAGACTTTCAAAATTAACAGACAACAGGAAGAAATGTTTATTTTTGAAAATATATATTTATTTACTAGAAACATTCTTGGTACTATGAAAATCATATTCTCTACCGCTTGACTGGAAAAAATGTACATTTTTAAATAAAATTGTTAATATACAGGGTGTCCGGGAACATGTGGGAAATCTCCCGGATATGAAGAAAACACGTGAAAAGAATACTATAGGTTCATATAAACTTCTTTCGTATCGGCCTCCTCTTCGGAGATATGGGCTCCCAAAGAGCACCAATGGAATCAAGTTTTTTACACATAATTATTGAACCACCTGGTATATTTCAATTATTTTTTAATATGATGTATACCAGGTAAGACCCGTCAAATTACTACCCAAGAAACTGTTGTGAATTACTCACAGCTGCAAAGACGGACTAGCTGTAACACTCATGGGCCCATTTTTTTACGCCCTGTATGATGAGAACTTTGGACAATGTTTTTTACATACCTTTAACTATTGGCTAAAAATTAAGTACTCTTCATTCATGTCGCTAATCCTAACCGTTTTCGAGAAAAC
Organism: Barypeithes pellucidus; assembly: GCA_963991005.1. Classification (NCBI taxonomy): domain Eukaryota; kingdom Metazoa; phylum Arthropoda; class Insecta; order Coleoptera; family Curculionidae; genus Barypeithes; species Barypeithes pellucidus. Next base: position 29,819,944 of record OZ022562.1, read on the forward strand.
GTCATTTTATTTACACTGAGTCCCCTAACTTCTCATGGGCTAAATATGAAAAAGCGGAATCTTGAAGGTAGAACATTGGATCGGAACAAAGATGTATCTTTTATTGAAATACCCGAAGCACATGATGTATATGAAATGCCGTTTTTTCGAAAACGGTTAGGATTAGCGACATGAATGAAGAGTACTTAATTTTTAGCCAATAGTTAAAGGTATGTAAAAAACATTGTCCAAAGTTCTCATCATACAGGGCGTAAAAAAAATGGGCCCATGAGTATTACAGCTAGTCCGTCCCTGCAGCTGTGAGTAATTCACAACAGTTTCTTGGGTAGTAATTTGACGGGTCTTACCTGGTATACATCATATTAAAAAATAATTGAAATATACCAGGTGGTTCAATAATTATGTGTAAAAAACTTGATTCCATTGGTGCTCTTTGGGAGCCCATATCTCCGAAGAGGAGGCCGATACGAAAGAAGTTTATATGAACCTATAGTATTCTTTTCACGTGTTTTCTTCATATCCGGGAGATTTCCCACATATTCCCGGACACCCTGTATACAATATATTGGTGGTTCAGAAGAAAAGAGCTACATCTTATATAACGTATTTTTACAGGAGAAGCAATTTAATATTGTCAGATTCTTTTAGGAAATGTAATTCAATTAATTATAAATTAAATTATTTTTTTTAAGTAGCAAGTAGCATTTAAACAGTCATTACTGTCATATGGGTATATCTGGTTTCTTTTTTAAGATGCTTGATTTTTTATATAAAAAGATATATATGTAACTCCTGTGAACTAAAAGTTAAGACATTCAAGGCCACTGCTGGAACTTCACATAAAGCTTAATTTTTAGCGGAAAGTAGGCCTAATATAGTATACAGCAAAATGGATTCTTTGGAGATGTAATCATTTTCTTCCAAACGATCGATATGTATCTATCAATAATCCTTATGATAAAAATTGAAGCCATTGCTTTTCCTTTATCTAAATTGTTAAATCTCTGTAAACTATCAATAATAAATAAGTGAACAATTAAACTTTCCTTGATTTACATTCTTCGCTGCACAATACCAAACAGTGGTTAGGGAAAGACATCATACTAAGATGTAAGCTACTACTTATCAAGTTTACAGTCATTTCTAAGCAAACCAAAATTCATTGCACCCGTACTGTAAAAGTAAAATGGTGTGCAAAAACCTACTTAAAATTAAATATATCATCCTCTGATTCAGTCTTAAGCTCCTCATTTTTATTATTTTCTAATTCAGCTTTTCCTTTGATTATTGGTGAATCTTTTTCTATTTTTAACTCTGTTCTGATTTCGGGTTGAGTTTCAAGTATTATAAATTCCACAGAACTGGAATTTACATTAGAAACTTCTGTACTTAAGTCTGGCCGATTTCTTGTAAGTTTCTCTTTAAATTCTGTATATGATGATATTATCAGCCTTCGGAATGTTATTGCAGATTTAAGAAATTTTAAACATTTTTTACATACATATTGTGGAAAAAGATCCTCAATAGATCCCTAAAATAAAAAAATGCAGATTACCAGAAGCACTCGCTGAACCATCTGCATATGTATCTGCATCTCCAAAATTACCTTTGGATATACAACAAAAAATTCTTGGAAATTACTTGCAAGTGTTCAAACAAAAATTTATTTTTGAAGAGAATTTGTATTACTGTTAAAATTTGACAAAAGAAAGACAACTTGCAAAATATTTGCAAAGAACAAAAAAATTTAATTGACAAATTTAATTAATTATTTTCAATAAACCTCTTGATGTCCTCTGAACATGGGGTCCAAAGTGTACATTTTAAACATATAGAACTTTTTAATTTTTGTATTAGGTATCTGAAAAAGTCATACAATCAAAATAATAGATGCTCCATATATCATAGCGGAAGATGTTCCTTTTCAGCAGGTAACTTAAAATGTATGTATATTAACTAGAGGTGCATAAAATAACTTTTATCATAAATATTACAATTTTTTATTAAACCCAAAGACAAGTATTGTAACTTTTTTAAATTTATTCAAAAACAAGAGGTAGTTTTTGCTTAGTATTAGTGAATTACATACAAAACAATATCTCTAAATATAAGAAAAGTGTCATAAGTATGCAAGTTAAAAATTTCATTCAATAATATTTTAAATAATGTTGCCTTTTTCAGGATTCTTCACATAATATTGTTTGTAAAGCTTTGTCTATAATAGGTATCCCTTGTAGTCAAAGTTTTGACGTTGGCCACTGGTATCCACCATTTATTTAGCAAAGTAAATAGATCATAAAATAGAAAAATATACCTTTAAAGATGTTACTTCTTCAATAGCCTGTAGAATATTTTTTTCGTCAGTTACATTTGCTTGTACACTAATAATACTTGTGCCGCTTATTGACTCTAAACATGTTCTGCATTTTACACCAGTCATTTTAATGTTTGACTTTCTTGGTTTATTTTTCAAGACTCAAAAACTGAACCCGAACAAAATTTTGATTCCCTATTAAAATTGATAATAAATACAAATAAATAAACACGACGGCCACAGAGAAATTCAGCTCTATGCCGCTAGGCCACAAAGGAGTGGTCGAGTATTGTTGTAGATCTTCAGCCTCCAGTAATTTTTTTAAAGCTTCAAAGGGTTGTTGCTATGACCTATATTTTTCAGCTATTAGTCAAACTTCATCCTGTTCCACGCTTAGTCAAGCCCTAGGGAATGAGTCACATGTTCTTTGATTTAGGTAACTATTACCCAGTTGTACAGGTTTGGATTAACTTAAAAATGGAAGTTAATCCTAAGGCTAGTAAAAAATGCATTGTATAAACAGAAATTATCCTCAACCCAAGGATTAACCCTGGATTAACTAACTCACGCATTAACTCGAGTGCAAAACTGAGATTTAACTAGAAGGTTAATTCATACCTATACAATTGGCCCTAAACATCTACTTTACCAATATTATATTTAACACATAAGGTTCTTTCTATTCCTTCTTTTCCTCGTGTATGAGAGTAAAATCACAGATTGGAAGAGGGTTAGTAGGCCTTTCTGACCACCTCCTTGGACGTTGTCAACGTGAACACCCTAACGAATCCTTCTCCAAAGGTCAGTCATGTTCGATCTTTTTCCGTCGTTCAACACATGATTCCTTTCATACGCCCTAGTTATCTTTGGGGATGATTTATGCGTCCTCTGATTTAGATGACATGGTACCTTTAATCTATAATGTCTATTTAAAGTATTGGCGATTTTGGAGGAGCTTCGAATCAATCTCGATATGTGGCGAGCATCGGCACGGCTATGTGTGCAAATTTAAGAAAATGATTCCGGCGCTACATATTACATATTACGTTATAAATTTTATATCGTTCTAGAATTGATTGATTTCGCCTGTAGCACCATTTTAATATTTTGTGGTCCTGATAAGGATACCATTGATAAAATATCAAGTTTGTCTAGAGGAAAAATGTGTCTTGTTTAGCGACTGTGTCAATACTACTTAGTACTTCAGGTTGGATATTAAATACTAGAGTTCAATCAAGAAGAATGGATGACGATTGACGTTTCTCTGACGCAAGCGCACTTGTCATCTTGTCATTCCGTCAACTTTTCTCGATGGTGTTTTCTTCTCAGCCATGTTGACCTGTCTGAGACCGATTTTTTATCTTTTAACGAAAATTTGAGACCGTTTTTCTAAATAGGACACTATGCCCAAGTGCGATGCTAAAACCAGATACATACCGGCCACTTTTGCATGGACTTTGCTCATCGTAGCTACCACTTTGTTCTTCTACTATCCGTGAGTTATTTTTGTGACTGCTGTTTACGTTTCTCTATTTAAATGGCTTAGGATGTAAAATTTATTTATTTTGCAGTTTAATATATGATCTATAATTCATATTTAGTTTGAAGATAATTGATATAAATATTATTAAATATTTAAAGTGGGTGTTTTTGGTTTATTAAAGATGTCATCAGGAAGGTGTTTCCCTATAATATTTTTTGTTTCACGTTTGTTAAATTAATATTGCTATTTTAGGTAAATATTCACTACATCTTTACCATTTCTGCCTTTTACGTACTTATTTTGATTTAATATTTTAATTATCCACATTCAACAGTAGACAAGTTTACCAACAATTAATTAAAAACCTTATAGTAAAAAATCAGGCTTAATTTGGCGGCTTTATCAATTATCGTTCATAGGCAAACGTTTTAGTTTTATTTCACTGAAACTCATTTAATTATACAGCACAAATGATATTTCTGAAATAGGCCGATTTGTTTTGTACATAAGCAGAAAGGATATTCATAATTTTCCTTGCCTCTTGACCATGTAACTGTAAACATACAAATTTACCCGTTTTGTTACTTACTTTCAAGTTCAATAACGGAAAAATGGAGTTAAAAAGATCTAAATTATTTTGAAAATAAAGATAAGTAATCTTTCCACCCACAGATATACAGGACCAATAAATAAATTCAAACAAAAGTTAAAAAAATTCCTATATAATTACTTAATATTATTGGAATTCAACCACATAAATATTTTTTGTTACCTACTGTTGCCTATACTAATGTTTTTGGTGTTTTCTAGATATCTTCTTATCTGATCTAAACTAACTATAAACTAAATATAAATCATTGGGGTATCAGCATATTTGGCTGATATTATATAAATGGTTTATTTTAGAAACCTGAGAAAGGCTGAACAGGGAAATCACAGAGCATTCATTGCCAGTGCACTGTGTGTTAAGTTTTTATTACCTATTTTACAGTGTTGCTATTATATGCTATTCCCTGAATTTAAATATTTAATAACCATTCAATTACACTGAAAATGTAATACGGATACTGATATAATATTGGGTATTATCGTTATTGGTTCCTAAAATATAGGACTGAATTGTTCAATTTCAAAAATTAGGTTAAGAACCCCCATCGGATCAATGGGATTCTTGTTGGGCCCCGAGTATTCTTGCATGATAATGACTTAAACCTCAGGAAACGGGCTAGAATTGCCTAATTTTAATCTATCATTACTATTCTTCTTCAATTAATTGGGCCTTCAGGTGAAAAATTCTAGTTAATTTCATTAATTAATTTAAAAATACACTAGAGCATCATACTCTACTAAATACAAGGACAAATCGTAGTGGGCGCACCAAACATGAACATAAGCGAACTAATAGCAAACTATGACGAATTTGCAATTCGTGTTGGTGCGCGGCCTTTGATATTCGCCAGAAAACCGCCTATCAGAGCAAATCATTGTGAACCGTATGTATTCTTATGAATATGATTTTAAATGAACAAATCCTTACACACTATTCACGAATTGTCCGCGAACCACGAATAGCGAATATACGCATAGTCTGTAGAGCGGTGTTTAGACAGGCTACTTTTTTAAAATTTATTTATTTTCAAATTAGTATTTTATTTTTAATGCCACTGTCAATATTAATACAATCATTTTGCGCACAAGAGCCCCTAGCGGGAAAGTTTTGGGGGTAGTTTTAATTTCAGGAATTCATATGTGTTTTGAGGTGCTGAATCCGAATCTGAGGTTTGCTAACAAAATTTCGTGACTCAACAATGAAATAATCCAAAAAAAATATCTTTTTCGGTTTTTGCTTATAACCCAGAAACTATCAACTTTTCGAAAATAACTAAAAATGAAAGTACATAAAATATCGTACAAATTTCGTTATTTAATTTTTTTCCTGCAACTAACTGTTTGGCTTAAGCGATAGTTGAAAATTTTTACACTCCAAAACTACAGTGTGTACATAAAGTAAGGAACAAATTCATTATCTAGGAATCTAAAAATATTTCGGAAAAATCCTCGGACACGTGTATAATAATTTTTAATGGCGCATTTTTTCCCATACAAACTTAATATACAAGGTGGCTCATGTAGTAGATATGACATTATCGACGATTTTTTTAAATGGGAACCCCTATATTTTAGTTCAGATCTGTAATCTCCAAGAACAGCTGATTTCAAAAACATAACACACTTAGGGCCTAAAATTCATAGTTTCGTTACTACAGGGTAAAACAAATAATTTTATTTAAGATATTTTTTTTGGCTTGGGAGGCATCAATTAATTACGTGAGGCGTTTTTAGCGATTTTTCAACCCCCCTTCCCCCAATAAAAGATTTCGTGACATTTGGCTCATTCCCTTCCGCCATCACCCAATATTACCTGAAAGCCTTACGTAATTAATGGACGCACCATCATTTGCTGTTACTTATGTTTTTTTCTCAAGTAGGCTTATTTGCTGTTATGTAACTATGGTATTTAGATAATGTCATTGTCATTACATTGTATTTTTCTAGTAAGTTTATTAGAAGTAATAAATTTTATTTTAAAACATATTGAGTTACTATGCGTTTATCTTTAACACAAAGAATAGAAATTCTTATGATGATTGGATATGGTGATAGGATCCGTACTCAACAAGAAGTTTGCATTTTGTTTAACACTAAGTATCCAGCAAGACCAATTACTAAATCAACTGTGAGTAAACTTGAAATAAAATTTCGGGAAACGGGTTCAGTGGAAGATATTCCCAGAAAAGGCCGTCCAACTATTCCGGATGATAAGAAATTAGATATTTTATTGGCTATGGAAGAAGATCCCCACAACAGCGTCCGCCAGATTAACATTGATCATGGGGCGGCTGCTATGACCGTTCATAACCTATTGACGGTAAAAAAATGGCACCCGTAAATGCGCCATTAAAAATTATTATACACGTGTCCGAGGATTTTTCCGAAATATTTTTAGATTCTTAGATAATGAATTTGTTCCTTACTTTATGTACACACTGTATAAGAAGCGGATCTTTAAATGTTGCGGATATTTTGATGGGGTTCCCGTTCCCACTCTCACGATTTAAAACCTTAAGCTTGAGATTTCAGGATTTTTCATGTAGGTACATAATTCACGATTTTTTTTCTACACAATATCATGGATGGTAAATTTAGATGTTATGACATACTTTTTTTCCCTTATGTACTTGTAATGATGTAGGAATTTGTAAACATACCGTACATACGTCATTATTAATTCAGTAAATACTTGTTTTGTTAAAAACAGATTATGCTGAGAAATATTAAAACTATTGCTTGAATTGAATCATTGTATAGAAACTACATCAAGGAAAGCTAGAAACGTTTTTATAGTAAATATGATTTGATTTCACACATATCTGGAGTACAAGTGAAATCAACATTGTTAACTAATACTATTTTATTACTAATCATTATAAACCTGAATTATGTTAGCGGTAATTTCAGATTAGTTTGCTTTCAATATCAAATCATTTATAAAATGTTTTTATCTTTAATGGAATCAATATAGATAATTTTCCTCTAATAACTAGTGGATACGACATATTATTTAGACCATGTTTTATATGGTCCAAATTGGTTAGGCTGGTTATATTATACGTGATACCGCCAGCTTCAATAATACTTGACATCAATTATCAACTTCTTATAGTTGATTTATGTATGCAACTAGACAGTGGCGGCTCGTGGTCAATCTCATGGGGGGAGTCCATTATGAAAAGCACCACCGGGAATTTTTCTGGGGCCACGCTTTAATGTTGCTTTTTTCTTGTTGCCTTAAAATATTATAGGTAAATTATTGTAGTAGGTACTTTAGTAGGAGATTCTTATTAAAAAAAGGTTTATTTTTTAAATATTTATTGGGAGGTCATTGACCCAATGGCCTAATGGAGAAGCCACCACTACGAAGAATTAAATATCAATTTTTAAAAATTAATCAGCATAAAGTTTTATATAGGTATTTACTTATTCATGAATAATTTTGAAAATTGCTGAATAAACTTATTTTACAGTTAAAATTTAATAACAAATAGTGATGAAGCAGTCACATGTTTATTTGATAGTTTTATGAAAGAATTTTCATTATACAGGTGTTTCCTAAAAAGATGCTAATATTTAAGGAAGTTATTCTTGAACCCATTTTCAGAAAAAAAACTTCATATCAACATAAGTCTTCAACAATCTCCTTTTTTCAATATCTGTGATACTCCTCTAGATATTTTTGTGAAATTTGGTACACACTTTCTATTCATCAAGAGGCATTTTATGATGTAAAAAATTTGTATTCCGACCAGTGGCGTTCGGGAATTTCCCTCGGTATTTTTGAAGAAAATAATGGTACGCCACTTCTTTTTTGTTAATAAAAATTATTTTTGAAATTCTCATTTCTTGCTGAGCAAATCCCGCCCCTCGATTTTTTGTCGTTTGACGTACAGTTTTCGTATAAAAAAATTAAATTCATTCATTTGCAGTCTGTTATGAAATCAGGTATTAACAAAGATTAAAAAGGATCTAGTAGATAAGAAGTAGTTTAGTCTAGTTGCAACTAAGATCTGGTTTTTCAAAGATACTTCTTGATACTTTTAAACTAAGTTTAAACATCAGTAAAGCACATTATGTCGCATTTTCTTTAACAGAAGCTAATATGCCACTTTTTGATTCTATACAAATAGAGAATATAGCCCAACCCCTTCAAGAAAGCTCTAACACCAAATATTATTATTGATAACCACCTTAAATGGGACCAGCATGTGTTGTATATGTGCAAAAAAATTAGATGTCTTATTTTTAAATTCTATATTCTCAAAAAAATTTTATGTAAAAAACTTTTAATCATGATATACAAAACACTTGTTGAACCACTACCACGGTATGGAATTCTAGTCTGGGGAGGAACTTATAATACTCACCTAGAACAGCTTAGACTAATTCAAAACTATATAGTTAAAATAATTTTTAAAAAAACCATATTATATCCAACAAATCTAATTTATTCAGAGGATGTGCCCAATCTCAAAGGATTGTACATACTTACAGCATGTAATTTTGTTCACTGTACCGATAAATTTGAGCTAAACTATATATGTCACAACTATGCTACTAAAGGGAACACACATGACTTATTTAATGTGACTTTCTGTAGAAATGATAATGCTCAGCATTTTGTTTCCTATTTGGGCCCTAAATTGTACAATCTTATTCCTGAATACATAAAAAAGGTAAAAAACGTTTCAATGTCTTGTACAAAAAAATTTTATTTTCAAAATCAACAGCTTTTCGGATGGTTTTAGGCCTAGACTTTTTGTATTGCTTATTAAGGTATCATTTCGCTCACTGATATTGTGATTGTTAATGTGATTGATTTTCGGATAAGTTATGATAAACTATCTTGAAACATACAGGGTGACAATTTAAAAACTTGAAATGGCCATATATTAGAAACGAAAAACTGAAGAAAAAAACGCAAAAAACAGTTTCTATAAAACGAAGGGGGAACAAAAACAAGCGTATTAGCCCACCCCTATCTGCAACCCCTTGGACATGGTGAGATAAACCCTTAAAATCTTAAATAGAAAGGGGGTCGAGTGATACATCATTTTGAAGCTCTTGAAAAATGCTTTCCAATGGTACCATAGAAAGGTACATTTCACAAATTCTTCTCTGTTTATTAAGGAAAACAATAAATGAAAAGACAATTTTGAAATTTTTTATTATTAGTTAATTAAATGTTCAAAATGATTTCCGTTGTTTTGAAGACAATAATAAAGCCTACTTTCAAATTCTTCACGTACATTTGCAAAGGTTTCTCTGGATATAGCACGGCATTCCTGAACTATTCTATGCTGAAGTTGCTCTAGTGACTCAGGTTGCGTTTTAAAAACCACAGGTCAACAGGACCTATTCTTCCAATCCACTGGTTGGGATAATTATCATCCAATCACTGCCTAACGGGAACTACATAATGCGGAGGTGCTCCATCCTGTTGGAAATGTAGTAAGCGTTCTTCTAAAGATAAATTTCCGAGTATGTCCCTCTGATTTTCTAATTCTCGCACTATTAGTGGTTCGATAGACCTCTGTAGCATTTCAGCATACCTGTCGCCATTTAAATTTCCTTGTATAAATATTGGGCCGATAATACCATCTCCCAATATACCAGCCCAAACATTAATTTTCTGGGGGTACTTGGTATGCCCTAATACGTGGGGGTTCTCGTCATTCCAGTAACGACAGTTTTGCTTATTAATATGCCCATTTAAATAAAAGGTACGCTCATCACTGAAGCAAACATTTTTAACTAGTCGAGGTTCTGCCGTAATTCTATCTGTCATTATTTCACAAAACTGTATTCTTCTGTCAGGGTCGTCGTCACCAAGTTCTTGCAGTATGTGCAGTTTATAGGGATAAAACTTATGAATTTTAAGTACCTTTCTTATTGATTCACGAGATAATCCAGTTGCTACAGCTGCTTGACGAGTTGATAAAGTTGAATTCATTGCAAACTGCCCCAGAATTTCAATTTGCGCTGCTTCGTCGGCTAGTCTCGGTTGATTTCTCTTTATATTCGCGACAGAACCAGTTTCTTTAAATTTGGCTACTAGTTGGCGAACATACTCCGGGCTTACATTTTGACCTGGATACCTTTCGTTAAAACGTTGAGCTGTTCTTAAAAAATATTGATCCTGGGAACCATAAATGAAAATAATTTCTACCCGTTCAGCTGTGCTGTACAGTGTACACCATTGTTAAAGATAAGTAGTGCTGCTTTTCGTTTAAACTGAACCGAAAGTTAACTGTTCTTAAAATAATAATACTAGTAGAAGTTACCTTTAAGGTAAATTCTGTGATAATAAAATGCGAATATTTATAAACAAATTTTTTTTTTTCCACAAAAAAAAAATAGCAAATAAACCAAAACGAAATACCGAGGCTTAAACTGTTTAGAATTCTTAAGAGATATCTGGTGCCAGGATATTGGTAGCAATCATTTTGAACATTTAATTAACTAATAATAAAAAATTTCAAAATTGTCTTTTCATTTATTGTTTTCCTTAATAAACAGAGAAGAATTTCCTGAAATGTACCTTTCTATGGTACCATTGGAAAGCATTTTTCAAGAGATTCAAAATGATGTATCACTCGACCCACTTTCTATTTAAGATTTTAAGGGTTTATCTCACCCTGTCCAACTGGTTGCAGATAGGGGTGGGCTAATACGCTTGTTTTTGTTCCCCCTTCGTTTTATAGGAACTGTTTTTTGCGTTTTTTTCTTCAGTTTTTCGTTTCTAATATATGGCCATTTCAAGTTTTTAAATTGTCACCCTGTATATAAAACTGTGATAAAAATCTTGCACATACAGGTATCTCATACCTAGGTGCAGTTATAATTTGCGATATACTTAAGAAACTTGTGAATCAATAAATATTGTAAATCTTTATTATTAATTTAATTTGAAATTTGAAAGTTTAATTTGTCACGTATTTAAGTCAATAACCTTAACAAATTATTAAAACAACATGAAAATCTTTAACACCCTGTATCTCAAAGTTAAAACGCTTAGGACATACGTTCATATGACGTTTTTTTTTCCGAAAATAGATCCAAGAATAACCTCCTTAAATATTAGCATGTTATTAAGAAACACCCTGTATATGTAATTATTAAAACCTATGCCTATGATATATCATCAAGGTAATAATAAACTCTATAATTTTTATCTTTCCAACTATTGTATTAATAGTATTTATTTATCTGTTTCAGGGCACAGTATTATCTTCCGCGGCATCCATGGGTGCCAGCATGTCAGGGAGTTATCACATTCTTCGTATTGGCCAATTTTACATTGGCGACTTTTATGGATCCGGGAATTATACCAAAAGGTAAATAGTAATTAAAAGTTCCAAACATTTTAGGCTAGTTAAGGTATTAAATTTTGAAATGTGGAAAAACCGAAGTAAAAATGTAAAAACAAATTCTATTGAACTTGATTAGTTCTCAATTATAGTGTCGGAAAAAACCAATGATTTTAATAATCGAGTACTTGATACCCAAGCGATTTTAATAATGGAGTGAATCTCTTTAGCGTAGCCAGTCCCAGTCAAAACAAAACCCATGTCGCGATGAATCCACTAATGCACTATGCAAAAAACTACTTGAATATACGAACAGTTTTTACCTCTAGTGATCACACTACCAAGCAGCACATTTCGGTCGGCGTCAAGCGAAGCTCGGGTATCGAATGAAAGATAATAAGTAACAAGCGACGATTTTCGTTTGCATTTATAACTCGCGCAGTTTTTTTAATATTCGAGCGATGTCGGTTATTTCAATAATCGAGTACTCGAGCGTTTTTTCGCTCTAGCGATTACAACACTACTTAATTATAATAATAATAATAATAATAAATGGGTTTATTTAATGATGGAAAGTGTGGCAAATAACAATTATATAAATATGGTGGCGATATCCAATTAGGCTGCTCATACAATCAAAATTGTCCCCAACTTTTAAACAAATAAAAGCTTTCGTCTGGTATTGCAATTTTTTTTATTTTCAGCCCCTCCTGACGAAGATCGAGATGATGATTTTAGAGCCCCATTGTACAAAAATGCTGAAATAAATGGCATCACTGTTAGAATGAAATGGTGTGTAACATGTAAATTTTACAGACCACCCAGATGTTCACATTGTAGTGTATGTAATCATTGCATAGAGGTAAGTAAATAATATATTTATTTTTTAAATTTGCATAAGGAAATTTTGTCATGTATCTACTCTAATATGTCCGTTTCACGGTCAATGTTAAAGAAAATACGTATACACTGTGCTTCAAATAACATGTGCCACCGTTCGCGTGGTGGTTGCCTACCCAAAAATAAGATGAGCAGTTCGTATCGACATGGGTCCGCAGATGCCTTATTTGAAAGATACAGGGTGTTAAAGTTTGTAAATGTTTTCTGTGATTTCAAGATATTTCCGTGAAACTTGGGTTAATTTAAACCACAGTAGACCATGAAACAAAAGCTAATATCCTAGAAACAACTATGTTGATTATTAACATTTAACGTCAATTTCATTTTGACATATTCATTTGTGAAAATGACCTATCAACATTTTGAAAAATTTGATATGATATCAGTTTATATTGAAAGTGGAAAAACGAAGAAATGGCGCAAAATGTATATTTTGTTCGCTATCCAGAAATACGGTAACCATTTAAGGACATATTCCGAACATTTGCGATGATTCCCGTTATTTCTTACCTTAATCTGAATCTTTTATTTCGTTTCAAAGTAATAAAGGTTAAATAATTCGCCTAGGAAACCAATATTATCCATGGTGTGTTATATATTTGAAAGGAGAATTTAAAATAGTATCTTTTTAAATTAAAATATACAGGGTGTTCCATTTAAAAAATTAGGTTAGGTCCGATTACTTTTTTACCTGACCCCGTATACTTATTCTGAAGACAGCAGATTATTCAACAATCAATATAAAGAAACTTCTGTATGAATCATTTTTCTGTATCTCTTTTAACTAAGAAAATATGGGATAATTTTGAAATTTTCAATCGTTTGATTTTCCCCCGTATCTCTTAAGCCATCGAAAATTTTCCAATTTTGATTTTACTATTTTAAGTTTGACCCAAAAATAGCACATGACCACTACATTACTTTTTTTGATAGCACTAACAATTGCGGAGATACCCTATAAATGTGTCGAAAATGGGACACGCTGTATTTTTCATAACCCAAATTTCACTAAAATTACTAAAACTGTTTTGGAAATATCACACACACAGAAAAAAGTTTCAAATTTTAGCACCCTGTTGACCCATGTTGATAGGAACTATTTGTCTTATTTTTGGGTAAGGAATTACCACACGAGCGACGGCTCATGTTTTTTGAAACACCCTGTATATAAATGAAACGGAGGCCTTAAAAAATTAAACATGATTAAAAATTAAGATTTCTTCTGGCATATATGGCTTAAAAAATTGTAACATAATATAAAAAGCTACGTTTTGATCCACGATCGATTCACGGCATTCACGCTGTTGTCATAACGAAATGAACAAATGTTTGAAAAGTTCTAACATAATCTATAGTTCGCGACCAAAACGGATGGCTATGACGTAACGGTCGAAACGATGGAAACTGCCAAAATGCTGTGTTGTCATTGGTGGCTTGCATTGGTTTCCATGGTTTCGACTCGACGTCACTGCCATCGGTTTTGGTCGCGAACTATCCTTAGACATTGTAAAATAAAACGGAAAGTTCCGTCATTAAATCAGTTTTGTGAGAAGTATAAAACAATAAGTTTTAAAAAAATTACTTAGTATCATTTCAAACTTTACTGTACAAATGTAAAAAAGATAAAATTAAATTTCTCTCCGGTCACACGGCGGTTAACGCTGTAGTCGCTCTAGGACGAGACTGTGCGAGTTTGTATCACACGGCTACTTTATTCACGCCGATAACCAGATGCATGAATTGGATTCTACGTACAATTTCCTATCAGAAAACATAAGGTTTGAATATATTATTATTAAAATATATATATATATCAAAATGTCTTTCCTCGAGAATAAAACTATATAGCAAAAAAATTGCAAAAGCATTTTAACTTTTTAACCAATTTATTAAAATTGGAGTTTAAAGAAAATAAGAAACAATTTTAGCTAAATAACCAAAACTGATTTTTTTGTAAACCACATACACAGAACTAATTTTATAATAATAAAAGATATTAAAACAAAATTTTTAAAAAGAATTTATTAGTAAATAAAACAAAAATTGTATAATTATAATTTTATTGGTTCCCACTCAATCGGGGTAAATATTGATTAAAAAAAAATTCGTCTAAAACTAATAAATTTTCTGCCCAAGATGCGTCATATTCAACATCAACAGCAATAGTTTCCTGCAAGGTCCAAATGCACAAAACACATTTTTTACGTTTTGTAATGTGAAGGTTCCCTTGAATTTGGTGATAATAATTGTGATTTTCGTTTATAACAATGTCACCATTATCATTAAAAGATAGTATATACTTTGTATCATTTTTCAGTTTTTCGGATAATTTGTCAGTTCTATATGTATTACAAAAAATCATATTCGGTTGGCGATTTATTTTGGCTACAAGATAACATAAATTTGAATGTGCACATTTTTGAGATAAGTAACTGATGGGAAAAACGTTAAGAAGCAGTTTATTTCAGCAGTGGCGTAGCCACAGGGGCCATGAGAAAAGGCATAGATACGTGATTTTTTCCATCGAATTCCGATTGGTCACACTAAACTGTGTTATAATAAACAAATACAAACAAAATAAATACAAAAAATCAGGAGTTTATAAACTGAGGTGTACCGAGTGCAATAGTTGTTATATAGGACAAACAGGAAGGAATTTTGAAACTAGATATAAGGAACACAAAGCATGTTATAGATTAAAGAAAAGATCCTCCAATTTCGCAAACCATTTTTTAGATACAAACCATACATTCCCATCAGATATAGGAAATTTAAAAATATTACATACCGAAAAAAAAGGTCGCAAATTAGATATATTATAGTCCGTTTCGTTGCAGTTGATAGCTCATATCGAGGGTTGAAGCCATAAAACAACCGTAAACCATAGGCGTTGCCAATAGTAATTACCTTGTTTAATAAGAAAATTGTCCATTGTTAATTAGGATTAGGGTTAAAGTAGGTACAACAGGGGTAATTAGTAATTAAATTTACCTATTTTTGCCTGCTTTAGGATGTTAGAAAACATTGAAATCTATAAACACAACAAAGATAAAACGGTCAACCTTTTAAACACACAATTAGATTTAGGAAATTCCACCCTATTTACAATATTATAAAGAACCCTAATTTAAATAGACCTACACAATAATGTTTATTGCACCTTAAGAAATCCCCAGTTTGTTACCTTATTATTCATACCTAGCAGATTTTTATATTTATACAACTTAAATTTTAGCATAGTCTCACTTGACAGCGTCTCGACGATGTAGTTGTACTGCGAAACGGCGTAACAACACGTGACAACTAACAAAGTATATCTTAGTTTTATTTTACAAATTTTGAAGTTCCGCCACTGTTTCAGCAAGTACCATCAGATATTCCCACCAGCACCAGTTCATCAGAATTTATTATCATTTCAAAATTGTCAGTTTACATTTTACATTTTACATTTTTTTTAAACCGTTTCATTTTAACCATCGACATGGTAAGTTTTTAATATGTACATTTATAACATTCATTTCGAATCCTTCCTCCTCCCGGGCCCGGAGTTTTCGAGGGGGACCGAATTTTAAATCTTCAATTGCCTAACAAAAAAATCATATTTATAAGACATTTATTTACTTGGGGGCCGGGGGGGGGGGGGGGGGGGCGTCAGTCGCTACCCCCCGTCCCCGGATTTTGTCTCGACGGCCCTGTGTGTAGATTAATATAATTTGAAATAAATAAATAAATCATATTTTTTATAGAGCTACCCCCGAAAAATTAAAACCCTGCCCAGACAATGTGTGAATGCCTGCACCTCGCTGGAACTCGTCCAGCAACGGCACGCATCTGCACATCGCAGAATATTTGTGCCGATGCTGGAAGAGATCCAGCGATCAATCCAAATCATTGAGGGGGATGTGGTGGTAGTGGGAGCAGTTGTGGCGGCGGCGGTAAGGCGGCTTTCCAGCCAGAAAAGCTATAGAGAACTGCGGGCCTTGGACGATTATTATAGGAACATTGTGTATAGTCATTTACAATATTTTGGGCTTAGTTATAATAACGAAGCCCAAAATATTGTAAAGGCATTACGTGAAATCCAAATCGTCCAAGGCCAAATAGAGGAACCCCCCTTACCGCCGCCGTCACCACCGTCACCACCAACGCCACCTCCCCCGAAGAGGAGGAGGATGGGTGCAACTGCCCAGGCGATCCAGGAAGCAGAGGCATTCCGGAGCAGGGGACATTATTAAAATGCAAGTATTTCATATTAATAATTAAACTAAATTATTTCAACTCAATTACAAGTTCCGTTAAACTTAACTAGGTTTATTGTTTATTGTAGAAAACGCAATTCAAAATTGACGGGGGTAGCCAATAAAGAAAAGAAAAAAGGATACAGCCAAAAAGAAAAAAGGACAGCCATATTTATACAGCCATAGACAAAGGAAGAGAGGGGACGCGTAAAACCAGAAGCTATTTTGTTACCGCCTGGCTCCTTATCGGATTTAGCAGTGGCGTTACATGAATATTTTCTTAGTATTATCCCAGTACAAAATTATTATTTATGGAATATGGAAGTAAAATTTTTATTGAATTGAATTTGTATATTGTGTCCCTTACTGAGTACAAATATTCTTCTGCTTCTCAATAATTTTTGAATGCTTAGTAAATATTAATTTTATTATTCAAAAATATAATTTCATATAGGAAAGGTTGTGAAATTTAAATATCTTTCAACTTTAGGGAAAATGTAAGATAAAAAACAAAATTGGTCGATTCAAAATTTATTACAAAGAAGCAACAAAATGTAATTACTGGTAGTTTTGAAAATATTGTTGGCACAGCACCTCCAAGTAATCGTACTCTTTCCTCAACTTTATAAAAAAGGACTTCTCAAAATGCTCTGAACAAATCCTGTAGGCAGGAGAAGGTGTCCAATCTCTAAGTCCCATGTTCTGCACCCAAATGTTTGCTTTTTGTGGATCTTTCGGAAATCTAAAAACAATACAACAATGTGTGAGCTTAGTGGTTTAAAATAAGTTTTAACAGGACGCCATCCTTGTGAAACGACCTTCGCCTGAAGTCGTGTTTCTCAAAGACTATGATCTTCAACGATTCAAGACAAATAATGTTAATCGCTTTCTTTAAAAAAATAACACTGGTATACATTCGAAATAATATAATGCTTTCACTAATAACTAACCAAAATTACATAAGAAATAATTTAATTTTGTCAAAATATACAAATCATGCAGGTACGCCATTGAGTGACACACCCTCTTCAAGGGCAATTACCTGGTTCTTATTAGAAATCTTGAATGAAAAGTGCAACAAATCTAGTACAAATTACAAAGAAAGGTAGCTTTAACTATAGACTTAATCATAGTTTCAAATAACATATACTGCTAAACTTACAAGGGAGATATCTAATATAAAATAAATGCATGCAAAAAATACAATTTGAATATTTACCGATGGGAAGTAATTCCAAGCTTCTTTCGTTCATTACGGCATTTATAGCTATAGGCACAACAATTCACCATTTTTCTGTAAATAAACTAAATTCTTATAATAGCTCTTCTCGCCACAAATCACCAAAATACATAGGGTGCCACCTCGATTGTCTGGCTCCCTATCAATGGCGGCCGATCAATTTTAGGTAACACTTTCTGCGACGGCCCGTAAACCGGAATTATTCGTCCCCTCTCTTCCTTTGTCTATGTATACAGCATAGTCGATAAGTTTTATAAATAATGATCTTGGCTGTTTTTGTATGTGTCAGCAAAGCGGCTTAGCAAAGGAATATTATTGTTTTTGCGTAGTTAGAGAAATCTAAGAATGAGTGTATTTTTAAGGTAGTTAGTCTCAGTGATGCCAGACGTACCATAATTATGGAATTGTACCATATATTTTACCCTAAATTATTAGCAGTCAGAAAACGTACCATAATAAATAATTGTACCATAATTTCGATCAACTCAATATATTGGCAACCCCGTCATCAGCGTGTTAAAGTTCGAGGAATCCCCGGTCCGGTATTCTTCTGATTATTAATTTAACATTTTAACAAAGTCGGTGTATTTATTTTATCGTTTTTTATCGTCGGTGTGGGTGCCGGTGGTTATTAAAGTTTGTTTTTTCGCTGTATATTCAGCAATAATTTATTAGTTGATGTAATGGCGGCAAGTTCATCGCAAAATGTATTTGATTCGTCTGGATCAGACTCGGAGGAACAAGAACACAAGAGAAAGCGCTTTCAAAATGTTCAAAGACGCGCCAGTAGGCCTCAAAAATATAAAGCAGACTGGGAAAGCAATGAAATCAAAAAATTTGTACAAATCCGATGATGAGGAAGATGTAGAGGTTTCTTTTGACACTTAGTTCACATTATTTCAAACTTTTATGCTAATTATTTACATATAAATATATCTAATATATCATTTTAACATAAAACAAATCCAAATTAGTGTTTTATTTGCATCGGCTCTGGCGTATATTTGCTAGTTATTTGTACCATAATTTTCCCTAAAATTCAATAATTCTGGCATCATTGCGCTATGATGTTATATTTGACATCTGGCATCGCTGGTTAGTCTTATAGTCTTTGTCGAGACGTGACGCGACGATCCAATAAAAGTTGGCAATAGCTTTTCGCCTTTTTATTTTGGGTAAAAAGTATTTCTTACATTAGATCGTCATATTTACGCCTCAGGAACTTCTGGTAGCTTTTTTCCGCACCTTTTAGGAACACCCTGTATTTTTCGTTTCTACTCTTCCCACCGAAATATGAGGTGTAAGCAGTGGCAACCGTGGAAGTTTCAATAAATGTCATAAATAAAATTGTTTGATATTTATTGTACTAAATTATTGTTTTGTCTTTGTGTTTATTATACGTTAGGTGCGCCACACCATAGCCAGGAAGGAACCTTGAAGACAGTGGCGAAGCGTGGATTTTTTTCTGGAAACACATGACTTTTGTGGGCCGAGGGGGGGGCGGCCGGGCTGTCTCAAAATAGCTATTTTCCTTTAAGTGCGGAAAAATAGGTTTCTGCACGTGTTAGGAACAATAGTTTTTCTACTAGCGTGAGGAAACAAATTGAAAATAATTTAAAAAACGGAGTTTTTTTTTAAATTTTTATTACAATGAACAAAATTTTACAATATTAATTTACTTATTTATATTGTAATTAATTGTAAACGTACAATTACTAGCACTACTTAAATTAATAGCAGAAGCCAGTTGGTTGCGGTTCTCCAGTAAAGATTGGGGTGCAGGAATAATTGATATTTCAGTAGGTTGCAGCTCGTTTTCTGAGTCCTGAAGCCCATCAGTTTGTTCATGTTGTGTACTTGTTGCTGGATGGGAGTAAGAAAGGGCTACACAGCTGCTGGTGGAAGCACTGGCTGGGGTTGATTTCAATATTTTACGGAAAATGCGTTTTTTCGCACGCTAGTAGAAAATAGCTATTTAAGTCTATTTCGAGAATTCGGTGCCTTATGGGCCAAGGAGGACTTTTTGTTTTCTTACTTTTTTTGACTTTTTGTCAGTAAGTTGTCTTTTGCTTTTGTCAAGCTTAACACGCTTAAATCTTGTCACGTTTGTTGTTAACTTTTCTAAGTTAAACTTTTAAACCTAAGTAAAACTTTTGAACCACCCCTATGATCTACCTCTATTTACGAAGCTTTTTATACCTAGTTGACAAAAAAATGATGACTTGACATATACTCTAATCGATGAATCGATGAATAATTTTTCGGTTGCGATTATTTGTTATAGCTAAAAGATATTAATATGCAACTTCAGCAAATTTGAGATAACTTTCAACTTATGGCATATGGGAAGAAAATTGACCGGTAGTGACTGTAGTGAGTCAGTTCTCAGTTCAGCAGTTGTTGAGTTGTGTGGTATATATTATGGATAAGCAAGCAGAAGAAAAGTAAGTATTTTTGTTTTATTAAATCTTTTAACAATAAAATTGGTTTTGAAAAAAAAAATAAAAATTTAAAATTTCTCGAAAACCAAGCATTTTTGGAATAGGTGATATTTAGAAAAAAATCACAAATTACCTCCTGCGAGTAATGCATCGAATTACCAATCACCCTGTATATAAATTAAATTATTCCAAAGATGCTAAGTAAATATTTTTATACCTAGGTATTTTAAAAGACTTTCTTTAGGTAAACTTAAACCTCAGGTATATAATAATAATTCTAGTTTTACATAATAAGAGAAGAATATTCAATCTTTTGATAACTCTTATTTTATTTGTGTATTTATTTGTGCCAATATATAAAACACACGTCAAAGATATCTAAACAATGTTTTTGCAGAAAAGCGAGACAAGCAGCATTGAAAGTTGAAGCGAAAAAAAAATTAGAAAGAGAAAAAAAAAAATTAGAAAGAGAAAAAGAGAAGGCCGCGCGAGCTGAGGAGCGCCGGCGAACTAATAAGTAAGTAAACTGAAATTAAATAGCTACTTTGGGATAGTTGGCTCCACTTATTTTATGTCTTTTTTTTCTAATTGACAAACTCAACCTTTTTTTTTTCAAAATACAAGGGTAATTATTCGTTTTAAGGGACCCACCGATTTTAGCGAAAAAAGAAATTGGGTACACTAATTCGAGGTCGTAGAACACAAATCTGAACATTTTTTTCCGCGGACATCGATCTACTCAGGATAACGATACTCTATCTAACATCAATATTATACAGGGCGAACTTTGTCGCTATAAAAGTGCCTTTAAATATTTTTAAATGTCGATTTATGACGCTGGAATTCGGGATTTTTGCACCGTCTTAGTTTTTCGCGATTTTCCCCCCCAAGGAAAAACATTTCCTAATACAAACCCAGTACAGAATTAAAGCCAATTAAACTTTATCGGTGGAAATGAATATGAAAACGTCGTATTTCCGGCACGATTTTACTACTTGTGTAGCAAATTTTCTTGGCTTTAATTCTGTACTGGGTTTGTATTAGGAAATGTTTTTCCTTGGGGGGGAAAATCGCGAAAAACTAAGACGGTGCAAAAATCCCGAATTCCAGCGTCATAAATCGACATTTAAAAATATTTACAATTTTTTCTCGAACAAACCGATATTTTTCCCGTAATCTACAGCCTCGAATTAGCCAGAAAAAAATATTTTTCAGAAAGATTTAAAAAATTTTAAAAAATTTCAACTTTTTCGATATTCGTATCTTCAAAATTATAAAATTAAACTTTATCGATGGAAATGAATATGAAAACGTCGTATTTCCGGCACGATTTTACTACTTGTGTAGCAAATTTTCTTGGCTTTAATTCTGTACTGGGTTTGTATTAGGAAATGTTTTTCCTTGGGGGGGAAAATCGCGAAAAACTAAGACGGTGCAAAAATCCCGAATTCCAGCGTCATAAATCGCCATTTAAAAATATATAGAATTTTTTTTCGAACGAACCGATATTTTTCCCGTAATCTACAGCCTCGAATTAGCCAGAAAAAAATATTTTCCAGAAAGATTTAAAAAATTTTAAAAAATTTCCACTTTTTCGATATTTGTATGTGAAAAATTATAAAATTAAACTTTATCGATACAAATGAATATGAAAGCGTCGTATTTCCTTGCGAATTATCCATCATGTTGTAGGAAATTTTCTTGGCTTTAATTCTGTACTGGGTTTGTATTAGGAAATGTTTTTCCTTGGGGGGGAAATCGCGAAAAACTAAGACGGTGCAAAAATCCCGAATTCTAGCGTTAAAAAGTCCTAAAACGGCACATTTCTCGCGATTTTTTAATAATCCTGTAGCAAATTTTTGTGAACCAGCTAGCTCCGCCTATGCTGACTAAACATTCGGTTTATAAAGCGGCAATAAGTTGAAACCCCGTTGACTCATAAAAATGTTACGGTTCAAAAATATTCTCTGGCAACACTGGTAATACCTACAGACACCAAAGAATAACTTTTTACAATGCTTGCCTTTGCACGCCTAACTTTTTCATATCTTTTTCAGATATCAGAACAAAAAATAGAGACGGGTGGTCCGCCGAGAATAAGTAAGTAAACTAATATTAAATAGCCACTTTAGAATAGTTGGCTGCTCTGGCAACACTGGTCAGAAATAGTATAAACAAAATTTTCTTAGGTGTCAATCTGTCAATTGAGTGAGTGAAGTCATGGGGTCAGTGTTTTAAATTATCACCCCATAATTACTTAAAACTAGTTAACAAATTTTAGTTTACTAAAGATGGGTTCTAACAGAAATTTAATTTAATTTAGCATTCAACAAGTTGGCTGCACAAAGTTGACTTTTGACGGCTCTTTGAAGGTTAAGTTAAGATAAATTACAGAAAATAAACCACAGAAAAAATAGAAATGTCGGGGTTCCCGCAACTATTTGCAAAAACAGACCCCCGATATAAAACAAAGAACATTTTCATCATTATGCAATAATTTGTAATTTGCACCAAGATTGTAAAATAAATCTGAAAAGGTCATTCAATAAGCGACGGAAACGGATTTCCTTGACCAAAGTAGATCTTAAATTTTTGGATGAACGCCACAAAATAAAATTAGATTAAATCTTAAATTAAATTAATCTTGAATTAAATTTCTGTTAGAAGCCATCTTAAAGCCTGCACGTCTAACATTTCATATTTTTCTTTCAGTATGCCAAAAGTGGATATTATGCGACGGGTTAAAATAGAAAAGGTTTGCCTACACATCTGTGTAGGCGAAAGTGGTGACAGACTGACCAGAGCTGCTAAGGTAATAACACTCATGTTCGAGTCTGTTTCACACGTACACTACCCGTTTGCTTTTTATCAGTGATATGTGACTTATACTTTTTTCCAAAAATATCTTAAAATTGCAAAAATCTGAGAGACTTACATCGTAGTAGACTCTTTTTATTATTACCATATTAATTTTTTAGGTTTTAGAACAACTCACCGGCCAACAGCCGGTGTTCTCAAAAGCGAAAGAAACTATAAGGTCGTTCGGCATCCGAAGGAACGAGCGAATCGCTGTGCACTGCACTGTGAGAGGGGCAAAGGCTGAGGAAATTTTAGAAAGAGGATTGAAAGTACGGGAATATCAATTGCGAGCAGATAATTTCTCAGGTACGCACTGATTAGTCCAACTTGATGTTCAAAACAAAGTTTTCACTGACAAATTGGTTAAAGTTTTAACTAAATTTAAAGGTCTAAATATGAGAGTGATAAATTATTGTTATTTTTATTCTTTTTTAGCATCGGGAAACTTTGGATTTGGTGTTGAGGAACACATTGACTTGGGTATTAAATATGACCCAACCATGGGAATCTTTGGCATAGATTTCTATGTCGTGCTAGGCAGGCCCGGGTTCAATGTTGCCCGTAGGCGCAGGAAACCAGGAAAAGTTGGTTATTCGCACAGGCTGAAAAAGGAAGATGGCATGAAGTGGTTCCAACACACATATGAGGGTGTTATTTTAGCTAGCAAGAAGAAGCATTGAAGCAGCAAGAAGAAGAATTGAAACTAATCAAATATCGATACCTTTCCGGCAGAACATCGTATGTAACATAGAGCAAATTTTACAGTAGACAGTTTTTTTTGATTATTTCAGTAATTTTTCGATTTAACTTTGCCAAATTTGGTGGGTTCTTTTGTTAATAGTTTTTACAAATCAGTTAATTTTTATGATTTAGGATCCTTTATTTTGCTGAGACAGGCACTTAAGATACTTTGCCAGTATTAAATGTAGTCAACAATGAAAGTTTTATCGTATCTGTGTCTCTTACAATGTTTTGTTGGTATGGCTTTGAACTTACGATGTGCTATAATAAAACACGGTAATGCGATACATTTTTATTTTTAATCAAAATACAAAACATGGTTTTATCCAACATAGAGAAAAAAAATAACAACAAAGACATTTTTACAGTGGTTTTAATATTATTTTCTTAAAATAATATTAAAACCACTGTAAAAATGTCTTTGTTGTTATTTTTTTTCTCTATGTTGGATAAAACCATGTTTTGTATTTTGATTAAAAATAAAAATGTATCGCATTACCGTGTTTTATTATAGCACATCGTAAGTTCAAAGCCATACCAACAAAACATTGTAAGAGACACAGATACGATAAAACTTTCATTGTTGACTACATTTAATACTGGCAAAGTATCTTAAGTGCCTGTCTCAGCAAAATAAAGGATCCTAAATCATAAAAATTAACTGATTTGTAAAAACTATTAACAAAAGAACCCACCAAATTTGGCAAAGTTAAATCGAAAAATTACTGAAATAATCAAAAAAAACTGTCTACTGTAAAATTTGCTCTATGTTACATACGATGTTCTGCCGGAAAGGTATCGATATTTGATTAGTTTCAATTCTTCTTCTTGCTGCTTCAATGCTTCTTCTTGCTAGCTAAAATAACACCCTCATATGTGTGTTGGAACCACTTCATGCCATCTTCCTTTTTCAGCCTGTGCGAATAACCAACTTTTCCTGGTTTCCTGCGCCTACGGGCAACATTGAACCCGGGCCTGCCTAGCACGACATAGAAATCTATGCCAAAGATTCCCATGGTTGGGTCATATTTAATACCCAAGTCAATGTGTTCCTCAACACCAAATCCAAAGTTTCCCGATGCTAAAAAAGAATAAAAATAACAATAATTTATCACTCTCATATTTAGACCTTTAAATTTAGTTAAAACTTTAACCAATTTGTCAGTGAAAACTTTGTTTTGAACATCAAGTTGGACTAATCAGTGCGTACCTGAGAAATTATCTGCTCGCAATTGATATTCCCGTACTTTCAATCCTCTTTCTAAAATTTCCTCAGCCTTTGCCCCTCTCACAGTGCAGTGCACAGCGATTCGCTCGTTCCTTCGGATGCCGAACGACCTTATAGTTTCTTTCGCTTTTGAGAACACCGGCTGTTGGCCGGTGAGTTGTTCTAAAACCTAAAAAATTAATATGGTAATAATAAAAAGAGTCTACTACGATGTAAGTCTCTCAGATTTTTGCAATTTTAAGATATTTTTGGAAAAAAGTATAAGTCACATATCACTGATAAAAAGCAAACGGGTAGTGTACGTGTGAAACAGACTCGAACATGAGTGTTATTACCTTAGCAGCTCTGGTCAGTCTGTCACCACTTTCGCCTACACAGATGTGTAGGCAAACCTTTTCTATTTTAACCCGTCGCATAATATCCACTTTTGGCATACTGAAAGAAAAATATGAAATGTTAGACGTGCAGGCTTTAAGATGGCTTCTAACAGAAATTTAATTCAAGATTAATTTAATTTAAGATTTAATCTAATTTTATTTTGTGGCGTTCATCCAAAAATTTAAGATCTACTTTGGTCAAGGAAATCCGTTTCCGTCGCTTATTGAATGACCTTTTCAGATTTATTTTACAATCTTGGTGCAAATTACAAATTATTGCATAATGATGAAAATGTTCTTTGTTTTATATCGGGGGTCTGTTTTTGCAAATAGTTGCGGGAACCCCGACATTTCTATTTTTTCTGTGGTTTATTTTCTGTAATTTATCTTAACTTAACCTTCAAAGAGCCGTCAAAAGTCAACTTTGTGCAGCCAACTTGTTGAATGCTAAATTAAATTAAATTTCTGTTAGAACCCATCTTTAGTAAACTAAAATTTGTTAACTAGTTTTAAGTAATTATGGGGTGATAATTTAAAACACTGACCCCATGACTTCACTCACTCAATTGACAGATTGACACCTAAGAAAATTTTGTTTATACTATTTCTGACCAGTGTTGCCAGAGCAGCCAACTATTCTAAAGTGGCTATTTAATATTAGTTTACTTACTTATTCTCGGCGGACCACCCGTCTCTATTTTTTGTTCTGATATCTGAAAAAGATATGAAAAAGTTAGGCGTGCAAAGGCAAGCATTGTAAAAAGTTATTCTTTGGTGTCTGTAGGTATTACCAGTGTTGCCAGAGAATATTTTTGAACCGTAACATTTTTATGAGTCAACGGGGTTTCAACTTATTGCCGCTTTATAAACCGAATGTTTAGTCAGCATAGGCGGAGCTAGCTGGTTCACAAAAATTTGCTACAGGATTATTAAAAAATCGCGAGAAATGTGCCGTTTTAGGACTTTTTAACGCTAGAATTCGGGATTTTTGCACCGTCTTAGTTTTTCGCGATTTCCCCCCCAAGGAAAAACATTTCCTAATACAAACCCAGTACAGAATTAAAGCCAAGAAAATTTCCTACAACATGATGGATAATTCGCAAGGAAATACGACGCTTTCATATTCATTTGTATCGATAAAGTTTAATTTTATAATTTTTCACATACAAATATCGAAAAAGTGGAAATTTTTTAAAATTTTTTAAATCTTTCTGGAAAATATTTTTTTCTGGCTAATTCGAGGCTGTAGATTACGGGAAAAATATCGGTTCGTTCGAAAAAAAATTCTATATATTTTTAAATGGCGATTTATGACGCTGGAATTCGGGATTTTTGCACCGTCTTAGTTTTTCGCGATTTTCCCCCCCAAGGAAAAACATTTCCTAATACAAACCCAGTACAGAATTAAAGCCAAGAAAATTTGCTACACAAGTAGTAAAATCGTGCCGGAAATACGACGTTTTCATATTCATTTCCATCGATAAAGTTTAATTTTATAATTTTGAAGATACGAATATCGAAAAAGTTGAAATTTTTTAAAATTTTTTAAATCTTTCTGAAAAATATTTTTTTCTGGCTAATTCGAGGCTGTAGATTACGGGAAAAATATCGGTTTGTTCGAGAAAAAATTGTAAATATTTTTAAATGTCGATTTATGACGCTGGAATTCGGGATTTTTGCACCGTCTTAGTTTTTCGCGATTTTCCCCCCCAAGGAAAAACATTTCCTAATACAAACCCAGTACAGAATTAAAGCCAAGAAAATTTGCTACACAAGTAGTAAAATCGTGCCGGAAATACGACGTTTTCATATTCATTTCCACCGATAAAGTTTAATTGGCTTTAATTCTGTACTGGGTTTGTATTAGGAAATGTTTTTCCTTGGGGGGGAAAATCGCGAAAAACTAAGACGGTGCAAAAATCCCGAATTCCAGCGTCATAAATCGACATTTAAAAATATTTAAAGGCACTTTTATAGCGACAAAGTTCGCCCTGTATAATATTGATGTTAGATAGAGTATCGTTATCCTGAGTAGATCGATGTCCGCGGAAAAAAATGTTCAGATTTGTGTTCTACGACCTCGAATTAGTGTACCCAATTTCTTTTTTCGCTAAAATCGGTGGGTCCCTTAAAACGAATAATTACCCTTGTATTTTGAAAAAAAAAAGGTTGAGTTTGTCAATTAGAAAAAAAAGACATAAAATAAGTGGAGCCAACTATCCCAAAGTAGCTATTTAATTTCAGTTTACTTACTTATTAGTTCGCCGGCGCTCCTCAGCTCGCGCGGCCTTCTCTTTTTCTCTTTCTAATTTTTTTTTTTCTCTTTCTAATTTTTTTTTCGCTTCAACTTTCAATGCTGCTTGTCTCGCTTTTCTGCAAAAACATTGTTTAGATATCTTTGACGTGTGTTTTATATATTGGCACAAATAAATACACAAATAAAATAAGAGTTATCAAAAGATTGAATATTCTTCTCTTATTATGTAAAACTAGAATTATTATTATATACCTGAGGTTTAAGTTTACCTAAAGAAAGTCTTTTAAAATACCTAGGTATAAAAATATTTACTTAGCATCTTTGGAATAATTTAATTTATATACAGGGTGATTGGTAATTCGATGCATTACTCGCAGGAGGTAATTTGTGATTTTTTTCTAAATATCACCTATTCCAAAAATGCTTGGTTTTCGAGAAATTTTAAATTTTTATTTTTTTTTTCAAAACCAATTTTATTGTTAAAAGATTTAATAAAACAAAAATACTTACTTTTCTTCTGCTTGCTTATCCATAATATATACCACACAACTCAACAACTGCTGAACTGAGAACTGACTCACTACAGTCACTACCGGTCAATTTTCTTCCCATATGCCATAAGTTGAAAGTTATCTCAAATTTGCTGAAGTTGCATATTAATATCTTTTAGCTATAACAAATAATCGCAACCGAAAAATTATTCATCGATTCATCGATTAGAGTATATGTCAAGTCATCATTTTTTTGTCAACTAGGTATAAAAAGCTTCGTAAATAGAGGTAGATCATAGGGGTGGTTCAAAAGTTTTACTTAGGTTTAAAAGTTTAACTTAGAAAAGTTAACAACAAACGTGACAAGATTTAAGCGTGTTAAGCTTGACAAAAGCAAAAGACAACTTACTGACAAAAAGTCAAAAAAAGTAAGAAAACAAAAAGTCCTCCTTGGCCCATAAGGCACCGAATTCTCGAAATAGACTTAAATAGCTATTTTCTACTAGCGTGCGAAAAAACGCATTTTCCGTAAAATATTGAAATCAACCCCAGCCAGTGCTTCCACCAGCAGCTGTGTAGCCCTTTCTTACTCCCATCCAGCAACAAGTACACAACATGAACAAACTGATGGGCTTCAGGACTCAGAAAACGAGCTGCAACCTACTGAAATATCAATTATTCCTGCACCCCAATCTTTACTGGAGAACCGCAACCAACTGGCTTCTGCTATTAATTTAAGTAGTGCTAGTAATTGTACGTTTACAATTAATTACAATATAAATAAGTAAATTAATATTGTAAAATTTTGTTCATTGTAATAAAAATTTAAAAAAAAACTCCGTTTTTTAAATTATTTTCAATTTGTTTCCTCACGCTAGTAGAAAAACTATTGTTCCTAACACGTGCAGAAACCTATTTTTCCGCACTTAAAGGAAAATAGCTATTTTGAGACAGCCCGGCCGCCCCCCCCTCGGCCCACAAAAGTCATGTGTTTCCAGAAAAAAATCCACGCTTCGCCACTGTCTTCAAGGTTCCTTCCTGGCTATGGTGTGGCGCACCTAACGTATAATAAACACAAAGACAAAACAATAATTTAGTACAATAAATATCAAACAATTTTATTTATGACATTTATTGAAACTTCCACGGTTGCCACTGCTTACACCTCATATTTCGGTGGGAAGAGTAGAAACGAAAAATACAGGGTGTTCCTAAAAGGTGCGGAAAAAAGCTACCAGAAGTTCCTGAGGCGTAAATATGACGATCTAATGTAAGAAATACTTTTTACCCAAAATAAAAAGGCGAAAAGCTATTGCCAACTTTTATTGGATCGTCGCGTCACGTCTCGACAAAGACTATAAGACTAACCAGCGATGCCAGATGTCAAATATAACATCATAGCGCAATGATGCCAGAATTATTGAATTTTAGGGAAAATTATGGTACAAATAACTAGCAAATATACGCCAGAGCCGATGCAAATAAAACACTAATTTGGATTTGTTTTATGTTAAAATGATATATTAGATATATTTATATGTAAATAATTAGCATAAAAGTTTGAAATAATGTGAACTAAGTGTCAAAAGAAACCTCTACATCTTCCTCATCATCGGATTTGTACAAATTTTTTGATTTCATTGCTTTCCCAGTCTGCTTTATATTTTTGAGGCCTACTGGCGCGTCTTTGAACATTTTGAAAGCGCTTTCTCTTGTGTTCTTGTTCCTCCGAGTCTGATCCAGACGAATCAAATACATTTTGCGATGAACTTGCCGCCATTACATCAACTAATAAATTATTGCTGAATATACAGCGAAAAAACAAACTTTAATAACCACCGGCACCCACACCGACGATAAAAAACGATAAAATAAATACACCGACTTTGTTAAAATGTTAAATTAATAATCAGAAGAATACCGGACCGGGGATTCCTCGAACTTTAACACGCTGATGACGGGGTTGCCAATATATTGAGTTGATCGAAATTATGGTACAATTATTTATTATGGTACGTTTTCTGACTGCTAATAATTTAGGGTAAAATATATGGTACAATTCCATAATTATGGTACGTCTGGCATCACTGAGACTAACTACCTTAAAAATACACTCATTCTTAGATTTCTCTAACTACGCAAAAACAATAATATTCCTTTGCTAAGCCGCTTTGCTGACACATACAAAAACAGCCAAGATCATTATTTATAAAACTTATCGACTATGCTGTATACATAGACAAAGGAAGAGAGGGGACGAATAATTCCGGTTTACGGGCCGTCGCAGAAAGTGTTACCTAAAATTGATCGGCCGCCATTGATAGGGAGCCAGACAATCGAGGTGGCACCCTATGTATTTTGGTGATTTGTGGCGAGAAGAGCTATTATAAGAATTTAGTTTATTTACAGAAAAATGGTGAATTGTTGTGCCTATAGCTATAAATGCCGTAATGAACGAAAGAAGCTTGGAATTACTTCCCATCGGTAAATATTCAAATTGTATTTTTTGCATGCATTTATTTTATATTAGATATCTCCCTTGTAAGTTTAGCAGTATATGTTATTTGAAACTATGATTAAGTCTATAGTTAAAGCTACCTTTCTTTGTAATTTGTACTAGATTTGTTGCACTTTTCATTCAAGATTTCTAATAAGAACCAGGTAATTGCCCTTGAAGAGGGTGTGTCACTCAATGGCGTACCTGCATGATTTGTATATTTTGACAAAATTAAATTATTTCTTATGTAATTTTGGTTAGTTATTAGTGAAAGCATTATATTATTGGTGGGTTCTTTTGTTAATAGTTTTTACAAATCAGTTAATTTTTATGATTTAGGATCCTTTATTTTGCTGAGACAGGCACTTAAGATACTTTGCCAGTATTAAATGTAGTCAACAATGAAAGTTTTATCGTATCTGTGTCTCTTACAATGTTTTGTTGGTATGGCTTTGAACTTACGATGTGCTATAATAAAACACGGTAATGCGATACATTTTTATTTTTAATCAAAATACAAAACATGGTTTTATCCAACATAGAGAAAAAAAATAACAACAAAGACATTTTTACAGTGGTTTTAATATTATTTTCTTAAAATAATTTTTGTTTAATCAGTTTGCTCTTCTACCTCATCTTCATGGTCAGTTTCGGGTAACACATCAGGTATTTCGACTGATGTATTCATATCAAAATATTCATGGTGATATTTTCTTGGAATAACATTTTTTTTGCAAAGTTCTTCCAAATTTTTTTTCTTTATTGGAGTAACAGACAATTTTTTAGTGTATAATTTTTTCATTTTTAATGTAGTGCCCTTCTTTTTTGGCAGCGCCATTTTCATGACTTTTGTGTCTGAACTGTCATATGAATAATCTAAAATAACGTTAGGATTATTCTTTTCAAAATAAACACTTCGTACCTTAGTAATTTTTATGGATTCTCCCTCAACTGATTTGAATTTCTTGGGATGAAGAATTTCATTGGACAGATGTTTCCAATCTAAAAAGTCCGTAAAACACAGTTTAACGGTTTCTAAATTTCTTGGATTAGTTCTTGCATTTCCTATAATTGTTTCCCATTCAGATGGTGCCCACACGGTGCGGTTCTTAATAAAACGCTCAATAGTACCATGAATAGAATCTACAGGCATGTAGGTATGTCCGGGTAACAGAAAGGTAATTTTTATTGATTTAATTTTGGAAGATTCGGCAAGAAAGTAGAACAGCATTGCCAGAGTGCTCCTGTTTTTATTTTGCCAATTTTCCAATAAATATTTTATCGTAACCTTTATGATAATCATCTACAAAAGACCGAAAGTAAGCAATACACTATTGAACTTTAATGAATATATCGGCAATTTTGGTAATAGTATGGCAGGAGCAGCTATATTTTTATTTATAATAATTACCGATATATTCCTTAATGTTCAATAGTGTATTGCTTACTTTCGGCCTTTTGTAGATTTGTATTTATTATTAAGGGATTAATAATTCTTTCAGAGTTGAAAGTGATGTTGAGTGTTTTTAATTAAAATTAGAATTTCAGTATGGTTAATATTATTAACAACAAAGATTAAAATTTAACAATGATGCAAGACCATCTTTGTTGTTAATAGTATTAACAACAGTACGGTACACTGTAAATTTCTGTTGTACAAGGAAATTAATAATAAAAATAGCCATACTTTCATCGCAGTAAATTACCAATCATTCTAGTGGATCTGCACACTTTTCTGTAGTATTCAAGTTCTACTCGAATGGTTGTTAATTGCCTGTGGTGAGAGTATGGCTTTTTTTTCATTAATTTGTGGTGCAGAAATCGAGGATTCGTACTAATCAACATGTTCCATTAAACTTAATAATTAGTTTTTATAAATGTTGAAATGAAGAAACAATTTAATAAAAATATTTGCCATACTTTCATCGCAGTAAATTCATTCTAATCAAACTGCGCACTTTTCATAAGGATAAAAGTTAAAAGTACAATGGTTATTAATTGACTGTGGTGAAAGTATGGCATTTTTTTTTCATTATTTTGTGATCCACGGATCATCGATTCGTACTCATTAATTTCGCCGGTTTAGAGGTAAAATTCATTAAGTACAATTTTCTTGATTTTTGATTTGATAAGTAACTTAGTAAGTTTTACTATTTTTACCAGAAGATAATACTGCAACTAATGAAATTTACTTTGCCATGGAACAAACCAGAATAGCTTTAGACACTTAATGAATTTTTCCCGTTATAGGATTTTTTATTAAAAATTGCAGTTAATGACGTTTACCTCTAAACCGACGATATGTTCACTTAAACTTAATAATTAGTGTTTATAAATGTATTATAACTGTTGCAATAAACAATAATATGTTGTTATAATTGTCTTTTATTAACAGTAGTATATTAGTGAATATCCGAAAGGAAATTTAAGCGAATTAAAACTAATAATATATTCTCCTAACTTTATCGATAAAAATAAATAAAAAAACGTCGTATTTCCTTGCGAAATATCCATCACTTGTAGGAAATTTTCTTGGCTTTAATTCTGTACTGGGTTTGTATTAGGAAATGTTTTTCCTTGGGGGGGAAAATCGCGAAAAACTAAGACGGTGCAAAAATCCCGAATTCCAGCGTCATAAATCGACATTTAAAAATATTTACAATTTTTTCTCGAACAAACCGATATTTTTCCCTTAATCTACAGCCTCGAATTAGCCAGAAAAAAATATTTTCCAGAAAGATTTAAAAAATTTTAAAAAATTTCAACTTTTTCGATATTTCTATCTTCAAAATTATAAAATTAAACTTTATCGATGGAAATGAATATGAAAACGTCGTATTTCCGGCACGATTTTACTACTTGTGTAGCAAATTTTCTTGGCTTTAATTCTGTACTGGGTTTGTATTAGGAAATGTTTTTCCTTGGGGGGGGAAAATCGCGAAAAACTAAGACGGTGCAAAAATCCCGAATTCCAGCGTCATAAATCGACATTTAAAAATATTTACAATTTTTTCTCGAACAAACCGATATTTTTCCCGTAATCTACAGCCTCGAATTAGCCAGAAAAAAATATTTTTCAGAAAGATTTAAAAAATTTTAAAAAATTTCAACTTTTTCGATATTCGTATCTTCAAAATTATAAAATTAAACTTTATCGATGGAAATGAATATGAAAACGTCGTATTTCCGGCACGATTTTACTACTTGTGTAGCAAATTTTCTTGGCTTTAATTCTGTACTGGGTTTGTATTAGGAAATGTTTTTCCTTGGGGGGGAAAATCGCGAAAAACTAAGACGGTGCAAAAATCCCGAATTCCAGCGTCATAAATCGCCATTTAAAAATATATAGAATTTTTTTTCGAACGAACCGATATTTTTCCCGTAATCTACAGCCTCGAATTAGCCAGAAAAAAATATTTTCCAGAAAGATTTAAAAAATTTCCACTTTTTCGATATTTGTATGTGAAAAATTATAAAATTAAACTTTATCGATACAAATGAATATGAAAGCGTCGTATTTCCTTGCGAATTATCCATCATGTTGTAGGAAATTTTCTTGGCTTTAATTCTGTACTGGGTTTGTATTAGGAAATGTTTTTCCTTGGGGGGGAAAATCGCGAAAAACTAAGACGGTGCAAAAATCCCGAATTCTAGCGTTAAAAAGTCCTAAAACGGCACATTTCTCGCGATTTTTTAATAATCCTGTAGCAAATTTTTGTGAACCAGCTAGCTCCGCCTATGCTGACTAAACATTCGGTTTATAAAGCGGCAATAAGTTGAAACCCCGTTGACTCATAAAAATGTTACGGTTCAAAAATATTCTCTGGCAACACTGGTAATACCTACAGACACCAAAGAATAACTTTTTACAATGCTTGCCTTTGCACGCCTAACTTTTTCATATCTTTTTCAGATATCAGAACAAAAAATAGAGACGGGTGGTCCGCCGAGAATAAGTAAGTAAACTAATATTAAATAGCCACTTTAGAATAGTTGGCTGCTCTGGCAACACTGGTCAGAAATAGTATAAACAAAATTTTCTTAGGTGTCAATCTGTCAATTGAGTGAGTGAAGTCATGGGGTCAGTGTTTTAAATTATCACCCCATAATTACTTAAAACTAGTTAACAAATTTTAGTTTACTAAAGATGGGTTCTAACAGAAATTTAATTTAATTTAGCATTCAACAAGTTGGCTGCACAAAGTTGACTTTTGACGGCTCTTTGAAGGTTAAGTTAAGATAAATTACAGAAAATAAACCACAGAAAAAATAGAAATGTCGGGGTTCCCGCAACTATTTGCAAAAACAGACCCCCGATATAAAACAAAGAACATTTTCATCATTATGCAATAATTTGTAATTTGCACCAAGATTGTAAAATAAATCTGAAAAGGTCATTCAATAAGCGACGGAAACGGATTTCCTTGACCAAAGTAGATCTTAAATTTTTGGATGAACGCCACAAAATAAAATTAGATTAAATCTTAAATTAAATTAATCTTGAATTAAATTTCTGTTAGAAGCCATCTTAAAGCCTGCACGTCTAACATTTCATATTTTTCTTTCAGTATGCCAAAAGTGGATATTATGCGACGGGTTAAAATAGAAAAGGTTTGCCTACACATCTGTGTAGGCGAAAGTGGTGACAGACTGACCAGAGCTGCTAAGGTAATAACACTCATGTTCGAGTCTGTTTCACACGTACACTACCCGTTTGCTTTTTATCAGTGATATGTGACTTATACTTTTTTCCAAAAATATCTTAAAATTGCAAAAATCTGAGAGACTTACATCGTAGTAGACTCTTTTTATTATTACCATATTAATTTTTTAGGTTTTAGAACAACTCACCGGCCAACAGCCGGTGTTCTCAAAAGCGAAAGAAACTATAAGGTCGTTCGGCATCCGAAGGAACGAGCGAATCGCTGTGCACTGCACTGTGAGAGGGGCAAAGGCTGAGGAAATTTTAGAAAGAGGATTGAAAGTACGGGAATATCAATTGCGAGCAGATAATTTCTCAGGTACGCACTGATTAGTCCAACTTGATGTTCAAAACAAAGTTTTCACTGACAAATTGGTTAAAGTTTTAACTAAATTTAAAGGTCTAAATATGAGAGTGATAAATTATTGTTATTTTTATTCTTTTTTAGCATCGGGAAATTTTGGATTTGGTGTTGAGGAACACATTGACTTGGGTATTAAATATGACCCAACCATGGGAATCTTTGGCATAGATTTCTATGTCGTGCTAGGCAGGCCCGGGTTCAATGTTGCCCGTAGGCGCAGGAAACCAGGAAAAGTTGGTTATTCGCACAGGCTGAAAAAGGAAGATGGCATGAAGTGGTTCCAACACACATATGAGGGTGTTATTTTAGCTAGCAAGAAGAAGCATTGAATCAAATATCGATACCTTTCCGGCAGAACATCGTATGTAACATAGAGCAAATTTTACAGTAGACAGTTTTTTTTGATTATTTCAGTAATTTTTCGATTTAACTTTGCCAAATTTGGTGGGTTCTTTTGTTAATAGTTTTTACAAATCAGTTAATTTTTATGATTTAGGATCCTTTATTTTGCTGAGACAGGCACTTAAGATACTTTGCCAGTATTAAATGTAGTCAACAATGAAAGTTTTATCGTATCTGTGTCTCTTACAATGTTTTGTTGGTATGGCTTTGAACTTACGATGTGCTATAATAAAACACGGTAATGCGATACATTTTTATTTTTAATCAAAATACAAAACATGGTTTTATCCAACATAGAGAAAAAAAATAACAACAAAGACATTTTTACAGTGGTTTTAATATTATTTTCTTAAAATAATTTTTGTTTAATCAGTTTGCTCTTCTACCTCATCTTCATGGTCAGTTTCGGGTAACACATCAGGTATTTCGACTGATGTATTCATATCAAAATATTCATGGTGATATTTTCTTGGAATAACATTTTTTTTGCAAAGTTCTTCCAAATTTTTTTTCTTTATTGGAGTAACAGACAATTTTTTAGTGTATAATTTTTTCATTTTTAATGTAGTGCCCTTCTTTTTTGGCAGCGCCATTTTCATGACTTTTGTGTCTGAACTGTCATATGAATAATCTAAAATAACGTTAGGATTATTCTTTTCAAAATAAACACTTCGTACCTTAGTAATTTTTATGGATTCTCCCTCAACTGATTTGAATTTCTTGGGATGAAGAATTTCATTGGACAGATGTTTCCAATCTAAAAAGTCCGTAAAACACAGTTTAACGGTTTCTAAATTTCTTGGATTAGTTCTTGCATTTCCTATAATTGTTTCCCATTCAGATGGTGCCCACACGGTGCGGTTCTTAATAAAACGCTCAATAGTACCATGAATAGAATCTACAGGCATGTAGGTATGTCCGGGTAACAGAAAGGTAATTTTTATTGATTTAATTTTGGAAGATTCGGCAAGAAAGTAGAACAGCATTGCCAGAGTGCTCCTGTTTTTATTTTGTCCGGAACAACTGTCGCAGTGAAGAGAAAGATGTTCCGTATTTCCATTTTTATCAACTTTATTCAAATATTTGTAAAGCGTTGTGCAAATTTCATTTGACCCTCGATTGCCATCACATTCGCCCCACAAATAGCATAAGGCATTTTGCGTGGCACTTTCATAAACAGTCAAGTTGTAAAACGAATACTTTCTTGCATAATAAAGAAGCAGATTATCTCCATGCGGCGTATTAAGGACCTTTTGAAGGTCAAAACTAACACAAAGGAAATTTTTCTCCTCCATGCCTTTCTTTTGTTGTTTTAAAAACTCTTCTTTACAAATATCTTTCAAACGAAGATGCTCTTTATAGGCTTGTAGTGAATTTTCTGTTTCTTCAAAATCCTTGTCTTTTCTTGGTTCACAAACTACACATTTATCTTTTTTGGGCAAGTGAAACCCGATATTAAATTATTTTTTTAAGATCCCCTTAAAAACTTTTAAACTTACTTGAGTTGTTTCTCCATTACTTCTCTGATCTTTGACAAAAATTCTATACAAAAAAGACGTATTTCGAAACTCACTGGGTAAATACTTTCTAGAGGTCTTTGCTCGACAATAATGAGAATGAACAGCCGGTAACTTCATTATGAAGTTTACTGCATTTGCCCTTAGTTCTGAACTAGTGGTTCATGTCGTCCCCTTTGATCAGTTTTGGAAATTCTGCAAGAAACAGCATTATTTTTTGTATACCTAAGGGTCATCTGGGAAATATTCAATGTGTTTAACAAAAATTTCTGACATACTTGAAGCTCAACATCGTTCCGAGGAATAGCATATTTTAATGTTTTATGCCGTCTACTTGACTCAGCTTCTTGTTTTCTCCTTTTGATTCCAACCTCTTTCATGCAGGATAATAACCAGTCTTTTTGTCTTTGTGAATTTCCTAATCCCCAATAAAATTCGTGTATATCTTGTCGTACAATCTCTGGAAATTTTAATGAACATTGATTAGGGCAGTTTTCTTTGCAAGGATTGGGTTGTACTTCCTTTCCTTTTCCATAATTTTTTTCAATCATCATTGATTTTCGTTTCCATAATCTGGTCTTCTTCTTAACTGAGTTACCCACTACTTGCTGTAGTAAACCAAATAAAAGGGTTTTGATCAAAAAATATATAACTATTAGAAATGCAAAGTACGTAGAAAACCAGCGAAACAAGATTTTGTTTATATTAGTTCCAATCCTAACACTGGATGGCGCCACATTGCAAAAATTTTCGTGGCGGGCTTTTCAAAATTCAATTTTTGGATTCTTAATAGTACTTTAAATTTTTAGACATTATTTTTTTTAAAACTTAAATAATCAATAATCTATGTGTCAGATTTTATCGATTACTTAATGTTCTAAAAGAAATAACGTCTTTAAAATTTTAAATACTAATAAATCTAGATAGGTAACTAATAAACTACGCATATAAATACAAATAAATATTTTATTAAAAACACTAAATACAATAAACGAAAATCAAATCGACAACAAATAAAATCTTTCAACAATAACAAATTTAAGAGTTAATAAATATTTTTAACTACCAAAAGCACTAAAATTATGTAGTCTTTAACCTTAGAAACTCACTTATCACATAACAAAAAAAAACACTAAAATTATTATGTACTTCTTTAGTATTGGGGGTCATAATTAGGAACAGGACGTAATAATCAGGTACAAGGTGCCATTATCAGCAACAGGGAGTCATTG
This sequence comes from Barypeithes pellucidus, assembly GCA_963991005.1. Taxonomy (NCBI): domain Eukaryota; kingdom Metazoa; phylum Arthropoda; class Insecta; order Coleoptera; family Curculionidae; genus Barypeithes; species Barypeithes pellucidus. The sequence continues at coordinate 29,859,152 of OZ022562.1, forward strand.
TCAGGAACAGGGTATCACGTGTCCGTCGGTCTTGGGTGGGCCCACCATCCTTTCCCCGCCAACTGGAAGCTGTCAGCAGTCCACCAGAGCGCATGAATAAATGAGGGCAAGAATTTTGTCTAAGAAGTAAAGGACTGATTTTAATTTGAAGTATAGTTGTTTGAACGTAGGACGAGGCCTAACTTTTGTTCAAGCTATACTTATTGTTGTATTGGCTCGGGCATGTCCAATGAATACAATAACAATGCAAGTTATTATAGTGAACGCGGAGGGCTTTTACTTATTTAATTTTACTATTTGTTGTCATTGAGGGTTATTTTATGGGGTTTCTTTCGTAAGTCGAGTATCGCGACCCGAAGTTCTCGCAAGCTAAGTATTTACATTTTTTACAATAAGACTTAACCTATACTAATATTTTATTTCGAACTCACTTCTTATTCCGGACTCGGAATGTTTTTTTGTCACAATCAATTTTGATTTCGAATATTATTCTATGCTTTGGGCGCAAAGTCTTTATAGAATAATTTTACTCGCACTTAAGTTGACTTTCCAGTGCAGACTTATTTATACTCGCACGAAGAAAGACGAGTGTTCGAAGATATCGCAGCATTATTTATACTCGCACGTCATAACTCGCACAACACAATCAGGTACAGGGTGTCATTTTCAGGAAGAGGGTGTCATAATCAGGTATTGGGCGTCATAATCAGGAATAGGAGTCACAATCAGGTACAGGGTGTCACAATCAGGTACAGGGTGTCATTTTCAGGAACAGGGGGTCATTTTCAGGTTCAGATCACAGTTTGGAATGTATCACATATTCGTCACAGCCAGGCGTACGCTTTAGCTCAATGGAATTCATGAAAAAGAAAAATGGTTAGTGCTAACAGTCTTAAAATATGTATATGTAGTCATTATTCTTTGAGGATTGACATAAATTTAGGGAATTATTAAAAAACTACTTTAATTTACTGGATTTAAATTTTTTAACTTTATTATCATGTCCTGTGGTATAATCTTTCTTTGGCATTTTATCTCTTGTATACTTAAAAATATCGAGACGAATGGTTTTGTCAATTAAATTACTATCAAGGTCATGTATGGCACAAAATGGGAGCTTTAAACTTGATGAGTATAAAGCCTTAAAGGTGTTTTCTAAATTTGTTTTATGACCATGATCATCTAAGAAACGGTATAAAAGTGTATGTACTTTATTTATCAACTGTACTACTTTTTCACTGGCATAGCATAGCCTTGTGTTGCTGGGATTATCAGAGTATTCTTTAAAAGATGTAAAAAGATGTATAGGGGTCACCTCTGAGGAGAATAGATCTTGATTGCAAACTTCACAGTCAGGCACACTAATGGACTTTAAAATGTATCCAGCAACATAGGCAGATGCATAATTATCCGAATCTAGAAATAAGTCATCTGCATCACCATCGAGATTAGGGTCATCCTCAGTGTCACTTCCAGGGTTGTCAGACTTATGTGAACTATAGTCAGTAGATAGAAAACTCGTTAAATTGGCAAGAAAACTGCAATTATCACTCTCACAATTTCCCCTAGCAACTGGAGCTGATAAAGAATTGACAACTATAGATTTTAAGGCACCAATAAACAGTTGTGGAGTAGGATGGTGATTTGTGATGCCATGTTGCCTAATTTGACCAAAAAAATTCTCCAGAGGGTCTTGATTAAATGACCTTAGATTTAGATATTGGAGACCTTGTGAATTTAAATTATTCCAAATGGAAATTATCGACCTAATTGTAGTTTGCCAACCTTTAACGAAAGAAAAACTGTTAGTCTTGTTCCTTCTAGAGCCCTTATCAAATATTTGCCAATTGTTTAATTGAGTTAACATTTTCGACCAAAAATTCAGATGAGGAGATTTTGCACTCAAGGCACATCTATACATTTTACCATCAGGAGATACAACTGATGTACCATTAAGGGAATCAAAGAGGTTATCTATATTTGATATGAACTCGGCAGTATAGATGGCTTCAGTGGGTAGTTTTTGAGCACTAACCCAAGTTTCAATAGCTGCAGCAACTGAGTGACTTAGTTGTGCAGCCGCGATTTTAACTTTCATCTTGACATATGTATCTTTCTCATTGAAATGCGAGTTGTCAAGTTTGGGTAACATTTTATAAGTACGTTGTTGATCAAGATTGAAAGTATCTATGATATATTGAAATTTGGCCTCCCTTAAACCTGAATAACGAATGTCATTAGACATAAGACAATTTCGCGTATTTTTAAGTAAATGGGGAACATCAAAAACTATACAGATCGGTTGACCATTGATTGTAAAATGATATGAGGTTGGATTGTCTTTATTTTGTAAACAGAGATCTTGTAAAGCTTTCTGATTTGCCCTAAACTGATCACAAACTGTTGCAACCACTTTAAAACCAATACTTTGCAGCTGCTCAATAGCTTTTACTAGTAATGATTTTAAATTGTGTCCCGACACGGAATGGCTAGAAAAGTAATAGGCAATAACTTGCTTATAACTTTTTTTGACACCCCGAATCATAAACACTAATGCATGGTTTGCAAGTTCATGACTCCTACCTAACTCTCCTAAGTCTTGAAATCCACAGATGGTTTGCTTATGGGGTTCGTATTGTAAGTTTGGGGTTATAGCCATTTCATCAAATAAAATGTTAATGTAACGATCAAGTTCGGGCATTTTGTCAACTTCTGACTTTAATAATTCTAAAATTGGCTGGTTTAAACCTGTAGCAAAAGGAATCTTAGAAAGAACTGATTTTAATGTTCTAGGTGTAGGTAATTCAAAAACAGAAAGCAGATATCGATAAAGTTTTGGACTTCGCTTATAAATAGAAAGGGCAAAGGCTTTATCTTCATTGGTCCATCGCTTACCATGAGGTTTTCGATTGACATTCCTAAATTGAGAGTTTATAAACTCTTTAGAAACCTCATTAAGATTATTTTCGATATACTGAAATAAACCACTATCGTGCATTTCTTTTAGTTCTTTAAGTTTATGTCTTTCATTGTCTAAAGCTTTATTTAATTTACTTAATTTGGAAGAAGTGTTTCTATGAATTGTATACATAGTTTGTTCAGTAGGTGTTAAGTCTTGTTTAGTAATTCCACATTTACCTAAAAACCCAGTACCTCTGGATTCAGAAAGAAAAGAATATTTCCCAGAAGTATGTATCCCCTCAATACTTGAATTAGTATTATCTGGTATTGTGATATCAAAATTTGGAGTGACTGTACAAGAATCAATTAAATTAGGTTCCTCCTCAACTTGATAAGAGGTTGATGGTGTACTAAAATCAGATTTTTTTACAAGCTTGGCGGATACATTCGGAGTGCTGGCAAAAATACTGAAATTACCAGGCTCTGTGGGACATGAAGGTGTCAACCTCGATACTTCACGAGTGCTGGTAAAAATGTTGAAATTACCAGTCTCTGTGGCACATGACGATGTTAGACTGGGTAACGATGAAACATATTCAAGAGGCAAAAGCTCAGGAATGGCTTTAGGGACAGCATTCCAATTGAGCCGTTTTAATAATGAATTTTTAAATTGTGACTTCTCAAAGTGATCTTCACAAATTCTAAAATTTTTGCAACTAGTATCAGGGTTTATTTTACAGTTATCTTGCCAAACTTTCAATCTATCATCACTATTAAGGGGAAATTTAAAAAAATGTTTATTGACATAATTGGGTTCTGTTGAAGACATGTAAGCATTATTGCAATTGGGATATTTACAAGAATAGTTTCCACTAACATATGCCATTTTAATTGGAAGTAATACAGGGGTAAATGAAAAACATACACTTAGATGATTTACTAAAGATTAATCCATGAAAAATGGCAAGATTCAAGATGAATTTTTAAAAAACTTACGTGAATTCAAAATTTCAAAAAACAACCCATTATTTCATTTCCACGTCGACCTGCTACTGGATTGAATTGGGACAAGTTTCCTGGACAAAATTATATGCTAAAAACAGAAAATAAGCAAGAACTAATCATAAATTATACTAACATACCTAACCTTTAAAAAATAAAATATTTTTGGTAAAATACCTGATATGGGTTTCTTTAATGATTCTTAGTCTCTTCTTGGTCCTTTCTGGGTCTCGAGGTGGTCGAATGCTACAAATAAACTACAAAATTATTAATAATATCATAAATATATAAACACTTCGCATCGTTTCGTTTGCTTGCGATGAAAATGGCGGCCAATCCGGGCCAATGTCTCCTCAGCGGATGGATTTGCTACACCAGCGCCAAAACTGGCTGGTGGATGGGTTGGCGAGACTCATGGCCTACTTGTTTGTTTCCAAGTTCCCCATTCAACTTTCACCCCTGTGGTTTTGATGTTTTCTTTGCTTGAATGTCACTTTAAAATATTGACAGTAATAAAAATTTGGACAAAAGTGACATTTGAAAAGCACGTGCGCGCCAGGCATAATGGATGTCGCCGTATCATGCCTGCTTCGATTATTTAACACGGCAGTTTGTCTTAAGTATTCGTTGGCGGCCATTATAGGGTCCCATAGCACAGCTCTTATGCGGTATTGGTCAATTAATTGCATCATTTCTTCATCACTCCACTCCATAACAATAGAAACTAATTAACATAAACTTTTCAAAATTAAGTATTTTAGCGCGCGCGTTGGTTTGCTGCAAACTCGTTTCAACCAAAATACGTACGAGGAAAACGTCTCTTTGAAGTATCGGCACCGCCCCGATCACATTCGTGCACGATCGTAAGTCGGTTTCGACCAATCGAGCAAATATAAAGAATGCGTGCTTGCTCTTGCACGCTCTTGCTTATTCCTTCGGTGGAGACCCACCTAAAGAGTTTGCCATATGTAGAGGGTGTCCATTTTTGGTGGTTTTACGGTGTATCTCCGTCATTAGTGAAGATAGAAGGATTCGGCTTTCGCAGCACTTTGATACTTTTTTGTGAAAGAGATGCACCCAATTAAAATTTTTCTAAGCCTCCTCGTTTTTAATATACGGGATGTTTTCGAAAATTTTACATTTTATGACACCCGATATTTCGGTTACCCTGTAATCTACCATAAAGAAAATCGTGAGACTGATGAAATAAATGTGCTTTGGCTTCAATTGAAACAAATCCTATTATAGTAATACACAACTATGTGTGAAATATGTCCAAGGCATAATGGAGAAATTCTAATTGGAGCATCCTTCGTTTCACAAAAAAAGTAGCACAGTGCTGCGAAAACCGCATCTTGCAAATAACGGAGATACCCCATAAAACCACCCAAAAATGGACACCCTGTACAGGACTTAATCAAGGTTGCCTCACGGAGCTATATTCGGGTAAAGCCGTAAACACACTATTATCACGTCACGCAATGTCACGGCACACCCGAAATATCTGCAAGGCGGTTTATGCGTGCTTATAAATAGGTTTAGAAGTAAACTATAGTCACCTAATGCAGCTCACGGCAAGTCATACTTGACAGTACAATTTTATTTCTGCAAATTTACATATTCGGCACGGTGTCAGAGTTTGACGCTAGAAGGCTACAAGATTCACTTGCCATCTTCACAAACACAAAATATGTAATAAAAATGATCTGCAGTGTACGTAGTCTGTTTCTAAGCCGTCAGAGCATTTGCTATTTTGCTGATATGACAACACGTGAATTCACGATTCATGAAAATTGTACTGTCACGACTATAGTGTACTTCTAAACCTATTTATAAGCACGCATAAACCGTCTTGTAGATATTTCGGGTGTGCCGTGATATTGCGTGATAGCATGTGATCTCACGTGACGTGATAATAGTGTGTTTGCGGCTTTAAGGGGTTTGTTCGTTTTTGCGCGTGACGTTGACTGGCGACTGGCTATAACTTTTCTTAGCCGTTGTTTCCGTTGCAATACGGCATTTTGTTCAAGTTTTTCTCATCTGCATTTTTGTATAAAGTCCTTTATAAGTTGTATAGGCATTATTTAAAATAAGTTTTAGTGATATAAGTACTCTATCAATAGGTTTGTATTTTTTTTGGTTTAGTTCAGTTTCTACTAGGCATAAAAGTAATTTCCAAAATACACCATAATTAATATTATTCAGAAAACAATTAATTTCCTTTAAAAACTACCAAAATAATGATATTTCGCTTTCACGAGAAAGCTGTTGTATTGCGAAATTCCTTTTTTATTTGTTATTGGAACAGAATTGGATAAAAATATAAAAAGAAGGAAAATTCACTCTGGCTGATTCACTTTTTTCTTACTCACCCGTATGCCACATTTTTACATGCACATCCAGCTAGGGTTTATCAACAAACTTCTTACCACAATAACTGCACATCCCTTGTACAACTTTATCATGCAATCTTCTTTTATGGACGTAAAAGCTAGCAAACTGGCTAAAAAATATAAATAGGTACTTTTGGCGATTCAGAATACAGGGTTATTCAACTTATGTGTCCACCATTGGTATTTTCGTTATTATAAACATATAAAATTGTTTAAATTAGCAAAATATTGTTTTTAACGCTCTTTAAGATAGAAATATACAGGGTGTTATGGAAATTACTTATTATATTTAAACCGGCAAATCCTGAGATGAACAATAAATTGAAGAAAAATAACCTTAAGTGGCTTTGAATTATTGTACGAAATATACACTTTATATGAAATCTGAAAATTTACGTGGTCGCTACTGAGGACGTTCGCAATCAATAGTTTATTGAGGCGGTGTTGTCATATATTGCAACACAGAATTGTAAACGCACGTGTTCAGTTTTTGACAACAAGACGTCTGTGGCCCGCGTTATCACTTCTATTTAAAACTTTTTAGAAAAAAAATACTACAATTTTAAGGTACATACTCTCTTATACCTTCGATCTTATACTCCGTTTTATAATTAAATTCCATAAAAAAATAAAACACAAAGAGTATGTTTTGGAACAGAGCCCACTATAGGCAATATCACACAAATTATGAATTATTTCACAACAGAAAAAAAATCGGGTAATGATACAACTGACAAAACGTTTAAAATTCGTGTCCCAATACCGAGTATCGAAACATACTGAAGCAACGATACTGAAGGTTAAACATATAATTCCGCGCGCGGCGGTTATCCTGTCATCACTGTAGTTTACTCTAGTGACCTACATTGTTGCTAACTGATACCAGATGGTGCGGCGCGACAGCATGTAGGCAAAAAAGGTTTTTACCTTAGTATTTAGATATCCAATTTAAAAAAAGTGTGTAGACCTCCTCTAGGACACCCAAGGAGTCGCCCATTTAAATATAATAAGTCATTTCCATAACACCCTGTATAGAATCGAAATTCATTTCAGAATATAATTATAAGATTTCTAGATGATATATTATTATTGTTACCAGTCATAAGAATTTATGTACTGCGTTAAGTTCAGAAATAAAATGTTTAAAAAAAATAAATAAAAACTATTTTATTACAATTACAACAATTATTTAATTTTGCTCAGTTTATTTTTGTTAAAAAGAATTTGGTGGAAGTTGAGACATACTATAAAAGTTATTTAAATTAATACCAACTAACCTGAAATTTTTATCGCAAATATCACAGTGAAAGGGTTTCTCTCCTGTATGGCTTCGTCTATGAACTAACAGATATCTTTTCTGGGAAAACTGTTTTGGGCAAACGGGGCAGACATAGACTAAAGGTGGAATCTGATTAGTATGGAGTTTCATATGAGAATTATATTTCTAAAAAATAGGAAAATAATGACAAAAGCTTGCAGATCTAGTTGCTGCATGAAATAGTTTTAGCATGACACAGAATATAATATATATATATTTGTGTAATACTGTGTGTTTTGTTCAAGGGTAAATAAACATTTTCGGCAACTTTCGCTTTGACCATAAGTAAAAAACTATTACAAACCTGTTTGCCCTTTAGAACCTTTCCGCATACTGAACATTTTTTGTGCTTATTCTTAGATACTATTACATCCCTTTTCTGCATCACACGTATTTGAGGTGTTCCAGATGTAGGTTCAATGATAACAGGCACTTCTGCTTGATCCAATTTCATACCATCGCTACAATATCAAAAAAAATCTGAAACAAGACTTTGGATCCGCTAACAATACACTACAGTTGCGTTTTTAATGTGTAAAGGTGATTTTTCATTTGGATAAATTAAAAATTATCAAAGTGAAAAATGTCAAGAATCTTTTCAAAGTGAAATTGAAGACTTTCAAAATTAACAGACAACAGGAAGAAATGTTTATTTTTGAAAATATATATTTATTTACTAGAAACATTCTTGGTACTATGAAAATCATATTCTCTACCGCTTGACTGGAAAAAATGTACATTTTTAAATAAAATTGTTAATATACAGGGTGTCCGGGAACATGTGGGAAATCTCCCGGATATGAAGAAAACACGTGAAAAGAATACTATAGGTTCATATAAACTTCTTTCGTATCGGCCTCCTCTTCGGAGATATGGGCTCCCAAAGAGCACCAATGGAATCAAGTTTTTTACACATAATTATTGAACCACCTGGTATATTTCAATTATTTTTTAATATGATGTATACCAGGTAAGACCCGTCAAATTACTACCCAAGAAACTGTTGTGAATTACTCACAGCTGCAAAGACGGACTAGCTGTAACACTCATGGGCCCATTTTTTTACGCCCTGTATGATGAGAACTTTGGACAATGTTTTTTACATACCTTTAACTATTGGCTAAAAATTAAGTACTCTTCATTCATGTCGCTAATCCTAACCGTTTTCGAGAAAACGTCATTTTATTTACACTGAGTCCCCTAACTTCTCATGGGCTAAATATGAAAAAGCGGAATCTTGAAGGTAGAACATTGGATCGGAACAAAGATCGATCGGAACAAAGATGTATCTTTTATTGAAATACCCGAAGCACATGATGTATATGAAATGCCGTTTTTTCGAAAACGGTTAGGATTAGCGACATGAATGAAGAGTACTTAATTTTTAGCCAATAGTTAAAGGTATGTAAAAAACATTGTCCAAAGTTCTCATCATACAGGGCGTAAAAAAAATGGGCCCATGAGTATTACAGCTAGTCCGTCCCTGCAGCTGTGAGTAATTCACAACAGTTTCTTGGGTAGTAATTTGACGGGTCTTACCTGGTATACATCATATTAAAAAATAATTGAAATATACCAGGTGGTTCAATAATTATGTGTAAAAAACTTGATTCCATTGGTGCTCTTTGGGAGCCCATATCTCCGAAGAGGAGGCCGATACGAAAGAAGTTTATATGAACCTATAGTATTCTTTTCACGTGTTTTCTTCATATCCGGGAGATTTCCCACATATTCCCGGACACCCTGTATACAATATATTGGTGGTTCAGAAGAAAAGAGCTACATCTTATATAACGTATTTTTACAGGAGAAGCAATTTAATATTGTCAGATTCTTTTAGGAAATGTAATTCAATTAATTATAAATTAAATTATTTTTTTTAAGTAGCAAGTAGCATTTAAACAGTCATTACTGTCATATGGGTATATCTGGTTTCTTTTTTAAGATGCTTGATTTTTTATATAAAAAGATATATATGTAACTCCTGTGAACTAAAAGTTAAGACATTCAAGGCCACTGCTGGAACTTCACATAAAGCTTAATTTTTAGCGGAAAGTAGGCCTAATATAGTATACAGCAAAATGGATTCTTTGGAGATGTAATCATTTTCTTCCAAACGATCGATATGTATCTATCAATAATCCTTATGATAAAAATTGAAGCCATTGCTTTTCCTTTATCTAAATTGTTAAATCTCTGTAAACTATCAATAATAAATAAGTGAACAATTAAACTTTCCTTGATTTACATTCTTCGCTGCACAATACCAAACAGTGGTTAGGGAAAGACATCATACTAAGATGTAAGCTACTACTTATCAAGTTTACAGTCATTTCTAAGCAAACCAAAATTCATTGCACCCGTACTGTAAAAGTAAAATGGTGTGCAAAAACCTACTTAAAATTAAATATATCATCCTCTGATTCAGTCTTAAGCTCCTCATTTTTATTATTTTCTAATTCAGCTTTTCCTTTGATTATTGGTGAATCTTTTTCTATTTTTAACTCTGTTCTGATTTCGGGTTGAGTTTCAAGTATTATAAATTCCACAGAACTGGAATTTACATTAGAAACTTCTGTACTTAAGTCTGGCCGATTTCTTGTAAGTTTCTCTTTAAATTCTGTATATGATGATATTATCAGCCTTCGGAATGTTATTGCAGATTTAAGAAATTTTAAACATTTTTTACATACATATTGTGGAAAAAGATCCTCAATAGATCCCTAAAATAAAAAAATGCAGATTACCAGAAGTAGCACTCGCTGAACCATCTGCATATGTATCTGCATCTCCAAAATTACCTTTGGATATACAACAAAAAATTCTTGGAAATTACTTGCAAGTGTTCAAACAAAAATTTATTTTTGAAGAGAATTTGTATTACTGTTAAAATTTGACAAAAGAAAGACAACTTGCAAAATATTTGCAAAGACCAAAAAAATTTAATTGACAAATTTAATTAATTATTTTCAATAAACCTCTTGATGTCCTCTGAACATGGGGTCCAAAGTGTACATTTTAAACATATAGAACTTTTTAATTTTTGTATTAGGTATCTGAAAAAGTCATACAATCAAAATAATAGATGCTCCATATATCATAGCGGAAGATGTTCCTTTTCAGCAGGTAACTTAAAATGTATGTATATTAACTAGAGGTGCATAAAATAACTTTTATCATAAATATTACAATTTTTTATTAAACCCAAAGACAAGTATTGTAACTTTTTTAAATTTATTCAAAAACAAGAGGTAGTTTTTGCTTAGTATTAGTGAATTACATACAAAACAATATCTCTAAATATAAGAAAAGTGTCATAAGTATGCAAGTTAAAAATTTCATTCAATAATATTTTAAATAATGTTGCCTTTTTCAGGATTCTTCACATAATATTGTTTGTAAAGCTTTGTCTATAATAGGTATCCCTTGTAGTCAAAGTTTTGACGTTGGCCACTGGTATCCACCATTTATTTAGCAAAGTAAAAAGATCATAAAATAGAAAAATATACCTTTAAAGATGTTACTTCTTCAATAGCCTGTAGAATATTTTTTTCGTCAGTTACATTTGCTTGTACACTAATAATACTTGTGCCGCTTATTGACTCTAAACATGTTCTGCATTTTACACCAGTCATTTTAATGTTTGACTTTCTTGGTTTATTTTTCAAGACTCAAAAACTGAACCCGAACAAAATTTTGATTCCCTATTAAAATTGATAATAAATACAAATAAATAAACACGACGGCCACAGAGAAATTCAGCTCTATGCCGCTAGGCCACAAAGGAGTGGTCGAGTATTGTTGTAGATCTTCAGCCTCCAGTAATTTTTTTAAAGCTTCAAAGGGTTGTTGCTATGACCTATATTTTTCAGCTATTAGTCAAACTTCATCCTGTTCCACGCTTAGTCAAGCCCTAGGGAATGAGTCACATGTTCTTTGATTTAGGTAACTATTACCCAGTTGTACAGGTTTGGATTAACTTAAAAATGGAAGTTAATCCTAAGGCTAGTAAAAAATGCATTGTATAAACAGAAATTATCCTCAACCCAAGGATTAACCCTGGATTAACTAACTCACGCATTAACTCGAGTGCAAAACTGAGATTTAACTAGAAGGTTAATTCATACCTATACAATTGGCCCTAAACATCTACTTTACCAATATTATATTTAACACATAAGGTTCTTTCTATTCCTTCTTTTCCTCGTGTATGAGAGTAAAATCACAGATTGGAAGAGGGTTAGTAGGCCTTTCTGACCACCTCCTTGGACGTTGTCAACGTGAACACCCTAACGAATCCTTCTCCAAAGGTCAGTCATGTTCGATCTTTTTCCGTCGTTCAACACATGATTCCTTTCATACGCCCTAGTTATCTTTGGGGATGATTTATGCGTCCTCTGATTTAGATGACATGGTACCTTTAATCTATAATGTCTATTTAAAGTATTGGCGATTTTGGAGGAGCTTCGAATCAATCTCGATGTGGCGAGCATCGGCACGGCTATGTGTGCAAATTTAAGAAAATGATTCCGGCGCTACATATTACATATTACGTTATAAATTTTATATCGTTCTAGAATTGATTGATTTCGCCTGTAGCACCATTTTAATATTTTGTGGTCCTGATAAGGATACCATTGATAAAATATCAAGTTTGTCTAGAGGAAAAATGTGTCTTGTTTAGCGACTGTGTCAATACTACTTAGTACTTCAGGTTGGATATTAAATACTAGAGTTCAATCAAGAAGAATGGATGACGATTGACGTTTCTCTGACGCAAGCGCACTTGTCATCTTGTCATTCCGTCAACTTTTCTCGATGGTGTTTTCTTCTCAGCCATGTTGACCTGTCTGAGACCGATTTTTTATCTTTTAACGAAAATTTGAGACCGTTTTTCTAAATAGGACACTATGCCCAAGTGCGATGCTAAAACCAGATACATACCGGCCACTTTTGCATGGACTTTGCTCATCGTAGCTACCACTTTGTTCTTCTACTATCCGTGAGTTATTTTTGTGACTGCTGTTTACGTTTCTCTATTTAAATGGCTTAGGATGTAAAATTTATTTATTTTGCAGTTTAATATATGATCTATAATTCATATTTAGTTTGAAGATAATTGATATAAATATTATTAAATATTTAAAGTGGGTGTTTTTGGTTTATTAAAGATGTCATCAGGAAGGTGTTTCCCTATAATATTTTTTGTTTCACGTTTGTTAAATTAATATTGCTATTTTAGGTAAATATTCACTACATCTTTACCATTTCTGCCTTTTACGTACTTATTTTGATTTAATATTTTAATTATCCACATTCAACAGTAGACAAGTTTACCAACAATTAATTAAAAACCTTATAGTAAAAAATCAGGCTTAATTTGGCGGCTTTATCAATTATCGTTCATAGGCAAACGTTTTAGTTTTATTTCACTGAAACTCATTTAATTATACAGCACAAATGATATTTCTGAAATAGGCCGATTTGTTTTGTACATAAGCAGAAAGGATATTCATAATTTTCCTTGCCTCTTGACCATGTAACTGTAAACATACAAATTTACCCGTTTTGTTACTTACTTTCAAGTTCAATAACGGAAAAATGGAGTTAAAAAGATCTAAATTATTTTGAAAATAAAGATAAGTAATCTTTCCACCCACAGATATACAGGACCAATAAATAAATTCAAACAAAAGTTAAAAAAATTCCTATATAATTACTTAATATTATTGGAATTCAACCACATAAATATTTTTTGTTACCTACTGTTGCCTATACTAATGTTTTTGGTGTTTTCTAGATATCTTCTTATCTGATCTAAACTAACTATAAACTAAATATAAATCATTGGGGTATCAGCATATTTGGCTGATATTATATAAATGGTTTATTTTAGAAACCTGAGAAAGGCTGAACAGGGAAATCACAGAGCATTCATTGCCAGTGCACTGTGTGTTAAGTTTTTATTACCTATTTTACAGTGTTGCTATTATATGCTATTCCCTGAATTTAAATATTTAATAACCATTCAATTACACTGAAAATGTAATACGGATACTGATATAATATTGGGTATTATCGTTATTGGTTCCTAAAATATAGGACTGAATTGTTCAATTTCAAAAATTAGGTTAAGAACCCCCATCGGATCAATGGGATTCTTGTTGGGCCCCGAGTATTCTTGCATGATAATGACTTAAACCTCAGGAAACGGGCTAGAATTGCCTAATTTTAATCTATCATTACTATTCTTCTTCAATTAATTGGGCCTTCAGGTGAAAAATTCTAGTTAATTTCATTAATTAATTTAAAAATACACTAGAGCATCATACTCTACTAAATACAAGGACAAATCGTAGTGGGCGCACCAAACATGAACATAAGCGAACTAATAGCAAACTATGACGAATTTGCAATTCGTGTTGGTGCGCGGCCTTTGATATTCGCCAGAAAACCGCCTATCAGAGCAAATCATTGTGAACCGTATGTATTCTTATGAATATGATTTTAAATGAACAAATCCTTACACACTATTCACGAATTGTCCGCGAACCACGAATAGCGAATATACGCATAGTCTGTAGAGCGGTGTTTAGACAGGCTACTTTTTTAAAATTTATTTATTTTCAAATTAGTATTTTATTTTTAATGCCACTGTCAATATTAATACAATCATTTTGCGCACAAGAGCCCCTAGCGGGAAAGTTTTGGGGGTAGTTTTAATTTCAGGAATTCATATGTGTTTTGAGGTGCTGAATCCGAATCTGAGGTTTGCTAACAAAATTTCGTGACTCAACAATGAAATAATCCAAAAAAAATATCTTTTTCGGTTTTTGCTTATAACCCAGAAACTATCAACTTTTCGAAAATAACTAAAAATGAAAGTACATAAAATATCGTACAAATTTCGTTATTTAATTTTTTTCCTGCAACTAACTGTTTGGCTTAAGCGATAGTTGAAAATTTTTACACTCCAAAACTACAGTGTGTACATAAAGTAAGGAACAAATTCATTATCTAGGAATCTAAAAATATTTCGGAAAAATCCTCGGACACGTGTATAATAATTTTTAATGGCGCATTTTTTCCCATACAAACTTAATATACAAGGTGGCTCATGTAGTAGATATGACATTATCGACGATTTTTTTAAATGGGAACCCCTATATTTTAGTTCAGATCTGTAATCTCCAAGAACAGCTGATTTCAAAAACATAACACACTTAGGGCCTAAAATTCATAGTTTCGTTACTACAGGGTAAAACAAATAATTTTATTTAAGATATTTTTTTTGGCTTGGGAGGCATCAATTAATTACGTGAGGCGTTTTTAGCGATTTTTCAACCCCCCTTCCCCCAATAAAAGATTTCGTGACATTTGGCTCATTCCCTTCCGCCATCACCCAATATTACCTGAAAGCCTTACGTAATTAATGGACGCACCATCATTTGCTGTTACTTATGTTTTTTTCTCAAGTAGGCTTATTTGCTGTTATGTAACTATGGTATTTAGATAATGTCATTGTCATTACATTGTATTTTTCTAGTAAGTTTATTAGAAGTAATAAATTTTATTTTAAAACATATTGAGTTACTATGCGTTTATCTTTAACACAAAGAATAGAAATTCTTATGATGATTGGATATGGTGATAGGATCCGTACTCAACAAGAAGTTTGCATTTTGTTTAACACTAAGTATCCAGCAAGACCAATTACTAAATCAACTGTGAGTAAACTTGAAATAAAATTTCGGGAAACGGGTTCAGTGGAAGATATTCCCAGAAAAGGCCGTCCAACTATTCCGGATGATAAGAAATTAGATATTTTATTGGCTATGGAAGAAGATCCCCACAACAGCGTCCGCCAGATTAACATTGATCATGGGGCGGCTGCTATGACCGTTCATAAATTATTGACGGTAAAAAAATGGCACCCGTAAATGCGCCATTAAAAATTATTATACACGTGTCCGAGGATTTTTCCGAAATATTTTTAGATTCTTAGATAATGAATTTGTTCCTTACTTTATGTACACACTGTATAAGAAGCGGATCTTTAAATGTTGCGGATATTTTGATGGGGTTCCCGTTCCCACTCTCACGATTTAAAACCTTAAGCTTGAGATTTCAGGATTTTTCATGTAGGTACATAATTCACGATTTTTTTTCTACACAATATCATGGATGGTAAATTTAGATGTTATGACATACTTTTTTTCCCTTATGTACTTGTAATGATGTAGGAATTTGTAAACATACCGTACATACGTCATTATTAATTCAGTAAATACTTGTTTTGTTAAAAACAGATTATGCTGAGAAATATTAAAACTATTGCTTGAATTGAATCATTGTATAGAAACTACATCAAGGAAAGCTAGAAAGGTTTTTATAGTAAATATGATTTGATTTCACACATATCTGGAGTACAAGTGAAATCAACATTGTTAACTAATACTATTTTATTACTAATCATTATAAACCTGAATTATGTTAGCGGTAATTTCAGATTAGTTTGCTTTCAATATCAAATCATTTATAAAATGTTTTTATCTTTAATGGAATCAATATAGATAATTTTCCTCTAATAACTAGTGGATACGACATATTATTTAGACCATGTTTTATATGGTCCAAATTGGTTAGGCTGGTTATATTATACGTGATACCGCCAGCTTCAATAATACTTGACATCAATTATCAACTTCTTATAGTTGATTTATGTATGCAACTAGACAGTGGCGGCTCGTGGTCAATCTCATGGGGGGAGTCCATTATGAAAAGCACCACCGGGAATTTTTCTGGGGCCACGCTTTAATGTTGCTTTTTTCTTGTTGCCTTAAAATATTATAGGTAAATTATTGTAGTAGGTACTTTAGTAGGAGATTCTTATTAAAAAAAGGTTTATTTTTTAAATATTTATTGGGAGGTCATTGACCCAATGGCCTAATGGAGAAGCCACCACTACGAAGAATTAAATATCAATTTTTAAAAATTAATCAGCATAAAGTTTTATATAGGTATTTACTTATTCATGAATAATTTTGAAAATTGCTGAATAAACTTATTTTACAGTTAAAATTTAATAACAAATAGTGATGAAGCAGTCACATGTTTATTTGATAGTTTTATGAAAGAATTTTCATTATACAGGTGTTTCCTAAAAAGATGCTAATATTTAAGGAAGTTATTCTTGAACCCATTTTCAGAAAAAAAACTTCATATCAACATAAGTCTTCAACAATCTCCTTTTTTCAATATCTGTGATACTCCTCTAGATATTTTTGTGAAATTTGGTACACACTTTCTATTCATCAAGAGGCATTTTATGATGTATAAAATTTGTATTCCGACCAGTGGCGTTCGGGAATTTCCCTCGGTATTTTTGAAGAAAATAATGGTACGCCACTTCTTTTTTGTTAATAAAAATTATTTTTGAAATTCTCATTTCTTGCTGAGCAAATCCCGCCCCTCGATTTTTTGTCGTTTGACGTACAGTTTTCGTATAAAAAAATTAAATTCATTCATTTGCAGTCTGTTATGAAATCAGGTATTAACAAAGATTAAAAAGGATCTAGTAGATAAGAAGTAGTCTAGTCTAGTTGCAACTAAGATCTGGTTTTTCAAAGATACTTCTTGATACTTTTAAACTAAGTTTAAACATCAGTAAAGCACATTATGTCGCATTTTCTTTAACAGAAGCTAATATGCCACTTTTTGATTCTATACAAATAGAGAATATAGCCCAACCCCTTCAAGAAAGCTCTAACACCAAATATTATTATTGATAACCACCTTAAATGGGACCAGCATGTGTTGTATATGTGCAAAAAAATTAGATGTCTTATTTTTAAATTCTATATTCTCAAAAAAATTTTATGTAAAAAACTTTTAATCATGATATACAAAACACTTGTTGAACCACTACCACGGTATGGAATTCTAGTCTGGGGAGGAACTTATAATACTCACCTAGAACAGCTTAGACTAATTCAAAACTATATAGTTAAAATAATTTTTAAAAAAACCATATTATATCCAACAAATCTAATTTATTCAGAGGATGTGCCCAATCTCAAAGGATTGTACATACTTACAGCATGTAATTTTGTTCACTGTACCGATAAATTTGAGCTAAACTATATATGTCACAACTATGCTACTAAAGGGAACACACATGACTTATTTAATGTGACTTTCTGTAGAAATGATAATGCTCAGCATTTTGTTTCCTATTTGGGCCCTAAATTGTACAATCTTATTCCTGAATACATAAAAAAGGTTTCAATGTCTTGTACAAAAAAATTTTATTTTCAAAATCAACAGCTTTTCGGATGGTTTTAGGCCTAGACTTTTTGTATTGCTTATTAAGGTATCATTTCGCTCACTGATATTGTGATTGTTAATGTGATTGATTTTCGGATAAGTTATGATAAACTATCTTGAAACATACAGGGTGACAATTTAAAAACTTGAAATGGCCATATATTAGAAACGAAAAACTGAAGAAAAAAACGCAAAAAACAGTTTCTATAAAACGAAGGGGGAACAAAAACAAGCGTATTAGCCCACCCCTATCTGCAACCCCTTGGACATGGTGAGATAAACCCTTAAAATCTTAAATAGAAAGGGGGTCGAGTGATACATCATTTTGAAGCTCTTGAAAAATGCTTTCCAATGGTACCATAGAAAGGTACATTTCACAAATTCTTCTCTGTTTATTAAGGAAAACAATAAATGAAAAGACAATTTTGAAATTTTTTATTATTAGTTAATTAAATGTTCAAAATGATTTCCGTTGTTTTGAAGACAATAATAAAGCCTACTTTCAAATTCTTCACGTACATTTGCAAAGGTTTCTCTGGATATAGCACGGCATTCCTGAACTATTCTATGCTGAAGTTGCTCTAGTGACTCAGGTTGCGTTTTAAAAACCATAGGTCAACAGGACCTATTCTTCCAATCCACTGGTTGGGATAATTATCATCCAATCACTGCCTAACGGGAACTACATAATGCGGAGGTGCTCCATCCTGTTGGAAATGTAGTAAGCGTTCTTCTAAAGATAAATTTCCGAGTATGTCCCTCTGATTTTCTAATTCTCGCACTATTAGTGGTTCGATAGACCTCTGTAGCATTTCAGCATACCTGTCGCCATTTAAATTTCCTTGTATAAATATTGGGCCGATAATACCATCTCCCAATATACCAGCCCAAACATTAATTTTCTGGGGGTACTTGGTATGCCCTAATACGTGGGGGTTCTCGTCATTCCAGTAACGACAGTTTTGCTTATTAATATGCCCATTTAAATAAAAGGTACACTCATCACTGAAGCAAACATTTTTAACTAGTCGAGGTTCTGCCGTAATTCTATCTGTCATTATTTCACAAAACTGTATTCTTCTGTCAGGGTCGTCGTCACCAAGTTCTTGCAGTATGTGCAGTTTATAGGGATAAAACTTATGAATTTTAAGTACCTTTCTTATTGATTCACGAGATAATCCAGTTGCTACAGCTGCTTGACGAGTTGATAAAGTTGAATTCATTGCAAACTGCCCCAGAATTTCAATTTGCGCTGCTTCGTCGGCTAGTCTCGGTTGATTTCTCTTTATATTCGCGACAGAACCAGTTTCTTTAAATTTGGCTACTAGTTGGCGAACATACTCCGGGCTTACATTTTGACCTGGATACCTTTCGTTAAAACGTTGAGCTGTTCTTAAAAAATATTGATCCTGGGAACCATAAATGAAAATAATTTCTACCCGTTCAGCTGTGCTGTACAGTGTACACCATTGTTAAAGATAAGTAGTGCTGCTTTTCGTTTAAACTGAACCGAAAGTTAACTGTTCTTAAAATAATAATACTAGT
The DNA here is from genome assembly GCA_963991005.1 of Barypeithes pellucidus. NCBI lineage: Eukaryota > Metazoa > Arthropoda > Insecta > Coleoptera > Curculionidae > Barypeithes > Barypeithes pellucidus. The sequence goes on from OZ022562.1 coordinate 29,878,637, forward strand.
AGAAGTTACCTTTAAGGTAAATTCTGTGATAATAAAATGCGAATATTTATAAACAAATTTTTTTTTTTCCACAAAAAAAAAATAGCAAATAAACCAAAACGAAATACCGAGGCTTAAACTGTTTAGAATTCTTAAGAGATATCTGGTGCCAGGATATTGGTAGCAATCATTTTGAACATTTAATTAACTAATAATAAAAAATTTCAAAATTGTCTTTTCATTTATTGTTTTCCTTAATAAACAGAGAAGAATTTCCTGAAATGTACCTTTCTATGGTACCATTGGAAAGCATTTTTCAAGAGATTCAAAATGATGTATCACTCGACCCACTTTCTATTTAAGATTTTAAGGGTTTATCTCACCCTGTCCAACTGGTTGCAGATAGGGGTGGGCTAATACGCTTGTTTTTGTTCCCCCTTCGTTTTATAGGAACTGTTTTTTGCGTTTTTTTCTTCAGTTTTTCGTTTCTAATATATGGCCATTTCAAGTTTTTAAATTGTCACCCTGTATATAAAACTGTGATAAAAATCTTGCACATACAGGTATCTCATACCTAGGTGCAGTTATAATTTGCGATATACTTAAGAAACTTGTGAATCAATAAATATTGTAAATCTTTATTATTAATTTAATTTGAAATTTGAAAGTTTAATTTGTCACGTATTTAAGTCAATAACCTTAACAAATTATTAAAACAACATGAAAATCTTTAACACCCTGTATCTCAAAAGTTAAAACGCTTAGGACATACGTTCATATGACGTTTTTTTTTCCGAAAATAGATCCAAGAATAACCTCCTTAAATATTAGCATGTTATTAAGAAACACCCTGTATATGTAATTATTAAAACCTATGCCTATGATATATCATCAAGGTAATAATAAACTCTATAATTTTTATCTTTCCAACTATTGTATTAATAGTATTTATTTATCTGTTTCAGGGCACAGTATTATCTTCCGCGGCATCCATGGGTGCCAGCATGTCAGGGAGTTATCACATTCTTCGTATTGGCCAATTTTATATTGGCGACTTTTATGGATCCGGGAATTATACCAAAAGGTAAATAGTAATTAAAAGTTCCAAACATTTTAGGCTAGTTAAGGTATTAAATTTTGAAATGTGGAAAAACCGAAGTAAAAATGTAAAAACAAATTCTATTGAACTTGATTAGTTCTCAATTATAGTGTCGGAAAAAACCAATGATTTTAATAATCGAGTACTTGATACCCAAGCGATTTTAATAATGGAGTGAATCTCTTTAGCGTAGCCAGTCCCAGTCAAAACAAAACCCATGTCGCGATGAATCCACTAATGCACTATGCAAAAAACTACTTGAATATACGAACAGTTTTTACCTCTAGTGATCACACTACCAAGCAGCACATTTCGGTCGGCGTCAAGCGAAGCTCGGGTATCGAATGAAAGATAATAAGTAACAAGCGACGATTTTCGTTTGCATTTATAACTCGCGCAGTTTTTTTAATATTCGAGCGATGTCGGTTATTTCAATAATCGAGTACTCGAGCGTTTTTTCGCTCTAGCGATTACAACACTACTTAATTATAATAATAATAATAATAATAAATGGGTTTATTTAATGATGGAAAGTGTGGCAAATAACAATTATATAAATATGGTGGCGATATCCAATTAGGCTGCTCATACAATCAAAATTGTCCCCAACTTTTAAACAAATAAAAGCTTTCGTCTGGTATTGCAATTTTTTTTATTTTCAGCCCCTCCTGACGAAGATCGAGATGATGATTTTAGAGCCCCATTGTACAAAAATGCTGAAATAAATGGCATCACTGTTAGAATGAAATGGTGTGTAACATGTAAATTTTACAGACCACCCAGATGTTCACATTGTAGTGTATGTAATCATTGCATAGAGGTAAGTAAATAATATATTTATTTTTTAAATTTGCATAAGGAAATTTTGTCATGTATCTACTCTAATATGTCCGTTTCACGGTCAATGTTAAAGAAAATACGTATACACTGTGCTTCAAATAACATGTGCCACCGTTCGCGTGGTGGTTGCCTACCCAAAAATAAGATGAGCAGTTCGTATCGACATGGGTCCGCAGATGCCTTATTTGAAAGATACAGGGTGTTAAAGTTTGTAAATGTTTTCTGTGATTTCAAGATATTTCCGTGAAACTTGGGTTAATTTAAACCACAGTAGACCATGAAACAAAAGCTAATATCCTAGAAACAACTATGTTGATTATTAACATTTAACGTCAATTTCATTTTGACATATTCATTTGTGAAAATGACCTATCAACATTTTGAAAAATTTGATATGATATCAGTTTATATTGAAAGTGGAAAAACGAAGAAATGGCGCAAAATGTATATTTTGTTCGCTATCCAGAAATACGGTAACCATTTAAGGACATATTCCGAACATTTGCGATGATTCCCGTTATTTCTTACCTTAATCTGAATCTTTTATTTCGTTTCAAAGTAATAAAGGTTAAATAATTCGCCTAGGAAACCAATATTATCCATGGTGTGTTATATATTTGAAAGGAGAATTTAAAATAGTATCTTTTTAAATTAAAATATACAGGGTGTTCCATTTAAAAAATTAGGTTAGGTCCGATTACTTTTTTACCTGACCCCGTATACTTATTCTGAAGACAGCAGATTATTCAACAATCAATATAAAGAAACTTCTGTATGAATCATTTTTCTGTATCTCTTTTAACTAAGAAAATATGGGATAATTTTGAAATTTTCAATCGTTTGATTTTCCCCCGTATCTCTTAAGCCATCGAAAATTTTCCAATTTTGATTTTACTATTTTAAGTTTGACCCAAAAATAGCACATGACCACTACATTACTTTTTTTGATAGCACTAACAATTGCGGAGATACCCTATAAATGTGTCGAAAATGGGACACGCTGTATTTTTCATAACCCAAATTTCACTAAAATTACTAAAACTGTTTTGGAAATATCACACACACAGAAAAAAGTTTCAAATTTTAGCACCCTGTTGACCCATGTTGATAGGAACTATTTGTCTTATTTTTGGGTAAGGAATTACCACACGAGCGACGGCTCATGTTTTTTGAAACACCCTGTATATAAATGAAACGGAGGCCTTAAAAAATTAAACATGATTAAAAATTAAGATTTCTTCTGGCATATATGGCTTAAAAAATTGTAACATAATATAAAAAGCTACGTTTTGATCCACGATCGATTCACGGCATTCACGCTGTTGTCATAACGAAATGAACAAATGTTTGAAAAGTTCTAACATAATCTATAGTTCGCGACCAAAACGGATGGCTATGACGTAACGGTCGAAACGATGGAAACTGCCAAAATGCTGTGTTGTCATTGGTGGCTTGCATTGGTTTCCATGGTTTCGACTCGACGTCACTGCCATCGGTTTTGGTCGCGAACTATCCTTAGACATTGTAAAATAAAACGGAAAGTTCCGTCATTAAATCAGTTTTGTGAGAAGTATAAAACAATAAGTTTTAAAAAAATTACTTAGTATCATTTCAAACTTTACTGTACAAATGTAAAAAAGATAAAATTAAATTTCTCTCCGGTCACACGGCGGTTAACGCTGTAGTCGCTCTAGGACGAGACTGTGCGAGTTTGTATCACACGGCTACTTTATTCACGCCGATAACCAGATGCATGAATTGGATTCTACGTACAATTTCCTATCAGAAAACATAAGGTTTGAATATATTATTATTAAAATATATATATATATCAAAATGTCTTTCCTCGAGAATAAAACTATATAGCAAAAAAATTGCAAAAGCATTTTAACTTTTTAACCAATTTATTAAAATTGGAGTTTAAAGAAAATAAGAAACAATTTTAGCTAAATAACCAAAACTGATTTTTTTGTAAACCACATACACAGAACTAATTTTATAATAATAAAAGATATTAAAACAAAATTTTTAAAAAGAATTTATTAGTAAATAAAACAAAAATTGTATAATTATAATTTTATTGGTTCCCACTCAATCGGGGTAAATATTGATTAAAAAAAAATTCGTCTAAAACTAATAAATTTTCTGCCCAAGATGCGTCATATTCAACATCAACAGCAATAGTTTCCTGCAAGGTCCAAATGCACAAAACACATTTTTTACGTTTTGTAATGTGAAGGTTCCCTTGAATTTGGTGATAATAATTGTGATTTTCGTTTATAACAATGTCACCATTATCATTAAAAGATAGTATATACTTTGTATCATTTTTCAGTTTTTCGGATAATTTGTCAGTTCTATATGTATTACAAAAAATCATATTCGGTTGGCGATTTATTTTGGCTACAAGATAACATAAATTTGAATGTGCACATTTTTGAGATAAGTAACTGATGGGAAAAACGTTAAGAAGCAGTTTATTTCAGCAGTGGCGTAGCCACAGGGGCCATGAGAAAAGGCATAGATACGTGATTTTTTCCATCGAATTCCGATTGGTCACACTAAACTGTGTTATAATAAACAAATACAAACAAAATAAATACAAAAAATCAGGAGTTTATAAACTGAGGTGTACCGAGTGCAATAGTTGTTATATAGGACAAACAGGAAGGAATTTTGAAACTAGATATAAGGAACACAAAGCATGTTATAGATTAAAGAAAAGATCCTCCAATTTCGCAAACCATTTTTTAGATACAAACCATACATTCCCATCAGATATAGGAAATTTAAAAATATTACATACCGAAAAAAAAGGTCGCAAATTAGATATATTATAGTCCGTTTCGTTGCAGTTGATAGCTCATATCGAGGGTTGAAGCCATAAAACAACCGTAAACCATAGGCGTTGCCAATAGTAATTACCTTGTTTAATAAGAAAATTGTCCATTGTTAATTAGGATTAGGGTTAAAGTAGGTACAACAGGGGTAATTAGTAATTAAATTTACCTATTTTTGCCTGCTTTAGGATGTTAGAAAACATTGAAATCTATAAACACAACAAAGATAAAACGGTCAACCTTTTAAACACACAATTAGATTTAGGAAATTCCACCCTATTTACAATATTATAAAGAACCCTAATTTAAATAGACCTACACAATAATGTTTATTGCACCTTAAGAAATCCCCAGTTTGTTACCTTATTATTCATACCTAGCAGATTTTTATATTTATACAACTTAAATTTTAGCATAGTCTCACTTGACAGCGTCTCGACGATGTAGTTGTACTGCGAAACGGCGTAACAACACGTGACAACTAACAAAGTATATCTTAGTTTTATTTTACAAATTTTGAAGTTCCGCCACTGTTTCAGCAAGTACCATCAGATATTCCCACCAGCACCAGTTCATCAGAATTTATTATCATTTCAAAATTGTCAGTTTACATTTTACATTTTACATTTTTTTTAAACCGTTTCATTTTAACCATCGACATGGTAAGTTTTTAATATGTACATTTATAACATTCATTTCGAATCCTTCCTCCTCCCGGGCCCGGAGTTTTCGAGGGGGACCGAATTTTAAATCTTCAATTGCCTAACAAAAAAATCATATTTATAAGACATTTATTTACTTGGGGGCCGGGGGGGGGGGGGGGGCGTCAGTCGCTACCCCCCGTCCCCGGATTTTGTCTCGACGGCCCTGTGTGTAGATTAATATAATTTGAAATAAATAAATAAATCATATTTTTTATAGAGCTACCCCCGAAAAATTAAAACCCTGCCCAGACAATGTGTGAATGCCTGCACCTCGCTGGAACTCGTCCAGCAACGGCACGCATCTGCACATCGCAGAATATTTGTGCCGATGCTGGAAGAGATCCAGCGATCAATCCAAATCATTGAGGGGGATGTGGTGGTAGTGGGGGCAGTTGTGGCGGCGGCGGTAAGGCGGCTTTCCAGCCAGAAAAGCTATAGAGAACTGCGGGCCTTGGACGATTATTATAGGAACATTGTGTATAGTCATTTACAATATTTTGGGCTTAGTTATAATAACGAAGCCCAAAATATTGTAAAGGCATTACGTGAAATCCAAATCGTCCAAGGCCAAATAGAGGAACCCCCCTTACCGCCGCCGTCACCACCGTCACCACCAACGCCACCTCCCCCGAAGAGGAGGAGGATGGGTGCAACTGCCCAGGCGATCCAGGAAGCAGAGGCATTCCGGAGCAGGGGACATTATTAAAATGCAAGTATTTCATATTAATAATTAAACTAAATTATTTCAACTCAATTACAAGTTCCGTTAAACTTAACTAGGTTTATTGTTTATTGTAGAAAACGCAATTCAAAATTGACGGGGGTAGCCAATAAAGAAAAGAAAAAAGGATACAGCCAAAAAGAAAAAAGGACAGCCATATTTATACAGCCATAGACAAAGGAAGAGAGGGGACGCGTAAAACCAGAAGCTATTTTGTTACCGCCTGGCTCCTTATCGGATTTAGCAGTGGCGTTACATGAATATTTTCTTAGTATTATCCCAGTACAAAATTATTATTTATGGAATATGGAAGTAAAATTTTTATTGAATTGAATTTGTATATTGTGTCCCTTACTGAGTACAAATATTCTTCTGCTTCTCAATAATTTTTGAATGCTTAGTAAATATTAATTTTATTATTCAAAAATATAATTTCATATAGGAAAGGTTGTGAAATTTAAATATCTTTCAACTTTAGGGAAAATGTAAGATAAAAAACAAAATTGGTCGATTCAAAATTTATTACAAAGAAGCAACAAAATGTAATTACTGGTAGTTTTGAAAATATTGTTGGCACAGCACCTCCAAGTAATCGTACTCTTTCCTCAACTTTATAAAAAAGGACTTCTCAAAATGCTCTGAACAAATCCTGTAGGCAGGAGAAGGTGTCCAATCTCTAAGTCCCATGTTCTGCACCCAAATGTTTGCTTTTTGTGGATCTTTCGGAAATCTAAAAACAATACAACAATGTGTGAGCTTAGTGGTTTAAAATAAGTTTTAACAGGACGCCATCCTTGTGAAACGACCTTCGCCTGAAGTCGTGTTTCTCAAAGACTATGATCTTCAACGATTCAAGACAAATAATGTTAATCGCTTTCTTTAAAAAAATAACACTGGTATACATTCGAAATAATATAATGCTTTCACTAATAACTAACCAAAATTACATAAGAAATAATTTAATTTTGTCAAAATATACAAATCATGCAGGTACGCCATTGAGTGACACACCCTCTTCAAGGGCAATTACCTGGTTCTTATTAGAAATCTTGAATGAAAAGTGCAACAAATCTAGTACAAATTACAAAGAAAGGTAGCTTTAACTATAGACTTAATCATAGTTTCAAATAACATATACTGCTAAACTTACAAGGGAGATATCTAATATAAAATAAATGCATGCAAAAAATACAATTTGAATATTTACCGATGGGAAGTAATTCCAAGCTTCTTTCGTTCATTACGGCATTTATAGCTATAGGCACAACAATTCACCATTTTTCTGTAAATAAACTAAATTCTTATAATAGCTCTTCTCGCCACAAATCACCAAAATACATAGGGTGCCACCTCGATTGTCTGGCTCCCTATCAATGGCGGCCGATCAATTTTAGGTAACACTTTCTGCGACGGCCCGTAAACCGGAATTATTCGTCCCCTCTCTTCCTTTGTCTATGTATACAGCATAGTCGATAAGTTTTATAAATAATGATCTTGGCTGTTTTTGTATGTGTCAGCAAAGCGGCTTAGCAAAGGAATATTATTGTTTTTGCGTAGTTAGAGAAATCTAAGAATGAGTGTATTTTTAAGGTAGTTAGTCTCAGTGATGCCAGACGTACCATAATTATGGAATTGTACCATATATTTTACCCTAAATTATTAGCAGTCAGAAAACGTACCATAATAAATAATTGTACCATAATTTCGATCAACTCAATATATTGGCAACCCCGTCATCAGCGTGTTAAAGTTCGAGGAATCCCCGGTCCGGTATTCTTCTGATTATTAATTTAACATTTTAACAAAGTCGGTGTATTTATTTTATCGTTTTTTATCGTCGGTGTGGGTGCCGGTGGTTATTAAAGTTTGTTTTTTCGCTGTATATTCAGCAATAATTTATTAGTTGATGTAATGGCGGCAAGTTCATCGCAAAATGTATTTGATTCGTCTGGATCAGACTCGGAGGAACAAGAACACAAGAGAAAGCGCTTTCAAAATGTTCAAAGACGCGCCAGTAGGCCTCAAAAATATAAAGCAGACTGGGAAAGCAATGAAATCAAAAAAATTGTACAAATCCGATGATGAGGAAGATGTAGAGGTTTCTTTTGACACTTAGTTCACATTATTTCAAACTTTTATGCTAATTATTTACATATAAATATATCTAATATATCATTTTAACATAAAACAAATCCAAATTAGTGTTTTATTTGCATCGGCTCTGGCGTATATTTGCTAGTTATTTGTACCATAATTTTCCCTAAAATTCAATAATTCTGGCATCATTGCGCTATGATGTTATATTTGACATCTGGCATCGCTGGTTAGTCTTATAGTCTTTGTCGAGACGTGACGCGACGATCCAATAAAAGTTGGCAATAGCTTTTCGCCTTTTTATTTTGGGTAAAAAGTATTTCTTACATTAGATCGTCATATTTACGCCTCAGGAACTTCTGGTAGCTTTTTTCCGCACCTTTTAGGAACACCCTGTATTTTTCGTTTCTACTCTTCCCACCGAAATATGAGGTGTAAGCAGTGGCAACCGTGGAAGTTTCAATAAATGTCATAAATAAAATTGTTTGATATTTATTGTACTAAATTATTGTTTTGTCTTTGTGTTTATTATACGTTAGGTGCGCCACACCATAGCCAGGAAGGAACCTTGAAGACAGTGGCGAAGCGTGGATTTTTTTCTGGAAACACATGACTTTTGTGGGCCGAGGGGGGGGCGGCCGGGCTGTCTCAAAATAGCTATTTTCCTTTAAGTGCGGAAAAATAGGTTTCTGCACGTGTTAGGAACAATAGTTTTTCTACTAGCGTGAGGAAACAAATTGAAAATAATTTAAAAAACGGAGTTTTTTTTTAAATTTTTATTACAATGAACAAAATTTTACAATATTAATTTACTTATTTATATTGTAATTAATTGTAAACGTACAATTACTAGCACTACTTAAATTAATAGCAGAAGCCAGTTGGTTGCGGTTCTCCAGTAAAGATTGGGGTGCAGGAATAATTGATATTTCAGTAGGTTGCAGCTCGTTTTCTGAGTCCTGAAGCCCATCAGTTTGTTCATGTTGTGTACTTGTTGCTGGATGGGAGTAAGAAAGGGCTACACAGCTGCTGGTGGAAGCACTGGCTGGGGTTGATTTCAATATTTTACGGAAAATGCGTTTTTTCGCACGCTAGTAGAAAATAGCTATTTAAGTCTATTTCGAGAATTCGGTGCCTTATGGGCCAAGGAGGACTTTTTGTTTTCTTACTTTTTTTGACTTTTTGTCAGTAAGTTGTCTTTTGCTTTTGTCAAGCTTAACACGCTTAAATCTTGTCACGTTTGTTGTTAACTTTTCTAAGTTAAACTTTTAAACCTAAGTAAAACTTTTGAACCACCCCTATGATCTACCTCTATTTACGAAGCTTTTTATACCTAGTTGACAAAAAAATGATGACTTGACATATACTCTAATCGATGAATCGATGAATAATTTTTCGGTTGCGATTATTTGTTATAGCTAAAAGATATTAATATGCAACTTCAGCAAATTTGAGATAACTTTCAACTTATGGCATATGGGAAGAAAATTGACCGGTAGTGACTGTAGTGAGTCAGTTCTCAGTTCAGCAGTTGTTGAGTTGTGTGGTATATATTATGGATAAGCAAGCAGAAGAAAAGTAAGTATTTTTGTTTTATTAAATCTTTTAACAATAAAATTGGTTTTGAAAAAAAAAATAAAAATTTAAAATTTCTCGAAAACCAAGCATTTTTGGAATAGGTGATATTTAGAAAAAAATCACAAATTACCTCCTGCGAGTAATGCATCGAATTACCAATCACCCTGTATATAAATTAAATTATTCCAAAGATGCTAAGTAAATATTTTTATACCTAGGTATTTTAAAAGACTTTCTTTAGGTAAACTTAAACCTCAGGTATATAATAATAATTCTAGTTTTACATAATAAGAGAAGAATATTCAATCTTTTGATAACTCTTATTTTATTTGTGTATTTATTTGTGCCAATATATAAAACACACGTCAAAGATATCTAAACAATGTTTTTGCAGAAAAGCGAGACAAGCAGCATTGAAAGTTGAAGCGAAAAAAAAATTAGAAAGAGAAAAAAAAAAATTAGGAAGAGAAAAAGAGAAGGCCGCGCGAGCTGAGGAGCGCCGGCGAACTAATAAGTAAGTAAACTGAAATTAAATAGCTACTTTGGGATAGTTGGCTCCACTTATTTTATGTCTTTTTTTTCTAATTGACAAACTCAACCTTTTTTTTTTCAAAATACAAGGGTAATTATTCGTTTTAAGGGACCCACCGATTTTAGCGAAAAAAGAAATTGGGTACACTAATTCGAGGTCGTAGAACACAAATCTGAACATTTTTTTCCGCGGACATCGATCTACTCAGGATAACGATACTCTATCTAACATCAATATTATACAGGGCGAACTTTGTCGCTATAAAAGTGCCTTTAAATATTTTTAAATGTCGATTTATGACGCTGGAATTCGGGATTTTTGCACCGTCTTAGTTTTTCGCGATTTTCCCCCCCAAGGAAAAACATTTCCTAATACAAACCCAGTACAGAATTAAAGCCAATTAAACTTTATCGGTGGAAATGAATATGAAAACGTCGTATTTCCGGCACGATTTTACTACTTGTGTAGCAAATTTTCTTGGCTTTAATTCTGTACTGGGTTTGTATTAGGAAATGTTTTTCCTTGGGGGGGAAAATCGCGAAAAACTAAGACGGTGCAAAAATCCCGAATTCCAGCGTCATAAATCGACATTTAAAAATATTTACAATTTTTTCTCGAACAAACCGATATTTTTCCCGTAATCTACAGCCTCGAATTAGCCAGAAAAAAATATTTTTCAGAAAGATTTAAAAAATTTTAAAAAATTTCAACTTTTTCGATATTCGTATCTTCAAAATTATAAAATTAAACTTTATCGATGGAAATGAATATGAAAACGTCGTATTTCCGGCACGATTTTACTACTTGTGTAGCAAATTTTCTTGGCTTTAATTCTGTACTGGGTTTGTATTAGGAAATGTTTTTCCTTGGGGGGGAAAATCGCGAAAAACTAAGACGGTGCAAAAATCCCGAATTCCAGCGTCATAAATCGCCATTTAAAAATATATAGAATTTTTTTTCGAACGAACCGATATTTTTCCCGTAATCTACAGCCTCGAATTAGCCAGAAAAAAATATTTTCCAGAAAGATTTAAAAAATTTTAAAAAATTTCCACTTTTTCGATATTTGTATGTGAAAAATTATAAAATTAAACTTTATCGATACAAGTGAATATGAAAGCGTCGTATTTCCTTGCGAATTATCCATCATGTTGTAGGAAATTTTCTTGGCTTTAATTCTGTACTGGGTTTGTATTAGGAAATGTTTTTCCTTGGGGGGGGAAATCGCGAAAAACTAAGACGGTGCAAAAATCCCGAATTCTAGCGTTAAAAAGTCCTAAAACGGCACATTTCTCGCGATTTTTTAATAATCCTGTAGCAAATTTTTGTGAACCAGCTAGCTCCGCCTATGCTGACTAAACATTCGGTTTATAAAGCGGCAATAAGTTGAAACCCCGTTGACTCATAAAAATGTTACGGTTCAAAAATATTCTCTGGCAACACTGGTAATACCTACAGACACCAAAGAATAACTTTTTACAATGCTTGCCTTTGCACGCCTAACTTTTTCATATCTTTTTCAGATATCAGAACAAAAAATAGAGACGGGTGGTCCGCCGAGAATAAGTAAGTAAACTAATATTAAATAGCCACTTTAGAATAGTTGGCTGCTCTGGCAACACTGGTCAGAAATAGTATAAACAAAATTTTCTTAGGTGTCAATCTGTCAATTGAGTGAGTGAAGTCATGGGGTCAGTGTTTTAAATTATCACCCCATAATTACTTAAAACTAGTTAACAAATTTTAGTTTACTAAAGATGGGTTCTAACAGAAATTTAATTTAATTTAGCATTCAACAAGTTGGCTGCACAAAGTTGACTTTTGACGGCTCTTTGAAGGTTAAGTTAAGATAAATTACAGAAAATAAACCACAGAAAAAATAGAAATGTCGGGGTTCCCGCAACTATTTGCAAAAACAGACCCCCGATATAAAACAAAGAACATTTTCATCATTATGCAATAATTTGTAATTTGCACCAAGATTGTAAAATAAATCTGAAAAGGTCATTCAATAAGCGACGGAAACGGATTTCCTTGACCAAAGTAGATCTTAAATTTTTGGATGAACGCCACAAAATAAAATTAGATTAAATCTTAAATTAAATTAATCTTGAATTAAATTTCTGTTAGAAGCCATCTTAAAGCCTGCACGTCTAACATTTCATATTTTTCTTTCAGTATGCCAAAAGTGGATATTATGCGACGGGTTAAAATAGAAAAGGTTTGCCTACACATCTGTGTAGGCGAAAGTGGTGACAGACTGACCAGAGCTGCTAAGGTAATAACACTCATGTTCGAGTCTGTTTCACACGTACACTACCCGTTTGCTTTTTATCAGTGATATGTGACTTATACTTTTTTCCAAAAATATCTTAAAATTGCAAAAATCTGAGAGACTTACATCGTAGTAGACTCTTTTTATTATTACCATATTAATTTTTTAGGTTTTAGAACAACTCACCGGCCAACAGCCGGTGTTCTCAAAAGCGAAAGAAACTATAAGGTCGTTCGGCATCCGAAGGAACGAGCGAATCGCTGTGCACTGCACTGTGAGAGGGGCAAAGGCTGAGGAAATTTTAGAAAGAGGATTGAAAGTACGGGAATATCAATTGCGAGCAGATAATTTCTCAGGTACGCACTGATTAGTCCAACTTGATGTTCAAAACAAAGTTTTCACTGACAAATTGGTTAAAGTTTTAACTAAATTTAAAGGTCTAAATATGAGAGTGATAAATTATTGTTATTTTTATTCTTTTTTAGCATCGGGAAACTTTGGATTTGGTGTTGAGGAACACATTGACTTGGGTATTAAATATGACCCAACCATGGGAATCTTTGGCATAGATTTCTATGTCGTGCTAGGCAGGCCCGGGTTCAATGTTGCCCGTAGGCGCAGGAAACCAGGAAAAGTTGGTTATTCGCACAGGCTGAAAAAGGAAGATGGCATGAAGTGGTTCCAACACACATATGAGGGTGTTATTTTAGCTAGCAAGAAGAAGCATTGAAGCAGCAAGAAGAAGAATTGAAACTAATCAAATATCGATACCTTTCCGGCAGAACATCGTATGTAACATAGAGCAAATTTTACAGTAGACAGTTTTTTTTGATTATTTCAGTAATTTTTCGATTTAACTTTGCCAAATTTGGTGGGTTCTTTTGTTAATAGTTTTTACAAATCAGTTAATTTTTATGATTTAGGATCCTTTATTTTGCTGAGACAGGCACTTAAGATACTTTGCCAGTATTAAATGTAGTCAACAATGAAAGTTTTATCGTATCTGTGTCTCTTACAATGTTTTGTTGGTATGGCTTTGAACTTACGATGTGCTATAATAAAACACGGTAATGCGATACATTTTTATTTTTAATCAAAATACAAAACATGGTTTTATCCAACATAGAGAAAAAAAATAACAACAAAGACATTTTTACAGTGGTTTTAATATTATTTTCTTAAAATAATTTTTGTTTAATCAGTTTGCTCTTCTACCTCATCTTCATGGTCAGTTTCGGGTAACACATCAGGTATTTCGACTGATGTATTCATATCAAAATATTCATGGTGATATTTTCTTGGAATAACATTTTTTTTGCAAAGTTCTTCCAAATTTTTTTTCTTTATTGGAGTAACAGACAATTTTTTAGTGTATAATTTTTTCATTTTTAATGTAGTGCCCTTCTTTTTTGGCAGCGCCATTTTCATGACTTTTGTGTCTGAACTGTCATATGAATAATCTAAAATAACGTTAGGATTATTCTTTTCAAAATAAACACTTCGTACCTTAGTAATTTTTATGGATTCTCCCTCAACTGATTTGAATTTCTTGGGATGAAGAATTTCATTGGACAGATGTTTCCAATCTAAAAAGTCCGTAAAACACAGTTTAACGGTTTCTAAATTTCTTGGATTAGTTCTTGCATTTCCTATAATTGTTTCCCATTCAGATGGTGCCCACACGGTGCGGTTCTTAATAAAACGCTCAATAGTACCATGAATAGAATCTACAGGCATGTAGGTATGTCCGGGTAACAGAAAGGTAATTTTTATTGATTTAATTTTGGAAGATTCGGCAAGAAAGTAGAACAGCATTGCCAGAGTGCTCCTGTTTTTATTTTGCCAATTTTCCAATAAATATTTTATCGTAACCTTTATGATAATCATCTACAAAAGACCGAAAGTAAGCAATACACTATTGAACTTTAATGAATATATCGGCAATTTTGGTAATAGTATGGCAGGAGCAGCTATATTTTTATTTATAATAATTACCGATATATTCCTTAATGTTCAATAGTGTATTGCTTACTTTCGGCCTTTTGTAGATTTGTATTTATTATTAAGGGATTAATAATTCTTTCAGAGTTGAAAGTGATGTTGAGTGTTTTTAATTAAAATTAGAATTTCAGTATGGTTAATATTATTAACAACAAAGATTAAAATTTAACAATGATGCAAGACCATCTTTGTTGTTAATAGTATTAACAACAGTACGGTACACTGTAAATTTCTGTTGTACAAGGAAATTAATAATAAAAATAGCCATACTTTCATCGCAGTAAATTACCAATCATTCTAGTGGATCTGCACACTTTTCTGTAGTATTCAAGTTCTACTCGAATGGTTGTTAATTGCCTGTGGTGAGAGTATGGTTTTTTTTTCATTAATTTGTGGTGCAGAAATCGAGGATTCGTACTAATCAACATGTTCCATTAAACTTAATAATTAGTTTTTATAAATGTTGAAATGAAGAAACAATTTAATAAAAATATTTGCCATACTTTCATTGCAGTAAATTCATTCTAATCAAACTGCGCACTTTTCATAAGGATAAAAGTTAAAAGTACAATGGTTATTAATTGACTGTGGTGAAAGTATGGCATTTTTTTTTCATTATTTTGTGATCCACGGATCATCGATTCGTACTCATTAATTTCGCCGGTTTAGAGGTAAAATTCATTAAGTACAATTTTCTTGATTTTTGATTTGATAAGTAACTTAGTAAGTTTTACTATTTTTACCAGAAGATAATACTGCAACTAATGAAATTTACTTTGCCATGGAACAAACCAGAATAGCTTTAGACACTTAATGAATTTTTCCCGTTATAGGATTTTTTATTAAAAATTGCAGTTAATGACGTTTACCTCTAAACCGACGATATGTTCACTTAAACTTAATAATTAGTGTTTATAAATGTATTATAACTGTTGCAATAAACAATAATATGTTGTTATAATTGTCTTTTATTAACAGTAGTATATTAGTGAATATCCGAAAGGAAATTTAAGCGAATTAAAACTAATAATATATTCTCCTAACTTTATCGATAAAAATAAATAAAAAAACGTCGTATTTCCTTGCGAAATATCCATCATCTTGTAGGAAATTTTCTTGGCTTTAATTCTGTACTGGGTTTGTATTAGGAAATGTTTTTCCTTGGGGGGGAAAATCGCGAAAAACTAAGACGGTGCAAAAATCCCGAATTCCAGCGTCATAAATCGACATTTAAAAATATTTACAATTTTTTCTCGAACAAACCGATATTTTTCCCTTAATCTACAGCCTCGAATTAGCCAGAAAAAAATATTTTCCAGAAAGATTTAAAAAATTTTAAAAAATTTCAACTTTTTCGATATTTCTATCTTCAAAATTATAAAATTAAACTTTATCGATGGAAATGAATATGAAAACGTCGTATTTCCGGCACGATTTTACTACTTGTGTAGCAAATTTTCTTGGCTTTAATTCTGTACTGGGTTTGTATTAGGAAATGTTTTTCCTTGGGGGGGGAAAATCGCGAAAAACTAAGACGGTGCAAAAATCCCGAATTCCAGCGTCATAAATCGACATTTAAAAATATTTACAATTTTTTCTCGAACAAACCGATATTTTTCCCGTAATCTACAGCCTCGAATTAGCCAGAAAAAAATATTTTTCAGAAAGATTTAAAAAATTTTAAAAAATTTCAACTTTTTCGATATTCGTATCTTCAAAATTATAAAATTAAACTTTATCGATGGAAATGAATATGAAAACGTCGTATTTCCGGCACGATTTTACTACTTGTGTAGCAAATTTTCTTGGCTTTAATTCTGTACTGGGTTTGTATTAGGAAATGTTTTTCCTTGGGGGGGAAAATCGCGAAAAACTAAGACGGTGCAAAAATCCCGAATTCCAGCGTCATAAATCGCCATTTAAAAATATATAGAATTTTTTTTCGAACGAACCGATATTTTTCCCGTAATCTACAGCCTCGAATTAGCCAGAAAAAAATATTTTCCAGAAAGATTTAAAAAATTTCCACTTTTTCGATATTTGTATGTGAAAAATTATAAAATTAAACTTTATCGATACAAATGAATATGAAAGCGTCGTATTTCCTTGCGAATTATCCATCATGTTGTAGGAAATTTTCTTGGCTTTAATTCTGTACTGGGTTTGTATTAGGAAATGTTTTTCCTTGGGGGGGAAAATCGCGAAAAACTAAGACGGTGCAAAAATCCCGAATTCTAGCGTTAAAAAGTCCTAAAACGGCACATTTCTCGCGATTTTTTAATAATCCTGTAGCAAATTTTTGTGAACCAGCTAGCTCCGCCTATGCTGACTAAACATTCGGTTTATAAAGCGGCAATAAGTTGAAACCCCGTTGACTCATAAAAATGTTACGGTTCAAAAATATTCTCTGGCAACACTGGTAATACCTACAGACACCAAAGAATAACTTTTTACAATGCTTGCCTTTGCACGCCTAACTTTTTCATATCTTTTTCAGATATCAGAACAAAAAATAGAGACGGGTGGTCCGCCGAGAATAAGTAAGTAAACTAATATTAAATAGCCACTTTAGAATAGTTGGCTGCTCTGGCAACACTGGTCAGAAATAGTATAAACAAAATTTTCTTAGGTGTCAATCTGTCAATTGAGTGAGTGAAGTCATGGGGTCAGTGTTTTAAATTATCACCCCATAATTACTTAAAACTAGTTAACAAATTTTAGTTTACTAAAGATGGGTTCTAACAGAAATTTAATTTAATTTAGCATTCAACAAGTTGGCTGCACAAAGTTGACTTTTGACGGCTCTTTGAAGGTTAAGTTAAGATAAATTACAGAAAATAAACCACAGAAAAAATAGAAATGTCGGGGTTCCCGCAACTATTTGCAAAAACAGACCCCCGATATAAAACAAAGAACATTTTCATCATTATGCAATAATTTGTAATTTGCACCAAGATTGTAAAATAAATCTGAAAAGGTCATTCAATAAGCGACGGAAACGGATTTCCTTGACCAAAGTAGATCTTAAATTTTTGGATGAACGCCACAAAATAAAATTAGATTAAATCTTAAATTAAATTAATCTTGAATTAAATTTCTGTTAGAAGCCATCTTAAAGCCTGCACGTCTAACATTTCATATTTTTCTTTCAGTATGCCAAAAGTGGATATTATGCGACGGGTTAAAATAGAAAAGGTTTGCCTACACATCTGTGTAGGCGAAAGTGGTGACAGACTGACCAGAGCTGCTAAGGTAATAACACTCATGTTCGAGTCTGTTTCACACGTACACTACCCGTTTGCTTTTTATCAGTGATATGTGACTTATACTTTTTTCCAAAAATATCTTAAAATTGCAAAAATCTGAGAGACTTACATCGTAGTAGACTCTTTTTATTATTACCATATTAATTTTTTAGGTTTTAGAACAACTCACCGGCCAACAGCCGGTGTTCTCAAAAGCGAAAGAAACTATAAGGTCGTTCGGCATCCGAAGGAACGAGCGAATCGCTGTGCACTGCACTGTGAGAGGGGCAAAGGCTGAGGAAATTTTAGAAAGAGGATTGAAAGTACGGGAATATCAATTGCGAGCAGATAATTTCTCAGGTACGCACTGATTAGTCCAACTTGATGTTCAAAACAAAGTTTTCACTGACAAATTGGTTAAAGTTTTAACTAAATTTAAAGGTCTAAATATGAGAGTGATAAATTATTGTTATTTTTATTCTTTTTTAGCATCGGGAAATTTTGGATTTGGTGTTGAGGAACACATTGACTTGGGTATTAAATATGACCCAACCATGGGAATCTTTGGCATAGATTTCTATGTCGTGCTAGGCAGGCCCGGGTTCAATGTTGCCCGTAGGCGCAGGAAACCAGGAAAAGTTGGTTATTCGCACAGGCTGAAAAAGGAAGATGGCATGAAGTGGTTCCAACACACATATGAGGGTGTTATTTTAGCTAGCAAGAAGAAGCATTGAATCAAATATCGATACCTTTCCGGCAGAACATCGTATGTAACATAGAGCAAATTTTACAGTAGACAGTTTTTTTTGATTATTTCAGTAATTTTTCGATTTAACTTTGCCAAATTTGGTGGGTTCTTTTGTTAATAGTTTTTACAAATCAGTTAATTTTTATGATTTAGGATCCTTTATTTTGCTGAGACAGGCACTTAAGATACTTTGCCAGTATTAAATGTAGTCAACAATGAAAGTTTTATCGTATCTGTGTCTCTTACAATGTTTTGTTGGTATGGCTTTGAACTTACGATGTGCTATAATAAAACACGGTAATGCGATACATTTTTATTTTTAATCAAAATACAAAACATGGTTTTATCCAACATAGAGAAAAAAAATAACAACAAAGACATTTTTACAGTGGTTTTAATATTATTTTCTTAAAATAATTTTTGTTTAATCAGTTTGCTCTTCTACCTCATCTTCATGGTCAGTTTCGGGTAACACATCAGGTATTTCGACTGATGTATTCATATCAAAATATTCATGGTGATATTTTCTTGGAATAACATTTTTTTTGCAAAGTTCTTCCAAATTTTTTTTCTTTATTGGAGTAACAGACAATTTTTTAGTGTATAATTTTTTCATTTTTAATGTAGTGCCCTTCTTTTTTGGCAGCGCCATTTTCATGACTTTTGTGTCTGAACTGTCATATGAATAATCTAAAATAACGTTAGGATTATTCTTTTCAAAATAAACACTTCGTACCTTAGTAATTTTTATGGATTCTCCCTCAACTGATTTGAATTTCTTGGGATGAAGAATTTCATTGGACAGATGTTTCCAATCTAAAAAGTCCGTAAAACACAGTTTAACGGTTTCTAAATTTCTTGGATTAGTTCTTGCATTTCCTATAATTGTTTCCCATTCAGATGGTGCCCACACGGTGCGGTTCTTAATAAAACGCTCAATAGTACCATGAATAGAATCTACAGGCATGTAGGTATGTCCGGGTAACAGAAAGGTAATTTTTATTGATTTAATTTTGGAAGATTCGGCAAGAAAGTAGAACAGCATTGCCAGAGTGCTCCTGTTTTTATTTTGTCCGGAACAACTGTCGCAGTGAAGAGAAAGATGTTCCGTATTTCCATTTTTATCAACTTTATTCAAATATTTGTAAAGCGTTGTGCAAATTTCATTTGACCCTCGATTGCCATCACATTCGCCCCACAAATAGCATAAGGCATTTTGCGTGGCACTTTCATAAACAGTCAAGTTGTAAAACGAATACTTTCTTGCATAATAAAGAAGCAGATTATCTCCATGCGGCGTATTAAGGACCTTTTGAAGGTCAAAACTAACACAAAGGAAATTTTTCTCCTCCATGCCTTTCTTTTGTTGTTTTAAAAACTCTTCTTTACAAATATCTTTCAAACGAAGATGCTCTTTATAGGCTTGTAGTGAATTTTCTGTTTCTTCAAAATCCTTGTCTTTTCTTGGTTCACAAACTACACATTTATCTTTTTTGGGCAAGTGAAACCCGATATTAAATTCTTTTTTTAAGATCCCCTTAAAAACTTTTAAACTTACTTGAGTTGTTTCTCCATTACTTCTCTGATCTTTGACAAAAATTCTATACAAAAAAGACGTATTTCGAAACTCACTGGGTAAATACTTTCTAGAGGTCTTTGCTCGACAATAATGAGAATGAACAGCCGGTAACTTCATTATGAAGTTTACTGCATTTGCCCTTAGTTCTGAACTAGTGGTTCATGTCGTCCCCTTTGATCAGTTTTGGAAATTCTGCAAGAAACAGCATTATTTTTTGTATACCTAAGGGTCATCTGGGAAATATTCAATGTGTTTAACAAAAATTTCTGACATACTTGAAGCTCAACATCGTTCCGAGGAATAGCATATTTTAATGTTTTATGCCGTCTACTTGACTCAGCTTCTTGTTTTCTCCTTTTGATTCCAACCTCTTTCATGCAGGATAATAACCAGTCTTTTTGTCTTTGTGAATTTCCTAATCCCCAATAAAATTCGTGTATATCTTGTCGTACAATCTCTGGAAATTTTAATGAACATTGATTAGGGCAGTTTTCTTTGCAAGGATTGGGTTGTACTTCCTTTCCTTTTCCATAATTTTTTTCAATCATCATTGATTTTCGTTTCCATAATCTGGTCTTCTTCTTAACTGAGTTACCCACTACTTGCTGTAGTAAACCAAATAAAAGGGTTTTGATCAAAAAATATATAACTATTAGAAATGCAAAGTACGTAGAAAACCAGCGAAACAAGATTTTGTTTATATTAGTTCCAATCCTAACACTGGATGGCGCCACATTGCAAAAATTTTCGTGGCGGGCTTTTCAAAATTCAATTTTTGGATTCTTAATAGTACTTTAAATTTTTAGACATTATTTTTTTTAAAACTTAAATAATCAATAATCTATGTGTCAGATTTTATCGATTACTTAATGTTCTAAAAGAAATAACGTCTTTAAAATTTTAAATACTAATAAATCTAGATAGGTAACTAATAAACTACGCATATAAATACAAATAAATATTTTATTAAAAACACTAAATACAATAAACGAAAATCAAATCGACAACAAATAAAATCTTTCAACAATAACAAATTTAAGAGTTAATAAATATTTTTAACTACCAAAAGCACTAAAATTATGTAGTCTTTAACCTTAGAAACTCACTTATCACATAACAAAAAAAAACACTAAAATTATTATGTACTTCTTTAGTATTGGGGGTCATAATTAGGAACAGGACGTAATAATCAGGTACAAGGTGCCATTATCAGCAACAGGGAGTCATTGTCAGGAACAGGGTATCACGTGTCCGTCGGTCTTGGGTGGGCCCACCATCCTTTCCCCGCCAACTGGAAGCTGTCAGCAGTCCACCAGAGCGCATGAATAAATGAGGGCAAGAATTTTGTCTAAGAAGTAAAGGACTGATTTTAATTTGAAGTATAGTTGTTTGAACGTAGGACGAGGCCTAACTTTTGTTCAAGCTATACTTATTGTTGTATTGGCTCGGGCATGTCCAATGAATACAATAACAATGCAAGTTATTATAGTGAACGCGGAGGGCTTTTACTTATTTAATTTTACTATTTGTTGTCATTGAGGGTTATTTTATGGGGTTTCTTTCGTAAGTCGAGTATCGCGACCCGAAGTTCTCGCAAGCTAAGTATTTACATTTTTTACAATAAGACTTAACCTATACTAATATTTTATTTCGAACTCACTTCTTATTCCGGACTCGGAATGTTTTTTTGTCACAATCAATTTTGATTTCGAATATTATTCTATGCTTTGGGCGCAAAGTCTTTATAGAATAATTTTACTCGCACTTAAGTTGACTTTCCAGTGCAGACTTATTTATACTCGCACGAAGAAAGACGAGTGTTCGAAGATATCGCAGCATTATTTATACTCGCACGTCATAACTCGCACAACACAATCAGGTACAGGGTGTCATTTTCAGGAAGAGGGTGTCATAATCAGGTATTGGGCGTCATAATCAGGAATAGGAGTCACAATCAGGTACAGGGTGTCACAATCAGGTACAGGGTGTCATTTTCAGGAACAGGGGGTCATTTTCAGGTTCAGATCACAGTTTGGAATGTATCACATATTCGTCACAGCCAGGCGTACGCTTTAGCTCAATGGAATTCATGAAAAAGAAAAATGGTTAGTGCTAACAGTCTTAAAATATGTATATGTAGTCATTATTCTTTGAGGATTGACATAAATTTAGGGAATTATTAAAAAACTACTTTAATTTACTGGATTTAAATTTTTTAACTTTATTATCATGTCCTGTGGTATAATCTTTCTTTGGCATTTTATCTCTTGTATACTTAAAAATATCGAGACGAATGGTTTTGTCAATTAAATTACTATCAAGGTCATGTATGGCACAAAATGGGAGCTTTAAACTTGATGAGTATAAAGCCTTAAAGGTGTTTTCTAAATTTGTTTTATGACCATGATCATCTAAGAAACGGTATAAAAGTGTATGTACTTTATTTATCAACTGTACTACTTTTTCACTGGCATAGCATAGCCTTGTGTTGCTGGGATTATCAGAGTATTCTTTAAAAGATGTAAAAAGATGTATAGGGGTCACCTCTGAGGAGAATAGATCTTGATTGCAAACTTCACAGTCAGGCACACTAATGGACTTTAAAATGTATCCAGCAACATAGGCAGATGCATAATTATCCGAATCTAGAAATAAGTCATCTGCATCACCATCGAGATTAGGGTCATCCTCAGTGTCACTTCCAGGGTTGTCAGACTTATGTGAACTATAGTCAGTAGATAGAAAACTCGTTAAATTGGCAAGAAAACTGCAATTATCACTCTCACAATTTCCCCTAGCAACTGGAGCTGATAAAGAATTGACAACTATAGATTTTAAGGCACCAATAAACAGTTGTGGAGTAGGATGGTGATTTGTGATGCCATGTTGCCTAATTTGACCAAAAAAATTCTCCAGAGGGTCTTGATTAAATGACCTTAGATTTAGATATTGGAGACCTTGTGAATTTAAATTATTCCAAATGGAAATTATCGACCTAATTGTAGTTTGCCAACCTTTAACGAAAGAAAAACTGTTAGTCTTGTTCCTTCTAGAGCCCTTATCAAATATTTGCCAATTGTTTAATTGAGTTAACATTTTCGACCAAAAATTCAGATGAGGAGATTTTGCACTCAAGGCACATCTATACATTTTACCATCAGGAGATACAACTGATGTACCATTAAGGGAATCAAAGAGGTTATCTATATTTGATATGAACTCGGCAGTATAGATGGCTTCAGTGGGTAGTTTTTGAGCACTAACCCAAGTTTCAATAGCTGCAGCAACTGAGTGACTTAGTTGTGCAGCCGCGATTTTAACTTTCATCTTGACATATGTATCTTTCTCATTGAAATGCGAGTTGTCAAGTTTGGGTAACATTTTATAAGTACGTTGTTGATCAAGATTGAAAGTATCTATGATATATTGAAATTTGGCCTCCCTTAAACCTGAATAACGAATGTCATTAGACATAAGACAATTTCGCGTATTTTTAAGTAAATGGGGAACATCAAAAACTATACAGATCGGTTGACCATTGATTGTAAAATGATATGAGGTTGGATTGTCTTTATTTTGTAAACAGAGATCTTGTAAAGCTTTCTGATTTGCCCTAAACTGATCACAAACTGTTGCAACCACTTTAAAACCAATACTTTGCAGCTGCTCAATAGCTTTTACTAGTAATGATTTTAAATTGTGTCCCGACACGGAATGGCTAGAAAAGTAATAGGCAATAACTTGCTTATAACTTTTTTTGACACCCCGAATCATAAACACTAATGCATGGTTTGCAAGTTCATGACTCCTACCTAACTCTCCTAAGTCTTGAAATCCACAGATGGTTTGCTTATGGGGTTCGTATTGTAAGTTTGGGGTTATAGCCATTTCATCAAATAAAATGTTAATGTAACGATCAAGTTCGGGCATTTTGTCAACTTCTGACTTTAATAATTCTAAAATTGGCTGGTTTAAACCTGTAGCAAAAGGAATCTTAGAAAGAACTGATTTTAATGTTCTAGGTGTAGGTAATTCAAAAACAGAAAGCAGATATCGATAAAGTTTTGGACTTCGCTTATAAATAGAAAGGGCAAAGGCTTTATCTTCATTGGTCCATCGCTTACCATGAGGTTTTCGATTGACATTCCTAAATTGAGAGTTTATAAACTCTTTAGAAACCTCATTAAGATTATTTTCGATATACTGAAATAAACCACTATCGTGCATTTCTTTTAGTTCTTTAAGTTTATGTCTTTCATTGTCTAAAGCTTTATTTAATTTACTTAATTTGGAAGAAGTGTTTCTATGAATTGTATACATAGTTTGTTCAGTAGGTGTTAAGTCTTGTTTAGTAATTCCACATTTACCTAAAAACCCAGTACCTCTGGATTCAGAAAGAAAAGAATATTTCCCAGAAGTATGTATCCCCTCAATACTTGAATTAGTATTATCTGGTATTGTGATATCAAAATTTGGAGTGACTGTACAAGAATCAATTAAATTAGGTTCCTCCTCAACTTGATAAGAGGTTGATGGTGTACTAAAATCAGATTTTTTTACAAGCTTGGCGGATACATTCGGAGTGCTGGCAAAAATACTGAAATTACCAGGCTCTGTGGGACATGAAGGTGTCAACCTCGATACTTCACGAGTGCTGGTAAAAATGTTGAAATTACCAGTCTCTGTGGCACATGACGATGTTAGACTGGGTAACGATGAAACATATTCAAGAGGCAAAAGCTCAGGAATGGCTTTAGGGACAGCATTCCAATTGAGCCGTTTTAATAATGAATTTTTAAATTGTGACTTCTCAAAGTGATCTTCACAAATTCTAAAATTTTTGCAACTAGTATCAGGGTTTATTTTACAGTTATCTTGCCAAACTTTCAATCTATCATCACTATTAAGGGGAAATTTAAAAAAATGTTTATTGACATAATTGGGTTCTGTTGAAGACATGTAAGCATTATTGCAATTGGGATATTTACAAGAATAGTTTCCACTAACATATGCCATTTTAATTGGAAGTAATACAGGGGTAAATGAAAAACATACACTTAGATGATTTACTAAAGATTAATCCATGAAAAATGGCAAGATTCAAGATGAATTTTTAAAAAACTTACGTGAATTCAAAATTTCAAAAAACAACCCATTATTTCATTTCCACGTCGACCTGCTACTGGATTGAATTGGGACAAGTTTCCTGGACAAAATTATATGCTAAAAACAGAAAATAAGCAAGAACTAATCATAAATTATACTAACATACCTAACCTTTAAAAAATAAAATATTTTTGGTAAAATACCTGATATGGGTTTCTTTAATGATTCTTAGTCTCTTCTTGGTCCTTTCTGGGTCTCGAGGTGGTCGAATGCTACAAATAAACTACAAAATTATTAATAATATCATAAATATATAAACACTTCGCATCGTTTCGTTTGCTTGCGATGAAAATGGCGGCCAATCCGGGCCAATGTCTCCTCAGCGGATGGATTTGCTACACCAGCGCCAAAACTGGCTGGTGGATGGGTTGGCGAGACTCATGGCCTACTTGTTTGTTTCCAAGTTCCCCATTCAACTTTCACCCCTGTGGTTTTGATGTTTTCTTTGCTTGAATGTCACTTTAAAATATTGACAGTAATAAAAATTTGGACAAAAGTGACATTTGAAAAGCACGTGCGCGCCAGGCATAATGGATGTCGCCGTATCATGCCTGCTTCGATTATTTAACACGGCAGTTTGTCTTAAGTATTCGTTGGCGGCCATTATAGGGTCCCATAGCACAGCTCTTATGCGGTATTGGTCAATTAATTGCATCATTTCTTCATCACTCCACTCCATAACAATAGAAACTAATTAACATAAACTTTTCAAAATTAAGTATTTTAGCGCGCGCGTTGGTTTGCTGCAAACTCGTTTCAACCAAAATACGTACGAGGAAAACGTCTCTTTGAAGTATCGGCACCGCCCCGATCACATTCGTGCACGATCGTAAGTCGGTTTCGACCAATCGAGCAAATATAAAGAATGCGTGCTTGCTCTTGCACGCTCTTGCTTATTCCTTCGGTGGAGACCCACCTAAAGAGTTTGCCATATGTAGAGGGTGTCCATTTTTGGTGGTTTTACGGTGTATCTCCGTCATTAGTGAAGATAGAAGGATTCGGCTTTCGCAGCACTTTGATACTTTTTTGTGAAAGAGATGCACCCAATTAAAATTTTTCTAAGCCTCCTCGTTTTTAATATACGGGATGTTTTCGAAAATTTTACATTTTATGACACCCGATATTTCGGTTACCCTGTAATCTACCATAAAGAAAATCGTGAGACTGATGAAATAAATGTGCTTTGGCTTCAATTGAAACAAATCCTATTATAGTAATACACAACTATGTGTGAAATATGTCCAAGGCATAATGGAGAAATTCTAATTGGAGCATCCTTCGTTTCACAAAAAAAGTAGCACAGTGCTGCGAAAACCGCATCTTGCAAATAACGGAGATACCCCATAAAACCACCCAAAAATGGACACCCTGTACAGGACTTAATCAAGGTTGCCTCACGGAGCTATATTCGGGTAAAGCCGTAAACACACTATTATCACGTCACGCAATGTCACGGCACACCCGAAATATCTGCAAGGCGGTTTATGCGTGCTTATAAATAGGTTTAGAAGTAAACTATAGTCACCTAATGCAGCTCACGGCAAGTCATACTTGACAGTACAATTTTATTTCTGCAAATTTACATATTCGGCACGGTGTCAGAGTTTGACGCTAGAAGGCTACAAGATTCACTTGCCATCTTCACAAACACAAAATATGTAATAAAAATGATCTGCAGTGTACGTAGTCTGTTTCTAAGCCGTCAGAGCATTTGCTATTTTGCTGATATGACAACACGTGAATTCACGATTCATGAAAATTGTACTGTCACGACTATAGTGTACTTCTAAACCTATTTATAAGCACGCATAAACCGTCTTGTAGATATTTCGGGTGTGCCGTGATATTGCGTGATAGCATGTGATCTCACGTGACGTGATAATAGTGTGTTTGCGGCTTTAAGGGGTTTGTTCGTTTTTGCGCGTGACGTTGACTGGCGACTGGCTATAACTTTTCTTAGCCGTTGTTTCCGTTGCAATACGGCATTTTGTTCAAGTTTTTCTCATCTGCATTTTTGTATAAAGTCCTTTATAAGTTGTATAGGCATTATTTAAAATAAGTTTTAGTGATATAAGTACTCTATCAATAGGTTTGTATTTTTTTTGGTTTAGTTCAGTTTCTACTAGGCATAAAAGTAATTTCCAAAATACACCATAATTAATATTATTCAGAAAACAATTAATTTCCTTTAAAAACTACCAAAATAATGATATTTCGCTTTCACGAGAAAGCTGTTGTATTGCGAAATTCCTTTTTTATTTGTTATTGGAACAGAATTGGATAAAAATATAAAAAGAAGGAAAATTCACTCTGGCTGATTCACTTTTTTCTTACTCACCCGTATGCCACATTTTTACATGCACATCCAGCTAGGGTTTATCAACAAACTTCTTACCACAATAACTGCACATCCCTTGTACAACTTTATCATGCAATCTTCTTTTATGGACGTAAAAGCTAGCAAACTGGCTAAAAAATATAAATAGGTACTTTTGGCGATTCAGAATACAGGGTTATTCAACTTATGTGTCCACCATTGGTATTTTCGTTATTATAAACATATAAAATTGTTTAAATTAGCAAAATATTGTTTTTAACGCTCTTTAAGATAGAAATATACAGGGTGTTATGGAAATTACTTATTATATTTAAACCGGCAAATCCTGAGATGAACAATAAATTGAAGAAAAATAACCTTAAGTGGCTTTGAATTATTGTACGAAATATACACTTTATATGAAATCTGAAAATTTACGTGGTCGCTACTGAGGACGTTCGCAATCAATAGTTTATTGAGGCGGTGTTGTCATATATTGCAACACAGAATTGTAAACGCACGTGTTCAGTTTTTGACAACAAGACGTCTGTGGCCCGCGTTATCACTTCTATTTAAAACTTTTTAGAAAAAAAATACTACAATTTTAAGGTACATACTCTCTTATACCTTCGATCTTATACTCCGTTTTATAATTAAATTCCATAAAAAAATAAAACACAAAGAGTATGTTTTGGAACAGAGCCCACTATAGGCAATATCACACAAATTATGAATTATTTCACAACAGAAAAAAAATCGGGTAATGATACAACTGACAAAACGTTTAAAATTCGTGTCCCAATACCGAGTATCGAAACATACTGAAGCAACGATACTGAAGGTTAAACATATAATTCCGCGCGCGGCGGTTATCCTGTCATCACTGTAGTTTACTCTAGTGACCTACATTGTTGCTAACTGATACCAGATGGTGCGGCGCGACAGCATGTAGGCAAAAAAGGTTTTTACCTTAGTATTTAGATATCCAATTTAAAAAAAGTGTGTAGACCTCCTCTAGGACACCCAAGGAGTCGCCCATTTAAATATAATAAGTCATTTCCATAACACCCTGTATAGAATCGAAATTCATTTCAGAATATAATTATAAGATTTCTAGATGATATATTATTATTGTTACCAGTCATAAGAATTTATGTACTGCGTTAAGTTCAGAAATAAAATGTTTAAAAAAAATAAATAAAAACTATTTTATTACAATTACAACAATTATTTAATTTTGCTCAGTTTATTTTTGTTAAAAAGAATTTGGTGGAAGTTGAGACATACTATAAAAGTTATTTAAATTAATACCAACTAACCTGAAATTTTTATCGCAAATATCACAGTGAAAGGGTTTCTCTCCTGTATGGCTTCGTCTATGAACTAACAGATATCTTTTCTGGGAAAACTGTTTTGGGCAAACGGGGCAGACATAGACTAAAGGTGGAATCTGATTAGTATGGAGTTTCATATGAGAATTATATTTCTAAAAAATAGGAAAATAATGACAAAAGCTTGCAGATCTAGTTGCTGCATGAAATAGTTTTAGCATGACACAGAATATAATATATATATATTTGTGTAATACTGTGTGTTTTGTTCAAGGGTAAATAAACATTTTCGGCAACTTTCGCTTTGACCATAAGTAAAAAACTATTACAAACCTGTTTGCCCTTTAGAACCTTTCCGCATACTGAACATTTTTTGTGCTTATTCTTAGATACTATTACATCCCTTTTCTGCATCACACGTATTTGAGGTGTTCCAGATGTAGGTTCAATGATAACAGGCACTTCTGCTTGATCCAATTTCATACCATCGCTACAATATCAAAAAAAATCTGAAACAAGACTTTGGATCCGCTAACAATACACTACAGTTGCGTTTTTAATGTGTAAAGGTGATTTTTCATTTGGATAAATTAAAAATTATCAAAGTGAAAAATGTCAAGAATCTTTTCAAAGTGAAATTGAAGACTTTCAAAATTAACAGACAACAGGAAGAAATGTTTATTTTTGAAAATATATATTTATTTACTAGAAACATTCTTGGTACTATGAAAATCATATTCTCTACCGCTTGACTGGAAAAAATGTACATTTTTAAATAAAATTGTTAATATACAGGGTGTCCGGGAACATGTGGGAAATCTCCCGGATATGAAGAAAACACGTGAAAAGAATACTATAGGTTCATATAAACTTCTTTCGTATCGGCCTCCTCTTCGGAGATATGGGCTCCCAAAGAGCACCAATGGAATCAAGTTTTTTACACATAATTATTGAACCACCTGGTATATTTCAATTATTTTTTAATATGATGTATACCAGGTAAGACCCGTCAAATTACTACCCAAGAAACTGTTGTGAATTACTCACAGCTGCAAAGACGGACTAGCTGTAACACTCATGGGCCCATTTTTTTACGCCCTGTATGATGAGAACTTTGGACAATGTTTTTTACATACCTTTAACTATTGGCTAAAAATTAAGTACTCTTCATTCATGTCGCTAATCCTAACCGTTTTCGAGAAAACGTCATTTTATTTACACTGAGTCCCCTAACTTCTCATGGGCTAAATATGAAAAAGCGGAATCTTGAAGGTAGAACATTGGATCGGAACAAAGATCGATCGGAACAAAGATGTATCTTTTATTGAAATACCCGAAGCACATGATGTATATGAAATGCCGTTTTTTCGAAAACGGTTAGGATTAGCGACATGAATGAAGAGTACTTAATTTTTAGCCAATAGTTAAAGGTATGTAAAAAACATTGTCCAAAGTTCTCATCATACAGGGCGTAAAAAAAATGGGCCCATGAGTATTACAGCTAGTCCGTCCCTGCAGCTGTGAGTAATTCACAACAGTTTCTTGGGTAGTAATTTGACGGGTCTTACCTGGTATACATCATATTAAAAAATAATTGAAATATACCAGGTGGTTCAATAATTATGTGTAAAAAACTTGATTCCATTGGTGCTCTTTGGGAGCCCATATCTCCGAAGAGGAGGCCGATACGAAAGAAGTTTATATGAACCTATAGTATTCTTTTCACGTGTTTTCTTCATATCCGGGAGATTTCCCACATATTCCCGGACACCCTGTATACAATATATTGGTGGTTCAGAAGAAAAGAGCTACATCTTATATAACGTATTTTTACAGGAGAAGCAATTTAATATTGTCA
The DNA here is from genome assembly GCA_963991005.1 of Barypeithes pellucidus. Classification (NCBI taxonomy): domain Eukaryota; kingdom Metazoa; phylum Arthropoda; class Insecta; order Coleoptera; family Curculionidae; genus Barypeithes; species Barypeithes pellucidus. The sequence continues at coordinate 29,909,544 of OZ022562.1, forward strand.
GATTCTTTTAGGAAATGTAATTCAATTAATTATAAATTAAATTATTTTTTTTAAGTAGCAAGTAGCATTTAAACAGTCATTACTGTCATATGGGTATATCTGGTTTCTTTTTTAAGATGCTTGATTTTTTATATAAAAAGATATATATGTAACTCCTGTGAACTAAAAGTTAAGACATTCAAGGCCACTGCTGGAACTTCACATAAAGCTTAATTTTTAGCGGAAAGTAGGCCTAATATAGTATACAGCAAAATGGATTCTTTGGAGATGTAATCATTTTCTTCCAAACGATCGATATGTATCTATCAATAATCCTTATGATAAAAATTGAAGCCATTGCTTTTCCTTTATCTAAATTGTTAAATCTCTGTAAACTATCAATAATAAATAAGTGAACAATTAAACTTTCCTTGATTTACATTCTTCGCTGCACAATACCAAACAGTGGTTAGGGAAAGACATCATACTAAGATGTAAGCTACTACTTATCAAGTTTACAGTCATTTCTAAGCAAACCAAAATTCATTGCACCCGTACTGTAAAAGTAAAATGGTGTGCAAAAACCTACTTAAAATTAAATATATCATCCTCTGATTCAGTCTTAAGCTCCTCATTTTTATTATTTTCTAATTCAGCTTTTCCTTTGATTATTGGTGAATCTTTTTCTATTTTTAACTCTGTTCTGATTTCGGGTTGAGTTTCAAGTATTATAAATTCCACAGAACTGGAATTTACATTAGAAACTTCTGTACTTAAGTCTGGCCGATTTCTTGTAAGTTTCTCTTTAAATTCTGTATATGATGATATTATCAGCCTTCGGAATGTTATTGCAGATTTAAGAAATTTTAAACATTTTTTACATACATATTGTGGAAAAAGATCCTCAATAGATCCCTAAAATAAAAAAATGCAGATTACCAGAAGTAGCACTCGCTGAACCATCTGCATATGTATCTGCATCTCCAAAATTACCTTTGGATATACAACAAAAAATTCTTGGAAATTACTTGCAAGTGTTCAAACAAAAATTTATTTTTGAAGAGAATTTGTATTACTGTTAAAATTTGACAAAAGAAAGACAACTTGCAAAATATTTGCAAAGACCAAAAAAATTTAATTGACAAATTTAATTAATTATTTTCAATAAACCTCTTGATGTCCTCTGAACATGGGGTCCAAAGTGTACATTTTAAACATATAGAACTTTTTAATTTTTGTATTAGGTATCTGAAAAAGTCATACAATCAAAATAATAGATGCTCCATATATCATAGCGGAAGATGTTCCTTTTCAGCAGGTAACTTAAAATGTATGTATATTAACTAGAGGTGCATAAAATAACTTTTATCATAAATATTACAATTTTTTATTAAACCCAAAGACAAGTATTGTAACTTTTTTAAATTTATTCAAAAACAAGAGGTAGTTTTTGCTTAGTATTAGTGAATTACATACAAAACAATATCTCTAAATATAAGAAAAGTGTCATAAGTATGCAAGTTAAAAATTTCATTCAATAATATTTTAAATAATGTTGCCTTTTTCAGGATTCTTCACATAATATTGTTTGTAAAGCTTTGTCTATAATAGGTATCCCTTGTAGTCAAAGTTTTGACGTTGGCCACTGGTATCCACCATTTATTTAGCAAAGTAAAAAGATCATAAAATAGAAAAATATACCTTTAAAGATGTTACTTCTTCAATAGCCTGTAGAATATTTTTTTCGTCAGTTACATTTGCTTGTACACTAATAATACTTGTGCCGCTTATTGACTCTAAACATGTTCTGCATTTTACACCAGTCATTTTAATGTTTGACTTTCTTGGTTTATTTTTCAAGACTCAAAAACTGAACCCGAACAAAATTTTGATTCCCTATTAAAATTGATAATAAATACAAATAAATAAACACGACGGCCACAGAGAAATTCAGCTCTATGCCGCTAGGCCACAAAGGAGTGGTCGAGTATTGTTGTAGATCTTCAGCCTCCAGTAATTTTTTTAAAGCTTCAAAGGGTTGTTGCTATGACCTATATTTTTCAGCTATTAGTCAAACTTCATCCTGTTCCACGCTTAGTCAAGCCCTAGGGAATGAGTCACATGTTCTTTGATTTAGGTAACTATTACCCAGTTGTACAGGTTTGGATTAACTTAAAAATGGAAGTTAATCCTAAGGCTAGTAAAAAATGCATTGTATAAACAGAAATTATCCTCAACCCAAGGATTAACCCTGGATTAACTAACTCACGCATTAACTCGAGTGCAAAACTGAGATTTAACTAGAAGGTTAATTCATACCTATACAATTGGCCCTAAACATCTACTTTACCAATATTATATTTAACACATAAGGTTCTTTCTATTCCTTCTTTTCCTCGTGTATGAGAGTAAAATCACAGATTGGAAGAGGGTTAGTAGGCCTTTCTGACCACCTCCTTGGACGTTGTCAACGTGAACACCCTAACGAATCCTTCTCCAAAGGTCAGTCATGTTCGATCTTTTTCCGTCGTTCAACACATGATTCCTTTCATACGCCCTAGTTATCTTTGGGGATGATTTATGCGTCCTCTGATTTAGATGACATGGTACCTTTAATCTATAATGTCTATTTAAAGTATTGGCGATTTTGGAGGAGCTTCGAATCAATCTCGATGTGGCGAGCATCGGCACGGCTATGTGTGCAAATTTAAGAAAATGATTCCGGCGCTACATATTACATATTACGTTATAAATTTTATATCGTTCTAGAATTGATTGATTTCGCCTGTAGCACCATTTTAATATTTTGTGGTCCTGATAAGGATACCATTGATAAAATATCAAGTTTGTCTAGAGGAAAAATGTGTCTTGTTTAGCGACTGTGTCAATACTACTTAGTACTTCAGGTTGGATATTAAATACTAGAGTTCAATCAAGAAGAATGGATGACGATTGACGTTTCTCTGACGCAAGCGCACTTGTCATCTTGTCATTCCGTCAACTTTTCTCGATGGTGTTTTCTTCTCAGCCATGTTGACCTGTCTGAGACCGATTTTTTATCTTTTAACGAAAATTTGAGACCGTTTTTCTAAATAGGACACTATGCCCAAGTGCGATGCTAAAACCAGATACATACCGGCCACTTTTGCATGGACTTTGCTCATCGTAGCTACCACTTTGTTCTTCTACTATCCGTGAGTTATTTTTGTGACTGCTGTTTACGTTTCTCTATTTAAATGGCTTAGGATGTAAAATTTATTTATTTTGCAGTTTAATATATGATCTATAATTCATATTTAGTTTGAAGATAATTGATATAAATATTATTAAATATTTAAAGTGGGTGTTTTTGGTTTATTAAAGATGTCATCAGGAAGGTGTTTCCCTATAATATTTTTTGTTTCACGTTTGTTAAATTAATATTGCTATTTTAGGTAAATATTCACTACATCTTTACCATTTCTGCCTTTTACGTACTTATTTTGATTTAATATTTTAATTATCCACATTCAACAGTAGACAAGTTTACCAACAATTAATTAAAAACCTTATAGTAAAAAATCAGGCTTAATTTGGCGGCTTTATCAATTATCGTTCATAGGCAAACGTTTTAGTTTTATTTCACTGAAACTCATTTAATTATACAGCACAAATGATATTTCTGAAATAGGCCGATTTGTTTTGTACATAAGCAGAAAGGATATTCATAATTTTCCTTGCCTCTTGACCATGTAACTGTAAACATACAAATTTACCCGTTTTGTTACTTACTTTCAAGTTCAATAACGGAAAAATGGAGTTAAAAAGATCTAAATTATTTTGAAAATAAAGATAAGTAATCTTTCCACCCACAGATATACAGGACCAATAAATAAATTCAAACAAAAGTTAAAAAAATTCCTATATAATTACTTAATATTATTGGAATTCAACCACATAAATATTTTTTGTTACCTACTGTTGCCTATACTAATGTTTTTGGTGTTTTCTAGATATCTTCTTATCTGATCTAAACTAACTATAAACTAAATATAAATCATTGGGGTATCAGCATATTTGGCTGATATTATATAAATGGTTTATTTTAGAAACCTGAGAAAGGCTGAACAGGGAAATCACAGAGCATTCATTGCCAGTGCACTGTGTGTTAAGTTTTTATTACCTATTTTACAGTGTTGCTATTATATGCTATTCCCTGAATTTAAATATTTAATAACCATTCAATTACACTGAAAATGTAATACGGATACTGATATAATATTGGGTATTATCGTTATTGGTTCCTAAAATATAGGACTGAATTGTTCAATTTCAAAAATTAGGTTAAGAACCCCCATCGGATCAATGGGATTCTTGTTGGGCCCCGAGTATTCTTGCATGATAATGACTTAAACCTCAGGAAACGGGCTAGAATTGCCTAATTTTAATCTATCATTACTATTCTTCTTCAATTAATTGGGCCTTCAGGTGAAAAATTCTAGTTAATTTCATTAATTAATTTAAAAATACACTAGAGCATCATACTCTACTAAATACAAGGACAAATCGTAGTGGGCGCACCAAACATGAACATAAGCGAACTAATAGCAAACTATGACGAATTTGCAATTCGTGTTGGTGCGCGGCCTTTGATATTCGCCAGAAAACCGCCTATCAGAGCAAATCATTGTGAACCGTATGTATTCTTATGAATATGATTTTAAATGAACAAATCCTTACACACTATTCACGAATTGTCCGCGAACCACGAATAGCGAATATACGCATAGTCTGTAGAGCGGTGTTTAGACAGGCTACTTTTTTAAAATTTATTTATTTTCAAATTAGTATTTTATTTTTAATGCCACTGTCAATATTAATACAATCATTTTGCGCACAAGAGCCCCTAGCGGGAAAGTTTTGGGGGTAGTTTTAATTTCAGGAATTCATATGTGTTTTGAGGTGCTGAATCCGAATCTGAGGTTTGCTAACAAAATTTCGTGACTCAACAATGAAATAATCCAAAAAAAATATCTTTTTCGGTTTTTGCTTATAACCCAGAAACTATCAACTTTTCGAAAATAACTAAAAATGAAAGTACATAAAATATCGTACAAATTTCGTTATTTAATTTTTTTCCTGCAACTAACTGTTTGGCTTAAGCGATAGTTGAAAATTTTTACACTCCAAAACTACAGTGTGTACATAAAGTAAGGAACAAATTCATTATCTAGGAATCTAAAAATATTTCGGAAAAATCCTCGGACACGTGTATAATAATTTTTAATGGCGCATTTTTTCCCATACAAACTTAATATACAAGGTGGCTCATGTAGTAGATATGACATTATCGACGATTTTTTTAAATGGGAACCCCTATATTTTAGTTCAGATCTGTAATCTCCAAGAACAGCTGATTTCAAAAACATAACACACTTAGGGCCTAAAATTCATAGTTTCGTTACTACAGGGTAAAACAAATAATTTTATTTAAGATATTTTTTTTGGCTTGGGAGGCATCAATTAATTACGTGAGGCGTTTTTAGCGATTTTTCAACCCCCCTTCCCCCAATAAAAGATTTCGTGACATTTGGCTCATTCCCTTCCGCCATCACCCAATATTACCTGAAAGCCTTACGTAATTAATGGACGCACCATCATTTGCTGTTACTTATGTTTTTTTCTCAAGTAGGCTTATTTGCTGTTATGTAACTATGGTATTTAGATAATGTCATTGTCATTACATTGTATTTTTCTAGTAAGTTTATTAGAAGTAATAAATTTTATTTTAAAACATATTGAGTTACTATGCGTTTATCTTTAACACAAAGAATAGAAATTCTTATGATGATTGGATATGGTGATAGGATCCGTACTCAACAAGAAGTTTGCATTTTGTTTAACACTAAGTATCCAGCAAGACCAATTACTAAATCAACTGTGAGTAAACTTGAAATAAAATTTCGGGAAACGGGTTCAGTGGAAGATATTCCCAGAAAAGGCCGTCCAACTATTCCGGATGATAAGAAATTAGATATTTTATTGGCTATGGAAGAAGATCCCCACAACAGCGTCCGCCAGATTAACATTGATCATGGGGCGGCTGCTATGACCGTTCATAACCTATTGACGGTAAAAAAATGGCACCCGTAAATGCGCCATTAAAAATTATTATACACGTGTCCGAGGATTTTTCCGAAATATTTTTAGATTCTTAGATAATGAATTTGTTCCTTACTTTATGTACACACTGTATAAGAAGCGGATCTTTAAATGTTGCGGATATTTTGATGGGGTTCCCGTTCCCACTCTCACGATTTAAAACCTTAAGCTTGAGATTTCAGGATTTTTCATGTAGGTACATAATTCACGATTTTTTTTCTACACAATATCATGGATGGTAAATTTAGATGTTATGACATACTTTTTTTCCCTTATGTACTTGTAATGATGTAGGAATTTGTAAACATACCGTACATACGTCATTATTAATTCAGTAAATACTTGTTTTGTTAAAAACAGATTATGCTGAGAAATATTAAAACTATTGCTTGAATTGAATCATTGTATAGAAACTACATCAAGGAAAGCTAGAAACGTTTTTATAGTAAATATGATTTGATTTCACACATATCTGGAGTACAAGTGAAATCAACATTGTTAACTAATACTATTTTATTACTAATCATTATAAACCTGAATTATGTTAGCGGTAATTTCAGATTAGTTTGCTTTCAATATCAAATCATTTATAAAATGTTTTTATCTTTAATGGAATCAATATAGATAATTTTCCTCTAATAACTAGTGGATACGACATATTATTTAGACCATGTTTTATATGGTCCAAATTGGTTAGGCTGGTTATATTATACGTGATACCGCCAGCTTCAATAATACTTGACATCAATTATCAACTTCTTATAGTTGATTTATGTATGCAACTAGACAGTGGCGGCTCGTGGTCAATCTCATGGGGGGAGTCCATTATGAAAAGCACCACCGGGAATTTTTCTGGGGCCACGCTTTAATGTTGCTTTTTTCTTGTTGCCTTAAAATATTATAGGTAAATTATTGTAGTAGGTACTTTAGTAGGAGATTCTTATTAAAAAAAGGTTTATTTTTTAAATATTTATTGGGAGGTCATTGACCCAATGGCCTAATGGAGAAGCCACCACTACGAAGAATTAAATATCAATTTTTAAAAATTAATCAGCATAAAGTTTTATATAGGTATTTACTTATTCATGAATAATTTTGAAAATTGCTGAATAAACTTATTTTACAGTTAAAATTTAATAACAAATAGTGATGAAGCAGTCACATGTTTATTTGATAGTTTTATGAAAGAATTTTCATTATACAGGTGTTTCCTAAAAAGATGCTAATATTTAAGGAAGTTATTCTTGAACCCATTTTCAGAAAAAAAACTTCATATCAACATAAGTCTTCAACAATCTCCTTTTTTCAATATCTGTGATACTCCTCTAGATATTTTTGTGAAATTTGGTACACACTTTCTATTCATCAAGAGGCATTTTATGATGTATAAAATTTGTATTCCGACCAGTGGCGTTCGGGAATTTCCCTCGGTATTTTTGAAGAAAATAATGGTACGCCACTTCTTTTTTGTTAATAAAAATTATTTTTGAAATTCTCATTTCTTGCTGAGCAAATCCCGCCCCTCGATTTTTTGTCGTTTGACGTACAGTTTTCGTATAAAAAAATTAAATTCATTCATTTGCAGTCTGTTATGAAATCAGGTATTAACAAAGATTAAAAAGGATCTAGTAGATAAGAAGTAGTCTAGTCTAGTTGCAACTAAGATCTGGTTTTTCAAAGATACTTCTTGATACTTTTAAACTAAGTTTAAACATCAGTAAAGCACATTATGTCGCATTTTCTTTAACAGAAGCTAATATGCCACTTTTTGATTCTATACAAATAGAGAATATAGCCCAACCCCTTCAAGAAAGCTCTAACACCAAATATTATTATTGATAACCACCTTAAATGGGACCAGCATGTGTTGTATATGTGCAAAAAAATTAGATGTCTTATTTTTAAATTCTATATTCTCAAAAAAATTTTATGTAAAAAACTTTTAATCATGATATACAAAACACTTGTTGAACCACTACCACGGTATGGAATTCTAGTCTGGGGAGGAACTTATAATACTCACCTAGAACAGCTTAGACTAATTCAAAACTATATAGTTAAAATAATTTTTAAAAAAACCATATTATATCCAACAAATCTAATTTATTCAGAGGATGTGCCCAATCTCAAAGGATTGTACATACTTACAGCATGTAATTTTGTTCACTGTACCGATAAATTTGAGCTAAACTATATATGTCACAACTATGCTACTAAAGGGAACACACATGACTTATTTAATGTGACTTTCTGTAGAAATGATAATGCTCAGCATTTTGTTTCCTATTTGGGCCCTAAATTGTACAATCTTATTCCTGAATACATAAAAAAGGTAAAAAACGTTTCAATGTCTTGTACAAAAAAATTTTATTTTCAAAATCAACAGCTTTTCGGATGGTTTTAGGCCTAGACTTTTTGTATTGCTTATTAAGGTATCATTTCGCTCACTGATATTGTGATTGTTAATGTGATTGATTTTCGGATAAGTTATGATAAACTATCTTGAAACATACAGGGTGACAATTTAAAAACTTGAAATGGCCATATATTAGAAACGAAAAACTGAAGAAAAAAACGCAAAAAACAGTTTCTATAAAACGAAGGGGGAACAAAAACAAGCGTATTAGCCCACCCCTATCTGCAACCCCTTGGACATGGTGAGATAAACCCTTAAAATCTTAAATAGAAAGGGGGTCGAGTGATACATCATTTTGAAGCTCTTGAAAAATGCTTTCCAATGGTACCATAGAAAGGTACATTTCACAAATTCTTCTCTGTTTATTAAGGAAAACAATAAATGAAAAGACAATTTTGAAATTTTTTATTATTAGTTAATTAAATGTTCAAAATGATTTCCGTTGTTTTGAAGACAATAATAAAGCCTACTTTCAAATTCTTCACGTACATTTGCAAAGGTTTCTCTGGATATAGCACGGCATTCCTGAACTATTCTATGCTGAAGTTGCTCTAGTGACTCAGGTTGCGTTTTAAAAACCATAGGTCAACAGGACCTATTCTTCCAATCCACTGGTTGGGATAATTATCATCCAATCACTGCCTAACGGGAACTACATAATGCGGAGGTGCTCCATCCTGTTGGAAATGTAGTAAGCGTTCTTCTAAAGATAAATTTCCGAGTATGTCCCTCTGATTTTCTAATTCTCGCACTATTAGTGGTTCGATAGACCTCTGTAGCATTTCAGCATACCTGTCGCCATTTAAATTTCCTTGTATAAATATTGGGCCGATAATACCATCTCCCAATATACCAGCCCAAACATTAATTTTCTGGGGGTACTTGGTATGCCCTAATACGTGGGGGTTCTCGTCATTCCAGTAACGACAGTTTTGCTTATTAATATGCCCATTTAAATAAAAGGTACACTCATCACTGAAGCAAACATTTTTAACTAGTCGAGGTTCTGCCGTAATTCTATCTGTCATTATTTCACAAAACTGTATTCTTCTGTCAGGGTCGTCGTCACCAAGTTCTTGCAGTATGTGCAGTTTATAGGGATAAAACTTATGAATTTTAAGTACCTTTCTTATTGATTCACGAGATAATCCAGTTGCTACAGCTGCTTGACGAGTTGATAAAGTTGAATTCATTGCAAACTGCCCCAGAATTTCAATTTGCGCTGCTTCGTCGGCTAGTCTCGGTTGATTTCTCTTTATATTCGCGACAGAACCAGTTTCTTTAAATTTGGCTACTAGTTGGCGAACATACTCCGGGCTTACATTTTGACCTGGATACCTTTCGTTAAAACGTTGAGCTGTTCTTAAAAAATATTGATCCTGGGAACCATAAATGAAAATAATTTCTACCCGTTCAGCTGTGCTGTACAGTGTACACCATTGTTAAAGATAAGTAGTGCTGCTTTTCGTTTAAACTGAACCGAAAGTTAACTGTTCTTAAAATAATAATACTAGTAGAAGTTACCTTTAAGGTAAATTCTGTGATAATAAAATGCGAATATTTATAAACAAATTTTTTTTTTTCCACAAAAAAAAAATAGCAAATAAACCAAAACGAAATACCGAGGCTTAAACTGTTTAGAATTCTTAAGAGATATCTGGTGCCAGGATATTGGTAGCAATCATTTTGAACATTTAATTAACTAATAATAAAAAATTTCAAAATTGTCTTTTCATTTATTGTTTTCCTTAATAAACAGAGAAGAATTTCCTGAAATGTACCTTTCTATGGTACCATTGGAAAGCATTTTTCAAGAGATTCAAAATGATGTATCACTCGACCCACTTTCTATTTAAGATTTTAAGGGTTTATCTCACCCTGTCCAACTGGTTGCAGATAGGGGTGGGCTAATACGCTTGTTTTTGTTCCCCCTTCGTTTTATAGGAACTGTTTTTTGCGTTTTTTTCTTCAGTTTTTCGTTTCTAATATATGGCCATTTCAAGTTTTTAAATTGTCACCCTGTATATAAAACTGTGATAAAAATCTTGCACATACAGGTATCTCATACCTAGGTGCAGTTATAATTTGCGATATACTTAAGAAACTTGTGAATCAATAAATATTGTAAATCTTTATTATTAATTTAATTTGAAATTTGAAAGTTTAATTTGTCACGTATTTAAGTCAATAACCTTAACAAATTATTAAAACAACATGAAAATCTTTAACACCCTGTATCTCAAAAGTTAAAACGCTTAGGACATACGTTCATATGACGTTTTTTTTTCCGAAAATAGATCCAAGAATAACCTCCTTAAATATTAGCATGTTATTAAGAAACACCCTGTATATGTAATTATTAAAACCTATGCCTATGATATATCATCAAGGTAATAATAAACTCTATAATTTTTATCTTTCCAACTATTGTATTAATAGTATTTATTTATCTGTTTCAGGGCACAGTATTATCTTCCGCGGCATCCATGGGTGCCAGCATGTCAGGGAGTTATCACATTCTTCGTATTGGCCAATTTTACATTGGCGACTTTTATGGATCCGGGAATTATACCAAAAGGTAAATAGTAATTAAAAGTTCCAAACATTTTAGGCTAGTTAAGGTATTAAATTTTGAAATGTGGAAAAACCGAAGTAAAAATGTAAAAACAAATTCTATTGAACTTGATTAGTTCTCAATTATAGTGTCGGAAAAAACCAATGATTTTAATAATCGAGTACTTGATACCCAAGCGATTTTAATAATGGAGTGAATCTCTTTAGCGTAGCCAGTCCCAGTCAAAACAAAACCCATGTCGCGATGAATCCACTAATGCACTATGCAAAAAACTACTTGAATATACGAACAGTTTTTACCTCTAGTGATCACACTACCAAGCAGCACATTTCGGTCGGCGTCAAGCGAAGCTCGGGTATCGAATGAAAGATAATAAGTAACAAGCGACGATTTTCGTTTGCATTTATAACTCGCGCAGTTTTTTTAATATTCGAGCGATGTCGGTTATTTCAATAATCGAGTACTCGAGCGTTTTTTCGCTCTAGCGATTACAACACTACTTAATTATAATAATAATAATAATAATAAATGGGTTTATTTAATGATGGAAAGTGTGGCAAATAACAATTATATAAATATGGTGGCGATATCCAATTAGGCTGCTCATACAATCAAAATTGTCCCCAACTTTTAAACAAATAAAAGCTTTCGTCTGGTATTGCAATTTTTTTTATTTTCAGCCCCTCCTGACGAAGATCGAGATGATGATTTTAGAGCCCCATTGTACAAAAATGCTGAAATAAATGGCATCACTGTTAGAATGAAATGGTGTGTAACATGTAAATTTTACAGACCACCCAGATGTTCACATTGTAGTGTATGTAATCATTGCATAGAGGTAAGTAAATAATATATTTATTTTTTAAATTTGCATAAGGAAATTTTGTCATGTATCTACTCTAATATGTCCGTTTCACGGTCAATGTTAAAGAAAATACGTATACACTGTGCTTCAAATAACATGTGCCACCGTTCGCGTGGTGGTTGCCTACCCAAAAATAAGATGAGCAGTTCGTATCGACATGGGTCCGCAGATGCCTTATTTGAAAGATACAGGGTGTTAAAGTTTGTAAATGTTTTCTGTGATTTCAAGATATTTCCGTGAAACTTGGGTTAATTTAAACCACAGTAGACCATGAAACAAAAGCTAATATCCTAGAAACAACTATGTTGATTATTAACATTTAACGTCAATTTCATTTTGACATATTCATTTGTGAAAATGACCTATCAACATTTTGAAAAATTTGATATGATATCAGTTTATATTGAAAGTGGAAAAACGAAGAAATGGCGCAAAATGTATATTTTGTTCGCTATCCAGAAATACGGTAACCATTTAAGGACATATTCCGAACATTTGCGATGATTCCCGTTATTTCTTACCTTAATCTGAATCTTTTATTTCGTTTCAAAGTAATAAAGGTTAAATAATTCGCCTAGGAAACCAATATTATCCATGGTGTGTTATATATTTGAAAGGAGAATTTAAAATAGTATCTTTTTAAATTAAAATATACAGGGTGTTCCATTTAAAAAATTAGGTTAGGTCCGATTACTTTTTTACCTGACCCCGTATACTTATTCTGAAGACAGCAGATTATTCAACAATCAATATAAAGAAACTTCTGTATGAATCATTTTTCTGTATCTCTTTTAACTAAGAAAATATGGGATAATTTTGAAATTTTCAATCGTTTGATTTTCCCCCGTATCTCTTAAGCCATCGAAAATTTTCCAATTTTGATTTTACTATTTTAAGTTTGACCCAAAAATAGCACATGACCACTACATTACTTTTTTTGATAGCACTAACAATTGCGGAAATACCCTATAAATGTGTCGAAAATGGGACACGCTGTATTTTTCATAACCCAAATTTCACTAAAATTACTAAAACTGTTTTGGAAATATCACACACACAGAAAAAAGTTTCAAATTTTAGCACCCTGTTGACCCATGTTGATAGGAACTATTTGTCTTATTTTTGGGTAAGGAATTACCACACGAGCGACGGCTCATGTTTTTTGAAACACCCTGTATATAAATGAAACGGAGGCCTTAAAAAATTAAACATGATTAAAAATTAAGATTTCTTCTGGCATATATGGCTTAAAAAATTGTAACATAATATAAAAAGCTACGTTTTGATCCACGATCGATTCACGGCATTCACGCTGTTGTCATAACGAAATGAACAAATGTTTGAAAAGTTCTAACATAATCTATAGTTCGCGACCAAAACGGATGGCTATGACGTAACGGTCGAAACGATGGAAACTGCCAAAATGCTGTGTTGTCATTGGTGGCTTGCATTGGTTTCCATGGTTTCGACTCGACGTCACTGCCATCGGTTTTGGTCGCGAACTATCCTTAGACATTGTAAAATAAAACGGAAAGTTCCGTCATTAAATCAGTTTTGTGAGAAGTATAAAACAATAAGTTTTAAAAAAATTACTTAGTATCATTTCAAACTTTACTGTACAAATGTAAAAAAGATAAAATTAAATTTCTCTCCGGTCACACGGCGGTTAACGCTGTAGTCGCTCTAGGACGAGACTGTGCGAGTTTGTATCACACGGCTACTTTATTCACGCCGATAACCAGATGCATGAATTGGATTCTACGTACAATTTCCTATCAGAAAACATAAGGTTTGAATATATTATTATTAAAATATATATATATATCAAAATGTCTTTCCTCGAGAATAAAACTATATAGCAAAAAAATTGCAAAAGCATTTTAACTTTTTAACCAATTTATTAAAATTGGAGTTTAAAGAAAATAAGAAACAATTTTAGCTAAATAACCAAAACTGATTTTTTTGTAAACCACATACACAGAACTAATTTTATAATAATAAAAGATATTAAAACAAAATTTTTAAAAAGAATTTATTAGTAAATAAAACAAAAATTGTATAATTATAATTTTATTGGTTCCCACTCAATCGGGGTAAATATTGATTAAAAAAAAATTCGTCTAAAACTAATAAATTTTCTGCCCAAGATGCGTCATATTCAACATCAACAGCAATAGTTTCCTGCAAGGTCCAAATGCACAAAACACATTTTTTACGTTTTGTAATGTGAAGGTTCCCTTGAATTTGGTGATAATAATTGTGATTTTCGTTTATAACAATGTCACCATTATCATTAAAAGATAGTATATACTTTGTATCATTTTTCAGTTTTTCGGATAATTTGTCAGTTCTATATGTATTACAAAAAATCATATTCGGTTGGCGATTTATTTTGGCTACAAGATAACATAAATTTGAATGTGCACATTTTTGAGATAAGTAACTGATGGGAAAAACGTTAAGAAGCAGTTTATTTCAGCAGTGGCGTAGCCACAGGGGCCATGAGAAAAGGCATAGATACGTGATTTTTTCCATCGAATTCCGATTGGTCACACTAAACTGTGTTATAATAAACAAATACAAACAAAATAAATACAAAAAATCAGGAGTTTATAAACTGAGGTGTACCGAGTGCAATAGTTGTTATATAGGACAAACAGGAAGGAATTTTGAAACTAGATATAAGGAACACAAAGCATGTTATAGATTAAAGAAAAGATCCTCCAATTTCGCAAACCATTTTTTAGATACAAACCATACATTCCCATCAGATATAGGAAATTTAAAAATATTACATACCGAAAAAAAAGGTCGCAAATTAGATATATTATAGTCCGTTTCGTTGCAGTTGATAGCTCATATCGAGGGTTGAAGCCATAAAACAACCGTAAACCATAGGCGTTGCCAATAGTAATTACCTTGTTTAATAAGAAAATTGTCCATTGTTAATTAGGATTAGGGTTAAAGTAGGTACAACAGGGGTAATTAGTAATTAAATTTACCTATTTTTGCCTGCTTTAGGATGTTAGAAAACATTGAAATCTATAAACACAACAAAGATAAAACGGTCAACCTTTTAAACACACAATTAGATTTAGGAAATTCCACCCTATTTACAATATTATAAAGAACCCTAATTTAAATAGACCTA
Source organism: Barypeithes pellucidus (assembly GCA_963991005.1). Taxonomy (NCBI): domain Eukaryota; kingdom Metazoa; phylum Arthropoda; class Insecta; order Coleoptera; family Curculionidae; genus Barypeithes; species Barypeithes pellucidus. The sequence continues at coordinate 29,924,671 of OZ022562.1, forward strand.
CACAATAATGTTTATTGCACCTTAAGAAATCCCCAGTTTGTTACCTTATTATTCATACCTAGCAGATTTTTATATTTATACAACTTAGATTTTAGCATAGTCTCACTTGACAGCGTCTCGACGATGTAGTTGTACTGCGAAACGGCGTAACAACACGTGACAACTAACAAAGTATATCTTAGTTTTATTTTACAAATTTTGAAGTTCCGCCACTGTTTCAGCAAGTACCATCAGATATTCCCACCAGCACCAGTTCATCAGAATTTATTATCATTTCAAAATTGTCAGTTTACATTTTACATTTTACATTTTTTTTAAACCGTTTCATTTTAACCATCGACATGGTAAGTTTTTAATATGTACATTTATAACATTCATTTCGAATCCTTCCTCCTCCCGGGCCCGGAGTTTTCGAGGGGGACCGAATTTTAAATCTTCAATTGCCTAACAAAAAAATCATATTTATAAGACATTTATTTACTTGGGGGCCGGGGGGGGGGGGGGGGGGGGCGTCAGTCGCTACCCCCCGTCCCCGGATTTTGTCTCGACGGCCCTGTGTGTAGATTAATATAATTTGAAATAAATAAATAAATCATATTTTTTATAGAGCTACCCCCGAAAAATTAAAACCCTGCCCAGACAATGTGTGAATGCCTGCACCTCGCTGGAACTCGTCCAGCAACGGCACGCATCTGCACATCGCAGAATATTTGTGCCGATGCTGGAAGAGATCCAGCGATCAATCCAAATCATTGAGGGGGATGTGGTGGTAGTGGGAGCAGTTGTGGCGGCGGCGGTAAGGCGGCTTTCCAGCCAGAAAAGCTATAGAGAACTGCGGGCCTTGGACGATTATTATAGGAACATTGTGTATAGTCATTTACAATATTTTGGGCTTAGTTATAATAACGAAGCCCAAAATATTGTAAAGGCATTACGTGAAATCCAAATCGTCCAAGGCCAAATAGAGGAACCCCCCTTACCGCCGCCGTCACCACCGTCACCACCAACGCCACCTCCCCCGAAGAGGAGGAGGATGGGTGCAACTGCCCAGGCGATCCAGGAAGCAGAGGCATTCCGGAGCAGGGGACATTATTAAAATGCAAGTATTTCATATTAATAATTAAACTAAATTATTTCAACTCAATTACAAGTTCCGTTAAACTTAACTAGGTTTATTGTTTATTGTAGAAAACGCAATTCAAAATTGACGGGGGTAGCCAATAAAGAAAAGAAAAAAGGATACAGCCAAAAAGAAAAAAGGACAGCCATATTTATACAGCCATAGACAAAGGAAGAGAGGGGACGCGTAAAACCAGAAGCTATTTTGTTACCGCCTGGCTCCTTATCGGATTTAGCAGTGGCGTTACATGAATATTTTCTTAGTATTATCCCAGTACAAAATTATTATTTATGGAATATGGAAGTAAAATTTTTATTGAATTGAATTTGTATATTGTGTCCCTTACTGAGTACAAATATTCTTCTGCTTCTCAATAATTTTTGAATGCTTAGTAAATATTAATTTTATTATTCAAAAATATAATTTCATATAGGAAAGGTTGTGAAATTTAAATATCTTTCAACTTTAGGGAAAATGTAAGATAAAAAACAAAATTGGTCGATTCAAAATTTATTACAAAGAAGCAACAAAATGTAATTACTGGTAGTTTTGAAAATATTGTTGGCACAGCACCTCCAAGTAATCGTACTCTTTCCTCAACTTTATAAAAAAGGACTTCTCAAAATGCTCTGAACAAATCCTGTAGGCAGGAGAAGGTGTCCAATCTCTAAGTCCCATGTTCTGCACCCAAATGTTTGCTTTTTGTGGATCTTTCGGAAATCTAAAAACAATACAACAATGTGTGAGCTTAGTGGTTTAAAATAAGTTTTAACAGGACGCCATCCTTGTGAAACGACCTTCGCCTGAAGTCGTGTTTCTCAAAGACTATGATCTTCAACGATTCAAGACAAATAATGTTAATCGCTTTCTTTAAAAAAATAACACTGGTATACATTCGAAATAATATAATGCTTTCACTAATAACTAACCAAAATTACATAAGAAATAATTTAATTTTGTCAAAATATACAAATCATGCAGGTACGCCATTGAGTGACACACCCTCTTCAAGGGCAATTACCTGGTTCTTATTAGAAATCTTGAATGAAAAGTGCAACAAATCTAGTACAAATTACAAAGAAAGGTAGCTTTAACTATAGACTTAATCATAGTTTCAAATAACATATACTGCTAAACTTACAAGGGAGATATCTAATATAAAATAAATGCATGCAAAAAATACAATTTGAATATTTACCGATGGGAAGTAATTCCAAGCTTCTTTCGTTCATTACGGCATTTATAGCTATAGGCACAACAATTCACCATTTTTCTGTAAATAAACTAAATTCTTATAATAGCTCTTCTCGCCACAAATCACCAAAATACATAGGGTGCCACCTCGATTGTCTGGCTCCCTATCAATGGCGGCCGATCAATTTTAGGTAACACTTTCTGCGACGGCCCGTAAACCGGAATTATTCGTCCCCTCTCTTCCTTTGTCTATGTATACAGCATAGTCGATAAGTTTTATAAATAATGATCTTGGCTGTTTTTGTATGTGTCAGCAAAGCGGCTTAGCAAAGGAATATTATTGTTTTTGCGTAGTTAGAGAAATCTAAGAATGAGTGTATTTTTAAGGTAGTTAGTCTCAGTGATGCCAGACGTACCATAATTATGGAATTGTACCATATATTTTACCCTAAATTATTAGCAGTCAGAAAACGTACCATAATAAATAATTGTACCATAATTTCGATCAACTCAATATATTGGCAACCCCGTCATCAGCGTGTTAAAGTTCGAGGAATCCCCGGTCCGGTATTCTTCTGATTATTAATTTAACATTTTAACAAAGTCGGTGTATTTATTTTATCGTTTTTTATCGTCGGTGTGGGTGCCGGTGGTTATTAAAGTTTGTTTTTTCGCTGTATATTCAGCAATAATTTATTAGTTGATGTAATGGCGGCAAGTTCATCGCAAAATGTATTTGATTCGTCTGGATCAGACTCGGAGGAACAAGAACACAAGAGAAAGCGCTTTCAAAATGTTCAAAGACGCGCCAGTAGGCCTCAAAAATATAAAGCAGACTGGGAAAGCAATGAAATCAAAAAATTTGTACAAATCCGATGATGAGGAAGATGTAGAGGTTTCTTTTGACACTTAGTTCACATTATTTCAAACTTTTATGCTAATTATTTACATATAAATATATCTAATATATCATTTTAACATAAAACAAATCCAAATTAGTGTTTTATTTGCATCGGCTCTGGCGTATATTTGCTAGTTATTTGTACCATAATTTTCCCTAAAATTCAATAATTCTGGCATCATTGCGCTATGATGTTATATTTGACATCTGGCATCGCTGGTTAGTCTTATAGTCTTTGTCGAGACGTGACGCGACGATCCAATAAAAGTTGGCAATAGCTTTTCGCCTTTTTATTTTGGGTAAAAAGTATTTCTTACATTAGATCGTCATATTTACGCCTCAGGAACTTCTGGTAGCTTTTTTCCGCACCTTTTAGGAACACCCTGTATTTTTCGTTTCTACTCTTCCCACCGAAATATGAGGTGTAAGCAGTGGCAACCGTGGAAGTTTCAATAAATGTCATAAATAAAATTGTTTGATATTTATTGTACTAAATTATTGTTTTGTCTTTGTGTTTATTATACGTTAGGTGCGCCACACCATAGCCAGGAAGGAACCTTGAAGACAGTGGCGAAGCGTGGATTTTTTTCTGGAAACACATGACTTTTGTGGGCCGAGGGGGGGGCGGCCGGGCTGTCTCAAAATAGCTATTTTCCTTTAAGTGCGGAAAAATAGGTTTCTGCACGTGTTAGGAACAATAGTTTTTCTACTAGCGTGAGGAAACAAATTGAAAATAATTTAAAAAACGGAGTTTTTTTTTAAATTTTTATTACAATGAACAAAATTTTACAATATTAATTTACTTATTTATATTGTAATTAATTGTAAACGTACAATTACTAGCACTACTTAAATTAATAGCAGAAGCCAGTTGGTTGCGGTTCTCCAGTAAAGATTGGGGTGCAGGAATAATTGATATTTCAGTAGGTTGCAGCTCGTTTTCTGAGTCCTGAAGCCCATCAGTTTGTTCATGTTGTGTACTTGTTGCTGGATGGGAGTAAGAAAGGGCTACACAGCTGCTGGTGGAAGCACTGGCTGGGGTTGATTTCAATATTTTACTTGCGTATCGTACAGGTTTTTCAAAATATAACAGTGCGGAAAAATCTTTGCCGCACGGTGCGGAAAAGTGGATTTTCCGCACTAAAACATGTGCGGAAAATGCGTTTTTTCGCACGCTAGTAGAAAATAGCTATTTAAGTCTATTTCGAGAATTCGGTGCCTTATGGGCCAAGGAGGACTTTTTGTTTTCTTACTTTTTTTGACTTTTTGTCAGTAAGTTGTCTTTTGCTTTTGTCAAGCTTAACACGCTTAAATCTTGTCACGTTTGTTGTTAACTTTTCTAAGTTAAACTTTTAAACCTAAGTAAAACTTTTGAACCACCCCTATGATCTACCTCTATTTACGAAGCTTTTTATACCTAGTTGACAAAAAAATGATGACTTGACATATACTCTAATCGATGAATCGATGAATAATTTTTCGGTTGCGATTATTTGTTATAGCTAAAAGATATTAATATGCAACTTCAGCAAATTTGAGATAACTTTCAACTTATGGCATATGGGAAGAAAATTGACCGGTAGTGACTGTAGTGAGTCAGTTCTCAGTTCAGCAGTTGTTGAGTTGTGTGGTATATATTATGGATAAGCAAGCAGAAGAAAAGTAAGTATTTTTGTTTTATTAAATCTTTTAACAATAAAATTGGTTTTGAAAAAAAAAATAAAAATTTAAAATTTCTCGAAAACCAAGCATTTTTGGAATAGGTGATATTTAGAAAAAAATCACAAATTACCTCCTGCGAGTAATGCATCGAATTACCAATCACCCTGTATATAAATTAAATTATTCCAAAGATGCTAAGTAAATATTTTTATACCTAGGTATTTTAAAAGACTTTCTTTAGGTAAACTTAAACCTCAGGTATATAATAATAATTCTAGTTTTACATAATAAGAGAAGAATATTCAATCTTTTGATAACTCTTATTTTATTTGTGTATTTATTTGTGCCAATATATAAAACACACGTCAAAGATATCTAAACAATGTTTTTGCAGAAAAGCGAGACAAGCAGCATTGAAAGTTGAAGCGAAAAAAAAATTAGAAAGAGAAAAAAAAAAATTAGAAAGAGAAAAAGAGAAGGCCGCGCGAGCTGAGGAGCGCCGGCGAACTAATAAGTAAGTAAACTGAAATTAAATAGCTACTTTGGGATAGTTGGCTCCACTTATTTTATGTCTTTTTTTTCTAATTGACAAACTCAACCTTTTTTTTTTCAAAATACAAGGGTAATTATTCGTTTTAAGGGACCCACCGATTTTAGCGAAAAAAGAAATTGGGTACACTAATTCGAGGTCGTAGAACACAAATCTGAACATTTTTTTCCGCGGACATCGATCTACTCAGGATAACGATACTCTATCTAACATCAATATTATACAGGGCGAACTTTGTCGCTATAAAAGTGCCTTTAAATATTTTTAAATGTCGATTTATGACGCTGGAATTCGGGATTTTTGCACCGTCTTAGTTTTTCGCGATTTTCCCCCCCAAGGAAAAACATTTCCTAATACAAACCCAGTACAGAATTAAAGCCAATTAAACTTTATCGGTGGAAATGAATATGAAAACGTCGTATTTCCGGCACGATTTTACTACTTGTGTAGCAAATTTTCTTGGCTTTAATTCTGTACTGGGTTTGTATTAGGAAATGTTTTTCCTTGGGGGGGAAAATCGCGAAAAACTAAGACGGTGCAAAAATCCCGAATTCCAGCGTCATAAATCGACATTTAAAAATATTTACAATTTTTTCTCGAACAAACCGATATTTTTCCCGTAATCTACAGCCTCGAATTAGCCAGAAAAAAATATTTTCCAGAAAGATTTAAAAAATTTTAAAAAATTTCCACTTTTTCGATATTTGTATGTGAAAAATTATAAAATTAAACTTTATCGATACAAGTGAATATGAAAGCGTCGTATTTCCTTGCGAATTATCCATCATGTTGTAGGAAATTTTCTTGGCTTTAATTCTGTACTGGGTTTGTATTAGGAAATGTTTTTCCTTGGGGGGGGAAATCGCGAAAAACTAAGACGGTGCAAAAATCCCGAATTCTAGCGTTAAAAAGTCCTAAAACGGCACATTTCTCGCGATTTTTTAATAATCCTGTAGCAAATTTTTGTGAACCAGCTAGCTCCGCCTATGCTGACTAAACATTCGGTTTATAAAGCGGCAATAAGTTGAAACCCCGTTGACTCATAAAAATGTTACGGTTCAAAAATATTCTCTGGCAACACTGGTAATACCTACAGACACCAAAGAATAACTTTTTACAATGCTTGCCTTTGCACGCCTAACTTTTTCATATCTTTTTCAGATATCAGAACAAAAAATAGAGACGGGTGGTCCGCCGAGAATAAGTAAGTAAACTAATATTAAATAGCCACTTTAGAATAGTTGGCTGCTCTGGCAACACTGGTCAGAAATAGTATAAACAAAATTTTCTTAGGTGTCAATCTGTCAATTGAGTGAGTGAAGTCATGGGGTCAGTGTTTTAAATTATCACCCCATAATTACTTAAAACTAGTTAACAAATTTTAGTTTACTAAAGATGGGTTCTAACAGAAATTTAATTTAATTTAGCATTCAACAAGTTGGCTGCACAAAGTTGACTTTTGACGGCTCTTTGAAGGTTAAGTTAAGATAAATTACAGAAAATAAACCACAGAAAAAATAGAAATGTCGGGGTTCCCGCAACTATTTGCAAAAACAGACCCCCGATATAAAACAAAGAACATTTTCATCATTATGCAATAATTTGTAATTTGCACCAAGATTGTAAAATAAATCTGAAAAGGTCATTCAATAAGCGACGGAAACGGATTTCCTTGACCAAAGTAGATCTTAAATTTTTGGATGAACGCCACAAAATAAAATTAGATTAAATCTTAAATTAAATTAATCTTGAATTAAATTTCTGTTAGAAGCCATCTTAAAGCCTGCACGTCTAACATTTCATATTTTTCTTTCAGTATGCCAAAAGTGGATATTATGCGACGGGTTAAAATAGAAAAGGTTTGCCTACACATCTGTGTAGGCGAAAGTGGTGACAGACTGACCAGAGCTGCTAAGGTAATAACACTCATGTTCGAGTCTGTTTCACACGTACACTACCCGTTTGCTTTTTATCAGTGATATGTGACTTATACTTTTTTCCAAAAATATCTTAAAATTGCAAAAATCTGAGAGACTTACATCGTAGTAGACTCTTTTTATTATTACCATATTAATTTTTTAGGTTTTAGAACAACTCACCGGCCAACAGCCGGTGTTCTCAAAAGCGAAAGAAACTATAAGGTCGTTCGGCATCCGAAGGAACGAGCGAATCGCTGTGCACTGCACTGTGAGAGGGGCAAAGGCTGAGGAAATTTTAGAAAGAGGATTGAAAGTACGGGAATATCAATTGCGAGCAGATAATTTCTCAGGTACGCACTGATTAGTCCAACTTGATGTTCAAAACAAAGTTTTCACTGACAAATTGGTTAAAGTTTTAACTAAATTTAAAGGTCTAAATATGAGAGTGATAAATTATTGTTATTTTTATTCTTTTTTAGCATCGGGAAACTTTGGATTTGGTGTTGAGGAACACATTGACTTGGGTATTAAATATGACCCAACCATGGGAATCTTTGGCATAGATTTCTATGTCGTGCTAGGCAGGCCCGGGTTCAATGTTGCCCGTAGGCGCAGGAAACCAGGAAAAGTTGGTTATTCGCACAGGCTGAAAAAGGAAGATGGCATGAAGTGGTTCCAACACACATATGAGGGTGTTATTTTAGCTAGCAAGAAGAAGCATTGAAGCAGCAAGAAGAAGAATTGAAACTAATCAAATATCGATACCTTTCCGGCAGAACATCGTATGTAACATAGAGCAAATTTTACAGTAGACAGTTTTTTTTGATTATTTCAGTAATTTTTCGATTTAACTTTGCCAAATTTGGTGGGTTCTTTTGTTAATAGTTTTTACAAATCAGTTAATTTTTATGATTTAGGATCCTTTATTTTGCTGAGACAGGCACTTAAGATACTTTGCCAGTATTAAATGTAGTCAACAATGAAAGTTTTATCGTATCTGTGTCTCTTACAATGTTTTGTTGGTATGGCTTTGAACTTACGATGTGCTATAATAAAACACGGTAATGCGATACATTTTTATTTTTAATCAAAATACAAAACATGGTTTTATCCAACATAGAGAAAAAAAATAACAACAAAGACATTTTTACAGTGGTTTTAATATTATTTTCTTAAAATAATTTTTGTTTAATCAGTTTGCTCTTCTACCTCATCTTCATGGTCAGTTTCGGGTAACACATCAGGTATTTCGACTGATGTATTCATATCAAAATATTCATGGTGATATTTTCTTGGAATAACATTTTTTTTGCAAAGTTCTTCCAAATTTTTTTTCTTTATTGGAGTAACAGACAATTTTTTAGTGTATAATTTTTTCATTTTTAATGTAGTGCCCTTCTTTTTTGGCAGCGCCATTTTCATGACTTTTGTGTCTGAACTGTCATATGAATAATCTAAAATAACGTTAGGATTATTCTTTTCAAAATAAACACTTCGTACCTTAGTAATTTTTATGGATTCTCCCTCAACTGATTTGAATTTCTTGGGATGAAGAATTTCATTGGACAGATGTTTCCAATCTAAAAAGTCCGTAAAACACAGTTTAACGGTTTCTAAATTTCTTGGATTAGTTCTTGCATTTCCTATAATTGTTTCCCATTCAGATGGTGCCCACACGGTGCGGTTCTTAATAAAACGCTCAATAGTACCATGAATAGAATCTACAGGCATGTAGGTATGTCCGGGTAACAGAAAGGTAATTTTTATTGATTTAATTTTGGAAGATTCGGCAAGAAAGTAGAACAGCATTGCCAGAGTGCTCCTGTTTTTATTTTGCCAATTTTCCAATAAATATTTTATCGTAACCTTTATGATAATCATCTACAAAAGACCGAAAGTAAGCAATACACTATTGAACTTTAATGAATATATCGGCAATTTTGGTAATAGTATGGCAGGAGCAGCTATATTTTTATTTATAATAATTACCGATATATTCCTTAATGTTCAATAGTGTATTGCTTACTTTCGGCCTTTTGTAGATTTGTATTTATTATTAAGGGATTAATAATTCTTTCAGAGTTGAAAGTGATGTTGAGTGTTTTTAATTAAAATTAGAATTTCAGTATGGTTAATATTATTAACAACAAAGATTAAAATTTAACAATGATGCAAGACCATCTTTGTTGTTAATAGTATTAACAACAGTACGGTACACTGTAAATTTCTGTTGTACAAGGAAATTAATAATAAAAATAGCCATACTTTCATCGCAGTAAATTACCAATCATTCTAGTGGATCTGCACACTTTTCTGTAGTATTCAAGTTCTACTCGAATGGTTGTTAATTGCCTGTGGTGAGAGTATGGCTTTTTTTTCATTAATTTGTGGTGCAGAAATCGAGGATTCGTACTAATCAACATGTTCCATTAAACTTAATAATTAGTTTTTATAAATGTTGAAATGAAGAAACAATTTAATAAAAATATTTGCCATACTTTCATTGCAGTAAATTCATTCTAATCAAACTGCGCACTTTTCATAAGGATAAAAGTTAAAAGTACAATGGTTATTAATTGACTGTGGTGAAAGTATGGCATTTTTTTTTCATTATTTTGTGATCCACGGATCATCGATTCGTACTCATTAATTTCGCCGGTTTAGAGGTAAAATTCATTAAGTACAATTTTCTTGATTTTTGATTTGATAAGTAACTTAGTAAGTTTTACTATTTTTACCAGAAGATAATACTGCAACTAATGAAATTTACTTTGCCATGGAACAAACCAGAATAGCTTTAGACACTTAATGAATTTTTCCCGTTATAGGATTTTTTATTAAAAATTGCAGTTAATGACGTTTACCTCTAAACCGACGATATGTTCACTTAAACTTAATAATTAGTGTTTATAAATGTATTATAACTGTTGCAATAAACAATAATATGTTGTTATAATTGTCTTTTATTAACAGTAGTATATTAGTGAATATCCGAAAGGAAATTTAAGCGAATTAAAACTAATAATATATTCTCCTAACTTTATCGATAAAAATAAATAAAAAAACGTCGTATTTCCTTGCGAAATATCCATCATCTTGTAGGAAATTTTCTTGGCTTTAATTCTGTACTGGGTTTGTATTAGGAAATGTTTTTCCTTGGGGGGGAAAATCGCGAAAAACTAAGACGGTGCAAAAATCCCGAATTCCAGCGTCATAAATCGACATTTAAAAATATTTACAATTTTTTCTCGAACAAACCGATATTTTTCCCTTAATCTACAGCCTCGAATTAGCCAGAAAAAAATATTTTCCAGAAAGATTTAAAAAATTTTAAAAAATTTCAACTTTTTCGATATTTCTATCTTCAAAATTATAAAATTAAACTTTATCGATGGAAATGAATATGAAAACGTCGTATTTCCGGCACGATTTTACTACTTGTGTAGCAAATTTTCTTGGCTTTAATTCTGTACTGGGTTTGTATTAGGAAATGTTTTTCCTTGGGGGGGGGAAAATCGCGAAAAACTAAGACGGTGCAAAAATCCCGAATTCCAGCGTCATAAATCGACATTTAAAAATATTTACAATTTTTTCTCGAACAAACCGATATTTTTCCCGTAATCTACAGCCTCGAATTAGCCAGAAAAAAATATTTTTCAGAAAGATTTAAAAAATTTTAAAAAATTTCAACTTTTTCGATATTCGTATCTTCAAAATTATAAAATTAAACTTTATCGATGGAAATGAATATGAAAACGTCGTATTTCCGGCACGATTTTACTACTTGTGTAGCAAATTTTCTTGGCTTTAATTCTGTACTGGGTTTGTATTAGGAAATGTTTTTCCTTGGGGGGGGAAAATCGCGAAAAACTAAGACGGTGCAAAAATCCCGAATTCCAGCGTCATAAATCGCCATTTAAAAATATATAGAATTTTTTTTCGAACGAACCGATATTTTTCCCGTAATCTACAGCCTCGAATTAGCCAGAAAAAAATATTTTCCAGAAAGATTTAAAAAATTTTAAAAAATTTCCACTTTTTCGATATTTGTATGTGAAAAATTATAAAATTAAACTTTATCGATACAAATGAATATGAAAGCGTCGTATTTCCTTGCGAATTATCCATCATGTTGTAGGAAATTTTCTTGGCTTTAATTCTGTACTGGGTTTGTATTAGGAAATGTTTTTCCTTGGGGGGGAAAATCGCGAAAAACTAAGACGGTGCAAAAATCCCGAATTCTAGCGTTAAAAAGTCCTAAAACGGCACATTTCTCGCGATTTTTTAATAATCCTGTAGCAAATTTTTGTGAACCAGCTAGCTCCGCCTATGCTGACTAAACATTCGGTTTATAAAGCGGCAATAAGTTGAAACCCCGTTGACTCATAAAAATGTTACGGTTCAAAAATATTCTCTGGCAACACTGGTAATACCTACAGACACCAAAGAATAACTTTTTACAATGCTTGCCTTTGCACGCCTAACTTTTTCATATCTTTTTCAGATATCAGAACAAAAAATAGAGACGGGTGGTCCGCCGAGAATAAGTAAGTAAACTAATATTAAATAGCCACTTTAGAATAGTTGGCTGCTCTGGCAACACTGGTCAGAAATAGTATAAACAAAATTTTCTTAGGTGTCAATCTGTCAATTGAGTGAGTGAAGTCATGGGGTCAGTGTTTTAAATTATCACCCCATAATTACTTAAAACTAGTTAACAAATTTTAGTTTACTAAAGATGGGTTCTAACAGAAATTTAATTTAATTTAGCATTCAACAAGTTGGCTGCACAAAGTTGACTTTTGACGGCTCTTTGAAGGTTAAGTTAAGATAAATTACAGAAAATAAACCACAGAAAAAATAGAAATGTCGGGGTTCCCGCAACTATTTGCAAAAACAGACCCCCGATATAAAACAAAGAACATTTTCATCATTATGCAATAATTTGTAATTTGCACCAAGATTGTAAAATAAATCTGAAAAGGTCATTCAATAAGCGACGGAAACGGATTTCCTTGACCAAAGTAGATCTTAAATTTTTGGATGAACGCCACAAAATAAAATTAGATTAAATCTTAAATTAAATTAATCTTGAATTAAATTTCTGTTAGAAGCCATCTTAAAGCCTGCACGTCTAACATTTCATATTTTTCTTTCAGTATGCCAAAAGTGGATATTATGCGACGGGTTAAAATAGAAAAGGTTTGCCTACACATCTGTGTAGGCGAAAGTGGTGACAGACTGACCAGAGCTGCTAAGGTAATAACACTCATGTTCGAGTCTGTTTCACACGTACACTACCCGTTTGCTTTTTATCAGTGATATGTGACTTATACTTTTTTCCAAAAATATCTTAAAATTGCAAAAATCTGAGAGACTTACATCGTAGTAGACTCTTTTTATTATTACCATATTAATTTTTTAGGTTTTAGAACAACTCACCGGCCAACAGCCGGTGTTCTCAAAAGCGAAAGAAACTATAAGGTCGTTCGGCATCCGAAGGAACGAGCGAATCGCTGTGCACTGCACTGTGAGAGGGGCAAAGGCTGAGGAAATTTTAGAAAGAGGATTGAAAGTACGGGAATATCAATTGCGAGCAGATAATTTCTCAGGTACGCACTGATTAGTCCAACTTGATGTTCAAAACAAAGTTTTCACTGACAAATTGGTTAAAGTTTTAACTAAATTTAAAGGTCTAAATATGAGAGTGATAAATTATTGTTATTTTTATTCTTTTTTAGCATCGGGAAATTTTGGATTTGGTGTTGAGGAACACATTGACTTGGGTATTAAATATGACCCAACCATGGGAATCTTTGGCATAGATTTCTATGTCGTGCTAGGCAGGCCCGGGTTCAATGTTGCCCGTAGGCGCAGGAAACCAGGAAAAGTTGGTTATTCGCACAGGCTGAAAAAGGAAGATGGCATGAAGTGGTTCCAACACACATATGAGGGTGTTATTTTAGCTAGCAAGAAGAAGCATTGAATCAAATATCGATACCTTTCCGGCAGAACATCGTATGTAACATAGAGCAAATTTTACAGTAGACAGTTTTTTTTGATTATTTCAGTAATTTTTCGATTTAACTTTGCCAAATTTGGTGGGTTCTTTTGTTAATAGTTTTTACAAATCAGTTAATTTTTATGATTTAGGATCCTTTATTTTGCTGAGACAGGCACTTAAGATACTTTGCCAGTATTAAATGTAGTCAACAATGAAAGTTTTATCGTATCTGTGTCTCTTACAATGTTTTGTTGGTATGGCTTTGAACTTACGATGTGCTATAATAAAACACGGTAATGCGATACATTTTTATTTTTAATCAAAATACAAAACATGGTTTTATCCAACATAGAGAAAAAAAATAACAACAAAGACATTTTTACAGTGGTTTTAATATTATTTTCTTAAAATAATTTTTGTTTAATCAGTTTGCTCTTCTACCTCATCTTCATGGTCAGTTTCGGGTAACACATCAGGTATTTCGACTGATGTATTCATATCAAAATATTCATGGTGATATTTTCTTGGAATAACATTTTTTTTGCAAAGTTCTTCCAAATTTTTTTTCTTTATTGGAGTAACAGACAATTTTTTAGTGTATAATTTTTTCATTTTTAATGTAGTGCCCTTCTTTTTTGGCAGCGCCATTTTCATGACTTTTGTGTCTGAACTGTCATATGAATAATCTAAAATAACGTTAGGATTATTCTTTTCAAAATAAACACTTCGTACCTTAGTAATTTTTATGGATTCTCCCTCAACTGATTTGAATTTCTTGGGATGAAGAATTTCATTGGACAGATGTTTCCAATCTAAAAAGTCCGTAAAACACAGTTTAACGGTTTCTAAATTTCTTGGATTAGTTCTTGCATTTCCTATAATTGTTTCCCATTCAGATGGTGCCCACACGGTGCGGTTCTTAATAAAACGCTCAATAGTACCATGAATAGAATCTACAGGCATGTAGGTATGTCCGGGTAACAGAAAGGTAATTTTTATTGATTTAATTTTGGAAGATTCGGCAAGAAAGTAGAACAGCATTGCCAGAGTGCTCCTGTTTTTATTTTGTCCGGAACAACTGTCGCAGTGAAGAGAAAGATGTTCCGTATTTCCATTTTTATCAACTTTATTCAAATATTTGTAAAGCGTTGTGCAAATTTCATTTGACCCTCGATTGCCATCACATTCGCCCCACAAATAGCATAAGGCATTTTGCGTGGCACTTTCATAAACAGTCAAGTTGTAAAACGAATACTTTCTTGCATAATAAAGAAGCAGATTATCTCCATGCGGCGTATTAAGGACCTTTTGAAGGTCAAAACTAACACAAAGGAAATTTTTCTCCTCCATGCCTTTCTTTTGTTGTTTTAAAAACTCTTCTTTACAAATATCTTTCAAACGAAGATGCTCTTTATAGGCTTGTAGTGAATTTTCTGTTTCTTCAAAATCCTTGTCTTTTCTTGGTTCACAAACTACACATTTATCTTTTTTGGGCAAGTGAAACCCGATATTAAATTCTTTTTTTAAGATCCCCTTAAAAACTTTTAAACTTACTTGAGTTGTTTCTCCATTACTTCTCTGATCTTTGACAAAAATTCTATACAAAAAAGACGTATTTCGAAACTCACTGGGTAAATACTTTCTAGAGGTCTTTGCTCGACAATAATGAGAATGAACAGCCGGTAACTTCATTATGAAGTTTACTGCATTTGCCCTTAGTTCTGAACTAGTGGTTCATGTCGTCCCCTTTGATCAGTTTTGGAAATTCTGCAAGAAACAGCATTATTTTTTGTATACCTAAGGGTCATCTGGGAAATATTCAATGTGTTTAACAAAAATTTCTGACATACTTGAAGCTCAACATCGTTCCGAGGAATAGCATATTTTAATGTTTTATGCCGTCTACTTGACTCAGCTTCTTGTTTTCTCCTTTTGATTCCAACCTCTTTCATGCAGGATAATAACCAGTCTTTTTGTCTTTGTGAATTTCCTAATCCCCAATAAAATTCGTGTATATCTTGTCGTACAATCTCTGGAAATTTTAATGAACATTGATTAGGGCAGTTTTCTTTGCAAGGATTGGGTTGTACTTCCTTTCCTTTTCCATAATTTTTTTCAATCATCATTGATTTTCGTTTCCATAATCTGGTCTTCTTCTTAACTGAGTTACCCACTACTTGCTGTAGTAAACCAAATAAAAGGGTTTTGATCAAAAAATATATAACTATTAGAAATGCAAAGTACGTAGAAAACCAGCGAAACAAGATTTTGTTTATATTAGTTCCAATCCTAACACTGGATGGCGCCACATTGCAAAAATTTTCGTGGCGGGCTTTTCAAAATTCAATTTTTGGATTCTTAATAGTACTTTAAATTTTTAGACATTATTTTTTTTAAAACTTAAATAATCAATAATCTATGTGTCAGATTTTATCGATTACTTAATGTTCTAAAAGAAATAACGTCTTTAAAATTTTAAATACTAATAAATCTAGATAGGTAACTAATAAACTACGCATATAAATACAAATAAATATTTTATTAAAAACACTAAATACAATAAACGAAAATCAAATCGACAACAAATAAAATCTTTCAACAATAACAAATTTAAGAGTTAATAAATATTTTTAACTACCAAAAGCACTAAAATTATGTAGTCTTTAACCTTAGAAACTCACTTATCACATAACAAAAAAAAACACTAAAATTATTATGTACTTCTTTAGTATTGGGGGTCATAATTAGGAACAGGACGTAATAATCAGGTACAAGGTGCCATTATCAGCAACAGGGAGTCATTGTCAGGAACAGGGTATCACGTGTCCGTCGGTCTTGGGTGGGCCCACCATCCTTTCCCCGCCAACTGGAAGCTGTCAGCAGTCCACCAGAGCGCATGAATAAATGAGGGCAAGAATTTTGTCTAAGAAGTAAAGGACTGATTTTAATTTGAAGTATAGTTGTTTGAACGTAGGACGAGGCCTAACTTTTGTTCAAGCTATACTTATTGTTGTATTGGCTCGGGCATGTCCAATGAATACAATAACAATGCAAGTTATTATAGTGAACGCGGAGGGCTTTTACTTATTTAATTTTACTATTTGTTGTCATTGAGGGTTATTTTATGGGGTTTCTTTCGTAAGTCGAGTATCGCGACCCGAAGTTCTCGCAAGCTAAGTATTTACATTTTTTACAATAAGACTTAACCTATACTAATATTTTATTTCGAACTCACTTCTTAT
The DNA here is from genome assembly GCA_963991005.1 of Barypeithes pellucidus. Lineage (NCBI taxonomy): Eukaryota > Metazoa > Arthropoda > Insecta > Coleoptera > Curculionidae > Barypeithes > Barypeithes pellucidus. The sequence continues at coordinate 29,941,263 of OZ022562.1, forward strand.
TCCGGACTCGGAATGTTTTTTTGTCACAATCAATTTTGATTTCGAATATTATTCTATGCTTTGGGCGCAAAGTCTTTATAGAATAATTTTACTCGCACTTAAGTTGACTTTCCAGTGCAGACTTATTTATACTCGCACGAAGAAAGACGAGTGTTCGAAGATATCGCAGCATTATTTATACTCGCACGTCATAACTCGCACAACACAATCAGGTACAGGGTGTCATTTTCAGGAAGAGGGTGTCATAATCAGGTATTGGGCGTCATAATCAGGAATAGGAGTCACAATCAGGTACAGGGTGTCACAATCAGGTACAGGGTGTCATTTTCAGGAACAGGGGGTCATTTTCAGGTTCAGATCACAGTTTGGAATGTATCACATATTCGTCACAGCCAGGCGTACGCTTTAGCTCAATGGAATTCATGAAAAAGAAAAATGGTTAGTGCTAACAGTCTTAAAATATGTATATGTAGTCATTATTCTTTGAGGATTGACATAAATTTAGGGAATTATTAAAAAACTACTTTAATTTACTGGATTTAAATTTTTTAACTTTATTATCATGTCCTGTGGTATAATCTTTCTTTGGCATTTTATCTCTTGTATACTTAAAAATATCGAGACGAATGGTTTTGTCAATTAAATTACTATCAAGGTCATGTATGGCACAAAATGGGAGCTTTAAACTTGATGAGTATAAAGCCTTAAAGGTGTTTTCTAAATTTGTTTTATGACCATGATCATCTAAGAAACGGTATAAAAGTGTATGTACTTTATTTATCAACTGTACTACTTTTTCACTGGCATAGCATAGCCTTGTGTTGCTGGGATTATCAGAGTATTCTTTAAAAGATGTAAAAAGATGTATAGGGGTCACCTCTGAGGAGAATAGATCTTGATTGCAAACTTCACAGTCAGGCACACTAATGGACTTTAAAATGTATCCAGCAACATAGGCAGATGCATAATTATCCGAATCTAGAAATAAGTCATCTGCATCACCATCGAGATTAGGGTCATCCTCAGTGTCACTTCCAGGGTTGTCAGACTTATGTGAACTATAGTCAGTAGATAGAAAACTCGTTAAATTGGCAAGAAAACTGCAATTATCACTCTCACAATTTCCCCTAGCAACTGGAGCTGATAAAGAATTGACAACTATAGATTTTAAGGCACCAATAAACAGTTGTGGAGTAGGATGGTGATTTGTGATGCCATGTTGCCTAATTTGACCAAAAAAATTCTCCAGAGGGTCTTGATTAAATGACCTTAGATTTAGATATTGGAGACCTTGTGAATTTAAATTATTCCAAATGGAAATTATCGACCTAATTGTAGTTTGCCAACCTTTAACGAAAGAAAAACTGTTAGTCTTGTTCCTTCTAGAGCCCTTATCAAATATTTGCCAATTGTTTAATTGAGTTAACATTTTCGACCAAAAATTCAGATGAGGAGATTTTGCACTCAAGGCACATCTATACATTTTACCATCAGGAGATACAACTGATGTACCATTAAGGGAATCAAAGAGGTTATCTATATTTGATATGAACTCGGCAGTATAGATGGCTTCAGTGGGTAGTTTTTGAGCACTAACCCAAGTTTCAATAGCTGCAGCAACTGAGTGACTTAGTTGTGCAGCCGCGATTTTAACTTTCATCTTGACATATGTATCTTTCTCATTGAAATGCGAGTTGTCAAGTTTGGGTAACATTTTATAAGTACGTTGTTGATCAAGATTGAAAGTATCTATGATATATTGAAATTTGGCCTCCCTTAAACCTGAATAACGAATGTCATTAGACATAAGACAATTTCGCGTATTTTTAAGTAAATGGGGAACATCAAAAACTATACAGATCGGTTGACCATTGATTGTAAAATGATATGAGGTTGGATTGTCTTTATTTTGTAAACAGAGATCTTGTAAAGCTTTCTGATTTGCCCTAAACTGATCACAAACTGTTGCAACCACTTTAAAACCAATACTTTGCAGCTGCTCAATAGCTTTTACTAGTAATGATTTTAAATTGTGTCCCGACACGGAATGGCTAGAAAAGTAATAGGCAATAACTTGCTTATAACTTTTTTTGACACCCCGAATCATAAACACTAATGCATGGTTTGCAAGTTCATGACTCCTACCTAACTCTCCTAAGTCTTGAAATCCACAGATGGTTTGCTTATGGGGTTCGTATTGTAAGTTTGGGGTTATAGCCATTTCATCAAATAAAATGTTAATGTAACGATCAAGTTCGGGCATTTTGTCAACTTCTGACTTTAATAATTCTAAAATTGGCTGGTTTAAACCTGTAGCAAAAGGAATCTTAGAAAGAACTGATTTTAATGTTCTAGGTGTAGGTAATTCAAAAACAGAAAGCAGATATCGATAAAGTTTTGGACTTCGCTTATAAATAGAAAGGGCAAAGGCTTTATCTTCATTGGTCCATCGCTTACCATGAGGTTTTCGATTGACATTCCTAAATTGAGAGTTTATAAACTCTTTAGAAACCTCATTAAGATTATTTTCGATATACTGAAATAAACCACTATCGTGCATTTCTTTTAGTTCTTTAAGTTTATGTCTTTCATTGTCTAAAGCTTTATTTAATTTACTTAATTTGGAAGAAGTGTTTCTATGAATTGTATACATAGTTTGTTCAGTAGGTGTTAAGTCTTGTTTAGTAATTCCACATTTACCTAAAAACCCAGTACCTCTGGATTCAGAAAGAAAAGAATATTTCCCAGAAGTATGTATCCCCTCAATACTTGAATTAGTATTATCTGGTATTGTGATATCAAAATTTGGAGTGACTGTACAAGAATCAATTAAATTAGGTTCCTCCTCAACTTGATAAGAGGTTGATGGTGTACTAAAATCAGATTTTTTTACAAGCTTGGCGGATACATTCGGAGTGCTGGCAAAAATACTGAAATTACCAGGCTCTGTGGGACATGAAGGTGTCAACCTCGATACTTCACGAGTGCTGGTAAAAATGTTGAAATTACCAGTCTCTGTGGCACATGACGATGTTAGACTGGGTAACGATGAAACATATTCAAGAGGCAAAAGCTCAGGAATGGCTTTAGGGACAGCATTCCAATTGAGCCGTTTTAATAATGAATTTTTAAATTGTGACTTCTCAAAGTGATCTTCACAAATTCTAAAATTTTTGCAACTAGTATCAGGGTTTATTTTACAGTTATCTTGCCAAACTTTCAATCTATCATCACTATTAAGGGGAAATTTAAAAAAATGTTTATTGACATAATTGGGTTCTGTTGAAGACATGTAAGCATTATTGCAATTGGGATATTTACAAGAATAGTTTCCACTAACATATGCCATTTTAATTGGAAGTAATACAGGGGTAAATGAAAAACATACACTTAGATGATTTACTAAAGATTAATCCATGAAAAATGGCAAGATTCAAGATGAATTTTTAAAAAACTTACGTGAATTCAAAATTTCAAAAAACAACCCATTATTTCATTTCCACGTCGACCTGCTACTGGATTGAATTGGGACAAGTTTCCTGGACAAAATTATATGCTAAAAACAGAAAATAAGCAAGAACTAATCATAAATTATACTAACATACCTAACCTTTAAAAAATAAAATATTTTTGGTAAAATACCTGATATGGGTTTCTTTAATGATTCTTAGTCTCTTCTTGGTCCTTTCTGGGTCTCGAGGTGGTCGAATGCTACAAATAAACTACAAAATTATTAATAATATCATAAATATATAAACACTTCGCATCGTTTCGTTTGCTTGCGATGAAAATGGCGGCCAATCCGGGCCAATGTCTCCTCAGCGGATGGATTTGCTACACCAGCGCCAAAACTGGCTGGTGGATGGGTTGGCGAGACTCATGGCCTACTTGTTTGTTTCCAAGTTCCCCATTCAACTTTCACCCCTGTGGTTTTGATGTTTTCTTTGCTTGAATGTCACTTTAAAATATTGACAGTAATAAAAATTTGGACAAAAGTGACATTTGAAAAGCACGTGCGCGCCAGGCATAATGGATGTCGCCGTATCATGCCTGCTTCGATTATTTAACACGGCAGTTTGTCTTAAGTATTCGTTGGCGGCCATTATAGGGTCCCATAGCACAGCTCTTATGCGGTATTGGTCAATTAATTGCATCATTTCTTCATCACTCCACTCCATAACAATAGAAACTAATTAACATAAACTTTTCAAAATTAAGTATTTTAGCGCGCGCGTTGGTTTGCTGCAAACTCGTTTCAACCAAAATACGTACGAGGAAAACGTCTCTTTGAAGTATCGGCACCGCCCCGATCACATTCGTGCACGATCGTAAGTCGGTTTCGACCAATCGAGCAAATATAAAGAATGCGTGCTTGCTCTTGCACGCTCTTGCTTATTCCTTCGGTGGAGACCCACCTAAAGAGTTTGCCATATGTAGAGGGTGTCCATTTTTGGTGGTTTTACGGTGTATCTCCGTCATTAGTGAAGATAGAAGGATTCGGCTTTCGCAGCACTTTGATACTTTTTTGTGAAAGAGATGCACCCAATTAAAATTTTTCTAAGCCTCCTCGTTTTTAATATACGGGATGTTTTCGAAAATTTTACATTTTATGACACCCGATATTTCGGTTACCCTGTAATCTACCATAAAGAAAATCGTGAGACTGATGAAATAAATGTGCTTTGGCTTCAATTGAAACAAATCCTATTATAGTAATACACAACTATGTGTGAAATATGTCCAAGGCATAATGGAGAAATTCTAATTGGAGCATCCTTCGTTTCACAAAAAAAGTAGCACAGTGCTGCGAAAACCGCATCTTGCAAATAACGGAGATACCCCATAAAACCACCCAAAAATGGACACCCTGTACAGGACTTAATCAAGGTTGCCTCACGGAGCTATATTCGGGTAAAGCCGTAAACACACTATTATCACGTCACGCAATGTCACGGCACACCCGAAATATCTGCAAGGCGGTTTATGCGTGCTTATAAATAGGTTTAGAAGTAAACTATAGTCACCTAATGCAGCTCACGGCAAGTCATACTTGACAGTACAATTTTATTTCTGCAAATTTACATATTCGGCACGGTGTCAGAGTTTGACGCTAGAAGGCTACAAGATTCACTTGCCATCTTCACAAACACAAAATATGTAATAAAAATGATCTGCAGTGTACGTAGTCTGTTTCTAAGCCGTCAGAGCATTTGCTATTTTGCTGATATGACAACACGTGAATTCACGATTCATGAAAATTGTACTGTCACGACTATAGTGTACTTCTAAACCTATTTATAAGCACGCATAAACCGTCTTGTAGATATTTCGGGTGTGCCGTGATATTGCGTGATAGCATGTGATCTCACGTGACGTGATAATAGTGTGTTTGCGGCTTTAAGGGGTTTGTTCGTTTTTGCGCGTGACGTTGACTGGCGACTGGCTATAACTTTTCTTAGCCGTTGTTTCCGTTGCAATACGGCATTTTGTTCAAGTTTTTCTCATCTGCATTTTTGTATAAAGTCCTTTATAAGTTGTATAGGCATTATTTAAAATAAGTTTTAGTGATATAAGTACTCTATCAATAGGTTTGTATTTTTTTTGGTTTAGTTCAGTTTCTACTAGGCATAAAAGTAATTTCCAAAATACACCATAATTAATATTATTCAGAAAACAATTAATTTCCTTTAAAAACTACCAAAATAATGATATTTCGCTTTCACGAGAAAGCTGTTGTATTGCGAAATTCCTTTTTTATTTGTTATTGGAACAGAATTGGATAAAAATATAAAAAGAAGGAAAATTCACTCTGGCTGATTCACTTTTTTCTTACTCACCCGTATGCCACATTTTTACATGCACATCCAGCTCGGGTTTATCAACAAACTTCTTACCACAATAACTGCACATCCCTTGTACAACTTTATCATGCAATCTTCTTTTATGGACGTAAAAGCTAGCAAACTGGCTAAAAAATATAAATAGGTACTTTTGGCGATTCAGAATACAGGGTTATTCAACTTATGTGTCCACCATTGGTATTTTCGTTATTATAAACATATAAAATTGTTTAAATTAGCAAAATATTGTTTTTAACGCTCTTTAAGATATAAATATACAGGGTGTTATGGAAATTACTTATTATATTTAAACCGGCAAATCCTGAGATGAACAATAAATTGAAGAAAAATAACCTTAAGTGGCTTTGAATTATTGTACGAAATATACACTTTATATGAAATCTGAAAATTTACGTGGTCGCTACTGAGGACGTTCGCAATCAATAGTTTATTGAGGCGGTGTTGTCATATATTGCAACACAGAATTGTAAACGCACGTGTTCAGTTTTTGACAACAAGACGTCTTAGGCCCGCGTTATCACTTCTATTTAAAACTTTTTAGAAAAAAAATACTACAATTTTAAGGTACATACTCTCTTATACCTTCGATCTTATACTCCGTTTTATAATTAAATTCCATAAAAAAATAAAACACAAAGAGTATGTTTTGGAACAGAGCCCACTATAGGCAATATCACACAAATTATGAATTATTTCACAACAGAAAAAAAATCGGGTAATGATACAACTGACAAAACGTTTAAAATTCGTATACATCAAGCAACTCCGCAACGTCGTCCCAATACCGAGTATCGAAACATACTGAAGCAACGATACTGAAGGTTAAACATATAATTCCGCGCGCGGCGGTTATCCTGTCATCACTGTAGTTTACTCTAGTGACCTACATTGTTGCTAACTGATACCAGATGGTGCGGCGCGACAGCATGTAGGCAAAAAAGGTTTTTACCTTAGTATTTAGATATCCAATTTAAAAAAAGTGTGTAGACCTCCTCTAGGACACCCAAGGAGTCGCCCATTTAAATATAATAAGTAATTTCCATAACACCCTGTATAGAATCGAAATTCATTTCAGAATATAATTATAAGATTTCTAGATGATATATTATTATTGTTACCAGTCATAAGAATTTATGTACTGCGTTAAGTTCAGAAATAAAATGTTTAAAAAAAATAAATAAAAACTATTTTATTACAATTACAACAATTATTTAATTTTGCTCAGTTTATTTTTGTTAAAAAGAATTTGGTGGAAGTTGAGACATACTATAAAAGTTATTTAAATTAATACCAACTAACCTGAAATTTATATCGCAAATATCACAGTGAAAGGGTTTCTCTCCTGTATGGCTTCGTCTATGAACTAACAGATATCTTTTCTGGGAAAACTGTTTTGGGCAAACGGGGCAGACATAGACTAAAGGTGGAATCTGATTAGTATGGAGTTTCATATGAGAATTATATTTCTAAAAAATAGGAAAATAATGACAAAAGCTTGCAGATCTAGTTGCTGCATGAAATAGTTTTAGCATGACACAGAATATAATATATATATATTTGTGTAATACTGTGTGTTTTGTTCAAGGGTAAATAAACATTTTCGGCAACTTTCGCTTTGACCATAAGTAAAAAACTATTACAAACCTGTTTGCCCTTTAGAACCTTTCCGCATACTGAACATTTTTTGTGCTTATTCTTAGATACTATTACATCCCTTTTCTGCATCACACGTATTTGAGGTGTTCCAGATGTAGGTTCAATGATAACAGGCACTTCTGCTTGATCCAATTTCATACCATCGCTACAATATCAAAAAAAATCTGAAACAAGACTTTGGATCCGCTAACAATACACTACAGTTGCGTTTTTAATGTGTAAAGGTGATTTTTCATTTGGATAAATTGAAAATTATCAAAGTGAAAAATGTCAAGAATCTTTTCAAAGTGAAATTGAAGACTTTCAAAATTAACAGACAACAGGAAGAAATGTTTATTTTTGAAAATATATATTTATTTACTAGAAACATTCTTGGTACTATGAAAATCATATTCTCTACCGCTTGACTGGAAAAAATGTACATTTTTAAATAAAATTGTTAATATACAGGGTGTCCGGGAACATGTGGGAAATCTCCCGGATATGAAGAAAACACGTGAAAAGAATACTATAGGTTCATATAAACTTCTTTCGTATCGGCCTCCTCTTCGGAGATATGGGCTCCCAAAGAGCACCAATGGAATCAAGTTTTTTACACATAATTATTGAACCACCTGGTATATTTCAATTATTTTTTAATATGATGTATACCAGGTAAGACCCGTCAAATTACTACCCAAGAAACTGTTGTGAATTACTCACAGCTGCAAAGACGGACTAGCTGTAACACTCATGGGCCCATTTTTTTTACGCCCTGTATGATGAGAACTTTGGACAATGTTTTTTACATACCTTTAACTATTGGCTAAAAATTAAGTACTCTTCATTCATGTCGCTAATCCTAACCGTTTTCGAGAAAACGTCATTTTATTTACACTGAGTCCCCTAACTTCTCATGGGCTAAATATGAAAAAGCGGAATCTTGAAGGTAGAACATTGGATTGGAACAAAGATCGATCGGAACAAAGATGTATCTTTTATTGAAATACCCGAAGCACATGATGTATATGAAATGCCGTTTTTTCGAAAACGGTTAGGATTAGCGACATGAATGAAGAGTACTTAATTTTTAGCCAATAGTTAAAGGTATGTAAAAAACATTGTCCAAAGTTCTCATCATACAGGGCGTAAAAAAAATGGGCCCATGAGTATTACAGCTAGTCCGTCCCTGCAGCTGTGAGTAATTCACAACAGTTTCTTGGGTAGTAATTTGACGGGTCTTACCTGGTATACATCATATTAAAAAATAATTGAAATATACCAGGTGGTTCAATAATTATGTGTAAAAAACTTGATTCCATTGGTGCTCTTTGGGAGCCCATATCTCCGAAGAGGAGGCCGATACGAAAGAAGTTTATATGAACCTATAGTATTCTTTTCACGTGTTTTCTTCATATCCGGGAGATTTCCCACATATTCCCGGACACCCTGTATACAATATATTGGTGGTTCAGAAGAAAAGAGCTACATCTTATATAACGTATTTTTACAGGAGAAGCAATTTAATATTGTCAGATTCTTTTAGGAAATGTAATTCAATTAATTATAAATTAAATTATTTTTTTTAAGTAGCAAGTAGCATTTAAACAGTCATTACTGTCATATGGGTATATCTGGTTTCTTTTTTAAGATGCTTGATTTTTTATATAAAAAGATATATATGTAACTCCTGTGAACTAAAAGTTAAGACATTCAAGGCCACTGCTGGAACTTCACATAAAGCTTAATTTTTAGCGGAAAGTAGGCCTAATATAGTATACAGCAAAATGGATTCTTTGGAGATGTAATCATTTTCTTCCAAACGATCGATATGTATCTATCAATAATCCTTATGATAAAAATTGAAGCCATTGCTTTTCCTTTATCTAAATTGTTAAATCTCTGTAAACTATCAATAATAAATAAGTGAACAATTAAACTTTCCTTGATTTACATTCTTCGCTGCACAATACCAAACAGTGGTTAGGGAAAGACATCATACTAAGATGTAAGCTACTACTTATCAAGTTTACAGTCATTTCTAAGCAAACCAAAATTCATTGCACCCGTACTGTAAAAGTAAAATGGTGTGCAAAAACCTACTTAAAATTAAATATATCATCCTCTGATTCAGTCTTAAGCTCCTCATTTTTATTATTTTCTAATTCAGCTTTTCCTTTGATTATTGGTGAATCTTTTTCTATTTTTAACTCTGTTCTGATTTCGGGTTGAGTTTCAAGTATTATAAATTCCACAGAACTGGAATTTACATTAGAAACTTCTGTACTTAAGTCTGGCCGATTTCTTGTAAGTTTCTCTTTAAATTCTGTATATGATGATATTATCAGCCTTCGGAATGTTATTGCAGATTTAAGAAATTTTAAACATTTTTTACATACATATTGTGGAAAAAGATCCTCAATAGATCCCTAAAATAAAAAAATGCAGATTACCAGAAGTAGCACTCGCTGAACCATCTGCATATGTATCTGCATCTCCAAAATTACCTTTGGATATACAACAAAAAATTCTTGGAAATTACTTGCAAGTGTTCAAACAAAAATTTATTTTTGAAGAGAATTTGTATTACTGTTAAAATTTGACAAAAGAAAGACAACTTGCAAAATATTTGCAAAGACCAAAAAAATTTAATTGACAAATTTAATTAATTATTTTCAATAAACCTCTTGATGTCCTCTGAACATGGGGTCCAAAGTGTACATTTTAAACATATAGAACTTTTTAATTTTTGTATTAGGTATCTGAAAAAGTCATACAATCAAAATAATAGATGCTCCATATATCATAGCGGAAGATGTTCCTTTTCAGCAGGTAACTTAAAATGTATGTATATTAACTAGAGGTGCATAAAATAACTTTTATCATAAATATTACAATTTTTTATTAAACCCAAAGACAAGTATTGTAACTTTTTTAAATTTATTCAAAAACAAGAGGTAGTTTTTGCTTAGTATTAGTGAATTACATACAAAACAATATCTCTAAATATAAGAAAAGTGTCATAAGTATGCAAGTTAAAAATTTCATTCAATAATATTTTAAATAATGTTGCCTTTTTCAGGATTCTTCACATAATATTGTTTGTAAAGCTTTGTCTATAATAGGTATCCCTTGTAGTCAAAGTTTTGACGTTGGCCACTGGTATCCACCATTTATTTAGCAAAGTAAAAAGATCATAAAATAGAAAAATATACCTTTAAAGATGTTACTTCTTCAATAGCCTGTAGAATATTTTTTTCGTCAGTTACATTTGCTTGTACACTAATAATACTTGTGCCGCTTATTGACTCTAAACATGTTCTGCATTTTACACCAGTCATTTTAATGTTTGACTTTCTTGGTTTATTTTTCAAGACTCAAAAACTGAACCCGAACAAAATTTTGATTCCCTATTAAAATTGATAATAAATACAAATAAATAAACACGACGGCCACAGAGAAATTCAGCTCTATGCCGCTAGGCCACAAAGGAGTGGTCGAGTATTGTTGTAGATCTTCAGCCTCCAGTAATTTTTTTAAAGCTTCAAAGGGTTGTTGCTATGACCTATATTTTTCAGCTATTAGTCAAACTTCATCCTGTTCCACGCTTAGTCAAGCCCTAGGGAATGAGTCACATGTTCTTTGATTTAGGTAACTATTACCCAGTTGTACAGGTTTGGATTAACTTAAAAATGGAAGTTAATCCTAAGGCTAGTAAAAAATGCATTGTATAAACAGAAATTATCCTCAACCCAAGGATTAACCCTGGATTAACTAACTCACGCATTAACTCGAGTGCAAAACTGAGATTTAACTAGAAGGTTAATTCATACCTATACAATTGGCCCTAAACATCTACTTTACCAATATTATATTTAACACATAAGGTTCTTTCTATTCCTTCTTTTCCTCGTGTATGAGAGTAAAATCACAGATTGGAAGAGGGTTAGTAGGCCTTTCTGACCACCTCCTTGGACGTTGTCAACGTGAACACCCTAACGAATCCTTCTCCAAAGGTCAGTCATGTTCGATCTTTTTCCGTCGTTCAACACATGATTCCTTTCATACGCCCTAGTTATCTTTGGGGATGATTTATGCGTCCTCTGATTTAGATGACATGGTACCTTTAATCTATAATGTCTATTTAAAGTATTGGCGATTTTGGAGGAGCTTCGAATCAATCTCGATATGTGGCGAGCATCGGCACGGCTATGTGTGCAAATTTAAGAAAATGATTCCGGCGCTACATATTACATATTACGTTATAAATTTTATATCGTTCTAGAATTGATTGATTTCGCCTGTAGCACCATTTTAATATTTTGTGGTCCTGATAAGGATACCATTGATAAAATATCAAGTTTGTCTAGAGGAAAAATGTGTCTTGTTTAGCGACTGTGTCAATACTACTTAGTACTTCAGGTTGGATATTAAATACTAGAGTTCAATCAAGAAGAATGGATGACGATTGACGTTTCTCTGACGCAAGCGCACTTGTCATCTTGTCATTCCGTCAACTTTTCTCGATGGTGTTTTCTTCTCAGCCATGTTGACCTGTCTGAGACCGATTTTTTATCTTTTAACGAAAATTTGAGACCGTTTTTCTAAATAGGACACTATGCCCAAGTGCGATGCTAAAACCAGATACATACCGGCCACTTTTGCATGGACTTTGCTCATCGTAGCTACCACTTTGTTCTTCTACTATCCGTGAGTTATTTTTGTGACTGCTGTTTACGTTTCTCTATTTAAATGGCTTAGGATGTAAAATTTATTTATTTTGCAGTTTAATATATGATCTATAATTCATATTTAGTTTGAAGATAATTGATATAAATATTATTAAATATTTAAAGTGGGTGTTTTTGGTTTATTAAAGATGTCATCAGGAAGGTGTTTCCCTATAATATTTTTTGTTTCACGTTTGTTAAATTAATATTGCTATTTTAGGTAAATATTCACTACATCTTTACCATTTCTGCCTTTTACGTACTTATTTTGATTTAATATTTTAATTATCCACATTCAACAGTAGACAAGTTTACCAACAATTAATTAAAAACCTTATAGTAAAAAATCAGGCTTAATTTGGCGGCTTTATCAATTATCGTTCATAGGCAAACGTTTTAGTTTTATTTCACTGAAACTCATTTAATTATACAGCACAAATGATATTTCTGAAATAGGCCGATTTGTTTTGTACATAAGCAGAAAGGATATTCATAATTTTCCTTGCCTCTTGACCATGTAACTGTAAACATACAAATTTACCCGTTTTGTTACTTACTTTCAAGTTCAATAACGGAAAAATGGAGTTAAAAAGATCTAAATTATTTTGAAAATAAAGATAAGTAATCTTTCCACCCACAGATATACAGGACCAATAAATAAATTCAAACAAAAGTTAAAAAAATTCCTATATAATTACTTAATATTATTGGAATTCAACCACATAAATATTTTTTGTTACCTACTGTTGCCTATACTAATGTTTTTGGTGTTTTCTAGATATCTTCTTATCTGATCTAAACTAACTATAAACTAAATATAAATCATTGGGGTATCAGCATATTTGGCTGATATTATATAAATGGTTTATTTTAGAAACCTGAGAAAGGCTGAACAGGGAAATCACAGAGCATTCATTGCCAGTGCACTGTGTGTTAAGTTTTTATTACCTATTTTACAGTGTTGCTATTATATGCTATTCCCTGAATTTAAATATTTAATAACCATTCAATTACACTGAAAATGTAATACGGATACTGATATAATATTGGGTATTATCGTTATTGGTTCCTAAAATATAGGACTGAATTGTTCAATTTCAAAAATTAGGTTAAGAACCCCCATCGGATCAATGGGATTCTTGTTGGGCCCCGAGTATTCTTGCATGATAATGACTTAAACCTCAGGAAACGGGCTAGAATTGCCTAATTTTAATCTATCATTACTATTCTTCTTCAATTAATTGGGCCTTCAGGTGAAAAATTCTAGTTAATTTCATTAATTAATTTAAAAATACACTAGAGCATCATACTCTACTAAATACAAGGACAAATCGTAGTGGGCGCACCAAACATGAACATAAGCGAACTAATAGCAAACTATGACGAATTTGCAATTCGTGTTGGTGCGCGGCCTTTGATATTCGCCAGAAAACCGCCTATCAGAGCAAATCATTGTGAACCGTATGTATTCTTATGAATATGATTTTAAATGAACAAATCCTTACACACTATTCACGAATTGTCCGCGAACCACGAATAGCGAATATACGCATAGTCTGTAGAGCGGTGTTTAGACAGGCTACTTTTTTAAAATTTATTTATTTTCAAATTAGTATTTTATTTTTAATGCCACTGTCAATATTAATACAATCATTTTGCGCACAAGAGCCCCTAGCGGGAAAGTTTTGGGGGTAGTTTTAATTTCAGGAATTCATATGTGTTTTGAGGTGCTGAATCCGAATCTGAGGTTTGCTAACAAAATTTCGTGACTCAACAATGAAATAATCCAAAAAAAATATCTTTTTCGGTTTTTGCTTATAACCCAGAAACTATCAACTTTTCGAAAATAACTAAAAATGAAAGTACATAAAATATCGTACAAATTTCGTTATTTAATTTTTTTCCTGCAACTAACTGTTTGGCTTAAGCGATAGTTGAAAATTTTTACACTCCAAAACTACAGTGTGTACATAAAGTAAGGAACAAATTCATTATCTAGGAATCTAAAAATATTTCGGAAAAATCCTCGGACACGTGTATAATAATTTTTAATGGCGCATTTTTTCCCATACAAACTTAATATACAAGGTGGCTCATGTAGTAGATATGACATTATCGACGATTTTTTTAAATGGGAACCCCTATATTTTAGTTCAGATCTGTAATCTCCAAGAACAGCTGATTTCAAAAACATAACACACTTAGGGCCTAAAATTCATAGTTTCGTTACTACAGGGTAAAACAAATAATTTTATTTAAGATATTTTTTTTGGCTTGGGAGGCATCAATTAATTACGTGAGGCGTTTTTAGCGATTTTTCAACCCCCCTTCCCCCAATAAAAGATTTCGTGACATTTGGCTCATTCCCTTCCGCCATCACCCAATATTACCTGAAAGCCTTACGTAATTAATGGACGCACCATCATTTGCTGTTACTTATGTTTTTTTCTCAAGTAGGCTTATTTGCTGTTATGTAACTATGGTATTTAGATAATGTCATTGTCATTACATTGTATTTTTCTAGTAAGTTTATTAGAAGTAATAAATTTTATTTTAAAACATATTGAGTTACTATGCGTTTATCTTTAACACAAAGAATAGAAATTCTTATGATGATTGGATATGGTGATAGGATCCGTACTCAACAAGAAGTTTGCATTTTGTTTAACACTAAGTATCCAGCAAGACCAATTACTAAATCAACTGTGAGTAAACTTGAAATAAAATTTCGGGAAACGGGTTCAGTGGAAGATATTCCCAGAAAAGGCCGTCCAACTATTCCGGATGATAAGAAATTAGATATTTTATTGGCTATGGAAGAAGATCCCCACAACAGCGTCCGCCAGATTAACATTGATCATGGGGCGGCTGCTATGACCGTTCATAACCTATTGACGGTAAAAAAATGGCACCCGTAAATGCGCCATTAAAAATTATTATACACGTGTCCGAGGATTTTTCCGAAATATTTTTAGATTCTTAGATAATGAATTTGTTCCTTACTTTATGTACACACTGTATAAGAAGCGGATCTTTAAATGTTGCGGATATTTTGATGGGGTTCCCGTTCCCACTCTCACGATTTAAAACCTTAAGCTTGAGATTTCAGGATTTTTCATGTAGGTACATAATTCACGATTTTTTTTCTACACAATATCATGGATGGTAAATTTAGATGTTATGACATACTTTTTTTCCCTTATGTACTTGTAATGATGTAGGAATTTGTAAACATACCGTACATACGTCATTATTAATTCAGTAAATACTTGTTTTGTTAAAAACAGATTATGCTGAGAAATATTAAAACTATTGCTTGAATTGAATCATTGTATAGAAACTACATCAAGGAAAGCTAGAAACGTTTTTATAGTAAATATGATTTGATTTCACACATATCTGGAGTACAAGTGAAATCAACATTGTTAACTAATACTATTTTATTACTAATCATTATAAACCTGAATTATGTTAGCGGTAATTTCAGATTAGTTTGCTTTCAATATCAAATCATTTATAAAATGTTTTTATCTTTAATGGAATCAATATAGATAATTTTCCTCTAATAACTAGTGGATACGACATATTATTTAGACCATGTTTTATATGGTCCAAATTGGTTAGGCTGGTTATATTATACGTGATACCGCCAGCTTCAATAATACTTGACATCAATTATCAACTTCTTATAGTTGATTTATGTATGCAACTAGACAGTGGCGGCTCGTGGTCAATCTCATGGGGGGAGTCCATTATGAAAAGCACCACCGGGAATTTTTCTGGGGCCACGCTTTAATGTTGCTTTTTTCTTGTTGCCTTAAAATATTATAGGTAAATTATTGTAGTAGGTACTTTAGTAGGAGATTCTTATTAAAAAAAGGTTTATTTTTTAAATATTTATTGGGAGGTCATTGACCCAATGGCCTAATGGAGAAGCCACCACTACGAAGAATTAAATATCAATTTTTAAAAATTAATCAGCATAAAGTTTTATATAGGTATTTACTTATTCATGAATAATTTTGAAAATTGCTGAATAAACTTATTTTACAGTTAAAATTTAATAACAAATAGTGATGAAGCAGTCACATGTTTATTTGATAGTTTTATGAAAGAATTTTCATTATACAGGTGTTTCCTAAAAAGATGCTAATATTTAAGGAAGTTATTCTTGAACCCATTTTCAGAAAAAAAACTTCATATCAACATAAGTCTTCAACAATCTCCTTTTTTCAATATCTGTGATACTCCTCTAGATATTTTTGTGAAATTTGGTACACACTTTCTATTCATCAAGAGGCATTTTATGATGTATAAAATTTGTATTCCGACCAGTGGCGTTCGGGAATTTCCCTCGGTATTTTTGAAGAAAATAATGGTACGCCACTTCTTTTTTGTTAATAAAAATTATTTTTGAAATTCTCATTTCTTGCTGAGCAAATCCCGCCCCTCGATTTTTTGTCGTTTGACGTACAGTTTTCGTATAAAAAAATTAAATTCATTCATTTGCAGTCTGTTATGAAATCAGGTATTAACAAAGATTAAAAAGGATCTAGTAGATAAGAAGTAGTCTAGTCTAGTTGCAACTAAGATCTGGTTTTTCAAAGATACTTCTTGATACTTTTAAACTAAGTTTAAACATCAGTAAAGCACATTATGTCGCATTTTCTTTAACAGAAGCTAATATGCCACTTTTTGATTCTATACAAATAGAGAATATAGCCCAACCCCTTCAAGAAAGCTCTAACACCAAATATTATTATTGATAACCACCTTAAATGGGACCAGCATGTGTTGTATATGTGCAAAAAAATTAGATGTCTTATTTTTAAATTCTATATTCTCAAAAAAATTTTATGTAAAAAACTTTTAATCATGATATACAAAACACTTGTTGAACCACTACCACGGTATGGAATTCTAGTCTGGGGAGGAACTTATAATACTCACCTAGAACAGCTTAGACTAATTCAAAACTATATAGTTAAAATAATTTTTAAAAAAACCATATTATATCCAACAAATCTAATTTATTCAGAGGATGTGCCCAATCTCAAAGGATTGTACATACTTACAGCATGTAATTTTGTTCACTGTACCGATAAATTTGAGCTAAACTATATATGTCACAACTATGCTACTAAAGGGAACACACATGACTTATTTAATGTGACTTTCTGTAGAAATGATAATGCTCAGCATTTTGTTTCCTATTTGGGCCCTAAATTGTACAATCTTATTCCTGAATACATAAAAAAGGTAAAAAACGTTTCAATGTCTTGTACAAAAAAATTTTATTTTCAAAATCAACAGCTTTTCGGATGGTTTTAGGCCTAGACTTTTTGTATTGCTTATTAAGGTATCATTTCGCTCACTGATATTGTGATTGTTAATGTGATTGATTTTCGGATAAGTTATGATAAACTATCTTGAAACATACAGGGTGACAATTTAAAAACTTGAAATGGCCATATATTAGAAACGAAAAACTGAAGAAAAAAACGCAAAAAACAGTTTCTATAAAACGAAGGGGGAACAAAAACAAGCGTATTAGCCCACCCCTATCTGCAACCCCTTGGACATGGTGAGATAAACCCTTAAAATCTTAAATAGAAAGGGGGTCGAGTGATACATCATTTTGAAGCTCTTGAAAAATGCTTTCCAATGGTACCATAGAAAGGTACATTTCACAAATTCTTCTCTGTTTATTAAGGAAAACAATAAATGAAAAGACAATTTTGAAATTTTTTATTATTAGTTAATTAAATGTTCAAAATGATTTCCGTTGTTTTGAAGACAATAATAAAGCCTACTTTCAAATTCTTCACGTACATTTGCAAAGGTTTCTCTGGATATAGCACGGCATTCCTGAACTATTCTATGCTGAAGTTGCTCTAGTGACTCAGGTTGCGTTTTAAAAACCACAGGTCAACAGGACCTATTCTTCCAATCCACTGGTTGGGATAATTATCATCCAATCACTGCCTAACGGGAACTACATAATGCGGAGGTGCTCCATCCTGTTGGAAATGTAGTAAGCGTTCTTCTAAAGATAAATTTCCGAGTATGTCCCTCTGATTTTCTAATTCTCGCACTATTAGTGGTTCGATAGACCTCTGTAGCATTTCAGCATACCTGTCGCCATTTAAATTTCCTTGTATAAATATTGGGCCGATAATACCATCTCCCAATATACCAGCCCAAACATTAATTTTCTGGGGGTACTTGGTATGCCCTAATACGTGGGGGTTCTCGTCATTCCAGTAACGACAGTTTTGCTTATTAATATGCCCATTTAAATAAAAGGTACACTCATCACTGAAGCAAACATTTTTAACTAGTCGAGGTTCTGCCGTAATTCTATCTGTCATTATTTCACAAAACTGTATTCTTCTGTCAGGGTCGTCGTCACCAAGTTCTTGCAGTATGTGCAGTTTATAGGGATAAAACTTATGAATTTTAAGTACCTTTCTTATTGATTCACGAGATAATCCAGTTGCTACAGCTGCTTGACGAGTTGATAAAGTTGAATTCATTGCAAACTGCCCCAGAATTTCAATTTGCGCTGCTTCGTCGGCTAGTCTCGGTTGATTTCTCTTTATATTCGCGACAGAACCAGTTTCTTTAAATTTGGCTACTAGTTGGCGAACATACTCCGGGCTTACATTTTGACCTGGATACCTTTCGTTAAAACGTTGAGCTGTTCTTAAAAAATATTGATCCTGGGAACCATAAATGAAAATAATTTCTACCCGTTCAGCTGTGCTGTACAGTGTACACCATTGTTAAAGATAAGTAGTGCTGCTTTTCGTTTAAACTGAACCGAAAGTTAACTGTTCTTAAAATAATAATACTAGTAGAAGTTACCTTTAAGGTAAATTCTGTGATAATAAAATGCGAATATTTATAAACAAATTTTTTTTTTCCACAAAAAAAAAATAGCAAATAAACCAAAACGAAATACCGAGGCTTAAACTGTTTAGAATTCTTAAGAGATATCTGGTGCCAGGATATTGGTAGCAATCATTTTGAACATTTAATTAACTAATAATAAAAAATTTCAAAATTGTCTTTTCATTTATTGTTTTCCTTAATAAACAGAGAAGAATTTCCTGAAATGTACCTTTCTATGGTACCATTGGAAAGCATTTTTCAAGAGATTCAAAATGATGTATCACTCGACCCACTTTCTATTTAAGATTTTAAGGGTTTATCTCACCCTGTCCAAGGGGTTGCAGATAGGGGTGGGCTAATACGCTTGTTTTTGTTCCCCCTTCGTTTTATAGGAACTGTTTTTTGCGTTTTTTTCTTCAGTTTTTCGTTTCTAATATATGGCCATTTCAAGTTTTTAAATTGTCACCCTGTATATAAAACTGTGATAAAAATCTTGCACATACAGGTATCTCATACCTAGGTGCAGTTATAATTTGCGATATACTTAAGAAACTTGTGAATCAATAAATATTGTAAATCTTTATTATTAATTTAATTTGAAATTTGAAAGTTTAATTTGTCACGTATTTAAGTCAATAACCTTAACAAATTATTAAAACAACATGAAAATCTTTAACACCCTGTATCTCAAAAGTTAAAACGCTTAGGACATACGTTCATATGACGTTTTTTTTTCCGAAAATAGATCCAAGAATAACCTCCTTAAATATTAGCATGTTATTAAGAAACACCCTGTATATGTAATTATTAAAACCTATGCCTATGATATATCATCAAGGTAATAATAAACTCTATAATTTTTATCTTTCCAACTATTGTATTAATAGTATTTATTTATCTGTTTCAGGGCACAGTATTATCTTCCGCGGCATCCATGGGTGCCAGCATGTCAGGGAGTTATCACATTCTTCGTATTGGCCAATTTTACATTGGCGACTTTTATGGATCCGGGAATTATACCAAAAGGTAAATAGTAATTAAAAGTTCCAAACATTTTAGGCTAGTTAAGGTATTAAATTTTGAAATGTGGAAAAACCGAAGTAAAAATGTAAAAACAAATTCTATTGAACTTGATTAGTTCTCAATTATAGTGTCGGAAAAAACCAATGATTTTAATAATCGAGTACTTGATACCCAAGCGATTTTAATAATGGAGTGAATCTCTTTAGCGTAGCCAGTCCCAGTCAAAACAAAACCCATGTCGCGATGAATCCACTAATGCACTATGCAAAAAACTACTTGAATATACGAACAGTTTTTACCTCTAGTGATCACACTACCAAGCAGCACATTTCGGTCGGCGTCAAGCGAAGCTCGGGTATCGAATGAAAGATAATAAGTAACAAGCGACGATTTTCGTTTGCATTTATAACTCGCGCAGTTTTTTTAATATTCGAGCGATGTCGGTTATTTCAATAATCGAGTACTCGAGCGTTTTTTCGCTCTAGCGATTACAACACTACTTAATTATAATAATAATAATAATAATAAATGGGTTTATTTAATGATGGAAAGTGTGGCAAATAACAATTATATAAATATGGTGGCGATATCCAATTAGGCTGCTCATACAATCAAAATTGTCCCCAACTTTTAAACAAATAAAAGCTTTCGTCTGGTATTGCAATTTTTTTTATTTTCAGCCCCTCCTGACGAAGATCGAGATGATGATTTTAGAGCCCCATTGTACAAAAATGCTGAAATAAATGGCATCACTGTTAGAATGAAATGGTGTGTAACATGTAAATTTTACAGACCACCCAGATGTTCACATTGTAGTGTATGTAATCATTGCATAGAGGTAAGTAAATAATATATTTATTTTTTAAATTTGCATAAGGAAATTTTGTCATGTATCTACTCTAATATGTCCGTTTCACGGTCAATGTTAAAGAAAATACGTATACACTGTGCTTCAAATAACATGTGCCACCGTTCGCGTGGTGGTTGCCTACCCAAAAATAAGATGAGCAGTTCGTATCGACATGGGTCCGCAGATGCCTTATTTGAAAGATACAGGGTGTTAAAGTTTGTAAATGTTTTCTGTGATTTCAAGATATGTCCGTGAAACTTGGGTTAATTTAAACCACAGTAGACCATGAAACAAAAGCTAATATCCTAGAAACAACTATGTTGATTATTAACATTTAACGTCAATTTCATTTTGACATATTCATTTGTGAAAATGACCTATCAACATTTTGAAAAATTTGATATGATATCAGTTTATATTGAAAGTGGAAAAACGAAGAAATGGCGCAAAATGTATATTTTGTTCGCTATCCAGAAATACGGTAACCATTTAAGGACATATTCCGAACATTTGCGATGATTCCCGTTATTTCTTACCTTAATCTGAATCTTTTATTTCGTTTCAAAGTAATAAAGGTTAAATAATTCGCCTAGGAAACCAATATTATCCATGGTGTGTTATATATTTGAAAGGAGAATTTAAAATAGTATCTTTTTAAATTAAAATATACAGGGTGTTCCATTTAAAAAATTAGGTTAGGTCCGATTACTTTTTTACCTGACCCCGTATACTTATTCTGAAGACAGCAGATTATTCAACAATCAATATAAAGAAACTTCTGTATGAATCATTTTTCTGTATCTCTTTTAACTAAGAAAATATGGGATAATTTTGAAATTTTCAATCGTTTGATTTTCCCCCGTATCTCTTAAGCCATCGAAAATTTTCCAATTTTGATTTTACTATTTTAAGTTTGACCCAAAAATAGCACATGACCACTACATTACTTTTTTTGATAGCACTAACAATTGCGGAGATACCCTATAAATGTGTCGAAAATGGGACACGCTGTATTTTTCATAACCCAAATTTCACTAAAATTACTAAAACTGTTTTGGAAATATCACACACACAGAAAAAAGTTTCAAATTTTAGCACCCTGTTGACCCATGTTGATAGGAACTATTTGTCTTATTTTTGGGTAAGGAATTACCACACGAGCGACGGCTCATGTTTTTTGAAACACCCTGTATATAAATGAAACGGAGGCCTTAAAAAATTAAACATGATTAAAAATTAAGATTTCTTCTGGCATATATGGCTTAAAAAATTGTAACATAATATAAAAAGCTACGTTTTGATCCACGATCGATTCACGGCATTCACGCTGTTGTCATAACGAAATGAACAAATGTTTGAAAAGTTCTAACATAATCTATAGTTCGCGACCAAAACGGATGGCTATGACGTAACGGTCGAAACGATGGAAACTGCCAAAATGCTGTGTTGTCATTGGTGGCTTGCATTGGTTTCCATGGTTTCGACTCGACGTCACTGCCATCGGTTTTGGTCGCGAACTATCCTTAGACATTGTAAAATAAAACGGAAAGTTCCGTCATTAAATCAGTTTTGTGAGAAGTATAAAACAATAAGTTTTAAAAAAATTACTTAGTATCATTTCAAACTTTACTGTACAAATGTAAAAAAGATAAAATTAAATTTCTCTCCGGTCACACGGCGGTTAACGCTGTAGTCGCTCTAGGACGAGACTGTGCGAGTTTGTATCACACGGCTACTTTATTCACGCCGATAACCAGGCCGTATGAGATAGGATCTTTTTTCTCTCTCATGGAGTGGGAGATACACACTCCCCGATCGATAGGTCATACCATAATGCGTGAAACCAAGGGTGGTTAGCTCTTGGGGATGTGTTGTATGACGGAAGATCCGGAGCCCACATTAAAATGTGGGTCTCCCCAAGATAGAATAACCATGCCTGGCTTTCGAAAAATGTTATTACAAAAATATTCAATTTGGACAGTATTTAGAAACGATCCTTTATTTAATTAAAAATGCGCTAAGAACGGCACAGTAAGTTATACTCTATTCGTTTTACCAATTCAGGAGAATAAACAAACATCAGCGCGTGATAGCTACATGCTCGATGCATAAACTTATTGCTATTGGTCAATGGACGATATAACTTCCGATGCCGGCGCGCTGCATTTCTAACAGGGTCGTTGTTCAGTGTAGGCTTTTATTTCTGGTCTATTCGTGCGTAGTTCGAGATTGTACTGTTATATTGTTCTTAATGCGGCCCTGTGTGCTGTTCACATTCTTTTCGCGTGTATTTGTTTTGCTCTTCTGAATTGGGAAAATGAATAGACTATAAAATAATGTGGAATCATCAAAAGTGATTAATATATATTTTTTAAAATATTGTGATATATGACCGCATAATAGTAGTAATAGTTCTTTAAGATGCATTTTTGTCGTTGGATTATTAATCTTAGTAACTATTATTTACCACAAAACTTGGTTAAATGTCACGACTCATCACCGCGCATGTTTTCATCTCCATTAGTTGCGTTTAATACGCGGTATAGATTGTTGCTATTTGTCCGTCATTCTGAGAGAAATTGGAATTCAAAGGCTAGACTCATTAATATTCACCTTGATAAACTCAAATTGTACCAGGGAGAAATCCTAGCCAAACAAAAAAATTAACAACAAATCGAAATTCAATTGTCAAAATATACATTCTTCAGAACTACGAATCCTTACGAGATAGTTTTTTTAAGGTTTACATTAACGTTAAGGCTACCTTAGCTAAGGTATAACTTAAGGTAACATTCAAAATCACCTTAAGGTACAGAACGATATAAGTCATCCTTAACACAAGTTTAACAGTATATTAAAGTTCTTTTTAACTCTCATCTGAAGGAATACATCTTTAAGGCCGTGGTAATATTGCACTTAACGCGTCAATTGACCCTCAAATCAATTTAAAACATAGTTGTTTAAGGTTTACATTAGGTTCGTTCCAACCACCCTAAAAATCGTACAATGTACGGTCACGCACATGCGTAGTAGTCGAAAGGCGTTCCAACCGACACAAAACGGTGTATCTGCCGATCCCTATGGTGTTCCAACCAAATTGTGATCGTTCGCAAACCAGTTCCTGAACGGTAAAAACGATACATGGCCAAGAGCAGGAACATCCTGTACTGATTTGCGGCATAAGAATTTTTACAGTTGTTTTTGTATTCCTGGCATTCGTGCAGTTGTTTTAGCCTTGTTTTGTAGAAGTTGTTACTTAACTCCTCGTTAATATTCTGATTATTTAATTTATTCTTATTAAATTTGTATAATCCGGTTCCCAAACCTACAATATATTCGTACCATTAAACACGTTATTCTCTTCCATAATTATTAAATACAACAAAACGGAACGAAAAAAGATAATACTCGAGCATAGACGAAGAAATTAAGCAAAGTAATGATTTATGATAATTAACTAATCTTCTTTCCTAGTCTAAGCACTAATCAGACAGGCGATCAGGATCAGCTCACATTTTTACAGGGAATGGTCATAAAAACGTACCAACCTTGCGTCCCTTGTGCATCGGCAACAAACGGTGCAAAATTAACGCCTGCGCACAAAATCGATCCCAACAGTTTCGTGACGGTTCTAGAACGATACAAAAATAGGGTGTTGGAACAAACCTATTAACGTCAAGGATTAGCTTAGGTTTAACTTAAGATAACCTTTAAGTATCTGCCCTAAGTATCATATTTTTGACATGTCTTCAGTTATTTAAATTATAAACTAATAATATTTTACCAGGCATATTGCTGTAAAAGAAGACTATAAAATAAAAGCTTAGTTATTAGTTCTACTCATTTGGGAAAAAGTAATTAAAAAATTCCTTACACGTTTTATTGATCGTTACTGTGAATATCATATTAAAATTCGTATAAATAAAACAATAGGAACAATAGAATTTTTCAGACATACCATAATAAATAATTTAAATAACATGCCAAGATGGATAGCATTAGATTAAATGCACATTATTGAAATTCTTTACATGTCTCTAAGATTATTATTTTATTCGATACTACAATACAACAGTTCAATCTATTTCAATTTGGTATTAGTTCATTTAAGAGTCTATGACTGCGCATGGAAGAATTAACACGTTTTTCAGTCTCTGCTATCACCAATTTTCTGGAAAACACTTACATACGTTCACTTAAATTAAGAATATATTAAAATATAACTCCTATCGCGTAATAGGTGTATTGGAGCATTATCATGCTCAAATGTAAAGTTTTGTCCATTTACAGCCTTTATCGATGGTATCATCACATCATTTTGTATATTAACGTATACAGCTGTAGTTAGTCTTCCTTCCACGACTTGGGAAACTCCTGGACCTCTAGCGCTAATCCAACCGCATACATTTATAGAGAAACGCCAACCTTAGTTTGTTTTGTGAGTGCATATCTCATCAAACCGCATGCCGAATAGTATCACTGTTTCCCTGAAATTCTGTTTACATATTCATATACAAATTATTAACCTGCCTTGTTTATTTATTTCCGTTTAAAATATTTTGTTAGCAGCACAACGACTTCATATTTCCGAATTTCGAACCCTGTCTCTAGCAGTATTTGCAGAACCTTGCAGTTCGTCTCCTCTTTCGCCTTTACTGCAGTTTCGATTTGATGATCCCTTCAATAATTTTAGGTGGACCTGAACCTGCTTTTCTAATAATAATCCCATGCCTGATTATTTTTTGTTTTGCTAACAGCAGGGTATTCTGGTTTACTCCTAGTTCGTCTGCAATATCCCTATCCCTAACTGCACCACCTCGCAACCGACTGTAAATCATAGCCTTTTGCTGGGGGTCAATTGTGGCATACTTTTAAAGAAAAATGTGCTTGACGAGTTAATGATAAATTGTGAAAAGGCGATGAGAGATTCTTTAAGAAAATATTACTATATTTAAGAGTATCAAACGAATCTTGAACTAATCCAACTGCACTCTTTCAACTTCAACTTCGTCTTTCGTCATCGTGCATTCATGTGTTGTTTGTAAAAAAGTGGATAATTTAAATCAGGATTTATCTTTTCATCCGTAAGTATGGTGGCGTTTCTACACGGGTGGGGTTAAGTTAAGATTTCCCGGAAATACTCTTTTTCTCTGTCTTGTACTAAAAAATGCCCGTGGAAAAAGTTGTTTGTATTCCACGGGCATTTTTTAGTACAAGACAGAGAAAAAGAGTATTTCCGGGATAAAACTTGATTTTCGCACGGTTTTGATATTGTCTTTCTAATGGTGATTATTGGTGAAGGATGGGCCCGAATAAAAAAATTTTTCTGACAAAAGATATTTATTTTTGGTCATTTTCCGCTGCAATGCGATGCACCGGAGTTATTCCAGGGTACCGACCTTTTTCAACACCCTATATAGAAACTCTTTAACAAGATATCTTCACTATTTTTTTTTTTGAACGGTGACGATTGTTTTCACAACACAGTGTCTTATTTAGATGGTAAAAAGTATGTGGTCGTTTGTTTTTACCATCCGAAGAAGTCATGTGTTCTGGAGAAAACATTATTGTCACGATGCAATAAAAATCTATGGAAGATTTCTACACATTGTGATAAATAAAATTACACTAAAATTTAAATAAAGCATGTAATGTTTTAGAGTAAAAAAATAATTATTTTAATTGTGTTAACGTTAGAACGGCCTTTGTTCCTTAATTTAATTGCTAGTCGGAGTTTAACTTGATCAAAATAAAAATACATTTCTGAAATATTTTTGGGAATCTTCACCCACTGAATTTAAATATAATTAAAACAATGTTTTTTTTTCGGTAGATGTCAACTCGTGTATTACAAGATTAGGACAGATAAAATACATAAACTTTCTAAGAAAATTAATTCCACAAACATGTTATACGAGCGTGAGATGTAAATAAACCAGAAAGACATTTTGTTTTCTCTATTTTTATTATAAATAGATGCACTTCAAAACTGCGGCTTATGCTTCCTTAATTGCCAACCCAAGATGAGTTATAAATAATATAAAGTATAAATAAGTAAGAAGAAAAAAATCTTTTACGTTTAAAGGGGCCGATTATGTTGTATAAATTACCGTATCGTGCAAAAACGTATAAATACACTGTGGGCCAAAAAGATTGACCACATTATTGGTTTCTGAATAACTTTATTGTTTAAAATGATTTTTACACCTAATTTTCAGGAAATATTTTCAAAAGTTCCCCTAAAATAAATTTCAAAGTAATAGGATTGAATTAGAATATCGTACAGGTCAGGTTAAAAACAAGTCGCAAAAATGTATGGAAAAATATTATTTTTCCAGACCACCCGATGATACCTTATACAATAAGGGCGTATTTAGGCTACACAGTAGCACTTTAAAATACTATTTCAGATTGAATTGTACTACCAAGAAAAGGAAACCCTCTCTATTGATAGGATGCAACCACCTGCAGACCGGTCTTGATTTAATCAAATAACGTCTGTTCAGATTGTCTGGGACTACTAAGAGATGGCGCTGCGCGCTGTATTTTGTCGACTACTGTCAATAGTACGGCGTAAAGTTAGAGTCCTCTCTATTGATGGGTATGTACACCTACCCTGTACTGACGAGAACAAATAAGTTCGAAACCGGTCTGCAGGTGGTTGCATCCTCAATAGAGAGGGCTTCCTTTTCTTGGTAGTACCACTAGTACCTACCATTCAATCGGAAATAGTATTTTAAAGTGCTACTGTGTAGACTAAATACGCCCTTATTGTATAATGTATCATCGGGTGGTCTGGAAAAATAATATTTTTCCATACATTGGTATTTAAATGTTTCTAAGCAGTTAATAACCATAAACATATAATATAAGAGGGGAGACGAAACATTCCATTCATAAACCACCATTTATTTACGATCATGCACAGTTCTACAGTTTCAAATAAGTTAGAAGAAGATGGCTGTAAAAATTGCAACGCTGTATTAAGGTACACGTTTAGATAATTTCGATCTGATATTAGTCAAAATAGGTAATCGTTGTAGGTATGTTTTACAGAATTTCAGATAATATATAGAAATAATCCACATTTTTGCAATATTTACTTAAAATATAGAATTAGCTACACCACTGCTTTACCTAAAAAACATAACCTCATTATTTTCACTTACCGAGGTTAGAATAGTATAATTTCTTACACACCACGCACTAACAAACCATTGTAGATGAGTAATAAATAGCTCTAAATAGTTTTAACTCGAGAAAACACTAAAAATTAATCCAAAAACACAATAGACCACAATTACAATAGCATAGCAGAAGAGATAAACCGATAACAACACTGCCGCCAAAAATGAATGAAATAATTAAACTTCAGGGTCATTTTTAAACTAGCAGGTACAAGTGTGCATACTGCGTTGCCACTATGATTTCCTTAAAACATTGCAATTTCATGTTGGGATAATATTATACATTGTTGTTTCAAACGCAGGCGGTAGATTTAGGATCCTCAGTGCAGACTTGGCATCATTGATTACTGTTTAAAACCGTGATGATGATTCTGATAATAAAAACAATTTTGTCTATTTATTAATTAAAATAAAATTGATATGTGGATGAAAGATATGTATTTCATCTTCAATGTGTTAAAAAAATATGTGAAAAACATTATTAAAATCAAAATAATAGCTTTCTAATAATAATCTATCCAAAAAAATTATTTGAAAAATTGTTGAATTGCCTAATTAATCAATGGAAAAGACGTTTACAGAAATGCATTGAACAAACGATGTTATATTGAACAATTTTGCAAATAATTGTAGAATATAATTACTATAGCTATTCTTTTGATGTTAATAATGGTTTTCACATATTTTTTAACCATGGCCAACTGACTAAACAGTGATATTCAATTGTTAACTTCTTAGAAACATTTGGTCAGAAAATTAGTCATAAATGCTTAACCGAGTGAAATGTCAAGAAACCTCAAAGAATTTTTTTTGTTAAGAATAAAAGAGGCTTTAACATGTAAGTCCCAATTATTTGAAAAAAGAAAGAACTTATTTTTACGACTTATTTAAAGTAACTTCTTATCTTAACCTGCCCTGTTCTAATTCTAATCTTATAATTTTTAAATTCATTTTACGAGAACTTACACTTTGTAAATATTTCCTGCGAATTTGGTTTAAAAATCGTTGAAAACAATAAAGTTATTCAGTAAAAAATAATATGGTCACTTTTTTTTGGGCCACCATGTAAAATGGAAAAACTGACAGAAAACACTGTATTTTCGCAACAAAAAAATAAAAATAATAATTTCTTTTACCAATTTTTGATACTCGTTTTAAAAATCTTACCTTCCAGTTAAAGGGATTTGAAATGTAGTCTATTCCAGAATTTAGAACTTGTAGATGCTCAGTGCGTTTTCCTGTTTTAAAAGTCATACACAGGGTGGCCGATCGAAAACAGTCCAGCAAGGTTTACGGCTGTGTACGTGAAAATTAAAAAAAAACCTCGGACCCGTAAACTTGTGTTTTCAGGGGGACACGTTTCACTATTAATTTCATCCCTGTAACCTCAACCTCCCTAGCGGGGGCGGCTACTGCCCTTGTTTTTTTCAAATGGGAATGGGTATGTTGTGATACATCTTTTTAAAGGGCATTAAATTATCTTTAAAATGGCGCATTGTTTTGTAAATTTGAGCTACGAGCCGCCGAGAAATTGCGTTTTAAAAAATGTAATTTTATTGAATATACTTACATGTTATCTTATTAAATGTTGAAAATGTCCGCCATTCACCTCCATATAATAGTACAACAACTGTTCAAAGTGTTCTCGGACATTGTGAAGAACATCTGGTGCAATTTGTTGACATTCATTAGTAATGCGGTTCCGTAAATCTTCGGGTTGGGTGGCATAAATTTTTGATTTTAGATGTGCCCACAAAAAGAAATCAAGGGCGATCTCGCGGGCCATTCAATAGCACCCCTTCTCCCAATCCATCTACCAGGAAACGTTTCATCCAGAAAGTGGCGTACGGGTAATGCATAATGGGGGGGGGGGGGGTCTTTCCTGATAACGTTGGTTGTTTTCCATAATTTCCATCAGCGCTGGGTTGACAGCATTCTCCAACAAGTCTAAATAAGCATCTCCATTTAAATTTCCCGGTAAGAAAAATGGTCCAATTATGTGATCACCGAAAATACCAGCCCAAACGTTTAATTTCTGAGGATTTTGAGTTGAACCTTGTGGTAAATCCTTGGATTCGTATCGGACTAGTAACGACAGTTATGTCGATTGACAGTGCCATTAAGAAAAAAAGAACATTCGTCTGAGAAGCAAACGTTAAAAAGGTAGTTCGACTAATTTAATACTTGTTCTGACATTACTTCACAAAAGTGTAAACGGCGGTCATTATCATCTTTATTCAATTCTTGGAGAAGTTGAATTTTGTATGGGTGCCATTTATAATGTTGCAGAATTCTCTGTACAGTAGTCCGCGAAATTCCCGTTACATCAGACATTTTTCTGGTATTTAATGTTGGATTCATACTAACTTGACCCAGAACATCTACTCCTAATGCTACATTTCTTACCGGATTTTCAATGATCCTTTTTTTATTTGCTACTGAACCAGTTTGCCGAAATTTTGTCGCTAATTCTAAGATATAACCATGATGTACGTGTCTATCATTAAACAAAGTTGCCGTTACTCTTGCACATTGATTGTTTATAAAATACAATTCAATAATTTTCACTCTCTCCTCAATAGAATAAACCATTTTTTATGTCACGATCAAATCAAAAGAAAATAATAGCGCAGAAATAACGTATGTAAATCTGGATCACTTTACTGAAGATAAAGTTGAATTGACTGATACTTATTACTTTAAAAAAAAATTGTTTACGCACAAACCTGTGTACTTGATAAGAGGTGCAGTGAAATGTTTCAAATTTACAAAACGAAGCGCCATTTTAAAGAGAATTTAATGCCCTTTAAAAAGATGTATCACAACATACCCATTCCCATTTGAAAAAACAAGGGCAGTAGCCGCCCCCGCTAGGGGGGTTGAGGTTGCAGGGATGAAATTAATAGTGAAACGTGTCCCCCTGAAAACACAAGTTTACGGGTCCGAGGTTTTTTTTTTAATTTTCACGTACACATCCGTAAACCTTGCTGGACTGTTTTCGATGGGCCACCCACTTTAGAGATTTTCCTTTATGACCACACTGTATGTGCTATTTTAAGTTTTAATAGCCTAATATTATTTTTTAGGAATCAGAACTTTTTTTCGTAAAATTAACAATAAAAGAGTTCCTCATATGTAGAGAACTTACTATACAGGGTGTTCCTTAATGACGTGCTAATATTTCAGGTTGTGATTCCTTATGTCATTTTATAAAGAAAATAACTTTTCTAACTAAAATTTGTGGTTCTATATCCTATTAACGCATACCAAAATTGAAAATAATATCTAAAGTACTTTCGGAGATAATAAAAAATAACCATTGTAAAATCAAAAATTCAACACCCTGTAGCATAAAATTTAAGCCGTTGCGGACACATGTTCATATGAACTTTTCTTTATAAAATGACCTAAGGAATCACACCCTGAACTATTAGCACGTCTTTAAGGAACACCCTGTATATAGGAACTCGGTCAATCCTCTGGCACGTTGCCAAAGTAATAATATATTTTTTGGGTTTTATTTGGGTTTATTCAAATCACTGATAAGAAAAAATAAGTGTCTCTGGTTAACCGACAGCCTGTTCTGTGTGTCCTCTGTACTTGGATCATACATACTTGCAACAATAATTCAACAATCGAACAAACCCGAACAAACTCCAATAATTTCAATAAGTAATCTTATCGCCCTACCTAATTAAAAAGCTTTAAAATTTATAATGGGTTTTAAATGTTGACAAAACGGACTCTAAAACACATGTTAGTCATTTAGGAAATTAAAAATGCATTTCCTTGGATTCTTTATAGTCTTTTCAGGTTTGTTGAATTATGCTTTTAAATGTCTAATTGTGAACTTTAAATCTATTTTAGTAGCATGATTTCTAAATATACTACCATGGCTTTAAGAAAGAAACATGTTTATTTTATTTCGTAAACATCAATGCCGTAAAGTAGGTGTGATAAGTTAATTTAATTCTTAATTACAAGATTAGGGTCTCGAGGATTAAGTTGATATTTTTGAGGAAGTTGTAGATAAGTACGGCTATCTGAAATTATTTTGTTTTTAAATAAGCGTAAATGGCTTTTAATTAATTTTTGCATTCTAATCTCTTTTCCGTTGCATAATTTTCTGAAGTGTCCCATTTTCGACACTTTTATAGGGTATCTCCGTTATTGTTAGTGCTATCAAAAAAGTAATGTAGGTGTCGTCATGTGCTCTTTTTGGGTCAAACTTAAAATGGTAAAATCAAAACTTGAAAATTTTCGCTCGCTTAAGAGATACGGGGGAAAATCAAGAAATTGACAATTCCTAAATTACCCTATATTTTCTTAGTTAAAAGAGATATAGAAAAATGTTTGATACATAAGTTTATTTATAATGATTGTTGAATAATCTACCGTTTTTAGAATAGGACCTAACCTCATTTTTTTTAAATGGAACACCCTGTATATTTTAATCAATTCAATTCAATTCAATCTCTTTATTAGTTCTAATAAAAATACAACAAAGCATTGAACATGTAATTCTTTAAGAATAGGACTAAAGGTACTAAAGATACAGACAAATACATAACAAAATAAAATAAAATAAAAGACAGAAATTTTACAAGATCAAGGACGGACTCTTTTACAATATTTGGCTCAACGTGAAATAAGTCATGACAAAACTTTGAAATTGACTGAGAATACTCAGTCATTACATGTTCACATCACTGAAGAACTCCTCCATCGTATAGTAGGCCTTAGAGGTAAGGAAGTGTTTGAGTAAGGGTCGGAGTTTAGCAATATTATTGTTTTTAATATAATTAGGTAACTTGCTGACTATCTTTATTATCATGTAGTGAACATTTTTTTGCAAGTAGGTATAATTATATCTTGGAGTCAGAGGATCGTGTCTGCCTCTGGTGAGGTGAATATGTCCTCTGTGTGTCTCCTCAAATAAGTTTTCATTTAATTTAAAGAAAAGTACACATTCATAAATGTATGTCCCAATCACAGTGAGGATGCTCCACCTGCGGAAAACCGGTCGACAGCTGTCCATCTGTCCCATGCAAAAGATCCTGCGCAGACACGCCTTCTGCAGAATCGCAATTCTAGAGGCATCAACACTGCCTCCCCAGAACAAAACCCCATACCGAATTCTGGAGTGGACATAAGCGTGATATGCCGTAAGGGCCACAGCTGTCCCCGTGTTTCTAGACAATACACTGAGTGCAAACGAGAACTGGGATATTTTCCCAGCCAGGACGTCGATGTGCTCCTTCCAATCGAGTCTAGAGTCAATAGTCACCCCAAGAAACACAGCTGAATTGACGGTTTTAAATGTGGAGCCATTCAAAATGAGATTCACTGCTTCCCCAGAATTTTGATAAGAAAACCTTAATAACTGTTACGCACCACCATTATAGATTAATTAAACATCGATGTTATGATGCAATCTATAGGCTGAAAGGGAGCGATTTTAGTGGTAACGAAACAGATTAGAAA
This sequence comes from Barypeithes pellucidus, assembly GCA_963991005.1. NCBI lineage: Eukaryota > Metazoa > Arthropoda > Insecta > Coleoptera > Curculionidae > Barypeithes > Barypeithes pellucidus. Next base: position 29,974,927 of record OZ022562.1, read on the forward strand.
TGGGTTCGATTTGTAAGCGGATATTTCTGTTATCTGGTCGAAAGAAATAAATAACTCTCTTTTTGATTTTCTACTAATACATATTTATTTCATATCATTTAATCTAAAAGTCATTTGCAAGGGGTAACCCTTTGTTTGGTACTATAACACACACGTTAGATTCCAAGTTCATAATATAGTCTAAACAGTTTCCCACGATTTTCAAATTGTCAAATGGTTATAAGGTCTTTAACTTACATAGTAAACAGATGGTAGACGGGAGCATTTTCTTCTTCCCCTTAGACGCACATACACCTTTTTTATAACGGGTCAACACACTTTTCACCTCGTGGTAATTTAAACACAGACTTTTATCTTTTAAATTTTAGATCTTGTTTTAGCAGCTAAACCATAGCTAAGTTGTTAATTACTTTTTGATTATTATTGATTGAACAATTTACTTGACTGACCACTAAGAAATAATTCTCTAATTTTTAATTCTTTAATAATTCTCTCTTAATCAGAATAATTCTCTTAATTAAAATAATCTTCAGAATAATCCTTCTTTTGACTCTGTCCTGCTTTTTATAGAGTCGAATTTAAGATACCCTACCTAAAGGGGCAGTCGTAAGAAATAAAGGTTTGACCAAATATCAATTAAGGCTTATTTTGATTGGTGGGGTGTTTTAGGTCAAGTCAAGCGGGAGAAACAATTAAGGAAGCTGTTAATTTTTATTACACAGGTGGTATCCCATTAAAGTGTAAAAAATACATTTAGGTAATCGTTTATTTCGGTGATTAGAACACCTGCAGGCTATTAAGGAAGTAATAACCATTAAATTTAATTGCTTGTTTAGGTAATTAAAATTCGTTGATATTTTAGAATATTATTTTTTTGTTTGTATTATAGCTATTCTGGGAATCTCTAGTTCCTTCCCATAATTGTTTTGATCCAATAAAATTGATTTGGGCGTATTTAAAAATATGTGCGTGGGTGAAGAATTTGCTTTACAATTCTCCCATTTTTCCTATTTTATTTTATCCCTTCCAATGTGGGTCGATTGCTTGAAACTGTCTTTTTGTGAAGCTATTAAGTTTGTGAACTTTTTGATAATTGAAATAATATTTGAAGTGCAAAAATCCAATTAAGGGTAAGTTGACCCGTAACAATCGTCCCCCCTTGGTTAAAAACAAAGTAGTCATAACTACTTCGTTTTTGTAGAGATAAAATCTTATTTCTCTTTTCAAAAAATAAAAAATAAAAATAAAAGTACAATTCTCAATCTATTTATCTATTAAAGAATTATCTTAGATACTAATACATTTCTTATGTCATATAATAAAAAAAAAACTAAAGTAATAATAAAACTACCATAGATATGTTTTGTTAAAAGTAACATTAGTCTTGATTTCCTCCCAAAAATTGAAAATATTAATCGAAAAAAAAATTATGTTTCCTTCAAAATTAAGTTAGTGTCTTACGTTTTTTTTTTTTCTTTTCCAAACGTATAAAATATTAATAATAAAAATTATTATACTAGAAATCCAATAATACCTTATATCATATTCTAATGCTATGTTAAAATTATGGTCCTTAAGGCTTTTAACTTAAATTCTTATAACTAAATTCCACTAACACTTTTTGGTTTCCGCACTCACCTTTAATTTCCTTCCGGCAACACTGTTTGTGGAGCACTTGGAAAACGGAGTGGCACAGCAATGGTTCTCTTCCGACGGACTATCGGAGAGGGAATCACCATTGGTGGAACTGGCGGTAGACAGGCTACTATATTTTGTAGAGCCTGAAGGTTGGGCTCGGCTTCCTGTTGCTCGGTCTGGGCCTGGGTTGCGGGTATGGCTGGTCCTGCACTTTGAGGGGGTGTAGTCATGGGGGAATGTGGCCTGGGTTGAGGGCGATTTTCAGCACCTTCGGGTTGGTGTGCTTCTTGGCTGGTGGCTTCCGTTATATTGTATAGTCTTTCGCAATATTTGCACCCGCACGGATAGCCGAGTGTCGCGTATGCCCGATTATTTAGAAGCGCACGTTCTGCGATTCTTCGGAGGTATTCGTTATGTAATAGATGAATGTCGAAGATGTTGAGTGCCCGTAATTTTTCCATCGCCGGTGTCCTAGGTGGTCTCGCACCACCTAGTCTTTCGTGTTGGTTTAATAAGGAGTTTAGAGCAGACTCTATCAATGGCAGGGCCATTGTATAGCTGGATAGGGTACTAATGTAAAACACAAAACTTTCTACGCACTTGTGAATCATTTTCGAGATTGTGGTATACTGGTCGTCCATGATTTCTCCCCTGGGTTTTTATATTAGATCCTAGTAAACAGAAAATATTCTTAATTACTTGCTTCTCACGAAAATACGTATTTTCGTAGGTTCTGTTTGTATACAGTCTTTTTCTTTCGAAAGATTTTCTCATAGGAAGGTATTTCTAATTGTTTACGGGAAAGTTCATTTTATTCTTAATAGTCCGTGTATATTAAACAAGTATTCCCCTTTTCTAAATACTCATGTGTTTATGTCTCTATTCTTTACCCTTTGTTTAGATTAATCTTGGGTCGATGGACAGGGTAGGAGTTTAGATAGACTTTTTAAATCTTCGTTAATGTTCACTGATTTCTTCATACTGGGCTTCAATTATTGTTTCTAATCTGGTACAGGGTGAAACAATCTTGATATTTTCATAAATAGGACAGGTCATTTTATGTATTTTTCTTGAGGGTCCAGCTTGTGGGCTTCTCATTTCCATATATTGACTTTCAGTGTATGGTTCCTGTGTATCGACCATTACGGGTGGTTTCGGATGATCATAGGTGAAATTTCCGACAAATGACACTGTAGGAGGTGTCCATCTATGAAAAGCTCCTGTCACAGATCCTTGGTTTCGCATTGGTGCATTTTCATGTATGTTCTCCAAGTTTGATTCTTTTTGGGAACATTTAGACATTTTAATGCAAGCAAATATATGTAATGTGACACTTATAATTCCTGCTATTACTGCAATTAATAGTGTCGTCATCGAAATTGAAAAAAATGTATTTCTTCATTTCACTTTTGGTTACGTTACTTGTTTTACATTGGTAGTAATATAACAGAATATCTGATTCACTTAGAATGGTTGTATCGTTCGCCAGTCTTCTTAAAAAAATTAAATAATCCTCCACACAATTTATGATAAGCGTATATTGATTTTCCCTGGGTTTTTATGACCGTGCCTTGTATAAAGGTTTTCATACTCATCCATCTTAATTCAGTTGTTTCCCCGTGTATTGTTTCTGTGTAATTCCATCCTACTCTAATTATCACTTGATCCTTCAAACTTTCCTCTAGAAAAAAGTTTGGTTTCCATCCCTCCATTTGTTTAAACAGGGTGACTGAGCTTTGTGCCCATACCATGTGAATTACTGAAATTTGAACATCAAATTTTTGTTTTCCTTATTTCAATTCATTCTTAGTCTAATTATCTACTTAATTTCTAACGAGGTTAATAATATAATTGTTTCACAATTTTTTTTTTTTAAATAATTCTTCAAACTGATAGTACGGTACTGTCTTCATTGTCTCGATCGACAGTTTTGTTCCCATTGCTTGATTCCTCGAGACTCCTTGGCGTCGTACTAACAGGTGCATTCTGCTCCATCTTTGGGCGATGTTTGTTTATAAGATATAGCGTAATGGGACCTAATAAAGCGGCAAACAAAGCAAATGTGCATCCCTTTAATTCGTGTAGGGAAATAGCATGAAAGATGATTCCCACGATTAATTTTATCACTCTAAATAAAAAATATAATCCCAGAAATCCTGATGTCCATTCTCCAATAAACACAAAATACTCATAGAGTCTCTGTATAAATGTGTGTGCTAGTTGTTCCATTTCTTTTTTATTAAACAAGGACAATGAAGAAAATCCTTGTGATTCCACTGGTTTTCCTGCGATCTTTCGCGTAATTATATTGTTTACAGCTGCTCGTTCTAGTACGAATAACATTGCTTGCTGCGCCCCTCTTATTTCAGTACTGGAATAAGATAAAATCGTACCAATTTCCTTTTCGATGCAGTTATTGTTATATAACAGAATTAATTTCCTTGTTTTTCCTTATTTCTATCGTTTTCTATAATATACGTTATTTTCTTCCTAAATTATCTTATCATTCCTATGCATATAGTTTATGTACAATAGAACTTTCCTTTAAAAATTTTCGTCTCGAAAATAGTCAGGCTTGCGTACACTGCGCCCGCTTCTTGTGGTTACTTGTGATTGTTCTAATGGAATACTTGGGGTTTCTTGCTGAGGAGGAGTAATATTTATTTCTTCTTCACTTCCTGATTCCTCTGGAGATACTTCATTTTCCAATGATTCCATTGTTCTCTCTAACTCTGCGTCATAAAAATCATCTTCTTCGTATATGTTAGCTTCCTCGACTTGTTCTATTTGTTCAGTATCCGGTTCGGCATTCGGAATATAATACATCATAGGGTTTGGTTCATTCATGTCCACATTATTAAGGGTATCATGAAAACTTTCACCCTCATCTTCCGCAGGAATTGGGTCTTCCGAGTTCACTTCTGAATAATTACAAATTTTTAAACGATTAGCGTGTACTATCTGCTCTTTTCGTCCATTAATTTCCTTAATTTTATAGGTCACTGGGCCTTTGACTTCAATTACTCGGTACGGTCCTGAATATTTAGGTTGAAATTTTCTAGCTAAGGTGGATTTTCCTGGTATTGCAGGCGTGTAAAGATAAACTCTGTCTCCTTCTTTAAACTTCTTTTCCTTGGCTTTCCTATTAAATTTTCTGCATTGATTTTCCGCTGAATTTTCTAGCTGTTCCCTGGCTTGGTTAAGTGCATATTTCATACGTTGTAACATTTCCGTGGCATAATTTTCATCTAGGTCATATTTACATTCCTTTGATTTTATACTTAAATGTTGGGGTAGCTCCATGTCTCTTGAATATAGGAGGAAAAAAGGGCTTTCCATTGTAGACATATGTATATTGTTACGATATGCCATAAGCGCGAAGGGAAGAAAATCATCCCATGAATCGTTTGCATTTGAAACGTAATGTTTTATCATACTTTTTAAGCTTCCATGTAATCGTTCTATCATACCGTTGCACGCGGCATGATAAGGAGTAGTTTGAATTTTATCTATTTGTAATATTTCACATATCTCCTTGAATAATTTTCCAACAAATTGCAAACCTCTGTCCGTCAATATTTGTCTTGGAACGCCGTATCTAGTAATGATATTTTCAACAAAAGCTTTTGCTACGGTCCTGGCTGTTATATCAGGTAAGGGTATAGCCTCTGCAAATCTTGTTAGGTAATCCATACATGTTAAAATATATTTGTTTCCAGATCTGGTTCTATTTAACGGACCTACTATATCCATGGAGACCCTGCCAAAAACTAAATATGGTACTGGCAGCTTTTGCAATTCTGTGGGTGGCTGATACGTGTTTTTGTTTATACTACAAGAATGACATTGTTGACAATAACGTTTTACGTCGCTGGTTATTCCTTCCCAAATAAAATCTTTCCTTATTAAATCCAAAGTTTTCTGTTGTCCTCCATGACATGCTAATGGAGAATCATGGTATAATTTTAATATTTCAGGGACCATACTACGGGGTGCTACTACTTTATCATAACGTTCGTGATCTTTTCTTTTTGCATAAAGTATATTATCATTGTTTATATAATAAAATCCTGAGTCGTCCGTTAGATTCTCCATTATATTTCTTAATTTTTCGTCCTCTTGTTGTCTTCTTTTTATATCGTCACGCGTCCATATTACGCTTGTCATCGGGCTACCTTCGTTGTGTATTTGTACGTTAGCAATCTCAACTATTTTTTCACAAGTGTTTTGTTCATCTCCTGCAGTTTCTCGGAGTCGAGTTAATGCGTCGGCATTAGCGTTCTTATGACCAGGCCGATAGTCAATAGTAAAACTATACTCCATAAGATACATTGCCCATTTGGCCAATCGTGAGCTGCTGTCTTTTAAGTTGAATATATATTTTAGTGGTTTATGGTCACTAAATATATAAAAATGCGTTCCTGTTAAATAATATCTAAACTTCTTTACCCCTTCAACGACGGCGAGCGCTTCGCGTTCGATTGTGGAATAGCGTGTTTCTGCTTCTAAAAGTGATCGACTGTGGTAATATATAGGGTGTTCCATATCGCCATATTTTTGACTTAAAATAGCAGATATACTTTTATTACTTGCATCCGTTGAAAGTATGAACGGCCTACCAAAATCAGCATACTTTAGAACTGGAGATGTCGTAAGGGCTCTTTTTAGAATTTTAAATGCTTCTTCCTGTTTCTCAGTCCATATAAATGGTACATTTTTCTTTGTTAGGGCTGTAAGAGGTTTTGCTATTTCGGAAAATCTTGGTACAAATCGTCGATAAAATCCGCATAATCCTAAGAATGCTCTTATTTCTTTTACTTTCTTTGGCACAGGATATGTCTCAACTATTCTAGTTTTCTCTGGGTCGGCAGAACATCCGTTTGCAGATATTACGTGACCCAAATATTTTGTTTCGGTCTTTAAAAAATGACATTTAGTGGGTTTAAATTTTAGATTGCTTTGACGCATTATATCAAAAACTTTTCTTAATCTTAAGAGATGTTCAGATATGGAGTCGTGTGAAAATACTATGACGTCGTCTAAAAATACCAATACTTCAGTGCCAATTAATCCTGAAAAAATGCTATTCATGAATCTTTGATATGTACTGGGTGCATTCTTAAGTCCCATACTCATTCTAGTAAATTGGTAAGTCCCGTCGGGTGTGACAAAAGCACTTTTCTCCCGGTCTCTTTCATCGAGTTCTATTTGAAAGTATCCACTGGCCATATCCAGCGTGGAGAATAAACTGGAACCGGTAAGTCCGTCCAGCGTTTCTTGCAAATTAGGTAAGGGATGAAAATCTGTTTTGCTTACCAAATTTAAAAGCCTATAATCGATCACGAGTCGAAATTGTGGGCTTTCGCCTGGGTGCAATCGTTTTTCCACTAATATAGCTGGAAATCCCCATGGACTTTGTGTCTCTTCAATTATTCCATCATCTAATAATTTTTGAATCTCTTCTTTCAAAATTTTCTTACGGTGGTAAGGAACTCTGTAGGGCTTCCTACAAATAGGGGGCACATCTTCAGTTATTATACGATGCTTCACTTGTGACGTACAAGTCAATTTTTGATTCGGTGCCTTAAATATATCAATGTATTCTTCAATTAACTTTCTTAGTTGCTGTTCAGCCAACGTACTAGGCTTACTTAAGTGTAATTGTTCTAAAATTTCATTAAAATCCTGTGTACTTATTTTCGCAATTTTCTTAACGTCCATTTCGCTAGTAGGCATGTCCATTTCTGCTTCAAAAGCATATGCAATCACCGAATTTCGTGGAATAATTATTTCATACGGGTTAACATTTATAATTTTTATCGGTACCATCCTCGTATTATTGCATAAAATCGTTGCTACTAATATTCCAGATGGGTTATTATCGTTCCCTTCGATAACTATTGTCGGAGTTTCTAAACATCTGTTTTTATTTAGATATCCACTGCATATTGCCTGATATCTCGGAGGTAAACATAAACTCTCTTCCAGACGTACCTTACAATCTTCCTTAATATCGGTTGGTTCCACTATGTCTAGTGCGCGCTCCAACGAATTCGTAGTATTAGAGTTTTCTTTTATTTTCGATTCGGTCCTCGATTGTTTCCTTTTATTTCCTTTCTTTTGTTCCTTTGTTCCATTCCGGGAAATTATATTTCCATTACTCTGTTCCTTTTTCATATTCTGGGAAACGGCCGCCTTTCCCTTGTTATCTGGAATCTTTTTACACTGCTGGTTGCAATAATCAAGATGGCCACCAACCATCTGATTTTCTGAGTCCGTCGCTATTGGTGGTAACGAAGAACTTCCAGTGTAATTTTTATCCATCAAAACTTCCTTTACCTGTAAGGAACTCTCCACTTTTTCTATAAGTGTGCTTAGAACATCTTTTAACCCCTTCAGTTCACCCTGAAGAATTTCTATCTCCTTTTTACAATCATTCGCAACTTCTTGCTCCTCCATTTGATCTTTATGTCTGTTTTGTCGAGTGGTTACCGTATTTATACGTCTCTCTTCATCCTGTAATGGTACTACTTCTTCAAAAATAAACATTACATTTTCTCCCCAATCAATCTTCACACTATGCGTAGAGAGAAAATCCAGTCCCAAAAGTATGTCAGCGCCAAAACTCACCGTTTCAGTTACCACAAAATTTTGGATAACTGTTATGTGAGATCCTATTCTAATAGGAACTTGTACGCTGCCAAATTGAGAAATGAATTCACCCTGTATATCTCTTAAACAACATGACTTATCTGTATTTATTTCAAACCCCTGGGCAATTTCAGGTAATATTAAGGATACTGCTGCCCCTGAATCTATAAAAGCGCGTACTGGCTTATTATTTACTTCTACAAAAATTATATTTCGTTGTGGTCTATTTACATTGCTTAAATTCAGTATCCTTTCCTTATCCTGGTAATTTACCACTGGTTGTTGCCGGCAGCCGCTGTTTGGGGTTGAAACGTGGCTGCGTTTCCGTTTAAATTCGCATTATCGTTAACTCTACGGTCCGTACTATTTCTGGCATTTACGAAATTCCCTTGCCTCTGTGGACGTGAGTTTGCAGAATTATTGTTATAGCTATTATAATTTTGGTCTTGCCAATTTACATGTCTTGAATTATTATTCGAAAAATTTCTGGGCCCTTCTCGTTGTGGAAACTCGTTACTGCGTCCTCTGTTTATTTGTTGCCAACGACCCTTGTTGCTTTGCGGTACATTATTATTATTATTTTGTCTTCTTAATTTAGGACAATTTCTTTTGAAATGATTTGGTTCATTACAGTGAAAACAATTTCTGACACTGCCAACTCTTTGCAATTTTCTGCAGTTAGTCACTTCATGACCTCTTATTTTACAATAGCTGCAACGTGAGATCTCGTAAATATTTTTAATTTTTACTTTGTTCAAATTATCGATCATCTCTTCAGTTTCTGCTTTCTCCAAAGCTTCGGTAATATTTTTAGATTGGGCTGATAAAATTTTATCCCTAATGTGAGGTAATAATCCCAAAACAAAATGGCGTAGTAAATCTTTCTCAAATTGTTTATCTAATGCAGCGGCGGCTGTCTTTTCTGTTGAAGTTACCCTAACTTTATTTCCAATTAACTTTATTCTTGTTAAAAATTGTCTGCAAGATTCCCCTTGTCTTTGTCTACATTCAACAAAATTCTTTAGTTCCTGCCCTGGTAAAGTTTTTTCTTTGAATTGTTCCTTCAAAATTGTAGAAAAATTATTCCAATCTTGTGTGGTTTTGATATTTGTGTCTGCATTAAGAAATTGTTTAGCCAATCCTCTAAGTTTTAAACGTGCTACAGCTACTTTTTGCTCATCCGACCATTTCGCAATTAAACCTGTAGTATCAACATGCTCAATATAGTCTTCTACATTTGTAGTACCATCATAATAAGGAACCGCATCTATTCCTACAAATATAGTACCCGAAGTACTAGGTTTGGTTTCTTCCTTGCTCATTTTATTTGTTTGAATAAATTAATATTTCTAAATTAAAGTGAGTAATATTTCTTTGACCAACAGATTAATAATATCCTATTTTTTCTTCCTTACTTTATTCCTTTAAATTCCAAGTAATGATTCCATTTACTAAATTCCACGGTCTGCCAATATTGTTACTACTCCTTTTCTTTTAAGCCCCTTGGCTTTGCTTCATTGTTATTTTTCTCAATATTTATTTATAAGAAGAAAACCCCATGATCTGACACCATTGTTACGCACCACCATTATAGATTAATTAAACATCGATGTTATGATGCAATCTATAGGCTGAAAGGGAGCGATTTTAGTGGTAACGAAACAGATTAGAAATGGGTTCGATTTGTAAGCGGATATTTCTGTTATCTGGTCGAAAGAAATAAATAACTCTCTTTTTGATTTTCTACTAATACATATTTATTTCATATCATTTAATCTAAAAGTCATTTGCAAGGGGTAACCCTTTGTTTGGTACTATAACACACACGTTAGATTCCAAGTTCATAATATAGTCTAAACAGTTTCCCACGATTTTCAAATTGTCAAATGGTTATAAGGTCTTTAACTTACATAGTAAACAGATGGTAGACGGGAGCATTTTCTTCTTCCCCTTAGACGCACATACACCTTTTTTATAACGGGTCAACACACTTTTCACCTCGTGGTAATTTAAACACAGACTTTTATCTTTTAAATTTTAGATCTTGTTTTAGCAGCTAAACCATAGCTAAGTTGTTAATTACTTTTTGATTATTATTGATTGAACAATTTACTTGACTGACCACTAAGAAATAATTCTCTAATTTTTAATTCTTTAATAATTCTCTCTTAATCAGAATAATTCTCTTAATTAAAATAATCTTCAGAATAATCCTTCTTTTGACTCTGTCCTGCTTTTTATAGAGTCGAATTTAAGATACCCTACCTAAAGGGGCAGTCGTAAGAAATAAAGGTTTGACCAAATATCAATTAAGGCTTATTTTGATTGGTGGGGTGTTTTAGGTCAAGTCAAGCGGGAGAAACAATTAAGGAAGCTGTTAATTTTTATTACACAGGTGGTATCCCATTAAAGTGTAAAAAATACATTTAGGTAATCGTTTATTTCGGTGATTAGAACACCTGCAGGCTATTAAGGAAGTAATAACCATTAAATTTAATTGCTTGTTTAGGTAATTAAAATTCGTTGATATTTTAGAATATTATTTTTTTGTTTGTATTATAGCTATTCTGGGAATCTCTAGTTCCTTCCCATAATTGTTTTGATCCAATAAAATTGATTTGGGCGTATTTAAAAATATGTGCGTGGGTGAAGAATTTGCTTTACAATTCTCCCATTTTTCCTATTTTATTTTATCCCTTCCAATGTGGGTCGATTGCTTGAAACTGTCTTTTTGTGAAGCTATTAAGTTTGTGAACTTTTTGATAATTGAAATAATATTTGAAGTGCAAAAATCCAATTAAGGGTAAGTTGACCCGTAACATAACTGTGTTTTATTAATATTTAGGATAAGATTATTTGAATCAAACCATGTCTTCAGCAGGATCAAAGCCTGAGCCACCTCAGTGTCCACATCGGAGGCTTCCTCCGGGTTAAAGATGAGCGTTGTATCGTCAGCGTACTGAACGGTGTGGTGACCGGTCACCCCAGGCAGTTCATTGGTGTACAGGATGTACAGTAGCGGCCCCAGGATTGATCCCTGAGGTACGCCTCTTTTTACCAACTGCATGCCAGAGGTTAACCCGACCCCAGAACCGTCCACTCCAACAACACATTGTTGCCGGCCATCTAGGTAAGATTCTACTAGTCTCAAGGCCGTCCCTCTGAAGCCACAGCTCTCCATTTTTTTTAGAAGAATATTATATTTGACACTATCAAATGCTCGAGATAAGTCGAGACAGACCGCAAGTGTATTCTTATTTTTATTTAGAGCATCAAGAACTTTAATGAGAGCCTGATAAATGGCACTAGCCGTTGATTTGCCTGGTCGAAAGCCATGTTGATAAATATTTATTATGTTATGCTCGTCCAAAAATGCTAAAAATCTTTTATAAATTATTTTCTCAAAAATTTTACTGATATTGTTTAGAAGAGCTATTGGTCTATAGTTTGAGATTTGAGTTGTGTCTCCTTTTTTATGTATTGGGCTTACCCGAGCAATTTTTAGTTGGTCAGGGAAAGTGCCAGCAACAAAGGACAAATTTATTAGATGAGACAGCACAGGCGCAATCTCAGCCGCAACATACCTGAGCAAGTGCACAGGCACTCCATCAACCCCCACCGATTTTGTGCTTTTCAATTTGTTTATTGTGTCCCGCACTTCCCCTGGATCTGTTGGGAGCAAATAGAGGGAGTGTGGACAGAGGGGAATATTCGCAGCATCACCGGTTCCACCCAGATCCGGGCATGCGTTTATAAAATAGTCATTAATTTGAGTAAGGACTTCGGTATCTGTGGTGTTTTCTTTCGATAAATTTTCAAGTATTGACTCTGACTTTTTAGAGCTTTTGTTTGTATATTTTTTAACCAGGGTCCAGGTTGCTTTTCCTGAGTTCTTGGAAGTACAGAGAAAATTTAAATTAGACATTTGTTTAGCTACCTGAACTACTTTCTGAAATACTTTGCTATAGCGTTTATAAACTTCAACGGCTATCTCGCCACGTCGCACTTGTCTATAAAGGTAATTTTTATGCTTGGAGGATACTTTGATGCCCTGCGTTATCCAACCACTTGGTGTCTTTATATGTTTTTTTTAATTGTTTTTAAAGGAAAGTGCAGGTCTATAAGGCTTTTTAATTCATGAGAGAAGGCAGTGTATGCGCTGTTTACGTCTACCTCTCGGTACACCCTCCCCCAGGACTCCTCCCGCAGATTCTGTCTGAGTTGTTCAAGCTTGTTTTTGGAGAAAATTCGTCCCTCGATCAGGATGGGGCCCTGCTCCGAGCAAGGCAGCATCTCAACCTCAAGAATCTGCGCATGATGGTCCGATAGGGCTGTGGCGACAACCTCACCGTGACCAGGACAATCGAAATCTACAAATATATTGTCAATAATTGTGGCCGAGTGCTGCGTTACACGCGTGGGTTCAAATATCGTTTGTTTGAAATTATAGCTGTTTAAGATGTCCCTGAATCTATTGACAGTGATATTATTCTGAAGAAGGTCAAAGTTGAAATCACCACAAAGTACGACTCTGAAGGAGTAAAATGAGTTAAAACAGTAATTTAAGATGTCAGTGAAAATGTTAAAAAAGGATTCAGTGTTACCCTGAGGAGGCCTATAAATAGTTATTACCAACAAATTATTCGGTCTATCTACGATGGAGGAACACTCAATGACACCCTCAAGGCCTTTGCCCTTAACTGTATCTTCCTCAGCAACATTGGCCAGGACATTGTCTCTCACTAATATGGCAGAACCCCCATGCGACTGATTAGATCTTGAGAATGTCGCGCAAGCAGTGTAATTTTCCACTTTCATAAATTCAATTTCTGTAGAGGTGTACCAGTGCTCTGTAACGCATAATATAGTGGGTTTAGTTACCTCAAGAAAAATTTCAAGCTCAGCCAACTTGTTTTTCATACACTGCATGTTTTGATGTAATATGGTAATCTTTCCTGGTTGGACGAAGAGTTCATTACACATTGAGAGAGTATTTTTAGAGATATTTTTTGGAGAATTATTATTCACACGGGTGGACTTGTCTTGTCTGTATCCAGTAATTACTTCCGATAGCGGCGAAAGGGTGGTCCGGGAAAATTTCCGTTCTTGTTGCGTGGCTTTGAGGATTCAAGATCATTTTTATTCTTAGGTTTGTACAGATCCACGTAGCAACCATCAGGCCAGAAGCTTCTAGATAAATATTTGTCCTTCAAATCTTCCGGAATACCCAGCTTAAAGGCAGCACTATTTGGATTTTCAAATTTTGATGGTAACTTCTGACATTGATATACGCTAGCAAAATTTGGGTCAAGCACGGCTTTGATGTCGTCTGACTTGGTGTTAACATCCAGATTTGAAATATATATCCAGCTTAGTTTAGCAATTCTTTCCCCTATATTTCTGTTGGCAACTTTAAGGTTTGGGTGGTTAGGGCCAGTGCAGATATTTCCCGAAAGAACCGGAACTGGCACTCCGCTTATAGCTCCCCTTGTATTCAGATTAGTTGGACTTTTATCAAAAGCCTCAGGATTCTTACCTTGGAAAGGATCAGGTGTACGTCCACCGCTTAGCCCAGCCTGTTTTCTCACTACTTTAGGGTTATCCGTAATCATATACACAAGTTCTTTGTTGGTGTCCTTAATGGCCGAGACAACTGCATCGAGCCGTTGAGTGACCTGTTGAGATTGTGTATCCAAATGCTGCTGAATGACTGTTATTATATCCTGGTTGCTCACAGACTGTGTGGATTCTACTTTCTTGATAAACGGCAGATTATTCAACAATCAATATAAAGAAACTACTGTATAAAACATTTTTCCATATCTCATTTAACTAAGAAAATATAGGGTAATTTTGAAATTGTCAATTTTTTGATTTTCCCCAGTATCTCTTAAACGAGCGAAAATTTTCAAATTTTGATTTTATCATTTTAAGTTTGGTCCAAAAAGAGTACATGACCCCTACATTACTTTTTTGATAGCACTAACAGTTACGGAGTTACCCTATAAAAGTATCGAAAATTCCCGGAGATGCCCTGTACAGTGATTATCATAAAAAGGACTAAACATACTATTATCACGTCACGTCAGATCATCACTTCGGTAAAATATCACATGCTGTCACGGCTTAGAAACAGACTACGTACACTGCAAATCATTTTTATTACATATTTTGTGTTTGTCAAGTTGGCAAGTGAATATTGTAGCCGAGTTTCTCAGATTTTGAAGAAGAATTAAGAATCGTAACTGCCTTTCTGTTAGTTCAGAAAGAATAATGGGTCTACGAAATAAATGGCCGCAGGGAAAAACTAGAAGAATATCATGGATCAGTATTGAAAGAGTTAAAAGAGCATCCAGATCATATGTATTTTGGAATCAGCAGAGATGAATTTGATTTTTTGCACTTACTAATTAAAGAACACGTGTCGAATATGTAAATTAGCAGAAACAAACTTGTGCTGTCACGTATAACTTCCGTGAGCTGCATGAGATGAATGTAGTGTACTTCTAAACCTATTTATAAGCACGCATAAATTGTATTGCAGATATTTCGGGTATGCCGTGACTTTGCGTGATAGCATGTGATCTCATGTGACGTGATAATAGTCTGTTTGCGCCTTTAAGAGCACTTCTCAGTGACCTCCATTAATGTAAAAAGATGTGACAAACTACAAGTAAACTAACGGATAGAATTTGTTAAAATTTAGCCGGTAGGTACTACATTGTCGAAAAAGAATTGTATTTCTTTCAAAACGGTAAATAACGTTTAAATTGAAAAAAGATGGTTATACAGTCATTTTTGAAAGTATTGCATGCACTATCAATAATCTCAATTAATTTCATAGCTTAATTTTAATGCAAAAAAATGTCACGCCTAGGTTTTCAGAAAAAATGTCTAAAATCGCAACTATCTAAAGTGATTTGGTGACGCTTCGGGTGATCAAAGGCAGAAGAAGAACACAAACGTCTCCTACTCCCTCGATACAGCCGGCCAGCGCGCGCTGGCTCGTCGTGTCTTGAAATGGCGATGTCTCATTGTTCAATAATAATTACTTATGCTGTTCCGCGGCGAAATCACAAATCGGACCACGCGGTCCACTGATAAATATTCGTTAAGTATCTTGCCGATTGAATATCTTAGTATTTGCAATTAACAAATTAGGATAATTTTAAATAAAGATTAATTGTCAAAAACACAATAATTTTTTTTAAAGATCGGCCTCAAATTTTCTATTTTTTAAAGGTGTAAGACGCTTATAACAAAGTGTTTTCAGAGAGGTATGGCGGAATCGATTTAATGAAAATATAAACAGTTAAGAATCCTCTTAACGATTCGGAAATAACCGAACAACAATATTAATTTTGACTTCCGCGACTATTCATTTTATCTTACAAATATAATACAAAATAATTTTATCATACAAATAATGCATTTATTGCGTGGTTACGTCATTTCTTTAATTATTTTTCGATTATTTAAACAATAATTAAGTTCAGATTAACGTGTATCGGGTAATCAACAATTGAAATTTGTAATATTTATCAGATGTTCTGACGATGAAATGTTTATTGTAAAAATGAAGGGAGATAACAACATAACTAACACACAGTCAATTAGTGATAACATTTCCGATCATAAGAGATGTGACTAATTCGGCCTACATCTGATTTAATAGAAACATGGAAAATATTTTAGTATATTGTAAATTGCTCACCAGACCGTGAAATCATTTGTTAGTTGTTTTTAAAACATACCGGGTGTCCCCCTAATGTCGACGAGCGGCGGCATCTCGATAACTATTTTACAATAACTCCTCCGTTGCACAAAACCACTTTATATGAAAGATCACACTGACAAAAATGCATTTACCAATGTCGTGGGTTACAAAATTGGAGCTTCCTCAACCCACCTCTCTATGTTGTTCTAACGAGCCTACGAATTATCACAAATTATTTAAAAACGCTACAGTAATTCAGGTTCTTTTGGTTCGCCTCAACCCAGAAAGAGATTTTTCATTAACATTTTAAACATATTTGGGATCACCACAATTCCTCCTCTTGCAACTATTTTATGAGTTACCTCAACTCAGTTTCTGGGTTGGAAAAACTTTCTAATTGATTATAGAGTGTCGTTTTAACAACCCGGACGTGCATTATTTTAACTCATTACCATGTGTAAATTATTTTGAGTTGGAATAATTCAGGAAACGTGCTCCAAAACCCCATATCGAGGGTAAAACGCAAGATCGTAAGGTCACGGAAAGTTCCGAATTCGTGCTAGTGCAGTTTTCATTCCATTGTTATTCGTCAATTCTCCTTCGATCGCGCGTATAGACACCTGTTGGCCGTTGCGCCGTTTCGGGATTTTTCATCTTTGTTCTCTGTGCGTGAAAATTTGTGTTTTGCATAATTTTAGTCAGTTGGCGTAAAATGGAGGGACAGGAGGGAGATGCATACAAATTGTTATTATTGAAATAGAACCTTATTATTTATAAGCAATCGTCATCACTTCGTCCGCATGGTTTCTTAGCAGTAGTATGCTCTCGTGTCTGTAATTCATTTGATAATTTTTTTTTAAATATACAACAAAAATGTCATATCTTGAAAAAACAGCGGGCAATTGAAGTTCACAATATGCAGGCGTTAAATCAAAAGAATATTTTGAGTTCCGATAGTCCACAATTTGGAGTCTGGTAGCCCAAAGAGTTAATTATTCCAGCCACCATCGTAAGCTAGAACAACTTAAATGTCAAGTTTTGATAGCTCAAATCATGAATTAATCTAGCCCGACTAGTAACGCATAACAATTCACATGCTGGTAGCTACGGTAGCCCATCAATAATTTAAGACGGTGGGGCGTGAGCTATTCCAACGCATAAAATAACCCATCTTCTGTGCTATCATAACTTATGAATAGTGAGTTGGTGTAATTTCTTCGATTTGGTTCCTGTAGTTTAGAGGTCTGGGCTGTCCCCTATTAGCAACACGGTTCGGTCTAGGAGAACTCATATTTGAGTTATATCAACTCGAAATTTCGCTCAGTGCATTTAGTTATCAAGTGTCCTCAATGTACAATGAAGTTCTAGTTAATTTAAAATCCGTTCCACATCATTTAAAAATGCAATACATCACCTGATACAAGCAATTTTCTTCTAATACAAAATGGAGGCTTCCGCTGTCTGCACCTCTCAATGCTTATAGTTATATTACTGTATAATGTGTTTTTCATTTTTATTTAAACATAGATTGTTAATTATGTATTATATTTCTGTATAATAATTATTTAACATATAATATTAGGTTAAGTGAGGAAGCTTAGCTTCAACTTCGGCATTTGTAATTTTTTTTTAATTACAATAAAGACTATTATTATTATTATTATTATTATTATTATTTGTTCTACGGCCTTCGGGGAAAAAATTATTATAAAAATATTCAGCATTCAAAATAAGGTTAAGTTTGTATAATTCCGAACAAACCCAATTTAATATTTTAATGATTATTAATAATTTTCAAATAATGGTAAGTGAGAATTTCATAGATTCCTTTAGCATTTAACTGTTTTTCAACGAAGTCACAGCCAATTATGAGTAACTCAACATAAAATCTTTCGAAAACTACAACTGCCGGAATAGACAAACTTACACAAACTTACCCTTATTTTTAATGCTAAGTAGAAAATAATTATAAAATTTGGGCTTTCCATTTGAAAAAGTAGATTTTTGCGGTTTATACAATTTCATTTTTAATTTTTATTTGAACATCCTGTATTAATAAACTGTTGGCCATTTGCTTTCGAGCAAACTTTGCAAGTGATTATTATACCTGAAAAGCTTGTTTATGTTCAGTAACAACAATTGTACATAAATGTTGTGATGTGCAGTGGCGTACTTATAATCACTTATATGTCTATGCTTTATGAGTATCTCACAATTTTTTTGTATTGGAAAGTACTCGCCCCTAGATTAGGCAAGTTTTTCCTTATTTTTTAGTTTTTCATATCGCGCTACAGGTATATTATACAGTGTCTACAAAGTTTTAAAAAAGATAATTTTGTTATTTAATTGTTTGAAAAAATTTATTTATTAATTTCTAACTTACGATACAATGCAAAGTGGGATCTAGCTAACAAAAAGTTGAAAAAAAAACAAAGTTTTTCAAAAAAATCGGTATCTCTTAAAATATAGCAGATATCAAAAATTTGACAGATAACTTTCTTTGCTATAAACCAGTGATTCAATTGACGTACAGTGATAAAACTTAAAAATATTATTGTGAAAGTTACTTGCTATTGAAATTGGAGCAAAAATCATCGTCCTCTTTAACACCCTGTATATAAAATTTTCTGACAGTTTAAGACAATCCAATTTGGGCAATTGTTTCATAAGGGACAAATCTATCAACCATTAAAAACCGGAGATCGATGTCATATCTGGTTCAGAAAATATTAACTTTTAAGTTTAGGCGAAATTTTTCTTGCTCGAAAGCAAATGGCCAGCAGTTTAGTTATCAATATATTATAAAAATATATTAAAGCAGGCCCTTTTCAATAAGAAATCCATCTTCCTGCTTATAGGAATAATTAACAATTATTTTATGTCATACCAGTGCATTATTGTGTTTTTATACCTTAGATACCATCCACATAATGGCCCACGCTCACATTAAGACGCAAAAAACAGGTTTCGATTAACGTATTCTTTATTAACAAAATAAAATTTGTCAGATAGATCATTAAAGTACCCCAACAGCACACAACATCCACTTCAAAAATTGGTCATATTCTTTGTCGTATGAGTCTCTGGATTTTCTCGGTAACAGGTTTTGCGTTGTCGTATCAGCCTTTTTTTCAATTTCGGCGGCAATTTCAAAACCTTCTTCCATTTTTGATTTTTGACTTTGACACATTAAACATTTGAATACTTATCTCCCTAGCAACAAAAACGCAGGCTATAATAATGTCAAGGTAATGTCACAGGTAAAAATAAAAAATGGATAAATCAAATTAAATTTAAAAAAAATATTTATTATTTAAAACGAACGGGTATGACATAAAAGTTTGTATGCACCACGGGTACTAATAGATATATACCCTCGGGCGCCTTACGAACCCTTGGGCCCCTTACGAACCCTCGGGCCGGAGGCCCTCGGCTTTGTAAGACTGTCGCCCTCAGGGCATAATCATCTACTTAGTACCCTTGATACATAAATAACTATTAAGGTCCACAAACGTCATTTTAGACATAACACTTCAAATATGTCAAACACGCTTATACTTAGGTATAGGAAGGACATGATATACGAGATCTGCCTAGAATTTTGAATAATCCAAAATCCAAAAAATGTAATAATATATAGGATGATCCATTTAAAATATCCGGTATAACCGGAAGTGATAGATACGTCAAAATATCTTCATTAAAGAGATCAGAATATTTTATAGCGATTACCAATATTTCATAAAAATATCTTTTTTAGTTCCCGAGATCTTTTAATAGGCCACTCACCGTGAATGACCCTGTATACTTTTTCAAATCTATTGTTTCATATTATTAATAATACCTTTTGTTTTCAGACATTTGACCATCACTGTCCGTGGGTAAACAATTGTATAGGCAGAAGAAACTACAGATTCTTCTTTTTCTTCCTCATATCACTTAGTCTACATATGATTAGCATATTTACTTTAAGTCTGATATACATCTTGCAATATGGAAAGAGTTTGACGAATACCGAACCCATTGTGGCGTATCCTTTTTTAAACAAATTATGTATTCGATTGAAATTGCGTATGTGTATCATCAAATCATATTTTTGCACAAGTGTGCATCCAAGGTTTGGTACCTATAGGACATCGCACCGACTTGAAACAAACATGGACCCGGTATGTCTATCTGCAGTGTCAATGTGACGCCTGTTTTTACGAAAATAAACACAACAAAAATGAGACGGGGATTATATCCACAGACATATAATTTAAAAGGGGAGA
Organism: Barypeithes pellucidus; assembly: GCA_963991005.1. NCBI lineage: Eukaryota > Metazoa > Arthropoda > Insecta > Coleoptera > Curculionidae > Barypeithes > Barypeithes pellucidus. The sequence goes on from OZ022562.1 coordinate 29,995,204, forward strand.
CAAAACCATTTCATTCATAAAACACCATTTATTTACAATCATACACAGTTCTACAGTTTCAAATAAGTTAGAAGAAGATGGCTTTAAAAAATGGCAACGCTGTAATAAGGTACGCGTTTAGATAATTTCGATGTAACATTAGTCATAAATTGGTAAGCGTTGTAGTTATTTTTTTTACAGAAATTCAGATAATATAAAGAAATAATCCATATTTTTGCAATATTTACTGAGAATATAGAATTAGCTACACCAGTGCTTTACCCTTAAATAAAACATAACCTCATTATTCTCACAGTCTCACTTGCCGACGAAATGATAATCCGGGGTTAGAATAGTCGAATTTGTTACGCACCATGCACTGACGAACCATCGTAGATAGCTAACAAATAGCTCTAAATAGTTTTAGTTTGAAAAAACACTAAAAATTAATCCAAAAACACAATAGATCACAAACAATCACAAAAGCAGTAGTCAATAAACGTGAACAACACCGCCGCCGAAAAATGAATGAGAATCCTAAACTGCAGGGTCGTTTGTACTATAACCCATAAAAAGCGCTATACAGCGTCGCCACAGTGATTTCCCTAAAACGTTGCAATTTGATGTTGTTGGGAAACTATAAATAACTTTACGAGTAGAAAATATATACACATATTTAGTATAATATGTTTACTTAATAGGCCCAGCGCCAAACCCGAACAAAAATGAATATTTTGCGAAATATGCTTATATTATTATCCCAGCCCTTATTGCCCCATAATGATATGTCTTGGTTAACAAAAACAAACAATCTACGGACGTGACTCAAAAGTCAATATTTTTATCCAGTTTTTATCCAATGTTTAAATTGAACACACAAACACTGAAATACAACAAATAATTTTATTTAACAATAACGACAAATATGACAGTTGTTAATCTGGTAGTGTCAAACGTAAAAGCAGGTATGAAAGACGGTCGTTCCAATAAGGGCTTCATAAAAAGTACTTTCCAAGGGCTCGAAGGCGACGTAATGTCTTTGTCTAATTAACGGAAAACGACAAACCTTTAAGAACTCCCCGATTGGTTTTCGGGAAAGTTGTTTACAATCCACCTAAGAATGTGAATTGCTTATCAAAGATTGTGAACCAAAGTCGTATCCTCCTTGATGTAAGATCCTTGGGTCAGTGCAATTTTTTTATATAAGTTTTACCAATTAAATCAAATTTATGGCCGCCTGTATGTTAATTCTGACAGGAAACAATATAAAATCTTATTCTTTATAACACATATTTTATATTATCTCAAAATTTAATTAAAAAAAGAGGCATATACGCCTTGCCTTTTATGCTTTTACGTCTCCCATTTTTTGCTACTAGCCAAAAGGTCACGGCGGAATCGCGTGGCGCTCGGAAACCTTTTACCCACTTTAGGACAGCGGCGAAAGTGTGTTATAATATACCTTTTAAATTAATCAACACAAGTAAAACACGCTATTTCAATTAAGATTTTAATTTTTCAATTCGTCGTATATCGTCTTTATTTCCCACTATATATTCGCAAATAAACCCGTCTATTAATTAGGCATAATTATTGGTACACCTGACTGGGAAATTTTGTTTCGATTTCAAAAAGTTTATGTCATAGTTTAATATAGATTTGTGGTTCATATAATAGAATATCTACCTCTATTATTTTAGGCCTTTGTAACTAATTTTTCAGTGTATTTGATCTGTTCGGTAAATTATTCAGTAACATGAACCCAGTGGCGTAGCCACACGGCGGCGATCTGGGTCAACAACTCCTAGAAAACAAGGACACAGCGCTTAAGAAATATTTGCTGATGACGTCACTGCATGTAGGCCAATGCAATCGGACCGCTGTTTTGTCTCGAAATTCCAATTCGTATTTCCCGCTTTGTCGGGACCGCAACATTGTCAGATTTGTCCATAATTCCCAATTATTATAATTGGCATGAATTAAGTTGTATTTTTTTGTTAATAATTACGCAAACTTAGTTATTAGCATAGGCCAACTATAATGTTACAGCAGAATTATTTCATTGGAAGTACTTTGAAATTAAATAAAAACATAGAATAACAATTTTTAATAAACGGGCCAGTAGACAAGCGAATCGCTAAAGTCGATCTGGCAACGTTGCACTAATTTGACTGTCATCCGGCAGTTTGTTTAACTGGTTAGTTGCGAATATTCCGAGTTTCTTCGGTATTATTTTTATGTTTTTAGTGCAAAATTCGAGTTTATTGCCGGTATTTTAAATAATTTGATAATGCCGTACAAATGCTCTGTAGTTGGGTAGTAAAGGTAATTACGTAAATGGACCATCAGTGCGGGTATTTTGTTTCCACAAAAGTGCGGCACGACGCTAACGCTATTCATCGTGAAAATTGTATTCCTAATACAAACAGCAGAGTATGCGAGTGTCATTTTACAGAGGAGGATTTTATTTGGTAGATTTCCCAACAAGACACGAAAACGGGTGAGATCGTTTCACTAAAATTAAATATACCCAGATTAAAGGAAAATAGCGTACCTAGCAAATGTCCCAATTGTCAAAAATATCTTACAAAAACTTTAACGCATCGACAAAGTAGAGAAGAAAAGCTTAGAGAACTAGAGGAAATACAATTTCAAAAAGGTATTGACGAAAGCAAACGTGAAATTTTAACACATAAACAACTTACGAATTATGAAACTTTTGAAGAGTTTAATAATTTGTTTATAACATTTAATTTAAAGGAAGGATGGTTTATCATCGATGCAAAAACTTACAAGACTCTCTTTAAGATTAAGCATAATCCGGGGCTTTCTATTACGTGGGCTGTTAAAATAAATAATAATTTAGAAATAAGTACATATTTATATGGGCAACCAGTAAGCGTAAAAATTGATCAACAAAAGACACCTTTTTTTTCATGTAGTTTGGATGAATTGCGAAATTTACTAGATATTATTGATTGTTCGATGAATATTCTTCCTTTAGATACTGAACAAGACAATAACTCCAATCATGACCCTAATCCCGAATGTGACAATGGTAAAAATAACACCGATATGTCAAACATTAATGAAGTTTTAAACTTTGTTCATGATTTGCTTAAAAACTTAAAAGTAGACAATGATAGTTTAGCGCATAAACTGCAATTTCTCTCCGAACAAGTAAAATTAAGAACTTTGTCAAAAGAACGATACAGATATTCCACTACAACTATGGTATTTTGTTCAATAGTATATACAATCAGTCCTGAGTGACAACAATGCAATTAATGGAAAAGCCGTGTCACATTTTTCACCAAAAAAGGAACTTAATATAGTGTTCCCACATCCGGTTGATGCAACTTTTATTTTACTTGTTCGATTCTGTCCTTCTGTTAAAATGTATTTTTAATGCTTGGCTAAACTCAAAACCTGATCAGACATTTACATATCCCGACTGAACAAAAACGATCATTCATATTTTACTTACCAACACTTTGCTCAAAAATTACTGCGGCAAAAAAAATAACCGATTAGGTAAAGGTCATAAAAAGAAATTAAATACATATTCAAAATAATTCGACATACGTACCTACAATGTTACTTTTTAACTTTAAAGCTGTACTTATTAATCCAATGATGAATTTCAGTGAATTTTTCTCAAAATTTACTCATAAATCCATGAGTATCTAAAGTTTTGAATAATTTGCTATCTGAGGATACACACATCCAAAACAAACTTTTGGGATTTGATAGTTTAATATTTGTATTATTACATATTTATCGAGATATTTATCCAAAAACAACTACCTACCTACAATCATGCTACTTACAGTAGCTAAAGCATTTTAGACGAAATACTTAGTTATTTTTAAAATCAATATATATAGTGCATCTGGACCCTAATTGTTTTTCTCACTTACGTTTTTAACCTTTAACGCATAATTTACTTAAATACAAGTTTAAAAATTTAAATAACGATCGTCTGAAGTGTATATAAGTAATTTTAGAAGTCACGCAAAATATAAATCCCCCACAGAATGCATATAATGTTATATTGCATATTGCAATCATAGGACCACGGATGATGACGTCACAAGACAGCGCTTTGTCCTTGTTTTCTAGGAGTTGTTGTCTGGGTACGGAATTGTCGGTTGTCGTCTACGACCGAACATGCGCAGAACTAAATTTGCAACCTCTTGGAAATTTCTCTCTGCTGAACAAACCTAATATATTTTTACAGTTTTTCACTGTAAGCCGACTTCCTGAGAATATTTTCATTCACCAGTATAACTAGAGATAAGACGCCCTGGGCTTAATCTCTTGGTGCCATATTAGATCATAAGAGCAAATGCGCTAAATCATAAAAATTTTCAGGAATTCGGTCTCTTATGGAAAAACAACTATATTACATATACCGATTGGTAACAAAAGTTATCGTTGTATTGAAATTCCTTAACTGTAAAATAGTATGGTATTAATGGGCATAGTGGCCCTATTAGCAATTCCAATTTTCGGTCTTACGGGTTTTCACATGGTTTTGGTCTCCAGGGGTAGAACCACCAACGAGCAGGTGACTGGCAAATTCAAAGGTGGATACAACCCGTTTTCCAGAGGTTGTTATCATAACTGTTGTTACACACAATTTGGGCCGCAATTTCCTAGGTAACAAAGTTTTTGTTATATTATATTACTATAAATACTAAGGGCCGATATTTCAAAGTCACCTTAAGGTACAGAATGACATAAGCCATCCTTAACACAAGTTTGACAGAATATTAAAGTTCTCTTGATCTCTCATTTAAAGGAATATATCTTTAACGACGTGGTAATCTTCCATAGAACGCCTCAATTGACCCTCAAATTAATTTAAAACACTGTTTTTTTTTTAAATCTACCATAACGTTAAGGCTACCTTAGCTAAGATCTAACTTAAGGTAACATTCAAATATCGACCCTAATGTGAGTGTCGAAAGCCACTGGGTTCAGTAGAAATTTTTGAAAAAATTTATTTCAAACGTTTTTAAACTGAATCATACGCTAATCTACCTATATTACAGTGGTCATATTTATCTGTATATTAAAGATTTTTATGCGATTTTGGGATAAAATAAAATATTGCGAATCCGTCCCTATATCAAGAAAAATGGAAACTTTGTGATCATTTCAGAACACAGAACATATTTTATTTTCCATATTAGAGCAATACAAGCGCTTCTAGTTCATGTCTCCCTAAAGGTAAGGTTTCGGTAGAACTGCCAGCTGGCTGTCACGAGTGTGTTCGTTGAAACTGCTGGAAGCCATCGGCAGTAAATTTTTCCCCGTTGAGAAAAGGAGACGTACTATAGATTTTAAGATTATACGAAGTGGGTCACCCCTACAAATCTACTTCTAGTTCTGTATTATAGCTCTAGATACATATTATAGGTACTATACAATACCTATGTTTATACTTACTCTTTCTTTTCAAAGTTATAGAAATATTTTTCCAAATATTTTCTGGTATTTCTAAATGTTGCTACTCATGACAGAACTCTTGTAATTTTTTCATACACAATTCAATAATAATATGAAAGGCTGTTAAAAGCAAATTAGGTTATAAAATTAACATGCAACCACGCAAGCAATCGGGCGTCAACGGCTAGACTGTTCACAGAGCAGTTAGTCGACGCCAGCCGTTGAGCCGCGGAACCATATATGTTATTTTCCTTAAGACCAGTGCTCGAATGCCAGCCTTCGCGGCCGACCGCCGATGCTGGCAGTTCTACCGAAACCATGCCTTAAAGTTTATTCGCATAGATTACTTTTCTATTTGAAGAGAACAATGTTTAAATTATGAAATGTGTAGGATTTCTCACAAATGGCCAAAATTTTATATCAGAAAAAACAAATGGAGCAAATATAGCTGTAAAAAATGGCTAGCTTAGGTTTTTTTAATGGAATACTCTATATATTGTTACATATTCAGATTTTATGTCAAATTTTGAGTATACAGGGTGTTATGGAAATGACTTAATATATTTAAATGAGTGACTCCTTGGGTGTCCTAGAGAAAGCCTACATACTTTTTTTTTTAATCGAATATCTAAATACTAAGGTGAAAACCCCTTTTACCCATATACTGTCTCGCTGTTCCATCTGGATTCATTTAGCAACAATTTGGGTCACCAGAGTATACTAACCGTGTTGTCAAATCACACGCGTGTCTCGTCCTTGCTTGGATACCGGCCGCGCGCCACTATCGTTGCTTCAGTATGTTTCGAGACTCGGGCGTGGAGTGACGCTGTCGAGGGTTCTACGTGCTTGACGTATACGAATTTTAAACGTTTTGTTGTTGTAGCAGTACCCGATTTTTTTTCTGTTGTGAAATAATTCATAATAATAAATGTTGTGATGTGATTTCAAATAATAAATGTTGTGATGTGATTTCAGATTTCGAATTTAATTATAAAACGGATTATTTCAAAATAAGATCGTAGGTAAGAAAGTATGTACCTTAAAATAGTTTTTTTTTCTAAAAAGTTTGAAAAAGAAGGATAACGCGTGTCAAATACGTCTTGTTGTCAAAAACTGAACACGTGTTGTGTGTTGCAATATGACAACATCGCCTATAATGCGCTAACCGCTTTTGAACCTCGAGACTGCCGTAATAAACTATTGATTGCGAAGGTCCTCAGGAGCTGCCACGTAAATTTTGAGATTTCATATAAAGTGTATATTTCGCTTAATAATTCAAAGCGCCATTTATCGTTATTTTTTTTCAATTTATTTTCATCTCAGGATTTGCCGGTTTAAATATAATAAGTCATTTCCATAATACCCTGTATTTCGTGTATCGTGTTATACCTAAGTTTAATGTCAATTGACTATTGAAAATCGCACTTTCAACATCCTTTCTGTAGTTAGTGGAGGCCAATACGACGTTACTATGGAAAAGGTAAAAAATATGGTATATTATTAAAATTTACGATTTTTATTCAAGAAATTCCCTAACCAGGGCCGTAACTGGGAGAATATTTAATTATTATCTCATTTAGAAATTTTATTTATTTGTAAGATAGTAAATTATGAAATTAAGATGAACCAAGAACGATGTATGGATTCGTTTGTTTTGTCTACACATTTCTAAATGTAAAAATAATATTATTATTAATATGTTTTACTCTGCGACTTTTATAGACCAAGAATAATATGGTTCAGCTCACACTGCATGTATTTATTTTTATATTTTCAGTTTAATTAAACCATATAAATACAATGTAAAGCGAAAACACTGCCCGCATGGGCCTATAGCAACGATAACGAACGATAGTCAAGTCAAAACTTACATGGACAACAGCAATGGTGTTCGCAATATTAATTCCAATGCTTATAACAAGGTAAGGATATCAACAACACTTCCAACTATTATGTAAATCAAATCATTGATGGATATTCTCCAGTTACAAAATGTTAGACGTTCTGTCCGCGCCTACTGTTGAAAAACCCCTAATGTGAATATTCCGGCGGAAATAAAATACAAAACTAATTTTTTTACATAAACCGATATCATATTTTTTGACAGGCCATTTACTATCATCTTGTAAGCGGAGAAGAGATATCATGTCTTCTTGTACTATGTTAGTTGAAAACAGGTGTTCATTCAAAATATTAGAAAAAAAATACTGAATTTAACACTTGCTTGTCAGATATACAGTGTGTCTCCAATTAACCCAGCACTATTTCTAACTCCGTTGTTGGTTGAATTAGCGTAGTGTATAAATCCACAAATTTTATGTTCAGATATACTGTACTAGCGTAGTGTATATATCCATAAATTTTATGTTCAGATATACTGTACTATATGCTAGAGCAGCGGTTCTCAAACTTTTTTGGTGACGGAGCCCTTATAAAAGACTACATTTTTAACGGAGCCCTAAACGGACTAAACCTAAGCTAGTAACATTTCGATGTAATAGGTCGGGCGCTTACTTAACAATAACGAACAAACCCGTAAAACCTATAAGTAGACGTTTCGTTTTGATAGTTTATTTTTTATCTTAGGTAACTTTATTCTTATAGGTTCCACTTTAATACATGTATTCATTTTATTATGACTGCTGGCGGAGCCCTACTGGCGGCTTTACGGAGCCCCGGGGCTCGGCGGAGCACGCTTTGAGTAACACGGTGCAAGAGCAACCAAACTGTGTATAGACGCAACGCAAATATACCATCTCACATACCCACATCGAAAGACCAGCGTCGCTAATCGCTCGGAACTAGCATCTCCACTACAATTCTCCCATTAGGATACATACATTTATCTATCATAGTCATTGCGCCTAATTATCTCAAATACTTAGAATATTTGATAGTATAATATTAGCCAAGGTTTAGAAGTACGCTCTTACTGCCCGACCGACGAGTTAAAATCATGAGGCGCGAAGTGTCTAGGGATTTAAGACGTGAGGGCAATAATAACTAAACCGTGGTTAATATATTTTTTTCACTACTAAGCCATTTACAAAATTTTGCTGTAGTTATTAATTTTACTCCCATGCATTGTCGGCTCAATTAATAATTTCAGTCAAGTTACCTATGATTTGAAGTTTCACAGATTATTATAATTTGCAGTAATCGGGTTGCCTGGTTTCAAAAGTTTGATAGTTTGTTTTGCCAGATGCCTCTATTATTATTATTATTGAGTGAGCTCAATAATAATGATTTCTGGCAGGAGGTTAAGAAAAATGATTTCTCAAGCTGAAAATCGGTTAATATATGTTTTAGATGTCTCCTGGTAGGGACGCATTAGACATGGATATGGAACCCTCAGCATCGCAATCCCAAGATTGCGAGCCTACGCCTCCTCTCCAGCGTCACGGTTCAAAGAGTAATTTTTTCCTTCCTCCCACTTCGATGGGTGGACCACCAGGTTCTGGAATGAGCGGACAGATAGGTGGTCATTTGGCGAGCCAAATGGGCGGTCAAAGCGGGGAGGATTCTCCTGGAAGGCATCCGGGTATGAGAGCTATACATTACCCTGCGAGGGGGAGTCCGCATCCTAGGCCGAGGGTTATGGATGGGGGGCGAGGCGGTACACCCGATAATTTAGGTAATTAGTTTTAATTTTTATAGTAGCTTAAATCAATTGGCAACTGTCGGAAAATAACCATTTTTAATAATCATATCTTCTGTATCAAATTTAATTAAATGCATTGTTTCATTTGTATTCCCAGCTCATTGTTAATATGTTTGTAGGTCCCCAAAGGGCATCACCTACTATGCAACAGAGAATAAAAGCCTTGGGAGTTCCCACGCCTCTAGCAATGTCTAGTCCTGTAAGAAGGTAAGAATGGATGACTGCATGTGTAAATATTTATTTTACTAAACACTAGAAAATGGACTTTAAATTATATTGGTAATAATCTAGTTTATTAAGCTTACTTCTCTCTATCTGTTTGTTTTCGTCCTTTTTTTTTTTGATTTTGCACACATTTGCGAAAAAAAAAACACTTAAAAAATCCCTATTGTGTCCCGAAATACCCCAAAATAAGACAACAAGTTCATATAAACATGTCCCTAAAAATGCCTCGTAATGGAGCTATAGCCCCTTAAGGAGATGGTAAAGGAGGGAGCCGATTGAATCGGCATAGGCCGGGATGACACTGCCTGCAGTTTCGCAGTCGCCGCCCACTGCTTCGACATGATCAGACCTAAATAGCGTTCAAAACAACTTCGACTATCTCTATCGGAAGAAGAACTTTTAATGGTAGCCTCAGCGTGTGCTTAGGCAGAAGGTAAACAGACAGCCATAACAAGGTTTTGAGTCCGTGAAATTTATCTGAAACGAGAAGTTCACGGACGAGTTTCATCGTCTGTTTCCGAGCTTGTAAGCCAACGATGAAAATTTAAAAAAATATTTTAGAATGTCGAGTGCAAGCACTGATCCATTGCAGTCGCAGACCGACCGGTAGTTTTTGCTCCTTCGAGAATACAATTCGTCACCGGTCTGTGCGTGCCAGACGGGGCTGACCGGTTTCAATCACCGACCTATACAGGGTGTTCTGGAAATGCCGTATTATATTTAAACCGGCAAATCCTGAGATGAAAACAAATTGAAGAAAAATACCCATAAATGGCGCTTTCAATTAATGACCGGATTATATCACCTTATGTCAAATCAGACAAACACATGTGGGGCACTGGCGTAATATGTAAACAATCAACACTGAGGTCTGCAGGGTCAAAAGACGTCTGCTCATTTCGGCCGGTGTTGTCATATCTACACGGCAAACTCTTTAGAAAAAAATTTATAATTTTAACAATTTTTAATTCATCATTTATGAACAAATATGATTCCAGAAAACCGACGGCGAAAGATGTTTTGCAAAACAAATAATGGTAATATCACACACAAATTTCAAATTCGTTACAAGCACAGGAAAGTAAATAGGTCAAACGTCATTGACCTTTTAAATATTAATTATCGTTCAAACTCTTTTAAAAAAAAATGCAATGCTTTCTTACCTTTACTTATTTAAATACAATTGTTAGTTTCATAGTTTTACACAAACCACACAGAATCTAAGTTTTAGGAAAAAATCTCTCACATAACCTCAAAAATAGCAGCTATTCACATGGAAGAATACATGCGAACGCTGTTTTAATTTTGGTCCCTTTTTTCTCGCGTAGATTTATTTATTTAACTAATTTAAAACACGCACATTTTAAATACACTCAATGCAATCCTTCAATTTAAAATTGACATTTTATCTACGAACCATAAAACAGTTAACCTACGAACGAACGAAATAGATGCCTTCAAAACTCGAAATAGAGATGGGCAATATTTGACAGTTTGATATTTCACAAGAGTCTTCTCTATTACTTGGCTATTTACCGCGAGATCTCTTGCACTCGGCGCCGGGCCGACTTAGGTCTATGGGTACAAGCGTGCGACTTGTAAGTGTCAGTAATAGCCTCGGTTAATAACCATTTACACTCTCGGCTATCCGCTTTGTTTTCAGAAGGTACGCGTATAATAGTTGTAATGATTTTGGGCTACACGTCCAAACTTTGTATATTATTTGACATTGTTTTTATAGACGAACCTAAGTTGCTCAGTTAAAACGAGTAGTTTGTTTGGACGTTTGACTTGACAGAAAAATGGAATGTCGGCGACGAATAAGTCAAATTTCGTCGCGTCGCGTCGCGTGTGATAAAATCTAATGATCTGTATTTTTAAAAACTTGTGCCTGGAGGTATAAAGATAAATACAAGTAGGTAGGTAAATAATTATTTTTATAATATTATATGGAATTTCAGTTTTGCTTTAAGTTTGGCAACATTGCACGTAACATCTGTTTCCTGATATGCCACCACAGGGTGACATGGCGAACAAACGCCGGATGAGGTGTGGGTTTATGGGGCTGGACCCCACTTTTACGGTCGATTTAAAAAAAAATATGTAGCGTTTCTCTAGGACACCCAAGGAGTCACCCATTTAAATATAATACGTTATTTCCATAACACCCTGTATCTATGTATAGCCAAACTCTAAAAGCAAAAGTGGCAAATTTATGGCTTCGCGCATGTAAACAAAGCTGCTCGTCATATGTCATGCGCAATGCCGACTGATAAACTAGTTACCTTAACCGGCGAACAGGACCGTCTTCGCCCTTAATGAAAATGATTACACGGCAATATTTTAGCACATCAAGACCCTCTTTACTGGGAAAAAAACAATTATTTTCTCGCATAAAAGAAGGCCTTGTGGCCACTGAAAAGTCCCTTTTAGAATTAATTTTGATATCTATTGTCCACATATCGATAGATTTTTAATATCGCTACATCCCTAGGACTGATTTCGATTTTGGACGGTCGTCATTGGTTCACGTCGTTTGTTGGTAACCAAACCGACACCAATACCGGCGGAGTTGCCTATATGACGGCGCCAACATTGTGCGCAATACAACTGACGAGCACCCTTTAAAAAGATGACCGGTAAACCGTGCGCGCCAACCCATTTTTTCACTCATAAAATTTAACTTTTTGCTGCACACCCCATAATCCATAGTTAAGGTCGTTGGTTCCAATTCAGATGGGCGGAGTGATTTGATTACGCACATATCAAAATCTGCCGGCGATGCTGGCCGTGCCGTACGGATTCAATGGGCTCGAGATTAATGCGCCCTGAAGATGGATTTTTCAAAATATCTCCGAATCCCCTCGAAGTCAAATTACAATAATCTTATATTAATTTGTTTAATTTTTTTTTCTCGTAGGCGTCACATGCAGGGAATTAGTCAATTCTTTTAGAAAAGATTCTCTCGTATCTCCATAGAATTCACCATTTTTGAGTAAAAAACAAATTTTAACGTTTTAAATTTAGTAATTTTCCACATCTGATTTACTTTCAAATTCAGTTTGCTCGAAAACGGAGGACTATCGGAGAGCTAACGAGAGTTACCAACTATTTTTCATAAGAATGTACGTAATTCATAATTAAAATGAGACACAATCACGAAATACATTGGGACAATAAAAATATGGTGCCCCTGCATGTGACGCCTCTGAGAAACAATAAAACATATAAATAATGATAATAAGACGTACCAATTATAATTTTATATTGAGCGGTTTCGGAGATATTTGGAAAAGTCCATCTTCAGGGTTTAAGGGGCTCTAGTATTAGGAATTTTCAGTGGCATGTTTGTATGAGCCTCTTGTCTTATTTTGAGGTCTAAATTACACCCTAGAAATATTGCTCTCTAAATTTGGGACACCCTGTGTCGTTATATAGGGTGTTGAAAAAAGGTCGGTACCCCGGAATAACTCCGGTGCATCGCATTGCAGCGAAAAAGGGGAAAAAGTTGTTTGGTTTTGAAGAAGGACTAGTTTGCAATTTAAACCACCCCCCGCCCCCTCATCCACCGGGCGCGGGTGGGGGGTAAGTTAAGATTTTCAAATGGAACCCCATATTTTTTATTGGCGTATCTTGTTCTCCTACCAAAAATAAACATCTTTTGTCCGAAAATTTTTTTTAATCGGGCCCATCCTTCACCAATAATTACCATGAGAAAGACAAAATCAGAACCGTGCGAATCAAGTTTTATCCCGGAAATACTCTTTTTCTCTGTCTTGTACTAAAAAATGCCCGTAGAAAAAGTTGTTTCTATTCCACGCAAAAAATATGGGGTTCCATTTGAAAATCTTAACTTAGCCCCACCCGCGCCCGGGCGTTGAGGGGGTGGGGGGTGGTTTAAATTGCAAACCATTCCTCCTTCAAAACCAAACAACTTTTTCCCCAGACATTTTCCGCTGCAATGCGATGCACCGGAGTTATTCCGGGGTACCGACCTTTTTTCAACACCGTGTATAATAATAATATTAAACTTATTTAAAATATGAAAAAATTTTACAGAACCGATTATTGTACAAATATTTTAAAGTCGAAAAAAAACTCGTAGTTAAACAGTACATATATTAATTATTACTCGAAAACGGTTTGTCCTACCAGAAAAACGCAAGTTTAATTTAATTTATTGCTGTCACGCACACCACTGATGGAATCGTCCAAGTTTTAAATCGAGAGAACGTGTTTGCTGCCTGCATAGCGCATACCCATCATCATTATAATATCATAAATCGGTTTCGAGGTATTAAAGGATAAAATTATATTACTTTTTTTCTCGACACATACATTTATATGACTTTCTTATATTGACCTTTAGAGTACCTCATTAAATGATTTCCCTTTCTTCTCGAAACACCCTGTATGTATAAATTAAATTATTGTTTTCGAGATATTTATAGCTATGCTCCGCTTACAGCATAGTAATGACTATCAAAGTTGATGTTTCCGAATTAATGGTTATATGATTCTAAATTTAAAATATTCCAGCCGGTATATGAAAAACGATTTTCACATTCCATCTCAGGTTATTCTTAAATTCTATTATTCTCGACCTAAAATTGTTAACTTCGGGTTTATTTGTTAAACCTATTTAGTTTTTAAATACTGTTAGTGAGGGTATAAAATCAGATGCGTTACATTGAAAAGATCCGTTAGCGCAGGATACCGTAACGATAAGTTCGACGTATCACGTATAAAGATTGTTTCAAGAAAAATGGATATAACTTAATGACTGCCGTAAAAGTACCTGGGCCATCCCATTATTTAGGACCGTTTGTTATTATTATGTGGAAAGGACCGGATTGTAATAATTATAATTAAATATAGGCACATCAGGTAGGTTAGGTTGCTTAATTTATATTTAAATATCTTTTTGTGGTAAAATTTGTTAGTTTTTGAGGAATGGTTCAAGAATTGTCTTTTACGAATCATTCATCAGAATAGCGTGATAGTAATGGACAATGCGAGCTATCACAGTCGCCAATTACATAAAGCTCCAAGCTGAAATAATACAAAATTGGAGATTCAGAACTACATGGCGGCGAATGATATATATTTTGAAGAAAGTTATAAAAATAGTGATCTTTTAGAAGTTTTAAAGACATTTTGTATAAAAAAAGTATATGTTTGTGACACATTGGCAGAAGAAATTGGACATACAGTGCTACGGCTCCCACCCTATTATTGCATTTTTAACCCCATAGAGCATATGTGGCACCAGTTAAAATCACTGGTTAGGTCTGAAAATATTTCTCCGACTTTAAGTTCTAGTGTTGTAGAATTAATACGAAAATGCTTTAATGATATTCCCCCACGTAGTTGGAAAAATTCAGTCCGTCACGTAATAACTGTAGAAAATTCGTATATTAGTCTGGATCGTATAATTAATCCAATTATAATTAATTTTGATGAGGATAGCGATAGCGAAACAGAACTATGTATAGAATGACATTATAAATGTAAATAAATATGACTAGTAATATTTTAAAAAATGTTATTTCATTTGATTACATTAATATAATCATATCATTACTTGATTTCCTTAGTCCGTCCCTTTATACTTCACTTGTTTATTGCCAAGCTCTTGTCGACACAATGGGACCCACCCAGGAAATCATTAAGTGGTATCCAATTTTCGTGAAACGTACTGTACCTATCCGTAACTAATATGCGCAGTCGCAGCGTGATACTGTTATGTATACGTGTTGATAACGGGCCGTGCCTTAAGTGTGTAATTTCACCTTTAATATTTCGAATAAATTTTAAATTAATGGTATCCTCGTTTTTCAAAAAATTTTGAAAAATTAATAGTTTAAAAGTCAGTTGGTACGAGCTTCATTTTTCATTGTACATTGTTTTATATAAAACTATTAACTATGTAGTATGTATAGGTAATTGGTTATTGTCAGGGATGTACCGGAAAGTGTTTTTTTTTTAAGCCGGATACTCAATTATGAAAGCTGACGGGGTATCCGGGCAATAACATAATTTTTTTTTATGGTCATTAGTATTACGCCCTTTGGGGGATATATTTAGAAACATGGAAACAATTTTCTGGAATTATTTTAATTACTTTTATCATAAATATCATTCTTTAAAAAATTTGAGGATATTTTCACGGTTTTAGGTTTTTCTACTTAATGATTCTTTATTTACTATCCGGTACCCTGCCGGTATTTAACTGGATACCTGGTATTACCGGTGCATCCCTACTTATTGTCTTTCTATGCTATGCTATAGCAATTAGTCTTATTTTAGGACGTAAACAGAAAACTCGATTTGGAATTTTTTAAAAAAATTATATGAATTTTGTATGCCGGGTGCCCGAACCGGACACATGGGATTTCCCATGTAAATTGCGAGGTGGTCAAATATTCGCTCCGTATTGATTTTAACGAAAACTTTTAATAATACTTTTTAAAGAGATTAATGAGAATAAAAAATACACCGAATTTGATATATTTGTTCCACATAAAGATTTTGTGAGGTTAAAATGAAAATATCATTAATCACCTTATAATCACTATCAATATTTGACAGCGTTTTTAGAATTTATCATTACGTTTTTGTTGTTTATTGTGTATATAGTGTAAAATAAAAAGATAGTTTACTGCCTGTTGATATTTTTTTACATTGACAAATGACTTTTGTTTGCGGGTGTACTGTCATAAATGTATCGGGTACGTATTTCCTAGTTAATCATTTTAAAAACACATTTTGTTCAGTAACTCCTAAATTACTAGGAAAATACGCGTTAAATTGAACAAGAACATTATTCGTATTGTAGTCTTTAAAAAGGTTAAGTACATTTTGAGCTAAAATAAATAGAGGAGTGAATACTTGACCACCTCATAATTTTCATGTGAAATCTTATGTGTCCCGACTGGACGTACCAGTAGCCGGTATATCTAAAATGAATTTTAGTTTTTTGATGGTGCCTTGCATTTTTGGATGATTTTTTTTTATACCTCTCTGTAAATAGATTTAAATTAAGTTTTTTTATATAGATCAAACTAAAAATAAAATCTGCCTTTAGTTGATGTTTTTTATTATTTTCCTTTAGTTATTTTTTTTTAGATTTGAATGTTCTGAATTATTTAGTTTGGTGTTTGTTCGTTAAAATAATGCATGGTTTTGTTTGTAATGCTTATAACCACCATCAAATAGAAAATCACTAGATTAGTCTTTAGAACTTTTGGTAATTGGGAATGTCTTTTATGTTATGTGTTGGAAATATTTCGGTTTTAATATTAAACGGCCGTTTAGCGTGAAGTAATACGATATTTGGTCAAAAAACCTTTTTTTATGGGTGTTCTTTAATGACGTGCTAATATTTCAGGGTGTGATTCCTTAGGTAATTTTATAAAGAAAAGTTTATTTGAACATATGTCCGTAACGGCTTAAATTTTTTGCTACAGGGTGTTGAATTTTTATTTTTTAAATGGTTATTTTTTAATATCTCCGAAAGTACTGTAGATATTATTTTCAATTTTGGTATGTGTTAATAGGATATAGAACCACAAATTTTAGTTAGAAAAATTATTCAATTTTTCCACCAGTGGCGTCCTTGCAAACATGTCCTTTGATATTTTTTACAAAAAAGGTGGTACGCCACTGACATTTTTTCATGTGAATATTTTTTCTGATTATCCTGGTCAAATCTACATGAAAACGGTTTCTTGAGTTTTTCTCGTCAGACGCACCGTTCTTGATTAAAACCACTAAATTCATATTGAAACTCATTATTATTAACATTGATAAAATAATTAATGATAAATTTTGTTTTCTAAAAATTGTTGTAGTGGGCAATTCGATGCGAAGACGGGCGGAAGCATGCCTTTTAAGTGAAGGTGGCCATTTCCCACAATTTTTACAAAACAAAATTTATCATTAATTATTTTATCAATGTTAATAATAGTGAGTTTCAATATGAATTTAGTGGTTTTAATCAAGAACGGTACGTCTGACGTGAAAAGCTCGAGAGACCGTTTTCATGTATAATTGACCAGGATAATCTGAAAAAATATCCACATGAAAAATGTCAGTGGCGTACCATCTTTTTTGTAAAAAATATCAAAGGACACGTTTGCATGGACGCTACTGGTGGAACAATTGAATAATTTTTCTAACTAAAATTTGTGGTTCTATATCCTATTAGCACATACCAAAATTGAAAATAATATCTAAAGTACTTTCGGAGATATTAAAAAATAACCATTTAAAAAATAAAAATTCAACACCTTGTAGCAAAAAATTTAAGCCGTTGCGGACATACATATGTTCATATGAACTTTTCTTTATAAAATGACTTAAGGAATCACACCCTGAAATATTAGCACGTCATTAAGGAACACCCTGTATAAGATCAGATTGTTTGGGTCTACTGCCTACTTGGGTTGATAGTATAGTTTGAAGTTAATTTTTTCCGAATGGTTAGGTATGTAGGTACACCTATCCTGTACTGACGAGAACAAAAATGTTGGAAACCGGTCTGTTGGTGGTTACATCGTACCAATGGAGAATGCTTCTATTTCTTGATAGTACCATTCAATCTGAATTAGTATTTTGATATCTAACTGTGTTAGTGTTGTTTATCCTTATTGTAAAGGTATCTTCAGGTGGTTAGGAAATAATGTTTCCATATATATTTATATTTTTTTTTAGTTCCTAAATATTACAACATCATACTTTCGTTACCATAATTTGCTTCTTCGGGTTTGCTCAGACTCGCACACATTTTTTTAAATGAACGTAAAAACAAAGTCATACTTAACTAAATAAACAATTTTTTTGACCTAATATCCCTACTTATTGACATCGGTGCGAATTTTGTGTAAATTAGTGACTATGTACTTTCTTGTCGAAAAGATAGGTAAGTACTTTTTGTTTTTCTTTATACGACATGTTTTATCATTGGTAGCATTCATGATTACATAAAGGTTCTAAAGACAATTTCCCATTTTCCTATTCTGATAAATCTATTTTCCTATTCATTTACAGCCCAAATCAAATTTTAAGACCGTTGTAGTTTTTTCATATTTAAATATTACTATGAAAATAATTAATTACGGACATAAGCAGATCTCAGCAAAAGCTGATCGACATCAAATGCGGAACCGTTACCCACTGGTGTATGGGTCACAAATAATAGGTGTGATATATCGTTGGATTCATAATATAAAGAGTTCGTAAACTATAACATAAAATGTTGCTAATACTTAAAAAAACAAAGTTGGCGATTAGTGTGAAAAACGTCGGATTGATCATTTAATTAAATTTATAGCCCATATATCTGCAAATAGAATCAGAAAACAAAAAGAACATAATCGTAAAAATTCGCTTCTGCCCAAATACAGGGTGTTATGGAAATTACTTATTATATTCTCCTTGGGTGTCCTAGAGAAAGTTTACATACTTTTTTTTTAATCGAATATCTAAATACTAAGGTAAAAACCCTTTTTACCCACATACTGTCGCGCCGTTTCATCTGGATTCACTTAGCAATAATGTGGGTCACTAGAGTATACTAACTGTGATGTCAGACCACACCGCGTGTGTCGCCCTTGCTTGGATACCCGCCGCGCGCTATTATTGCTTCAGTATGTTTCGAGACTCGGGAATGGAATGACGCCGTCGAGGGTTCCACGTGCTTGACGTATACGAGTTTTAAACGTTTTGTTACTTGTAGCGTTACCCCATTGTTTTTCTGTTGTGAAATAATTCATAATAATAAATGTTGTGATGTAATTTCAAATTTGTGTGATATTATCTACTGTTGGTTCTGTTCTTTATTTTTTTATGGAATTTAATTATAAAACGGATTATTTTAAAATAAGATCGTAGGTAAGAGAGTATGTACCCTAAAATTGTAGTTGTTATTTTCTAAAAAGTTTGAAAAATAAGTGATAACGCGCGTCAAAGACATCTTGTTGTCAAAAACTGAACACGTGCGTTTACAATTCTGTGTTGCAATATGACAACACCGCCTATAATGCACTGACCTCTTTTGAGACTCGAGACTGCCTCAATAAACTATTGATTGCGAACGTCCTCAGTACCGGCCATGTAAATTTTGAGATTTCATATAAAGTGTATATTTCGCTTAATAATTCGAAGCGCCATTTATGGTAAATTTTCATCTCAGGATTTGCCGGTTTAGATATAATAAGTCATTTCCATAACACCCTGTATACAGGGTTGTTTTTTTTAAATTTGATATAGGCTAACTTTTTATTTTAAAAGATAGACCTCTAGTTTCTGAAGCAAAGTTTTAGGAATTAGTTAAACTAAGTAAAATGTGTGAAAAAAATAAACGCACTGTTGCCAGATTGGGCGCTATTTTAAAATACCTATTTTCTTAAATGGCAACACCATTTTTTTTTAACAAAATTTTATTCATCTTGAGATTCTAGACGAAACAAAAACAAAAAGAGTGTAAGTTTTTGATTAGAATGGCGATTTACGAGTTAATAGTGCCTAAACTTAAATTTATTTTCCAAAATTAAAAGAATAGAAATAGTAACAAAATTAATTTAAAAAAAAAATGTTCCAACTGATTTCCTCCTTGTTGGGTTCTGCAGTAACAAATACGTGCAACAAAATTTCTTTTAACATTTAAGAGGTTTGTTCGGGTTTGTTAGCCTCCTTGTTATTCTTTTAATGTTGGAAAATAAATTTAAATTTAGGCACTTAGCTCGTAAACCGCCACTCTAATGAAAAACTTGCACTCTTTTTGTTTTGTCTAGAATCTCAAGATATATCAAAAAAAAATTCAAAAATGCAGTGTTGCCGTTTAAGATAATAAGGTTAATTAATGGGACATGGAAAAACCACAGACTCCGTACGTAAAAATATTAGGATTTA
The DNA here is from genome assembly GCA_963991005.1 of Barypeithes pellucidus. Taxonomy (NCBI): domain Eukaryota; kingdom Metazoa; phylum Arthropoda; class Insecta; order Coleoptera; family Curculionidae; genus Barypeithes; species Barypeithes pellucidus. The sequence continues at coordinate 30,015,437 of OZ022562.1, forward strand.
AATATACTTACCTATATCCGAAAGTTGATATTAATTGAGATACAGGGTGTTAAAGTTAAAACTTCATTTTTGTTTTTCTCTAATAACTTTGAGAGAAACTAACGTTTTTTACAAAATTTGGCAATTATGGTTTTTTTTGGATGAGAAATTGATTTCGTGAAATTTTAATGTACAATGTAGGGGCGCGCACATTCATAAGGTCATAACTTTTTTGTGTCTCAGTGTATTTAAGTTTTTAATGAAAATAATACTTTCCTAATATTAATTACGTAAAAAAGGGATACTAATTTCAGGTCGCCCAGAGTTACCGTTTGGAGATATTTGCATTTAAATTGCTTAGTGCGTTAGCTCAGGCAAGCAAATAATATTTTGTTGCTTCTTACCAATTAACTTGTACATGATAATTAATGTTCTAGTAATGGTAATTGGGAATAATAAATACAACAATTGGATTGTTCTTTAATTTACTTTAATTAAAATAACTTTAACCTAGAAAATATCGTGTTGAAACTTACAATAAACTCAAAAAGGAAACATTGTCTGTTCCATAGCAACTTCATCTCTAAATTTCATTTATTTTCTCATAGGTTACTTTGAGAAACATTTTTTGTTTGCTAATTAATAGTAATTGGGCAGGGTGCACTAAATGCATATATCTTTGAAACGGTAACTCTGGGCGACCTGAAATTAGTATATAAATATGAGAAAAGTATTATTTTCATAAAAACTTAAATACACTGAGGCACAAAAAAGTTATGACCTAATAAATGTGCAAAAAATGCCGCAGACAGCGCACCCTACATTGTACATTAAAATTTCAACAAAAAATCAGTTTCTCATCCTAGAAAAACCATAATTGCCAAATTTTGTAAAAAACCGTTGGTTTCTGTCAAAGTTATTAGAGAAAAGACAAAAATGAAGTTTTAACTTTAACACCCTGTATCTCAGTTAATATCAACTTACGGATATAGGTAAGTATAATTAAATCCTAATATTTTTACGTAAGGAGTATGTGGTTTTTCCATTCAATACTTCGTAAAAATATTATCTGCAATAACCATTTTTTCAATCATCTCGAAAACAAATTTGAATCTTTTTTTTAATATGGTTAATTCACGGGTTATGAGATCTGTATTTTTATGTAAAATAATCTATATACCTTGCGTTTTGCTAGTACCAAAGAGTTTAGAAAACAGAGAGCCTGTTAAAATGGGGTGCTCTCACTACTATCAACGCACATAGTCATTGTTTCCAGAGGGGTTGCTATAAAAACATGGTTAGAACGTCAATTGAATACTGAAATCCTAAACTCTGTACCTCTTCTGTCCAAGATCTAACCTAAAAATCCTAACCACCACTTATTCACTAAATTTAAGTTTCAAAATTTAGATCTTGTAGTTTCTAACAGATAAGTCGGGGTTGCTTTCAATGTCATTGTTTCAATACGTCATCTAAGACGTCGTTTTACTTTTTTGTTTGTACTTCTACTTCGCTTACGAACGAATATCTTTTGTTCTTGCGAAAGTAAGTTTAGTTCTATTAGTAAATATTTCAATACCATTTTCTAAATCTTATTAATACGCATGCTTGCTAATTCCAGCCGTGCGAGGGTCTATTAAAAGATCTCGGGCACTAAAGAAGATATTTGTTTCAAATATTGACACTCGCTTTGACGTATCTATAACTTCCGGTTGTACCGGAAGTCGGGGGTCCACTTGCTTATTTTAAATGGAACATCCTATATATTATTTCATTTTTGGATTTTACACAAGATTCTAGACAGTTTTCGTATACCATGTCATATACCTAAGTCTAAATGTGTTTGACATATTTAAGGTTTTATGTCTAAATGACGTTTGCCTTTTCTCTACAAGTAGCTTTTTTATTTAATTTGGGTTGTATTCCTTGTTCAAAAAGGATCTGCTTTAATAGATTTTATTATAATATTTTGATAACTATTAATACAGGGTGATAAGATTAAAAATTAAATTGAATAAACTGCAAAAAATCTCCTTTTTCAAATGGAAATCCCCAAATTTTATAATTATTTTCTATTTACCATGAAAAATAAGGGCAAGTTTTTGTAAGGTTGTCCATTCCAAAAATTTATAGTTTTTGTATGTATTGCCAATTTAATATTTTTATATGGCGATTTGCTGCGGATTTTATGTTCAGATGCGCAAGAAATCTATGACGCTGTCGCTTACCATTTGAAAATTATTAATAATTCTGCCGGGTTTGTTCGCGCTTAAATTACACGAACGAAGATTGTTTAAACTTATTTATTATTTATGGGGAATGTGATAAACTATCAATCAAGAACATATGACATATTTATTTGACAGTTCTTTAACGCCATCATAGCCAACTATGAGTACGTAACACATCGCCATATAAAAATATTAAATTGACAATATTTCGAAAACTACAAATTTTCGGAATAGACAACCGTAAACTTACTCTTATTTTTAATGATAATTAGAAAATAATTATAAAACTTGAGGGTTTCCATTTGAAAAGTAGATTTTTTACAGTTTATTCAATTTAATTTTTAATCTTATTTTTTGAACACCCTGTATTAATAGTTATCAAAAAAATTGAAAAAATCTATTAAAGCAAATCCTTTTGAACAAAACACAAATTTATCCATTCCTTCCATTATTTAGACAAAAAACCTTAAATATGTCAAAGACGCTTAAACTTGGGTATTGAACATGATATAAGAAATCTGCCTAGAATCTTGCGTAGAACCCAAATATGGAATAATATATAGGGTGTTTCAGGGTATAACCGGAAGTGACAGAAACGTCAAAATATTTTCATTAAAAAAATCCGCGTCCCTTATGGCGAGTAACAATATTTCAAGCAAATATCTTCCTTAGTTTCCGAGATCTTTTAATAGGCCCCTCACGGTGAACGACCCTGTATATATGTGCCGATTTACGTTTACAGCTCCAGCATCCTCTCCTACGACGCAATGGCTAGAAGTAAAGAAGAAACTACGATCACTATTCGGCGATTTCTAATTTTAAAATCCCGAAAAACATTATTTCATGGCAGTTGGTAATTTCCATTCTCATCAACAAACCATACCCACCACATTCTCTCACTCTCTCTCCTTTTACAGGTGGACCTGACCGGGTGCCTGACCGCTTGATTCCGACCCATCCATTCCCCCTCCTCCCCCACCTGCTAGAAAAAGATTAAAGCGTTCGAAAAGTTTAAACAGTCGCTCGATATATCCGCAAGAGTCTAAGACTAGTCGACGTAAAAGTCACGAGGAGGGTTCGAAACCGGGTTATCCTTTAATGTTTCACCGAAAAAGACGTACAAATCCGTCTAATAAATCGAATTTTTTCGAACGCATTCCTGTAGTTGCTTGTGCATTTCGCAGATCCAATCCGAGCACGCCCACGCAGCCACGTAGGCCGGATTTCATCGGGGTGGTCTACGCGCCGAATCAGTCTGGAGGTGCCTATTATGAATTTCAACCCCCCGAGACGGGGTCGTCTGGCGTCCGTCCTGGTCAGCAGCAAAGTCACATTCAGTACGGAGGAAGTCCACAGAGGAGATTTATGTCTGAGGGAGAATTGGTACGACAGGAGCAGCAGCTGAGCTATCCAAGGTCGAACAATACCGTAGATAATATTAGGGAGTTGGCCAATTCGCCCCAAAGGGGAGTTTATATGTGGAAGGACACGTCACCAGGTAAGTTAGTTGAATAAGTATTGGGACTAGAGACCTTTACCCAGGATAGAATATAGGAAAAAATAAGTTTTTCAATAATAAACGTTAAATAATTATGAAACCTATAATATAATTTTAAATAGTCGCTTTAAATTATGTCAGTGATTCTTTTACTCAAACTAGGAATTATCCACAGTATCTATTTTTTCTATGGTGTCTGGACATCTCCAGAGCCGTCACAATTAATGATATTTAAATCGTTTTTATGATTAAAATACATTTTTTGAATTTAAATACTTCTAATTTTCTAAATATTTTTCTGAAAATGATTTCTGTTTTATTTAAAATTTTCTAAAAAGTATATTTTTATATTTTCTATAAACATCGGATTTAAATCAGCTTTAAACAGATTTAAATAATGATTTAAATCTTTCAAATTATTTAAATCTCTAAAAAGGTTAAAGATTTAAATCTTTGGGAAATGATTGAATCATCTTACATGATTTAAATACTTTCTGATTTAAATCTTCCAACATGATAATTTAAATACTTTTTAAATGAGTTTTAAGATGACTTAAATCTTAAAAAAAGATTTAAATATAACAAATACTTCTAATTAAAATCTTTCCTTCCATAAAAACGATATTTAATTTAAATCATTTGTGGAATGAGAAATACTTTGCTTTAAATCATTTTTAAACTGATTTAGAACAGCTCTGGATACCTCCTAAAGCTTTCGATGCGACAAAAAGGGGTGAAACCATACCTATTTTTCCAAATATCTCCGAAAACTCTCAATATAAAATTACAATAACTGGTTTAAATTCATTTTACTCGAATATGGGGGATTCTATCCAGGAATAACAGGAGTATACCTGTTTTGATGAAAATGTATGCTGCAGCATCGCCTATCCACGGGGATGATTGCTCTGAACATTGAAAAGGCATTCGACAAAATGTGGCACGAGGGTGTGGCATACAAACTCCATCACCTTCAACATGATCATTCATTACACAAAGTTCCTAATTTCATATCTAAAGAACAGAAAATTCAAAACGCGCGTACACGGCGTATATTCTTCAATAAGAATTAGACGTTCTGGAGCCCCCCAAGGTTCTCCACTCGTACGACCCCTGTACATAGTATTTGCGGCGGACACGCCAAAGGTACCATTCGTCGAACATTTCGTCTTCGCAGACGATATGGCGCTGACACGCACACACAAAAACCTCCCACACATCCAAAGATCTCTTCAGCATTAACTTGACGCTCTGGCTAAATATTACCAGAAATGGCAAATAAAAGTCAATTTCGTCAAAACACAGGCAATGCTAATATCAGGCAAAAGAAGACCTGCCATTCAGAATCTAACACTTGATAACAGGGCATTACCATCGACAAACAGTTGACGTGGAAGACACACATACAAACAGAAACAAACAAGGTAATGGTGCTGTTCCTCAGGAACAAGGCTCTGCTATACGAACAGGTAATTTGACCTAAAATCCTATATGGAAATATAGCATGGTGTCAAGCGGCAAAGTCCTCCAAACTGTCCAAAACAAGATCCTCAGGTCTATCACACGTACTCCATGGTACGTCAGGGGAGCGGCCATACACCGCGACCTTGAGTACAGCCCATGCACGAATTCCTCAATGAAGGACATGCTGAGTTTCTTAGAAAACTGCGATTCCATCCAAATCCATTAATCTGAGACAACTTCCCCAAAACCCCCAACCCAAACTCCGAAAAAAAACGACACAGGAGCCTAAACGCTCCGCCCACATAACACGGCACCCCTAAACTCTCTTCACAAACACACGCACAACACAAACAATCACACACAAAACCCCTGGTCGCCAAAGGCCAGAAATGGCTTCTTGGTGACTTCAACACCCAATCATAAGCGTGTAAGAGTGCTTAACGGCACTAACAGAATACCTCGGGGAGTTTAGTCGGTCTGTGTCTCTCCTTCAGAGAGATAGGTCTCTCGTTCAGAGGCACAGGTTTCTCCCTCAGAGAAACAGAGCCATCCTGTCACTACTTTGCACTCCGGGTGCATCGTGTCTGTAAGCAGATTCTCCTCGCATACCCCAAAAAAATTCAGTGCGCCTTTCAAATGCTAAAGGAAAGACATATCAATTATCATAATTTTATATTGAGGGGTTTCGGAGATATTTGAAAAACCCATCTTCAGTGTGCCTCCTGTAATGGGGGGGGGGGGGGGGCTCTAGCTCCCTTACGGGGCATGTTTATATTATGAACTTCTTGTTTTATTTTGGGTCTAGATTACACCCTAGAAATATTGTCCGCTAATTTCATAATTCGTATTGAAATTTATTTATATCATTCAAGTAGACTATTTTTAAACACAACTCTTTCTTAATCATTTTTTAGGATACCCACCACCTTCCCAGCAACCAGACTTTTATAGATCTAATCCGACTAGCCCTACGCAGCAGCAAATGTATCCCCCACAACCAGCCACGCGGACGTACCACCCCGCCATGAGGGGTGGGGTAGCAGTATATCCTCCACCTAGTCCTCAGATTCATAGAAAATTGGGTGCGAGTACCCCCACCGTTGGGGATAATAGGCGACGACCTATGTCGTTTGTAAGGTAATGGAATTTATTCGTTTTCTTTAAAACGTAGTTCTAAGACCCCCTCGCTCTTTTTTGATAGGAATTTAGTCGCGTAATTTACGAAAAACAAATATTAGGTAATTTATAATGTTAATAAATTAAAACTTATATTAAAAAAAATTGATATGTCAAATTTAAATCAGATGACAGTTCGATAAGCTGTTATAAATTGCATGCCACTCTTTTCTTATGAGACCTGAGGGGTCGAAACGCCTAACGAAATTCTATGAAATTTTTCATATTTTTATCTTTTATCAAAAACTATTTTCTATCTCAGCAGCTCAGCAAACAATAAAAAGGTTAAATTTCCCCTCAAATTTGACGATTTATGACTGATAAGAATTTTGAGGAAATGTAATTATTTATAAAAATTATTTTGTCATAAATATCTACTCGATAAGCTTCCTCCTAGTATTTAAATATTTTTTTCAGAGCACTCGAGATGTCAGATAATGTAGACTTGTCCTCCCAAACATCTCAATGTTCTTCGCATCCAATGACGCAGAGGCCCTCCACGCCAGATCGCACCAGCGTGTACGATATGAACTACGAGATATCGGTATAGGGCTGGAGAGGGCACTCTTGTCGTAGGTAGGCAGATTAATCTATTTAGTTTGAATTGGTTCTTTATATTTAAATGGGTGACTCCTTAGAGGGTTCTAGAGAAGGCCTACATATATTTTTTTACATCGACTGTCTAGGAACTTAGGTAGAAACCCTTCAAATCATCCCACATCCGGCGATAACGTAAACATTCGTTTTGGGATGTTGTTAAATCGTTAAGTATTATTAATAATTTTTTCAAGTGTTTTGAAATGCTTCCTCATGAAAATTTGTACTTCCAGGTAAAAAATAAACTTTCGGATAAACAACACGTGTTTGTTCGGGGCAAATCTACAACGTCCAACCTCATTTGTTTTGCTCAATTTGTGGCAGAAGCCTTTGATCAGAACTGCCAGGTTGATGTTGTTTTCACGGATTTTTCAAAAGCATTTGATAGATTAGATTATAAAATTTTACTTAATAAACTCAGTTCGTTTGGAATTTCAGACGGTCTTATAACATTTTTTCATTCTTACTTACATGAACGACAACAAGTAGTGGAGTGTGGTGGTCAGTCATCTGGGCAGATACAATCTTTTGTTCCTCACATAAATGAGCTTATTGCAGCTCGTTATAGGTCTCTAGGTTTTATAATAAGAATTTCTCGTTATTTTTGCAATTGTCATACACTAAAAATAATGCATTTGTAAGATCAAAATTGTACGCCTCGGTTGTATGGTCTTCATAATATTATCAGGTGCGCCTAAATCGCATCGAAAAGGTCCAACGACGTTTCCTAAATTTCCTGAGTTTTAATATTGATGGTCAGTATCCTGAGATAGGCATTTCAGATGGTGTGATCGACGTGACATTGCTCAACTTAAATATTTGCATAATAGAGTGGAATGCAGTGATATATTGAGACATCTGCAATTTCTCGTTCCTAGAATACGTCATTCACAGACTTTTTATATACTAACAGCGTTTACCAATATCTGTAAACATTCCCCCATTTATCGATTGTGCAATACTTACAATCTGCACCAACATAAATTTAACATTTTCAAACACCAACATAAATTTAACATTTTCAGCTGTAGCTTATCCAGTATAAGATTAAATTAGTGTTTTCTTTAGGCATCTAATTACTCTGCTCAATATGCACATATATATTAATATAATACCTCTATTTCATTCTATCAAATATATTTTTGTTGTATTGTTTGATTACTTATTTTATATTGTATATCTGTGATACCCATTTGTTAATTGGTTATTTTGTAACTGTGAAATGGTGTAAAATAAAATAAAAATAAATAAAATAAAATAAATCACTGGGCGGGCCTCGACCTCCGGTTATTCCCAACCACGATCTGGCTCGATCGAACTTGCCTCCACATCTTTTCCCTCTCGATGTGGTTCAATCCAGCGGCGAGGCTTCAGCACAGTTCGCGACTGGAAGGTGGTTGTACGTCAACTACGGTTCCCTTAAAATCGCGAACTTATTCGTTTAAACGTGTAAGGGGTCATTCTCAATAAATATGGTGTAAAATTTACCAGTTTAGCACATATTAGAGATCAGTTCCTGCTTTTAATGTCATACTTCCACATATTTTTTTCACCTGTACTTGATAAATTGTAACTTTCTTTTTTATTATTTTTAGGGATGATTGAGTGCCCTAATGCGAATAGTTTCTCTGTATCAGAGACCACACCCTAGTACATTAGGGTTAGAGTTTTTAACTGTCAGTGGTAAGTGGTAAAGAATCGGGCAGAAAAATGGTAGTTCTGTTTATGTATCATATGATCAGTTCTTAGAGGTTGTTTCCTAAATATAAATTAATTATTTTTAACTCGTTTTAAATAATTATTTAGTACGATCCAGCCACTGTAAGATTGAACTTGATTTATCGTTCAAATGACTTATCGATTCGCCCTAAATAATTTTTATAAAATGATTGTAAGCTGCTTAAGTACCTATTCAATAATATTAATGTCTTAAACAGAACTACCCAATTAAGGAGTTTTGAAATTGAAAAAATTAATAATTTGGTAGTAATGGACAGTTGATGGAACCAAATCGGTTATTATAATATTTATGGTAAAATTCAATAAATTAAGCTTTAGGTAGGACATTTTTTTAACTTACCGCCGTGTTCTCTAGAGCGATTTAATTTTAATAAAATTAGTTTGACAATTAGGTTTTCAAAGTGACAGGTGTAACAATAAGGGATAGTTTTATATCCTAATCTGTTTTTTTTTTTTAAGTTCGTGAAGGAAAACATTAAAGTCTGTACGTTCTAAATTTACACGTGTGTGACAGATGCTAGGATCTTGATTATATTTTGATATGTCAATCAAGTGTCAATCTTTATTGGTTTTTATCAGTTTTTGTGCCTTCAAGTTGAATTTGATCCTAAAAAACAGTTCTTTCAGAGCTATTTCGTCGTACTTTTGTGTTTTCGGTAAGTATTTATCAATTATTAAATCCGAAATCGCGTCAAGATTAAAGTGTGTACCATCGTGCCGATAAAAAACTAGGACAGCAAAATTTTATTTCCCCCTCGACTATTAGGAATTATTTACTGTCGAGTCTGGTACCAGTAAAATGTCATATACAACTTTAACATGTCAACATAGATTGTCACTTTATCATTAACTTGTCAAGCACATTTTTTTAAATATGCCTTAATTAACACCCCAGCAAAAGGCTACTATCTACAGTCGGTTGCGAGATGTTGCTTTTATTAGGGTTATTGCAGACGAACTGGGAGTAAACAGAAATACCGTGTTGTTGGCAAAACAAAAAATAGCAAGGCATCTATTATTAGGAAAGCGGTTTCTGTTTCCCCTAGAATGTGTGCTAAAGATGAAAATAGAAGAATACTAATTATCAAGAAGTAATAAACAAGAATTCTATTTCTATTTTCTAAATATTAAAAATTTGTTGCTACGACAAATTTTGTGTTTTTTTACTTTCTGTTAAATTTCTTTTATTATTCAGTGTTATGTTCATTATCGGCACGATGGTACATTAATTTATAAAAAGAGCAAAATCTTATATGGAAAAGTTCTTCGAAATTAAAAACAATCTATATGAAATTTAAGTTAAGTAATTCTTCGATTTTCTTTTCAATTTTTTCATAAACGAGACGCCACTTGTAAATGTTTTGTCCCTGTTGATGGCATTAGTATACCTGCCAAGTAACTAACGAAGTTCAATTAAGGTTTAAATTTATTACATAGCTGCAAAATATTTTTCCAGTTTAGTTACACAGTTTAGCAAACACATTTAAACACTTTCGGTCTAAAATTCATTCTAATCAAAATCATGAGCGAACCGAACTTTTCATTTCATGGAAAACGACTAACAATTTAGATTTTGCTGTATCTTTATAAATGTACTTTACCTTGACGCAATTTCGGAAAATGATAATCGCGCCCGCACTAAAAGCCGTACATGAAATCTGAAATACTCTTTTATTATTTTAAGGCAAACCAATAATAAAAACGTTTCCGATATGTTGCATACTTTTTTGGACAAGAATATTTTAGTTATGTTCGTCTTTGGAATTTTGTGATTCATCTTTTTTTAACTTAACATATGGTCTCGTCAACTGTTTTTGATTTCAGAACTCCCAGGGCTTACTAGCCCCCCGTTAATGTAGGGACTAAGTCCCCCTCGATGTTACATTGACCCCCTCCCCCCCTTGATGGACATTTTTTGTGACATAGCTAAGAAAGAACAAAGTGAGTGTAGTATATTTATATTTTTTGTTATTTATATTATAATGAATATCAAAAAGATGTATATGTTTTTTATATTATACCAAGCCATTCGAATATTTAAAGGATAAAATACATTTGCCTTCGTTAGATACCAGTGTAAACGATCTAACTCATCCATGATACAATAATTAGTTAACCTGCCTTTTATACCGGGTGATGCATCGTTAAGTTGAACATAGGTAAGCCCATGTAATTTGTGAGGTGGGTGAATATTGGCTCCCGTTTATATTTTATAGAAAAACTACATTCTTGAAGAGGCCGACATGATAAACCCATTTTGAGTTTGACTACATTTTGGTGAGCCAAGTCTAAGTGTGTGTCCACAACTGCGCACCGCCCTTCGCACTTAGCCTGGCACCATAGCACCGCACAGTAGTCCCTCGACATCGAGATATAAACATGGATATTTTTGATTATATCATTACTTGGATTTTATGTCTATTATATATTATTTATAATAACAATTAAAATGTTAAAAATTATTCTAGTATACCTTATTTTTGTCTAATTAATTAATTACGACCCTGTTTAAACATATTTTTTAATGTGACATCCTGTATATTAACTGATTTTCCAATTTCACGTCAAATTCTGAACATATACCACTTTGTTATATTAGCGGCTAAAATAATATCTTCTTCATCGGAAGAAGATGACAACGCACAGTCCATGTTTATATCTCGATGTCGAGAGACAAACTGATCGACAGGCAAGGCAATAAGCTAGGCTCGGCGCGCCGTTGTGGACACTATTGTGCGGTGCTATGGTACCAGGCTATGGTCGAGGCCGATGTGCGGTGCTCCGTTGTGGCCATACACTAAGCCATTCAATTAAACGCGATGACAAAAGCACGAATCTCTCATAGTTCAGGTAATACAGCAAACACAAGGAAATTAAATTTTGACATTGACAAACCGAAAAATAGTGTCAATGACAATATTTTCATTATTCGTTATATTCAGTTTTATGTCAATTTTTGGCAGTAGCGTCATAGAAATTATTTGCTGGTGACTGTTTTACCTGAACTATGAGTGTTTCGTGGTTTTGCCATCAAATATTATTGAATAGCTGAGGATTGACTCACCAAAATGTATTCAAACTCGGCACATGGGTTCACCATATCGGCCTCTTCAAGAAGCTATAATGCAGTTTTTCTATAAAATGTACAGGGGAGTCAATATTCAGTTGCGCAAATAGACTTATTCGACAAAAGTCAAATATACAGCATGCCGATAAATATTTGGAAATTACCTGTATGTATGTATCAAAATTATTTATTACAAAAGTGTATTTATTTAACAAAAAGTTCCTTTTTCGTTAAATAAATAATTCTTGTTGATAAAATGCAAACTATCGAATTCTTTCTCTATAATATTTAAATAAAACTACACAAACTACAAATCCGAACAAACACCGTAATATAAAAACGATCCGTTGTGTAGAATTTTATTTAAGCGGGTTTATAAATAATATCCTTTTTCTTGAAAATATAACGAGATCACCTTAAAACACTATATAAAAGAAACAACAAGGCAGGTATGTATATGTTTTCGCTTTAAATATTACGAAGGTTTGGCTAATATCGTAGTTTTACGGTGTGAAACGGAATACTTTTTCATGTGTTTTGCTTATAGAAAATAAATTAAGTATTGGTATGAGTATTAAGTTTGTAAAGGTTTTTGTTCGATATAAGCCGCGTTCTTTATTTATGTCGGACTGATCTGATCAATCTGAATCATTCTTCCTTCTTTTATTGAGTCCAGATGTAGTGGAGGTAATCTGGAACGTTCTTTTATGTAAATCTAAACTTAACAGATCAAGCTCGAACCTTTTCGATCGATTTATTCGTTTATAGCCGGTTTATTTTGTTACAAAATTTTCTGAGGGTTTTATTAAATTTGTGGTTTATATGAATATATGTTAAATTTGCTTAAAAATGTGTATGACAAAGAATTTGAGGGGGGGTTCGACCCCAAAACCCCCCTTGGCTGCGCCACTGGTTATCCTAAGTATCTGGTCTGTATTAGTGCTGGTACTTGAAACCAGTTTTTTGGATATTCGGTTAATCGGTTTCTGATTATTCGGTTATTTTACAAAACTGTAAACCGGTTATTCGGACAACCGTTTTTATCCTAAACCGGTATGTTACCGGTTAGCCAAATTACTTCAACTTATCTGGGGTCACGTGACCAAAAATCGCTCCACCTCTAATTACAATAAAGAACGCTGCTGCTATATCTACAGTCACTGTAATTACATGTGTTTGGACGGCGTACACTAAACATTTTGTTGGTCTTCAAAGGTGCTATATATTTTTAGTTCCTATTTTACTTTTGTTAATCATTATTTATACGCTTATCCTATACGGCAATTGCATTAATTATTATTATTTTGAATAAATTCAGTCAATAATAGATCATGTTACAAATAACACCAGGTAAGATATATAGGCGTTCCAATTTCGTGTAGCGCGCGCAATGACGTGACGTCACCGAGAGAGTGATTTTTAAATTGCTTAGGGAGATTTACATTGCTGTTAGCGTTTTTCGTTCTCTTATAAAGTTATCGAGAGGTTTTAAGCATTTAATAGTATGTAAAATGAAAGAATAATATCATGGTATTTAGGTATATTAATTCATAAAAACTTACATTACACCTCGAATACCACTAAAATAAGACGAAGTTCCGAAAACATACGGGAAGCGGTCCGTCTGTGCCGTCTTTGCGAGAGTTATAAGTCACTGTCACGTGGAATCATACTTGGTGCTATTTATACCATGATGCAGTGGAGATGTTCAAAAATGAAATGATCGAAACCGCTAAATTATAATTGGGTTATTCGGAAACATTTTTATTTGTCTTTAAACATGTATGTTTAACTCATATTTGAATAAAGATTATTTCGTATGTCTATTAAGTTTCACACTGTAGATAATCTTGTTAGACAGACTTTTTTTTTTGTATAAGTGTACGTTTTGAATTACATGTTTACATATACGTGTTATTAATATTTTGTTGTGTATTTTTAATTTTGTTGGAACACATTTTATTTGTATTTATAACATAATTATATAAAAAAAAACTTAACATTATTACTAGGTACTGAAGGTCCAGGCACCAGATCAAAAACTGAGTCATTTATAAATTTGATATAGTCGAAATATTTTTATTGTAAATAATTAGTAAAATGAATATGTTAACGAATAATAGTGATGCTAGAGATGGGAATATTCACTTAGAGATCGGTCTCAAATTAGTTTTATTTGGTGCGAGTGGACCATGTTCAGGCGGACGGCAATGTATTGAAACTTCATCCTTCCTTGAGAATCCTTTCTGGAGTTAAATGGTGAAAAAGTTGTCTGTGTAAAAATCGTACTAAATGTCACTTATACTACCTTCAATTTAGTTGATAACGATTTTCGGGAAAAAATTTGGCATACCAACTGCGGTAGTAAATGTTACATTAACTACTTTAACAACCCTGATGTAAATACATGTATTTATACTTACACAAATGCAAAATGATCTTGGCTATCAATGATTCAAATTTTTCCATAATTTCATTATTGTTGTTGGAATGAGAATACAATTTTTGTCGGTTCTTTTTATTAAAGCTGTGCGTCCAATACCCTAAAGCCGCAACCACCCTATTATCATGTCACTTGAATTCACGTGTTGTTATATCGGCAAAATAGCACATGCTCTCACGGCTTAGAACATACTATTTTGTGTTTGTGAAGCAAGGCAAGTGAATCTTGTAACCTTCTAGTGTCAAACTCTGACAACGTGCTATCACGCGTGCCAAATATGTAAATTTGCATAAACAAAATTGTGATGTCACGTATGACTTGCCATGAGCTGCATGAGGTGACTATAGTGTACTTCTAAACCTATTTATAAGTTCGCATAAGCCGTCTTGCAGATATTTCGGGTGTGCCGTGACATTGCGTGATAGCATGTGATCTCACGTGACGTGTTAATAGGGTGTTTGCGGCTTTATCGTCCAGTCTGTACGGAAATCAGTAACAATTAATCAGATTTCCTTATAAAATTTGGTTAAGAGAGATTTATTACAGTTTTATAAAAATTCTCGAATTGCATATTTTGTATAAAGGTCTCCTCCCTTGATAAATTTTTGTTTCTAAGGTTAAATAGCTCCAAAATTAAGCTCTGAGAATGTTCTTATAACGAAATTATCCAACCGTTTTTAGGTTTTAATAACTCCGAACATCAATAGCACTTACTGTAAACTCTTTTACTGTATAACTGAGTGGTGGTGGTGTTACATAACTTTTGTGTAGCAAATCTGTGGTTTTCCACTTATTGATTTATTTTAAAGGTTGTAGGAACGTTCTCAAGACATGCAGTGTGGCCGTTTAGCGTGGCACAGTACAATTCCTCCGTTACTATTTCAAATACATCAAAATGTTAATAAAAAATTGAAGGGCAGTAAGTGAGGCCCAGAAGGGCGAAAAAAGAAAAAAATTAATTTTTTAAATAAAAAAACCTGTATATTTTTGCATTTTTAAATTCCCCTCAAAATTCTGCGTATCGTGGCAAAAATAATAATTTTGCAACGTTGCCAAGTTATTTAAAGAATTTATTTTTGGAAGAAGAAACTGGTCACCTTAAAATTTGAAATATAATTGAATTATACTAAGACATACTTAAGACATTCTAAACATTCTCGAGGATATGAATGACGAAGACTAATTTAAGACTTTAAACCCTCGAAACATTCCATATTTTATACCGGGTGTTCTCACAAAAAAACGTGTCAACACGTCATATTTATAAATCAATTTACTCAGTTTTTCACAAATGGAACACCCTATATTTTAATATCTTATCTTGTAGAGTTTTTGCCCTCTACAACTTTTGTTAAAATATTTATATAGCTATTTTTACTCATTTTGGCGTAATATCGGTTTTTAATAAAAAGTCTGAAAAAATGTTGTTTTTTTTTTTTAATAGTATTTTACAGTTGGCCAAGACAGACAGAAGCAAATAGCAAAACCAATAGTATAATTTTATTAAGATGTCATTGTCATTTTATTTCTCTTCCAATGCATTGCTGATCATAAGTTTCATTTAAGAATTCAATTATAAGTCTTGTATAGTGCTCATAAAGAAACAACATGCGTTCTTGAACTATGTTTGGTATATCCAATACGCTGTGGTAAATCCTTTTGGAGAAAGTCCAAATAGATCTGAGGCCTCTCAAAAAAATGTAGACCACCCACATAGTCTCTTACATTTCCTCCCCAAAGGTATAGGGATCATCTGTTTTATGAGTGAAATCTAACAAAATGAGAGTCAATAGTGGCATAATAATGGAAATGATGTCTATTGACGTTGCCATTTTTATGGAACGTAGCTTCGTTGCAAAAAAACTAAATGCGCAAAATTAATTATGCTGCTCCGCTATTTTATTTTGCGCACACGCGGTCCACGGTCGTCATCATTAGGCTCTTGCAGCAACTGGACGTAGTAAGGATGTTGATTATTTTTTGAACCGCCGTTCGTCCAATATCCAGTTGTTGTGTAAGACGCTGACCAATATGAGAATTCTCAGTAATGCGTAACAACGTTGAATTCATTTTCTTCGGTCTTTTTTTTATAAGCCACACTTTTTGTAGTTTCAAATCTCTCCATTAGCTTTTCAAATGCCTTTTTATCGATGTCTTCGCTCTGGGTATCGTTCGTCATAAATTCTTGTAACTAATAAACCATAAATCATTTCTACTTTTCAATAATTCATATACCCTGTATTGTCACAAAATAAACTCGATAGAAAGTAAGAAATAAAATATCAATGTCATCTTAATAAAATTAAGCTTTTGCTATTTTCTGTCATGGCAACTATAAAATATAATTAAAAGAAACATTTTTCAGACTTTTATTAAAAACATATTACGCCAAAATGGGTAAAAATAACTATTCAGGGTGTTACGGAAATGACGTATTATATTTAAACCGGCAAATCCCGAGATGAAAATAAATTGAAGAAAAATAACCATAAATGACGCTTTGAATTATTAAGCGAAATATACACTTTATATGAAATCTCAAAATTTACGTGGCCGCTCCTGAGGCCCTTCTCAATCAATATTTTATTGAGGCAGTCTCGAGGTTCAAAAGAGGTTAGCGCATTATAGCGATGTTGTCATATTGCAACACAGAACTCTAAACGCACGTGTTCAGTTTTTAAGAACAAGACGTTTTTGACGCGCGTTATCACTTCTTTTTCAAACTTTTTAGACAAATAAAACTACAATTTTAAGGTACATACTCTCTTACCTTCGATCTTATTTTAAAATAATCCGTTTTATAATTAAATTCCATAAAATAATAAAACACAAAAAGTATGTTTTTCAACAGAATCAACAGTAGATAATATCACACAAATTTGAAATCACATCACATTTCTCATTATGAATTATTTCACAACAAAAATAATCGAGCAATAAAACTAACAAAACGTTTAAAATTCGTATGCGTCAAGCACGTGGAGCCCTCGACACGACGTCGTTCCACATCCCAGTCTCGAAACAAACTGAAGTATGAAGGGCGCGCTGCCAGTATTCAACCAAGGGCGAGACACGCGGTGTGATCTGACAACACTGTTAGTATACTCTAGTGACCCACATTGTTGCTAAGTGAGTCCAGATGGAACGGCGCGTGGGTAAAAAGGGTTTTTACCTTAGTATTTAGATATTCAGTTTAAAAAAAAAGTATGTAGACTTTCTCTAGGACTCGGTAGGAGTCACCCATTTAAATATAATAAGTCATTTCCATAACACCCTGTATAATTATCCTAACAAAAATTGTAGAAGTCGAGAAACTCTACAAGATAAGATATTAAAATATACGGTGTTCCATTTGAAAAACGCAGTAAATTAATTTCTAAATGTGACGTGTTTACACGTTTGTAGAGAACACCCTGTATAAAATATGGAATGTTCCGAGGGTATGAAGTTTTAAATTAGTCTTTGTCTGTCATATCCTCGAGAATGCTTGGAAAGTTCTAAGTTAATTCAATTATGTATATTTCAAATTTTAAGATGACGTTTTTCCTGTCACAGAATTTTTTTTAAAGAACTTAGCAATGTTGCAAAATAATTAAAAACTAATTTTCGCCATGACACGTAGAATTTCGAGGGGAATTTAAAAATATACAGGGCCCTGTATTTAAAAAAACACATTTTTCTTGTTTCGCTTTTTTGGGCCAGTCTATAGGGTCAAAAATAATTTTACGTTATAACTCACTTACTGCCCTTCAACTTTTATATTAACATTTTTGATGTATTTGAAATAGTAACAGAGCTACACAGCCGAGCCAAACTCAGCGACCAGCCTGTATGTTTGAGCTTGAAGCTCAAAATATTTGCTGTAAGAACATTTGTTGGGTATGGTTGACATGCAATTATTAAAATTGTATCCCGAACATAACTTTTTCACCATTTATGACTAAACTCGTAGCGATCTCGCTCTATAGCTCAACACAGAAGTTTCTTGTTCTGGAAAAAGTTAGGCTCAACGTGACTCCTAACCAAAAAATAATTGGGGATGGTAGCAGCATCGCTCCAAGAAACTTGGCTTGCTCATAAACTAAACTCAATACTTGGACATACCAATAAACTTTTATGAAAGGATTGCACTGGGTTATGAATGGTAACCCATCTCTAGTATAACCGGGTGTACATTTTCTATGTCTTTAAATATCTGTGTAGTGTCTCTGGTTAGATAGGTTCGTATGAAAATGTTGAAGAGACGGCAGAATTACAATTTTCCACCCTTTCAAATTCATTCTCTTTAGGCTTTTTAATCGTCAAGAAGTATAGTTTTCCATTTTATGTGTCTTATTAAGTGCCAAATTAATAATTAAGTATAAACACTATTTTTGAGACAAGATTAGTTTTAGGCTTAGGATATTCTTCAAATTCAGTACTTCCTCTGTCGTAAAAAACATTTTAAATAACCATTATTTATGTGGGTATAGTTAAAACGTTTTCTTTTTAACACCCGTTCGGTTTGATATTACCTGAAAAGGTAACTGTTTAATTGCATTTGAAATATTTTTTAACATATTAATAAATTTCATTGGTGAGTG
The DNA here is from genome assembly GCA_963991005.1 of Barypeithes pellucidus. Classification (NCBI taxonomy): domain Eukaryota; kingdom Metazoa; phylum Arthropoda; class Insecta; order Coleoptera; family Curculionidae; genus Barypeithes; species Barypeithes pellucidus. Next base: position 30,034,215 of record OZ022562.1, read on the forward strand.
GTGGCGCATTGTTGATATACCAAACTGTGTAAGGAAGTATTAAAAGTAAACCTGAATACTAATATATTGATTTTTTAAATATATTTTAAATGAAAACTACCTTCAACCGTTTTTTTTTTAATATAAAACAGTTGCATTCTAGTTTTTTTGTGGCAGTAAGCGCCTAGATATATTAATCTATCATCGGCAATGACAGTTGTTATTATTTACAGGGATGACATTTATGGGCGGACACTTTATATTATGCTAGGTAACATTTGTACCATCGAGCGGCCGACCAAGTAGGCAACTTATGACCTTTCAACTCATGTTTTAATATATGTAAACAAATTCTATAGCCCACTTGCCCATGAAAATTATGTAGAGACCTACTATTGTTTTCTTGGAAAAAAAATATAAAACACTGCGATAACTATACTTAACAACTAAACAATAACTTTTGACACTAGATACATAAATAGATAGGAACTTAATAAGTTATATTATTCCTTATAAACAGGTTCATGGGTGCTCAATTCGCCATCTATTATATTACCGCGCTAAATTGGCTAGTTCCCAAATTTACAAAACTAATCCGAGTAGGTATCGTAAATCATCCTAGTACGTAAATAATGGTTATTTCTATGACTATTTCAAATAATATTGAAATTAAACATCATATTTTCTAAATATTGTCACTGCATAAATGTCACGAAATTTTCTTTTGTTATTTGGGAAAAAAACAACGACTTCATCTCTATATTTTAAAGTAAAACTATCTTCATAATGTGTACACATATAGCTAACACACAGGCTAAATTCGTAAATTAAAATAATTTGATGAAATGTCTTAGTAACAAATTTAAAGACGATTGATTTTTAAAAGCTATAAGATTTTGTATATTTTTCAATACAATCTTATTGGCTTATTAATTCATAAATAATAAAAACTCTTGTTTGTGATTGGCTACAACCCGTAAAAATATTATATTATTATTTATCAATCACAATGACTATTATACTAAATAGTAGTAAAAATTAGGTTTTCTTTTGTGACAGCTAATATTAATTTTGCGTTTTCGTTGCAAAATCTGTAGAAACTATGCGGTTTATTATTGATTACTCTTATTTAATGAACAAAATACCAAAACGAGAAAAACTAAATGTATTTTGTTTAAAAATTTATGTGCCTTTCCATAGTTATGTGATTTTCCAGTCGATTTTAAATTTCTGGTGACTAGCGTACTGTGTGCATGTATTTATGCGCCATTAATTCCTGTATTTTTTCTGATTTTGCCGTTTCTTCATAAATCTTTTTGTACAGGGTAATTACATCTAATAAGATAACACCTAAAAGGTAGAAGTTTTGGTGCTAAAAACACTACTAACTTTGTTCATATTTTTTTTTATAATAAAAACATCGTGTAAAGCTTAGTATTATTTCAAAGGAGAAAACCTATCGTCAGCAAAGTAGATACAGTGCCATTCATTAAACCAATGGCTTATACTCTACCAAAACTTACAGGGTGGCCCGATGTTGCTAACGCACAAAATAACTCCGTTGTGGTTAGATACAAATAAGCAGTGTCCAGAAATTTGTGGTCATAAACAAATTCGTCCTTCACCATTGGGAATTCGGGAATGTTGCGTAGTTCAAAATATTTGGAAAAATCTAAAATTTTGTGTCCCGGGTTTTTATTTTTCCTTTGTTCGACGAGATGTGCAAAAAAATGTCACTATCGCTACTTTTTATTCTCCACAAGATGGCTCATTAGGTCTTTAATGCAATGTATCGTCTTTGGGGAATAGATCGCATTCTTACCCACCATATAACTTTCGATCGATTTGTTAAATTTTGGGATCGGAGAGTTTATTTTGTTGAACACAAAAGAATAACAAATATCTCTAAACCAATGCATTTTAGCGCAATATTTAGTGAAAAATAACTCTTTAATACAAATCAGGAGGGCCTCCTTAATATATTATAAAAAAATATTTACATACAATGTAAGCAATTTGTATTATAATTTTTATTAAAACTTTTGTAAATTATTTACTTACATATACCGGGTGGCCAAATAAGAATGGACGCCGGCCATATCTCAGGAACCGTTCATCATAAAGTTTTGAAATAAGAAAAAATTATTACAAAATCAAGCAAGAGAAATTGCTGGAAATTATTTTCAAGTTCCTAAATTTACCGCTAGAGGGCGTTCAACCTATGATTAAGAAGATTATCGGTTAAAATTAAGTGTGTATTCGCTGAAATATGCGCTACAACTTTGAGTTGCGTCGATGACTTTTTTCTTTAGATGTCGATTTATGTTGGGCCCCATCCCGTTATAAATCTGGTCCTGTCATTCGGGGCGGCATAGAATTAGAAATGCTATAAACAGCATTTCTCGAGTCTGCCTTGTTTGGAGCGTGGGAAAAATTAATAAATAGAAAATTATGGGAGATGGTTTGAGCATTTAGGTAGGCATTGACTAGCAAGCGGTTATTATATTTTAAATTAGGTTAAAACATTTTTAAAACTTATATAGTTAATAATTTTATCAATATTAATTTCATAGTATTTTTTAAAACTTTGCGGTTTATTTATTGATTATTCTTATTTATTGAACAAAACACGCTGTTTCATATTTGCAGGAGAACGATATAAATAATATTGGCCTATTAACAAACTTTTCTATATTTTCTTTTTCCTATAGTAATATAGGCTAGGCTTAGCGCCAAGCAAGTAGGCCATGCCTTTTAAATTTCATTCCTGTATCTCTGGCCTAAATTAAGATATCGACGTTTTAATCTATTTTGTATTCAAATAAATATTTATATGGTTCCATTTGAAATTTTTGGAAAACATTTACAAATCTGATGACCCTAGCGGCGACGGATATAACAAAAAATAGTCATCAATTTTAAATGTTACTATAGGATAAGCTCTATCAAACGAAACCAATTTCGTCAACTTTGGTTAAGTCAAGCCGAAGTTATGGGCATTTCTTTCCATAGAGGTCCTCTTTCCTCCCCTCACTCTATTTTACGAGTTAGAGCAAAATGTATTAAATCAAAATTGTAGCGCATATTTCAGCGAATATAGCACTTAATTTTTGATATATACGTATTTGGCATATTATCGATAAATAACCGATAATCTTAGTCATCTGTTGAACGCCCTCTAGCGGTAGTAACTTAGGGAATTTTTTTTATTTCAAAACTTTGTGACGAACGGTTCCTGAGAAATGACTGGCATCCATTCTTATTTGGCCACCGGATACCACATCAGCATAAGCTTATACCTAATTAATATTTATATAAAAAATAAACAATAAACAAAACCTACTCGTACATTATAGGTATTGTATTATCGGTAACTACTAAATATTGACACAGCTTTGTGCTGCATGTAAAGGAATAAATTAAGAGTGATACCCAGAGATGTTTAGACTGTGAAGATCGACAACTTTAATTTCTTCTCAACCTCAAACTATTTTTGTAACTTCGACACCTTCGAACAAGTTCAAACTTTCTGTATCTCATACAGTGCCATTGGGGGACTTTGTGCATTGCATTGATCATCTGAAAAAAGAAAATTATTTATTATTAATTGATTAAAAAATTCCTTCTTAGTTATTGATCCAGTTTTTATCCACCTTGTATCATATCAGTAATAGGGATGAGAAATTTTATGGATTAGGTCCGAACCACCGACCTATAACTATGGATACGTACAACTTATGGGGTGCGCACGGTTTACCGGTCATATTTTTAAAGCTTGCTCGTCGGTTGTCTTGCGCACAATGTTGTCGCCGTAATATAGGCAACCCCGCCGGTATTGGTGCCGGGTTGGTTGCCAACCAACGACGATCGTCGAGAACCGAAATCAGTCGTAGAGATGTAACGATATTAAAGATCTATTATGGGAGAAAATAGATTGTTTATTTCCCAGTAAAGGTCTTGATGTGCGATTAAAGGCAAAGTACTGTCCTGTCCGTCCTTCTGAACTATGAGAGTTTCGTGGTTTTGCCATCACGTATAATTGAATGGCTGAGGATTGGCCAAAATATAGTCAAACTCGGCACATAGGTTCACCTTATCGGCCTCTTCAAGAAGTTATAATGCAGTTTTCCTATAAAATGTACAGAAGAGCCAATATTCAGCCACCTCAAAAATTACATTGTATTTCCTGTGTTCAACTCAACGATGTAACACCCTGTATATCTCATTTTTCACAAAACTTGATTTATTCACTGATGGTGCAGATATCTAATCCAACTCTATATCGGTAACAAACAAGAAAAGTTACTCTAATATAAGAATAGCATACTGTTCCAAGTACGGACAAGGACCCCCGGGCGTACGTCTGGTACGCCCGTACAGTAATACAGCACTGAAACTCTAAGCAGCCATGTTGGAAAACCAGTTCCAACAATCGTGTCTTTTACTGCCTTATATTTTAGTGTATTAATTTCTAATTCTCCCAGGTATAAATAAATACTTTATACTTCGTCGTACAAAACAATTGCAATGATACAGCATTTTTCTTCAATATCATGTATTTCAACCCTTAAACACACTATCATTCGCAGGTATCAAATCTTTATCAAATTATATATGAAAACAGCAGATTAAAACATATATTTTCATTACACATCAAAAAACCTGGCTACATGCGTATTTCCAACAAATTCTCAGTATGTTACAAAGATTAACAAATAACATTAAAATCTTAGACCTTGTGTTCTCTGTCATATCCACTAACTGTGGACAGTTCTCTCTCACACGTTCTCTCTTTTCACACCTTAGACAAGCAACGAAGCGTCAGCTCGCAAAATTCCTTTGTTTCAACAACCAATCAGGTCGACACTCGCGCGTCGGAATTCGCCCGGATATAAGAGTCTGATTCAAGCAGTGAGACAGACAACCTGCGTTTTTGATAGCATTAACTTATGTTCTTTTAACACGGCAAAAACTTTGTGCCAAATCACATACGAGTTACTCCGCCACGATTACTTCGTAAGATCTCCACGTTATCATTGCTGTGACGTCACTGCGCGCCGCAGATGAAATTGGAACGGTTATATCTTACCTTTAGTAATTGTATCATGCTTATCAATGGTGTCCGATTAGGAATGTGTCTAACCTAGTAAACTCAACACGCTCACGTTCAACTTCTAATACAACCCCTTTGTTTATATAGTTTATTGTAGTAACGCACATATTTAAATGTAAATTCTTTATGAGAATCCTTCCTTCCTCCTTCTTTAGAAGGCAACACTTGTAATAACCAGAAACAAAAACACACACACACACACCATTCTTGTTTGTAAAACTAAAAACATTCATAAACACTAAATATCCTAAATCAAACAAACAACAAATCAATTTTTATTAAGGGTTGTAACCAGTTCTATAACTTCACAGTTCAAACTACCTGTCCAATTATTAAGTAAGTGGGTCATCCTGTTTTTAATTGTATAGAACTATTCAGTTCTCCTACAGTCCAGTATAGGTACCCGTTTTATGGTAGACTCGTCATCTTGAAGGCAAGCTTTATTTAAATAAGTCATTCCATTTCATTCTGGGCGAACTATACACAATGTATGGGGTACTCAACAAATGATAAATAAACATTTCTTTCTGTAAATTAAAGGAAAGTCTAATGCCGAATTAACCTGTATTTATTTGTTTCGATATTACCAATTATGACTAAGCCCGATTGTTTCTTAATAGGTAATTTAAATTTAAACGTAATACAAAGCAAAGCGAAAAACTCATCCTTTTATTGTCCTTGCAATGAATTGGTCAATGACATTTATACCAAAATACATTATGCAAAATGATCTTTTAAACGAATTAGGGCTACGTGATGTTTATAGCTCTACAGAGAAATTATATTGTTAAAAAATTTTAAATCTAGGTTATTTCGTCAACTAAACAGTTTACAACTCTTTATTAAACGTAATTGTTAATTAAGCGTAAACGCAGAGAGGACTGAAGGATGATGGGAAGCCAATGCTGGAACATCCGGCCTTGGGATCAGTGGACCTGATCTAACCCACGCTAACTCGCCGGGGGTATTGTGATCCGATCTACTTTTGCATGAATCGGCCTACGTCTCGCGCGTATAAATATGGCGACACGCGCCAACAACGAGCCTGGTTCGTCATATTGGTCTGGAGAGCCTCGAACGCGCCTATCACGAGGCGCTCGAGGAAGGCTCGTCAGAGGCTCACAGCGATTCTGTCGGTTTTTACCTTGAGCTCAAAGGGATTTGGTGAACCGACCACTTGTTTTAGAATATAGAGCGTTCCAAAGAAGGCATAAATATCGCCATGTTCATTTGAAACTAATAATTGTTCTTTTTCTTAAATAATAAAGACGTTATTTCATTATTATTTAGTAGAGACTACAAGTTATTTTCTAATGTGTGGAATCCCAAAGTGAAAGATACGTGGCATGAGGTTGCATCAGTCATTTATCTCTTAATTTAATTCCTTGAACCTACGTGGAGTTTGATTCTTCAGCTGATCAATTGTTGTGATATTCTTACTTTCTAATTATGCCTTAATTTTTTTGAAGTTCCTCATTTACATTTTTTAATTTATAACGGGCATTTCCATGCACCTGGAGAACAAATTAAGCGGAATTATTTATTGCTGTTTTCATTTGTTTTGTCCCAAAAACCTGGTTTTGTTTCTATAAGTTCTATTAGAGGAAGGATATATCATATTTAAATGCGGAAATTTTATACTTTTCACGACTCCTTTTCCATCATAAGGCACGACGACAATTTTGTGCCGGCAACGATATCTAGACTGACCAAAAAAGTCATCTAATGTGAAATATATAGAATCACGTGGTAGGCACTATAGCGAGAAATTAAAACAATCATCACTTATACGCTCTCAAAAGACGTCAGTGGTCGTTTGAATGGTGTCATATTTATACGCCAAACACTAACACTTTTTCATTATGTTATACCGTTTTGAACAATTCTTTCCACAATTTGCTGAAAATGATGGCGAAAAATGTATGTTTTGCAACACAACCTACCGAATATCACACAAATTTGAAATCGCATCACAACATTTATTATTATACAGGGTGTAACAGAAAGGTTGGGAGTAAATTTAGCAATGATTTCTTTGGCAAAAAATAATATTTTTTTCCCTATAAATTTTTGCTCTACTGATTTTTGTTTCCAAACTACAGGGTTTTAAAAGACTGTTAAAAGTTTGTAATAAAATTTAAAAAAATAAAAATACCAGGCATCTCTCTAATTTGGCGACACCCCATTTCAACTCTTTGACGAAGAGTCTGCACGTCAGGAATGGCAACGGAATAAACTATCTCTCCATAAATAAAAATCCAGCGCTAAAAAGTTATTAAGCAAAAACGATTATTAAATTTTTTAACACCATGTAGTTTGGAAACAAAAATCAGGAGAGCAAAAATTATATTTTTTGCCAAGGAAATCACTGCTAAATTTACTTCCAACCTTTCTGTTACACCCTGTATATTATTTCACAACAGAATAGAAAAACGGTAATGCTACAAGTGATAAATTTAACACCTTATTTATTTATTAAGCCAGAAATGCCTTAACGTCTAAAATTCGTATACAAACACGTGGTAATTCAAGGGAAACCCGCGCCGAAGACGTGTCCTCGCGTATCAAAAGAGACTGAAACATTTGAGCAACGGTTTCCAACGTCCATGGTCGAGGCACGCGTTTTGATCTACCATACGACTGCTAATAACCTACTGACATATATACACTTGAAAACAGATGTGAAGGCATGGCTCCCACACAGCACATCTCATTTCAGAAATATCTCTGAAATATTTCAAATGTCTCAAAACATTTCATATCAATATAGTTCAAATATTTCTGAAATCTAACTTGTAATGTTTTATCAAGAATATTTATGAAATATTTAAGATTCATTTCATTGATTTATTGAAATAACGTCTGTTCAGATTGTGTGGGACCGCTAAGATGTGACACTACGCGTTATTTTTCTTCCTTCTTTCTCGACTGCTGTTGATAATACAGCGTGAAGTATAGATTCGACAAAAGAATTCGAAACCGGTCTGCAGGTGGTGAGTTCCTATCAATGGAAAAGGCTACCTTTTCTTGGTAGTAAGTACCATTCAATCTGAATTAGTATTTTAAAGTGCTACACTGATGGGTAGACAAAAATACGACCTTATTGTATGTATAATTTGTGCGATTTTTTTCACTTATGTATTATTTTAATAAAAATATGTTCTTGATTGCTATATTATTCCATTTTATATTTCAGAAATATTTCAGAAATGTAATTATGAAATATTACTTTTATGGGACATTTTTAGGTTTCTGAAATATTTCATCAATATTTCGAAATATTTCTGAAATATTTGAAATTTTTCAGAGAAACGTAGGTATATGTATATTTCTGAAATATGATTGTGCTGTGTGGGCTTTCTCTATGATTCTCTCAATAAGGAGTCACCCGTTATGAGAAATGGTTTAAATGTACCGATGGTTATCAAGTTGGCTAAGTTTAACGAATTTTAAAAATCACTTTAAAAAATATTAAATAAGCGCGCTTGTATCCGTCTTGAATCATTAAAATCAAAGTCTAAAAATGGAGTAGGCTGACTTTACTAAAGTGGCTTATAATACACATACAATGAATGATAACGTTTGTTCACCAAGGAATAGACAAGGTGACCTAAAAGGTATGGTCAATAGTTAGGCATTAAGCATATTGAGCAAAAACAAGGTTATTAGAAGTTCATATAAAATTTTGTTATTTTTTTAGAGACGCACTATAATAATTTGTATTAATTTCTTTAAATAGGTAACCAAAAATTGCAATACCAAAAAGGATTTGCCTTTAAAAAGAAGAGAAGTTTAAATAAAATATACCATATTTTTTTAAAATTACGTTTCTCTTTTCTTCTCACGCAATAAGGCAATTTTTAAACCGATTTATCTCGAAAACGATACATGACAATAATTTTTAAGTGCCGATATTTTAAAAATAGTAGATCGTCTCATCGTGCAAAGTTTACCGACATTTCTAAATTTCATATTTTTGTCGTTGATAGTTTCGAAAATATTTAGTGAAAATTATCTCCAGAGTCCCCCCTGTAGGGGGCTATATCTCGGTAATGAGAGGGGACAAAAATGTATATGAATTTATTTGGCAATTTGGCACTAATTATCGACCATACCTTTTAGGATATCCTGTATATTATTTTCATTTCAAAGTAGATAATAAATTTAAGAAATTGTCAACTACTGTTTATACTCACAAAAGAATAACTTACCGGGTCTACATCAGGAACGGGCGAAGCAATACTGCAGAAAATACACGAGGAAATAAGCAGAACATACAAGTAACAACTGGATAACTTAAAGAACTTCATGGTACGTAATTCAATTTTTGTCTGTATTTAAGACGTAAATCGTACTCGGCCGTATTGAACACGCGCTCTATCTTTGAGGAAAGCCAAATCGTAACTAAAGAATAGACACCGTCTGTAAACACTCAAGACACTGTTCTTAAATAATACTGCATTGGTTATGGGTCAATCTATTCTACTAGGGAAAAATAACAATTGAAAATTTGTTGTAGTTATTAACTTATTTTTTTTATATATTTGTATTAAGTACTTATAGGCTAAATGGTTATATACAGGGTGTTTCTTAATAATATGCTAATATTTAAAGAGGCTAGTATTGGGTCCGTTTTCAGAAAAATACTTCATATGAACATATGTCCTAAACATACATATGTGTTATAGATTTTCAAAAAAATCTCCTTTTTTATTAATATCTGTGATGTTGCTCTAGATATTTTTGTGAAAATTAGTGCACACTTTCTATTAATCAAGAGGCATTTAAGGCCGTATTACAGTCGGGAATTTTTATGGCGCCAGCAATGGCAATTATAATTCAAGGATTGAGGCGCAGTACACCATTATCCGTACTACAGTCAGAAATTCTACTCTTCTGACAATTAAAATGACACGAATTCATGCGCAGTACACTGTTCCCGATCAGCTGTCTCTCATTACCAGAAATGGGACAGGCGTCATTTTAATTGCCCTTGCCGGCGCAATTGGGTAGACATGGATTATTCTGTTATTTTTAACTGTTTATTATTTGGCCGAACCAGGTATGAACAGGTAATGGCCATTTAAACCCACTGGTACTTAAATTAGCAGTTTACATTCTTTATTAAACTTATGGACTGCTAATCAAAACGAACAGGTTTGCACATCTCTAATTCTGGGGATATTTTAGGGATTTCGACAGTACCCACTGCTGTTCTGACCGTTGACAATGCTCCAGCTGATCGAAAACGGTTTACTGCGCATGAATACGTGCCATTATAATTGCCGGCGCAAGAGAAAAAATTGCCTAGTCTAATACGGCCTTTAATGATGTATAACATGTTTTATATTCCGACCAGTGGCGTTCGTGGGGGAATTGCCCTCGGTATTTTTGAAGAAAAGAATGCTACGCCACATCTTTTTTTTTAAATCAAAATAATTTTTGAAAATCTGATTCCTTGCTGAGCAAATGCGTCTCTTGATTTTTTGTCCCTTGATGTGCAGTTTTCGTATAAAAAAATGAAATTCATTCATTTGCATTCTGTTAAGAAACTAGGTATTAACAAAGATTAAAAAGGATCTAGTAGGTAGTTTGACAAATCTAGTTGTCGCAAATTTAAGTCATTAACCATAACAAATTATTTAAAAAACATGAAAATCAGTAACACCCTGTATCTCAAAAGTTAAGATGTTTAGGACATACCTATACGTCCATATGAATTGTTTTTTCTGAAAATGCACCCAAGAAACATCGTATATATTAAAATTATTTTTGGGCTAAAAGTAGTAGGTACGAATATTACTATTACATACTCCCGGGATAACATAGACACAGAAATGAGGATTTCCGACGTTCACAATTATTGTGCGGCTATAGCACAGTTCGGTAAAGTCCCGCCATTATGTATAATGCCTTGGCATCAACTAGACAGTGCGTATAAATCTATAATTATCATAAATCTTTTATATGCTTATAATTTTGACACACATCGTAATATACGATTGGTCGGCGAAATGATGGATTGTGGGTGGTGAAATCAGATAATGAAACACAATATGTCCTTCGTCTTAGATTAAGGTGGACAATAAAACATTGCGCTAACTAAACTTAACAACTAAACAATAACTTTTTGCACGAGATACTCAGACGACTAATAATTTCATCGGCCAATTTATAATGTAGTTATACAGATACTGTGGCATTCTTCATAATGACTCTGCATTATACAGGGTGTTATGGAAATGACGTATTATATTTAAACCGGCAAATCCCGAGATAAAAATAAATTGAAGAATAATAACCATATATGGCGCTTTGAATTATTAAGCGAAATATACACTTTATATGAAATCTCAAAATTTACGTGGCCGCTCCTGAGGCCCTTCGCAATCAATATTTTATTGAGGCAGTCTCCAGGTTCAAAAGAGGTTAGCGCATTAGATGCGATGTTGTCATATTGCAACACATAATTCAAAACGCACGTGTTCAGTTTTTGACAACAAGACGTCTTTGACGCGTGCTATCACTTCTTTTTCAAACTTTTTAGACAAAGAAAACTACAATTTTAAGGTACATACTCTCTTACCTTCGATCTTATTTTAAAATAATCCGTTTTATAATTAAATTCCATAAAAAAATAAAACACAAAAAGTATGGTTTTCTACAGAACCAACAATAGATAATATCACACAAATTTGAAATCACATAAAATTCGTATACGTCAAGCACGTGGCACCCTCCACGTCGTGGAACAAACGTCGTTCCACTCCCGACTCTCGAAACATACTGAAGTATGAAGCGGCACGCGGCTGGTATTCAAGCTACGGCGAGACACGCGATGTGATCTGACAACACTGTTAGTATACTCTAGTGACCCACACTGTTGCTAAGTGAATCCAGATGGAACGGGGCGACAGTATGTGGGTAAAAAGGGTTTTTACCTTAGTATTTAGATATTCGATTAAAAAAAAAGTTAGTAGACTTTCTCTAGGACACCCAAGGAGTCACCCATTTAAATATAATAAGTCATTTCCATAACACCCTGTATATATACTAGGTACTCGGTACATATACTGTCCTAAATAATCACTTTGGTTCATAACATAAGTAGACACTGATTTGGATCCGTCGTTATGGGTTTTAAAAATACATTCACGGAATGGAGAAAACATATAGGAGACTAAAACTAAAGTATCCAAATGCTGCTTGTGAGTAAAAAAATACTTAGAATTAGATCATCGGAGTATCCAATATCTGGGACTAATAGGTTTAGTATGTAACTAATGGGGGATACGTCCCAGAGTTGAGCAGTTATTACTAGTTTAAACTAGAAATAGTAAAATCCAGAGACAAAATTATCAATTCTACAGGGTGTAACAAATTCGTCCTTCACCATTGGGATTTAGGGAACGGTAAGAGATACGAAGTCGGTTAAAAAATCTAAAATAAATACAAAAGCTTTCAAAATATTTGGAAAAATCTAAAATTTTACGTTATTTGTAATTTACTTTTGTTTCCAAGAACTGAACTTTATTTATTTAGTATTAATTAAGTACTACTACTATTTTTTAATTTAATTTCAAATTGTATCAAATTTCTAATTAGTGTACTATAGATACAAGTAATTTATTTTATTAACACAAATAAAATTTGACTTCTTTCTTAGGACTTTTAAAAAATGCATTGAGTTTAACATTTTCGAATTACACCGAATTTAAAAAAAAACAGGAATGTCAGGGGTATTTTAATGAAGATGTTCAATTTAAGGAACAAAACATCGGAAAGCCAGTAAGTGTTGTATACCTCTGAACGTAGATTTAATTAGTTACTCTTTAATAATTTAAACAAAAAAAAATCCCGGGGGTTATTTAAAAAAATTTGTTGATGAGTTGATGATGGTGACCCAAAGAAGAAACGTCGCATTAAAGATCTGATGATGTCATCTTGTAGAGAATAAAAAGTAGCAATGAGGAAGTGAAATTTATTTTTGGACGTCTCTTCGAACAAAGTCAGTACCTTTTAAGAAGGAAATAATATATTATACGAATGAACACAATAAAGTCCCCGTTTCTGATAGAATGACCTTTATATGTTAATGTATTATTATGTTCATTTATTATGCCTCGATAAGCCCCTTTAATTAAATAATCAAAAGATGCGAAATTGACCTAGTTCCTATATATCCATATGCTTAAATAATTTACCAGGTCCACTTTTCAACAATCACAAAGTAGGTGGTTATACGGCCCTTTTGGCCTACTTTTATTAATGGTTGATGATGAGATAACTTTAATAAATTAATTGAATATTGATATTTTGTCAGTTATTTTCAGGTGTGACAAATCTTGCAGTGCCGTAAAACAAGGACTGGCTGGGTCCTTGTGTAAAATAATTTCGGATATTTTACTGCTACTATACCGTTATAGACGCAAAAGCGCCTATACGCAACCTAGTTCCCATAAAGTCGCGAGCGTTTTTTTTTTTTTTTTTTTTTTTACCATAGACAAAGGAAGAGCAGTGGCGTTACATGAATATTTTCTTAGTATTATCCCAGTACAAACTTATTATTTATGGAATAAATATTTTTATTGAATTGAATTTGTATATTGTGTCCCTTACTGAGTACAAATGTTCTTCTGCTTCTCAATAATTTATGAATGCTTAGTAAATATTAATTTTATTAGCCAAAAATATAATTTCATATAGGAAAGGTTGTGAAATTTAAATATCTTTCAACTTTAGGGAAAAGGTAAGATAAAAAACAAAATTGGTCGATTCAAAATTTATTACAAAGAAGCAACAAAATGTAATTACTGGTAGTTTTGAAAATATTGTTGGCACAGCACCTCCAAGTACTAATCGTACTCTTTCCTCAACTTTATAAAAAAGGACTTCTCAAAATGCTCTGAACAAATCCTGTAGGCAGGAGAAGGTGTCCAATCTCTAAGTCCCATGTTCTGCATACCCAAATGTTTGCTTTTTGTGGATCTTTCGGAAATCTAAAAACATTACAACAATGTGTGAGCTTGGTGGTTTAAAATAAGTTTTAACAGGACGCCATCCTTGTGAAACGACCTTCGCCTGAAGTCGTGTTTCTCAAAGACTATGACCTTCAACGATTCAAGACCAACGTTAATCGCTTTCTTTAAAAAAATAACACTGGTATACATTCGAAATAATATAATGCTTTCACTAATAATTAACCAAAATTAAATAAGAAATAATTTAATTTTGTCAAAATATACAAATCATGCAGGTACGCCATTGAGTGACACACCCTCTCCAAGGGAAATTACCTGGTTCTTATTAGAAATCTTGAATGAAAAGTGCAACAAATCTAGTACAAATTACAAAGAAAGGTAGCTTTAACTATAGCCTTAATCATAGTTTCAAATAATATATACTGCTAAACTTACAAGGGAGATATCTAATATAAAATAAATGCATGCAAAAAATACAATTTGAATATTTACCGATGGGAAGTAATTCCAAGCTTCTTTCGTTCATTACGGCTTTTACAGCTATAGGCACAACAATTCACCATTTTTCTGTAAATAAACTGAATTCTTATAATAGCTCTGCTCGCCACAAATCACCAAAATACATAGGGTGCCACCTCGATTGTCTGGCTCCCTATCAATGGCGGCCGATCAATTTTAGGTAACACTTTCTGCGACGGCCCGTAAACCGGACGCGGCTGCAAGGTAGTGTCGGGTTTCTGCAACTTGTGGGGATTACCAAACCATCAATATCTTCTTTTCTGAGGGAAAAGAACCGCTGACTCTCTGAAGGAGGACGGGCCGACCGACTAAACTCACCGTGTGAGCAAGGCTAGAAACCTTTGACTAGAGTGTGTTATTTTTGCATCATGTATGAGTGATTAGATTTAGCTTTTAAGCTATATATTTATGTTATTGGGTGCCAGCTCTTGAATCTTTCCCAATCGAACTTATTTTATTATAGGTATATCAACCTTAATAATACCTACTGCACGCTCGCAAAATCCTTATTTGTATTATACATTGGCATGATTGATTATTTTTTATTTGCTTCTGAGTTTTAAATATAATAAATTTAGAACTATTTTAATATACAAGAGGAGATATTCTTCTGCCATAATTCTTCTAGTTTCAACTAAAAGGAACCGATAAGGGCCTTATAGCCACAGGACTAAACCCAGAGGGGGCTCGGCTATCCAAAGATATTAATTTACAATACCTTTGGGGCTATCTCAATCTGGGCACGGGTATAAGTATAATCATAGGCGTAACTAGGGGTGGGCCAGGTGTACTATGGCCACGCCAGATTGCTCTGGTGCCCACCCCGGTATTTGCGAAGTTCGAAGCCATACATACGTCATAGTGACACTTGCCATTAAAATCCTACTAGACTAGGGGCCAGGCCCCCCCTACAAAATCATTCTAGTTACGCCAATGAGTATAATGTATATAGGTATGTGTGTGTACACTCAAATTACAATATCGGGGGATTTGTAACCCCCAATGGACCTTGATATTTTGCCTCATTAATATAAAATATTTGTAACAAACCGGTAAAAATATGAAAGGAGCGAATGGCATCATATACTGCCTTGTCTTAATTGGATAAATAAATTTATGACAAGCTAATGAGATTCCTGGTATCATTGTACCATAAAAAAAATTATTTTATTACGTACTAGTCATACTATAATAAATAACAATAATTCCCATTGGTAGTTAGTTGGAAGTAAATTTAACTAACAAAATTTTTAATCCTCTACATGGACTACCAAGTATTTTCTGTGCTGTAATTAACTTCCTCTGTGTGGAAATGTATACACAGAGGAAGAAGTCATGTGGTTATTGCGACTTTACGTTGTTGCTAACAAGCAAATCCCAGTTGTGGTTGGCCCATTAATTAATATTTAATTCTTACTTCACATTGGATCATTGTTGACAAATTCTCAATATAGCTCAATTTGAAACTGAGGATTTCCGTTCATTTAATTTAATTAATGAAAATATGTCAGGGTCCTCGGAGGTAAATTTAAAACAAACTCTAAGGAAACTAGAATATCCTTTATGTGCTCGCGAGGCATTAAAAAAAATCGGTAAGATAAAGAAAGAATATTAAAAGATGTAAAAATAACAGGTATCAACATTTTTAGGTGAATTATTATGTGCGAGAGTAACAAATATAAAAAGCATGGACCTTTCGCTCGATTTGATGGCAGAATTCGTATTCTGGGAGGTTGATAGACGCAGCAACAAACGATCACATAGTTTGGCTCCATTAGTTGAGTTACAATTATTAGAAATTCTTTTTGAGTATTTAAATAGTATTCCCAATGAAGCAGCTCGAAATACATTGTTTTTAAATTTGTTTAGTCCCAGTACAGCTAACACTCGATTAGGTATTTTAAGCAAGTTAGTGTCATTGGCCATAGGTATCCCAAGTCCAATTATTTTAATATCAACAAGTACATGGATGCAACAACTAGGTAATAAAACCTGTTCTTTTATGGCTTTATGAAATGATTTGTTCGGGTTTGTTTTATTGATACAATTTGTTATTCATTTTTAGGAAACACCTCGTCTTCTAGTTGCAAGCTTGCAGAAGCGCTTGTTTTTGACTATGCCCATTTAGCTCCAAATCCAGAAGGAAGACTAAAAAGTTTGCCAAATATTGCACCTCAGTTTACCGCAAATTTTTTGACAGCTGTAGCTGAAAATTATTTTATAACCAAAAAGGAACCTATGTTTCCACCTGATGTTTTGCTCAAGTGTATTACTGATTGGGTACATTTTTTATATTATTATTTTCAAGGATTAGTCATAATAAAACTTAAGATATCTACCATAAGCTTTACTTATGCTGACATGTCCTGGTAGTGGTATACATTCATTGTCCCTAAATCTGATAGTTTTTCAGAACAAAATAATTATGGAAGTAGCCAATAAGCGAGATACTTAAAAAGGTCATCTTCATCTAAATCTGTAAGCTATGCAGCTATGTCAACTTTAGCTAGCAGGAAAGATAAACTGGTACTTCAATGAATCATCACGCAACTTTAAATATTATAACATTTATTTCCCTCACAATCAAGAATTAATTAATAACTAAATACTTGGAAACTATAGTAAAAATAGAAAATACATTGGTGAACCTACCCTAAATGTATATTTGTGATAAAGGCAAAATTATTGTTTTATTATTAATCGAATTCTTTAGCATGAAAACAATATTTTTAACACTTAAAAATGATCAACCTAGTAATTTATTTCTATAAGGTTGGGCAAATGTTCCAGAACTGCTTAATTACAGGAGACTGTGAGAGAGTGATCCGGATTTTCGACAATCGATAGGACTAAAATTGTATTATTTGACTGTGTATTCCACATGTCAGTAATGTCATCAACTCTTAAGGGATGATGTTACTTTTAATTTTTTTAAATGGATCGCCCTGTATATTATTAGTTGCTCTAAATTCAAAACATTTTTTCTATAATATACCTTATATTGATGATGATATAGTTGATGACCTTACGGACATATGGAATGCACAGTTATGCTGTAAAATTTTAATCCTATCGATTGTCGAAAACCCAGATCTGATCACTTTTTGTTCTCCTGTAATTAAGCCGTTCTGCAACATTTGCCAACCCTGTAGTTATGTATAATTGACTTATAGATTTCTGAAAATTCCACCCTTTGCATATCTGCTCAGCAAAGACAACCTGCACTACCACCTGGAGCTATTGCAATGGAAGCAACTACACCAATAGCAGGTAATTGATTTTATTATAAATTTATCCCAAAAAGTTATTACTGACAAACTTGCTTGGCATTAATCCTCTACATCGACGACGCATTTTACATCACAGATTAAATTCAAATTCAAATTCAAATTCAAATTATTTATTCGTGTTAACATTGATTACGACCAATTTACATACGTCAATAAAAATATTACTTAATAACATTATTACTTAAGTAAAATATTAAAACGTGCACCTCACACTTACTAGTTTAAGGTTACAATTTAAAATAAGTAAAATTAACGTTTACAATCTTATATACTAATTTATTTGAGCAAAGGTATGGTTTAAGAACTCATTATACGTGTAGAATGCGTTTGCAATTAAGATTTTCCTGATAGCACGCTTATAACTTTGCAGTTCAAGACTTCTTATGTTTACCGGTAACGCATTAAAAAATTTTATCGCCCAGTACCCAGGCCCTGTCTGACACCTTTTCAATCGCCAGTAGGCAGGTATTAGGTTGTTCTTTTGACGTGTGATGTAGGTATGTGCGTCCTCGTGGGTTTCAAAGTGATGTAGTCTCTGTTTGATATAAATGAGGTTTTCGAGGATGTACTGGGAAGGTAATGTCAGAATCGTAAGATCTTGGAAAGCACGTCTACAGTCATCCCCGAAACGAAGTCCAGCAACAATCCTAATTGCCCTGCGCTGTAGCCCAAATGCACGATGTGTATCCGCAGCATGACCCCAGGCAAGGATTGCATATGACAAGTGCGAGTGAATGAATGAGAAGTAAGCTGTCCGTAGGATATCCTTTGCAACACAACCAACAAGGCCCCGCAGAACGAAGGTACCCCTGCTGAGTCTGCCGCATACCTCACCTATATGGGGTCCCCATTGAAGTTTGGGATCGAGCTGAACCCCCAGAAATCCTACCTTATTAACATCCTGATTTATGTCATCTGTGTTCCTCATGGAGAAGAAGACTTGCTGTGTTTTTCCTGGATTCAGGAAAGAGCGCATACTAATCAATTGGCTCTGCAGAATGCATATAGTTCATATTTTATTTTCTGATTGAACAAAAATCCTCTTAAATTATTTATTTTAAATATTATTTATTGCTGGAGACGGCTTCTTTACGCCGCCAGATTGGCATCGGTCCTATTATTGGCGCCGTCAGCTTCTTTATATCTGCTCACAAAAAATAATATATAATATAAAGAGGGGATTTTTAATTGTATTGGAATTCGATCAGATAATAAAGTATCAACTATAGTGCACCTTCGAAAAGTCTCGTCAGCCATATTTTTCTGACTAGCGTGTTGCGTGATACAGTATGCCGTGGGTTTTTGTGTTTCTTGCAGCTTGATTTCAAACGAACGCTTTTTCTTAACCAAACAAGCCTTTATTTACAATTGCTTCCCTTTAACAGAACAGTAAAAACTACTACGAGGGTAGATGATTTAAGATTATATATAAAATTTTCTTTTTTATCCGTGACATCAGAAGTGACAACTGCTGGTTATTTCTCTTTTCACCTGTTTTATCAGTCTTACTAACTTCATTTTGATGCATACTGTCTAAAAGGGCATAAGTCAACCTATTTCATTCGCCGTACGTCGACGTAGCACAACCACGTGTTCGGTCAAAATGCGCACATTTTGAGCATACATGCTGCATTTTCGTGACAGACCATGCTTAATGCGCAATAATGTAGTGGCTTGCCCTATCTCTATATTTATCTCAAACACAACCCCAAAGTTTGTTAGGTCAAATCACTGCAGTTGGCCTAATTTTTCTATTACCTTGTTTGATGTTGCTGACTTAATCCTTATCTGTTAGGAAAACACACTATAATCCTTTTGAAGTTATATTTGATTTTCCATTCAATAAACAGCAAAGTTTACAAAATATTTTAGCAAGCCATCCAAATTCATAGTCAATTGAACAAAGCCGAACAAATACAGTTTTTAAAATTCATTGTATTTCGAAACGAAACACTCACTTTTATAAAAAAATAATTCCTTTTAATAAACTGGTGAATTGACTAATTTCATCCGAGGCGCGGCGCGCGGTACTAACTGTAATTTGTTTTTCATGACTTCAGACTGTATTAAAATAATCTTTTAAGATAACTGAAGAGAATCTAAAGAGTAGCTAAAAAACTTAAAGCTTAAAACCTATATGTTATAACTGAATCCACAATGGTTCGCGGGAGGTATTTATAATTACGCTAAACATGACGTATTTTGTTTGTCAACGCGATATTTTTCTCGAATCCTTCTACGATATTTTCCAGTTTTAAAACTTTCCTGTAAACAAAACGCACTAGAGTGACATGTCCTATGGGTAACGGGTTTGTTCGGGTTTGTTTTTACATATTTCGCAGTTCTTAAAATATCATATTAAGGTTAAAAAAACAACCCATATGTTCATGATCTAGCCTTGATAGTATTTTGCCAAATTCTGCAAATAGAATAAGTAAATAAAATCCCAATTGCCTACGTGAGAAAAGTCTTGGATCAACTTGATTCTAGAAATTTTCTATAGTATTAAATTCTCAGAGAATTATTATTGCAAAAATTTTGTCACATGCACCCATCAAAACATCCAAAAAAAAAATTTTAAATTTTGACTTTCATTCCAAAATAAGGTACACATTTTTTATTATCATTGAAAGATGATGATGACTTAAATTCATTTATTTCCTGCTTTTATTTTCCAATAAATAAAATCTGGCAATTAATTTTTTAACTAATTTTTTTTAAAAATATTTTCTTACATTTTTTGAAAATCTTACTTTATTTTATTTTGATGCTTTGAATAAAATATTTTATTTTTGCTTATGATACAACTAATTTAATTTATTTAGAAACTTTTCAAAATATTTTTGGAAACTAAAACTTATTATGCTGGCACGTCAAAATATTTTTGACATTAAATTTATCCGACTTCAAAATATTTTTGCTAAAAAAAATATTTTTATTTTAAATTAGGGCTACGCACCATAAAGTTGTACTGTGGAGGTCCTAATACAATGCTACTGCACGTTTTAAAACAGTGCCATATTATTCACTTAACTCACCTGACTGACAACTAAATTGACGTGCTTGGTGATTTACCGTATAATATGTCAACGTACTTCATTCGCCGTACGTCAACGCGCCACGCAACGCCGTAATCGGTGTGTGAAGCCCTTAATGCATGGATTCTTTTGTTTAAATCATGAAAGAGGACCGAAATCTACGTTCAGTGGTATACCACACTTATTGGTTTTCCGACGTTTTGTTCCTTAAATTGATCGATCATCTTCATTAAAATACCCCTAGTCCGTTCCTGTAATTTACTTTTGTTTCGAAGAAACTGAAGATTTTAAAATTATCGTTGCTATTTCTGTTTTTAATTGTTATTACGTCCTACTATTTTTTTTTTTAACTTTCAAACTAATAGTTGTATCGAATTTCTACTTAGCGTAAGTACAAGTAATTTTTTCTTAAAACTTTTAAAAGAGGCATTGCGTTTTACATTTTCGAATTATACCGAATTTAAAAAAAAAAGTAAATTAACTACTAGAGGTATTTTAATGAAGATGGCCAATTTAAGGACCAAAACGTCGGAAAACCAGTAAGTGCTATATACCTCTTTCATAATTTAAAGAAAAAGATCCAGGCCCGTATTTAAAAAAATTAAGTTGATGATGGTGACCCAAAGACAAAACGATACATTAAAGAACTGATGATGCCATCTTGTGGAGAATAAAAGGCAGCAATGAGAAAGTGAAATTCTTTTTTGGACATCTCTTCGAACAAAGTCAGGAAAAAATAAAAACCAAAACGCAATATTTTAGATTTTCCAGATTTTTTTGAGGTATATCATTGGACCATAATTACGTAACTTTGCCACAATTTAACCGACCTTACCGTTTCCGAAATCCCAATGGCGAAGGCCGAATTTGTAACACCCTGTAGATTGCATTTTTTTTTGTTGAGGGGTACGCCGAGAGTGGGGGGTGTCTAAAGTTGAATATTTTTTAAAAGTGGGTATGTTTACTTTTTAAAAATATGTATTTTAAATATGTCCTTGTTTTAGGTCTTCTAAGGTGGTGCGTATTAGCGCCAATCTACAATCAAGATAAAGACATTTACTCCAAACTCTATTTGGCTCTCCTAAATAGCATATCAGAGATTCCTCATTGTAATCCCCCAAGAGCGATCAATGTTCAGCATTTATCAGCAACTGTACCTCCTTTAATATATTACTTTCGTGATCTTAAAAACCGAGAAGATTCTAAGCTAAGTATAATTCTAACAAATCCTGCTCTGCAGTTGGCCCTGGACAGATTTGGGCAAGCTATTCAGGTAGCTTTAAGTGTTAACGCAGTCTACGGTCATTTGGATGAACTGTTTATTACTTTACATAGTTTGCCATTTAATAAATTGTTAAGTATTGTTATAAATAAGTATAAGCAAAGTAAAGGTCCTATAATTATAGTATAAATAAAGTGTTTGTAAATATTAAATTTATATTTTTTTTACAGTGACTAGCAAGCTGGGAAACATTTTTATTATAATTAAATAGTAAAAAAAACTTTTTAGGCCGATTGGTAACCTAAAAGCTTATTTTTACATTTGTCACGTGACTACTCGTTTGGCCAAATAAAACGGCAACGTAGTCAGTTTCTGTCAGCTCAGCTTAGACAAGTGGTCAAATAATAAACAACTAAATGTTGAATGCGAGTAATCCATTTTGTGTGTCCCATTTTCAACACTTTTATAGGGTATCTCCGTAATTGTTAGTGCTATCAAAAAAGTAATGTAGGCGTCATGTGCTCTTTTTGGGTCAAACTTAAAATAGTTAAATCAAAATTTGAAAATTTTCGCTCGCTTAAGAGATACGGGGGAAAATCAAAAAAATTACAATTTAAAAATTACCTCTACAGAAAAATGTTTTATATAAAAGTTTCTTTATAATGACTGTTGAATAATCTGCCGGTTTCAGAATGGGTATGCATACGGGATCAGGTAAAAGAGTTACCGGACCTAATCTCATTTTTAAAAATGGAACACTGTATATTTTAATCTTTCCATCCTAGCATTTTAAATTCTCTTTTCGAATATATGACACACTATGGATATATTGGTTCCCTAGGCGATTTATTTAAACCTTATTACTTTGAACCACAGTAGGTCATGAAACAAAAGCTAATATCCTAGAGACAACTATGTTGACATTCTAGTTGTTATTAACATTTAACGTCAATTTCATTTTTACATATTCATTTGTACAAATGACTTATCAACATTTTGAAAAATTTGGTATGATATCTATCATCCATGGTGTGTTATAAATTTGAAAAAAGAGTTTAAAATACTATCTTTTTAGGTTAAAATATACAGGGTGTTCCATCTAAAAAAATGAGGTTAGGTCCGATAACTTTCTTACCTGACCCCGTATACTTACTCTGAAAACGGCAGATTATTCAACAATAATTATAAAGAAACTTTTTAAGTCTGACCCAAAAAGAGCACATGACGCCTACATTACTTTTTTGATAGCACTAATAATAACGGAGATAACCTATAAAAGTGTCGAAAATGGGACACCCTGTACATATACATGTGTTCCTAGGAGTTTAAATAAATATCACTATCGGCAGCTAAAATAGTAGCATCGGCCGATTATCGCTATCGTCAAAAGAAATCCGTCTCGGCCGATCACTAGTTTGTTATGATTGACATATACAGGGTGTTATGAAAACACCTGTGTGGCACTGCGATACATGTAAGCAATCAAGGAATTCTGGCCGGTGTTGTCATATGTACACCTTAAACTCTTTAGACAAAATAAAATAATTTAAACACTTCCATTCTGTAATACCTTTTTTTACAATTAATTGAAGAACATTTACGACGTACTATGTTTTGAAGAACCGGAAAAAACATATGGAATAGTAATAACAACGTACGTCACTAGGTCAAATGCTAATGATCTCTTGACGCCTTACATCGGCTGATCGAAGTAGTTTCGTATAGCGCTGGACACGTGCGTCTGTTAGTTCAAGACCAACCAGCGGCCGAATACGTTGTCTCTCGTCGGTCACCAACACACTTTCGGTTTAGGTGTGTATCCTGCCCGTACAGAAATAATCTTTGAATATTGTTTTTTTTTGACGCGTTTCTTCTGACGCGTGTAATAAAATCTAATAATCTGTATTATTGTATTTTCAAAAGCTAACTATCGGTTCTGTTTCACTATTACTGTGTGTACATAAAGTGTTTCCAGGAGTGTTCCCATGAAAAAAAAAACTGTTTGTGCCTGAATTTCCTCGCTCTTTAGGTATAACGATAAATACAAGTAGGTAGAAAATAATTTATTTTTATAATTTTATATGGAATTTCAGTTTTACATTAACTTTGGCAACATTGCCATTGGCTCTGGGTGAAATGTTGTACAGTAGCGTGGACTGACCTGTGAGTAGAGTGTTTATTACCCCACTTTTTAAACGGTCGATTTAAAAAAAAATAAAATATGTAGCGCTTCTCTAGGACACCCAAGGGGCCACCCATTATATATAATACGTCATTTCCATAACACCCTGTACAGTACTATAAAATTAAACTGTTTTTTTTTATAGTGCAGTATAATCAGATATTGATGAAAATAGCCATTGTCGTTCTAAAATGTTTATTTTTTCTTATTATTAAATGTTTTAACGAAAACGAAAAAATTAATTTTATATCTCACAAGTTAATCATTTACAACTTTTCACCTATTTAAATTAAATATTCACACATCATTTTGATTTTTCATCTGTGCAAGCTTTTCATTTTTCAACTGATTGGCCTTCTGCGAGAGGAACGCTAAGTGACCTTTAGGACATTTATTGGCATAGTGTCCCTTTGACCCGCACTTATAGCACGTAACATCTTCTAGTTTTTTAAGAGGTGGTCTCGGCGTTCCTCCACCCATACCGATTTCAACTCTCTTATTATCGTCGCTGGTATTTATGAGCATTTGTAATTCTTTTTGGTGATGATGGTCGGACATTTTGTTACAATGAATCGCTTTATGACCGTGTTCGCCGCAGAAATGACAGATTATGACAGGCGGCTTGTTCTTATCCACTGTTTTTTGATCTGGAGGCGCAGGCAGTTCGAATCGAGGATGCATGTATTTACATTTTAACCCATCCGGGCAAAATCCAGCTAGATAATTGGTACATAATACTCTTCTTACATGTCTAAAAAGAAGTTGCATTCATTAATTAATTAAGATATTATAAATGAGTAAATACACAAATAGTAAAAACCTCGAAAATCCCGACAAATCCAAAAATAAGATGTAATAATTCAAATTAATACTATACTCAAAGTCAAAATAATCGATCCACGTAATATTTAGATGGAATTTGTTCGTGAATTATTGTCTTATTTTAAGCGATTTTAGTTATTCTTTTTATATTGTATGTAAATTTATCGAAATTATCGCACATGTGAGATTTTAAGAAAGAATATGTTCATAATAGGTATACAAGTTGAAGCAAGAATTGTTTTTTGACTCAAACTTTAAAACATTCTGTAGAGTGACGGAGACGTCGAACTTTTTATTTTATCATTTAATTATCAAGTGACTATTCTTAACATTTTCGTTTTTGGTTGATTTCAATACTTTAATTGTAGCAGATACGATTTTTTTTAAGAAACAAACCTGGTTAAGAAAATCGTAACCGCTCTAGTGGCTCCGCGGTTAAAGCGGCAGTCGTTGGGTTCCAAGACGAGAGTTCGCAGGTTCGATCCTGCGCCGGGGAAACCTATTCGCACTAGGAGAGAGTAAAAAATGTATCATCCCCATCCCTACCCCATTCACGCCGGTAACGAGGCCGGATGAGATCGGATATCTCGTGGGGTACGGGGGACGATACGCATTCCCCAATCGATAGGTCATGCCACAATGTCGGAAACCAAGGGTTGATAACCCATGATGACTGAGGATCGTGGTTCGGAACCCACGAGAAGCTGTAAAAATGTAAATTGTAAACAATCTATTTATTGTTGAGTATTTACAATATCGTAATTACAGTATCATAACAGCGAGTTAGAAAGAGAACAAGAATAATTAATACTGGAACTAATAGTCGTAAAGGTATTAAAATAAAATAGCTTTTATTGGGGGGGAAAATTGTATTTCGAAAAAGTTGGAGTTGGCGGTGCGGATTCGTAAAATTCATCAGATTCAAATTGACAATACACCAGCAATTAGGAATCCATTGTGGATTAACGTATAATGCCGATTTCATTATTAGTATCAGGAATGCTATTACTGGACGCGTCATGGACAAATATGTCTCGCCAACCCCGCAAATTCAATTCGGACTCGCATTACCGAAAGGATTTAAAAAACTCGTTTCAAAGTCCTTTATTACACCTCCAATACAATGCCTATTCATAAGGGCGCTTATTGGCGGAAGAATGTTCATAAAAGTCATATGACTTTTTTTGAATACTACTGGATCATTCATAATTTCATTTCATTACGGTTATTTTTAATTTTGCTTCACCAGCGATTACCAAAACACTAAAAATAGTATGTATATTAAAATATAAGTCCCCTGGTAGAGAACGAAAATGTTAAATTTGAGACAGAAAGAAATTTGTTTTAATTTCCAAACATGACAAAACTTAAACCTAACATTATGAGAATGGAGTGAATTAAATGAAAATCAACCAACGAGAGCTGCACTGAGCTCATGTAAATTTGCAGGAGCGGGTATCAGAATCTTATCTTTTTGCCCAGCATATCGCATACATGTTCTATTGGGTTTAAAACGGGACTACGTGGGGGCAAATTAATTTTTTTTTGGATTTCGACCTCATCTAAATACTAGTTAACAATTCTTGCGACGTGTGGTCGAGCATAATCCTGCATCAGGATCAAATATGCTCCGATAAATAACGCGAAAAGACCAACATATGGCTCTAAAACATCTCTAATGTACCTATCCGCTGTCATCACTTTAGTTCTTTTTCTACGAGGAAAGAAATGGAAATTGTAATGTTTCTTTAAAAAAATCTGACACACAATATAAAAAGAATAATAAAAATCGGACATAAAATAAGACAATTATTCACGATCAAAATCCATCCAAATAGTGCTTGGATCGATTGGCTTCGAGTGTATGTATTTCTTTTACAATTAAAAATCTGTACTCTTCACAAAGAAAAGTAAAAAAAATTCGAATCATGATTTTTATATTTGAAATAAAAACATAGGTATGACTACTTTTTTTAAGATAACTCATGCCGAATAAATACAGCCAGAGGTAGCCTAATTGAAACTATGATATTTCTTCATTATAAATAAATATCTTCATACTTACTTACATACATACTTACTAAAATTAAATTAGACCTCAATTACTAGTGTAACTCAAAAAAAAAAATAAAAAAATTACCAACCTATGCCTACAATTCGGTCCATGTCTACAAAATCCTCGGTCGTACCATGGGCAGTCTTTAATTTTACTCTCTGGATCAATGTGCAGAAACGGACATTCTTTATTATGGCAAGCATTAAATCTTGAATAAAAGTAACATTCTGGCATTTTCGTCATATCATATTCGTGTAAAAATTCACACTGATCCCCTAGAAATAAAAAAATATTTGGAAAAAAAAACGCAAAAAATTAACATGTCTGTCGATTTTTCAACAGGGAAGATTCTAATTTGATTGGTGCGGGGTATACTTGACACAAAAAATATCAATTTTTAACAAAAATTAAAGGTTCAGTTATCTATGATAACTGGCACATCTTAGTTCTCATGAGGCACAAAAGTTTACGAAGGTGTCAATTGTCATATACAGGAATGTTACAAATTCGGCCTTCACCATTGGGATTTCGGAAACGGTAAGAGATACAAAGTCGATTAAATTGATGAAAAGTTGCGTAATTATGGGCCCAATAATGCCGCAAAAAATCAAAAATAAATACAGGGGCTTTCAAAATATTTGGAAAAACCTAAACTTTTTTGTTTCGGTTTTTATTTTTTCTCGACTTTGTTTGAAGAGATGTCCAAAAATAAATTTCACTTTTTCATTGCTACTTTTTATTCTCCATAAGATGGTATCAGCAGATCTTTAATGCGACGTTTTGTCTTTAGCAACTTTGTATTTTTAAATACGGGCCTGGATTTTTTTGTTTAAATTATAAAAGGGGACCGAAATCTACGTTCAGAGGTGTACAACAGTTACTGGCTTTCCGACGTACTGTTCCTTAAATTTACCATCTTCATTAAAATACCCCTAATATGTTACTGTTTTTTTTTATTTGGAGCTAATAGTTGTATCAAATTTCTACTTAGGGTAAGTACAAGGAATTTAATTTATTAATAGAAATAAAATTTTATTCTTGACTTACTTAAGAGGCATTGAGCAAAGGCAACGAGGCAAAGTATAGAATAAACTTACTACATTTTTCTCAAGGTTTTTAAAGTTTTTTAACTGTGCTGGCTAATTTCTATAGTTTGTAATGTTATTTTTTACACTCTATATTAAGCAAACACCTCCAATCAGCGGGAAAAAGGCCAGAGAAACCGTGAGTGTCCGGTTATGGGAGATTTCACTGTATATATATTTATTTTTATTAGTCACCGGCCCATAACGATATAAATATCGGTACATCGGCATATTTAAGATTAACTATTCTATTAGTTTGTAAGTGAAAATCCATTTTTAAGAATCTCCAGCAGCTTTAGGAATAACTATACCTCCAACTCCCCCTTATCTACGGCGCGGTCGGTTATTAAAATGGGCAATCACTGCTAGTACTTGACTCGGTTGGTCGGGCGGTCGGGGAATTATCTCCGCGTCGATACCATTTGCCTTAAAGATGCTTTACAACGTTGCCACTATTAACAATTTTCACTTATATCAACGTATACTGAACAATTACAGATATTTTAAGAATGTGGCACCGATACTGATTTTATACTATCGGAAAACCGTATCGCCGATCACTAAATTTTAAAATAAAAATAAAATAAAAATTTTAGTGAATTCGGGTTTATTCTAAAAACGGATAGCAGTGCAAATATCGTTAGATTCAGAATTGGTGAATATGTAACGAAAATAAGCTAAAAAATGTTTTAGCCCACTTTTATCATTTACCTTTCTTGCAGAGACCCCTCAGCCAATGCTTGCACACAATTGTCCTGTCCCCTCTGACATGTCTAAAGGGACAATTGTTGCCTTTAGAACATCCTTGGGTAGACCCATAGAACTGACATACCGCAGTGGTAGATTCTAAAAAGTTAAAATATATTCAGTAGAATTAGACAGAGTATGAAAATATAACCAGTGATAAAGGTAATGATTGAAATCAGCAGTTTTTACCCAACTTTATGTGATTGTATCACCTGGGTAATTTCATTATATTTTATAAAATTAGTTATGTGCCAAAAAGCTCTTAATAAAATTATATTCTGGTCTTTTAGTTTGAGAAGGGACATTTTACTTATTTGAAAAAGCTGTCGGATTATTGTGACATTTATTTCCAAGGATTTGTAACAACTGGAGTTAAAAACAGTCGAGAGACGTTTGTGGTTTACTAGTATGATTATCTGTGCCATGTCCTTTTGATCTGTCAGTTTCCTAAATTTAATTGAAAATACAATTATTTAAATGGATGGAAATCTGCTTTAAGCAATATTCCTAATCCGTTAAACCCTTTTAAAAAAATTAAACTTTATTCTAAGAACAATTTATTCTAACCCCAAAGAATTTAGGTAAAACATTAGATAAAGCATAACAATCTATATATTTTGGTTCCTTATTGTTAAAGAAAAAGTAGTTTTTTTAAGACCCTTAAATAATAGAAAATAAGAACAGCAAGTAACATATTTTCGCACATTTATTTTGTTTCAGTTTGTTTCATTAAAAAGATAATAACACTAAGTTATAAAAGTCCAAAAATTTATATTCTACGAAATACAAGTACAAATTTTCTTTCCAGTTTTTTTTTAAATTTTGTTAAAAACGGAATGTTTTCATTTAATTATTAAACTTTAAATGATTACGCTGCTTCTAGGAGAGAGTTGCTTCACCAGGGGCATGGTAATGGTAGGTAGGTATTCATATTTAAAAAAATTAATATTAGCCACTCATATTTTTCATTTTGGGAGTATTTTAATCTTAATTCAATACTCATATTAGGTGTTGCTAACATGCTTTCAGTTGTAGCTTAGTTTAGGACAAATATGCTATTAAAAACATGGATTAGGTATCTCGATATTTGCAAGCATTAAATAAATATCACATCAGTTCTGACAGTACCTGAACTCGTAAGTGTTTCAACATTTCAGTTCATGTATAATATGTCATACAATCCACATTACACAATATTCAATGGAATAAATGGATAAAATGATTTTCAAGGATGTAGCACATAAAATATTTATTAAAAATATGAAAAGAATCTGTAGATTAAATATTATTTAGGCAGTAAATTTTAATGTGTCTGGTGTTTGGTAATCTTAGAGTTATTTACACTATTGTAATGGAATTACATTGCTTTATTATAAGACATAAAACAGTGTAAGATTAAGGTAGTGTAAATATTTTTAAATAGTCTGCTACCCTTACTAGTTAATTAATTTAAAGTTGGAGTCATGGGTCGATAGTTCTCAATTAGTTGTGTATCACCTTTTCACTGGAATGGTATAAAAGTTAGCACCATTTTAGTTTAAATATAAGTAAAAGATACATCATTTATTTATAAATACGTTAAAAGGATACCAAAGGGGGTTTGGACCCAAATATAGGTAATTGTCCTCGTTATTACAATATTGATAATATTTAGGTTTGAAGAGAAAAATATTTCCGATGAACTGTTTGGCGATTTTATGCTGTTACCCTACATTATAGAAATTCGTTAGCAATTATTTGCGTTTAGGAGCACTTTGGTCTTCTGAATGTTATAATATTTATATGTACATAGATGTTAAGGATTGCTTACTGTCCATTCCTGGAAATGGTAGCGGTAGTGCACCATATTGCTCTTCTAAAGCTACTTCTATATCAAATTTAAAATGTTCTACATTGGCTATTAAAAACTCCATACCAGTACTACCTTTTACTTCACAATTGAGTAGAAAAATTTAATTCGTAGCCACAACTAAACAATTGCTTTAATTTTAGGTTATAACCACAGAATAAATTTAGGGTGTCGGCGTACGCCTGACTGATCGCGGTTTGAAATGAGGCATAAAAGAATTAGCATCGTCGAACTCTAATCCTCTCTGGCAATATTCCTTTGAAGCAGACGATAGAGGATACACAAATTCTCGTCTGTGGTGTTATGTACACGTAAATCAGCTGTTCATAAGTATTCGTTGGTTCTGGGATTCCTTAATCGCCCGGGTATAATTTTTTGGATTGTTCACGGCCTTTAGCTGGAAATAAATTAATTGATTCGTTTAGCATTGCTAAGAACTCTATAAGTTGTATTTTTACGGAAGAACATTGGCTGCCAAATACTATTTTTCCAGATCTCCCCAATAAAAATTAAGAGAAGGTATTTGGATGTTTCTATTTTAACAGGCTTTGACTTATTAGAACTAGAGATATTTAAGTTAGAAATGGTTATTAAAACATTATCCTTAAATTAAGAATGATATATCCAGGGGTGAGCTATTTAAATCATATATAGTTTGTCATATCGCTTTTAGATTTTTTTAATACAACCCTACTTTCAGATAGATATACTATAAAGTAGATACCTCCAAAGATTTACAAAATCATTGAAAAGCTTTCATGGTTTTCATTGTATGACTAGTATGAATTTAAAACGTTTTCTTTTGACACCTGAATGTATTAAAATGTTTGGATAGATCAACCCGATATTTTAGCCATAGCTTCAGCCTCAATAATAAGAAACTCTTTCATAGAGGGAGAAATTAAATATTTTACTACCTTGTATAGTACCGAGTAGAATCATTTATTATATTCATTACATTAAGTATGTGTTTTTTAGTGAAAAATAACATGGAGACAGAGAACACAGCACTTATTGATAATGTTGATTCACCTGCTATTACTGGTAATATAAAATCAGAACGACCAGATTTTGATTCTCCACCCAGCGTAGCTCCGTCAGACTTTTTAAAAATTGAAATGAATGTTGAGGATGCCCAGAGGTAAAAATTCTGTGATCCTAGAACTTGTTGTTTACAACTTTATGACAATATGCAATTAACCTTGCAGTTAACTAACATTTTTACCGTTTTATTCTTAGATTTGTTTAAACATTTTCTTTAAAAAAATATGCAGCACAACCAACAAATGTAACGAATGTATGTTTTGCAACACAACCAACAAATTTTGAAAAATCATATTACATCATTTATGGTTGTAAATTATTTCACAACTGTGCAAAGAAATGGTTAATACTACAACTAGTAAATTTAACACCTTATTTATTAAGCCAGAAATACCTTAAAAAAATTCTTATACAAATACGTGTGAATTGAAGGGAAAGGCGCCCGTTTACATATTGACACATACTTGTACGAGGTGAATAATAAAGCATTGTCCCTAATTGACATCAATTTAAAACTACTTATTCCACTGATAGAAACCCGATTCGAACTTTGGATTAAATAAAAGCTTCTCAAAGCAAAGCCAAAACTGTAAACTGTACTGCTCACCAATACACACATACACGATTTTCGTGGCAAAATCAACAATTTCTATATGGCCCATTCATAGCTAACCAAAATGCTTTTATATTTTTTTGGCAACCATATTTATAGATATTCTTAAATTATTAACTTAAACATAACATTATTATTGGATTTGTTCGTTAGTAAAGACTTTTCAGTTATAATAAAGAATTTCGCAAATTTAAAATTCAATTTTATTTGTCAAAGTAAAAACTACATTTTGATTGATACATCACTAAGCAAGTATACTAATTAGCATAGAAAATAAGGAACAAAGTAATATCTACACCAGCTATATAAAAAATTTGACTTGACTTTGACTTAACACACATCAACTAAATTGTGTAGTCGTTGTTGTTTGTCAAAGCGTCTTGATATTCCCTTATTGCATGACTGATGATAATTGCAATTAAATCCTTTTTAAGCTTGTTTTTAAGAGTATAAAATTTAATTCTGAATAAAGGTGGTAGAAAATTAAATAAGTCGATACTAATGGTGGTATTTCTGCGTCGTCTAAGTCTACCTATTAAAAATAATTGCATAAGAACTATGAGTTTCAGATGGCACAAAATAATTAGCGTGTTGCAATAATGCAAAACCATCTGTTTTTTTCTTTACTATTGAATCATTTTAATATGAACAGTGCACAAAGTGCATTCCATTAGTAAAAATGGTCTAATTATACTTGCAGGGGTATCCAAAATACCGAGTTAGAAGAAAACAAGACAGCAAACAAAACAGTTACCAAACAGGCGATTAAAACAAGGCATATTCATCAAAACAAGACCACCAAAGGTCTTCGTTTCCACAAATGTTCTAAATGTGCCTTTCAAACCAAATGCAAAAGCAATTTAAACCGGCATCTTATTCTTCACAAAGATCCGGACAAGGTCGAGAAGCATGCGTGTTCTGAATGTGGTTATGAAACCAAGCATAAAAATGCATTGACTAGGCATCATCGGATTCATAAGAAACCACAGCTGGACATGTACAAGTGTGATAAATGTGAATATCAAACTATCCATAAAGATAATTTAAAACAACATTCCTTTTTTAGGTAAGAAAGTTTCAGTTACTTACTAATTCCGCAAGGTCCGGTTCTAGGCGGCTGTATTGTAAAATGTTTAAAAAATACAGGTCCAAATTTGAAAAAATATATCTGATGATGGCGTCCGAAAAACCAAACGTCTTTTTACGAATATCTGGAGATAACAAGAGTCTATATCTTAGTGACGGAATTATTATTTTAGCACTAGTATGAATTTTCCCAGTTTCTTGATGACATTTTAGTCCTCAAATTCCGCAACTTAACCTTTACTGTATATTTTATGGTTTACATGATATCAATGATGAGCATCGAATTCTTAATAATCTGTGTAGCAAGCAGAGAAAAACCTCATTGCACTAAAAAGGGCTTTATATACCGTCTTTTACCATTGGGATTTCGGAAACGATACGATACGAAATCGGTTAAATTGGGGCAAAGTGGCGTAATTATGGGCCCAATAATATGCCATAATATTTGGATAAACCTAAAATTATACTTTTTTCCTAACATTGTTCGAACAGATGTCTAAAAATAAATTTCACTTTCTCATTGCTACTTTTTATTCTCCATAAGATGGCATCATCAGATCTTTAATGTGACGTTCCGTCTTTGGGTCACCATTATCAACTTGAAAAAAGAACTAAATCTACGTCCAGTGGTATACAACATTTACGGGCTTTTCGACGTTTTGTTCCTTAAATTGACTATCTTCTTTAAAATATCTCTAGTACGTTCCTGTAATTTATTTTTGTTTCGAAGAAACTGAAGATTTTAAAATTATTATTGCTATTTCTGTCCTTAATGATTATTATTATCTACTACTACTGTAGTTTATTTAAAACTAATAGTTTTATCAAAAAAAAAGTAAATTGCAGGAACATACTTGGGGTATTTTAATGAAGATGGTCAATTTAAGTAACAAAACGTCGAAAGGGCAGTAAGTGTTGTATATCGCTGAACGTAAATTTAGTTCCTCTTTCATAATTTAAACAAAAAATCCAGCCCCGCATTTAAAAAATTAAGTTGATGATGGTGACCCAAAGACGAAACGTCGCATTAAAGAACTGATGATGCAATCTTGTGGAGAATAAAAAGCAGGAAGAGAGAGTGAAAATTGTTTTTGGACACCTCTTCGAACAGTCAGGAAAAAATAAAAACCTAAACTCAAAATTTTATATTTTTCCCAATATTTTGAAAGTTCCTGTATTTTTTTCTGCTTCATATTATTGGGCCTTTATTCCGTAGCTTTGACATAATTTAACCGACTTTCTTACGAAATCCCAATGGCGAAGGACGAATGTGTTGCACCCTGTATAGACAAAAATCATGAAATATTATATTGTCTGGAGATACAAACCAATGAAAACATTGTGATTAAACACATTATATCTAATTCTTTTTTAG
Organism: Barypeithes pellucidus; assembly: GCA_963991005.1. Classification (NCBI taxonomy): domain Eukaryota; kingdom Metazoa; phylum Arthropoda; class Insecta; order Coleoptera; family Curculionidae; genus Barypeithes; species Barypeithes pellucidus. Next base: position 30,069,216 of record OZ022562.1, read on the forward strand.
GCACAAAAATCCTGCAGAAATTCACACATATACATGTGAGCAATGCGGATTTCAAACACTACGTGAAAGAAGTTTGAGGCGTCATCTTCTTTTACACAAAGGTCCAGATGAAGTTCACAGATATCACTGTGATAAGTGTTCTTTCGAAACTATACACAAAAGAAGTTTAACGGGCCATCTTCTGCTCCACCAAAGTGCGCAAGAGGCCGTTCAGTACAAGTGCGAACAATGCGAGTTTGTGACGATTCACAAAGGCGGTTTAAGGAAGCATCTTATTATTCACAAAAATCCGGACGAGGTCGACATGCACATGTGTGATCAATGCGGTTTTCGGACGATACATAAGAAAAGTTTACAGGATCACCTCAACATTCACAGAGATCATAAATTTAAGTGCAAAGATTGTGATTTCGTGACGGTTCATAGAGGCGGCATACGAAAACATATGATCATTCATAAAAATCCCGAAGAGTTGGACATGCACAAGTGCATTCTGTGTGGTTTTCAAACGATTCATAAAAGGAGTTTTAAGAAACATCTTTCTAAGCATCAGAATGCTTAGAAGTCATAGTGTGATAATTTATTGTTAACAATTTATAGAGAGTATTTTAAATTGTATTGTAGAATATACCGGGTGTTTCAGGAGAAACGCTCACTCCTATAACATTTTTATTGTTTAAACTACAGAAATAAATTTTGATTTAACCGGAAATTACCTCAACTTTGGATTTTTAAATGGAACACCCAGCATATTTTTGGCTATATCGATTCAGAACACCATTCCAAATTCAACGACACCTCATACGTCACGTTTTGATACTTTAAATCATATTTATTTTTTCAAGATTGCTGTGAACTCCCTAAAATGGTTTACCTTTCTAAGCCAAATTACGACAAATTTTAAATTTGTAATTATGTTCATTTGGTTGTTAGCATCATGGTTACCTAGATAAATGCAAAGCCGTTCGGGCATCTTGTTGTATTTTTCTGATGAATTGGTATTTTTAATAAATTATCTCCCTCGTTTAACTCGACATAAGGGTGTGTGCTATCAAATTGTTGGAAAAAAACCTAAAAAAGTGCCGGAGTGAGCCAATATGTTTCCAATAGCCAAAAATATACTGGGTGTTCCATTTAAAAATCCAAAGTTGAGGTAATTTCAGGTGAAACCGGAAGTGACAAAATGGTGTCTGTATATCATAAAATGCAAAATACTATCACACAAAATAACCCACCAAATTTTATTTGTGTAATTTAAACAATAAAAAAAGTTATAGGGGTGAGCGTTTCTCGTGAAATACACGGTATATACAGGGTATCAATTGGAAAACTTCCCATCCTTAATGTCTTGCTTCCAGTAAATAATATTAAAAATAGGAAACACGCGTCTATTTTATCGTAAAGGTGGGCGCTTTCAAAGAATATTTGCAGTCTTCGTTGTTTAACCCCATGGGATTGGTAAAGGTTACCCTTAAAATCTTAAATGGGAAGGATGGGTATGTGTGAGTGCGCGTGTGTCATTTATGATAAGTTATAATTAAGACTAAGACAAAATAAAAATTGTTTTAATTAATGGTTTATTATATCAAAAAAAATAAAACCACTGTAGCTAAATAATGTTTAATTCAGTTAATTGTAGTGCTTGTACAAAATAACTAATTTTGCAGCTTTTTCCGTTCCTAATCGATTTCTGAGTTTCAAATTGACTACACCAAATGTTGAGAAAATTCTCCCGACCGATGCGGAAGCAGCAGCAGCACAAAGTAATTGTCTGATTATGAATAACTCTCCGTTCGACAAGACCTTGCATTTCATGTCTACATTTTTTGCATATAGCTCTATACCCTAATTTTCCTTCAGTTTTATTAGATTTTTCCTTAGAAATGTATCCAGATAGGGTGTTTTTTCCTTCCACTTCTAAGAAGAGTTGACATTGTTACAATATTTGCAGATTTTTAGGTAACCTTAGGAAATTAGGAAAGTTACAGCAGATATCACGCGTCGCGCTGCTTATTAGACGGCCAATTATCAGATGATGCGAGTTAGGGCTGACGCATCTTTATATTTATGGAGAGTTTTCTTGTTCCGACAGGAATTTGCAGCTCTGAGTATTTTTCGACAGGAACTATCGCCAAAAAAAATTTGAAGAACGGTGGGAATACATCAAAAACGTGTTGAAAATAGCAACTTATTTATAGAAAAAGAAATTGAAAAAATCAAAAATCTTGATTTTTTCAAAAAAAAAATCGCAATTTTTGTTGTTTTTCAAAAACATCATGATTTTTTGCAACCCTGGTACGTTCTAATTACGTCCATTTTTGGAACGGGATTTCTTGGAAACTACAACTCAAAAAATATTAAATTATTGTATTATTCTCATCAGCAATTTAAAATGATGTGTGCCACCTTAACCGCTCCTCCCTTCACAATGAAATTGACGTGTCTTTCAGATTTGCAATATTATTTACTGGAAGCGAGATATTAAGGGTGGACAGTTTTTAAATTGACACCCTGTATATATGAGCTCAAGTTTTAATGATGTGGAAGGATTTATTATAATCTGGTTATATTTTCTTTATGCAACGTCAATGTATTTTACTGTAACACAAAATACAAAGGGCATATTATTATTATTATTCACAAGAATCTGGACAAGGAATATACAGGGTGTTTTCTCACCTCTCTGAATCCTCACCTTATTTTAAGACGAAAATGTGATATAAAAGTTGCTTCGTTTTCGAAATACAGGGTGTTAAAAAAATACTATATTTTTCATTTTATTAATTAATGCCAAACGATATACTAATGATATTTGTTAAACATAAAGGATTAGAGCACTTTACTTTGGGTCAATTTTAAATTTAACAATTAAATCATTTGCGGGCATCTGGGTAAAAGTGTACCTTAATTTTTTAGTTATTTTCGTATTTTTATCGTCAAATTATACGAGTAGGTTTTGCTTCGTTCCGTGGTGTTTACTGGCTCATGGAGGACATTTGCAGCAAGTTATTTGACTTTTGTTCATACGAGTTCACTATTCAAAGTTTTTAAATCATATGCATTATCAAATCATTGGCATTAATTAATAAAATGAAAAATACAATATTTCTTTTAACAACCTGTATTTCGAAAACGAAGCGACCTGCGAAAAACTTTTATACCACATTTTCGTCTGAGGATTAACCTCCTTCATTTTTTCAGAGAGGTTAGGAAAAACCCTATATGATAGTTAAGAGTTAAGTATAAAGTTTACAGAATCATGTCAACTTTCAGGTAATATAAATTTGTGCAAAGATTATGATGTCGCGACTAGTGTAGTGAACAGTTGATTCTGATTTTTTTAAAAATTGTATCTTTCAATTTAAAAAAAAAATAAGGGATTTGGCAGACTTTTTTGTATGCACACATTTCGGTTGGCGTCAAGCGAACCTAGGGTATCGAGTGAAACGTAACAAGCGACGATTTTCGTTTGAATTTATAACTAGAGCAGTTTTTTTCATAATCGAGAGAAATGTCGGTTATTTCAATAATCGAGTACTCAAGCGGTTTTTCGCTCGAAGGACCACAACACTAATCGCGACTGTTCACAGATGCGGAGTACGAAACATAATTATTCATAAAATTCCAGAATAGTTGGAAATCCACCAGGGCAATTTTTGTGATTTTCAACCGATTTATAAATAATGTTAAGTATTTTAAATTGTGGAATATAAATAATCTGTTTGTAATGGGGTAGGTGTATTTATGCAATCTTGTAATATGCCTCCGGCTTCATTTAAGTGTACCTATTAGGTACTTGTAAAAGTTTTGATAATCTTTTTTTATATATTGGTAAATTTAAAATTGCTCATATTTGACTTGACATATTTGTAACAACGTTAATTTATTAAGAGAAGTAATTAAATGGTTTGCCGTTATTAACAGTCGAGCTGCGAAATGATTACTTGGTCAGCAAGAGTTTACAATTGGTCAGTAGAAACAAGCATGTCTAGAAGCATTTTACTTCAGAGGTCCCAGGGCACTGTCAATTTATGTAACTTTCTTGTGTTTTCGGCTACAAAAGGTGTAGCGGGGGCGGGTTTTCACTTGTTTTCCCAGGGCACTGTCACGATTCAGAAATGTTTGCTGTCCATAAGTTGCTGACCAACTAGCCATTTTGGCTGACCGATTACATTTTTCTGCTCGCAAAAATAAGAATATTTTGCTAACCATTAAATGATACCCATTTATTAATTTGAAGAGTCGTATTTCGATGGCTTCATCTACTAACAAGCCAACTCCGCTATGCTATATTTTTCACTAGCAACTTGAAACTTTTTAGATTGCTTATAATCATACTGTTGTTTAATTTTTTATTTTTTATAATAATTTTAATTAATTTAATATAATAATTAAATATAATAAAGTTCATTGCATTTCTTTCAATGGATTTTTTAAAATTAGTTAATAAAAGGAGTTGGCTTGTTACCGATTTACATCGGGAGTTGGCTTAATTTCTGGGAATTTTTTCGAAATAAACAATTGAACTAAAAATATTAAAACAATATGATACATTTTTATACAGTATCATAAGATCAATTTTATTAAAATATAATTGTAATTTTTCAAAAAGTATTAACACAGAGAAGTAATTTTTTTGTAAATTATTAGGGATAAATATCTTTGTTCATAGTTCTGATATTGGATTCCTGCAGTGTCTTTGGACAGGGAGAAAACTTTTTGTATCAAAGTTTGCTAATTTTTATTAATGTGTATGTTATCTTGATTTTAAGTTATTAATATATTTATTGTTATTATTAAATTTGTTATATTATACAAAAAATACGCAATCGACAGTAAAAACCCGTCTGTATGTAGATGTCCAAAAGTTTACCGATTAAGGAAACTTTGATTAGTTCCCTTTGTCATCCCTAACCGCCCGACATATACCCCCCTCCCTAATATTTTGACACATGACCTTATTACGACCACCGTGAGTGATTGGACGTTTGCATCGCTTGGATTAGGCTCTACGTAAGGTTCACCTCTCCATAATTCGGTTTGCACGCATTGGTTTTTGCCCTTAGGTTGGCCTACAGTCGGACATAGCTAAGCCCCAGAATTCTTTGGTTTATCCTGGAAATCTAACCCCAAAATAACCTAAAAATAATTGTCACCGAGATAACAAGAAATATGTCAGTGCTGAAGTCGACGAAATTAACCTATCATTTTTGGGATGCCTAGAAGAATACATATATGGATATATATGGAAAATGAGTAATAGAATCGGTTCAAAAATGGACCTCTTATATAAACGCACCTGCTGCATCGACCTAAGATATTTTTAGTATTGCGGTATTGCCGCCTCTACGGAAAAATTGTAGCAACTTTTTTTTAAATGAAACATTTCGTATATATTATTAAGATTTTTTTGTGTCTTATATTGTACCAAACCCGTCCTTAATGCTCCAGCTACACGAGCATATTACATTAAAATATTTAAAGCTTTCAATAGTATCTCAGATGTAGTCGTGTTTCCAACGTGTTATTATTTCCATATACCATCTAACGCTGTTCCTGTATTTTCGTGGTTTTAAACATGACCTGACATTTAGAAAATTTAAATACATTTAACCAACTTTTAATCGAGTCTTGCGGATTCGCAGGAAAATTGATACTTATATTAGGACAGCATAAAAGTCGAAAATAATTCGACTACAGAAATACAATTTGCAAATGTGTATAGACTAACATTAATGGTACCTGTCTGGCAACGTTGCGGATATAATGCGATTTGGAACTCCTGCCGTGAAAATATGGATTAATTTAATATGAAATAACAGCCATTGCCATCCGTACTTTTATGTTAACATCAGCAAATATGCTCCCCTCTCGGGCTGTAGTAGTGAAGCTAAAAGTAAAAACTTTAACTTTATACTATATAGGCAACACTTCATTTATAATTTTATGAATCAAAAACTAAAAAAATCAAGCGACTCTTCTAAATATATTTAATCAAAAAAATCGTCCAGTTCACCGTCAAAACGTCCATTCAGACGCGTCATATTATAGTGGTCATGGTCATGCATATGTTGGAAACACGGTAAAAGGACGAATTCTTTGAACCCACTTTAAACAAAAATATTACTCACCTTAATAGAGAACAGAACAAAACATTTATTTAGGATGCCGCAAAACGCGTCCGCGGAATTAACTTGACACAATTTGTAGGCTATTGAACCCTGGCGAACAAACCCGAACAAACCCCGTAATGGTTCTCCAGCCTAAAAATCCACGCGAAGCTCCAATCCATACGAACGCAGGCAGTCAAGTGAACGTGTTATTTGCGGTTTATTTCTGCATGAGTAACAAATTACTACAAAAAAAAGGTCGAAATCGAAGAGTGTATAAATATGAGCAAAAAAGCATGTTGATTTTTCGAAATCTGTGTTACACAATAACAAACCCGATATTTTTGTAAAATAAAATTACAATGATGTATAGGGTGATCCACATAAAAGTGTATCGTCAGGCTTCATAATTGGTATCTTTGGAGATATCAAAAAATGCTAGAAACAAAGTTGTTGGAATTTTTGGTTTAGATGTTCCAGAGAAACAATTGAATATTTTATATTTATGTGAATATATACAATTTTTGCTACAATGAAGACCAAAAATTACATAATTAAATGGGACCATGAGGCTTTTGTTAACTGTCAAATTTGACATTTTCTCCACAAAATGTCGAAAAATTGCATTTATTGACTGAATTAAAAAAAAGATTTGAAAAAGTTTGTTCGATTCTGATAATTTTTATTTTCTAACTATTTTTGGCAAATATTTATTTTCATTGAAAGTCCACCGTACCATCGTAAATCTATTTATTTATACAATACTCATCGTCTAAATTCATTCTTTATACAAAAATGTTAATTTTCCTCAAAAAATTAAATTGCAGTTTAAAAATGTTGCCATCTGTGGAGCAAACCTCCCATAACTTTAAGATTTAACAAACGAAAATTAGAGTATTGTTTTTAAAATAATAAATACGTTAAAAAAAATTAAAATATTAGAATAGCAGCGCAGCGCCGTTGTCAATAATTACGGTTTTCAATGAATATAGATATTGTCTATAAATTGATAGAAACCAAAAATTATCATAAGTGATTCAAATTCGGTATACGCGAATAAAATTATAATACTAACAACTTTTCCAAATAAATATATTATAAAACAAATAAAATATTTCTTATAATTCGATCAATAAATCCCATTTTTGGAGAAAATGTCAAATTTCACAGTTAACAAAAGTCGCATGGTCCCATTTAATTGCGTTATTTTATGGTGAAGAAAAATTTAACCAAAATCGAACAATACAATTTTTCCCGATATGGTTCCAACTTTAATGGTGACACTGTATAGCTCTCGTATTAGACATGACATGTAATTGCAAGAACGGCACTCTGGGCCATGCCCCCCTCCCCCAGCGTTGCCTCCTCTTGTTGCATAGTAGTTCCGCGCCGGTGGTAGGCGAGGCGAAATGCTCGGTAATTCTCGCAACATGAGGTCGAGTTTATCCTAGATGGGCATAAAATTTGCTCCGATAAATGGGCGCGAAAGGAACAACATGTGGCTCTAAAACATCCCTAATGTACCTAACCGCTGTCATAGCTCCTCCTCCATTGGTCATTACGACGTCCGCCCGAGGAAATTGTAATATTTCTTTAAAAAAATCGTATCTGCTACAAAAAATAAAGTATTGAAATGAACCTAAAACGAAAATGTTAAGAATAGATGTCACGTGAGAATTAATTGACAAAATAACAAGTTTGGCATCTCTATCACTCCACAGAGCGTTTTAAAGTTTGAGTCACAAAACAGTTCTTGTTTCAACTTGTATATTATGAACTATTCTTACTTTCATAAAATCTCACACATGTGCAACATTTTCGGTAAATTGATCTACAATATAAAAAATACTAATAAAAATAGGAATTAAAATACAACAATTATTCACGATCAAAATCCATCCAAATATTGTATGAATCGATTATTTTGGCTGTGAGTGTACTTATTAAGCATCTACAGGTCAACAAGTTTATCTGTGGCTACGAAAGGGATGCGGACAAAAATTCTGGGGTTAACAATGTTGTCCCATAAATTAAATTTTAATTTAATAATCTTTTACCGAACAAGCCATAAAATTACATTTATTTACGCATACAAATTAATTATAGAAGGTATATAAGAAATCAATATTCTATTATAGTTTCAATATTATTAAACTTTCTTTTCATACTGTTTATTTTGATTTAAATGCAAAATAATATATTTTTTGATTAAAGTACTTTTAATCTAAAAATATGGCAACTTTGTGCGTTGCCAATGGTTATAGGTAGTTGGAGCTAATTTGATAGGTTATATCCCAGACAGTTGGTAGCGAATGCGTCTAGTGAGACACCCGAAGGGGTTTTTATGCGATGTCCGATATTTGATGAATGTACCCACCCAGTTGCGTAGTGATAGAAAGAGCAATAGTTATTGTATTGTGTTTTATTAATAAGTGTTCATTGTGTCGTGTTTTAGGGTGCCATTTTAAAATTTTGAACTTTGTGATAATGAATGAGTATAAACCTTCTCGGTCAGAACCGTGAAGTGATTGCAGATGTTTATAGGGTATGTGTAGAGGAATTACAAATCAATATCTGCTATGCAGATGACACAAATGTCTTGGTAATTGAAAAGGATGAAAGTTCTCTAAAAAAAGCAGCAGAGGCCATGTATAAAAAACTGGTTCTCTGAGCTAGAAAAAATCAACTTAATCTAAATACATCCAAGACCAAGTCTATTCCTTTTTCCTCAAGGCCGAATGCCAAAGATGACAGCGCCATCCTGTTTGACGTCGTCTTTGGATGCGAAAATGCTGGGGGTTGTTTTTGACCAGGGCGTAAAGTGGGTTTGTCATATAGAAATATTATGTGCTAGGCTTCGCAGTGGGTATTATGCTCTTAACTTCCTTTCGAAGCAGTGTAGCCAACCTGTTTTACTAGCACTATATTACTCAAATATTCACTCTCATATTCGTTATGCTATAATAAATTGGGGTTCCAGCTCACAAGTAAATAGAGTGCTCTTGTTGCAGAAATATGCGGTACGTATCTTGTCATCGATAGGTTACAGATAAACCTTGTCGAGTGGCGTTCAAGGATTTAAAATTTTTAACTGTGGCTAGTATTTACATTTTTGAGTGCTGTGCTTTTGTATTTAAAAATAAAACTCATTTTTTGCGCACTAGACTGGATCACTCACATAATACCAGAAACTTCTGCTGCCACCTATTCATAGTACTGCTTTGTTTCAAAGGTCAGTGTCATATAACGGGTGCAAGTTCTTCGCCGAGTCCTGAGATAAGAACTTCTCCCAATATAAATATTTTTAAGAATAGACTTGATCATTTATTAATAGAAAAAACTTGCTATACCATTCAGGAATTCGATCAATGATGCTATATTGTTAGCTTAATTACCCTACAATTATTTTATTGTTTAGACTTTAGATATAGAAAATTTTTGACGTTTTCTTCAATTATTGTATATACAGCGAGGACGTAAAGTAAGGAATAAATTCATTATCTCGCAAACTACAATTTTTTTAAAAAATCGCTCGGACCCTTCGATTTTGTTTTTCGAACGCGCATATTCTGACATAAAATGTAGATATACAGGGTGTTGCAAATAAGAGTGACACAAAAATTATTTTTTTCTTAATTAGAACCCACTGTATATTATTGCATGTACGGATTCTTCGGAAAACCCTAAACATTTTTCATGTAGCATGTGCTATACCTTAGCCCAAGCGTTTTGGAGTTGTTCTCATTCAAAATTTGAAAAGTGGAAAAAGTCATGGAGAAAACAAAGAATAAAATTATTTTAAAAATATCTTATTTATCGAAAAAACAGTTAGGTGAACTTAAAAATAATTTTTCTAAAGTAAATGTTCGAAGTGTCTTCCGTTGGTCAACTGACAATAGCCTAACCGATCTACAAATTCTCGCTGAACATTTCGAACCATTTGGGGTGTAATTTGCCGGATGCGATCTTTTAAATCATCTAAATTTGCAGGCTGGCTTTTGAATACTTTTCCCTTAAGGTATCCCCATAAAAAAAAGTCGAGTGGTGTTAAATCGGGTGACCTTGGCGGCCACTCAATAAAACCACCTCTTCCAATCCACCTGTTTGGCAAAGTATCGTCCAAATATGTACGAACTCCCACAGCGAAATGTGGGGGAGCACCATCTTGTTGCAACCAGATATTATGATGTGGCAAATCGGGACGTTCTAACTCAGGAAAAAGGGTGGCCAGGGCTGGAACAAGTTCTTGTTCTAAAAAACTCAAGTATCTCTCGCCTGTTAAATTTCCGTCAAAAAAGAAAGGCCCTATAACAATGTCATCGACAACGCCAGCCCACACATTGATCTTTTGATTAAATTGTGTGTGTCCTTCCCTCATCCAGTGTGGATGGGTGATGTGATGTGTGGACCATTCAAGCAAAATGTGGACTCATCGGAAAAAATTATATTTTTTACAAAATTTCTGTTTACGAAACACATATCCTGTAAACGCTCACAAAATTCAAGGCGCCTCTCAAAGTCCCTTTCCAAAAGTTCTTGGAGAACTTGCATTTTATAAGGATGGTATTTATTTGTATGTAGTATTTTAAGAACCGTTGTTTTTCCAATATCCGCGTCACTTGCTACCTGCCTAGACACCACATGCTGGTTATCTTGAACTGCCAGTAAGACTTCTAATTATTGATTTTCATCAACTTGAGGACGACCAAATCTAGGGACATCTCTTACTTACATGACCGAATTGCCTAAACTTGTACTCAATTTTGCTTACTGTTGATTGTGATATTGGCGGTTTCTTGCTGTGTTCTAACCGTAGCCCATCATCATCAAAACCTCTATGAGCTGTTTCTCAGTGAGCCGCGCGAAAACGTTAGGAAAATACACATAAAACTGACAATAACAGTAACTATTGACATTAATTCTTTCGGTTCTTGCATCATAACTCCAAAGCCTACTTGACTTTCCTTGCGCTTCACGCATGCTGACTACAGGTTTTCCTCAGCGTGCATGAATCAATGCACATTGATTGATTGCGAAATATCTGATTTTCAAATTTTGAATGAGAATAACTCCAAAACGCTTGGGCTAAGGTATAGCACATGCTACATGAAAAATGTTTAGGATTTTCCGAAGAATCCGTACATGCAATAATATACAGTGGGTTCTATTTAAGAAATTTTTTTTTGTGTCACCCTTATTTGCAACACCCTGTATATCTACATTTTATGTCATAATATGCGCGTTCGAAAAACAAAATCGAAGGGTCCGAGCGATTTTTTAAAAAAATTGTAGTTTGCGAGATAATGAATTTATTCCTTACTTTACGTCCTCACTGCATTTCTCTTTTTACAGCTAAATTGAAGAAAAAAATTAATTATTATTATTAATATATTTAAATTGCCACTTAAGCGAAAGGAACATTAATACAACCAAAACGAAATCATCATTAATTAATTAATCATGTAGCTGTTTCCATGTGAAAAAATTTACATAAGCAAAAAGTAAATTTTTTAAACCTGGATTAAAATAGTTACCTACCTTCAAACATAAAATGTTATTACTGAAGAATTTCCTATTTTTATTACATTACTTAAAATAATAATAGCACGCCCATGAATAGATCATGTTTTATACGATATTGCTTCTCCCTTACCGATACGTCGGAGACACAGATCCACTTATCGATCTGTATTTAAAAACGTATAACTTATTTATTTGACATACACAGGGCATACCACATTTTACAAATTAATTGTAATACATATTGACGTATAGGCTGATTATTTCAAATATACAGGTAAATCAGGTTACTCCTATAATTAGCATTTTATAGTTAGTTAAAAGTTACCTTAACGCAAGAAATACAAATATACAATTTTTTTAACATATTATGTCCTGCTTTTACATTTACGTAAACAAAACATTTAAAGAAGTTCATACAGAAGGAAGTCCATATCTTGGGAAGAATGCTTTTAAATCAATCAATGTGAATATCAAACAAAAGAGACCGTAAAAACTCTAAATTGTTTGATGTTCACATTAACCACATTTAAACATGTCGGACGTCCAAGTAGCTGATCTGCACCTGAGTTTTCGGCTTTACAGAAATCGACGACAACGTGGTCTCGTCCTTACGAGTTCAGTCTGCAAAGGTAAGAGTAGTCCAACTGAACAATGGCCAAGGAAATGCTTTAAACTAGCCCAGCTTATCCCTACATGGCACAGTGTGACGTTTTAATAATCTGGGGGATTTACTTCCAGCCTAAATCATTTTGGTTATTTTTGATATTTATCGTTTCTGTTAAAGCTTTCTGTCTCTAACAATGAAATACAGGGTGTCCAGGATAAGACTGCACTCTACAGGGATCTTGACAACCATAGGACGTACAGAATTGATCTATTTGCACAGATATCTGAAAATAAATTTTACATTCTCGTTGCCACTTTTCCGACTCTATAAGAAACATTAATTAATTTTCAATCCGACGTTTCGTTTTTCGTAACCATCATCAACTTTTTTTTAAATAGTAGTAACATTTTATTTTATGCTTTATGAACTCCACTTTATATATTCTGAATCCAACGATATATCACAACTATTATTTTCACTTTCTCATTGCTACTTTTTACTCTACACAAGATGGTATCATCACATCTATCATGCGACGTTTCGTCTTTAGGTCACAATCATCAACTTAATTTTTTTAAATACGGGCCTCAATTGTTTTGTTTAAATTATGAAAGAGGACCGAAATCTACGTTCAGTGGTATGCAACACTTACTGGTTTTCCGACGCTTTGTTTCTTAAATTGACCATCTTCATTAAAATACCCCTAGTATGTTCCTGTAATTCACTATTGTTTCGAAGAAACTGAAGATTGTAAAATTATTATTGCTATTTCTGTCTTTAATTGTGTTATTGCTATTACGTACTACTACAATATTTTTATTTAAATCTAATAGTTGTATCAAATTTCTACTTAGCGTAAGTTTATTTGATTAATATAAATAAAATTTGACTCTTAAAGCCAGCACTTTCTTAAGACCTTTAAAAGAGGCATTGAATTTTACATTTTCGAATTTAAAACAAAAGTTAATTACAGGAATGTACTAGGGGTACTATAATGAAGATGGGCAATTTAAGGAACAAAACGTCGGAAAACCAGTAAGTGTGGTATACCACTGAACGTAGATTTTAGTCCACTTTTATAATTTAAACAAAAAGATCGAACAAATCCGAACAAAAAGATCAAGGACCATATTTAAAAAAATAACTTGATGATGGCGACCCAAAGACGAAACGTCGCATGAAAGATCTGATAATGCCATCTTGTGTAGAATAAAGAGTAGTAATGAGAAAGTGAAATTTATTTTTGGACATATCTTCGAACAAAGTCAGGAAAAAATAAAAACACGTAAAATTTTAGATTTTTCCAAATATTTTGATGTTTTTTTCGCGGCATACTATTGGGTCCATAATTACGCAGCTTTGCCCCCATTTTATTGGCTTCGTATTTCTTACCGTTTCCGGAATCCCAATGGTGAAGGCCGAGTTTGTAACAACCTTATAGTAAAAATATCACATAACCTAATATTATAAATCTTTACCAAATAGGCTTCAAATTTCAATTTTCCATATTTTAGAAAATATTTACATGTAATATACTGAGATATGTAAATGACTAAGTGAAAGCAACATATTATATAACAAAACTTAGGTATCCGAATATTTGAATGGAACTTTATTTTCTGTAACATTATAAAAATACAGATTATATTCTACATAGGTACAAACATATTTATATAACAATATCGCTACAAAATATACTTTTGTCTAAAATTATTTGTAAAGAAAAAAAGAAGTTGTAACATTCCAAAACTTGAAAATCTCTTGTGGGTTGATTCTATGTACATCGCGATTAGCTTATACTTATAGAAATGGAAGAATACGAAAAACTTATCGAAATATACCGCCATGTTTAAAGTCAACTACAGCAGGAATTTAGTAGACATTTTACATGACATTTGTCAAATCAAAGAAGGCAATCAAGTTGTTTTGGCCTTCGAAATAAAACGTTTATAATTAGTGGACTGTATATTTTTTTATATAAAGGGATATTTAAAGAGAAGTCGATACAAGGATATGTTTGTTCTGTCACTTCTTTTGACTTGTCCTCTTTTCTTGTCTGGTGGTCACACTATTGTCACCTTAACACAAGTTATCAAAGGAAAGAAAGAGCCAATCCATAAGATTGCCTATAATCGGCACAAATATAGTGACATTTATGATAAAGTATGAGCAATGTAAAGCTTTTGTTATTTCTTAAATTCTATACTGAATACAAAATTGAATCTTAAAATCCTCATTAGAGAGTTTTAAGTATACCTTCCTAATTTGGCAGTACTAAATAACAAGTGCTATTTATGTAATAATTTTTTTTTGGTTTCTTCAAATTTATAAATTAAACAGTATTAAAAATATGTTGTTGTCAATTATAGAACTGAAATATCCCGGGGACACTAGTGTCCTTATAAAGCTTGTAAATTACGTTTACAAAATCACACCATCATCGGTAGGACCAGTTTACTTTAACATGGCACAAACTCAGTCAAAATATTGTTTATTTACAGCCTTATAAAATAAAAAATAACTCTGATACCTTCTTTCGTCATGTCGGACACGCATCAGCCCTTATCATTTCTAATGGTTGATCCAAACTAGAAGTGCTGTTCTCAATGCCTTCTTTTAATTTAAGGAGGTATCTTATTCTTTGGTAAATTGGATCCTAGAAGAATAAATACTATTATTAGGTATTGATGTTAAATGTCCTGTCCAATAATATCAGTTTCATAAATTGGATCCTAGAAGAATTTGATGACCGTCTGGATGCTTGATGTCCCAACCATTTTTTGTTTTATTTAGCTGTGACTGCTGATGAAGGTTATTGCCTTCGAAACATGTCCAGTTTATTGATATCTGATACATTAGTGGAGACAGAGTTTTATTTCCTTTCTAAAAAATCTAGGCATATTTAATAAAAATCTCATCAAATTAACAGAGTTAAACAACAAAATGTGAAGGAAATATGATACTGTCAATTGGCTGTATCGGCAATAACATGCAGTGCCCAGTACCATTATCTCCTGCACTCCAGGCCGTGAAGAGACCAGTGATGCGCTGTTGCCAAATGTTATTTAATGTTAGGATGGATGGAATGGATTTAAAATGCAGAACATGTATGAGCAGTATTTGTTTGTTCGGGTTTGTTCGTTCGTTTGTTCCAAAGATTTTTTTTTGTTATCGAGGAGAACCTTTCATAGACACCCTGTAGTCAGAGTAGTCTCAGATTCTTGCTGATTAAACTCCCCGTGTTCCTTATTTACAATATACCACCAATAAATTAATAATTTCTAAAAAGTTGGCGGTTTCATGACAACTATATTATTTTAAAGAAATAGTCGAATAGTCTGCTAAGTGCCTTTCGAGATTGTTGGGATAGACTGTTTTATGATTAAGTTTGTATGCTTTCCCTATCACCAGATTTATTTCTTTATTATAAATATTTTTAATGTTCTGGAATTTGCGTGTTTAATCTCATTAAAATTATCAAAATAGGGATATAGAAATGTGTTGTCTAAATTTTTTAGATTGCGTTAATTATTTATTATAATTTTAAATATTTTTACAAAATCATAACGGTTAAATCAAAAAGGTTAAATTATTGGTTAAATTTGAAAACATTAACCGATTAAGTCTATGGTTATCTGTTATTATATCTCAAAATAGTAAAGCCACAATTTTGTACTAAAGAAATAACATTTTTTGTGACGCACCATTTCAATACCTTTAATATTGTATACTGGCAATAACTTCAGCAACAATTTCAACAAAACCCGAACAAATCCGAACATATCATAAAAGCTAAAATGATTGTAGCTAGTGAATTATCATTTGAAGCTATAGCAATTAAATTTCTTCCTCTATAATCCAATCTTATTATTAATCGATTAAAGTAATTATTGGTATTGTTGTCATTACCAGTGGTATTTGGGTACGTATTTGGAACAAATACATAAACATTGAGACTAGAAGAAATATATTGTAGATATCTTTTAGTTGGACAGTAAAAAACATATGAATATACGGGGAAACTGTATACAACATAAAGGCCATAATTATGGTTTCTGATGAATAGCGCTTTTTCTTCAAAATGAGTAATTGTACTTGATTAATTAAAATTGGTAATATATAATCTAAATTATTATTGTCTTTTGAATAATTCTCATTCGGCAATAAGTCTGAAACCAGTTTGTTACAAGCTTCCTTTAAAAAATATACATATTTATTAAAAATATTATGACGAGCTAGGTTTTCATTATGTCTCTCATTGGGAGATTTTCATGGCAGAGGTACTTTTTCGGATAAATGTACAGGCAAATTTGTCTTCGTTTGAATTCTTTTCACAGTCCGCATGGTAATCTAAAAATATCTTCCCTAATGATATCGGTTTCTGCAAAGTGATTACTACAAACTACAGAATGTTTAGAAGATTACCAACTATCTGAGGGAATAGCTTTTAGCCATTTATTTTTAAAAATTTCATCTTTTGGGAATTCAAAGGTCGATAGCATAGATCCGCCAGCTATTAAAGTACTAGGGTAGTTGGATTTGCATCCAGGGACACAGCACGTTTTTGTCATTATGTAGAATGTTTAAAAACTTACCTAGTTACTAGTTTACGTAAGTAACTACAAAATGAATCAAATTTTAAACTCTAAAATGTCACAAATTGGGCGAGCACACACTGCTTTTTAAAATTTCCGGTATTCAATTCAAATTCAACACCGATTACGGAAGAAAAATACTAGGTATAGTATCACAAACACTTTTAATATCCTCTGCACAAATCCAGAAAACACCCTATTAACGTTTTAATAAATAACTGTGCCTAATATCATTAAAAATAACTGCAAAAAATAATTTTCAGCGGCGCGCGGCGGCGGCAATCGACTTGACAGCACTAAAACGGCGGCTAACTTCCCAGGACGCGGTGCTGCCGGAATGACGCATAATGAGGCTTGTAGTGCAGAAGACATTGTCAGTACCTATACGCCACAGGGTGTTTTGTGTTTTTAATTGAAACAATAAAGTGATATTCTTAACAAAAAAACCTACAATTGGGAAAAAAATCAATTAAAAGACCAATTTCGAAAATAATAACATCAGGCAAATTTTTGGTTGTGCGTTAAATAAGTTGCACAGTGTATTAGCATTCCGATTAAAAAATACTTCATATGTGAAGGATACAAATCTTCTGTAGCCCTGTTCTTGCCTATTTAAATGCACTGTTTAATCCAATCTCGAACAAACCAGATTTTTATTATCTGTGAAATGCGATAGAGAAAGTTCAAATTTCGTTAAGGCACAGTAGAAAAATGTAAATTCCTTGAAGCGTCTGAATCAGTATGCCCCTCCACAAGATGGAGACACAAGCCGCCCCTTTAAAACCCAAAATAATATTTCGAACTTACTTGAATTCGTACTGTGGGGTTCCACCTGCAGTAGTACGCTTTCCACAGCTTGAGATGTCGAATACTCGCTATAGGAACCAAAACTCTCCCCTGAATCATATTCTCCCAATAAAGGGGATTGCGGTACAGGTCCAAGTTGCTGTTAGTATAGGACCAGAGGGAAACTGTCTTGTCTTTGATTTCTGAAGGATAAAAATATAATTTTTTAGACAATTTTAGGGACTAGAGAAGTGGAGTAAATGCAGATTCCGGACACACTCAATATTTTATAATTTAATTAATAAAGAAATGTTTTACTTCTATAATATTATAATGCCTTTTTTCTAGAAAAAATGCATTTCACAATAATAATAAGTTTGACGGGTCCGAGTGATTTCTTGATTAAGTGGGCGGTATTCTATCTAAAAGGGTGATAATATGTGTGTATACAGTGACCGACAAAAGTTGGCCACATATGGGATACTGTTTTATTATTGAAATATTTACGCCGATTACCCTAAAAACTTAATTTGACATTTCATTTGTCATATGTCTACTCGTTTAGCTGGAAAATTGAAAATAATATATTTTGTCATGGAAAACTTGTATTAAATAACGACATAATATGGGAAAAAGTTATTGAAAAAAAGTGTTAAAATTTTAATATTATGCTATTTTGCAAAGTTTGGAGCCAAAATGTCAAAAAATATTCAGTATTAGTTTCAAAATTCCAGGAATATAATGAAAAGGTATTAAATGTTGGAAACCAAGATAACAATCTATATTTAAAGATTTTCGTTATTTTTGGATATTTTTTGGAAAAACATATGTTTTGGAATTTTTGCTCCGAAGTTTGCAAAAGAGGATAAGATTGAAATCACAGCACTTTTCAAATAACTTCTATTATCAGTTTTCCAGCCAGCCAAATTATATTTTTTTCAATTTTCCAGCAAGTAGTCATGTGACATGTCAAAATAAGTTTTTAAGTTATCAATAATGCAGAGAGCGTAAAAAAGTTTTTAAAATATATCAATAATAAAAAAGTTTCCCATATGTTGTCAACTTCTTGCCGGTCACTGTATACGCACCGTTTGGAAATTTCCAATGTTACTATTGTTCTGATGCAGGGGTCGGGTTTGTTGTGTCTCTTTCGATATCAAATCAAAATCAAAACTGAGAAATTGTGTAAATTATAACTTTTGGCTCTTCCATCTCAAAAGGTTGCCGACTCCTGTGTGTTCGCGAATTTACTTGCCGTCAAAACATTTTTTACTAAAAAGTATATAAAAATAATTAAGGAATATTTGAAATTGGATGAAATTCCGCAAAACATTTCTATTTAACCATCCATTATATTAAAGATATTATTAGTGTTGGGAAAAACCGATGATTTTAATAATCGAGTACTTGAAACTCGAGCGATTTTAATAATCGAGTGAATCGCTTGAAATTCCAATTCACCAAGCGATGACGTCACCGACTGCTCGACCGGCAGCCTAACCGTTTACATGTGATCAGGTAGGGTATTTAGCAGGCACATAACTACGGGTGGGCATAGGCTTAGCTAAAAAATTGTAGTAGCCACCAAAAAAATTCCAGAAATTTATTTATTTGTGAATAATGAATTCCTACCACGTGTCTCGATACCAAACAAAAAACTGCAAAAAATTATCCAAATATGTATTTATTGTTCGGGTTATTCTTGTGCCTTTTTAACCCGAACAAAAGTATTCTCATCAATCTACGAGCATCAAATAAGTAGATATTTAAAATAGCTTGTCAAATTCTTCCACACAAATTATCAGGTGCCCACTGTGTGCCCTTCAAAAATGTAGGCTTAGTTACGCGACTAGCAAAATAAGAAAATAGGTGATTAATTTTTTAAATTCATGTTTATAGTTACCTAAAAGTTTCTGTTTAAATTTAAGAATGTTTACTTTTGGTTACCAAAAAATTTGTATGTTTGCTCGTTTTGTTATTTACCATTAACATTTTCTATAATGTATGTTATTTTTAAGAAGTCTTCTTGAGTTTAATAATAAAAAGTTCCTGTTTAGATTTAAAAATGTTTACTATAAGATTACCAACAAATTTTCCTGTATATTTTGTTAACCATTTTGTTCGTTTTGTTATTTTTCATTAACAATTCTATTGTATGTTATTTTTGAGAAGTTTTCTCGAATTTATAATAAATAAAAATTTTAAAATTATATCCTTTAATTTTTTAATATTTACAATCGGAAGCCTAAACTACGCCGCTGGCAAGCCAGTTAAACCTGTAAAACTGAATAGATAACTCGAGCGGTTTTTTTAATGATCGAGCGGTTTGGGTTATTTCAAAAATCGAGTAATCAAGCGGTTTTTCGCTGGAGCGATCACAACACTAGATATTATACATATACTGAGAACGAAATATAAAGACTCGCATTCCGCACACACTATATAATTTTTCATATTAGAAAACGAGACAAGGCGAAACACATTAAACTTACTCTGTTGGACACGCTCCCTTTCGTTATTCATCAAGAACGTGCCAAATCTACAGGAGTACAGGTGATCTAAAATAGTTATCAAAAAATGTTCGTTAAATTCGAAAGCATTGGGGAATTGTTGCGTGATCTGCCATATGCAGTCGATAAACTGGAGGAATACGGGTGACCGATCGGTATCGCCGTGGTGATCGTCGCCGTGTCCTATTCTCTGCGAACAAAAAAAAAATGAGCGTTAAAAACTTCAATCCTGCAACCCTGTATACAGGGTATTACGGAAATAACGTATTATATTTAAACCGGCAATTCCTGAGATAAAGACAAATTGACCTGTAATACCTTTTTGTACACTTAATTGAAGAACATTTACGACGGACTATGTTTTAAACAACCCGAAAAAACATATGAAATAGTAATAGCCACGTACGTCACTAGGTCAAATGCCAATGACCTCTTGACGCCTTACATCGGCTGAGCGCAGTAGTTTCATATAGCGCCGCACGCTTGCGACTGCGTCTGTTAGTTGAAGACCAACCAGCGGCCGGATACGTTGTGCCTCGTCTATCACCAACACACTCTCAGCAATCCGCTCTGTTCTTTCGGTTTACGCGTGTATCGTGCCCGTCCATAAATAATCTTTGAATATTGTTTTCTTACGCGTTTCTTCTGGACATCAAATTTTGTCGCGTGTAATAAAATCAATAATCTGTAGTATAATCTGCCTTATTGTATTTTCAAAAGCTAACTGTCGGTTCTGTTTCACTATTACTGTGTGTACATAAAGTGTTCCCAGGAGTGTTCCTATGGAAAAAAAAACTGATTGTGTTTGTGCCTGGATTTCCTCGCTCTTTAGGTATAAGGATAAATACAAGTAGGTAGAAAATAATTTATTTTTATAATTTTATATGGAATTTCAGTTTTACATTAAGTTTGGCAACATTGCCATTGGCTCGGGGTGAAATATTGTACAGTAGCGCGGACTGACCTGTGAGTAAGAGTGTTTGTTACCCCACTTTTAAAACGGTCGATTTAAAAAGAATAAAATATGTAGCGCTTCTCTAGGACACCCAAGGAGTAACCCATTTAAATATAATACGTTTTTCATAACACCCTGCATTTAAATGGGCGACTCCTGAGATGAAACCAAATTGAGGAAAAATAACCATAAATGGCGCTTTAAATTAATAAGCGAAATATACACTTTATGTGAAGTCTGAAAATTCACGTGGCCGCTACTGACGACGTGCACAATCAATAATTTATTGGCGTAGGCCGCAGTTTTTGCCAACAAGACGTGTTTGACCCACATTGTCAGCTTTTCAAATTCTTTAGAAAAAATTTTAAGATTCATGCTCTCTCTTACCTTGTAAGAGTATTATTTAAAAATTTCCATAAAAAAAATACAGCACAAAATGTATGTTTTACAATATAAATCACATCACAGTAATCATTATTATAAATTATTTCATAAAAAAAACGTTAAAAATTCGCATAAACATGTCGGAATTTAGGCGCGATGCAACATACACCCACGACGGGTGGAAATGGACTTAAGCCGCCCGTCGCGTTGGCGAATGATCAACGTTCTCGTTCGGCCGAGGTCGAAGCCCCGCATTTTGATCTGGCAACGCCGACTCTACGTTTGATCTAGAAACGGTTCTTGGTTGAGAACAGATATGTAAGACGTTGCACTGAAAAGCCAGTCGGTCAACGTAAGGGTTTATTACCCAAATATTTAGACATTCGATTAAAAAAAAAGGTATGTAGCGTTTCTGAAGGGCACCCAAGGAGTCACCATTTAAATATAATAGCTATTTCCATAAAACCCTGTAGATATAGTATACACAGGTCTATATTGCCCAAACATGCTCGCAGATAGATTATTGAAGTAGGAAGTTTTTACAAATTAATATACAGATTTGGTAAGGAACTATTACAATTAGGCGCCTAACGGCCAGAAAAGAGAACGTAATATACAAGCTATAAATTAAATAAAGAAGAAACATGTTTCCTTGTTGTATCCTAATTCGCTTGCTTTTCCCTTCTACAATGGTAGAGGCTATCGCACTCTCCTCTCGCAGACTTCTAGTACAGTTTACAAGTCTATAGAATTGGCTAACACAATCACGTTACTTCTAAAGCGCAATTAAGCGGTCTGCGATCACAAACTTTTTACTGCTATAAAGCGTAAATTCTTATATTGTGGCGGCAGTGTCCACTCACTGCTGACTGTGAAAATATCTACTTTGCTTGTTCGCCTGAGATAAATATTACGAAAGCGATACCTACCTAAATTTTATAGAACTAATATTTACGTATACGAAAATAGCAAATCTAATAATTTAATGATTAATGGGAATATCTGTACCTGCTGAAATTTATGTCCAAAAGATAACCATTCCTTCTCAATCAATACTTCAAATCCTTCGATGGTTCGGTAATACGGGTCCAATAATATCATCGATAAAGATGTTAATTGCGCAGTTCTATCCCATCCGTCAGAACAATGCACTAGAACGGAACTTTTCTGATTGTCCACCTAAAATACATTCTAACATAATTTTAAGTCAAAAAAGCTTCTGGTTTAGTGGAAATTCCTGTTATAGTTCTCAAGAGACGCACCGATGAACTAACACCAGTATTTTGAAGACTTTTCAACTTATCCTACAAAAAAAGGAATATTTTAATCGTGCTGGAAGACGGCGCGAGTCCAGCCTATACCAAAAAAAGGTAAGAGAACCCTGCCTAACAACTATCCACCAGTCGCATTGCTTACGTAAACTTAATTTCTAACGTCCCTTTAAAAACTTGTGAACACCAATGTCAATAGTGACATGCCAATATTTCAATTATGCCATTTCCTTCTAATACACTGGAATTGTATTTCGTTTCCAAAGAAAAACGTTGTCTGTTTCATACTTTTTCATTAACGGATAAAAAAATATATTAAAAATAACAGGACTTTGATATAACCGTAAAGTTATGGCGCACGTTATTCTATCCTCGGCGCAACTGTACTGTACTGTACTGTACTTACTTTATCGACAATTCTAACCGCCCCAGCTAATATACACTTGATATGTTTTAGCCAATACGTAGATTCCAAACCACTCAACCATCGTGCTTCGTCGATGATCGGATAGATCAAATCTTTTAATTTTCTTAACGATTCTCTCATCACGTGTATGCTGTGGATGTTCAAAAATATCACCTCAGCATTTTGGTAGGCGTCCTCAGATTCATACCTAAAAATATCAAATTATTCACGTTATCCAATAGCCAAGGTAAAATAGCTTTATCGATTGATTGCGTCAAATGGATCATCTGAGCTAATTTGGAAGTGGCATTTTACTCTTTAACGGGCAAGATTATTTAGTCACCCGATGACCTTACCTAAAAATATCAAAATATTCACGTTATACAATAGCCAAGGTAAAATAGCTTTATCGATTGATTGCGTCAAATGGATCATCTGAGCCAATTTGGAAGTTGCATTTTACTCTTTAACGGGCAAGATTATTTAGTCACCCGATGACCTTGAAATTTATGGTACTTAGGATGACTTTACATCTATCCAAAATATATTTTTTTGTGATTGTCAAGGACATCATTTTAAAAAATGCTGGTTAATCCTTTTACCAAAGAGCATTTAGGGTTAGTTCTGTATTAAATGTTCTCTGGTAGAAATGTTATACCACCTCTAGGTATACTCACCATAAACTATTGTTTTTGTACCCCAAAAGTTTCATCGCAATCATATGAATGGTATAGAAACACATACGAGACAAACAAACATTACGTTTTTTTTTGTATATTGATTTAATTTTGTGGCCCTGTATATTTTACCGGCTTGATTTATCCATATCTCACTCTACTAACATCTCGTATTTTAGAAAAAGAACTAAATTAAAATATTAATTAAATTAAAGATAATTTCAAGTAAAAAATTATATAATATGACGATCGAGGTTCTATTTTGAAACAGTATATACATCATTTTACCGCACAGTCATGTGGGCATTGATAAATATTCCTGGCGCATTGTACCTACTAAAGCAGTAATTCCCAATATGGTTTATATCAACCCCAGGGGTCGATGACGACTTGCAAGGTATCCATATCAGTGAAAAAAAAAGAGGGTAAATGAGATGTAAATGGGGGTCCACGATAGTAGATCTCATTTAAGCAATAAATGCAACAATCCACATACACAGATAGATTTGTTGCTTAGGAAACGTAACAAATAGACAGACAATACGGTACTACGGTCTTGTATACACTTGTTTTCGCAATTATAATATTACTAGCGAAGTAGGGATTTTATAATGCACTATTTTATTGTATTAAATATTAAATTATACATAAGGAGTCGAAAAATTTAAATAATAAACAGATATGGCAAGTAAAATATTTGTGTTAGTTTACCTCAAAAGATATCCCATCGGTTTTTTTAAATTTTGTACAAACAAACTGTAAAAAAAAAGGAAAATTACTTCAGTTGCCGCACTATGTCTTCTACCAAACTACTTACATATTATTTTTGCATAAATTTGTACCAAACACCACCTTTTCAACACAAATATTATAAATAACAGTGTTGACCTCACTTTTGGAATGACTGTTATGCAACTAAACGCAAATTCCGGTTGATATTCAACTAGGGTATATATGTAACCTTGACTATGATAGGAATGCTATGTTGCACTTATTTGCTCTGTATTTATCAATTTTCTCTCACACTCTTACTCCTAGCTGGTATGATTGTAATACCAGAAAGGGTTAAATAGTGGCCCGTATAACTGCGCTGAAAGAAGGTACGAGAAAATTGAAGCTAGTATTTTTAATGTTAAGGGTTTAGAAGTTGTGTCAACATTTGTTACAAAAATATGAAACATTTTTTTTAACTATTGCCAGTGACCAAAAATTACTTGTCATTCTAGAATTTGATCGGATCGGGACCAGGCTCATAAAGAAACTTTTGCCGAAGAAATCCGAACGAATTTAACAATTATTATTTTATATAAATTTTAAAATTAAATTTCAAAATGTCTTACCCGCCTCCTCTGGCTTTATTAGCTATAGCGTTAGCAAGGGGCCTGGCATCCATAATAAATAATTTGTGACTGTGCGCGTTTGTGTCCACAATTAATTGAAGGTAGTGTTCGTCTTCTCTACACCTTTTACCACTAACCTAATCAAGAAAAATACAATAAAAGTTTGAGGACTTTTCTATCCGAGGGTTTTCTGATCCTCATTGGCTCTTAATATTAAATTATTTATTTTACCTACGACCACTACCGTAAATATCAAAAAAACATACTACCTACTATCAATGTAACCTAAACTTTACCCACGGTAAACAAGGCCGCCTTGCTTGGGCTTTTTAAAGAATAACAAGATAGTCGTAGGCGCGATAAAAATTTGACAGTTTTTTGAGAAATATCGTTGAAAGAAATATTAAAGCCTAAAGGTCCATTTATAAACCTTTACGTTCAGTTTAGTTGCGCTAGGCTCCCAGTTGCAGTTCGCTGGGAAACAATTTCTGATTTATAAACTTGGACTGACTCGAACGAACCGCCGCGAAGTTGATAAATGATCTGATGTTTTCACTTGTTGAAGTCGAACGACAGCCGGCGGAACTGAGCTGCAGCGACAAAGTTTATAAATGCCAC
Organism: Barypeithes pellucidus; assembly: GCA_963991005.1. Classification (NCBI taxonomy): domain Eukaryota; kingdom Metazoa; phylum Arthropoda; class Insecta; order Coleoptera; family Curculionidae; genus Barypeithes; species Barypeithes pellucidus. The sequence goes on from OZ022562.1 coordinate 30,094,998, forward strand.
AAAATTAATAAATATGATCGTAGGTAAAGCACGGTACGTAATTCCAGTTGTAATGCAACTGTTAAAATATCCCATACATAATTTTATATTGTTTTACATCGTATAATTTTATAAGGTAAATCTAATCGGTTTTAGAATAGTATTTAAGTAATAGAATTACTTGTATGTATCAAAATACAGTTTTGTGTATACATTATGAGATCTACAACGTGTCCAAGATAAGGAGGGCCAGTACAGGGATCTCGGAAACCGTAAGAGATACGAAGTTCGTTAAATGGAGGTAAAGTTGCGCATTTACGTGCCTAATAATATGCCGTTTAGAAAGTTTTAAAATTCCGAGTAGTTCCGGAGATATCCGGAAAAAGCTGAAATTCTGAAAAATCGTCTTATTGTTTTTTTGGGTTTCTTTGAGATCGAATTCTAAAGTAAATTGCACTTTTGCATTGCCACTTTTTCCGCTCTATCTAACAGCGTTAATTATTTTGTAATCCGACGAGTCGTCTTCGAAGGGCCATTATCAACTTTCTTTGTTTAAATACGGTCCTGTTTTCCTGATATTGGAATTTGAGAGCTTTTTTTCTCCCGAATGCAACGATGTATGACACATTGTGGTTTAATGACGTTTCGACGGTTTTTTGAACATCAGATAAAACGAAGAACGAAAAAAGTAAGGAACTACATAATCAGGTGTTCAAAATGATATCCGATATTCTCTAAGCACAAATAACATCTTCTAACTGCCACATAACAGTTTTTTTGAGATAAAATAAAACATGCGATAGAATATCAAACTTTTCAGCATTTGTAAATTTATGTTCCATATTTTCTGGAAAATAGAAAACCTCTTAAAACGCTCGCAAACGATCACAATGGGAATGTCAAGTGAAACAAATCACGCCTCACCATCTTAATTTTTTTGTTTCAAGCGCCTACTTTTCTTTTAAATCCCGAATCACCATAAGTTTGACTTATTTGTGGTTTATTATTAAATTATTTGTTATTTATTGAACTAGTCCAACATAAGTAACAATTTAGAGCTTACTTATGACATATTATTTATAAAATTAGGCGAAATACAGGACCGTATCCCAAAATTTTCTGATGTTGTGCAAAAAACCCTCGAAACGTCATTAAATCACAATGTGTCATACATCGTTGCATTCGGAAGAAAAAAAGCTATAAAATTTTAATATCAGAAAAACAGGACCGTATTTAAAAAAAGAAAGTTGGTATTGGCCCTTCGAAGATGACTCGTCGGATTACAAAACAATTAACGCTGTTAGATAGAACGGTAAAAGTTGCAATGCAAAAGTGCAATTTACTTTAGAATTCGATCTCAAAAAAACCCAGGAAAACAATAAAACGATTTTTCAGAATTTCGTTTTTTCCGGATATCTCCGGAACTACTCGGAATTTTAAAACTTTCTAAACGGCATATTATTAGGCACGTAAATGCGCAACTTTACCTCCATTTAACCGACTTAGTATCTCTTACGGTTTCCGAGATCCCTGTATTGGCCCTCCTTATCTTGGACACGTTGTATATATTTTTTCAATCTATTATTAGTGTATGTTTTTCTTAGATTTGGGAGATATTTTAGCCATTTTAATCTATTTTATGCTAATTCTTGCCCATTTAGCCTAGTGGGCCAGAACTGGCATATTGCCTAGTACAACTTTTTTACAATAAAATAAAAACTATATACTACATTTATGTAGGTATGTATTATGTATTTTATTCGATAACATTAACAGTAATCATTTCCTTAATTGATGCCAACAAAAAATAAAACTTTTCTTTGTTCATTCTTAAGCAATTAAAAAAATTCCAGTCATCCCGCAGTCTCGAAATAAATAAGCATATTTGCCGTAAACGTGGCGCTTCGAACATATTTCGTGTATCCAAATTCGTTGAGCTCTTTTTCGTTTATTATAATCTTCCAAAACCGCAATGAATTCGTCCTCCGCGGAACTCATGACACACTGACAAGCTAAATGCTGATAGTGCCGACGTATTGATGTGAACTAAATTACGTGCGTCCGCTGCGTGCCGTCCGTCTGTTAAGTTTCCGATGTATATAACAATACTTTATATTTAGTGTTTTTTCAGTCAAAATCTAAGGATATAGAATTTCTGACTTAAGACGCGAATTTTGTTATCATATCATGTTACCATTCGATATAATGGTGTTTTTTAATGACTTACCCCTACTTGAGGTTGGGAACACCTGGTAATTGTTGCTTGTGAGTAAGGATGAATCCAACTTAATATTGGCAGCCTTCCTAGAAATTGAAATACACTAGCATTGATAGCTATGGTCCACTTATCGCCCCAGAGCTGTGATGGCCCTTATTTTAATATTCTAGGAGCAACTGAACTTAAAATCCGCAGCAAAATCGCCATATAAAAATATTAAATTGGCAATATTTCGAAAACTAAAATTTTTCGAAATAGACAACTTTACACAATCTCACCCTTATTTTTAATGCTAAATTATAAAATTTTTGGTATAGGACATTATATATGAAATCTGTACATAATCTTGTAGAATAAAAAAAATGTAATAATATATACAGGGTGTTATGGAAATTACGTATTATATTTAAATGGGCGACTCCTTGGGTATCCTAGAGAAGCGCTACATATTAAATCGACAGTTTTAAAAGTGGGGTAACAAACACTATTACTTACAGGTCAGTCTCCGCTACTGTACAACATTTAATCCAGACCCAATGGCAATGTTGCCAAACTTAATGTAAAACTGAAATTGCATATACATTATAAAAATTAATTATTTATCTACCTATTTGTATTTATCTTTATACCTAAAGAGTGAGGAAATCCAGGCACAAACAGTCAGTTTTTTTTCTTTTTCATGGGAACACTCCTGGAAACACTTTATACTCGAAACATCTTAGATCTTGATAGCAACACAGAACACAATAATAGTGAAAGAGAAACGATAGTTAGTTTTTTGAAAATATACTCAGATTATTAGATTTTATTAAGCGTGAAGCGACGAAATTTGACTTGTTCGCCAGCGACATCCCATATTTTCTGTCAAACGGTAACTGTTGCGTCCAGAAGAAACTACCGGTCTTAAACTGTTTCGTCAATTAAAACAATATTCATAGTTGATTTATGGACTGGCAAGATACACGAGTAAACCGAAAAATTATTGCAAACACGAGTACCACCTGCAAAACCTAGCGGATTGCAGCGTGTGTATTGGGTTATCAATAAAATCAAGCGTATTCCGACGCTGTTTGTTTTAAACTGACAAGCTTGCAAGCGTACAGTGACATATACGAACTACTTCGGCTCAGCCGTAGTAAGCCGAATGTGTGCCATCTCGTCATTTTGAGTTTTGAACGCAGGGTTGTTCCAGAGAATACTTTTGTACCGAATTGGGTACACTTTACAGGGTATTGGCTGCATTCAACAGAACCCATCAATTTATAAGCCGGTGACGTCACGATGCGCATTGATTTGTAGTTCTGCTGAATGCATTTTGTTGTCAGTTTTTTGTTTGGTTAGGTTACTTTCTAAATATTTTCATCAAATCAAATTTTATTATGTATGAAATGACAAAACTGACATAAATCGTTCTCAAATCACAAATCGCTTTTTAAATTCGATGGAAAAATGTCCGATTTTCCATCGATTTGTGAAATCAAAGGATTTGTTTTGTTATGTAGGGCTGTTGAAAGTAACGACTTTTTTTAAGTTCACTTTCTTGGTGAAGGTAACGACCTTTTTTTAAGTTGGTGTCCAGTGAAGTAGCGTCCTCATTTTAATTTCTATAAAATTTGGTACAATTTTGCCGATCCAGCCGGTACAAAAATTTAAAGCTTGGAACAACGCAGTTTGAAGTAGTTTGAACATTTCCTTCAGTTCGTTCGTCGTGTATGTCATTTTTAAATAGAAGGAATTGTATTTAAAATGTGTTTAAACAAATAAATCTAAGCGAGAAAAAAAGGGGACCAAAATTAATTAAAACAATATTCCCGTGTATTCTTTCCATGTGAATAGCTGCTATTTGTGAGGTTATGTGATAGGTTTTTTCCTAACACTTCGATTCTGTGTGGTTTGTGTGAAATTATGAAACTAAAAATTGTTTTTAAGTAAAGTAAAGGTAAGCATGTGTATTAAATAAAATTGCCTTTTTTTAAAAGGGTTTGAAAGATAATAATTTAAAAGGTCAATGACATTTGACATATTTACTTTCCTGTACTTGTGACGAATTTGAAATTTATGTGTGATATTACCATTATTTGTTTTGCAAAACATCTTTCGCCGTCGCTTTTCTGGACTCATATTTGTTCAAAAATGATAGAATGAAAAATTGTTAAAATTATCATTTTTTTTTTTCTAAAGAGTTTGGCGTGTAGATATGACAACACCGGCCGAAATACGCTGACGTCTTTTTACACTGCAGACCTTTTATTTTGTTGATTGCGACCGTCGCGGTCGTCAGTAGCGGCCAAGTAATTTTCAGATTTCATATAAAGTGTATAATTTCGCTTAATAATTCAAAGCGCCATTTATGGTTATTTTTCTTCAATTTATTTTCATCTCAGGATTTGCCGGTTTAAATATAATACGTCATTTCCATAACACCCTATAGACTATAGAGTGTTCCATTTAAGATAAGAAAATTGACACCGACTTCGGGTATAACCGGAAGTGCTACCGAATATTTTAGTCGAGTTGCCCTATGAACATTAGCATACTGTACAATTTTAAAAATTTTCCTATGTATAGTGTTTCATATATAGGTCGAGGCGGTTCCCGGTGGGACACCCTTTATACAAAATAAATAAATGGTCTCCATCGCTCTACACTTGCACAATTGCACGATTGTTCAAAAATTACGTGATGGGATATAATAGACATAAAACGTTAAAGTAACTTATCCCTGCTTCTAAAACTAGATATAACTTGTATATCTTCATCGGTAGCTTGAGCCGGAATGGCCCAAAGTGAAGGATAAGTGTCAGATATCCTGTAGTGTTCATTAATTCTTGATATTCTCCACATGTCATTGTCCATACCCTAACCACTGGATATGTTAGTATACCGGGTGACCGCGAAATCATTTTACATATTATACCGTATTTCAGTTATTACTGCTGGTAAAATTTGAAATTTGAATTGAGGGATTGATGGATAAAAATACAATATTCTACATAAAAAACAATTCCTTTCCAATGTTATATCCCGTCTCTTGTTTCTCAACGTGGCGGGGTAGGAGCAGTTATTGCTTATTTCAGCATTCCGCCATTTGAAGTGAGTAAAGTTTTTAGAAAATAATTCAACATATATACAGGGTGTTATGGGACTTATTATATTGAAACACAGAATTGTAAATGCACGTGTTCAGTTTTTGACAACAAGACGTCTTTGACTCGCGTCATCACTTGTTTTTCAAACTTTTTATAAAAAAAATAGCCCAATTTTAAGGTACATACTATCTTACCTTCCTTAAAAAAATAAAACACAAAAAGTATGTTTTGCAACAGAACCAACAATAGGTAATATCACACAAATTTGAAATCACATCACAATATTTCTTATTATAAATTACTTGACAACAGAAAAAACATCGGGTAATGCTACAACTACCAAAACGTTTAAAATTCGTATACATCAAGCACGTTCCCTAGGATTCACCCATTTAAATATAATAAGTCATTTCCATAACACCCTGTATAAAAGATATTGTTTCTCTCTAATTTATTAACTGAATTTTGTAAAATTCCCCTTACATAATTATTATTTTCAATTTTACCTTCTACTAAAATTTCCAATGTTTTAATCAAATTTTTACCAATACTTTGAATGAAAAATATCATAAATTAAATAGTCATAAGAAAGTGAATCCATTTATTATAAGTTGAAAAAAATTTAAATTCTAAAAATATTGGTTACCTCTAAATAACAGAATGCCGAAATTAGCAGAAACGCCTCCTTCGCCGTCATTTTGAAAACAAAAGTCAAGTCAACTTGTGAGACATCATCATCATCATAGAGAAGTTAGGGAGTTATCCAAATGTGAAAAAATTGGTAGGTTCCTATTTAAAATAAAGATGGATTTCACTTCTGGTAAAACCGGAAGGGATAGGCAGTTGTCTTTATACCAATAAATGTGCTTTGGTAAACTGAAATTTATTTTGTCAAAATTGACAAAAGTTTCCGGTTTTAAATATTCTTCCAAGCCAATAATATTTTTGGTTATTTGGTTATGATGAAATAAGAATAATCTTGTGTTGCCAACAAGATACGTTTGAACGGAAAGAACATAAAATTGGCAACTAACCTCCCGCTGTAAAGCAATAAAAAGAGGAAAAAGTAAAAGCGTAAACATTTTGGTATTTAGTGGTACTAAAAACTCATTAAAAGAGTGAACTAAATTTAAAAAGGAAAGAAAGAACAAGCAATAAGAGTGCTTTAAGCGAAATCCCAGTCGAGTTTATTGAAATGCCAGCTAGCACAACAAATTACCCCAACGCGGAATTCATAGCGCTAATTTTTAATTCTAGTTAACACTTGAATGTTTAACTGACACTTTCAATTGTTCTTGCTAATGCAGCATCAAATTTACGAAAAAGCCTATAGCAGAGCTTTTGTCAGCCTTTCACCTTCAAACTATTTCCCAAATCTTACCATTCGTTTTAATTCCATCACAGGATCGTACACCGCCCATCCATTTTCAGGAAAAGTTTCTGTATATTCGCAGGCAAAAAGATTAAATTTATGACTCGATGGAAAAGCGAACACTTGCAGCTGCTCGATGATGTTCCTTCGCGAATGGTTTTCTTGTTTGTGCGCAAAACGAAGGTTGCGCATATCTTGACAAAATATTTCCATGCCGTAAGCGTTTTCGCCTCGAGATGAAAATCTACCTACTTTTTCAATGCGGGAGACCTAAAAATTCGAAAAAAATGTTGCCCATGTATAAATATATACGTATAATTTATTGTACATGTACATTTCTAGCCTACGCAACGAATATAAACAGTATTTCCCACCTCTTTCGGTCATTATTGCAGCATAGCCAGATTGACAAATTTATCGCAAAGGTATGCAAAATCCCAATAAAAAATTTGTTAAGTTGACAATTAAAATTGGTTTAAGGTTAATCCACAATTGCTCTAAAAATAAATTTATTTCCCAATAAACTAAAAACTGTGAAAAGGCGATGAGAGAATCTTTAAAAGAAAAAATTATACTTAAAAGTATCAAACGAATCTTCAACTAATCCAACTGCACTCTGGCAACATCTATTTCTATTATACTACGCCCTACATGTGAGCCAAAATCAAAAATATAGCCGCCGAGCCAAAATATGAAAGAATACTAATCTCGTAAACACTACAACGTTGTCGATGTGATCGCACGGATTGTTTATATATTTTGGTTCATTTGTGTTTTTTTTTGTAAATATTGGTGAAAAATCGTCTTTATTATAAATAATCATGGTGCATTCATGTGTAGTTTGTAAAAGAGTGGATCATTTAAATAAGGATTTATCTTTTCATCGGTAACTATAGTTATGTTTTAATATTTAACCATCTGATATAGCCAGACTTCAACATTGTTGCCATTCGGCCAACAAATATGTAGTTTTCTCTTCCACCCATTACTGATTTTTCACACAATTACAGCACTTTCAAAGAGTTTTATGAATGGATTATTGGACCTTTGGATAGAATGTTTAGTGTATAAAATTTAGATGTATGTAAATTTTCTAAAATTTAAATTTGACATATCTTTCATAAAAATTGAATTAAATTTTTTTTTAAACTAAACCAATTAGAGATATAGTCTGCATTTTGAGAGACCCCGCAAGGTCGTTGCCAAGTCATGTAACATTAATGTCATGTTTTTTTTTTAAGATTATAGGTAGGCATGAGTTTGACGTAAATTCCAGGACCGGTTTTAGAAACTACACATTTTTAATTTCTAACGTTTATTTTAAATCATACTGGCACTGACACTCATTTACTTAAGATTAAAAATGGGTATCATTTAACTGGTTAGCAAAATATTCTTATTTTTGCGAACAGAAAAATGTAATCGGTCAGCCAAAATGGCTAGTTGGTCAGCAACTTATGGACAGCAAACACTTCTGAATCGTGACAGTGCCCTGGGAAAACAAGTGAAAACCCGCCCCCACTACACCTTTTGTAGCCGATTTCCTTCTGTATTCGGCAAAAGAAAACACAAGAAGAAAGTTACATAAATTGACAGTGCCCTGGGACCTCTGAAGTAAACTGCTTCTAGACATGTTTTCTTCTACTGACCAATTGTAAAATATTGCTGACCAAGTAATCATTTCGCAGCTCGACTGTTAATAAGGGCAAACTATTTAATTACTTCTCATTAAAAAATCTTCAAATTCATACAACCATCTAGCATAAGAACATTGTTCTGGTTTAAAAACCGATTCGCATTAATCATTGCTACGTATGGCAAACTTATTTTTTAATGTCAAATAGATAGACATCATTTACTTATATTATCCACGGTTACCTACTTAATTTTCTAGCTGAACTTTGCATTTGTATCCGTATTTTCCACCGACTTGAAACAAATATGGATCCGGTATTTCTATCTGCTTTATACAGATCAATGTGATGCCTGTTATAACGAAAATAAACACAATAAAAAAGATACGGCGATTCTATCTGTATAATACCCATCTCTTTTCATCTTCTGGCCGTTTCTGTTTTCATTCAGGTAACCGGTTTGATATATCTTTGTTAGGAAAAACAAACAACCGACGGACGTGACTCAAAAGTCTATATATTTTTATCCAGTTTATGGCAGACCTGGCACAGTCTTACCATATTGAGTTAAGAATTATTATTTTTTCCACAAACAATACTTAAATTTAAGACACAAACACTGAAAAATAACAAAGAATTTTATTTAACAATAACGACAAATATGATGTTAATCTGGTATTGTCAAACGTGAAAGCAGGTATGAAAGATGGCCGTTCCAATAAGGGCTTTATGAAAAGTATGTTCCGAACGATCGAAGGTACCATAATGTTTTTGTCTAATTAACAGAAAACAACAAAGAAAAATTATACTAATTTTCAGAGCTCCCGATAGATTTTCTAGAAAGTTGTTTACAATCCACCCAAGAATGTGAATTGTTTATTCTTCAAAGACTGTGAACCAAAGTCGTATCTCCCTTGATGTAACATCCTTGGTATTTTCGAATTTTTAAAGTTAAGTAAATGAATTAAATGGAAAGCGTAGCAATTCTGTATTATCTACTGCGTTTGTTGAAATGATTTTTATTTTAGTTTATGAAACGTTTTTTCGCCAATATAACGTGTTTAGAAGAAATGGTATTTTTTGTTACCTCGAGTGAATGGTGATTCTTCTGGTCTAGTGTCTAGTCTAGTGTTTGTATGTAAGATAATATCACATTTAAATTTTACAAAATTACATGCATCTAGATTTTATGTACTACCCCGTAGAATTAGACGCATCAGAACGTAAACTGCTCGACCCTAAACTCTAGAACCTATTTTCTATCAGTTAAAATTTTTTAAAAATAATTGGTTCATTATTAACGAAAAATAACCGCATATTAAACGTGATGTGAAATTTTGAATATTCGATAACTGGCGCAGTGTATTAAGTTATAAAAAATTGTATCCATAAACGTGAAATTATATTTCTATATGAAACGTGGATCTCTTCCAAGGTTAACGAAACATGTTCTTGGCACGCAGAAAAATTGAATTTACTACATTGTTACATTTGCTACGTCGCAAACGTAGTAAATATAATAAATGTAATGACTGGCTGCATGACTAATTAGTCAAATGCCAATTATTAAAAAAAAATAATAATAATAAATGTAATTATGGTTTTGATTGGCTGAAAATGTCAAAAATACTACATAACATCAACTCCATTATTATAAATTGGAAATTCAGTGGAAAAGTAGAAAATAGTAGTTTTCGGTTATTGTTCAAAAAATATTCTAAAAATGAAAGGTGAAAGTAGTAAATGTAACAAAATACATAGTATGTTACATTAACTACTTTAACAACCCTGCTTGTAAGTAATTGGTTTCCTTTGTCAAGAAATATTATATTTCAAACAATAAATCATCTTTGAATTGATATAGTAATTAAATAAAATTTAAGATACGTGTAAAGGCATCATCACCGATTTTAAAATTAATTTTTTGACTTTAGCACAATAAAGAAGTTTCTTATATCTACGATCTTCATAATGTTAATCATGTCCATTAACTGCTGACGTGGTTTAGTCTTATTGATCTATAATATATCTATTTGAATCATATTGTTACATGTGATGACGTACATTCATTCTTTCCCCGGTTCAAATGTTATAAACTTAGTAAATGTAAAAAATTAACGGGAATATTAATATTATTAATAAACGTTTAATTATTTATCGTTTCAAACGCAATAATTGGGAATAAATGTATTTGAAATTACTGATGATTTACGCCAGTGAAATTTTGTTGGCTACTTATCACTAAAAATTTACCTTCGCATTTCTTAAATGACGGTCTTTTTAAAATGGTACAGGCTGACAACTTTATACTCACCGCTCCTAATGGCACATCTATAACATTAGATAAATCCGCATATCGAAAATATAATCTATAATTCGTCACAGTCAATACTCCCCCAGATGCTCCCCTGTAAGGACACAAATATGAAGCATCTCTGGTTTGTCCAGCCACTTTCTCACCAGGTAGTAGAGGGGGGTCGTCAGAACTGTCTAATACGTACCATTGTGATGGCTGTACCTAAAGAGATCAGTATAGTATTATGTCCATTTTCACCAACGTTCCTTTAGGGATAGAATAGTTAGGGAGATCCTAAGTTGTAGAGATTCCCTAGACCAGGGGTCGGCAACCTTTTGAGACGGAAGAGCCAAAAGTTATAATTTACACAATTTCTCAGTTTTAAAGAGCCACTAACGGCCGCAATTTGATATCGAAAGAGACACAACTTGACATCCAAAGAGCCGCGACCGGCTTGGTTGCCGACCCCTGGTTACACTAAAGCACTGGTGAAGACGCCAAATTGTCTTGCGTCGAAAACGAATTAAAACCTACATAGAAAGATCCGACGACGGCGTCATTCGAGAGCTTTCGACGACAGACTGACGACAGTAACGACGCGTGTCACGGGGGAGGGGTGCGGTGAAAAACGAATACAAGTGACTGAGAGATAGAATCGGTGCCTAATCCTCGTTAATCGATTCAGAACGAATTTTTAATGTTTTTTTTCGATAAAATAAATAATATTTGCGTATGGAACTAAAGAGCCGCAGCTTCACATCCAAAGAGCCGCAGGTTGCCGACCCCTGCCCTAGACCAAATGGGATTCCATCAATGTATTTATGATACCCCTAATGCTGGCAACCATGCAATATTTCTTCAGGAAGGTGGAGCGGGTGGCGGAACGATAAAGAAGTTTTTGTCAAAGTAGACGTCTCTGCTAAAGCATCCATCGAATTAAAATTTCTACTCAACAACGATTGATACACATTTTTAACTATTAGTTTGGCATCGGTAGATAAATGCTTTCTTTTAAAAATGACACTTGAAGATGCCCCCCTATCAGTACAATTCCAAGGACTACAAATTATTCGCCGGAAAACCACTAAAGATTAAAATTATTAAAAATCACTTTGTATTTATATATGCATCAGGCATAGGTATAAATTGAATTTGTATACCTGGTCCGGCTTTGCTTGAAAAGGTTTTGATGTTGACTGAGAAATTTACCTAAAAGAGCATGGACTTCCTCGAAGAATCAGAACGATTTTGTGGCGACATAGACATTTAAACTTTTTTTCAAAGGTTCAGGCTAACCAAACATACAGTAAATAATATTCTTGATGAAATCGAAGAACAATTAGAATATTCGAACGTTTTCATATGTATTTGTGATATATATATCATCCTTAGGGGCATCACAATTGAATGGGTTCTATAATTGAGAAGTGAATTTTTAATCCAATAATCTAAATAAAAATATTTATATAGGTAAATTTTTTCCTCTACTGTTCTAATGGATTTTAATTCTCTGCTCGATGACCACAATGATAATTATGGTAATATTTTGGAATGCGATGATTTGGATAATGTTGACTGCTTTGAGACAGCTAGTAATAGGTTAAATTTGTTGCACGTCAACATAAGGAGTATAAATAAAAATTTTGATAACCTTATATTGTTTTTAGAATCATTATGCAGTGATTTTGATGTAATAGTATTATCTGAAACTAATATAATAGATAATAAGTCTTCTTTTAGTCTTGATGGATATGAAATATTTTATAATGACAGTAAAAATAATAAATGTGACGGTTCTGTTGTTTATTGTAAGTCTTCATTGATTAGAGCAAGCAACATTGTACAAATCAATAATGCTAAATTTCTAAGAATTACTCTTGTTAAGAATGGTATTAGTATGGGCATTATTTCGTACTACAGATCTCCATCACTTAATCCTAATAATTATGTCGCATCGCTATCAGAGTTGTTTAGCCAGAATCATATCCTTAATTCCGATATTGAAATATTCGTGGGAGATATTAATATTAATTTGCTTGATTCTCGGTCAGTTATTAGCAACGAATATTTGAATTGTTTAAATGGTTTTGGGTATCTTTCTAAAGTGAATAAGCCCACACGAATAACCGGTTTCAGTAGTACTTGTATTGATCATATTTTCATGAAGAGCAAGAATCGTCTTAATAATAGTCTTGTACTATTGAATAGCTCTTTCTCGGATCATAAACCTTTACTATTCAGTATCGATTTGGGACATAAAGCAAGTGGCACCCAAAATAATAAAGTTATTAGAAATATAAAAAAATTAGACCACCAACGTTTAAAAAAATGCCTTGATAGAGAAAACTGGCAAACAGTTTTATCGAATGATGATCCTAATATTGCGTCAAAGTTATTTATGAGTGTTTTGCAAAGTCATATTATTGCATCAACTTCGGTCAGATCTGTATCGAATAAGAAAGCCCTTCTTAAGCCATGGATTACCCCTGGTCTGCTTATTTCAATCAGAAATAGGGATCGATTACATAAACTTTATGTTACTAACCGGAATGATAATATTGCATTTGAAAATTATAAAAACTATCGTAACCAGTTAAGTAAAATAATAAGACAAACTAAATCAACATACTTTAAACAAAAATTAAATGGTGTAAATCATGATCCCAGAAAGATTTGGAGTATTATTAAGCAAGCGACAAATGATAACTTTTCTGAAACTAGCATTGTTGCCCTGAAGAATGGAGAGAACCAATTATTTAGTGATCAGCTGGCAATAGCTAATGAGCTCTGTGATTTCTTTAGTTCCATAGGAGCAAAACTAGCTAGTAGAATAACTAGACCGATAAATGCGCCAAAGTTCTTGTGGCTGTGTGGATGAAGTACAGTTGCCTGGTTCTATGTTTTTATATCCTATTACTAAGGAAGAAATTGTTGGTTCTATTAATTCATTGAAATGCTCTTCATCCGATGATGATTTTTTTGTGTCTAATTTAATTGTAAAGTCTAACTATAAATATTTAGTGGAACCTCTGGTGCATATTGTGAATCTAATTTTTGAAAAGGGTGTTTTTCCGGATATCTTTAAGAATACTGTTATCTTGCCATTGCATAAGGGAGGTGAAAAAACAGATATTAATAACTACCGACCAATAGCTCTTACTGGTCCTATTTGTAAAATCATAGAAAAATGTTTAAAGAAAAGACTCTGTAATTTTCTAAATACAAATAAGTTAATATCTGATTCACAATATGGATTCAGGGAAGGAATGGGCACGGATATGGCCTTGCACGAGGTTACAGATTATATTATCAATTGCAACGATAATTGTAAGCCACTTGTCATTTTTCTGGACCTCTCCAAGGCATTTGACACTGTGGATCACCGGATTCTACTACACAAATTAGAACTGATTGGGAGAGGAAAAGTTCTTCAATTGTTTATGTCATATTTGAATAATAGAACTCAAAAAGTTAAATTAAATTCAACATGTAGTTCTGCAAGTGGGGTAGAGTGTGGTGTTCCTCAGGGCACAGTGCTTGGCCCGATTTTATTCTCTATATATATTAACAGTCTCGCGACAGCAATACCCGGCGTTAAAACTGTTTGTTTTGCTGACGATACAGTTCTGCTTGTTAAAGGATCATCGTGGAATGATGTTTTTTTGAGGGCTGAAAGGGCGGCTACCTATGTTAAAATATGGATGGATTATAATTTCTTAACGCTTCATGTTAATAAAACAAGTTTCATGTGTTCTGCAATGAATAAAATTGGTCTGCCAAGTAAAAATGAAATTAAGGTAAATTCCATTGATTGTAAATTCTCTCAGGATTGTGCATGTACTGGCAGGGTCAAGTTGGCTGATAATACAAAGTATCTGGGTGTGTATTTCGATCGGTTTTTAAAATGGAATTTTCATTCAGAATACGTTAAAACTAAATTGAGAAAATTAGTTTACAAGTTCTATGAACTGCGTAATATTCTAAGCAGAGAGGTTCTGCCTAATGTCTATAAATCATTAGCAGAATCTTGTCTTAATTATGGAGTGATTTGTTGGGGATCGGCTAACAAAGGTATTTTGAGTAATGTCAGTATTGCTCAAAAGTATATTTTAAAGATAGTATTCTTTAAGCCAAGATGCTTTTCTTCAGAACTCTTATTTCAACAGTCTGGTGTCTTTACGATTACTGAACTGTACATAAAAAATATGCTTAGATTTTCTCAATTTTCACAATTACATAGCTCACGACATAATGACGAGAGCAAATGTCAATCGTAATTTGACTTTGCCTAACATGCACTTTAACGTCACACAAAGATCAGTTTCTTATGTGGCTCCCAAAATTTTAAACATATTACCAGAGCATTACAAAAGAAAAAAATTCCAATGCATAAAAAAAGACTTAAACAAATGGATACGAAATAAAACCCTGTTAATTAATAGGATAGTTAAGTTTTTTTAAATTAGTCTGTAATTTGAGAATTTTACATGAGTGAATAATATTACTGAACATGGTCTTATTGATAAGTATATTGTATGTTTACTCTATGGTAGTGTGCACACACAGACTTTAGTCCATTGTGCATATATTCATTTGAATTTATATAACTTCATAACATTCTTTGTAAATGAATAAATAAATAAATAATTTCTCAATGGATTTTTTATTTACAATAGATAATTATATTCGGTCAGTTGGATCAGTAACAAGGATTGCTTCTAGGCCACCACCTATTTTGTACAATTCTTTTTTGTATGTTCCTGAGCTCTTTCTGTCTTCCATCATTTATTCAACATTTTTTTTTAGTGAATGAGTGGGTCGGCAGTACAAATTTGGGGAAAGATTATTAAATTCTTCATTAACAGGCTTGTTTTTTCCTTTAGAGAAACAGCATCAGTTTCTTTGTTTTCGATGACTTTTTGTACAATATTTATCTATAAGAACTTTATTGATTATTCAATAGGCCACTGACTGAGATTGTTCAGTTTCTGTGCAATATTAAATAAAATCTTTTTTTTTAAGTTAAAATGAACTAAAACATCAACAACACGAAAATGCTAGACTATGTAAAATAATTCTGCCAACCCTCCACCCTTCTGAAGAAAAATTGCATGGTTGCCAGCATTATTCCATTCTTAACCAGGGGTATCCTCGGGGGGGTATCATAAATACATGTGGAGAAATCCAATTTGGTCTAGGGAGTCTTTACAACTTAGGACCTCCCTAGAGTAACCTTAATGAAAATGGGCATAAGTAATTACTTGTAAGAAGAATTGGTAGATCTAAAAACTCAATAAGGACGTTAGTAGTACTCCATTTGGAGGAAGATTTTTAATTTTTTGCCTTATGTGCAAAGGTTTAAATGGCATTTATAAACTTTGTTGCTGCAGTGCTGTGCAGTTGCGCAGTTGAGTTCAGTCCGGCTGTCGTTCGATTTGAATAAATGAAAACATGCCAGATTAGTTAGATCTTGGTCAGATCATTTATTATCTCCGCAGCGGTTCGTTCGATTCAGTTCAAGTTTATAAATCAGAAATTGTTTCTCGGCGAACTGCAAATGCGAGCGCAGCGCAACTGAACATAAAAGTTTATAAATTCACCATGCAACATCGTTCTTACCGCATCGTGTCGGCTTCTACCCAGCCCATAATTATCTCGTCCTACATTATTAGAATCCATGATTATTTTCTTCTTTCTTGATAAACAATAAATTTGTTTTATAAACCCAAAGACAATGAGAAACAAATCACAGTGCACAACACAAAATTATATTATCAGAATTTTATACAAGAAAACGAAAAATTATTTTGAGGTTGTGATACGTGATACGTGGATAGCATAGACAAAGGAAGAGAGGGGACGAATAATTCCGGTTTACGGGCCGTCGCAGAAAGTGTTACCTAAAATTGATCGGCCGCCATTGATAGGGAGCCAGACAATCGAGGTGGCACCCAATGTATTTTGGTGATTTGTGGTGAGAAGAGCTATTATAAGAATTCAGTTTATTTACAGAAAAATGGTGAATTGTTGTGCCTATAGCTGTAAAAGCCGTAATGAACGAAAGAAGCTTGGAATTTCTTCCCATCGGTAAATATTCAAATTGTATTTTTTGCATGCATTTATTTTATATTAGATATCTCCCTTGTAAGTTTAGCAGTATATATTATTTGAAACTATGATTAAGGCCATAGTTAAAGCTACCTTCCTTTGTAATTTGTATTAGATTTGTTGCACTTTTCATTCAAGATTTCTAATAAGAACCAGGTAATTGCCCTTGGAGAGGGTGTGTCACTCAATGGCGTACCTGCATGATTTGTATATTTTGACAAAATTAAATTATTTCTTATTTAATTTTGGTTAATTATTAGTGAAAGCATTATATTATTTCGAATGTATACCAGTGATATTTTTTTAAAGAAAGCGATTAACATTTGTCTTGAATTGTTGAAGGTGTCAGGTAGTCTTTGAGAAACACGAGTTCAGGCGAAGGTCGTTTCACAAGGATGGCGTCCTGTTAAAATTTATTTTAAACCACTAAGCTCACACATTGTTGTATTGTTTTTAGATTTCCGAAAGATCCACAAAAAGCAAACATTTGGGTGCAGAACATGGGACTTAGGGATTGGACACCTTCTCCTGCCTACAAAATTTGTTCAGAGCATTTTGAGAAGTCCTTTTTTATAAAGTTGAGGAAAGAGTACGATTACTTGGAGGTGCTGTGCCAACAATATTTTCAAAACTACCAGTAATTACATTTTGTTGCTTCTTTGTAATAAATTTTGAATCAACCAATTTTGTTGTTTATCTTACATTTTCCCTAAAGTTGAAACATATTTAAATTTCACAACCTTTCCTATATGAAATTATATTTTTGGCTCATAAAATTAATATTTACTAATTATTCATAAATTATTGAGAAGCAGAAGAACATTTGTACTCAGTAAGGGCCACAATATACAAATTCAATTCAATAAAAATATTACTTCCATATTCCATAAATAATAATTTTGTACTGGGATAAAAGTAAGAAAATATTCATGTAACGCCACTGCTAAATCCGATAAGGAGCCAGGCGGTAACAAAATAGCTTCTGGTTTTACGCGTCCCCTCTCTTCCTTTGTCTATGGTGGATAGAGAGTACAGAGAGGAAACATAAGACATTTTGCTTGTTGTTCAAAGACACAGAGAAGTTCTATTTCGGTTACCTTCTACCGACAGGTTGATGTTATACCCGTCTAGCGCTTAGTTAGAGCATCAGCTACCCTTAGTGATGGTACTTCACTAAACGTTTTGCCCACCTCAAAAAGTCCACTCATCCTTTTTCGTATAGAACAGAAAAATAGATTAGTTAGATAAATCGAGTATAAAATATAATGTGGATTTGTATAGGATTTATTTGAAATTTTAACGAAAATTGGTAAAATTAAGAATTAGATCCAATAATTTACTTGTTGTTGTTCTTGATATTTCAAGGTCTCTGGCACATTTGATAGAAAGGCGTTTCCCATCAGTGGTATCAGCAGAGCAGTATTTTAAATAGATATAAATCCCCATTGTGTTGTTAATTTAGTTCTCATAGGTGGTTCAGGTATAGGTACCTATACAGGGTGTCCCAAAAGTAATGGGACACAGAGCAATAGCAGACTCCTTAAGGCGAAATAATGCGATTTATTCAAACTTGCCTTATCCCAAAATTGATAACAACCAAGATACAGGGTGTCAAAGTTTTAATTTTATTTTCGTTTTTTTGCGATTATTTCTTAACAAAACGACATAACAGCACAAAATTAGGGATTTTGGGGTTTTTTGAGATGAGGAATTCAAAATTATCCATATTTTTTGTGTAACCAGTAGAGGGCGCTATCAATGGCATGCCCCACTTATTTTAGCTGGCATAACTTTTTTTAGGCTACGTATATCGATCCGGCTAATAAAAAATAAGGTTACTTTACTTCTTTTACATCAAAAACATATACCTTATTGAAGTCGCTAGGAGCAACCATTTTCGAGATAATGGCATTTCATATGTCCAATTAATCTAAATACGTGGTCCAAAAGCAACGGAAAGAAAATCGAGCTACGGTGAATTTCTGACTTAAAATGATTGTAAATCAGGTACATTTGCTAGGTGTCAAAGTTAGGTTAGGTAAATACTTAAGGTTAACTATTTTTTCTAATAAAAAAGCTTTTTCATATGGAATTAGTAATTTTATTCCAATCAAAAATTTTATTTAATACTTATTAAAATCATTTAAAATTAACAAAATAGTTAGAAATAAAAATAGTAACGCCGTGATAGCAATTGTTCAAAATGGCCACCATTGACCTCAATACATTTTGCTATACGTTTTACAAAAGACTGTCGGATTTTAAACAGGAGATCTTCGATCATTTCTGAGCAGATTAACAGAATTTATAATTTTTTCATTTAACTCATTACGGTGGTTTATTGAACTGTTATAAACAATGGTTTTCAAATAACCCCAAATGCAAAAGTCCATTGGATTAAAATCGGGACTTCGCGCCGGCCAAATCAACGGGCCACCACGGCCTATCCAACGTTCAGGGAACTGTTCAGTTAAATAATTTCGCACTTGTCTGGAGAAGTGTGCCGGCGCCCCGTCTTGCATGAAATACATATTTTGCCGGACGTTTAGTGGTACATCTTCTAAAAGCCCTCCAAGTTCATTTTGCAAAAAATTCAAATATGAATCTCCGTTTAGAGTTGGCGGTAATTCAAAGGGACCTATAAGATGATCTCCAATAATTCCACACCAAATGTTGACCTTAAACTCGTGTTGGAAATGTCGTTCAACAACTAAATGCGGGTTTTCATTTTCCCACGCATGTCTGTTTCGATAATTGAATACACCCCGTCTAGTAAATGTCGCCTCGTCCGTGAACAACACACGATTTAGAAACATTGGATCTGTATTTTGCAAATTTTGGAAGAAATGAGAAAACTGAAGTCTGGCTGGAAGATCAGGCGGCAGTAAACACTGTACGGGTGTAAAGTGGTATGGGTACAGGCCTTCATCGTGAAATATTCTAACAATTGAAGATTTACTTACACCTGTAGCTGCCTTCAATCTCCTCGAACTCACTTCTGGATTTTCCGCTACACGAACTAAAATCTCTTCTTCCTGTTCTGGTGTTATATTTTTTGGACGGCCCGAAACATCTTTTTTTTTGTCGAAACGAACCAGTCTCTCCTAGTCGGCCATAAATATTTTGAAATAAATTCCGGTTTGGTTGCCTTCTATTCGGGAACAGTGCTTGGTACCTGCTCCACTCCACTCCTGTACCACTCCGACCATTAAAATTTTCTTGTGCGTAAATACAAAGCATATCACGCATTTCTGCATTGGAAAATAAATTATGTCGAGGCATTACTAAAAAAATTGAATAATATCTGCGTATTGTACTTAGAAAATTACTAACTTTGACAGATGATACTTTGTGTAACATGTTGTTGCCTTAGAAACGTCGTTGTTTTTAATCAAGGCCAGCTGTGATAAATAATAATAATACGAATACACAAATATTTTAGTATTCTTGCATTAGAAATAAATATGAAATGCCATTATCTCGAAAATGGTTGCTCCTAGCGACTTCAATAAGGTATATGTTTTTGATGTAAAAGAAGTAAAGTAACCTTATTTTTTATAAGCCGGATCGATATACGTAGCCTAAAAAAAGTTATGCCAGCTAAAATAAGTGGGGCATGCCATTGATAGCGCCCTCTACTGGTTACACAAAAAATATGGATAATTTTGAATTCCTCATCTCAAAAAACCCCAAAATCCCTAATTTTGTGCTGTTATGTCGTTTTGTTAAGAAATAATCGCAATAAAACGAAAATAAAATTAAAACTTTGACAGCCTGTATCTTGGTTGTTATCAATTTTGGGATAAGGCAAGTTTGAATAAATCGCATTATTTCGCCTTAAGGAGTCTGCTATTGCTCTGTGTCCCATTACTTTTGGGACACCCTGTATACATTTAGCGGGGTGCATGATTAAAGTGGCGCCAACGGCAAAAATATCAATTAGCTCATTTGTATTGTTCTCATCTCATATTTCAATTATATAGAAAAACTGAGCGACATATTATTCATAATTTGCAGTTTTGTCGTTGTTTCAACAGAACAGATTGTATCCGGTGTAACACGCGCGCCGCGAAATTTATAATCAGTGTTAAGAACATCTAGAAATACGAGGGGACAATTAAATGAATAATCATTTCTTAAGATGAAAAAGAATTATAAATGCGTAGCAAAGTTGGCTCAAGTTTTAATTAAATAAGTTTAAATCAAATAAAGTAATAAATTATTTTCAGAAATAAAATAATTAAATGAATTTCCAAAAATTAATGATTTTCCAAATTTAAATAAAGTTGATGAATTATTTTCAGAAAGAAAATTATTAAATGAATTTCCCAAAAATAATATAATTTACAAGAATTAGTTCCAAAAAGTAAATATCGTTAAATAAAATTACTTTCCAAAAATAAAATACTTCCGAAATAAAGTGTGTTCAAAAATATATTATTTTTCAAAAAGAAACTATTTTCAAGAAGATAAATTAATTATAGTAGGTAAGTTGAAAAATATAAATCGATCAAATTATTTTTATTCAGAGTTATTCAAATCCTACCTTCAGTCAGGAGCAAAAGGTTCACTATTATTTTTCTTCCCTAAAGTCTAGAATTATCTGTAGCGTCCAACTCCTGACACCAGTTGTAGCACCCACCCTCAGCCTAGCGCCCAACTCCTGCTGTAGCGCTCCGTCTGATATCGGTTACAGCGGCTGGAGCCGGATATACAACCCACCTCGTGTTATCTCTATTCTGGAAATCCGAGCGGTCTAAATTTCAACACAAGAGGGTTGGCTACAAAATATACTTTTTGCCGGGTTCGGAAGATTCCCGTGTTAGTGGCGGACTACTATACTACCTAACTATCACTTCCCTGATAGACGCGCGACCCTGTATATACTTTCCTTAAGGGCTCGCCTAAATCTGTCAAGTTTCATCTATCTCTATTAGTCGTATCAATAAACAACACAATTTTCAGGTATAACGTACACAAATTTTATTTTTAACTTTTGGTAGAAAACTCAATTCTTTAGTTATTACAGTTACACAGTTATCATCTTAAATCTGGTTTATAAATCTTTTACAGACTTTTACACACTATTACTAGTATTAAGGAGTCACCAACAACTTAATGGGCCATATGTAACACTTACTTCCGCTTTAAACAAAATACTTTTAATACAATATTAATTTCGACCGATCTCGAACATTAATTATTTAATTCAAGAGATTTTTGGGCATTAATTCACCTTAATGCCATTTTCCACTTATTTCACTTTAATCACATTAAAATCACTACACTTTACTTCGGCCTATAACTTCGCGGATTACTTAGAGATTCGACGGTAACACTTTGGTGACTAGCTTGGAGAAATTCCGCTTCCGCTTAAATAGCCGAAAATTCCACTCTATTTCCCTTCCAAAACCTCTCCGTGACAATTTTATTACCATATTTGGACATGCATCATAGTCATATAAGGTCCAAAGTCGCGTATTCCGGGGAAATCTAGGACACGCAGGTGTTCTATTACGCAATATTTCTACGATCGCCACCGCGTTCTCCTTATAAGGTCATGAATGTCTCGCGGTGATTGAACCTTGCAGGGGTTTTTACTCGACTTCTTTTGTTTTAGGTCACACGTGTGTTGGGTCAGTGTCCTATTGTTGTAAGTGGGGGTGATGAACGCGGCATCTTCCCGGGGCTTTATTCATTAGTTTGTCGCGTCCCGAAGTGCATTGGTGTTGGTAAAAAAAAATAAAAATGTTTTGTTTTCTCCGAAGTTCCCTTTATGAAGAATTTAGTTTGTTAATAAATCGGATTAATTCCACGTAAGTTTTTCTATAAATGATTTTGTTTCGCGTTTCCCCTGGAATTTAATTGTAATACTTAGTTTTTATTTTAAGTAATTAATTCAACCCTCAATTAACTTTTATTCATTTAGACTAGTGTTTTACTCGGATTCTTTAAAATTTTATTTTAATAAAAATCATTCTTATGTCGTCCTTTTCCGTACCGTATTTTGAGGTCATTACACCACTTCCCCCTTAAATTTTTAAAATACCTTTCTTAATGAAAGTATTTTAAAAGAATTTCAATCCGCACGTGTCTTACTGTCAGTCGGTTAACAGGTCACGGCCTCCGGTCGTTGACTCAAACATCTGTCACTGTTTTGGGAAAGAGTGTGGTTCGGTTGGAAGCAAGTGTTGACACTTATGGCCCTTATGATTTACAATATTAGGGGTGCTACTCGAGAACATTATAATGTTAATGCATTAAAATAGTTAGATAAATAATTAGTCAGATATAGGTACATGGACTTTAGTCCTTTACTTCTGTGTTTAGGTTTTCAAAAATCTTTTTTTTTTACCCGTTAAAAATTCCTTTCCATGTACCTATTATTCTGTGGACCTTACATTTCTAGTTATTTTATACCGTATTTTAGAAAATTCAATTTTAATTTTTAAGCGACTAGTTTCACCCATCGGTTGTCTAATTTTACATTACTATTCTACTTCCTTGTTATACTTAGATACCTTAATGCTAACAGTCTTTATTAGGAGACTCAAAATTTTATGATTCCACTGGAATTTTCTTAAGAAAAAATATATATATTTTTTTTTTATTGCGCGTACCGCGACCAATCAATAGTTACTGAACTATAAAATTTTGGTTTGATTAGTTTATCAAATAAATCTAAATATAGCATCTAAATATGTTTCTTAAAAACTAAAAAAAATTAATGGAATGAGAGTATGGAAATATAATATTTTACTTACTACTCTAGAGGTATCAATACTCTACAAAAATTCTAAGCTAAAAGTTTTGTTTTTAATTATTCAGTTGCAATCCTAATTAAATTTCTGGTAGCACCCCAAAATTTTATGCTTATTAATTTCCCTAGTTTTAAATTCCTAGAAACTAAATTTACTAATTCTAAACGGTTACTTAGCTTAATAAATGTTATAGGTATGAGCATCCGTCTGCTCGTGCCTAATCGGAGTCCTCGGTGTCCGGTTGTTTTCGTTTGAGGGTCATCCTTAAACCCACCAGTCTGGAGACTTGGTATGCATCCTCATCGGGGGGATTTGGTCTTTGGGCTGTCGTCGCTTCCGGGGCGACTGCGTGGTGGACCCATTCAGCTGTGGCGGCTAGTTGATCCAGCGCACTTTCCACGGCATTAGGCTGTATTGTCGAGTCAGGGCTTGGTGGAGCTGACTGGGGTTCACATGGCCTGCTTGGACCTGGCTGTGGCTCAAATATCCTGCTTGAGCCTGGTTGTGGCTCAAATGTCCTGCTTGAACCTGGTTGTGGCTCAAATGTCCTGCTTGTACCTGGTTGTGGCTCAAATGTCCTGCTTGTACCTGGTTGTGGCTCCGGCTGTTGGTTTCGGCCTGTTCCTTCAGTGGCAGGAGGACGTCTCTGATCCCGGCATTGCTGGCAGGGACATTCCGGCATTCCATGGCCTTGCGTTAATTGCCAGAATTCCTCTAGGCGGAACAGGTCTTTGTTCAGGGGAAGAGGGCGACAATTTGGACAATCGCACAATTCCGACAGGTAACTTTGCCCGAATGCAATTGCCCAATCTGTCCGGAACACCTGGTATTCCATATGGACCAATCCTAGCCATAGGGCTACGGTAGCCCGGTATGGCAGATAGTTGCTGGCCGATGGTCCATCTCCTCCCAACTGCTCGTATGCGTCCTTGAGGTGGTATAGCGCCACTCGCAAAATTCTATCAATTACCTTCCATTTCCCTTTCATCATTCGCGTATAGGTAATGAATAGCACTATCCACTCCATAATTGTCCCGTTTTAGTTTGTTTAATGTATATATAAATGTCTTTTCCTTGTGATTCCGGTCACGTCCCGATTGTCCAATATAAACCGCACTAATCTGTCTCTTAAAATTCCGTTACCGGAAATTTGCCTGTTCACGAAAAATTTCGATTGTTTCACTGTTTTCTTTTTACGCAACACTCGCGAAGCTTAGCTTTTAACTGGAATATTTTAAACCTTCCTTCTGTTTTTAGGGGGGTTTATATAACTAGGCAGGGTGGGAAAACTTTTTTATCCCACGGTTGATTTCTCCGTTCCCATAAACTGTAAAATTTTTTTGTTTATTACAAGTCTCTTTCAGTCTTCACTTTTCGTAGGGGGAACCTGAAAATTGTATTTTTATCACTTTCTTCCCAAGGTTTTAAAGTGGTTTTTAATTTACTATGTTACTTAATTAGGGCGAAGTTCCTTTTAGTCAGTTTATTTTTCCTAAACTTTGATTAAATTTATGGACCTACTTAAGAGTCTCATTAATTCCTTATCTTAAGGTTCAAGATTTTATTCTTGCATCCTACGAGAAATTTTATCAGCAATCCCTGTACCACTTGAGTCCCTTGTGTAATTAAAAGGTTCGTTAGTCTATGCTCTCCCACGGCAATTTCTTTTAACAGTATCCAGGTGTCAGCACCTACTGGATACTGATCTCCGTATATCGGTATCCTTTTTCTTCCTATAGTAAATCAGTTATACTTTAATTTGGCTTAACTAGAGGGCGCTAGGAGGTAAGTTTCGAAAATCAGCATTACGGTTTATCGTTTCCTTCGTTTCCGAACAAGCTCCATTTAATTCGGGGCATATTCTTCATTTCTTTCCTTAAGAGGGCGTAATCTGTTTGTTTGTTCATTTCAGACGTCGTTGCCTTTTGGGTTATATCTTTTTGTTCATTTTCTATATGAAATGTGACATGCCGGGTTGGTGCATCGGTGTTTGTTTTCACTTCTGCCGGCAGATGACACGCGGGGTCTTATCCTTGCCAAAATGTGGTTAACTGTTGATTCTCAGTTTTTCTTTGTTTTTCTTGGCGGTCATGTAATACAAATAAAGTAAGCGTGTCCCAACAAGAGGCTATAATATGAGGGGTACACCCTGTAACTCGGTGAATAGCCACTGCATTTATAAAGACTTCCACTATGAACTTACAGATTTTAAATAGGAAGTAAATTCCTATAAAGCCGCTTATGAGATCACCTAATATAGTAAAATACCCATACAACTTGCGAATTGTTGTATTTTTCCAGTTCTTGTTTATTAAATAAGCTTAGGGTAGAAACCCTTGATTTTTCCACAATAAGTGATAAGTCTATTTATCTCCACTAAACAAGAAAATACATGTACATATTCAAATTTTCGTCTCTCCATTACTTGAATATAGGTTTCTTCGACATAATATCCTGATTCCGGATCTGGACAGTTACTAACGTCTTTTAACGATATAGCCGTTATATTAGTCGCCGGATTCCTGCAATCATATGCAATTAAACTTGCATCCGCTTGTTGCACTACTGTGATCCATAAAGACATCCATGCGTACTTCATTTGTGCTATCGCAATATTTTTCTTCACTGTACAAATAACTGTGTTACTCAAATAGTTCTTAACTATACTCCTAATCTAAGGTGACTCCTTATACTAAATTAATTCATTTGATAATCTTCATATCTTCTTGGTAATCTAACCTCTCTTGTGCGCGTGCGCCTTTCGATTACCGGTAACTCTTGATCCGATTCCATCGATTCATATTCTGATTCATTTGAATCGCTTGCTGAGTCATCGCTTTCCTCGTGACTGACTTCTTCTTCATTTTCCTCTATAATTAAAGGTGCCTCTTCCTTCCCATGATTTATATAAAAATCAATGTCATCTTGAACCATCTCGTTCTCCTCTGAATCTGATAGTTCTTTTCCCTCTTCGGATTCTTCTTCTTTTCTTCCATGGTTATCTAACCTCACTTTTTCCTTGGAGATATCCATCTCCTTACATGGCTTCAATCTGTCTGCATGTACCATCTGTTCCTTTACTCCTCTGGGTGCCTTAATTTTAAAAGTGACTGGTCCCTTTTTCTCAATAATTCTATAAGGGCCGGTCCATTTATTGTAAAATTTTGATGCTAACTTCTTTCCTGGAATAGCAGGAGTATATAAATACACTAGATCTCCTAACATAAATTCTTTTCTAACTTTCTTTTTGTTATGTTTTTCGCATCTTGTTTTAATACTCTTCTCCAAATTTTTCTTGGCTAGCTTATGCTCACTGGTGATAACCCTCCTTTCCTTTAACTTTGTTTCTTTGTCCGTTCCATTCACAACTCCCATAGGAATAGTTTTACTTGTTCTACAGAGCACTCCGGCGACGAGTAGTCCTGTCGGCGTATCGTCGCTTGGTTCTAAAACCACGAATGGTGTAGAAACTTTCGCTAATCCTCTTAAGTTGGCTGGAAAAACTGCTCGAGTCATTGGAGGTATGACTATTTCTTCTAATACGGACACAATTACTCCATTCTCTTCTACTCCAGAAGATAACTCCTCCAAATTTTCCTTGTGAGACTCTTCCTCAACCCACCCTTGGGTTTGAGTACACACATTTTTAAAAACTTTAGAAACTCTCTTTTCTAAAAAGTCTTTTGAAGCTATACTCTCTTCAAAACTTCGGGACATTCTCCCCTCTGAAACATCCCTGGAAGCTATATTACTTTCGAAATTTTTGGAAACTTTTTCACTTAAAACTCCTTTGGAAAATTCCTTCTCTCCAAAATCCTGGGAAACTTTTCTGTCCAAATCCACCTTGGAAGCTTTTCCATCTAAAATTTCTCTGGAAGCTCTCTTCCTTTCTAGAAGATCTTTGGAACCTTCCATCGCTATCATATTTGTGGAATCTGCAGTATTCCTAGATGGTACACAAACTTCCCCAATTTTCCTCGTTTGTTGATTTTCACTAGAATCCAGATGACCACTAATCATCTGAAAACTACGTCCCTGCATTATTAGTGGTAACGCGGGACCCTCCATCGAAGTAGCTTGTGACAACATCTTTTTTTCTTTTTCTCTATTTCTCCTTTCCAAATATTTTCCCTTAATTTCCAATATTTCCGCTTCCAAACAGGCAAGTCTTGCCTCCAATTCGTCTGTGCCCTGTTCCTCCATCATAGGAATGACACTCTCGAATAAATACATGGAGTTATTACTCCAATCCAATTTAACACTGTATTTTCTCAAAAAATCTATTCCCAGCAGGATATCAGCCTGAAAACTGTGCGATTCTATCACAAATAAATCCTGCTGCAATATGATATCTCCGGGAAATTCCACTGGTACCTGCACTACTCCTGAGGTAGGTATCTTGTTTCCTTGGATATCCACTAAACTAATATTTGACTTTTGTATGAACCCCTTGACAATATCAGGTTTTATCAGGGATATAACTGCTCCACAATCAATTAAAGCTAGGTATGGCTTACCATCAAGTCTAACTTTAATCACACTACATGGTTTTGGGTTCTGTTCTTCTGAGCACGTATATATCCCAACCTTTGACTGTTTACTTATTCCCAATTTGCCTGAGTTATGGCAGTCGAACTCAGGGGCTGAAATCCGGCTGCTTTGGAGTTTAAATCTTTGTGTTGCTGAACAGCATAATTCTTTTTCCTTGGACAGGTCCGGGCTAAGTGTCCAATTTCATTGCACGTAAAACATCTCCTGTCAGGTGCTTTCTTTATAACATTGTTGTTTTGATATACCCGGTTTGTTTGATTTGTATAATTACCTGGGTTGTTGTTTTGTACATTTTTCGCCCAGCAGTAGTTTGCTGTATGACCCGTTTTTTGACATTTTGTACATTTCCATTTATTATTTTTAGCGTTGTTATATTTTCTAGAATCTGTTGTCGTTGTACTGGTCACTAATCTACAATGTTCACCTCTCGATGGATGTATTAAGTTTTCTATGCTCTCCTCTCGTTCAGCTATTTTTAATGCTTCCTCCAATGCTTGGGGATTTCCTGATAAAACCCTTTGCTTAATTGGCATCATCAGTCCTAACGTAAACTGCATCGTAATATCTTCTTCTAACTTTTTCTTTATAGGGTCGTCTTGCACGGGGTCTCCTGTTAAAGTTATTGTCCTGTTACCCAATAATTTTAACCTAGTCAAATATTCACGACACGTCTCTCCTGACCTTTGTCGACATTCGATAAAATTTTTCATTGCTGCCCCCTTGACATACTGTCTCTTGAATTGATCCTTTAATCCCTTTTTTAGTGTTACCCAACTTTTTGTATCTCTTAATACTGGTTCTGAATCTATGAACTGCTTTGCCTTATCTCTCAATTTTAAAAGCGTAATAGCTATTAATTGTGTGTCTGTCCAATTTGCAAGTGTACCTGTACCTTCCACTATCGTCAAAAAATCGTCGACTGGCGTTGTTCCATTATATACTGGCAATGAATCCAGTCCTATTACAATATTTCCATAGCTTGCTGGCATTCTCGGGCTTGTCGTTGTAGCGGTTCCCGTGGTTGTAGCTGTCGTTGTAGTAGTAGTCATGGCGATGAATTTTGCACACTAACACGTTATGGGGTGGTATCCACAAGTGAAATCTTCTTTTGTTCCAGAAACAAAAACCCCACACACCTTACACCAGTTGTAGCGTCCAACTCCTGACACCAGTTGTAGCACCCACCCTCAGCCTAGCGCCCAACTCCTGCTGTAGCGCTCCGTCTGATATCGGTTACAGCGGCTGGAGCCGGATATACAACCCACCTCGTGTTATCTCTATTCTGGAAATCCGAGCGGTCTAAATTTCAACACAAGAGGGTTGGCTACAAAATATACTTTTTGCCGGGTTCGGAAGATTCCCGTGTTAGTGGCGGACTACTATACTACCTAACTATCACTTCCCTGATAGACGCGCGACCCTGTATATACTTTCCTTAAGGGCTCGCCTAAATCTGTCAAGTTTCATCTATCTCTATTAGTCGTATCAATAAACAACACAATTTTCAGGTATAACGTACACAAATTTTATTTTTAACTTTTGGTAGAAAACTCAATTCTTTAGTTATTACAGTTACACAGTTATCATCTTAAATCTGGTTTATAAATCTTTTACAGACTTTTACACACTATTACTAGTATTAAGGAGTCACCAACAACTTAATGGGCCATATGTAACACTTACTTCCGCTTTAAACAAAATACTTTTAATACAATATTAATTTCGACCGATCTCGAACATTAATTATTTAATTCAAGAGATTTTTGGGCATTAATTCACCTTAATGCCATTTTCCACTTATTTCACTTTAATCACATTAAAATCACTACACTTTACTTCGGCCTATAACTTCGCGGATTACTTAGAGATTCGACGGTAACACTTTGGTGACTAGCTTGGAGAAATTCCGCTTCCGCTTAAATAGCCGAAAATTCCACTCTATTTCCCTTCCAAAACCTCTCCGTGACAATTTTATTACCATATTTGGACATGCATCATAGTCATATAAGGTCCAAAGTCGCGTATTCCGGGGAAATCTAGGACACGCAGGTGTTCTATTACGCAATATTTCTACGATCGCCACCGCGTTCTCCTTATAAGGTCATGAATGTCTCGCGGTGATTGAACCTTGCAGGGGTTTTTACTCGACTTCTTTTGTTTTAGGTCACACGTGTGTTGGGTCAGTGTCCTATTGTTGTAAGTGGGGGTGATGAACGCGGCATCTTCCCGGGGCTTTATTCATTAGTTTGTCGCGTCCCGAAGTGCATTGGTGTTGGTAAAAAAAAATAAAAATGTTTTGTTTTCTCCGAAGTTCCCTTTATGAAGAATTTAGTTTGTTAATAAATCGGATTAATTCCACGTAAGTTTTTCTATAAATGATTTTGTTTCGCGTTTCCCCTGGAATTTAATTGTAATACTTAGTTTTTATTTTAAGTAATTAATTCAACCCTCAATTAACTTTTATTCATTTAGACTAGTGTTTTACTCGGATTCTTTAAAATTTTATTTTAATAAAAATCATTCTTATGTCGTCCTTTTCCGTACCGTATTTTGAGGTCATTACATATCAATTCACCTTATAGAAAAGAAGGGGACTTGCGTGCTATCGAATGATGATGTCATTTAAAATTGCGAAATAAAAAATAGCTTTGCCTTGAATTCCACGGTTTTTGAAAAACAAAAGACGTACGAAAGAATCTCGCCAAAACACATAAAATTTTACGACGCCGTCAAAATGCGAACGGATGTGCCGCACTAAAAGAATCCACGGGTTAATTAGATAGATGAACCCAACTAATAAATAAAATTGCGAAATTTAAAAGCCTTGAATGGATGCTACCGGCGGCAGGTCACACGGTTTCTCACGTAGCTCGCGTTTTTATTATATAAAATTAAAAACAAAACAATGGCAGATACAGAAGCCGTAGGCCAGAAAATATCCCCCCTTTCGAGATTCTCTTTGCGTTATACGAACCATATAAATACCAGAGCGCGGCTCTATAATTAAGAATCTCTATAAGAAGCTCTATAATTGAGAATATGAAATCTGAAAATTTACATGGCCGCTACTGACGACGGTCGCAATCAATAAAATAAAAGGTCTACAGTGTGAAAAGACCTCAGCGCATTTGGACTGGTGTTGTCATATCTACATGGCAAACTCTTTAGAAAAAAAATTATAAGTGTTTCATTCTGTGTCTCTGACGATATACAGGGTAATGTTCTGAGATTCGAAGAAAATCGCCGAAGGGGTTTTAGTGGGGTATAAACTTTAACCACTAAAACCACAAAAACTGAAGATGTTTGTGCCCTGGATCACTTGCTAGTGTACTGGCACCTGGATTCACTTCTATTTGGATACTAGGTCAGCTAAATATCTTTTTTTTATAAGAATTTAAAGTTTTACACTTTTAGACAATTTGGCAACGCCAGAACATGTGTTTATTACATAGCTGGGCATTGTAATGATGTAGTAATAAATGATATGCCGCGTAGTGACCTGTTGGTTTATGGGTGAATTACCCCACATTTTAAACGGTCGATTTAAAAAAAATATGTAGCGCTTCTCTACTACACCCCAGGAGTCACCAATTAAAATATAATACCCTGTATAGTACAAGCAAAAGTTTAAAATAAAATACGTTTTAAATCATATGATTTTATTTTATAATATCCATCTCATATATCTTAATATGAACAACACATTTATATATCTCAATAATATAACAAAAATAATTCGGTTTCAAAACACTATTAATACTTTACATAATTTAACTTTAGGGTAGGGCGTAAAGTTTTTTTTAAGTTAATACCTCTTTAGGTTAAAAGCTTTGCAAAGATCGTATTTATTTCAACTATATTTATAACATTATATAAAATCTTGTACAAATTGGTTTAAAATTCGGTGATTTCTTTTTTCTTAACGCTCTGGGACATGTCAATTAGTATTTTCAGTTGCCCATTTTTAAAGTAAAACGTTGATATAGGGTGTCCCAGGGGGGAGATATGTCTGTATATCTGGCATCTTAATGTATTTTTAGTACATTGTTAAGGCGTGTGGTGTACCTACTATTGGGGGAGATTTGACTGTTAATCCCAACACTGTAAAGCCTAGTGTTCGCTTTTATTTTGAAATTAAACCACACTGTTTAACTTAACAACTTTTATTACGAATAACGAAGTAACGAGGGGGGTTTAATAATGAAAGCTAGTTCGTAAACAATGGCCTTTTTACCAAGCAAAGTAATTATTCAGACGACGAGATTACAAAGTAAAACAATTTTGGAAAGGACAATTTATTCTCGCGTAATAGCTTTTTCGAAAAAAAAACGATTGTATATCACTATGGGTGAAAAGTAATTGGTTACCATTCTTCGGTAACAAGAAAGTATAAGAAATTTTTAAAATTTCCTAGCTTACTAAAATTAGATTCTAAAGTTGACATTTGAGTTAATTTTAAAAAAATTTAAAATCATGCAGATGCCAGATGCAAAGTTTGACGTAATCTTTTCCAGATTTGAAAATAAAGCAAGCCAAACATCAGTGTTTTTTTTTTTAATATCCTCGCATGTTAATCGGGTTTGTTCGGGTTTGTTCACGTTATTGTGTTGACAATAGTCATTTCTTCAGTTTTAATACAGACAGAAATATTCAATTTGGAAATTTAATTTTTTCAACAACACCATTATTTGTGTATTTGTCCAATTGCGACGATAAGGATTTGCCCCCTCCCCCCCCCCCCCCCCCCCTCGCCAGATTTTGCCATGCGTTTTTATTTAAAATTAATTAACTATAATAATGATAATTGCACATGTCTACATATGTCAGAATATTGAATAAAATCAACAAATGTTTGTTGATGTATGGTTTAAAAAAAAATTGTATGACAAAGCTTTTAACAATTTATAGAAAACAGAACTTAGATAAAAAAATATTTAATTGTAAATCTAATATTTCCATATATCCTAAATATCTAACAATAAAGGGCACAACTAGCAATACCATCTTATAATAATGTATCTATTGATTGTTTCTTTAAATGCTAATGTAATTTTAAAAAACTATTCACTCCCACAAAAGAAGACTCAACCCACTGCGATACTATTATGTACTCTTTATTGTTTATAGGTAGTGATTTAACGATTGTTGTTATATACGATTACGATACATATAAATATATTGCAAGAAACTAGTTTGTGAATGGCTAGAGATTGTTAAATCGATCTAAAACATACAAAGAACATTCATCAGGTTAAACATATTAAAAATCAAATAATATAATCAAAGTATATTTTTTAATGTAAAGAAGCGTGAATAATCGTATTGATATTGACGATTACGATTAATCGTTCGGCGGTTAATCGTGATCGTTGCATTACTAATAAAAATCCAAAGAACATGGTACTTATTATAAATGAAAATTTTCGTGTTTTATTTAAATTCCGCATTTAGTTTGATAATCGTAATCGTATGGTTAGTTGGGTCATTAATCGTAACGGCAAAGGTAATCGTATGACGTATAACAATAATCGTCGCATCACTACCTGTGACAACATTGCACAATAAGCAACATAATATTCTTATTTATAATCTTATATCCATTGTTTTTCATTTTGGGTACGAAGCAACTTTATAGACTCTACTCTGTGTTTGATGGTTTCCTGTCGTTGCTTTTTCTCTTAGTCAATCAACATGACATAGCAATAGTTACTAATAGAAAAAAATAATATTCTTGTGGTGGTGTACATACTACATTTTAGGGCTAAAGAAGACTACATGCTTCTTCCATGGTGTTGTTGCGAATATAAAATTAAAGCTATTAAAATGGGAATTAAAATTTTGTCCTATCATCAGCCAAATAATGACTTGAAATAAAACTAGTAATAAATTCTTCAACAATTCAGGATTGTGTCCACATTACATTTGAAATTTTTTTTATACGTGAA
Organism: Barypeithes pellucidus; assembly: GCA_963991005.1. Taxonomy (NCBI): domain Eukaryota; kingdom Metazoa; phylum Arthropoda; class Insecta; order Coleoptera; family Curculionidae; genus Barypeithes; species Barypeithes pellucidus. The sequence continues at coordinate 30,128,951 of OZ022562.1, forward strand.
TCAATATAACTTCGAAATATCGTGAAAATAAGAATATTTAATTTATACTCGATTGATTTTTTGAATTTAAAAAAATCGTATAAATCTTACAGCAAATTATAAAACCCGTTGTATACAGGCTGATTGGTTCACTGACGTATACAGGGGTACCACCGGGGAACGCCTCAATCTATATATGAAAAACTATACATAGGAGAATTTTGAAAATTGGAAAGTATGCTAATTTTGATGGGGGAGCAACTCGTGTAAAATATTTTCAATATTGTGGCACTTTCGGTTATACCGAAAATTGGTGTCAACTACCTTATTTTAAATGAAACACCCTGTATATTATACATTTTTGAATTATATGCAAGGTTCTAGGCAAACGTGTTTGATATATTATGAGGTCTCATGCCTAAAATGGAAGACCTTCAATAATTATAAATTTTTCCTATAAGGAAGCCTTTACTATTTAATTTGTATTCGACGTCTTGTTGAAAAGGACCTGCTTCAGTAAATTTTATTATAATAGTTACACTAATAATAATGTGTAATGTTAAAAAATAAGATTAAAAATGAAATAGAGAAAACTGCGAAAAATCTAAATTTTCAAATGGAAATCCTCAAATTTCATTATTTTCTATTACGCATTTCAAATAAGAGTGAGTTTTGATAAGGTTGTCTATTCCGAAAATTTGTGGTTTGGGAAATATTGCCAATTTAATATTTTTATATGGCGATTTTGCTTCGGATTTTAAGTTATGTTACTCCTAGTTGGCTATAACGTCATTGAAAAACAATCAAATGCTAACGAAATGCTGTCCAGCACCATCTGAAAATTATTAATAAATATGCCGAAGCGCTTAAATTATACAAACAAAGATTATTTAAACTACTTTATTATTTATGGAGAATATCAAAATATTAAATTGACAATATTTCGAAAACTAAAAATTTTCGGAATAATATACAAGGTGTTCCTTAATAACGTGTTAATATTTCAGGGTGTGATTCCTGAGGTCATTTTATAAAGAAAAGTTCATATGAACATATGTCCGCAACGGCTTAAATTCTTTGCTACAGGGTGTTGAATTTTTATTTCTTAAATGGTTATTTTCTAATATCTCCGAAAGTACTTTAGATATTATTTTTAATTTTGGTATGTGTTAATAGGATATAGAACCACAAATTTTAGTTAGAAAAGTTATTCAGTTGTTCCACCAGTGGCGTCCCTGCAATCATGTCCTTTGATATTTTTTACAAGAAAGGTACGCCACTGACATTTTTCCATATGGATATTTTTCTGATTAGCCGGGTCAATTCTACATAATAATGATCTCTTGAGTTTTTCTCGTCAGATTTTCGCGTCTTGATAAAAACCACTAAATTCAAATTGAAACTTATTATTATTAACATTGATAAAATATTAATGATAAATTTTCTTTTATAAAAAATGTTGGAAATGGCCACCTTCACTTAAAAGACATGATTCCCCGCCCGTCTTCGCATCGGATTGCCCACTGGTTCAAATATTGAAATTTTTATGAAAAAAGATGTATCATTAATAATTATTTTATTAATGTTAATAATAATGAGTTTCAATATGAATTTAGTGGTTTTAATCAAGAATGGTGCGTCGGACGAGAAAAACTCTAAAGACCGTTTTCATGTAGAATTGACCAGGCTAATCAGGAAAAATATGTAAATATAAATCCATATGGAAAAATGTCAGTGTCAGTTTTTTGTAAAAAATATCAGAGGACATGTTTGCAGGGACGCCACTGGCGGAACAATTAAATAACTCTTCTAACTAAAATTTGTGGTACTATATCTTATTAACACATACCAAGATTGAAAATAACATCTAAAGTACGGAGATATTAGAAAATAACCATTTAAAAAATAAAAATTCAACACCCTGTAGTAAATAATTTAAGCCGTTGCGGATAAATGTTCATATTAACTTTTCTTTATAAAATAACCTAAGGAATCACACCCTGAAATATTAGCACGTCATTAAGGAACACCCTGTATATTCCTTATAGGAAAAAAATAATAATTATTTCAAGGTCTACGAACGTAATTTTAGACATAAAACCATAAATATGTCAAACACGACTAGACGTAGGTATAGCACATGTTATACCAAATAAGTAAAGTGACGTCGACTTCCGGTAGAACCGGAAGTGCCACCATATTGACATTATTTTAGCCAAGTTGCTCCCATGAACATTAGCACACGTTCCAATTTTGAAAATTTTAAATATTTAGTTTTTCATATACAGTGTGGCCGTTTAAGTGTGCAACATATGGGAAAGTTTTTTATTACCGATTTCTCAGAAAATTTTATTCTTGATAAAAGTTGGTGCATGTTCGATAATCGTATTTGGTGCACTTGGAATGGTTGCAAGTCAAATGACGTACAGGGTACGACAAAAAATATAAAACTTGTACAAGAATAAAGTACCCCTATTTCAGAAAATTCAGCGAAATGTTATTAAGAAAAGGTGTTTAGAATTAAAAGTTATGCATAGGTTTGAAAACGTGGCCTCATAAAATAAAAAACAAAAATTTTTTAAAAATATTAATTATTTCCCAAAAATTTTTTTTTATTATCACCCTAAAAACCTTGATAAATTAAACAAAATCAAATCAATTTCACACATCTTTGTTCAAATTCAAGCATATTTGTAAAATTAACTTAGCTTTTTAATTTATTAAGGAATCACAAACTTCATGTTTGTTGCAAGGACATTAAACACAACTTTAAAATACCGTAAAAATTATTTTTAACAAGATAAAACATTAGTAATGATAATTTTCAAATTAAAAACTCCCATTTAAAGTGCAAACATTTTTATTTTAAATGTTTATTAGAAAATTGTACAAAATAATCGACATGGTTGTCCGGCTTATTCTGCTAGAATTGTTCCTGAATGGTTAAATGGAGAATTTGGTGATAAATGGTTAGGACGAAATACCGATCCACGGTGGCCTCCTCGTTCGCCAGATCTCACTCCACTAGATTTTTTTTTATGGGGATATTTAAAGCAAAAAGTGTACAAGGATCGACCCTTTAATAATGTTGGGGAGCTTGAAATTTCGATACGATTTCATTGCAGAAATATTCCAGCAAGTGTTTTGCTATCCACGCTTAGTGAATTTTATGATCGGACAATTAAATGCATTGAACGTGAAGGTGAACATACGGAGACGCGTTGATAATTTGTTAATAATGCCACACAACGCCATTATTTTAGTAGAATTTCATGTTTGTCGATTATTTTGTACAATTTTCTAATAAACATTTAAAATAAAAATTTTGCACTTTAAATGGGAGTTTTTAATTTGAAAATTATCATTACTAATGTTTTATCTTGTTAAAAATCATTTTTACGGTATTTTAAAGTTGTGTTTAATGTCCTTGCAACAAACATGAAGTTTGTGATTCCTTAATAAATTAAAAAGCTAAGTTAATTTTACAAATATGCTTGAATTTGAACAAAGATGTGTGAAATTGATTTGATTTTGTTTAATTTATCAAGGTTTTTAGGGTGATAATAAAAAAAAAAATTTTTTGGGAAATAATTAATATTTTTAAAAAATTTTTGTTTTTATTTTATGAGGCCACGTTTTCAAACCTATGCATAACTTTTAATTCTAAACACCTTTTCTTAATAACATTTCGCTGAATTTTCTGAAATAGGGGTACTTTATTCTTGTACAAGTTTTATATTTTTTGTCGTACCCTGTACGTCATTTGACTTGCAACCATTCCAAGTGCACCAAATACGATTATCGAACATGCACCAACTTTTATCAAGAATAAAATTTTCTGAGAAATCGGTAATAAAAAACTTTCCCATATGTTGCACACTTAAACGGCCACACTGTATAGATCAAAGCAGTTCCCGGTGGGACACACTGTATATTAAATTTTTTAAAAATAAATATGATTTGCCCATTTAACAATAAAAACAAATTCGAAGCCATCGAAATACTTTGCTGCATTTGATTCATTGTAATTAATAATACCTAAGTTCTGTTTATGTGTGATAACTTTCCACAAACATATTTTTAACTATTTAGGAAGAAGCTACAAGTATTCACAACTGCCATAGTAATATTGGAAGTGTACAAAATCTTAGAGAATATATAGAGCAAATACTAAATGTAAGGGATAAAATTATATACAGGGAAATGAAAATAATCTCCTGTACAGCATTAATTAGGTAGGTACATCACATGACTAGATTGTCACTAGCTAAACATGGGGATATGTCAACACTGATTACATGAAATACAAATATATATATATATTTTAAATATACAATAACATATTTAGAGGATGTTAAATAAACACGAACAAACGATTAAATACACTATAATAATCAGTTAATTAATCAGATTTGTCTAAAACTAAAAGCTAGTTATTAGTGTATCAACCTTCTATAAATCTGTTTGATGATAACTTAAACACCATACGTTTGCTTTTAAATTGATTATCCCGATGGAAGTCGAGCTAAAACCGATAACCACCAATAAGAATGCCAGAAAGGCCGAGTGGGAAAACTATGAGCAAAAAAAAAAATGGTTTTTAAAATATTATAACTTGGGACCACTGTATCTCGGATGCAATGATTATTATTGATGATAAACTGCTCGCGTTTTAATACACCAAAACCATTTATTCGATATTGAAATCTAAAATAAACTTGAATAAAGGTTTTTCTTGAAATATTTCTAAGAACCATGCACTGTACCCCGATAGTAAATGACATAAATAATATTCCGTTGAGCTCGGGTGATCATATTTCATTAATAAACGCAAAGAGGGGATAATGTATCTAAAAATATGTACGGAAAATTAAATTTGTGAATCTAAAGATTTGACAAGACACAGAGACTTCTTAATAATCTATTCTCATCAAAAACCACTTGGGAAGAGACTTATAGCACTTATTAAAAATCCTGAACTAAATGTTTGTGGCAGATCCATGGATTTGTACGGGTTCGTCAGCCAACGGCATCATGCTATAGGTACACTGAGAGATAGCAAAAAGATACCTGAGTAGGGGACAATAAAAAAAAGCTATGACAGTAATTGATTTTGCTGGGTATATCATTGCTGTAGTAGTAAAGTTGCTTTATAAATATTATCCTGCAGTTACAGCAAATGAAAGTGCTTACAATGATCGATACCACCGATTGAAAAATTACTTTGATGGGAAAATACAGATATTTTCTTTATCCCAGAAAAGGCCAGGTTATGTTTGGCAACTTTTTTAAGTGTTTTATTCAAAATGTGATCTATAATATAGAATACAAAATACAGCACAACATACCGTTTCCCTGTTTAGGGTTATTTATATCTTTACAATTGAATCTTTAAAAATAAACTTACTTATTACAAATTAAGCGCTAAAAACAAAAATTATATGAACGCAGTTTAAATTAAGTGGTAATACAACAAATATAAAGCATATGTTGGTTATAGTTCTAACAGTTCATATACCACATATCAAACCGAGCTCAAACGTAGGTTATTATAACATAAAACTAATATAAGACTTGTAACAACTTCTTAGTTTTTATTTTATTTCTCAAAATAGCGCACAACACAGCACACTCAATTGAAACGATATATCAACCGGTAAAACAGGTTTGTTTTTCATATGTAAAACTGAAGAGAAAAACAATTAAACCTTCGTATCTGCTCTGCTCCCCTGTCACCGACGCCATGGATACGATCCCGTTGTGTTGTGTGGACGCAAGACGCAATATACTGTACGCAACTGAATAAGCCATGAAGGTCCGTTTCCAATCAAAATATTTACCGTACCAGTAAAAAAATTTTACAAAGAAATTTTTATAAAGTTTTTTTTAATCACTGTGAAGTGCATTCTTTCTCCAGCAGACATAAAGATAATGACAGACAATAATATTTTTAAAGGGTTATTTAATTGTCACTATAAAGTAAATATTTATAAAATTGCAAAGCTTCTTCTAATAAGAATAAAGAATATCCAGGAAAATAGTTTCTACTGGCACAAGAAATCAATTTTTCTGTTACAGGTAGAAAATATTCTATCCCAGCTAAAATAATACTAGCAAAGATTTTTTTACTACAGTTTTTCTCAGTGTACAATCAGATATCAAAATGACTATTATTTTATGTATTTTTTATTAAGCGTTGAATGTTTGCTATTCACGTGTTTTAATACCCTAGAATCCTAGAAGGAATCCACGTAATTTTTACAGTGTTTACTGTTTATTGAGATGTCCAAGGAAAAAACAAATCGCTAAATTTAGCAACATATTAAACTTAAACAGATTCATGATTTTGACTGATTAGTCAATAAAGAATGCTTACTGCTAATTTAAGTAGCCGTTTAATTAAAAATCCATTAGCAGTTCATTTCGACCAAATAATAGTTAAAGATAACAGCTGCCGAATTATCAATCCAACATCCTACCGATAAGAAAAGTTTTATCCCTTGACAAGCAAGTAGGCCTCTTATGATCATTAATTTGAAAAATAAACCCGAAGAACCAGGGTAAAAACACTAAAAAATATATCAGAAAAGAAGTGTTACCACACTTTAGTATATGACAGCCCTCTTTTAGGTATTGTGAATCGAAACAACTCTTTCAGATATGACCGACATTTCTTATGAGTTTCATAATACTATAAGATATGGTGGGCGGCTTCCTATAAGGTTGCCCTAAATGCTTTCCCATTTATAATTTTTTTTATTATACACTTAAAAGGTCCTGGGTCCCAACTTCCCCTCTATAGCTCGGTGATAACCCAGCACATACTGATTATAACTAAAACAAAAAATTAGTTTTTAGTAATAAACATGATTAAATAGCCCCTATTAAAATATATTTTACGCTGAAAAATTAATGGTGTCAGACATTAGTAAGCTATTTCTTATAAGATTACTCCCATACTACTACCAAACTCTTGTACATTTAACATCCTCTAAATAAACCTCATGCTAAATTCTAACATTATCAGAAAGTTAAAAATGACTATAGTAAATAGATTGTCATTTGGTTAAGTCGTTAGGCCATAATAAAATTTACATTGTTTAGAAATGACGCTAGTTACTTCTTTATACAGGATGATTGTTTCCTAAGATATATGGTATATATCACCCCGTATTTTTTACAAGTTTATAAATTGTTCTAATAAATGTTTAATATTGTATACCTATAAATAAAATACCGAAACACAGTACATGTTATGTTTAATTGCAGGAAAGATTTTCAAATTATTTTTTTTATTGTCAGTCTGATAAAATTTTGTAATATATATTAACAAATACTAAAATGCTCTTCATTATTAATCAGATAAATATTCTTCATATAGTTTTATTGAATCTTATTTTTAAATATATATTTCATTTTCAAAGTGTTAATACTGGGATGCAACATTATTAGCAACAATAATAAGTACTTATACAATGTAATATTTCGATATAACTTTTTAATATACATAAGAAATTTCTAAAACAAATTTTATACTTTTCTATTAATTTGAAGGGGAAATACAACTAATTAAAAATACACTCTATAGAAGATATAGATTTCGTATTGGCATTTTTAGCTATTGTCTGACGCTTTTGCTTCCTTAAAAAAGTGATAATTAAATAAAAATAGCATTAATATAAATTATATAATATTCCCAGTATAATAGTTTTTTTTATACATACCCTACAGGATAAAAGATTATTAGTTATTACTGCATTCATTTTAAGTTTTTTTAGTTATATAATAAGTTTTATTACCGCACTAGTGATATAGTTAACTTATCACTTGTGGTGTAAAATCGTCAGTAGTGACGTAATGAGCTCACGTATTCGAGACGAAGTGTCAAAATTAGAAGTAATATATAATCCTAAAACATGCACACCCGTGATTGTAATAATAATCCTCCTTCTGGACTTGTAATAGTATATTAAGTGTTGTGCGATGTAAAAAGCATATTATAATTGGTTGGTAACACAAATCATGTACTTAGTATTATATTGTCATTTATGTAGAGTATTTCCATAGATAACAGAATCTGCAAGAACGATAGAAATAATTTTATTCATAGGCGTACCGTCGAGCGACAACTAACGTTTAAACTAGTGGCATAGATATGTTATTTTATATCTATTAATTCATAGCTCGGTATCGCCCACGGTTTCTGAAAAATAGCTTATGTCCTGTAATATCAACAGCTATTTTCATACATCATACCTACCACAATATTAATTAGTTGATAGGTTTCATCAAGTTATATCTGTAAGATATAACTTGTATGCCAGTAGCGCAGCCAAGGGGTTATTAAATTATTTGTTATATATTGAACTAGTCCAACATAAGTAAAAATTTAGAGTTTACTTATGAGATATTATTTATAAAATTAGGAGAAATACAGGACCGTATCACAAAATTTCCTGATGTTGTTCAAAAAAACCCTCGAAACGTACATACATCGTTACATTCGGGAGAAAAAAGCTCTCAAATTCCAATATCAGGAAAACAGGACCGTATTTAAAAAAAGAAAGTTGATAATGGCCCTTCGAAGACGACTCGTCGGATTACAAAACAATTAACGATGTTAGATAGAGCGGAAAAAATGTCAATACAAAAGTGCAATTTACTTTAGAATTCGATCTCAAAAAAAAAACCAGGAAAACAATAAAACGATTTTTCACAAGTTCGTTTTTTTCCGGATATCTCCGGAACTACTCGGAATTTTAAAACTTTCTAAACGGAATATTATTAGGCATGTAAATGCGCCACTTTACCTTCATTTAACCGACTTCGTATCTCTTACGGTTTCCGAGATCCCTGTACTGGTTCTCCTTATCTTGGACACGTTGTATAATAAATAATAATAAATAGATATTCAATAAAAAATTAAATTTTTGCTCATTTTTCAAATAACAACATACTCTGGAGATAAATTGAATTAATTGTTATTGCCCAGCAATGACTACGGGTAGTAAAAATTAAAGATTTTGATAGGTCACATGTATCTGGCGGGCGTATATATCGAGAAATAGTCCCATACATATTTTCCAGTCTCACTCAGTATAACAATGCTAAACATTTTAGAAACCTGTCAAATCGATCGCAGAAATAAAGTAACTATAAGTTTAATCAAAACTTTTGAAGGCGAGTGTTTTAATCGAGCGTATAAATTGCTAATTGATCGATAAAAGGCTCCCTTCTCCCATACACCCCCCAGTCCTGTATAAGAATGCTATACATTGTAAATGCGTTTCAAATTGAATATCACAAGTAAAATAAAATCCACACACTGCACTGAAAAAAAATAAGTCTCAATTAATATATGCACATTATATTTACCGCAAGTGGAAAAGAGCGTTTGAAACATCGCGATGCATCATCGGGGCGAACTACGTGGAAGTATACCAGGACTATACATGGTGGCCCATCGAAAACAGTCCAGCAAGGTTTACGGCTGTGTACGTGAAAATTTAAAAAAAAACTCCGACCCGTAAACTTGTGTTTTCAGGGGGACACGTTTCACTATTAATTTCATCCCTTAAACCTTAACCCCCTAGCGGGGGCGGCTACTGCCCTTGTTTTTCAAATGGGAATGGGTATGTTGTGATACATCTATTTAAAGGGCATTGAATTCTCTTTAAAATTGCGCTTCGTTTTGTAAATTTGAGCTACGCGCCGCCGAGCAACGGAATTTGAAACATTTCACTGCACCTCTTATCAAGTACACAGGTTTGTGCGTAAATAATTTTTTTAAAAGTAATCAGTCAATTCAACTTTATCTTCATCTTATCATCTGAAAACACAAGTTTACGGGTCCGATTTTTTTTTTAATTTTCGCGTACACAGCCGTAAACCTTGCTGGACTGTTTTCGATGGGCCACCCTGTATATCTGAGAAGTGTTTCTAAAATCTGAGCGCTTGGTGTGTAGTAGCGGCCTGGTATTAGTGGTATTGCGGCTTTTCTTAGTATTTTTTTAATTTTAAATGCAAAGAAAATAAATTCTGTTTAGCTTGGATAAAGTATAAGTTGCATGTTACATATGGTATTATTCAACAAATAATACCTTACTATTTTTTTCCTAGGAAAAAAACTATTGTATTAAATATTATTAGAATCACTTCTTTAAGAAAGTTAGCTTGTATTATAAATCCCCTAATATGCTGAATATTTTGAATTTGGTGGATTAATATAATTGTACAAATAGTATATATTTAATCTATTCTATCATCATCATGTTCAAACTTCAAACAATACTAAATTGCCAAGACTGATACATTGTAGGTTTATTTATATAGAACTAATACCACTATCCTTAAATAACAATGTTAAAATTAAAGTGATAGGAGATATCTTATAGGAAATACGAGTATATAATGTAAGTAAATATTATATAAATTTTACAATTTAATAAACATAATATATAGGTATAAGATTTGGGGTTTCTTTATTATTCTTCGTGCAATTTGAGCGCCTACAATTCTGAGCCGCATAATTTTTAGTACTTCATTGCAGTACTAAACTATACGGATTGTATCTACTAAGGTTACCATTTAAATATTTAGATGGACACATGCAAGGTGTGCTTACTCTAATTTTACATACAACATATAAATATTCAGTTATTATTGTGATTATAGTTAACACAGAATCGTGTAATAACCTTTGGTAGCACCTTGTATGGGTATCATAATGAATCCATATTCTTAAATTATGTTTTGAACTTCAGCAGACCTCGTCTCAACCGGTTGCATCACATATTTTCAACACAAAAGCTTTAATGTTACAAACATTTGAATTGCATTTTATACAGGCATACGTACAGGGTGTCCGATTTTCGATACTTTTATAGGGTATCTCCGTAATTGTTAGTACTATAAAAAAAAGTAATGTAGGTGCGATGTGCTATTTTTTTGTCAAACTTAAAATGGCAAAATCCAAATTTAAAATTTTCGCTTGCTTAAGAGATACGGGGGAAAATCAAAACATACATAATATCAAAATTATCCTATATTTTCTTAGTTAAAAGAGATACAGAAAAATGTTTTATACAGAAGTTTCTTTATATTGATTGTTGAATAATCTCTGCCGTTTTCAGAATAAGAATACACGGTCAGGTAAAAAAGTTATCTGACCTAACCTCATTTTTTAAAATGGCACACCTTGTATATATTAATCTAAAAAGATACTATTTTAAATTTTCCTTTTTAAACTTTATTACTTTAAACCACAGTAGACCATGAAACAAAAGCTAATCTCCTAGAACCTACTATGTGGACTATTAACATTTAAAGTCAATTTCATTTTTACATCTTCATTTGTGAAAATGACTTATCAACATATCAAATTTGATATGATATCAGTTTATATTGAAAGTGCAAAAAAACGAAGAAATGGCGCAAAATGTATATTTTGTTCACTAACCATTTAAGGACATGTTTCGAACATTTGCGATGATTCCCGTTATTTTTACCTTAATCTGAATCTTTTATTTCGTTTCAAAGTAATAAAGTTTAAATAAATCGCCTAGGAAACCAATATCATCCATGGAGTATTATATATTTAAAAGGAGAATTTAAAATAGTATCTTTTTAGATTAAAATATCCAGGGTGTTCCATTTGGAAAAATGAGCATAGGTCCGATAACTTTTTTACCTGACCCCGTATACTCATTCTGAACGGCAGATTATTCAACAATCAATATAAAGGAACTTCTGTATAAAACATTTTTCTGTATAACTAATAAAATATAGGGTAATTTTGAAATTGTCTATTTTTCATTTTCCCTCGTATCACTTAAGCGAGCGAAAACTTTCAAATTTTGATTTTACCATTTTAAGTTTGACCCAAAAAGAGCACATGACACCTACATTACTTTTTTGATTACACTAACAATTACGGAGTTATCCTATAATGTTTCTGTATTTTGTTCACTTATTTCTGGATTATTATTAAATTATTTGTTATTTTTATTGAACTAGATTAGAGCTTACTTATGAGATATTATTTATAAAACTAGGAGAAATACAGTACCGTATAACAAAATCTCTTGATGTTGTTCAAAAAACCCTCGAAACGTCATTAGAAAAAAAAAGTCGGAAGAAAAAAAGCTCTCTAATTTCAATATCAGGAAAACAGGACCGTATTTAAAAAAATTAAGTTGATAATGGCCCTTCGAAGACGTCTCGTCGGATTACAAAACAATTAACGCTATTAGATAGAGCGGGAAGAGTGGCAATGTAAAAGTGCAATTCACTTTAGAATTCGATCTAAAAAAAATCCAGGAAAAAAATAAAACGATTTTTCAGAATTTAGGTTTTTTTCCGGATATCTCCGGAACTACTCGGCATTTTAAAACGTTCTAAACGGCATATTATTAGGCACGTAAATGCGCAAGTTTACCTCCATTTAAACGACTTCGTATCTCTGACGGTTTTCGAGATCCCTGTATTGGCCCTCCTTATCTTGGACACTGTGTATGTGATTTTTATATGGAACATTTATTTGCATAAAAATATATATTCTATAAATGTTAACCATAACTTTATGATAAATAAATAATTTAGAGTAGCACGCCCTGCTTAGACAATTTCTTGGTTGAACAACCATGAAGTATATTATTTCAAATTTCAGAATTGCAATTAATGCCGACAAATTTGAACCAGCAAACCTTTGATGAATTAATATTAATATTTTCAGGTAAGATAATTAAAAATATTTATGACAAATATCATTATATAATTATAATTCATGGTTACAGTAAAATTATTAAGATCTCAAATATAATATACCTTGTTTAATATACGGATAAACTTTATATTTTCTAGGTCTAAGAATTTGGTGTTTGTTCCTTACAGCAAAGTGTTCTTTAGTATATATTTAGCACAACCTCTATATTTGCGTAAGAAATCTAGCAAAATAATATCTCGGTTGATATGCTAATCCTGATATACGTTGAGGTATCCAGCCCGAAACCATATAAATGGTTTAAGCCATTTATTTATATGGAGAGCGAACCATGTAAATGACTGCCGTTCTAGAGTTATCTTAGTTAAACGGCTTAAATAGATAAATCAGTCCTGTTTTTGCGGCTTAAGTCGATAAATTAAGATATCTACCGCTAGAATCACAAGAATTGCAGAAACAACAAAAATAGGGCTGTGTGTTTATGCCGTTTAAGATATCTCTAGAACCACAAAAATAGCAAAAAATCACAAAATGACAAGTGGTAGCTATCCTATTAATGCCGACGTAAGCTGTGCTTACGTAGATTCTGGTGACTTAATCTCAATGTCCTAGTTCATATGACGCCAGAGTCAGAGGTGATCTGGAAACTTCGATATCTTCATATCAAAAATACTGTACTGTACTATAGAAGTTACTATTTTAGTTAAGCAGCACAATTTTTAAAGCTTTAGAGCTGTCGATATTTTTCTTCGATTTAATAATAGAGGTTGTGCATAAGAACAGGGATTAATATAAAAATGTTAAAAAAACGGAATAATATGGATAACACAAAGGAGATTCTTTCAAATCCAGTTTTACGTCTAGGTATATAAAAAGCTATTCGAATAATGTTCGGCGAAATATAATTAGGGGGTAAAATAAAATACCGTATTTATATAAAAATAAATATTCACATCCCAATACTAAGAACGAATTAAAATGGAAGTATTTCCCATATCTTTTTACAAAAATTTTAACATTTCAAAAATACTTTAAATACTTTAAATAATAGATTTCTCAGATGGTGTAGAAGGGTCAACAAGGGAAGAAAGAAATATATAATCTCGAGACTAAATTTCGAAGATAAAATGAGAATTATCTGTTTCTACTAACATAATGCCACTATTTTAATATTTCTGGACATGACTTGTAAATACAGGGCCGGGTAATTGTATTTGAATATACATACAAGCTTTGCTATATCAGTATTTCAAATGTGAAGCTTAGAAAGGAAAATAATCGTTGGAGCGTTAGGAGCTGTGTCAAAAAAACTTAAATACTTACCTGACAAAGCTGCAAGGGCAGATAAAAGAAACTCAAACACAAGGGCGGATGTAGGAAACTTTTCTGGGGGTTGTTCGGGTTGGGGGATTAGTTGATAAGGACTCGAACAGGAAATATAACATTTTATTTTAACAAATTTTCCCTTTTATTCCTTTATAAAAATTAAAGGGTAACGGGCATAAATTACAGATATTTTCATGGAAGGTGCTCGGCTGACCTTGCCCTCTTAATTCTGCCCAGAACGACGAATAGCAGAAATACCCGACGAACCACTGCCGCCCATCCATATGTGGTTAAGCTTAGTACTCCTCGAACTTCATTATTTAAGAATTCTTTCATCTGGAGGACTTCATCCTTGTGGAACGACCTTCCCAAGGTCGTTTTTCCCAATGAATATAACCTCCAACGATTCAAAACCAACGTGAATCACTTTTTTGCGCACACGCAATGCCATTGTGTTTTTTTTGAGTAGTAGTTTAAATAGCACTCCAAAAATGGACTTAATTAGAACTTACCTGCACTGAGATTTATGCTTTTTAGTGTTGAGTTGTCTTTTAGTAGAATGATTAGGGGTCAATCACTTCGGGTGACACCATTTAAATTTCTTTACCAGGAGTAAAGTCACCGCCTAGAAAAAGTTCTATTTACTTACATTTTTGGACCGCGATTTGGTTTAACCCCTTGGGAAGGGTAGATGTTACCCTTAAAATCCAAATAATTCCATAATCCCTAAATAATTTTTCTCTTTAATAAAAATTATTTTATTATACAGTGGGAAACAATTCCATTTTTTAAATTTGATTACTTTTATTAACAATTTTAAAAATGGAAAGGTTGTATTTAAAACTATTTTTGTACTTATTTTAATAGCGTGGAAGATGTGAAACTGGATATAGTAATTTTAGACTGAGAGTAAGATACTTAATAATATGAGAATATATGTTTTGTGCTATACTCTGTTTAGCATATAAATAACATTTAACTAGTCATTCTCTACACATTAATTTTCTTAAAATTTTAAATTCTAATATGAATCACAATAATATTTTTTACAAAATAAATTGTACCTAAGAAATGTAATTCTGTATTAGTGCGGTACAAAAATTTTGGTCCTCACAATATTTCTTGTGATGCGGGGAATTATTAGCTCGGGAAACAAAGAAAGCTTTACATGTACTTTTTCAGTTTTTTTTTTAAATAAAATATTTTTATATAATTAATACATCGATTACAATATTTATCTACAACAGTAATAGAGATTGACATTAAATTTGTCCAGCAAATTTAAGGTTGAATATTTGCGTAATGTTTTCCCCTAAAGGTTTTATTCTAACACGTTCATGTAATAATTCTTGCTTGGTGTTTTAATTTGGTCTAGTCGTTTTGTTTACATAAAAATACTAAATTCTTAAAAAATATTTTTTTCAATAATAAAATCACTTGAAAGCATCCTTTAAAAGGAAAACACAGCTCATGATATACGCTACGCCAATCAATAATCCAATATTAAAAAATTCACGTCCTAAGTAATAAATTAACATTTCGTTAATAATTTCAATAATTTCTTTTTAACTGATAAAAAATAGATTCTACGGGGTAGCGCATAAAATCTAGATGCATATAAATTTCGTAAAATTTAAATTGCATAAAAATTGAAATTAATTATTTTTTAAACAAAACTAATTATCTAATATATCTGGGTTATGTGGTCTAAAAAACATTATATTGTTGAAAAAATGTTTCGTAAACAATTAATGCGACATTTTATCACTTTTGGTTTTTGCTAAATTAAAACTAAAAATCATTTCGACAAATAATTAATTTATTTTACTTTAAAAATTCTAAAATACCGATATAAATACAAAGTTCAGCTATAAAATTAAGTAGGTAACCATGGATACGATAAATAAATTGATGACTATCTACTATACCTACTTAGCAATCAGAAAGAGGTACCTTTACATTTCATTCTTTCCCGTGGTATTACCACGAGCCGTTCAAACCGCGCGCCTTTAGCACGCGGGATTTGCGCGTACCGTTTAAAATCGCGCGAAGTGATAAAATGTAGCATTGATTGTTTACGGAACGTTTCTTCGTGTTGAGAAGAAATGGTAATTTTGTTGTTACCTCTAGTCGCATGGTGATACTTCTGAGCCAGTGTCTAACCCAAATCTATATCTAATTGGTTTAGTTTAAAAAATAAATTAAATTCAACTTTAAATTTTAGGAAATTTAATGCATCTAGATTTTATACGCTACTTCGTACAATTAGACATAAATTATCAGGACGTAAACTACTCTGCCCTAAACTCTAGAACTTATTTTATTATTATTCAATCTCTATTTTCTCAGTTAAAACATAAATCGTAAAATTGATCCATTATTAATTTGGATGAAAATTTCTGAACATTCGGTAATTCATTGACGTAGTGTAGTTGCTTACAATATTAATAACAGATGCTGTTAAGTTAACATTTTTAGAAATAAAAAAATCAACGATTTATGTTTAAGCTTGGATTTGTTAGTGTCAATTGATCTCCTAAATTTTTTTTTTTAAATCGCTCCCGGAAATAGAGCGTAGGTACGTGTCACTATTATGGACATGATATAATCGAGTATACGTAGTAATTACAGTGAAACCTCTCTTAGGCGGACACCTACCGGACCGTCTAAATGCGTCCGCCTAATAGAGGTGTACGCCCATGGGAAATTTGTTATTAGGAAATATGTAAATGCAAAATTATTACTATGTATATGTATGTACAATTAAACATAACATAACAAAAATATACTAGTTTTAGTTAGGATGTAGTACTAAAAAAATCTAATAACGTAGTTTGACGTGTTTGCATTTTATAGTTGCAATCTAGAAAGTCTGATAATAATTCCATTGCTGTAGAGTCACCTCTATTCTTTGCATACTCTTATAATTCCTTTACCATACTAATGGCTTGTTGATAATTGGTGACATTTGTTTGATTACTGCATTCAACTTCTTCATCAGAGTCAAGGTCAAATTACAAACTTCGACAACATCAATATTCTCTTTCAGACTTAAAACGCGACATTTTTCTAATATTGTTTACGATTTTAACCTTACAACTCACAAATAAAAGGCGGACTGCTGTCGGAGAATCACACATACTTTCATTCGGCGAAGTCCTTTCGCTCTGCCACGCTCCTGCTCCTGGTTGCTGGTCCGTCTTCATAGAGTTTTTGCACCGTACTTATTTGTCTCCCAAACACTTAAAAAATTTTTTTGTCCTTTTAAAGGAGGGTTTTCGCATGAAAACAGCCTGTCCGCGTCCGCCGAAAAGAAAGTCCGCCCAAGAGTGGTTGATTTTCATGGAATTTCATATACCTAGTTCCGGACTATGAAAAAATGTCCGCTGTATTGTATCTGGACCAGCAAAGGCAGGTAACGAGGCAGTCTCGCTGGGTACTGCCTCGGCATGTGTGGACATGTAGGCGAGGCTGCTTCATTTTCTCTTTACATTAATGAACGATGGTTATTTTATTTTTTGGATAGATTTAGTTTTATATTATTATTATTAATTTACGTCTTTCTCGGCTGGACTATTTCTATCTTCCTCTATACATTGATACATTAGTTCAGAGTGAGAACATTTTTTATTGTATATTTCATTGCTGCTTCAGAGAAATGTGAAAAATTCAAAATCGTTTTTCAATAATGTACGGAACTAACAGGATCAACTTAAAAACAGTATGTTAGCATAGTATTTTATTAATAATACAGGCCTGCATAAAATTTGTGATGACGTGATTTTTATTTATTAAGCTCAGTTGTTATATAGAAATAACTAATCAAAATATATTGCGCTCTCTCACCCATAGAATTTCTTTTTGCAAAAAAAAAATTTTTTTTTTATAATAGGCGTTTTAATACATTTTACAATGAATGTAGTACTTCAAATTCCAGATATTAACCCAAAAATGATTTGCAAGAAATTTATTAAGTAGGTGCTCGTTACCTGAGGTAAATCTTTTATTATGGCCGTCATGCAATATGAAAATCACAACTGGGAAGTGTGTGGATATCTAAAAATTCTAGGCCTTCTCTTGGGTCAGCATTCTGGATTTACTAAATTGCCATCTTTCCTATGTGAGTGGAATAGCAGGAATCGAGAACCTCATTGGATACAAGGAGACTAGCCACAAAGAGAGACTTTAACACCTGGAACCAGAGATGTAATTTGCGAAAGTCTTATTGACCCTCAAAAAGTTTTACTTCCACCACTTCACATAAAACTTGGACTTATGAAATAATTTATTAAGGCATTAAACAAAGAAGGAAATTCATTTAAATATTTGTGTAAAATATTACCGGTTCTGTCAGAGGAAAATTTAAAGGTGGGAATCTTTGTAGGGCCACAGATTAGGAGCTTGATGAAAGACATAGAATTTGAAAATGTAATGGAAGATATGGAAAAACATGCATGGAATGATTTTAAAGAAGTTATTCATAAATTTCTAGGGAATTATAAAAACCCAAACTATGTTGCGATCGTTGACAATATGATGGAAAAATTCAGGATTCTTGGTTGCAATATAATCATAAAAATTGACTTTTTGCATTCCCATTTGGACTATTTCCCGGAAAATTTTGGGGACGGGTTTGTTCGGGTAGGGACAGGTAACATATTAAATTAAAAATTTGATACTCATTTATTGGTAGGTAAATTCCCTCCCAACCAGAGTATTACGATACTGAGGTAATCAATCTTTTTCGTAGAAAATAGTAATTAGTAAATAATATAAATACCTGGAATGGATTGAAATATTTATCATTTAGTTGCGTATCTTTTCCCAGGTTACATATTATTCTCTGTAGTCTGCAACATGGTATTCGATCTGCTCTCAATAGCAGCAGACGATAAAAAGATTCAAATGTACTTCGATTATTTGATAGATAATTACATATCTGAGGAGTCGCTATTTCCTCCTTCACTTTGGGATAAAAATTCAGCAGAACTTACACGGACTACGAATATATACGAATCTTTCCATAGACACTTTAACGATTCGTCTTACAAGTCTCATCCAAACATTTTTGTTTTTATTAATAACCTTAAAGAGTTTCAAATCGAAACCTAAACCGAAAATTACAAACTGTACATTTGAATGCTATAATTACTAATAGTAAATTTAAAAACCGTCAAAAATGTATTACAAAAATGATTGAATCATATACGAAAAACGAAACAAGTCGTTTGCATTTTATTAAATGTGTCTCATTTCACTGTTGCGTTTAATTGTTAGGTATACAATATGTACTTATGTAAATATTTTTATTAAAAACAAAAATTATTAAATATTACAGTTTAATTTCACTGGTCAACTCTTAAAACATTTTGCCCGGGACCGAATTTACCAATGGAGTTTTAGGTAAAACAAAAATTCGGGACCGAATTTAACCGTTATTTTTTACCCCTTTTTCCTTGGGAGGGAATTTTCCTATTCCCACGTGAGTGAAGAGTAAGGTGAAAGATTTCATCAAGATAATAAAGAGATGGGGCACAAATATGTTGGCCGATTACTGTTGGATATTGAGAAGAGATCTTCCTTTAGCTGAATATGACAGAAAACAACGCTTTTCTCAAAAAGAGAAGGGTTTTTTAAAGAACGTGAAGAATAAATAACTATTTCTAATAATTCTTATGTGTATATTTTGTATATTTTTGTATTTTTTTCTTTAATATATTATATAACTAGCTTATAAATGAAATAAATCGTGTTTATTCTATATTTTGGATTTTACTGGTTTGAAAAATAACCTTATGTGATACAAAAAACTGAAGCAGTTTGAAATCAGTCATACCCAATTAATAGGAAATAATTTTTAAATCAACTTTAAAAAATGCAGGCCTGAGAAATTTTTTAAAATTTTGCAAAAAATAATTTAAATACCTTAAACTAATAAATTTCGAAACAACGATATTTGTAAATAATTTTTATCCAAGCTCAAACATTAAATGTTAACGACACAAAAATGTAGATTAACAGTTAAAAACAACATGTAAGATCTTGCAGTATTCGTTCAGATTTTATTTCTTTGCATTTTTGCATTGGTGTGACTAAATTCGCTCAGAGAATCATCAACCTAGGGTTGCGACAATAATTTATTTAATTTCCATACGCTCGATCAAAATCTACGACACGATGATATATTCAACATATTTTATAAAATGAATTCCTTGGCCACGTTACTTGCTTCAGTCAATCGGGGATTCATCGCCTGAATCACCACCAGGTCAAGGCGAATCGTTTGAATCACTTCCTAGCGAGTGAATTGGGAATAGTGGGTACCAGCCCACGTTGAGATGGGTGAGGGTTAGAGAATCTAACGCTATTTCAGAGCCTCCTAGACCTTGATTATGTTCGAAACCGCTCTGTCGTTCCCAAAGCATGACAACCTAAAACATTACATAATTATTGAGTAAAATTTGTACTTTTCAGAGAAGCTAGGGTGTACTTAATAGTACATTACATAATAAGTGTTGTAATTAGCATCTTAAGCACGAACGCAATAGTTACGCATGAACCCGCGTAGCGGTGAATGTGTAATCCCGTGAGTGCCTAATTGCATTCATTACAACTTGAATTACTTACCATACTTTACCTACGATCATATTTATTAAAACTAAAAAGAAAATTACTACCACTCTCTTGTTATTATTTAATAAAATTAAAAATTTAATTTACTTAGATAATAGGTATATTTTTTTGCTATTTACGGCAGTGATCATATGTAAAAGTTCTATACAATTAATTTGACTTAGACTACATTCTTCTACTCATTATGTGGGCAAAATTAAGAAGAACTATTTATTTCCTGACACGTATTTTGGCTTTTTCAGGTCATTTTCAAAGGAATACAAAGTCTTTGTTCGGGATTGTTTCACAAAGTCTTCGTACTCCTTTGAAAATGACCTGAGAATGCCGAAATACGTGTCAGGAAACTGAATAAAAATTGTGAAACATTACAAGCAGTTCTTGTTAATTTTTTCCATACAAATTGATTTTTTAAAATTTTTTAGTTCTATGAATACAACAAATAATTTTTTATAAATAATTCTGCTTCCTGAGAAAATAATAACCTATTTGAAAATATTGTAACGTTCTCAATAATAAATTAGAAAAAAGTTAGAAGAGCGATAGAAATAAAACAGAAATATTTTAATTTTTATTTAGAGTAAAATATTATTAAAATTTCTTATTAATCTTATGGTCTTTTATCAAAATAATAACAATTTGGAATTATTTGATTTATTTGTTAGAAATGTTAGAAACATATTTTTAAGTAAGAGTATGTCCTTTTTAATTCTACGTGATATTTATATTTGGGTACGTTTTTAGTTTTGGTATTGTAAATAGGGTGATTGTTGATGGATCGCCTTGTAGACGTTTATGAAGAACTAGTCAATGTCACATATATATAAACAGTATAATATCATCCGCAATTATGTCCCCGCTATGAGCATCGAATGGGGCGTTGTGAGTTTGCGCACTTCGGAAATTTCCTTGTGGAAGTAAACATTCGACAGGATTTGATTTCAACTTTTTTAATGTAAATTTCACTGGTTAGTTAGGAAAAAATATTGCAATCAAAATTTCGATTAGTTCGATTTAAGACAGCGTTCCATGCATACGATTTCTGACGATATAATGATCCGACGGTGCCCTGATTGGTGTAAACTTTTGGTGCCAAATTCCAATATTTGTAACAATCGATACGATGAGCTTATTTTAACTTTCATCCGACGTCATATGTTTCTTAACCTCACTTTTTTCTAAACCAAAAATTAAGAATTAATGACTATTTTTGGAATTATTATCAGCTACTAATGCACCAAATTAAAGATACATTATTTTTAAGGTTAGGTAGTGACCACATATAGTATATTATATTGTATACAAGTGACACTCTCTTCTTTTTTACAAGCTTTTTAGTGAAATTCAGTTCCTAAGATCGGATAATGTGATAAGCAAAATATTTTCGTATATATGTACATACCTGAAATACTTTATACCTGGTATCAATCCACGACTTTTACAAAAAAAGCACCATGCACTTGTGTCCTTTCATCTTAAACAAAACAAGCCACTAACCCACCAAACAGCGAATCGAATCACACGAATTAAAAACTCCTTTACAAAAATTGTTGTTAGGTAATGGAAGTTTATAAGCACTAATATACCGACAAGAATGTGGATGAACCACTTTTATTCTGTGATTTGAAAAAGCATCCAGAACCAAAGATTGCGACGCATAACAACAAACAAATGATGTCGGGGCGGCTCTGACGCGATCGATAAAATTTCCACCCTACTGCGCAAACTCGATAGGCCCGCGACATCTCCCATAGCGGGGACACTTTTTGTATTTTGGAATGTTTGTATTGGCAATATACTGTTTATATACAGGGTGTTCATTTGAAAACTTCCCACCACGGATTTATCGAAAACCACTGATTAAAAGAAAAAACGCCGAGACACGTCAAAAGATTTGCCAAAGGGGACAACTTTTTAACCAAAAACTACTTCACCCCCTTTTACCCTCTGGCCCTCGGGGTTATCCCCTTAAAAATTTTAAATGACAAGGGGTAGCAAGCAATAGCGTGTTTGAAAGGTCTTTCAAAGTGCATTATTTTGACGTTTGATTTTTTAAAATCAGTCGATTCGTTTTCGAGAAAATTAGAAAAATCTTTATTTATCTTAATTTGTTCAGATAGAAAAAAAAGCACACGACAATATCACTTTTTATTTCAATAAGTGTTCAAAATGTTGCCCGTTATTGGCCAAACAATGATATAGGCGATTTTCAAATTCCTGACGGACATTTTCAAAAACATGTTGTGAGAGATCATGGCAGCTTTCGGTGATGCGTTGACGAAGTTCGTCCAAACTGTTAGGTTGGGGAGTGAACACAATAGTTTCAACTGGCCCCATAAAAAAAGTCTAATGGCGTCAAGTCAGGAGATCTAGCAGACCATTCTATAGGCCCTCTTCGCCCTATCCATTTATCTGGAAACTCGTCGTCTAGCTATTGCCGAACCGGAAGAACATAGTGAGGAGGAGCGCCGTCTTACTGGAAATATATTTCAGCCTCATCAAATATAGGGTTTCCATCGTCTTCGATTTCGTTTTCAATGGTTTCAGTGATAAGCGGATTGATGGTATTTTCCAACATATCTAAATAAATGCCTCCATTTAAATTTCCATTAATAAACAATGGCCCAATCATGAGAATTTTCATTGCTCCAATACCTGCAGTTATGCTTATTAACAAATCCATTTAGATAAAATGTGCATTCATCACTGAAGCAGATATTCTTTACATGAATGGTATTATCATTAATCGCTGCAGTCATTTGTTCACAAAACTCAACTCGCCTATCGAAATCATCTTCGGTTAACTCTTGCAATATTTTCATTTTGAATGGATGAAATTTATGTAATTTAGTAACTGTGTGTACAGAGCCTAATGAAATACCAGTCGCATCAACAATTTTGCGTAATGAAGTATTAGGATTTATGGCAAATTGACCCAAAACTTCAACTTGAGCGGCTTCATCCAAAACTCTACGATGATTACGTTTTTTATTTGCAACAGATCCAGTTTGAGTAAATTTATTAACAAGGTCCAAAACATACCTATGCGAAGTTATCTTTTCCGGATGTGTGGAGTTAAATGTGACGGCAGTTTGCCGAGCACATTGATTTTGGGCACCATAAATTAGAATCATTTCCACTCTTTCCGCTAGTGTGTAAACCATTTTGGAAGTAAAATCTGAATCAATAAATTAATTTTCACTATCCCAAGATTGTCACAAAGGTAACTGACAGCAAATTAAATTGTTTCTTTCCCTTAGCAACTATAAAAACTAAACAGGTATAAGAATAAAAACAGTTCGCCCATGTTATCTGTGTTGATAAAAAGAAGGCGGTAAATTTTTTTCTAATTTTCTCGAAAATGAATCGACCGATTTTAAAAAATCAAACGTCAAAATAAAGCACTTTGAAAGACCTTTCAAACAAGCTATTACTTGCTACCCCTTGTCATTTAGAATTTTTAAGGGGATGACCCCAGGGACCAGAGGGTAAAAGGGGATGAAGTAGTTTTTGGTTAAAAAGTTGTCCCCTTTGGCAAATCTTTTGATGTGTCTCGGCGTTTTTCTTTTAATCAGTGGTTCTCGATAAATCCGTGGTGGGAAGTTTTCAAATGAACACCCTGTATATGTGGTCAACGGATTACTTTAAAAAACTTGTAGCTATAAGTCGGCATGCCATGCAGAGCTACCGCTTCTACTAGAAAGTATTAGCAACCTTGATAATTTATATAAAACACACTGTGTTTTATTTTTTAGAATTTCTATTGATTTCTTAATAACTTTCCTTCAAATTTGCCTATACCTATCTGTTATCGTTCTCGAGATATTAATTAATTTCCATTTTTTTTTTGGAAAACATGTCCTTTAAAAAGGGCTGATATTACTATGAAGTCACCACTTGCAGACTGGTGTCCAACTGTTTTGTTCTCGTCAGTACAGGGTAGCTGTTCATACTTAACCACCAGAAAAGACAAAGTTCAAACAATATTATCCAACCATAGTGGGCAGATTACAACTGGAGCATTATCGCTCAGTAGTCTCAGATTATAATTATTCCTTACCAGACTTCGTCCCAAAACGTCACATGCCTGATATTTTAAAGTCTGTCTAAACTGAGGTTCACAGGAATGTCGGCAAACTCTAGTCTTCTTTTTTTGTAACCACCGGTCGCTATCTTTTAAATAGCATTTCACGTAGGTATCTGGAAGGGTTTCCCTTGGCGGTATATGTCTAGCGCATACAACCTGAAAATGTTAAAATTCAGTATCGGTGAGCTGTTTGTGTAATGTCGCACAACTATATAAACAAGTATGGGAAAAAGACAAGTTTCGTAACGTAACTATGTTTTTTTGGTTTACGTCAAAAATTAAAATTTATTCCATAAAATATTTAGATCAATTGTGTTTTCACCCTAATAATGTTTATATGCCTATGACGCTATAGTTTTCAGTTATCGGGATGTTGTTGGCAAATAGTTGTATTTCTGCTACTGATCATAATACTTCTTAAAATATTTTGTTCGTTATTACTTGAAAAGGAATTAATAAAATTAATTATGGAATGTCCATGGAGTGGAAATATTTATTCCATAATATCTATTTTTTTTTAAAGAAAAATACATATATTTAAAATGTTGATGACTTATAATCATCTTTCATATGCACTGCAAAAAACTTAAAATATTATTTTTCTTTTTTGCTGACATGGAGTGGACAATAACTAAAATACTTAGCTTAATTTACGAATATCTTGACCATATAACTAAATTTTATAACAGAACATCAAATTTCCTCTCCTCGAGGGCTTACAGCATACTGGAAGGAATGCATTGATACATATGATAGGTTCACGATATTACCAGAGATCTATTTAAAAATGCAATTTCACGATATCTATAAAGTGAACTTTGAAAGTGGTTACAGCGATAAATCTTAACACAAGAGCAGAGTTTCGAGAAACAGCCAGTCCTTTTATACAGTAGGTTTTTGCACTAAATATACTGTAATTATTTTTAAAACCCTATAATAAAATATTAACAAAATCAAGACCTATGCCTAACCCAAGGATAAGACTCTTGAGATATAAAGTCATAGTTTAAAAAAAAAATCTAAAAGAAAGAACCTCTTAACTAGGTATAACTGATTAACTGATGAACGTGAGTTAGTTTAAATTTAGGGCATACCAATTATATATAAAAATGTTTAAATTTGTTAAAAACTTTAATGGTTATACCATCTTATCCTATAACAGTGATGGGCTAAAATATGGAACAAATTCATTTAAAAATCCGGTTTTAGTCTTTTGTAAAAACGCTCGGACACGTCGATTATAATTTTTTTTTCCGGATTTTTTGCCTCAAAAAGAAATTATACTGGGTGTGTCAAAAAGTAGATGTTGTAAAATTTTTTTGTATTTTAAATAGAACCACCCTATTTTTACTTATCACATAAATTCTACGTCAAATTCTGAGCATAATTCATGTAGCATACTCTATCCTTATCTCTAACGGTTTTAGAGAAAAATTACATCTTAAAAAAAAATTTCTTTAAAAAAAGGTACATGTACCTACTTAAAGGTAAACAGGTAAATTTAAATTAATTGTTACTACGATAGAAAAGTCATGTGTCAATCAAAAAGAATTTTAAGTATAATTTTGAAGGAACGGTGATCATGGTGCATTTAAGTGAAACTCAAAGAATCGAAATTTTAATTTTAATTAGATGTGGAGACAAAACAAGAAGTCAAGAAGAAGTTTGTAACTTGTTTAGCGCTAAGTATCCAGAACGACGGATTACAAGATCTACAGTGAGTAAAATTGAGAGAAAATTCAGGGAAACAGGGAATGTAAACAATCGTCTACGGCCAGGTCGTCCAAAAATTAGTGAAAACACAAAATTGAACATTTTGTTAGAAGTTGAAGATAATCCCCATAGTGCATCCACTGAAGTAGCCCTTAATAATGATGTTTGCCGACGATCTGTTTTGCGGGTATTGAAACAAGAAAAGTACCATCCGTATAAAATTAGGTTGCTGCACGAGCTAAACGAAGATGATCCCGACTACAGTTTTGTTTGCTATGATGGAAATTTGCAACTTAAATCTATTTTTCCATCGCAGCGTACTTTTTAGCGATGAAGCCACGTTTTGTTTGAATGGTTCGGTAAAAAGACAAAATTTTCGGTATTGGAGTGCAAATAATCCCCGTTGGATGAGAGAACAGCATACGCAATACTCACAAAAAGTAAATGTTTGGGCAGGGATATTAAATGATAGAATTATTGGACCTTTTTTCTTCGATGGAAATCTTACAGGATACCGGTATTTACAATTTCTTCAAAATGAATTAATTCCCACACTAGCAGCGGATTTTCCAAATCCGAATCAGCCTAATCTACCAGAAGCGTCTATTTGGTTTCTGCAGGATGGTGCTCCGCCTCATTTTGCTCGACAAGTACGAGAGTATTTGAATACTATTTTTCCCGAACGATGGATAATAATAATAATCTTTATTTCAAATTGTAAACAGAGCAAACAAATGAAATGACGTCACATTCAAACAAACAACAAACTTACTTCACTAATAATACCATCATTTACAATCTTTCATAAAATTCTCGGAGACTGTAAGGTTCTAAATCTATTAAAAATTTTTTTAGTTCTCTTTTAAATATTTTTTGGGTATCAATCCGTTTCAAAGTTTCTGGCAATGCATTAAGTAACTTAAGGCACATATAATGTGGAGATTTCTCCGTTAGTGTTAGTCTATGTATGGGATACCTAACATCTGATGATCTTGTACTGTACTCATGCGTAGAATCTATATCAAAATACTCTTTATGTTTAAAAAAGAACATCAAACATTCAAATATATAGACTGCGTACACAGTCATAACACCCATTTCTTTAAATACACTTCTACAGCTTTCCAAGTAATTCATTTTCTTTATTACCCTAATTAACCTTTTCTGGACTACAAAGATGCTCTGCATTCTACTATCTCCACCCCAGAAAATAATGCCGTATTTGAGTATTGATTCAAAACTTGCAAAATACATTATTCTAAGTGTTTCCACATTCATATACCTACATACTACTCGAATACCGTAGCAAACTGAATTAAGTCTTCTAACTAAACTGTCTATGTGATGTGCCCAGTCAAGGTGTTCATTGACCGAAATTCCCAGGATCTTTGCATTATCAGAGAAGCCTAATTCCCTATTGCCAAGCGTAATATCAATGGGTTTTATAATGTTTGATTGCTTGGTTCTAAACAATAATAGATTAGTCTTCTCCTCATTCAATATTAACTTGTTTTTACTGTACCAATCTATGACCATATTAAAAAACTCCCGGGACATTTCGATCAATTCTTCCAAAGTTTTACAGCCCGTAATTAGGTTTGTATCATCAGCGTAACTGACGATATGTTGCTGGGGTGAGTTCAAAAGAAGTGACAGGTCATTGACAAATATTATAAATAACAGCGGTCCTAATATGCTGCCCTGTGCGATTCCTATGTTATTTTCTCGCATCTCTGACTTGTAAGTTTTACCATGACTGGTCACATACACACATTGTATCCTATCACTTAAATATGACAAAATCCATTCCTTTGCATTGCCCCTAACACCATACATTTCCAATTTTTTAATTAGTAATTTCCTGTCCAGACAATCATAGGCCTTTGATAAGTCCAACAGCATTCCCAGCCCTATTTCTCCCTTTTCCAGATGTTCCAAAACATATTGAATAAATTTATATATCGCTGTTTGCGTGGATTTTCCTGTTAAAAAACCGTGTTGAGTTTCGACGAATATCCTGCTATCGTTCAGGAAACTTATTAACCTGGAATACATAGCTCTTTCGAAGATCTTGGAAAAGCTGGGCAGTAGACTTATTGGCCTATAATTATCCAGACTTCCTGGGTCTCCTTTTTTATATATTGGTTTTATCACAGCTATTTTTAAATTATCTGGAAATGTACCATATTTGAAAGAGTTGTTAATTATAAAACACAATATATTTAGAATAAAAGGAACTGCCAACTTTACAATACTAGTAGGAAATTCATCAAAACCACAACTGTGCTTATTTTTAAGTTGTTTAGCTATTTCGGAGATTTCAGTTGGTGTTACGGGCCTCAAAAAAATTGATCCCATGTTTTTCTGTACCGCACAATCAAATGGGACAGAGACAAGGTCTTTCAATAAATTAGGCACAACCTCAAGTAAATGTTCGTTATATCTATTGGCTAAACACTCAGGGTCTCCCTCAACTTGCATTCCAACTTCTTTCTTATTATCTCCATTTATTTCTTTACATATTGACCACATGCATTTTGTTTTATTATCTGAATTTTTAATTCTATTTCCGTATTTAGTAGCGCGATTCTTTATTAGCAAATTATCATAATTCTTTTTTTCGTTAATGTAAGTAGGTTTATAATTTTCATCATGTCTTGATAATGTTAAAAGGATATCTAATCTGCGTTTAGATTCTACAATCTGCTCATTATCTTGATACCTAAAACTCGCATGTTTTTTTTTCCTTGATAATTTTTGAGGAAAACTCTGATTGAACAACCGTGTAAACGCAATCATAAATAAATTCCATTGTCTGTTAACATCATTTTTATCCACATTATACACCTCAAACCAATCCTGCTCTTGTAAACTACACAAAAAATTGTCCTTGTTATCTTGGGTGAAAGACCGAGTGTATTTAATGTAGTTGATTTCTATAGGTTCTACTTTAAAGACTATTTTCTGTGCAGTATGGTCAGATATAAAACTTTCAAATACAATGGTTTCAACAAAGTCACAATTTGTAAAAATATTATCTATACAACTACTACTATTACGAGTTTTTTTTTTTTTTTTTTTTTTTTTTTTTTTATCACAGCTATTTTTAAATTATCTGGAAATGTACCATATTTGAAAGAGTTGTTAATTATAAAACACAATATATTTAGAATAAAAGGAACTGCCAACTTTACAATACTAGTAGGAAATTCATCAAAACCACAACTGTGCTTATTTTTAAGTTGTTTAGCTATTTCGGAGATTTCAGTTGGTGTTACGGGCCTCAAAAAAATTGATCCCATGTTTTTCTGTACCGCACAATCAAATGGGACAGAGACAAGGTCTTTCAATAAATTAGGCACAACCTCAAGTAAATGTTCGTTATATCTATTGGCTAAACACTCAGGGTCTCCCTCAACTTGCATTCCAACTTCTTTCTTATTATCTCCATTTATTTCTTTACATATTGACCACATGCATTTTGTTTTATTATCTGAATTTTTAATTCTATTTCCGTATTTAGTAGCGCGATTCTTTATTAGCAAATTATCATAATTCTTTTTTTCGTTAATGTAAGTAGGTTTATAATTTTCATCATGTCTTGATAATGTTAAAAGGATATCTAATCTGCGTTTAGATTCTACAATCTGCTCATTATCTTGATACCTAAAACTCGCATGTTTTTTTTTCCTTGATAATTTTTGAGGAAAACTCTGATTGAACAACCGTGTAAACGCAATCATAAATAAATTCCATTGTCTGTTAACATCATTTTTATCCACATTATACACCTCAAACCAATCCTGCTCTTGTAAACTACACAAAAAATTGTCCTTGTTATCTTGGGTGAAAGACCGAGTGTATTTAATGTAGTTGATTTCTATAGGTTCTACTTTAAAGACTATTTTCTGTGCAGTATGGTCAGATATAAAACTTTCAAATACAATGGTTTCAACAAAGTCACAATTTGTAAAAATATTATCTATACAACTACTACTATTACGAGATACACGAGTATTTACAAAGATGGTTGGACGTATGTTAAATGAGTTCATTATAGAAAACAGTTCCGATTTCGTTTTATTATCTCTTAACATTTCTATATTGAAATCCCCTACTACAAAAATGTCCTTGTTTTCCTTAAATACCTTTACTAAAAGTTTTTCCATATTGACCATGAAAATATTTATGTCCCCTGAGGGTGGTCGATATATCGACATTATTATTGCTCCCTTTTTCCCGAAATGACATTCCACCGCCGCACACTCAAAGCTACCAGTAACTGACATGCTATTAATCTTTGTCCGAGCCTTGCATTTTAAATTATTTTTACAATAGATTGCAGTACCACCGTGCTTCCCTTCTTCCCTACAGAACATTGAAATTAGTTTATAGTCTTGAATACCTATTTTCTTTAGTTGTTCTAGTGATTTCCAATGTTCAGTAATACATAGTACTTCACATTCTTTGTGGCTGTTTAACATATTATTTATAGTATCGATGGCGTTACCTATTGATTGCACATTTTGGTGAATAATGCTTTTGGTGGTTTTATATGATTTAGCATTTTTGTCTATTAAAAATTTGGTTGCTCCTTTGAATAGTTTACCTGGCTTTGATATTGTTCTAACCGTCTCTTGTACACTGGACACTTGGTATCCCGTGCCGAGTGATGGCTCACTTCAGGATCGAGTTTCATTCTTGCACAATTTGGACATTGCAACACTATGGAAGAGCAGTTCTTACTAAAATGTTTTCCACCACACTTATGACAAAGTTGCTCATCACTACAATATTTTTGTACGTGGCCAAACCTAGAGCATTTAAAACATATTGCCAGATTGAAGTGTTCCTGTACATAAACCTTTACTAAATCAAAGTTAATTTTCTCTTTTTTTAAGAACCATTTTGAGATGTCTGGTGGAGCTTGGAGAATCCAGTTTTCTTTCTTAGGATTTCTACACTGCTTTTTGGTTACAATATTAATTTTGTCCTTTACCTCATATCCTAGCTGACTATTTATATCATTTAAACGAACTAGATCCTCCAGGAAATCCTCATCACTTATACCCTTTTCGATTCCAGTCACCATAAACATAGGGTCAGTGTTTGGGGCCTCCTTAACTCTAATCTCGTTTTTATTTTGAAGGGCCTGTTTTAGTTTAGTTTGTTGTCCTACATTATGGCTTTCAAGAATGATTGCACCGCTTTTTAAGTATTTAATACTTTTAAATTCACCATCTGTATCTTTTAGGTTTATGTTTTGTTTTAACTGCTTAATTGTTTGTCTGGGGTCTGAAGTATTCTCAATGCTTATTACTGTTTCAAGTTTCTTTGTCATTTTAGGCGTTGTCCATGTAGATTCTTTGTTTTTTTCTGTAGATATTTCCTGTCTGGTAGATTTTATTGCACTCACATCTGCGTATGATTTAGGTGCATCTGCACGGCCTATTTGCACATTATTATCATTAAAAATGTCTTGTGGTACCTCTATATTTCTCGGTTTATATTTTAGCTCTAGATTTTCTTGTTTTAAGACTCCAATTTTATGTATTAGTACCGTTAAACATCTGTGGATAGAGAAGCTAGCGTTTGTTATGCACTCCTGATCTTCTTTTTCGATAACATCTTTACATTTGTTAACTATTTTCTGCATTTGGTCCAGGTATGAGAACACTTCAGTAATGACTATTTCGTCTTTCGGAAATTGTCGCTCTAGGGCGTCGTCTCTCTTTTCTGAAAAAATTTGTTGCTCAGATACCCTCTGCATAAGGCTTTTATCACACTGTTTTTTCACTACTTTATCGGTTTCAGGGGTGCTGTCAATTCTTAATCTTTTGCCATTATTGTAATCTTCATTAACATTTTCCATATTTTCTATATTATTATTTTCTTTCCCGGGAGGGAGTAGAAAACTCGCCGGGGCTTTGGTTGGGGGAGTTCTAGTAACCGACTTACGAGGTTGAAAAACCTCATCCACGTTTTCGTGTTCGCTGCTTCCCTTAAAATTTACGTCCGACACGCTAAAACTCTCTGCTTGTGACGTGCTGTTGGTTATTTTGTCCTTTACAGTATTGGCACGTTTTTGTGATCTTTGTTTATCAGCATATGTTTTTTGTGGCAATCGGAACACAATAGGATCCCTATTTTTAAAAGTAGCCGAGCCTATCGAATAACTTCTAAGGCCTTTTAACCTGTTTTCTGTAAGATTTTTCATCAATTTATCATCTTCTTCACTTTCATCACCCATTAGGGCACCGTTTGGGTCCCCTTTCACCAATTAATTCGCACTATAACCTTGGTAAATATTGAAAACAGCGCCAGAAACACGTATCTACCGTATAGCACAACAACTAGGTAGAAGAGGACCCATAGAATGGCCAGCAAGATCTCCCGATCTTACGCCAATGGATTTATTTCTTTGGGGTTATTTGAAATCAAAAGTATATAAGGATAAACCACAAAATTTGGAAGACTTAAAATTTAAAATTAGATATGAAATTAGGCAAATTAATGAAAATACTGTAAATAATGTTTTAGAAGGATTTTTAAGTAGATTGGCCTATTGTCAAGAAGTTTTAATGGTTTGCATTTTCAACACTTAATAAAATAATTTTTCAAAATTATACCTACATCTACTTTTTGACACACCCAGTATAATTTCTTTTTGAGGCAAAAAATCCGGAAGAAAAAATTATAATCGACGTGTCCGGGCGTTTTTACAAAAAATTAATACCTGATTTTTAAATGAATTTGTTCCATATTTTAGCCCATCACTGTATAGAGAATTATCGTTATAATACAAAAGTAGGTTGACTTATTCTTAGAGTTGTCACTTTAACCCCACAACTGCCATTTTAGGATGGTTGATAATCTTTAATGAATATGGCGTTAAGTTTTAAGTACCAACGCTTCTATAATTAATACTTATAAATAAAACTATTTTTGCAGCAACATCGAGTTAAAAATTTATTTATAAATGAATTAAATGCAAAAATATCCAATTCCAATTAAAACGAAAAAATGTAAGAATTGCTTGTCCACAAAATAAATCTTTAGAAGCCGACAAACCGCTTCAATGAATTACGCATAACTCCATTCTAGTTTACTATGAAAATGGCGAAGTCCTACTAAAATTTCCAATCTTTTAATAATAAATAATAATTAATTGAAGCACATCTGTAGTTTTGGTACTTACTCTTTATTGACTTATATTAGATATTCAGTAATATTATTTAAGTAAAAACTGCTGCTTAAAAATAATGCAAGAACAACTGCAGGACAATTTTGCCAAGTGCAGAAATTCCCGACAGTTCAATTTTAATTTATGATTAACAATTATATTATTATTTATTAGGTCATACCTGTCAAATCGAAAGATGACGGTTTGTGTGAGCTCTAATCATCAAACCTTTTTCTCACAGGTAATTACAGTTAACAAGGGTGTACCACAGGGTTCTATATTAGGTCCGATATTGTTTCTTATATTCGCGAATGATCTCAATGGTAAAATCGACATTTCATCTCTGTATCAGTTCCCAGATGATACGTCATGCATAGTGTCCTGTGCTGATAAAATTTTATTGTCAAGAAAATCTGTTGAGTTTGCAGCGAGCGTGTTAGAGTGGTGTACGGTCAATAAGCTTGTTTTAAATACCAGTTAGATATTTTTAACTATTTTCCGAGGGGAAAAAATGAATCTTTGTATGTTTCCATTGATGTAAAGACTGTGGAGCAGGCTCAATCTGTCAAATTTCTAGGTGTAACAGTAGAGGACAGTCTGCAGTTGTCACAACAGGTGAATGCAGTTGTGATATAAATCAGTAGGGCAGCATATGCCATTCGTTTCTTGCGTCACCAGGTGAGTTTCAATGTTGTGAGGACTTTTTATATGGCCAGTGTTCAGTCTGTAATTGCATACGGTATTATGTTTTTGGTATCGTGCTTCAGTTGCGAATGCACATATGGTTTTTGTAATGCAAATAAGAATAGTCAGGATTATGTTGGGGATGCATTACCTGGATTCTTGTAGGGGTAAGTTTAAGCAGTTAAATATCATAACTGTCCCGTCTACATTCATATATACCTGTGCTATATTTGTAAAATCTAATTTTCAATTGTTTGTAAGGAATAGCGATATTTGAAATAATATTCTAACTAGGGGTAGAGACGCTTTGGTTACACCTATTCATCGAATATCTCTTTTTCATAAGGGTCCTCTCATGATTTGTGTCAAAGTATATAACTCTTTACCGAATAATGTTAGGGCCATTCCGAGCATCGAATTGTTTAAAAGTCATTTGAAGAGGTTCTTGGTTTTACTCAATCAATGATTTCTATGGCTTTTTTTGACAAAGAAAAAATATTCCTATTTTGTTCGGGTTTATTGTTATTGACGTGTTTTATTGACATTGTTCTTTCTATTTTATTTCTGATTTGTTTTTGTTTTTGACATTAGCATTTGTATTTTGTAATAATTTTCTTGCTTTTATCAATAATGTTCGTATCTTAAGATTGTTTTGTTTTTTATTTAAATTTGGAATTTTCTTGTTCTATAGGTATTCTTAGGATTCTTTTGTATTTAATTGACGTTGTCAATGTTCATTAGTGAGTGTATTCAATGACAATAAAAGTATTATTATTATTAGTATTATTATTATTATTAATTGATCGCTTAATTATCACAACTAAACGTAGAAGGTTCTTCATGATGGTTCTTCAGATGGCTCTGTAACCCGAATTTTGATAAAATGTTTTTATATAACGCCGACGATATGGTTTATAATAACGACAGAATGAAAACACTGATGCGAGGAGATCTAAATTTTTAGTTGGACTAAGTTTAATTTTTACTGAACAAGGGGTCTTAAGCTGCTCAATCTCATATTTTAGGACTTGGTTCCTAGATCTCAAACAATAACATTAATAGAAATAAAATTGTTTCTTAGACAACTTACTTCAACTTCTAACTGTCCTTTTGTCATCAGCAGC
The DNA here is from genome assembly GCA_963991005.1 of Barypeithes pellucidus. Lineage (NCBI taxonomy): Eukaryota > Metazoa > Arthropoda > Insecta > Coleoptera > Curculionidae > Barypeithes > Barypeithes pellucidus. The sequence goes on from OZ022562.1 coordinate 30,164,398, forward strand.
CCAAGTTTAATTTCAACCGGTCTAGTACCGGATAACCTAAATCCTCTAGGTTTAATTTGACCTGGACCCAGCCTAGGAGGCGACGCTCTTTCCGGACTACTCGGTGGACTTTCCTTCTCTTTGCGTTCTACCACTTCCATAACGCTGTGCTTACGATTGTCATGTCGATTGGGAGTGGCACTTGAGCCTAGAAAAAAGGAATATTTCTTAACAAAAACCTGCAGTGTATTTTTCTTAAAGCGCATCTTAAATTTATAATAGCATGTTGAGTCCTGTTTTGGAGTCGTAATTATACAGTGCATATATAGGGTGTTACTTAATGACGTGCTATTGTATCAGGAGGTGACATATGTTCGCAATGTCTTAAATTTTTTGCTACAAGGTGTCGAATTTTTATTTTTTAATATCTCCGTAAGTACTTTAGATATTATTTTAAATTTTGGTATGTGTTAGTAGGATATAGAACCACAAATTTAAGTTAGAAAAGTTATTCAATTGTTCCACCAGTGACGTCCCTGCAAACATGTCCTCTGATATTTTTTACAAAAAAGATGGTACGCCACTGACATTTTTCCATGTGGATATTTTTTCTGATTAGCCTGGTCAATTCTACGTGAAAACGGTCTCTTGAGTTTTTCGCGTCAGACCGCACCGTTCTTGATTAAAACCACTAAACTCATATTGAAACTCACTATTATTAACATTGATAAAATAATTAATGATAAATTTTGTTTTATAAAAATTGTTGGAAATGGCCACCTTCAATTAAAAGGCATACTTTCACCCGTCTTCACATCGAATTGCCCACTCCAACAATTTTTATAAAACAAAATTTATCTTTAATTATTTTATCAGTGTTAATAATAGTGAGTTTCAATATGAATTTAGTGGTTTTAAACAACGCGAAAAACTCAAGAGACTGTTCTTATGTATAGTTGACCAGGCTAATCAGAAAAAATATCCACATGGAAAAATGTCAGTGGCGTACCATCTTTCTTGTCAAAAATATCAGAGGGCATGTTTGCAGGGACGCCACTGGTGCAACAATTGAATAACTTTTCTAACTAAAATTTGTGGTTTTATATCCTATTTACACATACAAAAATTGAAAATACTATCTAAAGTACTTACGGAGATATTAAAAAATAACCATTTAAAAAATAATAATTCAACACCCTGTAGCAAGAAATTTAAGCCGTTGTGGACATATGATCATTTGAACTTTTCTTTGTAAAATGACCTAAGGAATCACACCCTGAAATGTTAGCACGTCAATAAAGAACACCCTGTATAGTCTGTAAACTGGAAGCGGCTTAATAACTTAATTTATTGGCCGATTTAAAACAAATTTATTAAAGTTATCTAAGGGGATCTTAGGCACCGACTGACGATATTGACGTTGTTGCCAGCTATTTAGTTTGTCTGGAAATCAACCGAATTTTAACTTTTTATATGTAACACCTTGTATATTTTTCAATTATAGTTCCTACATTACATTTGTTACACTTTTGATATAACAAATGTAATGTAGGAACTATAAATGAAAAAATATACAGGCTGTTACATATAAAAACTAAAAATTCGTTTGATTACCGGACAAACTACACATCTGGCAACAACGCCAATATCGCCATTTAGTGCGTAAGATCCTCTTAGACAACTGTACCAAATTTGATTTATATCAGTTAATAAATTGTTATTAAGTCGTTTCCAAACTATATACACACACTGTATATTCATTTACTTAACATTCAAAATACAAGATTATTAGATGCATAAGCCATATCTAGCTTGTATTATGCTATGTTATTTTTGTTACTTAGAGTGACTTGGCGATAGTTTTGGGCCAATGCCTAACCCTAAGAACGATTTATAGCATAAACAAGAGAAGTAAAATTAAAAAATAATAAATTTTAAGAAAGTGGTAATATCACCTTCAGAGTTAAAGTTACTGACCGGAAATAATTTCTTATCTTTGGACGCCCGTACCCATCTTTTCCATTTGTTAGGTTTGCATCTAAAGATAATTTATTTGGGCCAAACTACTCTCTTTAATAAAATTACTTTATTGTTAGCGTTTAAAAAATAAACCTAAAATTATTATTCTCAATGTTCTTGGTCTAAAATAAAATTTTAACTGCTTGATTGTATCTTTTATTATCTTTTATTTTCGTCGTTTAATACTAATTTATTAATAATAAATACTAATGTCTTACAGTATCCTTAAAATCGGAATAGCTATTAAGGAGTAATCGGTATACCATGTGCATACATACATACACATTTTTTTAACATCGACCTACTGAAGAATTGTATATCGACCCCTAAAACCAGACTACATGTGGAGGATCCATATTTACATGCGCCCTCTTGACAGGTTATTCGAAATAAGGAAAAAATCAAGTAAAAGTTAATAAAACTAAAGTCTTTACCTGCATAATAATCACTGGAAAACACCAAATGTTACATGTATACATAGGTTTCGCGAACACTGTGTTAATCTCAACAGTTAATCGACCAATGAAATTTTACTATTATTATTAGTATGAAGTCTAAGTTTGGTACCATGGCTTGCCGCCCAGCAACTGCCGCGATGCGTGATATAACACGTGGCCTATCGCTACTAGATTCAATCGATGGAAATCAACACAGTACTTCAACGCTTGGCAAGCCAGTTTCACGTCATCGTCTTGACAAATCATATGGGTCTGATTACCAATTTTCAGTAGAGCACGAGGCATGACATTGACGTAATTATTTTTCTCGCATATTAACTTAATGTGGTTGTTATGATTATTTCTCTGCAAGCTATTTTCATCTCAAGATTTTTCGGGTTTAAATATAATAAGGCCATAACACCTTGTATAGGGTCGACTTGAGTAAGTATCTCCTCCTTTTTTGAAATCGATTAAGAATATACGATTTTCTAAATTATATTTCCTTGATTGTTAAAGTGTAGTTAGTTGAAATAAATTTCACCTGCACTCATCAATCGAGTGCCTGTCTGTAGATTATAATTGTGTTTTAGATACAAATAATATATAAAATTTTGTTTATCAATTTAATAAGTATTTCAAAATGCTAAGTCTAACGTGCATTGTTCACCGATATACTTTAAGTTACAATTGCTTACTTGAGAAGAAAACCTTGTAATATCGGTAATATAAAGTTCTGGCCATTTGCTTTCCAGCAAGAAAAATTTCGCCTAAATTTAAAAGTTAATATTTTCTGAACCAGATATGATATCGATCTCCGGTTTTTAATGGTTGATAGATTTGTCCCTTAGGAAACAATTGCCAAAGTTGGATTGTCTTAAACTGTCAGAAAATTTTATATACACGGTGTTAAAGAGGACGATGATTTTTGCTCCAATTTCAATAGCATGTAACTTTCACAATAATATTTTTAAATTTTATCATTGTACGTCAGTTGAATCACTGGTTCATAGCAAAGAAAGTGATCTGTCAAATTTTTGATATCTGCTATATTTTAAGGGATACCGATTTTTTTGAAAAACTTTGCTTTTTTTTCAACTTTTTGTTAGCTAGATCCCACTGTGCGTTGTATCGTGCAAACTTTGCAAGTGATTATTATACCTTATGAAAAGCTTGTTTATGTTCAATAACAAATTTATTTATTAATTTCTAACTTTCTAACACGACACTATTCCTAAAATTAAACTTACATTGAAAGGCACTTTAATATTAAATATCACTAGATGCCATCAAACCAAACCCCGTCCATCTAAGTGTATTAATTTGAATCGAGATTATCACGAAAAAAAATAATATCAAGTCAGCCATGCTAATGCGCTTAGCAACAAACTAACCATGTATCAAGTAAGCCATGGTAACTAAACAATGGTTCAATGAGGTACAAATAAACTTTTAATGACAACTTATTGTCACAATGCCACGTTTAACGGAACACGAAAGAAATAATTGTGTTAGACTTCTTAATGAAGGGTTACGGGAACGAAATGTAGCCAGAATTTATAATGTAAGTAACAGTACCATTAATTACCTACGCCAGCATTTTCGTGCGACTGGACATGTGGCATATTTGCAAAAAGGTGCTAAGCCGAGAAGAATTGAGGGGCGAGTCGCAAGAACCTTATTAAGGGAAGTTCGTCGCAGGCGAACATTAAGCTCCAGAATATTAAACGAAGATCTTAGGAGACAAACCGGAGTGTTTTGTCAAATCGGACAGTAAGGAGAAAATTAAATGAAAGTAATCTAAGGTAAATTGCTGGCTAAGTTAAATTTTTTCTTGGTATTAAAATGAAAATACTGATTATTTCAGGGCAAGGAGAAGAGCAAAATGTGTTCGGCTTTTGCCAAATGATAAACGCCAGCGTCGGGAATGGGCCAGACAGAAATTGGGGTGGTATAATGAGTGGTAAAACTGTTTTTTTTGCGACGAAACTCGATTTAACTTAATACACTCGGATGTAAGGGTTTTGGTTTGGTGGCAACCTGGTGAGCGCTACGAGGAGGAGAATATGGCTCCCCAAGAAGCTTTTGGTGGTGAAGGGATAAATGTGTGGGGAGACGTAATGCATAATGGAAAGTCGGAACTGTATATTTCACGGCGCACCCTTAATGCACAAATTTATAGACACGATATTTTAAATAATATTGTTATACCATTTGCTGATAATTTTGGGGAGGAATTTGTATTAATTGACGATAATGCGAGACCACACATGGGAAACATCGTTCAGGAGTTTTTGAGGGAAAGAAACGTTCAACAGTTAAACCTGCCTACAAAATCTCCTGATTTAAACGTAATAGAGCATGTGTGGTCTCGGCTGAAATTATTAGTGCGATCCAGAGAAAATCCGCCTCAAACTTTGGAGGAACTGGCAGTGGCCATTGAAAAAGAGTGGCAAAATATACCTAGGGCATTTATCAACCTGTTAGTCCTCAATATGCCACGGCGATGTCAAGTGGTCGTTAATGAAATGAAAAACTGGTCGAATCTAGGGGCGAGTACTTTCCAATACAAAAAAATGTGAGATACTCATAAAGTATAGACATACAGGGTATTATGGAAATGACGTATTATATTTAAATCGGCAATTCCTGAGATGAAACAAATTGAAGAAAAATATCCAAAAATGGCGCTTTAATTTAATATGCCCTCTACATGACCTTATGATGCCCCTGTCAGGAAGGTAAACAAAGCAACAAATGTCAACAGTGTTGTCATATCTTCAGGGTAAACTCTTTAGAAAGTGAACAACTGTTTGACAGATTGCAAAATGTTTATTTTTCAGGGTACATTATTATAAACTTTTACGTTTAGGTCAGTTCGCTAGGAAACAATCTCTGATTTATAAACTTGAACTGACTCGAATGAAGCGCCGCGGAGTTTTTAAATGGTCAGGTATGTTCTCATTTGTTCAATTCAAACGACACCCGTCAGATCTGGACAACTTAAAAGTTTATAAATGCCGATAAATGCCACTTACCCTTTAGAAAAAAAAAATGCAATTTTATTTACCTTTTCGGACTTATTTAAAACCAACTTAATTTATAAAAAACACCAAGTACTCACATCACAAAATCACATAGTTTTCGCGTCACAACACATCTAAGTACCGTTCAATCTGGATTAGTATATTAAAGTGCTACTGTGTAGACAAAAGTACGCCCTTATTGTCTAAATAACACGTTGGTTCCGTCGATCAATATTGAACTGCTGGACTGGGGCACTGCCGTCGCGAAAAGAACAAATAACTTAATAATTTAAGCTCGGGTTTAAGTATTAACATACAATTTAACACACAAATCTGCTTGAAACCGGCCGGCTAATTTTGGAGGAACAGCTGATCTTGTAGAAACGGTTGCATATTCTTACTGGGGTTGATACTTAAAAATACAGCGTTGTCACTTTCGATGTTTTATAAGGTTATATTCATAAAATTAAAAATTTCCTTCTGTAATACTTTTCTTTATAATGATAGTCTCGGAAATGGCAACCGCGCTAAATAGACGAGACTATTTATTTTAAAGGAATGGAAGGGTCTATCAACATTATTATTTCATCATTCATCTTCAGTAAAGGATTAATAAATTTGATTAGCCCATTAGAAATTATCGTTTTTATTATTTCTGAATTTCTATTGCGAAATAATTTGTATCCTATAGTGCTGTTGTTTTATGTGAACGGTAGGTTATTGTAAAGTGTAATTATGCGTTAGTATTTATTGCTTTTGTGTAAATCTAATAATAAGTGCATATCTTCAAGAAAAAATAAATGGAAACTCGTGGATGTCTGTGTGTTTCTTTAAGTGATTTAGTGCAAATGTTCCGAGAGATTGGAAATAAGAGGCCGAATGGGGTTTAGTGGGTATAAGCTTATTATGCAGTTCCACATTATGATCAAGGTACGTGACGAGCATAAAGCTTTTCCCATAGAAAAAGAAACAAACACCTGAAGATGTCTGTGCTCTGGATTACTTGCTAGTGTACTGGCACCGGGATTCACTTCTATTTGGATACTAGGTAAACTAAATATTTATTTTTATAAGAATCTAAAGTTATATTATTTTCGACACAGTTGGCAACATTGGTCTTGAACATCTGTTGATTACGCAGCTTGGCAATGTAATATGATCATATATGAATGTGCCGAGGTGTAACCGGGTGGGTTTAGGGGTGAATTACACTTCTTAAACTTTCGATTTAAAAAAAAATATGTAGCGCTTCTCTAGGACACCCCAGGAGTCACCCATTTAAATATAATACGTCATTTCCATAACACCCTGTATAAGTGATTATAAGTACGCCACTGCACATCACAACATTTAGGTACAATTGTTGTTATTGAACATAAACAAGCTTTTCATAAGGTATAATAATCATTTGCAAAGTTTGCACGATAGATACAACGCACAGTGGGATCTAGCTAACAAAAAGTTGAAAAAAAGCAAAGTTTTTTAAAAAAATCGGTATCTCTTAAAATATAGCAGATATCAAAAATCTGACAGATTACTTTCTTAGTTATGAACCAGTGATTCAATTGACGTACAGTGATAAAATTTAAAAATATTACTGTGAAAGTTACATGCTATTGAAATTGGAGCAAAAATCATCGTCCTCTTTAATACCCTGTATATAAAATTTTCTGACAGTTTAAGACAATCCAACTTTGGCAATTGTTTTCTAAGGGACAAATCTATCAACCATTAAACACCGGAGATCCATGTCATATCTGGTTCAGAAAATATTAACTTTAAATTTAGGCGAAATTTTTCTTGCTCGAAATCAAATGGCGAGCAGTTTAGAATTATCATTATAATTTTACATAATCTCAATGAATTATTGCATATTAATTATTTGTTAATAAAATTATTAACAACGTAATAATAAATATAATAGTATGTTAGAAAATGACATAGGAAATGAGATTTAATCCACTGCCAATAGTGCGCTAGCGATACGACCTATGCAATTGTCATTTCTTGTTTAAGCGTTAATTTTAGAAACATTTTTGTTCCTACTAGGAAAAATTCTAGGCCTTAACATGACATGGTCCGAGCACCGTGAAAAATACTTTATATACGAGTATATACATTATTATTTAAATAACTCATCTCACAATTTACGGCTATTTTCCATTTCACTAATTAAAGCCTCTTTAAAAGCTGCTATAAATTGGTAACCTACCTGATGTGCCTATCTTTAATTACAATTATTACAAACCGGTCCTTTCCACATAATAATAACAAACGGTCATAAATAATGGGATCGCCACAGGTACTTTTACTGCAGTCATTAAGTTATATCCATTTTTCGTGGAAGAAACTTTACCAGGATATTTGTCAGCATCCAGCGACCGATGCGATTTGCGCGAGAAATCAAGATATTGGTTCTCTGTTGTTGCTGGAAATATGTTCGGTTCGCGCTAGTCGCGTTGTCAGCTTTACCCAGGACAGCTTCATTTGAATTGAAATTGCATCGCTCGCATCGTTTGATGTTTAGCCATCACTTAGGATATGATACTGCTACGATTGCCAGCGCTTCTTCGCGAGATATAAATCGTGGACGACTACAAAACAGGTTTTCAAACCCATGGAACAATTTTGGATACATCCAAATGCAAAAGGTACCATAGTGTACTCTCCATCAACAGATGTACAGAGTGTTAAAGATACAGTGTATTTCATGAAAGTGGGATCATTAAAACTACATTTTTTTGTGTTCTTATTGCTTTTGTACGATCGCAATAAATATGCTACAGATTCTTTATTGATTTTAATTTGATCCAAAAATTTTAAGGACACTTATGAGTACTATTTATAATATACAGGATATAATTACTTCCAAATCTCGGGAAGTTTGGATTTAATTTATTCAATATTTTCAAATGGAACACCCTGTATATTTGATCAAGAATTGAAACTTCTACTAAGTCTCCTTGTAACTCTAAAATATTTTTATTATTGTCTGCAACGATGCTAAATGATTTTCTCAAAACTCTGCAACAAATTGGAAAAAAATAATGAAATTACATAAGCGATAAGGAGGGATACTAATATCGAGTAAAAAATATAGGGTGTTCCATTTAAAAATATTTAAATTTTAATGGTCCCGCTTGTATAGAGCGTACTACTGTATATTTTAAAAATATTTCGACAGTCTCCTAATTTTTGTATTTAACCTCTATCGATTATATTATACGAGATATCGAAGAGATGAACATTGAACACCCTGTAGGAATCCTTTTGGAGAATTTTATCATATTTCGTAAAATTTAAAATGTTTTTTAGTATCCTGCCATAAAATAGGTCTAATTTGAACTTATTACGATATTAAACACTTCATCATATCGACCATGTAGTATATAGACCATACGAACTAAATAAAAATCGCTTAAAAATCGGAATTGAATCGAATACAAAGTGACGCGCTAAGCCGCTGACCAAGCGATTTTTCTTCTATTATGGCCACTCTAATAAAGTTTATGTGTTCGAAAATCGTTTTTGGCTGTATTCCGAGACTAGGAATAAAAAGTTTGAGAACGCAATTTTGTAAGAGACCCTTTCTAACTAGGCGTGGGTATAGTTGTTGCAGAATTATACCGTTGACTCTTACTGCCATAAATAAACTACCTGATTAAACCCGATTGTATACGCCTGAACCTCTTCAAAGCTCAATACATGGGATCAGGGCCGGCTTGAAAATGTATACCACGCCACATGATTTATTTTTATAATTTAAAATAAATAGATAGGTATTTTTAGTACCTATAATAAATGTAAAATAATGATAACAATTAATGATAATTGAAAATAATATAATTTAAAAGTATAACTATTAGGATAACAAGTACAATAAAAATTATTTAAATTCTAAGAAACTATTGATAATTTATTCAAAATTTAATTCTGTATCACTATCACTATCTTCATCTAAGCCTAAACTTATAATTAAGGGTTGAATATTTGTAATCATACAATTGTAAGAATTTTCCACTTTAAGTACATGCTGTACACAGTTTTTCCAGCTGTCTACAGAAATTTTTCTTACTTCGTTTTTAATTAATTCTACTACAGGTGCATTTAATGTAGGAGAAATATTATTTCTCCTAATATTGGATTTTAATTGGTGCCATATTAGCTCAATAGGATTGAATATACAATAGTACGGAGGAAGACGCAACACTGTATGTCCATTTCTGCTGCAAGTTTGTCACACTCGTATTCCTTATTTATTTTAAAGGCTTTTAATACTTCTAGCAGTTCTCGTTTTTTGTAAGTTTCTTCAAAATATTTGGAACAAACCCGTTCTCTGAACCAGCATGTAATATTGTGATTCTTTTGCCTTTATTTGATGGTGCCTTTAGTTTGATATTTTTTAGAAGAATCATCCCAACCTTTTCTTGGAGTGTCATGGGTATCGAACCATGTTTCATCAAGGTAAATAATTGGACGATTTTCTTCTCTAAATTGTTTAACAGCTGTTAAATATTTAAGTCTACATTCCCGTAAACGTTGAGATTCCATTAATGTTTGTCTTTTATCAATGCTTCGGTATTTAAAACCCATTTTACGCAATATTTTCCTAAGGCTTCAAAGGATACAAAAGATATTTGTTTCGTTTTTAATCAGCCGCTCTTTGAGGGAAATCAAAGTGGGTACAGTTTGTGCCTCATACATTTGGTAAATCTTTCTTCTTAATAAATCCATGTCATTTTCGTCAATGCTTCTAAATGTGCCAGAATCACTCCGATTTTTTTCTAGGGTTAACAGGTTTAAGTACTATGTCTCTTATCGAAGATAAAGGAGTTTTTGTCAAAGTAGACGTCTCTGCTAAAACATCCATCGAATTAAAATTTCTATTCAACAATGATTGATACCCATTTTTAATTATTAGTTTGGCATCGGTAGATAAATGCTTCCTTTTAAAAATAACACTTGAAGATGCCTCCCTATCAGCACAATTCCAAGGACGCCACATTCTACCACTAATAAGCCTAAGTAAAAATTACTCGCCGGAAAACCACTAAAGATTAAAAATCACTTTGTATTTACATATGCATCAGGCATAGGTATAAATTGAATTTGTATACCTGGTCCGGCTGTGCTCGAAAAGGTTTTAAAATTTCTTTATTTATTTTATAGTCCAAGGGATAATGAGGTTTTATTGCAGTCAAAAGATCAATGATATAGTTCTGCAAATACTATAATACTGTGTTGTATGACACTATTAGGGTGACACCTTCCTGTGTGTCACACGTGTTGATACAACGTCGATGACTCCTATGATACAATGACACTCTTATGATACCCTAAAATACACACACTGACACTCGCGACGTTCCGGCTCCCGCTGGGTGTTGATACGTTTCATGATGCAATTATTGTGTCAGTATCTAGGCTAGTTTGTTCGGGTTCATAAGCACCCGGTGGGTGTTGATAAGGTTTCATGATACAACTATTGTGTCAGTATCATGGTGGCATCATAGTGGTATTCATAACCGGCTCGTGACTGTTGCGACGTTTTATGATACAATTATTGTATCATGGCAGTATTTCATAACACAACTGGCAACTGACGAAACAATCAAGCTCTGTCCTTATCATGTTAAGGGAGTCCTGTATTTATCTATCTTTATAAATCAGAACCAGACTTTTTGCATACCAGCACAGTCCTCTTATTGAAATTGGATTGGGAATCGCACACAAATTAATTGTACGGAGGGTTGCGGATTCACCTATACTACAGAGTCGTACTTGTAACATTTTTATAATTTGTGAAACAGTAAATACATTGTTGGTAATGCTCAAAAACTTTTAATGTTTTTGGTAAAACTTTATAAACAAACAAGTTATAAATTTAAGAATCATAATATTCTTTGATTATAATTTAATATAAGACGAAAAATTTCATGCACGAAAATGGCAGACTAATCTTTATTGTTTAAATTATAAGTTAAAAAGATCAATTGAGAAGTTTTATTTGTTTTTAGGCGCTGTTTTCATAATTTGATATAGTCTTGGATAAATGTGTCGTCTCTGGTACCACCAGATAAGGGGATCTTGACATAACCCTGAGCAATTCTTTTAGGTAAAATAGGTGCATCGAAATATTTGTCAACATCAACAATAGCGGATGCTTTTTAATTACTAGGTTTCAAATATTGCTGAACTTCGAAATCAAAATCTTTCCATAAATCTTGAAGTAAATCTTCCTCGTGCCTTTTTCACCTTTAAAATTTAGACAACTCATAAGTCATGATTCACAAATTTAATACACACGTATTGTGGGTTGCCTAGGGTTGAGTTAAGATTTTATTGTTGATATTTGTTCCTTAAAGAGCTTGGAGGGTGATCGCGATCTTTTTTCATGGATTGATCAAGTGCTGCCAGCGGTTTCTATTTATTTGAGACTGGATCCACCGCTGAAGAAATGTGGTGCTTATGATATGTGAAAATGTGAAACTGAAATTGCGACTGATAGCATGAGACACTGTGCCATATGGATCAGTTGTAAACGACAATGGCAGTGTCATTTTAGGGTGTTATGACCGTGAAACCGAAAGTGTATATAATATGGCGCTGCTGATATAGTATGTTGATACAGTGTGTTGATACAATAAGCAGTGTCAGTGTCATTGTATCAACACCATAAAATTTAGGGTATTACCCATGATTAGTTCTAACTCCCGATTACTCGTGGGAAGCGGCTACCTGCAGATTATCAATAAAACTACTCCGAAAGTGTGAAGCATTGTGCAAAATTTCTTTCTCCAGGATTCAGTAGTGACCACCGAGAAAACGACTGGATTGAATCAAAGGTAAGCTATCTTATTCCAGTGATGCGCTGTCGCCGAACATTGCATTTAAATTTTCACTCAACCAGATTTATATACAGTCTATTATAGCTCTATTTTGTCTTAAACGCCAACATAGGTCTGTGAGCGGGTCTAGGACTATTCGCCGTCGCCGTTTCGCCGTCGCCGTTTTGCCGTCGCCGGTCCGCCGGCGGGACAGTTCGCCGGCAGCCGATTCGCCATGGGCCGTTTCGCCGTCAAGTAGAAATTAATAAAATACGTGATAAAGGGTGTTTATGATATATATTGCTAAATTATTTCAAAAAGTAAAATAATATAAACCTCTAACAAACCCGAACAAACCCGTCAAGTAGAAATTAATAAAATACGTAATAAAGAGTGTTTATGATATATATTGCTAAATTATTTCAAAAAGTAAAATAATATAAACCTCTAACAAACCCGAACAAACCCGTCAAGTAGAAATTAATAAAATACGTAATAAAGAGTGTTTATGATATATATTGCTAAATTATTTCAAAAAGTAAAATAATATAAACCTCTAACAAACCCGAACAAACGCGAACAAGCCCCATTCTATGATATAATACTGCAATAAAATTTGTAATTAGGGTTCTTGGAATTCAACTTCAATATATCGTCAGCTTAATTAGTAAATCACATAAGTCCAAATAGCAAAACAAAAGAATTTTATCGTTAGTAAACAATTTTAGAAACGATAATATAACAGAATATGTCAGAGGTTTAGCTCATAATTATGAAATGTAATAATTTTGTTTCATATATTTATAGTATAATATCTTAGAGGTTTATATTATTTTACTTTTTCAAATAATTTAGCAATGTATATCATAAACACCCTTTATTACGTATTTTATTCATTTCTATTTGACGGCGAAACGGCCCATGGCGAATCGGCTGCCTGAACAAACCTGTCCATGATTTATCTCGCGAGTGTGGCCATACCATAACGCGTCACCCGCTCTAAATAAAAAAATATAATTATCTTTAAAAAAATAGTTTAATTGACCAATCCTTGGTGAAAATTTATTAAAGTAATTACCTTTAAAGTTTAATTTATTAAATATCATGTAACGTACTAATCCCGTATATCTAAATAAACATTCTACCTAATAAAAGCACTTTTGCATTCACAAAATTTTTGCATCTTTCCTATTATAAAGCACCTTACTATCTTCTAATTACATTGCGCCAGCATTACTATAAATAATCTTACTCGGCATTAGGTTGTTAAAAGTAGATAGGGATAATTTAAAATTTCTATTTCTTGTTTCAATGAAGCAACTAGATCGCTATGGAATAAGTAAATGCAAAACATGACACATGATTTTCTATCATATTAGGCATAATTGCAAACTATAAAACATAATAATAAAAATAATGAATGAAGATATTGAAGGGATAACATAAAAAATGGAGAGCGGGGGGTAAGCGTCTATGCCACTTAGCGTAAAGTTGATACATAGTTGAGACCTTACCAATAATGGGCGGCTATAGATCCGCTAAATGATAGTAGTAAGAAGTGTGAGGAGTGATTAATAAATACAAGTCTACAGGATGGCAATATTTAAATTAAACAATAACCAATTGGTTTAATAAAGGTACAAAAATAAGTCCATTAAAAAGGAAGAGTATATGGTTGAGATTAAAAACAAGAAATTTATTCTTTAAGTTTTCAAATTATATTTTTATTTAACCAATCCAAAGTCGACAAGTTCATGAGTATAAGCTTACTCTTTCGAAAAATAAAACACATACAAGGTGATCACGTATAACATCCCCCCTATTAACATTTTTATTCTTCAAACGGGAAAAATTAAATAGATTGCTATACAGGGTTTTTCAAGTAGCATTTTCAAAAGGGGAGGTTTATTTACAGGGGGATCAGAAAGCTTCTTTTTTTTTAAGGCGATATCCTGTATATTAACTGAATTTCCAATTCTACGTCAAATTCTGAACGTAATTGATGTAATATACCCTATACCCAAATTCAACTGTTTTCGATATATTGATAATTGAAAATTGGGATGATCCAATATTAAAAATATCTAAAAATGCAGGAATGACGGAAAATCGAGATTGCCATGGAAAACAAAGAACCGATAACCCGTCTCGCTTTTGTTCTCAATAGCAATTTCGATTTTCCTTCATTCCTGAACTTTTAGATATTTTTAATATTGGATCTTGCTAATTTCAAATTTTTAATATATCGAAAACGGTTGAATTTGGGTATAGGGTATATTACATGAATTACGGTCAGAATTTGACGTAGAATTGGAAAATCAGTTATTATACAGGATGCCCCATTAAAAAACAAAAATTTGGAAGCTAAATAATCGATATATTTCACAATTAAATTTCCAATGGATACGCCCCTTTGCATTAACACGGCACTGTAAATCTACAGACCTAAATTGATATTTGATCCATTTGCAAATACTACTTTAAAAATCCTGTATAGAAATCTATTTAATTTTTTCTATGAAAAATAAAAAAGTTGAGGGGGTACATTATTATATGTGATCACCCTGCACAATGAAAGTCCGATAAATATTAGTTAATAAAACATATATTATGTGCAGAGTGTTATGGAAATGGTTTATTATATTTAAATGGGTGACTTCTTGGATGCCTTACTCTTTTTTCTAAAACGCCCGCTTATAAACTTAAATAAAAAGCTCTAAAATCATCCCCGATACGACATCATAAACATATGTGTTCGCTTAACAGTATAATGTAGGTTGATCATGCATATTGCGATGTTGCCAACAAGGGCGCATGCTCCGACCTTCCGTTGTTCGCTACCACGATGAGGCGCGATGGAACTTTTCCCGAAGTTTATACCCCAACGCTCGATATGAACCGAAGGACGCGACAGGACCAGTGTAGCTAGAACCCATGTGAAAGCCACTACACGTTGACGCTGTAGACTGGTTCTCTTGAAATGGCGAGCTGGCGCTCTTGCTCAATAAATATGGTGTAAAACATAATAGTTATTATTTTTTCAAGAATGCAGTTAGAAATTTTAATCGCGTCGTGTCGATCACTATAGTAAACTTCTCTTGTTTTCATCTTTATTGACATGGAAAGAATTGTTGATCTTTCTTAGGCTCTGAACTTAAGGGAACAATACGGGGAAAATTGATAACATCGCTGGTGACTGGCATCTCTTGACTAATCATGTGGATTTGTTTACCAATTTTCAGTAATACATTCGGTTTCTTATGGCAATCACACAACGTCATTTTTCTCGTTTACTAACTTAAAGTGCCATTATGGTTATTTTTCTAAAATTTCTATTCATCTCCCAATTTGCTGGTTTATATATAATAATGCAATTCCATAACACCCTGTAGACCAATCGATTTTTTGCTTAATATCGGAAAAAGAGTATATAATACGTTACATATATCAAAATACTATATTACATAATATGTGTTATGTTTTTGTTTCGCATCATTAGAATTTGAATTTTTATTTGAAACAACAATAAATAAATAAAAAAATTAATTTATATTAAATGAATATTCTACTTACGCCTCCTTTTATCTGCTGTCAGGCTCATAGTCCTACCCAATTCACCTTTGACAGCTTTTAAAGATTTCAGAATTTCTTCGGGATCCCTTAACATCCTGGTGCAGCTGCTACGTCTCCTATCTCTACTATAGGAGGAAGGCGGAGGAGGAGGAGGAACAGCGGCTTGTTCCTTTTCAGAGCATGAACAAACATCAAATATTAGGCTAAAGCAACTTTAAATTTAGACCTAGTGAGTCCTATTAATTTTTTAAATTTATTTAATGCCAATCTTTCTATTTCTTAAATTAAATTTTGAATTAAGTGTAGGTACTACTACGGCAAATTTGTTAAGATTGTCGCAATTTGTAATTCTTTTTCATCTTCATGCCAATTAAGAAAAAATATAAATATTAAAGCAAAGTAAAAATGTTTGAACCAAAGATATATATATATATATATATAACATGGAACAAGCACTATAATATTTTGATACAATTATCTTCCAGTATTATGCATCTAAGCTTTAGATTAAATATTTTTTTATTAACATATTTTACACAATATTATTTCATATGATACACACTTCTCTTTTTATCAATACAATATTTCTTCATATGATCCACACTTCTTTTTTTTTATGGTCATGGTCTTCTATCTACAACACAATAATATCTAACATCGCACACAATTTTTAATCACACACAACAGAATATTATTTTTTATATATTCTCCGTAAGAGCATCCAAAAAAATTTCGTAATACACATGGGGAGTACTACTAATATTTAACAATATATCAAACATTAATAATGCATGTAATATATTTTTTAAATGTAATATGATTTTTGAGAAAATTGATATGAAATATACAGTATATTAAATATAGTTTGGCTTGTCTTTTTAATAATGTCTTCTTGTTTCATCAGTTAATAAAAGAGGAATAAAACAGACATTTCTCGATGGAAACCAAATACAATTACAGTGTAGTAGACGAAAATGGCACAATGACAATATTGATATTTCGTGTATATTTTGTATTTCATGAGGTTACAATTCTTTGGGTTTCTAAACAACAGTAATTGGCCATTTAGAATTTAATCATCAAAATCAGTTCTTATGAGAATTATTAGTTACAAATTTCCTTTTCTGCAAGTATTGTTAAATATTGCATATTTAATCATAAAAAAAGTATATTGTTTGAGTAACCTATAAGAAGCAGTGCTGGGAATCCGGAAATCTCTTAGAGTTTGGTATTTAAGAAAACATTTTGAAAATCGCAATAATATTCATTCAAACGTCTCTATCCGAAGGGTAACGAAACATTTTGTTGTCATATTTTATAAGCAACTGATTGCTTTTGTAAAGAAATATTAATATATTTTATAGAATAAATTATATTTTAATATGAATTGATATAATTAAATAAAATTAAAAATATATATAATGCATCAACTACCATTTCAAAATTTAATTCTTGAGTTTAATATAAAAAAAAATGTTTTTATATCTACGGTCCTTATAATATTAATCATGTCCATTGAGTGCTGATGTGGTTTTGTCTTATTTGATCTACATAATGTCGATTTGAACCATAGCGATATAGGTGATGACGCACGATCATTCTTTATCAGGCTCAACTGTATGCACATTTAATTCCAGTGTAATTATTACTTTCAATATTTTCCTCTTTTGGAACACCTTGTACTAATATCGTGCGTGTTAGTGTTAGTAAAACTATGGTTCTGAAACATATCTTATATGAACTGTTATGTTGAAGATGTTATAACGTATAATAGAAAAACATATTTTGACTTTAAGAAGAGAAGTAGATGAGTGTATCGCATGTGGTACGATTGTGAGGATAATGAGAGAAGCGTGTATAAAGTGTTTTTGTGTTGGCAACAAGCAAATGTATATGAAGTAATATTGAGTTGGAGAAAATTTAATTGTATTATATTTTATGTTAAATTTTTCAATATATTGCGTGATTAGTAAGATAAGTGTATCGTATGGAATAATTATTCCGTTGGTGATACAACACTCGTTCGACATCACACAATATTTTGTTCGTGACTGTCAAATAATGCAGTTTGTACGTCATGTTTTGATTTAAAAACTAATGTCGCCCTTACATTTGCCTTCTCTGCTTGTTCCTGTGCACTCTGGAAGGAAGACCTTCTGGAACCTGGCAACGACCTAGAGAAATCCTTTCCAAGTTCATAGACTTCTACTTCCAGCTGTTCAGATTGTGAAGATCCCCTTCTAGAACCCCAAGCATGATCTGGATGTAAAAGACTTGCACATTCTCCTGTAAATAATTTATATTCGAATAGAGACGAAGCCAACATTATATTTAACTTATTCAAAATCTTTAATTGTTTCATTAGTTCATCTGAAAAATTCTTTCATGTGGACGACGTGATCCTTATGGAACGACCTTCCTGGGGTCGTATTTCCCAACCAATATAACCTCCAACGATTCAAAACTAACGTGAATCGCTTTATGCACACGCACCACTTCTAGAATTTTTAAATAATTCTTCGTATAGTCACAAAGAACGGATTAAATGCTAAGAGTGTGTTGTAAATGTAAATAAAACTCATATTATGTTCTTATTCGATTTTCGGGATGAACTAATTCTTTATGATTAAAGAAATATTTACGTATGAAACTTTGTTTATTTGTAATTACGCTATAACTTGTAAAGAAATGAAAATCGGATAAGGATATATGCATTTTTTGACATTATTTTTACATATACGATACTCTCCTGGAGTTTGGTCGTTTCTCACGACTTATCTTGTATAATATGAAGACTTATATTAAAAATTTGTATTTTGATCATTAAAGTGTAAGTATCTGGAAAGTTATGACGAATGCGGTGAGCTGCTTAGTAAGTATTTTTTTTACCTATTTTCAATAAGCGATAATTACGGGGTTTAATTTAAAAGAACAAGTTATAATATCTTACTTATGGCCTCCAATGTGTAATGTGATGGAGAAATACAAATGCTGGTTGAATAGGTAATGGATTTTAATGCAGTTTTATTAAACAGGGTAAAATAGGGCTTTTCCAATGTTCTCCAATCGAAAACACATAAAGGTTAAAAACTACCGACCAAAAAATTATGATTATTTTATTCGTTATTGCAATAGAACGGATAAAGTTCTTTTAATCTTAAATATTGCAATTATGCGAAGTTTCCGTAAGCAGCTTAAAGCTCTCCTGAATTTAAACGTTTTCGCAAAACTTTTCCGGATTAATTTGAACGGCTTACTTCGCTCCTATTCTCAGTAGTTAAAAACTTTTGCCGGTATAAACTATTTCAATTAGAAAGACCATGAACCTAAGGAGAACAATAATTAATGTTAATAGAATTTAGTTTGGAAATGTCGTTAAGGGTTGTATTATTATTTTGTTGACACCATTTAGTTTACTAGTTAGTTGTGGTAAAATAAATATCATTAAACTAACGAAGAAGTTACCAGGGAAAAAGAAGTAGTAGTGTTTCTAAGAAATATCTTTACTAATAATCATCAGATAGTTTATTGAGAAAATTGTACCTAATCTTTTTCAACAAACTCTATTTTGGTAAAAACATACAGGGTGTCCAAAATGACATAGTCTGTAATTGGGCATTAAGTATATTGAGAGATCGATTTCAACTAAATATTTTCGAAACTATCAAAGATGAAAATATAAAAGTTGGCATTTTTTAAATGCTGAGATGTTAAAGTATGAAACTTTGTTTATTTGTAAATATGCTGTAACTTGAAAACGAAAAAGTTTTTTACATCATTTTTACTTATCCAATACACTTCTGGAGTTTTCGTTCCTCCCGAGTCATCCTATACAAGGGTGTTCCTTAATAACATGCTAATATTTAAAGAGGTTATTCTTGGGTCCATTTTCAAAAAAAAGGTTCGTATGAACATATGTCCTAAACGTCTCAACTTTTGAGATAAAGGGTGTTAAAGATTTTTATGTTTTTTAATAATTTCTTAATATTAATGACTTAAATACGTGACAACTAGACTAGGTAGACAACTATCAAAACTGTTTATATTTACAAAACAAAATGTGCTTCTTACCTACTAGATCCTTTTTAATATTTGTTAATAACTAATTACATAAAAGTGAGAGTGCATGAGTAAATTTTATTTTTTTGTACGAAAGCTGTACGTCAAACGCCAAAAATAAATCAAGAGACCACATTTGCTCAGCAAGAAATGAGAATTTCAAAAATAATTTTTATTTAAAAAAAGAGAAGGGACTCCGAGAGCAATTTCCGCACGAACGACACTGGTTGGAATAAAAAACATGTCATACATCATAAAATGCCTCTTGATGAATAGAATGTGTGTACCAAATTTCACAAAAATATCTAGAGCAGTATCACAGATATTAATAAAAAGAGGAGATTTCTTGAAAATCTAAAAAATTAAGACGTTTACTACATGTGTTCATATGAAGTTTTATTTCTGAAAATGAACCCAAGAAGAGCCTCCTTAAATATTAGCATGTTATTAAGAAACACTCTGCATATTTTCTGTTTGGCTGGCTAGAACGATTTCGGATACCTGCTTCAGTCAACGAATTTTTGATGCTCAACTTTCAGGTAATGGGGTTTCAAGGAAGTTAATTACTAATATAATATATACCTCTATACTTTTGCTGTCAATGCATTAAATTGTAAGACCCATCGAGCTAGTGAATAAACCTCTGTAATTATTCATAAAATACAACTGCTTACCAATAGAGTCAACATCATCAGAAACACTCCTTTGATCACCAAAAGTACTTCTTTTCCCAGTTCCTGCAACCGATCCACGAGGAGAAGTGTGAGGTGATTTGCCCCTAAGTTGTCTAGGATCTTCAAGTCTACACCAAACAGCCCTGTCGTCTAAGAATGCCTAACGAAGAAATAATTTCGATGTATAGGCACAAGCAAAATAAAATATACCCAGAAATAATCGCTATAATTAAATAATTACACTAGAAAACAAATTTTAGGTTATTGGTTGTATATTGTATCAAAATGCATTTTTCTTGTTAATTTTGTGATGCTGAATACAAAAATGATAATGACATTAAAAATATAGTTGCCGTTACTACTTCGCCTGGGGACCCACCATGCGGTGTTGTCATGGTAGATTTCTTTAACTTGGTGAAAATGTAGATTTGGCAATGTAAGATCCATATATTGTTACTACAATACAAATATACCACGTGCCTTCTTGTGGTTACAATGTTAATATATTAGGGGCGCATGACGTCACGTATCTCTTAAACGTGAACTATTATTTGAAAAAAGTTTATTGTCTGTTTTAGCACACCTAAAATAGTCAGATTTAGTAGATTTTATTTTACATACATTTTAATTGTTGGCCAGTGTAATTATTATGTGACAGAAAAATTAAATATAATTTTTGATTTGTTCGAGTCTCTTAGAAGAAACAATGTTGGTTACTGATATGATAGACCATACTTGTTAAATACACTGTATTTTATGAACTTTTAAAATCCTTCTCCACAAAATTAGTATAATGATTAGTAAGTAAATCATATTCACATATGTAATAGCTTTCTTCTGAATTACTTACTTTTTGCAGATCTACAGAACATTCTCCTAAAAAAGCATGTTCGTTATGCGGAATTAAGTCCCATAATGTAATTTCTAGAACTCTGTCCATTAATTCATCCCCTGGTACGTTCAGGAAACTTAAATTTGCATTCCATATTGGATTTTGACTTACTGGAGCGACATCAGTTTGCTGACAGTGATCCTCCGTCCTAAAAATATAACCAAATTTATTTCGAATAATTTTCTCTTCATTTTACATGGAACTTAAGATTAATAAAAAAATCATTTAAAATCTATGAAATAATGTGAGTGATTCCCTTCTGTTCCATCGACCTCGTATTACGTAGATTGTAATGAGTGGAATTCAGTGTTGTGTATTTTCTGTATCTTCGTGATTAAAAAATATTTTTAAATGTGGAATTGAAAACTTTTAACGAAACAAGGAATAATAAATAGATGAAAGTCATCATGCAATGTTCGGTGACGTTTATAATAATTTTATTAGCTGCTTATATAAACATTATACTATATTTTCAATTTGGTGAGGTTATGGGTCAACACTCGGTAAAATACGTTATTTTCATTAACTTTCCTAGTGGGGTAATATGCGAACTTGGATATTGTATGAGTAATTACATGGAGGGTAGTGAGTGAAAATAGTGCTAGTATAGTAAAGTCCAGAACCAGCCCGGATGGTAGATCAGTAATAGAACTACCGCATTCGGCGATCCGGGTTCGCTTCCCAGAGTAGGTGTATGCGCAGTACATAAAATATTAGTAGGCAGAATGCAAGTATGTTACTAGTTTAGTCCTGAATACGACCCACTGACTGAGGCGGATAATCCTGCTCCTTGCTGATGGAAAGACTGGGGCATGAGCGTGATTCGGATCCCACGTCAAAAACTGTAGGTTCCGTCTGATTGACATTATCCAGACGTTAAACAAAAGGGATACAACAAGCCGTTCAACTGCAGTATAATGGCAACATGCCAGCCCTGCTTTAACCAACCAACCAAAGTTCATATTGTAAAAATACATTGTTGTGGGTAAATTTTTAATCCACTTTTTTCATTGATATTTTATTTGCTTTCATGGCATGTTATTACCACTGAAGGGATATGGTAATTCAATATACAGGGACATCTAACCACGACTGAATAGAGGTATATTTTTGAGCTTCTCGCTATTTGTAATAATATAGTCATCTTGTTTAAATTTTCATATAGAGTCTAAAATTACCATTTAGAAGGCGTAAAATTGTTGTTTTTTAATGGAACCCAATTCTCCTGATTCGAAAAATATATAGACATATCTAAACTAGGTTTAAACAATAATTAATTTAGCATGAATACAGCTTCTAAAGATTTGATCCTCTCATATCTGTTTGAGCTAATATACACCGTGTCCAAGATAAGGAGGGCCAGTACAGGAATCTCAGAAACCGTAAGAGATACGAAGTCGGTTAAATGGAGGTAAATTTGCGCATTTACGTGCCGAATCGTCTTCGAAGGATTATTATCAACTTTCTTTCTTAAATACGGTCCTGTTTTTCTGATATTGAAATTTGAGAGCTTTTTTCTTCCGAATCCAACGTATGAAACATTGTGGTTTAATGACGTTACGAAGGTTTTTTGAACAACATCAGGAAATTTTGGGATACACTCCTGTATTTTTCCTAATTTTATAAATAATATCTCAAGTAAGCTCTAAGTTTTGACTTATGTTGGACTAGTTCAATAAATAACAAGTAATTCAATAATAAACACCAATAAGTGAACAAAAACATACCAAAACAGTAATAAAACGAACAACGAAAAAAGTAAGGAAATACATAATCAGGTGTTCAAAATGATTTCCGTTATTTTCTAAGAAAAAATAACATCTTCTAACTGTCGATTCTAAAACATTTGACAACATTTCTGGCTATACCACCAGAGGAAAAAAATCTAACGGTTTCATATCAGGCGAACGTGCTGACCATGGTGTTTCAGAATACCTGATTATGTAGTTCCTTACTTTTTTCGTTGTTCGTTTTATTTCTGTTTTGGTATGTTTTTTTGTTCACTTATTAGTGGTTTATTATTAAATTATTTATTATTTATGGAACTAGTCCAACATAAGTAAAAATTTAGAGCTTATGAGATATTATTTAGTAAATTAGGAAAAATACAGGACCGTTTCTCAAAATTTCCCGATGTTGTTCAAAAAACCCTCGAAACGTCATTAAATCACAATGTGTCATACAGTTACATTCGGAAGAAAAAAAGCTCTCAAATATAAATAAATATCAGGAAAACAGGACCGTATTTAAAAAAAGAAAGTTGATAATGGCCCTTCGAAGACGACTCGTCGGATTTCAAAACAACTAACGCTGTTAGATAGAGCGGAAAAAGTGGCAATGCAAAGGTTCAATTTACTTTAGAATTCGATCTAAAAAAAAACCAGGAAAACAATAAAACGATTTTTCATAATTTCGTTTTTTTTCGGATATCTCCGGAACTACTCGGAATTTGAAATTTTCTAAACGGCATATTATTAGGCACGTAAATGCGCAACTATACTTCCATTTAACTGACTTCGTATCTCTTACGGTTTCCGAGATCCCTGTACTGTCCCGCATTATCTTGGACACGGTGTAGATAAACTTTATATCGGGTGTTACATTAAAAAACAACACCTTTACGTCATAGTTCCTTTGTTTCAAACTAAGGCACCTTTAAATAGCACTTTTAGTACGTGAAAACAGAAAACAAAAGACGGCTTAATGGTTTATAATCAAAACCTGTTTAGTCCTGGTTGGATGGCCCTGTACAAATTTTTTAATATGTAGATTTGTCCAATATTGAGTGCATTGTGAAAATTCCAAACGGTATAATAAAAGTAATATCTCCTTTATTTTTATAAAACGTAGGATAGCCATTCTTCTTGCTCAGTTTATTCTCTAGAAAATAAATTGCTGGCGTAGGTAAAACTCGTACTAAATTCTGAAGATAATTAGAATTCACTGGTAATCAAGGCGTGTTAATTAAAAGTTTGTGTTGTCTTAACTTGTCATTTATTTTAATTAGTTTCGTAGTTTATTGGAAAATATTAAAGCTCCTGGGCGTCTAACTTTTATTAAATTTATGGTCTTAAAAAAAGTTGCAATAGACAGCATTTATACAGGGTGTTATGGAAATGACTTATTATATTCAAATTACTCCTTCGGTGTACTAGAGAAAGCCGAATTTCTAAATACGAAGGTAAAACACTTTTGCCTACGTGCTGTCGCTCCGATCCATCGGGTTTCAGTTAGCAACTGTATAACTAATGTAAACTACAGTGCTGCCATATCAAACCGCGTATCTCGCCCTTGCTTGGATAACCGCCTCATGCATATTGAAATGCGCCTTAATCTTTAGTATGTTTCGAGCCTCGATACTGATACGACGTCGCAGAGGGCCTCTTGAAGATCCACGTGATTGATGTTTACGAATTTTAAACGTTTTGTTAGTTGTAGCATTACCCGATTTTTTTCTGTTGTGCAATAATTCATAATAATAAATGTTGTGACGTAATTTCAAATTTGTGTGATACTACTATTGGTTCTCTTGCAAAAAGTACTTTTGTGTTTTATTTTTTATGGGATTTAATTTAAACGAATAATTTTAAAATAAGATCGAAGGTAAGAGAGTATGTCCCTTAAAATTGTAGTTTTTGTTTGGGAATTGGAATTGGGAAAATTAGTGATACCGCGAGTCAAAGACGTCTTGTTGGCAAAAACTGACTATGTGCGTTTCTGTCAATTCTGTGTTGCAATATAACAATACCTCCTATAATGCGCTGATCTCTATTGAGACTTGTCTTGCCTCAATAAATTATTGATTATGTACTTCGCCAGTAGCCGCCACGTGAATTTTCAGATTGCACATAAAGTGTATATCTCACTTATTAATTCAAAGCGCTAATTATGGTTATGTTTCTTCAATTTGTTTTCATCTCATATTTGCCCGCTTAAATATAATAAGTCATTTCCATAACACCCTGCATAATGGCATAAAACGGCTCTGATGGTTAAAGATGCAGTCAATGGGAACTCTAGAACCATAGTTCGTAGGTTAAAACCCCACAGCCGGTAAATTCATTCGAACTCGGTGGACTTTAGTGGTATAAGTAATGGCGTTCCTGTCCGGCGTCACGCAAAAACTAGGGAAGAGTGAGAAATGTATCATCCCCCATACTTACCCAATTTACGCCGGTAACCAGGCCGGATGAGAGCGGAGATCTCGTGGGATACGGGGGCAGTATGCACTCTTAAATCGATAGGTTATACCCCAATACGAGAAACTAAGGGTTGATAGTTATTGGAGAACCACCGTATTCCCGAAGTCCCCTCGAGAATGACCTTATTATGCGCACGAAGAGGAAAAAATTGATAAATAATAATAATTGGTATAAATATAATAAAATATAGCAATTAGGTTGGAATATAATATCATATCCTTTGACTTTACTTTAAGAAGGTTACGGCATCTTACATGTCTCAATATCTTAGGGTATGTTGTGGAAGACCCATTACGTATCTGTATATACAAACCAAAAGACACCTTAGCGATACTTTTTATGCAAATCCATGATAACCTTTCGGTCAGTTACGACGTATCGAAATCCAAAACCACAATTCCCCTGGATCCTGGATGAATACCTATACCTTCTTTAATGTCCCCTCTCCCTATGCTAACTTTTTAGCAATTTTTTTTAAAGAAATTTGGGTGTGGCCTATACTGCCCTCCTAAGACTGCAAAATTTGACTTTTTGGGAGGTGCTTATATTTCTAATATTTTTATAATGTAAAGTGTTAGTGTATAAATATTTTCAATAATATTTAAGGAAACACCACTCTTCTGAATGAATTTAGAAAAAAAGTGCATGCAATAATAATGAAATGAGCAAATTTCTCAAAACTAGTCTTAGCATGGCAGTATAGGCGAAGGTAAACTTTTTTCTGACGGAATAATGACAGTTCTATCAAAATGGCAGATTTGCGCCATCTTGGTAAAGGAAATTAAATAGGAAGAGGGGGTCTTGTGATAAATGAGTTTGAAAGTACTATCGAGTACTTTACGATGCCAGAATATTATTACTCTATTCGCAACGGAAACAAAATGGCGGCGTTTTAAAAATTGCACAGTTATTATTTTTTATTATCCTCTACTTCATTTACCGTATTTGGAAAATAAATACAAGTTGGCATAGCGTAATAGGAATCAAAGGGCTACACTGTTTTTAATTTTTAATGGTGTTTAAATTCAAAATGGCGGATATGGCCATCTTAAAAATTGAATATGAGGTCTTGCGATACATCATTTTAAAGGTCCAATCGAGTACTTTATGATCTCAGGCTATTCTGTGAACTATGTGATATTTCCATGTCACCAAGAGCTTGTTAAATATAAAATAGAATTTTTCTATAAAATATTCAATACATTATAAGGATTACAACTATTTATAATATTTTTGTTCGTTGTTGTTGTTGTTAATGTCAATTAAAAATAATTCTATTTTTCTAGTAAATAATACCGACGTGCAGTAACATTTCTCAAGGCAAAATAACACGAGTGCGGTTTAAGGCATTACTAAACCCTTTTTAAAATTGGCTGCCAGGAAATTTTAATTTTTAACAAGTTCTTAACAGAAACCCCGTATTAAAACGTTTATGCACTGCAAGTAAGGGCTATAAAAGTTGAAGATAAAATATCTTAATGAGTCAGCTTTTAAAGATTTATTTAAAAAAAATGAACTTACGTTAATGGCAATAAACAGAGTCTAGCGTACGCTTCCGGTAAACTTCCAAATCCCAGAGTGTCATCTCTCGGTGCCAAATCGTCTGCAGCTAAAACTGCTACTACTAATTCCTTTCGTTCATCATGGTACCACACTTGAATTTGAATTCTGCCTGATACAGTACGCTCTTTAGCCAGTTGTTCCTGAAAATTATGAATAATTAAATATGAGTTTGTGAAAGAAGTGGTTTTACATAAGTTTTTCCGTTTTATTATAAAAGTGGTTTATTTTATTTAAGTAGGTGACCCTTTCCCTTGATTGTTAATACAGGGAATTGCGATTCGAAGGGTGATTCTAATACAGAATAATGGTAACCGCTCGTTACATTAAAAGAAAATGGTCATAAAGTTTTTTGGAATGTTTTCTTTTTTTTATTAGAGTTGATATTTAAAGAACTCTAGTTAATATTTTACATACAACCTAGGCTTAAGGGCAGTGTTGCCCGATACTGAAGATTAAATTGTCGTAAAAATTATCATACTATATTATACCAATTCCGTAAAGCATGGTCACGTTTCTGCTCTTCCTGATATATTTATTGTGAATTATGATAACGAGATGACAATGATGAATAAGATGACAAATTCTTATTTAAAAACTCGTCTCATTTCGAGGATTTTTAATCAAGGAGGATGAGGCTTTGGTTCACAGTCTTTGAAGGATAAACAAGTCATATTCTTAGGTAGGTTGTAAACCACTTCCCAGAAAAACACTCGCAGGGCTCTGTAAATTAGTATAATTTTTCTTTGTCGTTTTCTCTTAATTAGATAAAGACATTACGTCGCCTTTGAGCGTTCGGAATGTACTTTATATAAAGCCCTTATTAGAACGGCCGTTTTATATACCTGCTTCCACGTTTGACACTACCTGATTAACATCTGTCATATTTGTCAAATATTGTTAAATACAATTTTTTGTTTGTGTGTTTACGTATTAATTTTAAGTATTGTTTGTGGAAAAAATAGTAACTCTTAACTCAATATGGTAAGACAGTACTAAGTCTGCCGTAAACTGCATAAAATATAGACTTTTGAGTCACGTCCGTCGATTGTTTGTTTTTCCTATCCAAGACAGAAACAGACAGAAGATAAAAAGCGATGAGGATTCTACAGAAAGAATCCCATCTCCTTTTTCTTTTGTTTATTCATTGACTTGTACAACGTAGATAGAAATACCGGGTCCATGTTTGTTTCAAGTCAATGTCTAATTTACTTGCCTGATCTTAAATTCATACGAGATTTACAGGCATTTGAATATGTCATCAATGTGATCGGATGTGTCTCTTCCTTTGTCATAACGAATGCATTGGGAATATCTGAAGCATGTGCAACTTATTTTAGAAACTTGCCCTCTGTAATGCAAGTCATGAGCACATATATATATATAAACAATATATTGCCAATACGAAAGTTCCAAAATCCAAAAAGTGTCCCCGCTATGGGAGATAGCTAGGGCCTATTGAGTTTACGCAGTAGCGTGGAAATTTTATCGATCGCGTCAGAGCCGGCCCGACATTATTTGTTTCTTGTTATTCGTCGCCATCTTTGTTTCTGGATGCTTTTTCAAATTACAGAATAAAAAGTGGTTCATCCACATTGTTGTCGCTATATTAGTGCTTATAAACTTTCATTACCTAACAACAATTTTTGTAAAGGAGCTTTTAATTTGTGGTCATTTGATTCGCTGTTTGATAGGTTAGTGGCTTGTTTCGTTTAAGATGAAAGGACACAAGTGCATCGCGCTTTTTTGCAAAAGTCGTGGATCAATACCAGGTATAAAGTATTTCAGGTATGTAGCTACATATAAACGAAAATATTTTGATTATCCGATCTTCGGAACCGAATTTCACTAAAAAGCTTGTAAAACCACTCGTATACAATATTATATATATGTGGTCACTACCTAACCTTAAAATTTATGTATTTTTAATTTGGTGCTGATAATAATTCCCAAAATAGTCAATATAGTCATTCTTAATTTTTGGTTTAGAAAAAGTGAGGTTAAGAAATATACGACGTCGAATGAATGTTCAAATGCTCATCGTGTCGATTGTTACAAATATTCGGACGGAATTTGGCACCAAAAGTTTACACCAATCAGGGCACCGTCGGATCATCATATCGTCAGAAATCGTATGCATGGAACGCTGTCTTAAATCGAACTAATCGAAATTTCTATTGCAATATTTATCTTAACTAATAAGTGAAATTTACATTAAAAAAGTTTAAATCAGGTCCTGTCGAATGTTTACTTTCACAAGGAAATTTCCGAACTGCGCAAACTCACAACGCCCCCTTTGATCCCCATAGCGGGGACATAATTGCAGATGGTATTAGCAATATACTGTTTAGTTGTGGTCATGAGACGTCACAATATTTTTACATTAATTACCGTTTCCGATCCTATATGCATGGGATCAAGATATGATCGTATAATAAGATTATTTTCGTATCAATTTAATGCAACCGGAGTCTATAATTCTGAGACAAAAGTACTTCAATGTTATTCTACCCGAGGACACTATGTCTAAAAACCGCAGAGGGATGATAGGTCAGCGCTGTTGCTGGAGAAGTTTTTTCTTCTGACCAATCAGTAATTTTCTTCATATTTTTTCGATATAGAAGAAAATTTAATCAGAAATTAGATTTTCCATTGGTCTGGTAAGGTTTTATTTATCTAATTATTTTAATTGGATTTTTTTTAAAATTTATCCAATAAAAGAAGTTTGATCTATTTGCTCCCTTCCTTATCTATACAATTACATCTTCACTATAGACCAAATAAAGAAAAAATTATTGATACTATTAACTCTAAATATATCTGGTGGCAAGGCAGTGAAGTGCATTTCTTCTAGGTTTATAAAATCATTTAAGCTATGGTTGTCTGTAAAATATTAAATCGATTCTTTTAAGCTTAATTTCCAAATAAAGCAAATATTTTAAAGTTTAAAGTTAAAGTTTGGTCATCTGTTACCGGTACCCCACGAAATCTTTTGAGAACTAATATTTCATCATCAAGAATCATCCTTCGAAGTTTACAAACGCATTTTCTGAACACCTGATATATATAAGATTCACTGAATACTGTTCTTTTCAATTTCTAGCTCTAACATTACCACCGTACCACTTTTATTTTATACGCTTAAATATATATCATTAATCATGCTAAACAAATGTGAGAATAATGAGATTTTGGCACGTTCAATAATTACTGAAATACTACTTTTTTGGCATAAATTCTTTACTTATTCTTAAAAGATGGCTGCTGGGCGCCATTTTGAATAAGATTTTTAAATGGCAGGTGGGGTCGTGTGATACCTCATTCGAAAGGTATTTTCAATCTACAAACAGTCCCCAAGTTTGAGTAAATTTTATCGATTTCGGGGGTTGTGAGGATCAACAGAATGTTAAGCTTTTATTTTGTTAATCAACATCAAAACATTGCAAGAAGTCGAAACATACTTCTAGCCGCCATTTATCTTGAGTACAATAGACCACATTTTTTTATGTAAATGCAAAGTAGGCTTTGCCAAAAATTAATTTGTTTCGGCCTGTCAAATAAATAAGTATTTGTCATTAAGTTATATCGCTTATTCTGTCACCTGTGGTCTTAAAATACAAAGATTTGATTAATAATTCATTTAAAATGTTTCGTCCTATGGAAGAAAAAACAGAGGGAGTTTTAATTTTTGGGGAAGCGCAACGTTGTTACCATGCTGCTGAGCGCATTTTTAATGAACGTTATCCCGATCGTCCAATTTCAAGGCAATATTTGCGGCAATTAATTCAAAAGTTTCAAACAACAGGAAGTGTTGGAAATGCTAAAAGAAGTGGACCAGAGAGTGGAAGTGGCATTACCAGAGGATAAACAGATTGAGATAGTGGCTCAATTGATTATCAACCCGATGCAGCCGACATCCCGTGTAGCTGCTGAATGCTAAGTCCTAAAAGTGTTCAGAGAGTTTTGAAACGTTCTAAATTTCATCCCTACAAATTGAAAATGTTACACGAGTTAACCGAAGATAATCCGGATCGTAGACTAGAATTTTGTGAATTAATGGCTGTAAGGTTGAACCGGAACCGAAATTACCATAAATGGATATGTTTTAGTGATAAGTGTACTTTCTTTCTAAACGGTAAAGTTAACCGTCAAAATGTTCGGTATTGGAGGGATGTAAATCCTCATGTTTATAGGGAATGCAATACTCAGTTCCCTCAGAAACTTAACGTTAGGGCAGGTATTTTGGGAAACCATATTATAGGACCACTTTTTATACAGGGAAATTTAACTGGGCCGCTGTATCTTGATATGCTAGAAAATAACGTTGAACATTTGATTCTGGAGTGTATTGAGGAAAATCCTGACGAATTTGATAATATGCCTATAGCATTTCAGCAAGACGGAGCTCCGCCGCATTATAGTAGAGATGTTAGGCACTACCTTGATGAACACTATCCCGGGCGCTGGATTGGTCGTCGTGGTGCTATCGAATGGCCAGCTCGCTCACCAGACCTAACTCCTATAGACTTTTTTTTGTGGGGATTCGTTAAGTCTAAAGTATTCATAACTCAACCGTAGTCATTAGAGGATTTGCGCCAAAGAATAATCCAAGTGTGCGCATGCTGCCAAGAAGTGAATGGTGGACATTTTGAGCATCTGATTAAGTAGTTGCCAACTTTTGAGCATTATAAAGTACTAAAATTAGCCATACTACTTAAAATGTAATTATATTAAGAAAAGTGGTCGCCATTCTGAAATGAATCGATAAAATTTTCTCAAACTTGGGGACTGTTTGTAGATTGAAAATACCTTTCGAATGAGGTGTCACACGACCCCACCTGCCATTTAAAAATCTTATTCAAAATGGCGCCCAGCAGCCATCTTTTAAGAATAAGTAAAGAATTTATGCCAAAAAAGTAGTATTTCAGTAATTATTGAACGTGCCAAAATCTCATTATTCTCACATTGGTTAATCAAAAGTTAACAGGGGGGGAAGTGACTTTAGACGCGCACTGTATATCTAGACTAAATAATATTCTTAGTTATTTTTATATACAGTTCAATCTATTTATAGATTATATAGCAATTTTATTTACTGAATCAATGAAAGAAAATAGTATATTTATAATTAAAAGTAGCACGTCTAGAATAGAATAACTTTTTTTTGTCAACACAGATATATAATATACCCGGTGATGCATCGTTGAGTTGAACGTAGGAAATCCCATGTAATTCTTGAGATGGCTGCATATTGGCTACCCTGTGGATTTTATCGAAAACTGCATTATAACTTCTTGAAGATGCCGATATAGCAAACCCATTTGAATATATTTTGGTGAGGCAATCCTAAACTATTCAATTAAACGTGCTAATTTCTATGATGCTATTGTCAAAAATTGACGTAAAGCTGAACATAACTAATAAGGAAAATATTGCCACTGACACTAATTGTTGGTGCCAATGTCATTAATTTGCTGGTGTTTGCTGTATTACCTGAACTATTAGAGTTTCGTGGTTTTGTCAACACATTTAATTGAATAGCTTAGGATTTACTCACCAAAATATATTTAAACTCGGCACATGGATTTACTATATCGGCATCTTCAAGAAGTTATAATGCAGTTCTTCTATAAAATGCACAGGGTAGTCAACATTCAGTCACCTTAAAAATTACTTGGGATTTCCTATGTACAACTTAACGATGCATCATCCGGTATACTATCTAAATGCTATGTTTTATTATAGTCTCTGTACTGTAGTTACTTTGTGATATCGTTAAACATGCATGTGATTTTGTGGTAGTATCATATGCTTCTAGAAGATGACATACCAAGAAAATACCTATAAATAGTATAATAAATTTACATTCGCTAATATGATTTACCAGAATAAGCGAAAAATAGAGAGTTCTCTAATCAACTATTATTTGCTACTTACAAATTTATTTGTAAAAAAATTTGTGTTTTTACTATAATATTACAAAACAATCTATAAAAAATATTCCCAGTTACACTATGGGTGTTAAAAAGTAACTAAAACTTTTACCTGTCCGTATACGTCACATGAAGTGAATTATACCGGCAGGTAAAGTTTAATATACTGTTAATCTTAACAGGCCTTTACGAACACTGTGATCTATGATCAGATAGATTACTTTCATACTTCATTTCTAAAATTATTATTGAAAAGCTGAATGTTCCTTAATGACTGCTACTAATATTTACATTAGTTATGTGGAGGACTTCAATGATCACATACTGGGTGGTGCGTCCCATCAGCACACATGGAATTTCCCATGTGAATTTCGAGGTGGTCAAATATTCGCTTCCATAGTGATTTTAAAGAAAACTTTTATTAAGACGAACCTACCGTTTTTAGGATATTAAAAAAATCTTAAAACTAGCTTGAATCTGGAATACGATTCTGTTTAATTTTAATTTAGGTCATCACCTTTATAATCACATATACAGGGTGTAACTAAATAAGTGTAAAACATTTAAGGGGGTGCTTTCTCATCGAAAAAAGATGGGATCTTCCATATAAAGAAACTTCATTAGATCATCCCTTGTTAAGATACATAAAATTTGTTTAACAATTTTTTTCACAGGCACTAAAAAAGTTACAATATTGAAATTAACCTGACATTTTCTACTACCAAAAAGACACTTAGCCAGTAATTTATTTGGTTCTAAGGGGTGGAAAACGCAACCCCTAAAATTTATTTCCAATGTAAGTTTTTGTCTTATTATTTGTTTACCATCTAAAAATTTATTTCCGATAGCCTGTTTCATTCTAAACAAAAAATGTCTTTTGAATTTTTTGCCCAAAAGAAACCAGTTCGCAGCAAAAAATTATTTTACGAACAAGATACATATCGCCATAAAACGAAAATACGAAACTAATTTATCCAGTAGGCCGCTATTAGCGATAGTGACAATTAAATTGGTATCAAGCTGTCAGTTTGTAAATTTTTGAAATTGAAGTAATACTAATTGTGTATTGTTGTTCTGTTCTTAATTTGTTGTTACTTTAATAATTCACTTGTTATTAAAATGGCATACACAAATGAGGAAATGGCTGATATGCATTACGTTTACGGTCTGTCGCAGGGGAATGGGTTAGAAGCTTCTAGAAGATATGCTGAAATGTATCCTTCACATAGAATATTTGCCCGACTTCATCAACGATTACGAGAATATGGTTCATTCGACAAAAGAACGCATGATTGTGGTCGCCATCGAGAAGTAAGAACACCACAGCTTGAGGAAGCAGTACTTAATTTGCTTGAAGAACAACCTACTACCAGTACTAGAAAGATTGCTTTCCAGCTAAATGTTGATCATATGACGGTATTTCGAATTTTAAAGGAACAACTCTTATACCCTTACCATCTACAACGAGTACAGGCACTGTTACCGCGAGACTTTCCGAACCGTCTTGAATTTTGCAATTGGATGCTGGAAATGATTAGAAGAAATCGTGACTTTCTGAAGACGATCGAATTCACAGACGAATGTAGTTTTTCTCGGGACAAGATTATTAATTTTCATAATTACCACATATGGGCTGATGAAAACCCTCACGCTATTGTAGAAACTAACCATCAAGAACAGTTTGCTCTTAACGTGTGGGTCGGAGTTATTGGGGATTATTTAATTGGGCCTCATTTTCTACCTCCTCGATTAAATGGTGAGGCATACGTTCAATTTTTAAGAGCAGTGCATCCCGTACTGCTGGAGGAAGTTCCTTTGGGCGTCAGAAGGGATAGGTTTTTATGCATGATGGGGTTCCCGCCCATTTTAGTCAAGTAGCACGTCAGCATTTAACTGAAACATATGCAAATCAGTGGATAGGTCGAGGAGGACCTCAGAATTGGCCCGCTCGATCCCCGCATCTCAATCCTCTCGATTTCTCTACTTGGGGCCATTTGCAGCATTTGGTAGAGGTAGAGGTAGAGGACTTAAGAAACCGCATCATCGATGCGTGCAGGGTAATTAGAGAGACTCCAGGAATATTTGCGCGAATACGTGGCTCAATGCGTCGATGTCTAGATGCATGCGTAATGTCTGAAGGTAGACATATGGAACATTTACTATGATTTCTAGATGTTGTATGTTTTGTTATTAATAAATTAGTTTTGTTTATTTATAAATTTTATGTACCCCCTTTATCTTAACAAGGGATGCTCCAATGAAGTTTTTTTTATATGAAAGATCCTATCTTTTTTTCGATGAGGAATCACCCCCTTAAATGTTTAACACTTATTTAGTTACACCCTGTATAATTAGTTTTATACTTGTCAATAATTGACAGCGTTTTTAAAATTTTCAAATAATTTTCGCGTTGAATATTTCTAATCGCTATGAATTATTCCGTTGACGACAAAGTTACAATGATTAAATGGTACAAGGCGGAAATGACTTTGACCAATTTTTAATCATTTATTTCCTGGTGTATACTGACAGGAATGTGTCAAGTCCGTAATTCCTAGTTTATCATTTAAAAATACATTTTATAATAATAATAATGATTATTTAATTCCCAACGGGGAATATTAATGACATAGAACATAAATAATGATTATTAAATATTAAGAAAAATACAAAAAAAAATATATTCTAAATGCTTGTTTCTATTAATTAATTTGTATATTTTCCAGAAAAAATTTCTTATTTTTTAAATAATTTCAAATTTAAAATACTTTTCAATAGTTTCGATAACGTATTATAAAAATTTATTCCAACAAATAAAGTTGATTTTATCGCTATATTACTTTTAATTTTTTTTTATATGGTAAATTTTTGGTATTATGATTGTGTATATCAGTTCTTTTTACAAATTTTGTGTTATTTTGATTATTAATAGCTAGAAAAATACACTTTAAATTGAACAAGGATATTATTCTTATTGTAGTATTTAACAAGTTTAAGTACATTTTTGGGCTAAAATAAATAGCTAATAGATTATCATCTTACAATTTAATATATTTCGTGACCGGGCACACCACCCGGTATATCCGAAATATATAATGGCTTAAATGTTTTGATAGAGGGTGTTAATATTTTTTTTTAATTGGTATTTTTTAATGTCTCCGAAAGTACTTTAGATACTTTCAATTTTGGTATGCGTTGATGGCATCCCTGCCTCTGATAGTTTAAGAAAAAAATGATACACCACTGATATTTTTCCATACGGAGTTTTCCTGATAAGCCTGGTAAATTAATAATGATAAATCTTGCTAATGCGTAATCCGTAATTTAGGAGTTATTTAACGAAATATATTTTTAAAATTATAAACTAATTGACACATTTCTGACAGTACACCAGCAAATAAATGATTAAAAATTTGTCAAAGTAATTTTATGTGAATGCTAAGGTTAGCGACAGGTTTTGAATAAAATTCCTTATTCAATAACTGTAATAACCTTCCAGTATAAATATTAACAGACAGCAAATTATCTTTTTATTTTACACTACACAATAAACAACCAAGAACGTAATGATAAATTTTTATAAAATACAATAATAATATTTACAGTGGTAGGAATGTTGATTAATATTTAAGAATAGCCACCAACAAATATCCTAAACGATTATGAAACTCCCTTCTTACATTGGGCAGTTGGTATGGCGAAATTCTATCGCAAACTGCTGAAATTGAGCTTTTATTTAGCAAAGAATCAAATTATTAAATTATTTTTCTTATTGTTGATCTGTCATGAATAGGTCGGTTGGGAAAATTTACTGAAAACAAGTCGGATACCACTTATTCTGCCATAGTACTATTTAATCATAGTAACTTTTTACTCAACCGAATAGCTCATGTCGATTAGAAATATTAAACAGGAAAATTATTTGAGAAAAACTGAAAACG
Source organism: Barypeithes pellucidus (assembly GCA_963991005.1). Lineage (NCBI taxonomy): Eukaryota > Metazoa > Arthropoda > Insecta > Coleoptera > Curculionidae > Barypeithes > Barypeithes pellucidus. The sequence goes on from OZ022562.1 coordinate 30,201,520, forward strand.
TTGGCAAATATTTAAAAGTGTAAACCAGTAAACAACAATAATATCAATCTAAAAAGTATGGCCTATTTAGGTCCTAAGATATATAATTTGCTTCCAGCAACAATGAAGACTATAATAAACATATTAAAATTTAAGAAAGCATGTTAAGATTATATAACGAAGGAATTTAATAACGTCAAACATATCTTTAAATGAAATTATTCATTCTTGTTCATCCATAATATACTGTATTCTGCACATATCAAAGAAATAAACGAACCCTAATTTGTCAAGTAATTAGTCTCATCAGATAGCATTATGGTGCATACAAGTAATTTTATTACTTAGGCACCATTTAGTTTTTAGAGAATATTTTTTGTCTTTTTCTAATATTTAAACTTGCTTGATTTAATGTTAATTAATATTGATGTTAAATAAATAAATAAAATTATAAATACTGTTATTTAACGTGAATTAAAATAAACAGAATCGTACTCCAGATTGAAGCTAGTTTGAAGACAGAATTTTCTTAATATCTTAAAATCCGTATGTGGAAAAAAGTTCAAATTCGGTGGACTTTGTATTCTCATTATTCCCTTTAAAAAGTTTCCTTTAAATATAATATGGGAGCAAATATTTGACCATCTCGCAATTTACATGGGAAATACCATGTGTCCTGTTCGGACTCACCACCCGGTATATGTTCATATAAATTTTTATTTATACAATAGCCTATGGAAACATCCTCGGCAATATGAATAGGTCATTAAGGAACATCCCTCGATCCTTGTAATCAAATTAACCTGATCACCGTTTCCGTAAACTCATAACATTATCAAAAGCCGTACTACAATCTAAAAGACACTAGACAAGCAAAAAGCGACAAGACAACAGAGGGGGTGACAGTAGCATGTCAAACACGTGCCAGTTGGGACAGAGAATAGCGGGTTCAATCATTTTTAAATTAATAAAATGTGGTCGTAACATAAATAAAAGTTGTTTGAGTTATATTTGATTTAAACTAATTGGTTATTGAAAACGAATGAAAAAATCTCAAACAAGTTTTCGTATGTTGAACCACTGAAAAAGTTCGCGTACCTATATGAGGAGTCTCCCGCGAAGATCCATCTTAGTGGTGATGACATGTTGGGTTAGTGTGACAGATGAAAGAAACAAAGTGTATTGGTTGAAATAATTATAATACTTTATTTTTAGTGTACATTTAATATAGAGCACCTAGTTTTGAGACTCACTGTCCCAGCTGACACAGAGCATACATTTACTTTCTAATTTAGTCTATTAGTTATAGTCTTATTTCGATTTTTATTAGTTATTTTTGTTATATTTAGGTTACACTGCGTGTACGCTAATTAATGATACATGGAAAAACCACATACTCCTTACGTACAAATATTAGAATTTAATTATGCTTACCTATATCAGAAAGTTGATATTAACTGAGATATAGGGTGTTAAAGTTAAAACTTCATTTTTGTTTTTCTCTAATAACTTTGCAAGAAACTAACGTTTTTTTACAAAATTTGGCAATTATAGTTTTTATAGGACCAGAAATTAATTCTTTTTTAAAATTTTAATGTACAATCTGTGGCTGTGGCTTTATTTGCACATTTATTAGGTCATAACTTTCTTGTGCCTCGGTGTCTTTAAGTTTTTAATTAAAATAATACTTTTCTACATTTCTATATTTATTACGTAAAAAAAGGTATACTAAGTTCAGCTCGCCTAGATTTACCGTCTCGGAGATATTTGCGTTTAAATTGTTTAGTGCACCCTGGCCAATTATTATTAATTGGCAAACACAATTTTTTCTTCAAGTAACCTATGAGAAAACAAATAAAATTTAGGATGCGGTTACTATGAAACCTCTATGTTGTTATTTGTTTGTTGATTATTGTAAGTTGTCAGAAAATGTTTAATTTTTTAGTTTATCTTAAGTTTGTGTTTTCATTGCTGTTGCTTTCTGTCGACATGATATTTTGTAGAGTCAAAGTTATTTTAATTAAAGTAAGTTAAAGAACAATCCAATGGTTTTATTTATTATTCCCAATTACCATTACTAGAACATTAATTATCATGTAAAATTTAATTGGTAGAAGTAACAAAATGTTATTTGCTTGCCTGAGCTAACGCACTGAACAATTTAAATGCAAATGTTTCCGAAACGGTAACTCTGGGTGACCTTAACTTAGTATACCCTTTTACGTAATAAATATGAGAAAAGCATTATTCTCATTAAAAACTTAAATACACTGAGGCACAAATAAGTTATGACCTTATGAATGTGCGAAAAATGCCGCAGATAGCGCCCCCTACATTGTACTTTAAAATTTCATAAAGAAATCAATTTCTCGTCCTAAAAAAACCATAATTGTTTGTAGAAACGTTGGTTCCTCTAAAAGTTATTAGAGAAAAACAAAAATTAAGTTTTAACTTTAACACCCTGTATCTCAGTTAATATCAACTATCGGATATAGGTAAGTATAATTAAATCCCAATATTTTTACGTAAGGAGTCTGCGGATTTTCCATCTACCATTAATTAGCGGACACCCTGCATATTGAACCATCTGTTGCGAGAATAATTAAACTGTATTTCTTACAGTACCCATGTAACTTACGATTACGGCTGTTCGGTATAAAATAAACAGTAAGCTCTCATAATGGACTTTCAGGGCAAGAAATAAACTTCTTTTCATTTCATTTTGGTAAAGTTAGTGGCAACTTTTTTTTTATATATTTAAAAATCGAAACAAGATTTTCCAATAATTATTATTTTATTCTAGCTACCATATACTATCTATACTTTCACAATTCTTATAACTAGCTAAACATTTATTAATTTTTTTTCATTACAAATTTATAACACTAATGATTTTTTTCTTCTTTTAACATTTGTCTACGTAGAAAAACAGAGTTTCTTAAAAGATATTGTCGTTTTTCGTATGAAAGTTTAAGTTCTAGAATCTAGGTAGTATATTGGCCTTATTCTGGTAATTATTTTGTGTTTCTCTTATTTTTCTTGAAAAATATATACAGAACTTACAGTATAGATACATATTTTACTAGAATAACTAGAATTTGAATATTGTAGATATTTTACTATAAACATTTCTGTTTTATGAAAATACTTTTGTTAATCGGCATAGACAGTTGAAGCTGATAATAACACAAGTCGACATAATTTTTGTAACATGGACGAGAATGCTTTATTGTGCGTTTCATTTAGGAAGTTATTAAAACATTTTTCCCCAGAAATGGCCTAGCACGTCTCATTTTCAAGTACCTGCTTATTTTTACCTGCCTTAGGACTGGAAAGTACAACAAGATCGCAGAGGGGTTATTTTCACAGTATTGTACGAACTAAACTAAAAATGTAAATAAATGTAAAAACAAACAAATGTACAAATATGTACATACCTAACTAAACCCACGTAATTATCATGATACCACCGCATGTTCCTTCCTTTAAAACTGTTTTTTTGGTTAAATTTTTCCAGTAAAAGCAAACTCAAATACTGAAATACTCTTAACCGCAAGGCTCATAAACTTCCCGACAGGGTCTTGACTCTCAAAAGCCTCCAAAGAGTACTGACTTGAAAAAGGCTTAAATAAAACAAACAAAAATGTTAAAGCTACACCTAGGGCCACCACCAACCACGGGCAGGTCTCCCCCTGGCTGCTTGTCCTGAGCGGGAAACTGACAGAAATCCATCGCGCAGAGTGTATATATATATTTTTTTGTATTATATATTGTATATACTATAAAATAACTGTGTAGATATAACAAGTATTGTAAATATAAATATTGAAATAAAAAGTTAAGTAAGTTAAGTAAGTATTGTACGAACCTTTAAGAGTTTTATTGTTTTCTACAGTTTAGTTGGTTTCTGTCACAGCTACAGTATAGTCAAGTGTTTCTTTGAAGGTTAGAGACAATGCTGTATCATGAGTGATAGACGTGTTTTGGACTTCCATTGTCTTTATTTCGTTTAAATCACAACGTTTCAACTGGTAAGTATCTCCAGTCGTCTTCAGGTGAATACTGAGCAAGTTACTAAACTACGAGAGTATTTATACTAATAAGGGGGGTGAGAAAGTTAATCAAGTATGACCGAGGTGGGTGCAGTCATGCGTCAATACTAGAGGACGTACCTAAACTAAGATTACATTTGCTTAACAGGGGTTTCCAAATGTTCCTTATATCTAAAGAGGGTTTGCTAAAACAACCAGGATTCTGAGTGATGACAGCTGCTTCTTTGAATTTCCTCTTTCGCCAATGTTCTTCTTTGAGTATGATACTTGATTGTCCCCATTGTAAGTGGTGGCCGTGGGTCCAAGCGTGATCTGCTGCTCCGGATCTGTTTGTTTCTCCCTTTCGTGTGTGGCTCTGATGTTCCTTGATCCTTGTTTCCAATGGCCGTAGGGTTTCACCAACATAGGATTGTCCGCACTCGCAGGGTATTCTATATACACAATTCTTTGTGTCTTTATGGTTGTTTGGTTTTGTCTTTGTCAGGTGGCTTCTTAAAGAGTCTTTGGAGCTGAATACTGTTCGAATATTGTATTGTTGTCCTATTCGTCGAATCTTTTCAGAAACCCCCTTGACATAGGGTATGTTTATGGTCGGTCCAACTTCGGTGTCATCTCTTGTTCTTTGTTTATGATTTTGACGCTTTTTGATGGCTTGGTCTACCAGTCGTTGGGGATAACCATTCATTCCTAGGTCCTTGGTGATGTTGTTGAGTTCTTGTGTGATAGCCTCTTGTGAGTTGCAAAGCGTGAATGCTCTGTCAACCAATGTTTTAGCTATCCCATGTTTGGTATTATTCGAATGGTTCGAGGCATAATTAAGGTATTGTCCTGTGTGAGTTTGTTTCCTGTATACCGATGTGATGATGGTATTCCTGTTTCTCTGGACTACAACGTCTAGAAAAGGTAGTCTGTCATTATTTTCTTTCTCCATAGTAAATTTAATTGTAGGGGTCAGGTTGTTCATATGTTGTAAAAAAGTTTGAAGTTCGTCATCGCTTCTGTTCCAAATAATGAAGGTGTCGTCTACGTAGCGGAGCCATAGTTTAGGTTTTATTATAGCTTCAGAAGATGACCTGACACTCGAAGAACGAACCCCGCTACCAATCAAAGCCATAATGGACCTACTGGAATGCTGCCTGAATAATTCCTACTTTCAGGAAAAGGATAGATTCTACAGGCAAATGGACGGACTGCCAATGGGCTCATCCCTCTCCCCAGTAATAGCCAACATTTACATGGAATGGTTTGAAGACCAAGCCATTAAAAAAGCTATAATAAAACCTAAACTATGGCTCCGCTACGTAGACGACACCTTCATTATTTGGAACAGAAGCGATGACGAACTTCAAACTTTTTTACAACATATGAACAACCTGACCCCTACAATTAAATTTACTATGGAGAAAGAAAATAATGACAGACTACCTTTTCTAGACGTTGTAGTCCAGAGAAACAGGAATACCATCATCACATCGGTATACAGGAAACAAACTCACACAGGACAATACCTTAATTATGCCTCGAACCATTCGAATAATACCAAACATGGGATAGCTAAAACATTGGTTGACAGAGCATTCACGCTTTGCAACTCACAAGAGGCTATCACACAAGAACTCAACAACATCACCAAGGACCTAGGAATGAATGGTTATCCCCAACGACTGGTAGACCAAGCCATCAAAAAGCGTCAAAATCATAAACAAAGAACAAGAGATGACACCGAAGTTGGACCGACCATAAACATACCCTATGTCAAGGGGGTTTCTGAAAAGATTCGACGAATAGGACAACAATACAATATTCGAACAGTATTCAGCTCCAAAGACTCTTTAAGAAGCCACCTGACAAAGACAAAACCAAACAACCACAAAGACACAAAGAATTGTGTATATAGAATACCCTGCGAGTGCGGACAATCCTATGTTGGTGAAACCCTACGGCCATTGGAAACAAGGATCAAGGAACATCAGAGCCACACACGAAAGGGAGAAACAAACAGATCCGGAGCAGCAGATCACGCTTGGACCCACGGCCACCACTTACAATGGGGACAATCAAGTATCATACTCAAAGAAGAACATTGGCGAAAGAGGAAATTCAAAGAAGCAGCTGTCATCACTCAGAATCCTGGTTGTTTTAGCAAACCCTCTTTAGATATAAGGAACATTTGGAAACCCCTGTTAAGCAAATGTAATCTTAGTTTAGGTACGTCCTCTAGTATTGACGCATGACTGCACCCACCTCGGTCATACTTGATTAACTTTCTCACCCCCCTTATTAGTATAAATACTCTCGTAGTTTAGTAACTTGCTCAGTATTCACCTGAAGACGACTGGAGATACTTACCAGTTGAAACGTTGTGATTTAAACGAAATAAAGACAATGGAAGTCCAAAACACGTCTATCACTCAGTATAGTCAAGTGTTTAAGTCGATTTTGATATAAAATGGCAAGTTCGAGTCGTCGATGTTGCAAAAATCCAGACGATAAGTTTGGTTATATATGTGGACGATTAATTATAAAGTCAAAGTCATAGTATCTGAGAAAGTCAAAAAAGCCTATTTTTTATATTTTAAGTGCCAAATTGGGGATCAAGATAAAAGTTGAGCTCCTCATGTTTGTTGTGTGAGTTGTCACGTAAATTTAGTGCAGTTCCTATGGTGTGGAGAGAACCTACTAACCATGCAAGTGATTGCTACTTTTGCATAACTAAAACAGAAGGGATTTCAAAAAAGCATAGAGTCAGAATAGAGTATCCAAATTTGCCTTCTGCGCTAAGGCCAGTTCCTCATTGTCAGGAACTACCGGTACCGATAGCGCCTTTATACCTGGACATCATGTTTCTCGGTTTTTCTAATTCTTTATCCGAATCTGATCCACAACTTCCTGAGAACACCAGTTGTGACCCAACATTTTTACCAACTACCAGTGAACCTCACTTAATAACTCAGAATGAATTAAATGACTCGGTATGTGACCTAGGATTGTCAAAACAAAAATCGGAACATTTTGGTTCCAGACTTCAAGAGTGGAACTTGTTAGATAAAAAGCAAGTGTTTCACTTTACCGAAAACGGAATGTAACATTATCAAGTTTTTTTTTAAATGGAAGGGTCGTTATGTGTCTGTTGTGATATTGACGGTTTAATGAATGAGTTTAATATGGAACATGATCCTAGCGAGTGGGGTTTATTCATAGATTCGTCGAAATATAGCCTAAAAGCAGTCCTGCTTCATGATGGAAACAAAAAACCATCTATTCCTTTAGCCCATTCAGTGACAATGATAGCATCCATATTAAATCGTGTTAAATATGAACAGTATCAGTGGGATATCTGTGGAGATTTAAAAGTGATAGGTATATATATTGCTAGGACTTCAAGGTGTTTTACAAAGTATTGCTGTTTTTTGTGTCTGTGGGACAGTAGGGCAACAAAAGAACACTACAGTAAAAATCATTGGCTTCACAGAATTTCTTTTGAGCCTGATACTTCAAACATTAAATATGCCCCCCTTGTTAACCCAAAAAAGGTGCTGCTACCGCCTATCTATATTAAGGACTAATGAAAAACTTTCAAAGTCATGAACAAAGAACGTGGTGGTTTCCAAGAGAAATATGATGCAAAATGAAAAGAAGGCATATTTATTGGACCTCAGATAAGGAAGCTCCTAAATAATCTCCGTTTTCAAGAACAATTAAATGGAAAGGAATTGGAAGCTTGGACGTGTTTTGTACGTGTAGTGAAAGGATTTCTGGGCAACAAGAAAGATGAAGACTATAAAAGACATAGATGAACTGTTGAAAACCTATGAATTACTAGGGTGTCGCATGTCTCTAAAAATACATTTTTTGCACGCCCATTTCAATTGTTTCCCGGAAAACTTGGGTGCAGTAAGCGATGAACAATGAGAGAGGTTTCACCAGGACATCAGGACGTTGGCAACAAGATACCAGGGACCCTGGAACCCATCTATGTTGGGCGACTACTGTTGGTTTTTAAAAAGGGATGATCTAACAGTACACAAAAGGAAAAAGTGAACGTTTTTGTCGCTGTATCATATCTTGTGCAATATATTTTTTATTAACATAACAACCATTCCTCAGTAATATTTTTGCATATATGCCACATTTTTTATATGTTTATACTAAATAAATATATTAGATTGTAAAAATATGTCGTCTCCTCTTTTTTCTCCACCATCCACCCCTTATAACAAAAAAAACTGTAGGTGTTACAGTAATTATCTTATCATTTTCGGATTTAGGACTCTAAAATACTTCAGACAAACCTATTTTCATCAATGTTTCTTCACAAAAATTTAAATTTGTCGACTTGTGTAATTTAACTCCCGTCTTTTAGAGCGCGGTTATTAATCAAGTTAAAATTTTGATATTTTGCATACTTTACCAGCGCCTTAGGGTGCGTGCGTTTCAGGGAAATATTATTTAATATACAGTCTCAAAAAAGTATGACGTCATCATGGTATATTTCTTTAGATAACATATTCTTATGTCTTTTATAGTCACTTACATACTCCCAAAATTTGACCGAAATCGATTTAGTGATATCTGTGAAAATAAAATAAAGAAAACCAGTTTAGCACCATTTGTTTTCAAAAACCGATAAAAAATAGAAATAGTGCATCATTGATAAAATTATACAAGATAATTATTAAGTAAGGTCCAATAGTCTCGTTAACCAATTGTGATTGATACAAATTGTAAACGGTGCTCAAAATTTAGTGTCAAACATTTAAAATTTTAAAGCACTTTATTTTTCTTATTTTCAATTGGAGCCCCTATATATTTTTATGTCATTCGTGGAATTAAAAATTAAACATTTTCCTAATTACAACCCTAGCCCAATTGCTGACACATTAAGAGTTATTTGCCGAAATTTTAGCAGCTTTGGTAATTTGAATGAATAAAAATCAAAGGCTGCTTGGAGAAACCATTTATTAATTGAAATGGCTATTGGAATAGTTGATAAAATGAGTTTTTTGTAATAAACTCTTAATATATTAGGAATTGCGATAGGGTTTAATTAGGAAAATATTTGATATTTAATTCCGCATCGAGTGACATAAAAACATCCAGGGGCTTCAATTGAAAATAAGAAAAATAAAGTGCCTTAAAATTCGAAGAGTTTAACACTAATTTTGCACATCCATGTAATTTTGTTTATCGGTGTAAGGCCAAGCTAAACTATGTAGATCACTCTACCGAAACAAGGACTAAATCTAATAACAAATTTAAATTACCAAAAAAGTTAACAGCCGCCAATAAACTTTTATGGATTACACCAAAATCATTAAATTTACTCCCAGATAATTTAAAATTAATTAAAAATATAAAAATTTTTAGTAAAAAATTTTGATATTTTTTATATTTTAGTAAAAAATTTTTACAGAAAAGTTTTCAATACTTTTTCAGTAATTCACTAAATCAGTAAGGATTGTGGGCATGTTTCAGTAACGGGTGTCACATGGGATTATAATATAAATAAAAATATAAAATAATAATATACATATGTCTAATTTTAGATTTCGACATATACGGGTGCTTTGCACCTAGGTGTCTATTATTGGTTTTTGCTATTCATTATATTGTATTATACGGGGTGTCCAAGAATATGTTGGCAATCTCCCGGGTTCAGATAGAACACTTAAAAATAATAGAAGTTCTTATACATGTTTCTTCCTACGGCCTCCCCTACGGAGATACGGGCCCATAACGGACGTCCCTGGAAATCGTTGTTTTTTAAATAATTTATTAAGTACTAGGTGTATTTTAATAATTTTTTAGTATAATAGTTTGTAGATGAGTCCCGTTTAAGCACATTTGGCTTATTTAGTTTGCCAGGGACGGACTAGACGTAACACAAAAATATTTTTTTTGTGCACCTTGTATGATGAAGGAACGACAATAATAATTTTGGATACTCTAAACTAAACCTTAAGCTGAAAAAAAGAACTCTTGATCAATGTCGATAAAATGAACTCCGTAGGCGAGGCCGTAGGAAGAAAAATGTATAGGTACTTCTCCTGTTATTTTTAAGTATTCTATCCGAACCCGGGAGATTGCCCACATATTCTGGGACACCCTGTATATTAAAAATGTTAAAGAATAAATGTTAAATGTTATAGAATTTGTATCAATCACACTTAATTAACTAGACTTTTAGACCTTTACTAATAACTATCTTGTATAATTTTATTTGCAGTATTTCTATTCTCTATCAGTTTTTAAAACAAGCAAAACTGATTTTTCTTGTTTCAAGTTTTCTTCGCTGATATCACCGATTTGAATCAAATTTTGCGGGTATGTAAATGACCATAACAGACACCCAATTAAGTATGTAAAGTATGCAAAATATGAAAATCCTAAACTAATTAATAACCTAGGTATACCGGGTGTTTCAGGACGAACGCTATCCCCTATAATTTTTTATTGTTTAAATTACAGAAATAAAATGTGGTTTATTCGTATGTGATATTATTTTGCATTTTATGATATGACAGGCTCCATTTTGTCACTTCCGGTTTAACCGGAAATGACGAACGATGAATACCATTCCAAATTCAACGACATCCCATACTTTTTGACATTTTAAATCATTTCTCTTTTTATTTTTATTTTTTCATCTAGATTGCCATGAACTTCCTAAAATGGCTTACTTCGAGCCAAATGATGGCGGATTTTAGATTTGTAATTATGTTCCTTTGCTTGCTAGCATTATGGCATCATGGGTTTGTTCGGGTTTGTTTTTTGTCATGAATTGGAATTTTTCATAAATTATCTTTGTTACTTTATCTTGACATAAGGGTGTGTGATATCAAATTGTTAGAAAGAAGGTGCTCTATCTTTTTGCCCGAGTGCAATATGTTTCCATTTGAAAAAATTGAGTTTTCAGGAAAAAGTTTTCTTAAAATGTTAAATATCGTGTAAACAATTTAAAACACAATACAATTTGAAAATTGCATTTTTATCAAGAATTTGGCTTAGAAATAAACCATTTTAGGGAGTTCATGGCAATCTAGATGAAAAAATAAAAATAAAAATTATTTTAAGTGTCAAGAAGTGATGCATGCGGTGTCGTTGAATTTGAAATTGTGAATCGATATAGCCAAAAATATACTGGGTGTTCCATCTAAAAATTTATAGTTGGAGTCATTTCCGGTTAAACCGGAAGTGACCAAATGAAGTCCGTCATGTCATAAAATGCAAAATAATATCACATACGAACCCACCAAATTGAGACAATAAAAAATTATAGGGTGAGCTTTTCTCTTGAAACATCCGGTAGCGGACGGGAGGTAAGATTCAGGACACTGTATAATTAATTTAACATTGTCCACTTTCGCTCCAAACAATAAATAATCAAGTATCTCGTATTTTGCAGTAATGATAATTTTTATTAGAAATATTATTAGCAAAATATTTCTGTATTTAAATATTAAACAAATTACATTTTCAAGTCTCAGAATAAAGCCAATTATTATCGGAAAGTGTCTGTTTTATTATTTAGAGGCTGTACTGAGAATCCTAGAAAATTATTGTTATAGGAGAAGTAACGTTTTAATTCACTGGGAACTTTAGGACGAGAGTTCGTAAGTCCAAACCTTATGGCCGGATAAAACCCCGTCGCTGTTGGTTGATTTTAGTGGTATAAGTCAGGGCATTACTGTCTGGCGGCATGCAACAAATATTGAAGAGTGAAAATATATCATTCGTCCGAACAAACTCAAAATAACATCTGTTACCTGCCTTTTTCCAGAAAAACATTACACAATTTAATTTAAATATCAAGAGATATTTTCTTATCGCCTTAAGGCCCACATGTATAAACTCGATGTTACTATAACCCTGCATTTTAACTTTAAGGTAGATGCCACTTTATAAAAAACATTATATTAATTATAGGTTAACTAAACCCCGTCAAAATAGCGAGTTGGTTTTAAATCAACGGATGAACATGGGCGTAACGACAATAGTATTAACTATTATTTATAAGTACTGGAGGTTATACAAAAAAATCTATATTTTAATAAACATACCCATTTTATGGATATGCTTGATATATTTTTTGATAAACTAAACAAGCTTAAAAAAATATTCTATTCGAATATACAGCGTGTGTGAAGATATTGGCAACATATGGAAAACTTTTAGAAAAAAAAATATTATTCAAAAAGAGATTTGATCACAAATATAGCGCACAGAGTGGCCAACAAAGAAGAAAGTGTGCTAAAATGCTAAATTTTAATTTATATGGCACAAAAAAGTATTAGAAAAAAGTTAAGAATCAAATTTAATATCAAAATAAAAAATGCTGGCTTTAAAATTGAAAACGCGCTTCGAAGGAAAAATTCTTTAAAGGCATTGAAGATGATGGTGGCTCTGTTGAATCTTAATAAGAACATCATTGTTTTGTAATTCTTTTCAAATGCAATGTTCTCCATACCTTGAGCAAGAAAAAATTGATGAAAATATATTTTTTCGCAGATTGCTGATTGCTGCATGTAAATTAGCTTAGGATTTTAGCACATTTTCTTAATTTTTGACAACTCTTTAAGTTATGTTCGTGATTTCTTCACAGATTCGAATTTTTAAGGCAAACAAAACTTTTTATGAAGAATAGTTTTTTCCTAAATTCACAAATATAAAGTTTTCCATATATTGACCATATTTTCGCACAAGCCGTATAACAATAATATAATAAATGGCATAAACTGAGTTTATTCTTCTCGTTATATCATTATAACCTATCAATTTTGGTCATCGCCAAAAAGAAGATAATATGATTGGATTATCTATTTAATTACTTATTAATATTTCTTGTCTAATCTTGTTTATCGCTTTCGCGGAAGAAGTAGAGTTTTACACATCAAAGAACACAAAAACGGACACTTACCGAATATCGTTGTTAGACTGCCAATCTAATAAAAGCTACTAATAAATACTATAAAATGAAAAATAGGTTTTATATAATAATATAAAAAATAATAGTAGTGATTTTGCAATATTTTTCCTAATACATCTATGTATTTAAATAGTGTATGCTCGGCTAGTATAGGATATGCTATAATCTCATAAAATGTGTCATACAGAATGATTCACGGTGAATGTGTATTATTAAAGATCTCGAAAACTAATAGACGTATATTGATTGGGACTGGACATAATTAACTTAACTGAATTATTTTAAAATAATGTTATAACTGTTTCGGCGATATCGAAAGTTAAACATTAACTTTTATTTCCTAAATGGTAATACAGATTTTATTACATTTTTGGATTCTTACGTCTGTAATGTTTTGTAAAACTTTTTTTTGCCCCAAATGATACATCTCGCTTGAAATAATACATTTATTGCACTGCTGTAGCATCATAAAAGACAAAATCAACTTACACATTACAATCTGGGTTTTAATATTTTACACAAAAGATTCCGGATTTTTGGTTAAACTGGATAGAAAATGAGCCAAATAATGTGTAATGTGATATTTTTCTCTAAGCTGTGCCATTCTGGTAACAGCTTGTGAAATGCTGAAATAAATGTAACTTTTCAAATAATCTTAAAAAGTTTCGTTTTAAAAAATATATATTCGCTCTTAAGTAAAATCCAAAAAAATATTATTAATGTCAACTCAAATAATCAAATCAAATTAAATTAAAAGAAATTCACACTCATATCGTATTTCTATATTATATATAGATATATTATAGTAAGGATGGTTAAATAGGGTACATATTTCCTCCTAATCATCATAACATTTGCTACGCTGTTTAGAGACAGTTTAGTTGTACCATTGTGCCGATAAAAAACTAAGACATCAAAATCACAAAATTGCGAACAGACTTCAAAATGATCTCTTGAGCTGGAAACATAAAAACTTATAACTTTCGAAAGTAACGTAGGTTACATAAATAAATAAAATAAAAAAGTTTTATATTTTGCTATACGAGGTGGCATCAATTTATATTTCTTGGTGTGCCTATAAATTTGAGGGACAGACTATATGGAGAAAGTAAACATTTATTGGGTGTTAAAGTATAATATTTAACATCGCCTGAAAATGAAAAATAAAACTAAATATTAAAATAAATTCAATAAAAGGTGAAAAAATACGATAATTTGTGAAAACGAACAAAAAATTTTAATCTTTAGTCATAGAACCATTTTTGTTTAATACTGCTTGAACCCTTTGCGTCATACTTAAAACTAGATAGGTTCCTGCATAATTTTCCTCTTACTTCATCCTAAGCTTGATTTATCCTGTAGGGAAATTCATCCCTGTTTCGTGGTCGAAAATCATGTTAATTAAAACTCGATCATTTTACCAGAAATTACTTCGATATGGAGACTCTTCGAAGGTCAGAAAATAATCGCTATGTTACTTTCTGGGAGAAAATTTTGCACACTGCATGCTGTATGTACTGAAGCATTATCATGCTGAAATGTTAGATTTTGATCAGAGTTTATCAATGGAGTCACCCAAGGGCGATCGGTTTGGGGGTGTGTGTCAAACTTGGTTTTTTGGGGAGGGGAGGGGGATTATATACAAGGGAAAGTAACGAAAAGTAATACGCTGCCGCGTTAGTCATATGTTGTTTTTCGTATTCCATTATTTGTTTGGAATCCCCCTGGATCCGCGCTTGGTGTCATCCCTTCAGTCAGCATATTAACTTAAACAACTGCAGATAGTCTTAGTTGGTAAACTCCTGGTCCTGTAGCGTTAATCCAACCGCAAATATATATAAAGAAACAGCCACTTTGGTTTATTTTGTGAATGTATATCTCAATATAGCGCATGCCGGAAGGCCTATACACCCGAATTTATCCATTATTACACGATTCAAAAAGTTTCTTGTCAGAAAATATAACTCTTTCCCGGAAATTATTCTGATTTAAATATTAATTTACAAATTCTAACCTGCCCTGTTCCATTCTTTTTGTTAAAAATATTTTGTAGCAGCAAAACGACTTCGTATATCCAAATTTCGGACCGTGTCTCTAACAATATTTGGAGAACCTGGAAAGTTCGTCTCTTCTCTTTCGTCTTTATTGCAGTTTCGAATGGATGACCTATTAATAATTAAATAGTCTTTTATCTTGATCTTCAGTTTAACTTTTAAGGGAATCTAAATCTGCTACTCTATTAATACTCCTATGCTTTGTTGTTTTTTGTTTGTCAATATCACGATATTCTTATTTAGGTACACCAAGTTCGTCTGCAATATCCCTCTAATCTATCTAATAAAAGCACCTCTCACAGCAGACTGTACATAATGTCCTTTTGAATTGGACATCATTTATTAATGATACAGTGACAATCTATATTGACATGTTGATTGGTTGGCTAAATCATTGCAGTCTTCTTGGCTTATTTTGTACCTGATCTTGCCATCGAGAAAGATGTTGTTTTTGCGACCATCTATCTAATGTTGTTTTCGTTGCCTGCTTTGATATCCCGAAGACCGGTTCAGCGCCTCTGTATATGTATGTATATGTAAAATTTTCTTATGAAAGTTTACTTGTACCAGGCTCGACATAATTATTTCTTAACCATCTAGGACGAAACGAAAATTATGTTGTCATAGTTTTATCGGCACAATGGTATAGTCGTGTTCAAAAAAAGTAGTATAGAATTAAAATGGGAAGTATTCATCATATATTTTTTCATGTGTCATGTCACCTATTCTTTATCACTTGTATGGATCTTCTATGAACTGTACATACATTAATGTGAATTGTTAGGTTAAAAAATGTCAAATGATGGAAACAATAAAGATTTAAAATGAAGAAACTCCGGAGTAGACTTAGATAGTATAACATGGATAACGTGTTTGTGGATAAAACTGTGGATTTTTCTTTCTTATTCTCAATAGCTCCACATGTTTCATAATGTTAGGAAAATTAACTTCCGGTATAACCATAACTAACAGAACCGTTAAAAGTTAATTATTTAACTTAATTTCATTAATTTAGCACTTGGTTTAGTGCTAAAGATCAATGAAAATAAGTCCCTAGTTTTTTGGCTATTCACGCTAAATCATCCTCTATTAAACAAGATTTTTGGGAAATTTTTTAATTAGTTAAACAAATAAAAATTGTTCTTCTTTAACATTGATTCCGGATTCCAGAAAGCAAATTAGCAATCCAAAATTTAAGTGCTAGATACTGTTATGGCACTTTCTCATAAATCTACCCGCTTTTCTGTATATTTGGTGAATACCATTAAAATAAGTTTTTTTATTATTGATTTTTGAGATAAAAAATAGAAGTTATTTATTATGAGTCTAATGAGATTTTTTGTTAATATATTATATTGCATGCTCAGTCCTAGCAAGATTAATATTTTGCATAGTACGCTTTTAATTTTAAGAATGATTATAGTCAAACAAATAGTTTTGTAAATATTGTATGTAAACTACTCAAGAAGGAAACATACATTTTTAGAAATAGAACAAAAAAATTTAACAAAAACTGCTCAAAATTACATATGTATTTTATTTTCTTCTAAATAAATTAAATTGACTATCGAAACCTTTTAAATTTTATTTAAGGTTTTGGAGAAACTAAAACTTTCTTTATAATGTTTATAATTACCTGTTTATTTTTCATTTGTTTAATATCTTATTTTAATTTCTTCCAAATACCCAGGTTAGTAAATAACGGGAATCTAATGTATTTTATACATTTTATTTAATTTTAGAACGTTTGTTCGGGTGTATTATTAAACTTGAAGAAAATAAATTATATAATATATAATTATTGTCCAAAAATGGAATTAAAAGAGTTGAGAAATGGCAAATAATTTAAGTGAAACGGTATATTATCAACTTTTATTTTTAAGTGTACTCATATGCATATACAGTATCATATCACCATTAAAGTTGGAACCATATGAGGAACGAATGTATTTCTCGATTTATGTAAAATTTAAATTTACCATAAGTTTTTACTTCAATAAAGACCAAAAATTATATAATTACATAGGATCATGCGGCTTTTGTAAAATGTCAAATTTTAACATTTTCTCCACAAAATGGCGAAAAATGGCCTTTACTGATTGAATTTTAAATAAATTTATTTGGAATAGTTGCTAGTATTATAGTTTTATGCAGACAAAGGACCCCGCACGGAACATATGGAAATCGGCCCTCGGTTAAAAACTTTTATGCTCTTGGATATTATCCAAAAATCGATGCTGATCAAAAGTCTCCATGGGCCCGAGGTCCGAAAATGCGATCCCGGGGAGCTACCTTCATCGCAATCAAAATAGTAAATAAGAGCAAATGCACTGGCAATAGTGTGTCAGGCTTCCATAGCACCTATACTAATTAACTTAGTAATTTCATTCATATGCCGATTTATACTGTATTATATGGTGGATTTCAGAAAAATATTTTCCAATATACAGGGTGGCCCAAAAAAGTGTGGTAACATAATGCTGTCTTTTTTAAATGGGACACCTAGTATTTTATTACATAATGAGGTTCGTATTAGTGTCCTTTATCATTGCCTAAAATTTTATTTCAGTTGGTTATGTATTTTAAGAGTAATAAATTAAAAATGAAAACAAAAGTTTTGGAGTCTTAGAAAAAAATTCAAAGAAACTACCTAAAATTACTTCTTTTACCAAAGCATTGAGTAGAATTTAAGACAAGAGGTCTAGAGATACTGTGAATATAAAACGTTTATTTGTACAGGGTGTTCATAATTAAGTTTCAAACATAACACATTTCAAAATAATTTCTCTCCAGATTTTCAAATGGAACGCCCATTTGTTTATTATATGAATTCTTATTTTATTTCAAAGCCTACCATGGGGTTTTAGGCATAACCATCACTAATGAGCCGTCTTGCTAGTATTTCATCTGAAATATTCAGGAATGTAAATGGATGAGCAATATGGTAGGCATTTTGAACATTTACTGTAGTTTATAATTATTAATTTAGTCGCCTATGCTTAATTTTCATAATAAAAACTGTATTTAAACAACATAATTTATGAAAGCAATTATTTCGAAAACGACTAGAAATAACTTATATGCTTCCATTACAAAAAAAAAGAATGCTTATGAATTCTACATCCAATAGCCAAATAATATACAAGGGCGTTACATTTGAAAATCTGGAGAAAAATTATTTTGAAATGTGTCGTGTTTAAAACCTAATTATGAACACCCTGTATAAATAAACGTTTTATATTCACAGTATCTCTAGACCTCTGGTCTTAAATTCTACTCAATGCCTTGGTTAAAAAAGTTATTTTAGGTAGTTTTTTTGAATTTTTTTCTAAGACTCCAAAACTTATTTTTTTATTTTTTATTTATTACTCTTCAATTACATAATCAAATGAAATAAAACTTTAGGCAATTATAAAGGACACTAATACGAACCTAAATATGCAATAAAATACTGGTAGTGCCATTTAAAAAAGACAGCATTATGTTACCACACTTTTTTGGGCCACCCTGTATATTGGAAAATATTTTCCTGAAATGCACCATATAATACAATATAAATCGGCATATGAATGAAATTCCTAAGTTGATTAGTATAGGAGCTATGGAAGCCTGACACACTATTGCGAGTGCATTTGCTCATTTCTACTATTTTGATTGCGATGAAGGTAGCTCCCCGGGATCGCATTTTCGGACCTCGGGCCCATGGAGACTTTTGATCAGCATCGATTTTTGGATAATATCCTCGAGTATCAAAGTTTTTAACCCAGGGCCGATTCCCATATGTTCCGCGCGGGGTTGATAATTTTTGTTTTCTATCTATGTTTGGCCGAGATGAGATAAAATAAAGACTTAATTCTAAGAAAAAACTGCCCCTTTATTCTAATATTTCCATTTTTGCAATGTATGTATTACTTAAAAATCAAGACTCTGCTCTATGTTGGTTAAATCTTTAAGGTTATGAGAAGTTTGCTCCACAGATGGCAATATTTTTCAACTGCAATTAAATTTTTTGAGGAAAATGAACATTTTAGTAGAGTTTCTAGTATAAAGAATGAATTTAGACGAGTATTGTATAAATAAATAGCTTTACGGTGGTAGGGTCGACTTTCGTTTTCAATGAAAATAGATATTGTAAAAAAATAGATAGAAATCAAAAATTATCTTAAATGATTCAAATCTGGCATTTGGCCATAAAATTAGAAAACAAATATCTTTTCTAAATACATTTTTTAAAGTCCAATCAATAAATGCCACTTCTCGACATTTTCGTGAGAAAATATTAAATTTGAGAGTTAACAGAAGCCGCTTGGTCCAATTTAATTACATAATTTTTGGTCTTTATTGAAGAGAAAACTCGTGGTGAAGTCAAATTTTACCTAAATCGAACAATACATTTTTTTCCCATCCAACTTTAATGGTGCACTGTATATATTTTTTAAAACGCGATTACTCTATTTCTGTTGTTACCTGTCAGAGTATTTATTCCCACATTTATTATTATTGATTTGCCTTTTTTTAACAAAAAAAAAAAAATCGGGAAAGTAATTTTTCCTAAAGTAACAAATGAAGAACAAGTACGTGATTGTTGTGAATTATTTCTTCTTGCCAGTTTTTTATACCGACTGGTTCACGTATTTAATCAACTTTAGATAAACAACATTGTTTTTACTCTGTGAGTTAAAAATATCTTCGGAAATTTTGGATTGCTAAATAAATATTTCATATCACTTAAATCCAAGACATTCTTAATCGGTATTTCCAAGCTATATATAGGTAGCTCACCTGTTGATATAAAATACATTTAATGTATTATACTTAACTTTAAATAAAATTTTAAAAAATACTTAAGATTAAGTTTAAGTAGATATTTTACTAAATAATACTAAAATACAAGGTAGCCAGCTCTCAACCAGGATTTCTTAGCATCAAAAATTGATTAAAATCCTCCTTAAATATATATATATATAGAAGTTAATATATTTTTCATTGTGGTGATTTAAATAAATAAAGATTCCCTCATATTAATTTTTGTCTGGGTACCAGGTAGTGATAAAATATGCTTATATATTAAAAAAAGGCATGGATAGTACAGTAATAAATGTCGAAATTATTAGAAAAAGGATTCATATTCGATTTCTGTATTTACTTCATTTACGTATTATATTCAGTTCAGTTATACCATTACTATCATCGTTAATGTAACTATCCACACTATGGAGAAATGTGAATAATAATGTAAAATGTATTATACAGTGTGTTCCAGAATAAGTGAACAAGTGTAAATGACAAAACATTTTCGAATTTAAATTCGACCATTTGGCATATAGTATATGTAGGTACAAGCAGGCCTAATTAGAAAATAAAATTTTACATATTTTAATTTTTATGAAATCAAGCAGGCCTTAACTGGAGCAATATTTCTATTTTCTGTCTAGGCAGAGTGCCTCTTCCTCGCAAGATATCGAAAAATGTCATTAAGAAAACTTACTCAGAATTCAAAATCATGGAAATGCACCGAATTTAACAATCATCAGACATAAATTTAATTAGAAGTAAACTCAAAGTCACCATCTTACGAATTACATACAGGGTGGCCAATTAGTGCGACAAGGCTCAATATCTCTTTTACCGCTAGGGATAGCGGAAAACTTTTTTCACGAAAGATATTAAGCGTTAAGAGGTGCAGCTTTCAAAATTATTTTCGACCATACAGGGTGCTCCAAAAGGGCGGTGTGATAAAAATTTCATATTTTTTAAATGGGACACTATGTATATTTTTGCATATTTGAATTCATCGTAAAATTCTGTACATAGCACCGTAATTATTTGTACACATTTTTGCAACGTTGCCAAATAGATTGGAAAATTCCTAAAATTTGTGCAAAAACATGGTTCAATGAAATGTGTAATATTTCTTAACTTATAATAATAAAATATTTTTCTGTCAGAAAGAGGAATGTTGACAGAAGTCCCCTATGATAACAGATATCAATATTTTTATACAGGGTATTTTCTATGGATATGCCAACATTACGAACTTGAAACCTGAGTTTCGTAAGTTTTTTAAATGAAACACCCTGTATATTATTACTTTTTATCTTGTAGGTATTTTAATCCTCTCTAATTTTTATTAAGTATTTCTATGCCTATCTCAACCAATCTTGGTGGTATTTCAATTTTTATTTATACTCGAGCAAAAAAAGTGGATGTATTTTACCATTGTCCTTTTTCTAGTCACCTATGTCAAAATAAAAACAAAATGTTGTAATTTAAAAAAAAATATTTATTCATACGGGAGGATACTACACAAAAATATTTTAGCGATTCAAGCTTGTGGACAATTTCTAAAGTAAATTATTACCTAATTATTTCTTCATATAGTGACCCCCCATTAACTTGAACACATAATTCAATAAGTTTTTTAAAATAATGAGTCATATTTCTACACATTTTCAACTGTTTTCAAAGTATTACTCGGCAAATGTCTAGAAACATGACTCATTCTTTCGAAAAACGTATTGAATTATATGTTAACGTTAATGGGGGTCACTATGAACAAATAATTAGGTAATACTTTGAAAACAGTTCCAAATGCTCGAGTTTAAATAAAAATTGAAATACCACCAAGATTGGTAGAGATAGGCATAGAAAGACCTTAATAAAAATTAGAAAGGATTAAAATATCTACAAGATAAAGTAATCATATACAGGGTGTTTCATTTAAAAAACTTACGAAACTCAGGTTTCAAGTTCGTAATGTTGGCATATCCATAGAAAATACCCTGTATAAATATATTGATATGTGTTATAAAAGGGGACTTCTGTCAACATTCCTCTTTCCGACATAAAAACATTTTATTTCAAATTATTATAAGTTAAGAAATATTACACATTTCCTTGAACCATGTTTTCGCACAAATTTTAAGAATTTTCCAATCTATTTGGCAACGTTGCAACAATGTCTACAAATAATTACGGTACTATGTACATAATTTTACGGTGAATTCAAATATGTAAAAATATACATAGTGTCCCATTTAAAAAATATGAAATTTTTATCACACCGCTCTTTTGGAGCACCCTGTATGGTCGAAAATAATTTTAAAAGCTGCACCTCTTAACGCTTAATAACTTGCGTATAAAAAATTTTCCGCTATCCCTAGCGGTAAAAGAGATATTGAGCTTTGTCGCACTAATTGGCCACCCTGTATAAGTATATTAATTAATTACATATAAGTATATCAAAGGAGGTTTCATGTTTCGCCCAGCTGGGCATCATCAGAACTAAAATTTTTTACTTACTTCAAAAATTGGAATAGAAAAAAGATAAAACCACGAAACAACATCACAAAATTACATAATTATAATAAAATCGACACCGCAAAACCAACAACTGTACAAATACAAACAGCTGCATTTAAAAAATAAAATATGGACTCATTAATATAAATTACAAATATTGAACGTTAAAATGTCGACTGTTCATCTTAAAAAGTTCTTAAAAAATGTGTCTTGTGTGAATGAATTGTTCAATTTTGAGCGCCATTTAATTTTTAATAACATAGTTGATTAATGTTTGTTTGTAACCTCTATTCCAATTTTTTAAATAAATAAATTTTTTTAGGTCTGATGATGCCCAGCTGCGCGAAACATGTAACCTCCTTTGAACATTGTTAATATACTTATATGTAATTCGTGAGACCGTGATTTTGTGTATACTTCTTATTAGGTACTAAATAGGTCCCTTGGAGAAAATGAACTATTTCTTTGAGACATAAATTTTTTTAAAGTTCCAATGAGAAAAAAAATTCTTCATGGTATTAAATACATTTATTAGAAAAGATTATTTCGAAAATAATATTTGACTAAATTTCTTTTCTCTTTTCCTAGGCTAATATGACAGGTATTTTGTGGAAAAGAGGCACTTTACTTAGATAGAAAAGAAAAATAATGCGCCAGTCAAGGCATGCTTGATTTAATAAAAATTAAAATATTTTCGAATCAAGCAGGCCTAGAACCCAAATGGTCAAATTTTAATTCTAAATTTTTTTGTCATTTACACTGATAAATTCGCTTCTCCCGGGACACACTGTATGAACAAAAGCTTGATGTCATAACCAAACCTCCATTGTGTAGAGAAATGTGTTGGGAGTCGATAAAACACTCTTTAAACTTATTAGAGAAACATTATTTTTATCGAGTATAACTTTTTAAACATGTCAGCACTACCCCTAGAAGAAACGTGTAGAATTACAAAGACAGTGTCCTATTTAAGGAAGTGGTAGTATTAGGTAGTGCCTCCATTTTTAATATACCCTGTATGATTCCAAATAATTTAAAATTGTAGCTGAGATAATCATGCAAAGCTTTATTTAAAAACATGTAATGGATTTATTTATTCTTTGGTTGCTATATGAAATGCTGCTTTGAAAGCTTGCTACCCGCTATACATATACCGCACGTTTGGATTGCATGATTTAGAAAATATTTTTTTTTAACTCAATACTGTAAAGATTTATCAAAAATAATATATAGCGTATTACAAACATTGTTATTTGTTAAATAGTTGATTGTGATTATCTAGCTCGATATAATAAAATTGCATTATTATTTGAACGACTTATTTGATATGATGAAATAGTTTTCTTGACAACGCAACTATAGTGATTTCTACTTGCCACTGGCATATACAGGATGTCAATTTGAAATCTTCCCACCTTCCAGTAAATAATATAAAAAACCGGAAAGACACATAAAATTTATTGTGAAGTGTCCTCCACTTTTAAGAATATTTCTAACCTTCGTGGCTCAATAAACCACAGAGAAATAGTTTTCACCCTCCAAATCTTAAACGGGAGAGGAGGTTACATCATTTGAAAGGTCGTTTACATCTCTTTCCCATAATATCATAATTTATTACTTTCTGAGTAGTATTTTCCAAGAAATCACGTTCCAAAAGGGGACGTAATTAGAACTTAGCCATGTAAATCCACTGTTACAGCGTTCCTCAAACTTCTTTGACCACGGACATGCGATGCCTAATTAATTACCTTTAGCTAAGAATATTTCTTATTCGCCTGTTATTGTTTTTAACAAATCGAAAAGCATTAATAAGCAATAAGCTGAATAATATATCACTGGCTGTAGCAAATGTACTTAGAAGCCTTTTATGTAAGAGTTTTGTCGTTGCCCGATACTCCATCACTCGACAGTTCATCACACGACAACTCATCGCGGACACTTCATCACGACGACATCTTAACACAATGACACTCCATCATATCATATTTAATCACTACGCCAATTCACCAAACACAAATTAATCACAAAATACATACATACATACATAAACCAAAACAAATATGACACTGTTCTGAGAAACATTATTAAATAAAACCACCGAAAGTAATTGGATTTTAAGACCTCAATTTTAGTGAAAATATTAATGATGGATTTATCCAAGTGATTAGTAAATAATCTGTGTGCAGGTATTGTTAGGCCAGCAGGTAAAAATGGGGATTTTTTCTTAACGAGGGATTATTTAGTGGATAGTGTGTGCTTCATATAAATATAACTCGAAATCGATAGTTTCTTCAGTATTACACTTACCTTCATTTACTGTAATTTGAGAAGATGGAAGAGGGAATGTTTTCTTTTGGATCAACTTCTCGGGGAGTTTCGACATTGATTTTCCAGTCCCATGAATATATTAAACATCGAGTGACATCTGAAAATACTACCCACTGGCGATGCAGGAAGCAGCAAAATGCAAGTCAATTGTTCATACAAGAGGGAATATAATTGTTAAACATCCTATAGATCACACGCATGGTGTTACACCTTTTCAGCCACTGGCTATCAATGCCATTGCAGAGAAGACGTGGCAGAGACGTTCCCAGATAACCGCCAGGATGTTGAAGAATTAATCAGTTATTTTGAAACCACGTTTATCCGTGGTCGCCAAATGCGTGGAGGAAGAAGAAGAGACGCTTTTTTCCAAGGCAATTATGGAATCAACGAAACGCAGCTGCACAAGGAATTGTCACGATAACTGTGTTGAAGGGTGGCATAATGGCTTGCAGTCGATCTTTCAATGCGAACATCCTACAATGTGGACATTCCTAAATGGCCTGGTGAAAGAAACTGAATTATCACACGCGCAATATTTACAACGCATCCCAATGAAGCCGAGATACAAATCGTTAAAACTTAGACTACAGAATATATATCATTGCCAATTATGAAACACAAAATCGCCTCATGTTTCTCAGAACAGTGTCATATTTGTTTTGATTTATGTATAACGTTTCCTCTATTTTGTTTGTAATTGTAATTTTTGTCACAGAAATAATACTTTGTATATTAATTAATGTAATATATCTGTCCCTACTATTTTCTATTCTTTTAATATATTTTTGTCAAATGATATTTGGCGGTTTTATTTAATAAATAAGAAATAAATAAATACTAGGGAATTCTATCGTGATCATAAGAGGTAATTCTATACTATTTTTCGAATTGATATGATGAAATTTTGTGTGGTGAATTGGCGTAGCGATGAAATGGGATATGATGAAGTGTCGTAGTGATGGGATGTCGCCGTGATGAAGTACCCGTAATGAGATATCGTGTGGTGAACAGTCGAGTGATGAAGTGTCGTGGATTCGAGTTTGTGCGTTATTATGTTGAACGAGCGGCTGAACGACATCAGAACGTCTTCAAAAAACGCAGCGCAATTTTTATCGCGCGACATAAAACGTGTGCTTAAAAGGGGCCTTAGTGAGATGGATGGTACTGCTTTCTACTTCCACATAGCTACTTTATGTTGGACTTGATTTGAAGAAAGCTGCAGCCTTATATATCTAATTAAGCAGTAAGTCGATGACGATATTTTGTGTTTGAGACATTATATTTCCACTTAGTGATCCGTGCACACTTAAGTAGTTGCTCGCGAACTACAAGGGGTCCGTGGACTCCAGTTTGCGAAACGCTGCACTATTACTACTGTAAATCTAGGTGAAATAGATATTAATAAATCCTATTGTATTTTAATACTTTTCCTGTAAAGATCTTGCTTTTAACAACGTATAAATATATTAAGTATATTATTATTTTTTTACACTTTTTTGACAATGGAAATCTTTGTGCTAAATCCTTAATGTTTTATGCAAAAGAATATTATACAGCGTGTGTGAAAATATTGCCACCATATGGAAAACTTTTCTATGTTATTTTAGGAAAAAAATTATTAAACCCCTATAACCGAAAAAACTTACAAATTTAACGTATAGGGCGCTCAAAAAATAAGAAAATATACTAAAATGCTAAGAGTAAAGTAATATTAATTTACATAGTACAAAAAATTTATTAGAAGAAATTTGTTAACAATTAACTTTAAAATATAGAATAACAGCCATCTATAAAGAAAAAATATTTTCATCTATACGTTCTTGCCCCAGAAAAGAAATAAATTATGTTTTTCTATTAGGCTCCAATCGAGAAACCATCATTTTCAATGCATTTAACGAAGATTTACCTAAATCTTTGCGCTGTTCGAAGATTTATCTAAATCCCGTATTCATAGTCGACACCACAAACCAGATTTATCTAAATTTTCGAACAGCGCTTTCAAGTATTTCGTTGCAGACTTGGCTAATTCATTGGTATAGTTCCAAGAATCATATTGACGCTTAATTTGACACCTTGATTGTTTCATAGGTGACTTGATGTCTTGTATTTTTGAAAATACATTACTTTACCTTTAGAAATAATGAAGTTTTTCGAAAATCGTTCGGAAATATTGACATTTTTGATAACATTTTTGAAATAATAAGTTAATATTTCCCCACACTTAGTCGTTGCTAGGCAACGGAAAATAACTGTTAGGAAATATTCATTTCCTTACTGTAAGGAAATTAAATTTTCTTACAGTTGTTACGGTTCTACATAAATGATTGAAAACAATTTTGCCAAGTTTGACAATACGTTTCCATAGTAACGCAACCAATTTTATTACGAATTTCAAAGCACCTTTTATTTGTGAATAAAATTATTCGCGATTTTTTCAAAATTAATCAACATCTGTCGATTTTTAAACGATTTTCGGAGAAATAGTATGTTTACCTCGTAGGAAAAGCCACATTCCTGGCCTCTGTGTTGCTAAGTCTCGGTTTGCGCCTCGACTTAGCAATCTTCACAGTCGTCGAGGAAGGTTAGGCATTTCCTACTCGGTAAACAATCTACTATTTCCATATTTTCGTCAAGAAAAAGACATGAAAATATTTTTTCTTTGGAGATATCTGTTATTTTATATTTTGACATAAGTTTGATTTTTAACAACTTACTTTTTTCTAATACATTTTTTGTATCATGTAAATTAATGTTACTTTATTCTTAGCATTTTAACACATTTTCTTATATATCCACGACAGTATACATTATATTTGTGATTTTTCGGCGATTAGGGGTTTTTTATAAAATAATTCTTTGTTTTCTGAAGTCACAAATAAAACGTTTTCCATATGGTGCCAATATTTTCATACACGCTGTATATTAATCTGCCCAACAATTATGGGAACATTATACTACCGTGATAAGAGATACTTATTGAGGACTCGATGATCCCGGCTATTAATACATGTAAACAAAATACAGCCATAAGAGATGGATTGATTTAGACGTTCAGCCGTAAGCTAACAGCTTATTTTTTAATTCTGCGTTGCCAAGAAATCAATTAGAAAAGTACAGAGCTAAGCTTAGAAAACTAGTTAAATTATATGATTTTTGATATACGTAACTTAATATTCTTATTATGAAAGACAGTTGACCATCACCATAAGCTCTAATAAAGCCCAAATCTCTCAGAAGTCATAAGATCCAGGATATTTAGATTACGGGGCCGTATGCACAGATGACACTTAAGGCGTGCTCGGCAAGTGCTCCTTAAGGTGACGTTGTCAGTTTGATTAAGTTGACTAAGTGCCAATGTTCGAATGTTGCCGTCAGTTAGACCCTAGCCAAGGTAATCCTTAAAAAAATCTATATTTTAAAATAATTTGTGGGTCAATTGAAGCGTCTAAGATTACCACGTCCTTAAAGATATATTCCTTTAGATGAGAGCTAAAGAGAACGACAATGCTGTCAAACTTGTGTTAAGGATGACTTACGTCATTCTGTACCTTATATTATATCGGCCTTAAGGAGTGCGTAAGGCCTGAAGACTGCCTGAAGTGTCGACTATGAAGACGGCCCTTGTCACAAGAGTCTTATTTATACACAGCTTAATTCAGTATAATTATGACAACTGTGACTTTCAATATTCAGCGGATTAGACAGCTTAAAATATTGGCTAGTTTCAGTCCTTTAAGACCCCTATAAAATCACAGTAACACAAAAAACTGCACAAAGATGGATCATTAAGACATTTTACTATATAACCTCTAGAACCACAATAATTGAAAACCCATAAACACAGCCTTCTAAGACTGAAAGTGACAGCTGTCATAATTATGTGAGTATATAAGGTATAGGACTATAGAGTGATTTAATTTCAATATCTTAGAATCTTAGAATCTTAGAATCTGTCACGTCAAATCAAAGGTTATGGTAAATATTATATCAGACACCACCATTACAATGTATATATTATAGTTCTAATCTCTGATTAGTGTAAGTAGATGTAAAATAAAGATCAGAGTGATTTTTATAGTTAAAATAAAGAAAATTGTAAAATATATTAACAAGACGCTATACGTAAAGATTTATCACAGAATTACTTAAGCGCTGTAGAAGTAGGATTGTTGAAGGTCTTAATGAACAACGAAATACAGGATTCAATTATTGAAGATAATAAAGCATACAAATTTAGATAGTTACAGTCGTATCCTCTGAAGGGTTTCAACTTTAATTTATTTTTTATATTTTATACAGAAATAGTATTTCAGGGTATGCTGTTGTTATTAAGTAGGAAGAACTGAAGCTATTTTGGCAACAGCATTCTGGTAAACATAATTATCCGAAATATTAAATTACGATAAACAAGCGACTATAAGAGTTAAATATTTTAAGGTACTGAATTTAAACCTCTTTAGTGAATAAGGTGGTAAAAGTTTAATTATTCAAATATTTGTTCGTTTTTGATTGTTTTGAATTTTGTAATAATAAACAAAAATAAAATCGATAGTCAGTGTTGTCAATTGATGTTCTGTATTACTTATACGGGTGTTATGGAAATGACTCATTATATTTAAATGGGTGACTGACTCCTAGAGTGTGATAGAGAAATTCTACATACTTTTTTTTTAATCGAATATCTAAATACTAAGGTAAAAACTCCTTTTAACCACATACTGTCGCGTCGTTCCATCTGGATTCAGTTAGCAACAATGTGGGTCACTAGAGTATACTTATATTGTTGTCAGATAACACCGCATGTTTCGCCCTTGCTTGGATACCTGCCGCGCGCGACTATCGTCGCTTCAGTATATTTCGAGACTGGGGGGTGGAGTGATGCTTTGGAGGGTTCCACGTGCTTGATGTATGCGAATTTTAAACGTTTTGTTAGTTGAAGCATTACCCGATTTTTTTTCTGTTGTGAAATAATTCATAATAAGAAATATTTTGATGTGATTTCAAATTTGTATGATATTACCTATTGTTGGTTCTGTTGCAAAACATACTATTTGTGTTTTATTTTTTTATGGAATTTAATTATAAAACGGATTATAAGATCGAAGGTAAGAGAGTATGTACCTTAAAATTGTAGTATTTTTGTTTCTAAAAAGTTTGAAAAAGAAGTGATAACGCGGGTCAAAGACGTACTGTTGTCAAAAACTGAACACGTGCGTTTACAATTCTGTGTTGCAATATATGACAACACCGCCGCAATAAACTATTGATTGCGAACGTCCTCAGTAGCGGCCACGTAAATTTTCAGATTTCATATAAATGGTATATTTCGTATAATAATTCAAAGCGCCATTTAAGGTTATTTTACTTTAATTTATTTTGATCTCAAGATTTGCCGGTTTAAATATAATAAGTCATTTCCATAACACCCTGTATATAAAATTTATAATTATTAAGCAAGAACACTCTCGAATTATAAAATGAGGAGGCAATAATGTTTTTTTCAAATTTAAGATAACTGATTTCGAAAAATAAGTTAAATGAGTTATGATTCGAAAATTTTAAAAATTTAGTTTAAATATATATAATATATAATATATGTGACATCATCGCCGATATAGTATTACAATACAATGATTAGGCATTTATAGCATGTTTAATTTAATTTTTTCTAGGGATATCGATATTAAAAGCATGTAGTTATAATAGGGTGTAAGTAGAACTTTATACAAGTAAATTCTGATATTTGAAATTATTTTATTCTAATTTGAGTCATACTCTTGCGCTAACTAAGTCAAAAATTAGTAACATTAAGTTCCTACTTTCAGTTAACCTATCGTATCGGAACTGGCCTTACTCTTACTCTAGTCTAGTTCCCAGTTCGTTCGCCAAATATAAAATTTTCAGTAAAAAAATTCACAAAATATTTTAGTAGGTTATTCTACAGCGTGTGTGGTAGAAAGTATAAAAAAATGGGAATTTTTTTTATCCTTTATTAGCCATAGTCGAATATCTAAAATATTGTACAGAGTGGCAAAAAGATATGAAATTCATCTAAGAATAAATTGGCCCTTATTCCTAGAAATACATCAAAATATCGCTTTGAAGATCCTTCTAGAATTATGTTCTCTTTCGAAGTATGCTGACGAGAAACAGATATAATTAGGTCATTTTATAAAATGAAATAAAATTTGATTTCAAGACAAAACATTAAAACAATGAGTTAGATTAGGTACATAAGAAATGAAATACTAACGTGAAAACAACAACATTTTTGCAGAGCCGCCATCATTTTCGATAAATCTTTCTAGTTTTTTTATTCCTCTTCCTATATCTGTCCTCTCTGCAACTCATTGCAGGCTTGTATTATTCTGTTTACTAGAATTTCAGCACTTGCGGATTTTGGTAGACAATTTCTTTTAATCTATCCCATGCCATAAATAATAGTCTAGGGGCTCTCGCAAAGTGCCCGATGGAGACATTTTCGGGGGCATATTAGAGAAAAATATGTGTTCGGAAAAATAAATGCTTATTTGAAGTCAAAAATACAAAACATTTTTATAATGTAACAGCTTTTTATAAACTATATTAAAAAACGTTAAGCAAACTTAAAGTTTCAATAATTCGACCGGTCCTCCCTTGGGGCCCGGGCCCTGAGGTGCGCTTGGTTAATCAGACACTGCTCTCGTAGGTCAATTTGTAAATTGTCTTTCTCTATGTATACCATGGCATATCCTGTTTGGGAAATTAATATTAAAGCAATGTCGAACTAGGACCATAATGCGGTGCATGAGCTTGGTTGGAAAAACCTGGAGACTCAAGCCCCAGATGATGCAATGGCTATGTCACAGTTATCAGACCCCTGATATCATATGGGTCTGCAGTCTGGTGGACAAAATACAGCAGTGTATCAGTGGGGCGATGAGAAGTACCCCACTGCAGCAATGGAAGTCATACTGGGACTAACACCTTTAGACATTCACATCAGAATGGAGGCTAACTGTAGCGCCTCAAGGATGATCACAAATGGGGAATGGACACAACACCCCGCAAAAATTGGACACATAAGAGCCACAGACCTAATCAACGATGAGCTCTTGGTTATGCAAACTGATGGTATGAGATCAACATACGATTTCATAAAGCCTATCAAGATTGACTGGAACTTTGATAAATGGACGAACAGTGCACCCCCGTCATTTGACAAGGGTCTAGTTTGGTACACCAATGGATCAAAAACCGCCAACGGTGTAGGTGCAGGTATATTTGGTGGAAGGCCCAGGATGGACATAAGCATTCCTCTGGGGACCGCGGAAGTTCATGCCATATTACATGCTTGTAAAGGGCTACCACAACCAAAAGATATACATTCTGTCGGACAGCCAAGCTGGTCTTAAGGCTCTGAACTCCAATCGGTTTACTTCAAAACTTACACTGGAGTGCCATATCAACTTAAAAGAACTGGCGGCCTGGGGGAACAAGGTACAGCTTTTGTGGGTCCCTTGTCACTCTGGGATATTAGGTAATGAAAAAGTGTATGAACTAGCGAGAGCCGGATCCGCTAAAAGTCTCAGGGGGCCCCGAACCGGCCTTTAGGATATCAAAACAGACAACAAAATCAACATTAGATAGATGGTCGAAGTAACAACACCTATCTCGAAGGCAAGGGTTACCTGGTCAAATACACGCACGGAAATACTATAACACGAATGGGATGCTAACCGTGACGCGACCCCAGCGGGGTCTGCTAACAGGCCACTTCTCTTGCGAAAACACCTTCAACGGATAGGTATAAGCAACGGATCTATTGAATGCAGACTCCGCGGCGAAGAGGATGAAACCGCCTCACACATAATATACCGCTGCATAGCGCTGTCTCGTAGAAGACAAAATATCTTCGGGGACATACAACGTGGTGATAACCTCCCATATGACAAGCCTGGTAGAAGGTTACTGGACCTCATAGAATGAACAAACATCTTCTAACAAGATCGGGGTACACAATAAGCCGGTAGGCTACAGTGACAGAAGTTCGGGCCTTTAAACCGACCGGCGACCCCCGCCTTTAACCAACCAACCATGACCCTGAAATGATAGGAAGCTCCGTTTAGTTGAAAATACAATTGTCTCATAGCCAAAGGCACGTCATCCAATAACTTCCCAAATCGTCCTTGTAGAAAATATATTTTTAGAAATAAGGGTATTTTATTATAGGTCAATCTCAAATTTTTTGGCCACCCTGTAATATTCCATTTACGACTCTATCTCCATTAAAATTGATATCGTTGTTATTGTAAAGACGAAACATATAGGATGTAAATTTGAATACTTCTCACCCCTAAACCTCGGTTCTGGTAAATACTATTAAAATTCGGAAGGATATGTCAATTTTATTGTGGAGCGGGACTCTCTTAAATAATAGTTTCATGTTTTGATGTCTTCCATTGGGACGGGATGTTACCTTTAATAGTTATTCATGTATCAATATGATTATGCCCTGAGAGCGACAGTCTTACAAAGCCGAGGGCCTCTGACCCGAGAGTTCGTAAATCGCCCGAGGGTATATATCTATTAGTACCCGTGGTGCATACTTTTATGTCATACCAGTTCGCTTTAAATAATAAATATTTTTTTAAAATTTAATTTGATTTACCAATTTTTAATTTTTACCTGCGACATTACCTTCACATTATTATAGCCTGCGTTGTTTTTGTTGCTAGGTAGATAAGTATCCAAATGTTTAATGTGTCAAAGTCAACAATCAAAAATGGAACAAGGTTTTGAAATTCTCGACGAAATTGAAAAAAAGGCTGAAAAGGCAACGCAAAACCTGTTACCGAGAAAATCCAGAGACTCATACGGCAAAGAATATGATCAATTTTTGAAGTGGATATCAGAAAATGCTGTAGAAAACATTAACGAAACTGTGCTGTTGGGGCACTTTAATGATCTAACTGAAAAATTTTCCCCGAGCTCTTTGTGGGCTAAATATTCGATGATAAAAAATACTTTAATGGTAAATAAGAATATTAATATATGTAATTTTCACAAATTATGCGATAAATCCAGTGTGTTATCTAGAGAAAATGTCCTAAAATGTATTCATGAGGCACCAAATGAAACGTTTTAATGAACAAGGTCGCATTATTATTTGGTGTATTTGGTGGATGTCGGCAGCAAAAACTTGTAAATATGTTAGTGATACATATAGAAGATAGAAAATCAGTCTTTCTTTTAACGGTGCCAGAAATCAAAACTGGCAATAAACGAGTTTTCACCATTATTGATGAAGACGAAATGAATAGTTTGAAACTTATATGAGATTATATGTCTTTGCGGCCACATGGCTGCTCAGAAAAAGGCTATTTTTAAGCTACAGACAAGGTCCTTGTACTGTACAACCTGTTGGAAAAACACATTTGGGGAAATTCCCTGTATTATTGCAAAATAATTGGGTTTGAACAACCCCGAAAAGTACACTGGTCATTGTTTACGTCGAACGTCGGCAACTCTTTTAGCAGAAGCTGGAGCAAGTACGACTACGCTGAAGCGCCATGGTGGATGGGAGAGTATTTCAGTTGCTGAAGGATAGTTAGAGGATATAATTTCCTCAAAAAATGAGATCTCAAGGATGTTGGTAGGCGTATCATCTGGATCTCACATTTCCTTACAGAAACTAGAGACCCAGATAATGAATCATGAGTCAACCTTTGCTGCAGGAAATTTAGCTATCAGCGGAACTTTCAAGAATTGCCAGTTCTATATAAATGGAACCAAATAATATATAAACGTAAATTTATATTTTGTTAATAAAGAATAAGTTAATCGAAAACTGTTTTTGTGTCTTAAGGCCATAATGTGTACTTTATGCCCGCACCGGCATAATGCAATACATTATGTAGATGGTACTAAGGTATAAACACAATAATGCACTGGTATGACATAAAATTTTAAATGTGAAGGGGAATCGTGACACATCATTTTAAAGGTCGTCCATTACCATAATTCATTACTTTTGAGTAGTAGTTTGCAAGAAATCGCGTTCCAGAAATGGGCTTATTCATGTAAATATTTAGCCTATGACCTTGCAACTGGTAAAGAATTCGAAAGGGTATCACCTAGAGTGACCGCCCGTACCCCTAATTATTCTGCTAGAAGAGCACTCAACATAATAATGTTTTTTTTAAATAATAACCTAGATAGCAAAAATTTCAGTGCAGGTAAGTTTTACTTATTGACGATGGCTACGGCAGACTCAGTATCGATCGAGTGCTGTAAATCAATCATTGTTTAACTGAGAACGAATGAAGGAAATGAAAAATAATGCATACTGCTGATGTATTGAATAAGGACGACTATATTCTGAAATAATCCGCATTCCATTATATTAAAGGAAGCATAATCAATCGCTCGGTAAACGGAACCGGTGAAAATACCGATGAACTTTAAGGCTGGTGTGCTGAGTATGCATATTACAAAAGATCGATTGAACCAATGATTGAAAAGATACGATCATTTTTTAAATCGGTGAGTGATTTACAAACCATAAACTTGTAACCGTATCATCATAAATAACTATCACAGGTGTATTAAAATATGGACGAATCATACCAAATCGAGTCGTTACGATAACAGGGCCGCGAACTTAACAGCAGTATGCCGTCAACAGGGAAAAATGACCCGTTAACTCGACAAATGATGGAAGCATCATACTAAATTTTGTCTTTTTTTAACGGGGGTTGAGTTACAGGGGTTGTTTACTTAAGAGGAGGGGAAGCATCGTAGGGCTGATTATACTTTCAATTTGAAAAGGGAACATACGAAGTAGTAGTCTTTAAACATTTTGGTTACACTGGCATTTCTCGGTTTCAAAAATCAATTACTACTCAATAATATTTTGCTTGAAAAAAGTTTGAAAATTCCTGCGGGAAACCGGCAACTACATGCGGGAAAAACTGTGAGCTCGTACTATGATACGAATTATTAGCCAATTAGAACTGTAGATGGTTTCAGAAAAATAATTAAAGATTAATATCTAAGAAGTAAGACAAGGGCTGTAATCTGTCCTGATATGTGTTTACGCGACTAAGTGAGTACTGTAAATGCGACCTGTCTTTATAATTGATGTTAGAGATACAGATAGGTAGGTGTTTAACATCGACACCACTAAATGTCGCCG
Source organism: Barypeithes pellucidus (assembly GCA_963991005.1). Lineage (NCBI taxonomy): Eukaryota > Metazoa > Arthropoda > Insecta > Coleoptera > Curculionidae > Barypeithes > Barypeithes pellucidus. The sequence continues at coordinate 30,237,337 of OZ022562.1, forward strand.
CGGGTTCCATCCTGCTAGCTTCTGATATTTTAGAATGGTGGGATAATATGCTTTATTATTAAAAAAATTTACATTATTATCCTGAAATTGTTGATTATCAAAAAAGATCTTAAGAATGCTTTTGGAGTATTCCTAATGTTTCAAGTTCATTTTACCTTCTTCATGCAAACATAAATAAGACTTAAAGCTTACACAAAATAAAAAGTATGATATAAATTTTTATACCGGTGTTTTTGGGAGTTTTCTTCTGGTGGGAGATAACGGCGCTTTTTCATTTTCTGGATCTAAAACAAAAGAAAAAATATAAAATTGATTTTTTCCTAGGACTATATAGTAAAATAATAATTCATTATTATATGTAAGTAATTAAAATAGTAACCATTATTCGTTAGTAGACGTCCTCATCCTGTTACTTATTTGCTATGACCAATCAAAGCATATTTCTAACTTATGGCTTTTCTAAACCCGTCAGTAAATCTATTCAAATTTTTACAAAACATAACAAGCCAATAAAAACCAACGAATTGCGTCAAAATTACTTTTAAAGCCGCATTAGAGTTTACAATTCTTTTCTTGCGTCTGCAATAGCAATTATAATTGCCCGTATTCATGCACAATAAATCGTTTTAGATCACCTGGCGCATTGCCAACAGCCAGAACAGCAGTTGGTACTATCGAAGTCCCTAAAATACCTCCAGAATTAGAAATGGGCAAACCTGTTCGTTTTGATTACCAGTTAAAATAGCTACTGCTACTTACAAATAGCAGTTCAAAAAAGTTGTGACGAATTAGCAGTAGATATGATTAATAAAGAATGTGAACTGCTAATTTAAGTACCAGTTAGTTTATTTAAATAGCCGTTAGATTTTCATAGCTGCTTCGACCAAATAATAAACAACGACTCTAATACGGCTTTAAAGTATACACTAGCGATGTAACAATTCGAAATGAATCCTAGTATTGAGATACTCGGATGCATCCGAATATCTAAATGGGATGCGGAACCGAATCGGATTAAATACACCCGAGCCATATTTGGCATCGGCATTCGATCGACTTCTAAAAAAAAGGTCATTACGTTGATTCTGGCTCGTCACCAGACATGGCCTAAGGAAAAATTTTACGGTTGTAAATTAATCCTAGTATAGCCATTCGATGCGGCATTCGAATACGTGCGAGAATCGGAATAAATGGAAACTCCGGTAAGTCGTGCGCCGGTCGGTTCTTCGATAACGATTCCGACATCGCCTGTTGTCGGGTTATGAATTCGAATTCGGATGATTAATCCGAGTATCTTGTTCATCCGATTCCGTATGATCCGGGCATCTAAATCATCTGAGTATTTACAACACTAGTATACACGTCAAAAATTATTGGTTAAGTTAAATATTTTAAAATTTCTTCTTTCGCTTTTTGTCGGCATCTGTCGTTATCGGCATCTGTCATTATCGGTCGCAAAAACTACTAATGTAATTCTGATGTAAATGTAATCCGGGTGCCTCCATGCTTGTGAGCGATTTGTCGCGCGAGGCAAATCGAGGACGACAAAATAACGGGCGACAAACGATATGCTTGCTACCGTAAAAGCGATTAACAACAAAGCAACATTAGTTTCCGTCATGTATTTGTCCCAAACTCGTCGAATTATTCTTCAGAAATAGCAATTCCAACTTCTGTCGAAAGCTAGTACTTTGCACTTTTATTTTTCAAATGTTTTTTAACATCCTGAAAACGGAAACTTTCAACTTCTGATATCAAAATTTCCATTTGTCAAAACTTCGTGACATAATCCTTTTGACAGAATACAACGCGACACGATTTGCCGTTTTTATTGCTAAGCGATGTGTTTGAAAAACTTTTTGTCGCTCCCTCGTCCGCGATTTGTCTCTTGCGACAAATCCTTCGCAAGCATAGGTGGTACTCTTTATGATGAAGTATACAGGGTGATTCACGGTTTGTGGTAGGTTAGCCGTATATAGAAAATAAGTAATAGGATCGTTTCAAGAATTTTGCTTCTCATATAAATGCACCTGCTGCATCGATCTAAAGTATTGAGTATTGCGTCGTTGCCTTTCCTATCGAAAAATTATAGCAACTTTGTTATTTTAAATGGATCACTCCATATATTATCAAGTTTTAGAATCACCTTTTAGTACTAATAATATTTATTATAACTTTGCATGCCTATCACTTACTGTTTCCCAGAAAAATAATTATTGCTGTCTAATATGAACATGACCTTAATTAAACACTTGTAAATTTGCGGTTTGAATTCATGGAAAGTTTCAATTTTGGAGATAGTAGCATAGGAAACCCAATGTATTCAATCCAAATAGAAAAATTCATTCTATATCATACAGGGGAAGTTAATGCGGGAAATGGCTGCTTTTTAATGGAACCCAGTCCGTAAATATATTATTTTTAAAACAAAAGAAGGTTAAATTTACTTGCAAACCCCATGCCTAAACTTTCAGATTACCAAAGGAATGGCTCTATTTAGGAAACCTGAAGGTTTAGGTATAGGAATATGATACCTATATAGTTTGAAAGCAAATTAGTTTCTTTCCACAGTTCCACAGTCAGTAATTTCACATAAATTTGTAATGACATCACAACATTTATTCTAATAAATTATTTCGCAATAGAACAAAAAAACGATTGATGCTATAATTGGTAAATTTATAACCTTATTTATTAAGCCCTTGACGTTTAAAATTCGTATAGCAAGACGCGGGAATTGGAGGGAAAGGCAGTCCAGCAACATTTTCCAACAGCCGAGGTCGATGCCCCGCATTGTGATCTAGCATCACTGCTATCCTACTGACCTACATACACTTGTTAACAGAAAACAGATAATATGTCTGGCGTGGCACTACTTGGGATAAAGCGGTTGTTACCTAAATATTTATAAATCCAATTAAAAAAAAGTATGCAGGCATTCTGTAGGACACCAAGGTTTCAACCATTTAAATATAATAATTTCCATAACACCCTGTATATTCAAAGTTAAAAGATATATTTCGGCCGAAATAATATGTTTACAAGAGCCTCCCCCATGTTAACGCTTTGACGCAAGAGTGACAGTTCTAACTGTCAAAGAAACTTAAATAGGAAGAGACGGCTTGCGATTCATCGCCTTGAAGGGTTTGTTCGGGTTTGTTCGGGTTTGTTCGGGTATTACTTCTCTATTCGTACTCAATACAAAATGACGTCGTTTTAAAACTGCATATGTAGTTTTTTATTATTCTTTATTTCATTTATCGTCTTAAAAAAATAAATATAACTTGGCTAGTGTAGTAGGAGTGAGAGAGCTACGCATATTTCATAGTGCCTAAATTCAAAATGGGAGATGGGTGCCATCTTTTTAAAAAAATTGAATAAGAAGTGAGGCCTTGCGATATATCAGTTTAAATGTTCTATCGAGTACTTCCCAGAATTTTGTGTCTCTATTCGTACCCGAAACAAAATGGAGGTTTCTTTGAAAAGTAATATTTACTATTTTTTTCTTTTGCTACTTAACATTAGATTGTACAACTTAAAATGGCGTATCTCACACCTCACTTCCTATTAATTTTTTTTACAATCACGCGCCGATACGCCTTGGACTGAATTTCAATAACATGAAGTATGCAACGAAGTGTAGCTCTCTGATTCCTACTACATTAGGTTCATTCCAACCACCCTAAAAATCGTACAATGTACGGTCACGCACATGCGTAGTAGTCGAAAGGCGTTCCAACCGACACAAAACGGTGTAGCTGGCGATCCCTTTGGTGTTCCAACCAAATTGTGATCGTTCGCAAACCAGTTCCTGAACGGTGAAAACGATACATGGCCAAGACCAGGAACCGCTTGTACTGACTTGCGCCCTAAGAATTTTAACCGTTGTTTTTGTATTCCTGGCATTCATGCAGCTCTTTTAGCCTTATTTTGTAGGAGTTGTTGCTTAATATTTTGATTATTTAATTTATTCTTATTAAATTTGTATAATCCGGTTCCCAAACCTACAAGATATTCTTAACATTAAACGTTATTCTCTTTCATGATTATTAAATACAACAAAACGGAACGAAAAAAGATAATACTCAAGCTTAGACGAAGAAATCAAAACAACAAAAGTAGGGTTGTGATTTATGAATGTTATGATAATTAACTAATTACTAAACTTCTTTCCTAGAATCAGACAGGCGATCAGCTGAGATTTTTACACAGAATGGTCACAAAAACGTACCAACCTTGCCTCCCTTGTGCATCGGCAACAAACAGTGCAAAATTAACGCCTGCGCACAAAATCGATTCCAACAGTTTCGTGACGGTTCTAGAACGATACAAAAATAGGGTGTTGGAACAAACCTTATGCCAAGTTTCTAAGAAGGTTAATGAAATAAAGGAAAATAAGAAACTAATAACTATGCAGTTTTTAAAACGCCGCCATCTTGTTTTAGATGCGAATAGAGAAGTAATATCCTGATATCGTCGATAGGACCTTCAAAATGATGTATCGCAAGACCCCTCTTCTTAGTTAATTTTCTTTGCCAAGATGGCACCCATCTGCCATTTGATAGTTAGAACTGTCTGTTGACGGTTATATTTGCTCAACATTAGGTCTGCCCTCTTCGTTTTGTCTTTTTATCTATTACCATCATGCCATCTTCGCCTTCACTATTTGTCAATAGATGGAGCATCACTTTTTTCATTGTTGATCCACCATCCATTTTAACATAATATGAGAGGTCAGTTTGTGACTCGGCCATACAAATATATTTGGCAAATGTATAAACCATTGCTTGCTTTTTCTTTTTAAAATCAAGCAAAGCATATTTCTATCCATATTTTGAAAGAAAGTTAAAAAATAGAACATACTTGTAAGTAACAGGTGAAATAGGAAATCCAAGATTTCGATTTTGTTTTCTGGTTTCTCTTTTTCTTTCCTTGCTTTTAAAATGGGTTTATAAATAAGCTATTTGCCTGATTTTTGAATATAATCAAGGATGCATATTATTCCAAGAATATAGTGGATGCGTTAGTAAAATAGCCTCAAAATCAGCACCATCTCGTAGAGAGTTTCTTAAATTGAATTTGAACTACAGGTTTCTAATATGGGAAAGGTGTAATATAGCTGCCGTCGCCGATAGATGGCTTACCAATATTAACAGGTTTGTTAACATGGAAGTGTCCATTCTAGTATAAACCTAAATTTATTCTATGGTCTAAACGTAATTTACCCTCACCTATTTTCCGCACCCAAATTTTCTAATAAAGAAATGAGCGGGTCAAAAGTTAACATGGGGAAGGGGGACATCGTCATTGTCGATCATTTATATCCATAATAACTCGAGCTATATTATGGAGCACACGTAGTACTAAAATTCATGTATTTATTACAAACGTTAAATTTTGTCGAGGAGTGCAAATAGTGCTGTAAACTTATACTGCCATAAGGACGAGTCTATTTTATAGGCTTCGTATCCAGCTGTCATACCTTTGCATTGAATTAAGTTTATACTGCAATAAAGTCCTTTAAAGAAACCCGTATAACTTTTAAGACCCGTTGAATTGGAATTAAGATTTTTCGCTTCAAGAGGTGGAATAGGTTAGGGTAGGAGTAAAGTTTCCTTTTAGGTATATTAAAATTGCTGACGTTTCGATAATATATGTTGTGTTATATTATTTGCCAAACTAGGAAATAATTGCATCCTTGCATCAGTGGCGGATCATCAAAATTTGCCCCCCCCCCCCTATTTCTTAATTTAATTATTTAGTTAAACTAAAATAACGTAAATTAGAGAAACAGGGGTTGCTCCATAAAAATTTTAAATTAAAAAAAGATTTATTCCATGAGACTGAAATTTTTATTCCTTTTCAGATAAAACAGAAGATTATAATAAAAAAAATCACATTTATTATATATAGCGTGTTTTTTAATTGAGTGCCGATACTTAAGGTTGTAAATCCTTGGGTGATTTTAAGAAGAAAAGCTAATATAACATACTATGTCCTAAAGCTCTTCATTTTTGAGCTACAGAATGTTAAAATTTAAACAATAACTTTTTTATTATAATTATAATAAATGGTACGCCACTGATTTTTTTTAAAACCAAACTTATTTTTAAGATCCTCATTTATTTTTGAGCAAATTTGGTTCATAGACTTACTTTCGTACGATGCCCCGTTTTTGCGTAAAAAAATAAAAACCAAAAAAATGTAAAAAAATTGTTTATATTTTAACATTCTGTAGCTCAGAAATGAAGAGCTTTATGTTAATATTAACTTTAAAATTACCCAAGGATTCACAACCTTAAGTATCGGCACTCAATTAAAAACAACCTGTATTATGTAGAAATAAAACAGCAAGTATAAAGTAATTTTTTTGTCCAGGAAGATAACTGCTCGGATCGGCTGGAACTCGGTTCAATAATTTCAAAATTAATTTTTTAACATAAAATCATAATATTTAAAGAAAGCGAGGAAAAATAAAGTTATCTCAGATATTAAATATTTCAAAACTTTTTAACATCTAATGTTGAAGTACGTCACAGCTAAATGTTTAACATGTTATGTTATGTCCTTAGAAGAAAATTTAGCTTCTGAAGAAGAGCACTAAAAAAAGTGTAACCGGTAAACAAATAAACTAAAAATTTTGAATTTGATTCTTTTATTAAATATTTACTAATATATTATTCCTGATGATATTTTCATTACATGTTATACTAATTTTTTCGTGTTGGACTCTTTCTTGTTAAATTATAACGAGAGTAACAGCAAGAAACATTATTTTTAACTTTTAAATCGCATTCTACTTATGGTTTCGCCGGATTTTTTTTGAAATTGTCTCCATATGCGATGCTCTTCAATCCTTTCAATTGGACGCCAAAATGTCATATAGCTTATTGAAACCAAGCGCGGATCTACGGGGGCTAATGGGGTTCATGACCCCCTAAACAGATAATTTAACACGAAAAATACCATATATACCGGTTTGACTAACGCGACAGGGTATTACTTTTCGTAACCTTTCCTTCTATGACTCCCCCAAAACGAAGTTAGATCCCTCCAAATCGAAGTTCTGGATCCGCCCATGATTGAAACCATAAAAAATAAACAAAAATATATAAATATCTTTATTGTACCAGCAAAATATCTTCTAAATCGATGATAAGTGGCTTTGCAAGCATCATAATTATAAAGCGACGTTACTACTACAACAAATGGTATACCCCGCAAAATCAATTTTACTGTCAAAGGTATTTTATTGTCCCCTATGAAGGTATTCTTTTTGCCGCTGTATTAATAATAAATAAATCAACAAGGAAAATCGTCTACTGTATGCAGGCAAACGTCGACCACACAACACCGGATACAATGTCAGGAACGAATAGAAACCTTCAAAGCAAATGTTTAAAGCAAAATGTGTAGAAGCAAATAATTGAATAGGAAATGCTAATGCAATCAGGCCGCAGTAAGACCAACTTCAATTTCAGGGCGGAAGTGCAGATATGGAAGCCACATTTAATTTATATGGATTATTGATTATATACATAGGCGAATATGTACGTTTGGGAATAGCGAACTAAAAAAAATACAAAAATCATTTGAAATTAATGGGAGTTCTGTATAGTTTCTGTCTGAACCAAGGCTCTTAGAACACGGAGGATACGGCTATGATTCACAGTCTAGTCGCAACAAGAATAATCGCTTCACGTTCTTAGGCAGGTTGTAAACGACTTTCGAGAAAAACAATCGGGATCTCTGGAATTTAGTATAATTTTTCTGAACGCGCCTTTGTATAAAGCCCTTATTGAACGTGCTGTCTATAACGCTTTTATAGGAACGGCCGTCTTTTATACCTGTTTTCGCGTTTGACAGTACGGTATTAACAACTGTCATATTTGTCATTATTGTTGATAAATCTACTCATGTAATAAGATCTTTATTTAAATATGTAATTTTTGTCACTTTCATATAGATAAAAAACATGATCTGCTATTAGAACCACAACAATAACGGAGATTCTAGCCATAGAATTATTTTCATAATACCAGGCGTCAGAATAACGTGTAGAAAGCAGAGGGTCCATGTTTGTTTCAAGTCGATGGTCTGAACCAACGAATACTTATAAACAGGAAGAAGACAAACAGCCGTGTTAACACATCGAAGCAAGTATGAACAAACGAACAAACCAGGCATCCATTCCGTCTGGAATCAGCTGACAAACGCACGTGCTTTTCAAATGTCACTTTTGTCAAAATTTTTATTACTGTCAATATTTTAAAGTGACATTTAACCAACAAAAAACATTCAAACCCTTTTATTTGATTTACTTAAGTAGTGAAAATCAAATATTAGGATTCTGACATGTTTTAAGCTGTAAATATCACTTTAAAATAATCCTTACACACTCTTATATCATTTTTTTAAACTAATAACGTAACTACAAATGAAAAATTAAACTTCAGAAATAAGCTTGTAAGTAGTTTTATTAAAAAATAGGAAGTAAATCATAATTTACATAAAATATGTTACCATCTTCAAGTGGGCTCTAGGTCCTAGCAAATATTTCAAGCTTCAAGTCCAAGCATATTTTTGGGCCCCATATGATTTAGGAAAATAAATTATTATTGAAGCTTACTCTCAGTAAAGATGACTAAATGAATGTTTCAATTACAAATTACTCACTTGCACCAAAAAGGAAACGACGTTTTTCGTGAAAGATTAGAATATTAAAAATTATTTTAAAATTTAAAGATGCGTCTTCTCCACTTCTCCACCATTTTAAATCATATCAGATGTTGCTTGATTTCCATGCCCGCCAGACGAAGGAAGTTAGCTTGTTAAACTATTTAACAATTCGTGCTGTTCGCATTCTATGCCTGTCTCTGTCTGCAGCAACCTTCCCTAATTCAGTAAAGTGAGACAAATATGACCAGGATCAAGTCGCCTGAATAAACACTCACTTTTGGGCTTTCCATATTAACTCTACGTAAGTCTGATTGACGCTTAAATGATAGAGTGAAACAGATAGATAAAAGTAGGTTACATGTGAGCGTATGGAGCAGAGTAGGCTTAGAATCACTTCCAAGGCCTTCTTACGTGTTTCGACCTCCCCCATAAGCAGTCTCACCGGGCTGGTCTGAACCATAGGCCACAAAATCAGTAGGAACCGGAAACGTTGGAAATCGTCTTGTATGAAAAAATCCGGTTTTAATGTCAATCACAAAAAGTCAAATTTGTACCCATGCTTTGGTGGCCGTAACTATACAGGGTGTCCCATTTTCGATACTTTCTGGGGTATTATAGTTATTATCAAAGCTAGAATGTTACTAATTTCATTTTACTTTCCCACATTTTAACGGAACAAAAGATTCCGGTGTCAAATTTGCCATGACTTCCTTAGTATTAAATCTACAGAGACTCCCTCGTATTTTCGTTGCGCGTTAACTTATTAAAAAGCTAATAACTGATCATGTTAGAGAATTACACGTAAAGTTCAGTGGCGTAGCCAGTTTTCTATAAAAAGTTTAGTTTTTGAGATATTAACAGAAGTAAAACTTTTTGAATGGGACATCCTGTATATTATATTTTTAGTTAATTAAGCATCTTCAAGAACAAGCTAAAAATGCGACATTTTTAATAGGTTACGTTGATTACAACATATGTACAGAGTGTCCCATTTTCGACACCTTTATAGGGTATCTTCGAAATTGTTGGTGCTACCAAAAAAATATTGTAGGTGTCATGTGCTCTTTTTGGGTCAAACTTAAAATGGTAAAATCAAAATGTGAAAATTTTGGTTCGCTTAAGAGATACGGGAGAAAATCAAAAAATTTACAATTTCTAAATTACCCTATATTTTCTTAGTTAAAAGAGATACAGAAAAATGTTTCATACAGTAGTTTCTTTAAAATGATTGTTGAATAATCTGCCGTTATCAGAATAAGTAAACGCGGTTAGGTAAAAAAGTGATCGGACTTAACCTCATTTTTTAAATGGAACACCCTGTATATTTTAATCTAAAAATATGGCATTTTAAATTCTCTTTTCAAATATATAACACACCATTGATGATATTGTGTCCTAGGCGATTTATTTAAACTTTATTAGTTTGAAACGAAATAAAAGATTCAGATTAAGGTAAAAAATAACGGGAATCATCGCAAATATTCCGGATATGTCCTGAAATGGTTGCCGACTTTCCGGATAGCGAACTAAATATAAATTTTGCGCCATAGCTTCGTTGTTTCCATTTTCAATATAAACTGATCATATCAAATTTTTCCAATTGTGGATAATCATTACTACAAATGAATATGTAAAAATGAAATTGAAGTTAAATGTTAATAACAATTAGAGTGCCAACATAGTTATTTCTATGATATTAGCTTTTGTATCATGGTATACTGTGGTTTAAAGTCATAAAGTTTAAATAAATCGCCTAGGAAACCAATATCATTATATATTTGAAAGTAGAATTTAAAATGATATCTTTTCAGATTCTGTTACAGGGTGTTCCATTTAAAAAAATTAGATTATGCCCGATAAATTTTTTATCTGACCCCGTATACTTATTCTGAAAACGGCTGATTATTCAAAAATTATTGTAAAGAAACTTCTGTATAAAACATTTTTTTTATCTGATTTTGTATCTTGATTTTCCCCCGTATCTCTTAAGCAAGCGAAATTTTTCAAATTTTGATTTTTCCATTTTAAGTTTGACCAAAAAAGAGCACATGACACCTACATTACTTTTTTGATAGCACTAACAATTACGGAGATACCCTATAAACGTGTCGAAAATGGGACACCCTGTACAGTATGCCATGATTAATTTATTAGAAACAAATGCAAGTGCTCAAAACTGTACAGATCTATGATTTTTATTATTTATGAAATACTTATTACGTAATAATAATAATAATTTTTTTTTACTCCTATACTAACACTGTCCACTGTTACGTAATGACTGCTACGTAATAAATATATTACGTAACAGTTCCACAAGTCACGAATGTATCCAATAGTTTTTATGCAAAGTTGACAGTAAAATCCATCGGGTCGCTTTGACAACGTAAATGTGGGACACTAAAGTGAAGTATGCAACATTCTATCATTGATAATAACTGTAATAACCCTCAAATTATGGTATACCCTGTAGATACCATGGAATAGTCAAATAATCCTTATTTGTTCAAAGAAAATAAATTCTTGCTAACAAAGGCTAATATAATATGGGAGAATGTTTCTTCAAATTAATAAAAGCCGTGACAAACCTTATGGTTCTTATCAGTAAATCACCCATGGGTTTTGAGAAAATCGTTATATTCATTAGGAAGAAGAGAAGTAGCTAAACCCATATAATCCCTTATCAACTCTTTTAACTCAAGAAAGAGAAGCCAGACCTAGGAGACAGTTTGCTATTCCTTTTTTGTCGAGACTTTGTTTTGTTTTCTTTTAGGGTATTTGGTGTTCCTGAATATTTTATATAACTTTGTTTTTATAGGACATTTTAAATTGTATGTAAATTATATAATGCATTTTTTATTAGGGAAGTTCCCGACTCCCTGTGGGGCTTTCTTAGCCACCCTAAGTTCAATAGACTTGAAGTTCATAGGTTCCGCGATACGTAACGACTTCGACCATCTCAATCTCGAAAATCATCCCGTTCTAGTCTGGCAACTATCATCAGTATTGCAAATAGAATTGTAAATTAAGACATACCTTAAGGATAACAGGCAGGGAAGGGAGAAAACTCCGAACTAAGTATCTCGAATGGGCGTTGCTTGTATTCTCTCCTTAATCCTTTTCGGAGGTCCGTCGTGTAATCGTAACGGTCAAGTAGTACTTTAGAAGTACGGGAAAATCCATAGGTATGAGGGATAGTACATGGGTGATGGTAAATTCGGTCCCAGGAGGTAACAGATTAAATTAAAAATGTTATACCCATTTAATACATTTTATAATGAATGTAGTACTTCAAATTCAAGATATTAACCCAAAAATGATTTGCAAGAAATTAATTAAGTAGGTGCTCATTACCTGAGGTAAATCTTTTATTATGGCCGTCATGCAATATGAAAATCACAACTGGGAAGTGTGTTGAGATCTAAAAATTCTAGGCCTTCTCTTGGGTCACCAGTCTGGATTTACTAAATTGCCATCTTTCCTATGTGAGTGGGATAGCAGGAATCGAGAACAGCATTGGATAAAAACAGACTAGCCACAAAGAGTGACTTTAACACCAGGAACCAAAAATGTAATTTGCGAAAGTCTTATTGACCCTCAAAAAGTTTTTACTTCCACAAATTCACATAAAACTTGGACTTATAATTTGTTAAGGCATTAAACAAAGAAGGAAATTCTTTTAAATATTTATGTAAAATATTACCTGTTCTGTCAGAGGCAAAATTAAAGGTGGGAATCTTTGTAGGGTCGCAGATTAGGAGGTTGATGAAAGACATAGAATTTGAAAATGTAATGGAAGATAAGGAAAAACATGCATGGAATGGTTTTAAAAAAGTTGTTAATAAATTTCTAGAGAATTATAAAGACCCAAACTATGTTGAGATCGTTGACAATATGCTGGAAAAATTAAGGATTTTTGGTCGAAATATGATCACAAAAATTGACTTTTTGCATTCCCAATTGGACTATTTCCCGGAAAATTTTGGGGACCGGTTTGTTCGGGTAGGGGCAGGTAACATATTAAATAAAAAATTTTATAGCCATTTGTTATTAGGTAAATTCCCTCCCAACCAGAGTTTTACGATACTGAGGTACTTAATATCTTTCGCAAAAAATTGTAATTAGTAAATAATATAAAAATGGATTGAAATATTTCGCCTGCCTAAGATCAACATTGAAACATCCAGACATACAATTTTTTTAATTTTTAATGATGCATAATTTATATAAAAAAAATATGATGAGGAGGAAACACCTTTTATTTCCATCACGATTTAAATAAACCTTAGGATGACATAATGTGAAAAGTTAGCCATCTGGAGAAAGTTATAATAATACAACCATACCAGCAGCTGCAATAGTTTCTTATCTACAAGAAGTGGTGAGACTGAAATACCTCAGATTCAATCAAAATAATCTAACGCATTATCATCAAGCCACACTCTACGTTAAAAATACATTTGAAGTGTTTTGTTTATTATCTAACATAGTAACAACCTTTTTGGAAGTTGTTAATCTCTCAGTGGAGTGAAATTATGAAGAGGTAAAGAAACTCATAGGCTGCTCTACTAGTTTAATAAATATTGTTTCGTTCCTTGTGGAAAAATATACATGAGAAGAATGCATGTATGCCGTTGCGAAGTGAATCGTAAAAGATAAAATAATTTTATTAATTTAAGTCTTATGAGTAAATTCTTGGAAAATATATCAATGAGAATTTGAAATTTAATGAAGGAAGAATTGCAGTTTTCTTATCTTATGCAGCAGAACAGTGAAGTTAATTAAGCAAGAATTTTTGTAAATATTAAAAAGATTTAAAAAAAAATAGGAATTCAAAAAGATACGAGGCACTAAATGAAGGAATATTTTAAGTTATAAGAAAATGCCAATGTCAAAAGCTGAAAAGTTCAGTAATGGGAGTAGCAAAGTGGCAGGGAAAAAAATAATAGAATTTTGGAACTCATGTACACGCCATGTGGGCTCTTTTTGGTTTCCTATTTTAAAAAATTATTTTTAAAATATTTCCAAAAATCAAATTGAAAATATAAAATGCACTAACAGTTACCATTTCTTTTGTTTTAATTAATTTTTTCTTAATTTATTAATCCATATTCTTGCTTAATTAACATTTCTTTTTCCTGCTGCGTAAGATAAGAAAATCTCTAATTTTTCCTTCGTTAAATATCAAATTCTTATTGATATGTTTTCCAAGAGTGTACTCATAAGACTTAAATTAATCAAATTATTTGATGTTTTACAGTTTACTTCGCAATGTCAATCAAGTTTGTCTTCTCATGAATATTTTTCCAATGAAGATGGGGGCATATACCTTCGAAACATGTATGGAATAAAAATGTAAATAATATTTATTAAACTAGTGCAGCAGACTATGAGTTTCTTTACATCTTTATAATATATTATGTCAGTGTGCCTCCAACCTCCGTAGAAGCCAGACGTCCGATCGTTCCAACTGACCCTCTATGGGAGAACTCTGAACTTCTTCGCGCCAAATTTCCACATCACGCCACTGTTCAATAACACATCAACGGCCACATTCCGCAGACCGCCCCATCCTTCTCTCACACGCAGAGGGAGTCGTGTCGTCGCCGTCACACAACAATCACGGCGGCCACTCCAGACGTCTCTCCGTCTCCCTCGTACTGAAGAAGAATGCAGGCATCTTTATCCCACTCATAAGCTTAGACCACGCCTCCGCTGTCAACATTAGGGAGTTTTTGCACTACCATGTTGGCAGATATCTCGGCACTGCCTTTCTGAAGGCAGTTACCGGAGATATAGCGTGTTAACACATTTCACTAATTAATCTGACTTTTCTAGCGCTGCCAGTGCCAGCCCGACCTGGACAGCAGTGCAGAGATTCCACAAACACCCAGCCCGACGCAGAGCTTCAATTCCTGAAGGTCTGCTCACCCCAAAGACGAAAGTGCAGGTCAGGTAAAGTAGCAGGAAAGGTTTGTAGCACCACCTCACTACACTGACGATGCACAACAGCCTGAACACTAAAAAACGTCTACTACTGGCACCTCCCCCCCCTCGCAAAAACACAAGATCAACCACCAAAATCCCCAAAAACCCCCCCCACTCTCCAAAAATGACAAGAAAAACCCAGACAAAAACAGACGACAATCTTCGCTCTCCCAGAGGCACCAGCCCCGTCAGCGACGCTTCAACCACCACCTCATCTGAAGCTCTGAAGGGGAACCGGTTCTACCTCCTCCAAGACGACAACGAAGAAACCCCAAAAAAGCTGCCAACTAAAACCACACTGCAAACATCCATCCCTGCAGTGACAGCTACGAAGGTCAGCCCCGTCTCACAGAAGGGATGGGATGACATCACTGCACTCCCACCATTCCCCACTCTTGCTGAGGCAAAAGCAGCATCTGTGGCACTGTTCAACAGACTATGGGAAGAAAACGAACTCAAACATCAACAAGAGAAAGAAAAAGAAAAACAACAAAAAATAGAAGCCCTGCGCGCACCTCAGGAGCAAACAAACAAAATGGACATCCCCCCCTCGCCACTTACCTCCCCCGAATCATCAGATTCAGAGGTAGTACGAGAGGAAACAATCGAAAGATCAATCAACCCAAAAGCGACAGATCTCGACATAATAAAAGAGAATAATGAAATGAAAATGGAGCTCAAGCGCTTCCAAGAAGAGAGAAACAGATGGGAAAAGGAACAAATCTCCTTTCAACAGCAAAATGCAACCCTTCTAACCCAAGTCTCTGAACTGGTCAACACCATAGAACACATCAAGAACTCCTATCTCGTAGAGATGGATAACCATAGAAAAACCAATGAAGACCTACTCAATAACATCCTGTGTCAAGAGCGTGAAAAACAAGCCGCCGACAGACTAATACATGACCTCTCCGAAAAAGTCCGCGCGAAAACTCCCCGCCCGGCTTCTTCGAGGAGCCCTTCCCCGCCGGCGAAAAAGCCTACTATGCCACGGCAAGACAAAAGGCCCACTATGCCACAAAACGAAACCCAGACAAAATCCAGGGAGACTTTAGCATCCGAAAAAATGGATGCTGAGGATTTCCCCTCCCTCCTTGAAGGTCAAGGAAACCCCTTGACTAGCGCCCTCCCACAGCTTTCGCTAAATGCACCCAAGACGTCAAATCCGGCGTTGAAGGAGCATTTCGCCAAGCTGAACAACAAACAGACCAACAAACAAGAAAACACAGTCCCCCCAATCATCATCCGCGCCACTGGAGAGTGGATGCAGATCGTCACGCTTATCAAAGCACAACATCTCGAATTCCACGAAGCGGTTTCCAACCGCTTGGGAATCAAAATCACCCCAAAAACACCCAAAGATCACGGAGGTATCACTCAGATACTCCATGAAAGGAGCACACCTTACCACACATTCTTTCTTCCAGAAGAAAGAATGCTAAACATCATCATTAGGGGGATAGACAGAGGCGTCCCGATTGAAGCTGTCAAAGCTGATCTCGAGAGCCTGGGTTTTTCTCCCGCCCAAGTCTACAGGCTCCGTCTGGGGGCCGCCAAAACCGAATGTCCCCTCATAAAAGTGCTCCTTCCCCAGAAGGAGAACAACATCTTTCAAGTCCAGTACCTGACCCACATGCGCGTTTCCATTGAAACGCAAAACCCATCCAACAAAAGGCACATCAACCAGTGCCACAAATGTCAAAAATTTGGCCACTTAGCGGTGAGATGCTTCGCCACTCCTGCGTGTCACAGATGCGCGGGCGAGCATCACTACACTGAGTGTACAAAATCCATCAAAATCCCAGCAAAATGCATAAACTGCGGTGGCGCACATCCTGCCAACTACAGTTTATGCCCCCAAAACCCCCGAAACCTCCAAAAACCCCCAGCCCCGCCCACCCCCACCCGAAAGAACATCTCAGACTGCAAGAAGGTGAATCCAAACACCTCCTACGCAGCAGCGGCGACTCAGAGCCAAAACACCCCAAAAAACCCTGACATCACTACCATTCCCGAGTCACTTCTGGCAGGTGCAGCAAACAGTCAGCTGTTTAGTCTGCTTCTGCTAGACTCCAAAGTGCTGCAGGAGAGGTTCTCCATCCTCGCTACAGCACTTCAAAATACCCCGGCTCTGCTAACGTTGCTACGGTAATAATAGCAAACAACATAAACACTAAAAAACACTACACCTCAAAACAACGGTAAACAAAGAGCTACCTACCCTACTACGCCTACCATAAAGTGAACGGAGCTCTTGAAACTTGCTCACTCGATTAAATTCGAGTGAAAAAGTTTCGAGAGCTGGAACCGAATAAACAACGTCAGCAACGGCTGAGCAACATCGGATATGCAGATAACGTAGCGATCTAGTGAAAGTGAGTTATAGGTATGATACCTACTCAGACGGTGAGTTTTAGTCAGTCGGCTCGTCTACACTCGTAGGCGAAACCTACACTCTGTAGGTTGACATTGGTCTGGTTTTTCCCCGCAATGTTGCTAACCTGACACTACCTGACCCCCGCGAGGGTCAGGTGTCTGTAAGCAGATTTCTCATCGTGTGTCCCAAAAAAAAAAAAAAAAAAAAAAAATATATTATGTAATACCCAATACTTATGTTCTATCTGCCCTCCTCATCGAAGAGTTGATCGGAATTATACCGTTGACTCTTACTGCCATAAGTAAACTACCTGATTAAACCCTATTGTATACGCCTCAACTACTTCAAAGCTCAATAAATGGGATCAGGGCCGGCTTGAAAATATATACCATACCACATGATTTATTTTTATAATTTAAAATAAATAGATAGGTATTTTTAGTTTTAGGTACCTATAATAAATGTAAAATAATGATAACAATTAATGATAATTGAAAATAATATAATTTAAAAGTATAACTATTAGGATAACAAGTACAATAAAATTAATTAAATTCTAAGAAACTATTGATAATTTAATCAAAATTTAACCCTGTATCACTATCACTATCTTCCTCTAAGCCTAAACTTATAATTAAGGGTTGAACATTTGTAATCATACAATTGTAAGAATTTTCCACCTTAAGTACATGCTGTACACAGTTTTCCAGCTGTCTGCAGAAATTTTTCTTACTTCGTTTTTAATTAATTCTACAACAGATGCATTTAATATTGGATTTTAACGAAAACGGAAAGCAGTAATGTCATTGTCAGAAAATGGCGGCAAAATAATATAGATGTTACAAACAAACATTAATCAACTATATTATTAAACATTAAATGGAGCTTAAAATTGAACATTCACACAAAACAGAAAAGGACTCCCCTTTGCCTTAGTTATTTCCATTTTTTCCAGTAATCTAACTTTTTACCTTTCTAATAATCATGCAGAATGTGTTTTCAGATTTAGATTTACTTGAAAAACTGGAAATAACTAAAGTCAAGAGGAGTCCTATTCTGTCTTGTGTAAATGAAGTGTTCAATTTTGAGCCCCATTTAATTTTTTATGTCATACCAGTGCATTATTGTGTTTTTATACCTTAGATACCATCTACATAATGGATTGCCCGTGTGGGCATAAAGTACACATTATGGCCCGCACTGGCATTAAGGAAGCAAAAAATAGTTTTCCATTAACTTATACGCAGGCTATAATAATGTCAAGGTAATGTCGCAGGTAAAAATAAAAAATTGGTAAATCAAATTACATTTTAAATAAATATTTATTATTTAAAACGAACTGGTATAACCAACGCCTTCTGAAATACAGAAGGCTTTGGTATAACATAAAAGTATGCACCACGGGTACTAATAGATATATACCCTCGGGCGACTTACGAACCCTCGGGCCAGAGGCCCTCCGCTTTGTAAGACTGTCGCCCTCAGGGCATAATCATCTAGTTAGTACCCTTGATACATAAATAACTATAATAACTATAGTTGATTAATGTGTGTTTGTTCGGGTTTGTTCGTAAAATAGAGGTTATTTCATTTTGCCGCCTTTTTCTGAGAATAACAATATTGCTTTTCGTTTTCTTCTTCTTTAACGACAAGAGCGCTAATAATATGAGCTATTAGTTGCTGACCAATGGCGGATGATTCCCTTCACCACTTTTTTAAATGTTTTTGAGGCAATTGAAGAAATTAGAAATTCCTAACTAGGGAACATATTTTATAAAGAAAAACCAATGTAGGCTGGTGGTTATTAGATTCTGAATTCCGAGCAATTTTTCTTAATACAGTAAAACTTCTCATTAGCGGCCACTAAAAATTTCATTACAAATTGGCCGTATAGGGGGGTGACCGTCTTTGAGGGGAACGAACAAAAAAGTATCTACATATATAATTTGTGATGTGAATAAAAATCAGTATTAATTAAAATGTTGGTATTATTTGCACAAAAGAAATAAGGAGATAAAATAATAAAAACTATTTTTTGGGATTGAGGCCAATACAACTTTATTAATTAATTAAAGACTAATTACAAACATTTAAATATAAACTGTTTTTTTCATATCCCCTAAATAAAGCTGGTAAGAGGTATATAATATTGTAAAAATGTGCACTACTGTATATATACAAAAAAAAACTATGCTTTATGAAAAAATGTTTTAATGGAAGTCTGCTTCATATTTTTAATTTTAATTATTGCTGCTTCACATTCGCATTTCATTAAGATGTTGAATGAAATATCGATGGCCAAATCGAATCAAATTTGAGTATTTATCTCGGCTTTTATGAAATCATCATAAATATGAATATAAACAAATTATATTGTTATACTTTAAATCTATTCACAAAGTTGGGTTTTACCAATCATGGGTATTTCCAAAAGTACCAGTATAATAAAGTACCGGGTGTGCGCAAACATTCCCAGAAGGGTCGAGAAGACCGCAATTAAGGGTAAAATTTCTAGGTCATTTTCCTAAAATTTACGGATTCATGTGACCGTGACCGTTTTGAAAGAGTTACGGTATTCCAGGGATTTCTTATTATAAAAAATCATGTAAGATTTATTTTAAGAAGCCAAACTGACCGTTAAGAGGGGTGACCGCTTTTGACGGGTGGCCGAAATGAGAAGTTTTACTGTAAAAATGTTCGATATTTTGTGAAGAAAAGGCACTTTACCTAGAGAGAAAATAAAAGTAATGCTCCGGTCAATAAGGCCGGCTTGTTTGATTAAAAATGAAAATATGTTAAATTTGATTATCTAATCAAGCAGGCCTTTGCCTTCCCAAATGGTTAAACCTCAATTCGAAAATATTATGTTTTTGACACCTATAAGTTTGCGTATCCTAGGACTCACTGTATATAGGGTGTTAAAAATGCTGCCTTCGCCATTGGGATTTCGGAAACGGTAAGAGACACGAAGTCGGGTTAAATTCGGTCAAAGTTGCGTCATTATGGGCTCAATAATATGCCATAAAAATAAATACAGGGGCTTTCAATATATTTGAAAAAATCTAAAATTTTGCATTTCGGTTTTTATGTTTTCCTGAATTTGTTCGAAGAGATGTCCCAACAAAAATTTCACTTTCTCATTGCTACTTACTGATTTTCCAACGTTTTGTTCCTTAAATTGACCAACTTCATTAAAATACCCTTGGTACGTTCCTGTAATGTACTTTTTTAAGGTAAAAAATAACGGGAATCATCGCAAATATTCCGGATATGTCCTGAAATGGTTGCCGACTTTCCGGATAGCGAACTAAATATAAATTTTGCGCCATAGCTTCGTTGTTTCCATTTTCAATATAAACTGATCATATCAAATTTTTCCAATTGTGGATAATCATTACTACAAATGAATATGTAAAAATGAAATTGAAGTTAAATGTTAATAACAATTAGAGTGCCAACATAGTTATTTCTATGATATTAGCTTTTGTATCATGGTATACTGTGGTTTAAAGTCATAAAGTTTAAATAAATCGCCTAGGAAACCAATATCATTATATATTTGAAAGTAGAATTTAAAATGATATCTTTTCAGATTCTGTTACAGGGTGTTCCATTTAAAAAAATTAGATTAGGCCCGATAAATTTTTTATCTGACCCCGTATACTTATTCTGAAAACGGCTGATTATTCAAAAATTATTGTAAAGAAACTTCTGTATAAAACATTTTTTTTATCTGATTTTGTATCTTGATTTTCCCCCGTATCTCTTAAGCAAGCGAAATTTTTCAAATTTTGATTTTTCCATTTTAAGTTTGACCAAAAAAGAGCACATGACACCTACATTACTTTTTTGATAGCACTAACAATTACGGAGATACCCTATAAACGTGTCGAAAATGGGACACCCTGTACAGTATGCCATGATTAATTTATTAGAAACAAATGCAAGTGCTCAAAACTGTACAGATCTATGATTTTTATTATTTATGAAATACTTATTACGTAATAATAATAATAATTTTTTTTTACTCCTATACTAACACTGTCCACTGTTACGTAATGACTGCTACGTAATAAATATATTACGTAACAGTTCCACAAGTCACGAATGTATCCAATAGTTTTTATGCAAAGTTGACAGTAAAATCCATCGGGTCGCTTTGACAACGTAAATGTGGGACACTAAAGTGAAGTATGCAACATTCTATCATTGATAATAACTGTAATAACCCTCAAATTATGGTATACCCTGTAGATACCATGGAATAGTCAAATAATCCTTATTTGTTCAAAGAAAATAAATTCTTGCTAACAAAGGCTAATATAATATGGGAGAATGTTTCTTCAAATTAATAAAAGCCGTGACAAACCTTATGGTTCTTATCAGTAAATCACCCATGGGTTTTGAGAAAATCGTTATATTCATTAGGAAGAAGAGAAGTAGCTAAACCCATATAATCCCTTATCAACTCTTTTAACTCAAGAAAGAGAAGCCAGACCTAGGAGACAGTTTGCTATTCCTTTTTTGTCGAGACTTTTTTTGTTTCCTTTTAGGGTATTTGGTGTTCCTGAATATTTTATATAACTTTGTTTTTATAGGACATTTTAAATTGTATGTAAATCATATAATGCATTTTTTATTAGGGAAGTTCCCGACTCCCTGTGGGGCTTTCTTAGCCACCCTAAGTTCAATAGACTTGAAGTTCATAGGTTCCGCGATACGTAACGACTTCGACCATCTCAATCTCGAAAATCATCCCGTTCTAGTCTGGCAACTATCATCAGTATTGCAAATAGAATTGTAAATTAAGACATACCTTAAGGATAACAGGCAGGGAAGGGAGAAAACTCCGAACTAAGTATCTCGAATGGGCGTTGCTTGTATTCTCTCCTTAATCCTTTTCGGAGGTCCGTCGTGTAATCGTAACGGTCAAGTAGTACTTTAGAAGTACGGGAAAATCCATAGGTATGAGGGATAGTACATGGGTGATGGTAAATTCGGTCCCAGGAGGTAACAGATTAAATTAAAAATGTTATACCCATTTAATACATTTTATAATGAATGTAGTACTTCAAATTCAAGATATTAACCCAAAAATGATTTGCAAGAAATTAATTAAGTAGGTGCTCATTACCTGAGGTAAATCTTTTATTATGGCCGTCATGCAATATGAAAATCACAACTGGGAAGTGTGTTGAGATCTAAAAATTCTAGGCCTTCTCTTGGGTCACCAGTCTGGATTTACTAAATTGCCATCTTTCCTATGTGAGTGGGATAGCAGGAATCGAGAACAGCATTGGATAAAAACAGACTAGCCACAAAGAGTGACTTTAACACCAGGAACCAAAAATGTAATTTGCGAAAGTCTTATTGACCCTCAAAAAGTTTTTACTTCCACAAATTCACATAAAACTTGGACTTATAATTTGTTAAGGCATTAAACAAAGAAGGAAATTCTTTTAAATATTTATGTAAAATATTACCTGTTCTGTCAGAGGCAAAATTAAAGGTGGGAATCTTTGTAGGGTCGCAGATTAGGAGGTTGATGAAAGACATAGAATTTGAAAATGTAATGGAAGATAAGGAAAAACATGCATGGAATGCTTTTAAAAAAGTTGTTAATAAATTTCTAGAGAATTATAAAGACCCAAACTATGTTGAGATCGTTGACAATATGCTGGAAAAATTAAGGATTTTTGGTCGCAATATGATCACAAAAATTGACTTTTTGCATTCCCAATTGGACTATTTCCCGGAAAATTTTGGGGACCGGTTTGTTCGGGTAGGGGCAGGTAACATATTAAATAAAAAATTTTATAGCCATTTGTTATTAGGTAAATTCCCTCCCAACCAGAGTTTTACGATACTGAGGTACTTAATATCTTTCGCAAAAAATTGTAATTAGTAAATAATATAAAAATGGATTGAAATATTTCGCCTGCCTAAGATCAACATTGAAACATCCAGACATACAATTTTTTTAATTTTTAATGATGCATAATTTATATAAAAAAATATGATGAGGAGGAAACACCTTTTATTTCCATCACGATTTAAATAAACCTTAGGATGACATAATGTGAAAAGTTAGCCATCTGGAGAAAGTTATAATAATACAACCATACCAGCAGCTGCAATAGTTTCTTATCTACAAGAAGTGGTGAGACTGAAATACCTCAGATTCAATCAAAATAATCTAACGCATTATCATCAAGCCACACTCTACGTTAAAAATACATTTGAAGTGTTTTGTTTATTATCTAACATAGTAACAACCTTTTTGGAAGTTGTTAATCTCTCAGTGGAGTGAAATTATGAAGAGGTAAGAAACTCATAGGCTGCTCTACTAGTTTAATAAATATTGTTTCGTTCCTTGTGGAAAAATATACATGAGAAAATGCATGTATGCCGTTGCGAAGTGAATCGTAAAAGATAAAATAATTTTATTAATTTAAGTCTTATGAGTAAATTCTTGGAAAATATATCAATGAGAATTTGAAATTTAATGAAGGAAGAATTGCAGTTTTCTTATCTTATGCAGCAGAACAGTGAAGTTAATTAAGCAAGAATTTTTGTAAATATTAAAAAGATTTAAAAAAAAATAGGAATTCAAAAAGATACGAGGCACTAAATGAAGGAATATTTTAAGTTATAAGAAAATGCCAATGTCAAAAGCTGAAAAGTTCAGTAATGGGAGTAGCAAAGTGGCAGGGAAAAAAATAATAGAATTTTGGAACTCATGTACACGCCATGTGGGCTCTTTTTGGTTTCCTATTTTAAAAAATTATTTTTAAAATATTTCCAAAAATCAAATTGAAAATATAAAATGCACTAACAGTTACCATTTCTTTTGTTTTAATTAATTTTTTCTTAATTTATTAATCCATATTCTTGCTTAATTAACATTTCTTTTTCCTGCTGCGTAAGATAAGAAAATCTCTAATTTTTCCTTCGTTAAATATCAAATTCTTATTGATATGTTTTCCAAGAGTGTACTCATAAGACTTAAATTAATCAAATTATTTGATGTTTTACAGTTTACTTCGCAATGTCAATCAAGTTTGTCTTCTCATGAATATTTTTCCAATGAAGATGGGGGCATATACCTTCGAAACATGTATGGAATAAAAATGTAAATAATATTTATTAAACTAGTGCAGCAGACTATGAGTTTCTTTACATCTTTATAATATATTATGTAATACCCAATACTTATGTTCTATCTGCCCTCCTCATCGAAGAGTTGATCGGAATTATACCGTTGACTCTTACTGCCATAAGTAAACTACCTGATTAAACCCTATTGTATACGCCTCAACTACTTCAAAGCTCAATAAATGGGATCAGGGCCGGCTTGAAAATATATACCATACCACATGATTTATTTTTATAATTTAAAATAAATAGATAGGTATTTTTAGTTTTAGGTACCTATAATAAATGTAAAATAATGATAACAATTAATGATAATTGAAAATAATATAATTTAAAAGTATAACTATTAGGATAACAAGTACAATAAAATTAATTAAATTCTAAGTAACTATTGATAATTTAATCAAAATTTAACCCTGTATCACTATCACTATCTTCCTCTAAGCCTAAACTTATAATTAAGGGTTGAACATTTGTAATCATACAATTGTAAGAATTTTCCACCTTAAGTACATGCTGTACACAGTTTTCCAGCTGTCTGCAGAAATTTTTCTTACTTCGTTTTTAATTAATTCTACAACAGATGCATTTAATATTGGATTTTAACGAAAACGGAAAGCAGTAATGTCATTGTCAGAAAATGGCGGCAAAATAATATAGATGTTACAAACAAACATTAATCAACTATATTATTAAATATTAAATGGAGCTTAAAATTGAACATTCACACAAAACAGAAAAGGACTCCCCTTTGCCTTAGTTATTTCCATTTTTTCCAGTAATCTAACTTTTTACCTTTCTAATAATCATGCAGAATGTGTTTTCAGATTTAGATTTACTTGAAAAACTGGAAATAACTAAAGTCAAGAGGAGTCCTATTCTGTCTTGTGTAAATGAAGTGTTCAATTTTGAGCCCCATTTAATTTTTTATGTCATACCAGTGCATTATTGTGTTTTTATACCTTAGATACCATCTACATAATGGATTGCCCGTGTGGGCATAAAGTACACATTATGGCCCGCACTGGCATTAAGGAAGCAAAAAATAGTTTTCCATTAACTTATACGCAGGCTATAATAATGTCAAGGTAATGTCGCAGGTAAAAATAAAAAATTGGTAAATCAAATTACATTTTAAATAAATATTTATTATTTAAAACGAACTGGTATAACCAACGCCTTCTGAAATACAGAAGGCTTTGGTATAACATAAAAGTATGCACCACGGGTACTAATAGATATATACCCTCGGGCGACTTACGAACCCTCGGGCCAGAGGCCCTCCGCTTTGTAAGACTGTCGCCCTCAGGGCATAATCATCTAGTTAGTACCCTTGATACATAAATAACTATAATAACTATAGTTGATTAATGTGTGTTTGTTCGGGTTTGTTCGTAAAATAGAGGTTATTTCATTTTGCCGCCTTTTTCTGAGAATAACAATATTGCTTTTCGTTTTCTTCTTCTTTAACGACAAGAGCGCTAATAATATGAGCTATTAGTTGCTGACCAATGGCGGATGATTCCCTTCACCACTTTTTTAAATGTTTTTGAGGCAATTGAAGAAATTAGAAATTCCTAACTAGGGAACATATTTTATAAAGAAAAACCAATGTAGGCTGGTGGTTATTAGATTCTGAATTCCGAGCAATTTTTCTTAATACAGTAAAACTTCTCATTAGCGGCCACTAAAAATTCCATTACAAATTGGCCGTATAGGGGGTGACCGTCTTTGAGGGGAACGAACAAAAAAGTATCTACATATATAATTTGTGATGTGAATAAAAATCAGTATTAATTAAAATGTTGGTATTATTTGCACAAAAGAAATAAGGAGATAAAATAATAAAAACTATTTTTTGGGATTGAGGCCAATACAACTTTATTAATTAATTAAAGACTAATTACAAACATTTAAATATAAACTGTTTTTTTCATATCCCCTAAATAAAGCTGGTAAGAGGTATATAATATTGTAAAAATGTGCACTACTGTATATATACAAAAAAAAACTATGCTTTATGAAAAAATGTTTTAATGGAAGTCTGCTTCATATTTTTAATTTTAATTATTGCTGCTTCACATTCGCATTTCATTAAGATGTTGAATGAAATATCGATGGCCAAATCGAATCAAATTTGAGTATTTATCTCGGCTTTTATGAAATCATCATAAATATGAATATAAACAAATTATATTGTTATACTTTAAATCTATTCACAAAGTTGGGTTTTACCAATCATGGGTATTTCCAAAAGTACCAGTATAATAAAGTACCGGGTGTGCGCAAACATTCCCAGAAGGGTCGAGAAGACCGCAATTAAGGGTAAAATTTCTAGGTCATTTTCCTAAAATTTACGGATTCATGTGACCGTGACCGTTTTGAAAGAGTTACGGTATTCCAGGGATTTCTTATTATAAAAAATCATGTAAGATTTATTTTAAGAAGCCAAACTGACCGTTAAGAGGGGTGACCGCTTTTGACGGGTGGCCGAAATGAGAAGTTTTACTGTAAAAATGTTCGATATTTTGTGAAGAAAAGGCACTTTACCTAGAGAGAAAATAAAAGTAATGCTCCGGTCAATAAGGCCGGCTTGTTTGATTAAAAATGAAAATATGTTAAATTTGATTATCTAATCAAGCAGGCCTTTGCCTTCCCAAATGGTTAAACCTCAATTCGAAAATATTATGTTTTTGACACCTATAAGTTTGCGTATCCTAGGACTCACTGTATATAGGGTGTTAAAAATGCTGCCTTCGCCATTGGGATTTCGGAAACGGTAAGAGACACGAAGTCGGGTTAAATTCGGTCAAAGTTGCGTCATTATGGGCTCAATAATATGCCATAAAAATAAATACAGGGGCTTTCAATATATTTGAAAAAATCTAAAATTTTGCATTTCGGTTTTTATGTTTTCCTGAATTTGTTCGAAGAGATGTCCCAACAAAAATTTCACTTTCTCATTGCTACTTACTGATTTTCCAACGTTTTGTTCCTTAAATTGACCAACTTCATTAAAATACCCTTGGTACGTTCCTGTAATGTACTTTTTTTTTTTTAAATTAGGCATAATCCGAAAATGTAAACTTGAATGTCTTTCGTCTTAAGAAAGTGCTGGCTTTAAATGTAAAATTTTATTTGTATTAATAAAATAAATTACTTTTACTTACGCTAAGTGTAAATTTGATTCAACTATTAGTTGGACATAAAAAAAGACAGTAGTTAGTACGTAATAACAATAACAGTTAAAGGCAGAAATGGCAATAATAATTTAAAAATCTTCAGTATCTTCGAGAGAAAAGTAAATTACAGGACCATATTAGGGATATTTTAATGAAGATAGTTAATTTAAGGAACAAAACGACGGAAAACCAGTAAGTGTTCGCAGATTTCGGCCCTCTATTATAATTTACACCAAAAAATCCAGTTCCGTATTTAAAAAAATTTAGCTGATGACGGTGACTTAAAGATGAAACGTAGCATTAAAGATCCAGCAATGAGAAAGTGAATATTTTGGGATATCTCTTCTGCAAGTGTCGATCGACGGATTTCTCTCAGACAGCTTCACCATCAATGCCGGTGTTCCTCAAGGGTCCATATTGTCTCCCACTCTCTTCTTACTCTACATTAACGACCTTCTAGTGAAAACTAAAAATCCGATATTTAGTTTTGCAGACGATAGCACACTTATCTCATCTTTCTCCTTGAATGAGCAAACATCGGCTGCCGACGCACATCTTCGCAGACAGCATGAAGTATCACGCCTCAACAAAGACCTGGAAGAAATTTTGGCTTTGGGTGACAGTAACCAAGTCGAATTTAACGCTAGAAAAACCCAGGCAGCAATTTTCTCTAAAAAGGTTAACATTACAGAACCGGAAATTGTCATGGCTGGACAAGCAATCCCACTGGCTTCATCTATTAATTTGCTGGGCGTCAATCTGGGAGGAAATATGTCTTGGCATAACCACGTTGTGGCAATCGCCAAGGTAGCTTCTCAGAAGCTTGGGGTACTCTTCCGAACCAGAAAGTTGTACACACCTCAACAACTTTTGACACTATACAAAGCCCAAATTCGACCATCACTAGAATACTGCTCTCATGTCTGGAGCTCTGCACCCAAACATACTTTTCGGCTACTGGATTCCATCGAAAGGAGGGCTATTCGTCTGATCGGAGACCACGAGCTGACGAAGAACCTCGAAGACAGGTTGGGGATTTGACTCTCTTTTACAGATATTTTCATGGAAGGTGTTCCCGATGTCGTTTTTCCCAACGAATATAACCTCCAACGATTCAAAACCAACGTGAATCGCTTTTTACGCACACGCACCACTCCCAGAGTACCCTAAAGGATTTTTCCTATAGTGCTTTTGTTTGACCATAAAAAAAAAAAAAAAAAAAAGCCAGGAAAGAATAAAAACCGAAACACAAAATTTTAGATTTTTCCAAATATTTTGATAGTCCCTGTATTTATTTTTTGATTTTTTGCAGCATATTATTGGGCCCATAATTACGCAACTTTGCGCCAAATTAACCGACTTCGTACTTCTTACCGTTTCCGTGATCCCAATGGTGAAGGCCTAATTTGTAACACCCTGTATACCTACACAAACACGAAAATTTATTTTTTATTTGAATTTATGATTTTAAAAGTGAAGATTGTGGAAGCTGCAAAAATTGTAGATAGAAATGACCCTTTCAAACCTTCAGGGCTACGTCGATGCGCCGGTGCATCAATTAATGAAATTTTGTATATTTCAAAAACAGGTTCATCCGTGCTTCATTAATTATTTGATATTTAAACAGATAAGTAGAACAAGTAAAATATACTAAGCTTTTAAGATTTCTTTTATCTGAAACACTTTTTTTCTGCCTATACTTTAAGAGGTTAGATAAGTCATTGTGTAATAATACAAAAATAAATTGTGTGAAAAAATAAGTACCTATTTTTAATCAAGGACGTGGTACTGATGCCGATAGTTAAACCACTTGTTTCTGGATCACCAGTGCGCAGTACACATTTCAAGACGCTACAAAATACAGTGTCGATCTAAATAATAATTTCTAAATAAAAAAACAGAGCACTTTCAAAATGTTTAAATAAGTATGAAATATTATTTGTTTAGAAATATGGGTATAATAATATATTACTCGCAATGATTAAAAATTAATTGACTTACTCTAAGCCTATTAGACTACGACACACATTATTTTAGTTGGGTTTAACTCGAGTTTATAGGACAAGATTTAAAAAAAATCATTTTGCTCCAATGCTTTTAACATATTATGTCGTTATTTTCGTAAGAAATTTTAAAGGTCACAAACATAAACTATTTGTTTGTTGATATGTGTTATAAAAATTTATTTAACAGATAAGGGGCAGTATGTTAAATTAGACCGTGTAAATTGTGATAAGAAAACGAACGAATGTGGAGTGCATCAGGGTTCAGTCCTTGGACCCTTGCTGTACTCCTTGTATGTTCTAAGCTTAAGTTGTGCAATACTTAAAGCACGTCACTACACCTTTGCCGGTGTTGCCGATGACACGGTACTGGTGTATAATATAGACAATGAGCAGAACCTTGGGAAAAGTATAAATTCTGATCTGACTATTTAACAAGTTTAAAATAAATTTATCAAAAACAAAATAAATATTGTTCAAATAAGGAAGTAACATAGTGGAAGAACCAATAATTCAATTCAATAATGTGAGTATTGAAAGAGCCACGTAAATCAAATACCTTGGTTTAATCGTAGATGGAAACCTTGACTGGAAAGACCACATTTCTTATATTAGAAATAAGATAACTCCAAATAGTTGGAGCAGTATTTGGATGTGGGAATTACCTAATTTAGCCAAAGCCAAAGGAGGTAGACCATGTCTGCCGACGAAGAACAGATGGCAGCTTTATTTGTTATGTGCAGTGTTGCTTTATTACTATCAAGTTTAGTGAATAAAAAATGAAAATTTGGCGATTGTAGGTCGCCAATAAACTAGACATTTCTTCTTTGTCGCCTCTACAGATTTCTCGACGACTAACGCAGCCTCATTTCACCTACCTAACTTTGTGTTCTTTTCTAAAATAATCTTTCACTTTTGGATCTCACCGAGGGGTAAACCACCAACTAATACAATAAAATACTCCCTTTTTAAAAAAATACCTTTAAATACCTACAAAGATATGCATTAAATATCTCAAAATACTCATAAATACCCCAAAAACATTCCAAACAACATAATTTTTTAGATAAATTTCCAAAAAATACCCTCCACTGGTACAATAAAATAGCCCAGTTGTTCACCTCTCGGATTCCACACATTAGAAAATAATTTGTTGGTCTCCACTAAATAATAATAAAATAATAAAGAACGTCTTTATTATTTAAGAAGAAGAATAATTATTGGCTTCAAATGAACATGGCGATATTTATGCCTTCTTTGGACCACTCTATATTCTACAAAAAGTGATCGCTCTCACTGCAAGTAGAACTTCTTTACGAGCCAGTCACAAACCCGTTCCACTAGACGCTACAAATCGGTGTGAGCTCGAGGTAAAAGCCGACAAAAAATGGATCTCTATTAGCCTCCGATGAGCCTTCCTCGAGAGGCTCGTGGTAGGCGCGTCTCGGGCTCGTCTCGCCATATTTATACCCACCTTCATATCAAAGTAATATTGCAACATATAGGTAAAGTTTTATTTATCCCAATGTATCAAAGTTCCAGTACTTATAATCATTGGCGTAACTAGAATGATTTTGTAGGGGGGCCTGGTCCCTAGTCTAGTAGGATTTTAATGGCAAGTGTCACTATGACGTATGTATGGTTTCGAACTTCGGAGATCCTGGGGTGGGCACCAGAGCAATCTGGGGTGGTCACAGCCCACCTGCCCCCCCCCCCCCCTAGTTATGCCTATGCTTATAATAGACTGCCAGAAAGTATTAGAAATATAATAACTCTTGCAAAATTCTAGATAGAGATAAAAAACATTTTAGTTTATCTAGAAGCGCATGTTATATTTATAAAATATATTACTGCTGATTAGTATAGTTGTGCTTGAGCACTGTTGTTAGTTTTTAAATTATCTTGTTACTAGTATTTAAAACATTGTTTAAATAACTATTTTGTAATGCTGTTGATTATTATTAATAAATTAAATATTAAAAAAAAACGTATATAAAAAGTATGATGTTACATTTATAGTATAGTTATTTTTTTTTAATTTAAAATTATACAGTAATTCTGGTTATAACGTACATGGTTCAAATTTCTTTAAGAGTATTTTTTGTTGTTATGTACAATAAAATGCTTTGGCTGGATCTAGAAACTCCACTGAGTGGATAATAATATAATATATTGATTGCTATATTAGTATATGAATTAAAACCCACAGGTCCAATGATTCAGTCATATTATTGGAAATCAGTGATGGGTGGAAGAGAGAAGTAAATGTGTGAGCATTGAATGGAAGCAATATTGAAGTCTGGTTATATAAAATGGTTAACTATTAAAACATAACCATACTTACCGATGAAAAGATAAATCCTTATTTAAATAATCCACTCTTTTATAATCTAGACATGAATGCATCATGATTGTTTATAATAAAGACGATTTTTCACCAATAATCAAAGAAAATCAAAACAAACAAAATATATAAATACTCCGTTAGAACACAGCACCAACGTTGTAATCGGTAGTAATGTTTACGGTATTTTTTATCCATTCATAGTTTCGCTCTTGGGATCCTAGCGCAAAATAAAATAAAAATAGATGTTGCCAGAGTGCAGTCGTCGGATTAGTTCAAGATTCGTTTAATACTTTTAAGTATAATAATATTTTTTTAAAGAATCTCTCATCGTCTTTTCACAGTTTATAGTAAAATTATTGGGAAATAAATTTATCTTAAGAGCAATTGCGGATTAGCCCTAAACCAGTTGTAATTGTTAAATTAACAAACTATTAATTGGGATCTTGCAAGATACCCTTGTGATAAATATGACAATTTGGCTATGCTGCAATAATGACCGAAAGAGGTGGGAAAGCACGTTTGTATTCGTTGCGTAGCGTAGGCTAGAAATGTACACTTTTCTATCTGAAGTTTATACGATCTTTTCCTAAACCCAAATTGTGCGGGTATAAAAAATTATTACTTAGAAGAAAAACGCAAATTTTGGTAATATCAAAATTCTCAGTAGTGCAGTACGAATTACCTTGAAAGAACAATTTACGCATTTTACAGCAAATCAAATTTGAGAGAAAAAATTAAATGTCAGTGATAAAAAAAAACAAAGCAAGGCTGCAAGATTTATCTTCTACATAAATACATATGAGTGATATTATGTATTTTGGACTTACATTATCTTTATTTATTTATAATACAACGTTTCAACTGGTAAACATCTCCAGTCGTTTTCGAGTGAATACTTATACTAAATACAGTATTCACCTACTAAAGACAATGGAAGTTCAAAATACGTCTATCGCCATGATACAGCATTGTCTCTAACCTTCAAACACACAGTAAATATGTATATATTATCATGTTTTTTATTTATGTTTTACTAAAATTTCCGAAACAGCTCAGAAGAAATTGCTTATTTTAATAGGTTTTTCCGAATCTGGATAATATATAAATCAATTTTTAGACGCTCATCATATCAGGTGAGAGACAATTGAGAACTCATCAAAGGAAAAAAGTGTATAATAGGCGGAAATTCCGCAAACTACTTTATTATTAATGGGTACCACTTATTCTGAGTAAAAAAGGTAGGAATCTGTTGTTCTTAGATAATATATTTAATCTATCTTAGGTATTATATACAAATTCACAAATCAAATATAAAAGTAGCAAATTTTATAAATTTAACCCCACTTGTTTGAATCTTCCAATAGTTTCAAGTGGATATTATAAACCAATAATGTATTTTAAGTTTCTAGTGGTATTGTGTCTTAATGTTCTAGTTACGCAAGTAAGATTTTAAGAATACTTTTATTGTGCAACGTAACGTGATCTGGAGATAATATTGGAAATGTACATTGACCCATACGTTCTGGACGAGCTCAAGATTCGTTTATTCGACCGATTTGTAACAATATTTACAGCGAGAACGACAGACGAATGTAGCAAATACATAGCCAACGTACCTTTATGTTAAATTATCGACAAATGCTAATAAAACATTTTTAGTCGGTATTCACATGATGATCAGTAAACCAGTCAATACATTATTGATTCACTATTTCATACCGCTTCCTGGATTTTTTTACTAATATTATTTGCTCCGGAAGCAGCGTAATGTAATTTCTCGAAGCGTCCCCTCAATTTGAATATCGCAGTCACTCATACTTTACTCAAAAATATACAAATAAAAACTGTTGACATACCCCTATTACAAACGATCTCGAAACGTACTTTGAAAGAGTGTGTAATAGGCTTACCACTCGAGTTGTCTACTATACTTTTTCTACGATTTAAATTATCAAAATGCCAATAAAACATTTTCTGAGTAGGTACTCACATGGTTATCATCAGTGGCCCTGTCTATAAATTCTTTATACACTTATTTTTCATATCTCTCCCTGGATTTTCCTAGCAATAAATTAATTGTTTTAATTTCTGGCGGCGATCCCTGAATATCGTAGCCTACTCGTACTTTACTAATATGCCGAGAAATAATATCCATGTTAATAATGTTGACGTTTAAAATTGCACATTGACATTTACGTTGCCAAGGCGACGCGATGCTTCACACTAACTAACGTAATATATAAACAGGGTGTCTTTTTAAAACCCGAACACCCTCTTTTCTCGCTCAGATTGTATTTTTTTTGATTTCGACCTCCTCAGATGATTTTCGTAGTTTGAGGGGGAACCCGTTTTTTTGTCTCGCAGGTTCCAAACCTTCATTAAAAAACAAGCAACTTTCGTTCCTAACATTTTTTTATTCGAATGATCTTGAACTCAGACAAAGTAAGTGGCAAAATGAAATCAGAAACAATTTTTAGGTTGAAACTAATTTTCTTATTTTAATAAATGTTCAAAATGCTCCCGGTTTCTTTCCATACAAAAGTACGAACGACTCTGAAACCCTTCTCGCACTCGTTCTAAAATTTCGGGAGTCACATTTTCTCTACAGGCAGCGGTGATTTTTTGTCTCAACTCCTGAAGATTCTACGTCCTCGTACGACCCAAAATCGACTTGATGAACCCCCAGAAAAAGAAATCCATCGGCGTTAAGTCTGGTGATCTTGCTGGCGATAATACGGGGTCGAGCCGCCCGATCCATTGTCCAGGAAAATGATCGTTTAACCATTGGCGAACAGGTACCGTGAAATGAGCCGGGGCTCCATTTATGTTGGTAGTGTAACAATTCGTCGTTGAAAAGTTCAGGATCGATTCGAATAAAAAAATGTTTGGAACGAAAGTTGCTTGTATTTTAATGAAGGTTCGGAACCTGCGAGAAAAAAAAACGGGTTCCCATTTTAAAAAAAAAGTTGCCCTGCGCAGGGCACCACCTGAACACTGCAGGTGAAAAAACCTACGCCATTCGATTTCCCCCTCAAAACAACGAAAATCATCTGAGGAGGTCGAAATCAAAAAAAATGCAATCTGAGCGAGAAAAAAGGGTGTTCGGGTTTTAAAAGACACCTTGTATGGGTTATTCACGTTATTTGAGACGACATATTATAGCTAAGCTATTTGTTTTGGATAAAAACAAATATTCAGGGTAGATAGGGGTACTTACATTTTAAAATTATTTTCATAATGTACAGGTTGTCCCAAAAACACGAAAGTTGCATTTTTTTAAATGGAATGCCCAGTATATTATTTCATTTTCGGTTCCTACCATCAAAATAAATATTACTTTCATTAAGGTTTGCCGTACTTAAACCTTACGGTTTGTGAAATATTTCATATTTTGTCAAAATGTAGTAACAATTTTAATGATTAAATTCTCAACATGTATTTTGTTTTTTGAAACCCAATTTCTCAGTGGACTCTACTCACTGATTAAGTTTTGTGTATCAGTTATGAAAAATTCACTAACTTATACACGGTGTCCAAAAAGTACTACTAAATAATTACAAGTTTGGTATTTGGAAATGTCTTGCAACAATATTGGCAATTGATTTATCAAAAAATCTAAAAACAATTCCCCATTTTTCCCTCTGTTCCTCTAGAATCTGATCTGTCAAAATGTCATAGGTGACTTGATTAATATTAAATCGATTACAATTATTAGCCTGCTTTGTGAATATTTGCATTTTTCATGAAAATGCTATGGGAGAGGTTAATACTTTTTGATAGACAATTAAATTCTACATCTGCTAGTGACATAAAATAGAGGGTGTTATATTTAAATTAAGCAAGTTATTACCATTTCAAACTAATAATTTATTAGAATTTTTTGGAGACCGTGTATAAGTTAGTGAATTTTTCATAACTGATACACAAAACTTAATCAGTGGGTAGAGTCCACTGAGAAAT
The DNA here is from genome assembly GCA_963991005.1 of Barypeithes pellucidus. Taxonomy (NCBI): domain Eukaryota; kingdom Metazoa; phylum Arthropoda; class Insecta; order Coleoptera; family Curculionidae; genus Barypeithes; species Barypeithes pellucidus. The sequence goes on from OZ022562.1 coordinate 30,273,028, forward strand.
TGGGTTTAAAAAACAAAATACAGGTTGAGAATTTAATCATTAAAATTGTTACTACATTTTGACAAAATATGAAATATTTCACAAATCGTAAGGTTTAAGTACGGCAAACCTTAATAAAATTAATATTTAATTTGATCGTAGGAACCGAAAATGAAATAATATACTGGGCATTCCACTTAAAAAATGCAACTTTGATACGTTTCGTGTTTTTGGGACAACATGGGACATTATGAAAATAATTTTAAAATGTACCTCAAATAAGCCCCTCTATCTACCCTGAATATTTGTTTTTATCCAAAACAAATAGCTTAGCTATAATATGTCGTCTCAAATAACGTGAATAACCCTGTATATTACGTATTACAGATGATGGACGCACATTCAGTTTTCGTCAGGCTCGACTGTATAGCCTTTCTGAGCGGTGTACAGTAAAATAGTTCTCACAAACAAATTTAGTTTGATCAAACCAATACAATAATTATTTGGCAGGAAATAAGTTCTAAGTTTTACGTCTCCTTGTTATTTAGCTACTTCGAAATTACGAACTTTATTATGGATTATCAATTTTATTGCCAAAATTATGTATTTATTATTCTTAGTAACTATAATACAATACATGAGCGTACAATCATGTACGACGCACATGAGCGTGAACATAATTGGGCACAGATGGTGATACATATGTGCGGAGACTTTTTGTGTCAAACGAAATGTGCTATAAAAGCTGCACGTTCATTCTGCACACACATGATCGACACGATCGTGTATGTGCGACGTATATGGTTGTTCTCACATGAACGCTCGTTTGAGGCCATCTATTATATATTGTCAATAATTTATAAATTATCATATCTTCATCATCCTTTTATCTTTGTTAAAATAGAATCTACAAATAAAGCGTGTTTTATATAAGTATGTTCATTATTCGTTAATCTGCAGCAGATGGCGCTTCGGAAATTGGAATTTCATAAGTATCTGATATAGGTACGTTTAGTTTTCCGCAAATAGATGGCTCTATGCGCTCTACCTCTCGATTATTTTATTAGATAAACTATATTTTTAATTCTAAATGTATCAAAGTCTTAGAATCGCTATACCTATATACAGGGTGTAACAAATTCGTCCTTTACCATTGGGATTTCGGGAACGGTAAGAATTTGAATATGAATACGAAGTCGGTTAAATTTGGGCAAAGTTGCATAATTTGGGCGCAATAATATGCCCTAAAAAAATGAAAAATAAATACATGGGCTTCCAAAATATTTGAAAAAATTCAAATTTTGTGTTTTTATTTTTTTATTATATTGTTCAAAGAGTGGCCAAAAATTAATTCACTTTCTCATTGCTATTTTTTATCCTCCATAAAACGGCATCACCAGATCTTTTTTTTTGTTATATGATCAAACACAAGCACTATATGAAAAATCCTTTAGGGCACTCTGGGAGTGGGGCGTGTGCGAACAAAGCGATTCACGTTGGTTCTGAATCATTGGAGGTTATATTCATTGGGAAAAACGACCTCGGGAAGATAGTTCCATAAGAATGAAGTCCTCCAGATGAAAGAATTCTAACTGCGAGGAGTATTAAGCTTAATCACATATGGATGGGCGGCAGTCGCACTGGGCGGAATTAAGAGGGCAAGGTCAGCCAAGCACTTTCCATGAAAATATCTGCAAAAGAGAGTCAAATCCCCAACCTGTCTTCGATGTTCTAGGCTGTCGAGGTTCCTCGTCAGCTCGTGGTCTCCGATCAGATGAATGGCCCTCCTTTCGATAGAATTCAGTTGACGATGGTGACCCAAAAACGAAACGTCCTATTAATGAACTAGTGGAGAATAAAAAGAAACAATCAGAGTGAAATTTATTTTCGGATATCTCTTCACATAAAGTCCAAAATGTAAAATTTTAGATTTTTGCAAATATTTCGAAATCCACTGTTTTTATTTCTTTGCGGCATATTATTGGGCCCATAATTATGAAACTTTGCCCCAATTTAACCGACTTCGTATTTCTTACCGTTGCCGAAATCTCAATGAAGAAGGACGAATTTGTTGCACCCTGTATATATAATTACTCTGTTCACGATAATATACAGGGTGACTTTTAAAAGATATAAGGAATCTTAAAATTATTTATTAATTATTTTTAAATTCTTTGGACTAAATAACAATAATCAGCCACAACATTTTTTAATTCTGCTTGCGTTTTAACTACTTAAATTTGAAAGAGTGGACTTAGCTCTGATTATTATAGTTTGTTAAATTTAAAATATTTATTGTGTTCATTCTTTAAAGTTGAACGTTTCAAATTTATTAGGATTGCAGTATTGTCTCAATGTTTAGTTGCTTCTAAATAGTTTTATTTGTTGTTTGATTAAGATTTTCAGGATATTTATGAATTATGGATATATAAAAATAATTTCTTGGGAATTTGATTGATTGAATTCATAAATAAGATGACTCATAAGTGTACGGTTTTACTCAGTTACATAATTTGTAGGGACATGACCAAAGATCTCCTGCACTCGGAGATAGTTTCGATTATATCATAAAAATTTTGGGAGAACTTGAATCAACAATTACCAATGATGTGCGCAATGGTGCAGATTCTCTTAAGGCAAGTTTGATAGAAATTCAGAATGCCTCTACAGACATTTTAAATTCACTAAGTGCAGAACTGAATAGTGCCGTTTCTTCAATGCTGGAGAAAATTTCTGGATTACAGGAAAGGGCTCAGGAACTTGGTAAGATTTAGTAGATATAATACTCATGACTTCTCGCACTAATCTGAGTGTGAAATCTTTCACATTATAGCACTTGTGCGAAAAGTGGTTGATTTTTCGCACTAGTGCAAGAATAAGATATTGTTTTTAGTAGGCGTAATTGGTCTTGTATACAACCGCGTGCAAAGCCGATTATTACTAACGATACCTAAAAAAAATTGTAAATGAAATATCCACGGACCATCGTCACTGTTTTTACAAAAGAAAGAACAGCAATCTTTGATTAACAACTTATTATTTCCGGATACATCATAAATTTCTATTGAGAATGATGACGTCGAGCTGGAGAATGGGATAGAAATGTTTAAAGATATGGGTTCAAGTGTTATTGAAGGCTGAAGTTCGCAGTAAAGGAGTACAGTGTACCGGGTGTCCCACTAAGAATGGCTCTCGGCCGTATCTCTGAAAGTGTTAGTCGTATGGCTCGCGGAAACATTTTTTAATAAGAAAAGTGATCATAAAAAATTGCTGGAAATTATTTTCAAGTTTCTCAGTCGAGCGCTAGAGGGCGCAACCGTAACGGTAAATCCTTAAAGCTCAGTTTTTTCAAAAGTTACCGCGTTAAGGTATGTTGAAAATAGCATTTTCGTATACTATAGGAAAAATCCTTTAGGACACTCTGAGAGTGGTGCGTGTGCACAAAAATAGTTCACGTTGGTTTTGAATCGTTGGAGGTTATATTCGTTGGGAAAAAAGACCTCGGGAAGGTCGTTCCATCAGGATGAAGTCCTCCAGATGAAAGAATTCTTAAATCATGAAGTTCGATGAGTACTAAGCTTAACTACATATGGATTGGTGGCAGTGGTTCGTCGTGTATTTCTGCTATTCGCCGCTCTGGGCGGAATTAACAGGGCAAGGTCAGCCGAGCACCTTCCATGAAAATATCTGTAAAAGAGAGTCAAATCCCCAACCCGTCTTCGATATTCCTGGCCGTCGAGGTTCTCCGCCAGCTCGTGGTCTCCAATCAGACGAATGGCCCTCCTTTCGATTGAATCCAGTAGCCGAAGTGTATGTTTGGGCGCAGAGCTCCAGGCATGAGAGCAGTAATCTAGTGATGGTCGAATCTGGGCATTGTATAGTGTCAAAAGTTGTTGAGGTGTGTACAACTTTCTGGTTCGGAAGAGTACATCAAGTTTCTGAGAAGCTATCTTGGCGATTGCCACAACGTTGTTATGCCAGGACATATTATTTCCTCCCAGATTGACGCCCAGCAAATTAATAGATGAAGCCAGTGGGATTGCGTGTCCGCCCATGACTATATCCGGTTCTGTAATGTTAACCTTTTTAGAGAAAACTGCTGCATGTTTTTTTTTAGAGTTAAATTCGACTTGATTATTGTCACCCCAAGCCAAAATTTCTTACAAGTCTTTGTTAAGGTTTGATACTTCATGCTGTCTGCGAAGATGTGCATCGGCAGCCAATGTGCATTCAAAGAGAAATATGAGATAAGTGTGTTATCGTAAACGAAACTAAATATCGCATTTTCCGTTTTCACTAGAAGGTCGTTAATGTAGAGTAAGAAGAGAGTGGCAGACAATATGGACCCTTGAGGAACATCGACATTGACGGTGAAGGTGTCTGAGAGAAATCCGTCAATCGCCACTTGCAGATAGCGGTCCTTAAGAAAGCTAGACAACCATGCACAGAATCGACTGGGCATACCATAGGATCGCAGTTTACTCAGAAGTCCCGCATGCCAAACACGATCAAACGCTTTAGAAATATCCAGTGCAACAGCCCGAGACTCCCCATGATGTTCGATTGTGTTGTTCCAAAGATGGGTGGCATAGGCTAGAAGATCTCCAGTTGATCTGGACTTCCGAAAACCATATTGATGATCGCTGATAATGTTGAAGCCTTCCAGGTACTTTAGAAGATATTTGTTAATAGCTTGTCCATTACTTTTGATATAATTGGAAGCTGAAAGCTGAAAATCGTCTGTATTTGAATATTTAAGCCAGTTGACATTGTGGACGTTAAAGTCGCCAAAGATAGCAATCTCGGCATTTTGATGGTTGGTTTGCAAGAAGAAGATTGTGATAACTAGTGATGAGAAAAGGGCTCTGTAATTGGTATCGCTTGGAGGTCGGTAAATGCAGCAGATAAACTTGATGATTTTCTGCGTTGATATCTTAAACCACATTACATCAATTCTTAATTCTCGTTGGCAGCAGGGAGACCCTCGAATAAAAAGACATACCCCGGAGTTGCGTCGAAATCGGAAATGAAAATCGTATCCAGGGTATAAATAGCTGACGGTGTTTGTTGACGATCTGACCTTTGTGTCGGTCAATGCGAGCACGTGAGCATGGAAGATTGTAAGTGCTGGTGGACTGAATTGATGTTCGTGTTAAGCCCTCTAATATTGCAGAAATAAATTTTGAAGTTGCTAATTCTGGGTTGGTTAGCAACTGCAGGTGCAACACCATTTCTTCGTTGAGTGTTGTTAGAGGAACCCAGTAAATTGTCGCAAATAGTTGTTGTTTGATGAACTTCGCTTGATGGGGCCCCAAGACCAGTCCCCGCCCGGAGATCCGAATGGGGGGCGAGTTTATCTCCGGAGTGTATTGGGCCTGGAGCTTCCATCATGCTATTTTTGGGGTCCCACCCTGGTCACCGGAAACATCGGCACAGCGACGAAACGTTAACTCAATGAGGAAACGTTAACTCAAGGAGCAAACTTCACGCCGCCTAAACCGATGCAATGCTATCTCACCGGGCGATGCCGGGTGGGCCAACATCTTCCATTTGCTAAATGACCCACTAATTCTCATTCTACACAAGTGGGGTTTAAAATTATCACCTCTACTTTAATCACTTTCACGAACAACGAGGCCAATTACTAGGGGCGCTTAGAGAGAATAAAGATGAATTATTTTTAAGAGTATCGTACTTTTAAAAATTAATACGGGCTTTGGGTTTTCAAGCAATTCCTTTAGTTTGTTTATCGATGCATAATAATATCTTTATTCTAAAGTTTATTACATCGGGTTAATGAGAGCTAACATATAAATAATTTATTTTAAGTATAAATCGCTTGATCATCTATTAATTTACTGATTTTGTTAAATATAAGCGATAGTTACTGCATTGTTACAATTATTGTTTAATACACTTAAGGCCAAGACAATGAAATTTACGTTCTCTTGACGATGAACCATTTAACGAAGGAAAAACTTAAATAATTGTTTTTAATGTAGTGATAAAACTTATCTGGCCTTCCACCATATTTTATCTGTTACATAATTATCAGATATTTTCGATACAATATGCAAGTCTGGTAAACATCATTACTAGACAGATTTCTGATAATCTTTTTAATTATGGGTTTAAAATGATGACAAAAATGTAAGAAAGGCAGCTGGAAGACAACTTTAATTGAATTTTAGAAAATAAGTACTTTTGAGATTGTCCTAGTCACAAAGAGGAAACTAAATTGCCCTATGGAATTAAATTCCAAAATTAACCAATTTTAATTATAAAATGATAATTTTACATATGAGTTAATACTTTTTAATATCTAACTCTTGATTATTTCTTTTAGGAATTGATATTTCCGATTGTATTGATGACAGTTATAACATCATAGGCGACCTCCCTGAAGAGTTGCTTGGTATTACATCAGATTGCCTTAGTGATGTTTTTTTGGATGCCGATAGGATAATCAATGTCGCATTAAGTGAAATACAAAATGAAACCATTATAATTGACAGCTATTGGGCAAAAGTTGAAGACTGTCAGAAACAAGATTATTCTCAACAAGAAGTTTGTATTCGTGAATTAGAGAGTGACATCGACAGAGATTCCGTTGATATACCAGAAGAAATATCTCTATTTGTCGAAGAGGCTTTAGGTTACTTGGCACTTTCAAAAACCGATCTTCTCACTTGCACATCTGGGAAAAGCGCTTATCTGGCGGAAATAGGGGACGCTATTGTTGCAAATGTTACTGCCTGCGCAGAGGATAAACTTAATCCAGCGACTACTACGCCTGAATCTACAACTCAACCCCCTACCACTGAAGTGCCCACCACTCAACCACCTACAACTGTTCCTACGACAGCCGAACCTACCACTATTCCACCTGATACTACCCCTGAACCTACAACTGAGGCACCTACCACTGAAGCACCAACTACTCAACCACCTACCACTGAAGCGCCCACCACTCAACCACCTACAACTGAAGCACCCACCACTCAACCACCTACAACTGAGGCACCTACCACTGAAGCACCAACTACTCAACCACCTACCACTGAAGCGCCCACCACTCAACCACCTACAACTGAAGCGCCCACCACTCAACCACCTACAACTGAGGCACCTACCACTGAAGCGCCCACCACTCAACCACCTACAACTGAGGCACCTACCACTGACGCACCAACTACTCAACCACCTACCACTGTTCCCACAACCGCCGAACCTACCACTGTTGCACCTGACACTACAGCTGAACCTACCACTGTTGCACCTGACACTACGCCTGAAGTTATCACTGTTACGCCCGACACTACGCCTGAATCTACCACTGTTGCACCTGACACTACGACTGAACTTACCACTGTTGCACCTGACACCACTCCTGAACCTACAACGGAGGGCCCGATTACCGACACCGAAGCGCCTACTACGACCCCCTAACCTAATGTAACCTATGTCATTTTAAGTATTTTTTAATAAAATACTTTTTTATAAATATTTACCTTTTGTAATGTTCGCTTAACCTCATCAAAAATATTGGCAAATACCTACATTCCATTAAGAAGATGTCAAAATCAGTGCTGACTGCATTGCTCCGCCAGACTTTTCAAAACATTGTACACTTACCATTAAAAATTAGATTTTGTATATTATACATGTTGTAGATGAAGAATATAAAAATAAATGGCATGAGCTGGTCAGGAATTGGCTACTTTTATAAGAAAATAAAGCTAATATTCATACCAATCAATCTTAAGATACCATCACAAGCAAAAGAACATGTAAAAAACATAAAATGAATTTCTAAAGAGGAGCTTTCATTCCACTTAGGGAAGTTTTTAATTGTCAATTGAAATGATTTATTATAGTAATATAAGCTTGGTCTCTAGATTAAAAATTTTGGAATTTAAAATTTAAAAAATAAGAATTTTTTTAAACTAAAAGTAAAAAATAAATTATTGGGCCTTATTTGACAAATAGGTTTAGAGCATATTATTTCCATCATGTATAAAATTTCCCATGAAAGGAAATTTTCGAAATTAACGCTATCGATAATTTCTCGGCAGATAAGTATCCTTCAGGTCTTAATTTAACTAATTACCGTAAAAATTTTTTTTGGGTTTTGATTGCAGTTTTTAGAAAATACGCTTTCATGCAAAATTATCGGAAATAAACTCCTGGACAAAATGAACGCAACATCATAAATTTGCCATATTTTTGATGCTATTTTTTTTTTGAATTTATGATCCGATTTGAATGATTTTTTTTTGCATTGTCTCTTGGTTCCTTGACAATGTCATAGTTTTAGCTGTTTATGATACAAATTTAATTTTCGATTTATACTGGGTGTACTAAAAATGCTATGTTTTTTTCCGAAAATTCGCATCACCCTGTGTAGTATATTAGCAACCGAAACTTATTGCAGTTGACATTAACCGGTAGGTCCATCTTTCCCCAACATTTTTTTTTGTTTACTTCATTATCTCTGTTATTAAAGGAGATACACCGTTTTATAGCGTAACATGTTGTTATAGACTTTAATATTCAACACATTCATTGTTAAATGTTTTCAAGTAGACTATGGACTTTTTCGGACATTGCAAGCGATGTGTCAGCAGATGTTGTGTTTTAAAGTTACAAAGCTCAAATAAAATTGGCCATACTGATAAAAACTGTTCGGAAACTGCATACTTTCGTATGCCCAGTTGCCCGACGAGTATTTTAATCTTGAAACCTACTAGAAAACATTTAACAATGAATGTGTTGAATGTTAAAGTCTATAAAAACATGTTACGCTATAAAACGGTGTATCCTCCTTTAATAACAGAGATAATGAAGTAAACCAAAAAGGAACTGTTGGGGAAAGATGCAATATGCTTCGGTTGCTAATATATTCCACAGGGTGATACGAATTTTCGGAAAAAAACATAGCATCTTTAGTAAACCCAGTATAAATCGAAAATTAAATTTTTATCATAAACAGCGAAAACTAGGACATGGTCAAGGAACCAACCTACAATGCAAAAAAAATCATTTAAATCGGATCATAAATTCAGAAAAAAAATAGCATAAAAAATATGGAAAATTTATGATGTTGCGTTAATTTTGTCCATGAGTTTATTTATGCGCTTATCTATTACCCTGAAAATGAATTTTGAAGAATTTGTAGCGTATTGGAATTTTTTGGATTCTGGATTTTCTATCTATTTCTGTCAAAAATCAAAACCGTGTGATAATCGAGAATCTGGCTAGAGGTATAACCTGAAGAATCGTAGTTCTGTTATATCATGGGACTGGCTTTTGAAACCAGCGAACAAACCATTTTTATATATTTAATAGGTTGCGGTAACTTAGTATTCAGAATGATCACTGTCTATGGTAGGTTAGACTTGAAAAACGAGTAGTGGGATCGTTACAAAAAATTGGCCCCTTATATTTACGCGCCTGCTGCATAGAGCTAGGAAATATTTTCAGCACTACGGCGCATTGCCGCGTTTATAGAATTTCAGCAACTTTATTATTTTAAACAGAATATAATATGTATACAGTATGTCCACGGATTGAGTTAACAATGCATTGTTTGCTTTATTCGAGAAAATGTTTTTCTTCATAACAATTTTTTCTTGTAATAAAAATAGGAATGGCATCAACTACATTGACTTTTAACATACAGGATGTCCAAAAAAAATAGGAAACCTCGAGAAATACATTTTTGTATTTTGCATTTGTGTGTGACACAAGGAAAGGAAACCCGAACAAACCCGAGGAAAGACCTTTCTATTTTACATTACTCGAGAAAATGTTGCTAGCATAATATTTTTTGTTTATAACAAAAATAGAAATGGCGTCGACTAATTTAAGTTTCAACATACTTAAAACTTATAAGATGCAAAAATCCAAAAAAATAAAATTTTATGGAAAAACGGTAACAAGTAGTAAGAGCTGGTTGCTATCTTTTCGAATAATTGTTCTTGTTAATTCTTAATTGTGGATTAAATAAAAAAATATTTTGTTTCCTGTATGTATGTTTATTTTTGCAATTTTTGGTCCTGTATGTTCAAACTCAAATTAGTCGACGCCATTCGTATTCTTATTACAAGCAAAAAATGTTAGTACGAACAACAGTTTCAGGAAAAAATGCAAAATAAAAAAGGTCAATGCGAGGACACAAAGTTTTTAGAATCATGTTTTAGTTCTAATAATATTTTCTTATAACTTCCCTATACCTATACCTAATATGGAAATTTGTGGTCTGAATTCATGGAAAGTTGCAATTTTTGTGATTGCTTAAGAAAACCCAATGTATTCAACCCTCATAGAAAAAACGATTCGATATCATACAAGGAAGGATAAAATGTTTATTTCCGTTACTTCAAAAAAGCGGCCAATGGCTTTTAAGGGAACACCTGTAGATATATTATTTTTAAAATTAAAAAGGTTATATTTTGTTTCAAAAGATATACCGGGTGGTGCGTCCGATCAGGACACATAGGATTTCCCACGTAAATTGCGAGGTGGTCAAATATTCGCTCCCCTATTTAGTTTAGCTGAAAAATGTTCTGAAACTTTTTAAATACTAGAATAAGAATAATGCCCTTGTTCAATTTAAAGTATATTTTTCTTGTAATTTAGGAGTTATTGAAGAAAATGTATTTTAAAGTTATAAACTAGAAATTACGGACCACACATCGCTGACAGCACACCAGCAAATAAATGATTAAAAATTTGCCAAATTCATTTTATGTCAGTGTTAAGGTTAGGGCCAGGTTTTAAATAAAATCACTTATTCAATAACTGTAATAACCTTCCCGTAAAAAAAAAAACAGAAATTATCTTTTTATTTTACACTACACAATAAACAACCAAATACATAATGATACATTTTTACGAAATTTAAACAAAATTTAATCAGAATATTTATAAAGGTAGGAATTAGCTGAAATGCTAGTCCCTGTACCCAATTGAAAAGAATAAGAATTAGTATCAATCAGAATATTAATAATAAATGAATTCCTAACTACCTGATTTTCCTGTATAGCAAAAATGTTATCGGACTCTATAAATTTTTCTACCTGAGTTTTTCTATTATGTTTTTTATGATGGTCACTATAAACCTTTTTCCTAGTGCACATAGCCGCTAAATGGCCTTTAACATTGCATGAATTGCACACATAATTTCGAAAACGACACTTTTGCGTAACGTGATTGTTCCGCCCGCAACACACACACTTTTCCAAATTTTTCGAGCCACTTACACCGGTAGAATCACGATTATTTCCGCGAATATGTTGCACTGATGGTTCTGTTTTGATCACAAGCTGATCACCATTGGAAGAAACCCGTCTTCAGCTGCCAATTCTGTAACAGCTATTTGAATTACGTCAGCGATTTTACTGGTGACGTCTTGTTTGAAAAGTTTTGACTGAACTATAACGAATCCAATGATAAAGCGATCACTTAACATCATGTCAAAAATTGCTTCTTCAAACTTACAATTTAAAGCCATACTCCTGACTCTTGCCGCCCATTCTGTAGCGCTCTCATGGACATCCTTGAGCGCTGCAAAAAATTTTGACCGTGCCACAAAGACTGATTCAGCTACTTTGAAGTGAGTGTTAAATAAAGTCGTAAGCTCGTCATAAGACTTGTCTTCTGGTGTTTTTGGAAGAGCCCAATTATAAATTAGCTTGTATGCTTCTTCATCCAAGGCATTAAGCAACAATGCTTTCTTCTTTGCACCATCCGTTATTGAATTAACGGTGAAATAGTTATCTAAGCGTCTTTTGTAAATCACCCAGTCACTATTTTGAGCGCAGAAGTCCCGAATTTGTCCATAATATGATGGATTGTCCCCCATTTTGTTTTGAAAATTTTGTTCAAAAACACGGAACACTACGTAGATTCTAACACTAAAGTGTTTCACTCCTCGTCGCCAATGTTGTATCCTCAGATAGAGTAATTAGTTTCTATATTCGGGAAATTGGTGATTAAATTATATGAGACTTTAATTTTACTTTATTTATTTAAATGGAAGTCAAAAATACATTGTTTCGCCTTTTCAACTATATGGCAGCAGGTAAAGATTGTTTCACGAAAAATGGATATAACCTAATGACCGCAGTAAAAGTACTGGGGCCATCCCATTATTTATGACCCTTTGTTATTATTATGTGGAAAGGACCGGATTGTAATAATTATAATTAAATATAGGCACATCAGGTAGGTTAGGTTGCTTAATTTATATTTAAATATCTCTTTGTGGTAAAATTTGTTAGTTTTTGAGGAATGGTTCAAGAATTGTCTTTTACCAAACATTCCTCAGAATAGCGTGATAGTAATGGACAATGCGAGCTATCACAGTCGCCAATTACATAAAGCTCCAAGCTCAAATAATACAAAATTGGAGAACTACATGGCTCCGAATGATATATATTTTGAAGAAAGTTATAAAAAAGTGATCTTTTAGAAGTTTTAAAGACATTTTGTATAAAAAAAGTATATATTTGTAAAACATTGGCAGAAGAAATTGGACATACAGTGCTACGGCTCCCACCCTATTATTGCATTTTTAACCCCATAGAGCATATGTGGCACCAGTTAAAATCACTGGTTAGGTCTGAAAATATTTCTCCGACTTTAAGTTCTAGTGTTGTAGAATTAATACGAAAATGATATTCCCCCAGGTAGTTGAAAAAATTCAGTCCGTCACGTAATAACTGTAGAAAATTCGTATATTAGTCTGGATCGTATAATTAATCCAATTATAATTAATTTATATGAGGATAGCGATAGCGAAACAGAACTATCTATAGAATGACATTATAAATGTAAATAAATATGACTAGTAATATTAAAAAAAATGTTATTTCATTTGATTACATTAATATAATCATATCATTACTTGTTTTCCTTAGTCCGTCCCTTCATACTTCACTTGTTTATTGACAAGCTCTTGTCGACCCAGGAAATCATTACGTCGTATCCAAATTTCGTGGAACGTACTTGTACCTGGTGGATCGCGTACCGCTTTTTCTATGCATTCCTTAAATCAGGTTTTTATGCATTAAAAATAAAATGTATTAATTTTTAACCATACATTTAATATATCCCAATATAGTATAATTATCAAAAAAAAACTGGCTCTATTGAGGAAATATGAGGGTTTAGGTATATTGATATGATATAGCTTTAAAGTAAATTTAAGTCTCTTTTAATCTTAAATATAATATACAGGGTACTCCATTTAAAATTACAAAGTTATTATAATTTTTCGGTAGAAGCGGCAACCCTGAAAATAAGCTTTGTAAAGAGTGTTTCAAATTCGATTTTACTATTAGGATTTTGGGAACGGTAAGAGATATGAAGTCGGTTAAATTGGGCCCAATAATATGGCGTAAAAATCAAAAATAACTAGAGGGGCGTTCAAAATATTTGGAACAATCTGAAATTTTACGTTTCGGTTTTTATTTTTTCCTGACTTTGTTCGAAGATATGTCCACAAAAAATTTCACTTCCTAATTGCTACTTTTTATTCTGAGATGGCACATTCAATCATCAATTTAATTTTTTCAATATGTGTCAGGATTTTTTGTTTAAATTATAAAAAAGGATCGAAATCTAGTGGTATACAACTGTTTTTCCCACGTTTTGTTTAAGATTTAGGTATAGGGTATATTTAACAAAAAGGAAGCTATTTGGAAGATACAACCATATGTCTAATAATACATAGGGTAATTAAATTAAAACATATTTTAAATCGCTGAGTTGTTCAAGTACTAACAAACGTTTTGTATAAGAGCTTTAAAAAATAGTAGCATAGTAATCCATCGATATTACGCCTTAGGGTAGCCTCAATGTAAATTGTATTAGTTCAGGTTGTATCAATAGGTTGCTATGATTTTTAAATCGTACCCTTAAAAATTACTAAAATTTCAGAAAAAATTAATTACTTGACGACGCTGCATTTCAGTTCAGCTATTATTCTACTAAATCAAATTCTGTAAAAATATACCGGGTAAAATAATTTTTATTCAGTGCCACTTTTAGGGCCACCCTGTAGGTTGTAAAATATTTTTGGGTTATGCATTTAACTAGACCGTTCAACTTTTGTATGGAACTTTTTTCTATCTTTAATAGTTTAGGCGCTATCGAGCATCTTACTGACAGACCTTGTATAACGCACATGTACTTCCGGTTATTACGTATGCATTTTATTGATCCAGGCCAAAATGCTCTTTGATTTTTATCGGATATTACGTAACATTAAATTTGAACTATGGTTATAACATTTAATACTTTCACCTATTCAGTTTGTTAAGTACGAGTATATGTTATTATGGTGGTTCCCCGATGGCGCTGGGGATTTTCAGGAATCGACTAACGGATTGTGTTCCGAATCGTCGCCGGCGTGGCTTACATGACAATTTTAATTTGACGGTTGTTGACATGCTGTTGCGTACGGAAAAGTAAAATTTTCGGCACTTGTTAGGTAAATAAATATATCTTTTACATTTGAAAAAAACAAATACCCCAGTTTACATAAAAAAAAATGCATAATGAAGTGCGCACTGCCTTTACGGAGGAATTTACGAGCATCACACCAAATCAAATTTCAGAGAAAAATTTATATGTCAGTGACAATATATAAGCTGGCTGTTTCTAGATAAATATGTATGTATAGTATCATGCTTTTTATTTATGGTTTACTAAAATTCTCAATTTCGGCTAATATAGAAAGACGCACATCATATCAGGAGGGGAGAGAAAATTGACAACTTATCAAGGAAAAAATGCATAATAGGCGGAAACCTATTACTAATAGATACCACTTATTCTGAATATAAAGGGTAGGAATCTGTTGTTCTTAGATAATATATTTAATCTATTTTAGCTATTATATACAAATTCACAAATCAAATACATATAAAAGTAAGAAGTTTTATAAATTCAACCCCACTTGTTTCAATCTTCCAATAGTTTCAAGTGGATGTTGTAATCCAATAATGTATATTAAGTTTCTAGTGGTACTGTGTCTTGGTGTTCTAGTTACGCAAGTAAGATTTTAAGAATACTTTTATTGTGTACGTAACTTAATCATGAGATTATATCTGAAATGTCCATCGGTCCATACAGTGGCGCACCCAGAAATTTTTTTAGGGAGGGGGGGGGGGTTGTTATAATTTCGATGGAGGTATATTAAATTTGTAGTTTATATGAATATATAGTTACATGATCGAAAGGAGTGGAGTTTAAAACTCGTCGCGACATCTCGCGGTGTATTTGTCCAACCTAATACGTACATTACAACTGAGCTTCTTCGATTAATGAGGGAGCGCGATAGAATTTATAAAAAAATGTGTAAAAATAGGTATGACCAAAATGGTACTGCTGAATTTCGTAGAATAAGAAACACGGTTAATAATAAAATTAAATCCTTAAAAGATCAGCATTTTAGAAATGAGTGGAATTATGCCGGTAACGACTCAAAAAAACAATGGAAAATAAAAATGTCACGACCAAAATTGATTCGTTGGCGGTAAATGACGCTATTATAGATCACCCTGTTATAATTGTGATTGAACTAAACAGGCATTTTTCTAATGTAGGAAAAATTATTGTTGAGGGATTAAATTCTGAAATCGAAAGCTTAGCCCCTGATGATACAATTAATTTAAACTTCCAAGAAATACAATTGTAATAATAGTATGTATGTAAACTTGACTAATGAGCAGGAGGTGAGCGAAACGAAAAAAAGGTTCAGTGCGTGAGTCTGTAACTGGAGCGAAGATCTTATAATTATTACTTTGACAAGACTATAAATAATGTATTGTCGAGCGGTAGTTTTCCAGATGAGCTTAAAATTAGTCCTATCTTTAAGGCAGGATCTAGAGAATGTATGGGTAATTACAGGCCTATAAGTATTGTAAGTGTATTGAAAAGAAAGATAATTGAAAAAATCATTAAAAAAAGAATTGTAAGTTTTATCGATAAGTATATTGAGGTTGATCAAGCACAGTACGGATTCACAAAAAATAGCAATTCTTTAAGTGCAACTATGGATCTTTTAAGCAAAATTTTTACTGATTTGGATAATAAAAAAATAGTTATAGCTGTATTGATAGATCTAAAAAAAGGCATGTGATGTAGTTAGTATAGAGGTTCTATTAAGAAAGTTGAGAGATATGGGTTTAGAGGTGTTATGTACAATATTATAGAATCATATTTAACAAATAGGAACCAATATGTAAAATTAGATTGTTATAGTGGTGACAGTGATTTCAGTGAATGTGGAGTTCCTCAGAGGTCAATCATTGGACCTTTATTGTACTCTTTGTATATTCTCAGCCTGAAATGTGCTGGTCTCACAGCTCAGTATTTTGCATTCGCTGATGATATAGTGCTACTTTACACTGACGTTAATGAATTTAATCTTGAACAAATTATAAATTTTGATCTTCAACTCTATTCTAGGTGGTTATTATATAACAAACTTAAAATTAACGTATCCAAAACTAAATATAGAGGGTGTCCCATAACTAATGGTACACAGGAAAACTGCAGATTCCTTGGGTAAAAATACTGCGATTTAGCTATACTTAGTTTAGTTCAATACCTGGTAATAACCGAGATACAGGGTGTCCAAGTCAAAATTTAATTTTCAATTTTCCTAAACAACTTATTTCTGAATCAATATTTTTGCACACAATTTTGTGACTAGGATTTTTTTGGGGAAAGGAATTTGAATTTGTTAATAATTTTGATGTAGATTATAGGGGGCGCTCTCTGCGGTACTCTGAACACATAAAAATAAATGTAACTTTTTTGTGCCTTAGTATAACTATATTTTTATTAAAAATATCAGTTTTTCTGTCATTTTGAAGAAATAAAGGTATACTTTGTAAATGTCGCTACGACTAACCGTTTTCGAGATATTTTCAATTACAATTTCTAATGCGCCGGTTAAATTTTGATTTGTAAATGTGAAATTTGTCACAGTAGGCTTTGGTAAAAACAAATACAATGGAAGCACTTTGAAACCTCATTTTTGCCAAAGTTTATTTTCATTTGTCAGCATTGTGGGTATTTTTAAGAGTTTTTGAAGATACTGTTATCAAAAATTAAACAACTAAAAATGCCGCGACATAACTGTTTTCTAACGGAGAAATGCGAGACATGGTATGTTTATACGCACAAGAAAATTTTAACAGATGCGGGGCACATCGGCGGTATTTGGAAATGTATCTAAATAGAAGGCAGCCAGATTTTAAAATTTTTAGAAGTCTATACGACAGACTTAAGTCCTCCACTATTACGTTTTGGATGCAAGGATCCTGTTTCTCCCAGTCTGTCGTATAGGCTTCTAAAAATTTTAAAATCTGGCTGCCTTCTATTTGGATACATTTCAAAATACCGCCGATCTACCCCGCGTATGTTAAAATTTTCTTGTGCGTATAAACATACCATGTCTCGCATTTCTCCGTTAGAAAACAATTATGTCGCCGCATTTTTAGTTTAATTTTTGATAAGAGTATCTTCAAAAACTCCTTAAAAACACCCAAAATGCTGACAAATAAAAATAAACTTTGACAAAAATGAGGTTTGAAAGTGCTTCCATTGTATTTGTTTTTACCAAAGCCTACTGTGACAAATTTCACATTTACAAATCAAAATTTAAACGGGCGCATTAGAAATTGTAATTGAAAATATCTCGAAAACGATTAGTCGGAGCGACATTTACACAAAGTATATCTTTATTGCTTAAAAATGACGGAAAAACTGATATTTTTAATAAAAATCTAATTATACTAAGGCACAAAAAAGTTACATTTCTTTTTATGTATCCAGAGTACCGCAGAGAGCTCCCCCTATAATTTACATCAAAATTATTAACAAATTCAAATTCCTTTCCCCAAAAAAACCCTAGTCACAAAATTTTGTGCAAAAATATTGATTCAGAAATAAATTATTTAGGAAAATTGAAAATTAAATTTTGACTTGGACACCCTGTATCTCGATTATTACCAACTATTGAACTAAACTAAGTATGGCCAAATCGCAGTATTTTTACCCAAGGAATCTGCAGTTTTCCTGTGTACGGTTAGTTATGGGACACCCTGTATATTATTTAAGCAAAAAAATGAACTAATAATATCGAGAAAGTAACATCAATAAAGTACCTGGGATTGGTTTTAAATGAAAACTTGAACTGGAAAAAGCATATCAATCATATTATAATCAATAAAATTACTCCTATGGTCAGCGCCCTATATCGATGTAGAGATTGCCTGTCACAAAAAACCAAAACGAATATATATAACGCTTATTTCCTATCGCACCTTCTGATTCCTGTATGGGGCTGCTGTGGTGTTGTCGAGTTAAAAAAATACAAATATTACGAAACAAAATGTTTAAGGTATTATACAGTCAGGCAGCTGGACAAACTGAAAGATCTAAATCAATGTAAATATATGTATAAAGTGATCCATAACAAACAGAGGACAAATGTAAATATATTATTTTTGAATAATATTCATGACTATTGTACCAGATCTCAGGGAAATGTATACCAAGAAAATGTTCGGCCAAACAAGGGATTATTTAACCCCATATGTCGGGAGGCAAGTGTATATAATGAATTACCTGAAAATATTAAATCTGTTAACCAGACTTCAAAATTCAACAAATTATTGAGTGGATATATAAATTAAATTCCTAATGTATTTATTTGTATATATTTATGTTTGTCGTATTATACAGGATGGTCAAAAAACAAAAAAAAAAGAAAGAAAAACTAAGTTAATAATGCACTGTTGTGTAGTTTTAAGTGTTATCCTTGTTCCCAGTGTCTTGAACACTGACTAAAGGATCTAGTATAAGAATTTATTTTTTTGTTAAATAATTTTATGAATAAATGAAGTTAAAAAAAAGCAGCATCTTATAGAATACCAATGCAGACGGTTCATTCTGCAAAAACAGATAAAAAATAGCAAATACGTCTCTCAACGGTTTAATGTCCCGTGACAGCGAATGAATAGATTGTCATTGTCAATTATCAGACTCGAGCCTGTAAATGGCGAAACGCGTCTAGGGATGAATTTGACAAAGGGAAAAGGGAAGCATTTTCTATTCATTCTCTTACGAGACATTGAACCGTTGAGACACGTATTTGTTATTTTTATCCGTTTTTGCAGAATGAACTATCTACATTGGTCTTCTATAAGATGCCGCTCTAGGTTGGGCAAATAAACCGCGAGATGTCGCGACGAGTTGTATACTCTTTTCGATGTTCACAATCCTCTTGGCTAGATAGTGCTGCGAAATCCCATTTCCCTTTGTCAGACGAGCCTAGGGATTTTTACACTTACTGGGAGGTATTATAGTTATTATCAAAGATAGACTGTTGCGATTTTCACTTTCCTGTTCTTCCTTTTTATCAAAAAGGTAAAAAATAAAATTTTTCAAATGGGGCTCCCTATATATTATTTTTTAAATTAATTAAGCATGCCTTGTTCTTTACAAAAATTTATAGTTATTCATATTTGTATTCAAAAATAACCTAAAAATGCTATATTTTTTAATAATTTACCTTACCTTATAACAGTAGGCCATGGTCAATTTATTCTCGAAAAATGGTCAATTGATCAAAGCTTAACAGATACTTAAAATGATTTTTAATATTTATGACATACCTATTACGTAGTTTCTATAATATGCTTAACAATGGCCGTTTATGAAGAATTATGAAAAATATGATATGGTGTCATGTTTTGTATACTCCAATTTAATATTTAGATTAGCTGTAACAAAATTTAAATTTGTTTCTAATAAATTGAGTAGGCCATAGCTACTCTTATAAGTAATGTAAATTATTACATACAGGGTGTCCGGGAAAAGGAGGTCAATCCATTAACCATATATTCCTTGAGCAAAAATAATATTACTTTTATAATGCCATTTTTCATTCTTGACCCTCATGTGCGATATACAGGGTGTTAAAGTTTGATATTAAAAACTGATTTTTTTGAATAGTTCGAGTATTTAATGAGATATTAATTTCAAATTTGGTACATTGCGTCAGCCTAAAAAGCTACATCTTTTGAGTGGAACAAAACAAGAAACTTTTGTCAAATACTCAAAATAGGGGGGTCCAGTTACCGCTGACCACCCCTATTTTTTAGTGTGTGCGCCAGTGACTTCTAAACTATATTTGTTTAGGTAATCATTTATTTTTGATTATTTTTTCTCCCTTATAAAATTTCGATCAAATCATGTGTTTTGGAGATAATTTGAAAGCATGGATCCTTACCAGATGCCAGCGCGGCTGACGGTAATCCAATAATTTTCAAATGCTAAATCAAGTCAGCCGTTGTGGCATTACCATGGATACAAGATATAATTAAGTAAAACTTTGCAATAAGTGACAATACCGAAAACAAAAGACTAACCAAAAATAAGGACAGTGGCGTACAGATAAAAACCTGTAGTACTAATTCAGTTAAATGAAATTAGTTTATTGACCTAGTAAGAACTTACTATTGCTAATCTTCATATGACAATAAACACCATTGTTATCATTCGTTCTTAAGACAATAATTTACTATTACTAATTAAATAAATTTGAAACATCATAACAAGATAACAAATACTCAAAACATATTATTTTCGAAAGGAGTATAATAATCGTCGCGACATCTCGCGGTGGTACATAAAAACGGCGAAACGCGTCTGGGTATTAGTCTGACGAAGGAAAATGGAAACAAATTTCTATATTCAAATATTATTTTTTTAAATTAACGTTAGTAACAAAAAACAAACAAAAAAAATAGTCTAAAGGAATTGCTCGATATGACCTCCATTTTTTTGAATACACATGCGAGCTCTCTTTATTAAAGAAAATCGACGTCTGCCGCAATTACCTCTCCGATCTTCGAGAAAATGTCCATTCTGTCTAAGTCGGTTCACTAAGTTAGAAAAATATCTCCTTTTTGGGTGAACTCGATCTGGAAATTTTTCTGCATAGCGCCAAGCGGACAAACTAGCGTTGGAGTTACATTTTCCTATTCGAGAAATGGAAATTAATTTTTAGCATTAACGATAATATAAATCTTATTCATCATTAAAATCATATCCGTCATTTCAGAAAATGGTAATAAATGTTCTCGTTTA
Source organism: Barypeithes pellucidus (assembly GCA_963991005.1). Lineage (NCBI taxonomy): Eukaryota > Metazoa > Arthropoda > Insecta > Coleoptera > Curculionidae > Barypeithes > Barypeithes pellucidus. The sequence goes on from OZ022562.1 coordinate 30,294,181, forward strand.
ACATCCATATTGTTTCTTTTTTACTTGAAAGAAGACTTATTAATTAAAAAACTTTTAAATCTTAAAACACAGTGGAAAGTAATATTTAATTTGACAGCAAATAAAACAACGATATGCCGTATCCATGGTAATGCTACAACGGCTAACTTGATTTAGCATTTGAAAATTATTGGATTACCGTCAGCAGCGCTGGCATCTGCTAAGGATCCATACTTTTCAAATTATCTCCAAAATACATGATTTGATCGAAATTTTATAAGGTAGAAAAAATAATCAAAAATAAATGATTACCTAAAAAAATATAGTTTAGAAGTCACTGGCGCACACACTAAAAAATAGGGGTGGTCAGCGGGAACTGGACCCCCCCTATTTTGAGTATTTGACAAACATTTCTTGTTTTGTTCCTCTCAAAAGATGTAACATTTTGTGCTGACGTAATGTACCAAATTTTAAATTAATATCTCATTAAATAGTCGAATTATTCAAAAAATCAGTTTTTAATTTCAAACTTTAACACCCTGTATATCGCACATGAGGGTCAAAAATTAAAAATGGCATTATAAAAGGAATATTATTTTTGCTCAAGGAATATATGTTTAACGGATTGACCTTCTTTTTCCGGACACCCTGTATATCGCATTTGTAGGCTCTTTTATAGCAACTATACATTTTTGTGAAGCCCAAAATATGCTTAATTAATTAAAAAATAATATATGATATTGATATGTATATGATGTCATTTAAGAATTTGCATTGTTTTTAATATCTCAAAAAATATAGTTTTTAAAGAAAAACTGACTACGCTACTGAACTTTACGTAAAAATCTCTAACAAGATCAGTTTTTACCTTCTTGATAAGTTAACGCGTAACGGAAGTACGAGAAGTGTCTAAAAGACGAAGATTTTCAAAATCACTCCGTAAATTAAAATGCCGTTAAGTAGGACAGGAAAGTGAAAACCGCAACATTCTATCTTTAAGTATAACTCTAAAATTATAAAATTTGTAATGGAGGGATAACCATATCTCAAAGTTTTTGGAATTATACCAGAAAGAGAAGTGTATATTATGGAACACTAAAAGTGAGGAATATCAAAATATAATCATGTAAAAAAAAGTTATGAACAAACTCGTTCTGGAAGGGAAATCTTCTGTGACTTAAAACTACTAGTATAGTAATTTTAGTCTTCTTAGAAGAGCGTCCCTCAATAAACTATTTATTACTATAGAAGGGGTAAGACTTTCTTAAGAAGTTATTCAAATTTCAAAAAGTTGTTTTTATAGGTATTCAAGTGATCTCTGGTAAAACAGTTTTATTGAAGCATTTTCATAGCTCTGTTTTAAAATGTGGGTAAACCATACCCACCAATGACTAGGTTATATTTTTCATTAAGTTTTTATGTTCACACATAATACGAACGACAGCATGCACAACTATCTGCTTTTATACTGACACATTCTATGTCCTTGAATCATGTGAATATCATGAATTCTATATCCAGTGGCATAGATTCAACGATTGATCAATAAAATCGACTAGTGAGAACTCGTCTTTAGTTGCTAATCTGATCTATATAATCTCGATTTGAATCATACTGTTACAGGTTCGTTCATTCTTTCTCCGGCTCAACGGTCATTAGTAGAGTAAAACATATCTCACAAACTTGCACAGTTTGATCAAACCAATGTAATAATTGTTGTTTTGGAGGAAATAACAAAATTTTATTACGTTTACGTTATTTAACTACTTCGAAATTATGAACTGCATCACTTCGTGTAGTAAAATAAATAAATAAATTTAATTTTTAAATAAAAGAGTTTATTTATTCAAACGATCTCGCGTTCGGGATTCTGTCACTTCCTATTCGTTAACCTACAGCAGATTTCGCTTCGAAAATTGGAATTTCACAAGTGTCTGATATGTTTACGTTTAGTTTTCAACAGATAGATGGCTCTATGCTATCTCCTTTTATTTATTAAATAAACTATATTTTAAATTCTAAATATAGCAATATCTTGGAATCGATATACAGGGTCCTGCAATTGTGCTTCAGGCTTCCATAGCTTCTATGCAAACTAAGTTGATAGATTAGCATACGAATGAAATTCCTTAAATAGGGCGTATAGGGTGTATTTAAGGAAAATATTTTTTTCCATATACAGGGTGCCCCAAAAAAGTGTTATATCATAAAGTTATATTTTTTCTTATTATAGTTACCTAAAATGTTATTTAATTTTCCAATTTTAAAAGTCCTATTTGAAAATTTTGAGAAAAATTATTTTGAAATGTGTCGTTTTTGGAATTTTATTATGAACACCCTGTATAAAACAGATAAACACTATTAGATTCATAGTACTAGACTCCTTGTTATAGAACTCACCAAACCCCGTCGTTAAATATTTTAGACTCTTTGTTGATTTTTCTTTCCAGGACTATAAAACTTTTTTGGTTTTTAAACTACCTAAGCAAATTAAATAACATTTTAGGAAATTATAGAGGAACTTAAATATGCAATAAAATACTGGGTGTCCCACTTCAAAAGATATAACTTTATGTTAGCACACTTTTTTCGGCCACCCTGTATATGGAAAAATATTTTCCTGAAATATACCCAATGATAAGCCAGCATATTAGTGAAATTTCTTAATTTGTATAGGAGCTATGGAAGCTTGACGCACTATTGCAGTTATTTATCGTGGTACGGATCACCTATTGGGCAGTGATTTAAGGCTCAGTTTACTTGGTTTGCTTTCAAAAGTCCACTTTCGGATTCTGTTTAGCCCGCGTACTGTTCTACAGTCTTTCCAGTGCAACTAAGTTGTGACCTCACTTGAAAACATGGCTGGTGGAAGTGGTGCTGCTACAAGAAGTTCCAGTAGATCTGACAATTATATTGAAAAACTTATTAATCAAGTATGTACACAATGATTCTAGCTGGTTGACCTTGGACGAAAGATATCTTGTACAGTTTTCGTCATTGATTAAGAAGCTAATTTTATCGGGTCAACCATTGTACCTACCTCCGCGCCACTCTTGTTAAGGGGTGAAGATATACACGATAGGACCACTCGCCATAGACAACGGCTTTGCATTCCCCGTCACTCTTCGACCATGTTTCGGAGATCTTTCAGTTATAGTGCTTCCAAGATTTATAACACTTTTGGTGAGCTAATTGAGCAGTGTGCTTCGGTTATGACTTTAAAGACAAACATTAAACGATTGATTGTTTTGAACAGAACTCAACAACATTAGTATATTTAAATTATGAAATTTTCTTCTTTTTTAATTTCTAAATATTATTAATTATTATAATATGTCTACTTTGTATTTTTTGTTTCAAAAATAATATTAATTAATATCTATATGATATAGTCATAGGTATGGTACTTGTGTTATTATTTTTTTGTTGAATACATTACATTCGTTAAGTATTCAAGCTATGCTTAGCTCTTATGGACATAACGGCGCACCGCCCATAACCCTCGCCCATAGCCTGGTACCATAGCACTGCCTGTCGATCAGTTTGTCTCGCGATATGGTGATATAAACATGGACTGTGCGGTGTCATCTACTTCCGATGAAGAAGATATTATTTTAGATGATAATATGAAAGTGGTATATGTTTAAACAGAAATCAAGATTACCAGTGCATCCTATTAACGCAAAGCGAAGATTCTATGGAGAATTTTATCACCTTTATAAAGATCTAAGGAAAGATCCCCCACGCTTTTGTGAATATATGAGAATGCATATAAATAAGTACCTTTGATTATATCATAAGCAACAGTGAAAGGAGAATAAAAATTGGAAGAACTATCATTCTCAACCTATATCAGTGGAAGAAGGAGTAATGGTAACAGTAAGGTAAATAAAAAAAATAATTTTATTTTCAAAGTGAAACAAATGTTACTCTAAAACAAAGTCTTTTATCAGATGGTTGCAGATTTCTGTAGCGAAGATGATGAATATCGAACGAAATACCTTGTTGATTGACTGGCACGCCGGAGCTTCCCGATTAACTATTTTGAGAGTTGCCCTTTAGACTGTGGTGAAAAATATTTAGCTGGGAACTATTATGAGGCAACAGTTGCCCTATTGGCGAGGTACTAATTAATTGAAAATACTGAGTGTCTTGTAACATTGCTGGATTATTGATTACAGTATTCTTAGTTGATTGTGTACCGTGTATCATATCTTGTTGATTGAGTGGTGGTCCGGTCACGTCTATGTAATTTCTATCAGGTCACTCCTGCTGTCATGACAGATGGGTGATAGCTCTGCGCTGTTCTGGAATATTACAGGTTGTACTAAACCACTGACTGCGCCTATTTGTTTAAGCATATAAGTACCACTTTGTTATATTAGAGTCTAAAACAATATCTTCTTCAACGGAAGAATATAACAACGCACAGTCCATATTTATATCTCGATGTCGAGGGACTACTGTGCGAAGCTCAAGCGAGGCTATGCGGTGCTATGGTACAAGGCTATGGGCGAGGGTCGGTGCGCCGTTATGGCCATCGACTTAGGATTTATATATTTAAGTTTTTTGTTTGACGGTTAGATAAGAGCAGCTTATAGCTGGGTCTCGCAGTCCATTGCTCGTTTTTTGTTATAATTTTTCCTGTAATATAAAAGACATTTTTATTTATTGACCTTGTATATATATATATATATTATTCTCTACACATTAATATACTTTCTAAAACAATGGACTTAAGATTAGCTCTGATTGTTATAGTTAGATTTAATATATTTTTTTAGAAGAGCATTCTTTATAGTTGAACGTTTTAAATTTATTAGGATTGTACTATTTGCTCAATATTTAGTTATTTCTAAACAGTTTTATTTGTTGCTTAATTTAAATCTTTAGGATATTTATGAAGCATGGATAAAAATAATTCCTTAGGAATTAATACATAAGATGACTCCCAAATCTGCTGTTTTACTCAAAGTAACATTCTTTGTAGGGAAATCACCAAAGATCTCCGGCACTCGGAGATAGTTTCGATTATATCATTAAAATTTTGGAAGAACTTCAATCAAAAATTACCAATGAGGTGCGCAATGGTGAAGATTCTCTTAAGGAAGGTTTGCAAGAAATTCAGGATGTTTCTACAGATATTTTAAATTCACTAGGTGCAGAAATGAATACTGCTGTTGCTTCAATGCTGGAGAAAATTTCTGGATTACAGGAGAGGGCTCAGGAACTGGGTAAGATTTAGTAGATATTACTATGAAAAAAACGTTCTTAATAATATCTTTAATGGCTGAAATGTTAAACTTTCCACACTAACTTGAGGTTGAAAAGTTTCACTTTAATGGAACCATTTGTCCGAAAAGTAATTGATTTTCCAAACTAGAGCAAAAATAAGAAATTGTTTTTAGTAGGATGGAAAATAGCAATTAACGTTTTCATAAAATTTCTCAACAATTATAAACAATACAAAATGTTTAAAATTTATTTTTTGATTATAACAACTATGAAAAATAAATCTTTTATAATCTACTTATTATAAATACTTAAAACGCAACTAGTACAGTTATTCAAACCGAACAATCCCGAAGAACATATTGAATAGATTGAAACTTGACCCAAAACTTGAGATGTAGACGGTTGGACTGCTAAATGATTTATCATTACCTCAGCAAAGCTGCTATCTCTATTTCTCTTTCTTTTCTTCCCAAAATTTTTTCAGCTGTTGTTTTTTTCATATCGTTCTGAATTTCCGAAATAGCCTTAAGCGATATTAGACGATTTCCATGTCCTATGTCATTTAAGTGTTAAAATATCAGCTCCAGAATTGGCCAATAATGAAGCCGATGATCTTCTGAAACAATGCTCCGTATACAGGATGATGGATGTTGTTGAAGAACTAGCCAACGGATCACTTTGAAAATTTGGTAACTTATATAAGTGGACGTGCCCACTCTTTTAAAAATATTTTCAGCCATGCCAGTGCTGCCGTTGCTACTAAAAAGTATAAGCGACTTTAATAATTTAAATGGAACACCCTATGAATTATTTATTTTTTATAATTCCTCCAAAAAGGACTGATATTTTTTAACTCGCGTTTGTTCGGGTGATACCTTGTGGCCTTTCACAACGTTTTCATATATTAGTTAGAATAGTACAAGACATTTCGAAATACAAATATTTCGGTTATTTGGAGAAATGATAAAAATTATATTTTTTAAAATGAAACACCATGTGTTATCTGTTGTCCTAAAAGCTCTTGAAATTGTCTAAATTTCTATGTGTAATGTTCCTATACCTATCTCGAACGGATTTCATCAATCAATCACCCTGTATTTAGAAGCAGGCCTGTAGCCACAGTTGTATTTTATAAAGGGCACATATACAGTTCGACAAGCAAGTCTATAGGTACGCGGTATCGGTAAGGGGGAGGCAATATCTTATAAAACATGGCCGAGTCATGGGCGTGCTATTATTATCTTAATAATGTAATAATATATATTTTTTCATAGCATGAATATATTTGTATCACCAGTGCAATATATTAGGCCTTTTCATTAATATTCCTAGCTTATTTTGGCATTTTCGCTAATAAAATCCATTTGCTTTCAACATGCACCTCAAAGTTTCACGGGAAGATGGAAAGTTTATGTCACTTCTCAGCTGTTGTAGCAACTTTTTTAAGGTTGGAAATACTTTTAGTTCCAAATAAACTTTTATATTGTTCTCCTAACAATGCCAAAGTCGAAGCCTTCGATTTTTTCGACAGCAGAGAGACGGTCCCTTTTTTGACAGGAGATGACAACAATTGATTCGGGTTATTTTCTTCCTTTCAGTATCTTCTTTGTGCATGTTTTTTACTTCACCCATGCTTACTCCCGTATACATTGCGATCCTTTCTAGCTTTCGCTTAAGTGGCAATTTAAATGGATTAATTTGTGATTCCTCTTCACGCACCCTGTACACATTGGCACTCACTTCGCGGGTTTGACTATGAAGGGATTTACCAGGGTTTCATTATCACAGTTTTAAAACAAACCCTATCACTACGCAACTGGATGAAGCATATTGGACATCGCCGAACTAGCACGCTGGCACTATAGGCGTGTCACAAGGCGCGTGACGTCATCCTCTGTCTGGGATATAACCTATCAAATCAGCTCTAGCCACCAGTTGCCCATGGTTACCGTTGATATTGTACCATGTTGCCCTATTTTTAGATTATAAGTACTTTAATGAAAAAATATTTTATTTTGCATTTAAATATTAAAATAAATAGTATGAAAAGAAAGTTTTAAGAACATTGAAACTATAATAGAATATTAGTTTCTTATATAATTATGACAATTTACTTTAAATGGGTAAATTTAATTTTAGGGTTTACTTGATAACATTTTATTAAATTAAAATTTAATATATGTGACAACATTGTTATCCCAAGAAATTTTTTTGCCCGCATTCCTTTTGTAGCTACAGTTAAAGTTGTCGACCTGTACGTTTAGAGGGGGGGGGGGGGGATTAAAAATGAAGATACTCACAAAATGAAGATACTCACAAACATTTATTTTTGTTGCTATAGACAGACGGCCGACATTCATAAAATAGTGCTGGGTAATTTATTTTTAGTATGCATAAATCGCTCGATCATAGATTAATTTACTTTTTTAAAAATATATGAACTAGTAACTGATAATTACTATATTGTTACCATTATTACACAAGATACTTAAGACCGAGACAGTGACATTTACGTTCCCTTGACAATGAACCATTTAACGAAAAATAATTGTTTTTAATGTAGTGATAAAGCTTATCTGGCCTTACACCATATTTTATCTGTTATATAATTATGAGATGTTTCCAATTATAATCTCCCTATGGATTATTCGTTCACGTTTTGAAAAAATTATGCCTCGTCTTCGACTTGGAATAATTGTTAAAACATTCGTGAACTCGAAAAAAATTCCGGTTATTAATTCAAGCAGTCATTCAGTAAGAAAATCTCGCTCCTAAAAATAAAATTTTATTTGACAATTCAAGCCAAAGTCCATTTCATGTGTCATTATTTTGACATAAATTTTTCCTTTTATAAAGAGCGTCCAGCTAGTGTATCCTGGAGGATATTTTACGTCCAGCTAGTGTATCCTGGAAATATTTTATGTTTCCGTGGTAACATAAAAAATAATTCTCTGATTGGCTGTAAAAATACCGGTGTGAAATTTTCGATACAATATACCGGGTGGTACGTCCGGTCAGGGCACATAGGATTTTACATGTAAATTGCGAGTTGGTCAAATATTCGCTCCCCTATTTATTTTAGCTCAAACATGTGCTTAAACTTTTTAAAGTCCTTGTTCAACTTATAGTGTATTTTAATAGTAATTTGTGAGTTATTGAAGAAAATGTATTTTTAAAATGATAAACTAGGAAATACGGACCTGACACATTTCTGACAGTACACCGACAAATAAATGACCAAAAATTTGTCAAAGCCATTTTATGTCAATGTTAGGGTTAGGGGACAGGTTTTGAATAAACTGACTTATTCAATAACTGTAATAGTAGGGTAGTACCCGGGGTTCTGTATATCATGGTGCTCTCGATGGCCACGTCCATCCACACCCTGAAAATTCGACTTCTTCGGCAAAGAAGTGCTGAAAATTCCTGAAAATTTGCAAGAAGTGCTGAAATCCGTCAAAGAAGTAGTTTCTGTGTCTTGCAGAGGTGATCGACAATGACGTCACATCACCAGTGGTTGTTGACCATCCACATCCCCAAAAAATTCGACTTCTTCGGCAAAGAAGGGTTAAAAATTCTTGAAAATTTACAAGAAGTGTTGAAATCCGTCAAAGAAGTAGTTTTTTTCTGCGGCTTGCAGAGGTGATCGACAATGACGTCATCGCCAGTGGTTGTTGACCAAAAAAGACCTTAATGGTATATGCTTATATTTGTATGCGGGATAGGTGTGATATCTGCAAGAGGTAATTCTTTGTATCGTACGTTGTTTCGTTTCGTAATTAAAGGTATTTTTGGTCACATGTGCAGTAGACCAAAAGTGGTTTTTCTCGGAAACTATAAGAGAAAAATATGCGCAGATAGTGGAAAAAGTGCCTTCGGCATGTTGGCTGATTGCGATCTTGCCAAAAAACAGACATATACAAAAAACACTGTCAAGGTCATATTTTGGTATGTTAACGAAAAATGATCTTATAGGGGGGTATATGCATATATATATATATGTATATATTATGCAAGACTTGCCAAAGAAGTGACGTAATTCTATAAGAAGTATTTGTTGTTGTTGTTGTTAGGTAAAAATCGACAATGATGATGATGATGATGATGGCCAACAATAATTTACCTATACCAGTAGTGGCCGTTGTTAACCAGTCCAAAGAAAAAAAGAGTGGTCTTTTAGAGAGAGAGAGAGAGAGAGAGAGAGAGTAATTAGTATTTAATAATCAAGAGAAGCCTGGCCTACTGTTTATAACGTATATATTTTGGTATGTTGACGACGAAAAAAAATAAAAAATGGCTGCTGCTGCCTTATATAGGGTATATGCGTGTGTGTGTGTGTGTGACGTAGACAAGAAGTATTTTTGTTAGGTAAAATCGACGACAATGATAGAAAATAATTATTAAAACCAGTGGCTGCTGCTGCTGTTGCTGCTGCTTGCTGATGGCCAGCCATTGTTAATCCAAAAGAGGTCGTCTTCGTCTCTTAGAGTAATAATAATAATAATAATAATTTATCAAGCCTGGCCTACGTAAAATGTTACGTCTAAGAGGTCAGCTTCGGGTCAAAATGATTCTATTTATAGTATTTATACTGGATAAGAGTATGCGAATAATGTGTGTGTAGAATTGGTTTTGGTAAAATCATATTGATTCTCTCTCTCTCTCTCTGTCTCTCTCATCATCATCTCCATACACAGACACTATATTATTTGAACAAAATTAAATAATATTAATTGTTAGGGAGGTCAGCATTGGGGGTCAACTAAAAGATGATAACGACAAGTACACACTGATAATGATGTATGGTAGTGCAACTTAAATGAATTAATATATGACGCACACATATATCCCCAAGTATCATCATCTTTATTATGTTCAATACCTTTATAACAGGTTATAACATGTTTTAAAACGGTGAATGTTGGATAAATAAAAAGAAAACTAACAACTAAATCAAAAACAATTTGATATATTTATTAAAAATATAATGCTTACAGTAGTGTTTGCAAATAATCTTATTTCTAGGCTCAAATTTACTTTAATTTATTTCATCGCTATAAAGGTTGTTTTTTTTAAGATTGAAGAATATAATTATTGACGTTTAATAACTGTTAAACGGCTGACTCAATATAGTTAAAAAAATTTCCAAAATAAGCGGTCACAATCCCAAATTATACTCAAAAAATTTCAATGATTTGCTACTGACAGATTTTTCACAAAAAATTGCCAAAACCAAAATTGTATTTAGTAGCCGTATTATTCGTAACGTAAATTAGATGGTTTTTTTTTAAAACAAAGACATTGAAATGCAGTTTTGATGCTGAAATTAATAATAATTTCCTATCAATAGTAGTTAATAAACAAAATTAAATAATTATTGATATTTTTTATATATTATGATAGTAACTGTATAAATAATCTTAATTAGTAATATACAACAAGTTACAGCAATAAATAAGATTAAACTAAATATGCTGTTTGAGTCATACATCCTCGGAATTAAAGTAGAATTATTATTATTGAAGACAATCGGTTCGCTGATCAATGTTTTCCATCCTGTTTCGTTGAAAGTAAGATTGTTATATTGAAGTCTAAACTTGTAGCGTAGATAGTTTACAGCAGACGATGGAACTTTTATAGTAAAAACCCCCATATATTTGTTGTCAATGGTTTGATAAAACATTTTTGACCATGTATGGTTGGTTGAAATATTTCTTGTTTCAAACATTATCGACATATCTTGTACATTATACGGTCGATGTACGTAAAATACATTTTGAGATAAGGCGACTAATAGGATGATGGATGAAACTAACACTGTCATAGTTGAATGGTATAATAAACTAAATTTTTTTACTACTGCTGATTACGTTTGAAGGTGCGTTCTTCACAAGCATATATAACTACAATATTTATAACTATTTTTTTATTCTTTTTGTAATTTGAACTGTACTGCTTGACAGACTAATTAGTAATAATAATCATAATAATTTCCTATCAATGGTAGTTAATTATAAATTAGTTTCAGTACAGATTAATAGGAGGGGTGGGTGACTATCCTCTTCTTCGAAAACGTTTAAATATATTATTACTCTGTTGTAAAGAAATAAACAGATATATTACTTACACACACTTTTATTAATACATGTTGCAAATAAAAAAATATAAACTTAAAAGTATTTTTTCTTAATTATATACCAATTCCTTAATAAAAAAACATTTTCTCTAGCACAAAGTAAATTATTATTGATATGATTTTTACAATGAAAATTACCAATGTTTAACACTCTCAGTTTAGCTGAATTAATACAACCGAATTCCAACAAATCAACAATTTTATTTGAAATTAATGTTTCTAACCAAATTTTTTTTTGTAAACCTTTAACAAATACCACCTCATTAGGTTTAATTATATTGGTTAAAAATTGAGCTATGCATTCAAAAGGTAAACTATTATTAATAGATTTCATGTGTTCATTAGTTCATTATCGTTCCAGGAAAGTCTATGTAAATTCTTTGTTAGCCATTCAATTTGTTTGCAAAACGGTTCACTCAACCATTGTGTGCCATGTGGTAGATTAATGTAATGATGAAATACTTCACCACTTTCTATATTTATTATAGCAATTTCTTTACATATAAAATTAGTATCCTTATACTGGAAACCTTATACGTCCACAATATACATTATTGAACAAATTAAAAAACTTTGACTGTACTGCTAAGAGGGTTGTAATTTACTAGACGATCGTGTAGAATTAGACAATAAGCCGTAGTATTTGATGGAATTGTTTTGTTTGTTTCAAATTCTATGCGAATATCAACAGCTCCACCTTTAATGATGTCCTCACTCTGTCGCGAACAATCAATAACTATTATTGGAGTCTGAGATTTAAATTTTAAAGGGCTTACACAAGGTTCACTGTTATATTTATAATAGTATGCTTTTTGAAACTGCGCATACATTTCATACAAAAGAGAATATTTGTGGGTATCAAAGTCCAAATTTAAATTATCGTATGGAAATACTTCAGAATTTAAATAGACTTTCAAGTTAGTTAAATTACAGTGATTAAAATGACTCATATCTTTAGCAATATTGTTTTTAAAATTAGTCTGAAAAGAAAAAATGATAAAGCGAGGTTTTTCTAATAAGCTGGACGACTTGACAGCCCAAGTGTGATTTTTTGTTTGCTGCAGCTGTGGATATTCATGTAGTTCCCAACCTCGAAAACCAATAGGTATTTCCCTGTTGCTTTCAAATTGTTTTAAAAGAATTAATTTTTGATTGTCACTTGCTGTGACATGAGGCATCCTCCATAACACTTTACTTAATGTTATTTTATAAGTTTCCTTTTTATCTTCCAACTGCATCATTGCATTTAAGTCTGAATTGCTTCTTATCAGGATTAATTCTTGACGCACATTCATTATAATTTTATGGTAATCTTCAGCAAATCCTAGCAACATTTTTAATGGTATACAAACGTTAAAATTACCCTTTTCGTCTAAGAGTTGAAGATGTTTTTCAGCATTCCATCCGGCATTGTTTAAAGTATCACATTCAGTTTTTGAAAATGAAGCATACCCTTTCATAGTCGAAGTTATACCTGGATTTCTAATTCTATCTATAACCACACCACCTAGTTCGTAACGAATCTCATCAAAAAGATAAACAATTCCATTATTTGTAAACACTGCATTAGCACTATATGTGTTGTCATCTTTCAGTAATTTTCCCTCAATATATAAATAACTTTGACTAGGTAAAGTGTACAGGTCCTGCGTTTGTATAGGTATTCGAATCTCATCATTATTGTTAAACGTTGTAGATGTATACGGTTGATGGGTGTGATATTGATATCTAACTATTGAGTCATCTTGAATAACGCTTTCATTAACCTTTAATATATTATAACTCATTTTCTCCACTATATTTACACGTACACCTGACTAAAAACCAAATTCTTTGAAAACTTGCACCAACACGCAATCTAAAATTGCACCAAAATCGTTTTATTTTTTTAATATTTCCTTAAGGTAAACCCTAATGAAATCAGTAGGTTCCTATTTGCAGGTGTTAGTTCTGGTAATGGATGTCTTGAAATGACACGTTTGAAATTTGTTGTTTGACTTTTATACAAATTTTGATAGCAATCTGTAGGTAAACTGAAGGAATTATGATTGTACAAAAAGACCATCTCTTTTAAAATTTATACCACTCGTTTTAAATGCAAACGTACTGTTATCAATTCCTTTCGGAAATTAACCAATTTTCCACTCTGATCAGTTATATTAAGCACTATCTCATCAATGTAACGCGTGCTTATTGGTAAGTAAATGACGTTTGATGGTCTGTCCACTATTTTATAACCAGGTGGCACAGTGGGGTAGAACATGTGAATAATATGTACAGGGTGTCCATTATTATAAGAATTGGTTACCAAATTACATTCAAGACATATAGAATTTACTTTAAATATATCTACACAGGATGTTCTGAAATATGGTTAATGTTTGCCTTCAGTAACACTTTATCAAAACCTAATAAACTTCCAATCGAACTCTTTTTGGTGAAATCTATATTTCTGTTACAATTTACTTCACATTTTAAAGTGTTACGATTTTCGTTAATAGATAAATTCACTGGATTTGTCTCCTTAATATTTCTTAAAGAGTTAACCAGAAACTGATGTATATCTTTAACTTCATAGGACCCTTCAGGTAATACAATAACTTTATTGTTATCATAATAAAATGCATTATTTGAATCATCAACATTCGGGATGGAATTGTAACTTTCAAAGTTTATTAGCCCCAAAACGTATTCTTCATTTTCACTTAGCACAATAGGGGGATATATTTTTGCAGAAAGTCTAGCTTCATTGCCTGATAATGTAAACGTATAAGACATTGTTTTTTTAAAAAAAACGTTGTTACCTTAACAAAGCAGTCAAATGAAATAAAATACATTTCTTAAATATCTAGTATTTATTATAATAATATAGGATGGTACAAAAATTCAAGACACAAGTGACCACAATTAATCGAATTATATGTTTGATAGGCTTTATGATTATAAAATATATTAGTAGGTCCATTAGAACGAAAGTATCGTTGCGTTTCCAAAGGTGGCGCTAAATTACCAAAACTATCGAAATAGTATATGCTTCCTTCATATTTTTTATAGGTAGTCCAATGAGTTCCAGGTCCAGAATAATTATCCAAATTAATTACCCCCGATTCAAAAGTATGAATTTTTTTCGGTAAACGATCTTTCATAAAAACACCTCGAAAATGTGGTATCTTCATTTTTTTTGCATACATGGCAATGTCTAAATTAGTTAGAGCTCTCTGTGGTAAAGCTATCGGTAATTTTTTAATTTGGTACGCGGGTTTAAAAAAAGCCCCAAACCGGTTTTATAGGGTTGTAAATAGAGTCCCTTCCCCATCGCTATGCTTTCCATTGTTTTATTGTGTCGTTGACTTTCCAAAAGTTTTTGTTTTGCATCCCTTGCATCATTGACAGCTTTGGCAATGCTTGCAGCCCCTCCACTTAAGGTCCCTAAGGCACTAAGAGCTGCAAATATAGGTATTAGTGGTAATATTCCACCGGTTTTTGGAATTTGAATTACTCTTGGCGGTGATTTAATTGCCCCGTTTTCATTTTGGACAGTTTTTAATGCAATGTCAAGAGCACTGTTAAGACTCTGCGGTTTGTGTCTTAATATATCCTTTTTAATTTTATTTGTAACAGACTGAAAACTCTTCAACCTTTTTCCACAACAATTTTTTTCTTCTACGTTGTTGAATTATTTTCTTCTGTTGTCTGCGACGACGCACATTTGTTTTTTGTGTACCCCCTTTTCTTGACTTTTTACGTCTACTAGATGTTTTTGTTGCAGCAGCAGCAGCAGCCATAATAATAATAATAACTATTCTTTGGAAACGTTTCTTAAACACTAACTTCTCTTCAACCCAACTATAAATTATATAAATTATTTTTTATGTTTTTTTGACATAAAATTTTCTTCATCTAAAGAATCATTATCACTATCGTTATCACTATCGTTGTTTTCGTTTAAGTGATAAATCTAATTTTAGCAATTTACTATCAATCTCATTGCTGTCGGTTGCATGATCAACAGTCAGCTTACGTTTCCTTGATTGTGGCAAAGCAGACGTTAACAATTCTTGATCAATTCCTTTCATTAACGATAATTTTCTCTTTTTATCACTATTACAAGCATTAGTATTAGTTATTAATTTTCTCTTTGTTGCTGCTGTTGTTGTTGTATGGACTTTTTCAGTAGGACATTTAGTCATTTTTTGTTTAATTTTTCTTTCGTGGTAATTATCAATATGTTCTTCAACACGATTCTGATCATTTTTTTTTTCTTTTTGTTTCACTTTTTGGTTGTCACTTAATTGATGACGTTGAGGTTTATTTTTAGTGTTGGATTTAGTAGTAGTAGTTGTAGTGTCGCCCAGTTTTTCTACTAATGACTCCATTTTTTTAATATAATTTTGCATTACTTTTATGCTTCGCTTCATGATTATTAAACCTTGGTTTTTGATCTGATGTTTTTGCTTGACACTTATATACTGATTTATTATAGGTTTAATTTTAAATTTATTAGTAAGTTTATTAACCCCACCGCTACCCATACCTGGTTTAATTTTACTCTGCATTGCAGCAGAGACACCTGCTGCCATTAATTTTTCCTTCCAAGGTCCATTGGTGTTTACTCTATTTAATGCAAGTTTCAGAAGAATTTTATCAGCTTGATGACGATCTGACAATTCTTTTGATTTTGAATAAGCTATATCATGTTCCTTGCAAGCTTCATCAAGGGGATTAATTCCTTTATCTCCGCGTTCTAGCCGTTGTTGTAGTTTCGTACCAGGACCACAAAAATTATATCCAGGTAAATGTAGTTCAAACGGAAGTTTATTAATCATTGAGTTTAGGAGACCATCTCCTTTAAACTCTCCATGACTCTTATAGTATCTCATTATTTAATATTAATTTAAGAAGCTGCTAACATATACTAACTATATATTTACTGGTTCTTTCTTTTTATAACTATTTCTTATGTGAAGCAAAATGAAGAAGGTTGTTAAACAAAAAACAACATTAAACGTTGATAATCATGATGTAGTGAAGTCCAAGAAAGTGAAACATAGTAAATTAATTCCCTCAACTGTACGCTGTATCCTAACAGGACCATCAAACTGTGAGAAAACAAATACGATGCTCAGTTTACTTGAACACCCCAATGGATTGAAGTTTGCTAATGTTTATCTCTATTCAAAATCTTTATATCAACCCAAATACATTTATTTAGAAAAGTTATTAAAACCTATTAAGGACATTGGTTATTATGCATTCAATAGCAGTGAAACGATAATACAGCCATCAGAAGCAAAAGCAAACTCGATATTTATATTTGATGATGTGGCATGTGATAATCAGGATGTTATTCGAGAATATTTCAGTATGGGTCGACATAACAATATCGATTGTTTCTATCTCTGTCAAACCTATGCAAAAATTCCAAAACATTTAATAAGAGACAATGCTAATGTACTAATACTTTTTAAACAAGATGATTTAAATCTAAGACATGTCTATACAGATCATGTTGGCACAGACATGTCCTTTGACAATTTTAAAGACATATGTTCTTACTGTTGGAAAAAACCATTCGGATTTTTATCAGTGTTTAAGGATAATAATCTAAATGATGGCCGATATCGATACTGTTTTGATAATTATATATATGTCTAACCTAATCCAAAAAAATATTATTACTTCATGAAACATCGTATGTACAAGTGTATACACTATGGTTCAAAAAACAAAAAAAAAATCTCTTGACAACACTAATAAATATATTAAAAAAAAGTTGATTAGTAAAAGAAAGGATATTAAAAACAAATTAAGTCTTCTTAAACATGGTCAGATAGCACATGAGAATTTATTTGAACCTATTACAAAACACCTTCAAAACATTGAAAATAAATTGGATACACCAAATAAAAAAGATAGTTCTCTCTCCAAAAAAAATGGTTTACAAGAGGATTTAATAAAAACAGAATTCTCTGATCATGATGATGATGATGATGATGAATATGATGATGTGAAAGAAGAGGATTACCTTGATGAAAAATCTATAGCATCCGAACCAGTTGTTCCTTCAACTTCGACACCGTTAGGGTTTACACCAAGGGGTGCTAATAGAAAGACTCCCTTAACAGCACCACGTATGAAAAAGAAACTGTTTACCTCAATAACTAAAAAACCTTATGATTTGAGGAAGATGATAGTTAAAGGAATAGAAAATGATTTGGAACAAGAAGAGTATCAAAAACAAAAAGACTATGAAAATGAACTAAACAAAACTATTAGGGATAAATCTTTTTCTGACTATTATGAACAATATCACAGTCTCCCTTTAAAGTATATTAAAAAATTTATCAAAGATCCTAATCATGATAGCTCAGATGGGAAATTTCGAGTTAAATTCGATCAAGAAATTGAACAATTTTCAATTGGAAATAAAAGAATTGATTTTGATGGTCCTGACTTACTAATAGCAGGGAGAAAATTTAGAGGCACCAAAGGTCTTTATGGTTTACTGTTTAATCAAAATGCACCTGCATTGTATACAAAAGAGGATGCAAGGAACTATGCAACTATTATATTTAAAACAAATGCTGCAAAAAAAAATTTTAATTCTAAACTCGATTTTGTAAGTAAGAATGCAAAATTTAAAAAAATTATCGAACCCTTAATGAAACATCTAAGTGAATCTGAGGAGGAGGAGGAGGGTACAGAATTTAAACATGGTCATGGAATGTTAATGGAAGTTTCTAATAATAATAATTCTACTGATTATGTTTATTGGGATGATCCAAATGAGCTAGTCCTTCGGCTTAAATTATTACTTTCATCTCAGACAGCAGGCAATACAGGTCACACAAACGAAATTAATTCAATAATTGAAGAATTACGTGAAGCCAATATAATTGAATAACTGAATAATTTTTTTTTTTTTAAAAATATGTCAAATTTTATAACAGATATTAAAAAACATGTCATTAATGAAATACATAAACCTGCAAGAATTAATTTTAAGAGACGTCATGTAATCATTAGGGTCTTTATGATCTTTACCAAGTCGATCTTTGTGAAATTGGACCCTATGCAAAAGAAAATAATGGTTACAGATATATTTTGGTAGCTATAAATTGCTTCTCCAAATACCTGTGGGCCTATCCACTGAAAACAAAAACTGGAAAAGAAGTAGCTGCAGTAATGGAACAAGTTTTTAAGGGATCAAAAACTCCGAAACTCCTCCAATCAGACCAAGGTTCGGAGTTTCTCTCAAAGGAGTACCAACAACTTTTAAAAAAAATATAAAATTAAGCATTATTATACTTTTAGTGAAAAAAAAGCGTCTATTGTTGAACGTGTAATTAGAACACTTAAGAGTATGCTTTGGAAAGAATTAAATGTAGTGGGTTCATATAAGTGGTATAATTTGTTACCTAATATTGTTCAAAAATATAATAATAAAAAACATAGAACTATAGGTATGAAACCTTCTGAAGTAACAAAAAAACATGAAAAATATTTACTTGAAAATGTATATAGTCATATTAAGTTGGTCTATAAACCAAAGTTTCAAATTGGTGATCATGTAAGAATTTCTAAAATACGAGGTGTGTTTGATAAAAAATACCAATCTAATTGGTCAACTGAAATCTTTATGATTAAAAAAATTCAATTAACAAATCCTACCACTTATTTAATACAAGATGTAACTAATCATGATATTAAAGGAGGCTTTTATGAACAACAATTACAAAAAGTAAAATATCCAGATTCCTATTTAGTTGAAAAAGTATTACGGCGCAGACGCAATAAAGTGTTTGTTAAATGGTTAGGTTTTGATAATAAACATAACAGTTGGATATCAAAAGATAATATATTGTAAAGGAATATATATATATAAACAATAAACATACATTTAAAAAATAAAATTTTGTTTTTTATTTAAAATAATTACATATAAAAAGTAAATAATAGAGCATAAGGTGATGCTTAAGAGTTCTTTCTTCTTGGGTTTATCCATTCTGAACCTGATGAATTGGTTGGTTGGTTGGTTAAAGGCGGGGGTCGGTTTAAAGGCCCGAACTTCAAATCACTGCAGCCTTTCGGCTTATTGTGTACCCCGATCTTGTTAGAAGATGTTTGTTCCATCTATGAGGTCCAGTAACCTTCTGCCAAGCTTGTCATGTGGGAGGTTGTCACCACGTTGTATGTTCCCGAAGATATTTTGTCTTCTGCGGGACAGCGCTCCGCAGCTGTATATTATGTGTGAGGCGGTTTCATCCTCTTCGCCGCAGAGTCTACATTCAATGGATCCGTTGTTTAGCCCTATCCGTTGAAGGTGTTTTCGCAAGTGGCAGTGGCCTGTTAACAGACCCATCACTTGTTTCAACTGGGGCCGCGTCAGGGTTAGCATCCCATTCGATAGTATTTTCGATGGTTTTCCCATTACGGCCCGTGCGTGTATTAGACCAGGCAACTCTTGCCATCGAGACAGGTGTTGCTTTTTCGACCATCCATCTAATGTTGTTCTCGTTGCCTGTTTTGATATTCCAAAGGCCGGTTCAGGGCCCCTGAGACTTTGGGCAGATCCGGCTCTCGCTAGTTCATCCGCCTTTTCATTCCCTAATATCCCGGAGTGGCCAGGGACCCACAAGAGTTCCACCTTGTTCCCCCTGGCCGCCAGCACTTTTAGGTTGGTGTGACACTCCAGCGTGAGTTTTGAAGTAAACCTATTGGAGTTCAGAGCCTTAAGCGCAGCTTGGCTGTCCGAAAGGATGTAAATCTTTTGGTCGTGGTAGCCCTTTTCAAGATTTTGTAGTACACATACTTGTATGGCATGAACTTCCGCTTGGTATACTGTGGCGTAGGTCCCCAGAGGGATGCTTATGTCCATCCTGGGCCTTTCCCCAAATATACCTGCGCCCACACCGTTGGCGGTTTTTGATCCATCGGTGTACCAAACTAGACCCTTATCAAACGACGGGGGTGCACTGTTTGTCCATTTATCAAAGTTCCAGTCAATCTTGAAAGGCTTTGTGAAATCGTATGTTGCTTTCATACGATCAGATTGCATATCCAAGAGCTCATCGTTGATTAGATCCGTGGCTCTTGTGTGGCCAATTTTTGCGGGGTGTTGTGTCCATTCCCCATTTGTGATCATCCTTGAGGCGCTGCAAATAGCCTCCATTCTGATGTGGATGTCGAGGGGTGTAAGTCCCAGTATGACTTCCATTGCTGCAGTGGGGGTACTTTTCATCGCCCCACTGGTACACAGGCAGGCCAGCCTCTGCAAACTGTTAAGTTTGTTTGCTGTCGTAATCTGCTGTGTTTTTGTCCACCAGACTACAGACCCATATGATATCAGGGGTCTGATGACTGTGACATAGAGCCATTGCATCATCTGGGGCTTGAGTCCCCAGGTTTTCCCAACCAAGCTTCTGCACCGCATTAGGCACATTTTTGCTTTGTTTAGGTTTTTGTTTAATTGTTGATTCCATGTCAGTTTGGCGTCCAGGGTTAATCCCAGATACTTTACCTCGCTGACTGTGTTTATCCGTTCACCAAAGATTTCCAGGTCGTTGTAGTTCCCTGTATGTCTTCGTTTGGTGAATGGTAGTATGGCGGTCTTTGCAGCGTTGACTTTGAGACCTACCCTCATACACCAACGCTGCACGATATTCAGAGCTCTTTGCTCTCTGATGAATTACTGTGGGTTAATGTAATCTAATCTTTCTCACAAATCTCGTCTAGCAATACGTTGTTCAGGCGTTATCTGATACTTATATTGACTCATCTCCATACAGTGAGTGGTAGTATTTTCCTTGGTTAAATTTTTGATGCGATTGACCATTCATTATAGGAGACTTACAAAGGTTACACATAAGCATGCAGTATGGATAGCGGAGGCTTGGAGTCCTAGCGGCACAATAACCATTTGATATACGTTTCAGATCGGTGTTAGATGCTTCCAAGTTACCTTGCTTATTAAATTTAAAGTTAATCATCCCATCATTCTTTCGATGGGTTGCACTCGGAACAGCAGACATAACGTACGATGACCTGACAGGTGGGTTCATTTCGTAGAATATATATGTATCGTAAAGAGAGAGAGAGAGAGACACGTTACAATTTTATGTTTGCTTAGTGAATTGACTGTGTCGACTAATATTATTATTATTTATCAGGAATAAGCTTTTATCATATTTGATTTGAACTCAAAGTAAAGTAAAAAAAAAAACTTCATAGGAAGCATTATTAAATTGGCAATATTTATTACATAATACATACAATTACATCAATATTTGAATTTTCAAATACATAGTTTATAATGTTTTTTACCTTCTTCCATTTCAATTGGTCAAGACCACAACCAATACGTGGCATTGCTAACGCGTTAACGTTTAATGACTTACATAATGATTTTAACTGTTTTAATGATAAATATAAGGTAAAATATGATGGTTGGTTAAAATATTTTTCTTTTGTTACTAAGTTAAATATATAATTTTTGGAATTTGGTATTAAATATGGTACACATCGTGCATTTACATTTAATTTTTTTAAATTTGGCCATCTTCTTGCAAACTCTTTGGCAATTCCTAGACCAAGTTTAAGGTCAGCCGAAACACAATGAACCAATGATGAATTGTTAACAGAAAAAAGATCACATTTTTCTAATTCAGTAATAATATTAGGGTGTCTAGTCTCAAATGCCTTTCTAAAGAATAATTTCTGAAAATCAGATAAAATCAACATGATTACAATGTAAAGTAAAGTAAATAATGGTGAAGTTTATAAATATCATTGTCTATGACTGAAATTACAATAAGAGCACCAGTTATATAACAAGTGCCCCCTACCCCATATTAACTTCATTCACAAACACTACAAGTCCTTTGTTTTCTTTCTTTCTTCTTGACACCCAATTGATCGTCTACAATTAAAAAAACTTAGCGTTCGTCGAAGGTGTTCAGTAAATATTTGCATCCGCTAGGACAAATAGGACAAAAAAAGCAAGGTCTCGTAAATCGCAAGTAAATTAAAAAAAAAATTCTCCTATTTCAACAATTTTTTGTGAATAATCTGTCAGTAGCAAATCATTGAAATTTTTTCAGTATAATTTGAGATTATGACCGCTTATTTTGGAAATTTTTTTTTAACTATATCGAGTCAGCCGTTTAAAAGTTATTAAACGTCAAACTTGATTTTTCGACTGTTTGTTTATTCGTGTCTCAAATAGTTGGTGATTTTTCTTTGACTGTTTGATTCATATTGGTGTTATTAATTTTTTATAGTCACCCACCCTCCTATTATTAACTACTATTGATAGGAAATTATTATTAATTTCAGCATCAAAACTGCATTTCAATGTCTTTGTTTAAAAAAAACCATCTAATTTACGTTACGAATAATACGGCTACTAAATACAATTTTGGTTTTGACAATTTTTTGTGAAAAATCTGTTAGTAGCAAATCATTGAAATTTTTTGAGTATAATTGGGGATTGTGACCGCTTGTCTTGGAATATTTTTTAAATATTTCGAGTCAGCCGTTTAAAAGTTATTAAGCATCAAAGTTGATATTTCGACTGTTTGTTTGTTTAGTCGTGACTTAGTTGGTGATTTTTATTTTTTTTTAAACCGTTCAATCGCGAAACACAACTTCCATTATAAATTATATTCTTCAATCTTAAAAAAAGCAACCTTTATTGCGATGAAATAAATTAAAGTAAATTTGAGCCTAGAAATAAGATTATTTGCAATCACTACTGTAAGCATTATATTTTTAATAAATATATCAAATTGTTTTTGATTTAGTTGTTAGTTTTCTTTTTATTTATCCAACATTCACCGTTTTAAAACATGTTATAACCTGTTATAAAGGTATTGAACATAATAAAGATGATGATACTTGGGGATATATGTGTGCGTCATATATTAATTCATTTAAGTTGCACTACCATACATCATTATCAGTGTGTACTTGTCGTTATCATCTTTTAGTTGACCCCAAATGCTGACCTCCCTAACAATTAATATTATTTAATTTGTTCAAATAATATTCATTTAAGTTGCACTTGCAATATGATTTTACCAAATCATTGTCGTCGATTTTACATAACAAAAATACTTCTTGTCTACGTCACACACACACACACGCATATACCCTATATAAGGCAGCAGCAGCCATTTTTTATTTTTTTTCGTCAACATACCAAAATATATACGTTATAAACAGTAGGCCAGGCTTCTCTTGATTATTAAATACTAATTACTCTCTCTCTCTCTCTCTCTCTCTCTCTAAAAGACCACTCTTTTTTTCTTTGGACTGGTTAACAACGGCCACTACTAGTATAGGTAAATTATTGTTGGCCATCATCATCATCATCATCATTGTCGATTTTTACCTAACAACAACAACAACAAATACTTCTTATAGAATTACGTCACTTCTTTGGCAAGTCTTGCATAATATATACATATATATATGCATATACCCCCCTATAAGATCATTTTTCGTTAACATACCAAAATATGACCTTGACAGTGTTTTTTGTATATGTCTGTTTTTTGGCAAGATCGCAATCAGCCAACATGCCGAAGGCACTTTTTCCACTATCTGCGCATATTTTTCTCTTATAGTTTCCGAGAAAAACCACTTTTGGTCTACTGCACATGTGACCAAAAATACCTTTAATTACGAAACGAAACAACGTACGATACAAAGAATTACCTCTTGCAGATATCACACCTATCCCGCATACAAATATAAGCATATACCATTAAGGTCTTTTTTGGTCAACAACCACTGGTGATGACGTCATTGTCGATCACCTCTGCAAGCCGCAGAAAAAAACTACTTTTTTGACGGATTTCAACACTTCTTGTAAATTTTCAAGAATTTTCAACCCTTCATTGCCGAAGAAGTCGAATTTTTTGGGGATGTGGATGGTCAACAACCACTGGTGATGTGACGTCATTGTCGATCACCTCTGCAAGACACAGAAACTACTTCTTTGACGGATTTCAGCACGTCTTGCAAATTTTCAGGAATTTTCAGCACTTCTTTGCCGAAGAAGTCGAATTTTCAGGATGTGGATGGACGTGGCCATCGAGAGCACCATGATATACAGAACCCCGGGTACTACCCTACTGGTAATAACCTTAATGATAAATTTTTACAAACAGTAGGAATTATTTTCATTAATGTTTAAGAAGATTTTTATTTTTTTTTATGATCAAGCACAAGCACTATAGAACAAATTCTTTAGGGCACTCTGGGGTAGTGCGTATGCGAATAAAGCGATTAACGTTGGTTTTGACAAGTTGGAGTTTCCATAAGGATAAAGTCATCCAGATGAAAGGATTCCTAAATAATGAAGTTCTAAGGAGTACTAAGATTAACCACATATGGATGGGCGGCAGTGGTTCATCGTGTATTTCGCTGCTCTGGGCGGAATTAAGAGGGCAAGGTCATCCGAGCACTTTCCATGAAAATATCTGTAAAAGAGAGCCAAATCCCCAACTTGTCTTCCATGGTCTAGGCTGTCGTGGTGTCCGATCAGACGAATGGTCCTTCTTTCGATGGAATCTAATAGCCGAAGACTATGTTTGGGTGCAGAGCTCCAGACATGAGAGCAGTACTCTAGTGATGGCCGAATCTGGGCTTTGTATAGTATCAAAAATTGTTGAGGTGTGTACAACTTTTTGGTTCGGAAGAGTACACCAAATTTCTGAGAAGCTATCTTGGCCATTGTCATAAACTGGTTATTCCAAGACATATTTCCTTCCAGACTGACGCCCAGCAAATTAATAGATGAAGCCAGTGGGATTGTGTGTTCTGCCATAACTATATCTGGTTCTTAATGTTAACCTTTTTAGAGAAAACTGCTGCTTGGGTTTTTTAGCGATAAATTCGACTTGGTTACTGTCGCTCCAAGCCAAAATTTCTTTCAGGTCTTCCTTAAGGCGTGATACTTCATGCTGTCTGCGAAGATGCTCAAACAACCCTCCGTTAGCGGCCACACAATATCCTAAACGATCCAAAGCTCCCTATTCTATCGCAAACTGTTGAAATTAAGTTTTTATTTAGCAAAGGTACCATTAGATTCAAATTTTTAAATTATTTGTCTTATTGTTGATCGGCCTGGAATAGGTCGGTTAGGAAAATCTACTGAGAACAAGTCAGATACCACTTGACAACAATTTTTGCCCTAGATTTCGAATTTTGCGATTATTCAACGGGAAAGTTGTTTGTGAATAACTGAAAACGCTGTCAAATATTGACATTGATGTTAGATATCTTACTTTTAGTATTTGTATCATGAATAAAATGCTGTGTAAAATGTGTAAAATATCTTAAATGAGTGAATTCTTTTTAATATCTAACTCTTGATTATTTCTTTCAGGAATTGATATTTCCGATTGTATTGATGACAGTTATAACATCATAGGCGACCTCCCTGAAGAGCTGCTTGGTATTACAGCAGATTGCCTTATAACATTTTATTTGGATGCTACCAAGACCGTCAATATCGCAGTAAGTGAAATAAAAAATGTAAACGTTAAAATTGACGTCTATTGGACAAAAGTTGAAAACTGTCAGGAACAAGACCATTCCCAACAAGAAGTTTGCATTCGTGAATTAGAGAGTGAAATCGACAGAGATTCCGTTGATATACCAGAAGAAATATCTCTATTTGTCGAAGAGGCTTTAGGTTACTTGACAATTTTAAAAACCGATCTTCTCACTTGCACATCTGGTAAAATAGCTTATCTTGCGGAAATAGGGAACGCTATTGTTGCAAATGTTACTGCCTGCGCAGAGGATAAACTTAATCCAGCGACTACTACTGAAGCACCAACTACACAACCATCTACAACTGAAGCGCCCACCACTCAACCACCTACAACTGAGGCACCTACCACTGAAGGACCAACTACACAACCACCTACAACTGAAGCGCCTACCACTCAACCACCTACAACTGAGGCACCTACCACTGAAGGACCAACTACTCAACCACCTACAACTGTTCCTACGACAGTCGAACCTACCACTAGTCCACCTGATACTACCCCTGAACCTACAACTGAGGCACCTACCACTGAAGCACCAACTACACAACCACCTACAACTGAAGCGCCTACCACTCAACCACCTACAACTGAGGCACCTACCACTGAAGGACCAACTACTCAACCACCTACCACTGAAGCGCCCACCACTCAAACACCCGCAACTGATCCTACAACCGCCGAACCTACCACTGTTGCACCTGACACTACGCCTGAACCTACAACGGAGGCACCGATTACCGACACCGAAGCGCCTACTACGACAACCTAACCAAATGTAACCTATGTAATTTTAAGTATTTTTTAATAAAATATTTTTCTACAAATATTTACCGTCTTAAATTTTGTTTAACCTAGCAATAATGTTGGCCAGTACTTACATTCCATTAAGAGAGATTTTAAATTAGTGCTGACCATGGCTGGCTAAACCCGGGTGCAGCGGGTTCAAAGCACCCGGGCGGCAAAACATGAGGGGCGGCAAAGCGAAGCTGAACTCGAAAATGGGCATCAATCAGTAAAAGTAAAAAATCATCACACGATGCCTTCAACCTCCACTATTCTATTTGTTAATTGCAATTTTTCTTATTTAAATATAATATAATATGCCGGGCTCGCGGCTTAGTTTATAAAGAATAAAAACACTGACGATCGATGTTGGTCCAGATTTAAACACTTTTTAGGACGAGCCGCTCTGCTTTTATCTATGCGGTGTGACAGGGGCGGAGGCGGCGGCGACGGCTTTGAAGCCAAGTCGGTAAAGATTAATAAAGCACTTTTTAGCAATCGTTTTTTTTTCTTCTTGGAAATCATGGACGTAAATATATGGAATTGAGATCATTGTTGGCTTAGCATTCTACTCGTTAAGTCGTTAAGTAAGCTAGAATAAGATAAGGTGTTTAATATAAATTAGATTTTGTGAAATAAGTAACGCACATTCAGAAAAAAATTAATTTTGTTTTCCGAGATAAGAAATGTTAGTTTTGCTTTTAAACTTGCTTTCAATGCTTTCAACGTACAATTTTCTTAGTAACGAAATTCATACTTAAAAAGTAATCGTTTTGAATTAAAATTTCATTTTTAATGGTACGTCTTATATTTGTTTGCGTACAAGTCGTTTCATTTTTCAGTCATGCTATAAGTTTCGACATATAGTTTTTGGTTTTGAAAATACCTGGGAAGGCCATGTTGTTACTATAATAATAAAACGTCAATGCTAAATTTCTATACAGGGTCGCTCTTATGTATGGGAATTATTTGCTAAAGTAAGATAGCTAGCGAAGAATGTTAAATACAAAACTTTAGGGTTTTTAGAAATCTATTATACTACACATAAACTAAGTATACAGGATCAGTCAGAAAGCCATGGAAGAACAAAGTTACTTTATTTTAAATGGAACCCCATGTATATTATTCAATATTTCAATTATTTACAAGATTCTAAAAAAAAAATGTTAAGCACACCACATACCCAATCTTAACCGTTTTCGAGATATCGAATTTCGTTCTCAAATAAATCTAATAACAATAATAAAAAAGACAAACTAAGTTTTAGTAAACAACAATTTAAAATCCTATTTTATAAGGTGCTCAAAGTGTCCACCGTTTACCTCCTGGCAGTAATGAATTCGGTGAACAAAATTTTGTAGCGAATTTAAAAGGATATTGGGAGCAATACTGAAAATTTCATGCATTATTCTTTGTTGCAAATCTTCGATGTTTTGTGGCTTATTTTTGTACACTAAATTTTTGATATGGCCCCACAGGAAAAATTCAAGAGGGGTCATATCAGGAGACCTAGCAGGCCATCCAAGTGAACCTCAGCGCCCAATCCATTCACCAGGAAAAGTTTCCTCTAGATATTCCCTCACCATCCTTCCAAAATATGGTGGAGCCCCATCTTGTTGAAACCATATTTGTTCAGCCGGTAAATTGGGATTATTATGGTTCGGGAATAATTGTCCGAGCTGTGGAACAATATTCTCTTGTAAAAGTA
The DNA here is from genome assembly GCA_963991005.1 of Barypeithes pellucidus. Lineage (NCBI taxonomy): Eukaryota > Metazoa > Arthropoda > Insecta > Coleoptera > Curculionidae > Barypeithes > Barypeithes pellucidus. The sequence goes on from OZ022562.1 coordinate 30,322,586, forward strand.
ATAAATATCGTTCAGAGTTCAAATTTCCATGTATAAAATAGGGTCCTATGACGTTTCCACCAATAATGCCACACCAAACATATGTTTTATGTGGTCGTTGGGTATGAACTTGTTCCATCAAATGTGGATTTTGGTCTGACCAATATCTACAGTTGTGTTGATTTACGTGCCCGTTTAAACAAAACGTTGATTCATCAGAAAATAAAATTTGGTTGACAAAGTTGACATTTTGATTCAATTTATCCATAATGATCTCGCAAAACTGAATTCTGCGATCAAAATCGTCTTCATTCAATTCTTGTAACAAATGAATTTTATATGGTTTGAATTTTTCCCTTTTGGTAATTTTTTGAATGGAATATCGACTCATATTATGATTTAAAACCCGCTGTTGCGTCAAATTTATTGGATTTTCTACCACATCTAACATGAGATTTAGAGAATTTTCTTCATTATTAACGCTTACCGGTCGTCCACTTTTTGGTCGATCTTTCACACCTCCAGTTTCATCAAAACGCTGCAATGTTTTGGAAACAGTTGATTCCCGATCTGCATGCTATTCATTAAAATATTCACCACTTGGGTAAAACTCCCTGTCATATCGCCGTACGCTATCATCACTAAAATTTCAATGCGCTCGGTATCACTTAAACGTGCCATATTTACGCGAAGATTGTTCACAAATTGTGAATGTAAGCATTTTTGGCATATCTGTTGTCAAGATGATAAAACAACATTGTTATGAAGATAAATATTTTCTAAGGTAACTTGATGGCGTAGAATTAATGAATTTAATAATTTATTTGAAAACGAAATTCGAAACTCGATATCTCGAAAACGGTTAAGATTGGGTATGTGGTGTGCTTAACATTTTTTTTTTAGAATCTTGTAAATAATTGAAATATTGAATAATAACAGGGGGTTCCATTTTAAATAAACTAACTTTGTTCTTCCATGGCTTTTTGACTGATCCTGTATACTTAGTTTATGTGTAGTATAATAGATTTCTAAAAACCCTAACATAACATCATAATACTTTGAGTTTATTAGTTGATGCTAATGCTTATGCTAATATAAAAGCGTGTAGTAAAAACCTGAAAAGCTGTCACACACGAGCGGCAAATTTTGCCTTGTACCCGGGAGGCAAATGTGTCCGAGCCGGTCCTGACTGCATGACTCCGTCAGATATTTCGAAACATTGTACACTTATCGTTAATAATTATATTTCATAGGTTATACATGTTGTAGCTACTAAAAAAAAAATGGCATGACCTGGTCAGGAATTGGCTAATTTTATAAGAAAATAAAGCTAATATTTATACCAGTCAATCTTCAGGTATCATCACAACCAAAAGAACATGTAAAAAACATAAAAATGATTTATAAATAGGATCTATCATTCGCTACTTCCAGAATTTCCGAGAAAATTTTTTAATTGTTGATTTTTTAAAATATTTTTATAGTAATAAAAACTTGGTCCATAGAATTAAAAATTTTGGAATTTAAAATTTAAAAAATAGGAAGTAAAAAATTAATTTATAAATCAATTATTTCACAAATAGGTTTAGAGCATACTTCCCTCACATATAAAATTTACCATAAGAGGAATAAAATTTTCGAAAAATTCCAGCGATAATTGCACGCTAGCTATCGATAATTGCCCAGCAGGCACCGATAATTTCCTGACCGGTTTTATTTTGTTTGATTACATTAAACAATGACATTTTGAAATTAGTCTGTGAATTTTTGTTTGGTTTTGATTTTTGTATTTTTATTATCTTCCTTTGGTTTCATTTTCATATTTTTTTAATACATCTTTGGTGTCGGGATTTTTAAACTATCGTGTATCACTAGATACGACAATTAAAAGTACTTACATTTCTCTTTCAAACAAGCTAAGATTTACTAAAATTGAATAGACCATTCAGAAGTTATAGCGATTTAAATGATTATACTTTCAATGGCTTCTCCCCTCTTATTAAAAGCGGCACGTCAATGAGCATTCGACCAAAATGATATAGAATTGTCCAAACTTTCTGACGATGTTATCAAAGGTATACAGTGAGTCCCAGAAGAAATGTCTAAATTCATTTAAAATTCAGCGGTAAGTTTTTTCAAAAAACGCTCGTACCCGTCGATTTTGATTTTTTAATTAATTTTTTTTTTGTGGTAATTTCATGTATACAGGGTAGCTCAAAAATAAGTTACGACCATCAACTTCATTTTTTCAAATGAAAACATATATTTTTTATTTCATTTTTGAATTTTGCATTGAATTCTAAGCATGTTTCATGTACCATGTCCTATACATAAGCTCAACAGTTATTGAGAAAATTAGGATTGAACATATCATTTAGGGAATCAAACGATCTATCAAATCTTCTGGCAATATGGCATTTTGGGCTCCATAATAAGTAAGAGTGTACTGTCTCACTGTCATCGTTTATTTCCATAGAAACTGTATGACAATTTTATTTCAAATAAGTATAATTATTGTCAAGCGTAGTTTCAAAGTTGCGCTTTGCAAAATAATGTTGAAGTTAACGGAACGGGAAAAAAATTGAAATTCTATGCATGGTTGGGTTTGGTGATAAAACACGTACCAGCCCAATTATCCATTCTGATCATCCTCCTATATGTCAAAAGATGGTGAATAGAATAGAGGCTAAGTTTAGAGAATGCGGTCATGTTAGAGATTTGCCTAAATCTGGTCGTCCTACTCGAGATGAAAATGAACAACTTGACGTTTTGCTTTCCTTGGAAGAAAATCCATGTACTCCCCTGTCGCACATTGGGGCCGATTTACACATGCCGAAATCTGTTGTTCACCGAGTAGTTCAAAAGCACAAATATCACCCATAAAAAGTTATTCCAGTGCATGAGTTATTTGAAGATGATTTCGATAGGCGAAGTGAGTTTTGCGGACGCATGCAAAATATGTGCAATCTAGATAATAATTTAATAAAAAATATTATTTTTTCGGATGAAGCTAAGTAATGTGAACAGACAAAATTGTCGATATTGGTCAACAGAAAATCCGCATTGGATGATAGAGGTTCACAGCCAGTACCCTAAGAAAATAAATGTTTGGTGTGGAATCGTACGCGAAAGAGTAATTGGTCCATTTTTCTTTGAACAGTCTTTAACTGGACAAGTATATCTCGAATTTCTCCAACTAGAATTAATTCCAGCATTAGTGGCTTTATTTCCGAATCCATTGGATCCAGACTCCCCTGACGAAGAACTGATATTCCAACAAGATGGTGCTCCTCCGCACTATGCGGCCACTGTGCGCACATTTTTGGATGAAACCTTTCCCAATCGGTGGATTGGAAGGAGAGGACCTATCGAATGGCCTGCTAGGTCGCCAGACCTAACTCCGCTGGACTTTTTTTGTGGGGTTACCTGAAATCAAAAGCTAACAGGCAAAACAATATGAAGGAGTTGAAAGAAAGGATCCGAAGAGAAGTGCGTGTCATAACTCCGGAAATGGTTGGCAAAGAGAGTTTATTGATCGTCTTGGATATTGTCAAGCCGTAACTGGCGCACATTTTCAACATTTAATTAGATTTTGTTGTGTTTTTTTTTAATAAACAGGTCTTACTTATAGATATGTTTAATCCTAATTTTTTCAATAACTGTTGAGTTTATGTATAGGACATGGTACATAAAACATGCTTAGAATTCAATGCAAAATTCAAAAATGAAATAAAAAATATATGTTTTCATTTGAAAAAATGAAGTTGATGGTCGTAACTTATTTTTGAGCTACCCTGTATACATGAAATTACCACAAAAAAAAATTAATTTAAAAATCAAAATCGACGGGTACGAGCGTTTTTTGAAAAAACTTACCGCTGAATTTTAAATGAATTTAGACATTTCTTCTGTGACTCACTGTATAATATGGGAATATTCGGAAAAATTTTGAGTTTTAATATTTACTTTTCAATTGTGTCCCCTTACGGAAAATACGGAACTTAAACTTAATTTCCAGCATTTTGTCATAGCCCCTTTAATAATAATTTTTTTCCCCTGAACTTCTATGCCCAGTAGTTACCGAGATATGGCCGATGGCGGGCCTTAATGAAAGACCTTGTATATTTTTAAAACATTTATTTTTTAATTTAGCGAACAATATATTCTGTAATTAATTCTAAACTACTTTCGTAAAATACAGTTTTTTTATAAACCGAAAGTTTAATTTTTTTATCTAATTTTAAGAAAAATTAATAATCCTTCTCAGTCGCCAACTGATACTCTCTCATTCTAGCATCAGTGACGAGGGCTAATCTCGGAGACCAGCGCCAGCTGGCGGAATAGCTAGAAATTTATCATGAGAACGGGTAAATGCGGGTAGCGACTCGTGCCCGGTTTTGCCAAGGGTTGTTCCCTGTTTCTTAGCTAAATATTCAAATTTACATTTTTGGTTATACGACGTATCTGTTCTCAATTATTGCACTTTATCACTTCCTATTGTTTTGTTCATACAATCAGTTGTCGGTTCAAAGTATAATTTTTTCATGCCAGCGTATAATTTTTAATTATTATAATTTATAATAATATTGATTATTAAATATTCGTTTAAAATGTTATATTAAATGGAATGTTGATGGAATTTAATGATAATATTTTAAGTGTCTATCTATATTGCTTTCAAATGTCAATATTTTTAATCCTTGTGTCATCTAGTAAAGAAATTAGTAGAAATATGATTGGAATTCGTAATGTAAATATTTAGTTAGGTCACACAAAAATATTTTTTAGAATAGCCATCTGTTGAGATATAAAAGGTACTTGTTACTACCTATATCCTGCACTTAACATTCTTTTAGGTTATATCAGGTAAACAATGATTGTTTTCAAAAACTGGACAAATTTGTGCTATAGGTTTTCTCAATATCTAAAGATTGTTTCAAGAAAAATGGATATAACTTAATGACTGTCATAAAAGTACCTGGGTCATCCTATTATTTATGACCGTTTGTTATTATTATGTGGAAAGGACCGGATTGTAATAATTATAATTAAGTATAGGCACATCAGGTAGGTTAGGTTGCTTAATTTATATTTAAATATCTTTTTGTGGTAAAATTTGTTAGTTCTTGAGGAATGGTTCAACAATTGTATTTTACTAAACATTCCTCAGAATAGCGTGATAGTAATGGACAATGCGAGCTATCACAGTCGCCAATTAAATAAAGCTCCAAGCTCAAATAATACATTTCGAAGAAAGTTATCAAAAAGAAGTTTTAAAGACATTTTGTATAAAAAAAGTATATGTTTGTGACACATTGGCAGAAGAAATTGGACATACAGTGCTACGGCTCCCACCGTATTATTGCATTTTTAACCCCATAGAGCATATGTGGCACCAGTTAAAATCACTGGTTAGGTTTGAAAATATTTCTCCGACTTTAAGTTCTAGTGTTGTAGAATTAATACGAAAATGCTTTAATGATATTACCCCAGGTAGTTGGAAAAATTCAGTCCGTCACGTAATAACTGTAGAAAATTCGTATATTAGTCTGGATCGTATAATTAATCCAATTATAATTAATTTTGATGAGGACAGCGATAGCGAAACAGAACTATCTATAGAATGACATTATAAATGTAAATAAATATGACTAGTAATATTTAAAAAAAATTATATTTCATTTGATTACATTAATATAATCATATCATTACTTGTTTTCCTTAGTCCGTCCCTTCATACTTCACTTGTTTATTGCCAAGCTCTTGTCTACACAATGGGACCGACCTAGGAAATCATTAAGTCGTATCCAATTTTCGTGAAACGTACTGTAAAAGTCAATTCAATATAGCCTGTTGTTCGTAGGTTGCGAATATAATGATATGTTCCATGCCATGACTTTAATTATTATTTTAAGCTATGTTCCATTATTTTGAACTAAAAGATGAGCGTAAGAGTTGAGGCAACTAACACCATTTGCCAATTAGTATATGGAAGAGTGAAAATGACGCACCTAAGAATAATTATGGATTATCTTCTTTGTTTCTTAATAGAAAAATGTCGAACCAACAGCAACAGATAGATCATTCAATTTTAAAAAATTATGATTATGCCAATAGTCGTTATTTTTCTTCAAAGCTACAATTATTAAGCAATTTTAATGAATCAACATGGTCTTCGGAAGTCCAGATCAACTGGAGATCTTCTAGCCTATGTCACCCATATTTGGAACAACGCAATCGAACATCATGGGGAGTCTCGGGCTGTTGCACTGGATATTTCTAAAGCTTTTGATCGTGTTTGGCATGAGGGGCTTCTAAGTAAACTGCGATCCTATGGTATGCTCAGTCGATTCTGTGCATGGTTGTCTAGCTTTCTTAAGGACTCAGACACCTTTACCATCAATGCCGGTGTTCCTCAATGGTCCATATTGTCTCCCACTCTCTTCTTATTCTACATTAACGACCTTCTAGTGACAACTAAAAACCCGATATTTAGTTTTGCTGACGATAGCACACTTTTCTCATCTTTCTCTTTGAATGCGCAAACATCGGCTGCCGACGCACATCTTCGCAGACAGCATGAAGTATCACGCCTCAACAAAGACCTGGAAGAAATTTTGGCTCGGGGTGACAGTAACAAAGTCGAATTTATCGCTAAAAAAACCCAGGCAGCAGTTTTCTCTAAAAAGGTTAACATTACAGGACAAGATATAGTTATGGCCGGACACGCAATCTCACTGGCTTCATCTATTAATTTACTGGGCGTCAATCTGCTCAGAAGCTTGGGGGTACTCTTCCGAATCAGAAAGTTGTACACACCTCAACAACTTTTGACACTATATAAAGCCTAGATTCGACCATCACTAGAGTACTGCTCTCATGTCTGGAGCTCTGCACCCAAACATACTCTTCGGCTACTGGATTCCATCGAAAGGAGGGCTATTCGTCTGATCGGAGACCACGAGCTGACGAAGAACCTCGACAGCCTAGAACATCGAAGACAGGTTGGGGATTTGACTCTCTTTTACAGATATTTTCATGGAATATGCTCGGCTCACCTTTCCCTCTTAATTCCGCCCAAAGCGACGAATAGCAGAAATACACGATGAACCACAGCCACCCATCCATATGTGGTTAAGCTTAGTACTACTCGAACTTCATTATTTAAAAATTCTGTCATATGGAGGACTTCATCCTTGTGGAACGACCTTCCCGAGGTCGTTTTTCCCAACGAATATAATCTCCAACGATTCAAAACCAACGTGAATTGCTTTTTGCACCCACGCACCACTCCCAGAGTGCCCTAAAGGATTTTTCCTATAGTGCTTGTGTTTGATCATAAAAAAAAAGACGATCATCTTTTCGGTGATGCGCGAGGATAAGATGACGCGCTTCTCAGATAAATGATAATGGATTATTTAAAACTCATAACTATTCAGAAGTAAACTCAAAGTCAAGATCTCACGAATTACATATAAGTATATTTACGATTTTCTAAAGAAGTTACATGTTTCGTTCAACTGGGCATGATCAGACCTAACATTTAAAAAAATTGAAATAGAAAGAAGATAAAACAACGCAACAACGTCACTAAAATATCTTTCTCCTTCCCGAGGTCGTTCTTCCCAACGAATATAACCTCCAACGATTCAAAACCAACGTGAATCGCTTTTTGCGCACACGCACCACTCCCAGAGTGCCCTAAATGATTTTTCCTATAGTGCTTGTGTCTGATCAAAAAAAAAAAATTTGGTTAATGACATTTTTTACAAAAATCAGTCGCCTAAAGACTTGTGATTGGATATTAAAAATTTCAATTGATGCCAAGCAATACACTTTCATATCAAACGAAAATGTTTCGGACAAAATTTTCGTATATAATATCAGAGAGAGAGAAGGAGAGAAATTATCAAGGATCTTACATCAAGAAGGATACGACTTTAGTTCACAGTTTTTGATGTGAAAGAACAGTTCACATTCTTAGGTGGATTGTAAACAACTTTATTATAGTATTAGAATCGTTTATAAGTTCCTCAAATTTTATTTAATTTGGTTTTGTAGTGTCGGAGAAATAAATTAAAAACTAAAAAAAAAATTTTGGCAGTCCTGAATAAAAAAATCAACAAAAACAATCCACACTAATTTTTTTAACCTCGGCATTGGGTGAAATTTATAACAAGTGGTCTAGAGATACTACGAATCTAATTGCGTTTATCTATATTACAACTTTCAAAAACGCCACATTGTAAAATAATTTTTCTCAAGTTTTTCAAATTGAATACCCTGCATATAATTTAGCTAGTTGACGTAGAATTCATAGACAACTTTTTTTTGTAATGCAAGCATATAAGTTATATCTAGCCGTTTTCGAAATAATTGTAAATAGCATAAATTATGTTGTTTAAATAGAAATTTTGTTATAGGCCACTAGACTAATAATTGTAAATTAAAGTAAATGTTTAAAATAGCTTTCTCTTACTCTCAGAGTTTTCCGTATTTTAGTTATTTCGATATAACTTTTAAAAGCCTACATTTTTGGTACTTTTATTTTTTTAATTTTATTTTTTATTCTTAATCACGCTGTCATGATTTTTTTGGTTTAGAAGCTATTTTGAACATTTACTTTAGTTTACTATTATTAGTCTAGTCGCCAATAAGAAATTTCCCAATAAAAACCATTTAAACAACATAATTTATGATATTTTTAATTATTTCGAAAACGGCTGGATATAACTTATATGCTTGTATTACAAAAAAAATGTATCTATGAATTCTACTTCAAATAGCCAAATAATATACAGGGTGTTCCATTTGAAAACTTGAGAAAAAATATTTTAAAATGTGGCGTTTTTGAAAGTTTATTATGAAAGATAAACGCAATTAGATTCATTGTATCTCTAGACCTCTTGTCATAAATTTCACCCAATGCCGAGGTTAAAAAAATAGTTCTGGATTGTTTTTGTTTATTTTTATATTCAGGACTGTAAAATTTTTTTTTTAGTTTTTAATTTATTTCTCCGAAACTACTAAACCAAATTAAATAAAATTTGAGGCACTTACAAACGATACTAATACGAACCTAAATATGCAATAAAATACTGGGTGTCCCATTTAAAAAATAAAACTTTATGCTGTCACATTTTTTTGGGCCCTGTATAATGTAAAATATTTTTAAAACATGCCGCTTTTAATCCAAGAACTTAAGCTGTTTAAGTATTGTTGATAAGTTCTTCGATCCCGATTTAATCTCCGTCCCCGCTTCGTTTGCGGACCCAGTATACAGCAGATATAAATACGGGGTTCTTGTTTCCTTCAAGTCATTGGAAATTACCAAAAAGCAATAAACTTGATAAAACCAAACCAAATTTAATTACATTATCTTCTAGGGGAGAAAAGTAGCAATGAGAATGTAAAGTTTATTTTCCCATATCTCTTCAAATTGAATCAGAAAGCAAAAAGAATGAAATCATAAAAATTCGGTTTTACCCACATATCTTCTTATCAAAATATCAAAATCCTAACTTAATTAATAATTGAGGTATATAAGACGGGAGTTTATTTTCTTTCCATTTAAAATGGTAATAAAAAATACAAGGAAAAGCCAAAATACCACTAATCCTATTTTTATGTCCCAATTAGTAATACATGCGATGATATTATATTTACCTCAAGTGGAAAAGAGACACAGCCCGGGTTTTCTACCTAGAAATATACCGGGTCCTGTGTCCGGGTCCACTGAGAATTGTGTATAAAATCTGAGCGCTTGACATGTGGTAGCGCGCAATCCTGGTATCGGCGGTATTCCTGATAATGCCGGGAATATATACTTAAATAAATTCTATTTGGTTTGAATAAACAATACCACCATGTTCCGCTTAGATCATAGCTTGAACGAATGAAATCAAATGTTCCATAGAAATGGGGATATTACAAAATTAACCTGTAATGGTTAATAATCGTTTGTTTCTTAAATAAGAGAGGACTGCTAAGGGAGAGGAAGAGGGGGAGGGGTTTAAATCTGATCGTTAATTAATATATGTATTTGCAGAATTATACCGTTGATCTTTTGACTGCAATAAAACCTGATTATCCCTTCGACCATAAAATAAATAAGGAAACGAACAAACCCGAACAAACCCAAACCTTTTCGAGCAGAGCCGGACCAGGTATACAAATTCAATTTATACCTATGCCTGATGCATATATAACTACAAAGTGATTTTTAATAATTTCAATCTTTAGTGGTTTTCCGGCGAGTAATTTTTAGTTAGGCTTATTAGTGGTAGAATGTGGCGTCCTTGGAATTGTGCTGATAGGGGGGCATCTTCAAACTAATAATTAAAAATGTGTATCAATCGTTGTTGAGTAGAAATTTTACTTCGATTGATGCTTTATCAGAGACGTCTACTTTGACAAGAACTCCTTTATTTTCGGTAAGAGACATAGTACTTAAACCTGTTAATCCTAGGAAAAATCGGAGTGATTCTGGCACATTTAGAAGCATTGACGAAAATGACATGCATTTATTAAGAAGAAAGATTTACCAAATGTATGAGGCACAAACTGTACCCACTTTGATTTCCCTCAAAGAGCGGCTGATTAAAGACGAAACAAATATCTCTTGTAGTCTTTCAAGCCTTAGGAAAATATTGCGTAAAATGGGTTTTAAATACCGAAGCATTAATAAAAGACAAATATTAATGGAATCTCAACGTTTACGGGAATGGATACTTAAATATTTAACAGCTGTTAAACGATTTAGAGAAGAAAATCGTCCAATTATTTACCTTGACGAAACATAGTTCTATACCCATGACACTCCAAGAACAACTTGGGATGATTCTTCCAAAAAATGTCAAACCAAGGCACCATCAAATAAAGGCAAAAGAATCACAATATTACATGCTTGTTCAGAGAGCGGGTTTGTTCCAAATTGTCTGTTGCTTTCAGCTAAAAACATAGCAGATTAGATTACCATCAAGATACCGACGCACAACTTTTTGAAGATTGGTTTAAACATAAACTCCTTAAAAATATACCTGAAAATAGCGTCATTGTAATGGACAATGCTACTTATCATAGTCGGCAAGCAAAAATCATTCACAATTCTAATAATACAAAAGCAGAAATTCAAAATTTTATGATTGAAAATGATTTATATTTTGAAGAAACTTACAAAAAACGAGAACTGTTAGAAGTATTAAAAGCTTTTAAAATAAATAAGGAATACGAGTGTGACAAACTTGTATATTCAATCCTATTGAGCTAATATGGCACCAATTAAAATCCAATATTAGGAGATATAATATTTCTCCTACATTAAATGCATCTGTAGTAGAATTAATTAAAAACGAAGTAAGAAAAATTTCTGCAGACAGCTGGAAAAACTGTGTACAGCACGTACTTAAGGTGGAAAATTCTTACAATTGTATGATTACAAATGTTCAACCCTTAATTATAAGTTTAGGCTTAGATGAAGATAGTGATAGTGATACAGAGTTAAATTTTGAATAAATTATGAATAGTTTCTTAGAATTTAATTAATTTTTATTGTACTTGTTATCCTAATAGTTATACTTTTAAATTATATTATTTTCAATTATCATTAATTGTTATAATTATTTTACATTTATTATAGGTACCTAAAACTAAAAATACCTATCTATTTATTTTAAAATATAAAAATAAATCATGTGGTGTGGTATACATTTTCAAGCCGGCCCTGATCCCATTTTTTGAGTGGTTGAGGCGTATACAATAGGGTTTAATCAGGTAGTTTATTTATGGCAGTAAGAGTCAATGGTATAATTCTGCAACAACTATAACAACGTTTTCAAATTGGTCAAAATATGCATTTGCTCAGCACAATAAATTTTTTTTTGAACAATTAAATTGACCTTCATTCATTGTATAATGGCTTGTATCTAATCTATTCCGTAACCGTACAATACCAGTAAACCAGTAAACACTTATACTCCCAAATTAAACTCAAGGAGACAGACAATTTAAAATATTGTTTTATACATACAGGGTGTCCCACCGGGAACCATTATAGAGCGAATATATTAAAAACTATACATGGAAAATTATTGACAATTGGAAAGTGTGCTTTTTTTTTCTTTTTATGATCAAACACAAGCACTATAGGAAAAATCCTTTAGGGCACTCTGGGAGTGGTGCGTGTGCGCAAAAAGCGATTCACGTTGGTTTTGAATCGTTGGAGGTTATATTCGTTGGGAAAAACGACCTCGGGAAGGTCATTCCATAAGGATGTAGTCCTCCAGATGAAAGAATTCTTAAATAATGAAGTTCGAGGAGTACTAAGCTTAACCACATATGGATGGGTGGCAGTGGTTCGTCGTGTATTTCTGCTATTCGTCGCTCTGGGCGGAATTAAGAGGGCAAGGTCAGCCGAGCACCTTCCATGAAAATATCTGTAAAAGAGAGTCAAATCCCCAACCTGTCTTCGATGTTCTAGGCTGTCGAGGTTCTTCGTCAGCTCGTGGTCTCCGATCAGACGAATAGCCCTCCTTTCGATGGAATCCAGTAGCCGAAGAGTATGTTTGGGTGCAGAGCTCCAGACATGAGAGCAGTATTCTAGTGATGGTCGAATCTGGGCTTTGTATAGTGTCAAAAGTTGTTGAGGTGTGTAAAACTTTCTGGTTCGGAAGAGTACGCCAAGCTTCTGAGAAGCTATCTTGGCGATTGCCACAACGTGGTTATGCCAAGACATATTTCCTCCCAGATTGACGCCCAGCAAATTAATAGATAAAGCCAGTGGGATTGCGTGTCCGGCCATGACTATTTCCGGTTCTGTAATGTTAACCTTTTTAGAGAAAACTGCTGCCTGGGTTTTTTTAGTGTTAAATTCGACTTGGTTACTCACCCCAAGCCAAAATTTCTTCCAGGTCTTTGTTGAGGCGTGATACTTCATGCTGTCTGCGAAGATGTGCGTCGGCAGCCGATGTTTGCGCATTCAAAGAGAAAGATGAGATAAGTGTGCTATCGTCAGCAAAACTAAATATCGGATTTTTAGTTTTCACTAGAAGGTCGTTAATGTAGAGTACGAAGAGAGTGGGAGACAATATGGACCCTTGAGGAACACCGGCATTGATGGTGAAGGTGTCTGAGAGAAATCCGTCAATCGCCACTTGCAGAGAGCGGTCCTTAAGAAAGCTAGACAACTATGCACAGAATCGATTGGGCATACCATAGGATCGCAGTTTACTTAAGAGCCCCTCATACCAAACACGATCAAAAGCTTTAGAAATATCCAGCGCAACAACCCGAGACTCCCCATGATGCTCGATTGCGTTGTTCCAAATATGGGTGACATAGGCTAGAAGATCTCCAGTTGATCTGGACTTCCGAAAACCATATTGATGATCGCTGATGATGTTGAAGCCTTCCAGGTACTTTAGAAGATGTTTGTTAATAGCTTTCTCCATTACTTTTGATATAACTGAAAGCAATGCGACTGGTCGATAGTTGTTAGGAAGGGTTCTCTTACCTTTCTTTGGAATGCTAATGTTGATGGGGGCAACTCGGCAGAAATAGTTTCAATATGGTGGTACGGTTATACCGGAAGTCGGTGTCAACTTGCTTATTTTAAATAGAACATCCTATATATTCTTAATACGTCTACCAATGACATATTGCTTAAAATTCACATACCAAAAATTAACGTGCAGTGACAAAATTGCAAACGTATTGGAGACTCTAATGCGGTCTTTGGAGTTCAAGGCAGTGATGAATATATAATGTAACCAATAATTGATGATTGTCACTCGATGGCTTATATCATTGGCAACATGTTCTGGATAGAGGGTCAAGAATAGTTGAGTTGTTAGGTATACGGGGTTATGATAAAGATTAATCAAGAATCGATCGGGCCCGTCAAACTTATTTTTTTCCATAAATCATACCTGTTTACGAACTATTAATATGTACTTTAATGTGGCTATGCACCATTAATATGCTTCTCGACATAGGAATTTTGCAAATTTGATCAACATTCACCAACATTTTTGAGGTCTCAAACTTAAATAGCAAATTGTCATGCCTTCAAGATTGTGATTTGAGCTCGGAACGTGGCTATGTCGAGAAACATATCAATGGTGCATACCAGCAATAAAGTATTAATATTTCGTCAACGGTTGAAGAAAGGTATAGGACAATGATGTATGAAAAATGTCTAGAATTGATTGTAGAATGCTAAAATGTAAAAATATACAATAAGTTCTATTTAAAAAATTAAAGTTGATACAACTAGCATTTTATGATCAACCCTGTATAATATATTTTTTCTAAAAAAATTGCCTGATTTGTTCTTTATAAAGTAAAAAAAAAAAACAGGAGATTTAGAATGGATTTAGGGTATCCCAGACGCAATACTGATTGGCGTTGTGTGAATGACGGTTTTTCTAAAATAAGGTAACTTTCATACGTCGACAAGCATCATGGCTGTAATCAAGAAACTTTAAAATTGCGCTTTATAATAACTTATAGTATATAGAGTTTATTTTTAACATATTCTTGTAAATTCTAGATAAGAACTGAGCTGTAGGTACTTTGCCGAACTAATCGAATCACTCAGTATATACCACGAAAATCGTCTAAATTTTTCTTCTTCTTAAAAATATAAATTAGTACATAACTATTCCAGGATCTATGGCTATTCCTAAGATCTATTTTCCTTAATATTAGGCATCTTTTAATAATAATATTTAGATTTTGAAAACCATATGTGTGTTTTTATATAAATTCATGTTGTATGTCAGCAACTCATTTTTCCAGTTACAAAGAATTGAGATAATTTGCCCCCACTTGATCTTGTTGCTCTAATTTAATTGTTTTTATCATAAGTGCCTTACCGTTGAATTATCTATATTTTTATAGCGCATCAATACAATTAAATTTGCGGTTACGATTATGTCATGTAGGAGATAATTATTTTTCATTTTTATGTTAATAAGTTTAATAAATTATATGATTGACATAGTAATTTTTTACTTATAAAGGGTGTAACAGATTCGACTTTCACCATTGGGATTTCGGGAAGGATAAGAGATATGAGGTGGCTTAAAATGTGGTAAAGTTGCGTAATTATGGGCTAAATAATATGCCGTAAGCAAATTAAACATGATGATTGATGATTTCTAAATATTGGGAAAAATCAAAAATTTTGCGTTTCGGTTTTCATCTTTTTCTGTTCGAATAGATGTCCAAAAATAAATTTCACTTCCTCATTGCCATATTCTCCACAAGAATTAATTTGTGTAAATACGGGCCTGGAGTTTTTTTATTTAAATTATGAAAGAGGACCTAAATCTACGTCCAGATAATAACTACCAGTTTTTCTACTGGAGCTAACGATTTTTAAATTATTATTGTTCTTTTTGTCTTTTAAGTTTTTCTTTTTATTTCAACCTGATAGTTTATCAAATTTCTACTTAGTCTAGGTACCTCAAAGTAATTTATTTTATTAAACAAAATGTGACTCTTAAAGCCAGTAATTTTTTAAGATCTTTCAAAAAGGCATTGAGTTTTACATTTTCGAATTATGCCGAATTTAAAAAAAAAATACATTAACGCACTAGGGGCATTTTAATGAAGATGGCCAATATAAGGGACAAAACGTCGGAAAATCAGTAACTGTTGTATACCGGTGAACGTAGATTTATTTCCTCTTTCATAATTTAAACAAGAAAGTTCGGGCCGCTATTTAAAAGAAAAAGTTGATAATGGTGACCCAAAGGCATATTATTGGGCCCATAATCACGCAACTTTACTGCTACTGTGTATAGGGTCCTGCATTAGTGCGTCAGTCTTCCATAGCTCCTATACGAATTAAGTTACGAATTATACTGTATCATAGAGTGCATTTCAGGAAAATATTTCCCCATATACAGGGTGGGCCAGAAAGCAATTTTAATTCGTATTAGCTTTCCTTAAATTGTCTAACATGTTATTTAATTTGCTTTGGTAGTTTAAGAGCAATAAATTATAAATAAAAAATAAGGATTTGGAGCCCTGAAAGAAAGAATCAAGAAACAATCTAAAATAATTATTTAAACCACGGCATTAGGTCAGATTTATGATAAGGGATCTAGTGATACTATGAACAGGGTGTTCGTAAGAAGGTTTCAAAGACGGCACATGAAAATAATATCTCTCAAGTTTTTCAAATGGAATACGCTTTATTATTAAGTATAGGCGACTAGACTAATAATTGCCAACTACAGTACTTAAATTTCTCAACATTTCAGGTGAAATACTAGCAAATACTTCTCGTATTCTTTGCTGCATATTAAAGGTAGCTCTAGGCTGATCTTCATACATAAACAATTTAGTTTATGCATTTAGTGCATGCACCCATAAAAATAAGTTTTGGGTAACGTATCGCAAACTTTTTAACTAACAAACAATTTATCTCGCTCTCACCAAGTAGGTACAAAGATCATATCAACCAACTTTAAATTTCTTATTACTAAAAAATAAATGAATCTTTATTTTATTTCAATGTCTGGCATGGTTTTAGGCATAACCATCACTAATGAAACGATTTGTTATTATTTCACCTCAATTGTTAAAGGATGTAACCAGATATTTTCAAGAACGTGTTGACGCAGAGACCACATCACAAATAAAGCATAACGCAGCATATAATTCATATAGGAGCTATGGAACACTGACGCACTTTTGCAGGACTCTGTAAATCTTTGTTACATACTTCTCGATTGCGTATCTACTATTATTTTGTTTCAATATTTTATCCATTTCAATCCAATCCAATCCAATTTTTTTTTTGTATCCAAGGTGCATAAGAGTATATTTTAATGGCCCATGAGAGTGTCAATTTTTGAAATTCATTCCAATGTGCCATTAAACACGAATTTCGCCATGAAATACAAAGAAAATTTTTATAAATATAGAATAATTTATAATAAATAATTAATTATGAAAAGCAATCAAATTTTGCTAAAATTTTTGTGATATTACCACATGAAGTCTAATCATAACCATGAAATGGTACATTATGTAACAAGTGCGTGAAAACAGGCTTTATATACGAGTGAAGAGTTTACAACACGGGTTAGAAGCGAGTGTTGTAAACCTGACGAGTGTAAAAAAGTTGGCTTCGTGCAAGCGTTGCACACTAGACTTTTTCTATAACCATATGCATATATGCATACATATATATAGGTTGTATGTAAGAATAGCCCTGTTGGCTAAATATCGCCTATTTGTATATATTTATGATTGAATAAAAAAGACGTTTATTATTATTATTATTATTATTATTATATATTTAGCTTAAAATAAATAATTCTGAATAATAAGTATTATTTGTATTTATGACAGTTGTCATAGCTCGCAAAATTTTAATAAAAATATAACAAGCATGGCAACCTATTCATTACGGAAGTGTGAAGTAAATAACATAAGGAATATATTGTAATTCACTAATATGTGTGAAGTTGCACTTCATGCATTAAAATTTGACAACCGTCGCTTTATAGTGACATTGTATATAATTATTAGTAGATCTACTAATAATTATATAGAATGTCACTATTAGTAGATCTACTAATAATTATGTATAATGTCACTATAAAGCGCCGGTTGTGAAATTTTATCGCTTTTCTATGGTAGTGCATGAAATACACTTTCACCCATCACTACTAATGCATGAAGTATAACTTCACACACCGGTGCGTGAATTACAACACATTCCTTAATTATTTACTTTACACTTCTATAACGAATAGGAGAGTAAGTTTGTTTCGCATTTAAAAAATATATCAGTGGATACCGGAAATAAATATCGGTACATGTAGTGGTTCCACTATTTATATCAATATTGTAAATAAATAATGGAACTTAGTATAAGTTGCAAAAAATTTGATTTAAAAAATAAACTAATTCTTGATGTTTGTTGAATGTTTGGTTCGTTTTGCTTTAACGCTAAAAATGTAATAATTCTTTTTTATAAGAACATAGCGCAGTATGTCATGGTAATGTAAGAACAATGTCTGAACTAAAAAAATTACACTTCGCACACCGACATTAATGTGGAAACATTATCATTTTGTGACGATTGTACAAAACATATTTTTCATAAGAAAATTAGATTTATTTTTATAAAATAGAACAAAATGATCAAGCATCATTGCAAATATTTTCAATAATTTTTATTTCACATAAGATGATATTTATTAAAAGTGGCGAAAACAATAATCAACCCACATACCGCACGATATTGTTTTTCTTTATCAATAAGATAGATATTCATGTTTGATTAAAAAAAATTATCATTAGAAATTCCACTCGATCTCTATTGAAACAACGACAATTATATGATGCAGGGTAATTAAACATTACAAAAAAAATACGATATACTTTTTCTAGAGGAGGGAGTCATTTGAGGGATAGACACGATAAAATTCTTGCGCTACCATTGACTAGTTGAACTATTTAGAAGTTTGAGCGTTTTTTTTTGGCTTTGGCAGGTCTGAGCGTCTTAAAGCCTAAATCAAATTAATAATTTTGTGAGTCATACAACCCGTTTTGATAACTTTAGATTGGTTAGAAATGTTGCCTTAATAAAAACAATTAAGAAAAAACTGATAAGGTTCTGTTAGCGGAATAAAACTTGCATTAAGATATATTGTAACATTAAAATTATATAGATATGTTTAGAATCTTGGTAAAATGCAAAACATAAATAAAAACTATTTCTAATTAAAAAAATTTAAGTTGATCCTAAGTTCTGATATGACAGAAATATCAATAAATGTGCTTTTGATTCAATTGAAATAAATCCTATTATGATAATAAATAATAACTATGTGTGAAACACATAAACGTCAATTTCTGTTTCTCATATTTAATCGCACCAGCAATATTTTTTTAATTATACGTCATGGCATACTAAAACGTAAATTTCGGGGATAATATTAGAACTAAAAATAAAGTATTATACAGGGTGTTTCTTAATAACATGCTAATATTTAAGGAGGTTATTCTTGGGTCTATTTTCAGAAAAAAAATTCATCCTAAACGTCTTAACTTTTGACATTTTCAAAAAAATCCCATTTTTTATTAATATCTATGATACTGCTCTAAATATTTTTGTGAAATTTGATGCACACTTTCTATTCATCAAGAGGCATTTTATGACATATGACCTTTCTTTTTATTCCAATCAGTGGCGTTCGTGCGGGAATTGCCCTCGGTATTTTTGGAGAAAAGAATGGTACGCCACTTCTTAAATAAAAATTGCTATTGAAATTCCCATTCCTTGCTGAGCAAATATCGTCTTTTCTTCTTTTTTATCGTTGGACGTACAGTTTTCGTATAAAAAAAATGATAAAAAACATTCATTTGCACTCTGTTCTAAAATTAGGTATTCACAAAAATTGAAAAGGGTCTAGTAGGTAAGAAGCAGATTTTGTTATGTAAATATAAATAGTTTTGACAGTCGTCTACCTAGTCTAGTGGTCATCTATTTAAGTCATTAACCTTAACCAATTATTATAAGAAACATGAAAATCTTTGAATAATAGAAAAGTTTTGGACTTGCATTGTCTTTATTTGTTATACAGTGAGCCCCAGAAGAAATGTCTAAATTCATTTAAAATTCAGCGGTAAGTTTTTTCAAAAAACGCTCGTACCCGTCGATTTTGATTTTTTAATTTTTTTTTTCTTGTGGTAATTTCATGTATACAGGGTAGCTCAAAAATAAGTTACGACCATCAACTTCATTTTTTCAAATGAAAACATATATTTTTTATTTCATTTTTGAATTTTGCATTGAATTCTAAGCATGTTTCATGTACCATGTCCTATACATAAACTCAACAGTTATTGAAAAAATTAGGATTGAACATATCTATAAGTAGACCTGTTTATTAAAAAAAAACACAACAAAATCAAATTAAATGTTGAAAATGTGCGCCATTTACGGCTTGACAATATCCAAGACGATCGATAAACTCTCTTTGCACGTTTCCAACCATTTAATTTGATTTTGTTGTGTTTTTTTTAATAAACAGGTCTTACTTATAGATATGTTCAATCCTAATTTTTTCAATAACTGTTGAGTTTATGTATAGGACATGGTACATGAAACATGCTTAGAATTCAATGCAAAATTCAAAAATGAAATAAAAAATATATGTTTTCATTTGAAAAAATGAAGTTGATGGTCGTAACTTATTTTTGAGCTACCCTGTATACATGAAATTACCACAAGAAAAAAAAAATTAAAAAATCAAAATCGACGGGTACGAGCGTTTTTTGAAAAAACTTACCGCTGAATTTTAAATGAATTTAGACATTTCTTCTGGGACTCACTGTATATCACAACGTTTCAACTGGTAAGTATCTCCAGTCGTCTTCAGGTGAATAATGTATTTATATACTGTATACCAGTATTCACCTGAAGACGACTGGAGATACTTACCAGTTGAAACGTGATATATAACAAATAAAGACAATGCAAGTCCAAAACTTTTCTATTATTCAAGAAACACCATTGTCTACGACCTTCAAACAGACATGAAAATCTTTAACACCCTCTATTTCAATAGTTAAGACTTTTAATGTTCATATGCATTTTTTTTTGAAAATTGGCCCCAAGAATAGCCTCCTTAAATATTAGCATGTTATTAAGGAATACCCTGTATATATCGGAGAAGCTTGTTGGAAACTAAATAATGGGGGTGTTCTGAAATGTAAAATTTTCAAAAACACTCCGTATACAAGAAGGCCGAGAAAAATTCTATTTGCGGCATCTTTTGCTTCACAAGAAAGTAGCACAGGGCTGCGGAAACCGCATTCTTCTATTTTTACTAATAATGGAGATACCCCGTAAAACCATCAAACACATACACATTGTACGAGCGAATTGGCTTTCCTGTAAATCAAGAGGAAACGTTATTACAAAAACTAGTTAACATTTTAGTTGTCTAGTAGAAGTAAAAGTAAAAAAAAAACAATAAATAAATACTTTTTAGTTTTTCGTTATAGTTGCCAATATTAAAATGGAATATTTACGTTCCTAATTTTTCTTAAAATTGTTTACTTAAATTTACGCCGACTGATTTTTCAAAGTCATCATTTAAACCATTTCGAACATAATAATTTATTTAAAAACCCTCATCCTCGTCTCGGTGGCGCTATAATAAACTGGGAATCATTGGAAATCAATGGGAATCAATGAACAATTTTTACTTTTATATATTATTAGTTTTCAAGTTAATAGACACATTTTCAATTTTCACTAGGGTTCATTTATAATATATGTACTTACCGTTATAATTTCAATTAAATTTAATTGTGCACTAATATTTCAAACTGTTGAAAAGAAACTCGCCTTTGGCATTTATACAGGGTGTTCCTTAATAACGTGCTATTATTTCAGAGTGCTATTCGTTAGGTCATTTTATGAAGAAAAGTTTATTTGAACATATGTCCTATATCTCTTTTCAATCGTTATTTTTTAATATCTCTGAAAGTACTTTAGATATCATTTTCAATTCTGGTATGTGTTGATAGGATATCCACATGTTTTGGTTAGAAATATTATTCTATCGGTTCACCAGTGACGTCCTTGTAAACTTATCCTCTGAAATTTAAAAGAAACTGACATTTTTTCTGTTTAGTCAATTTTCCATGAAAAAGGTCTCTAGTGTTTTTCTCGTCAGACATATTAATACAATTAAATTGAAATTGAAACAATGTTTTTTCACTTTTATAATTTTTTTTCCGGTATAACGAAAGATGATTGACAAATAATTGTAAATTTCAACCCTTCTCAACCAACTTCAGTGTTTTCAATACTTTAATTTTCCACAAAATAAGCCCACGGTGGAAAGCTTCGACTACTATCGACCAAAATATCCTGTTCTATTGATTCCGTATCCATACATTGTGGTCTGAATTCAGGGAAAGTTGAAATTTCGGTGACAGTTTAAGGAAACCCAATGTATTGAATCCTCATAGAAAAATCGATTCGAGATCATATAGCGGAGGTTAAAATGATGTTTATCTATTTCTAAAAAGCGGGCAATAGTAATAATAATAGCTTTATTTAATTGAACCCTTTGTATATTATAAATTTATTTAAAAATAAAAGTCGGTTAAATTTATTTACAAACGATATATCAACCCGAACAAACCTTCGAGTTTCCTCAATAGAGCCATTTTCT
Source organism: Barypeithes pellucidus (assembly GCA_963991005.1). Lineage (NCBI taxonomy): Eukaryota > Metazoa > Arthropoda > Insecta > Coleoptera > Curculionidae > Barypeithes > Barypeithes pellucidus. The sequence goes on from OZ022562.1 coordinate 30,344,779, forward strand.
TTTGAAAAATTATCATCTTTTGAGGTTTCTCTTGGTAGCCATGGTATTTAAGTATTTAACACTTTTAAAAATTGACGCACAACTGTCAAATTCTTATTGACATTTTCTAAAAAAATATCTTAGAGAATGAACGAAAAGAGTTACAAAAATGAGGTTCTCATGAAATTATTTATTTTACATGAACAATTTGACCAAATCATAGATATAACTTGCAGATAGTTTAATGTAATATATCCTGATTTACCACAAGTGAACGCATGCATGGATACAATACAAACATGCAGTGAATATAACGACTTACACATATTTTTGGAATTTCTTGTTAGAATAAATAAACAACTTTTTTTTTATTAAAAATATGCGCTTATCTTTTACTTAACATAAGCTTGGGTTACGTGATAAAGATAAAAATATTTCCTGACTTTATTATTATATTTTATAAGGGTTATTTATCTGTTAAATTCCTCACTTACTAATATACTTCAATGCATGTGACAACTCAAGTATCTACGGTTTAGGATAACATGGAACAATACAAGTTTCCTATCAAATTATTGTATTTCATTAAAGTCATGATTGATTGCTATTTAGTATTCATCCCTTCTAACAGAAGATTTCATATCAAATCGAAAAAAAAAAATAATAATAATAAACGTCTTTTATTTATATGATATTACAAAAATTTACAGAATAAGAAAAAAAATCGTCAGAAAAAAAAGAATAATAGATAGAAAAAATAATGGTTGACAAGTGTATAGCCTTGTTCTTGGATTTAGCGAAGGCATGTCCATGTCCCATCGCATACTACTTCAAGCATTGGAGGGGTATGGGGTGAGGGGTGCCGTGTTGGATTTATTTGCGAACTATCTTGCGGATCGTACCCAACATGTCAAGATTGGTAACGTCATCAGCGACCCTGCAACTGTGCAATTTGGCATGCCCCAGGATACAGTGATGGGGCCAATTTTGTTTAACATTTATATAAACCGCTGTGAGCTTGTAGGGGGGGGGGGGGTTTGTTGAAATACTTGGATACTTTCAAATTAACTTTAAATATTAAAAAATCCGATGCCTAATCCATAAATTTTATATCCTTCGAGGAATATTAAATAAAAAATATGATCTATAAAATACTAGTTGAGCCCTTATTGAGGTATGGAATCATCGCTTGGGGGGAGGGAAAGTACAGCAGTCATTTAGAACAGCTAAAGATTGCCCAAAATTATATTGTGAAGGTAATCCTCAAAAGACCTAGACTGTTCTCTTCTAATATGCTCTACTCGTCAGATCTATGTAATATTAAAACATTGTATGTTCTGGCGATTTGTGGTTACGTGTATTCGAATGTGAATGCTGCACATATGCTGAGCATTCTTTCCTCAAAGAGAGATATAAATGAACACTCCATGACATATCTTGCACCAAAATTATTTAACGTAATTCCATCTAGTATAAGAAATGTTAAAAGATTAAAAAGTTTCAATGCGCTATTTAGAAATTTTTTATTTTCAAATATGGAACTGTTTATGAAACAATTTAGTGTTCGTATTCTTTGATGTAATTGTTTGACTTCACAGGTTAGTTTTTTTTTTGATTTTTATATATATAATTTCAGCTGTAAACTAATATTTACTATCTAAATATACAGTTTATTTTAATATGCACATACAGGTGGCAACACCTAGCTGCATTGTATTTCCAATATAATGATGTATATTATTATCCTAAGTTATTTAAGTTGATATGTATTGTAAAATAATATGTAATATGTAAATAAATAAATGAAATAAAGAAAAAATAATATAAATTACTATGGAAAAAAGGCATAGAAGTTTGGCGTAATCTAGCTACCATAGCTACTCTACTGAACTAGTCAGATACGCATTATTGCGACTTTAAGTAAATAAGTTAATTTTGTTAGTTATTTATGATTAAATAGGTAATAGTTTTAGAGTTCGTATCTAATTACAAAAAAATATATATCAGCGAGCAAATGTTAATGACTTAAATTTAAGTTGATCCTAATATGAAGACAAAAAGAAAACTACAAAAAAGAAGAAAAGGCAATAAAAAAAAAAAAGTTAGTTATTTTGCAGATGTAGAAGATATTGTTAGTGTTTTACTCTAAATAAATTCACATTTAATAGCAACATTTTGAGTGAGTTACAATACTTGATAGCATTAAATGAAAATGAATGCTGAAACATGGCACTCTGATCATGAAACATAGTTAACTTATTCCTCCCCCTAACTCCCCTATTAAGAATATCATGGGACTAAAGCAAACGCTCACGAATCGAGATAGGGGAATTGTCGTTATTTATTATTTTTATCAGGAATGTGTAGAAATAAAGGATCCTACGCTCATCCATCCTCAGCAAACTAATAACCCTATATAAATGCGAAATATAATCAAACATTCGCACACCATACCCTGTACATTCTGTATTCGAGATCTACTTTCAGTATCCAGGGAAAACCCATAAACGAAGTCACAATAACTAGACTTGGACCAGACAAGGGACTTACACAGATCCTTTCATAGCTTAAAACTTAAATTTTTACATTTACAGACACATTTTTAAAGAAAGAGACGTATGCTAAAATATTCTCCTTTAAACCTTAATTCATTGTCGAGAAATAAATCCAAATTCTTAGAGTAATCAACAAACTCCAACCTCAAGCAATTTATGGATATATTTAAGATATCTTTCAGGATGGCAACATTATTCTTGTTAACGAAAATTAGCACCAGGACTGAAGATTAGGATTTAGATGTAAATTGTAACTCTGAGAATGCTCGTTTAATGTTTCCAAATCTTGATATATATCCATATAATATTCAGCATCAAAACAAAAATATATTCGAGTATTGTCAGTAAAAGTCTGCAGTTTACAATATTTTAACGACTGTATCCGAAGTATATATAAGAAAGAGTAATGGACCCAAAATTGAACCCTGAGGTATACTAGAAAGTATGTTGACTTGGTCAGAATAGTTATTATAAGAAAATATTGTTTAAAGCCGGTTAAATAAGTATGACTATAAGGAGATAAGAATAATTACCAAAACCGTAATATTTTAATTCAGAAACAAGATGATTAATGGTAGGTATCAAAACCTTTGGAAAAGTCTAAAAGTATTAGTATACGGTTAATTTTTTTTATCATTAGCACGAATAATATCATCTATTACGTTTGTTGAAGCCACTGTAGTTCCAAAATATTTTCTAAATCCACATTGTGTTGGAGGAATAATTTTATTATCAGTAAAATAAGTGGACATTTGACTGTGCTAGAGTTCCTAAAAAATTTTTGAAATTGCTGGAAGAATATTTATTACCTGAAGGTCAGTCAAACCAGTTGTATTACTTACCTTTGATCCCGGTTTTCTAATTAACATTTTCCACTGGCATGGAAAATAACTGACCTCCAGGCACCAATTGATTATATGGGTAATATATTTATCAATATACGGGCTACAATATTTAAACATTAATGGCAACATTTCATCCACTTCTTAACAATAATTATTTTGAAATGTTTGAAAAGTTATAGTCAAGTTATTATAAAAGCTATTTTAGGAAAAATGGGATATCTATTCCTGCTTCTCATTTATTTTTTCTATGGCTAATTTCATCCTGTAATTATTTCAACTCTAATATATCATAATATGCCGTCTTTATTGAAAATTGCTTAAGATAGTTTAAATTTTTAAAGAGGTAAAACTTGATCTAGGAATATAACATAAATTTTAAACTTAATTTATAGAATTTAAATATTTAAAAATATTTTTTTTTGATTTAAAAAGCGCTACGATTTACTCTATTTCCTAGGCTAATATAACATTGAGTAAATTAGAAATTCCTAACTAGGGAAAACATTGTATAAAATGAAAAAACCAATGTTTAAATTCAGTACGCTTGCATAATTTTGAATTCTGAGCAACTTTCCCTAATAAAATGTTTCGATATTTTGTGAAGCACTTTACCTAGACAGAAAATGAAAATAATGCGCGTGTCATGGCTTGCTTGACTCAATAAAAATCAACATAATAAAATTTTATTATCTAATCGAGGAAGCCTAGATCCCAAATAGTCCCGATTTGGTCCAGCATTATAGGAAAGCCAAGAGGAAGCACGCTCATTTGGTAGGCACCACAAAGAAATCATACTGCAATAGAATTATTACCTCCTCTAATAATCCTGTGAAGAGTGCCTGGAGTGTGGTGAGGAAATTGAGTGGAAAAAGTAGCCAACAGAAGCAAATATGCATTAAGCAGGAAGACGTCACATTCCAGAACCCAGAAATAATATTTTGAAATCCAATCAGTTCGGGTTTCGACAGGGTTCTTCAACGGTAGACGGTATTAATTATTTCTATGAAAAAATAATTTCCGACATGGAGAAGGGAGAACGTCCTGTAGGGGTTTTCTGCGACTTAAGCAGGTCTTCCGATTGTGTTAACATTGATTTACTTTTAGAGATGCTTGAAAAATATGAAATCCGTGGTCAAGCACTGAGTTGGCTGTCGCAATTTCTAAGAGGAAGAAAACAGTTCATAATTCATAATGGTGGAAGCCTTTCTGGACTTTTGGAAATTATTATGGGCGTTCCGCGGGAGCGGTTCTTGCTCCAATTTTCTTTAATCTGTATATTAATGACGCAGATGATGAGCTGGACGAGGAATGCACCTCGGCAAAGTATGCTGACGACTCTTTCTATTTATTTTCTCATGGGGACGATAGTATTTTAATTCAAAATTTGAACAGTCTGTGTAATTGGTTCTGTCAAAATTCACTATTTTTCAATAATACTAAAACTATTTACATCCGTTTTCACAATTACCAGGATTATAATAATCTGGATATGGAACTGCTCATAAATAATGAAGAAATATTAAAAATCAATACTATAAAATTTCTAGGATTGCAAATTGGTGAGCATCTGAATTGGAAAAATCATTGTGATCTGCTTAAATCAAAATTAAATTCATGTTGTTTTCTGGTCGTTCACTCAAAACCGCAATTTCTATGAGGGAACTCCTCTTGATGTATAACGCACAAGTAGATTCTCGTCTGCGTTACGGGGTGATCTTCTGGGGTTCGTCCAGTATGGTTGCGGAATTGCTTGTATGTCAGAAGAGAATATTGAGGACTTTAGTGAGTGTGTCGAGGACTTACTAGTGCAGAGGGCTCTTTAAGAAATACAAGATTTTGGCGGTAATCTGTTTTAATCTTATTTGAACTATGTATATATGTTTTTAAAAATAAATGTCAATTTGCTATTAACAGTGATGTTTATACCTATAACACACGACAAATCAGCTCATTTGGAGTTTATTTTAACCGACTGAATGTGGATAGAACATCACCAAACTCATTGGGGCCAGCAATCTTTAACAAGCTACCATCAAACCTGAAGGCTGTTGATAGTCTTATGTTGTTTAAAAAACGTTTAAAGCAATATTAGTTGTCTGATGCTTTTTATTCAGTTAATGAATATCTGAAATGCCCATACATTTTTTATATTTACTTTTTTTTTAAATAACATTTTTATTTTAGTATAAGTTTGTTTTTTTCTAAATTTTATATATTGTGTATTTGTATGTCATACATTTTATATATACTCATGTATTTGAATTTGACGTTTTCCACACATTGTAAATTGTAATGTCTAAGGAAATAAAGCATAAATAAAATAAAATAGTCAAATTTCAATTCGAAATTTCGCTTATTCTGGGACAATCTTCATATAATAAATTGGACGCATAGCTCGTAAACGGCTATTTTTGCTCAATCTAATGATTGGATGTTTTAAAGCGACCAAAGCCCAAACAACCAAACCTGGAAGTGAAACACCCAAATCTTAAAATATGATTTAGTTTAGTTATCGCACTATTTTGTATATTTTTTACTTCTATGTTTCCGCGAACAATATTTATGTATAGATGTTTCTATGAATTGAATTTAATAAATTATAATACAGATTTAAATAACATATGGTTCCAATCAAGGAGAATACGGTCTTGGTTCACAGAACAATCGGGGTGCTCTGAAAATTAGTATAATTTTTTTTTTCGTTTTCTGCTAATTAGACAAAGACATTACGTCACCTTCGAGCATTCGGAACGTACTTTTTATAGATCCCTTATCCATGATACAATAACTAAAGCTAATATATCTAACCGTCCCGATTTCGTCTCCCGCTGGATTTATTTTGCTGTCAGCGCTTTAAATTCTATTTCAAAGGTATTAAAAGGTTTTATGCATGTAATGGTATATGAAATGAAAGAATAATATATGATAAGTTTTAAGTATATTAATTTTATAGAAATATTACACACATTACTGCTAAAATACCACTAAGATAAGGAAAGATCAGACAAACTTTTAAAACATCCGCCACACCATTCGAACCGGTCGACGATAGCCGAAGCTGCTCGGCCACCTCTGCTTGTTGCCACCAGCAGCGTTGTCAGTCCTTTACAATTGTAATATATCCATTACTATTTTAACAATTTTTGAGATGTTCATTCTTGTAGTTGGGCTCCCCATATGAAATTTATGTTCAATCTGGAGGTGGCGGCCCCCATATCATAGGAAAGTAACGACCTTCCTTTTTGTACTCTTCTTACTCTGACACCATTTATTACTATTCAATTAGGTTTCGAACCGTCAACCTATTTCTTTTGATCTAAGCTTTCTGGCAACACTGGTCGCGTAGTGAGTGCTGTTTGCCGTAGTTTTCCATGGAAATTTTGAAAGTTCACCAAAACTGTTTCTTATTTAGTCGTAAGTGTTTATTAAAATAAATATCTGAATTTTCATAAAATGATGTGCGCTGTGTTCGGTTATCATATGCGGATAACCAGGTAAAGAAATTTGACAGAAATATAAGGTGTTTTCGCTTTCCTAAGGATAAAAACAAAAAATTAGAATGGATACGGTTTTATTTATTTTATTAACATTTACTACTTAAGTATTTTCCACTGAAGCTGATGAGGGTGTATGCCCTCGAAACATGTATGGAAATTAAAATATTGTTTATTTAACTACTGAAGCAGACTATGAGTGTCTTTACCTCTTCATAATTTCACTCCACTGAGAGATGGACTATTTAAAAAATAGTTTAATTTATTTATAACTAGGTCGTATTTTAGCTTTAATGTTTGCTGTATGTTCATGAAATAAATATACCTAAATACCATGATATTATTCTTTCATTTCACATACCATTAAATGCGTGAAACCTTCTAATACCTTTAAAAGATAGTTAAAAACGCTGACAGTAGTATAGATCTCCATAAGAGATTTAAAAATCACTCGCCCGTTAACGTCACAAGTCACGCCTCCATAGGCGTGGAATCATAGTTCATAGATTTATACCATGCCCTTATCTGATCGGCCGTCTTACATATCTGCTTTCACGCTTGATACTACCGGATTAACAACTGCCATATTTGCCGTTATTGTTGTTAAATAAAATTCTTTATCTTTTTCAGTGTATTGTTTATGGAAAATATAGCAGTTCTTAACTGAATATGGTAAGACTGTGCCAAGTCTATTATAAACTACACAAAGATATAGACTTTTGAGTCCCGTCGACAGTTTGTTTCTCCTAACCAAAATATATCAAACCGATCAGAGGTTAGAATAAAGACAGATAGAAGATATAAAGATATGGAAATTCTACAGATAGAATCCCTATCTCTTTTTCGTGGTACTTAGTTTCGTAATAACAGGTGTCACATTGACGTGTACAAAGCAAATCGAATGTCCATGTTTGTTTCAAGTCAATGATTCTAACTTACTTTCTTAGAGTTTTATAATGTTAGAGAATTTCTATCGATTTACTAAAAATGTCTGTCAAGCTTTTGTCGTTCTTAATTGCAGAAGTCCAGGTTTGGCTTTTTGGAGATGGTCAAAGACCAAAAGTGAATTAAACTTCTCACTCTGGTCGATTTAAACATCCAATCCTGATTGCGGAAAAATATCGATACCTAATTGGCCGTTTTCGAGCTTTACACCTAACATATAGAAGGTTGGGCAAATGGTCGGGAACTGTTTAATTACAGGAGAACGAACCAATAATGATTTTAGATCCGGGTTTTCGACAATCGATAGGACTAAAATTGTACTATTTGACTGTGCATTCCATATATCAGTAACGCCATCAATTGTCAAAGGGTGACGTTCCATTTAATTTCATTAAATGGAACACCCTGTATATTATTAGTTATTCTAATTTTTCAATAAATTTAAAACAATTTTTCCAAAATCTGTACATTTTATTTAAAAAATAAGTAACGAATTTTACATAATTATAGTAAATACACGAAAATTTAAAATAAAAGTTATTTAACTAAATGTTCAAAATATCCGTCCACCTAATAGTGTCCGAGCCTCTCTGAAAACTGGGAAAGCACATTTTGCGTTTGCGTTGATGAGAAATAGCATGAACAGCATGTAAAATTTTAATTTGAAGATCCTCCAAAGAGTTTTCGTATGACATACGAGAGTCTTTAAATAATCACAAAGGTAGAAATCTGAAGGTGTTAGATCTGGAGATCTAGGAAGCCATTCCCTCCGCCTTCTTATCCACCTTCAAGGAAATGTTTCATGCAAATAGTTTCGAATATGTATACCAAAATTCGGTGGCGCTCCATCTTGCTGAAACCAAATGTCATTCCATAATATTTGATAGTTATATCGATCATGGTATAAAGTAATTAATTAGATTTGGTATAATTCTATTTCGAGGTAAATGTAAGTAAAAACTAGTAAAAAGCAAACTTTTACTTGCTCAATAACATTTAAAACATGCTTTTCCAGTTTTCAAGGCTTGGACACTGTTAGGTGGCTGAAGGGCGACATTTTGAACACTTTATTTTAAATAGTTGTTTATATAAAAATCGTTATTAATTTTTTTAAATAAAATGTGTTGGTATTCTTCATTTATTTATCAATATTTTCGAATCAATTAAATTTTGACGTATGGTATGGTATAGAAAAAATGTTTTAAATATATTGAAAATTTAGAATAACTAATAATATAGGGTGTTCCATTTAAAAAAAAATAAATGTAACGTCGCTCCTTAAAAGTTGATTACGTTACTGACATGGAATGCACGGTCAAATAGTAAAATATTTGTTCTATCGATTGTCGAAAACCCGGATCCAATATCACTTTTCGTTCTGCTGTAATTAAGCCATTTCGGAATATTTGCCCAACCCAGTAGATATAATAAATAATGAACGCCTCATATTTACTAGTTCACTACAGGGCATATAGCTCGGAGATTAGCTGTTGAGCATTATTTGTTCATTTCTTAATGCGTGAGATATCTTGAAGAGGTTAGGAAAACATTATTCATACATATTTATAGTGTCTATAGTATGGTAAATTTCCTTAGAATTTTAAATGCAGGGTGTGTTGTCGTCCTCCAACTTTTATATTTAAAATGACAACAGAGTGTATTCTGTTTAACGCCAACCCTATATTATGAAAAAAACAAATTTATCAATTGTAATCTTAGTAACAATTAAAAATATTTTATAAAATCTACAATCTGTAGATATTTTTTTGGATTTTCCAAATTTATTGGTACTTTTTTGACGTAATTGGTAATTTTTGACGTAAATTACAAAAGCAATAAGCAAAATATCAAGTTTTTTTTATATAGAATAAAAAATGATATTAATGGGGGGCGTGTGAAATTTATTTTCATGTTAAAAAAAAAAAACATAACTCCACGTCAGTAAAAATGAGCCAACTTCATTTTCTCAACTTTGCTTCAGCCGGTAATCCCTCACATTACGTCCGTAATACTACATTTTTCGATATTATAATATAATATACTAATTTTATCCGATTGTGTCAAAAATTACGTTTTCTGGATTATGTATTTGGACAAAATGGTAACCTATTCAATATGATATTTAATAATTATTGCGCTAGTAGCTAGGCAACATTTTTGGTCCCAGGCTAAACAAATCTTTTCGAACGAAAACGGTATTATTAATTTAATTATTTGGTATATCCATGGATGCGCATATTACAGATTTCATTGTTAACTGATATACCACCGGGGTGAAAGTTGAATGGAGAACTTGCAAACAAACAAGGAGGCCATGAATATAGTTCGCACCCTAACACGAGCTAGTTTTGGCGCTGATGTAAGAATCCACCCGCTCCTTGTCATGATTTTCCGTCGTTATTTTGTTTCATTGCAAACGAAAAACGAAATTGTTTATAAGTTATTTTTTATAGTTGATGTTTTATTAACAATTTTGTGTATTATTGTGGATTATTTGTAGCATTTGACCGCTTCGAGACCAAGGAAAGACGAAGAAGAGACAAAAAATGATTTGAGAATCCCATATATTTTACCAAAATATTTTATTTTTAACTTTAAAGGTTATGTTATAATTTATGATTATTTTTTGTTTTCCTTTCGGTTTTTGGCATATAAATTTGTTGAAAACACCATCCAGGAAACTTGCTCCAATTCAGTCCAGTAGCAGGTCGCCGACGAAATGAAATAATGGATTTTTTTTCGAAATTTTAAATTCACGTAAGTTTTTTTTAAAAAGTCATCTTGCATCTTGCCATTTTTTATGCTTTAATCTTTAGTAAATCATCTATGTTCTTTTTTTTATCTACCTCTGTATTTCTTCCAATTAAAATTGCGTGGCTTATGATAGATTGAAAGTTTGGAAAAATAACTGTAAGATAATCCCTTAATGAGTTGCAAAAATTTTAGAATTTGTGAAGGTTACTTTGAGAAATCACAATTTGCCTCTTGCTTCCTGAAAAAGTTTCATCGCCACCCAATCTGACATCTTCATGTGCCACAGAGACTGGCAATTTCAACATTTTTACTAGCACTCGTGAAGTATCGGGCTTTACATCTTCATGTCCCACAGAGCTTGGTAATTTCAGTATTTTTGCCAGCGCATCGAAAGTGTCAGATCAATTTGTAAAAAATTCTGATGTAAATGCACCATCCATCTTTATTAAGTTGAGGAGGAACCTAATTTAATTGATTCTTGTCCAGTTACTCTATATTTTGATATCACAATACCAGATAATACCAACTTTCTTATTCAAGTACTGAGGGAATACATACTTCGGGTAGTAAGTAAATTGAATGAAGCTTTGGCAAAATAAAGACATGAGCTTAAAGAACTGAAAGATATGCATGACAGTGGTATTTTTCAGTACATCGAAAGTAATCTATTAATGAGGTTTCTAAAGATTTTATAAACTTTCAAATTAGGAATGTAGTACAGTTGGTAAATAAGGAGTATTACAGTTGGTAAATAAAGTAAAGTAAAGTACTATTATACCGTTTCTTAGATGATCATGGTCATAAAACAAATTTACTAAACACCTTTAAGGCTTTACGCTCATCAACTTTAAGCTCCTATCTTGTCCCGATCATGACCTTGATAATCATTTAATCGACGAGACCATTGGTCTTGATATTTTTAAATATATAAGAGATAATAATATGCCAAAGGAAGATTATACCACCGGACATGATAATAAAGTAAAAAAATTAAATCCAGTAAATTAAATTAGTTTTTTAATAGGAAATCATTCTCTTAATTTATGTTAATCCTCAAATAATAATACATATATTTTTAGACTGTTAGCACTAACCATTTTTCTTTTTCATGAATTCCATTGAGCTAAAACATGCACCTGGCTTGTTCGGGTTTGTTCAAACTGTGACATGAACCTGAAAATGACACCCTGCCCCTGATAACAAAGTGATGTGATAAGTGAAAGTTCCTAAGACATGTTGAAGCTACGTAATAATTTTAGTGTTTTTTTTGTTAGTTAAAAATGTTTATTAGCTGTTATTGTTGAGAGTTTTTATTTATTGTTGATTTATTTTTCATTTAATGGGTGTTTAGTCCTTTTAATAAAATATTTATTTGTATTAATACGCCTAGTTTATTAGTTATCTATGTAGATTTATCAGTATTTAATTTTTAAAGACATTTATTTTTTTAGAACATAAATAATCAATAAAATCTAAAATACATTTGAAAAATTATTGATTATTTGTGTTTTAAAAAAATAATGTCTTTAAAATTTTAAAAATCTAGAAATTTAAAAAAAGTAATTTTGAAAAGACCGCCACGAAAAAATTTGCAATATGTCGCCATCAAGTGGTAGGGTGTGAACTACTGCTACAAAATCTTGTTTCGCGGGTTTTCTACGTACTTTTCATTTCTAATAGTTAAGCGTTTTGTGTGATAAACATTAAGAGCGACAAGTTACCATGCAAGATAAAATGTATTTGATTACTTTATTTCTAAATTTTTGTTTATAATTGGCAATAGGGTGAAAAACACAATCGGATAAAAAACGACGTAGGTCATACGGACGAACAACGTTTTTCGGGCTATGCGGGTTACCGGCATTGGCTTTGCCTCTCTGCTGGTAATCTCCCGCATACATCCGAAATACTACATTTTTCGTCCTTATATCGTAATATACTAATTTTATTAGATTGTGTTAAAATATTTATTTACATTACAAGCTGCGAAAGTTTACTTTTTGGTGCGAGGTGTGTTTAAATAGGCGAGGCGAAGCGTAGCGAAGCCGAGGCTATTTAAAAAACTCCGAGCACCTGAAAGGGCTTTTGCAGCGTGTAATGTATTAAACTTTTTCTACTACTGTTCTTTGATCAATTATATTATTAAGTAATGAACTTTGATTTTATTCAAATTATAATAAAATACACCTGTAAAATAATCCATGACAACTAGTTATTTGAGTACTGTCAAAGTCTGTCAGTTCGAATTTTTTAATTTCGTTTGTCGAAAATGTTGTTTCAAGACCAAAACGAAGCTATACAGAAGGCGGCCGAGTTGGCATGTGCCTCACTCTTACCCGTAAGATCGGTACTGTCAAACGTACAACCTGTTTCTAGAATGGTTCGTGGAGAAAAACCTTTCACAAATTGACGAAAATGTAATGCTAGCGTACTTCCAAGAGAAAGCTGAAGCCCTATCACCTCCGTCCTTATGGTCACAATATTCCATGCTTAAATTGACTATTTCTGTGAACAAAAATATAGATATTTCGCAGTTTAAGAAACTTATTGCATTTATTAAACGAAAAAATGATGGTTACGAAGCTAAAAAATCTAAAATTTTCACAAAAGAAGAAATAATAAAGTTTTTACTTGACGCTCCTAATCATAGCTATTTATCTATGAAAGTGATAGCAGTAATGGGGATAGCTGGAGCATGCCGGACAGATGAGATCTATAAAATGAAATTGAAAGACATCGAAATCAAGGATGATGTAGCTATTGTTAAAATCCTCCAGAGCAAAAACAAGGTTCAAAGAAGTTTTGTGATAGCCGATGATGGAGGTCCAGTTTCTTTTATGAGGTTACTTCAAGATTATATTAAACTTAGGCCAAATAATGCACAAGACGAACGCTTGTTATATCGCTATGAACGAGGTAGGTGTGTGAATCAGGTGATTGGAAAACACTATTTCAAATGTTCCCAAAGAAATTGCCAAATTTTTGAAACTTCAAGATATAAATAAATACACTGGTCACTCGTTTAGAAGAACATCAACTACCTTTCTTGCAAATGCTCCAGGTATCGATATTTTGGATTTAAAAAGACATGGCGGTTGGAGATCTTCGTCCGTTGCGGAGGGATATATTGGTGATTCGTATAGAAATAAAATCGAAATTTCCAAAAAGATCTTAAATCGATCTCCTACTTTTATTCCATCTAACGACGCGAGAGTGACAAATAGTTGTATGGTCCAAGTCCAGGATAAAAACGAGTCTCTAATAAGAAGCGGCGAAGGTATTGAATTGAATAATATCCCATCAATTAATATTTCTAACTGTTCAAATTTCACTATTAACCTTAATGACAATAAATAAAAATTAGTGTTATTTAAGTTTTATATTGTTATTATACCACTTGTTTTTTCAATAAATATAAACTTTTTATTTTTAAGTAAGATTTTTTTTTTAATTCGCTTGAATAAATACAATAAAAAATTTTATTCTTGTTTTTTTGTCCTGGCACCGAAAGTATTACTTTCGTAGCTAGCAACGGATAATATTCAGGTAACTGTAACATTTACTTTCGTTTTCTTTCGTGTTGCTACGACCCGAAAGTTTATTTATTTATACAGTAGTAGAAAAAATAATGTTCTATAGATTAGATATTTAGACAAAAACGTTACCTTTTCAACATGATCTTCATTATTGTGCTGGTGCTAGGCAACATTTTTAAACCGAAGCAAGAACATTTTTTTTAACATAATTTATTTTATTGTTATATCCATGGATACGCAGATTACAGGTTTCATTGTTAACTGCAGAGCGACAAATTACCGTGCACGGGTTGGGGATTTGACTCTCTTTTACAGATATTTTCATGGAAAGTGCTCGGCTGACCTTGCCTTCTTAATTCCGCCCAGAGCGGTGAATAGCAGAAATACGAGACGAACCACTGCCGCCCATCCATATGTGGTTAAGCTTAGTACTCCTCGAACTTCATTATTTAAGAATTCTTTCATCTGGAGGACTTCATAATTATGGAACGATCTTCCCGAGGTCGTTTTTCCAACGAATATAACCTCCAACGATTCAAAACCAACGTGAATCGCTTTTTGTGCACACGCACCACTCCCAGAGTGCCCTAAAGGATTTTTCCTATAGTGCTTATGTTATATCATAAATTTAAAAAAAAAAAAATGCGTGTTACAGACATAGGCTTTGTCTCAGTCGGTAATCTACATTATGCACTTCTAATTTCCTATAGAATCAACAGCAAAAAATTTTTAAACAACGAATAATAAACAGAGTCACGTGAACATAAATCTGGTATTTCTTCTTACAACGAAACCGTGAACATTTTAGGAATTTTGCGTGATCCACTTAAGCACTTTCGATAAAATAAAATATGTGTGTCCGGCTTTTGTTTATGCGCTATAGGATATTTATTAGACGTAATTTTTCATTACTCATTAAAATTGATAAGGCTGAACAACACGTAGATAAAATGAATATTTTCCTCATTTACTTAGTGCATATTTATAATTTCTCATTGATAATAAACAGTTTCTTTAATAAAGGAAATTCCTTAACATAAAAATGAGATAAGAAATGTATTTCATGTTTATTTATTCTTAATTAATCAATTAATTTCTAAAATGTTGTGGGTGATTTTGGATAATATGAATTAAATATTTTCGTCGATGATGCCAAATTATAAAGAGAAAATTTAAATCGTTTGCTTGGTAGCAGCAGTTTTACGGTTAAGAATACTACACTCATTAAAACATTTTTCTTTTAAAAAAATTAAGATTTGTCATTAGGAAGTTTAGTTTTGGAATATAGGGAGGTCAAAATCTTTAAAAATATTGATTTTACCTAAGAGTAAACTACTTTAATTTTAAAAATCGACATTAGGAAATATTCACATATAATCTCCCTAGTACTTGAATTATTATCGGAAATTTTTCGACCACACGATTTTTCGAAAATTATCCCGAGTCGAAGACGAGGGATAACTTTCCCAAAAAATTCTCGTAGAAGGAAAATTTCCGTATAATAATTCAAGAACGAGGGAGATTCGGTAAGAAAATTTTGCACTAAATTATTAATTTGAAGGTAGAAAAAATTAGGATTGAGTTAGTTGTTAGTTCGGAGCAATAAGAGTAAATATTATTATAATTCATATTATATTTACCAACTTTAGTTGCATGAAATTAATATTGACAAAATAAAAATAGTTTACATTTTTATTTTTATTCAATGTACTAGTTTGTGAAACTTATATTATTTAAAAAAAGTTTTGTTACGAATTTAAGAGCTGATAATTTATGCTAGTTGTTAGTTCTTTTTTTTTTTTTTTTTTTTTTTTTTTTTTTTTTTTTTTTTTTATGATCAAACACAAGCACTATAGGAAAAATCCTTTAGGGCACTCTGGGAGTGGTGCGTGTGCGCAAAAAGCGATTCACGTTGGTTTTGAATCGTTGGAGGTTATATTCGTTGGGAAAAACGACCTCGGGAAGGTCGTTCCACAAGGATGAAGTCCTCCAGATGAAAGAGTTCTTAAATAGTGAAGTTCGAGGAGTACTAAGCTTAACCACATATGGATGGGCGGCAGTAGTTCGTCGTGTGTTTCTGCTATTCGTCGCTCTGGGCGGAATAAAGAGGGCAAGGTCAGCCGAGCACCTTCCATGAAAATATCTGTAAAAGAGAGTCAAATCCCCAACCTGTCTTCGATGTTCTAGGCTGTCGAGGTTCTTCGTCAGCTCGTGGTCTCCGATCAGACGAATAGCCCTCCTTTCGATGGAATCCAGTACCGAAGAGTATGTTTGGGTGCAGAGCTCCAGACATGAGAGCAGTATTCTAGTGATGGTCGAATCTGGGCTTTGTATAGTGTCAAAAGTTGTTGAGGTGTGTACAACTTTCTGGTTCGGAAGAGTACGCCAACCTTCTGAAAAGCTATCTTGGCGATTGCCACAACGTGGTTATGCCAAGACATATTTCCTCCCAGATTGACACCCAGCAAATTAATAGATGAAGCCAGTGGGATTGCGTGTCCGGCCATGACTATTTCCGGTTCTGTAATGTTAACCTTTTTAGAGAAAACTGCTGCCTGGGTTTTCTTAGCATTAAATTCGACTTGGTTACTGTCACCCCAAGCCAAAATTTCTTCCAGGTCTTTGTTGAGGCGTGATACTTCATGCTGTCTGCGAAGATGTGCGTCGGCAGCCGATGTTTGCGCATTCAAAGAGAAAGATGAGATAAGTGTGCTATCGTCAGCAAAACTAAATATCGGATTTTTAGTTTTCACTAGAAGGTCGTTAATGTAGAGTAAGAAGAGAGTGGGAGACAATATGGACCCTTGAGGAACACCGGCATTGATGGTGAAGGTGTCTGAGAGAAATCCGTCAATCGCCACTTGCAGAGAGCGGTCCTTAAGAAAGCTAGACAACCATGCACAGAATCGACTGGGCATACCATAGGATCGCAGTTTACTTAGAAGCCCCTCATGCCAAACACGATCAAAAGCATTAGAAATATCCAGCGCAACAACCCGAGACTCCCCATGATGTTCGATTGCGTTGTTCCAAATATGGGTGACATAGGCTAGAAGATCTCCAGTTGATCTGGACTTCCGAAAACCATATTGATGATCGCTGATGATGTTGAAGCCTTCCAGGTACTTTAGAAGATGTTGGTTAATAGCTTTCTCCATTACTTTTGATATAACTGAAAGCAATGCGACTGGTCGATAGTTGTTAGGCAGGGTTCTCTTACCTTTCTTTGGAATAGGCTGGACTCGCGCCGTCTTCCAGCAAGATGGAAATATTCCTTTTTTGTAGGATAAGTTGAAAAGTCTACAAAATACTGGTGTTAGTTCATCGGCGCATCTCTTGAGAACTATAATAGGAATTTCGTCTGGACCAGTAGCTTTTTTGACGTCCAGTCCTTTCAGGATTCGTTTGACGGGACGCTGACGGAACACGATTTCGGTCATTTCGGATTCAACTGCAGGAATATCGGGTGGTGTTCTTCCCTGGAAATCTACAGTGGAATGCGAGGAAAATAGTTCAGCAAGTAAGTTTGCTTTGTCTCCGGCTGTGGATGCTATTGTACCATCGGGACGTGTTAGAGGTGGAATAGTTGATTTGGTAAAATTTTGGCTGACGGCCTTAGCGACTGACCAAAAGGACCTTGATCCGTTTGGACAGTCAAGAAGTTTGTTTCTGATCCTCAGTTCGAAGAGCAAGCATTTTCTATTATTTAACTTCAGTTGCATGCAATTGTTATTAACAAATTAAAAATAGTTCAGATTTGTATTTTTATTTATACTTGATCTACTAAAGTTGGTTAAACATATTATTTAAAGAAAGTTCTGTTCTCATTTTAACATCTGTTGACTTATAAATACGAAGAGCAATAATATCCTATTTACCAACTTTGACTGAAATTGTTATTGACAAAGTGAAAATGGTTCAAATTTTTATTTCCATATTTATTTAACTTATTAAAGTTGGTAGAAAATAAGTTTTTTACCATATAAAGTTATTTTATACAGATAGTTTTCCATCGTATTGTAGTCATCCATATAGGAAGCCATGGAATCCATGTCAAACGCCGCGCGCTGTCTCCCATAGCCCCGATTACTGACAGTAGTTTAATTTAAAAATGGAACGGTTTGAGAAGTACCCTCCGTGTAAGATTTGTAAAGAATTGAGTGAAATTAAAATGTATCATCGGAATTTAAAGTTCCTAACGTATTTATAAGAAGAATGTGGGTCAGAGGACTATTCATCTAATTTGTTTAATATAATTAAATATCGTCTCCTATGGGTTTCTACCAAATATAGACTTCTTCGTGGACGGCAGCAAAGCAAAATTGTTTCGAAATACTACATTTATTTCATCAAACATATAAAATTTATAAATTTGAATGACTGTGTGCTCCCTTATTCCCCATTAAAAAAAGAAGAAGTGGCCAAAGGATTTCAAGAAAATTTAGACGTTGTAATCAAAAATAATTAGGTACTTGTAAACTATAATAAATTACAATAATTTGCTATTAAAAATAGTTTGTTTTTAATTTATATAATAATGTCTAGTAAAAGATTTAGAATAATCAGAAATATAAAATAATTAAAATATCAGATTCAGTCAAGCAAAATGTTATTCTATACACCAACGTCAAAAAATTTCCACTGTAATCACTTCCTGCTGCCTCGAGGAGGAGAAAAATTTCCGGAAATTTTCTTGTGTGTTTATTAAGAAATCCCCATCTTTGTAATTCATTTAAAAAAAAATTAAGTAACTGTGTGAGGCGATTCTCCAAAATGAAATAACTATGGACAATACCACACCACGTGATTATGGAAAATTTATGCTGAAAATTATTTTTCAATATTGCTTGGGGATTTTCGTCTCACCATACTTGAGAATTGCGATTATTATTAAATCACCAGTAAACCCATAAAAAATATAATTATTATTCATCCGCCAATAGAATTCCATACGCTATTCATGATCTTCCGGTTGTAGATGCTGTACAGGTACAAGTTGTACACAGAAAAAAGACGGTAAAATTATTATAGTAAAGATTTTATTGTAAAATTTCCAATAAAATATAGTATTAATTACATTCTTTATTAGTAATCTGTACCAAAATAATATTGTAAAGATAATTTCTAAAAAGGTATAGTTAGAATTTCTAATAAATTTAGTAAAATCAAGTAAATACTAAAATATCTAGTAAATTTTAACAAACACTATAGTAAAAATATTATAGTACAGATTTTATTGTACGATTTCCTATAAAGTATTGTAATAATTACAATTTTCATTATTAATCCGTACCAAAATAATTCTGTAAACATAATTTACAAAAAACTATTGTTAGGATTTCTAATAAATTTAGCAAAATCAACTAAAATACATATATTGTAATTTTTTACAATAAATTTAAGCGAAAATAATTTATTCATAACACCAGTAGCTAAATATTTTTAAATGTGTAGTAGATTTTACTAATGACTATTATTATACTTTAAGAAATGACTAAGTTTAAATAAAGTGTTGTAAAAAGGCTTTTTACAAGAATGAAAAGTTTAATTCAGATTCAACGGTTCAAACAGAACACGCACTTGGTTAGGAAAACAGGTGAAGACAACAAGAGAAAGCGACGGTGGGCACGTTTAGTATTTGGATGGATAACCACTCGGGAATTAGCTATAATTTTATGGCAGTTCTTATAAAAGTTATTCCAGTCAAACATGGAGCCATAATTTATGGTTAGTTTAACTATTTTTATAGTAAATTTAACTAAGTTTATTTCCGTGTATATGGTATAGATATAAGCCTTGCTCATGGAGTGTGCATTACTATTTTTTATTGAATCACCAATTGAATAGAAATTTTTCGTGATCTGGTCGTTGCATCTTCTTCTATTAAATCCAGAATATTTTCTTTTACATGAATATTCAATGCATAATTAAACGAATGATGAATGAAGATCTTATTTTATTTAAGGCGTATTAACTCCAGAACAAACAAAAATTTCAACCATTTACAAGAACGCTAGATAATTTTTTTAATTACGCTATAACTTGAAAATCACATGAAAATTGGATAAGGTCAAGGATCGTAAATCAAGGACGATACGGCTTTGGTTCACAACCTATGAGGAATAAACAATTCACATTCTTAGGTATGTTGTAAACAACTTTCCAGAAAAGCAATCGAGGAGCTCTGAAAATTAATATAATTTTTATTTGTCGTTTTCTGTTAATTAGACAAGAACATTATGTCGCCTTTGAACGTTCGGAACGTACATATTATAAAGTCCTTATCAGAATGATCTTTCATACCTACTTCCACGTTTGACACTACCGGATTAAGAATTTGTCGTTATTGCTAAATAAAATTCTTTGTTGTTTTTTAAATTTTACTGTTGTTTGTAGAAAAAATAGTAATTCTTAACTCAGTACGGTAAGACTGTCGGATATAAACTTGTGAGTCAAAACATATCAAACCGGTCACCTGAATGAAAACAGAAACAGACAGAATAGAGGGGGATTCTACAGATAGATAGAAACCGAAAAAGCGATGTCCCATTCCTAATGGAACCAGAAACTGTTTAAATAACCCAAGCAGCATTTTTAGACACATTATGGTAAATCTATCGTAACTATCGTTTCTGTTTCCGATCAAAATTGAAAACTGTTGGCAACAAAAATGGAAATATTTTCGAAACTTATACATTTTAAATGACACATTTGCACGTGTTTCCAAGTGGTTGGCACTAGCTGTGACTTTCGCTGTTTCGATGCACAATCGAAAGTGTTTCGGAAATGTTCGAAAATATTTAGAAACTGTCACTTTATTCAAAAATTACAGTATAAAGGGTTAAAGCTTGCGCAAACTTTTTAGCAAAACTGTTGTGTGGCTGATATTGTATATGAACATGTCAAAATGGACAAAATAAGGAAGCAAATAATTAGAATACCTTCACTGTTGTAAAATAAAAGAACAACAATAATTTCGCCATGAAGAATTCGTTATAAGTATATTTTACTTCATATACCTAGTTATTGCACATAAGAACCAAAAAATCATTGTTGCAGTAAATTTTATCGTGCAGTTTAGTAATTGGGCTATATTTTTAAGGTGCCCTCGATTTATTTGCATTTACAGAAAAAAATATACTTCGCCAAAAAAATTAAAATTAAAATATTTTCAAAATTTTATTTATTTCTTTTATAAATCGATTTAGCTAGGAAAATGGAACTTACGTAACAATTTTTGGCTTTTAAAAAGAAGCACAAATTTCATTAAAACTCATTTTAACAAAATAAAAATTCATTTTACAAAATGGCCGCTAGAAAGCAATAAATTATTCTGGTCCAAAATGGACTCAACACACAATTTCTAGTCTTTAGCATCTATAATGTTTCGTATATCATGTAGCTATAATTTATAGAAAATGTGTAAAGACATTAAGACTGTTTCGATAATGTATCGACCGAGTGCGAAACAAACGTAGCTAAAATTAATTTTACCGTCACGTTTGTTTGGGCGCTAAACATTTCTTTGGTGTACATACATAACCTAAAACCAAAATTCATATATTTTTTAACTGTTTGTGTTCTGAACCGAAATTAAAAATGTACGCCGTAGTTGAAACTAAAGAAAAAAAATTCAGTTTGTGTTAACAGCTATGCAAAAATTATAGGTTATTATGGCAAATCTAAAAATTATAGGTTATTAGGTGATGGTGAATGCCACAGATAAGAAAGGTTTGCTTGTATGCACAGAAAACAAAGGTTGGGTATTTGTTTCTGGAAGTTTCGAAAAATATTTTTATCACAAGTTTCGTAAATGAATGGATACCATTGTTTGGTAAATATTTCGTAGCAAAAAAATCCCAATTTGTTTTGATCAACTTAATTCGAAAATGTATCGCAACAATTTGGAAGCGCATATGTGTTTTACAAAACTTTATACTTTTAACTAAAAATGTTTCGAAAAATATTTATCTTCGCGTGTCGTTAATGTATCGCCACTATCGTTTGTAAAATATTTCGAAACAAGCACGTCTTTAGTGTTTCTAGTAACTGGATTCGAAAATGTGTCGCAAAAGTTTCGTAATACATGTTTCTCGATACAACTTTATAATTTTAATCGAGAATGTTTCGAAACGTTTCTCAGCAAAGAATGTGTGTCCAATTTTTATCTAAAATGCTACTTGGGAAGGAAAATATTTTGCTATACATATATTCATTTGTTAAACATTATTATTTTAAAAATTGTCATCTTAAATAAATTTGTCTCCAACAGGCCGGCGCAATTGCCTGTTGGTCATATTGCACTGCCTGAAAACACCATAGAGTGGTTGCGTTTGTTGGTTAGTTGCAGCGGAGGGCGTTGTGGCAGGTTTCAGTTTCAGGGATGACTGTGGAGATGTTTTTAAACAATTTCAAATTTTGACTTTGCTTTCTGCATATATCTTCGAATACCGGATATACATAAAATACCTGGAAAATGAATACGGGAAGCTTCCACAGCTATGGCACTAGAAATAAGAGCAATTTCATACCTGCCTGCCATAGACTAAAAAGTTGCCAGAATGGCCCAGGGTATCATACAATTAAATTTTACAATAGACTTAATAGGTGAAGCTTTCTTATTGTTCTGGAGTTTGTGTACTTTCAATTTTACTTAAATTTTAGCCTGTAGTATTGTTCGTGATACTTATGTGGGTGAAGTTTTATAATTTTAATTAAGTTTAGATAACCTTCCGAACAAACCCGTGCCAGTCCGTATCGTCTTCTCGAGCAAGTGAAACCGTAACCTTGAATCTCGTCTATGATAGTTTTACCTTAATAAAAATTTGTTTTAACTAGTAAACCCTGTTTTTAATTAAACGAGTATGACATTTTTAGTTTTAACTAGGATTTTAAGACAATTCAATTTTTAACTACCTAATTCTAGAATTGACGAGGCAGGACTTCTTTTTTGGAAGTTAGGAAATTGCTTATATCGACAGTTCAACTACTGAACCGCCAAAAGTGAACATTCACTTGAACTTTTCAACTTGATTTGAACCAAGATCAGTATAAAATACGATCTGAATAACTTTTTCACTTTCAACTGTAGTTCAACAGTGAACTACAGTTCAAAGTATTTATACATCCGGCGATTAAACTAGATATTTTTCATAATATTTTTCTAACGCTCTGTATCTCATATCTTTTTTTTTCAACATCAGTCATACTCTTATAACAAGCAAAACTTATAATTAAAAAAAATAATCCTTTTTTGAATTATCCGAAGCGCTTCATCTTATCCTCACAACACCGAAAAGATGACGCAGCTCGTCAAAATTGCTTAGTAATTTTAGCTTTGGAAAAAAATATGGAGTTTTGGTATAACCCTAATTTTTGAAAAACTAATTTGTTTTTTATGATCAAACAAGCCCTAGTTCTTTAAAGCACTCTTTGAGTGGTGCGGGTGCGAAAAAGCGATTCACGTTGGTTTTGAATCATTGTAGGTTATACTCGTTGGGAAACACGACCTCGGGAAGGTCGTTCCATAAAGATTACTTCCTCCAGATGAAAGAATTCTTAAATAATGAAGTTCGAGGAGTACTAAGCTTAACCACAATGGATGGGCGGCAGTGATTCGTCGTGTATGTCTGCTATTCTTCCATGGAAATATCTGTAAAAGAGAGTCAGATCCCCAACCGGTCTTCGATGTTCCAGGCTGTCGAGGCTCTTCGTCAGCTCGTGGTCTCCTCAGACGAATGGCTCTCCTTTCGATGAAATCCAGTAGCCGAAGAATATGTCTGGGTGCAGAGCTCCAGACATGAGAGCAGTGATGGTCGAATCTGGGCTTTGTATAGTATCAAAAGTTGTTGAGGTGTGTACAACTTTTTGGTCCGGAAGAGTGCACCAAGTTTTTGCAAAGCTACCTTGGCGATCACCACAACATGGTTATGCCAAGATATATGTCCTCCCAGATTCACGCCCATCAAATTAATTGGAATTGCGAATGATCTATCTATTGTATCTATTTTTTTTTACTAAGGACAAAGAAGAAAATTAATATTTCTTCTTAGGCTACTCTCCCCTATACCTATATGGAACAAAGAATGATAATTCGGTTTTAACGACATTGGCCGGTCATTATCGTATATGATCTAAGTAGCGGAACTCTTTCGATAATGACCGGCCAATAAAGTTAAACATCTAAGTAAATTGGGCAATAATAAAATATCGTTTTTCAGACTTTGTCTGGTCATTATCATTTGTTCCCACTAAAGTGAGAGATATGATAAAATGAAAATATCAATTAAAGTTCAAATTTACGACATGAACTAATTGAACGGTGCCAGTATATGTAGAAGTACAAAATATACAAAACACTCTATTATAACTAAACTTAACAACTAAACAATAGCTTTCTGCACGAGACACAAAAATAGCTATTTCAGGGTTAAAATATTGCAACTATTAGAGCGAGGAGTCTAAACTGAATCATATAGACGTTATAATATTGAAGGAGTCTAATAGGAACAATTTATTTAATAGAACACGAAGGAGGGAACCTAGTCGGAAAGCAACTAATTTTTAATATAAATTTTATCCAGTTATTTATGGTCAATGTCGTTAAAGATCAAATAAATATAGAGACAATTAAATAAAATATCTGGCATTTTATTGTAACTATTTTTTTTAACTGATTATTAAAACTAATAAGTGTATCAAATTTGAAAGAGTTATCTAAGAAAATATTGAAGAATTGCATATTATAAAATTAAGCTCTTTTGACCGCATATTATAAGGATTTTTTTCTTTATTTTGAGGTGAGCTATAGCCTCTTTAAGGAAGCGTCAAAATGAATGGACTATTCCACTCTGGGAGTGGTGCGTGTGCGCAGAAAGCGATTCTCGTTGGTTTTGAATAGTTGAAGGTTATATTCGTTGGGAAAAACGACCTCGGGAAGGTCGTTCCACAAGGATGCCATGAAGTCCTCCAGATGACAGAGACTATATTATTTAGATAAAAAATAAACCAAATAGACTAGAAATTTAAATTAATCTAGTAATGGTTTAGGGTTGATATTATAAAAATAGCAAAAGTTAACTTTGATTTTAATGGTCAAGTTAACTTCCCTATAAAAAATGATGGTTTTAAAATCTTCAAAAGAATTAAAAAAGGAAGAATTTTTAATAACCTAAGCTCAAGTATTTCATCATTCTTTATTTTAGACAAGGGTTTACCGTGTTGATTTTTTTACGCTTTGCAGTCATGGTCAATTTTTCAGATGATAAAATTATTATTCTTCTATCCAGCGTGGAATTATAGGTTATGTCAACAAAAGCCTTCAGACACCGTAATCTCTCTGCAGTTAACTTGGGGTTTCTTTAATTGATACCCGTACCACCCAATAAAGTTAACATGCGGACTGTCAACTTAACTCCAACCTGTGACGTCAAACCACAAGTTAACCTTCGTTCATCTGTCAATAAACCTTTATAATAGGTACCCACCCTTAGTAGAGAAGAGAGTTGGAGAAAATTTGACATTAGTTTGTTCACATTTGTTCGGGTTTGCAGCGTTGGTCTTCCTGTTCACGGAAAGAAAAACTTAACTAAATTTACTTTACAAGGTGTCCGCTAATTAATGGGACATGGAAAAACCACACAGCTCCTTACGTAAAAATATTAGGATTTAATTATACTTAAATATATCCGAAAGTTGATATTAACTGAGATACAGGGTGTTAAAAGTTAAAACTTGTAGGGGACGCTGTCTGCGGTATTTTTGCACATTTATTGGGTCATAACTTTTTTGTCCCCCAGTGTGTTTAAGTTTTCAATGAAAATAGTACTTTTCTCATATTTATTACGTAAAAAAGGTATACTAATTTCAGGTCGCCCAGAGTTATCGTTTCGGAGATATTTACATTTAAATTGATTATTAGTTGAGTTAGCTCAGGCAAGCAAATAATATTTTGTTACTTCGTACCAATTAACTTTTATATGATAATTAATGTTCTAGTAATGATAATTGGGAATAATAAATACAACAATTGGATTGTTCTTTATTTTACTTTAATTAAAATAACTTTAACCCTGGATAATATCGTGTCGAAAGGAACCAACAGCATTCAAAAAAAACTTACGATAAACTCAAAAATTAAACATTTTCTGACAAAGCTATCTTACAATAATCAACAATCAAATAACAAAATGGAGGTTTCATAGCAACTGCATGTCTAAATTTCATTTGTTTATTTTAAGAAGGAAATTTTGTTGGCAAATTAATAATAATTGGGCAGGGTACACTAAACAATTTAAACGCAAATATCTCCGAAACGGTAACTCTGGGCGACCTGAAATTAGTATACCTTTTTTATGTAATAAATATGAGAAAAGTATTATTTTCATTGAAAACTTAAATATACTGAGGCATAAAAAAGTTATGACCTAATAAATTTGAAAAAAAATGGCGCAGATAGCGCCCCCTACATTGTACATTAAAATTTCACCAAAAAATGAGTTTCTCATCCTAAAAAAAAACACCCTGTATCTCAGTTAATATCAACTTTCGGATATAGGTATGTAAGGTAAGTATAATTAATTTTTTCCATGTCCCATTAATTAGCGGACACCCTGTATAAAATAATAAAACAAACCATAATTGATGGCTCTATATGTGGCTGGAATAACTTTTATTAAGAACTGCCATTAAATTACAGCAAAACTTTAACCTTTATTTTATGAATTTATATGAAGGGGTTTTGTAAAATTTTCTAAAATCTTATGTAAAAATTACTAAAATCTTTTATAAAATTTAATAAAACCTTCTGTAAAATTTACTAAAGTCTTAATTATGTAAAATTTACTAAAATCTTATGTAAAATTTACTGAAATTTTTTTTAAAAATTTTGATACAAGATATTCTCATTAACCGTGCCCAACGTCGCTTGACTCCATCGATTGATGGTATATCTCTGTTAAGTTCTCCACCTATTATTTGTTACGACAAACGAAATTCCAAGAATCCGTTTCATCTCATTTATGCCATTTATTTATGTGTAAATATTTTTAAAACACTTCATGAAAACTTTGTAATTTCTATAATAAAAAATACTAACAACAACCAATGAAAATGTACCACACATTTTAAGATATTTAACTACTGAAGTTATAAATAAGTTATTTTCACTATACATTCGTTGTAAAATTTACAATATCCTATTTTAGTAATTCTACTTGATTTAATAAAATTTATTAGAAATTCTAACTATACTTTTTTAGAAATTATGTGTATCTACAATATTATTTTGATTGAAAATTGTAGTTAATATAATATTTTATAGGAAATCATAAAATAAAATCTTTACTGTAATATTCTTACTAAAGCCTTTCTTCCGTGTTGTTATCGCGTAACAGTAACTTTCCCTATCCCACTAGGTTACCGGATATAACTCATCCAGGCTTTTATCTTTCGAATCTTTTCCAAATTCGTTCAACTATTAGATGAAAATATTGAAAATAACAGTGGTCACTTAAAGCACACTATAGTTCATTAAATAGTATACCACTAATTGTAATTATTATACCCCTTCATTTTCTGTCGAATTTTTTATGAATAAAATATAATTAAGTTTAAAAATAGTCAATTCAAATTGATGGTCCCTGTAAGACGAGAGACTAAATAATTTTTCTATTTGGGTTTCATAATGGCTACATTATGAAATGCAAAAAAATTTAATAACCTGCCACTTTATGAAACTGAAATTAATTTTTTTTTTATGTTGACAATACGGTTCGTTGAAATTAGTTTTCTTGACTTTACGGATTCGATAAAAATTTTTTATAGAAAACTTTAAAATACTAACCTTTAACCTTGCAAATAGATCATTTTTACTAGATATTTATCTGAAATGCCTATACTCGGAAATATATCACATGCTGACGGTGTATTTCAACTAATTTCTAGTCACAACTATAAAACAACATAACTTAAAAATAATAGAAATATTTTTCAGTTTATGCTCTATTTCTAAAGTGTTATTTAATAAAGCACTATTTTTATTTTTAATTCAATAAATATAGTATTATACATATTACTTTATATAACATATTTATAGTTACTGTAGACATTTCCTGGGCAATAATTGTTATTCCTGTCAGATTCTGTGTCGATACAATATTTTGTTCAATAGTAGGTACCTATTATTTATTATTTTGTTCAATATTTTGAACTATGTTCTGCTCGCACCATAAGTCAAGTTTTGCATATTTTTTTAAAAGTTTTTCTAGATTATTTTCTGCAATTTTAATTATGACGGATGGGAAGAAGCTTTGTTGTGTTCAATTGTTTCTATCATGGCATATATGATACTTGTAACATTTTATGGAATTATAAAAGTAGTGACAACCCAAAAAGAAAATATTAATTCAAATGGAAAAAATCTACTACATTTTCAGACTTTAAAGAACCAAATAGAAAAAGTATTATAACATACACGGTTCATAAGACAATTAGAGCACTTGTACTTTAGAAAACTCCCCGCTTCGCGGATCGTTTTTTAAATTAAACGCGTGCTCTAAGATATTGTCTTATGAAACTTGTATCTTAATATACCTCCTCCTCTTGCATTAATGACTGCTTGTATTCGACGAGGCATACTTTGAATTAAATTAAGGATCACATGCTGGTCGATGTTATTCCACTCTTGCAAAAGCAACTCTCTCAGCCCCTGGGCAGTTCTTGGAGTTGGTGTATGTCTTCGAAATCGTCGTCCCAACTCATCCCAGATATGTTCTATGGGATTCATATCCGGACTGAGAGCTGGCCAATCCAACCGCCTAATTCCTACCTGATCCATATAGTCACTGACAATTCTGGCTACATGGGGTCTAGCGTTATCTTGCATGAAAATGCCATCCTCGCCCATAGTGATCATTAAAGGCATAACATGATCATCTAGGACCTCCGTAATATACCTGTGACCTATTAGCGAGCCAATCTGTATGAAGACTAACTCTGTGCGTGCTTGTGAAGTGATACCCGCCCAAACCATAATCGATCCACCGCCAAATGGAAGTCTCTCGTCGATACAAACTGGGACATATCTTCCTCCGGGTCTTCTCCATACTCGTCTACGTCCATCTGACCTAGTGAAGGCAAAAACGCGACTCATCTGTCCTGTACCTTGCTCCAGTCATCATCATTCCATACCCGGTGATTTCGGTCAAAAGCCAATCTTGCAATTCGATGCTTGCGGTGCAATGGTGGTCCTGTAGCCATTCTTCTAGAACACAATTCATTAGCATGAAGCCTTCTTCTAACGGTCCATTGGTTAACATTAACATCTCTAACCTTTTGAAGTTGATTTCGCAGAATAACTGCAGATACCAAAAAATTGATTTGTGACTCTTTTTCGCCCAGATCCTGGTCTTCTGGTTATAAGGCCAGTTTCCTGATAGCGCTGGTAAACATTTTGTATTTGTTTATATTACCAACAATTCTTGCAGATTCACGTTGTCCTCGACCATCTTGTATCAACGCTACAATTCTTGCCACAGCAATAGGATCTAAAGGCATTATGACCTCTTACATGAACACTTCAAACAATACACCGTAAGCCCGATAGGTTTTAGAAAAAGAAAACAACACTAAACTGAGAAATAAGCAACGAAATAAAAATATTAAATAGTACTAAATTCACGTTACTTCACAAAAGGCGTAACTATGGTGACAATAAGTGACAAAATAACAAATCTGGCAGATAGGATTTCTCAGGTGACAAATGATTCACCGCCTACTGGACCAATGATTCCCTGACTAATTTTATTTCTAAAATTATTTACAATTTTTGAAGTGACCTACATTATTTGCTCGCCAGAGTATTATGGCTAGCTGATATTTTTAGAAAATATTTCTAAATTAAAAAAAGAAAATTTAAATAAAAATTTTAATAATTGGCATTGCTGTGTTTAAAAATGCAGAATAACATATTTCTTTTAAAAATACCTAATTAAAATATTCAAATTTAATAATGCGTATTATATACAAGAATTTAATAAATGTTCTACTTAAGAATGAGAACAAAAAAAAACTATTCCAAGAAAGGGCTAATATATTTCTTACTAAAAACTGTTTTTGTTAGATAATTTTTTATTTTACATAAGATTGGCTAATCTTAATGAGATCAGCTAGCCACTTAAAATATGTTTTTATATTAATATATCTTAAAATTCCAACTTTATAAAAAATGAAGTGTGGTAGAAGTGTTTCAAATTAAATATAAAAAGCTGATATTTTATAATCGATATCACTCGTTCCTTGTTACTAGTGCATTAACCATGAAATTGTTACTTGCCCTTTGTCTGGGTGTGTTAGCCGTTCAGGTAAGAATTACTAACCATTTGTATTATTTTTAAAAATTGAGAAACGTTTTGCGCTTTACCGACTTTCCGGCAAATGGACGGTTATGGGTTTAATTCCGCGTAAACATTCATTTTTTTTTTAAGTTTATCAGGATATTGCTAAATATTTTTAAATATTATACTTTCTATATTTCAATTCCAAAACATATTACTTTATTTATTGTATATTAAACTTTCCATTAATTATTCATATAAGTTCATAAGCTTCTGTTATGGATATTTTACGTAAATACTGTAAGCCAAACTACAGTTTGATGTCTCTTTTATTTTTTTATTAGAATTTATTAAACTTCGAAAGCATTATTTCTTCTGATCAATTTGCTATTATTTCTGCTCTAATTTTAGAAAGTTAAAACAAAAAAAGTATATAGTTTTAGAAATGATTAAGGCGTTTCAATCAATTTGGAATTTGTATGAATAATATATTTTTAGGCTCTACCCACACTTAAGAATCCACTTGGTGATGTCTTTGATGACCTTACTAGAGACTTGGAAGAACTTAATAGAATCGCCACCACCGAACAAACACAAGCTCTAGACCAGCTTGGAGGAGAACTAAGAAGTTTAGATGAACTCAGCCAAGGACTTTTAAGCCAACTAGGAGAAGATCTTGTACGCGATGCAGGAATATTAGAACAGCAAATTCATGATTTAGAGAGGGAAGCTGAACGAGAACGTAAGTTAGCTTTTGTTGATCATCATAATAATTTCTGTTCATTGTTTTTAACAATGTTTAAGTATATTAAAGTAAGTACATGACAATAATAAAAAAATTGCCAAATTTTTACCGAGCGCAGTTTTCTCGAACAAATAAATGTTTTTCTTTATTCGATAACCAACACATTTCAAGTTGTTATAAAAGCTACATTACTTAAATTAAGTTCGCTAGATAAAGTACATGTTTTTTAATAAGAAAAAGTTTTTATACGGAAAATACTATTGCAAGCGAAAAAACGTAACCCTTTCAAAACGTACGTAAGCTCTTCGTTTGTGTTAAGACGCCCGAATATTTTTAGGTGTTGACATCAGTGAATGTATTGGTTCCCAACTTGAGCAACTTACCAAATTACCTGAACATCACCTTGGTGAAGCAGGAATTTGTGCCAATGCAGCCCATGCACAAGCTCAAGGAGCCATTGAGGACGGAGTCCGTGAAGTTAACGAAGCAATTGGACCAATTGAGAGATATTGGAGACGACTTGAGGAAATCAGGGAAGCTCGTCCTGATGAACAAGAGCTTCTTATTCATGCACTACAAACTGAAGTTATCAACGACCAAATCCAAATTCCATCTAAAATTCATTTAGCAGTTGAGCTTGTTCTTGGTCATTTGGAAGCTGAAAAGCCAACACTTCTGTTGTGCGTTGCTGGTAGAGTAGAAAGACTTAATGAGGAAGGAGGACAGATCGTACATGACATCACCGATTGCGCTGACCGTTTGATGCCAGGACCACGTGCCGCTGCCGCTGTCGCTAAGGTATTTAAATATAGTTAAAATATCAGAATTTATATTTTATGTAGAATTCTTTGAAGTGCTAAATACTGTTCGAGAAAATGTTTCTATGAGGTCACGTAAATATTGT
Source organism: Barypeithes pellucidus (assembly GCA_963991005.1). Classification (NCBI taxonomy): domain Eukaryota; kingdom Metazoa; phylum Arthropoda; class Insecta; order Coleoptera; family Curculionidae; genus Barypeithes; species Barypeithes pellucidus. Next base: position 30,376,870 of record OZ022562.1, read on the forward strand.
ATTTCTAGGTTTCAGCCCCAGTTGGTGATATTTTTGATGACCTTACTAGAGACTTGGAAGAACTTAATAGAATCGCCACCACAGAACAAACACAAGCTCTAGACCAGCTTGGAGGAGAACTAAGAAGTTTAGATGAACTCAGCCAAGGACTTTTAAGCCAACTAGGAGAAGATCTTGTACGCGATGCAGGAATATTAGAACAGCAAATTCATGATTTAGAGAGGGAAGCTGAACGAGAACGTAAGTTAGCCTTTGTTGCTCATCATCATAATTTCTGTTCATTGTTTATAATAATGTTTAAGTATATTAAAGTAAGTACATGACAATAATAAAAAAATTGCCAAATTTTTACCGAGCGCAGTTTTCTCGAACAAATAAATGTTTTTCTTTATTCGATAACCAACACATTTCAAGTTGTTATAAAAGCTACATTACTTAAATTAAGTTCGCTAGATAAAGTACATGTTTTTTAATAAGAAAAAGTTTTTATACGGAAAATACTATTGCAAGCGAAAAAACGTAACCCTTTCAAAACGTACGTAAGCTCTTCGTTTGTGTTAAGACGCCCGAATATTTTTAGGTGTTGACATCAGTGAATGTATTGGTTCCCAACTTGAGCAACTTACCAAATTACCTGAACATCACCTTGGTGAAGCAGGAATTTGTGCCAATGCAGCCCATGCACAAGCTCAAGGAGCCATTGAGGACGGAGTCCGTGAAGTTAACGAAGCAATTGGACCAATTGAGAGATATTGGAGACGACTTGAGGAAATCAGGGAAGCTCGTCCTGATGAACAAGAGCTTCTTATTCATGCACTACAAACTGAAGTTATTAACGACCAAATCCAAATTCCATCTAAAATTCATTTAGCAGTTGAGCTGGTTCTTGGTCATTTGGAAGCTGAAAAGCCAACACTTCTGTTGTGCGTTGCTGGTAGAGTAGAAAGACTTAATGAGGAAGGAGGACAGATTGTACATGACATCACCGATTGCGCTGACCGTTTGATGCCAGGACCACGTGCCGCTGCCGCTGTCGCTAAGGTATTTAAATATAGTATAAAATATTAGAATTCATATTTTATGTAAAATTCTTTGAAGTGCTAAATACTGTTCGAGAAAATGTTTCTAGGATGTCACGTACATATTATATTTCTAGATTTCCGCTCAACTCCAGGATGTCTTTGATGACCTTACTAGAGACTTGGAAGACTTGAACAGAATCGCCACCACCGAACAAACACAAGCTCTAGACCAGCTTGGAGGAGAACTAAGAAGTTTAGATGAACTCAGCCAGGGACTTTTAAGAGATCTAGGAGAAAATCTTGTTCAAGATGCTGGAATATTAGAGCAGCAAATTCATGATTTAGAGAGGGAAGCTGAACGAGAACGTAAGCTATTCTTTTTTTGTTGCTCGTAATTATAACTTCTATTTATTATTTATTTTATTGCTTAAGCACATTAAAGTAAATGAATGATAATAATGAAAAATTTTCTCAAATTTTCTTTCACCTCTCGAATTTTTTCTCTAATTAGGAAATATATTTTTTAACTCATTAAACAACCATACATAATAATTTTGGAAAACGCTTGTTACTTACAATAACTTTGCTATACAAAGGACATGCTATTCAATGAGAAAATAAATTTTACACGCAAAACATTTTTAGTCTAGTATAATATGCATTACTGTAAACGAATGAACGAAACAAAAAAAATAAACCATTTCGGTTTTTTCAAAACGCCCAAATATTTTTAGGTGTTGACATCAGTGAATGTATTGGCTCCCAACTTGAGGAACTTACCAAATTACCTGAACATCATCTTGGTGAAGCAGGAATTTGTGCTAATTTGGCACACGCACAAGCTCAAGGAGCCATTGAGGACGGAGTCCGTGAAGTTAACGAAGCAATTGGACCAATTGAGAGATATTGGAGACGACTTGAGGAAATTAGAGAAGCTCGTCCTGACGAACAAGAGCTTCTTATTCATGCACTACAAACTGAAGTTATCAACGACAAAATTCAGATTCCGTCTAGAATTCATTTAGCAGTTGAGCTGGTTCTTGGTCATCTGGAAGCTGAAAAGCCAACGCTTCTATTATGCGTTGCTGGTAGAGTAGAAAGACTTAATGAGGAAGGAGGACGGATTGTACATGACATCACCGAATGCGCTGACCGCTTGATGCCAGGACCACGTGCCGCTGTCGCTAAGGTATTTAAATATAATATATAACATTCTAATTCATATTTAATGAACAAGATTTTTTTTGAAATGCTAAATAGTGTTGGAGAAAATGTCTCTATGAGGTCACGTAAATTTTGTATTTCTAGGTTGCAGCCCCAATTGGTGATATCTTCGATGACCTTACTAGAGACTTGGAAGAACTTAATAGAATCGCCACCACAGAACAAACACAAGCTCTAGACCAACTTGGAGGAGAACTAAGAAGTTTAGATGAACTCAGCCAAGGACTTTTAAGCCAACTAGGAGAAGATCTTGTACGCGATGCAGGAATATTAGAACAGCAAATTCATGATTTAGAGAGGGAAGCTGAACGAGAACGTAAGTTAGCTTTTGTTGATCATCATAATAATTTCTGTTCATTGTTTTTAACAATGTTTAAGCATATTAAAGTAAGTACATGACAATAATAAAAAAATTGCCAAATTTTTACCGAGCGCAGTTTTCTCGAACAAATAAATGTTTTTCTTTATTCGTTAACCAACACATTTCAAGTTGTTATAAAAGCTACATTACTTACATTAAGTTCGCTAGATAAAGTACATGTTTTTTAATAAGAAAAAGTTTTTATACGGAAAATATTATTGCAAGCGAAAAAACGTAACCCTTTCAAAACAAAACGTAACCTCTTCGTTTGTGTTAAGACGCTCAAATATTTTTAGGTGTTGACATCAGTGAATGTATTGGTTCCCAACTTGAGCAACTTACCAAATTACCTGAACATCACCTTGGTGAAGCAGGAATTTGTGCCAATGCAGCCCATGGACAAGCTCAAGCAGCCATTGAGGACGGAGTCCGTGAAGTTAACGAAGCAATTGGACCCATTGAGAGATATTGGAGACGACTTGAGGAAATCAGGGAAGCTCGTCCTGACGAACAAGAGCTTCTTATTCATGCACTACGAACTGAAGTTATCAACGACCAAATCCAAATTCCATCTAAAATTCATTTAGCAGTTGAGCTGGTTCTTGGTCATTTGGAAGCTGAAAAGCCAACTCTTCTGTTGTGCGTTGCTGGTAGAGTAGAAAGACTTAATGAGGAAGGAGGACAGATCGTACATGACATCACCGATTGCGCTGACCGTTTGATGCCAGGACCACGTTCCGCTATCCAGTAATTTATATTTATATTGCAGGCTAACGAAAATATCAGCCTTGAAATTTGTATCGTTTAGTTACGTTAATAAATTTTTGTAAATATTTAGAGCTTTTTTTATCAGTACAAATTATCCTATAAGTCATAATAGTTCTTATTTGGTGGATTTAGCAAGTGGTTATCAATAAACTTTTGTATTGATATTTCAATCAAATTCATTTAATTAGACGACGTAAATAACATTATAACATTTGAAATTATTTCGATTATTGGTTGCCAATTTTGTTACTGACATTTTCAATTGCAAAAATGGAGACTAAGAGGAAGTTTCCTTCATCCGCAAGTTGAAAAGATGGTTATAGAGTTTGGCATAAAATTCATAAGCCTCTATATTTAAGTGCTTCAAATTTGAGACGTATGGGTAAAAGATGCTTTTGCATTCATTGGTGATATCTCCGACGTTGTCAGGCCTACCGCTTATCAGGTATTGACACTGGTTTTGATTTTCTTATGTACCATCATGAATTTTTTAAAAAAATTTCTGATTTCTTAAGCAATTAAAAGTAGGTTTTGATCAAGAAATAATGTTTTGAACGCAGTAGAGTTCCATAAAAATGTAATTAAATTCGGCAAAGGAAGCCACTACCTGTGTATATCGTACTAGAAGTCACCATTGATTTTCTCGTTACTCGACATTCTGACATGTATATATTGTTGACTTTTAGTACGGTATACACAGATACCTATACAATCAGACCTATACAAAATTGAATTACCTTTTCCTTGGACTCTGCTGCGTTCAAAATATTATGTTTTCATTAAAACATACGATGACGTTATATTATGGACCTTATTCTTCTTTAAGTATCTGGCTAAAATTCTGTATCTCGGCTACACGAATCTTTACATGAAGTTTCGACCTTAGCAAAGGTCATCATTAGTATTACAATAATTAAAAATAAAGTTCAGGATGATATAAAAACAGGCATCAATACTTAAAATAATATATAAGAAGTATAATAATATGAAAATATATTATATATATATAATATAAAAGAAGAAAAAATTAAACATAATACTTGATAAATAATATTATGCAATTGTTTGACAGCATCCAAAAATCATAAATGATCAAAGACGGGGGAGGGGAGGGTTAAAAGTTTCCAAAAAGTAAGAGAATAACTACACTAGTCAATTGCAAAATATAGAATTTTTTATATTTTGGAAAGAAATGATTTGTGGATAAAAATATTTTTGGATAACCATTAACATAAAAGAAGCTGAAGGATATTCTATCGTATCGTAAAATTGCTTATAAAAAAGTTAAAACCATATCCATTAATGCATATCCAACAAATTGTGCATATATCCGAAATGGATCAAAAATATTTTGTTATTAATATTAAAAATTAATTTTTCGCCATTGATTAGTGCAGTTATTGTTATTCTCTTACTTTTTGGATACTTAAGTTATTACTCCAACTTCCCTCACCTCCCCCTTCCCTCCCCTCCTCACTCCTCATCATTCTTTGATCGTTTATAATGATGATGTCATGCTCATTTGTTTTTTTAATTTTAATTTTGTCTAATTACATAATATTATTTATCAAGTATTATGTGTAATTTTTCATGACTTCTCTTATATTATATACATGGTGTTGAAAAAAGGTCGGTACCCTGGAATAACTCCGGTGCATCGCATTGCAGCGGAACATGTCTGGGGAAATAGTTGTTTGGTTTTGAAGGAGAAATAGTTTGCAGTTTAAAATTTTAATTTTAAATGCACATATTTTATCCGAAAATTTTTTTTATTCGGGCCCATCCTTCACCAATAATCACCATGAGAAAGACAAAATCAGAACTATGCGAAAATCAAGTTTTATCCCGGAACTACTCTTTTTCTCTGTCTTGTACTAAGAAATGCCCATGGAAAATGTTGTTTAAATTGCAAACTATTTCTTCTTCAAAACCAAACAACTTTTTCCCCAGGCATTTTCCACTGCAATGCGATGCACCGGAGTTATTCCGGGGTACCGACCTTTTTTCACCACCCTATATATATTTTTATATTATTATGACTTCTTATACAGGGTGTCCGGAACAATGTGGGAATTCTCCCGGATATGAAGAAAACAAGTGAAAAGAGTATTGCAAGTTTATATAAATTTTTGTTGTATAGGGTTCATCTTCGAAGAAATGGGCTCCCAAAGATTTCGAATACAATAAAGTTTTTTTTACACATAATTATTGAACCACCAGATATATTTAATTTTTTCTTTTAGTATTATATATACCAGGTGAGACCATTCAACTTACTATCCAAGGTGTTGTGAATTACTTACAGCTGTAGGAACGGACTAGCTGTGACACTCATGGCTCCTTTTTTTTTAAAGCCCTCTATGATAAGAGATTTGGACAACGGTATTTGCATACCTTCCTATTGACTATTGACTGAAAATTAAGTACTCTAATTCATGTCGCTAATCCTACCGCTTTCGAAAAAACGTTATTCTATTTCCCCTTAGCGACATGAATGAAGAATACTTCATTTTTAGTTAAAAAAAGGTGTGGCAGCTGTGAGTAATTCACAACACTTTCTTGGATAGTAATTTGAAGGGTCTTACCTAGTATACATCATAAAAAATTAAATATACCTGGTGGTTCAAAAATTATGTGTAAAAAACTTGATTCTATGGCTCTTTGGGCGCCCATATCTCCGAAGAAGATACGAAAAAAGTTTATATGAATTTATAGTACTCTTTTTACTTGTTTTCTTCATATCCGGGAGATTTACCAAATTTTCTCGGACATCCTGTATATTACGTTATGACCTGTAAAGCCTATTTTTATGTCATATTGCCTCTTCTCCTGAACCTTTATTTTTATCATTGTAATACTGATGATGGCCTTCCCTAAGGTCGAAACATGTCTTTTTACTTAATGTACAGATTCCCCCTAATTTAAATATAAAGTGGTTACTAGTACTATACTATGATAGATTTTTAAGAAATATATAGTATGGATTAAATTAAATTGCATCTCCTTAAACGTTTGATGTATTTTTCTATTTTTTAACCAGTATTAGAAGAACAGTTCACTAAGACAATTTTCTATTAGTTATGCTCTAAATCTAGAAATGATTAAGACGTTCCTGTGAATTTGGAATTCATATGAATAATATAATTTTAGGCTTTACCCACCTCAATTGATGACCTTGTTAGAGACTTTGAAAACTAGCTACAATAGCTACCACAGAACAAAAACAATCAACTTGGAGAACTAAGAAGTTTAGAAGAAAGCAGGATATTTAAGAGATATAGGAGGCGATTTTGTATGAGATACAGGAATATTAGAGGAACAAAATCACCACTTGGAGAGGGGGGATGAACAATATCGTAAGTTATTTCTTTAAATTAATTGATTCAGCCGATACTTGGTGGAAATTTGGTGGAAGTCTATTAATAAACTCAACCTAAGATTAGCTTACAAACCTAATAATACTTTAGGGAAATATATAAAAAACAATAAAACTAAAAATCATAAAAATAGAAAATCAGGGGTGTATAAACTAAAATGTAAAGATTGTCCGAAAACATACATTGGCCAAACAGGGGACATTTTGGAGAAAGAATACAAGAACACTATAATAGTTACATAAAAGCTAAAACAGATTCTAATTATTCCAATCATTTAAGAGAAAACCAATATAATTTTGATTGAAATTTTAAAATCTTACATACTGAAAATAAAGGCATACAACTTAATCTGTTGGAATCCATGGAAATAAATAAACTTAAAAATACCGATGTTTTACTGAATGATCAAATAGAATAGATCTTAACAATTCTCCTTTGTTAAATTTATTTCACTAATCCGCTATTACATGTATAAATAAATCTATAAAATAATTTATATAATCACGATACTGACCATTTGGAACTATTATATCCTCTACACCATCTTTATACCTGTAATAATATTTTAAGATTGTACATTTTGTTAGATATAGAAAAATATTCATTCGTTCTCAATCTGAAGAAGCTACAGTGATAGTGAAACATGCAATTTCTAAGAATATAGTGGAAAGAAATATAACGTAGTTTTATTGTTTCTCATAATATTAGTTATTTTTTTTATTACTAGTCATAATCAATTCTAGTCAATATAAGAGGAAGTCTAGTCACCTTAGATTTTTGAAGACAACAGCCACAATTATACCTCCAAAAAATGGACTAATACATTAGCTTAGTATTTTCCATGACAATTTAATATTGCAGTTATTCACCTTGTATCAAATTGGCTCGGATTTGTCAAATGTGAATGATGTTCAACAAAATAATATTTTACCCAACGAAATAAATATTTTGAACCCAATAAAAGAGAACTTATGTTTTCAACATTAACCATCTCTGGATCAAAATATATATTCATTTAAAGACACAAAATAGGCTCTTCACCAATTATTATATTCTCTAGCTAAAATAATTTAAAGTTAGCCATGTATATGTTACAGAAATAGTAGGAAAATCCAGCGAATGTTGACAATTACTAGTCAATGCTAACAATTCCCACTGGATCAGTGAATGTCGCAAACTTATTGTGTGCGCTTCAAATATGGTTATTAACTCTTCCTAATAATTACTAACATTTGCTGATTTCTCACTTTTACTCTAACATTGGAATTGATAGCCGGTTACAGCATGTTTAAATCCTAAACAACAACACACAAAATTTCGTCCGTCCCAGTTAAGATTTTGAAAAGTAATTTTCTCAGGATTAAATACTTGCGTTCTTACGGGGAAAGTAAAATCGCTAATAGTAGGGGAAGTTGGAATAAAGTGGCCACGTCAACAAAAAAAATTTACAAAAATTTTGTAATAAGTCTGAGAGCATTTTGGATCATTGATATATCTATTCATTCATAATTTGGCTGTAAATTTCCAATATATCTCGTTGAAAGAAATAAATATTTCTTAGTGAAAAACAAACAACGAAATTTGTTTCATCAAAAAACTTTAGAAACAAATTTAAACAACTAAAAATCGAAAAAAAAATATCGAAGACTATCGATCAAAAATAATCCTAAAACTAAATGAACAGTAAGTTTTTGGATTATTGTGCAAAATTTATTTAAATTAAAAAAATTAAGATTTTTAATATTCCAGGTCTTAAAACTATGTTGACCATTTTGTCCCATGGTGAGAATCCACTATGCTCCAATGTACATCTAAAAATTGTGTTAAAAGTCATAAAATAATATCTATTTTTCGTCCTTCGCCATTGGGATTTCGGAAATGGTAAGAGATAGAAAGTCGGTTAAATTAGGGCAAAGTTGCGTAATTATGGGCTAAATAATACGCTAATACAGGGGCTTTCAAAATATTTGGAAAAATCTAAAATTTTCCGTATCGGGTTTCACTTTGTCCCGACCTTATTCAAGCTCTGTATTTAAGTGATTAAGATTAATTAGTAGTTAGTATCAGTATGTAAATTTTTTCATTAATATCTCCGGTTAGAAAGAAGATAGGAACTTATGGTCTTCAACGCTTGCTTTGGCCTGTGCTCCTCTTTGTACCGACCTAATAACATCTTTACAATCGTTTTTAAGTTTTTGGAGAAAAACATAACGTATTAAATCTGCAGGAAGCGCCATCTAGAGACTACAGTAAAAATGACATAAACATCGCTTACAGTGTTACTGTAGCTTTTAAATGACACTCATTTTAATATTTTCCGATAAATCGTTCCTGAGATATTGCATGTTTTCTAAATATATGTTTGCGTTACCCCCAGCACTTTACCTGAAGGGTTAGAGAAAATATTGTGTAAGGAAAGTTCTTCATGATATACAGGGTCCTGCAATAGTGCACCAGACCTCCATAGCTTCTATACTAATCAAGTTAGGAATTTCATTCATATGCTGACTTATACTGCATCATGAGATGTATTTCAGGAAAATATTTTTCCATATACCAGGTGCCCAAAAAAGTCTTTAAATGAGACACCTAGTATTTGATTGCAGATTTAGGTTCATATTAGTGTCCTCTATAATTACCTAAAATATTATTTGATTAGCTGGTGTAGTTTAAGAGCAGTAAATTAGAAACAAACAAAGTGTCATGGAAAGAAAAAAAAAAAAAAACCTTTCAAAATTATTTTTTGAACCTCGGGATTGAGTGAGCTTTATAACAAAAGCTATATAGATACTACGTATCTAATAGTGTTATCTATCATTTATCTATTTATAGAGTATTTGGGCATTAGATGTAGAATTCATAACCAATTTTTTTTGTAATACAAATATAAAGTTCTTCCAGCTGTTTTCGAAATAAATCCAAATCTCATAAATTATGTTGTTTAAATACCATAGGCGCCTTGACAAATAATTGTAAACTACAGTAAATGTTTAAAAAGTCATCAGGCTGTGATATAAAATAGGGATTCATTTGTTAATTATAGTTTGACTAGTTCCTTAACTTAAAAAAATGTTATTTAGGGCGAATTAATTATAATAAGAAATTAAAATGGATTTTATTGTTTAGTTGATATGATCTTTGTAATTTGTGGAAGCGAAAAAAATTCTTCGTTATTTCATATTTATATTCACGTTATCCAGAACTTTTTGGGGATCCGTAGAACCAAATTGTTCAAGAATATCCGAATACAACTGCTGTTAATATACAGCAAACAATAAGGGACGTGTTTGCTAGTTGTTTACCTGAAATGTTGAGGGATGTAAACAGATCTTCTCAAGACCATATTTACTTGTGCACAGATGAAAATGGAAGGCTATTTGAATATTTACTGTAGTTTACAATTATGCTATTTAAGCAACATAATTTATAAAACTTGGAATTATTTCGAAAACAGCTGGAAATATTGAGAATTTTTTTTTTGGAATCTTATTAAGAACACCCTGTATAAAATACAAAAATTTTATTAGATTCATATACCCTTTGTTATAAAGCTAATCCAGTCCCGAGGTTAAAAAAATAATTTTAGAATGTTGTTTGGATTTTTCTTTCCGGGATTACAAAACTTCCTTTTTTATTTTTTAATTTATTGCTCTTAAACTACCCAAGCAAATCAAATCATATTTTAGGTAATTATAGAGAACCTAAATATGCAATAAAATACTGGGTGTCTAATTTTAAAAAAAATAACTATTTGTTTTCACACTTTTTTGGGCCAGCCAGTATATGGAAATATGTCTCATTTAAAAAACAGAACTTTTTATTATTACACTTTTGCACCAGAAAAATATTATTGAAATGCACCCTATGATACAGTATAAATCAGCATATGAATGAATTTCCTAACTTAATTCGTATAGGAGCTATGGAAGCTTGTATATGATTTATTTGTAAGTGTTTTCAATATACCTTATCATTGTAGAGGAACATACTGTTAACAAATTACTATTAGTGCAAGTCTATAAATAATTTCGAGCCATTTGTCTTGTCAACTTTTCTTATAAATATTTTTTTCCGAAAGCTGTACGGTGAACGGTCTCCGCTAGACAGCCGCGTACCTCGCTTAGTTGGCTACCCTGTACAAGCAAGTACATGATAAATTATAATAACTACACTGTAAAAAGTACCCGTTATTTAATAGAATAATAATTTAAATATACACGCATTGTTTCCAGTGTGTAAGATGCGTAAGTGATTATTTTGTGTTCAAATGTTTTTAGGAATATGTTGGTTCCCAACTGGAGCAAATTGTCTGCATATCACCTTGGCGAAGTAGAAATTATGCTAACGCATCCCATGCACGAGTCGAAGGAGCCATGACGACGGAGTCCGCAACGGTAATGAAGCAATTGGACCAATTCACTTGTATTGGAGACCAGTTGAGGAAGAATGAATAAGACATTCATGCCTCACAAACTGAAATTATTAACGATAAAATTTAAATTCCCTCTAAAATTAATTTAGCAGTTGAATTAAGACTTAATTCAACATCAAGAACTTCGCGTTAAATGGCGTTCAGCACACCGAGAAAAGCTAGAGCTAAAAAATCTTTAATAGGAATATTTTAGTTGGGATAGTATATTTTCTACCTGTACCAGCAAAATTGATTTCTTGTGACAGAAGAAACCACTTTACTGGATATCCTTTATTCTTGTTAGAAGAAACTTTGCAGTTTTAGAAATTCATTTTATTGTGATTAAAAATAAATCTTTATAAAAATTTCTTTTCGGGGGCTAAATTTTTTTTCATTGATACGATAAATTAATTTAATTGAAAAGCGACCTTGTCTCTTGAACTTTAAAAAATTACCAACTATAACCTGGCTTTTTTCTGGGCCTTGCGTAAGAAAATATCTTTATTGTCACGCAAAAGTATCATTTCAGTCGCTGGTTAGTGGCTTTGTAAGCAAAATAACTTTCCGTTGCTGTAACTGCAATAAACCAGGGTACAATATGCTTAGGGATATTTATTGATCTAGCTAAAGCCTTTGATATGGTACCACACAATCAGCTATTAACTGTGTTGTCACTTTATGGAGTAAAAGAAATTGTACGCAATTTAGTAAAAAATTATATTCAAAAGATACAAATGGTTAAAATCAATAATAAGGGTTGGTATTATTGAGGCTGGTGATCAGAATTGGAATTCCTCAGGAAAACGTTTTGGGCCCGATCCTCTTCATCATTTATCTTAATGCTCTTTTAACAGAAAATATAGGAGGTACAATTATATCTTATGCTGACACGGCTATAATATTTACTGGTAGAGATTGGGAAGAAGTTAAAAATAAGGCAATAGAAGGCTTTAAATTGGTTAAGAGTTGGTTGGAAACTTATAAACTCACTTAATGTAAACAAAACAAATTACATCGCTTTTTCATTAACAAGGGCTGGTCAGCTGACCATCTTATGAAGAGTCCACATATTGACTATATTTCTAATAAAATACGTAGTCTCATATACACATTTTATATATTAAGGGAATTCGTAAATGAAAAACCATGGTGATAGTTAAAACATAGAGCATAAAGCATTTGTGGCGTCGCTAATACGACACGGATTAATTATTTGGGGTGGGGCCTATGACACAGAATAAGTTAAATATAACAAAAAAATATATTTTTAAAATTATATTAAAAAATAAATAAAAGATTTCCAACAAATTTAATTGTTTTCGGAGGATACTGTAAATATCAGAACTTTATATATTAGCTGTATATGTAATTTTGTTTGTCGGTGTAAGACCAAGGTAAACTATATAGATCACACTATCGAAACTAGGACTAAATCTAATAACAAATTTAAATTACCAAAAATTTAACAATTGCCAATAAGAAGTTTATGAATTACTAGCACCAAAATCATTTAATTTACTCCCAGCTAATACAGGGTGTTATGGAAATGACGTATTATATTTAAATGGGTGACTCCTGGGGTGTCCTAGAGAAGCGCTACATATTTTTTTAAAATCGAACGTTTAAAAAGTGGGGTATATCACCCCTAAACCCACACACAACTCCTCGGCACATTCATATATGAACATATTACATTGTTCAGTTGGGTAATCAACAGATTCGGGCACAATATTGCCAAAATGTTTAAAAGTGTGAAACTTTAGTTTCTTATAAAAATAAATATTTAGCTTACTTAGAAAGTAAATCCAGGACGCGATTAAGGAATCCAGGGCACAGACACTTTCAGTTCTTTTTCCTATGGGAAAAACTTTATGCTCATCACGTGTCCTGATGATAGTGTGGAAGTGCATAATAAGCTTATCACTAAACCCCAACACAAACGCATAATTACACTTAAACTGAATCATTTCGCAATAGAAATAATAAAAACGTTAATTTCTATGAGCCATTAACCCTTTACTAAAGATAAAATGAAACAATTATGTTAACAATTGACAGGAACTACCCTTTGAAATAATGGTCTAGTCCATCTTCGGACCAGTCGTCAAACTTTCTTTCCGAGAACTCTCCGCTACTAGAGCCAGCGCGGTTGCCATTTCCGAGACTATAATTATACAGGAAAGTAATATTATAGAAGAAAATTCGGCAATTTATGATAGTCGCTTACGTAAAGTGGCAACGCTGTATTTTTAAATATTAGCCCGATTGTCCACAATCAGCTGTTTAAAGAAGCCGGCCGATATCGATCGAGAGAACCAACGTGTTATTTATTTTTAAAATATTTAGATGTTAAATACATTATTTCCCAGACAATAAGGGCGTATTTTTGTCTACACAGTAGCACTTTAAAATACTAATTCAGATTGAACGGTACTTAGATGTGTTGTGACGCGAAAACTAATGTGATTTTGTGATGTGAGCACTTTGTGTTTTTTATAAATTAAGTTGGTTTTAAATAAGTCCGAAAAGGTAAATAAAATTGCATTTTTTTTCTAAAGGGTAAGTGGCATTTATAAACTTTTAAGTTGTCCAGATCTGACGGGTATTGTTCGAATTGAACAAATGAGAACATACCTGACCATTTATAAATTCCGCGGCGGTTCGTTCGAGTCAGTTCAAGTTTATAAATCAGAGATTGTTTTCCAGCGAACTGAACGTAAAAGTTTATAATAATGTACCCTGAAAAATAAACAACTTGAAATCTGTCAAACGGTTATTGACTTTCTAAAGAGTTTACCCTGAATATATGACAACACTGTTCAAGATTCACTGCCATATGTTGCTGCGTTTACCTTCCGAACAGGGGCGCTACTTAGTAATTTTTGATTTGACATAAGGTCATGTACAGGGCATATTAAATTAAATCACCATTTTTGGATAATTTTCATCAATTTGTTTTCATCTCAGGAATTGCCGGTTTAAATATAATACGTCATTTCCATAACACCCTGTATAAAATCAATAAAAAAATATAAAAACTTTTTCAGTAACTCACTAAATCATTAAGGATTGTAGGCACGTTTCAGTAAAGTGTGTCACATAGAATAATTATAATAGGTAATATAAATAAAAATACAAAATAATAATATACATATGTCTAATTTTAGATTTTGACACATATGTGTGTGTATTATTAGTTTTTCCTATTTATTATATTATATATTAAAAATGTCAAAATGTTAAAATATAGCTTCCGTGTGCAATAAAAAACAATTTTTAGTTAGAGTTAAAAGATTGTACTGTTCGCTCAAGAGGCAAGTAGGTTTAAATTAAAAATTCTTGTAGAGCAGCACTTGCATTTCAAGGATGATATATTATTATTGTCATTCGTTCACTTGACCAGACGTTCATCTATAAAATTGTTAATCGTATAGTTTACCAGTCTGAAAATATAGTATATTATACAGGGTGATTCACGACGAGCGTGCATTAGAACTTTATGGAGAACTACTGAATATATGTTCCTGAAACTTTGGGGATTTGGGTTTATCGATATGCTCTCTTTAACTAAAATATTGACATGTTTCTGTCATTTCCGGTTATACCGGAAGTAGCTGCCAACTTTCGTTTTTTAAATACAACATGGTAATTTTTATTACATTTTTCGATTAAGCATTAAATACTAAGCACATTTTATAGAAAATGTTTTTTGTCAGACTCTATTAGTTTTTGAGATATCTGGACTTTTTGTAATTATTTGGCAAATGCATGACGATGAAATAATCCATATAATTTTTTTACCTTAGCGCTTGGACTAAAAAATTTTTCTCACCGAATAGCTAGAAGATCATCAAGTCTCAAAAACATTTCAAATTCGGCATAAAATGTACAGGGTGGTCACAATTCAAGCCTCATTGTGAAAGAATTCAACCATTAAAAACTTTCTTATTTTAAATGGAACACCCTGTATATTTTTATTTAATTTGATGGCAAATTAGTTGTTCTTTATAAATAGTATTTACTGTCCTATACCTATATCAAAGCGTTTTCTCAAAAAATCCAATTTTATTCCGAAAATACTATTTGTTAAAGTGTGTTATGAAAACAATTGTACTTAGGGGCTGTATACTGATATCTATAAGAAAAGTGATTGATTGCTTGAAAATACGATATTCTAAAGTGTTTCTTAATAATTTATAAATAAAATGCAGTTGTTTTAAATTTAATGGTTTAAATATTATTTTTTTAAAAATAGCAAGGAAACAAGTTTATAAACTTTAAATTCTTTAATTAAAAATGTGTTTGAAAATTATACCTAATATCTTTTGATTATATTTTTAAAATATGTTCGAAATGATTGCCATTTACTTCCAAGCATTTATGTATTCTTTTCATCATGTTATTTCTTGTAGCATTCCTAATTTCTTGTGAGAGATTGAAATGCTGCCTTCACCCTTTCAATTAGATTTTCCTTCGTGGTGATGGGACGCGTGTAAACTTTATCTTTAATGGTTCCCCAGATGAAAAGTCCAGTGGAGTTAAGTCTGGCGAACGAGCTGGCCAGTGGAAGGGACCTTGATTTGCGATCCATTGGTCATGAAAAAGTCTGTTTAGGGCAGTTTTAACAACTTGGACGTTGTGTGCTGGAGCCCCATCGTTTTTGATACCAATCACTTTTCCTCCGTATAGACATCAGTATACAGCCCCTAAGTACAATTGTTTTCATAGCACACTTGAACAAATAGTATTTTCGGAATAAAATTGCATTTTGTGAGAAAACGCTTTGATATAGGTATAGGACAGTAAATACTATTTATAAAGAACAACTAATTTGCCATCAAATTAAATAAAAATATACAGGGTGTTCCATTTAAAATAAGAAAGTTTTTAATGGTTGAATTATTTCACAATGAGGCTTGAATTGTGACCACCCTGTACATTTTATGTCGAATTTGAAATGTTTTTGAGACTTGATGATCTTCTAGCTATTCGGTGAGAAAAAAATTTTAGTCCAAGCGCTAAGGTAAAAAAATTATACGGATTATTTCATCGTCATGCATTTGCCAAATAATTACAAAAAGTCCAGATATCTCAAAAACTAATAGAGTCTGACAAAAACATTTTCTATAAAATATGCTTAGTATTTAATGCTTAATCGAAAAATGTAATAAAAATTACCATGTTGTATTTAAAAAACGAAAGTTGGCAGCTACTTCCGGTATAACCGGAAATGACAGGAACATGTCAATATTTTAGTTAAAGAGAGCATATCGATAAACCCAAATCCCCAAAGTTTCAGGAACATATATTCAGTAGTTCTCCATAAAGTTCTAATGCACGCTCGTCGTGAATCACCCTGTATAGTAGGTATTAACATTGTTGCGCAGTAGAGATAGAGAGTAGCCTTAAAATTATGTTGTTCTTGATTAAGTAATATTATATAGCGTGTGTGGTAAAAAGTGTAACAAATCGAAAACTTTTTTTTATCTTTCATTTTAGTAAAAGTAACTTTTGATCAAGAGTTTTGATTTGCTTAGATCCTCCTTAGCAATAGTCGAATATCCGAAATATTGCACAGGGTGGTCAAAAAATGTGAAATTGATCTAAGAATAAAATAAGGTGAAATGGGGTGAATGTGATAACGGGGCAAATGTCATATATTTACCTCTTTTCATTTCAAGTACCTTATTCATCGATAGCTAGACAGCATTGTCACTTTTGCCCCCACTTCGAGGTAAATATGATAGACTTACATGGTTTAAAAAAAACCTGACATTTCAAAAAGGACTTGAAAATACGTCAGTCCTAGAATCAATTCAGAAGTGTTTTTGAAGCAGTTCAATTTTAAGAAATCTTAGATGACGTCATAAATCTCACCTGGGATTGGATATACTGAAGATTTACCTTTAAAATGTACTAGAAAAAATACGTGTTCAAGCGATTAAAGAGAAAATAAATTCCGGAATTTTAAATGAATTGGTGGAAGGAACTTTATGAAGGCACGTAAATCATTATAGTCTAGAACTTTTATATTTATAATACCAAACTTCAATACTTAAAGTTCTTTTCTACCATACTCTTATTTAATTTAGTCATTCTCAATGGAACTACGAAGAGATTACGATAGTTTCAATGGAACCGTCGATAGAGGACGAGCGAGAAACCCAAATATGTTAGCCGCAGAGGAAAATGTTTTAGCTGCTGTGGAATAAGACCTGAAAGTACTGCAAGGGCGGATCCAGAAGTTCGGTTTGGGGGGTAGGGTTCATGCATGGAAAAGTAACGAGAAGTAATACACAAACCCTACCGCGTTAGTCAAACCGGTATATATGGTATTTATCATGTTAAATTGGCTTGGGGGGGGGGCATGACCCCCCAGATAGAATCCCAAACCGAGAGATGCAAGCGGAAAAAATATTTGTTTATATGTGTGGTTTAACAAATAAGAGATTACGACAGTGTCAATGGAGCCGACGATAGAGAACCCCATGAGAAACCTAAACACGTACAGACCTGAAAGTATTAGGGCTTAACAAGGCAAGGAGGGCTAACATCAAATTATATTATATGGTGCACTCTTAACAATGAACTGTACTACAAACGTTCAAAAGTTGGAACCGCAAGATTACCTTCAACAAGAAGGTTACTGCGAGTGCCACATACAAAAAAGTCAAGTCGAAGTACCGCAGCATAATAGTCATAGGGGGAGCCTTTAAAATCCACATGAATGTCGAGAGACCAATAGCCAGTGTGATACATTCAGAAGGATATTTAGCCTTTCTGCAAAGCGACCTCCCGTAGCTATCAGAAAATGTTTCTTTAGCTAGGGCAAGAGACATAATAATATGTGACTTTGCCACAGTTCACTAATTATCACTGAACTTGTTGCTTGGCCCCCAAGGCCATTTCATCTTACACAGTGTTTTTTATGATCAAATACAAGCACTATAGGAAAAATCCTTTAGGGCACTCTGGGAGTGGTGCGTGTACGCAAAAAGCGATTCACGTTGGTTTTGAATCATTGGAGGTTATATTCGTTGGGAAACACGACCTCGGGAAGGTTCCATAAGGATGAAGTGCTCTAGATGAAAGAATTCTTAAACAATGAAGTTCGAGGAGTACTAAGCTTAACCACATATGGACGGGCGGCAGTGGTTCGCCGTGTATTTCTGCTATTCGCCGCTCTGGACGGAATTAAGAGGGCAAGGGCAGCCGAGCACTTTCCATGAAAATATCTGTAAAAGAGGGTTAAATCCCCAACCTGTCTTCGATGTTCTAGGCTGTCGAGGTTCTTCGTCAGCTTGGGTTTATTCGACGAATGGCCCTCCTTTCGATGGAATCCAGTAGCCGAAGAGTATGTTTGGGTGCAGAGCTCCAAACATGAGAGCAGTACTCTAGTGATGGTCGACTCTGGGCTTTGTATAGCATCAAAAGTTGTTGAGATATGTACAACTTTCTGGTTCGGAAGAGTACACCAAGTTACTGAGGAGCTATCTTGGCGAATGCTACAACGTGGTTATGCCAAGACATATTTCCTCCCAGATTGACGCCCAGCAAATTAATAGATGAAGACAGTGGGATTGCGTGTCCGTCCATGACTATATCCGGTTCTGTAATGTTAACCTTCTTAGAGAAAACTCCTGCCTGTTTTCTTTAGCGTTAAATTCGACTAGGTTACTGTCACCCCAAGCCAAAATTTCTTCCAGGTCTTTGTTGAGGCGCGATACTTCATGCTGGCTGCGAAGATGTGCGTCGGCAGCCGATGGTTGTGCATTCAAAGAGAAAGATGAGATAGGTGTGCTATCATTCATTTATTTTCACTAGAATGTAGAGTAAGAAGAGAGTGGAAGACCATATGGACCCTTGAGGTACACCGGCATTGATGGTGAAGGTATCCGAGAGAAATCCGTCAATCGCCACTTGCAGAGAGCGGTCCTTAAGAAAGCTAGACAACAATGCACAGAATCGACCGGGCATACCATAGGATTGAAGGTTACTTAGTAGTTCGTCATGCCAAACCCGATCAAAGGCTTTAGAAATATCCAGTGCAACATCCCGAGACTCCCCATGATGTTCGATTGCGTTTTTCCAAAGATGGGTGACATAGGTTAGAAGATCTCCAGTTGATCTGGACTTCCGAAAACCATATTGATGATCGCTCATAATGTTGAAGCCTTCCAGGTACTTTAGAAGATGTTGGTTAATAGCTTTCTCCATTACTTTTGATATAACTGAAAGCAATGCGACTGGACGATAGTTGTAGTAGGCAGGGTTCTCTGGTATAGGCTGGACTCGCGCCGTATTCCAGCACGGTAGAAATATTCCCTGTTTGTAGGGTAAGTTAAAAAGTCTACAAAATACTGGTGTTAGTTCATCGGCGCATCTCTTGAGAACTATAATAGGAATTTCGTCTGGAACAGAAGCTTTCTTGACGTCGAGCCCTTTCGGAACACGATTTCGGTCATTTCGGATTGAACTGCAGGAGTGTTCGGTGGTGTTATTCCCTGGAAATCTCCAGTGGAATGCGAAGAAAATAGTTCAGCAAGTAAGTTTGCTTTGTCTCCGGCTGTGGATGCTATTGTACCATCGGAACGTGTTAGAGGTGGAATAGTTAATTTGGTAAAATTTTGGCTGACGGCCTTAGCGACTGACCAAAAGGACTTTGATCCGTTTGGGCTGTCAAGAAGTTTATCTTTGATCCTCACGTTATGGGCTTCTTTGCTTTGATCTATTGTTAGCTTACATTGGTTTCGAGCGGTAACAAAGATGGTACGATTCTCAGTGGTAGGGTTTTTACGCCACTGTCGGTAAGCCAGATTTTTTGATCTGATAGCACGCTCACCTTGCTAAACCAGGGCTTGCCGTTGGAAGGGCGTTTTTTTGGAGGAGGGGATAAATACTTTCATGCTAGTTAGAATGACGTCGGAGACCTCCCAGCAAAGATGGATGGATCATCAGAAGAGAAGCATACGCTCATCCAAGGAAAAGTGCGAAAATGGTCTTGCAGGTCTTCCCACTTGGCCGATGTGTAATGCCATATCTTGCGAGGTTTAGGAGGTTGTACCGAAATAATTGGTAATTCGCTTAGAGTTGAAATAAGATTGTGATCGGAAGATCCTAATGGAGGATGTACGGTTTTAGATCTGGATTTGATGTCAAGAAAAGATCCAAAAGACTAGCAAAATCTCCAGCTCGGTCTGGAATCCTCGTTGGTTCTTCTACGAGTTGAGTTAGACCAGAACTGATCGCAAAAGATTCGGCCTCGCGGCTTTGCTCATCATCTGTATTTGAATATTTAAGCCAGTTGACATTGTGGACGTTAAAGTCGCCAAAGATAGCAATCTCGGCATTGGGATTGCTGGTTTGCAAGAAGTCGATTGTATTGGCTAGTGATGAGAAAAGGGCCCTGTAATGGGTATCGCTTGGAGGACGGTAAAGGCAGCAGATAAACTTGATGATTTTCTGCGTTGATATTTTAAACCACATTACATCAAAGTCTTTCGGTTCAAGTGCAAGTTCTCGTTGGCAGCAGAGATAATCTCGAATAAAAGACATACCCCGAAGTTACGTCGAAATCGGAAATGAAAATCATATCCAGGGTATAAATAGCTGACTGTGTTTGTTGACGATCTGACCTTTGTCTCGGTCAATGCGAGCACGTGAGGCTTGGAAGAATGTAAGTGCTGGTGGACTGAATTGATATTCGTGTTAAGCCCTCTAATATTGCAGAAATCAATTTTGAAGTTGCTAATTCTGGGTTGGTTAGTAACTGCAGGTGCAACACCATTTATTCGTTGAATGTTGTTAGAGGAACCTAGTAAATTGTCGGAAATGGTTGTTGTTTGATGAACTTCGCTTGATGGGGCCCCAAAACCAGCCCCTGCTCAAAATCCGAATGGGGGGCAAGTTTACCTCCGGAGTATTTTGGGCCTGGAGCTTCCATCATGCTATTTTTGGGATCCCACCCTGGTAACCGGAAACATCGGCACAGCGACGAAACGTCAATTCAATGAGCAAACGTTAACTCATAGAGCAAATTTCACGGCGCGCGGCGCCTAAACCGATGCAATGGTATCTCACCGGGCGATACCGGGTGGGCCAACATCTTCCATTTGTAAATGAATGAAGTGAAAATGAAGTGTGATTCTTTCTATCGTGTATCATGAAAGAAATAGTTTATAAAGGGCCAATTTGTATCTCCTATGTGCGTTTGTTCTATGTTTATGTGGCTGTTATAAAGTGTAATTATGCATTAGTGTGTAACGATTTTGTATAATCTGACAGGTGCCTATCTTCAAAAAACTAATTTGCAACATTTGTATAGGTGTTTCTTTAAGTTATTTATGGTAATTTGTCCGTATTTCACTATGTGCTCCTGTGTCTCTCTTCACGATATACTCAGTCATGTTCTGAGGAAGGAAAAGCCCGAAGGGGTTTTAGTTGGTATAAGCTTTATGCATTAAAATCAAAAAAAGTGTATGTGACCTAGATTTACTTTCTATTTAGATATCATAGGTAAGCTAAATATTTGCTTTTATATGAAATTTCAGTTTTACGCCAATATTGCACGTAACACGTGTTTTGTGACAGACGCTGGCTGATATAGTGTCGCGAAATTACCTGTGAGTTTAAGGGTAAGTTACCCCACTTCGATAACCCTCTTCGATACCCCACAGTTGATTTAAAAAAGATATATATTGCGTTTCTCTAGGACGCCCAAGGAGCCGCACATTTAAATACAATAAATAATTTCCATAACACCATGTATAATCCTCTTACAATTCCTTGCTTTCCAACAGGTGGTTAAGAATTTCATTTTCGAAGTATTTATTCATTACTAGTGTGTTAGGATCTGTAATATTTGTAAGTTTGATCATGTGTTTTTAATAGTTTTATTATCAACGATGTTTTTTACATTAAGTTATTTAACGCAGCCTATACGTAATAAATAGAATTAGAATCATACTTATCTTGACTTAATGACTTGTGATATGTTTAGTTGTTTTTGTGACTATTCTTTATCCGTTTAGTACTTATTATCAATTAAGGCTCACTTTCATAGCTCTGGATAACCATTGGGTTAGAAGCTTCTACGTTTATATCTTTACTAAAATCCAGATTAATATTGTTTAAAATCGTGCTACTAAACGCCACCTCCAGGGATATGGTATACATTACTGAGTTAATTAATATTTTGGTGCCATTTACTAAGTTTTTACCAAGTC
Source organism: Barypeithes pellucidus (assembly GCA_963991005.1). NCBI lineage: Eukaryota > Metazoa > Arthropoda > Insecta > Coleoptera > Curculionidae > Barypeithes > Barypeithes pellucidus. The sequence continues at coordinate 30,399,258 of OZ022562.1, forward strand.
ATAGTAGCAGTGTTAATCAGTCACTATTTTTATAACTTTGATGCTAGTTGGGATTATTAACCTTTATAAATTAAAAATATATGTATGTGTAAAAACATTGTAATATTAAGCGTATTCAAATTAATTTATCACATCAAGATAATACTCGCAAAAGTCGTAAAGATTGTTCCACGAAAAATGGATATAACTTAATGACTGCAGTAAATTTACCTGGGACGATCCCATTATTTATGACCGTTTGTTATTATTATGTGGAAAGGACCGGATTGTAATAATTATAATTAAATATATGCACATCAGGTAGGTTAGGTTGTTTAATTTATATTTAAATATCTTTTTGAGGTAAAATTTGTTAGTTTTTATTTCTTGCTGAAAGAGTTTAGTTGTATTACCGATATTACCGTTTACAAAAATGGCGTCATGAGTATATAACTTCTGTAAGGAAATCCCGTTCTGAAAACCGCCCTATAATTTACCTCGATGAGACTTGGTTTGATACGCATGAAACACCATCCAAAGGCTGGTCTGATTCTTGCGATAAGTGTAAAAGAAAAGCTCAATCAAATAAAGGAAAAAGAATAAGCATTTTACATGCTGAGTCAGAAAACGGTTGGGTTCCAAATGCCTTGTGGCTTTCTGCAAAAAACATTAAAGACTCTTGTGTGGACTACCATGAAGATACAACGGTCGAACTTTTTGAGGGATGGTTCAAGAATTGTCTTTTACTAAACATTCCTCAGAATAGCGTGATAGTATTGGACAATGCGAGCTATCACAGTCGCCAATTACATAAAGCTCCAAGCTCAAATAATACAAAATTGGAGATTCAGAACTACATGGCGGCGAATGATATATATTTTGAAGAAAGTTATGAAAAAGTGATCTTTTAGAAGTTTTAAAGACATTTTGTATAAAAAAAGTATATGTTTGTGACACATTGGCAGAAGAAATTGGACATACAGTGATACGGCTCCAACCCTATTATTGAATTTTTAACCCCATAGAGCCAGTTAAAATCACTGGTTAGGTCTGAAAATATTTCTCCGACTTTAAGTTCTAGTGTTGTAGAATTAATACGAAAATGCTTTAATGATATTTTCCCAGGTATTTGGGAAAAATTCAGTCCGTCACGTAATAACTGTAGAAAATTCGTATATTAGTCTGGATCGTATAATTAATCCAATTATAATTAATTTTGATGAGGATACCGATAGCGAAACAGAACTATCTATAGAATGACATTATAAATGTAAATAAATATGACTAGTAATATTTAAAAAAAATGTTATTTCATTTGATTACATTAATATAATCATATCATTACTTGTTTCCTTAGTCCGTCACTTCATACTTCACTTGTTTATTGCCAAGCTCTTGTTGACACAATGGGACCGACCCAGGAAATCAATAAGTCGTATCCAAATTTCGTGAAACGTACTTTAACTGAGGTGAAAAGTAATTTTGGAAAAGTATCAATTCTACATAAATATAGAATTATGAAAAAATTTGCTAATGAAATAATAAATATAAATGTGTTTTTTGATATAACAAGCGAAAAAATTTACAATACATAATTTCCACTGGAAGCTATGCACGCCAATGATCAATTTGTAAACAAATCCGCATTGACAATACTTGTCAAGTAAACATGTAGTTGCCACTGGCAATGGAAGGACATGGAACCAATTTTTTAAACGATCGAAACAAAAACAATAGTACCGACTAGTGCTCTGGGACTCCCAAGGAGTCTCGCATTTAAATTTAATAAATCATTTTCACCCTTTCCATAGTATTGTATAACTTATTTCTCTCAATTTTTTCCTCTTCGTTCGCTGCCAGGGTCATTCCCGAGGGAACCTACCGCTAAGCGTGGACTCCTTGATTCCAAAAGGCTATCAACCCTAAGCTTCTCGCATTGCAGTATATGACCTACCCATTGGTAGCCGGCATGAATAGGGTAGGGATGGGGGGATGCATCACTTTTCTCTATTTTTTTGCATGACGCTGGACAGTAACGCCATACCACTAAAATCCACCGGGTGCGAATCGGTTTACTTGCCGTGGGGTGGGAACCTACGAACCCTCGTTCTGCAGTTACCAATGACTGCCGCCTTGAAAAATGTTAGCAATTTCAAGAATGTAAATTTTATTGTACCTTCCATTAGATCGTTATTTTATCATCTGATAGTGATACGGTGATAGCAAAACATGTCATGTTCTATTTTAATATAATGGGAATTTACAAGTACTTTATAACACAACGTTGCAACTGGTAAACATCTCCAGTCGTCTTCAGGTGAATACTGAATAAATTACTAATTAACGAGAGTATTTATATTTATACTACTTAGACCGAGGTGGGTGCAGTCATGTATTACCACTGGACTTAACCTAAGTTTACAATTGATCATTTTCAAACAGCTGATTTTGACATGTCGGCCATTTTGCCTAAGGGACAAACACCAGCACAAAGTTAATATAATTAAATGCAAATTATTTGAGTTTTCGACTTTCACGAGTTCACAACAACAATACGTATGCGATTTTTAGCTAATTTATTGTATAAACTAATTCTATTATTAATCTGTGTATACCTATAAGTATTTAAAGTTTTTGCGACAATGGAGAGGAGTGATTATTATGAATAGTTTTCTCAAAATGTGAAAGACATACAATGATAAATTAAAAATCATGGATGATAAAGATCCATTCCTTCTGAAAGACTTTAGATTTACATTCCCTGCCTGAACTCATCAACACGTGGTTTATTTGTGTAAAAAATTCTATGCTTAATCCATAAATTATATAACCTTCGAGCAATATTAAATAAAAAATTGTTTTACTTCACAGATTAGCTTTTTAATTTTAATATATAATTTCAGCTTTAAACTAATATTTACGAGCTAAATATACAGTTTATTTTAATATGCACATACCGGTGGCAACACATAGATGCATTGTATTTACAATATAATGATGCATATTATTATCCTAAGTTATTTAAGTTGGTATGTATTGTATAATATCATACTTATATACAGGGTCCGCAAACGAAGCGTGGACGGTAGATTAAATCGTTATCAAAGAAATTATCAACAATACTAAAACAGCTTGAGATATTGGATTAAAAGCGGCATGTTTTAAAAATATTTTACATTATACAGGGTGGCCCAAAAAAGTGTGACAGCATAAAGTTATATTTTTTTAAATAGGACACCCAGTATTTTATTGCATACTTAGGTTCGTACTACTATCGTTTATAAGTGCCTCAAATTTTATTTAAATTGGTTCTGTAGTTTCGGAGAAATAAATTAAAAACTAAAAAAAAAAAGTTTTGCAGTCCTGAATAAAAAAATCAAAAAAAACAATCCAGAACAATTTTTTTAACCTCGGCATTGAGTGAAATTTATGACAAGAGGTCTAGAGATACTATCAATGTAATTGCGTTTATTTATTTTATACAGGGTGTTCATTATAAGCTTTCAAAAACCCCATATTTTAAAATAAGTTTTCTCAAGTTTTTCAAATGGAACACCCTGTATATTATTTGGCTATTTGACGTAGAATTCATAAACAATTTTTTTTTGTAATACAAGCATATAAGTTATATCCAGCCGTTTTCGAAATAATTGTAAATATCATAAATTATGAGTTTTTATTGGGAAATTTTGTTATTGGCGACTAGACTAATAATTGTAAACTAAAGTAAATGTTCAAAATAGCTTCCTTTTACTTAATTTAATGATTTTCCTCTACTGCCAACAGAACTCTTAATTCTTTTTCTTCATTAATAACGGGTTTATTGATTATCATCCTTTTTGTGTATGCAGTGCTTCCTGTTGCTACAAATCTTTGCAACAACTTCTCAAAGGTTTCTGGTCTCGGCTTTCTCTCAATATCTGGATGTCTTTCAGCATACACTCGGCTCGCGAGTAGGCAATTTCTTGCACATTTACCCAGTATAAAAATCATATTTACCATTTCTAAAGTTGTAAAATTCGACATTTTGTGTAAGTTAGTACTTAATTTCGACGACCGAGCAAATGTAAATAATTTTATTTGACTGTCATAATGACAATCTAAACAAAAAAAAATCATGGCAACTCGATTAAGAATAAAAAATAAAATTAAATAAATAAAAGTAGCAAAAATGTAGGCTTTTAAAATTTATATCGAAAAAAAATAAAATACGATAAACTCTAAGAGTAAAAGGAAGCTATTGTGAATATTTACTTTAGTTTACAATTATTAGTCTAGTCGCCTATAACAAAATTTCCCAATAAAAACTCTATTTAAACAACATTATTTATGATATTTATAATTATTTCGAAAACGGCTGGATATAACTTATATGCTTGTATTACAAAAAAAAATTGTCTATGAATTCTACGTGAAATAGCCAAATAATATACAGGGTGTTCCATTTGAAAAACTTGAGAAAAATTATTTTAAAATGTGGGGTTTTTGAAAGCTTATTATGAACACCCTGTATAAAATAAATAAACGCAATTACATTGATAGTATCTCTAGACCTCTTGTCATAAATTTCACTCAATGCCGAGGTTAAACAATAGTTCTGGATTGTTTTTTTGATTTTTTTATTCAGGACTGCAAAACTTTTTTTTTTAGTTTTTAATTTATTTCTCCGAAACTACAAAACCAAATTAAATAAAATTTGAGGCACTTATACACGATAGTAATACGAACCTAAATATGCAATAAAATACTGGGTGTCCCATTTAAAAAAATATAACTTTATGCTGTCACACTTTTTTGGGCCACCCTGTATAATGTAAAATATTTTTAAAACATGCCGCTTTTAATCCAATATCTCAAGCTGTTTTAGTATTGTTGATAAGTTCTTCGATAACGATTTAATCTTCCGTCCACGCTTCGTTTGCGGACCCTGTATAATAAAATAAACAGCATTTCGTTTTTTGGGAGCCCAGTATAATAAAGGGGTTTGCTGTCATCATTCATAAAAGATTCTTCTGTTATTTCTAAGTTTTTTAATTTTTGATAAAAAAAACTATATACTCTGCTGTTTAAAGCAGTACAGTTTTGTGACAAATTTTCAACTGTTATGTCGGTCTGTGTGGCTTCATTTCAATGGTTGTCCATCATAGGTTCTTCATCTAAATTTTTGCTCGTACCAGGAATCTCTTCGTCCTCAAGCGTTTGCTGTTCTTGTTAAAAAATTTGATAGTTTGCTAAGTATATTCCAAATTCTTATATGATTTTACATGGTGTGTACTTGAAATACTTAATTTAAAATTTTGCTTGTTAATTTGTTATCCAAATCAATAACTCTATCATAATCAAATCATTGAATTTTGAATTTTAATAATGTAGGTATGGTTTTCATCCGTATCTACTTGTCCTATCTCATCCAATCGCTTTTTCCTTTTTGTGGCTCGTTGAAACCTATCAATCTGTGTATCACCCATAGAATGAGAACTAACATATCCCATATTTTTATTTGGAATCCAATCAGGATGGTCCTTCTCAAGTGATGCAGCAAGTGCACGTAAAAAATGAGTTTTTTAGAATCTCATTCCCTGATGTCATCTTTAATTTTATTACCAGTTTTGAAATGTCTAGAGCAAACAGGTCCATGCTTCATTTGGGATTCACTTAATGGTCCAATTTTAATGGTCTTTGTCCACATCTCTTGCCTGTGTTTAGATAAGGCATTTGCTCCATCACCAGCATTTTTCAGAGCAGCAGTTCTTCTAAAAAAACCTTACATGGTCTCTATTTCGTCTCATCCCACAAAGCACTACTGCACAAAATGACGGCATTAGTAAAGTTTTTCAGTTTATTTGATTTTAAAAAAGTTCATAAAGTCGCTTAAACGATCCCGAAAATACAAAAACAAAACACATCACCTAACCTAGTTTGGATTTGTTTGTCCCTCAGGCAAAATGGCTGCTGCGTTGTGACGTCATTCGAAAATGGCCAATTACTTAACAGACAGACTATCGTTCCTAGACGTAACAGTTCAGAAAAATAGGAATACCATCCAAACATCGATATACATGAAATAAACTCACACAGAGCAATACCTTAATTATGTCTCAAACCATTCAAACAACACCAAACACGGGATAGTTAAAACACTGGATGACAGAGCATTCACACTTTGCAATTTACAAGCTATAACACAAGAACTCAACAACATCATAACGGACCTTGGTATGGATTGTTATCCCACGAAGCTAGTAGACCAAGCCATCAAAAAACGTCAAAATCACAAACATAGAACGACAGATGACAACGAAGCTGGACCGACCATCAATATGCCCTATGTCAAGAGGATTTTTGAAAAGATTCGAAGGATAGGACAACAATACAACATCCGAACAGTATTTAGCTCCAAAGACTCCTTAAGAAGGCACCTGACGAAGACAAAACCAAAAAGACATGAAGTACTGTGTATATAGAATACCCTGGGAGTGCTGCCAGTCCTACGTTGATGAAACTCTACGACCAGTTGAAACACAGATGATGCTTACCAGTTGAAACGTTGTGTTATAAATAAATAAAGAGAATGGAAGTCCAAAATACTTATATCACTCATGATACAATTGCATGTACCTAATCTAACCTTCAAACAAACCCAAGTTCAACGCTGTTTTACTGTATCCCATTATAAAGTCTATAATAAAGAAGGATGCGCAATTATTTGATCGCTGAACTTTATATTGGTATCGTTATTGTCGAATTTTGAATGTTAAAAATGATTTAAATTAATTATAGATAAGTTCGTACTCTATTTATTTGTCTAAATTATTTTTATTTCTTAAAAGCCAAAAGCGATAAAATTGCATTGATTGGTTCCGAAACGTTTGCTCGACAATATAACCTATTTCGGGCAATCCGGGGTTTGTAAAAGAAATGCATACCTAGATTTTTCCTGTTTCGGGCAACAATCTGTATATCTGCAAATTATGACGGTAATGAGTTAGAAAAACTTTTTTATTGCATTATAATTTGATTTGTCGTAGGAAATAACAAACAAATAGTATCATGTTTTAAAAGTGTATTTAAAAAACTTAATCTAATTTAACAGCATAACTTAATTTTGTTCGAAAATCTAAGTTTATATACTTTTTAGTACGTTTTGAAGTGTCCATATAGTTATCAAGTTTTTGTTGCACAATATCGTAATATATAATTTCTTCCTTTATGCCTTTCATAAGTTCGTATATGTTTGGGTTAACTTTTTTTTATTAAAGCGGTTATGCCAGCCTTCTGCCGAATTTATAGTACGGTGGCGTTCTCCGTGACAAATCCATATAGGTTCTTGTTCCAACCATTTGCTAACAAAATAATCGCTGAATTTTACAACCATCCCATTTTGAGGTGCAGTAGACATTATGTCCAACCAAGCATCCGAATGAAAACCCTCCGGTAAATGTGCCAGGGCAGCACACATCCTAATATGACTTCTAACGTCAATATTGTCTCTGTAATGCGAAGCCAAACCAATTTCTTGAACTTTTCTCCATATCGCCTGATTGAAATGGAAGTTGCAACCATTGATTTTTGCTTCTGTAAAGCATTAATTGCTGCTTTTTCAATGTGAAATATCTTTGGCTCAAATTTTGATTTTTTTCCCGGAGAAGCCTAAACAATCCCTAGAATGTTTTTTCTTTCTTATTAGGCAAAAGAGCATGAACCGCTGGGATTATAGAAGTTTTGTCCTCTGTGCTGCCAACGTCAATATGAACGGTGTATAATTGTTCGAAGAGTGGACAGCAGCTGCTGAGAGTTCCATCAACGAAAAATGTCGTTCATTGTGTAAGTAAGTTGCTAGTCTTTTGGATCTTTTCTTAACGTCAAATCGCGATCTATATACAGTCACCGTACAGCCTCCGTTAGGATCTTCCGATCACAAACTTATTTCAAATCTAAGCGAACTACCAATTAATTCTGAACAACCTCCTACACCTCGCAATATATGGCATTACAGATCGGCCAAGTGGGAAGACATAAAAGACCATTTTCGGACTTTCCTTAGATGAGCGTATGTTTCTCTTCTGATTATCCCCTCCTCCCAAAAACGCCCTTCCAACGGAAAGCCCTGGTTTAGCAAGGATTGTGAGCGTGCTGTCAAATCAAAAATCTGGCTTACCGACAGTGGCGTAAAAACCCTACCACTGAGAATCGTACCATCTTTATTACCGCTCGAAACCAATGTAAGCTAACAATAGATCAAAGCAAAGAAGCCCATAACGTGAGGATCAAAAACAAACTTCTTGACTGTCCAAACGGATCAAGGTCCTTTTGGTCAGTCGCTAAGGCCGTCAGCCAAAATTTTACCAAATCAACTATTCCACCTCTAACACGTCCCGATGGTACAATTGCATCCACAGCCGGAGACAAAGCAATCTTACTTGCTGAACTATTTTCTTCGCATTCCACTGTAGATTTCCAGGGAAGAACACCACCCGACATTCCTGCAGTTGAATCCGAAATGACCGAAATCGTATTCGGTCAGCGTCCCGTCAAACGAATCCTGAAAGGACTCGACGTCAAAAAAGCTACTGGTCCAGACGAAATTCCTATTATAGTTCTCAAGAGATGTGCCGATAAACTAACACCAGTATTTTGTTGACTTTTCAACTTATCCTACAAAAAAGGAATATAAGTATCGACCAGTCGCATTGCTTTCAGTTATATCAAAAGAAATGGAGGAAACTATTAACCAACATCTTCTAAAGTACCTGGAAGGCTTCAACATTATCAGCGATCATCAATATGGTTTTCGGAAGTCCAGATCAACTGGAGATCTTCTAGCCTATGTCACCCATATTTGGAACAACGCAATCGAACATAATGGGGAGTCTCGGGTTGTTGCACTGGATATTTCTAAAGCTTTTGATCGTGTTTGGCATGAGGGGCTTCTAAGTAAACTGCGATCCTATGGTATGCCCAGTCGATTCTGTGCATGGTTGTCTAGCTGTCTTAAGGACCGCTCTCTGCAAGTGGCGATTGACGGATTTCTCTCAGACACCTTCAGCATCAATGCCGGTGTTCCTCATGGGTCCATATTGTCTCCCACTCTCTTCTTACTCTACATTAACGACCTTCTAGTGAAAACTAAAAATCCGATATTTAGTTTTGCTGACGATAGCACACTTATCTCATCTTTCTCTTTGAATGCGCAAACATCGGCTGCCGACGCACATCTTCGCAGACCGCATGAAGTATCATGCCTCAACAAAGACCTGGAAGAAATTTTGGCTTGGAGTGACAGTAACCAAGTCGAATTTAACGCTAAAAAACCCAGGCAGCAGTTTTCTCTAAAAAGGTTAACATTACAGAGCCGGAAATAGCCATGGCCGGACACGCAATCCCACTGGCTTCATCTATTAATTTTCTGGGCGTCAATCTGGGAGGAAATATGTCTTGGCATAACCACGTTGTGGCAATCGCCAAGATAGCTTCTAAAAAGCTTGGGGTACTCTTCCAAACCAGAAAGTTGTACACACCTCAACAACTTTCGACACTATACAAAGCCCAGATTCGACCATCACTAGAATACTGCTCTCGTGTCTGGAGCTCTGCACCCAAACATACTCTTCGGCTACTGGATTCCATCGAAAGGAGGGCTATTCGTCTGATCGGAGACCACGAGCTGACGAAGAACCTCGACAGCCTAGAACATCGAAGACAGGTTGTGGATTTGACTCTATTTTATAGATATTTTCATGGAAGGTGCTCAGCTGACCTTGCCCTCTTAATTCCGCCCAGAGCGACGAATAGCAGAAATACACGACGAACTACAGCCGCCAATCCATATGTGGTTAAGCTTAGTACTCCTCGAACTTCATTATTTAAGAATTCTTTCATCTGGAGGACTATATCCTTGTGGAACGACCTTCCCGAGGTCGTTTGACCCAACGAATATAACCTCCAACGATTCAAAACCAACGTGAATTCGCTTTTTGCGCACACGTACCACTCCCAGAGTGCCCTAAAGGATTTTTCCTATAGTGCTTGTGTTTGATCATAAAAAAAAAGTAAGCACGACGACTAGCAAATACTAACATGAGTTAGTCTTTTTCCCAGAATACCATCAATTCAAAATAAATATTAACCATTTCTTTGAAGTTTTATTATGAGTCTGTGTAAGTAGTTATTGGGAATTTTTGTCCTATTTCTATGAAGTTACGTTGTGCACAATGACTACCATAAATTAAAAATGATACTTAATGATATTTAATGATACCACCATATAAATACCGAGAACGGCTGTTAAAAATGTTTGCCCGAAAGCGAAATCGAATATTTGTAAATATATTGCTATGTCCGAAACAGGAAGGTTTTAGGTAGTTTTTAAACATTGCCCGAAACAGCAATGCCCGAAACAGGAATATACCGTTCAGAAAGTATCTTTTTCTACTTGAACCAACGGCTTCCCACCCCATTAAATTTATCTGGCTTAAAAAAGATATAGACAACATGTCGTAAACTTATTTCTCGGAAATCTGAATACCAGACGTAGGTACTTCAATGTAGATAATCAGGCTAATATATACGTAACATCTAATTAATATTAGTGTTGATAATAATGATAATAATATCATAAGTGGATGGTATTGCGGAAAATTAATACATATTACAATATCATTTGCTATTATTCAATTCAGTTAAAAATAGCAAACTAAGCCTACCCAATGTAATAAAAAATTATTTCGTGAAGTATATTGTAATGATATAATGAGAATAATTATAGCAAATTTTTCAACGTCAATCATTTTTAATTCCTTGGATTTGTACCTCTATCTAATTAAGATATATTATCGTACAGGTGCCAAATATAGCTTCATAGATATTTTAAAACTTATGACTTTCGCTTAATTTTTTAAAAATATGGCACAGACAAAGGACCACTTAATATAAAATAGATTGTTGTAGATTATTTTTGTTATTATTTATCTGGAGTGGAGTCAGGATCATAATATAAAAGTGCAATTATTGAAAATTTCATTTCATTTTCTCGCTGTAGCTTCCTATTTTACAATGCTGTCAATTCAATTTTTAACTGTGTTGTGTTTGGGTGTTTTAGCTGTTCAAGTAAGAATAATATATTTTTAAATTGGGAGTCAGAGATAAATAAAATTACGCCTTAACTTGAAGTACCTACACTTAACTTCATTGTTATTTGGTCATATCAGGCACTTCATGCTTTTATACAGGGTATCAATTTTAAAACTTCCCACCCTTACTATATCGCTTCCATTAAATAATATAAAAATCTCTAATTTTATTATGAAGGGGAACGAAAAGTGGAACATTATTTTAAAGGTCGTTTAAATCTCTTTCCAATTATTATTTATTATTTACAAAATCTATTTAAAAAATAAAAAGTCTATGCTTTTCAGGTGGTATTAATACGAGAATAAAAGAGTTCGAAACCGGTCTGCAGGTGGTGACATCCTATCAATGGAAAAGGCTTCCTTTTCTTGGTAGTACAATTCAATCTGAAATAGTGTTTTAAAGCGCTACTGTGTAGACAAAATACGCCCTTATTGTATAAGGATCATCGGGTGGTCTTGGAAATAATAATTTTCCATACATTGGTATTTGATATTAATACCTACTGAAAAGCATAGACTTTTTATTTTTTAAATAGATTTTGTAAATTTGATTGAATCAACTAACGTCTGTTCACATTGTGTGAGACTACTAAGAGATGGTGCTGCGCGCTGTATTTTCTCGACTACCGATGATAATGCCACGTTAAGCTAGAGTCCTCTCTGATGACGGGTATGTACACCTATCCTGTACTGACGAGAATAAATAAGATCGAAACCGGTCTGCACGTGGTCATATCCTATCAATAGAGAGTGCTTCCTTTTCTTGGTAGTACCATTCAATCTGAAATAGTATTCTAAAGTGCTACTGTGTAGACAAAATACGCCCTTATTGTATAAGGATCATTGGGTGGTCTTGGAAATAATAATTTTCCATACATTGGTATTTCATATTATTCATTATTTGTTGAGTTTCTAAGAAATCGCGTTACAAAATAAATGAAAGTAGTTAGAACTGGATCCTTGGTAAATAATTTGGAACAAATGTTACTCGGAGTGACTACCTACGTACGTATTTTGTAATTTAACTAGCAAGTGATATCTATTCTCAACATTTTTGTTTTTGATTCATTTAAAAAACCTCAAGGAACATTCAGACCTTTTTCTTTAATTAAACGTTTTGGTTTTCATAATATGTAACAATTAATTCTTAAATATTAAAAAAATTAAGTATTGTTCAGTGCCGTATTTCCAGGGGGTCCTGGTATGGCCACTTTCACTTATTTCATTTGACGGTTCCCATAACTTTTACTGAGGGGGGCGTACTGGTATGGCAATTCACTTTACGGTTCCCATTTCGAGGCAAATTACCGTTTCTGGGGGGTGGGGGGCTGTCTCCCAGTACCCCCGGGCGGTGGTATTATTACATCTGAATTGTAGCCGTCCAGAGATATAGCAACAGTTATCTGAAGAATTGATACATTTTCTTAAAATAATTTATTTATCTACAGGAGAGCAAATAAGTTAACGACAAGCTCAACAATTTTTTGGCTAATTAGGTTCTAAAGTTGTTCGTTCTTTCGCATGCATGTATTAACCGAGTCAAGTCTATAGCAATATATTTGCCTGTCGCTCGGCGTAAAAAATCGCGTGCATAAAAGGGGCCTTAAGAAGTTAGTTCATTTAGGCCAGTGGTCTCCAACCGCCGGTCCGTGAGAATATGTTTTCTTAACATACCCATACAAATACACTGATGGACATGGGAAACGAAATTTTAAGTACTTTTTGCGACATCATATATTTTGATTCGCTAAACGGTTTTTTAGAAACTTTTCAGCGGCGGGTAGCCTGTTTAGCTAGCAAAATTTATTTTTTCCTTTCATTTAATTCAATTTTGTTAATAAAATTTAAATTTCAACAAGAGGGTTTTCAGGTATATCTAAGTACTTACATATTCACGAGAGTAAAGGTTAGTCTCTTGTCTACATTTTCCTTCTTTATTTGTCTTTTTATCAACAGTTTTAAAGTTATACATCTTTTTCCAGAAAATTACAAGTTAGGTACACATGATGGGACAACTTACATTTTTGTCGCGACAAAGAATAAATAAATAACTGCATGTCAATCATGTGCAGGCGATATGTGGTCGTTTCAAAATTTAAAAGGGGACCAACACACTATTGAATGTTTCATGATTATTTATTTATTTCATTTTGGTTTTTTATTAACAATTAATTATTGTATGGTCTAATTTAATATGTAGTTTTAATGTTAGTTTATAGATGATATTATTTGGAATATTGATAAATTGACTTAATAAAAATGTAAGTTGTCGCATCATGTATACCTACGTATGAGTAGGTAAGTATACATAAAATATAATGTTCTGGAAAAAGCGATAAAAGTTTAAAACTATTAAAGATAAAAAGACAAATATAAAAAAATGTATAGAAACCTTTACTCTCGTTAATATGTGAGTACTTAGATATACCTGAAAACCCCCTGTCGCAGTTTAAATTTTACTAAAAAAATATACTTTTTATTCTATGCTGAATATTAAATTAAATGAACGGAAAAATGAAACTTTGCTACGCCAATATGTACCTAAATATTGGGGTTAAAGTTTATCAATATCCATTAAGCGGATCAAAAGATGTGATATCAAAAAAGTACTGAAAATTATAGTGAGTCGTTTCGTATGTGTGTAGAATAAAGTTTTAATTTTCACACATTGCTCTTTTATGCAACGATGGCCTTCATCATGTAAACCCCTTTGCATGCGTTACTTGCCGCGGCGTTCCTTATCGCGGCGTTTTCTAAATAAAGTATGCACAGGGGATCTTTACCCTGACGTCATCGCTAACAAATAGATATCCCGACATATTTCATATCTCTGCATCTTTGTTTGGTACAGACATAAAGGCGAATAAAAATTGTATTATACGTCGTCCGGAATTAAACGTGTTAGACAGAGAAATAATTATAAAGAAGAGTTGCCAAATAATTATTTTGACTTACGCAGTACTACAAATTGCAAAAACGTCATTGTGACAATTGATTCACAATTTTTTCGTTTTTATACATTTTTGTGCATTAAAACTTCATTTACTCCTGCAAACAGTTCTTTTCAGAGTTTTGGTATCGCTTTTTTGTGTTAGTGGTAAGTACATATTGATATTTATTGTTATTTATTTATTGTAATAAAGTATTCCTAACCCTAAAAATTGTGGATAAGTCTCCGCTCCGCTATTTTGCCATCCCAAAAACGTAAAAACACGTCTTTTTAGTTTCGAAAAAAATAAGTAAAATCGCCCGAATTTCCAAACGCTCTGTATATGTATCGAAACTAGAAGGTTCACAGAACGTATTTCGGGCAAAATCAATATCTTTCAATATATTTTTTTCTGAAATCGCCAAATTAAGTTCACAATCACGTCTCAAAATGTGGTAAAAATTGGTCGAAAAATACAAATATGACAGTTCAATAGAATAATTTATTTAAATTTCCAAGGCAATGCCTATTAGCTTGCATTTTTTCGTAAATTGATTTTTTTTTCATGCTTTACGACATAAATTACCATTTATCTTCAATTCTAATGAAAAAAACTCTTGACTTTTTGGGGTGATTCCTGTAGGGGATGAATGGGCGGAGCTTTTTAATCTGTGTAATCAAAATGTCACATTCAAACCGAGTTTATCATTTTGTCAAATAAGAAGTAGGTACATAACTGCCAGTAAAAATTCAAGAATATCAGATTTATACCTACATATTCCTAACAATCTATTTTATGTAAGACCGACTCAAAATTTTGATTCGGAGTTTTAAAGAAATTTTTAAAAATCCGTATATGGGAACGTTATTTACGTCAATTAAAATGTTATGAAATTAGTTTTTGTTTTGACAACTTTTCTTCCACGTAATTTTGATTTGATTCATACGATTTTTATGACGTGTAAGCGATGACGTCAGGGTAAAGATCCCCTGTGCGTACTGTACATTGGTCTAAAGATGAGGTTTTGATCCCTTTTATGCATGTGCTTCTTGCGACGGCGTTTCCGCCAATAAGAACAAAGTGTTCTGAAAACGCGGCGACAAGAACCGCTGCGACAGGGAACGCGTGCATAAAAGTCAACTGGTAAAGATTGTTCCAAGAAAAATGGATATAACTTAATGAAGTAAAAGTACCTGGCGCGATCCCATTATTTATGACCGTTTGTTATTATTATGTGGAAAGGACCGGATTGTAATAATTATAATTAAATATAGGCAAATCAGGTAGGTTAGGTTAATTTATATTTGAATATCTTTTTGTGGTAAAATTTGTTAGTTTTTATTTCTTGCTAGAAGAGTTTAGTTGTATTACCGATATTATTTTACCAAACGTATAAAAAAACAGTATGTGGCGTCCATGGAAAAACATTGATGGTGCTTCTTCTAGTGTTGCAGTGAAGAAAATGCATTTATCTCTCGATGCTAGGGAAATTGTAAAAAGAGTATATACTTCTTTACTCAACAGAGGACTTTATGCTAGTGCTGCTGCGACTGAAACGTCTGATTTGACTAAGATACCTCTGGCTACAGTGAAAAGAATCGCGTCAAATCCCATTAATACTAGAAAGAAGCGTAAAGATGCCGGTTTGACCAAATGTTTCGACGAAAGCGACAAGGACTTGATAAGGCGAAAAATCTACACCATGTACGAAGAGCAAAGCGTACCTTAGATTATTATGATTCTCTGAATTAGATTCTCTGATGCAACGGCTCAGTCCGTCACGTAATAACTGTAGACAATTCGTATATTAGTCTGGATCGTATAATTAATCCAATTATAATTAATGTTGATGAGGATAGCGATAACGAAACAGAACTATCTATAGAATGGCATTATAAATGTAAATAAATATGACTAGTAATATTTAAAAAAAATGTTATTTCATTTGATTACATTAATATAATCATATCATTACTTGTTTTCCTTAGTCCGTCCCTTCATACTTCACTTGTTTAGTGTCAAGCTCTTGTCGACACAATGGGACCGACTCAGGAAATCATTAAGTCATATCCAAATTTCGTGAAACGTACTGTACAATGTTTCTGAAATCCTCTCCGAGATATCATGATGTCAGATGCTATGTAAAAGAAATATTCGAATTTACGCACGCCGGTCAGTTGTTGACGTTACTCTTCTAAAAGTGGCTATTCGCCCTTAGTGATTCGCGATTCGTGGTTCGCGGGCAATTCATGAACAGTTTGTAAGGGACTTGTGCATTAAAATCGATTCGTAAACAGTAAGGTTCTCTAATTTGCAGTAACAGTATGAACTATTGACGAACCGGACCAGCGACGCATCGTAAATCACGAATAGCGAATCTACGAATAGTCTGTAGCCCCCTCAACGCATGCACGTCGGTGAATACAATAATGTCGATTTCAGAAATTGAAATTTTAATGCAATGACCAAGGACTATCATAATCAGTACCTATCTATTATTGTCTCTCTAATATTCAATCATCTCTCTTCTCTTTCAAAAATTTCAAATCAAGAGAAAAACAAATGACGTATTGGATCTAGGTGGTCTATGCTTTATGTGGTAAAATCTTACGCGGGGGATTTTTCTATTAAATATGGTTCATATTACGAGGTAGAACAATGAATTTTAGATATTGTAGCATGAGCACAAATATTTTTTTTTTCTAAGAATTTTTCATTTATTAATATTTTTCGTAAATTTAACTTAATAAAATTAGCTCCTGATAAACACATATTATATATTCCATCCCCTGTTAAAAGTGTTGTCAAAACATTTTTTCCCAAAAATAAAATTAAAAAGTACAAAATTATCTGATGCAAATTTTTCCTAATTAGGTATGACGCTATAAATATTAAAAATGGTGAATTTACAATACTTTCAATACTTATATGTTTATTTTTCTACGTTTAATAAAAGCAAAGTCTAGTTATCTAGCATAATTCATGAAAGCCAGAAGAAGAACAATGACTTCGAATGTTGAAAAGTTCATCTAATCAAATGGCTTGAAACAGTCATTAAATACTATCAACTATTATTAAGCTTTACATGATCAGCAAATTATGGTCAATTGTACAAAGACTTTAATAATTTAAAATACTTTAATACTTTTTAGGCTAAACCCCAACTTAAAAATCAAATTGATGACCTTGTTAGGGATCTGGAAGAGTTAAACAGGACAGTCACAGAAGATCAGCAAAGGGCTGTAGATAGCCTCCAACAAGAACTAAAAGCTCTAGATACAGCTGGCGAAAATGTTATAAATAAGTTAGGGGAAGATGTAAACCAGGAGTTAGCTGCATTGCTTCTACAAATATCCGGCATACAAGAGAGAGCTTATGAATTGGGTAAATATGAGATAGTATTTCTGTATAAATTTATAAATATTTATTATTTTCCATAACCAGTTTACTATTAATACAACATACAGGAAACTACGAAATTTTATCTATATAGATCTGCTGTTATACATAATTTTCTTTCTTCTAATATATATATGTCGTGTAAGCGAATAAATATTCAACATTTTTTAAAATTATTATTGAATATGTTTACCGTGCGGAAAGTTTAACTGATTTAGAATGTTAGGTACTATGGTTTTTGCAATTTACGGTAGCGATCATAGGTAAAATAAATGATACTTATTTTTTTTAGGTGTCGATATTAAGGAGTGCCTTGGTAACAGTGTTGATCTGCTCAGCGACTTGCCAAATCAATATATGAGTGAAACAGGACAGTGTGTTAATGAGGCTCATAGCCGAGGTCAACTATCTGTCGACGAAGCAGTGCGTCAAGTTACTGAAACTAGTGCAGTAGTCGATGAATTACGTAGACTGGTTGAAAGATGTAGGAACTCACTTCCTTACGAACAAGAAGCATGTATCACCGAATTGAACATAGAAATCAGCAATAACCGTAACAGACTTCCAGTTATCATTAATTCAGCAGTCCAAGAAGCCGTAGAAGTCTTGGACGTTGAAAGGGCGGAACTTCTTTCGTGCGGTGATGGGAAAGTAGAGAGATTCGATCAAGAAGGAAAACACATTGTGAACGGAGTTGTGCAATGCGCCGAGAATAAGTTTCCTGCAGAGCCTACGCCTTTTAAATAAGAATATATCGTATCACTCACTAGTAAGACTGTATAATGTACTGTATAATTTGTATCACCAAACAACCTAAACTATTTACTACCTAGTTAATTAAATTGTTAAATACATGGAATATGTTATGATTGAAGTTTTTTGACAGTTAATAGTTACAGCAAATATTAGAAGGGGGATTTACAACCAGCTGGTTGCACATACACTTTACTAAATACAGTTTTTATCAAAGTGCTCTTCTCTTTATTTTGCATATTGGACATCGCCGAACAATCACGCCGGTACAATGGGCGTGTCACCAGACGCTTGTCGTCATCCTCTGTCTGGGATTTAACCTATCAAATTAGCCCTAGCCACCTGTTACCCATGGTTACCGTTGATATTGCACCATGTTGCCTTTTTTAAATTATAAGTACTTTAACAAAAGTTTTAAGAACATTGAAACAATAATAGAATATTAGTTTCTTATATACTTATGACAATTTATTTTAAATGGAGAAATTTAATTTTAGGGGTTACTTGGTAACATATTGTTAAATTAAAATTTAATGTATGTGACAACATTGTTAACCCAAGAAATTTTCTTGGCCGCATTCCTTTTGTAGCTATAGATAAAATTTCCCAATGAATTTTCAACATATGTTTTGGTTTAATATTTGCTGACAAAATAAAAAAAAATTATATCCATTTACCTTAAACATTAATTTAGCTTGCGTACTTGTACCTTAAGACACTAAGTAATTGAGCGCTTTGTAAATTAAATAGATTTATTGCTGTATTCTCTATCGACAGATATGGATTATTTGAAGTCAATTGAAGAGTTAGGTATCTCAATTTCGATATTTCTCGACTTATACCACTTTCCCCGAACACACGTCATTTGTGGGCTGGGCGTAAAACAGAAATCTTTCTTGGGTGTCAACGCATATTATCCGATTTTCTTGCCACCATACATTTCGCGCAACAAGGAACTAACCAAATAAGCTATTAATTTCAGATAGGAATATTTGTATATACCTGAACTTGGTTTTAAGGACCAGCTTCTATTGTAACATTAAGGTGTACGATCGAAAGTACTTAGCCTTCCGGACTAATATTACAGGTTGAAAAGCCGGAGAAATTCATCATCCCGGGGTTGACAGGGTAATCCGAGACACGTCCTCGCTAGTATTACAATGATACTGATCGGAATACAAAGATAATTGTTTTCTAAATGATAACATTTCAAATACACAAATCGTATGTGGCTGATTGTGACGATTATGTGTATTTAGAGTAAAATACTACAAAACATGTTTCTGAATATAACAAGTAACTAATAAACAATAACAAGGATGTCATATACAGTGTGTAGGTATCTATATACTGGGTGGCCGGAATAAAATTAATATATAGCCTTAACCTGTAACTTTTGGGGAAAACGCTCGGACACGTCAATTTAGTTTTATATATGCTAACATTTTGACGTTATTCGTTTGTTTCTTTATAGACATTTGTCAAAAATATGACGACATCGATCTTTTTTTTAAATAGAAACATACGGCTTGTGATTCATCATTTGAAAGCTAATATCTCGTACAGTATGCACATAAATTTTAGCGCGATTCTATCAAGCTATTTCAAAATGGCGACTGTTAAAAGGTTTTAAAAAATCTCTATTTAAATAAGCGGAAATTATAAATCATTGATGTTTTTTTACCTTTCAAGGTAAGAAACCTTCATTGTGTCGTGTTCAGAAAATTTCTTACCTTGAAAGGTAAAAAAATCAATGATTTATAATTTGCGCTTATTTAAACAGAGATTTTAAAAAAAATTTAAACAGTGGCCATTTTGAAATAGCTTGACAGAATCGCGTTGAAATTTATGAGCATACTGCACGAGATGTTAGCTTTCAAATGATGTATCACAAGCTGTATGTTTCTGTAAGATCGAAATTTATATCGAAGTAACTAAAATACGGCAAACTCTAAGAGTAAAAGGAAGCTATTTTGAACTTTTACTTTAGTTTACAATTATTAGTCTAGTCGCCTATAAGAAAATTTCCCAATAAAAACTCTATTTAAACAACATAATTTATGATATTTATAATTATTTCGAAAACGGCTGGATATAACTTATATGCTTGTATTACAAAAAAAATTGTCTATGAATTCTACGTCAAATAGCCAAATAATATACAGGGTGTTCCATTTGAAAAACTTGAGAAAAATTATTTTTAAAATGTGGGGTTTTTGAAAGCTTATTATGAACACCCTGTATAAAATAAATAAATGCAATTACATTCATAGTATCTCTAGACCTCTTGTCATAAATTTCACGCAAAACTTTTTTTTTTAGTTTTTAATTTATTTCTCCGAAACTACAAAACCAAATTAAATAAAATTTAGGCACTTATAAACGATAGTAATACGAACCTAAATATGCAATAAAATACTGGATATCCCCTTTTAAAAAATATAACTTTATGCTGTCACCCTTTTTTGGGCCACCCTGTATAATGTAAAATATTTTTAAAACATGCCGCTTTTAATCCAATATCTCAAGCTGTTTCAGTATTGTTGATAAGTTCTTCGATAACGATTTAATCTTCCGTCCACGCTTCGTTTGCGGACCCTGTATATTAGCTGTATATATAATTTTATTTATCGGTGCAAGCCCAAGCTAAATTATGTAGATCACCCTATCGAAACAAGGACTTAATCTAATAACAAATTTAAATTACCAAAAAATTTACCTGCTTAGCACCAAAATCATTAAATTTACTCAAAGATAATACCTATGAAATCGATTAAAAATATAAAAACTTTTAGTAAAAAGTGTAATCGGTATGTTTACCGGAATACAGAAAAGTTTTCAATACTTTTTGTCTAATTCACTAAATCAATAAGGATT
Organism: Barypeithes pellucidus; assembly: GCA_963991005.1. NCBI lineage: Eukaryota > Metazoa > Arthropoda > Insecta > Coleoptera > Curculionidae > Barypeithes > Barypeithes pellucidus. The sequence continues at coordinate 30,420,325 of OZ022562.1, forward strand.
GTGGGCATGTTTCAATATCGTGTGTCACATAGAATTATAATATAGATAATATAAATAAAAATACAAAATAATAATATCGTATGTCTAATTTTAGACACATACGGGTGTTTTGCACCTAGGTGTCTATTATTGGTTTTTGCTATTGATTATATTATATTATATTATATTATATTATATATTTAAAATGTTAAAATGTTAAAAATGTTAAAAAATAAATGTTAAAAATTAAAATTAAATAGTTCGATTTTCCTACACTATTTAAAAAGCATATATTTAATTTGTTATAACTTTATGAACGTCTTTATTATCATTATTATGTTTCAGATATAACTTTCCAATGAAACGATCTGAGTTTGATAGGCTGAGGTAAACACATTTTCTTTGTCAAATAATGTAAAGTCGTATGTTTGTTTAGGTTAACTACCCATTTCGAAACTTCCATATATGAATTTTAATGAAATGTTCCCATCAGACGAATTAATAATTCCATACAATTGGTTAGGAAAGGGGGCGATCAAATAACGTTATTTAAATAAATGTGATTGCTTCAAATATGAAATTCCTAAATAATGTGCGGTATTTGCCTGAGACTAGTAGTAATATATTGATTTTAAGTAATTTGCCTGGCCGCCAACGTCCGTTTTTTTCTTAAGGGAAGAAAAGAGTCTGCGAATCAGAATGAGCCCAAAAAAATTGCACATCAAAAGGTTAGAAAAGTAGTGGCAGAATTTTTACGACGTACAATCGCTTCTATAGAATAAATTGCCATCATGTTAAAGATTAGTGTAGCTCAGTATGCTATTATTACAACACAACACTTTTACAAAAAAATTATATAAATGACCATAAAGTGATTTTCTCAAATTTCGTATAAGTACGATCACTCGTAATTTATAGACGATCCTTTCCCGTACTCAACTCAAACAATATTAAATATATTTTTCCATCAACGACATTTTTTTTTTAATTTGACACCCCATCTTTGCTTCTCTCAAAATGTTCTAGTGTTACTTTCTCCATAGGCAGAACTTTTTATTGAGAATACCTTTTTCGTTTCCTATTATGAAGATGGCTTCTTGATACGTTGTATTATATTACTGTATACTTCTTATGTATGCAACTCATTACACATGGAGATACGTTCTGTTGGCCCATCTTAAATTAATAAATTCTATGGTGAACTTACCAATATGCAAAGCTGTGATATTCGCTTCCGAGGGTTTTCTGCCACCGGACGATGGGGGTTGCGGGGGCTCGTCTAGAAAATCACACATTCGAAGATCAGTAGCGTGTTCTACTAGCAACTCTACTGTGTCGCCTGTATGATCCATTATGGCACAAACTTCTTCAAAATTTCGGTCTATAAGTGAAACTCCACCCCATTCTAAGACCTACAAATAAATACATATTTTTTTCTACTCCTATATTAGTAACAACCTACTTAGGCACTATATACTCTTACGTAATGACTGTCACGAATTATATATATTACGTAACAGTTCCACAAATCACATTACTCGTGATAGCCAAAACAATCAATGTTTCCAATAGATTTTATGAAAAGTTGGCTGTGAAATCCATCTGGTTGCCTTGACAACGTAAATGTCAGGAAATTTTAAACGGCAACATTTTTAAATTGGATAATATTTTTTGGGTACATTAGTAAAGTATGAGTGACTGCGATATTCAAATTAAGGGAGTGCCACGGGAAATTACTGCTTCCGCAGCAAATAGTTTATTACTAGAGAAATCCATAAAATATGTATTGACTGGTGTACTGCTAATCATGTGAGTACATGATGAATACACGTGAACATACATTTAACATAAAAGTACATATGAAGTCGTAGGAAAAGTATAGTACACAACTCAAAGGGTTAACCTATACACTGTTTCGAAGTACGGCACTCGCTTTGCTCGTACCGTCAGTTTGTGTACTAGGCTTCTTACAACTCTTGATATGTAATATACTATTATGACTGCTTTTGGACCACTAGCTTTAATAAAAATGCGGTGCAGAAGCTTGGTTGGGAAAACCTGTAGACTCATGCCCCTGATGATGCAATGGCTGTATATCAGAGTTATCAGATCGCTGATATCATATGGGCGCATCTCAATGTGGGCGCAGCCTTATTTGGGGAAAGACTCAAGTAGGACATAAGCATTCCTCTGGGGAACTACTCCACAGTATACCAAGCGAAAGTTCATGCCATACAACTATGTGTACTACAGATCTTGAAAAGGACTACCACAACGAAATATACATCCTGTTGCACAGCCAAGCTGCTCTTAAAGGTCTGAACTCCAATTGGTTTACTTCAAAACTCACACTGTAGTGCCATACCAACCTAAAAGAACTGGGGGTCAGGTGGAATATGGCGGAGCCCTGGTGGGCCCCTGGTTACTCTGGGATATTGAGTAATGAAAATGTGGATGAACTAGCGAGAGCCGTATCCGCTCAATGTCTCAGGAGCTCCGAACCAGCTTTTGGGATATCAAAACAATTCAACAAAAACAATATGAGATAGATGGTCGAAAAAATAACACCTGTCTCGATGGCAAGGGTTACCTGGTCAAATACACGCACGGGCCGCAATTGGAAAACCATCGAAGATACTACATGGACATAGAAGGTTAATGGACCTCATAGAAGGAACAAACATTTTCTAACAAGACCGGGGTACACAATAAGCCGGAAAGCTGAAGTGATAGAAGTTCGGGCCTCACACCCGACCCCCGCCTTTAACCAACCAACCAACCAACCAACCAACTAGTTTTGATAAGTATATATTATTTTCTCAGAGGACTATAGTGAGTTTTAATAAGTATACATATATTATTTTCTCAGAAACCATAACAGTTACTTACTATTTGGTAAAACTAAAATTTTTTTTGTTTGGCAAAGAACTTCTGTAGAGAAGCTGTAATAATGAAGAGTAACTTACTTTATCTCCTTGCTGTAGTCCACCTTTCTCCGCTGGTCCTCCTGGAACGGTCCATACAATATAGGCAAACAGGTGTCCATCTAGACTTGTTTTACCTCCCACCACTCTCATGCCAAACCCACGAGCTGTAAAATTACAAATGATGTTACGTCGTGTCAAGGGTGTAAATTAATCTGAATTTGTGAAATTATACAATTACACGCTTTTAGTAAAACAAATACACGATTTTTACACAGCATTCATATTATGTAAAGCTAGTGTATAGGGGTAATTTGGCTCTGATTTCTAAAAAAAAGGCCCACAATAAAATTATATCGGGCTCTAGTATAGTATACATTATGTCGACAACCCAAAAAAAGTCAACAAACTTGAAAGTAACACTTGTGGTGGATTTCAATTATACGCAAATTACACACAAAGCAATGAAAATACACGCAACTCGTGTAATTACACGCTAATTGGCAATGCCGCAATAAGCCCATATTTTTACCTTACTGATATGTTTGCGGACTAGGTAGACTGAAATTCAAACTTGAATTATACAGGAGCGTCATCAGCGTGCAGAAGAATGTCTTCTAGCTTAGGTTATTAAAAATGGGCGAGAGACTGAGCGAGAAGACAATAGATGCGGACTGTGTCAGATATTACGCTCCTGTACCATTCAAGTTTGAATCGATCTATAAAATTGTAGCCAAAAAATACTGGGAGAAAGTAATTTCCCTTAATCTCCTGAACTAATATATATATATAACATATATCACGTTGCAACTAAGTAAGATTTGCCAATAACTTTTCAAATAATATATTATATCATTATTTGATAGATTTGTTATATAAAAACAATAATCCCAGCATTAACTGTATAACAAGAAGCTATAATTCACTCTTGATTGGGTTACATGTAAGAGTTACTGTTGCGGAATTGAGACTAGGCATTTCAGAAATTAAGAGAAATCCAGTTCCGGTAGAACGGTGGACTCGGCAGAGGATGAAGATCTTCTCGACAAGAGAACATCCTTGTAAGTTAGCCTTAAACTCGAAAGAGGAAACCCATTTCCCCGGATCCTCCAGAATCACAAAATGTCGACAGGAGCGTTAGATATCAACAATCGATGTGCTGCTAACAAGAAAAACATTTTTGACGGAATATCTCAACTAGAATAATTTATGGAAAGGAGTAATATTTTCTAACGAAAAAACATTACATTCGTTCAACAACGTGCAAGACTCGTATTACATATAGACATAGGAACGTGCGATATACCCATAAAACCAATCAAAGTGAACGCTTTTCAATTAATATTTGAGGTTGGATTAGTGCTGGGAGCCCATCAAGTGCAAATTGATGAGGGACGACTGATGGCTGCTGTTTATGGATATATCCTTCTTCGAGTTATGATTTCATAGGTTGAAGTGGTATATAGATATCCTCGAAATTGAATGTAAAATTCTAAAATAAGAAAAATAAGAAGCTTGGAACTTAAAACACCCTCTATACGTAAGAATAAAACACTTTAAATGCGTAAATCGATCCAATAAACGTTTGTGTTTAACTTTCATCGTAAATCTTTCAGATTCTGGAGATTGGATAGTGGGTCATCTCACGTGGACCACCATGTATTTGCAATGATGTTGAAATCGATTTTGTTTTCTTATCTTACAATGTCCGCTTTAAAAAGGGATACATTATTTTTGACTCCCAATAACGATCACCTCTCTGTAGCGGTAATTTTAATGATAGCTTTTGTAGTCGTTATTTAATGGTTCGATTTGTATAAGGTAAACTCTTCATAGGTAAACTGCTGAGGGACGAAACGAAAAGGATCAAAAATAATACTGGTAAATCGCAGATGTAGGTAGTTAGGAATTATCTCATTATCAGAACATTTGTATTTAATTTTAAATCACTTTTATGTTAATCGGCTACAAAAGGTGTATCGGGCGGGTTCGAACTGGTTTCCCCAGGAAACTGTCAATTTATATAGCTTCCTGGTATTTTTTTAAATAAATAAAAACATTTACCCCTTTTGACCATCAAATATTTTATTATTTCTGCACCGCAATTTGCCTTTAACCTTTCTACTATACGAATTTCATAATTTAGATAGACATGAAAACCGTTCAATTAATGACCTTTATAGAAGTAATAATGATTGTCCCCTCTTTACCCAATCTCTCGAAAATAATGTAATAAAATCGATGTGGGAAAATTTTGAAAAAATTACAAATCTAACCTAATTTGAAAAAATTCTTTAGGTATATCGGGTTATGCGTTAAATTGAACATAGGAAATCCGATGTAATTTTTGAGGTGGCTGAATATTCGCTTCTCTGTACACTACTTTATAACTTCTTTAAGAGGCCGACATGCTAAATCCATGTGCCAAGTTTAAATACATTTTGGATAGCCAATCCTAAATTATTCAATTAAACGTGATGGCAAAGCCACGAAAGTCTCATAGTTCAGCATCAACACCGGCAAATAATTTCTATTCCGCTATTGTCAAAAATTGAAATAACGCAAAGCATAACAAATAATGAAAATTATTGTCACTGACATTCGTCAATGTCAAAATTTAATTTGCCTGGTGTTTGCTATATTACCTGAACTATAAGAATTTCGTAGTATTGATATCACGTTTAATTGAATAGCTTAGGATTGGCTAACCAAAACGTATTCAAACTCGGCATATGGGTTTACCATGCCGGTCTCTTCAAGAAGTTATAATGCAATTTTTCTATAAAATGTACGGGGGAGCCAATATTCAGCCACCTAAAAAATTACATGGAATATCAATTCAATTTAACGATGCATCACCTGGTATATCATATGGTCTAAAAGTGCAAATGACGCAATTTCCATCGTTAGGTATAATATATTTTGTTTTTAACATTTTATTTGAACCTTCCCATTTCATCAAAATAATAAATTTTGCTAACTTTCACATTATATTTAAATACCGCTAAGGAGCAATTCCGCCTCACAAGGCTGCAAAAGTACGATCGGCAAATGCCTCGAGTATAAATGCTTAATTTAAGAGTCACGTAGTTCGGAAGGAAATTCCATAACTCAAGAATGCCCATCCGGGCGTACTTGTTGGCTCGATATTGCCTTCAAGGGGAAAATAGGCAAATAAGTTTATGAAAAATTTTTGGTGTAAAATCTTTTGAAATATTAGCGGGAGAGTTTCAGATTATAAGGTTAACTTAGTAATTTTGTTTTAATCAGTGGCGTATTTAAGAATTTATTTGTGTATATGCTTTTTTCTTGATACTCCTAGCTGGCTCTTTAAAACAGAAAAAATAAAAATAATTACACAATTTTAAAAAATAAAGTAACTGCCACCGCCCATAGCCCTCGCCCATAGCCTGGTACCATAGCACCGCACAGTAGTTGCCATAATGGCAAACCGACCCTCGCTCATTGCCTTTCGATCAGTTTGTCTCTCATGGATTGTGCATTGTCATCTCATGGATTGTGCATTGTCATCTTCTTCCGATGAAGACGATATTAATTTAGACGCTAATATAACAAAGCGGTATATTTTTAAACATAAATCGGGATTATCAGTGCATCCTATTAACTCAAAGCAAAGATTCTATGGAGAATTTTATCACCTTTATAAAGATCTAAGGAAAGATACCCAACGCTTTTGTGAATATAATGAGAATGCATATAAATACCTTTGATTATATCGTAAGCAACAGTGAAAGTACCACTTTGTTATATTAGAGTCTAAAAGAATATCTTCTTGATCGGAAGAAGATAACAACGCACAGTCCATGTTTATATCTCGATGTCGAGGGACTACTGTGCGAAGCTCAAGCGAGGCTGTACGGTGCTATGGTAAAAGGCTATGGGCGAGGGTCGGTGCGCCGTTATGGCCATCGACTTAGTCATATTTTTAAGTTTCTTTTTGTTTATTGTCAATTACCAAAACATGATTCCTTGGCATCCTTGCCAACATTTCCAATACTTCTTCATAAAGGAAAATTGAAACCTATTTAATACCAACATTTTTTTGGGGGATAATTTTAATTATATTATATTTAATATGAAAAAAAGGTTTCAGGCGGGGGTCTGGACCCTTTTATGAAACTGGAACCTCTATAAAAAATTTTTATGGAAATTAATTTTAAACGAATTTCTATAAAACGGATAAATCAAGATACCAATAAAGCGAATAAAATTCAGGAATTGGGATGAAATATATTCCATTAAATAAATGACAATATCATTAGTCAAATACTCAAATTACCTCAAATTTTTACTTTATTAACTATTTTGGCACTCAGGTTAATTTAACTACTACTCACTTCGGTGGGCTTTATCACTAGGATCCTTTCTCAGAACAACTCGCTTTTGAGCAGCAGATGCAGACCCACTATCAACATCGTGTATCACTATCCGGATAGCTTCAGCATCAACCGAAGCTTGTCGTCTGGGTGTTGCTTCTAGGTCTTCTAGTGCTGGGGTTGGTCGAGGGGGTACAATCGTGCGAAGCCCACCAATGTCAGGCCTGAAATAAAATTAGATTTAAAAGAAATGTTCGAAATGGTATATTAAGTATTTATAACCTCTACTGGTTCCGCGGTTGGTTTTTAATATTTCAATTATTTTATTAGAGAACTTCTCTAGATGTTTCAGCTAATTAAGGTTGTGTCAAGAGCATTACCATGAATACATAATTCGTCTTACTAAAGGTTTTGAGGAAGACCTAATCAGCCCAACCATGTAGAGTAGTCCTCTAATAAAATAAATCTAGGAAAATAGATCCCCTGAGAAAAATGGAAAACGGAAAACGGAACAAACCCGGAAAAAACTCCTAGGTAAAAAGATTCCCCGGAAAACAATCCAGGAAGAAAAATCCCAGAGAAAGACCCCAGAGAAAGTTATGTGAAATATAACAATATATTGATCATTAAAATTTTAATTTTGTAAACTTATCTCGATACTAATTTTATTATATGGTATGAATTTGAAAATAATTAGATTGCTACATACCCATTACCTAATTTTTGTACATACAAAAATAATCCTTATTTTTTTGAGGGTAGATCACAAACACAAAATAAAGGACTAATGGATAATAAAATAATTAGGTACTTATAATAACCATTGCCTTTGTGGTTTTCAATTAGGATGTTATACAGGGTGTCCGCTAATTAATAGCACATGGAAAAACCACATACTCCTTACGTAAAAATATTAGAATTTATTTATACTTACCTAGTATATCCCAAAGTTAATATCAACTGAAATACAGAGTGTTAAAGTTAAAACTTCATTTTCGTTTTTCTCTAATATCTTTGACAGAAACCATCTTTTTTTTACAAAATTTGGTAATTATGGTTTTTTTAGGACGAGAAATTGATTTTTTTGTGAAATTTTAATGTACAATGTCTGTCTGCGGTATTTTTCGCACTTTTATTAGGTCATAACTTTTTTGCGCCTCAGTGTATTTAAGTTTTTAATGAAAATACTACTTTTCTCATATTTATTACGTAAAAAAGGTATACTAAGTTGAGGCCTCACAGAGTTACCCTTTCGGAGATATTTGCATTAAATTTGCTTAGTGCACCCTGCCAATTTATTATTAATTTGCAAACAAAATTTTTCTCTCAAAGTAACCTATGAGAAAAGAAATGAAATTTAGTGATGCAGTTGCTATGAAACCTCTAGGTTGTTATTTGTTTGTTGATTATTGTAAGATAGCTTATCGTAAGTTAAGTAACAATGCCGAGACACAATTTGATTTCAAACGCAGAAATGAGGGATATGTTGTGTATACGCGCGGGAAAATTTTAATGGATAAGGTGCCTAGAGACGATATTCGGAATTCTATCCAAATCGAACACAACCTGATTTTAAGATCTTCAAAAATATTTGCTACCGATTAGGCTAAAGGGCACCCGAAGACTTTAACTCCGGAACAAGAAGAAGAAATTCTTGTTCGCGCCCTATGGAATCCCGTTTAGGATGAAAGGTGCCGGTTTCGCCTAATCCGTCGTAAATATTTTTGACGATCTTAAAATCAGGTTGTCTTTGCTTTGGATAGAATTCCGAATATCGTCTTTATCCTTGAAAATTTTCCTTTTCCACACAACATATCCCGCATTTCTGCATTTGAAAACAAATTGTGGCTCGTCATTGTTACTTAACTGACGAAAAACTCAAAAGTCAATTTCTCGTCCTAAAAAAACATAATTGCCAAATTTTGTAAAAAACCGTTGGTTTCTCTCAAAGCTATTAGAGAAAAACAGGTTTTAACTTTAACACCCTGTATCTCAGTTAATATCAACTTTCGGATATAGGTAAATATAATTAAATCCTAATATTTTTACGTAAGGAGTCTGTGGTTTTTTAAATGTATCATAAATTAGCGGACACCCTGTATATAAAAAAATCATTTCTGGTAAAATATCAGGTTTCCGAGTTTCTGTAGAGTAATTTTGATATTGAAGAATGTGTTGGAACGTTAACACCTACGTCATCCATATACTCAACAAACCCGAATTCTTTAAGAGTCTCACTATTTCCGATAGAACTGTGGCATGTCCATGAGGCCACGTTATCAGATGAAGACCGAACGAATAACCATGGTTGGAATAACCGTCTTTTCAACCTTATTGGATAAGACTGTTCGAGTATTAACAAAAAAAAATTACGACGGAATTGACAGTCGATTCAACGAAGCTATAAAATGCTAATTTAGAGTCAGGAAGCAAAAAGATAGAACCACATATCAGGTACTTCAAGATAGGCCGAAGCTCTGATATTAACAGTATAATAACCAGGAAAGATATGATTAATTTTATAAACGCCATATCTCATAACATTAGGTTTAACCCAACATTCCTGCAGTTCAATCCGAAATGACCGAAATCGTGTTCCGTCAGCGCCCCCCGTCAACGAATCCTGAAAGGTCTCGACGGCAAGAAAGCTTCTGGTCCAGACGAAATTCATGTTATAGTTGTCAAGAGATGCGCCGATGAACTAACATCAGTATTTTGTAGACCTTTTAACTTATCCTACAAACAAGGAATATTTCCATCGTGCTGGTAGACGGCGCGACTCCAGCCTATACCAAAGAAAGGTAAGAGAACCCTGCCTAGCAACTATCGACTAGTCGCATTGCTTTCAGTTTTATCAAAAGTAATGGAGAAAGCTATTAACAAACATCTTCTAAAGTACCTGGAAGGCTTCAACATTATCAGCGAACATCAATATGGCTTTCGGAAGTCCAGATCAACTGGAGACCTTCAAGCCTATGTTACCAATCTTTGGAACAACGCAATCGAACATCATGGGGAGTCTCGGGCTGTTGCACTGGATATTTCTAAAGCCTTTGATCGTGTTTGGCATGAGGGACTTCTAAGTAAACTGCGATCCTATGGTATGCCCAGTCCATTCTGTGCATGGTTGTCTAGCTTTCTTAAGGACCGCTCTCTGCAAGTGACGATTGACGGATTTCTCTTAGACACCTTCACCATCAATGTCGGTGTTCCTCAAGGGTCCATATTGTCTCCCACTCTCTTCTTACTCTACATTAACGACCTTCTAGTGAAAACGAGAAATCCGTTATTTAGTTTTGCTGATGATAGCAAACTTATCTCATTTTTCTCTTTGAATGCACAAACATCGGCTGCCCACGCACATCTTCGCAGACAGCATGAAGTATCACGCCTCAACAAAGACCTGGAAGAAATTTTGGCTTGGGGTGACAGTAACCAAGTCGAATTTAACGCTAAAAAACCCAGGCAGCTATTTTCTCTAAAAAGGTTAACTATCCTTTTCTGTAATGTTAACCTTTTTAGAGAAAATAGCTGCCTGGGTTTTTTAGCGTTAAATTCGACTTGGTTACTGTGCGTGTCCGTCCATGACTATATCCTTTTCTGTAATTAGTCATGGACGGACACGCTATCCCGCTGGCTTCATCTATTAATTTGCTGGGCATCAATCTGGGAGGAAATATGTCTTGGCATCACCAAGTTGTGACAATCGCCAAGATAGCTTCTCAGAAACTTGGTGTACTCTTCCGAATCAGAAAGTTGTACACACCTCAACAACTTTTGATACTCTACAAAGCCCAGATTCGACCATTACTAGAGTACACATATTTGGAGCTCTGCACCCAAACATACTCTTCGGCTACTGGACTCCATCGAAAGGAGGGCCATTCGTCTGATTAGAGACCACGAGCTGACGAAGAGCCTCGACAGCCTAGAACATCGAAGACAGGTTGGGGATTTGACTCTCTTTTACAGATATTTTCATGGAAAGTGCTCGGCTGACCTTGCCCTCTTAATTCCGCCCAGAGCGGCGAATTGCAGAAATACACGATGAACCACTGCCGCCTATCCATATGTGGTTAGGCTTAGTACTCCTCGAACTTCATTATTTAAGAATTCTTTCATCTGGAGGACTTCATCCTTATGGAACGACCTTCCCGAGGTCGGTTTCCCAACGAATATAACCTCCAACGATTCAAAACCAACGTGAATCGCTTTTTGCGCCCACGCACCACTCCCTGAGTGCCCTAAAGGATTTTTCCTATAGTGAGTGTGTTTTATCATAAAAAAAAACATTATCAACTAAATTGGATATTGCTTTTTATTTAATTTATTACATTTTTTTATATCACTATTTCAGAGGTTCTTTCTGGTATGTTTTTCCGGTTTTTTTTTCGGAGTTTTTTCCGGGGGATTTTCCAGGGATTTTGTTCAGTTTATCAACAAGAATAATTGAAACATTCTTATGTATCTGTTCAAATTGAATTTTTATTTAAACCTTGTAAAGCTAAGAATTTTACTTGAAGAAATTTTAAGAGCGAAAAAAATATTTGAACTGATTAAATCGACGAATTGGGTAAAGCAGGTTTTTCTTTAAAATTATCGTTGGAATAGATTGGTATTCTACCTGTTGGAAACGCTAATAATTATTACAAAGTAGAATTTTTTCTATATGACTTCTGTTATCCCTACAAAAAGTTTACAAAAACTATATTACCAAACTGGATAATGTGTTTTTGGTATTGCATTGTTTAATTACATTTATTATCTTAGGAATCTGAATAATTTTAAATACTTGCTATACAGGATGTTTCTTAATAACATGCTAATATTTAAGGAGGTTATTCTTGGGTTTATTTCCAGAAAAAAGCTTCATATGAACATATGTCCTAAACGTCTTAACTTGTGAAATACATCATGTTAAAGATTTTCAAAAAATATCCTTTTTCATTAATATCTGTGATACTGCTTTAGATATTTTTGTGAAATTTGGTGCGCACTTTCTATTCATCATGAGGCATTTTATGATGGTATGAAATTTGTATTCCGACCAGAGCCGTTCGTGTGGCAATTTTTGAAGAAAATAATGGTACGCCACTCCTTTTTTTAATAAAAATTATTTTTGAAGTTCTCATTGCTTGCTGAGCAAATGTCGTCTCTTGATTTTTTGTCGCTTGACTTACAGTTTCCGTATAAGAAAATGGAATTAAATTAGGTATGATTAAAGATTAAAAAGGATCCAGTAGGTAAAAAGCAGATTTTGTTTTGTAAACATAAACAGTTTTGGCAGTTGTCTACCTAGTCTAGTTGTCACGTATTTAAGTCATTAACCTTAACAAATTATTAAAAAAACATGAAAATCTTTAACATTTCAAATGTTAAGACGTTTAGAACATTCATATTAGGAAGTTTTTTTCTGAAAACCAAGAATGACCTTAAATATTAGCATGTTATTAAGAAACACCCTGTATATTAGAAATTCGTTCCTAAATATCATTTCAGGATATCTAAGGCAACAAGTCCGGTGTTTCTCTTCGTACTTTCACCAGATGTAGACAGCGCATATATTTATCATAAATTTATTCAAATGTTTATTGTCCCAATTGCTATTGCTCTCTTGATATTATCATTTCTTATTTAGCAGTGTGCAAATGAAGCAATTGTTGCACTTGTTTCGGAAAAACATTTATTCTCTATTCGTTCGCCTGACAGGGCACTTCCCGAGGAGACCTACAGCTTAATATGGGCTCCCAATCATGAACATCGGTCATACTCTGGTGCCCAAGGGCTATCAATCCTTGATTTCTCAAATATATGACCTACCGATTGGGGAGTGCGTCCTCCGTACCCGATGAGATATCCGATCTCATCCGGCCTTATACCGGCGTGAATGGGAAATGATCATCTTTCACTCTTAACTTTTGGACTGTTGGCCAGTAACGCCGTGACTTGTAACACTAAAATACACCGAGTGCAAATCGGTTTATGTGCCGTTGGGTTTGAACTTGTCGCTCATCGATATTCGAGGCAAATGTAAATATATCTAATAGAAATCTATTTCATTTTCTTGAAATGATCTGTTTATATCCCTTAACAATTGACGTAAAATTGCTAGTATTTTACGGTTAATTACTAGTGGTTAAGCCTAGAAACCATGTTGTATGACCAGTTCTTTAACTTGAAAAAGTGTTGTTTATGGCGAACAAATTAAAATGGATTTCATTGATTCGTTAATATGATCTTTGTACTTGGTGGGAGAAAAAAATATTGTATATAGAGTAATTTTGCGTCACATTATCTAGAACTTGACTTTTTTATGGGGACACGTAACTAAATCATTTATAAATATCCGCTTACAGCTGCTATTAATATGCAGCAAAGAATAAGAGACGCGTTTGTTAATTTTTCACCTCAAATGTTAAAGGATCTAAACAGATCTTTTCAAGAACGTATTTACTTGTACACTTTTTTTTTTTTTTTTTTTTTATGATCAAGAAATAGACAAATAAAATAGAACACTCTGTATAAAATATATAAACGCTATTAGATTCACAGTATTTCTAGATCCTTTGTTATAAAGCCGAACCAATCCCGTGGTTAAAAAAATTATTTTAGAATGATTTTTTGATTTTTCTTTTCCAGGACTAAAATTTTTTTTTAGTTTTAATTTATTACTCTTATACTACCCAAGCAAATTAAGGGAAATTATAGAGGATATATAACAAAACACTGCGTGTCCAATTTAAAATATAAAGCTTTATCTTATCACACTTTTTTGGGTCATCCTGTATTTGGAAAAATAGTTTCCTGAAATACACTAATACTTATACACAGTATAAGTCAGCATATTAATGAAATTCTTAACTTAATTCCTATAGGAGCTATGCAAGCTTGCAGGACCCTGCAAACTGTGAGTACACATAAAAGTGATCAGTGATTTTGTGTTGCTTTATTTTATTATTTAATAGATACGGTATAATTAAATATTTTTCATAATTACTATTATTTGGCTCTAAAAGAATTAGTTATTAAAAAAAGAGTTAATTCTTACTTATATCATGCTTAAATAAATTGTTGGTACATAGTTTTTATATTGAAATATTATTTTGATTGAATGTCGCAAAAACATCGGGATTTAGTTTAACTGAAATAAATGTGCTATTATTTGGATGCTAAATATGTACATGAATGGACAATACATAGGCGGACATATAATATTTCTACTAATTTTGATTTTAAATATTCAAATCGATTTAAACTTAATTATTCAACATCTAAATTGATTTAAAATGTACTGCAGTAGTTAGTATCGAAAGTAACATACACTAGGAAACTATAGGTGCATTTTTTAAATAAGTGAAATACTAGCTAGTGCGTAATTAATATTTACTGTCTGGGATAATAAATGACAACGTCGGCTGTATTGTAGGAACCATTACATGTATAGATAGATCTTTAAAAATACTTATAATCAAAATTACCAAAAGAAATTACTGTAAAATAATTTAAACTATAATAGCCCTGTATAGACAGTAACAAATGGCTTCTGAAGATACAGACGGCGTCCTCTCTTGTTGGCCACTAGGTTCTATTGTGCAATTGATATTTATATATTATACAAATTATTTAACAAAAAAAACCTTTTCTTGAAGAGTAAATGTCTTCGAACCTTGGCTTGAAATCTGAAAACAAAAAGAACGAAAGAAAGAATTGAAATAAAAATAGGATGTCCGATATTATTAATATGAAAAAATTAAAGGAACAAGATCTGATAAAGAAAAATGTAGTTTCTAGGAAGAAATTACTGTCTAATTAGTATTTTTGATTTCGGATATGTTGAAGAATTTAATATACTCCGAACCTAATTGATTGAAAATGAAGGTTTTCTTTAGGACACCCAAGGAATCACCCATTTGAATATAATAAACTATTTCTATAATATCATGTATATATACAAAATACCTCCAGAGATCCAAATGTGCTAAGTGTTCCTTCCATTCAACATTCCCTAGAATAGTGGTTACCTGAGCTGTACATAAATTAGGTACATTAAAAAACGAATTGCATAATTTCTCTAACAAAGCTTGATAAATTCAGGCTTTAAATTCTCAATTGCCTGTAATTTTAAATTCTCTCTCTCTCTCATATTAACCTATAAAAATTAAGCGAACCAGAATTTTACACACAAACCATTGCGGTTACCACCTTGCGAGGATATTTACATAACTTATTTACATGGATTTAATCCAGTACAATCGTATTCAGTTTAATATAAAATGCAAAGAAAAATTATTTTTAACAATAAAATTTGGGATCAAAGCAGATTCATTGCGTTTGTGTGAATTCATTTCTGCTGAGGAACGGCATATTTTACAAAAGATATTTGATGATATTTCGCTGGGTTGATTTCCAATTTGTACAGGTCAAATTGTTCAATTCTCTCCTAATATAAAATCCCTTATATCCTTTTCGCCGATCCAAAAATATTCCAAGGGAATATTTTCCGCTATAAGGTTCCTAATTTTTATTTATGTGGGAAAACTTTTTAAAACTTTTCATCCTTATGTTTTTTTATCTGATTTTCTACCTCGGTTAGAATACAGGGTGTTATGGAAATGAATTATTCCCGAAACCCGGAGATGAAAACAAATAGAAGAAAAATAACCAATATTGGTATTTTCAATTAATAAGCGAGATAAGTCACCTAATGTCAATCCCGGGAAACCACGTGGTAGACACTGGTAAGAGATATGAACAATGTATGTGGTGGGTCATGTTACGCTCACAAAAGACGTCAGCGGTCATTTGAATTATGCCCGGTAGATTCATATGTACATGTTAACTGTGCGAAAAAAATAATAATATAATTTTTACACTTATTCATACCTTTCACAACATTTATTATTATAAATTATTTTAACGTAACAAAAATAACAGTAATGCTACAACTCATAAATTTAACGTTTAAAATTTCTATACAAGCACGTTGTAATTCAAGCGACAGATGCGCACTATGTGTCCCTCTCGAATATCAAAGCAAACTGAAGAAGTCACGTTTACGCAACGGCTTTTAACGACCAAGATCGAGATACGCGTTGTAATCTAGCATCATTGCTAGCGTACTGACGTACATATACTTGCTAACTGAAAACAGACGCGTTTTTACGTAAATATTTAGATATTCGATTTAAAAAAAATATGTATGCTTCATCGAAGATACCCAAGGAGTCACCCATTTCAATATAATAAGGCATAAAACCCATATACAAGTATTTTTTGCATTTTTTAGGATATCTATACACGATCTATACATATCCATTTTCATTTTTATTTCATTTTAATTTTATTAAAGTAAATAAAATAATATAAATGTGATTAAAATAGTTTTTTTTTGTAATATCTACCGGGTATTTCAGGAGGAACGCTCACCCCTATAACTTGTTTATTGTTTAAATTACAGGAATAAAATTTGGTGGGTTTGTATGTGATAGTATCTTGCATTTTATGACATGATGACCGACTTTATTTTATCACTTCCCGTTTAACCGGAAATAAACCCAACTTTGGATTTTTAAATGAAACATCCAGTATATTTTTGGCGACATCGATTCAGAACACCATTCCATATTCAACGACACGCTATACTTCACTTCTTGACACTCTACTTTTTTGGCTGATTTTTCCAACGATACCTTAGTCATTTCTCGCAATTTATTGCGATAGAACTGGCTGTTTTCAAGATAAGTTACTAATGCTAAACACAAACAGGTAAAAATTAAATTTTGCATTAGTGTGTTTTAAAATTCTAAAGGTTGGCAAGTAATTTTTAAAAATAAGCAAACTGAAGTACGCGTATATTCTTGATAAGATATTAATTTTCCGATGAATGACTTTCTTGACGTGATTTTTATCATTCGTACCATTTGAGCGTTTCGCATAAAAACTGATTTATTTGGAAAACTACCAGGTTTGTCGCAATAAATAATTAAGAGTATCTTTCTTAAAGAGGAATGTCCAAAGTATTTAAAAAATCATTTTTCAGGTCTGCCAAATGACGCCTGTCAAAATTTTGCCCCAACGAGTGTAGTGGTTACCGGACACTTTGTCTAAAATCAAAATAACTGTATAAGAATCAAGGATTACGAACATTACGAATCGCAAGCCATTACTCAATAATAATGTTCATTTATTTATTTTAAAAAGTTCTACTCATAAAAATCACACAAAAATATCTTTATTCCTTCAATTCGAAATTCCGGAGTGGATTTGTCTGCCATTTAATGATTTCTTTCCCCGATATGCAAACTATTTTCCGGTCTTTATGGTTCCTTTTTCGGATATTGCTTTTTGAAATGTATTTTGCATAACGGATGCTTTTTAGTCGTTTCTGTTGGAAAGGAGATGCCAAGGTAAACAATAACTGTAAGAAGTTTACCTAACGGCGTAGTTATTTGTGAAAGATGATAGGTAATGTTTATTTAAGCGTTGATAACAAGGATATGCTCCAAACTTAGGAATAAAAGGGTTAACCCGATTGTTGGAAATTGACATTTGTCATCCAAGACGTATTTTCGTGAGTTTTTAAGTTATTACAATGGGAGCAGGGAAATAATGAACGTGCGTTTTAACTTTACAGTAATATTAGATATCTGTTATTGTTAATACATTTTTGCTTTATTAGGTAATAAAAGGGACAAAACAGAGAACGTTTTTAGAAACGCAATACAATTCCAGTCTATTATAGGAAATTATAGGAAAATAGCAAAATTAAAATATTGACATATCATTATTGCGTGCGCCGATGAATAACCGAACACCAGTAGTATTTTGTAGACTTTTTAACTTATCCTACAAACAAGGAGTATTTCCATCGTGCTGGAATCGTATACCAAAGTCATATACCAAAGAAAGGTAAGAGAACCATGCCTAGCAACTATCGACCAGTCGCATTGCTTTCAGTTATATCAATAGTAATGGAGAAAGCTATTAGCCAACATCTTCTAAAGTACCTGGAAGGCTTCAACATTATCAGCGATCATCAATATGGTTTTCGGAAGTCCAGATCAACTGGAGATCTTCTAGCCTATGTCACCCATCTTTGGAACAACGCAATCGAACATCATAGGGAGTCTCGGGCTGTTGCACTGGATATTTCTAAAGCCTTTGATCGTGTTTGGCATGAGAGACTTGTGAGTAAACTGCGATCCTATGGTATGCCCAATCGATTCTGTGCATGGTTGTCTAGCTTTCTTAAGGACCGCTCTCTGCAAGTGGCGATTGATGGATTTCTCTCAGACACCTTCACCATCAATGCCGGTGTTCCTCAAGGGTCCATATTGTCTCCCACTCTCTTCTTACTCTACATCACCGACCTTCTAGTGAAAACGGAAAATCCGATATTTAGTTTCGCTGACGATAACACACTTATCTCATCTTTCTCCTTGAATGCACAAACATCGGCTGCCGATGCACAACTTCGCAGACAGCATGAAGTATCACGCCTTAACAAAGACCTGGAAGAAATTTTGGCTTGGGTTTGTTCGGTAACCAAATCGAATTTAACTCTAAAAAAAACCAGGCAGCAGTTTTCTCTAAAAAGGTTAACATTACAGAACCGGATATAGTCATGGACGGACACGCAATCCCACTGGCTTCATCTATTAATTTGCTGGGCGTCAATCTGAGAGGAAATATATCTTGGCATAACCATGTTGTGGCAATCGCCAAAATAGCTTCTCAGAAGATTGGTGTACTCTTCCGAACCAGAAAGTTGTATACACCTCAACAACTTTTGACACTATACAAAGCCCAGATTCGACCAGCACTGCACCCAAACATACACTTTGGCTGCTGGATTCCATCGAAAAGAGAGCCATTCGTCTGATTGCAGACCACGAGCTGACGAAGAACCTCGACAGTCTAGAACATCGAAGACAGGTTGGGATTTGACTCTCTTTTACAGATATTTTCATGGAAAGTGCTCGGCTGACCTTGCCTTCTTAATTCCCAGAGCGGCGAATAGCAGAAATACACGGCAAACCACTGCCGCCCATCCATATGTGGTTAAGCTTAGTACTCCTCGAACTTCATTATTTAAGAATTCTTTCATCTGGAGGACTTCATCCTTATGGAACGACCTTCCTGAGGTCGTTTGTCCCAACGAATATAACCTCCAACGATTCAAAACCAACGTGAATCGCTTCTTGCGCACACGCACCACTCCCAGAGTGCCCTAAAGGATTTTTCCTATATATATCAGCGTCTCCTGTAGTTCCAAAAGGATTTGCCCTTAGATATCCCAGAAATGCTCCATCTTGTTCAAGGTTGGAAATGCAGGCCGGACCAGTACCAGTTCTTCTTTTCAAAGACCCCTCTCGCTCCCAATTTTGTTTAACACTTAAAATCGAATTATCGTCTTTTCCGTAGAAAAATGCCCCGTTCCCGTATTGGCCACCCATCTTCAATTCTCGCTACTATTTGAGCTTTTTCAGGTTCAGTTAAATGTAAAGTAAAAGTACAGTAGTAAAAATTAAGATACTATAATTTATTGTGTCATATGCCTTCGAGAGATCGAGAAATACCCCGAAAGAGATCAGTCCTTTATCCAAGACACCAAAATCTGTTCGGTAAACTGCAACAAAGCTGTTTGAGTCGTTCTACTCATCAAGTTAATTTTAATTTATCCGGGATTATGTGAAACTATAGGTTCTAAAATTGGTACAATACTGTACTTGATTAACAAAGTTGATATTTCGTTGTGTCCGCTACTAAGTATGTTTTTAAAATTACTAACTATATCCAAAATTTCCTGTGGGCTTAGCAACTGTATGGGAATCATCTTGTAACAGTGCTCTATCTTGATAGATTTTCTAGTTGATTTAAAAGATTATCAACTGAGGAGATTAGTAGGTACACAACCTAACTTATGGAGATTGTGGTAGGTATATCTACCTCCATTTTTGTATCGCGTTTCTCACTTTTCCCCTGTATTTTATTAACTACTTAATATATTACCCCAGAAATAAACTATATGATTATACCCGTTCGGTCTAAAAAAATTCAACAATAACCAAATTAACCGCAAGGTAACAATATAAAAAATTATTTCTTTACAATTTTATTGAACAAGTAAAATTTTATTCCCTAAGCATTTTTGGCGAGGCCCGCTTTCCTGTTTTATTATGGTAATATTTTGTTAACGTTTTGTTTCTCGGTTCACAACAAAGTTGTTCAGAAATGGAAAATCTAATTTATTTGCAACTCTTCAGTACACACGAGCGGTTTGTTATTAAATTGTAGATAATTCAAGGAAGGCGAATTAATTCTTTTTGTTTGGAGTAAAGAAAGAATTTTATTATTGTTTTAAGGTTTATTGCCTATTCAAATTCATGTTTTGAATTATACGAAATCTTGTGTAGTTTGTACAGGGTGTCAATTTGAGAAGTTCCCACCCTTATATCTCGCTTTCAGTATATGAAACTAAAAATTAAAAAGACAAGTCAATTTTAAAGTAAAATACTTTTAGGGAAAATTACCGTCTAAGCTACAGGAATTGCTTTCGATTGATTACATCGAAAACAACACCTGTAGCTATCGAAAACAACTCCTCTAGCTATTGAACACAAAAGCATAGTAACTTTCTTATGAGTTTAGTTTCAAAAATGTCAAGTTTTAGAAAGGAATTAATCGAATTACTTCAAGAAAAGATCGCACAGAGTGTCCCAAAAAACACTAAAAATAGCAAGCATGCCGGCGTCAATTTATGATGTTTTGTTGAAGAGAGAAGGTATGTTTTCAGCAAGGAGGCACATATTAAAAAGCTTGTGGACATACTGCAAGACTGGGCTTACAAAACAAAACGGTGAGGAATACAAAGATTTTACAATTTAACACCGAAGATGCTTCAGCAAATGTATTATAATGAGTACCAAAAAGTTTGACCCATTTACGAATATTGAGTTTAAAATTGCTCGTGAGGCGAAGAGAGCAAAACGCAAGCAAACGCAGTATATACTAGAAAAGAGGAAAGTAAGTTGACCTTTTTTAAAATATGATGAATTTAAAGGACTTGTTGATACTTGTGATGAAAGTACTCCCGATGGGCTGGAAAAAAATATATTTTTATACTATCCTATGAGCTGGCTTGGAGAGGAGGTGAAGGAGCTCGCTGTTAATTAAAATATTTTAAAAATTAAACTAACAGTAGTGGGGACAATACAGGACGTATAGAGTACAATCCTATTTTTTCGAAAACCGCACAGGGAGGAGAAAACCCTGTATAAGCTCTAAATGGTTAATTTCAAACACGAGGAATTCTGATATTTGTCCTATACGTCTTTTTGACAAATTTATACAAAAAAGAAGCCAGATTAATCATGAACGAATATTTTTAACAGAAAACCCATTCTGGAAAACATCAGGAGACTGGTATAAGAACACCCCAAAACTGCAAAAATACCATAGATCAATGGACCACCAGCGAGGCCAAAAAAATGGGTGTAGATACAAAAACGTAAAAATAACAAACCATTCTTTACGCGCAACAGCTGTTTCAAAACAGGGAGTTGGCAAGAAGCAGCTTATAAAATCGGGACATTCGAACACGAAATCAATTTCGTCATATCTACAAAAGGATGTGGAGCACCATAAGCTTGTTATTCAACAAATATGATCGAATGAAATAGATACCCAACCTAGTTGCTCCAAAATGTTGAAACCAATCTCAAGAGATTCTTCAAATTCCTAGTAAAATTCTAATATTAATTATTACAACTGCAACATTTAACATTTCCAGGGAATTAAACTATTGTTACTGGAAATATAACTAGAGCTCCATCTTTTTATCGGTAAATAGATAATTAAAACGGCCCTCGAGTTATATTTGAACGATTATTTCCAGAATCAAAATTAAATATTATACTAATTAGAGAAATACTTTTAATATATGTAATATCGATAGTTCTCAATATCGATACTAGCTTATGCTCTCTACTCCAGACGTGAAACTTTCTGATCTTCCGTAAGTTCAACAGATAAGTCAACAATATAAATACGAACAAACCGTAAGTACCATCGTGCCGAAATAAAACAGAGACAACAAAATATAGTTAATCTTCCAGACTATTAGGTTGTTTTGAAGTTGATTTAACTTTGTGACTGACGTGTCGAACGCATTATTTTTTTAAAAATCCCTGCGTTAACCGTCGCAAAAACGACGATTTACACGCGATTTAGATATGGACACCAAATAAGACACATCGCAGATGAATTATGAATTAGCAAAAATACCGTACTATTGGCTAAGCACAAAATTGCAGAATATGGAAGTATGGTAAGAAAAGCAGGTACCTACTGGTCGGTCCAAAATTTCGAATGAAAATTTTTTATGAGATAATCCATTCGAAACACCAATAAACGCTAAAGAATACACATTTTTCTGGTTCGGTTAATACAGCTCGTAGTAGAACTCGTAATTCGGATATAAAAAGTAATCGTGTTACAAATAAAATATTTTTGACCGAAGAAAACAAGCAGAGAAGATTATAATTTGCTCATGAATACATAACTAGAGATATCATGTGTTAAATCGTAATATTTTCCGATGAAAAACCTTTCAATCCTGCAACAATGGGACAATCCGTGTTTACAGGCCTTCTGGTTCGAAATACGATGAAAAACACATTAGACCAATCAAAGTGGACGCTTTCCTGTAAACGTTTGGGACTGGATTAGTGCAAGGGGTCCAGGAGTTTGTCAAATGGTGCAGGGAACTCTCAATGCAATATACTAAACCAAGTTATGATACCATAAGTCGGTGCAGTGCATGGCCAAAATTTTATATTTCGACACGATAATGCTCCGATTCATAAAGCCCGCATAGTGTAAAATTATTTAGAAGAAAATTATATCCGTGTTTTGCGTGGCATTCGAAAAGTTCCGATATCAACCCAATTGAAAACGTTTGGGGTGAAATGACAAAATTTCTGTATAAACATAACTTTCAGTCTAGAAGTCAAGATGAATTGCGCCAAAGGATAATGGAAGCATGGGATGAAATAACGCTATATGTATTTTGATTTCTCCTTGTATTTTTTCACAACAATAATAATCCATGACAACAATGATTGCCTATTCGCAATAGATTTTGCATACTCTTTATAGCCTAGGAGATACTCTATAACGAGAACAATGTTGTCCCAGTTTTATTTCGGCACGATGGTACATATTCTTTTACTTAAATCCTACAATTAAAGTAGTTTTTCGACTGTCTAATATATATAATATAATAAAAAAATCTCCATATATTAAAAGAAAAAGTCATTCAAACTTGACATTTATTAAAACGCATTATCTAGTACTCTGCCTACCAATCAGACAGTTTTATCACTTGTAAGGAAGATGCAAATCTTATCAGTATAATCACATGTGAATGGTGTAAATGAAACAATTTGATTGGTCGAAACAGTATATTTGACAAGTGATGGAAATAATCATTAAAATCATCCCCCTTCACAATACAATTGACATGTCTTCTCAATTGTTAATATTATTTATTGAAAGCGAGATATTAAAGGTATGAAGTTTTCAAATTGACAAATCACTAGCGCAATATTACAAGAATATATGTAATAAATTTCCAATATTCGCCTGAGTATTATTACAAGGTTATATATTGTCTGGGCTAGAACGTGGTCGGTATAAATGTCACTAATATTAATATACAAACATGAGAACTACTTCGTGATATGATATTTCAAAGATGTATGTTTCTACATATAACTCTACTTACTGAGTATTACTAAATGACCAGATAATAAGGTTGTATGTTAAAACATACACCGTTGTTACTCACCACTTTGTGATACCATAGAATATATTTTTCTCTTATTTGTTTTAACTTCGGTCTTTAATGCATATTATCTTTACTGAAGAACTTGAAAAGTTTAGTTTAGGACTGATCTTTTTTATGTTTCTTAAATATTAAACCAACTGTTCTGTGTTTCAAAGTTGTATGATACACATTGGAAAATATATATTTTTTGTTGCTGTAAGAAAGTTGCATGTTGTGTCTTAAACTAAAAATACTAAAATTATGAGAAACAATAAAACTACGTTATATTTCTTTTACACTATATTCTTTAAAATGACATGTTTCGGTATCACTGTAGCTTCTTCAGATTGAGAATGAATGCATATTTTTCTATATCTAACAAAATGTACAATCTTCAATTATTATTACAGGTATAAAGATGGTGTAGGGTGTAGGGGATACAATAGTAACAGTGGGATTTTCCAAATGATCAGTAAAGTGATTAGATAAATTATTTTATAGATTCATTTATACATGTAATAGCGGATTAGTGAAATAAATTTAACAAAGGATTTAACTGTAAAAAGAGAAAATAATAAACATATTTTCTCAGTTTTCCACAAACCTTCTCATACAGACACAACGATCCATAATTCTTCTTGTCACCCAATACAACATAAGTTAGCAGCTTTGCACAGTATGATTCATAGACTATTAACTCTCCCACTTAACAATTTATAAAGAACTAAATATCATTAAACAAATAGCACTCAATAATGGTTATTCTTCGAATTTAATAAGCAAACTCTTAAAGAAAAAGACTTACAAGAAAACTATTGATTTAGTTTTCCCAAATAGTAAAAAGTCAGTATATAAATTTAAAGTTGTTACTTTCATTGGAAAACCCAGTAAAAATGTGGGTAAGGTACTTAATAAACTCAACTTAAGGGTAGCTTACAAAACTAACAACACTTTAGGGAAATATATAAAAAATAATAAAACTAAAAATCATAAAAATAGAAAATCAGGGGTGTATAAACTAAAATGTAAAGATTGTCCGAAAACATACATTTGCCAAACAGGGAGACATTTTGGAAAAAGAATACAAGAACATTATAATAGTTACTTAAAAGATAAAACAGATTTTAATTATTCCAACCATTTAAAAGAAAAACAACATAACATTGATTCAAATTTTAAAATCTTACATACTGAAAATAAAGGCATAAAACTTAATCCATGGAAATAAATAAACTTAAAAATTCCGATGTTTTACTGAATGATCAAATAGACCTTAACAATTCTTCTTTGTTAAATTTATTTCACTACTCCGCTATTACATGTATAAATAAATCTATAAAATAATTTATATCATCACTGGCCATTTGGAAAATCCCACTGTTACTATTATATCCCCGACACCCTACACCATCTTTATACCTGTAATAATATTTTAAGATTGTACATTTCGTTAGATATAGAAAAATATTCATTCATTCTCAATCTGAAGAAGCTACAGTGATAGCGAAACAGGTCATTTTAAAGAATATAGTGGAAAAGAAATATAACGTAGTTTTATTGTTTCTCATAATATTAGTTATGGATTTCCATCAAGTATCAGCTGAATCAATTAATTTTAAAATACTAAAGCCTCTGATAAATAGTTATCATTTTTTTGTGGTAGCCTCCTAGTTACAGCCAATATAACAAAGGGGAATAAAGATATTTTTAAACAATTAACAAACCCGAACATTATGTTACCCTGACCCATGTAATGGGTCAGAGAAATCGTTCCTACTTTTTAACAATGACGTTTAAGTTTGTGGCAAAAATTTAGTTTGTGAATTTATTTCGATTTACTAGGTTCTGCAAAAACTCCTTTTTTCAAGTTTATTCGAAAAGAATGACAAAAATAACATTTTTCAAACTCCTGCTCTTATTACCAAAACGAAATAAAATATTTCAATAAAATATGAAACTAGTTGAAACGATGTACTTTACGTAATGAATGTTATAAATAGCATATATAAAATATCATGAGAGTTACAACTTGAATTACGTACCATACTTTACCTACCTTCATGCTTATTAAAACTAAAAAGAACATATACTGTTACGACTCTCATATTATTCTTTAATAAACTTAAGTGTCCATATTGAAATGAGGGCGTTGCTATGCAATGTGTACTTTTGTTAAGTAAACCAGACGGTGTTGCTGGCTGTGCGATTTGTTTTACAAAAATCGTGCGCTTTACTTTACAGAACGTAAAATTTAACTTAGAACTTGGTAGGTGGTATGTTTCTTGCCATCTACGATCGTGACTACAGGTACATATCATGTAACCTAATCTCCGTCATTTAAAGAACATAAGGTTCAGCTATTTTCTGTTACACCGAATGTTAGTATAAGTTTTTTATGATTTAAAGAAAATTATAGACGCATGTACCGTTTTGTGATCACATATAACAGTTAAAGTTGTATCAATTAATCAGGATACATTGAAACTAGTAGAAGTAATCCTGAACAAAATTCTGCTCTATTAAAATAGCGTTTCTAAATATTTAAATTTAAAAGCATCAGCAAATTCAACCTCGTCCCTAGAAACCCTGTTGCTTTATTACGTTTCCCGAAAAGCTTTTTACTGTCGAAGAAAGATGCATGCTTAAGCTTTCCTCCGCAAAGCCCCTTAATTTAATTCCGAAGTATCTTCTTTCGGTTTTCAAAATCCTTAAAACTAATTGTGTGAATCCCTCTTTCGTCTATTCGATAATACTTTGAATTCTAACCAAACTTATTCTCAATAATATTTTTGCTTTCGTATGTTGTTGTTCGTATATTTGGTTTGCTGTTTTGTTGACTATACAGGGTGCCCAAGATAATGAGGGGATCTTGTTAATGATAACCGATACAACTTCGATTCAGTGGCGGCTCGTGACCTATGATAGAGGGGGTTCGCAAGTATGGTGAGATTATTTTTAAAATTTCATTTTTGTGTAACGATCAAACAATTACTTTCTAGGCGTTTTAAATATAGAAAGAAAAGAAGTAATAATAGAATGCGTTAGGTAAAACATATTTTTATTTATTTCTTTAATTTTACACAAGGAAATACAACTTTTCGAAAATAAGAAAGGTTTTCTTAGTGTATATAGTGCTTAA
The DNA here is from genome assembly GCA_963991005.1 of Barypeithes pellucidus. Classification (NCBI taxonomy): domain Eukaryota; kingdom Metazoa; phylum Arthropoda; class Insecta; order Coleoptera; family Curculionidae; genus Barypeithes; species Barypeithes pellucidus. The sequence goes on from OZ022562.1 coordinate 30,447,532, forward strand.
ACGTAAAGTCCGTTCTTCGGTTCTTAATTGTAGAAAATTGATCAATAACAGCCTCATTAAAGTTTGGAATACCCTCTATAAATTTTTTTTCATATATTTAATTCTTAAACTTTCTAATAAAGTCCCTAGATTTACCCTTTGTGGTCTGCGTTAAATTAATTTCGGGTTTAGGTCTTCCCGCATTCTTCACTTAAATTTTTTGCTCCAAACTCAAAAGCTAAAGTTATTTTTTAAATAGTCCACCGTCAAACTATTCATTTTAACTTAATAAATATATAATATTTAAGTATTAAAATATTCACGGTCGAATTTCAAACTAGATGCACGAACAGACAACGGCGCGGCGCATACTAAAATTGTACGCCTTTCCCATGTTACATCGCAATAGCCCCGCTATCCCCCGCTGTATCTCGCTACCTACAGAGAAACTGCATTATGCCCCGCCTAATTAATCGCACATGCAAATAAGTCTCGTCATAATCGTCATTAACGCCCACCGAGGCACGGTTGCCGGATCGAGAGCCTATGATATACAGTTTGATTGACGGTACGATAAAATATTAGGGAGGGTCGGACTTTATACGATAATTGACGGTACGATAAAATAGTAGGGAGGGTCGAACTTTATACGATAAATAATATTCAATGAATATAAATTAATATTTTGTTATTCGTTTTTGGGGGTGCACGAGCGCATGTGCTCCTGTGGAAGAACCGCCACTGCTTCGATTAAATGGGGAAAAAGTATTGGCATCAAAGCACGGACAATATTCCGTACAAAAAGTTTTGGTAAGATTTTTAAGTTTTGAGTTATTTAAGAAAAACGAAAATTTTGATTTTTCGACGTTAATATTAAAGTTAGAGCAAAACTGACAAAACATTCTCACAGTAACTTTTAGTGTTAACAGTTATAAAGAAAGTTATAAAATTTAACTTGCCTTTTATGCCAAAGTTATTGAATTATTTCTCTGTCTTTTAAGTTTCTATAAAAAAATATATAAAATCTGGAAACTAATTAAAACAACGACGATGCGAATTGTTTTTATTGGCATTAAAAACTACTGAATTGAAATAAAATTTCGTTTACCGATCTCTTCCATTCATTACAGATATCACAGGCCTGAAAATTTAGAATCATAAATTCCCTTGTCAGTATAGAAGAAATTTTTGCAGGTACCTAATTTTGTTGCTTCTTTTTAATAAGACTTTGCAGTAAATTCAATAACTTATATCGTGAACCCTTAAACATAACATAATTATCTTAAAATATTACACATACACACAGAAACATATTAAATAATCTTGTTGTACTTCATTGTTCTTTGAAGTTTCTACTCAGCCCATATTTCTTATGAAACTTTTGAAGTCATTGGAAAGTATGCTCACCTAAAACTCCATAAATTCGTCTTTAAGATTTACTATTTTTAACAAATTCTTAATTGGAAAAGTTGAAAAGAAGATAAATAATATTTCAGACTATTTAACTACTACCTAACCAAAAGTCGAATTCTAGGAAATATATTTCCTCGCAATACAGTTAGTAGTAATGAAGATTTTTTGAATTATCTACTTTTGTAATTAGCGGAATATTACAGTTTTAGAAGTGGAATAGTATTGCAGACCAGTGTTATTTAAAAATCGTTTTTCCACTTGTCATATTCTAAATTACCTGTAGTGGGTTATTATATTTGATCCCGAAAATCCTGAGTTAAAAATAAATTGCAGAAAAATAACCAAAAATGGAGGATATCCGGAAAATCGCATGCACTACTGACATCTTGTAGATATCACATGTGATTGCTACTCAAAATACGTCAGTCGTCAGCGATGGTGTCAGTTTCACCCTTAAGTTCGAACTCTTGAAGGAAATGCATGCTGCAATTTTAAAGTTTTTCCTCAAAAACCCCGCGTAGACGTGTAATCACTATCACGTTTCAAACGCTACTGGCTACCAACAGAATACTTATCGCTTTCGATTAGAATACGGAGGGAAAGTTCAATTGATCCGCGTCGTAGAAGCAAAGCAGAATGATTTACAACACTGCAAAACCTTGGTAGATTGATCTATATTACAGTAGTTAAGTGACCACATATATTTATTGGATCACCCTTTGTGGGATAGTTTTATGGTATGTCTTTAAGTATTTGGACGATCGATTTAAAAAAAAGTATATAGGCTTCCTCTTGGTCATCCAAGGAGTCGCCCATTTAAAAATAATAAATTATTTCCATAACACCCTGTAATTATTTAGTGCACATTTTTGCTGCTAGCTAACCTGACAAAAATTGTACGTAATTTTACTTGTCAACCTCGAGGACCGAAATAAGCCATCAATACTGTCTGGGTTTTTAACACGTATTTTAAAAAGTGACAAAACTTTTCGGAGTTAGGTCACGTAACTTTTGTTAAAATATGGTGGAGAAAAATCGAATTTCCTCTGGTTATTGTAAAGTTATCAAGTCAGTGAATTATACGTTTTTACACAATATGAGGATTCAGTCAATAAAGCGAACTATGAGATTTTGTGTATTCTTATGCTATCACTTTTTAACACAGTCCAAAATAGAAATGAACTATTTGCTAATATTTGATAATATTTACTATCTATTATATAGGGTTATGGTAAAGAAACGGGTCAGGCTTTTATATAGAATCCGTCCACTTAGTTGTAGTATATTTATGATCCACCCTGTATAATACCTGTTTCCAAAAAAAAATGCATGCATGCGTGCAGCACCTTACTTTAAAAGTAATTCTTTTTATTTTGAATTACGTTGGAATTCGATATGCAACAAAATGCATATATCACGGAAACAGATAATTTAGCAAAACATATGAAGTACTTATACATTTTTTTTTAAATGACCTTCCTATTATAAATTTTAATCAGTGTAGCGTATAACTAGCGCCCCTTACGCCCAAGTAAATGAGTAGAGTCATCTTATTGGCCGTCAAAAGTTCTGGAATTACAAATTTTCACTTCTATAACTCAAAAGTAGCTTGATCTATGAAGAAAAAATTAATTGAGAAATTAAACTTTAACACCCTGTATCTCATTAACGGCGAATATTTTTACTTGCTGGGCGTCAATCTGGGAGGAAATATGTCTTGGCATAACCACGTTGTGGCAATCGCCAAGATAGCTTCTCAGAAACTTGGCGTACTCTTCTGAACCAAAAAATTGTACATCACTTGAGTACTGCTCTCATGTCTGGAGCTCTGCACCCAAACATATTCTTCGGCTACTGGATTCGATCGAAAGGAGAGCCATTCGTCTGATCGGAGACCACGAGCTGACGAAGAACCTCGACAGCCTAGAACATCGGAGACAGGTTAGGGATTTGACTCTCTTTTACAGATATTTATATGGAAAGTGCTCGGCTGACCTTGCCCTCTAAATTCCGCCCAGAGTGTCGAATAGCAGAAATACACGACGAACCACTGTCGCCCATCCATAAGTGGTTAAGCTTAGTACTCCTCGAACTTCATTATTTAAGAATTCATTCATCTGGAGGATTTTATCCTTCCCGAGGTCGTTTTTCCCAACGAATATAACCTCCAACGATTCAAAACCAACGTGAATCGCTTTATTCGCACACGCACCACTCCCAAAGTGCCCTAAAGGATTTTTCCTATACTTGTGTTTGACCATAAAAAAACCTAAGGCATATTTAGCGCAAACAATTTATGTGTAGAATCTGTGGTTACATATATCGTGAGATCGTGAGATTCGATACGTAACCGTGAGATCTTAAGATTGTGAAATCTTGCAACCTTGAACATAACCATAAATGAGACTGAATTAGTAAGCAAGATGCCAAACCGGAAAAACCACGTGGTAGACTCTGGCGGGCGATGTCAACAATCTAATCGGGTACGTCAAGTCTCAAAAGACGTCAGTGAATGTTGACAGGTGTTTATACATATTTACACGTCAAACAACTTAGAAATATATAAAATAATTTTAACACTTTTTCATTCTGTCATACCGTTTTGAACAATTCGTTCCATAATTTGAAATAACTGAGGTATGTTTTGCAACACAATCAACAGTAATATGACACAAATTTATTATTATAAATTATTTCACAACAGAATAAAAAAAGGTTAATGCTACAACTATTATACGACCACGTGGAAATTGAAGGGAAATGCGTACGCGAAGCGACGTATCCTGTTCGCATATTAAAACATACTGAAGCAGGCGCCCGATGTCGCCTCTGAGCAATCTTTTCCAATATCCGCGTTGTGATCTGGCAGCACTGCTCGCCATACACTTGTTAACTGCAAACAGATGTGCATAGCGCGGCAGCACTTTGGAGAAAGAGATTTTTAGTTAAGTATTCAGACATTCGATTTAAAAATAAAAATTATGTAGGCTTCTTCTGGGCCATCTAAGGAGTTGCCCTTAATTTTCATAAAGGGTGGCAGTTTAGATGATAATCTTAAAAAGTAGTTTATTGTTAGAGAATAGGCTAGTGTGGTAGAGGATCTTCCATTAGGATGGCATAGGTTTTCTTATCAGATTCCTACTTCTATACTTCACTACAAAATGGGGTATAATAATGTACAGGGTGTCCCATTTTCGACACTCCTTAATTGTTAGTGCTATCAAAGAAATAACGTAGGTCTCATGTGCTCTTTAAAATGGTAAAATCAAAATTTGAAAATTTCTCTCGCTTAAGAGATACGGGGGAAAATCAAAAAATTGACAATTTCAAAATTACCTTATATTTTCACAGTTAAAAGAGCTATAGAAAAATGTTTTATACATAAATTTCTTTATATTGATTGCTGAATAATCTGCAGTGTTCAGAATAAGTACACGGAATCAGGTAAAAAAGTTATCGGACCTAACCTCATTTTTTTAAATGGAATACCCTGTATATTTTAATCTAAAAAGATACTATTTTAAATTCTCCTTTCAAATATATAATACACCATGGATGATATTGGTTTCCTAGGCGATTTATTTAAAATTTATTACTGTGAAATGAAATAAAAGATTCAGATTAAGGTAAAACATAACGGGAAACATCGCAAATGTTCGGGATATGTCCTTAAATGGTTACCGTCTTTCCGGATAGCGAACAAAATATATATTTTACGCCATTTCTTCGCTTTTCTTTTTCCACTATCAATATAAACTGATATCATATCAAATTTTTCAAAATGTTGATAGGTCATTTTTGAAAATGAATATGTAGAAATGAAACTGACGTTAAATGTTAATAGTCAACATAGTTGTTTCTATGATATTAGCTTTTGTTTCATGGTCTACTGTGGTTTAAAGTAATAAATTTTAATAAATAGCCTAGAAAACCAATATCATCCATGGTGTGTTATATATTTGAAATGAAATATTAAAGTAGTGTCTTTTTAGATTAAAATATACAGGGTGTTTCATTTAAAAAAATGAGGTTAGGTCCGATAACTTTTTTACCTGACCCTGTATACTTATTCTGAAATCAGCAGGTTATTCAACAATCAGTATAAAGAAACTTCTGTATAAAACATTTTGCCGTATCTCTTTTAACTAAGAAAATATAGGGTAATTTTGAAATTGTCAATTTTTTGATTTTCCCCCGTATCTCTTAAGCGAGCGAAAATTTTAAAATTTTGATTTTATAATTTTAAGTTTGACCGAAAAAGAGCACATGACACCTACATTACTTTTTTGATAGCACTAACAATTACTGAGATACCCTATAAAAGTGTCGAAAATGGGACACCCTGTACAATAATGTAATAATTCACTTACCGATTTTTTATGCGTTACAGGTAAAAATGTTGCTTTAAAGATCTATCTCATCAACGTTATTAAAGAGCCACTAGTTTGATCCAAAAAATAAATCACATTTTTTTATAATATCCTATTGTAATTACACAATCATTAAAAATATTTAAACACTTATACTTACAAGTGAGACCCTCTTCTTCTTGTCCTTCTATCTTCTTCTGGTGCAACTAGGGCCATTGTTGGGGCTGTATCGGGACTTGGCGGGCTAGACGGTTCAGGGGCGGCTATTCTAAATGACGCGCGGCGTCCGGTATTTGTAGGCTGTGTCACTGTACTAAGGCCGGGAACTGAAAACAAAATATTATAGTAAATTTATAGGTATTTGCAGAATTATACCGTTGATCTCTTGACTGCCTCATTATCCCTTCGACCATAAAATAAATAAGGAAATCCCAAATTTTAAAACCTTTTCGAGCAGAGCCGGACCAGGTATACAAATTCAATTTATACCTATGCCTGATGCATATATAAATACAAAGTGATTTTTAATAATTTTAATCTTTTTTAGTTAGGCATATCAGTGGTAGAATGTGGCGTCCTTGGAATTGTGCTGATAGGGGGGCATCTTCAAGTGTCATTTTTATAAGAAAGCATTTATATACCGATGCCAAACTAATAATTAAAAATGTGTATCAATCGTTGTCGAGTAGAAATTTTAATTCGATGGATGCTTTAGCAGAGACGTCTACTTTGACAAAAACTCCTTTATCTTCGGTAAGAGACATAGTACTTAAACCTGTTAATCCTAGAAAAAATCGGAGTGATTCTGGCACATTTAAAAGCATTGACGAAAATGACATGGATTTATTAAGAAGGAAGATTTACCAAATGTTTGAGGCACAAACTGTACCCACTTTGATTTCCCTCAAAGAGCAGCTGCTTAACATGACATTAAATGCATCTCTAGTAGAATTAATTAAAAACGAAGTAAGAAAAATTTGTGTGACAGCTGGAAAAACTGTGTACAGCATGTACTTAAGGTGGAAAATTCTTACAATTGTATGATTACAAATGTTCAACCCTTAATTATAAGTTTAGGCTTAGATGAAGATAGTGATAGTGATACAGAGTTAAATTTTGAATAAATTATCAATAGTTTCTTAGAATTTAATTAATTTTTATTGTGCTTGTTATTCTAATAGTTATACTTTTAAATTATATTATTTTCAATTATCATTAATTGTTATCATTATTTTACATTTATTATAGGTACCTAAAACTAAAAATACCTATCTATTTATTTTAAATTATAAATATAAATCATATGGTGTGGTATACATTTTCAAGCCGGCCCTGATCCCATTTATTGAGCTTTGCAGAGGTTGAGGCATATACAATAGGGTTTAATCAGGTAGTTTATTTATGGCAGTAAGAGTCTACGCTACGGTACTTATAATTCTGCAACAACTCTACTGTCATATAACGCGTTCGAATAAAATTAGGTTTATTGATTTGGTATTTTCTTCCATTTTTTTTAAGTTTGAGTTATGGCTCCTTCTTAAGTTGAAATTTAGTTGCTATATTCAGTTCAATTGTGGGCAGTCTGATCAGTGGAACACGCGGAACAATAGTTATTGAAACCATTTCTTACATTTAGAAATTCGCGACCACATTTTCAATTTTATTTCTATTCCTAGTAGTGGTTCACACACACACACACACCGATTATCGGCATCGGTGTCGGTGTCGCATTCATCCTAATTAATGGTTTTTAAATGAAGTATTTCACAAAGTCTCCGAGCCGATAACAAAAAGTCGGTGGCCATTGGCGATATCTACGTCTCTGTCGGAGTGCTCTGTAGAAAAGGGATACCCGACACCGATACCGATATGGACACCAATAATATCCTTGGTACAAAAACTAAAGGTAAGATATCGAACCGCTCCAATTTCGTCTACCGCACGCAGTGACGTCACAGGGAGAGTGATTTTTAAATTTATTATGTAATTTTATACGATGCTAGCGTTTTTAATTCTATTTTAAAAGTATTAAAAGGTTTTACGCATTTAATGGTATGTGAATGGAAGAATAATACAATGTGTCCATGATAAGGAGGGCCAGTACAAGGATCTCGGAAATCGTAAGACATGCGAAGTCGGTTAAATGGAGGTAAAGTTGCGCATTTACGTGCCTAATAATATGCCGTTTAGAAAGTTTTAAAATTCCGAGTAGTTCCGGAGATATCCGGAAAAAACCGAAATTCTGAAAAATCGTTTTATTGGTTTCCTGGATTTTTTTTGAGATCGAAATCTAAAGTAAATTGCACTTTTGCATTGCCACTTTTTCAGCTCTATCTAACAGCGTTAATTGTTTTGTAATCCGACGAGTCGTCTTCGAAGGGCCATTATCGACTTTCTTTTTTTAAATACGGTCCTCTTTTCCTGATATTGGAATTTGAGAGCTTTTTTTCTCCCGAATGCAACGATGTATGAGACATTGTGGTTTAATGACGTTTCGAGGATTTTTTGAACAACATCAGGAATTTTTTTACTTATGTTAGACTAATTCAATAAATAACAAATAATTTAATAATAAACCACAAATTAGTGAACAAAAATCATTCCAACACAGTAATAAAACGAACAACGAAAAAAGTAAGGAACTACATAATCAGGTGTTCAAAATGATTTCCGTTATTGTTTAAGCATAAATAACATCTTCTGCCACATAACAGTTTTTTTGAGATAAAATAAAACATGCGATAGAATATCAAACTTTTCAGCATTTGTAAATTTATGTTCCATATTTTCTGGAAAATAGAAAACCTCTTAAAACGCTCTCAAATGATCACAATGGGTATGTCAAGTGAAACAAATCACGCGTCACCATCTTTTTTTTTTGTTCCAAGCGCCTACTTTTCTTTTAAATCCCGAATCAACAGAAGTTTGAAATAATCTTTCTGTATTTTGTCCACTTATTTGTGGTTTATTATTAAATTATTTGTTATTTATTGAACTAGTCCAATATAAGTAAAAATTTAGAGCTTACTTATGAGATATTTTATAAAATTAGGAGAAATACAGGACCGTATCCCAAAATTTCCTGATGTTGTTCAAAAAACCCTCGAAACGTCATTAAACCACAATGTGTCATACATCGTTGCATTCGGAAGAAAAAAAACTATCAAATTCCAATATCAGAAAAACAGGATCGTATTTAAAAAAAGAAAGTTGATAATGGCCCATCGAAGACGACTCGTCGGATTACAAAACAACAACAATACAAAAGTGCAATTTACTTTACAATTCGATCTAAAAAAAAAAGGAAAACAATGAAACGATTTTTCAGAATTTCGGAAACTCGGAATTTTAAAACTTTCTAAACGGCATATTATAGGAACGTAAATGCGCAACTTTACCTCCATTTAACCGACTTCGTATCTCTTACGGCTTCCGAGATCCCTGTACTGGCCCTCCTTATCTTGGACACGTTGTATATGAGAAGTATTTACGTATATTAATTTCATAGAAATATAACACATATTACAGCTAAAATACTACTAAAACAAGAAAAGTTCCCGAAAAACTTTTAAAACATCCGCCGCGCCAATGGAACCGGTCGACGATAGCCGAAGTTGCTCGGCGAGCGGTATATATTGTTTCTTGTTGTGGGTCTCTCCATATAAAATTTATGTTCAATCTAGAGGTGACCCCCATATCATAGGAAAGTAACGACCTTTTTTTCGTACTCTTCTGACACCTTTTTTTATTATTCTTTTAGGTTTCGAACCGTCAACTTTTGATCAAAGATTTCTGGCAATACTGGTCGCCACGTAGTGCCGTTTGCCGTAGTTTTCCATGGAAATTTTGAAAGTCCACCAGAACTTTTTCTTATTTAGTCGTGTGTGTTTATTAAAATAAATATCTGAATTTTCATAAAATGAGGTGCGCTGTGTTCGGTTGTGATATGGATAACCAGGCAAAGAAATTTGATAGAAATATAAGGTGTTTCCGCTTTCCTAAGGATAAAAACAAAGAATTAGAATGGATATGATTTTATTTATTTTGTTAATATTTACTTCTTAAGTATTTTCCACTGAAGATGATGAGCAATACCCTCGAAACATGTATAAATTAAAATATTGTTTATTTAACTATTGAAGCAAACTATGAGCTTCTTTAATTACCTCTTCATAATTTCACTCCACTGAGAGATGGACTAGTTAAAAAAAAAGGTTAATTTATTTATAACTACTTAGGTCGTATTTTAGCTTTAATCTTTGTTATATGTTAATGAAATAAATATACCTCAATACCATGATAGTATTCTTTCATTTCAAATATCATTAAATGCGTAAAACCTTTTAATACCTTTAAAAGAGAGTTAAAAACGCTGACAGCAATATAAATCTCCATAAGAGATTTAAAAATCACTTGCCTGGTGACGTCACAAGCCACGCCTTCATCGGCGTGGAATCTTACCTCTTAGTTATTTATACCATGAATAATATCGGCGTGTGTGAAACCGCGCTTACTCTCAATTCCTTTTATGATGAGCTGCAAGGTAGAGTTTCGCATGTTATCTCTCAGAGCATTTCGTAACTAGGTTGTTCGGATTTGTTCTAAATAGTAGAGCAAGAAGAGACGAAAATTAAAATCGCTATAAGTTTGAAGAGCAGTGTTAGAATATGACTGTGATAGAATTCAGAACTATATGATTTAGGCCGTGGTTTTATCAATTTTACTAAACTATAAATACAATGCTAAAAAAGTGTATTTTTATTACCTGAAAATACATCATAGGCCGACGCTCTTCTAGGCATGGGTGCAGGCAGCCCCAATCCTCCCTCGCCACCTCCTCCCGCGCCTCCACTAGGCGCAAGCGTGGCTTTAACTTCATCGTCATAACTATGCTGTCTAGCAACAACACGGGATCCTCTTCGCGACCTTGGGGCTTGAGGTAAGTCCGTACCTCTTGGGGGACTGTTAGCGCGTGAGCCTCCACGCGATCTACCTCCACGGCTCCAATCGGGGTCAGGAGTTTTGGCACCACTTCCTTTTAGCTGTAGGAAGATATAGAAGCTTATTTTTAGGCACATTCTAAGTGATACTAACTAATCGAATTTCTTATTCGTTAAATATTTCAAATATAATTTTAACTGAGAACAAAGGATCTTACATCAAGGAGGATACTACTTTGGTTCACAGTCTTTGAAGAATAAATTCGCATTCTTAGGTGGATTGTAAACAACTTTCGAGAAAAACAATCGGGGAATTCTGAAAATTTGTATAATTTTTCTTTGTCGTTTTCTATTAATTAGACAAAGATATAACGTCGTCTTCGAGCGCTCGGAAAGTACTTTTTATAAAGCCCTTATTGGAACGGCGGTCGTTCATACCAGCTTTCACGTTTGACACTAAAAAATTACTAACTGTCATATTTGTCGTTATTCTTGAATAAAATTCTTTGTTGTTTTTCAGTGTTTGTGTGTTACATTGTGGCAAAAATCATAATTCTTAACTCAATGTGGTAAGACTGTGCCAAGTCTACCATAAACTGAATAAAAACATTGACTCTTGAGTCACACCCGTAGATTGTATGTTTTCCTTAACCAAGATATATCAAAAGGGTTACCTGTTTAATGAATGAAAACGTAAACATAAAGAAGATTAAAAGAAATGAGAAAGTCTTAATTTTTTATTTATTGTGTTTATTTTCGTAACTTTTGACACTTCCTCCCAACTAGTTCACCAAGACGATACTGTTATGAAAAGTTTAGTGCTAGATACATGGCATATGGTTAGTTAGTTGATACTGTGACAAGAATAATAAAACTATTTTTGTAGAAATCTTTTATAAATTTCGAAATCGGCGTTTGATCATTCGTGATATCGTTCTAACAGTAATTTTGGCGCAAAAAATGCTATTACTATTTCGTGGCATTACCCATTTTCGAGATATACAGTGTGGTTCTTAACAACCTTTGGGTTTGTTCGGGTAGAACCTACAAAATGATGTATGGCAAGACCCCTCTCACTATTTAGTTTTCTTTTTTTTTTATGGACAAACACAAGCACTACGGGAATTCTTTAGGGCACTCTGGGAGTGGTGCGTGTGCGCAAAAAGCGATTCACGTTGGTTTTGAATCGTTGGAGGTTATATTCGGGAAAAACGACCTCGGGAAGGTCGTTCCATAAGGATGAAGTCCTCCAGATTCTTTATCAAGATGGTACTCATCCGCCATTTTGAAAGTTAGAACTGTCTTGCCTCAAAAGGTAGGTTTAGTTTATGTTCCCCTATGGGACACTATGAAAAAAAAAATAGCGAGTAAAAATTTAGCCTGGGGAACATAAAAGAACCGTTGGTATATTCTGGCAAATTAGATTTTTGGGTTGAAGAGGGTTTTACTTGCATTGAAAGAAAATTTAATATACAATTAAGACATTAAGCCATTTTAATAAATGTTAAGAAATATCGTCATTGACCTCTAAAAATGTTTTGCTTCATCTACGAAGTTGCTGTCGTCATTGCTTCATGTCTTTGTTTCAGCTGTATTATTTCTAAGTCTGTATCCACAACGGCGCATCGCCCCTCGCCCTTAGCCTGGCACCATAGCATCGCACAGCCGCGCTTGAACTTGGCACAGTAGTCCCACGACATCGAGATATAAACATGGACTGTGCGTATATGAGAATGCATATAGATATTTTTGATTATATCATTACTTGGATTTTATATAGGACAACATTATTTAAAATAACAATTACAATGTTAAAAATTATTCCATTACACCTTCTTTTTTTCTAATTAATTAATTACGACCCTGTTTAAACATATTGGTTAATGTGACATCATGTATATTAACTGATTTTCCAATTTCACGTCTTTGTTATATTAGCGTCAAAAATAATATCTTCTTCATCGGAAGAAGATGACAACGCACAGTCCATGTTTATATCTTTATGTCGAGAGACAAACTGATCGACAGGCAAGGCAATGAGCTAGGTTCGGTGCGCCGTTGTGGACACTACTGTTCGGTGCTATGATACCAGGCTATGGGTGAGGGCGCTGTGCGGTGCTCCGTTGTGGCCATACACTAATACATCGAATTAGTGCATCCCGATTGTCGATTTTTATATTGTAAACTTAATTTTTGAACTAGCCTCATCAACATCTTGGATCTTGGAGGCAAATCCAACGCCCAGAAAACGTTTAGTCCAAATGTAACTTGATCTGAAGAGCGGAGCTCCATCGTGCTGATAATACATTGCATTCTGATGTTTACGGTTTATTCGGTTCTAAGTAGTGCTCTCCCGTGAGGCGATTTTCCAAAGTAGAAAGACCAAGTAAACAACAATAAATTATCTGACTATTTACAAGAAGTCTTAATAAAATGTTTTAATTACGCTATATCTTTAAAACAAATGCAATTCAGAGATGGGCAATCAAGTTTTTACATTATTTTCACGTATATACAATATACTCCATTCCTCCCGACTCACCATCTATAATGCAAATAAAAATATCCATTTAATTATGATAACAATGGTTCATACCTTTTCTAATTCTTTCAACGAAGCCGGTGATACATCCGAATGCCTTCTTAGTTCAGGACTTCTCGGAGGTGCTAATCCACTTCCCATTCCACCAACACTTAAACCACCCGTCGAGGAGCCGAGCCTTGCTTCGGAATGTCGCCTTTGAAGTTCCTGTAGGGGAATTTCCAGCAGGCTTTCGTTTGAGTCTTGAGAAATTACGGCTACTCGTGATTGCATTTTTCTAAAAGAAAAATCTATTTTATTTATTTACCTATTTATTGTGTATCATCATTATTAACAATGTTGAGTGTATATGTTATACATTTTTTAAATTAGTTAATTGATCTTAAAATACATAAAAAGTAACAGAAACCCGAACACAACATTCTCCTGGCATACTTCCAGTCCTCATCAAGGCGAAAATATAAAATGATTTAGCCAATTTGACGTTATAACTAAGTAATCCTACTATAATATAAGGAATAGCCGTAAATATAATAATTATTTATTTTCAATTAGAAAACACCGTGGCAAAAGTTTTAATTATAATCTTTTCAGAAATAAGACGATAGATATGTTTAAGTATGAAAACATTTGTGTATATTAATAATCATAAATCGAATTCTAATGTTAGTTGACAAAAAAATACATATAGAAATTTTTTTTTTATGAGGAACATTTATACAGGGTACACCAAGTAAAGTGGCCTATTAGAAGTATCTCGAGAACTAAATGAGATTTTTTTTTGAAAATTTGGCTGTGGCTATAGGAGATGGTTCACAAAATATTTTGGAGGGTGCGGTGTTGCCGGATCATACCGAAAGTGGTAGCAATTTCGGAATTTTAAATTAACTACTCTATACAGGGTGCTTCAGAATAAGATGCTGATCCTTAACGTTGTGAATCCTTAGGTGATTTTAAGAAGAAAAGTTCAAATTAACATACAGGGTGACAATTTAAAAACTTGAAATGGCCATATATTAGAAACGAAAAACTGAAGAAAAAAACGCAAAAAACAGTTTCTATAAAACGAAGGGGGAACAAAAACAAGCTTATTAGCCCACCCCTATCTGCAACCCCTTGGACAGGGTGAGATAAACCCTTAAAATCTTAAATAGAAAGGGGGGTCGAGTGATACATAATTTTGAAGCTCTTGAAAAATTCTTTCCAATGGTAGAATGGTACATTTCAGGAAATTCTTCTCTGTTTATTAAGGAAAACAATAAATGAAAAGACAATTTTGAAATTTTTTATTATTAGTTAATTAAATGTTCAAAATGATTTCCGTTGTTTTGAAGACAATAATAAAGCCTACTTTCAAATTCTTCACGTACATTTGCAAAGGTTTCTCTGGATATAGCACTGCATTCCTGAACTATTCTATGCTGAAGTTGCTCTAGTGACTCAGGTTGCGTTTTAAAAACCACAGATTTTAGGTGACCCTACAAAAAGAAGTCAAGAGGTGTTAGGTCCGGGGATCTAGGTGGCCATTCAACAGGACCTCTTCTTCCAATCCACTGGTTGGGATAATTATCATCCAACCACTGCCTAACGGGAACTACATAATGCGGAGGTGCTCCATCCTGTTGGAAATGTAGTAAGCGTTCTTCTAAAGATAAATTTCCGAGTATGTCCCTCTGATTTTCTAATTCTCGCACTATTAGTGGTTCGATAGATCTCTGTAGCATTTCAGCATACCTGTCGCCATTTAAATTTCCTTGTATAAATATTGGGCCGATAATACCATCTCCCAATATACCAGCCCAAACATAAATTTTCTGGGGGTACTGGGTATGCCCTTCTCTAAATACGTGGGGGTTCTCGTCATTCCAGTAATGACAGTTTTGCTTATTAACATGCGCATTTAAATAAAAGGTACACTCATCTCTAAAGCAAATATTTTTAACTAGTCGAGGTTCTGCCGTAATTCTATCTGTCCTTATTTCACAAAAGTGTATCCTTCTGTCAGGGTCGTCGTCACCAAGTTCTTGCAGTATGTGCAGTTTATATGGATAAAACTTATGAATTTTAAGTACCTTTCTTATTGATTCACGAGATAATCCAGTTGCTACAGCTGCTTGACGAGTTGATAAAGTTGAATTCATTGCAAACTGCCCCAGAATTTCAATTTGCGCTGCTTCGTCGGCTAGTCTCGGTTGATTTCTCTTTATATTCGCGACAGAACCAGTTTCTTTAAATTTGGCTACTAGTTGGCGAACATACTCCGGGCTTACATTTTGACCTAGATGCCTTTCGTTAAAACGTTGAGCTGTTCTTAAAAAACATTGATCCTGGTAACCATAAATGAAAATAATTTCTACCCGTTCAGCTGTGCTGTACACCATTGTTAAAGATAAGAAGTGCTGCTTTTCGTTTAAACTGAACCGAAAGTTAACTGTTCTTAAAATAATAATACTAGTAGAAGTCTTTGCATTTATTGTTTTCCTTAATAAACAGAGAAGAATTTCCTGAAATGTACCTTTCTATGGTACCATTGGAAAGCATTTTTCAAGAGCTTCAAAATGATGTATCACTCGACCCCCTTTCTATTTAAGATTTTAAGGGTTTATCTCACCCTGTCCAAGGGGTTGCAGATAGGGGTGGGCTAATACGCTTGTTTTTGTTCCCCCTTCGTTTTATAGAAACTGCTTTTTTGCGCTTTTTTCTTCAGTTTTTCGTTTCTAATATATGGCCATTTCAAGTTTTTAAATTGTCACCCTGTATATCCTTAACCTATCAACTTTCGAACTACAGGGCGTTAAAGTTTTAAGAAAAAAATCGTTTTTCTATCATAACTTTAACAACTTTCTAGCTATTTTTATGAATTTTTCACACATGCCCTCTAAGCGTCAATAGCCTTTTTTTGGTGTAGAAAATTTTTAAAAAAACTTAACCAGTGGCGTCCTGAAAGGGTTTGGACTAGACATTTTGGAAAAATATTATGTACGCCACTGCTTTTTCTCAAGATAAAAATTATTTTGTGGCAGCCAAATTTTCAAAATAAAATCTCAGTTAGTTCTCGAGATACTTCTAATAGGCCACTTTACTTGGTGTACCCTGTATATAATATACTTATAGAAAAATTGTTATGGTTATTTATATTTATTACATTATTCTAATAAATAACAACCCGAACAAACCCGATAAAAAATAGGAATTTTTATTTTTGTTCCTTTAATATAATGAATAGTTATCGACCAGAAATAGGTCCTAGAGTTGGAAAAAAAAATATGAAAAGGTCAGTAAAGGCGATGTTGAGGCCTAGCATTTCATCCAGTTAGATTAGAATGGATTTTAATATGTGTAGAGATATAACCTTGGCTATGGAAAATAATTTCGAACTTGCGTAAACTTGAACTAAAATTTAAATATATCAAGGGGGAGAATTTTTAATATAATTCACATAATTAAAATAAAATAGTACATTTTCAAACTATTTCAAAGTGTTATAAATTATTTTTATGGAAAATAATTATTTCTTACCAAATTTTCAAATCAAGAGAATATATAGGTACTTATTATATAGTATAATAATGATATAATATACATATAATGATATTGATTTCTCACCAGTATGAAACCTTGTTAACAAAAAGTTTCGGAAGTCGATCTAAGTTCCATTACTTCACCAATACTTAAATAAGTTGGAAGAATTTTAGTATTGTTACTGAAAAAAGTTTTATAATCCTATTTTTACAATTCCACAAGTTGCTACACATTCATCATATGCAGGGTGATATGGATATTACTTATTATATTTAAACCCGCACATCCTGAGATAAAAACAAATTGAAGAAAATAGCCATAAATGGCGCTAGAAATTAATGAGCGAGATAAATAACCTTATATCAAACCCGAAAAAGCGGATGAACTAGTGAGAGCCGGATCCACTCAACGTCTCAAAAATCGGGGCACACAATAAGCAGTGATAGAAGTTCGGGCCTTTAAGCCGACCCTCGCTTTTAACCAACCAAAAACGAATAAACATATGGGAGACTGCGCGATATATACAAAACAATTTGGTACGTCCGTTAGCTCTCAACAAACGCCAGTGCCCGGTGTTGTCAATTTTACAGTTCAAACTCTTGAGAAGAAAATAAATACTATAATTTTAACACCTTTTGATTCTGTCATACCTTTTTGAACAATTATTTCACTGGTAAATTAAATAACTTATTTATTGAGCCAGAAGGACTATAACGTTTAAAATTCGTATAGACACATTTGGGAATTCAAGGGAAACCCGCACCGGAGTCGGGTCCCTCTCTCTCGTATCAAACGAGACTGGAGCATTCAACAATTTCCAACGATCATGGTCGAGGCACACACCGCCATCTACTGACCTACATATACTGGTCAAGTGAAAACACATATGAATGGCGTCGCAAAATGTGACGTTTTACCTCCAGTATTATTTAGATATTCGATGCAAAAAAGTATGTAGGCTTTTTCGAGCACACTCAAGGAGTCACTCATTTAAAAGTAATGAATTATTTCCATAATAGTCTGTATTCCATACTTCACGTTTTTCCATTTTTAAACAAATCTTATTTCAAATTTCTATATGGAATGAATTCTATTGTGTTGCGATGTACGATGCTTTAATCGTTTACTTGAAATCTGTGCAGGCAAGGTCTGAGTTAAAACTTGTAAAGGAATATACATTTCTCACGACTTGTTCATACTCATTAAAGTTGAACTCATATGGGGACAAAATGGATTGTTCAATAAAGACCAAAAATTACTTAATTAAATGGGGCCAAGCGGCTTTTGTTAACTGTCAAATTTTAATAATTATTATTTAGAAAAGTTGTTTGTATTGTAATTTCATGTTCACACACCAAGTTTGAAGCACTTATGATATTTTTTGTTTTTTTATCTATTTTAGGCCAATATCCATTATCATCAGAACTGGATATAGTCAAGGACGGACACGCAATCTCACTGGCTTCATCTATTAATTTACTGGGCATCAATCTGGGAGGAGATGTGTCATAACCACGTTGTGGCAATCGCCAAGATGGCTTCTCAGAAACTTGGTGTACTCTTCCGAACCAGAAAGTTGTACACACCTCAACAACTTTTGACACTATACAAAGCCCAGATTCGACCATCACTAGAGTACTGCTCTCAAATATACTCTTCGACTACTGGATTCCATCGAAAGGAGGGCCATTCGTCTGATTGGAGACCACGAGCTGACGAAAAACCTCGACAGCCTAGCACATCGAAGATAGGTTGGGGATTGCACTCTCTTTTACAAATATTTTCATGGAAAGTGCCCTCTTAATTCCGCCCAGAGCGATGAATAGCAGAAATACACGGCGAACCACTGCTGCCCATCCATATGTGGTTAAGCTTAGTACTCCTTGAACTTCATTATTTAAGAATTCTTTCATCTGGAGGACTTCATCCTTATAGAACAACCATCCCTAGTCGTTTTTCACAACGAACATAACCTCCAACGATTTAAAACCAACGTGAATCGCTACTTGCGACCACGCACCACTCTCAGAGTGCCCTAAAGGATTTTTCCTATAGGGCATGTGTTTGATCATAAAAAAAAAAAGTAGTAAGTTATATTTCCTTTAGAACACTGTTAAACATTTATAGGAATAATAGAAATAATACCTTCTACAAACACTACAAGTCCAATTCGCTGGATCTTCATCTTCAGCTAACTTGCTATAACTGGCGCAGTCTTCACAAACTCTCTGTGTACAAGTCGCGCAAGTCCGACTAAAGTCGTCAGGCTTGAACGCCTTTAGGCAGACTCTACACGCTCCCGCCCGACTAGGAGGCTTTCCGGGCTCAGGTTTTGGGGCTGGTTGGGTTGGTTGATTCGTGGGGGGTTTCTCTTCGGCGGGAGGTGAATGTTGTTCACCAGGTGTTAGGTCCGGAATAAGGGATGGTCTGGGTCCCATTTTTGTTACTACTGCAAGAAAGAAAGGTTTAAATTGTTGGTAGTTTTTTATGGTTTAGTATGTCCAATTATTTATTATTTATGGGTATTTATTTTATTATATCAGGAAGGTTTAATTTTTAAAATACTCGGTTAAAAAAGTCTAGTATTTTTGTGAACTAACACATACATTTTCAAAATTTTCCCCAAATTATTAAATCTTTAACTGGATTAGTTACAAAGCAAGGCATTCAATAAATAGTGATTCACGACGAGCTTGCATTAGAACTTTATGGAGAACTACAGAACATATCTTTGTGAAAATTTTGAGATTTAGGTTCATCAATACGCTATCTTTATTTAAAATATTGAATGTAATTTCCGGTTACATAGGAAGTAGCTGCCAACATTCGTTGTTTAAATACAACATGATAATTTTTATTATGTTTTTAGATTAACCATTAAACTCTAGGCAAATTTTATAGAACATGTTTTTGCCCGAAGTTTTTGAGATATCTGGACTTTTTGTAATTATTTGGCAATTGCATGGTGATGAAATAATCCATATAAGTTTACTTACTTGAGCCCTTGGACACAACACTTTCTTACCGCTAGCTAGAAGGTCAGAAAATCTAAGAAAACATTTAAACTTGGCATAAAATGTACAGGGTGGTCATAATTCAAGATTCATTGTGGAAAAATGTATCAACTAAAATCTTGCTTATTTTAAATGGAACATTGTGTATGTTTTTATTTAATTTAATGACAAGTTAGTTGCTCTTTAAATGAGCATTACTATTCTATACCTAGATCAAAGAATTTCCTCATAAATACATAGGTACCGTATACTGATATCTCCGTATGGAGAAAAATTGATTTCGTCAATTTGAATTGTTGAGGTTCACACACAAAAAAAAAATCCAAAAATATTGTAGTTTTTAATTTCACTAAAGTTTATAACTTATTTCCATCTTCTTATAAAATTAATATTTAACCAATTAACAAATTCGATTGAGAAACGCTTGGGAAAGTTGTTTTTTTAAGAAAAGTATTTTCGGAATAAATTTTATTTTTTGAGGAAACACCTTGATATAGGTTTAGAACAGTATATACTCCTTATAAAAAACTAATTTGATATGAAATTAAATAAAAATATATGGGATGTTCCATTTAAAATAAGAAAGTTTTCAATACTTGCATTTTTTCACAAGGATCCTTGAATTGTAACCACTCTGTACATTTTGTGTCAAGTTTGAAATATTTTTTGTTGCTGATCTTCTAGCTATTCGGTAAGAAAAAAAATTTTAGTCCAAGAGCTAAGAAAAAAAATTATATAGATTATTTCATCACCATGCATTTGCCAAACAATTCCAGTTCAGATATCTCGAGAAATGGCAGTATCAGCTAAAAACATGTTCTATAAAATTTGCTAAAAATGTAATGATTAATCGAAAAATATAATAAAAATTACCATGTTATATTTAAAAACAAAAGTTGACAGCTACTTCCGGTATAACCGGAAATGACAGAAACATGTCAATATTTTAGTTAAAGAGAGCATATCGATAGATCTAAATTTCAGTTCCAGAAAGATATATTCAGTAGTTCATAAAGTTCTGATGCAAGCTCGTCGTAAATCACACTCTATAAAATAATGATGTTATTGCCGATATACCCGGAAGTGATAGATATGTCAAAAAATTTGCATTAAAGAGATCGGTCGGCATCTTTTATAGTGAGTACCAATATTTCAACAAATAATTCGCTAGATCTCTTAATATGCTACTCACAGTGAATAACCATGTATTGATTTTAAAAAATTAACCAAAAAGCTTGATTAAATTTATTTAGAGAAAATTATGAGCGAATATTATTTCTCCATCTGGCAGATCCATATCTAGATGTGTTCAGCCATATTACGGCTCTTTATTAAAGCTAGCATCTGCCTAACGAAACAAGAACTGCAAAGTTACTGACCTCACTGAGAAGCAGTGATCCGGCACAGTGGGTCTGTGAATAGATCTATTAAAAGGGAACATTAACGACCCTTCATGGTTACCAATTATCGATTACATAATGCTGCCCTGCATAGTGTTCTGTAATTGTGATCTGCTGTCTCTCTTACAGTCGATGTTTATTACCGATATTTAAATATTTGATTGTAAAAAATCCTAACCCAGTTAAATTTTGAATAAAAAATATTAGTCGTAATTGTCCCGTCGGTTTAATTTTATCAAATGTAATACACAGAAGCTGATCTGATTATTGATAAAATATTTGAATGTTCTAAAGGTAATTTTTTTTATCTGTGTGTATATAATTTTAATTCTATATTTATAAAACAACTTAAATGGCTTAATCAATGTCTCAAATATATTTATCATACTTTCTTTTATGGGATATAATCATCATTAAATTTATTATTCTTCTTCTATCTAGTTAAGTGAGTGCGTGTGAAATGTTATTTAGCTTAATTTGGGACGATCTAACAAACATGTTAAAAATAAATCAATGCAACTATGTTAACGGCATGTTTCTCTACATTGAATTGATCCGAATTCAGGATTCTTGCTATGGCTAAACATTTTTTAAATATTATAATTACAAAGTTAAAAAATCGATTGACTCCGTCCGTTACTCTGTGACAATACATTTTAAATATATAAAATGAAACTAAAGTTTACTTTGTTGTTTGTTACTATATTAAAAGATATTTGGCGTTACGGCCGTTTCGTAGTACAACTACATCTTCAAGACGCTCACACGAGAGTAGACCCAAACTAAGGGTACATAATATAGGTAGTACTAAAAATTAAAAATATTAAATTGGTATAATGAATAATGTTTGGCACAATAGTGTAATAAACTTAAATTAGGGACAAACGGACCAATATTCAGAGAATCTAAGGATGCACATGCCAGATGGGATTTTTACAATAATTTTAATAGCAGAAAGTTGGGGAGATCTAATTGTGTACATAAAAGGTTAATATTACTGTCTTTTTTATGTTTATAAATTTCAATATTTTCTAGTAAATTTAATTTATGGCCGTTTTGTTTAGTATGTATATCTGGAAATGTGTGGTTTGTATCTAAAAAGTGATTCGCAAAATTAGATGATCTTTTATTAAGTCTAAAGTATGCATTGTGTTCTTTAAATCTCGTTTGTCCTATATAGTGCCTATGTAGGATAAACGCGACGAATAGGCAGCTATATAGGACAAACCGGACGAAATTTTGACACCGGCTTTAAAGAACACAATGCATGTATCGATATATCTATAACAGATAAGTAATGGAAAATGTCCAGCAAAGTTATTAAGCAATTAATACTGATTCTGAAATAAATATAATACACGGAGTGTTCCATTTAATAATAATGATAATAATATAATATAACACAACCTTGTCAGTCATCAATAGTTAAATAATAACAGAGCTATAACCAATATCCAAAAATACAAGAAAAAAATCACATAACAGTGAAATTAAATTAAGATTAAGCCGATCCTAATATACTCTATAAAAACAAAAGAATACACGAGAAGAAAAATAAAATGTAATAAAAAACAAATAAAAACAATTTTAGTTATTTTGCAACTGTAAAAGATATTTTGTGAATTTTACTCTAAATAAATCCGAATTCAAAGCTAACATTTCAGTGGGCATTGAGTTATAACATTTGACGGCATTAAAAGAAAATTAATGCTAAAACATAGCACTCTGATGATGAAGCATGGTCAACTTACCCCTCCCCCTGAGCCCCCTATCATGAATGTCATTACATGCAAACGTTCACGAATCGAGACAGGGGAATTGGCGTTATTCATTATTTTGATTAGGAATGTGCAAATATGAAGGATCCTACCCTCATCCATCCTTACCCAATTAATAACCCTATATAAATGTGAAATATGATCAAACTTTCGCACACCATACACAAAGCGTAAATAGGCATTCTGAACTTTCTGTATTCGAGATCTACTTACAGCATCCAGGCAGAAACCATAAACGAAGTCACAATAATTAAACTAGGACAGAACGAGAGACTCACACAGATTCTTTCTTAGTTGGAATCTTAACACGTGTCTATTACTTACACACAAAGTGTGCTGAAATATTCTCTTAAGATGTTCTTTAAACCTTAATTCCGTGTCAAGAAATTAACCCAAATTCTTTGCACCATCAAGAATGTCTAACCGTGAGCCATTTATGGATATACTTAAGGTGTCTCTTAGGATGGCGACGTTATTCGTATTCCCGAAAATTAGCATGCAGGATTAGGATTTAGAAGGGTTTAAATGTAAATTGTGGTTCTGAGAATATGCACTTAATGTTTCCAGATCGCGATTTATGTAGAATTCAATCTCCATATAATATTCAGCATCAAAACAAAAATATATATATTTGGGTATCATCGGCAAAAGCCTGCACTTTACAATATTTTAACTACTTAAGTATATATAAGGAAGAGTAATGGACCCAAAATTGAACCTGGAGGCACACCAGACAGTATGCTGACGTAATCAGAATAGTTATCATTAGAAAATATTGTTTGAAATCGTTTAAATAAGTATGACTTATATACAGTATGTCCACGGATGGGGTTTACACGAGGACAAATGGACTAAAAATTGAAAGATACAAAAAAAGTTATTCTTAATAAACGTTTCTGCTTGTCTAGAAAATACGATTCATCATAAGAAACTTCAATTTTTTTTATACAGGGTGGATGAAGACTGAAAAAAATGTTATTTTGCTTAAGAGTAAACATACTTTATTTTGAAAGATACGAAAAAAGTCACTCTTAATAAACGTTTTTACTTGAATAATGAATAGGTGATACTTGTTGTCAATGTCTTTATTTAATGAAGTAATTATAATAATAATACGAACATTTTTATTAACATGAAAAGAATACGATAACGATTTCATAACTCAAATACTCCACCCCCATACTCGACATATTTTTCTAATTGCTTTCTCAAATAAGTGAAATAAATTCTGATTTCTTCCTGAGATATCGATTGGACAGCCTGGATAATTCTGCCCTTCAGCACTTCAATATCATTTGGTATTGCGGTTGCAAAAACAATTTGTTTTAAACGGCCCCATAAAAACATATCGGCCAAGGTTAAGTCGGGATTTCTTGGGGGCCACAAAACTGGGCCATTCCTGCCAATCCACCTTGGACCAAATCTGCGGTCAAGCCATTCTCTAACCTCACGAGCGAAATGGGCTGGACAACCATTTTACTGAAAATACATATTTTGTCGAAAATTTAATGGTAGATTTTCGAGTTCATCATTGAAAAATGTATCCAGCATTTCTAAATATGATAATCTATTGTACGTGTTATCAAAAAAATATGGCCCTATAATGCCATTGATGGATATCGCACACCACACGTTCACTTTTGTGAAATATTGTCTTCTCGTCATAATTCTGAATTCGGGATTTTCTAAAGACCAGTACCTAACGTGCTGGGTTGCAACGGTTCCATTTGTTGAAAATGTACTTTCATCAGAAAACATGATACATTTATAAAAATCAACATTTCCACTTAAAATTTTGTCTCCTATCCACAGGCAAAAATGAAGTTGTTTCGCGTCGTCTCACTCTTCCAATCTTTGTTTAAAGTGCGGTTTATACGGATACAATTTATTTGCTTTAAGGATCTTCTGTAGCAGCATCATCATGGTCGTATTTCTTCTACCGATCCAGTTCTCTTGAACATTTTTATTAACTTGCAGATTGCCATCCTAGTTATTGGGATTCCTACAAATTTCTCGGTAAATTGCTCCATGACGTAGCGGTATGAATCTTGACCATCCCCATAACATTGTATTATAAAAACTCTTGTTCAGTAGATAGCATTTCTACTTAAATAATAACTTCATTAAATAAAGACATTGACAACAAGTACCTATCACCTTAAGTGTCATTATTATTTTAACTAGGTTCACCAGTCAGAGGTGTGCCAGAGAATATTTTTTGGGAAATAATTTTTACATAGGTAAACATTTTAATGAATTGTTCTACTTCGGTTTGTTGTGTAGAAACCATATTCATTAAGAGTGACTTTTTTTCGTATCTTTCAGAATAAAATATGTTTACTCTTAAGCAAAATAACATTTTTACAGTTTTTACCCACCCTGTGTAAAAAAAATTGAAGTTTCTTATGATGAATCGTATTTTCTAGACAAGCAAAAACGTTTATTAAGATTGACTTTTTTCGTATCTTTCAATTTTTAATTCATTTGTCCTCTTGTAAACCCCATCCGTGAACATACTGTATATATTTAAATATTAGCTAATACTTTCTAGTACCAGTGGCAGTACTTCAGGATTGAAAATATTTTTAAACGAGAGATAATATCTACTTATATAAGCTGTCAAATTTTCAAACTGCTTCGTTGGCTAATCCTTCATATACGTATAATAAACCAACTACCATCAATCACCCTGCACCTATAAATAAACTTTTCTTTTTCATTAGGAATTAAATGGTAAAAATTTAATTTCCTAAATTCAACACATAATTTACGACTTCAACTGAAAAAACAACCAAAATGAAACTATTGCGCTTTTGAACTTCTAAACTTTTTAAATTTAGTTTCAGTTTACTTCTTAACTTTGGAGTAATGGTTTTTCGATTACATAGAATTTTACAGCTGCTATTGCAATAAAGAGTATATGTAATGTTACTTTAGATTTTATCGTTAAGATCTTAAATGTTCATATTGAATTAGACCTTTCTCTGTCCCGGATCTAATTTTATTTAGTTTCTATTTAAGAAATTTGTGACACTGTAACTCGAAAAGTATTGGGTTTTCGATTTTTCGTTATACGACTTACTACCGTTATTTTAATATGTAGAATTATCTCTTCAAGTATCCTTTGCATTTTCCGGACATCCTGTATATAAAATTCATTAACCATATCTTTTCGTACTATAAGGAAGACTGATAGAAAATTCTTAATGGGTTGAACTCCCAAATCGACAAGACTGACAGCGGGCATTTCGTTTTGTAGCGCATGGATATACAACGCGGTATGTCTGAGATAGACCGAAGTGTAAATTTGTCGTTTGTATCCCAATATAAGTTCACTGTGTTCATTCCGCGTTTGGTCCTTTATGAAATATTTTTCAATATTTACAATTAAAACACTTATTGCATTTTAATGCTTTAGGTTATATTAGAGTTATCTCTACATATTTCTCTCTTTTTTAATTATATTTTGGTTGTCCTCGAGGACTAGATTTTGCTGCGGTCCACCAATGCACATATATTCTGTTTTATCAATATTTACTTCTAGTCCCCACTTTTTGTATTCTTCGATTAGCTTCCTCGTCATGTATTCCAGATCCTCGTAGTCTTGGGCTAATATTATTTGATCATCGGCGAAGCATAGGGTATACATGGTCGTATTTTGTAGTGGAACTCCCATGTTCTTGCATTTGCGTTTCCAGATTTTCAGCGCCTGTTCTAAATATATTTTAAATAGCGTGGGTGACAAACAACATCCCTGTTTAAGTCCCTTATTTACCTTGAATCCCTGTGATATTTTTTTTCCTATCCTTATTTTTGTTGTGTTGTCCTTATAGAGTTTTTGTATGACCTTAATTAAATTTACATTGATATTAGTTTGTTCTAATGCTTCCCATAGTTTCTCTTGGGGGATGTTGTCGTATGCTTTCTTTAGGTCTATATACAGTAAGTGCAATTCTTGATTAAAGGCTGCTTTTTTCTCCATTATTTGTGT
Source organism: Barypeithes pellucidus (assembly GCA_963991005.1). Taxonomy (NCBI): domain Eukaryota; kingdom Metazoa; phylum Arthropoda; class Insecta; order Coleoptera; family Curculionidae; genus Barypeithes; species Barypeithes pellucidus. The sequence goes on from OZ022562.1 coordinate 30,474,481, forward strand.
AATACAAAACAAATGATCCACCGTAGATCTCCCTAAGGGAGAGAAATATACAAGGAAGGAAAGCCATCCGTTTACTAAATAGCGTGTTATGGGATAAGCATATTTCAAAAGATAATAAACACCGAATTTACAATACCATTGTCAGGAGCATAGTAGCATACGGGAGCGAGGTGTGACAGTTGAAACACAGGTCTGAAAAAGCTTTGGAAGCAACAGGAATGGACTTCTGGAGACGTGCTGCAGGAATATCCAGACTGGAGCGAATCAGGAATGACAGGATTCGAGAGATTATGGGAGTCAAGAATGGCATATTGGAGGATGTGAGAATAAAACAACTTACATGGTATGGGCATGTACAAAGAATGAACGAAGACCGACTACCAAAACAAGTCATAAACTGGAACCCCCAAGGAAGGAGGAAGAGAGGAAGACCTAGGAAAAGTTGGAGAGAGGGGATAGATAGTGAAATAAGAAAGAGAGGTTTGGGAGAGGATCTCTGGGAGAACAGAGATGAATGGAGGTTGGGAATCGGAAGACGTCGAAGAACGTTCTAAAACCGATTTATATATATATATCTCTACATATACAGGCTGATTGATGGTAGATGGCCTATTAGACGTTTATGAAGAAATAGTCATCGGATCACTTTGAAAATTTAGGAGCTTATAGAAGCGGACCTGATCTTAAAAATATTTTTAGCCATGCAGTGTTGCCGCTTCTACTTGAAAGTATTATCAACTTTGATAATTTAAACGGAGCATACTGTGTATTATTTTTGATTCAGAATCCCTATTAATTTCTTAATAACTTTCCTTAATATTTTCCTATACCTATTTGTTATAGTTCCCGAGATAATAATTAATTTCAATTTTTTGTTTTCGGAAAACATGTCCTACAAAAAGTGACGATATTTTTAAACTCTGGCAAATTAAAGCGCTGAAATTTGGTATGGAGTCAGGTTATATCCAGAGGTCTTTCACCCTCTTTCCAAATATTAGTTATAATAGTACAAGGTGTTTCAAAATACAAATATTTTGATGGTTTGGAAAAATGGTAAATAGTACGTTTCTTAAATGAAATACCCTATATTTTATCTGTTGTCCTAAAAGCTATTAAAATTGTCTATCTTTCTATGTATGATGTTACTATACCTATCTTGAACAGTTTTTGACTTATGAGCATTTATTTAGCAAAATTAATTATTACAGGTAACAATCACCTTTTTAGACCAATTTGGCAAGTAGCCTATGGAAATTGTTTTGTAATGGTTGACATTTTGCAAAAAATATCTAATTAATTTTCGATAAATGTTTAATATGTTGGCCGTTCACTTCTAAGCATTTGAGAATTCGGGTATTGACACCATCTGTAGTAGTAAGTCTAAGTTCATCAATATTCAAACTTTAAAAAGCGCGATTCACCCGATCTTGAATTTACCGGTGTTTTATAAACATATCTTTGAGAGTACCCCAAAGGTAAAAATCTAGAGGCGTTAAGTCTGGAAACCTGGCAAGCCAATTCCAAGGTCCCAAACGCCTGAACCAGCGATCCTCAAATATTCTGGGTAAGGGGAAGATTATCAACGAAATTTTCAACAAATGTAGTTAAAATTTCGAAGTATTTTCTGGATGTTAATTTTTCAAATATCGAATTTTGTCATCCATCATTAAACAGAAAACATTAAAACTAAACTTTTCTTAGAATGAATCTCTCGTAAGATGGGGATTTTCTTGCGCCCAATAATGAATATTTTGTCTATTAAAAATTCCTTCTTGTGAAAATTTCGACTCGTCAGTCCAAATGATATTTCGTAAGAATTGTGGGTAGTCCTGTATATGAATTAATAATTTTTTTTATTTGGGCACATCTTCACCAATAATCACACTTTAGTACAAGACAGAGAAAAAGGGTATTTCCGGGATAAAACTTGATTTTCGCAAGGTTCTTATTTTGCCTTTTTCATGGGTGATTATTGGTGAAGGATGAGCCCGAATAAAAAAAAATTTCGGACAAAAGATGTTTATTTTTGGTCGAAGAGCACGATACGCCAATAAAAAATATGGGATTCCATTTGAAAATCTTAACTTCCCCCACCCGCGGTTTAAATTGCAAACTATTTCTCCTTCAAAACCAAACAACTTTTTCCCTAGACATTTTCTGCTGCTACCGGAGTTATTCCGGGGTACCGACCTTTTTTCAACACCCTATATATCAAACTCTAATTAGTTCTTAATTTTCTTAACCGTGACGTTTACAAAATTAATCATGTTATTTTGATTTTTTTCCATTGTGAATTGAATATTTTTATTTATTGAGTGAGAGATGCAAAAAGTGATGCAAAAATCATCGTCTACATATCTGCTCCAATAAAAAAACATTCTTAGCTAGATGATTACTTGATCCAAAAATACAATTTTCTAGGTGAGCCAATATAAGTGGTTAGATTTTTACATTGATCCGTTTTTCTTTAAACTTCGATATTCAAAGATCATATATATTTAATTTAACTTAACAGACTTATTAGATTATAAAAGTCATAAAAACAAGGAAAGATCCATTTTCTACTGAAACACGCAGAAAGAAAATTGTAACACCAATTTCTCTTTATAAAATACCTAACTTTTGGGACTAAAAAGTTTTATTCCGTCCCAATTTAAGAATTTTTATTTAAAGGAAGGGAAAGAGAAACCTTTTTAGTCATTTTAAAAAGAAATCTAAAACTTTTTAATGCTGCTTTAATTTGGAATTTAAAAATAACATGAATGATAATGGAAGCGAAATAAATTACCCTTATTGCTGATTTATTTAAAAAGGCTTTTATATCTGAAGCATATTTTTGTTTCGAGTTACTAAAAATATGTTCGTAGGAAGAAGAAAAAGTTAAAATGATGAATTAGGTATTGGAAAAGCTATAAATAAAGTTTATTTAAGCTTTCAGTCGTTGCGTGGGCAATTTAAATATTACCACTTATTAATATTCTTTAAATTAATATTGGCTTCAATTGAAACCTATACCACCTACGACGCCATTAATAATTTTATTAAATCTGTTATTATTTCGACATTTATAATAATAAGGATCTTAATCAAAATTTCCTGGTATCACCGGTGGTACTTTTAATTATTCCTGGTTGTACGAGTAGAAGACCTTCTCGCCTATATCAACAATCTTTGGACCAATGCAATGGAACATCATGGGAAGTCTCGGGCTATTGCACTGGATATTTCTGAAGCCTTTGATTAGTTGTATGTATGTTTAGTATGAAGGACATCTAAGTAACCTGCGATCTATGCTAGGCCCACTCGATTCTGATGATTGTCTAGCTTCCTTTGATGGATTTCTCTCGGACACCTTCACCATCAATGCCGCTGATCCTCAGGGGTCCATATTGTCTCCCGCCCTTTTCTTACTCTACATTAAAGACCTTCTAGTGAAAACTAAAAATTCGATATTTAGCTTTGCTGGCGATAGCCCATTTGTCTCATCTTTCTCTTTGAATGCACAAACATTGGCTGCCGATGCACATCTTCGCAGACAGCATGAAGTACCACGCTAAATTTTGATTCGTGGTGACAGTAACTAAGTCGAATTTAACGCTAAGAAAACCCACGCAGGAGTTTCCTCTAAAAAGGTTAACGTTGCATAACCGGATATCTCCGGAAATATTTCTTGGTATAACCACGTGGTGCAATCGCCAAGGTAGCTTCGCAGAAACTTGTTGTACTCTTCCGAACCAAAAAGTTGTTTACACCTCAACAACTTTTGACACTGTACAAAGCCCAGACTCAACCATTACTAAAGTACTGCTCCCATGGCTGCGGCTCTGCACCCAAACATACTCTTCGGCTACTGGATTTCATCGAAAGAAGGGTCATTCGTCTGATCGGAGACCATGAGCTGACAAAGAGCCTCGACAGCCTAGAACATCGAAGACTTGTTGGTGATTTGATTGACTCTATTTTGCAGATATTTCCATGGGAAATGCTCAGCTGACCTTGCCCTCTTAATTCCGCCCAGAGCGACGAACAGCAGAAATACACGACGAACCACTACCGCTCATCCATATGTGGTTCAGCTTAGACACTCCTTGAACTTCATTATTTAAGAAATATTTCATCTGGAGGACTTCATCCTTATGGAAAAATATTTTTAACAATTGTTAAAATTTTATTTTATCCTTGGGTAAAAATGTAAATTGTCTTTTTCAGAATTACCTAGTAGACTCTAGCTAGACCTAGAAAGCCCTATTTATAGATAGGTATTCTACAAGAATACGATGCGTTTTTTATAGTATGCCATTAAAAAAGATTGGGAATCGCTGGCATAGATAATTTAGAAATTAAAAAAAAAATACAAATTGTATCATTAAGCATTGTATTGAAATTGTTGATTTAGGCCGTATCCTTAAAGTATTGTATATTATATACATGTAGCAATTATTATAAATTCGTCACGCATTGCAGGCATCGATTATACCATTTACTACTAAAGCACAGTTCCTTTGTTAACTGCTATTGTTATGAGTTCTACCTAGACGGTTGAAAGTAGCTTTAACGACTTAATACGATACGGTCAAAGTACAAATTATTGAGTAGCTATTTTGGGAATCCTTGTGAGGTATCGATTAGATTACTGTTGAGCACTGTTATAAACGAAATTGGCCTAAAAGATGTTGGGATCATCCCTTCGCATAAGAACTAATGCGACGTAGGAAATAATATATTTTAAGATAAATTCAGTTTCAAATGATTAAACAAAATAGCTTACTACTTATAGTTCATATTTTATCCTCTGATCGAATGCTAACAGAATTAAAAATATAAAGACATTACCGCCAAGGCATCATGGATTAATTAATTTGATGGCCTCTTTACAGTTTGTTCAATTAGTTAACGGGGCAGTGTCGGCTTCTTTGTATTTGCTCGCAAAAAATAATATATAATATGGACCCCGTTCTACGCTAAGGAACTAACTGACAAAACCAAAAAAGGGAGAAAAACGGTATTAAAAAAAATTGGTAGTGAATATAAAAAGCTGTAAGTTGTTTTTAACTGGTATTTATTATCAAAAACATTTGATTGTAGTTCTTCATCTAAAAAAAATATTTTTTGTCGTATATTCTTAAAGGAAAATCACTTGGATCTTCTTTGAAAAATGCAAATTATTGAAAAAGAAAAACGCATAAGGGAAACACAATGAAAAGCACGATATAAAAAAACAACAAATGTGTTATTAGTCTTCTATTAAATTTGATCTTCAAAATCAATCAATATCTCCATTGAAGCCCTCAGTATCTTCCTGTAGGATTTCATGGCCCATAAGGTTAGTATAAAAATGTTGATCCGCATCGGGAATCAGGTCCATGTAAGATTTTATATCGTTCAGTTTAAGTGTTGGTATTGCTTTACTTTGAGGCACTCTTCTAAGCTATTACAAAATGCTACGTCTAAAGTTGGTATCCTTCCCTTTCCTATTTTAATGTTTATCCAGTTTATGTCGCTCTCGTAATCTATTTTTATAAAAATGCTCTAAGGTTTATTTTTGACAATTTTAGTTTTTTTGTATGTAACCAGTAAATTTTTTCATCTAAAACGTCTTTTTTCTATTTATATTTTTTTTAATACTCTAAAATAAACAAAATTGACTAAATACCTAAATCAACAACATTTAAAAACACATTTATTAAAAAGGATTCAAATTACATTTTAGCAAAAAAGATCCGAATAACTTTATTTTATAAAATTAGTTTAACCTACGAGGCATTATCGCCAAATTTAAAAAATAGGTTAACCTTAATTTTTTTTTAACTGAATGAAAGCCACAAATGTTAAGAACTTTTTGAAAACTGACACAACACGTTATGTAAAAAGAAACCGACTGCTTGTTGGTTCCGTCTTGTATAACGCGCACTGCCTAGTACTTTATTGCGAAACTTGAATACAGGTTTATCTAATTTTCTATTAGGTCATATTCCTCATAAATGGCGTCCATAGGTATTTTAAGACGGATCTTAATTGTAAATAGATAGAACGCCTATTTGTGATTCTAAAGAATCAGCTAACTAATTTTAGCAAAAATTGATAGTTGGTTCCTTATTGCAGGATTTGGAATTCGATCAGATAATAAAATATCTACTATACCAGTTTTCGTTTATTCAAATGTTTGCAACGTACTCAAATAATATGGGGATAAAACTGACATTGTAGTATATTAGCAATTATTCAATTATATTTTGTTTTTATTATGTATACACGGAAAGAAAAACTTACCAAAATTACTATAAAAATAATAAAAATTACGGCTCTATATGTGACGGGAATAACTTTTATTAAGAAGTGCCATTAAAATCTAACAAACATTTTCAGTAATAACTACAATAATATTTAGAAAATGAAAAGTTTTTGTAAAATTTACTACAACCTTTTGTAACGTCTTGTAACGTAGCGTCCTTGACTTATTTTATCGAACGTATGCTCCCTGTATAAGTTCTACACACATTATTTGTTACGAAGATCGAATTTCCAGGGATTCGTTGCATCTGATTTACGCCTTTCATTCTGGTAAAAAGAATTTTTGCAACGCTTCATGTATACTTGGTCATTTTTATAATAAAAAGTACCTAAATAATAGCCAGTGAAATGTACCATACATTTAAACATATTTAACTGAAGTTATAAATAAATTATTTTCATTTACATTCGTCGTAAATTTTAAAATATATTTTAGTATTTTCTTGATTGTACTAAATTTATTAGAAATACTAACTATACTATTTTACATGTTTTATATTTATTTTTATATTTATATTTATTTATATATTTCATAGGAAATCATACAATAAAATCTTTAAGTAAGTTAAAGTAAGTTACTATAGTAACTTTACTATAGTTTTTAGCCCGTATAAATTAGTTAATTATTGATTTTGTTATTTTTATGAAAAAAAATGTATTTGGCATAAATAATATTGCCTGTTCACATCTTACTTAATTTAAAAAACAGCCACAAAACTAGTGTAATTGGTGAAAAAATGAAAACAAGATTTCTACATTTCTGAAATTTTTTTGGTAAATCTGATATAGTTTCATGCACTTGGTAAATTCTCCTGAACTTGCTATAAAGGGAAAATGTCAACTAAGATTGTCTGAACAAAGTCGCAATTTAATCGTATCAGATCTTGGACATTAAAAACTTATATAAACTACACTACTTGGCACAAAATTTAGCTTGACATTTTATGTTTTTTTATTTTTATTCAATTTTCATGATTTTTTAAAAAGTTTACGATTATTCTGTCTTCTTTCATAATAAGGTAAAATAGTAAAAAACACCATGTGGAAAAATAGAGTCAGATAATTTTGTTCATAATATTTTTGCTATAGTGTTAGATGTATTCCTAATATTCTTCATTCTTCTCATTCCGTGTAAGGGCTATACAATTTAAAAAAATCGGATAATAGATATGGCGACCTGCATGTCGGTATAAAATAATTTTGTCAATAAAATATTTAAAATCATTATTTTCGTATATTTCAAATTTTCTGGGCGTCAATCTGGGAGGAAATATGTCTTGGCATAACCACGTTGTGGCAATCGCCAAGTTAGCTTCTCAGAAACTTGGTGTACTCTTCTGAATCAAAAAGTTGTGCATACCTCTACAACTTGTGATACTATACAAAGCCCAGATTCGGCCATCACTAGAGTACTGTCTCCTGTCTAGAGCTCTCCACCCAAACATACTCTTCTGCTACTGGATTCCATCGAAAGGGGGGCCATTCGTCTGATCGGAGACCACGAGCTGACGAAGAGCCTCGACAGCCTAGAACATCGAAGAGAGGTTGGGGTTGGGGATTTGACCTTGCCCTCTTAATTCCGCCCAGAGCGGCGAATAGCAGAAATATACGACGAACCACTGCCGCCCATCTATATGTGGTTAAGCTTAGTACTCCTCGAACTTCATTATTTAAGAATTCTTTCATCTGAAGGACTTCATCCTAATGGAACGACCTTCCCGATGTCGTTTTCCCCAACGAATATAACCTCCAAAGATTCAAAACCAACGTGAATTCGCACACGCACCACTCTGTGCCTTAAAGGATTTTTCCTTTTTTAGTGCTTGTGTTTGATCATAAAAAAACACAAAATAAGATAATAGGATAATTCAAGCAACAAAATGAGAAACACGAACAAAATATTAGGAATACATCTAAGATTATAGCAAGAAGAATGCGAACAAAATTATCCGTATTAAATGATAATCGTATTAAAAATAAAAAAGCAATAAAATATTATATTTAGCCAAAATATTGAAGTAGCGGACTTTTGCACCTGGGCATGTATTTTACTTGCTCGTCCATAAATAGTGTTTGGTTAGATGATTTAATTAGTATGGTATGTTTGGTTATATATGGTCAAAATTTAAAGTTTCAACAATAATCAAATTTTTTTCCAGAAAACGTTAATGGCTGACATTTACAAAACAGAACAGAAATTTGAAAATATCCTCCAATACAAAATCTGTTTCTAATGAATTTTAAAAAAATTCGTACGTAAATTTGTTGAAATTATGTTAATTAAGTTTTAAAATCTTTACCTACGACACTAGCGTTGCGGGTTCAAATGAGCCATGGGTAAAACATCTTATGTTATATAAATTTAATTTACATCTGCCCGAATCGTTTGCGCTTGGATATTATCCAAAGCATTATTCTATCTCTAAATATCATGGATTTAGAATAGCTGAAAGGAATTTCAAAATACCTTCAAATATAAAATATATTTTCAGTGAATTTTAAAGCACCGGCTTAAGGCATGAAACAAAAACGCATGATTTTGCGAATAGGACATATAAGAATGAAAAATATTTGTTCCCAAGAATGGAACGAATACGAAACGGCATATTCACATATTTTTACAATTATACGGTAAAATATATAATTTAATATTACTAGAATTGTCGATCTGAATAAAGATCAGTGAAGGTTATAAGGAATAAAGTTAAAATATCGATAATTGCTATTATTAGTATTTTGAGATCTCTCCGCTGCATATATTTGAAAATTTCCCACCACGGATTTATCGAAAACCACTGATTAAAAGAAAAAACGCCGAGACACGTCAAAAGATTTGCCAAAGGTACAACTTTTTAACCAAAAACTACTTCACCCCCTTTTATCCTCTGGCCCCCGGGGTCATCCCCTTAAAAATTTTAAATGACAAGGGGTAGCAAGTAATAGCTTGTTTGAAAGGTCTTTCAAAGTGCTTTATTTTGACGTTTGATTTTTTAAATCGGTCGATTCGTTTTCGAGAAAATTAGAAAAAATTTTACCGCCTTCTTTTTATCAACACAGATAACATGGGCGAAGTGTTTTCATTCTTATACCTGTTTAGTTTTTTATACCTGTTTAGTTTTTTATACCTGTTTAGTTTTTTATAGTTGCTAAGGGAAAGAAACAATTTAATTTGCTGTCAGTTACCTTTGTGACAATCTTGGGATAGTGAAAATTAATTTATTGATTCAGATTTTACTTCCAAAATGGTTTACATACTAGCGGAAAGAGTGGAAATGATTCTAATTTATGGTGCCCAAAATCAATGTGCTCGGCAAACTGCCGTTACAATTAACGCCAGACCTCCGGAAAAGATAACTTCGCATAGGTATGTTTTGAACCTTGTTACTAAATTTACTCAAACTGGATCTGTTGCAAATAAAAAACGTAATCATCGTAGAGCTTTGGATGAAGCCGCTCAAGTTGAAGTTTTGGGTCATTTTGCCATAAATCCTAATACTTCATTACGCAAAATTGTTGATGCGACAGGTATTTCATTAGGCTCTGTACACACAGTTACTAAATTACATAAATTTCATCCGTTCAAAATGAAAATATTGCAAGAGTTAACCGAACCTAATTTCGATAGGCGAGTTGAGTTTTGTGAACAAATGACTGCAGCGATTAATGATAATACCATTCATGTAAAGAATATCTGCTTCTGTGATGAATGCACATTTTATCTAAATGGATTTGTTAATAAGCATAACTGCAGGTATTGGAGCAATGAAAATCCTCATGCTTTTGTAGAAGGGCATACTCAGTACCCCCAAAAAATTAATGTATGGGCAGGCATTTTAGGAAACAAAGTGATTGGGCCATTGTTTATTAATGGGAATTTAAATGGAGGCATTTATTTAGATATGTTGGAAAATACCATCAATCCGCTTATCACTGAAATCATTGAAAACCAAATCGAAGACGATGGAAACTCTATACTTGATGAAGCTAAAATATATTTCCAGCAAGACGGCGCTCCTCCTCACTATGTTCTTCCGGTTCGGCAATGGCTAGACGACGAGTTTACAGATAAATGGATAGGGCGAAGAGGGCCTATAGAATGGCCTGCTAGATCTCCCGACTTGACGCCATTAGACTTTTTTCTATGAGGTCATTTGAAAACTATTGTGTTCACTCCCCAACCTAACAGTTTGGATGAACTTCGTCAACGCATCACCGAAAGCTGCCATGATCTCCCACAACATGTTTTTGAAAATGTCCGTTAGGAATTTGAAAATCGCCTATATTATTGTTTGGCCAATAACGGGTTTGTTCGGGTTTTGAACACTTATTGAAATAAAAAGTGATATTTTCGTGTGCTTTTTTTCTATCTGAACAAATTAAGATAAATAAAGATTTTTCTAATTTTCTCGAAAACGAATCGGCCGATTTTAAAAAATCAAACGTCAAATTAAAGCACTTTGAAAGACCGTTCAAACAAGCTATCACTTGCTACCCCTTGTCATTTAAAATTTTTAAGGGGATGACCCCGGGGGCCAGAGGATAAAAGGGGGTGAAGTAGTTTTTGTTAAAAAGTTGTCCCCTTTTGCAAATCTTTTGACGTGTCTCGGCGTTTTTTCTTTTAATCAGTGATTTTCGATAAATCCGTGGTGGGAAGTTTTCAAATGAACACCCTATATGTATCCTAAATTTTTTCTTTTCTTTTAAAAACTCGCAAGATACTGTCAAAATTAAATCAATATTTTAGTTGACATACATAAATATCACTGCAACATTACCAACAACTTTTACTACAAACAATTTAACAATAACAATAAAAAACTAGTAGCAGAACCGAACTTGCCTGAGTTATACCCAAAACTAACGTTTTCTTAGTAGCAAATGGCAAGACACAGACTGCTGTTTCACACAGAGCAAACTCATTCTTTATTTGACAAAAGAACCTTCTCCAAAGTCGTACACTGAGAAAAGCTCCAGCTAAAAATCTTTGCCAGGATTATTTTAGCTGGGATAGAATATTTGCTACATGTAACAGCAAAATTTATTTCTTGTGACAGTCGGAACCATTTTCCTCGATATTCTTTATACTTGTTAGAAAAAACTTAGCTATATAAACATATTTATTTTATAGTGACAATTAAATAACTCTTTAAAAATAATATTTCCTGTCTCATTAATCTTTATATATGCGTGACGTCTAGTCTTTTTAGGATTATAAATGCGTTGTTTACCTTCCTCGTGCAGAGAGTAGAGAGTTGATTTTGTGCTAATTTAATTACTGCTGTGTTTTATTTTGAAATGTAGAGAGAAAATATGCCATTTGAAGTTAAAAATTCCAATACACTATCGATAGTGACAGGTTGGCCAATGAAATGCACAACGATGGCGAAAGACCTGGGAAGTTTATAAATCAGAAATTATTACTTAGCGAACGTCGGCGAACTGAAACTACAAGCGCAGCGCAACTGTACTCAACTGAACTGACCATAAAAGTTTATAAATGGACCTTTAGAACTATAACCAAACTGTGATTTAGATTGGTTATATTACCACTTAATTTAAACATCGTTCATATGATTTTCATTTTTAGTGCTTAATTTGTAATATATTTATTTTTAAAGATTTAAATGTAAGGATAGAAATAACTCTAAATACGAAAACGGTATATTGTGCTGAATTATTTGTCTATACAAGGTGGCCAATTAGTGCGACAAAGCTCAATATCTCTTTTACCGCTAGCGGAAAACTTTTTTCAAGCTGCACCCCGCTTTTAAAATTATTTTCGACCATACAGGGTGCTCCAAAGGGCGGTGTGATGAAAATTTCATATTTTTTAAATGGGACACTATGTATATTTTTATATACTTGAATTAACGTAAAATTCTGTACATAGCACCGTAATTATTTGTACACATTTTTGCAGCGTTGCCAAATAGATTGGAAAATTCCTAAAATTTGTGCAAAAACATGGTTCAAGGAAATGTGTAATTTTTCTTAACTTATAATAATTTGAAATAAAATATTTTTATGTCGGAAAGAGGAATGTTGACAGAAGTCCCCTATGATAACACATATCAATATTTTTATACAGGGTATTTTCTATGGATATGCCAACATTACGTACTTGAAACCTGAGTTTCGTAATTTTTTTAAATGAAACACCCTGTATATGATTACTTTATCTTGTAGATATTTTAATCCTCTCTAATATTTATTAAGGTCTTTCTATGCCTATCTTAACCAATCTTGATGGTATTTCAATTTTTATTTAAACTCGAGCAGAAAAAGTGGATGTATTTACAATTGTCCTTTTTCTAGTCACCTATGACAAAATAAAAACAAAATGTTATAATTTAAAAAAAAATATTTATTCATACGGGAGGATACGACACAAAAATATTTTAGCGATTCGAGCTTGTGGACAATTTCTAAAGTAAATTATTACCTAATTATTTGTTGATATAGTGACCCCCATTAACTTGAACACATAATTCAATACGTTTTTTAAAAGAATGAGTCATGTTTCTCCACATTTTTTACTGTTTTCAAAGTATTACTCGAATCGCTAAAATATTTTTGTGTCATATCCTCCCGTATGAATAAATATTTTTTTTTTTATTTTTGTTCTTATTTTCTCTTTCGTGACTAGAAAAAGGACAATGGTAAAATACATCCACCCGAACAAACCCAAGATTGGTTGAGATAGGCATAGAAAGACCTTAATAAAAATCAGAGAGGATTAAAATATCTACAAGATAAAGTAATCATATACAGGGTGTTTCATTTAAAAAACTTACGAAACTCAGGTTTCAAGTTTGGGTTTGTTGGCATATCCATAGAAAATACCCTGTATAAAAATATTAATATGTGTTATCATAGGGGACTTCTGTCACCATTCCTCTTTCCGACATAAAAATATTTTATTTCAAATTATTATAAGTTAAGAAATATTACACATTTCCTTGAACCATGTTTTTGCACAAATTTTAGGAATTTTCCAATCTATTTGGCAAAAATGTGTACAAATAATTACGATGCTATGTACAGAATTTTACGGCGAATTCAAATAAATAAAAATATACATAGTGTCTCATTTAAAAAATATGAAATTTTTATCACACCGCTCTTTTGGAGCACCCTGTATGATCGAAAATAATTTTAAAAGCTGCACCTCTTAACGCTTAATAACTTTCGTGAAAAAAGTTTTCCGCTATCCCTAGCGGTAAAAGAGATATTGAGCTTTGTCGCACTAATTGGCCACCCTGTATATATTGTAGAACACATTTTGAATAAAACACTTTAAAAAAATTACCAAACATATCCTGGTTTTTTTCTAGGTAAGAAAGTATCTTTATTATCCCAGCAGAGTATATTTTCAATCGCTGGTAAGTGGGTTTGTAAGCATAAGAACTTCCCTTTACTGTAACTGTAGGATAATATTTATAAAGCGTCTTTACTACCACAGCAATGATATACCCAGCAAAATTAATTCTACTGTCACAACTATTTTTCTTATTGTCCCCTATGGTTATTTTTTTGCTATCGTAGTCAAAATTTTTATAACGGTAGTACAAATCTTCTCTCAGTGTATTGATGTTCTTATAATTTTCGACAGTTGTCGCATGTTTGTTGAAACATTTTATTATGATTAAGGTCCAATAGGATCATTAATGATGCATGGCCTACTAAAAGATCTCGGGTACTAAAAAATACATTTGTTTCAACTATTGGTACTGGTGATGTGTAAATCAATCATTCAATCTATCTTTTGCAGTCTACATACACAGCACAACTTAATATTTATCGATCTGTTTACTTGTTCCGTGTATTTTAATTTACCATTACATTCTGTATCTAATAATCTAATTGCTCAGTACATATATGTTTCTATTTTAAGTAGTTTTGGATATAGAATAGAAAAAAAGCATCATTACTGATCAATGAAAAATAGTTTGTTAGTACATCCAAGAGGTCCACAAGTTCGTTTTAGTTCTAATAGTTGGCGCTGTTTAATTGGTTTGACAATTGAAGATACGAGTGGATGAAGATGTTGTATTACAAAAATAAGGTTCTTAGTAAATTAAAAGTAATGTTTTTGTTATGTAATTTTTCTGCTTTAAATTTATAAAGAAATCATTACATAACAAATTTTTAAAAGCATTTCATAATTTTGAAAAAAATGTACATAACATCTCTACGCTCGTTCCGATATCGTGTGTAATAGGAGTCTTACCACTCTTGGTATATAATATACTATTTTCTACAGTGCTTGTTTGATCATAAAGAAATTATTTGTTTATAATTCTCATGTCTTCCGTTCGTTTGTTTTAACCTCCCAGCTACCAGTACATATTTATTGGATTCTTCCTCAATATTCTCCTTAACCATAAAATGTTACGAAACCCTTATACTTTCCTACTAAAAATGTCATATGACCTCATAAAGGAAAGTTCGGAATGAGGATGTATTTGCCATTAAAGTTTATGAACCTTTTACGAGTCTTCGGTTGCATGTTTTAAACATGGAGTTGCATGTTTTAAAAATTTCGGCATTATGCCCTTGTATACGTGAGTATATTAATATCTATGAGTAGTTAATTATGGTTTACTTAAAGGTCAGTAACATAAGATGAGAAAACTTCATATGGACAATAGGAGCTAATGAAATCTATATTTTTCTACACAATAAGAAATGTTTATATAAAATTATCATTATGCTCCAGTTAAATTACACTATTACCAGGAAAGTCTTGGGGTAGTTTTGATTTTTTTTCCATTCTACGAATATTCCGGAATGCTGAATCCGATTCTGAAGTTTTCTAACAAAATTTCGTGACGCAACATTGAAAAATGATGTATGGACGGTATGTTTATAAATTACTACACCATTACAAGTAAATAAGGGACCGCAGTTTCCATTATTTCAAAGTACATCATAACATCCAAATTTACCAAACCAAGAGTAGCAAAAATCGTGAATTATATAAATTCCAATTCCTGAAATCTGAAGCTCAAGTTTTTAAATCGTGAGACTGGGAACGATAACCCTGTCCAAGTATCCGCAACATTTAAAGATCCGAAAATATCCGCTTCTTAGAGTTTTGGAGTGTAGAAAGTGGGTTTTTGCCGAGACAGTCGAAATACGCCAATTTTCAACTATCGCTTGAATTCCAACGGTTCGGCGAAGAAAGAACTTAAATAACGAAATTTGTAGGAAATTTCATATACTGCCAAAAATTTATACTTTGGTGGTTTAATAGTTTTAATATCCTAAAAAAAAAGACTCAGGCTAGACCCAGATTGGCATTACATTGGATAGTGTAAAACATTATTGTTATACATTATTACATTCTGAAAATGTTGGTAATGGAGATATCAGTAATGGATAGGATCCTGAAATAAAACACGATGGGTCTTTGGATCGAAACCGAACGTAAGAAATCTAAGAAAGTAAACAAGCAAGATAAAAGACGATCAAAAGATGAGATGGAGCTTTTAAATTATCTTGAGGATAAGAGGATAAGTTTTTATACGATATAATAGTACTTGCTTACCATCTTCAGCTGCAGTTGAACGACTTTTTTCATGTGCGACAATGTTAAATAACTCTCATCGCCATACGAGTCGATATTATCATCAGTACATACTGATGAAAATTTCAAAAAACTTGTAATATTAAAATCAAATAAAATTGGTCCATAAAGAGGTATAGACTTTATTGAGATTATATGAAAAATTAATCAATTGAAATAATACAAAATTTATTTTCTGTAGCAATTAATATACTAACCATATCCATATACAAGTATGAAAAAAAAACATTAGATTATAAAATGAAAAATAAATTAGTATACTCGGAACAGCACTGGATGTAATACATAGCTATTTCAAATAATTTTACAGGAAATTCCAAGTTTATTATCTCTAGTTCAATTATTGTGTCTCTGCAAAAATAAATTCATCTTTCCCCAACCTACAAGAATTATAGTAGTTTGAGCTGATACAAGAGTTTCCTAATACATTACGTTTTGGACATATGTTCTGTGCAACCATTAATAATGTTTGTGATGATATATCTAATCGCTTTAGAAATAGCATTTAATACATTTGTGCAATTTACAGATGAAACCAAAAATACAACTTTTTATTTTAAAGACGCAAACCGTATTTATGATATGTTGCGATGATATTATTAAACTTAACTGTCTTTCAACCCAATCAGAAAATCAAATTAATATCAAAAAGTTGATTTGTAATTTGAGAATTGATTATAATATATGATCTCTACTCTGATAGGAAGTAGGGGAATAGACAGGTTTTTGACATTTACCCCTTCTCTATTTCGTTCTTACATACAGTGTCGCCATTAAAGTTGGCACCGAATGGAGAAAAATGTATTTTTTACATTATTAACCATTTAATCACATATTATTAACCGATTTTCAGCTTGTGAAATAATTTTTTTTCACCTCCTGTCAGAAATCATTATTATTTACGTCAACTATTGACTTGGGTTAATAATAGAGGAATCTGGCAAAACAAACTGTCAAACTCTTGAAAGCAGGCAACCCGATTATTACAAATTATAAGCAAGTTACAGCAAAAATTCTGCCAGAAATGCCATTTGTCGATATTTTGTGTACAAAATGTGAAGTTTGACAATTGACAAAAGCGGCATGGTACCATTTAATTAAATAATCTTTGGTCTTATTATTAAAGCAAAGACTAATGGTGAAGTAAAATTTTACCTAAATCGAGCAATACATTTTTCCCCATATGGTTCCAAATTTATTGGTGATATTGTATAACCTGACATGTGGTTTCAATATTACGGAGCTCCATCCCATTATTCAACACAAGCTCTTAATCATTTCAATGGAATCTTTTAAAATAAGTGGTCAAGCTGGTCAGGTCAACTGCTCTGCTATCTTCACGGGTTTGACCCCACTTGACTTTTCTTTTGGGGTTTTATGAAGGGTTTGTTCGGCGTAATGACAACTTTCAACTTTAGATGATATGAAAAACCGAATCCACTTTGCCTAAACAGTTTAAAAAATCATTTAGAGAAAGACTGCGAAATAATTTGGAAGTTGATGATAAACTTTTCTAAATGTCCTAAATATGTCAAATATGAAATAAGCTGAATTAAATGGTAAATCTTTTTTTAAATGTTATTACCTATAAATCAAAATTCCGTAAAAGAAACAGCAAATCAAAAAATTGTATCGTACACACACGAATTTCAAAAACATACATTATCGTATTGAAAATTTTATAGTACACACCACCCCTCAATGTAGCTGGGTAGGCTAAATGTCAAAAATATGTTTAAATGTCTTCTTCCATCTACTCTTTTATTTCACTAAAATGTCATGAAAATATTGTAAACCAGTTTCGTTATATCGTAATCCTTTAACTATTTAAGACATATCGGAATGTAACAAAATAAAATATGGCAAAGACAAAACAATATACAGTTGAACCGGAAAAAGAATGAGCTTGCGTTATCGCCTGTAATAGTACGATTCCGGCAATTAGCATGATTAACATTTTGAAAGTCGTAGATAAAGATACTTCTTTATTGTACTTAAGTCAAAAATTAAATTTTAAGTGGGAGTTCACGCATTCTACAGGGTCCGCAAACGAAGCGTGGACGGAAGATTAAATCGTTATCGAAGAACTTATCAACAATACTGAAACAGCTTGAGATATTGGATTAAAAGCGGCATGTTTTAAAAATATTTTACATTATACAGGGTGGCCCAAACATGTGTGACAGCATCAAATTATATTTTTTTAAATGGGACACCCAGTATTTTATTGCATATTTAGGTTCGTATTACTATCGTTTATAAGTGCCTCAAATTTTATTTAATTTGGTTTCGTAGTTTCGGAGAAATAAATTAAAAACTAAAAAAAAAAAGTTTTATAGTCCTGAATAAAAAAATCAAAAAAAATAATCCAGAACTATTTTTTTAACCTCGGCATTGAGTGAAATTTATGACAAGAGGTCTAGAGATACATGAATGTAATTGCGTTTATTTATTTTATACAGGGTGTTCATAATAAGCTTTCAAAAACCCCACATTTTAAAATAATTTTTCTCAAGTTTTTCAAATGGAACACCCTGTATATTATTTGGCTATTTGACGTAGAATTCATAGACAATTTTTTTTTTGTAATACAAGCATATAGGTTATATCCAGCCGTTTTCGAAATAATTATAAATATCATAAATTATGTTGTTTAAATAGAGTTTTTATTGGGAAATTTTGTTATAGGCGACTAGACTAATAATTGTAAACTAAAGTAAAAGTTCAAAATAGCTTCCTTTTACTCTTAGAGTTTACCGTATTTTAGTTATTTCGATATAAATTCTAAAAGCATACATTTTTGCTACTTTTATTATTTAATTTAATTTTTTATTCTTAATCGAGTTGCCATAATTTCTTTTTGTTTAGATTGTCACTATGACAGTTAAATAAAATTATTTACATTTGTTCAGTCGTCGAAATTAAGTACTAACTTACACAAAATGTCGAATTTTAGAAATGGTAAATATGATTTTTATACTGGATGAATGTGCAAGAAATTGCCTCCTCGCGAGCCGAGTGTATGCTGAAAGATATCCAGATATTGAGAGAAAGCCGAGGCCAAAAACCTTCGAGAAGTTGTTGCAAAAATTTGTAGCAACAGGAAGCACTGCGTACACAAAAAGGATAATAATCAATAAACCCGTTATTAATGAAGAAAATGAATTAAGAGTTCTGTTGGCAGTAGAGGAAAATCATTAAATTAAGTAAAAGGAAGCTATTTTAAACATTTACTTTAGTTTACAATTATTAGTCTAGTCGCCTATAACAAAATTTCTCAATAAAAACTCTATTTAAACAACATAATTTATAATATTTATAATTATTTCGAAAACGGCTGGATATAACTTATATACTTGTATTACAAAAAAAAATTGTCTATGAATTCTAAGTCAAATAGCCAAATAATATACAGGGTGTTCCATTTGAAAAACTTGAGAAAAATTATTTTAAAATGTGGGGTTTTTGAAAGCTTATTATGAACACCCTGTATAAAATAAATAAACGCAATTACATGCATAGTATTTCTAGACCTCTTGTCATAAATTTCACTCAATGCCGAGGTTAAAAAAATAGTTCTGGATTGTTTTTTTTGATTTTTTTATTCAGGACTGCAAAACTTTTTTTTTTTAGTTTTTAATTTATATCTCCGAAACTACAAAACCAAATTAAATAAAATTTGAGGCACTTATAAACGATAGTAATACGAACCTAAATATGCAATAAAATACTTGGTGTCCCATTTAAAAAAATATAAGTTTATGCTGTCACACTTTTTTGGGCCACCCTGTATAATGTAAAATATTTTTAAAACAGGCCGCTTTTAATCCAATATCTGAAGCTGTTTCAGTATTGTTGATAAGTTCTTCGATGACGATTTAATCTTCCGTCCACGCTTCGTTTGCGGACCCTGTATGTATTTTAAATTTGGTTTAATTATATCGATCGAGGTAATCAATTATATAAAACATGCCAATAATATATTTCGTTTCCATTTGAATAGATTGACCTGATCTAAGTCGTTTGTACGTATGCGTCATTCGGCATCTATTTTGAAATTAACTTTCAACGACCATGCTACATAATTAATAGCTATAATATTTAAAAAAAAACTAGTATCAAAAGTAAGCAAAGCAATTTATGAAACATAACCTGTTTGAAAATGATGGAAGGTCAAATTCTGATCAAGTTAGTTGTGACAAATCGTACGTCACTTTTCTTGAAGTTAGGTTAGAGTTTGTGCTGTTCGTAAGCAGCTAATATAATTTTCAATAGCTCAATATACAATAACTAACACTACTTACAGAAAAGGAAATAAATAGTTCTTATAGACTGATTACAATGATTAAATTCTATATAGCGAACTATAGAAACTTGAAAAATTTGTGCACCAAACGAAACGCAAAATATAAATATCAATGTCAATTTTGCCATTTCTGTCTAATACACTAGAATTCAATTTCGTTTTCAAAGAAAAACATATGCATTATCCTTTTTCATTGATAAAACAAAACGACATTAGAAATAACAGGTCTTTGATATTATTGTAACGTTATGATGCACAAAAAATAAAAATTTAAACAGTTTCCTTAAAGAGTTTTAGTTCTACTGGACACAACATGCATGTTAGGAACATTCATATGGCATAAGCCTGAATAATTTGTGAGATATAATTTTAGAAATAGTTATAAAATAATTTCTGCCATTACGCCATTTATGTCACAGTTACCTAATTATTAATTACAATTTTTCTGCAACCGAACTAATTTTTATATTGTAAATATTTTGGTTCTTCTATGAATCTCTAAAGCAGCGTTTCTCAAACTGTGGTCCGCGAGCAGTTACTTAAAGGTCCGCGAACAACTAAGTGGAAATAAAATAACTGTGTGAAAGAAGAAAGCAGAACGATCCATCTAACTAAGAACATTTGCTGCAGCCACTGGATATATTATTCATATTATTGCTTATTAATGCTTCTTGATTTGTGAAAAAGAATAAGATTCGAATAAAAGTAATTTTTAACTGAAGCTAATTAAAAATAAAAATAAAAAGTCCATTTACTTTTCTGGTGATATCAATATCGATTGCCAATCTATGGAAAAATTATTATTTCCCAGACCACCCGATGATACCTTAGACAATAAAGGCGTATTTTTGTCTACACAGTAACACTTTAAAATACTAATTCAGATTGAACGAACGGTGCTACCAAGAAAAGGATGCCTTTCCATTGATAGGATATCACCACCTGCAGACCGATTTCGAACTCTTTTGTTCTAGTCAGTACAGGACAGGCGTCCATACCTATCATCAGAGAAGACTCTATACTTCCCGCTATATTATCAACGGTAGTCGAGAAAATACAACGCGCAGCTTTCAGACTTAGCAGTCCCACACAATCTGAACAGACTGTATTTGAATAAATCAAAAATAAAAAGTCTATTTACTATTCAGGTGCTATAAATATCAAATACCAATGTATGGAAAATTATTATTTCCCACCCGAACCCGAACAAACCCGATGATACCTTATGCAATAAAGGCGTATTTTTGCCTACACAGTAGCACTTTAAAATACTAATTCAGATTGAATGGTAGAAAGCCCTTTCCATTGATAGGATGTCACCACCTGCAGACCGGTTTCGAACTCTTTTGTTTCTATCAGTACATAAAGAGTACAGAGAACAAAAGAGTTCGAAACCGGTCTGCAGGTGATGACATCCTATCAGTGGAAAGGGCTTCCTTTTCTTGGTAGTACCATTCAATCTGAATTAGTATTTTAAAGTGCTAAAACCATTATTGTATAAGGTATAATTGGGTGGTCTGGGAAATTATAATTTTTCCATACATTGGTATTTAAAGGTAATTAGTTAGGCATAACTTTCTCTCCTAGAATTAATTCTGTATTAAGGTAGCGAGCCGCTGGAGGGTCCATAAAAAAAATCTAGAATCAAAAGGAGTCCGGGGTCAAAAAAGTTTGAGAAACGCTGCTCTAAAGAAAAGAAGTAGTCAAGTATATAACAGGGGTAGTTGGTTAGAGTTAGTTTAAAATGCTCACCAGGAATAATACAGCTCTGGCATCATAGTCATATTCAGTGTACTCGGCGGAATGGATCAGTAAAGTTGTGATTTAATTGGTAACGTATTTTTTGAAGAAATTCAGTTGTGTTTTTATTTGTACACTAACAATTTGTTTAATATCATCGGCGGTGCAAGTGCGACAGTGTTGTCGTATTGTCAGAAGGTGTGGCTATATCTAAGTAACATTTCTGATCCTTTCTCGTTGTAATTAAATGTGAGGTTAGGTTGGTGTGACGCATTTTATTTAAAAAGGGTAAGATCTTAAATCTTAAATGAGCAGAGCGGTCAAGTGGAACATCATTTTAAGGATCATTTAATTATCTTTCCAATAATATCATAATTCATTATTTTTTGAGTAGTAGTTTTCAGGAAATCACGTATTAAAAATGGACGTAATTAAAACTTTCCTTCACGGAAACTTCAGGTTATTATTATTTAAAAGAACATTCTTGTGTTGACTTTTTTTTAGTAGAATGATTATGGTCCATAGGTAGTCACGCCTTTCCAATTCTTTACCAATTAACTAATTACCTACTTCTATACCCTGTATACAAGATTCTTATATAGCCAATAAATTTCTTAATTGCAGTCTCGGGAAATTAAAGTGCTACAAGTACTGTTTTAGACACTCTGAGAAATTCACTGTATATAAAGATGTTTATAATGCCCTAACAGCATATTATTGGCCTTGTTCGCTTATCTGTAGCTCCCAAAAAGCTAATAAATTTTAGTTAGAGCGATATAGAACCTTCTCAATAAGTTTGTTTCGGACAGATTTCGTCTGCTCAGAGTTTAGATTAATATTGATGTGACTAAAGTGGTTTAGGGGGATGAATGTCTATTTATTATTTAAAAATGTTAGCTTCTTAATGACTACTTGAATCAACATTGATATAAAAGATGTGACGTTACATTTTAGATAAAATATACATTATCGCCGTCTTCTATTTTGACAGCGTCTCATAGGTTGCCATGTACAGGGTTACCTATTTTTAACACTTTTGATGGGTATCTAGGTAATTATTGAACTTATCAAAAAACTGACGTACATGTCATGAGATGTATTTGGGAGAAACTAAAAATGATAGAAGCAAAACTTAAAAATGGTTTAAAAGATACGAGGGTAAATTGAAAAATTATCGATTTTAAAATTGTCCTCTACATTTTTTATTACTAATAATAGAAGAAAATGTTTCATATAAAAGTTTGATAGTGCGCCAAGTCGAATATGATCCCATCTAAAAATGGCATCTACCAGGTCAGGTCCAAAAGTTATCGCATCTAATTTACTTATTTGAAATGGGACACTCTGTATATTTTTAGCCAGTAAAATTGCATTTTTATCTCTCTTTCTAAATATATAACACACTATATATTTTATTTTATACATAAATAAATGAATAATTTCTATTTTTATATTACATCTGTAGTAGGCCGTGCATTATGACCTAAGAAACCGAAATAAATGGTGGGTCATTTATCGATGAAGATGCTCAAATGGCTCTCCATTGCTATCAATACAGTTTTGACAACGATTTCTAATAGACCTTAGAGCATTAATAATATGAACGGGTTTTGCTTTTCTAAATGCTTCATGGATTGATTCAAGAAGTTGTTCCTGTGTTTCGTTAATTTGTTTATAGATTTCTGATTCAAGAAAACCCCATAAGAAAAAATCTGGCGGTGTCAGGTCAGGTGAGCTCAGTGGCCATCTAATAGGTCCAGAGGTTTCCAACCATCTATCTGGGAACCTTATATTTAAATATTCCCTTACTCTTAATGCGTTATGACTGGGAGCACCATCTTGCTGAAAATACATATTAATTCGTTCTACCAAAGATTCGTCATTCAGCAAATTTAAATGGTTAATTTCCAGGTATCTTTCAGTATTTAGGTTTTCTTCAAAACATGTGCTTGTGCCCTTGCAAAAAACAACTGATTTTATAACCAAATCTGCCCTGTCGGCGTACTGCCCTCACTAAATACGGGTTTGTGTTGGCCTAGTATCTTTCATTGTGGCGGTTTGTAATTCCATCACTTGTAATTCTTGCCTCATCGGACCTTTAATTTTGTTGTAAAATTGGGAATTTCGTTATATTTATTTAAATATCAACGGGAAAATTGAATTCTCCTCTCATGATCTCCATGATGTAAATATTGTGTAACGTTTACTTTATATGAGAAGTAATGATTTTCTTTAATATTTATTGAACCTTGGTTTTTGACACTCCAACTGATTTCTCTACTTTACGTATAGACAAGGAATTTCCTTGCTGAAAACGAGTTTTATTTTAATAACATTATTATGATAAATATGAAATTTTTGGCATAAAATTGTTCTAGGTAATTGGGAATAGTGACCGAAACTTACTAGAAATTCAGTTTCCACGAACCCAAGAACGTATATTATGTCGTTTTCTTTATTTTCCTTAAAATATTCATGAGGTCTCGTTTAATAAAGCTACCATAATTCTTCAGATTGCCTTCTAGTCTTTCGAAATATCAATGAAGGGTTGCTCCCTCTCAGGGTAACGTTGAAAATACAAGTTTAAGGCATCCTCTTCGTTTCTTTGACATTTGATATATGCGCATAATATATCATATTTTTCATAGTTTTCGTAAACCATCTTATCTAACAGTTAAAGAACTGCAAACGTTGCCATCTTTCTTTAAATAAAATGAATTATCCTGTTTTGTTTCCATGTCAACTAAAATTCATCCATATCCTACTAACTATTTAAATAGATAGTTTTTGCATGCGTATGATAATGCAGCAAAATTATTAAATTTGTAATTTACCTTTTACTCTTAGAGGCAGCTACCCTTCAGTGAAAAATGGGAATAGTTATTTCCATTTCTTATGTCATAATGTACGGCCTACTACAAATTTAATATAAAAATAGAAATTATTCATTTATTTATAAAATAAATTATATAGTGTGGTATATATTTAGAAAGACAAATAAAAATGCAATTTTCTTGGCTAAAAATATACGGGGTGTCCCATTTAAAATAAGTAAGTTAGATACGATAACTTTTTCACCTGAACCGGTACCTGAACCATTTTCTTATATTATTAGTAATAAAAATTGTGGAGGACAATTTCAAAATCGACAATTTTTCAATTTACCCTCGTATCTTTTAAGCCAGCGAATATTTTCAAGTTCTGCTTTTATCATTTTCAGATTCTCCCAAATTCATCTCATGGCATGTACATCAGTTCCATAATTACCGAGATACCCGTCAAAAGTGTAAAAAATGGGTAACCCTGTACATGACCGAAATAGTTCTCCATTATGATAGTGATAACGAACCTCGAGAGCCTAGAACATCGAAAACGGGTTGGTGATTTGCGAACCTTTTTTTTTATGTCAAATGTTGGACTGATCTTGCCCGCTTAATTCCACCTAGGCGAACGAATAGCAAAAATATACGACGGACTACTGCGGGTCATCCATATGTACTTACAGGTTAATATTCCCCGAACCTCATTGTTTAAGAATTCCTTCATCTTCACGGATTACACATACACCACTCCCAGAACGCCTTAAAGGATTTTTACTATAGTGCTGATGTTTGATAATATTTTTTTAATCTAATATAGTTTCCTTTAGTTCTCAGTTACTTACTTAAATGTATTCTAGGTTTTGATTGTGAATTGATAATATAAATTATTCTTATAAAGATTTATAGAATAGTAATACATAATTTATAAGAATATGCAGGTTAATTTATATATTGTAGGGAACTGATCAAACTCCTGGATTGTATTTTATAAGTGAAAATAATGTAATATTTCATCCCATTTTCAATTTTATTTAAATAAATATTCAAAAATATCACTATTAACATTTTTTGCTTCGTCTACGAGAGGTGCCTGGTGCTCTTTTGATTGTTTCATGTCTTTAGTATTTCTAATAAGTCGAATTACTACATCCCGAGTGTCATTTTCTTTGTAAACTTCATTCTTAAAGCAGCCCCATAAACAAAAGTCTAGTGGTTTAAAGTCTGGAAATCTTGGAGACCAACTTATAGGATCACCGCGACCAATCTAAAGCTCTGAAAATATTTCGTCGAAATGTTTCTTATAGGACGCAACGAGAACTCATAATACTGTAGTATACTAATGTGCGTTTGATGAATATAAACTGTTTGTAATAAAATAAGCATGCGAAAGCAAGCATACGGCAACAGAAATACTCGCACATGTTCGACTCAAGAACACACTCTGGGGGCTGTTAGTTTTATGCGACTTACAAATATAGTTTGATTTACTGTTACCACGCTATATTCGAACGAATCCATTCATTAAGTATATTAAGTCAAGTAAATTGATTAACATTAAATAGTTTACCTTTATCTTGAGCGGTTAGAAGCGACGATGATAAAGTCTGCCTTAGTTTCCCAAAGGTTGTTCCCCCCTCGGGAGCTTCAGAAGTTGTATTTGGGGGTCCAGGTTCTGCAGCAACCATCTGAAATGAAATTATTATTTAAATTACTCACCGTTTAGTAATAGGTTAAATAAACTCGTTAGTTAGAAAAAAGAACTTAAATTTTTGATTGAAGTATCCGTTATCTGATGAAGATCTATTATATTATTGTACCGTGGAAATGATTCCGATGGTAAAACAAAAACAAACCAAAAATATATTTTTAGTTTGTTGTTTAGTCTCATATTCCCAGGAATATAATGACAATATGTTAAATGATCGTAAACCAACAAACAAGGTGATAATTTAACAAAAAATTTTTTGTTGTTTTTAAAAAACTTATTAGTTAAAATTTAAAATTTTGCTTCTTACCATGTAGCTGGGCGTGGTCAGGCCCTGTATCTGGCAACCATATTTACCAATTATAGTTCTGGAACAATATGGTTAGGAAGGCCATCTTTTTCTAATTTTAAACAAGTTTAGCGTGTCGCCCAAAGTTGCTCTTGCGAAATAAAATATGAAACACTGGACTTTCTGGAACTTTAATTGGGAAATCGATATGATCCCACTTAGTTTTATAAAAGTTTGCTGCTGTTCAGAATTAGAAAAAAGGCTTTCTGTAATCATATTGTTTCAGAAATAACTAGAAATGGTAAATATGGTTACCAGATACAGGGCCTGGCCACAGACAGTTACATGGTAAAAAGCCAAATTTTAAATTTTAACAAATTTGTTTTTAAAATACATGATCAAAATTGTTGTTTAAATATATCAGAAATGTTTAAATAATAGATTGTTATCTTTGTTTCCGATCATGGGATGGGAATATTAAGTTTATAACTAATGCTCTACCTATATTTTTCTGAAAAATACATTTTTTGGAATTTACGCTCCAAACGTTGCAATAAATAATAAGGTTAAAACCAAAATATATTTTTTAAATAACTCGTCATCTAATACCAGTTTTCCATAATAAAATATATTTTCCAACCAATAATCATGTAAAAATGTAAAAATGAGTTTCTAGGCTATAAATCATGTAGAGACAATCGGCGTGAAAATGTTTGATTAATAAATTTTATTTTTTTTCCCATATGTGGTCAACTTTTTCAGTTCACTGTATATGTTCAAAAAGTACGTTTATTATTGTTCAAAGTTACCTTTTTATTGAACAATAAAACAATTAAAAGCTTCATTAATAAAATAATAAGAAAGTTAGTAAAACTGTAGCTTATTAATTTTATTTAACTAACATTATACATTACTTTATAATTATATGAAAGTATGTTCTTTTATGGAATTATTAAAATACTGTTTTAATATTTAATATTCTACTCAGGTTGAAACTCAATTTCAAGATTATTTGCGTAATAAAATTTAATATAAACCTCTTTAAGGTTTTAAGGTCTGTTTTATTCTAACAGGAATTCTTTATACAGGGTATACAATTTGAAAACTTCCCAAGCTACATATTTCGCTTCCAGTAAATGATATTAAAAATCGGAAAGACACGTCAATTTTATGGTGGAGTGGGGTAAGGTCTGGAGACCTTGGAGGTCAACCAATAGGACCACCGCGACCAATTCAAAGCGCTGGAAATCTTTCATCCTAATGTTACTTCAGCTGATGAGCTAGATCTGCAAAAGCTCCATCGTGTTGATAATACAATTGAATTCTGATGTTTGCAGCAACATTATCTAGGAGTCCCATCAATTATTTTTTTTAAATTTGAGTTCTCCAAAATGAAAATGGCAATTAAATAACTACCTATGGACAATCACCACCCTTTATTGAAAATTTGTGGTGAAAATGACTTTACAGATTTTTAATTATGCCATAGCTAACAAATGAAAGTTGGAGCAGGACATAATTTTCTTTTACATTATTTTCACTTATACCGAATAATACATCGTTGAGTTGAACATAAGAAATCCCATGTAATTTTTGAGGTGGCTGAATATTGGTCCCCGGTACATTTTATAGAAAAACTCCATCATAACTTCTTGAAGAGCCCGACATGATAAGTTGAATATATAGTTTGAATATATTTTGGTGGGCCAATCCTAAGCTATTTAATTAAATGTGATGGCAAAACGACTAAACTCTCATAGTTCAGGTAATACAGCAAACAGCAGCAAATAATGTCTATGACGCTATTGCTAAAAATTGACGTAAAGCTGAACATAACGAATAATGAAAATATTGTAACTGACACTAATTTTCGTTTTGTCAATGTCAAAATGTAATTTGCTGGTGTGTGCTGTATTACTTGAACTATGAGAGTTTCGTGGTTTTACCGTCACACATTGAATAGTTTAGGGTTGGCTCACCAAAATGTATTTAAACTCGGCACATTGATTTACCATATCGACTCTTCAAGAAGTTATAATCTATTTTTTCTATAAAATGTATAGGGGAGTCAATATTCAGCAACCTCAAAAAATTACATGTAATTTCTTAAATTCAACTTAAGGATGCACCACCTAGTATAATACGCTTCGGATTAGCGACATGAATGAAGAGTACTTAATTTTTAGTCAATAGTTAAAGGTATGTAAAAACGTTGACCAAAGTTCTTATCATACAGGGCATTAAAAAAAAGAGCCATGAGTGTCACAGCTAGTCCGTCCCTGCAGCTGTGAGTAAGTGACATTACTTTCTTGAATAGTATTGGAGCTCTTTGGGAGCCCATATCTCCGAAGAGGAGGCCTATATGAAAAAACTTCATATGATGAACTTGTAGTACCCTTCTCATTTGTTTTTTGTCATATCTGGGAGATTTTCCACATTTTATAAAACGTTCCTGTTGCTACATTTCAATAGGCAATTCAGTGCATCAGATGTACTTGCTATACCAGAAAAATAAGCGGCTTGGTTTAATTGAAACGAAATAAAATCTGATAAATTGAATCATAAAATGCGCTTATAAAATTTTACTGCAAAAATAATAACAACTTTGCGCATTCGTTATAAGATTAAAGTTGTTTTAATGCTTCAATGAAAATGCCTTTACAGTGCATATAAAACATTTCTTACGAAGTTACTGTTTCATTGTTATTAGCCACTTTAACGAAAAGTAGTTTAAAATCAAAATAAAATTTTGTTTGACTTTTAATTATAGCAGCAAAATATGTTTTTATTTTCTTTAGTTATGTCCATTACTTTTTATAGTAAGTTGTTTCTTAAAATTTTATATAGAGGGTGTCCTAAAAGCTATGAACAATAATTCTTCCGTGTTAATTCAAAGGGTCGTATCTGCAAATATCGTCAAAAGGTACTTATAACGTTCAGGCAACGTGCCATGAATGATTTTATCTAAATGTTTATTAAATTATAGCAGAATATGCTACCAATTCCTATTAATACGTTTGTAACTGCAAATATTTGGGTAATTGAAATTTGAAAGCTAAATAATCTATATATTTCACAATTAAATGTTCAATAGATACGCCCCTTTGAATTAACACGGCATAATTAGCATAACATATATTGGGCCAAGACAAGGTTAGAAGTTCATATAAAATTTTGTCTTTTCTCCTCCTCATTATCGAGCCCCAAGTGGGGGGGGGGGGGGGTTGGTTGATTCATCTCAAAATATATTATGTCTATTTTTACTCCAATGTCCCCTCGTTTCGGCAATACATGTTAAGTGTCGCTTTTTTTAAAGTAGATCGTCTCAGCGTACAATTCACACTAACCAAAATTTCCAAATTTCATATCTTTTTATCTTTGATAGTTTCGAAAATGTTTAGTGAAAACCATCTCCAGAGTCTCTCCTTCAGGGGGTTGTAGCCGATAATGTGGGGACATAGGACAACATTTTATACCACAAGCTCTAACCTTGTGGCCCCATGTACTCAATGCCTAATTATTAACCATATATTTTAAGACTTGAAACATACAGCAATTACCATGAAAAGAATTTTTCATCAAATGTATGGTCTGAATAGTATGAAGAAGTCTAAGCGCCGTGTAAATTTTATTTCTTGAAGTCAGATTTAAAATTAAAATGTCCCATTTGATGACTTGAGGCATCCGACTTTCAATTCGGAATTTTATTAAATTCCGATTTTAATTTCAAAAATAATACTTACCAACATTGTGGACAATTTTGACCAAATATTATGCAAAATAATAAACGATATTTTGATGTGTGAAATATATGCTCTATTTTTTTCTGATTGAATAATAATGAAATAGGACGATTTTAATTATTTAAATTTAGAGTAAAATTCGTTCAAAAGTTTTATTTCTCTGAAACCTAATAAATTATTTATAGGGTCGGGTTAGTTTTATTTCTGAATTAGCTAGCTACGAGGGTTGCTACGGTTAGCTCATACATTTTTAATTTGATAAAATTTCTTATATGTGATTGAAAATACCTTTAGTACACAAGTAAATGCTTTTATGAACTTAGGAATATTTAATTACAGGATCCCGCCCCCAACTTATTGCTTTTTAATATCAAAACTCGAACTGTAATCAAAGTTTACTAAAATTTAGAAATCGCTTATGAATAAGGAAAATTATAATTAATATTTCTCTAATTCTTTTATTGGGGTTTCTGTGTAGTCCGATCGTTGAAAATAAACATAATATCATCACTACAGGAAGATTCTCATAGCTCAAGCATAAAACTTGGGCGTGACTACGATACTCACCTAACCACCGTATCTAAATTTTGAAAAAGGAGAAGTTTCATCCCTACAAATCAGTAATTGTACAAGAATAATTGGACTGATCTTGATAGGCGAGAGCAATTTTGTTGCAAACTAATTGTTGAGCTAACATAAGAAGCATAATAGCCTCACTGAAATTTCCCTCGAAATGATCTGGTTCCAGCTCTGCCTACTCTATTTCTAAATGATAATGATCCTGATTTACCATGTTTAACCTTATTGTTCCAACAGGATGGTGCTTCCCCGCATTATGCTGCTCATTGTAAGCGAGTACTTAAATACAATTTTTCCGGGGCGGTGTATAGGTAGATGGGAATCAATATAGGTCGCCCGCTCTTTACTCATTGGACTTTTTTGTGGGTTTACGTAAAAAAAATTGTTAATAAATCGCAACCCAACTCGATAGATAACCTTAAGGAGTTCGACGAGACGAGAAATTTCTCCACTAGTAGTATAAAATGTACAATAGCGATGTTTAGATCGATTGACTTACTGCAGAACAATCGGTGGAGGACATTTTCAACATCTAAAATGATTTCTTTCATACTTTGTCGTTTGCCTGTTTTGTTCTAAAAGTTCATATTTCGTAAACGTGTGATTTATGAAAATGTCTAGAATTGATTGTAGGATGTAAAAATATACAATATGTCTCATTTAAAAAATTAACGTTGATACAAGTAGTATTTTTATCGTCCACCCTGTATAATATATTTATTATAAAAAAATTAATTTGACGCGTCCGAGCGATTCCTGATTAAGTGGGGCGGTATTTTATATAAAAGGCTTATCGGACATGCAAGACAAAATAAAATCTGTTAAAACGGCCAGGATAATATTCACCCAGACTATAATATGCCCCAAGCGCAAGGCGATCCCTTATGGTTCTCTAAAATATGTTTGTAATAAAATTTCACGAACAAAAGTAGAAAAGAAAAAATATGTTCGTATTATTAAAAAGTTGTGCTAGATATGTGTATCATACCATATGACATTTTGTTACAAATTAAAAACCGGTGCGTCATACCGTTTAAAGTTTTCTAACAACTAAAGAAACGGTGTGTCATACCTTCTAAAATTTTTTCACATCAAAAATGGGGTGTCATCAGAATATTATTACAAAAGTTTCAAAAACGCTGTAACATATAAATCTGCTAAGAAAGGAGATTATTTGGTCTTAGAATTAGGAAAAAACAAAATGAATACCGCTTGCTTCATGTATACAGAAATTATCCAGACATAATTTGGCATTTTGCGACATTTGCATTGAAGCTCCCCTAATAAGATGAACCGACTACATAATAATACTATCTCCGTACGAGCTATTACTCTTTGATGCATTTCTAGCATCAATTTTTGCCATAAGTAGCGTGTAAGTTCGAAACGTTAAGAACTTTTCTCTAAGCTTCTTTAAGGCTTATTTGGAAATATTGCGGATTTAAGAGGTTTTTCTTAGAATCTTCGGAAAGAAGAAAGTGCTTAACGTTTATCTTAAAATTAAATGTGTCATGATTTTTTAAATGATTGTTGGGTTAAAATATTTTTGCCAAAGTTTCCATATATTTTTGCAGCTCCAATAGTTAAAAAGCTCACAGTTTTCCTCACAGGTTATTAAATTATTTTAGTTTTTACAGATCATTTTAAATTTTATATAATATTTAAATTTTTCAGTTAATACAACAAGAACTTTTCTGCAATCTGAGATTGTTTAAATAAATATCGTTGTCCTTTCTAATTATACATATTGTTATAGTACTAAATCTTTAAAGGCATCCATCCATACACGCGGAGATATGAAGACAAGTTTGAATATTGACGCTTTGATGTTGAATTAGAAAAAAAGGTAAAAATAATGAACGAAAATATAAAGTAAAATTAAATTTAATTAGAAAAATGTAATTAACACACAAAAAGAAATTCGCTTTGACGACACATGCTTGTATGGATGGACCAATCCCACTGTGAAATTCTTAAACTGTCGCTTATGACATTTTGCCTTTCAACCATCGTAATATATTTTTAAAATAAATAATAACTGGTAATTTTAACAAATAGAAGATTTTGCCTGCGGAAAACTGCCTCTTGCAATCTAGTAGATTGCTATACTAGATATGTTTACTACATATTTAATATTTATTGTAATTAATACTTTAATGCTATTACGTCGTTTTTAGAGTCTTAATAAGAACGATACAGTTCCATCATTATTTTCCTGCCAAAGGAATAGCCACTCTGCATTAAAAGTTATTGGAAAAGTTTTAATGTAAAAAGCTACTTAATCGAGCAATCAAAAAGATATTGTTATTTTTCCACAAAGGTAACGAATTGCTTTTATTTCTTTCGTCGATAAGCTTCAATAAAAAAGTTTATCAACCTAAGCTCCCTAATTTAATAAAGAAACGATACCAAATAAGAAAAATTACAAAAACTTTTACTAAATCCTAAGTTTGGGGTTCAGACCATAAATTTTTTACGAAAGAAAAATGTGTATTAAATGGAAGTAAGTAGTTGTCGAATGTCAATTTGTTAGCTTTATTCGCGGATATCATCCGCGCATTGTTGAGGGTGCTTTGGATGTGCTTGTAAGGGAGGATGAGCATCACCCTGCCCTTTCTGTGTCACTGGAATATTCTCATCCAGTTAATCGCAAGCGTGATTTCGCATTGAATCTTGAAAACAGCTATAATTTTCGTAGAGCAAATTTTCCGCTAATGTATAATATGTTTTCAGATATTAATTGGTATTTTCTTACATCATTTGATAGTGTAGAGACTGCGTGTTCTTCTTTCTATACAAAATTATTTGAGATCATTGACTTATGTGTACCTCGATATAAGAAGTTTCCGAATAAAAAGTATCCCCCGTGGTTTACTTCAAATATCATACAAAATATAAAAAAGAAGGACAGGTTCCATAGAAATTTCAAAAGGTCAGGATGTCTTCAGTCGTTGCAGGATTTTAAATCTATAAGATCTATTGTTAAAAGGGACATTCAAATTTCTTATAATGGTTATTTGCGGAAAGTTGAGATTGATATAAAACGGGATCCCAAAAGGTTCTGGGCTTTTATTAAGAGCAACAGGGAGACCTGCAATATTCCAAACGTCATGTCTTTTAATAATA
This sequence comes from Barypeithes pellucidus, assembly GCA_963991005.1. Classification (NCBI taxonomy): domain Eukaryota; kingdom Metazoa; phylum Arthropoda; class Insecta; order Coleoptera; family Curculionidae; genus Barypeithes; species Barypeithes pellucidus. The sequence goes on from OZ022562.1 coordinate 30,508,671, forward strand.
AAGAACTAAATACCCCTACTGATATTTTGAGTCATTTTGCAACTTTTTTTAAACAGTCTTTCTCTGATGTTACTACCAATCATGTAATAATTCATGAATCCCCCTATGCACAGGACATTAATATCCACTGCTTTTCTGAAGCTGATGTTGTGAATGCCTTAAAAAGTATTAAACCGAAGTTTACCACTGGACCGGATTCTATTCCGGCATTTTTAATCCATGACTGTCGTTTCGTATTGGCGAAACCGCTCCAGATCATTTTTAACTTATCTTTGAAATGTCAAACAATTCCTCAGCTGTGGAAAATTTCTAGAGTATGTCCTGTACACAAAAAGGGCGACAGATCGGAAATAACAAACTATCGACCAATATCAATTATTTGTAATTTTTGTAAAGTGTTTGAATTCTTGCTCCGCAATTCTATCTTTCCGCTTGTCCAAGGACAAATAATTCGGCAGCAGCATGGATTCTTTAGAGGTAGATCAACAACAACAAACTTGCTTAGTATCTCACAAAGCCTTTCGGAATCGATAGATGAGGGTCTGCAGACTGATGTAATATATTTGGATTTCTCAAAGGCGTTTGACCGGCTTGATCACTCTATTTTAATTTCAAAGCTTAACAGATACGGTTTCTCACAGCCTTTAATAGCGCTTATCAGGTCATACCTTTCTGACCGCCGTCAGTATGTAGCTCTTCACGGCTATAACTCTGGTAACTATACAGCCAGTTCTGGAGTCCCACAGGGTTCTGTACTGGGGCCGTTACTTTTTATTCTCTTTATAAATGATATTGGCTTAGAGCTAACTGTTGAGTTCTTGGTATATGCGGATGATATTAAAATATTCAAAGTGATTAGAAATATCAATGACTGTATTATTCTTCAAAACAACTTAGATCTAATTAATAATTGGTGCTTGAAAAATAATCTTCAGCTAAACATTGAGAAGTGCAACGTTGTATCATTCACAAACAAACTTTCTGTCATTAAACATGACTATGTACTTAAAAATACAGTTATCTCCCGCTGCGACTCATTCTGCGACCTGGGAGTAGTTTTCGACTCAAAACTTTCTTTCGTCCCTCATATAAATAAGGTAGTGGGTGAATCTCTGCGGGGTTATGGGTTTATTGTGCGCTGCACAAGAGATTTCAATAATAGTGATGTCTTGAAGACATTGTACAATTCATATGTACGGTCCAAGTTAGAATATGCTGCAGTAATCTGGGCTCCTGAGTACAGTGTTCATATTAATGCCATTGAAGGTGTTCAAAGAAAATTCTTAAAATATCTTAGCTTTAAGAGAGACGGAATATATCCCATCCAGGGTTTTCCTCAATCCAGGTTACTTGAGGAATTTAATTACGGATCTCTCAGTGATCGCCGTGATTACCATCTTTTGATTACTTTGTTTAAATTTTTAAACAATCAGTTGGATTGTATGGACATTTTGACGAAGCTTAACTTCAACGTGCCGCGCTTAGGTTCACGGCAAAACATAACATTCTATTTGCCATGTCCAAGGACAAATATTTTGAAGTTTTCTCCTATTTTTAAAATGTGTGACAAATACAATAAACACAATGAATTGGATTTTTTTAATTGCTCGATAAACATAGTTAAAAAGCTGGTGCCTCACTAAACTGCTTTTCAATTATATCATACGGTTTGCATATTTGTTTTGTTTATTGTAAGACTAAATAAGTTTTCAAATTTGTAATATAATGTAATGCAATGTAAATTTATCTTATCTTAAGTTCAATTAAGATTATGTGCCTATATCTTTTGCCCTGCCTTGTAGTTGGGAAATGTTCCTGTAAGGCAGGTAAAGTAAATAAATAAATAAATAAATAAATCAATCTGTGACAAATGTGGCATTTTTAGTATTGGCGGTGTAAAATATCAAGAACATTGGACTAAGTGTTACGATACCATGGTTCAGATATGATGAAATAGTATATTATATAACGAGTGTTGAAAGTGGTAGATTTCAAACGAGGTGGCAATTTAGCATTAGGCAGTCGAGTGCGGAAATCCGCCGAGTTTGAGAAAGTCACTTTCACACAAGTAATGTATACAATTTTTCCTACCACCATAAATACAGTTCCCAATTATTTGAGCATTTTCGCTTACTTACCTGATTATAAATAAAAATAATAGCTATTCTCCTATTTGCTGCTTGCGATAATTACTATGTATTATGATAAAAAAAAATTTAGTTCCTGATTTATTAATTAAATTAATACTGTTCATGCGTTGTTTCACCTCTTCAACGTAGGAGATTGTTTAATCATTAAACATTTTTCATTTCTAAAGAGCCTTTATTTAGGTATTAATTAAAGCAATCAAAATGGATGTATTCCGTCCGTTGGTCTGCTGTCACTTCTTGGTCTTATCCTTTCCGCTAAGCGCGCTACCATCGACAACCTGCGAGGCTCGTTTAAAACTATACTACACATTAAAGTTCAAAGAGCCGAACCATTTATTTTTTAACTTTAACAAAAAATAAATGAATTAATCTTAACATTAAATAAATACATATAATTCCACGAATATCATAAAACTCATAGCCTAACCTCAAAATTTATAGAGATAAGTTAAATGTCGTTAATTTGACAAATATAAAAGTTTTACATAGTTACAATATTCAAATTATCAATACAACAAATATAATTACATAAATCAGTTTTATACTTAGCCTGTATGGATATTATATCCTTGCTCATTGTAAAAATCGAAAATAAATCGGTACTTATCCCATTACTTCTTTACCCAAGCCCTCTAAGCCCTCTAATAAGTTACTTAACAATCCCCGTTACCTTTTTATATTTATCCTAAAGAAAACCATAAGGATTCCCACACAAAAAAGACAAATATATGTAATTTTTTTAATGTTCAGTATTGCTCTAGTGCCCTTTACCCCATCTAACATCCCAATTTAGTCCGAGAGGTTGTTCGGGTTTATTCGAGTATTATACAACGTGTCCAAGATAAAGAGGGCCAGTACAGGGATCTCGGAAACCGTAAGAGATACGAAGTCGGTTAAATGGAGGTAAAGTTGTGCATTTACGTGCCTAATAATATGCGGTTTAGAAAGTTTTCCGAGTAGTTTCGGAGGTATCCGGAAAAAAAACGAAATTCTGAAAAATTGTTTTATTGTTTTTATTTGTTTTTTTGAGATCGAATTCTAAAATAAATTGCACTTTTACATTGCCACTTTTTTCGCTGAATGATGAAGTTAGCCGTGCTTTTTCATTTTCATTTTCTTAGGTAGTCGTAGGAAAATATTTTTTTCCTCGTCAATTAAGAATACTGTCTATAACCATTTCTCTTAAAATTAAAGTTAATTCGACATAAATATAAGAAATAAATTAGAACTTGTTTCGGTGATAATAACTCCCATTTTTAGTAGTCAAGACTAAAAGAACAATATTGTTACCAAGCACGAGAACTTAATAGGTAGAAAATATTCCTAATTAAGGCCAAATCGGACTGGAACACGCAATACCTCTATAACTGTACCTCTCGATTTGAGATAAGGGCTTTTCAAACTTTGACACACCGTAGCTCTTAACCGATGCATTTTATAAAAAAATGTTTTCACATGTCTTTTTTCGTTTCTTTCAAAATGTGAACATGCGTTCAACGGGTAAACCTGTAAAATCGGTTCTAGGAACTAATTCAGGTGAAGCTAAAAAAACCTATGATGTTCTCATGATATCTCGAAAACTATACAGCGTATATAAAAATATTGGAAACATATGAAAAACTTTTTTTTTAGTTTTGTTTACCTTAAAAACTACTAATTTCCAAAAAAAAATCACAAATATAACGTACAGAGTGGCCAAAAAAGAAGAATGTTCTAAAATATTAAGAGGAGAGTAATATTAATATACATGGTACAAAAACATTTATCAGAAAAAAGTTATTGTTGTAACGATAAAATTTAATATCAAAATATAAGATAAGGAGAAAAAATATTTTCCTCCGCTCCAAGAAATGTAAAACTCCTGTACCAAGGTAAAGTAATGTTTTTTAAATCTATAAAATTTCAGTCACCATGAAACAAACAAGTGTCAAAATGAACATCAATGTGATTCTTAAAACTTAAAAATAACAATTGTTCCTATTGTTCAATTTGGTCACCAAGAAATTAAATAATAGAATTTCCACATGTCTACAACAAAGGTTTAAAATTGAGAATGATATTCCAAGATTGAAGAGAACCTCATTAAATATATTGACAATAAAAAGCTCTGGTGGAGCCTAAATAGAAAAAAAATCATTTTTAAATCCGATGTTTTCAATATTTTGGTAAGAAAAATAGATGAAAATAGTTATTCTTCATTGATGGCTGTTATTTTATATTTTAACATTAAATTTCATTCTTAAGAACTTCCTTATAATACATTTTTTGTGATTTTTTCACAGATTGGAGGTTCATAAGGCAAGAAACTTTTTTCATGAAGAATAGATTTTTTCCAGATAAATATATATGTGGCTAATATTTTCACACAAGCTTTATGACTTAACCAAATTTGGTTTACGTATGTAATAGTATGTAATTCAACGAGCAGCTGTAATTTATGAGTACAAAAAGTACAAAGAAGTACAAAAAGTATCTGTCTTAGTAGGAGTGTGACGTCAAACCTTTTACAAAAATATATTGTAATACTTTCTTCAACAATTCTTTCCATAAAAATAAGTGCGAAAAATATATGTTTTGCAATACAACCAATAGTAATATCACACAAATTTCAAATCCCATGAGCAGCACAGCAAGCACATGAAATTAGCTAATGATCGAACGGTGAGCGACACGTAGTGATTTAACAAGACTGCAAACCCTTGGCAGATTATTAAGTCAAAACAAATGTCAATAGCATCGCAGCACGTGTGATAATTTTAGAGGTTTTTATCTAAGTTTATATACAGACAATTTTTAAAACGAAGAATGTACGCTTTCTCTAGGAAATCCAACGAGCCACCCATTTAAATATGATAAACCAGTTCCATAACACAAATTCGTCATTCATCATTGTGATTTCGGGAACGGTAAGAGATACGACGATGCCCTGACTGTTCGAAGAAATATCCAAAAATAAATTTCACATTCTCATTGATACTTTTTATTTTCCACAAATCAGATCTTTAATGTGACGTTTGATCTTTAGCTCATTATCATGAACTTATTTTTTTAAATGAAAGAGGAACTACATCTATGTGAAGCGATATACAACACTTACTGGTTTTCCGAGGATTTGTTCATTAAATTGAACATTTTCATTAAAATACCCCTCGTATCATCATCGAGGGTTCATTCCTTAAATTGACCATCTTCATTAAAATACCCCTAGTACGTTCCTGTAATTTACTTTTGTTTCAAAGAAACTGAAGATTTTCAAAATAGTATTGCTATTTCTGCCTTATTATTATTATTAAGTACTATTATTTTTTTTATTTCAAACTAATAGTTGTATCCAATAAGTATAAGCAGGTATAAGTAATTGATTTTATTAATACAAATAAAATTTGACTCTTAACTTCAGCATTTTCTTAAGACTTTTGAAAAGGGCATTGAGATTTCCATTTTCGAATTATACAGAATTTTAAAACAGTAGATTACAGTAACGTACTAGGGGTATTTTAATGAAAATGTTCAATTTAAGGAACAAAACGTCAGAAAATCAGTAACTGTTGTATACCGCTAAACGTAGATTTAATTCCTCATTAATAAATTGAACAAAAAAATCCAGGCCCGTATTTAAAAAAAAATAACTTGATGATGGTGACCCAAAGACGAAACGTCGCATAAATGATCTAATTATGCCATCTTGCGGAGAATAAAAAATAGCAATGGGAAAGTGAACCTTTTTTTGGACATATCCTTGAACAAGTCCCTGTATTTATTTGTGATTATTGGCAGAATATTATTGGGTTCATAATTACGCAACTCGGTCACAATTTAACCGACTTCGTATCTCTTACCGTTTCTGAAATCCCAATGGTGAAGGACGAATTTGTTACACCCTGTATATTATAACACAGACATTATGTACAGGGTGGCCAACTAAGCGAGGTAAGCGGCTATATCTCGGAAACCGTTCACCGTACAGCTTTCGGAAAAAAATATTTATAATAAAAGTTGCCAAGAGAAAGTGCTGGAAATTATTTGCAAGTTTGTAGGCCGGCCGCTAGGGGGCGTAACATGAATAGTAATTTGTTGCCAGTCGATTTCTCTACAATTGGCATAGGTAAGGTATATCGATAATACTTACAAATAAATCTCACTTGTATCATGAACAACTTTGCTTAAACACTTTTTTCTCTAGCCCTGCAAATAAAGTGGTGGGGGTAACGCAAACATCGATTTGCAAAAAATGCAATATCTCAGGAATGCCTTATCTGAAAATATTCAAATTGGTGTTATTTAAAAGAGCTGTTCTTGCTTTATTAGCTACACTGCAAGCGATGTCTATGTCATTTTTAGTGTAGTCGCTAGATGGCGCTTTCAACAGATTTAACATATTTATCGTTTTTCTCGAAAAACTTAAATGCAATGGTAAATATGTTATTACACCAGTACAGAGAGGAATAAAGGCCAGAGCAAACGGTGAAAACCGCAAGTTCCTATCTTTCTTCTAACCGGAGATATCAATGAAAAATTAATTTATATCCTACTAAATCTCCCGCCCCGGGTTTGTTCATGTATGTTGCAAAAAATAAGAAGGCTTTGGACACAAAATACATATTATATATAATAGGAGTATTGGGAAGAAACGTCAAATTATTCATTTTGAGATCCGTTTCCATTTAATTTTTGAATTTAAAAAATGCCGTTTACTAATGAAGAAGCAGTTGATATGATTGCTGTTTACTTCGAGTGCTTTCAAAATGCAGCAATCGCTGAAAGGAGTTATGCATTGCGATATCCAAATCGCCGTCATTATGGCAGAAGAGTTTTCCGCGCTTGGTACAACGCTTACGTACCACTGGAAGCTTTCGCTCACTGACATTTCGGAGACGTCGTATTGGCAGAACTGAAGAAAATGTTATCAATGTTTTAGCATATATAGAGATTAATCCCCATCTTAGTACTAGGACATTGTCTTCCGATTTGGGAATATCACGAAGTACCATGCTGGCTTTTAGGCATGATCAATGACAACCCTCAATTTGTATCCGAAATTCTTTGGACAGACGAGGCTACTTTTAATAGCGACGGAAGGGTAAATTTGCATAACACGCATTATTGGGCTACAGAAAACCCTCACTGGATGCGAGAAGTTCAGCAGCAAGGACGTTGAAGTGTCAACGTATGGTGTGGCATAATAGGGGGTAAAATTATTGGACCCTATTTCTTTGACCAATCACTAAATGGGAACCTGTTTTTGGAGTTCCTTAGGAATGAATTATGTGTTTTATTAGAAGATGTGCCTCTTGAAACCAGGCAAAATATGTTCCCGCAGCTCGATGGCTGTCCATTTTTTAAATTAATGTGCGAGAATACCTGAATGAGACATATCCACACCGATGGATAAGAAGAGGAAGCCTTTTCCGTGGCCAGCCAGGTCACCTGACTTGACTTGTTTGGACTTTTATTTATGGTGACGATTAAAAGATATTGTATTCCAAGCAAGGAAAGCTCAGACAATGTGTGGGCTAGGATGGCAGACAGTTTGAGCATTTAAGGAAGTACTAGAATACGTTTCCATTGGTTTATAAAATGAACGTTTCTTCCCAATACTCCTATTATATATAATATGTATTTTGTTTCCAAAGCCTTCTTATTTTTTGCAACATGTAAGTACCGGGGCGGGAGATTTAGTAGGATATAAATTAATTTTTCATTGATATCTCCGGTTAGAAAAAAGATAGGAACTTGCGGTTTTCACCGTTTGCTCTGGCCTTTATTCCTCTCTGTACTGATGTAATAACATATTTACCATTGCATTTAAGTTTTTCGAGGGAAACGATAAATATGTTAAATCTGTTGAAAGCGCCATCTAGCGACCACAGTAAAAATTACATAGACATCGCTTGTAGTGTAGCTAATAAAGCAAGAAGAGCTGTTTTAAATAAGACCAATTTGAATATTTTCAGATAAGGCGTTCCTGAGATATTGCATTTTTTGCAAATCCATGTTTGCATTACCCCCACCACTTTATTTGCAGGGCTAGAGAAAAAAGTGTTTAAGCAAAGTTGTTCACGATACAAGTGAGATTTATTTATAAGTATTATCAATATATCTTACCTATGCCAATTGTAGAGAAATCTCCTGGCAACTAATTAATATTCGTGTTACGCCCCCTAGCGGCCGGCCTATAAACTTGCAAATAATTTCCAGCAATTTCTCTTGGCAACTTTTATTATAAATATTTTTTTCCGAAAGCTGTACGGTGAACGGTTTCCGAGATATAGCCGCTTACCTCGCTTAGTTGGCCACCCTGTACACAGTACATACTACTTTCCTAATGCAATTATACGTTATAATTATCCCCATTCTCTAGAAAATAAAAGAGAAATCATAAATAAATAAATGTTTAAATATTTTGTGGTCCCATTCATGACTGATAGTAGCAGAATATTCCATACTTCTAGGCTGAGCAAAAACAACTGACTCTTGTAAGGATACGAAATGCTAATAATAATTGTATTCAATACAAATTGATTTGAAACCTAAAGCTCTTAAATCCCAGTTTCCCAAAAAATAATTCTTTGAAAATTAGTTGCAAAACATAACATTAAATGTATCACCAAGAAACATATTTTGCTTCTCAAAATAAAGAATCAACAAAAATAAAATGTTTCAATCATTTTTTAATAAGTACTTTTAGTTTGGAGGTATAAAACAAATTAGTGACGTATGCTGAAGTCAAATGGACTTTAAAAAATTATAAATTTTCATATTATACGCTTGGACAGGGGAAAGAATAAACGTGAGTCATAACTTTACACTAATATCAGAAACCAGTTATTTTTAATGTCTGTTTGTTTTATTAGTTAATTAAAAAGGATAGAACGGACATCATTTTTCAATTTCAGACTATTAGACGGAATGGTAAAATTAAAATATTATTATTTGTCATTATTAACAATTATATTTCATGCGGTTCCAAAAATTATTTAAGTTTGAAGAACTTTGCTTTTAGAATTTAATCATCAAAATCAGTTTATAAGAACTACTAATTTCAAATTTGTTTCCTTTTGTGTAAGTAATATTGAATATTGTATATTTATTTATAAGTAGTATTTTGTGTGAATAATCTATAGCAACAAGTTCTGGGAGCCGGGAGTGTCTAATGCCCTCTCGCTAAAAACATTTCATTTCAAAGAGCTTGGCTTCTACGAAAATAATTTATAAATAGTATTCATAACCGTGAAATTATGTTTCTTGATTAAATATGGATTGTAACCGATTATTATATTTTAAGCAATAAATTAAATTTGACCTGATATAATTAAATAAAATATACGTATAATGCCGCGTGCACGCCAAGCTAATAAAACAAAAACATCCAACAAAATAGAAACACAACAAACTAGCAACTTTCTGGAAACAAAACAAAATGAATACTTGCGTCCACACTGGTGAGACAAAATGCCAAACAAAAGTCAATGTCCGAGAGCCGGATCCGCTCAAAGTCTCATTGGCCCCAAACCGGCCTTTGGAATATCAAAACAGGCAACAAAAACAAGATTAGATAGATGGTCGAAAAGCAACACCTATCTCGATGGCAAAGGTTACCTGGTCAAATAGACGCACGGGCCGTAATTGAAAAACCATCGAAAATACTATCGAATGGGATGCTAACCCTGACGCGGCCCCAGTTGAAACATAACATAATATACTGCTGAGTAGCACTGTCTCGTAGTAGACAAAATATCTTCGAGAACATACAACGTGGTGACAACCTCCCACATGACAAGCTTGATAGAAGGTTACTGGACCTAATAGAAGGAACAAATATCTTCTAACAAGATTGGGGTACACAATAAGCCGGAAGGCTGCAGTGATAGAAGTTCGGGCCTTTAAACCGACCCCCGCCTTTAGCCAACCAACCAACTAACCGACAAAACAATAACAAAACAGCAACACGCTCTTTTCCGAGAATTCAGCAACAAATCGAAACCATTTTGACAATTTTTATGTTTCACGATATAAGACCAAAACGTCACAGTTGACAATGGCGTAGCCACATGGAGCGGATGGGGGCGATCTGTAAATACCGATTTTTAAATACTTAAATGATGACAAATATGATAAAATGTATATTTAAAAATTTAGGAGCCCCGACCACATGTAAGAGCACACGCACCACTCGATTTTTCCTATCATAAAAAGAAAATACGTAACCGTGAAACAACGAATAATTATTCTTTTATATTATGACATTAATACAATCTGGCAAGTAAACAGACTTGTTCATGTAATTTCGGGGAGTGTGAGGCCGAGTAACCTTTGGGGGGATATGAATTAAAAACTATCGATTAAATCTTGATAGTCATGGGATCACGATCGATAATCTATCGATGGTGCGACTATCTATAGTTCTCAACCTCTAGCTATCAGTGCTGCTGTATTTCGTTTTTATATTTGTTTTACAGTACGTACGCACCGCACGGGCCGACAGTGTAGACGGAAATGGAAACAAAACAGGAACCCTTTGATGTTTACAGATGCTAAGTTGTTAAAAGCCGAAGCAAAACAGAAGTTCTTAAAATGTTGGCGATTTGTTTCTAAATTATTGAAAAACATTGTGTTAGCATAATGCATCAACTACAATTTTAAAATATAATTATTGACTTTAGTAAAATAAAAAAGGTTTTTTTTTATCTACGACCTTCATAATGCTGATCCTGTCCGTCAGCTGCTGACGTGGTTTTATCTTTTTTGATCTCTGTATAAACCCGAACAAATACGATCTTCAATTAGATGGAATTTCAATTCCAAAAATAGATGAGTGAATTTCAAATGCAGCAAACAGTCTAAAGAAATTTTATCTAGAAATTATTTTGACATAGTTAAATTAAGAGATAATATTTGTGCCCCACTTATCCACAGATTTTTCAAAATTAAAACATAATATCTTTTGTACATACAAAGCTATTATGAACTTGTTTCTTCTAAATCTTACACTTATCGTGTATGTAACTATATATGTATTATATTTAAACAAATTTAAAAATATAAGCATAGAAGTCAAACTGAAAATGGAAGATAATAAATTTATCTGTTGTCGGATTGGAGGCGGCACATTTTCGCAGATCTGAGACAGCGAAAATCCCAAAAAATCCCCGAATCTCGTTTATCGTGATAAGCCATTCGTCCTTAAGTATTCTCATCCTACCATTGCACGCACGTCTCCTATTTTGCATATTTATTATGCACACACTGTGTTTCGATTGTATTTCATTCGGATAAGGGTAGAAGGAGTTTTTGAATATTTCATGCTGTTATGGTTTTCAGCTTACGCAAAGATTATAGCAAGGGAGTTTATTTCATTGCCGATTTTTGCATCGCGATATTAATAGGCAAGAATGTTTATTAGAGTGTGTCCATGGATGTACTTTATAATAGAAGAAATGAACTAAAACTTTTAAATTTCGAAAAAAACTTTTTAAATTTCGAAAAAAATTTTTGTTGCCAAACGTTTTTACTTAAAGAAATATGATTCACCGTGAAATATTTTGTTCCTTATGTACATGGAGCACAAGAACTTGATAAATGCTTTATTATCCTAATATTTGATAAAATGAAAAATGAAAAGTTATTTAAAATAAAATTTGTATCCAAAATTTAACCCTTCAATTAAATTCAATCGAATTAAGAAAAAATACATTTTAACATTAGTGGAAAATCTTTTCAAATTTTTATTGCATTTGTCAAACTGACACAGGTATTCCTGGCACATGTAAAAATATTTGTCTATGTTCAGATAAAATAAAGTGCATACTTAAATGATATCGGTGATAGTTTAAAAAGTCGAAATGAAGTTATTTTTAATTCGATTGAATTTAACTGAGATTTCAGATTTTGGATCTTAATGTGATTGGAAATAACTTTTCTTATAGGCCAACAAAACATTCCTCGGTTTTTGCACTCAATATACATAAAAGAAACGTTTTACCATAAATCTTATTTTTTTTAAATGAAAAAGCGTTTGTCAATATAATTTTTTTCGAATTATGAAATTTTTGGTCCATTAGTCCTATTGTAAAGTTAATCCGTGAACATACTGTATATCACCAAAATTTAAACATAATATTTTAGCATTGCACCCATGTCCCATATTTCACATAGTTATAAAAATACTACGGTAATTTATTTTATAACTAAATAAGATGGATGTCGTGGATGTTTCTTACAATCTTGTTTAACTGAACAGATTTTCAGTTGTTAATGAGATATAATATATTTTAGTATCATACTCTTAATTATATAATATTTGTTCTAAATAAAAACAAATTCATTTTACATTAACTGGAATTTTTTTTATCTAAATGCAAAATAATTAATTATATGTTTCTTTAACTGACTAGAATGATCCTTCTAAATTCAAATTAATTAATTCTGCAAGTGATTTAATTAGCTGGATTTTTTCTTTTAAATTGATCCAAATAAATTCTACAACTTCATTAACTACCCATATTAAAATTAATTAACTGGAAAATTTCTGCAATCCTTCTTCTGTAACTAGGTGATTTTCTTAAATTAAAATTAATTAATTCTACTAGGCTTTGCATCGCTGACTTTTATTTTCTAAATTAAAGTTAATTAACCATAGAAATTCTTTAATTAGCTAGATATTTTCATCAATTCAAACTACTTTGAATTTTGCTACTAAATTCAAATCAATTATTTCAGGTTTTTGAATTAGCTGCAGTTATTTTATATAAATGAAAATTAATTAACCCTGCAAGTTCTTGAACCAGCTGAAATTTTGTATATAATATTGTATAATAAGTAATTGTACGTGTCCTTTAACTGGCTAGTGTTTTCGTTTTAAATGCAAATTAATTAATTTACAAGTTTTTGGAATTGTTGGAATTATTCTTCTAGATTCAAATTAATTCACTATACAAGTTCATTACCTGGCTAGATTTTTCCAAGTCGTAGCGTATCTGTTTTTTTATATCCATATTATCAATCTTTTTTAGACTAAATGCTTAACTTATTTATAAATAATAATATCATATGAAATCAATCAACATTAAAACAGTAAATAGTATATTACATTTTAATGCACATCCTTTTGTCGTTTTATTCATAGGATTTTTCTTTGACATATTAGACATTCTTGCTTCCAAAGCCTGTTGATTATTTAGCGCTGAAGAAAAAGCGACGAAAAGTTAACAGATATTTTTCTTTGATACATTTATGTTTTATGACGTGAGGATATATAAATGCAAATCACGGTAAGGTATAGATAAGAGATAAAAAATCAGTTTTAATTTGGAAGTTACATTTAGTTGACAAATATTACCAGTAGAGTAAAATTGTTGCATCGTGAAATGTTAATTGCAAAAAGTTACACATTTCCCCAAACTAAAATAATACTCTAAATTTAAAATTTAAAATACAATTTTAAGTATGGTCCCCCCCCTTGATATTGAAACATTCTGCAATAGCATAGGTACTCACATGCCAGGGATTTTCTTTATATGCACAAGGTCATGAATTTTCCATTTTTACTATTCATATTTACGGATCTATAAATTCAGAGATGTCATGGAGATAAGTACATGGGCCTTTGCTTCTCTGATTTATTTCATAACTGTCTTGTTAAACTGCGTTGTCCTATTCTCACATTATGTTATATTTAACTGAACAAACTACGGCGCGGTCAGAATATTACAGTAAAATAGCTTTGTGTCATTCAGTGTAATTATTTTAAAAACGAGTTTATTTTTTAACGATTTCTGTCACCCTGTAGTTAATGCCTTCTTTCTTGGTTAGGCGAATAATTAATAGTACTCCCCTCATAAATAATAACGTCATAAATGCTCTTAAAATGATTCTAAACATAATCCCAACAGCTTTGTTATTTGTTTCCGAAATCACTTAACTAGACCCAAGACATGCAATAAATTAAGTAATTTTAAGCCCTCACTCGGAAATGAATCGGCCATAATCGTTTTAAGATTATCTTCACTGTCGGTTCCATTATATTACTTGGAACAGGGGCTACGGTGCAAAATTGTTAAATATTAATAAAGTTAATGGTGAGTTTCAAGATTGTCTTTGGAACAGTGAATTTTCGCAGCCTGATGAAATAAAGACATGATTATTAGGAATGATTTTTTAACCTTTTTAATTATGTTTTACACAAACATATCAGGTTAATTTTCCTTGTTCTTATGTACCTTATATAGGGTGAGTCAGGAAGAAGGGACCAAACTCCAGGACTGTATGCAGGATGTAACAAATTCGTTGTTCACCATTCGGACTGCGGAAACGATAAGAGATAAGAAGTCGGTTAAATTGTGGCAAGCTGCATAATCATGGGCCTAGTAATATGCTACAAAAAAATCTAAAATAAATACAGAGTCTTTCAAAATCCTTGGAATCTAAAATTTTGTGTGTTCGATTTTTATTTTTTTTAAATTATGAAATCTATTCAGCAGTATAGAACATTTCCAACGTTTTTTTCCTTAAATTGACCATCTTCATTAAAATACCCCTAGTACGTTCCTGTAACTTACATTTGTTTAAAAAGAACTGAAGGTTTAAAAATTATTACCTATTACTATTTTAGTTTAATCTAATAGTTTTATCAAATTTCTACTTTTACAAGTAATTTATTTAATTAAAATAAATAAAATTTGGTTCTTAAAGCCAGCACTTTTTATAACATTTTAGAAAGGGCATTGAGTTTTACATTTTCGAATTACACCGAATTTTTTGACGATAGTAAATTACAGGAACGTACTAGGGAAAATTTAATGAATATGGTCAATTAAAGCAACAAATCATCGGAAAACTAGTAATTGTTGTATTCTGCTGAGATTTAAGTCATCTTTCATAATTTAAACAAAAAAAATTCCAGGTCAGTATTTAAAATAGTTAAGTTGATGATGGTGACCGAAAAGACGAAATGTCGCATTAAAGATCTGATAATGCCATCTTGTGGAGAATAAAAAGTGGCAACGAGAAAGTGAAGTTTATTTTTACACATTTTCTCGAACAAAGTCAGGAAAAAATAAAAACCGAAATAGAACATATCATATTTTTCCAAATATTTTGAAAGCCCCTGTATTTTTTTTTGATTATATTGCGACATATTATTGGGCTTACAATTAAGCTACTTTGCCTCTATTTAACCGACTTATCTCTTACCGTTTCCGAAATTTCAATGATGAGGAACGAATTTATTACACCCTATATACAGGGTATTTCCTAATCTTTCTGAAAAAATGGCGGAGGTGAATCATCACCATATTTTAAGACGAAAATGTAGTATAAAATTTTCGTAATACAGGGTGTAAAAATTAAATAAATTCTCATAATAAGAAATGGGACGTTATTAATTATGAAAGCGATCAAACAAGTGTCTACAAATCACGAATATGAATTAAAGACGTGCATCTAAATATGTTAAGAATGTTAAGAGATGACTATTTCGTATTCTTCTTAAAACTTGATCAACAAGCTCCCAGACAGACTTCGTGATTTTTCATCGGTTCATTGATGTTTTTGACAGGCAGTCGTGCCGAATCTAGCATTGGTAGATATCCATCGTGATTGTGCATCGTGACAGTTTTCGCCCATACACTTAGGTTACGTTAAGCACGACGGCCTGTCACGAACACCGACGAAAAATCACGAGATCTGTGGGGGGTTTAACGACTACTGTAGATGTCAGTCGTAATTGTTTTTTAATTTTTGAAACGTTTATTAAGTATCGTATGAAGTCACTTTTTGTTAAAAAAATTATAAAATTAAGACAATGTACCATCGTTCCGATAAAAAAACTAGGACAGCAAAATCACAAAACTGGGAATGGAAATACATAGCTCATGGACTATAAAAGGTGCTCTAGAGCTGTAAAGGTAAAAACATCTAACTTTTAGAACGTAACCTAGGTTACATAATTTAACGTTGTGTATTTTGAGATACGAGGTGGCATCAAAATATGTTACTTCTTAGTCATAGAACCATTTCTGTTTATTACTTCTTGAAGCATTTGCGGCTTACTAAAACTAGGTTTCTGCATAATTCGCCCACTTTGGTTTGTTTTATGAGTGTATATTTTATCATATATCACGCCAGAAGGCCTATAAACCCGATCTTCCATTATTACATGATTGAAAAGTTTTCTCGTACGAAAATATAACTGTTTCCAGAAATTATTCTGATTTATATATTCATGTGCAAATTCTAACCTGCCTTGTTTATTTCTTTGTGTTAAATATATTTTATTATCAGTACAACGACTTCGTAAATCAGAATTTCGATCCCTGTCTCCAGCTGTATTTGCAGAACCTGTAAAGTTCGTCTCTTCTTTCGCCTTTATTGCAGTTGCGAATGGATTATCCCTTAGATAATTAAGTTTTCTATCTTCATCTTCAGTAGAAATTCTAGGGACACCTAGAATCTAGAATCCTGCTTTAATAATAATTGTCCCACGCCTTGCTATTGGGGGGGGGGGGGGGGTTAATTAATGAAAAAGTGACAATCTATATTGACATTTTACTGGTACCAGACTCCTCGATAGTAAATAATTCCCAATAGTCAAGGAGAAAATAAGACATTTTGTTTTCCTAGCACGATGGTACCCACTGCAATCGAATTTTTTTAAAAATTGAAACAGAAATTGAAGTCATACTCTAGGGAAAAAATAAATCGGTGAGGAACCGAATGGAAAGGGACTGATATCAGGTAAAAATTAACCATAAATTATTTTTCATTTATTGTCATTAATGTTAATTTCTAACAATAATATTGTGCCCCCCTCACAGACCTCGTGATTTTTAATCGGTTCGTTGGTGTTCGTGACAGGTAGTCCTGCCGAATCTAGCATTGGCATTGGATATCGTTGACGTTATCGTGACGTTGAATCGTGACAGTTTTAGCCAATACACTTGGGTTTTGGCACGATGGTCTGTCACGAACACTGATGAACAATCACGAGATCTGTGGGGGGCTTAACCGATACTGTAGACAGTGGCGTAACTAAGAGTATGTGTATTAAATATCGTATAAAGTAACTTTTTATTGAAAAAATGATAAAATTAGGACAATATACAGTTGTATTAATTGAAAATAGAGTCTTATGACTAGTTTTACCATATTTGCATAAATCAGGCTTATTGATTTTAAGGTTATGAGCAATAAGCATTGGCCTCGCTAAACAAAATAAAATAATCTAGTTAAATGTGACAAATGAGTTAAATTTATACAAATATCTGTAATAACATATAATTTTTACTCAACGTAACATAACTAATAACGGTACAGGTAATTAAACTGTTTACCTATGTTTAGATTGAAAAACCTTTTCGTCAGTGTATACTGACTGCGTTCCACAACCTGACAGTCGCGAAATATATAATTTAAGGTGAAAACTATCCGAGACTATCTACGTTCATCTGTGAGGATTATTTTTTTAGGCAGCTACCCAGTTTTTTTAGCTCCGATTCTATTGGGCCGAAAATGCGGAATCGACCAGTACTAGTTTTTCTTTTCAAAAACCCCTCTTGCTCCAAAACTTGCTTAACTGTTAAAATTGTGTTCTTGCCTTTTCCGTATAAATTTGCTGGTGCCCGTATTGACCACCCATGTTCAATTCTGGCTACTATTTGAACTTTTTCAAGTTCTGTTAAATGGCGTGGCATTTTGAGAATTCTGACAGTGACAGTTTTGTCAATCATAAACTTCTGAAGAAGTGAGTATCAATTAAGACCGATTTACATTATAACTATATTAGGTGAAAATTAACCATAAATTATTTTTCAGTTAATTTCTAACAATAATATTGTAAGATTGAAATAAATATTTTTTTATTATCTTGATTTTGTCGAAACAAAGATCGGTCTCCACGTGTATCATTTTCATTAAGGAACTTGAGGTCGCCCCTGACGTTGGTGCGCCCCCTCTCCCACCCCGCAATGCGGAGCTTGCATGAACGTTATTTACTCCACTGTTTGTAGAAGTGGAGCTAGGTTTTTGGCAACCTGACTGTAATTCTTTCCTTAAATTTGGAAATGCAGTTTCTATCCATTTGGGGAATTACACAATATAAATATGTATTTATTTGAAAATAAATGTTAAAATTCCATTTCGCGCCCTGAGGATAACGTCATTAAGGCCGAAACGTTGGCATTAAAACGAATTATGATCTTCTTGTTTCTATTCACCTTAACCCAACAAATCAGCGTTTTGCAAATAAAATATTATTATTTTTATTTGCTTGTCAAAAATCTATCAAAATTTCATCAACTAACAAATTAATGTTATATAATTTAAAATAATATGCGTAAGGTTTTTTTCATGGCCATATTGTCCATATCAAATTGGCACTGAATTCAACAAAGTTTAACGAATTCTACCATGCCGAGCTAGCAACAAGAACTCAATTTGAAAAAAGAAACTCCTTTGCAGATTAAAGGTAGTATTAAACTTTTTTGTTAGGGTTTTATTTTTAAGCGTTAAGATAAAAACTTCTTTCATAAAGCTCTGGATTTTCATACAAATCCAGTTTTGTTCAGAAACATATATAATATATATTGGCTTTAAGGCGAGAAACTAAAAGGAAATAAATCCGTAATAAAGTAAAAAAGAAAAATTATCTCATGTATACCATTATAAGTTAGTGTCTTTTGCGTCGTTTGGGAGGGGCAAGACGGAGTACCCCCCCCCCCCTCCCCGGAAGCTGTTTCAACTTTATACATCAATAATTTTTTATTTCCTTAGCGAAAAGATAGTATGTTTTATCTATTTTTGTTTTTTTAAATTCAACATTCGCGGCGGTGCATGGCGGGATAGTGTCCTCGAAAATATTTCTCTTAATCGAAGCGAAGCCAAACGAAGAAAAAATCTAATATAGCGGATCCGACGCTGCTATATAAACAAATTTATAAAGCAATTTTAGGCACCGTTATTAAATAAATTAAAACTAGATATTCGAACATTAGTGAATTACATTTTTTCGATTTATTGACCAAAAAATAATTTTTAATCATATTCAAAATTGTTTCAGCAAGAAGTATTTGACAATTTATTGAAGCAATATAAAATGTTTGATTCTGTTCAACTGAAAAATGAACGTAAACACCTATTACTTCCATCTCAGTCGAGTTTTTGGGTATAAAATGAATCATATACGAAATACAACTGTCAAGGACACTCAGGAGATTTCGTTGTAGTATTAACAAACAATGAACTTGTTTACGATGAAATTATTGCATATTTGGCAGTACAACCGTAAAATACGATTAAAATACAAAAAAGCATACTAATCAATGTGCCTTAAAATAAATATGGAGTTATTTTTTGGTTTGTTTCTGGCTGTCTCTTTTTGTATATGGAAACTCTCTTAAAAAAAAATTAATTAGTTCATCTGTTGTGACTTAACCCATTTCATCCCAGTAGTGCATAAACGCACCATACTAATAATATATTTTTTTCATTAATATAGAAAAAAGATCTTCAATTATTTTTATTCAAAATAATATTCTAACATGATAGCATAAAAGAAAAAAATTGTTAGAATTTTCTGTCTTGGTTCTTCGTTAGAAAAAATAGTTTTAAATGACTATATAGATAAACGTATTGCACTTATCAAAGCTCAAATATACATAGCTTTAAAAGTAATTAATTATTATTTTGTATCGAAAATAAATATAAAACTTTTATTGGTGAAAAAAAACAGTGGTGCGAAAACTCACCACTGGTAGAATACGTAATTTGTAGCGAAGATTTGCAAGTTTTACAGTGGAGTATTTTTTCCAATAACTTATCCATAGAAGAGCAAATGGTTCCATATTTTGATAGGCAATCATTGAAAATGTTTATCAAAGGAAAACCGGTATGTTTTGGCTTTACTCTTACATTTAAGTACATGCATGTTTGTAGGAGTTTAAAAATAAATAAATAAATAAATAAAATTTGGTGCCTTTGTTCTGCGGATGGGTACTTATTTTATAGTATTCCATATGCAGGAGCTCAAAATACACGCCATTCAAACCTCGGGCTTGGTGGTGACGTTTGTTGCCCGTAGTAGAAAGACATTTCTCTCATAAAAATTTTTTTGATAATTACTTCTCGTCCTACAAACTTTTTTTCATTTAAAAAATGCTGGTTTTTCTTCCACGGAAACTATAAGAGCAACAGAGCAAATAACTGTCCACTTGAAGGTACAAAAACAATTTCTAAAAAAGAACGGGGTTCATTTGATTGTGCATATGATAATTAATCTAAGGTTTCCATTGTACGTTGGAATAACAATTCAACAGTCACAGCTTGCAGTAATGTTCATAACGTGAAACCAATAACCATAGTAAAGCGTTGTGATAAGAAGCAAAAAAAGAGATATTTGTTGCTCAACCCGTTACTCAACGTCATCGCCCAATATAGTAAATTTATGGGAGGAGTAGAGCTCCCCGATAATGGGATTGCTAGCTACAGATATAGAGTTATGGGGAAAAAATGGTGGTGGCCTCTCTATTGTAATTCTCTAGATAGTACAGTAGTTAATGCTTGGAAATTGTATAACATTGTTAACGATACAAAATGTCCCAATTTGTATTTTAGTCATATATAGCCTTACGCCTAATAAAAACTGAAAAATTACAAAATATTAGAAATGTTCGTCCTCCTTTGGAAGAGATACGATTTGATAATCAATTTCATAACCTTATTTCTCATGCAACTAGGGCACGAAGGAGATGCAGGGTGTATCATAGCCATACGATTTATATTTGTGGAAGATGCAACGTACATTTGCATGTGTTATGTTTTGAGAATTATCATCAAAGTTAAAAAAAATCAATGGTGTTTCTTACCAGTGGTTAGTTCATGCACCAAAAAAAAAGTTTCATATATAGATTGTTATGCAGATAATATTATTTGTATTACCGTATTTTTACTTATTTATAATGGAAATTTGTTTTTTCTTGCGGTTATAGTAGGATTATGTTCGTTTAAGCCTGTTAAAAAACATTTTGTTTCACTGTTCTTGCTAGTGGTTCGTTAACGCACCACTATTTTTTTTTGTAAAGTGAACATTTTTTTTTAATAAAATTAGGAGACATGTTCTTGTAGAGGCTTAAACATAAAGGGAATTTAGAAACAGTTACGTTTTTTTAATTATATTTAAATTGGGATGAAATGGGTTTAGTAAAAATGTTGCGCTTTTTAAATTAAATACGCGACGACGAGAACTCGTCGAAAATTTTGTCAAGTATTTACTATAAATTATTTACCAAATTTAGGTGTGTATTTTGGGTTTGATCGTAGAGCGTGTTTTTCCCCTTTTTGCTATCACTAGGGTCCTGGTTTTTAAGTTTATAAAATTACTCATTTTATCATCACCCCCTACAAATCTTTCTAACGACGTCCATAGTTAGTATTCCTAAAATCTTCATGTCGACATTTTAAAATAAGATTAACTTCTCTCCTTAAGCTGAGAGAGCTGAGTATAGCCCTTACCAAAACAGCCTTAATCACCAAGCCCTAAGTCACCACATAAAGAACATAGGACCAATTACTTTTTAAAGTAGCACTAATTATTTTTGAAAATAGCATTAAAGTATTCTGCGAGCTCTCAAAACATGCTTAGCTTCCTGTTATAATTTCTAGCTACAATGATACTGCTACCAATAATGCTAATCAGATGAAAATGAACAGTAGTATAGTGGTAGAAGAAAGTGGGACATTAGAGAGTAACATTAATTTCAAAATATCTCTTCAAATAGTTTGAAAAAAATTAAAACAATATTCAGGTATTTAAGTTTTTTACAATACAAAGCCCCCCCCACCGACGCGAACAAACCCGATACGACAGATATCTGCCGATACTTGATTTTTGTCGCGACGGTGTTTTGTTCTTATCTAAAAACGAGGTGTGTATGGGAATTTCCTTCCAACGTGACAGTTTTCATTATCGTCTCGTCTTTTGAAATTAATAACTTTTAATATTCAAAAATGAGTATTTTAATATTCAAAAATGAGTATAAAAAATATGGACAAAAACTTTTTAATTGATGTACTTAGTCTCTATAACTTATTAAAACTTAACTAAAAATATATGTCGTGAACTATGGAATGTCACATTAATATCCGAAACACCCACTGCAGAAACAAAAACACTACTCCAATTAATTATCGAATATTCAAAAATTCACGTCCTAATTAATAAGCTATTATTTCATTAACATGGGCCGTTAGATCTTAATAATTTTTTTTTAAATGTCAGAAAATAGATTCTAGATTTAAGGGCAGAGCAGTTTATGTCCTGATGCCTCTAATTGTATATTTATAGAGAAATTTTGATGCTAGAATCATCTGTATGTTCTGTTTTACGGTATTTAAATTAGGTAATCATAAAAAGTGACGCAAGCAATTACTAATGGCGGAGGCGGGTCTCTGTTTTGGTGCCTGTGATGACCAACATCCCTAGCAGCAACGTTACTTTAGTTTGAACTTTAGATAATTATAAAGTGCTTGAATAAAGGACTTGAAAGGTCTTGAATGGACTTGAAGTACATAATAAGGGCTTGTAAACAGTAAACCCTAACGACCTATCCAGCTCGTTAATGGTGAATATTACATTAATAACATATTATATTTTATTACTACAATACGTTAAGTTAATTTTAATTTAAATCATTGAATGATAATAATAATGTTCATATTTGTAAATGTCGTATTAGAATCGGCAATTTTTTCTCTTGCGGCAATATAAATTGCAAATAGACATGTGCAATAAACCGTTCAGTGACAGAAATTGGTCTTGCCCCATTTTAATTGACATTGCGCCTGCAATTCTAGGTAGAGGTAGATAGCTAATTCGGTAGCTGTTATTTTTAACCGCTTTATTTGATCGAAGCATCTATGAACTGTTAATGGCTATTTAAAATAACGGATACTTAAATTAGCAGTTCACACTCTTGATTAAGTATATGTATTGCTAATTCGTAGCAACTTTTTTGAACTGCCATTTGTAAGTAGCCGTAGCTGCTTTAACTGCTAATCAAAATGAACAGGTGTGTCCACTCTAAAAAATGATCTAGTTTAGGATACCAAGATCTTAGTCTCAATAACAAGAAAATTTAGTGAAATTGGTGATAAGAGTAAATTTAGTATCGAAGGCCAAATCTTATTGCTACGATTATTCTAGTTGAAGTAACTAATAACTCTTTTTAAGTCAACCAAGTACTTCTAGTTCCCGAAAGAATAAATATTTATGATAACCAATATAGTTAGTTATTAGGAGCAACATCATATTGTTGTTTCAACAATTGTGTTTGTTAATTATTACCTATTTTATTGTTAAAAAAATAGCAAAGAAATATTAAATACCAATGTATGGGAAAATTATTATTTTTCCAGAACACCCGATGATACCCTTATACAATAAGGGGGTATTTAGTCTACACAGTAGTACTTTAAAATACCATTTCAGATTGAATGGTACTAACAAGAAAAGGAACCTTTTCCATTGATAGAATGTAACCACCTGCAGACCGGTATCGAACTCTTTAGTTCTCGTCAGTACAGTGAAGGCGTACATCTAATACTTTACGCCGTATTATCAACGGTAGTCGAGAAAATACAGAGCGCCGCACAAATGTCGGCAATTGGTGTGACGTCAGGTCTCACATCGTACCTACTTATTACTACTATATCTGGCCAATAACAATAACTAAGTAAATTAGGATAGGGAGCTAATTAATAAAAAAAGTGTTGGTTTCAACATGATAATGTAGTTATGTTAACTAAGAAGTAGTTAAAAATAAGAGTTAGTTCTAGATCATCTTATTCATCGGTATTCAGTTAAAATGAAAATTTGTTTTGCTAACTAAAAATTACTTTTACATAAGCTAAAACTTTAACAGCAAGATAAAATTAGTTTTAGATACCAATGCATTTTTTAGAGTGTCCATCTCCAATTCTATTAAGAGTATTTTATAGATTTCGACACTACCAACTGCTGTTCTAACTTTTGGCAATGGACCAGCTGATCGCGAATTGTTTACTGCGCATGCCTCCTGCAATTTTAATTCCCGCTGTAAGAAAAGAATTTCCGTCTCTAATACGTATTTAAAGTTTTAATTTACTATTCTGCTAAAAACTAAATGGCAGTTATTGCATTTGGTTGTCTATTTAAATTAATTAATTAATATTTTTGTTACTGTGTAATTGCGGCTTTAGCACCTTGTATATTTCTGAAGCTCCTCTATTTTTGTCTAATCTTTATAGATTTATTTCTAAAAATTACTTTTTTTAACGACAATAAGAATTAATAAAAAATTACCGGATTTGAAACCTTGGACGTCCTAAAATCAATATAAAAAAGTTTCTTATATATTACAAACTTTTTCCGGCCACTGTTTGTTTATTCTTTAAGGCTTTGTAGCAAAAACTCTTCTTAAAAGGGTCTTTTCTCAAATATTCCCTATAAATTCGTCTTTTTATTAAGAGTGACGCGCCCTGCAGCGTCGAGTAAAGTCTGAGCACGACACGCCTCTATAATTTGCTAAAAGTGTGTATAACAGCAAGCTCGGGGTTATTTTTTTTTATAAGAACATTTCAGGTTTTTCGTCTTTAAATATAAAGTAAATACGATTTGTTCAATCAAAAGTACTTAATTATTTTGAAAAATATATTTTTTGACGGAGATAAAACAAGAAAAATGCAGAATTTCCCCATTCAAGAAAGATATGAACAAAGAATAATAGGAATAATTTAGAAAATGGAAAGTGTCTCCTCTAAAATTATGAATCTACAAAGTGATATCTTGTGCTTTCTTTACATACTATACAAATATTAAATAATTATGCTACACCTTTTGGTATAAGTAAGTAAGAGAGAGATAATTACTGAACTATGGTATAAATAACTATAAGGCGTGACTTGTGACGGCGCCAGGAGAGTAATTTTTAAATCTCTTATGGAGATTTATATTGCTGTCAGCGTTTTTAACTCTCTTTTATTAAAAGGTTTTACGCATTTAATGGTATATGAAATGGTATTTAGGTATATTTATTTCATCAAAGATCGCTGAAATATGACCTAAGTAGTTATAAACAAATATTTTAATTTCCATACATGTTTCATCAGCTTTAGTGGAAAACACTTAAGAACAAATAAATGTTTACAAAATAAATAAAATCGTATCCATTCTAATTTTATGTTTTTATCTTTAGGAAAGCGGAAACATCTTATATTTCTATCAAATTTCTTCTGGTTAATCATATCACAACCGAACACAACGCACCTCATTTTATGAAAATTCAGATATTTATTTTAATAAACACACACGACTAAATAAGAAAAAATTCTGGTGAACTTTCAACATTTCCATGGGAAACTACGGGAAACGGCACTACGTGGCGACCAGTGTCAGAAATCTTTGATCAAAAATAATAGGTTGACGGTTCGAAACCTAATAGAATAATAAAAAAACGATGTCAGAGTAAGAAGAGTACGGAAAAAAAAGGTCGTTACTTTCCTATGATATGGGCCACCCCCAGATTGAACATACATTTTATATGGGAAGCCACACAACAAGAATTAACATCTCAAAAATTGTTAAAATAGTAGTGGATATATTACAATTGTAACAGACTGACAACGCTGGTCGCAACGAGGAGGGGTCGCCGAGCAGCTTGGGCTATCGTCGACCAGTTCCAATGGCACGGCGGATGTTTTAATAGTTTGTCGGAATATTTTCCTATTTTAGTGGTAGTTTAGCTGTAATGTGTGTTATATTTCTATGAAATTAATATGCGTAAATACTTGTCATATATTATTTAAATATAGATTTAAAATAGACATAAAAACGCTATCACCGGCATGAATCTCCATACGAAATTTAAAAATCACTCTCCCTGTGACGTCACTTCGCGCGGCATTGGAACGGTTAGATATCTTACCTTGATATCATGTTCCTAATGTTCACACAAATTAATATTTTTTATTTAAATTATTAAGATGTTAAGATAATAAAGGAAAAGAGACAGAGTGGGGCAATATAGCAAGAGCCAAGCTAAAGATGCGGTTTGTTAGAATTTACGGTTGAGTAAATTGAAATCACTGGTTTAATCTGTTAATTTGGTGCATACTCTTCGATACCGGATTCCATCGAAGACAAGTAGTTGATTTGTCTCTCTTTTACAGATATTTCCATGGAAAATGTTCGACTGTCCTTGCCCGCTTAATACTACCTACAGCGATAAATAAGAACAATACACGACGGACCAGGCGAATGTTCGAAGGAAGATGAGTATTTTTATTTGTGTCTACCTATAGCCGAAGAGCTTCTCGAAGTCTTCGCTAGCTGGTCACTGGATGGTATGAAAATTACTATTAAAATAGTTGGTTGTTATGGCAACCATGACGTGGCAGATGTCTATGAGAGCGTTTAAGCAGATGAGACGTGTGCTTTTCACGAATAACTTTATTGCTGTTAGTTTAATATTGTAATGCGGAATTCCGCCTTTGGCACGAATCATATTGACGGGTACGATAGTAATTATTATTAATTTTATATCGTGGACAATTATATCATTGTGAAAAGTTCATAGATAAAATTAATTATTTTGGACCAGTTAGTTACATTGTTTGTAGTTTACTAGAAATGCAATTGCCCAGTATAGACTATCATCTATGACAAATATAATATACCTATACAGGGTCCGCAAACGAAGCGTGGACGGAAGATTAAATCGTTATCGAAGAACTTATCAACAATACTGAAACAGCTTGAGATATTGGATTAAAAGCGGCATCTTTTAAAAATATTTTACATTATACAGGGTGGCCCAAAAAAGTGTGACAGCATAAAGTTATATTTTTTTAAATGGGACACCCAGTATTTTATTGCATATTTAGGTTCGTATTACTATCGTTTATAAGTGACTCAAATTTTATTTAATTTGGTTTCGTAGTTTCGGAGAAATAAATTAAAAACTGAAAAAAAAGTTTTGCAGTCCTGAATAAAAAAATCAAAAAAAACAATCCAAAACTATTTTTTTAACCTCGGCATTGAGTGAAATTTATGACAAGAGGTCTAGAGATACTATGAATGTAATTGCGGTTATTTATTTTATACAGGGTGTTCATAATAAGCTTTCAAAAACCCCACATTTTAAAATAATTTTTCTCAAGTTTTTCAAATGGAACACCCTATATATTATTTGGCTATTTGACGCAGAATTCATAGACAATTTTTATTTGTAATACAAGCATATAAGTTATATCCAGCCGTTTTCGAAATAATTATAAATATCATAAATTATGTTGTTTAAATAGAGTTTTTATTGGGAAATTTTCTTATAGGCGACTAGACTAATAATTGTAAACTAAAGTAAAAGTTCAAAATAGCTTCCTTTTCCTCTTAGTATTTTAGTTATTTCGATATAAATTTTAAAAGCATACATTTGTGCTACTTTTATTATTTAATTTTATTTTTTATTCTTAATCGAGTTGCCATGATTTCTTTTTGTTTAGATTGTCACTATGACAGCCAAATAAAATTATTTACATTTGTTAAGTCGTCGAAATTAAGTACTAACTTACACAAAATGTCGAATTTTACAACTTTAGAAATGGTAAATATGATTTTTATGCTGGGTGAATGTGCAAGAAATTGCCTCCTCGCGAGCCGAGTGTATGCTGAAAGATATCCAGATATTGAGAGAAAGCCGAGACCAAAAACCTTCGAGAAGTTGTTGCAATGATTTGTAGGAACAGGAAGCACTGCTTACACAAAAAGGATGATAATCAATAAACCCGTTATTAATGAAGAAAATTAATTAAGAGTTATGTTGGCAGAAGAGGAAAATCATTAAATTAAGTAAAAGGAAGCTATTTTGAACATTTACTTTAGTTTACAATTATTAGTCTAGTCGCCTATAACAAAATTTCCCAATAAAAACTCTATTTAAACAACATCATTTATGATATTTACAATTATTTCGAAAACGGCTGGATATAACTTATATGCTTATATTACAAAAAAAAATTGTCTATGAAGTCTACGTCAAATAGCTAAATAATATACAGGGTGTTCCATTTGAAAAACTTGAGAAAAATCATTTTAAAATGTGGGGTTTTTGAAAGCTTATTATGAACACCCTGTATAAAATAAAAAACCGCAATTACATTCATAGTATGTCTAGACCTCTTGTTATAAATTTCACTCAATGCCGAGGTTAAAAAAATAGTTCTGGATTGTTTTTTTTTATTTTTTTATTCAGGACTGCAAAACTTTTTTTTTTAGTTTTTAATTTATTTCTCCGAAACTACAAAACCAAATTAAATAAAATTTGAGGCACTTATAAACGATAGTAATACGAACCTAAATATGCAATAAAATACTGGGTGTCCCATTTAAAAAAATATAACTTTATGCTGTCACACTTTTTTGGGCCACCCTGTATAATGTAAAATATTTTTAAAACATGCCGCTTTTAATCCAATATCTCAAGCTGTTTCAGTATTGTTGATAAGTTCTTCTATAACGATTTAATCTTCCGTCCACGCTTCGTTTGCGGACCCTGTATATATATTCAAAAATAACTTGGAATAAATGACCCTTTCTATGACGATGTTATTCACATTGACAGAACCGAAGGATTGATTTAATATACAGGGTGTTATGGAAATTACTTATTATATTTAAACCGGCAAATCCTGAGATAAAAATAAATTGAAGAAAAACATCCATAAATTGCCATTTGAATTATTAAACGAAATATACACTTTATATGAAATCCCAAAATTTGCGTCGCCGCTCCTGAGGACCTTCGCAATCAATAGTTTATTGAGGCAGTCTCGAGGTTCAAAAGAGGTAAGCCCTTTATAGGTGGTGTTGACATATTGCAACACAGAATTGTAAACGCTCGTTATCACTTCTTTTTCAAACTTTTTAGAAAAATAAAACTACAATTTTAAAGTACATACTCTCTTACCTTCAATCTTATTTTAAAATAATCCATTTTATAATTAAATTCCATAAAAAAATAAAACACAAAAGAATTTAGATTTTAAAGTACATACTCTCTTACCTTCAATCTTATTTTAAAATAATCCATTTTATAATTAAATTCCATAAAAAAATAAAACACAAAAGTATTTAGAATCAACAGTAGATAATATCACACAAATTTGAAATCACATCACATCATGTATTATTATGATTTATTTGACAACAGAAAAAAAATCGGGTAATCCCCGAGTCTCGAAACATACTGAAGCAACAATAGTGGCGCGCGGCCGGTATGCAAGCAAGGGCGAGACACGAAATGTGATCTGATGTTAGTATACTTTAGTACCCACATTGGCGCTAAGTGAATCCAGATGGAACGGCGCGACAGTATGTGGGTAAAAAGGGTTTTTACCTTAGTATTTCGATATTCAATTAAAAAAAAAAGTATGTAGACTTTCTCTATGGCACCCAAGGAGTCACCCATTTAAATATAATAAGTCATTTCCATAACAGCCTGTATATAATATAGGTAATTAAAAAAAAATTATTTTGATATTTGGCTCTTCCCCTATATTTCTACTCACGAGATGCCACTGTGATAGACCTATCTTTATTACTACATCTCTCATTTTAAACCACAAACTTTCCAACTAGAACGGTTGAAAATTTAATTAGTCCATTCTGTACCGAAATTTACATCGTTAAAAGTTTATAGGGAGAATTAGCTGACGTACCTGTCACATTTATATTCGTGCGCCATACAGTGAGTTCCAGAAGAAATGTCTAAATTCATTTAAAATTCAGCGGTAAGTTTTTTCAAAAAACGCTCGTACCAGTCGATTTTGATTTTTTAATTTTTTTTTTGTGGTAATTTCATGTATACAGGGTAGCTCAAAAATAAGTTACGACCATCAACTTCATTTTTTCAAATGAAAACATATATTTTTTATTTCATTTTTGAATTTTGCATTGAATTCTAAGCATGTTTCATGTACCATGTCCTATACATAAACTCAACAGTTATTGAAAAAATTAGGATTGAACATATCATTTAGGGAATCCAACGATCTATCAATATATCCATATCTGGCAATATGGCATTTTGAACTCCATAATAAGTAAGAGTGTACTGTCTCACTGTCACCGTTTATTTCCATAGAAACTGTATGATAATTTTATTTCAAATAAGTATAATTATTGTCAAGCGTAGTTTCAAAGTTGCGGTTTTCACAATAATGGTGAAGTTAACGGAACGGGAAAAAATTGAAATTCTATGCATGGTTGGGTTTGGTGATAAAACACGTACTCAAATAGAAACAGCCCAATTATTTAATGAAATCCATCCTGATCGTCCTCCCATATGTCAAAAGATGGTGAGTAGAATAGAGGCTAAGTTTAGAGAATTCGGTCATGTTAGAGATTTGCCTAAATCTGGCCGTCCTACTCGAGATGAAAATGAACAACTTGACGTTTTGCTTTCCTCGGAAGAAAATCCATGTACTCCCATGTCGCACATTGGGGCCGATTTGCACATGTCGTGTTCACCGAGTAGTTCAAAACACAAATATCACCCATACAAAGTTATTCCAGTGCATGAGTTATTTGAAGATGATTTCGATAAGCGAAGTGAGTTTTGCGGACCCATGCAAAATATGTGCAATGTAGATAATAATTTAGTAAAAAATATTATTTTTTCGCATGAAGCTACGTTCTATTTGAATGGTAATGTGAACAGACAGAAAATCCGCATTGGATGATAGAGGTTCACATTTTTCTTTGAACAGTCTTTAACTGGACAAGTATATCTCGAATTTCTGCAACTAGAATTAATTCCAGCATTAGTGGCTTTATTTCCGAATCCATTGGATCCAGACTCCCCTGACGAAGAACTGATATTCCAACAAGATGGTGCTCCTCCGCACTATGCGGCCACTGTGCACACATTTTTGGATGAAACCTTTCCCAATCGGTGGATTGGAAGGAGAGCACCTATCGAATGGCCTGCTAGGTCGCCAGACCTAACTCCGCTGGACTTTTTTTTGTGGGGTTACCTCAAATCAAAAGTATTTGTTAACAGGCCAAACAATATGCAGGAGTTGAAAGAAAGGATCCGAAGAGAAGTGCGTGTCATAACTCCGGAAATGGTTGGAAACGTGCAAAGAAAGTTCATTGATCGTCTTGGATATTGTCAAGCCGTAAATGGCGCACATTTTCAACATTTAATTTGATTTTGTTGTGGTTTTTTTTAATAAACAGGTCTTACTTATAGATATGTTCAATCCTAATTTTTTCAATAACTGTTGAGTTTATGTATAGGACATGGTACATGAAACATGCTTAGAATTAAATGCAAAATTCAAAAATGAAATAAAAAACATATGTTTTCATTTGAAAAAATGAAGTTGATGGTCGTAACTTATTTTTGAGCTACTCTGTATACATGAAATTACCACAAAAAAAAATTAAAATATCAAAATCGACGGGTACGAGCGTTTTTTGAATAAACTTACCGCTGAATTTTAAATGAATTTAGACATTTCTTCTGGGACTCACTGTATATTATTACCGTGCAAAGTATGGTTTGTTTCAGTTTTTATTTTTACTTTTAAGTAAATACTGTTACAACTCAAATTGTGTCAAAACTCTCACTGAATAATTAAAAATTCTTATTTGACTATTAAAATTTATTTTTTAATGAGGCCTGAATACAAGCTTATATATTTTTAAGGGGTTTGCTCGGCGAAATTATAGCTTAAAGCCCTAAAGGGATCTATTAGCCTAAAAGCAGCACGCTTAAGAAAAGTTCTGCTAAAATTTGAAGATTCTATCAATGCCGGGGGGATATTCGGTCAGATAATTATTTTGTCTGCTCTTCAAAGGCTTCCTCCCTTTAACCGTTTTAGAAATTAAATCGATAGATTTCATCAAAACTTAAAAGAGAAAATTTGTAACGTTGGTAAATAAGGATATCTGAATGGTGCTTGGAAGTATTCTAAAATATTTATACCTATATAAAAAGTTCGATCAACGAAATTAGTTCTATATTTTTAAAATGATTTTTACTTAAATTCCTAAAGACATATAGAATTTTTCTATGACATTATCTAGACGGATAAAAGACTATAGTAAAATTATTATAGTAAAGATTTTATTGTAAAATTTGCTATAAAATATAGTATTAATTACATTTTTTATTAGTAATCCGTACCAAAATAATATTGTAAACATAAAATTTCTAAGAAATTTAGTAAAATCAAGTAATTACTAAAATATATTGTAAATTTTGCAACAAAAGTCTATGCACGGAACAAACAAACAAGCACTATAATAAAATTATTATAGTAAAGATTTTATTGTATCATTTGCTATAAAATATAGTATTAACTACAAAATAATATTGTAGATAAAAATAATTTATAAAAAAGTATATTAGTATTTCTAATAAATTTAGTAAAATCAAGTAAAATATACAGGGTGTTGTTTAATTAGGTGTCGATACGTGAGGTTGTGAATCCTTGGGTGATTTTAAGAGGAAAAGTTAATATTTACATGTCCTAAAGCTCTTCATTTTTGACCTACGAATGTTAAAATTTAAACAAGAACTTTTTTTTAGCATAATCACTCTTAGATATTTTTATGAAATTTTGTACACACCCTTTAGCCATTAAGGGCCATTTTTTGACTTAAAAGATGTTTTTAAATTTTTACCAGTGACGTCCGTATGGGATATATCCGCCTGGCTTCGTATGCTTTTCTGTCTGCAGGCCCATAAATAAAATGCATATCAGTTAATTCACTGTTTGTAAAATTTACCAGTTTTTTTTTTATCAGATTTTACGTCTTACTCAAATAATAATGGCAAATCAATGCCAAACCTATTGTCTTTATGAAAAGAAACGTCAAAATTTATGAAGCTTTACCGAGCCTACTAATTTTTATTTTAATAATATGCTTACCGTTTTTTTCTATTCAACCATTCAATGCTCCTTAATTATTCATATTGAATGTAGATAAATCCGAGTACATCACTGGATTCTATGTAAAAAACTACAAAAGAAACATTTTATTTCTGTTTGATAACGGTGTGTACAAAATTTCATAAAATATCTAAGAGTGATTATAATTATGATAAAAAAGTTATTGCTTAAATTTTAATATTCTGTAGCTCAAAAATGAAGAGCTTTGGGACATATATTAATATTAACTTTTCTTCTAAAAATCACCCAAGGGTTCACAACCTCAATTAAAAAACACCCTGTATTGTAAATTTTACAACGAATGTAAGTGAAAATAATTTATTTATAACTACAGTAGTTAAATATTTTAAAATGTATGCTACATTTTCCTTACGACAATTAGTGGTCAGTCGTCAGAAGATCTTCTTCTACTATTTTTGCTGCTTCTCGAGTTTCTGGTGGTGTAGCAGCACGACTATTAGTGTATTTTTTGTTATAAAAATTACCAAGTTTAAATGAAGTGTTGTAAAAATATTTTTAAATAATAAAAGGCATAAGTCGGATGCAACTGGTTCCCAGGATGTCGTTCTACACAACAAATAATAGTGACGAACTTAACATGGAACAAATACCATCGATAGTAGTTCGTACAAAAGATTTTAGTAAATTTGACAAAAATATTTACTAAATAAACTCCTGGACAAAATTAACGCAACATTATAAATTGGCCATATTTATGATAAAAATTGAATTTTCGATTTTTACCGGGTGTGTAAATGCTATGATTTTTTCCGAAAATTCGCATAACTCTGTGGAGTATATTAGTAACCGAAACATATTTCAGTTGACATTAAACGGTAGGTCCATCTTTCCCGAACATTTTCTTCCTTGGTTTACTTCATTATCTCTGTTATTAAAGGAGATACACCGTTTTATAGCGTAACATGTTTTTATAGAATTTAATATTCAACATATTCATTGTTAAATGTTTTCAAGTAGACTATGGACTTTTTCTCACATTGCAAGCGATGTGTCAGCAGATGTTGTGTTTTAAAGTTACAAAGGTCAAATAAAATTCGCCATACTGATAAAAACTGTTCGGAAACTGTTTATTAAACGTTCGTTTTGTATGCCCAGTTGCCCGACGAGTATTTTAATCTTGAAACCTACTTGCAAACATTTAACAATGAATGTGTTGAATATTAAAGTCTATAAAAACATGTTACGCTATAAAACGGTGTAACTCCTTTAATAATAGAGATAATGAAGTAAACCAAAAAAGAAAATGTTGGATAAAGATGGACCTACCGTTTAAAGTCAACTGCAATATGCTTCGGTTTGCTAATATACTCCACAGGGTGATACGAATTTTCATACTCCACAGGGTGATACGAACTTTCGGAAAAAAACATAGCATTTTTAGTAAACCCAGTATAAATCGAAAATTAAATTTTTATCATAAACAGCGAAAACTATGACATTGTTAAGGAACTAACCTACAATGCAAAAAAAAACATTCAAATCGGATCATAAATTCGGAAAAAAATAGCATCAAAAATATGGGAAACTTATGATGTTGCGTTAATTTTGTCCAGGAGTTTATTTTGGTAATATTTTGGTAATTTATACAAAAAATTTAGGTTAAAAATTAATAATAAAATTATTTGATTGAGATTGCAAACGTCATTTTAACTTAGATATTGGATATGATATATCAAATCTGCCTAGAAACTTGCTTAAAATCCAGAAATGTAATAATATATAAGGTATTTAATTTAAAATAAGCAAGTTGACATCGACTGCCAGTATGACCGGAAGTGCCGCCATATTGAAA
Source organism: Barypeithes pellucidus (assembly GCA_963991005.1). Classification (NCBI taxonomy): domain Eukaryota; kingdom Metazoa; phylum Arthropoda; class Insecta; order Coleoptera; family Curculionidae; genus Barypeithes; species Barypeithes pellucidus. The sequence goes on from OZ022562.1 coordinate 30,543,618, forward strand.
ATATTTTAGACGAGTTAAAACATGATATTCCTCGTGACAACTAGTTTTAACTATCCTCGCTAGTCAATTCTAGATTTAACAAGTTCTAACTAGAATTAACAATCATTCTCAGATAAATTTCGTTTTATCTGAACATAAATTTAAGTTAATTCTAGAAATCGTAACCTTGAACGTAGTAAAATTCAAATAATCGCCTAGGTATATAATTTTTACTTTTAACTAAGATTAAAAGATAATTCTAGTTATAACTAGTAAAATATGATTAAGGGAGATAGTTGGGTCTAGTTTTTCCTAGGAAGATCGGGTTTTAGCTGAAATCGGGTGTTTACGATAAAAGTTCAGTAAGAACTATTCTCGAATATGGATGTTGTTCTTGTTTGGTTCTCTCACTGACACATTAATGTTGAAGCAATTATTCAATGAGTTCGTAGAATCATTGGCTTTCATTTGGGTCTTCAAAAGCCACAAAAATATGTTTAAGATGATCTTGCACTTAGAAAAGCTCCAGCTAAAAAACCTTTGCTGGGATTATTTTATTATTTTTATTATAAAAATTATAGTCGATAGTAGTTCGTACAAAATATTTTAATAAATTTTACAAAAATATAAATGATTTACTAAATATATTGGTAATTTTTATCAAAAATGTAGGTTAAAATTTTGTTTTAGTAATAAATCGCATATAGTCATAAATTATAGTTAGCATTATTTTTATAGTAAGTTTTACTTTCCATGTAAGCCTCAAGTTTCTACCTAAAATTTAGACATGTTTCTACCTACCTCATCTACTAAAGGTTTTTTTATGGTCAAACACAAGGACTATAGGAAAAATCCTTTAGGGCACTCTGGGAGTGGTGCGTGTGCGTAAAAAGCGATTCATGTTTGTTTTGAATCGTTGTAGGTTGTATTCGTTGGGAAAAACGACCTCGGGAAGGTCGTTCCATAACGATGAAGTCCTCCAGATAAAAGGTTCCTTAAATAATGAAATTCGAGAAGTACTAAGCTTAACCACATATGGATGGGCGGCAGTAGTTTGTCGTGTATTTCCGCTATTCGCCGCTCTGGGCGGAATTAAGAGGGTAAGGTCAGGCGATCACTTTCCATGAAAATATCGGTAAAAGAGAGTCAAATCCCCAACCTGTCTTCCATGTTCTAGGCTGTTAAGGTTCTTCGTCAGCTCGTGGTCTCCAATCAGACGAATGGCCCTCCTTTCGAAGGGATCCAGTGCAGAGCTCCAGATATGAGAGCAGTACTCTAGTGATGGTCGAATCTGGGCTTTGTATATTGTCAAAAGTTGTTGAGGTGTGTACAACTTTTTGGTTCGGAAGAGCACAAGAACTTTCTGAGAAGCTATCTTGGCGATTGCCACAACGTGGTTATGCCAAGACATATTTGCTCCCAGATTGACGCCCAGCAAATTAATAGATGAAGCCAGTAGGATTGCTTGTCCGTCCATGATTATATCCGGTTGTGTAATGTTAACCGCTTTAGAGAAAACTGCTGCCTGGGTTTTTAGCGTTAAATTCGACTTGGTTACTGTCACCAAATGCCAAAATGTCTTCAAAAGTCTTTGTTGATGCGTGATACTTCAATGCTGTCTGCGAAGATGTGGGTCGGCAGCCGATGTTTGTGCATTCAAAGAGGAAGATGGCATTAATGTGCTATTGTCAGCAAATCTAAATATCGGATTTTTCCTTTTCACTAAAAGGTCGTTAATGTAGAGTAAGAAGAGAGTGGGAGACAATATGGACCCTTTAGGAGCACCGGCATTAATGGTGAAGGTGTCTGAGAGAAATCTGTCAATCTCCACTTGCAGAGAGCGGTCCTTAAGAAAGCTAGACAACCATACACAGAATCGACTGGACATATCATAGGATCGCAGTTTACTTAGAAGTCCCTCATGCCAAATACGATCAAAGGCTTTAGAAATATCCAGTGCAACAACCCGAGACTCCCCATGATGTTCGATTGCGTTGTTCCAAAGATGGGTGACATAGGCTAGAAGATCTCCAGTTGATGAATGTCTATGACGGCAAATACAACTCAAAATGTATCTGGAAAAAAACGTATGATAGAGGGTCAACAACACATGTAGGTATACTTTAATAATTAAAAACAGGACAATGCCTGAAGATCTATATTTTGTTGCACAAAATTAAGTTCAAATTACTGATTATAAACTGTGCAAGCTAAATCTACTTAAAACACATACATAAATGTTCAAAGAGTTAAAAAAGCATTTTACGGAATTAACAGCTTTCATCAGCTGATTATGTTTCGGCCGTTTCACTGAGCATGGAATATTAACACAAAGGCACGGAATATTAATATTTTAATACCAGGCTATTGTGCGCGCTAACCGGAATTCATTTCAGGTCGGTATGAGCAGATATTAATTTAGTTAAAGTTATCAAGTTTGCAATAAGCAAATATGTGTTTGGATATCGATATACCTAAAAGGAATCTGCAATATCCATACACCGTAAAAAATTACAAAATCTATTTATTTATTTACGACCACTCTTACCCCTTTTTAAGTTTAGTAGTTTTGGCAAGTTAATAGTACGGCAAAATAATTAAAGAGAGAGCCTAAAAAATAAATTTTGCTATTACACGTAGAAAATATTCTAATCCAAGCTAAGATATTCCCAGCAAAGATTTTTTAGCTGGAGCTTTTCTAATCCTCTTGGAGATGTTTTTTTGGCTTTTGAAGACCCATCCGAAAGCCAATGATTCTACGAAGTCATTTAATAATTGCTTCAGTGAGAGAACCAAACAAGGACAACATCCATATTCGAGAATAGTTCTTACTGAACTGTATATTTTACCGTAAACACCCGATTTCAGCTAAACTCCGATCTTCCTAGGAAAAACTAGTTTAATCTATCCTCCTTAATCATATTTAACGAGTTACAACTAGAATTATATTGACGTTTGCAGATCTTAAAATAATTTTATTATTAATTTGTCTTATAAGGAAGCCTTCATTAATTAATTTGAGTTGGATTTCCTCTTGAAAAGGACCTGCTTTAGTAGATTTTTTATAATATTTTCATAGCCATTAATACAGGGTGTTCAAAAAATAAGATTAAATTGAGAACTCTGCACAAAAATCTACATTTTCAATAGAAACCCCCAAATTATATAATTATTTTCTATTTAGCATTAAAAATAAAGATAAGCTTGTATAAGGTTGTCTATTCCGAAAATTTGTAGTTTTCGAAATATTGCCAATTTAATATTTTTATATGGCGATTTGCTGCAGATTTCAAGTTCCTGGTTGGCTCTGACGGCGTTCAAAAACAGTCAAGTGCTAAAGAAATGTATGAAGTTGTAATCTTAATCACTTTACCATTTGAAAATTATTAATAATCATGCCCGGGCGCTTAAATTACACAAACGATAATTATTTAAACTAATTTATTATTTATGGCGAATATGATAAAGTAATATGAAAAACATTCTTTAGCACTTGACTGTTTGTCAACGCCGTCATAGCCAACTAGGAATAACTGAACTTAAAATCTACAGCAAAAATGTTATATAAAAATTATAATCCTCAATATTTCGAAAATTACAAATTTTCGGAATAGACAACCTTATACAAACTTACCTTTATTTTTAATGCTAAATAGAAAATAATTATATTCGGGATTTCCATTTGAAAGTGTAAATTTTTTGCAGTTTCCTCAATTTCAATTTTAACCTTATTTTTCGAATAGCCTGTATTAATATTTATCAAAATATTATAAAAATCTATTAAAGCAGGTCCTTCTCAATAGGAAATCTAACCGAAATTAAATAATAAAGGCTTCCTTATAGGAAAAATCAGTAATTATTTTAAGGTCTGCAAACGCCATTTTTTACTAAAAACTTAAATATGTCAGACACGTTTAGACTTAGTTATAGGACATGATTTACGAAATCTGAAAGTTCAGATGCAGACCTGCAGACCGAACAAACCGGTCTGCAGGTGGTTGCATCCTATCAATGGAGAAGGCTTCATTTTCTTGGTAGTACCATTCAATCTGAAATAGCATTTTAAAATGCTACTGTGTAGACAAAAATACGCCCTTATTGTATAAGGATCATCGGGTGGCCTGGGAAATAATAATTTTCCATATTGGTATTTGAAATTGTTTTAGCCGAGTGGTCCCAATCAAAATTAACATACTGTGTAATTTTAAAAAATTTCATTTTTATAGTTTTTCATCGATCGCGGGGTTCCCGGTGGGACACTCTGTGGTATACAGGGTTATTCACTTTATTCGAGACGACATATTGTAGCTAAGCTATTTATTTTGGATAAAAACAAATATTCAGGGTGGATAGGCTATTTGAGGTACATTTTAAAATTATTTTCATAATGTACAGGTTGTCCCAAAAACACGAAACGTATCAAAGATGCATTTTTTTAAATGGAATACCCAGTATATTATTTCATTTTCGGTTCCTACGATCAAAATAAATATTACTTTCATTAAGGTTTACCGTACTTAAACCTTACGGTTTGTGAAATATTTCACATTTTGTCAAAATGTAGTAACAATTTTAATGATTAAATTCTCAATATGTATTTTGTTTTTTAAACCCAATTTCTCGGTGGACTCTACTAACTGATTCAGTTATGAAAAATTCACTAACTTATACACGGTGTCCAAAAAGTACTACTAAATAATTACAAGTTTGAAATGGTAATAACTATCTTAATTTAAATATAACACCCTGTATTTTATGTCACTAGCAGATGTAGAATTTAATTGTCTATCAAAAAGTATTAACCTCCCCCATAGCTAATTACTCGCATTTTCATGAAAAATGCAAATATTCACAAAGCAGGCTAATTATAATCAATTTAATATTAATCAAGTCGACTATGACATTCTTTTTGATAGACAATTAAATTCTACATCTGCTAGTGACATAAAATACAGGATGTTATATTTTAATTTTTACATTACGAAAATAATTTTAAAATGTACCTCAAATAGGCCCCTATCCACCCTGAATATTTGTTTTATCCAAAACAAATAGCTTAGCTATAATATGTCGTCTAGAATAACGTGAATAACTCTGTATTGCTGTTGAGTTAATATTCCCATTATAGAAATCTTCTTTATTGTTAAATTCTATACCAAAATCATATATTTTATTAACAGTGTAATGTAATAAAAAAATGGTTAATTGTGTCTTGAAAATGTGATATTTTCTTATGTTCGGGTTTCAATAGAACATTTTGTTTCCGGTTTTAATTTAAATATGTTAGGTTTATGATTTTTATAGAAAGTTATGTATGTTATATTATAAACAATTTTAATATTTGGTGATGGACAATTATGCATCTAACTGCATTTTCATAACAATTTTAACATTATTAGTCATACTTACATAATAGCAATTTGTAGTAATAACATAATAGTAATTTAATTTAGTTCAAATATATTATTGGGTGGCAACGTAAATTCTCTCATTACTCAGACCGAGTGTATATATATAGTATGCTATTCTTGCTAATTTCAACAACCAACCTTGCCTGAGGCGGAATTCTCGTTTTTGTTTTATTCCATATTAAATATTATAACTCCGAAGCCTCCGATGTTATTTTTCCTCGAGGGTCCGTCCAAGCTGGATTAACTTTGGCTAGACTTGGTCATACAAACCCTTGACTTTCATCTTAATAAAAATTACTTTCAGTTAACTCAACGAACTATCTAGTAATACATGATTAGTAATGGCATACTACTAAAAAGTTCTTCTTTCTTTTGTCGTCGTTAGTATCTTGACGTTTGCCAGCCCAATACATTTTAAAATTAATGTGAAAATTAAAAGTTGAAAAAATGTTATATTTTTTTAAATATGAGACCCACCGAATTTCAAACTCTGGGGATAAAATTAGGGCCGATTAAAAAGTCATCCGATAAATTGTAACTAATCCTAACATTTCTCATGTTTACATAGCATACATCGAATAATTGAAGTATGTACTTTCATTCCGATAATAAATGGAATTCCAATACTAGTGAAAGAAAGTATTGGACAGTAGTTTATTGTCTTTTATTACGAAATTGGACAGTAGTTTATTGTCTTTTATTATGAAGAGGGAGCATCATTTTAAGTATATCGATAAAATGAAGAGACATAAGTGATGCTATGAAAGACATTATTAAAGCTACGTTGATGGGCACCGGTCCGTATAAGAAAAATTATATGGAACTAACGAAACAAATGGTTACAACTTTGCTGCAGTTAAAAGTTTTTGGATAGGATTAATATGCTAGAAATCTTAATTATTCAACCAAATAAATATTTCCGCAGAAGTAAATCACTAAATATATTTCAACAGCATCATCCTGGCTAATATACAGGGTAGATGAATCATTAATGCCATCGCTGGTATGGTGATTCCTTACACAAAAGTATGATACATAATCCCTATCGACATGGGTCCCGTAGACGCCTTTTTCAACATAGAACATTGTATTTGTATCGTTAGTCTCGAATTTTTAATGCTAAGTAAATGAATTAAATGAAAAGATAATGGCTTAGCACTCTAGCTCTATTATGAACTCTATTTCTTGAAACTATTTTTAATATTTTTTTAATATATATATAGATTTAAAAGATTTGCATCATTCTGATTTTGTTGATGTTAAGCAGGAATGAATTTTTTTTTTAAATATTTATTTATGTTTATTAGTTCAAACGATACCATTATTTGTAGCATAAAAATTATTATCAAGATATTTGTTTAAGATAACATTTTAAGTGTTGTATTTTGTTGGCGCTAGTCAGTTAAATTTTTCGGATCAGTGTATAAAAATGAATCGCCGAGTAATATCTGAAATTGATCGTGCAAGAATAGTAGCTTTAGTTGAAGAAGGTTATTCCCCAAGATTTGTTGCTGAAAGAATGGGGGTTCTCAAAGTGATGTCTCTCGCAAATGGAATCGCTTTCTAGAGACCAATTATGTGCGAGATAGAAAGTGGCAGAAGGCGTGTTACTAACGAACAGCAGAACCGCTATACAACGATAAATATATACGTTAACAATTCGGAGTAATCGTACTATGCTAGTCCCACCACTTCAGAGAGACGCATGCAATTGGAGTTCGCTAATCCGTCTCTACCCTAAGAAGACGAATTCTTGAATCCGGTTTAAGATGTCGGCGATCACTAAGAGTTCCCCAACTACAATATGACCACAGAGTTCGTCGACTGCAGTGGGATGAAACGCACGTCCGCTTACCGGAAGAATTTTTGAATTCTGTCCTATTTTCCGACGAGACCAGGATTTGTCTGGTAAACGATAGTCGCGGCCAACTTGCCCATGCTCGCCCCTTGCCTCCATTCGCGGGAGAAAACGGCAACGGGCAGGTATTATGTCTGACGGGCGTACTGAGTTAGTCCACGTTCAAGGCAAAATGACTGGAGCTATGTACATTAGGGATATTCTACATCCTTATGTTAGAACGTGGGGGCTGTTGGTAACAATTTTGTGTTTATTAACGACAATGCCCGGCCCCATCGTACTAGAGCTGTGGATGAATACCTAGAAAGTGAGGGAATCAATTACTTGCAGTGGCCTGCTTTGTCCCCTGACGTGAACCCAATAGAACATGCTTGGGACATGCTCTCTAGGTCAGTTCGCGTTAAAAGAAATCGCCTTAGAATTCTCGAGCTTGCCGTGGCTGCAACCGAGGAATGCCAGGCTATTCCACAAGAACGGATTGCTAACCTTATGTACAGCATGCGACGTCATCTTCAAGCTTGCATTGAGGCCAGAGGAGGAAATACACTTTATTAGAACCTATATTTTTTAAATTTCACAAATTATACAATATAAATAAATTTAACTTCTGTTAATTGTTTCGGAAGGTTTAAAATGTTCTGGTAAAATAAAAAAATTTATAACTCATTGATTTTTATTTTAAATTATCAATGAACTAATATTTAGTCTATTTTCACCATGACGTAATTACTTATTCGAGTGAGGCAAAACTTTTGAATCTATGTGTAATTTAACAGAAGCCAAAAAGCAAATTACAGTATTGTTTGTTTAGAGACATTTTTTTGAAGAAATGGTAATTTTCTTGTTACCTACAGTGGCATGGCGATACTTTTGGGACAGTGTCGAACCCACATATATATCTAATTGGATTAGTAAAAAAATAAATTGAATTAAATTTTTATGTAAAATATATAGTTTAAGTCAAATTTAAATTTTAGGAAATTTACATGCATCTAGGTTTTAAAAATCTATTTAAGAAACAAAAAGTCTATGCTTGTCAGGTAGTATTTAGGTTTTATGGGCTACCCCGTGCAATTATACGTATCAGGAAGTAAACTGCTCCGCCATAAACTCTAGAATCAATTTTCAATCAGTTAAAAAAAATAATTAAAATTGGTTCATTATTAACGAAATAACAGCGTATTAATTAGGACGTGAATTTTTTAATATTCGATAATTAATTGGTGTATTTTAGGGATCGAAAATTAACGAAAAATATATATTGACCTGTTTAATTTTCATAGTATAGTCTATTCAGTTTCCTAATTCATAAGACCAAAACAACTACACGTGACGAGCACGTGAACACCACACAGAGTCGCATTAATAACAATATAACAGTACAATCTATAACGACGCATGTATAGACCTGAAGTACGATCCTATTAGAAATGCAGCGCGCCAAAATGGGAAGTTTTATCTCCGATTGCAACCTCTTAACGTAAATATCGTATAAGTACATTTGACAATATAACAAAACGATGCATAGTTTGAGTGCATGATCGTAAGAACCTCTATAAAACTAAGAATCAGCAATAGCTGCATTTACGGCCTGTCATTTAAAGAAGACAAAGTATTATTTTGTGTCTTCTTGGTTAGTTTCCGTTTATTAACAATGGTGCATAGGAAGCTTATGGATTTCTTGATGGCTTGGAATCTTGCCAAATCTGATAAAAATCCTTTTAACGACCGTGACGATTATTTACTTGTCACTGGAAACTACTAAAGTGGCAATAAAGCAGTTATATTGATTATATTGTATTTTTAGAACTTCTTCACTCTAAATACTTATATATTTTTAAAAAGTAATATCCACTTTGTTAATAACATTTGATTCAAGGAATATGACCAAACTAATGCTGTGTTTATAGATATAATCAATGTTGTTAATAATTTTTTTCACTACTAACCATTTAACCACGTATTATTAACCGATTTGCAGCTTGAGAAATAAGTTTTATTTTCAACCATGCATGTAATAATGACATCTCATCTATCTTTGAAAGGTGAAAAATTGACGTTTTTTTACTTTTATTTTCCACCCGGGTGGAAAGTAAATTATTTTTTTGTAATTTTTTTAAAAATCAATATTTAAAAATAATATACGAAAACACCAACATACAACTCATTACACAAATTTAACGCCAATGAATTGCAGTTGTTGCAAAAGATCTCTTCTACTTTTTTTGCTGCTTCTCACATTTCTGGTGGAGTAGCAGCAAGATCAAATTCCTCATCTGATGCATTTTTCTATTGTTAAAATAATATATTGTTTAGTGACATGGAAAGATACCATATTCAAAAAATTATATTTGTCATCTTGATGTGTATTATTACCTACGTTATTTTAACGCCTGCAGTTATTTGAAATTTCTGTCTAATTTTTCAATGGAAAAGTCAAAATGACATTTATCTTTTATTAACAATTTTAATTCAACATGTTAAGAAGTGAATGTTAGATGTGGTTGTAAATATTATAGTATACAAACGTCAGTGAAAAGTTTCATTACTGTCTCGAGATTTAGACTACCGACTCTCTCGACAGGAATGAAACACTTTCCACCTCGGTGCGTAATATACTTTTTTTTATAAGTGCCCGAAAGTGCCTCTTTTCATGTATGTTCTCTTCACCGAAAGTGGCGCTTTCCAGACCTCTCCGAGAGAGCGGGCGGGAAAATATCGGAGCGGGCGGGAAACATTTTTCCCACCCGCTTCGAGTCACCATGTGCTCCTCATAGTTTTTGAACTGATAAATAAAGGATGTCGAGTTCGGGATTTGATCCCGCGACTCTCAGATCGCCAGGCGTACACTCTGCCACTAGGCCACCGAGCCATACATATCAAAGATAATAAATAGATATTTACATTCTCCATGCGCGAGTGTTTTCATGTCATGTAGACAGGACAACTGTCTGAAGAATTTCTATATTTATTTGACATCAAAGCCTCGGAGCACTTGTAAAAAAAGTACGGTATATATCTCGGGCCGACGGACTCATGCGGTGGGTTTGTTCCGGTTTGTTCGCACTCTGAATCTCCGCATCTCGTACGTAAAAGCCTCTTTTCGGCCCTTGATATGTAATGTACTAATTCTTAACCTCCTGCCAGTAATCATTATTATTTACCGTCATTACTTACCATGGTCAATGATAGAGACATATGGCAAAACAAATTATTAAACTTTTGAACGCAGGCAACCCGATTACTGCAAATTATAATAACCTAACACCAAAAATGCTGCGGTTGATAGCCCTTAGGGGAACAGCATAGAACTGAAAATAGTGGTCCGGCACTGTTAAGTTGTAGGTTCTTTCGGGAATGGCCCTGACTGCGAGCTAAGAGGAAAAATTGAAGAATTCTCACAAGAGCGAGACGGAAAATTCAATTCAAACTATGGGTAATAATCAGTGATAAGTCATCGAGAACCTATTCAATTGTAAAAAGTAAAGCACCCAAAAAGTGAGTACCTACATGTTGAGAAAAATTACCAAAAAATACATTAAACCACATACCACATGCATAGTACAGGGAACGTCATTTTGCGCTCGCTATACGGGTAAAAAAATTTACTATAATTATAAAACTAACCATAATTTATGGCTCTATATGTGACTCGAATAACTTTCATTAAGAATACCATTAAATTATAGCAACATTTTTAGAAATAATTACAAAAATATTTAGCAAACAATATATGAAAAGTTTTGGTAAAATTTACAAAAATCTTTTGTAAAATTTACTAAAATCCAAGAGCCACTCATCCAGGTGGTAACTTCGCGTTGCGCTGCGTGACTTCTTCGATAGATGGTATATTCTCTCTATAAGTTCTCCACCCATTATTTGTTATACTATACCTACTATACCTGTTATAAATTATGTGTATCTACAATATTATTTTGGTATGGATTATTAATAAATAGTGTAATTAATACCATATTTTATAGGAAATAATACAATAAAATCTTTAGTATAATAATTTTTTTTAGTATAGGGCCATTCTTTTACAAACCGCACACTTTTGACATTGACATTTAAGAATCATCTCGATGTTCGGCGGCTGCGATGTCAATGCGTTTTTATAAACATATTATGACGTGCCCGTTAATGCCCTGATGCAGATAGCGGTTCCTGTGTAGAAAATATGGAAAGAGAATTGATTGCCCTTGAAAATGAGCCCGGCCCGAAGTCCCTTTCCCTCACCCCGCTACGGGGCAAAAACTTTTAGGCTCCCCCCCCCTCCCTCCCTAATTGTCCGATTGCAATCTGGCTGGACTCAAATTGAAGATAAAAAAAACGCGTTAGTTGGCAATTTTTTTTCCCCACTCCCTTCCCATAGAAAACACGCTTTTTATAATTTGTTTATTTATGGCGAAAAATTAAAAAAAAAACAAATGAAAATTTAAGTACTAACATCAACAAAGAACGTCACGTTGGCTGTGCGAGATCGGCCAATTAATAAAAATAGTCGGGCAGTTTGAATTTTTTTCTTCATTTCCCCTCCCCCTCTCGTCCTAATTGACTTAGGGACTTGAAAATTGGACACAGTCATCTGGACCCGACCATCTACCGAGGAAAAAATAAAATAAAGTCCCTAAGTCGATTTCTTCCCTGCAAAAAAAGGCAACGCGGTTCTCGGGCGTTCTCGCCGCGGCTAAAAATCGAGACTCCGGTTAATCGCGATATCTCGTCAACCGCTGGACGGATTTAAAAAAGTCAAAATCCAGATTGTGTGCATTTTCGAGCCCTTCATTTTCGTTCTTCTGATTTTTTTGCCGTCCGACAATAATTAAGGAAGTTATTCCCAAAAATCTCATTTTCCCATACTTCACGTGTTAATTTCCCACCCTCCAACACCACCTGCTGGGCCAGAAGTGCCTCCAAACGATAGAGGAGACTCCAAACTATAATATAGGAAAAAATAACAATTCAGTTTTAAAGAGTTCAAATATGTCCTTTTTTGAAGCCAGATCGACCCCACTATTAGCGTAATCAGCCGTTACATGAAAAGACTGCTCTTTTCATGAAACGCTGCCAAACACTGAAACAAATAACTATTACGCCAAAAAGGCTATACATTGTAGACGTTACATGAAATGTCTACCTGATTCGGCCTTTTGATGAAAACGAGCAAAATTACGTTAAGTGACTGACTTTACTGAACTTTTGATGTAAAACTCCGAATCTACTTTGCACTTGATGTAATAAAATGTTCTAGTGTTATACAACAAACGTAATTCTACAAGAAATTCGAAGAGTTCTATTCCCAAAAACCAGTGCGAAAGCCTTACACAAAGCAGAAAATTGAATCAGTCATACAGGAAATTGAAGTAGCTAAGCAAAAACGCGACGAAGCTAGAAATAAAACTGAAGAAGCAGGCAGAAAAATGTTAAGTAATTAATGTAGGCGATTGTGTATTATTAAATATTCCCAAAGTCGACAGATGTCCAGGAGATTTCAGCAATCTGGTTTGTTTGATAATAGATCAGAAAAATGGCGTAAATCAGATTGCTGGTAAGCACGGTACTATAAAGGGATGGTTTTGGTGCTGAAAGTCTTACTGTTGCGGTTCAGCATTTCTTAATAAAGAGGAAATCCCCGGGGAAAAATCAATCAGCTTAAGAGAAGCTGTGCCATTGGAATCAGGTGGTCAAGGCATACTGAAATGTTCGTGTAAACCTAGCAAATAACAGTGTACTAGGAATAAGTGTATCTTTAAAAAAATAGCGTACTTTGTAATAGCTGTTGCCATTATAGTTAGCCGTGATTTAATAAGTAACATATCGTTTTTTTTTTTTTCAATAAATGAGGATTCTACTTTCATTCGTATTTTTGTTCGGACAAACCCGCTGTTATTTGTAATAAAAGTTATTTTCTTTCGTAGTAAAATATATTTCGTTGTTAATTCAGTAAGTGCAAAGTAGATTCGGAGCATTACATGAAAAGTCCAGTAAAGTCAGTCACTTAACGTAATTTTGCTCGTTTTCATCAAGAGGATGAAACAGGCAGACGTTTCATGTAACGTCTATAATTTATAGCCTTTTGGCGTAATAGTTATTTGTTTCAGTGTTTGGCAGAGTTTCATGAAAAGAGCATACCTTTCATGAAACGGCTGATGACATTAAAAGGCTGCGACATATATATAAGATTAGTTGACGCGTAATTCAGGATTTTTCTGAAAATAATGTTTTTTCGAAAATATCCACACATAAATTTTTGATAATTTGCTGAATTTTCTCCAATCTCTAATATTTGAAATTCAATATCTCCAGTTGTACTGATCGGATCAATATCGAAATTTTGTATTTTACGCTTTATAACGTTAGCTTTCGATGTATATTAAAAAAATTGTAATTGTGAACAAATGAAAGATAATAACAATTTAATTAACCATTTAAGAAATAAAAAGTCTATGCTTGTCAGGTGGTATTAATATCAAATACCAATATGGAAAATTATTATTTCCCAGACCACCCGATGATCCTTATACAATAAGGGCGTATTTTTGTCTACACAGTAGCACTTTAAAATACTATTTCAGATTGGTATTTGATATTAATACCACCTGACAAGCATAGACTTTTTATTTCTTAAATGGTTTTTTTTTAATTTGATTTAATCAAATCACGTCTGTTCAGATTGTGTGGGACTGCTAACAGATGGCGCTGCGCGCTGTATTTTGTCGACTACCGTCGATAGTACGGCCTTAAGTTATAGTCCTCTCTGATGATGGGTATGTACACCTACCCTGTACTGACGAGAACAAATAAGTTCGAAACCGGTCTGCAGGTGGTTGCATCCTATCAATGGAGAGGGCTTCCTTTTCTTGGTAGTACCATTCAATCTGAAATAGTATTTTAAAGTGCTGTGTAGACAAAAATACGCCCTTATTGTATAAGGATCATCGGGTGTTCTGGGAAATAATAATTTTCCATATTGGTATTTGATAACAATTTAATTGTTTAAAGTTTTAGTTCCGAAGTTATTAAATATTTTTGATCACAAGTTATACAGCGCGTCACGGGTCGAAGAGTGACAGAACTATGCTATCGTACGACGTAGAGGATGGAAATATTAATGATTGATACTGTACAAGTCAAGAACGATTTTGATCCGATCAGCACAACTGAAGATATTAAATTTCAAATATGATAAAATTGGATAAAATACAGCAAATTATCGAAAAAATTGTTTTTCAAAGATCTAAAATGTCAATGTTAAAATGCATGCGGTTTCTAACAGAATGGCCCTAATAGTAATTTTTCCGTGTATAGCGATATGCAGTGTAGTACGGAAATAGATCACACCAAAACCAAGCTAAACCAATCTTCAAAATTGTATGACAAATTTTACAAAATTTTAACTCATTTAATAATAAATTAGAAAAATGGATAGCGGCTTGTGGACGGATCAGTGTATATGTACAGGGTAACCCATTTCCGTTATTAGAGATATTATCAAAAATAGAATCTATTCACTTCAGCCTACTTTTTAACGAAACGAAGAGTCCGATGTCAAATTTGTCTTGGCTCTCTTAGTTTTTATCTACAGGGTGATTTTGAAAATCCTCACTTCTCATGCGTTACGGGCTAACTTATCAAAACGGCAAAACTAATCTTATTAGAGACGTTTATGTAAAATTCAATGGCGTATTTCGTTTTCGCGTAATTTACAAAGGGAAATTGTTTTTAAATGCAATACCATGTATATTACTTTTTTAATTAATTGCGCATACTTTGGGCTTCAATAAAATGTGTAGTTGTTGATATTTATCGTCAAAAATAAGCTAAAAATACGATATTTTTAATAATTTCCATTACACATGTTAATATCTCAAGAACTAAACTTTTTTAGAGAAAAACTAGCTTCGCCACTAAACTTTACATAAAAATCTCGAACAATAAGAATTTTTATATTTTTGATAAGCGTAATGGAAATACGAGGGGTGTCTACAGAAGCGAAGAGAAGAGACCCATAAAAAATTTGATAACGGAATCTTTCGCTTCCGTTAAAGAAGTTGGGACACTAAAATGAAAACCGCATTATTCTATCTTTAATAAAAATTCTAATACCCCCAGAAAGTATGGGATCATGTACTGGCTTTTGCATTAAAGTATGCGGCGAACGCCAATTATAATAGGCATTCCCTGGGACAGATATTTACAATTAAATATTGAATTTCATCATCCAGCAGTAATTCATAATTGTTTTCGCAAACACGCGAAACGAATATTTAATCGTAAAAGTCTCGAAGCCACAAACTATAAAGACATATTTCGTATTCAGCAGAAAACACTTTTCATTCCAGCGAACAGAATATCTACGGCTTATTTCTTATGCTAAATTTTCATTTATTAGCCAATAAATGTGTATTATGTCTAACGATTTGACCCATATTTGGAACTTTGCCCGAACTTTAAAAATACTCTATAATTCCAATATTTATTGGAGGAACGGCGCTTATGAATATTAATGTGCCACTAAATTCCATTATAATGGATGCACCAAATGTTTTGTATTTTACGTATTTTTCGAATATGTTGGGTTAATATGCTCTTCTAATTTAAGATATTAGTCAACCAATAAGTTATGGGTACCAAAATTTTATTTCAGTATAAAAAAAATAATTTTATTTACAACCACGCATGTAATAATGACATTTCATCTATCATTGAAAGGTGAAATGTTGACGTTTTTTTACTATTACTTTCCACCCGGGTGGAAGGTATATTATTTTTTTGTAATTTTTTTAAAAATCGATATCTCAACATAATATACGAACACACTTTTTTTAAAATGCGTATAGCTTTGCGTGTTTAGATATGTCTACTTTTTCAATAATTGATAGAGTGGCCCTCAGCATTGAATATTGTGACCAAATCGTTGATATCTTCTTTGTCTTGGCATTTTCACTGAAATAAGCTAGTAGCGCCGACTCAGAACCAGGATTTTGAACTTTGTTTCCCGTACACCATTCTTTGAAACAGTTATATGCCTTGTCATATCTCGGGCGGCTTTTAGTTGTCAGGAGATCTTCTTCTAGTATTTTTACTGCTTCTCGAATTTCTGGTGGAGTAGCAGCAAAATCAAAATCGTTATCTGATAGTATTTTTCTGTTGTAAAAATAATATATTGTTTAGTGACATGGAAACCATATTCAAAAAATGATATATGCCATCTTGATGGGTATTATTACCTACGTTATTTTACCACCTGTGGTTATTAGAAATTTCTGTATAATTTTTCAATGGAAATGTCTAAATGACATTTATCTTTTATTAATAATTTTAATTCAAAATAATAATAAGTGGATGTGGTTACACATAAAATAGTATACAAACCTCGGTGAAAAGTTTCATTACTGTCTCGAGATTTAGTACTCTCACGGCAGGAATGAAACACTTTCCACCTCAGTACGTAATATACTATTACATATTTTTTATAAAAACCCGATAATATGTATTATAAATACATCCTGAAATGTTGAAGCTTAGGTGATATAAATCATAACTGTAGCCAGAAAATATTTTATGTCATAACGTTACATAAATGATCTTATTATTAGTTTTCTTTTTGGCTTTGGGATTCGGGTATCAACTTTTAGAATTCAAAAATGTACAAAATTATAGTAAGAATAGTAGAATAAAGGATCTAGCAGGTACACAAGATATAGAATTGGCCTTGATCCTTATAGAATATAATATATAATATACAGGGTGGAACACATTCAAACTTGACCATTGGGATTTCGGAAACGGTAAGAAATATGAAGTCGGTTAAATTATGCCGCAGAAATGCTTTCGAAATTTTGCGTTTCGATTTTTTTTTCTCTGACGTTGTTCAAAGAGATGTTCAAAAATAAATTTCACTTCCTCATTACTACTTTCTATTCTCCACAAGATTGCATCATCAATTCTTTGGGTCACCATCATCAACTTAATTTTTTTAAATACAAGTCTGAATTTTTTTTGTTTAAATTATGAAGGAGGAAATAAATCTACGTTCAGAGGTATACGACTCCTACTGGTTTTCCGACGTTTTGTTCCTTAAATTAACCATCTTCATTAAAATATCCCTAGTACGTTTAACCTCAATGCCTTTTTTAAAAGTCTTAAGAAAATACTTTATTTAAGAGTAAATTTTTTTTTGTATTAATAAAATAAATTACTTGTCCTAATAATAATAATTAAGGACAGAAATAGCAATAATAATTTTAAATTTCTTGAGTCTCTTCGTAACAGTACTAGGGGCATTTTAATTAAGGTCAATTTAAGGATTAAAACGTTGGATAACTTGTAATTGTTGTATACTGCTGAACATGAAAACAATTTAAACAAAAAAATCCAGGCCCGTATTTAAAAAAATTAAGTTGATGATGGTGACCCAAAGACGAAGCATCGCATTAAATATTTGATGATGTCGTCGTGTGGCAAATAAAACGTAGCAATGATAAAATTAATTTTTATTTTGATACCTCTTCGAACAAATTCAGTAAAATATAGGAACGCAAAATTTTAGAGTTGTCCAAATATTTTGAAAGGCCCTGTATTTATTTTAGATCTTTCTTGCGGCATATTAATGGGCCCAGAATTACACAACTTTGCCCCAATTTAACCAATTTCTTTTTCCGTTCCGGAAATCCCAATGGTGAAGGACGAATCATAAAAATACTGCTTGTATCAACTTAAATTTTTTGAATGGAACATTGCATATTTTTAATTTTTTATATTCTACGATAAATTCTATACATTTTTCATAAATCATGTCCAATCTATCGTATCTCAAACTTTTTACGAAATATTAACTTTTTAAAACAACTATTTTATAAGATGTTGAAAATGTCATCGACCACCTCTTTTGCAGTAGATCAATTGATCCACAAATTTCTGATATACATTTTGTATTATTTGTATAGTAAATTCTCGTATTACTAGTCGAATGAACTCCTTAAACATATCTATCGAGTTGGGATTAGATTTATAAAATAAATATTTGACGTACCCCCGTCTACCTATCCACCACCTCAAAATGTATTTACGCACTCTCTTACATAACCAGTATAATGCACCATCCTGTTGAAACCATAAGGTCAAACTTGCTCAGGATCATTACTATCTGGAAATAGAGTGGCAAGAGCTGGAATCAGATTATTTTGAAGGAAATTTAGATATCTTTCCAGTGCAGCTCTCATCAAAGATAAATGGTGCAACATTGCCTGTCCGGACCTTAACCTTTTCATTATATTGTTTGTGATTTTCTATGAGCTAGTCAGGATTTCCTGTGCCCACTAACTGCAGTTTTGACCATTTAAAGAAAACGTAGCTTCCTCTGAAGATTTTTGCAGGAAATTGCTAAAGTAAGACGCACATATAAGACTGTCGTGTTAAATCAAATCTGCAAATGTTGTCAAAAGTTACTTATACCATTCGAGCTCATCAATTGTCTATTAAATTTGAAAGCAGTATATGCTACCAAGACCTATAACTACTAATAATCTAGATATTTCACAATAAAATTTTCGGTAGATTCTATAACAATATCTCGAAATAGATTTTTAAAATTACCTGTTAGTTTCACAATCTCGCATAATTAAACTTAATTCAAATAATAATCGAGATATATATAGACTCGAGCAAATCCGGACATACTGTAAAATTAATAAAGTTTCAACAGCCAAAGTAGCATCATTGTTTCAAAACGCAATTCAAAATGTGTTAAATATTAAATATATGAACGACAGCCGAATTTATTTTCCCTCGTATTTGATATGAGGAGATTTGCTCTTCAATTTCCGCATAGCATTCGAAATGAAATCGATGCCCTGAATATGACTGGATTGTATAGGAAGGACGACTAATAATTGTGATATTTAATAATAAATTAGAATTTTCGATTTAAGTGCTGCGCCGAAAAAAATATGGGTATTCCATTTTAAATGCTAGTTTTCTGTTGTCTGTATTAAATATAAATGAAAAATCTATAAGGGCATGTAGAAAATATTTTTAAATTTTAAAACGGTTTTATTTAGTTCTTTTCTGGAAATCGTTCTGCCGGTCTCATCAATTATTGCCTTACGGACCTTAAAGTTTTCTCAACTATCTCCGATCATATAAGTGTTCAATTACGGCTTTCCAACTATGACAAAATAGTCTCTGATAATTGTCTTGTGTTTTGCAGTTAAATCGTTTCGCCGATGAATAATTTTACCGGGATGTTGTTGCAAAAATTGTTGTAGTTCTATTGAAATACTTTGTTTACTCATGAATTTGTGGATAAAAAACAATACAAAACTTATTTATTGCAGAAATAGTCCTAGTTCTATTAATTACAACTCATTAAATATTTATAAATTTAAATTAAAACAAAAAAATTTCAATACAAAGCGCCCTACGCTTAACTTCTTATTTTAAACCCTGCTGTTCAGTCATGAAGGGTTTAAATTTAAAACCCTTCGGTGAAAATGTTCTAAAAAGGATAATTAATGATATAAATTCCACACTTAATAATTAGCAAATTAGTTATTACAAAAACTACACATGCAGTGAGATTCCTCCACATAATGCAGCGTGTTTACTTTCCAAATAGGCTCATACCAAGATTATTCAAATTAAAGATGCGAATCGTGATTGATAAAATTGTGATAAAGCAAAGAAAATGTTGATCATATTTCTTGACATTGAATTTATTGTAGCATTTCTCATGTATGATGGTGAATAGAAAATAACAGGATATTTGAAATTAATAAAATGAATAATGTAATTGTGTAATGGAAAAAGCACACAAAGCAGAATTGAGGAAACATAAAAACGCCTTAATCTTACCCTTCTTTGGAAAGTAGACGCCATATTATAAATGTTAAGAGGAAACTCACAACATGAAGTAAAGTTACTCCAACTCATCTTGTGTTTTTTTCAGACTACCTAAAAGAAAAACAGAACTTTCTGTTTATACTATTCAATTATATATTAGATATTACTCTAGGGTTTATATAAATGCGAAAAAGTAGGGAATCTGTTCATAGAATAATGCTGCCATGCCATGTGTGTTAAAAGACATGTATTATGCACGAATTAAGCATATTTTCTAAGATAAGATATATGCCAATATAAGGAGGTCACCGTATAGAATGTATATTTTACAAACTTTCTAAGGATAATATGGATTTGTTGTTACATCCCAAAACAAATGAAATAAAATAGATGATTTCTTTTGCTTTTACTTACACTTTATTTTCTGCTATAGCAAAAGAGTGATAATATTTTTTTTATTTGCCCGAAAGCGGATTGAAATAAAGCCCAATTTATGTTTTGGGTCCCTTAAAAAGATGAAAGTGCGTCTGGAAACCTTCATAAAAGTGATTTTTATCGCCCATTTTTCCAACCCTTGAACACAAAAGAAAAACTCCAGCAATTAGGACCTTACAGAAAGTTCCCTTTAATCTGTTGCTTTTCCTAAAATGTTTTTAATGCTGATAAATTTTTAAATTAATGATGAAATTGAATCTACTTGTAATTCAGCACTGTCTCATTTTGATTATTTTAAACCGATAAATATTATGTTTGACAGATTATACGGGTAAAGATTGTTTCACGAAAAATGGATATAACTTAATGACTGCAGTAGAAGTACCTGTGGCCATCCCATTATTTATGACCGTTTGTTATTATTATGTGGAAAGGACCGGATTGTAATAATTATAATTAAATATAGGCACATCAGGTAGGTTAGGTTGCTTAATTTATATTTAAATATCTTTTTGTGGTAAAATTTGTTAGTTTTTGAGGAAAGGTTCAAGAATTCTCTTTTACCAAACATTCCTCAGAATAACGTGATAGTAATGGACAATGCGAGCTATCACAGTCGCCAATTACTTAAAGCTCCAAGCTCAAATAATACAAAATTGGAGATTCAGAACTACATGGCGGCGAATGATATATATTTTGAAGAAAGTTATAAAAAGTGATCATTTAGAAGTTTTAAAGACATTTTGTATAAAAAAAGTATATGTTTGTGACACATTGGCAGAAGAAATTGGACATACAGTACTACGGCTCCCACCCTATTATTGCATTTTTAACCCCATAGAGCATATGTGGCACCAGTTAAAATCACTGGTTAGGTCTGAAAATATTTCTCCGACTTTAAGTTCTAGTGTTGTGGAATTTATACGAAAATGCTTTAATGATATTCCCCCAGGTGGTTAGAAAAAT
Source organism: Barypeithes pellucidus (assembly GCA_963991005.1). Lineage (NCBI taxonomy): Eukaryota > Metazoa > Arthropoda > Insecta > Coleoptera > Curculionidae > Barypeithes > Barypeithes pellucidus. Next base: position 30,565,113 of record OZ022562.1, read on the forward strand.
TCAGTCCGTCACGTAATAACTGTAGAAAATTCGTATATTAGTCTGGATCATATAATTAATCCAATTATAATTAATTTTGATGAGGATAGCGATAGCGAAACAGAACTATCTATAGAATGACATTATAAATGTAAATAAATATGACTAGTAATATTTTTAAAAAATGTCATTTCATTTCATTACATTAATATAATCATATCATTACTTGTTTTCCTTAGTCCGTCCCTTCATACTTCACTTGTTTATTACCAAGCTCTTGTCGACACAATGGGGCCGACCCAGGAAATCATTAAGTCGTATCCATTTTGCGTGAAACAATCTTTACATTATAATAAACCTAATTTATATTTTAAATTAAAAAAATATATGTAATTAAATGATTTTGCCATATATAGCTCTAGTGACTTACTATCATGAAAAATTATTTTATTTCTGAATAAACTGAACTGAACAAATTATTGAGTAATTTTATCACCAATGGTACGGTGTTATAAATTATTTTCCTGTAGAAAAAAAGAAAGTATAACTCAATAGAACACCTTTAAAATTAGTAAACTTTTTTGATTCTTTTTTTTAATTTTTGACGAATAATTATCTTACGAGCTTCTCGCTATTGGTAATTAAGTTGTTCAAGGCTTTAAGCCGTTGGTAAATTATTTTATTTCACTTTTCAGGATTTGTTGAATTATTTGTAGAATTAGACTATAATGTTCTGGTTAAAAGGATTTTTTTTTATTTACTGTATATAGTATCAGAACCGTCGCAACTAAAAATTTTTAATTTATTATTTCAAAAAATAAATTTTCTTTATCTTCTTTATCTGTTTACAAAACCTCACAGTCAAATATATAATCTCCACTACTTTTTGGTAGAAGGCGCCAATTTGTTACCAGTAAAATTTACGACAGGCGACGAAGACAGTATTATTGGCTGTCTTCAGCAGATCCCATCGATTTATAAGCGATTTTTAATTAGTGACGTAACGATGCGCATCGAGTTGTAGGTCTGCTGAATGCAGTTGTTTATTTGGTTAGGGGATCCCTTCTAAATATTTTCATCAAATATTATATTACATTATGTCATGAGTCAAGCAAATCTTTTATATAAAAACATGACTTTTTTGCCTTTCCTGTAAAATTTATCTATTTTGAGTTACGACGGTTTTGACTGGGATTACGGATTATCGCTAAATTGCATATTATGTTTATTCACGAATTAAAGACATTTACATTTGCATCATATGGGAAAATAGCAGCAGCTGCTTGCTTTTTTGTGGGAAAACTTGGAGTTGTTTTTTAATTTATCTTAATTCTTCTTATATAAAATGAATAATTATTTATGTAAAGTTCAATTCAACAAAATATTGTCAAAAACTTAGAATATAGGTTTAAATTATAAAGTGCCAATTTGGTAAGTAATTTAATAAATATTATTTTTTTTACAAGTGTCCCGAAAGTACCTCTTTTCATGCATGTTCTCTTCACCGAAAGTGGCGTTTTCCAAGAGAGCGGGCGGAAAAAGTATCGAAGCGGGCGGGAAAAATTTTTCCCGCCCGCTTCGAGTCACCATGTGCTCATAAATAAATAAAACCAGAATTGTCGTTGCGGGGTTTGAACCCGGGACCCTCACATCGCCAGGCGGACACTCTACCCACCGAGCCATACTACAAGCGATAATAAATAGCGGATTATATATAATTTAAATTGGCAGTTAATTTTTCAAAGATGTTTTAGAAAAATGTCTGAAGAATTTATTTATTTATATGGCCTCAAAGACTCGGGCACTTATAAAAAATAAATAAAACCAGTGATGCCGAGTACGGGATTTGAACCCGCGACTCACAGTTCACAAGACGAACGCTATACCACTAGGCCACCGAGCCTATTTGTCAAAAATAATAAATAGATGTTTACATTCTCCATGCGCGAGTGTTTTCATGTCATCTAGACATGAAAACTGTCAGACGAATTTCTTTATTTATTTGGCATCAAAGCTTCGGAGCACTTGTAAAAAAAATACGGTACATATCTCGGGCCGTCGGAGGCTTTGCCGGACTCGTGCGGTAGCCTCCCTCACCTTCGGCTCGGTCGGCCATCTCCGCATTTCGTCCATAAAAGCCTCTTTTCGGCCCTTGATACGTAATGTACTATTATTATCCTAAAAAGTGCGGAAAGAGATACTTATCCCACGCAACTGCTGTTATCTGAATAAAGCATATCGGATTTCGGATAAGCCGTTGTTGTTTCTATAAGCATTGAAAAATCGAATGCATTGAAAATCAAGAAATCAAAATCAAAAATATACGTGTTTTGATTATTTTCTTTGTAATGTGTATAAGATCACACTAGATCGATTTATACAAAAACAAAATACTACAATAGTTTTCGAACAAAAACCAATTTTATATTTGTTTTGTAATTTTATTATATTTATTGTGAAAGTACAATTAGTCACATTATGTAGGTTTGTAGGAAAAATGTATTCCAATTCATATTACATCATATGCATATTTGTACTATCACTTGGTATCGAAAAACCTGTTGATAGGCTAAATAGAGAAGAAACCGCATTCTCTGTTACTTACTTTAGCCTTTATAAATATTTATCAATGCGAAACACCGTCTAAATAAATCGAGGATATCAATTATTTATTCTGTTTTATTGCTAGTGAATATAAGATTTCGTTTACGAGAACAAGTTTTACAGAAGTTTTATGATATCGACCTTCGATGAAAAACTCAATGTATTCTGGGGATGGCACAATATAATATTATGGTAAGAAGTAAAACAGAGTTGAACTTGTAAATTTCCACTATATTATAAAAAGTAACATAACATGTTTCGCTATACTATAGCTTCGTCAGATGTAAGTGATATAATAAAGATCTAATGAAAAATGTCCAACAAATTCACGTTATTAAACTTATAAAGAAGGAAAGAGAGGGGGTTACAACGTCGGAAAAAAACAATATTATGGTCAGTGACCATAATTTTGGTTTTACACATATCACATACATCTGACGAAGGTATAGTATATAATTATATAAACAAACAAACAAAATATATGATTTGTAGAGTATATTTTATAATATAGTGGAAATTTACAAGTTCAACTCTGGTTTACTTCTTACCATAATATTATAGTTATGGATTTCCACCTAGTATCGGCTGAATCAATTAATTGATTGCATAATAGAATAAATCAGGTGCATATGTAAATACATGATTTCTAGAAATGAATCTATTAAATAAATGATTAATTTGACTATGAAGAATTAAAATTTAATGGTGGACTAGTGAAAAGAGTGTGTTAAACAACTTTAGAATATAACTTCTATGAGTTTAGTATACGGGTTTTCTTACGAGACAAATAATCATAGATATAAAAGTAAGATAAACTTAGAAATTATAAAAATTTTCAGGCACCTGTGTCGTATTTTCGTAACCTATACGGCTTTGTTTATTTGCTTAACAACATGTAACAAGTGTAATTTTTGTGAGTAGAATTTTCTGTTGCATTTTAAATGTCACGCGAGAGGCGTCTTTGAGCTTTCCTCCTTTAAAATCTAAGTAGAAATACGAGAAGGTATCTGTGAAACAGTGTTTTATTAACAGTGACACTACTATACTATAGTAAAGTGATATTTCTATGTGGTAAAGTGCCGCTTTAATAAACCATTTTGAATTTAGTCAAAATCAAAATGCCAAAAAAATAATTAGTTATTTATTTAAAACCGCAAATCTTGGCATAACTAAAAAAGCAACAGTTTTCAATAAAATATTAGATCGAAGCTTCAATTCTGGGGGCAGTACCTGCTAATATAAAGCAAGAAATTTTCGACAAAAATTGAAAAAACTTGTAGGTGTATGTCAAATTGTAAATCACTTGTTTTTCATGGACATCAATGTTTTAGTGTTTTGTTTTAAGTATACAAGTAATAAGCCATGATATCCTAATGTCTTATCTTAGTTTTTATATATTTGAGGATAAATAATAAATGCCTTTTGTTAACTTAATTTATTAAGCCAATGAGGGACATATGGAAATTAAGTATTATAATAATGCATTCGTTTAAATTTAATATCAGATTACATTGAATACATTAAAATATATAAATGTGTTGGTCTCCGAGAAATTATAAAGAATATACTTTAGTCCTACATATCTTTGCATCGGTTACCAATAAATATTGACACTAATTATAAAAATTGTTGAACTCGGACCGTTAAATATTCCTCTATGAAAAGATTTTATGTGTCTTTTCATTTATTGTTTTCCTTAATAAACAGAGAAGAATTTCCTGAAATGTACCTTTCTATGGTACCATTGGACAGCATTTTGCAAGAGCTTCAAAATGATGTATCACTTTGTCCAAGGGGTTGCAGATAGGGGTGGGCTAATACGCTTGTTTCTGTTCCCCATTCGTTTTATAGAAACTGTTTTTTGCGTTTTTTTCTTCAGTTTTTCGTTTCTAATATATGGCCATTTTAAAGTATTTTTCTAGGAACAATAAAGAGGAAGAGCGGAAAGTTTCGCTGCGGAAGGCTTACCTTTCACTTAAGTAATTTTAAGAAGAGGGACGAGAATACTCGCAGTATACGTGTAGACTTCCTAGCTAAGTTTATTTTAAAGTTTTTTGATTTTAAAGATTATAATAGTTTACAAATGAAATATAAAATATTGTTTTGGCTTATTCTCTAACAATATTTCAAATATTATTTATATATTATATTATTATAACCTATGGCAGAGCACGATTAGGGAGAGTTCTGACAGATTGTAAACAGGCGTGTGTTATAAAATCGATTTTTATTGAATAAAAGTTTGAATTTGTGCAAAAAATTATTGATTTAGGTAAGTAAAAAACATTGCTTTATTGTGCTTATATTATATAATGAACAATTTTAGTTTGAATTTCTATGTCCACCGCGATGGACAAAATGACTTTGGTTCATAAAATATACTGATGTATTTTTTGGCAGAAACTGATGAAATGGAAAATTTGCCATCAACTAGTAAACAAAAAAATAGAATAGACCCTTGACTGACGAGCAGCTTCTAGAATACCTTACGAAAGATGATAATATTGGGTTTATCGGATGACGATCAAGCAGAAGATATAGCAGATCTCGGCGACTTTGATGCTCATGGCATCGTTGACGAGGTTGATAACATAGAGGAAACTATTTTTGACACGTTGGTCGAAGATAACATAACATCTCTAACAGAAAACCATAATATAGAATGTGAAGAGAATGAAATGAGTAAAAATAAAGAAATGGACCAACCATTGTTTGAGGACACGGAAGCGAAACAAAATTCAAATAAAAGCACTGAGAAAAGGGTATGTACAAAGGAGAAATTGATGAATCTTTGTAAGGAGTTCAATCTTACAAGTAAAGAAGACATTAGATGGAAAAATAATGTTACATATCTTACAAGGCCAATAAAGTGGTTTATTCCAGAAGAAGCACAAGTAGATAAGCTACCTGCCTCTATTCAGTTTTTTATGAAATACCTCCCAGACACCCTATTTCAGCAGATATCAGAAATGACTGAAATAATATAAACCTGATATTCTTTCTGTTAGTTTGTCGTTTTTATGATTTTTTTAAATAAACGTTTGTATGGAACTGATTTTTTCCATTTCTCCTTGTCACAATATCCATTCAAATGGACATGTCATAAGTCAGATGACATGTGACATATCAAAATGAAAACTATGTCAAAAATTTATAAAAAATAGTAGTTTTTATATCCCAAATTGCAGAATTTTCCAGCAGCTGTGGTGCGTGTGCGCATAAAGCGATTCACGTTGGGTTTGAATCATTGGAGGTTATACTCGTTGGGAAATATGACCTCAGGAAGGTCGTTCCATAAGGATGACGTCCTCCAGATGAAAGAACTCTCGATCGCAATATTGCCGAGGCTTTCTCTATTATTCTGTCGCTATGACACATGTGCATTATTACCCGACTGAATAGCCCATTTACTGATAAATGATATGGGCTACGCTGTTTACAAAATACTGCCTTCTAGCACGCATATGAGTGAAGAAAAATAGGAAGCTGATATTAAATTAAAAAATATATTGCACAAACTTTCATTGTAGGAAAAAATGTAAGAGAAAACGCAGCGAAAACTTCAAGGAACCCATTGTTAAATATATTATTACATTTTTCTACTATAAATAAAAAGAAAATGGATAAAGACCTCAACAATTACGAATTCAAATCTTGTCTAAACCGAATTCAGGAGGTTAAGCGTTATTAAGTAAAATACTTTGATCTTTTTTCAGCTAGATTTCACCTTATTCCGACCCCATGATTTAGAGTCTTTAAGGGCAGGAAGCACTCGTGCAAGTAATGGTTATAAGGTTTCGCCTTCTTCACCTCAACTTACAATCCGTCTGTTTGTATAAATTTTAGATATGTCGGCTATCTTTTTAGATTAATATGAAAAATAATACCGTATCCCAACATTCTGCAGGAATTCAATCGTTACATAACAATATATATTACGCTGTGTGTTGTATACAGGGTGTTATGGAAATGACGTATTATATTTAAATGGGTGACTCCTGGGGTGTCCTAGAGAAGCGCTACATTTTTTTTTAATCAAACGTTTAAAAAGTGGGGTAATTCATCCCTAAACCTACCGGTGACTCCGCGGCACCATATGATATTATCCGGCGGAGCTGTCTGACAAACACATGTTCCTACAATGTTGCCAAACTTTGTAAAACTGTAGAACTTTTAGTTTCTTATAAAATTAATTATTTAGCTTACCTTAGGATACAAGGGAAGTAAATCGAGGATACTCTATGCTCACACTTTATGCTCTATACGTGCCCTGATAATAGTGTGGGACTGCCTAATAGCTATTAAGAAGTAAACTCAAAGTCACAGTCTACTCCTTGCTTGCAAACCCACTAAAACTGCTTTGTCCTCTTCTTCTGCATATCAAAACTAACTAAATCACTTAAAGAAACAGACAGACACCCACAAAACCACTATAAACACTACCATACGCTAGAATAAACGCACATAGGACGTCCAAATTTCAGTGACAATCCGTAAACTATGCTTGCAGAAGCCACATGTCCCTTATCCGACCTAAAGGAACATTTTCTAAAAGTTCTGGCAGGTGGTCTTGCAGGATATGTGGTCGTATTAGTTGATTATCAATAATACCTGCTGATATGTTCAAGAAAAACCTTATCTGGCTATTGGTCTCGCTAATTAAATATTCCATCTCGGGTAAAGCCAATCTCATCTGTGAACTATCCTTCGGAATTAGTCAGGTACTTTGACTTGACTGTATATACCACTGTTGTAACCTTCTTGTAAAATAAAGGAAGTCTTGTAGTCTCAACTTTTTAACTTTTGTAGTACAGTGGCTAACGTGTTTGGGTTTCTCTCTCCTCTATAACTCGCTGATTAAATATTCCATCTCGGGTAAAGCCAACCTCACCTATGAACTATCCTTCGGAATTAGTCAGATACTTCGACTTGACTGTATGTACCACTGTTGTAACCTTCTTGTAAAGTAAAGGAAGTCTTGTAGTCTCAACTTTTTAACTTTTGTAGTACAGCGGCTAACGTGTTTGGGTTTCTCTCTCCTCTATAACTCGCTGATTAAATATTCCATCTCGGGTAATGCGAAGCTCCATGTATAGGGCATTTTCCTGTGCTGCTCCATAGCATAAGACCATGTCCGTTAGTTCGATTGAAGTTCTTGGCATTTTGAGTTTGAATAGCAAATTTATAATATTAGAAAATAATTTATATCCCTCTATCGCAATTTTAGGAAAATACCACAACTATTGCGCTGTTGCCAGTTTTGAAACTGTAACGTCGACATTTTTCGTGCCAAAACATTAAATTGAAAATTCGATTAAAAAATATGAATTTTGTCCTAAAGCATGAATGAAAATTATACGGAGAAGTAATATTCAAAAGCAAATGACATAATTTATGGATATAATCTTATAAAACAGCATCTTATAAAAAATACGACAGCAGGTGGCAACATTGTAGTGTTGTTGTGTAGTGATGCCATACAGAAAAAGAAGAAGAACGAAAATGTCAAATCAAAGGGCCCGCCCCCGAACGTTTTGATACGTTAAGTGGTTGAAGGGTCTGTTTGTTTATTAATTATTTAGAGAAAATTGAGTTTAAAGTTTTTTGTCTGGCGTCATCAGTACAATTACCTTCATCAACTTGTTATCTGTTATTTACCATTAGAACATTATTGAAAGTAGTTGTAAAAAATGTTATGTTATAAATCCTTCATCCATGTGAAAAACTTAAATGGGAGTGTTTTCTAAGCAGCAAAAGTGTTGTGTGTGCGTTAATTAATGTGCATTTATGTGCTGTTTTAAATAATACCGAAAAGGTAACAGAGCTTAAATAAAAAAAAATTTTCCCAGCGAACAACTCAAGGTAAAAGTTTAGAAATGTACCTTGAAAAATAAACATCTTCTGTCAACCGGTTATTGACCGTCTAAAGAGTTTAACCGACAACATTGCTCAAATTTCAGTGACGTTTTTGGCCATAACCTATCTCAATATTGTTTTGTTTAGGTATGGCCAAGGTTTGTTTACGTTTGGTCAGTAGTAACAGATATGTTTATTTGGTTTGACATAAGGTGTTATAATTCGGTTATTAATTGAAAGCGCCATTTTTGGTTATTTTTTTTCAATTTCTTTTCATCTCAGGAATTGCCGGTTTAAATATAATACGTCATTTCCATAACACCCTGTATTTTTATGTTCTTAGTAGTGTTGGGAAAAACCGATGATTTTAATAATCGAGTACTTGATACTCGAGCGATTTTAATAATCGAGTGAATCGCTCGAGTGAATCGCTTGAAATTCCAATTCACCAAGCGATGACGTCACGGACTACTCGACCGGCAGATATGTAACTACGGGTGGGCACATGTTTAGCTAAAAAATTGTAGTAGCCACCAAAAAAATTCCAGAAATTTATTTATTTGTGAATAATGAATTTTTACCACGTGTCTCGATACCAAACAAAAAAACTACAAAAAATCAACCAAATATGTATTTATTGTTCGGGTATATTATTGTGCATTTTTTAACCCGAACAAAAAGTATTACCAAGAGTTATTTTTCTTCACATCTTTCTCAATCTACGAGCATAAAATAAGTAGATATTTAAAATAGCTTGTCAAATTCTTCCACTTTAAATTATCAGGTGCCCACTATGTGCCCTTCAAAAGTTTAGGCTTAGTTATGCGACTGGCAAAATAAGAAAATTGGTTATTATTTTTTTAAATTCATGTTTATAGTTACCTAAAACTTCCTGTTTAAATTTAAGAATGTTTACTTTTGGTTACCAAAAAATTTGTCGATACCTATGTTTTGTTAACTAGTTTGCTTGTTTTCCTATTTTCCATTAACATTTTCTATAATGTATGTTATTTTACGCCGCTGGCTAGCCAGTTAAAACAAGACTTTACAAAACCCATGTCGCGATGACACCGCTAAGGGATTTGGCATATATGCACCTTCTCGTTTATGTGCCTTTAAGAAAAACGTATGTCGTGTTACCTGCTCAGCGTCAAACTCGAACGTCGCCAATCGGATGGCGCGGCGCGTAGAACGAAGGTCGGATATCAAGTGACAGGCGATATTTTTCGGGTTTTCGCCTGAATTTATAACTAGAGTATTTCCTATCGAGCGGAAAACTGTTCGAATATACGAGCAGTTTTTTACCTCGATCACACTACAGCGGTACAGTTCTGTCGGCGTAAAGCGTAGCGCGGGTATCGAGTGAATGATAATAAGTGACGAGCGACGGTTTTCGCCTGAATAAATAACTCGAGCGGTTTTTTTAATAATCGAGCGATGTCGGTTATTTCATTAATCGAGTAATCAAGCGGTTTTTCGCTCGAGCGATTACAACACTAGTTTTTAGATGTACCTGATTGATTTTGAGTTATTTACAAAAGTATTAATTCTTGTTGAAGGTTATAATTTCTAATTTTTTTTTTATATTCTGTACAATTAGCCCTGATAAAGTTTAAGCAATATTAGATAATCTATTCAGCAGATATTTAGTTCTGGGACGCAATGTTAAAGTTAATTGAATATCATTTATATAATATGTCAAATACCGAATGTGACTTTAAGTTTCTTAAACAACACGTTAAAACTGACAGTTGTACTTACAGTTCCGTAAAAAAACTAATATCAGACCAAAAATTAAAAAAGGCATTAAGTCTAAATTTTGTAATAACTGTCTCCTTTGCACATAAGAGTAATTCTTTTACAAACCGCATACTTTTTAACCGTGACATTTTAGAATCTTCCGAAAATTTTTATACAACTTATATAAGTTACCGTAACGATTTCAGTTAAAATTTGACCTTCCTATGAAAAACTAGTTCTAACTATCATGCCTCATCAATTCTAGACTTAAGTAGTTAAAACTAGAATTATCTTATAAGCACATTTAAAACAAAAATTGAAGAATTGACTAGGACGGATAGTTAAAACTAGTTTTTTCTAGGAAAATCGGGTTTTAACTGAAATAGGGTTTTACGGCAACCCATACATACAATTAGTTGACACGTATTTCATAATTTTTTTTTTCAAAATATCCATACCTACATGAATTTTTGATAATTTACTGAATTTTCTCCAATCTTCTCGTTTTGAAATTTAATATCTCTAGTTGTACTGATCTTATCAATGCCGCTCTTTTTTAAATAACACTTACTTATGTTAGCTTCTGAAGTGTATTACTGAAAAATGTCATTATGAAAAAATGCAAAAATATAGCAATTTAATTGTTTAAATAGTTTTAATATGCTCGCCCCCACCTTAAATTAATTTAAAAAAATATAGTTTTATTCTTTAGCGTCACCTCTATTAGATCGGTAGTTATTAAATAATTTCGAACACAAGTCACACATCGCGCGTCGAGGCGATTAGTGGCAGAACTACGATTTTGAACGACCGAAATATTAAGAATTCACACGGTACCAAGCTCGATTGTAAACGCCTCGACCCACCGCGCTAGTGCCTTCCACACGCTCTGCGTGACTTGTGATCGAAAATATTTAATAACTACCGATCTAATAGAGGTGCCACTTTTTCGTAAAATGTGGTTTGCAGATAAAAGGATACATACATTAATACGATCAGTACTAGACATATTATCATAATTTCAAGTGTGAGAAGATTGGAGAAAATCCAACAAATTATCAAACATTCATTTGTGGATATTTTGAAAAATATTTTTTTTTTCAGCAAAATACGTGTAATAATAAGTTGTACTAATTAATTTTAAATTGGCTTTTATGAATTATTCAGTATGTTAAATAAAATATTGCAACATATTTTATATCAATGTTTAAGACAATTAAGCAACCAATTTGATGAATTAATTTTACATGAACTTTCCACGGCAAAAGCATAGGGCATTTTACTATATCCTTTTTATTTTGTTAGATTACCCGGAATTTTATACTTCCGATAATTCAATCTAAATCCTAACTCCTGAAGATTGTTGAATTTGCCGTTTTTGTGTTATCAGCGCCTAAACCCTCTCGGGTCCAGAATTAATGTTATTTTTAACGATTTGGGGAAACGGATCCAAAGCGAATTAAAGAAAATCGGTCTGCTTTAAGGGGCACAATATTGTTAAACAATCGGGTACTAAACCTTCTTCAATTAAAAAGGGAAAAAAGAATTGGGTAGTAAAAGATACGTAAAGATTTAAAAATTTCGATTATCTTAGAAGTTTACAGCATTTATTACCGTTTTTTTTTAATCTGTCATAAAATTGGCAAAAGCTTAATGTTACTTTTGATGCTGCGCAATATATTTTTTAGAATTACAGCAACAATATTGACCTTCTGTCCGAATAAGATCGAAACAATATTGTAATTTGATTCGACAAGAACAGTAAGTTATAACGCAAAATTATTTTTTACTTTATAGGGTGACTCAAAAAAGTGGAACAAGGAATTGTTTTTTTAAATGGAACACTGTATATTTTTGCATTTTTAAATTCCCCTCGAAATTACGCGTATCCTGGTCACTGGCATTTTAATTATTTTGCAATATTGTCAAGTTATTTAAGAAAATTCTTTTTGAAAGAAAAATCTTGTCATCTTAAAATTTGAAATATAATTGAAGTGATTTAAGACATTCCAAATTTTCGACGATATACAAGGCAAATACTAATAAGACTTTAGACTTTCGGAACATTCCATATTTTGTACAGGGTGTTCTATTTTTAAAAAATATTTTTTTCTAATTCCTCTCTTTTAACCCACCCTATAGAATGAAAAATAATTTGGGGTTATAACGCATTTACTGCCCTTCAACTTTTGTATTAACATTTTTGATGTATTTGAAATAGTATCGGAGCTATTGTACTTTTCCACACTAAACGGCCACCCTGTATATTTCAAAGTGCGTAACTGCCTGGCGTTCTACTACCTCTGCCATGCAATACAAGAACTTAGTAAGTCGTAAAAGTCGTAAAAGTAAATTTTAATATTTAATTTATTGTTCTAGAATTTTATACACAGTAAACTCTTGTTACATAGTTTCATTTTCCAAAAAATCATTGATTTTTATTAACAAATAAACAGTTAAAAAAATATTAAAAACTTACTACTCTATTTTATAGTAAGTCCACTTACTAGCTACTTGTATTGCACGGCAGACCTGATCTTGCGAGTGGGTGCTGACTCATGTACACCTATAATCCTATATCATGTTAAAATATGAGCCATGATAAAACTCTTTCCGTTTTTTTGTCACAAGCTCTTGGGCTATAATGGTTTAGTGTCCTGGATATCAATAGGTATGTATGACAAAATTTGCGAAACGATCCTTCAATGTTATTCCAAGTGCAGCGATAACAAATTTTTAGGATATAAAAGTATATTGAAGTTCAAGATACATATTTTGAACATCTGATGAAATAAGCATTTAGAATAAACACTTATTTTTTCTGTTCCTCGTAAGCTATATATTAAGATCCTTCCTAATGTTTTTCGATCGGGTAAATTTCGATTCGGAAATCTCTCAGCATAAATTGTTCTTGCTTCCAGAGAATTGCATTTGTCATCATTTGTCAATATTAGAAATCTTAATGGTTTTATACCTTTATAAAATATTATTTAAATATTTTTCATATTAAAATGTTGTTCATTGCATTGTGTTTTGGCATATGACAGAATATAACCGCATCTTAGTCTACGATTTTATCGTGAAAATATGTTAAAATGCTCATACCGCATATAATCTAAATAAGCACTAAAGTAAAGTAACTGTACGAAGTACGAAGTAAAACAATATACCGGGTGTCTCACAGGGCAACAATAAATATCACATATAGATACACAATAACCAATAAAGAAATGTATTTAAACTAGTTTATTATGTTGTTGAAATAATATAGGCTTTTACTAATAATTGTAAACTACCGTAAATGTTCAAAATGTCTTGCATTTTGATCTGTGTACAGGGTTATCAATTTAGTTTGTCCCACTTTTAAAGGCCTGTAACTTTTTTGTATTTTGAGTTGCGAGTTCATTCAAAAATCAAGATGTAGCATTTTTCGCCAAGTTTTTATGAGTACTGTCAAAAATGACAGTAGGTGTCATATGTCACACCGAAAAGCAATTATTATTTTTTTTTAAATGGGACAGTCTATATGTATATTAGAAACGTATTAGATGGCGCCTTTTCTTCCGATCTCAAAAATATAACACACATATGCATTATTTTCTTCAAGTGAATAGTAGAAAAACAATTTTATTAATATTGGCATAACTAGAAAATAACAAAAGTTTATAAAATTAATTTAATAACTAGAATTATATAATAATAATTTCATAATCTATATTGCTCTACATGACCACCTCCATTTTCGATACATTTACGAAACATTTTTACATTGTGACTATTGATTTTTAATAAAACTTCTCTATAGTTTGTTTCTGAAGGATGGCTTTTTCAATTCTAATATACAGTTCATTCAACGAATAACACGGTGTATTATAAACAATATTATTAATATAACCCCAAAAGAAAGAATCGCAGGATGTTAGGCCTGGGCTGTTCGGCGGTCATTTTATAGCACCGGATTTTCCAATCTATTGGACATATATACAATATCAAATATAAAACACCTTTCCCCCACTGAATAATAATATCTCATATTGGTTGGTTTTTACATATAACATAACTTTTCTACAAAAATTCTGAGAATGACAGACTGATAAAATAAAGATAAAATCCGTAGCAACCAAAACAATTGTATAGCTAGCTATCTTGATGCTTTTTAACAATAATATATTTTTACATATTTTTGTTAATGTTTGATGGAATAAAGAAAAGAATGCATATGTGTGTTATATTTTTGACATCTGAAGAAAAGGCGCCTTCTAATGTGCTTCTGATATATAGAGTGTCCTATTTAAAAAAGAATAATAATTGCTTTTCGGTGCGACATATGATACCTACTGTCATTTTTGACAGCACTCATAAAAACTTGGCTAAAAATGCTAAATCTTATTTTTTGATTGAACGCGCTAACTCAAAATACAAAAAAGTTACAGGCTCTTAAAAGTGGGACAAACTAAATTGATAACCCTGTACAAGTAAATATGTCCTTGAAAAGGTCTGTGTACATTACTCAACATTTCAGGTAAAAAGAGGCAAACACGTCTCTTATTATTTGCTACATATTAATAGAAGTTGTAGTCGGATATTGATAAACAAGTTGGTTACGTGTCGCCATAAAAAGTCAAGTTTTGGATATTGGACGCAAAATAACTCCTTAATAAAAAAATACTCTCGCTCCCACCAAGTAAGAAGGTCATATCAATCCACCAATAAAATCCATTTTAATTTCTTATTAAAATTTACTCACCCTAAATAACCATTTTTTAGAGAAATAGTCAAACTATAATTAATTATTAAAATAAAGAATCCTTATTTTATTTCAAAACCTGACATGGTTTCATGCTTAACCGCTACTAATGAACCGTTGTGCTAGTATTTCACCTCAAATGTTAAGGGATATAAACAGATCTTTTCACGAACGTGCCCAGATCAAAATGGAAGACATGTTGAACATTTACTTTAGTTTACAATTATTAGTCAAGGCGCCTATGATATTTAAACAATATAATGTATGAAATTATTTCGAAAACGGCTGGATATATATTAAACTTATATGTTTGTATTATAAAAATAGTGCTTATCAATTCTATATCCAATACCCTAATAATACACCTGGTGTTCCATTTGAAAATCTTGAGAAAAATGATTTTGAAATGTGTCATTTTCGAAACCTTATCATGATCACCCTAAAATAGATAAACACTAGTAGATTCATATTGTTATGAAGCTCACCCAATCCCGTAGTTAAAGAAATAATTTTAGAATTTTTCTTCGATTCTTCTTTCCAGGACTACAAAACTTTTTTTTTTTATTTTTAACATATTGCTATTAAACTATCCTAGCAAACTACATAACATTTTAGGTATTTGCAGAGGACATTAATACGAACATAAATATGTAATAAAATACTGGCTGTCCCATTTAAAAAAATATAACTCTATGTTATCAAACATTTTTGGGAAACCATATATATGGAAAAATATTTTTCCGAAATACACCCCATGATACATTATAAGTCAGCATATGAATGAAATTTATAACTTAATTTATATAGGAGCTATAGAAGCCCGCATTATTGCAGGGCCCTGTATATTAGGTACTCTATTCGGATTAATTAAAGTTTTCATAAATTAAAACGGAAAATATATATATGACACTCAAAAAATTTTATAAATCCTCTTAATAATTACAACTGTTGTCGAGAGACAATGACGAAAAGAGCTAAAAGTTCTCTATTTAAGAAGACCTTTGTTATATTTCTGAGATAAGTGCAAATTGTCTCATTGTTTAGACAGAAGAAAATTTAATCGTTTTAAAAGTTATTATTTTGAAAGATTTTATCGTAATTGAACTGCCAAGAAAAATTGGTAAGTCTTCTTGTTGCACAACGATATTGTTTCGCGCAATTGTAACCTATTGAATTGTGTGAAAATCCCTCATATTCTAATCTATTCTAAATTTTTTTCTCATTTTCAAGAAGTTATTTAAGGCCGTATATAAATTTTTAAATTTTTTTCTAAATACCTCTTTCCACTCTTCCCGATTTTACTAATTCTAAATTATAATTATCTATATGCAGATTAGAAGTAATGTTTTTTACAAACTCCCTAAATTATTATTTTGCCATGGTGTTTATTATTTCTTTCATGGTATTCCTTTTAATTTTCAATATACAGGGGTTTTCACTTAAACCCCCGAGAGCCTATATCTTGAAAACGAAAGAATATATTTTGATTTCGTAAAAGCTATCGTTAGGTAGGATCAATTAGACTAAGGTCTCAAAGTGATGGCTTTGAGGCTTTGGTCGTCTCGACGCTTCAAAAATATAAATTGATTTCAGACCTTTCGAAAGTAGGTACATTTGAAAGTACTTTAAATTTTGAGACATTTCTTCATTTACCCTAATTCTATTACTAGATTACTACACTAAATTTTAAGTAATACAAAGTTTTAAAAAACTGTACACCATATTTGAATTAATTTGAATAGCTACCTAACTACCTATGACTTGCGAAAGTAAATACTTTACCTTCCCTAAGATATTATAATCAATGGGCGCCTTTAGCAGAGCACATCGATTTGTGAATGATCAGTAATCATCTGCTGAATGAACAAAAAAAATCGATTTCACAAACCTATGGGAAACGCCATTTTTTTCATCGAATTTTAAAAGCCATTTGTGATTTGACAGCGATTTATGTCAGTTTAGTTTGTCAGGTTGATGAGTGAAAATTATAAAAAATTACGAAGGAAGTGAATTATAAAACCATATTATACACGGTCTCTGCTAGTGAAGAGGAACTTTAAAAATTAGATTATTGATATAGATAAACTCCTGGACAAAATTAACGCAACTACATAAATTTCCCATATTTTTGATGCTATTTTTTTTCTGAATTTATGATCCTATTTGAATGACTTTTTTTTGCATTGTAGGTTGGTTCCTTGACAATGTCATAGTTTTCGCTGTTTATTATAAAAATTTAATTTTCGATTTATACTGGGTTTACTAAAAATGCTATGTTTTTTTCCGAAAATTCGTATCACCATGTGGAATATATTAGCAACCGAAGCATATTGCAGTTGACATTAAACGGTAGGTCCATCTTTCCCCAACATTTTCTTATTTGGTTTACTTCATTATCTCTGTTATTAAAGGAGATACACCGTTTTATAGCGTAACATGTTTTTATAGACTTTTACATTCAACACATTCATTGTTAAATGTTTTCTAGTAGGTTTCAAGTTTAAAATACTCGTCGGGCAACTGGACATACGAAACGAACAATTAATAAGCAGTTTCCTAAGAGTTTTTATTAGTATGGCGAATTTTATTTGACCTTTGTAACTTTAAAACGCAACATCTGCTGACACATCGCTTGCAATGTCCGAAAAAGTCCATAGTCTACTTGCAAACATTTAACAATGAATGTGTTGAATATTAAAGTCTATGAAAACATGTTACGCTATAAAACGGTGTATCTCCTTTAATAACAGAGATAATGGAAGTAAACCAAAAAAGAAAATGTTGGGGAAAGATGGTCCTACCGTTTAATGTCAATTGCAATATGTTTCGGTTGCTAATATACTCCACAGGGTGATGCGAATTTTCGGAAAAAAACCTAGCATTTTTAGTACACCCAGTATAAATCGAAAATTAAATTTTTATCATAAACAGCAAAAACTATGATATTTTCAAGGAACCAAGCTACAATACAAAAATAAAATCATTCAAATCGGATCATAAATTTAGAAAAAAAATAGCATCAAAAATATGGCAAATTTATGATGTTGCGTTAATTTTGTCCAGGAGTTTATTTCGTATAGAAAAAAAAACGTAATATTTGATGATAGGAGGGATGCAAACCATACAAGGAACTGACCACAAATGAATTCAGCAGAATTATAAATCGACGGGTTCTGCTGAATACAGCCATTGTACTTGTGACGTTGTCAATTATAAGAATTAGGGCCGATATTTGAATGTTACCTTAAGTTATAGTTTAGCTGTGGTAGCCTTAACGTTATGGTAAACCTTAAAAAAACTATGTTTTAAATTAATCAAAGAGTCAATTGATGCATTAAGTGGAAGATTATCAAGCCCTTAAAGATCCATTGCTTTAGATGAGAGTTGAAATGGGCTTTAATGTACTGTACATCAGTTGTACGGCGGTTTTAAAGCAAAACTATTATTATCTTTATTTAAGAGTAAATACAATTAAATAGTGTCGAATTCAAATACTGTAATTAAGTATGTACATGTGTCGGTAAATAAGATTCTCTATCCTACAAGATCTTGTCCATAACCGAAACATCTATAATATTCATCCACATTGTATTGTTCCATTTCCAGTACAGTAAATTAAAAAAAAAATTCTTTAGTTGTTTTAAGTTATCTATTTTTTTTTATATCGTTTGACAGGTGATTGTAAAGTTTTAAGCTTTGATAGTATGCACCCTTTTCTGTCATTGCTAATCTATGTCTTGGGTATGTATATTCTAGTCTTCTTGTTGGATATATTTGTTGTGCTTCACACTTAACAAAAACGATCTATTCCTAAAGAAGAAGAGTATGCATTATTGAATAAAAATTGCAGACAGTCAATATTCTATACTCCCTGAATTTTCCCCTACATGTCTCTCGATAATTTAGATTCATTAAAATTCGCAGAGCTCGTTTCTGGCAAATAAAAATTCTTCCTATATCTCTGCAATTCCCATACATGATAAGTCCATACCTTATACGTGATTCAAAATTCGCATGGTACAGCATTTTCTTGGTTTCTGAGGGAATATATCTACCTAGTATACGCATACTATAACATACCTTATTTAATTTATTCAGAACATTATCCACATATCAGTCCCAAGAAAGCGTATTGTCTAAAAAGATACCCAAAAACTTAGTTTTACATTTTAATTCTACATTACAATCGTCTTTTATAAATAAACTTTCCGGTTCTTCGAATCGTGATCTATTCGTTCTGAAAATAGTCAAACCTATTTTAGAACTGTTAATAATTAATCTGTTTTTGCAAAACCAGTCATCAGCCTCTGTCATAAACGCTTGAATAGCCTGTCTAAGGATGTCCAGCTCTATATTACGTAACAGAACATTAGTATCATCGGCATAACTTGTAATTTGGCTTGAATCATTGACAGAGCCTAATTCGGTTATATTATTAACATATAAATTAAATAAAATTGGGCCCATGACGCTTCCCTGCGGTATACCCATTAAAGCACTCTTTGGTCGTGAAAAAACTTTTTGGCTAGCCTTACCTACTACTACTCTTTGTTGGCGTCCAGACAAGTACGACTCAATATATTTAAGAGTTGCTCCTCTTGCGTACTACCTGATATTTAACTGAAATAAGTCCTAACTCACTCAGCATCACAAAGAAATGAAACAAATACAATAATTTTTAAATAATATTAAAATCACCTTAGTTTTTCTAACCGAGACATCAATTGAGGTAGAATCCGTAGTATGCTCCATAATTAATATTTTTCGCCTAAATAGAGATTGATACAATATTAATCTATACATTTTTCGTTAAGTGATTAGTACTTACTGCGGTTTACTAAATACGCAAATAAAATTTATTTGAAGTCATCTTCGTTTACAAGATAAATGCAATTTTATTAGGAAGTGTGAATTGTCACCCGAACACGATTTTAGCAAATATAAAATTACTGAAGCCGTTTCGGAAAAAACACCGAAAAGATATAAAAAATTTAACACCTTCTATCATTCAAATAAAGCATCTGTGGACCCATGTTGATAGGAACTCTTATGGCATATGTTTTTTGAATTACCATTCATAAATTTTATTACAGACAAAGGACCCCCCCGCACGGAACATATGGAAATCGGCCCTCGGTTAAAAACTTTGATACTCGGGGATATTACCTAAAAATCGATGCTGATCAAAAGTCTCCATGGGCACGAGGTCCGGAAATGCGATCCCGGTGAGCTACCTTCATCGCAATCAAAATAGTAAAAATGAGCAAATGCACTGGCAATAGTGTGTCAGGCTTCCATAGCTCCTATTCTAATTAACTTAGGAATTTCATTCATATGCCGATTTTAACTGTATTATATGGTGCATTTCAGAAAAATATTTTTCAATATACAGGGTGGCCCAAAAAAGTGTGGTAACATAATGCGGTCTTTTTTAAATAGGACACCCAGTATTTTATTGCATATTTGGGTTCGTATTAGTGTCCTTTATAATTGCCTAAAGTTTTATTTAATTTGGTTATGTAGTTGAAGAGTTACAAATTAAAAATAAAAAAATAAAAGTTTTAGAGTCAAAAGAACTACCTAAAATAACTTTTTTAACCAAGGCATTGAGTAGAATTTAAGACAAGAGGTCTAGAGATACTGTGAATATAATAACGTTTATTTATACAGGGTGTTCAGAATTAGGTTTCAAACACGACACGTTTCAAAATAATTTTTCTCCAGATTTTCAAGTGGAACACCCTGTATATTAGTTGTCTATTGGATGTAGAATTCATAAGCATTCTTTTTTTGTAATAGAAGCATATAAGTTATTTCTAGCCGTTCTCGAAATAATTGCTTCCATAAATTATGTTGTTTAAATACGGTTTTTATTATGAAAATGAAGCATAGGCGACTAGAT
This sequence comes from Barypeithes pellucidus, assembly GCA_963991005.1. Classification (NCBI taxonomy): domain Eukaryota; kingdom Metazoa; phylum Arthropoda; class Insecta; order Coleoptera; family Curculionidae; genus Barypeithes; species Barypeithes pellucidus. The sequence goes on from OZ022562.1 coordinate 30,585,941, forward strand.
TAATAATTATAAACTAAAGTAAGTATTCAAAAAGCCTACCATCTTGATCTGAGTACAAGTTAATGCGCTCTTCAAATGATCAATTTACATTCCTCATCATTTCAGATGACGGCTCATTAATGATGGTGATGTCTAAAAACCATGGTAGGCTTTGAAATAAAAATAAGAATTAATTTGATTATTATAGTTTGACAGTTCTTTAATTTAATATTGTTGTTATTTAGGGCTGAAAACTATAAGAAATTAAAATGAATTTTAATAAAAAAAAACTCTTTTTTAACAACATAATTTATGTAAATCATTTCGAAAACGACTAGAAATAACTTATATGCTCCCATTACAAAAATAATAATGCTTGTGAATTCTACATCCAATAGCCAATAGTTGCATTTGAAAATCTGGAGAAAAATTATTTTGAAATGTGTCGTGTTTGGAACCTAATTATGAACACCCTGTAAAAATAACCGTTATTATATTCACAGTATCTCTAGACCTCTTGTCTTAAATTTTACTCCATGCCTTAGTTAAAAAAGTTTCTTAATTTTTTTCTAAGACTCCTAAACTTTTTGTTTTAATTTACTACTACATAACAAAATGAAATTAAACTTTAGGCAATTATAAAGAACACTAATACGAACCTATATATGCAATAAAATACTGGGTGTTCCATTTAAAAAAAGACAGCATTACGTTACCACACTTTTTTGGGCCACCCTGTATATTGGAAAATATTCTCCTGAAATGCACCATATAATACAGTATATCTCGGCATATGAATGAAATTCGTAAGTTTATTAGTATAGGAGCTATGGAAGCCTCACACACTATTGCCAGTGCAGTTGCTTATTTTTACTATTTTGATTACGATGAAGGTAGCTCCCCGGGATCGCATTTTCGGACCTCGGGCCCATGGAGACTTTTGATCAGCATCGATTTTTGGATAACATCCCCGAGTATCAAAATTTTTAACCGAGGACAGATTCCCATATGTTCCGTGCGGGGTCCTTTGTCTGTAATAAAATGTATGTATGATTATGTATATCAATGAGTTTATTAACAAGAAAAATTATCTTAGGCTACAAGTTTTAATGAATAATTTGACCGATAAATACTTAGTCTGGAAAGAAGATACGGAACAACAAACTAAATCGTTTTCGGCTGATAAATGTTTTATTAAGTTTCTCACCGGTATTTCCTATTTAATAAAAAAGTTTTCAAATTTTTCTTAACAATCTCTTGAAAACTTATTTTTAACTTCTATGAATTCATTAATTAAAATATTAATTAGAAGTTTGGTATTTCTAATCTTTGGAAACTGCTAATGATTTATTTTTTAAATATTATTATTATATGAAAACTAATTCATTTCTAATGTTTGTTCCAAAATCTCTAATTATTAAATGACTGGCTGTGATTTTACAATAATAAGGCGAAAACTGTTTTGAAGAATAAAAATAACTTTAACATGGAATTCAGTATAACAATTATAAAAAATCATTTTATTTAGATATATATTCTACTTTTTTTATTTGGTGCCTTGATCATTCCCTTGCTAAATTACACACTGTATTTTTCATTTACACCAGTAAAAATTCACATTTTAACGCAACCAGTTTTTGTTATTATTATTAACAAGTGCTTTATTGGTTTGTCCTACCGAAATACCACAGATACAGCTAAATAAAAAATTAATGTCTTTATTAAACTATACTCTCTTCCAATAAACCAATAATAAAAGTTCTACAAACAGATTTCCTATTATTCTTGTTGTAGAAAAAATACTTTGACTGTACCTTGACCCGAGGGTTCTGTTATTTTTTCAAATATATTTTTCAACTCGAACTTTTATCAGAAATTGATCAATCGTCAATATATTTTTAAGTTTTATTGAAATTAGTTTTCATATTAGTATAAATAATTATCTTTGAACCAATAAAAAAACTGACACAAAATAAATATTTGCGGGTTATTTCAGAAATCCAAATTCCAAATATTGTTCGTTGTAAGTTTCAGGAAAAATTCATTTTCATATTTGAAATTCAATGGGCTTAACTGGGCTTGGGTACAATGCATAATATATAAACTTCTTCTAGTGCAGCTGCAGTTGATCGGGACTTGGTTAGCTTCTCATGTTGAAGAATACGAAAAAGTATACTAAATACTGTAATTAGTCTTAATACTGTCCTCGAATTGTGGTCTTAATAAGTTATAATGGAGTTGAGATATGAATTATTTTAATGTTTTTAATAACATTTTAAGCAATGTGTAATGTAAATTAAATAAATTGTTGAGGAAAGTGATTAACTAACCTACTTTCTTTAAAAATAAATACTAAAACAATGGTGATATAACGCACGAATAATCTATTTTAGAGCACGTGTACTAGAAGTATCGTGAAAAATATACGAAGCTATATTTCCTTTATTCGAAGTTAAAAGTACCCTCACGGAAATAAGGTTAAATTGAGCACATTCTATCTTCCATATACAAATAAGTTGATAGAAAAGAGATATTAAAAAAATAACGGTTATGTCCAAAAGTGGGCATCGTATTTTGTCTCCGGAATATTTTTAAATTTAGCTCACAATACGCCTAAAAACCGAATACAAAATAAATAGTATTAGGATTATTAGGCTTAAACTTACCGTAGAATTATGTTTTAAAATAGTCTGTATGCTGCCTTAAATTTTTTTAAAATCCTCTTCGTGGTTATTATTCTTTTGTTGTTACGGGAATAAGAATGATAACCGAATTGACAAATTCTTAAATAGATATTTTTAATAAAAAGTTAGATATTTAATTCTTGTTATTGAAGGCTAAAATTGGCAGTATCGCATTTATTTTGTTCAGGCGTTATGAAAAGGGATATTTAAAAATAAATTGTTTGTCCTCTATAAGATTTCAATCCAACGTTTCGTGATCATCAGCCACGTCATTTTATACAGGATGTTATGGAAATTACTTATTATATTTAAATGGGTGACTCCTAGGGTGTCCTAGAGAAAGTCTACATACTTTTTTTTAATCGGATATCTAAATACTAAGGTAGAAACCCTTTTTACCCACATATTGTCGCACCGTTCCATCTGGATTCAAATAGCAACAATGTTGGTCACAAAACATACTAACAGTGTTGTCAGATGACACCGCATGTTTCTGCCTTGCTTGGATACCTACCGCGCGCGATTATCGTTGCTTTAGCATGTTTCGAGACTCGGAAATGGGATGACGCTGTCGAGGATTCCACGTGCTTGATGAATACGAATTCTAAACGTTTTGTTAGTTGTAGTATTACCCGATTTTTTTTCTGTTGTGAAATAATTCATAATAAGAAATATTGTGATGTGATTTCAAATTTGTGTGATATTACCTATTGTTGGTTCTGTTGCAAAACATACTTTTTGTGTTTTATTTTTTTATCGAATTTAATTATGAAACAGATTATAAGATCGAAGGTAAGAGAGTATGTACCTTAAAATTGTAGTATTTTTTTTCTAAAAAGTTTGAAAAAGAAGTGATAACGCGGGTCAAAGACGTCTTGTTGTAAAAAACTGAACATGTGCGTTTTCAATTCTGTGTTGCAATATATGACAACACCTCCCCAATAAACTATTGATTGCGAACGGCCTCAGTAGCGGCCACGTAAATTTTTAGATTTCATATAAAGTGTATATTTCGTACAATAATTCAAAGCGCCATTTAAGGTTATTTTTCTTCAATTTATTTTCATCTCAGGGCAACCATTATTTTCAGCTCAGAGCAAATCCTGTTTAAATATAATAAGTTATTTCCATAACAACCTGTATAATAGCAGGAAAGTTTTATTATAACTAAATTCCAGTTTTATTCCAGTTTTATGCAAACCTATCAGACTTAGTATTCACGAGTTTCTGACTAATCACTATCATCAGTGCAATGACTAGTTAGTTCATCATCAGTAGTTAAATTCAAGTGCATTCTTATTTGGGACAGGAGAATGAAGACGATAAAGTATATTATGTATAGAACTAGAGTTACAAAGTTATTTTAAAATAATAAATAAAATAATAACGAATTGATAAATATTACGCAGTATTTATTTTCTCTAGAAGGAAATATCCTTAAATTTAGTTTATTAAAATTTTATGATTTACTTTACTTCAACGAATACATTTTGTTGCAAACAATGGATAAAATTTATATTCAGTAAAAAAGTACCGTCTTAAGTTAAAGTAAGAGCAACAGGTTTATCCCAAATGCCTACGGTTTTGGACCATTTTATCAATCCAGAAATATATTCCTGTTCTAATAAAAAACTGTCCAGGCGGCTAACCAAGAATAACGGTATGAAACATATCTCCAGGGACTAACCAGAATAAATTTATAAATCTCTTGTAAAAAACTGGGCTTTTCCAAGCGTGTACATCGTACATATGAATAAATTTTGATATTTTAGAAACAAAATACAAATTACGAAAGACTAGAATAAAAAAGCTAGTTCTTGTAATTAATAAATAACGTTTGAGGACATTTTTTAATCTAAGAAAAATGTACGTAGCTTCGCGGGTGACGCATTTGAAATTAAACATTACAAAATGGCGAAAAGTAAATATAATTTTATCTAAGTGAAAGAAATGTTTAGTTAACGTAATTATTTAAGGGTTATTTCAACGAATTCGGTGAGTTAACATGTCATGAAGTCTTTAAAAGCACAAGTAAGTAATAACTATTATTCTAATTTCTTATAAAACAAAGTAAATTTGATTAAACATAATTTTTGGTTTTTATTTTTTTTTTTAGTTTTTTTAGTTTTTTAGTTTTTTTATTTTTTTTATTTTTTTTAGTTTTTTTAGTTTTAGATTTTTTAGTTTTTTTCTATTAGTTTTTAGTTTTTTTTTCTGTTTTTAGTTCTCTGGTTTTTAGTTCTTTAGGTTTTTAGGTATATATTACTTACTTTCATCTTTCTTTCGTGAAGTATCTTGATCTGTTATCTTTGTATATGTTTTTGATTTTGGAAATATTCTGTGTCATTATTTTGTTACTCTGTATTATTGTAATAGTTGTTGCTGGTTCGGAATAAAACATCAGCGGACATTAGCCATGCTAAAGGTATATTTTTAGAACTACATTTTAGATCAGTCTTAATATCAACAACCTACTCAAAAAAGAGTTGAGTATTGATTCTTCTCTCTCCTGTTACAATCATCCTTATATTATCCTATTATAACCTTAACTACTTAATCTACAACCTTAACCCATAAGGTTCATGTCCTTGTTGTTGTTATATTATTATAACTAATAACATCATTAGCACGTCTGACCATCGATCGTGATATTGAAATCAGAACCAATGTCAAATAATATTATAACAATAATAAACCAAACTGTTTTACAAGATATGAGTAAAAATAGAATATGCCTCTATTTTTACCTCACTCCTCCCTTGGGAAAGGAAAAAAAAATCAAAGGTCTAGAATTTTGATTTTTTTTTTGTTTTTTTTAGACCTATGTATACCATATACATACACAAATGCGCTGCACTAACTAAATGTGTGCGCTAAAACTCATTCTATAATTACACTTTTATAACTATAATTTCTATAAATATCGACTATAACTTCTATATCAACTATAACTTCTATAAATATCGACTATGACTTCTAAACCTACATTTCTATAATTACAATATATTATTACTCTTTTACTTTCTTGATGCCATTAAGTTATTATTCACGTTACAAATTACTCGCTGAATATGCATTTTTAATTCTAAAGAATCAACTTCCTTTGAAGAAAATAATAACAATAAATTCAATTGTTTCGTCTTCTATTGCAATTAATTTGCAAATATGTATATGTATAATATACATAAGTGATGAATCATCATCACATACGGATATCAGGTCTCTCAACGATGCACTTAAGGCTAACGCCGATCGAGAATTCTGATTTTTATATTCCGTATTAATATATTTGAATCGCAGGTCTCACAACGATGCACTAAGCTAACTTCATTCAAGAATCCTGGTTCATAGAAAAATAAAAAAAATATATTAAATATTTCTTATTAAAGACGAAAATTTTTATATGGAGTCCTATTTTATCACACTTCAATAAAATTTTAATTACATAAAATTACTTCTTTCGGTTTAATTTTACTAAAAAAAAAAACAATCGCTTAACTCAATGCCATCAATCAGTCGCTGTCACATCCTCGGTGCCATACTCGAGAAGCCAAAAATTGCGCCCAGTATCAAATAATTTAAAAAAATTCGAGTCATCTTTAAAATAAAATTAAAAAAAAAACAAACACGTTATAAATACAAGGTATCATCTAACTTACAGTCCTTTAACACTTTCAAAATTTTATCAGATGCTTTGGGTCCCCTTTTCCATAACGTCATGTGCCATTAGTCCCACGTTGAGTACGAGCGGCTTTTTGCCTCACCTTTCTTCAACAAAGACCTCACACGTACATTCGCCTTCGTGGACATGGTCTGGTCATTTGAAATCTGCTTTCTATCAAACTTTGGACGTATAGATGTATTAAAAGGTTTACCATTGAAGGGCTTGTGGTATGACCCCTTCATAAATAACTGCCTTACACTTTTCATTTTTCACTAATTTCACTGAACTAAACTTTTTATTCACTAATATTGGACCTGCATGACTAAGTCCACTGGCAGGATCGCCATGTAATAGATGTTGCTGGTTCGGAATAACACATCAGCGGACATTAGCCATGCTAAAGGTATATTTTTAGAACTACATTTTAGATCAGTCTTAATATCAACAACCTACTCAAAAAAGGGTTGAGTATTGAATCTTCTCTCTCCTGTTACAATCATCCTTATATTATCCTATTATAACCTTAACTACTTAATCTACAACCTTAACCCATAAGGTTCATGTCCTTGTTATTGTTATATTATTATAACTAATAACATCATTAGCACGTCTGATCATCGATCGTGATATTGAAATCAGAACCAATGTCAAATAATATTATAACAATAATAAACCAAACTGTTTTACAAGATATGAGTAAAAATAGAATATGCCTCTATTTTTACCTCACATTATGTTTATCTTGATTTCTGCCTTTTAATTAAGTATATCAAAACCTGTAAGAAATGTACTTAAATAAATAAATAAACAATTTATCAACACTGTGCTAAAATATATATATACCAGGTGTCGGAATTTAAGATTAATTTGAGCAAACTGCCATATTAAAAATAAAACAACAGTTTTAATTAAATTCTTAAAGAAGCTCCAGCCGTTCCTGATACAGTTATTGCAACGCAGCAGATAGATGTATTCTTTTACCATAGACTTTAAGAAAACGAAATATTTAAAGAAAGCGAACAGATTGGTTTTTTATGCCAAGTATATCGAATTTCTTCTCTAAAGTGAGATTCGATATCTTTAAAAAAGGATAGAAAATATTTAAGGTTAATTAAATCCAATTGTGAAGGACTAAAAAGCTTGTTATCTTTCAAGAAATTTCCTTGACCCAGTTTACCAAACGCATTATTTATTTATTCTAAAGAGGAAACTGACTAGGGAGAGAAATTTGTGGGAAATATAAACGGAAATAATTTACTTCAGCGGAAAATTGAATGGATTTTATTGAATATATCGAATTTTTATATTTCATAGGAAAAAAGTTGAGGAAATGGAAATAAAATATATGAAAAAATCTTGATTTACTTAGTTGTGTTATTTATATTTATCCGATTAGATTAACTGTAATTTAAATATGGCTTTTATTCAATCATTTATAATACAGGGTATTATGAAAATTACTTATTATATTTAAACCTTAATCTTAAGATAAAATCAAATCGACGAAAAATGGATATTTGAATTAATGGCCGAGATAAGGCGCCCTATGTCAAACTCAAGAGATGCACTTGATCAATTGTCGTAGGCTCAAAAGACCTTAGTGAATGTTGACTGGTGTTGTCATATTTATACGTCAAACACTTTAAAAAAAAATACTACAATTTTAACAATTTTTCATTCTGTCAACCCGTATCTTTTCGAACAATTCTTTTCATAATAATGTTGGCGAAAAATGTTTTGCCACACAAAGAATTGTAATCGCGAATAAATAGGTGGTCCGTTTTTGTCGACAATACGTCTTTGATCCGCGTTGCCACATATTTTTCAAACATATTCTGTTCAACTTTCTTTTTCATTTCACAGACAAAATTAATCTAAAGCAATTTTTCTATGTTACTACTTTAACCACTATAAGGATGGACTACTACTTGAATCTAAAATCATTCAGTCTGGCATAATTGGCCCGCCGCAGACATTCAACCTGGGTACTAGATAGCGTTGTCAAAACCTTTCTCCTTTCGTCTGACTCCAGCCCATGATACAATAACTAAAGGCAAGATATCTAACCGTTCCAATTTCATCTGCCGCGCGCAGTGACGTGACAGGGAGAGTAATTTTTTAATTTCTTATGAAGATTTATAAGGTGCTAGCGTTTTTAATTCTATTTTAAAGGTATTAAGAGGTTTAACGCATTTAATGGTATCTGAAATGAAAGAATAATATATGGCAAGTATTTACGTATATTAATTTCATAGAAATATAACACACATTATAGCTAAAATACCACTAAAATAAGAAAAGATTCGGACAAGCTTTTAAAACATCAGCCGCGCCATTGGAGTCGGTCGATGATTGCCGAAGCTGCTCGGCGACCCCCCCTCGTTACCACCAGCGTTGTCAGTCTTTGCCGTAGTTTTCCATGGAAATTTTGAAAGTTCACAGATTTTTTTCTATAGTCGTGTGTATTTATTAAAATAAATATCTAAATTTTCATAAAATGAGGTTCGATATGTTCCCTGCGTAAAATATTTATTACAAGCTATTGTGATCTATTACGAAACTTAAATCCAATTTATTACGAAAAAAATCCCTGCTACTACTTCAATCTTGAATGAAACTACATATTATTGTTATAAATTGTAACCAATCTTTACTTATTATGAATGTTTACAAATAAATTATTGAATTCTTTATTTCCTCATGATGTTAATCTAAATATTAAATTCGCAATGCAATGTTGATATACCAACCACACAACATATTTGCCCTGTTGAAAATCGTTAAACAAACATAAAACCGGAACACAACATTTATTAGCTGCCTTTCTTGCGGAATTTAATGGGCTCATTTTAAGTTGTAAAAATTGTGTAGCTGACGGCACATGCGCAAAGTTTTATTAAGTGTTTGTTTGTAAAATTCCAATTATTTATAAGTTAATAAACTTAAATTTAAATATTATGAAATATGCAGGGTGTTACTTAATGATATGGACTTATTTCAATGGACAATTCCCGGATCAATTTAAAATCGAAAAGTTCGTATGCACATATGTCCTAAAATGTTTGGTTTTCGATATACAGGGTGTTACATTTTTTTTGGGTTTTATCAAAAATCTCGAAAATAGCTTAAGATATAAAGCCAGTGGCTTAGGTACAGCTGCGGCTCAATACAATTTTCACCAAGAATTATGTTAACTTTGCCTATTAATAACTACATATCGACATATAATTATTATGATCAAGTTCTTTTTTTTGGAATGGTAAGTTTTACGAAGAAAGTGAACGTTACTTTTTTGTTACGACCACGGAAATTTATAGTTTTTAGGTTATTATTAAAACATTATTGTGTTGACTCCCCTTTTAGTAGAATGATTAGAAGTCCATAGGTAGTCGCGCATGGTGAACTCTTTACCAGGGACAAAGCTATCACCTAGAATTTTAAATTTCTTTTTTATACGCGATTTCTTGGAAAATATTACCTAAAAATAATAAATGGAAACAGATTTCAATGACTTTCAAAATGATGTGCCACTTGATTACCTTCCCAGTTAAGATTTTACTAGGTTTTATCTATTCATCCCAGAGGAAGTGTGCCCCTTACACATGTCTCCCCGATTTTTAATATTATTTACTGGAATTTTTCAAATTTACACCCTATATATCACAATAATACATTATACAGGGTGGCAACTATTTAATTGATCAGTATGGGTATCTTTTGAATGGTAATTTCTACGAAGTTGGTTAAATTAGATAAAATGGGCAGTTTTTAAAGCTTCTTTAGAATCTAGTCCAGACGAAATTCTTGTTGTAGTTCTCAAGAGATGCGTCGATGAACTAACACCAGTATTTTGTAGACTTTATTATTAGAACTTATCCTGCAAAAAGGGAATACTTCCATCGTGCTGAAAGACGGCGCGAGTCCAGCCTATACCAAAGAAAGGTAAAAGAACCCTGCCTAGCAACTATCGACCAGTCGCATTGCTTTCAGTTATATCAAAAGTAATGGAGGAAGCTATCAACCAACAACTGCTAAAGTACCTGTAAGGCTTCAACATTATCTGCGATCATTAATATGGTTTTGTGAAGTCTAGATCAACTGGAGATCTGCTAGCTTATGTCACCAATCTTTGGAACAACTCAATCGAGCATCATGGGGCTGGGGCTGTTGCACTGGATATTTCTAAAGTCTTTGATCGTGCTTGGCATGAGGGGCTTCTAAGTAAACTGCGATCCTATGGTATGCTCAGTCGATTCTGTGCATGGTTGTCTCGCCGTCTTAAGGACCGCTCGCTGCAAGTGGCGATTGACAGATTTCTCTTAGACACCTTCACCATTAATGCCGGTGTTTCTCAAGGGTCCATATTGTCCCCTACTTTCTTCTTACTGTACAATAACGACCTGCTGTTGAAAACTAAAAATCCTATATTTAGTTTTGCTGACGATAGTACATTTTTCGCATATTTCTCTTTGAATGTACAAACATCGGCCGACGACGCACATCTTCGCAAATAGAATAAAGTATTACGCCTCAACAAAGACCTGGAAGAAATTTTGGCTTGAGGTGACAGTAACCAAGTCGAACTTAACGCTAAGAAAACCCAGGCAGCAATTTTTTCTAAAAAGGTTAACATCACAGAACCGGATATAGTCATGGCAGCACACGCAATTCCACTGGCTTCATCTATTAATTTTTCCTGGCATATCCACGTTGGGGCAATCGCCAAGATAGCTTCTCAGAAACTTGGTGTACTCTTCCGAACCAAAAAGTTTTACACACCTCAACAACTTTTGATACTATACAAAGCCCAGATCAAAAGGAGGGCCATTCGTCTGATCGGAGACCACGAGCTGACGAAGCCCCTCGACAGCCTAGAACATCGAAGACAGGTTGGGGATTTGACTCTCTTTTACAGATATTTCCATGGAAAGGGCTCGGCTGACTTATCCCTCTTAATTGCGCCCAGAGCGGCGAACAGCAGAAATACACGACGAACCACTGCCGCCAATCCATATGTGGTTAAGCTTAGTACTCCTCGAACTTCAATATTTAAGAATTCTTTCATCTGGATTACTTCATCTTTATGGAACGACCTTCCCGAGGTCGTTTTTCCCAACGAATATAACCTTCAACGATTCAAAACCAACGTGAATCGCTTTATTCGCACACGCACCACTCCCAGAGTGCCTTAAAGGATTTTTCATATAGTACTTGTGTTTAATCATAAAAAAAATCTAGTATCGACGTTTTCGAATTGTTTTTGATTCATGACAAAGAACACTCTCATAAATAAAATAAAAAATCCGGGTCCTTTCGAGATATCGAAGAAATTCGTTTTAGATTTACCTGTAATTGAGCTAAAATTAAAGCTAGTAAAATATTTAATTTTTAAAAACTAATATTGACCAGATATCAACAGATTAAAAATAATTACAAATTTAAACATTCAACCGCGAATAAACATTAACTAAATACTTTACTTAGTAATATCATTTCGTTAATTGTTCGGAATTGCCTCTTTGATTTTCAATAAAACGGTTGAGTAGTTTCCATCTATTCAATAGCGTGCCTGACCATGTTGGATGTAACTATGTGGAAGGCATCGATTATACGGCGCTGAAGTTCCTGGATATTATTACATGGGGTGTATTGTACTTTATTCTGGAGATTTCCCCATAAAAAATAATCCAGCAGATGAACACAAACCTATTGCGTTGTCACTTCGATCACCATTTTTTATACGCGGCTGAATGTTTGTACTGATAGTACTTATTTTTAGCTTAGGTGAAATCTGGTCAATATTATCCTTTAAAGATTTGTGCTAGCTTTAATTGTAACTCAATTACGGCTAAATCAAATGAAAATATCATGTAAGTATTATTTTAAAAAATCAAATTCTAATAATTTTCCTCATGATGAATATTTTGTACCGAAACTAAGGTAAATAGAATTGAGTGATACTTATATAAACAATGACATAAAAATGAACGCTATTTTATAGGAAAGAAAAAATATGAAACTCGTATTTAAAGGGCGTCGATACTGCATTCTAAATAAGCTTCAAAAACTGCACATTTTCTCTTATTTAACCAACGTCGTATGAATTGCCGTTGAAAAGATACCCATAGTGATGAATTAAATAGTTGCACCCTGTATAATAAGAAACAATCTTAAACTGAATCAAAAACTAAATTTAAATATTCTTCTTGGATGCATCCATATTTCTTGAGCCCAAACACGCAGAATTACACTTAATTAAAGCTACTTTGCAGCTATGCAGAATTCATTATGCTGCAAAATAATTAATGAACTGCTCCCGGCATATACATACTCAAGTTCCACCTAAACACGAAACGTGAACTTGACTTATTTCCGCCGTGAAAATGGTTATCATCGTGTGTATGGCATATTAAAAACTATTTAATATTCCTACCTGATGAGAAGATGCATTTACAGCAAGTTATTCAACATTTTCTTTAGTATTTAAGTAGAAATTATAACTTGTACGCTCTGGACTTCTGGAATTGCAAGGGGCAGTGCCCCAATCCCCCCACCCCTTCCCCCCAAAAGTCAACAATGTCACTGAGAAGGATATTTGAAACATGTTATCAAATTGTAAATATAACACTATAGCGAGAGTTCGCCGTCGAAAGTGACGACACCGATGCATGTCTGAGGCCTGATTGGTTAACGCATGCGGAAAAAGATCAAGTGCACAAGTGCAATTAGGCGTGCGCCGACACCGGACACAACCATCAGCGTCAGAGCAGAAACCTTTTATTATTTTAATACTGTGATTTGCTGTTAGTATTTGACGGGGAACGGTAATTTTAGTACATAGTGGTAAAAAAATTGGATTACTTTTTACCTTGCTGTCCCTTCCGTCCATGTTTCAAACGTCTGTGTCGTACAAACTCAAAAACCTACATAAATAATAAAAATTATGCCTTTCTGGTATAATATAATAAATATATATATATGTCAATTGTCTTACACGGAACACCCTATATTTTAATTTACTATTACGTGTAGAACTACATTCCTTATGTATGTCATTTTTCAGTAGATACATGTTTCTACTACTAGTAGTTTTCATATTAGAAAATTGACAAGAGTGTTTATTATATTATACCAGAATTGTATAACCCACACCATCTCTAAATTTTTAAAATTTAACAATTTTACAGCAATAACGAAAGTAAAAGTCATTCAATTTTATTAAAGTTGAAATTTTCTTCAAACCAAGCCCGTAGACTAATCCGAAAACATAATATGATTTTAATCAAATTTCATTCAGAGGGAATAGAATAATGTAGAATTTATTTAATATAAAAAATTGTAAATGGAAATATCTTGTTTTATTTTAGCAAACATGAATGTTTTGACCAGCATATAAATTTTCACAGGTCTAAATAACATGCGCAAACTTTACATATTTATCAAATAGTCCGATATGGAGTTAGTTCTAAATGACATAAATTTATCCTGGCCCGGAGCACACTAGAGACAGTGTCGACTATTTCTTTATCATTGGGGTACCATAATTTGCCTAATACTTGTTCCTATTATGTATAGTTAGAACTGAATTAGAATTTATTATGTTTTCGAAGTAACGGGGTTAATTCAGAACTAGTTCTGTTGAAAATGTTACCAGGATAACCCGTCAAGTTTATAGAAGCAAAGCCTTTTATTAATTCATATACTGAGATATGATTATGTATAATGTATTCTTTATAGAGCGTGTGTGAAAATATTAGCACCATATGGAAAACTTTTTTATCTGTGATTCTAACAAAAAAAAACTATTCTTCATAAAAGTTTTGCTTACACTGAACGAAAAACTTACTTAACTTTACTATAAAAATAATAAAACTAACCATAATTTATGACTCTACAGGTGTCCGCTAATTAATAGGACATGGAAAAACCACAGATGTCTTACGTAAAAATATTAGGATTTAATTATACTTATCTATATCCGAAAGCTGATAATAACTGAGATACAGGGTGTTAAAGTCAAAACTTCATTTTTGTTTTTCTCTAATAACTTTGACAGAAACCAACGGTTTTTACAAGATTTGGCATTTATGGTTTTTCTAGGATGCGAAACTGATTTTTTTTTGGTGACATTTTAATGTACAATATAGGGGACTGTCTACGTCATTTTTTGCACATTTATTAGTTCATAACTCTTTTGTACCTCAGTGTATTTAAGCTTTTAATGAAAATAATACTTTTCTCATATTTATTACGTAAAAAAGGTATACTAATTTCAGGTCGCCCAGAGTTACCGTTTCGAAGATATATGCATTTGAATTGTTTAGTGCACCCTGCCCAATTACTATTAATTATTAGCAAACAAAAATTAGTATACCTTTTTTACGTAATAGATATGAGAAAAGTATTATTTTTATTAAAAACTTAAATACACTGAGGCACAAAAAAGTTATGAATGTGCAAAAAATGCTGCAAACAGCGCTCCCTATATTGTACATTAAAATTTCACAAAGAAATCAATCTCTCATCCTAAAAAAACCATAATTACCAATTTTTGTAAAACACCGTTGGTTTCTGTCAAAGTTATTAGAGAAAAACAAAAATTAAGTTTTAACTTTACACCCTGTATCTCAGTTAATATAAACTTTCGGATATAGGTAAGTATAATTAAATCCTAATATTTTTACGTAAGGAGTCCATGGTTTTTCCATATTCCATTAATTGGCGGACACCCTGTATGTGACTGGCATAACATTTATTCAGAACTGCCATTATAGTAACATTTTTAACAATTTTTTTTTTTTTTGGAAAAATTACCAAAATATTTAGCACACCATTTATATGTTTGCAAAACTAAACTCTTTTTTGTAAAGTTTATTGTAAAGATTTCGACACATGGTATTCCCAAGTGGTCACCCATCCAAGCACTAATCGTAACTTCGGTGATCTATCAAATGCTTCCTCTGCACCTCCTCCTCTGTTCTTGTCCGAGTATCGAGTTCTGATTGATCCGTTGCATCTGATTTAAGCTTTTCATTCTTGTGAAGAAGCATTTTTTCAGCACTTTATTTAAACTTGGTCGTTTATACAATAACAAATACTTAAAGTACAATAATAGTCGTCAGTAAAATGTAATATACATTTAAAAATATTTAACTACTGGAGTTATAAATAAATTATTTTAACTTCATTCGTTATAAAATTTAGAAATCCTAACTATAGTTTTTTGTACATTACGTATACAATATTATTTTGGTACGGATTAATAATGAAAATTGTAATTAATACAATATTTTATAGCAAATCGTACAATAAAATCTTTACTATAATAATTTTACTATAGTGTTTGTTAAAATTTACTATATATTTTACTATTTACTTGATGTTACTAAATTTATTAGAAACTCTAACTATACATTTTTAGAAATTATGTTTATAATATTATTTTGGTACGGATTACTAATACAAAATATAATTAATACTATCTCACGAGTGATATCACATAATTTGAAATCAAATCACAATCACATTAATCAAATTATTTCACAACAGAATTGAAGAATGGTAGGGTTACATCTGATAAATTTAACACCTTATTTGTTAAGCCGGAAATACCCTAAAGTTTAAAATTCGTATGGAAACACGGGAGAATTCAATGGAAACCCGTGCCAGAGACGTGGTCCTCTCTCGTGTCAAACGGTTTCCAATGAGCATGAGCTTATTGCTCATGCTCATTGGTAATTCGAGGCATGCATTGTGGTTTGGAATCACCTCTAACCTACTGACCTACATACAGTTGCTAAGAGAAAACAGATGTATATGCCTTCGCAACACGTAGGGTAATGTAGGTATTTCGATACCCGATTTAAAAAATTATATACAGTGAGGACGTAAAGTAAGGAAAAAATTCATTATCTCGCAAACTACAATTTTTAAAAAAAATCGCTCGGACCCTTCGATTTTGTTTTTCGAACGCGCATATTTTGACATAAAATGTAGATATACAGGGTGTTGCAAATAAGAGTGACACAAAAATTTTTTTTTCTTAAATAGAACCCACTATATAT
The DNA here is from genome assembly GCA_963991005.1 of Barypeithes pellucidus. Classification (NCBI taxonomy): domain Eukaryota; kingdom Metazoa; phylum Arthropoda; class Insecta; order Coleoptera; family Curculionidae; genus Barypeithes; species Barypeithes pellucidus. Next base: position 30,602,332 of record OZ022562.1, read on the forward strand.
TATTGCATGTACGGATTCTTCGGAAAATCCTAAACATTTTTCATGTAGCATGTGCTATACCTTAGCCCAAGCGTTTTGAAGTTATTCTCATTCAAAATTTGAAAATCAGATATTTCGCAATCAATCAAGACTTGCATTGATTCATGCACGCTGAGGAAAACCTGTAGTCAGCATGCGTGAAGCGCAAGAAAAGTCAAGTAGGCTTTGGAGTTATGATGCAAGAACCAAAAGAATTAATGTCAATAGTTACTGTTATTGTCAGTTTTATGTGTATTTTCCTAACGTTTTACTAGTTTTCAAAAGACTCATTTCGTTTTTTCATAACTAAATTAAATTAAAATGCGGCTCACTGAGAAACAGCGCATAGAGGTTTTGATGATGATGGACTACGGTGATAGGGTTAGAACACAGCAAGAAACTTGTGAGTTATTTAATCAAAAATACCCCAATCGTCCGCCAATATTACAATCAACAGTAAGCAAAATTGAGTACACGTTTAGGCAATTCGGTCATGTAAGAGATGTCCCTAGATTTGGTCGTCCTCAAGTTGATGAAAATCAACAATTAGAAGTCTTACTGGCAGTTCAAGATAACCAGCATGTGGTGTCTAGGCAGGTAGCAAGTGACGTGGATATTGGAAAAACGACAGTTCTTAAAATAAAGCATACAAATAAATACCATCCTTAGAAAATGTAAGTTCTCCAAGAACTTTTGGAAAGGGACTTTGAGAGGCGCCTTGAATTTGGTGAGCGTTTACAGGATATGTGTTTCGTAAACAGAAATTTTGTAAAAAATATAATTTTTTCCGATGAGTCCACATTTTGCTTGAATGGTGACGTAAATACCCAAAATTATCGATATTGGTCCGATGTAAATCCACACTGGATGAGGGAAGGACACACACAATTTAATCAAAAGATCAATGTGTGGGCTGGCGTTGTCGATGACATTGTTATAGGGTCTTTCTTTTTTGACGGAAATTTAACAGGCGAGAGATACTTGAGTTTTTTAGAACAAGAACTTGTTCCAGCCCTGGCCACCCTTTTTCCTGAGTTAGAACGTCCCGATTTGCCACATCATAATATCTGGTTGCAACAAGATGGTGCTCCCCACATTTCGCTGTGGGAGTTCGTACATATTTGGACGATACTTTTCCAAACAGGTGGAATGGAAGAGGTGGTTTTATTGAGTGGCCGCCAAGGTCACCCGATTTAACACCACTCGACTTTTTTTTATGGGGATACCTTAAGGGAAAAGTATTCAAAAGCCAGCCTGCAAATTTAGATGATTTAAAAGATCGCATCCGGCAAGAAATTCGGCAAATTACACCCCAAATGGTTCGAAATGTTCAGCGAGAATTTGTAGATCGGTTAGGCTATTGTCAGTTGACCAACGGAAGACACTTCGAACATTTACTTTAGAAAAATTATTTTTAAGTTCACCTAACTGTTTTTTCGATAAATAAGACATTTTTAAAATAATTTTATTCTTTGTTTTCTCAATGACTTTTTCCACTTTTCAAATTTTGAATGAGAATAACTCCAAAACGCTTGGGCTAAGGTATAGCACATGCTACATGAAAAATGTTTAGGATTTTCCGAAGAATCCGTACATGCAATAATATACAGTGGGTTCTATTTAAGAAAAAAAAAATGTGTGTCACTCTTATTTGCAACACCCTGTATATCTACATTTTATGTCAGAATATGCGCGTTCGAAAAACAAAATCCAAGGGTCCGAGCGATTTTTTAAAAAAATTGTAGTTTGCGAGATAATGAATTTATTCCTTACTTTACGTCCTCACTGTATGTATGCTTTCCTTGGGTTCCCAAGGAGTCACTCATTTAAAAATAATAAAACATTTCCATTATCGAACAAACACCCTCTATCAATAATTTAAATTAAATAAATAACGTCTGCAAAATAATTTTAAATATCACGTTCATTAATAGTACTATTTGTTTTTTAAATTAGTGGAAGTTTCAAACTATAAAATAATGCTATTTGTACGATCTATATTAAAACTATTTGGCCCAATATATACGAATTCCAGAAATAAACCCAATAATTTAGCCCTTAACCAGATTCTAATTCATGGCTATTTAATATTGTTGATATTAAAATTGTTTCCATTTATTTTCGTAAGGAATTTGAATATTTTTGTTAATTTTGCAGATTTAGGTTAAAGTTAAAGATAGTTTTAATGTAAATTATAGGGTTATTGTATGTAATCTGTACGTATCGCTATATATATATCTATGCCGGTTTAGAACGTATTTCTTCGTTGTCCGACACCCAACTTCCATCCTCTTCTATCATGGCAGTCCTCTGTTGTTATGTTTCTTTCACTCATGGACTTCCGTATGGACTTTTGCCATTATAATCTTAGTCTTCCTCGTCAACTATTTATATTGGTTACCAATGTAGTATTCTTTTTGGTCACCTGTCATTTGGCATTCGCATTGATCTTTTAATGGCGTCCATATCCACTGCTTCCACTTTCTTCTTTTGCTTATCTGTAATTCTCCAAGTTTCTGCTCCGTATAGGATTACTCTTTACATTGTCTCGTATATATTAAATTTCTTCTTTTTTGTTATTTCTTTGCTCCATAAGATTCCATTCAGGCATCCTTTTGGCTTTCACTATTCGTTTTTCTATTTCTCTTACATCTGTCCCGGTATTGTCGAATGTAATTCCCAGGTATTCATACTCCTGATATTGTAGATCTTCCTGATCATTATCCACTTCCAAATTCCCGTCCTGAGTCCCTATACATAGATATCTTGTTTTGTTTATATTGACTGTTAAACCCCATTCTCGGCATTCTTCCGTCAGTTTTCTAACCATGTATTGTATGTCCTCCTTATCATCTGCCACTATGACCTGATCATCTGCAAACTGGAGAGTGAATAAGCATCCGTCATCTATCTCTATACCCATCCCATGAATCTTTCTCGTCCACCTTCTCAGTGCTATCGCTACATATATTTTAAAGAGTGTAGGAGAGATACTGCATCCCTGTCGTAGTCCTTTATAAAGGACTACGTATCGCTAAACAACTGAAAATTAAATTTAAAGTTTTTGTTAAGTTTTCCATAACTTCTACATGATTTTGCTATTTTATTTAGCCATTAACTTATCAACAAAAATATTTGAATATTCAATTTTTGATTCAAGTTTCGAAATTTTATTTTGAATGGAAGGAAAAAACCGTATATCGTATCTCTGTTAGTAGAGTAAACACGAATACAAATTTATCCTCAGGAGACCGCATGAGATAGTGCCGACTATTTCGTTAACATGGGAGTAATTTAGTTGATGCCTGCTTCTATTTTATTCGGCTAACGCGATTTAAGGGCTTTGGATCATTTGTAATGTTTAACGTTGTGGCTTAAAGTTTATTGTTGTATCCTGATGTGGTTTCTTTTGTAATACATTCAACTGCACATTATTCATATACCATCGCTAACAAACTAAATTGAAATATTTAGCGATAAGTTCCTTATAGGTAAATACTAAATTATAAATAATAATAACACCATCCACATTCTGCCGGTCCAACACCATGTACGAATTCCAGAATGAACCTAACAATTTATCCCATAACAAGGCGTTAGAGTAGAACATGGATTACGAACTTATCCTGAGATGCCGACTATTTTGTTGACGTCGGGTAATTGTTTCCCTTTGGTTTAATAAGGAATTTAAATTATTCGGTAATTTTGCTGATTACGTAAGTAATTAAAGTTCAAGCGAGTCTATGTATAGTAGGGTTAACAAAATGATGTAATTTCAGCATCTCTCGAGACAATTGAAGAAAAAGTTTAAAATTTTAAGACTTGTTAGAGTAGACTCCACGCACATAAATAGTAGTCTTGTACTTTTCAAAAGTTCTAAGTTTAATACAACCACTTTTAAATCGAAATATTTATGAATAAAAAATGTTCTCATAGCGTCCATAATAAAAATAAATCCATTTGAGCAATAGTGTTATTTGAAATTTCTTTGCTCATTGTTTGAGCAGAGCATAAAAAATTTAAGCATTAAATGATAGAATAGTGGCGGTTTCTAAGTAAGTTCAATTATGCATAAATAATAATCTAACTAAAATTATGTTTAATTATATTATAATAAATTTTTTCTACAATCGTTATAAAAACTATATCTTTTAACAAGTTAAAAAAGTAATTTATCGTTAAAAAAGTGCCGTAGCGTGCCATTTTTCACTTCTCTCTGAATGATTATAATATTAAGTTCCCATGAAAAGAGCATTCGTGTTGTTACTTTACAAATGTCAATAATATTTGAAAACATAAAAAATAAAAAGAAACAATCACGAAAAGAAAAAAACTCATTTCAATCAGCTTCGGACGAGATAATTAATAAAGCCAAAGAAGCAGCACAAAATGTATTGCCTTAAAAATCGAAAAAAGCTTACAAAAAGAATATAATACGTTTATTAAATTGCGTTGAACCTAAAGCAAGTGAAGAAGAGTTTCAACGAACTGGTATTGTTAATGTATTTCAAGGAAGTGAGTTAATTATATCCCAATATATATTTTTAATTTCGAAAAAGAAAACTGATACGATCAAAATATTGTATGAAACTTATGCATAAAGTTACATTTTTCACATACGGGACTTTTCGTGCGCTCAAATTTCCCGTTCGTGAAAACAATGAAACTTTATGCATTTGTTATTATTATAATAATTTTGATATAATAGATTTTTATGATAGTGAATGACTTTTTGCGATATTTCCTCTTAACATTAATAATAATGCAAGCTCTATATGTTCAATGTTAGAATTATGCGGCTAGAGTAGAGGCAAAGATCCTGTGTCTCAAGTTTAGCTTCCTGACGTTCAATGTACTGTTTAACTGCATACCGCCTGACGTTAGGGTTTATTCGTTAGTATGCCAACTCGATGGTATGGGCAGTTACTGCAAGTGGTATATGATAAATAATGACCATATTTACAATTATTGCTTATTTATGAACGCAACCCACTGTTTCATTGGAACAGTTGTGCTCCTAAAATTCATTTGTATATCCCGATGTCGAATGTTAAGAATAAACGTTGTTTTTCAGCATAATATAAATAAAATCAGTAGTATAGAGTTTGTCTGTATTTGTTCATGCGGAGTATAATCGAACATGATAGATTAAATTATCTAGCAATGATAAGAATATGAAAATAAATTATTACCGCAATACCCGATGTTAACAATTGTGTAATTGAAAACAAAATAATTTATTTCCTATATAAATGGCCTGAATTGTTTAATAATATTGTAAATTTCCTTGTATTTCTATTGTGAATGATCAGTTTAATTCCTCATTAATCGGATAGAAGTATTATTGTACTACTCAATTCTCGGCATGAATTTTCAACTCTCGGCAGGAAATTTGTGTTCAGAGTTTGTTCGGATTTCTTCTAGTAGGTATAAGTAATACGCAATACATAAATGTATCTTCAGGAGACCGCATAAAATAGTGTAGACTATTTCGTTAACATCGGGGTAATTTACTTGATGCCGGCTTCAATTTTATTCGGTCAGAGAGATTTAAGGGTTTCGAATCATTTGTTACGTTTAAGGTTAAACTTAAGGTATGCTTGTATTAGTGCGTGTCATTGTGGTAACAAGCTAGATTTTGCCAACCCAAATCCATCCACGAATTCCATAGATATAATAAACAATTTTTCCGTAGTAAGGCGTTAGACATCGTTAACACATTGACTAAACAAATTTGTCGTGAGATGACACTATTTCACCAATATTGCAGGTAATCATTGGATTAATTTCGTTTAATAAGGAATTATATATATTTATTGGTTTTGCTGATTCAAGTTAAAAGAAATACAATCATGTAATGATAATTTACACTCATCATGACATTACAATTTTAAATATCTCTAAGTTTAGAATAAAAATTTGGAATTACAAGGATAATACTGTAAGTAAAAAATGGTAACTTCAACTGATGACCATAATTTAATTTAATAATATAGAGTAATTAATTACTAACAATTTTGTTACTGCTCTCTAATGGTAAGGATAATACTAATTCGCAAATGTATTCTCCGGAGATCGCACTATATAATGTCTGAATCCTCTAACAATATTATTGTTGACTATGAGAGCGACACAACACGTTTGTGTTTTATTTTTTATACTTATAAATAAAATAAACTACAATACTAGATATTAGCTATATACAGGGTGTAACTAAATAAGTGTAAAACATTATTTAAGGGGGTGATTCCTCATCGAAAAAAAGATAGGATCTTTCATATAAAGAAACTTCATTGGAGCATCCCTTGTTAAGATACAGCCCCTTAAAGGGGGTACATAAAATGTGTTTAACAATTTTTTTCACAAGCACTAAAAAAGTTACAATATTGAAATTAACCTGACATTTTCTACTACCAAAAAGACACTTAGCCAGTAATTTATTTGGTTTACCCTATGGTTGTAAGGGTGGAAAACGCAACCCCTAAAATTTATTTCCAATGTAAGTTTTTGTCTTATTATTTGTTTACCATCTAAAAATTTATTTCCGATAGCCTGTTTCATTCTAAACAAAAAATGTCTCTTGAATTTTTTGCCCAAAATAAACCAGTTCGCAGCAAAAAATTATTTTACGAACAAGATACATATCGCCATAAAACGCGCGAATACGTTGCTCAATGCGCCGACGTCTAGACGCATGCGTAATGTCTGAAGGTAGACATATTGAACATTTACTATGATTTCTAGATGTTGTATGTTTTGTTATTAATAAATTAGTTTCGTTTATTTATAAATTTTATGTACCCTCTCTAAGGGGCTGTATCTTAACAAGGGATGCTCCAATGAAGTTTCTTTATATGAAAGATTCTATCTTTTTTTCGATGAGGAATCACCCCCTTAAATGTTTTACACTTATTTAGTTACACCCTGTATATATTATATAATATATAATATATAATATATAATATATAATATATAATATATAATATATAATATATAATATATAATATATAATATATAATATATAATATATAATATATAATATATAATATATAATATATAATATATAATATATAATATATAATATATAATATATAATATATAATCACCCTTGAAATATCTTTGCCTATAAAAAATGCCAGTGTCAGATAACTAGGCACTGGCATTTTGACATGTATTATATAAAATTTACTGATGACTTCTGCTGATGTATACACAGGTATAGGCTTCCTACTTTGAATTGTTCAAGAAATCCGAAAAAAATAAAAATGCATGGTGTTTCATAAGAAAATCAAAACATAGTGTCAATACCTGACAAGGGGTAGGTCTGACAACGTCGCAGATATCACCAACGAATGAAATACCAACTAAACCCCTAAGTCTAAGATTTTAAGTATTTTAATACAGGGGCTTACGAGAAAAATTACCGTTGCCGAACTTCTGTGCCACACTCTATAAGTTCTTCAAGGACTAACTGCACAATTTCTTATTTCTTTTTAATGTTGCTTGTTATTAGATTATTTTAGGAAAAGTTCAAAAGTTTGTGGTAAATAAATCTATTGAATAATTAAAACAAAATCTGATTGATTCAAGTCTAAGTACAATACCAACAAGAAAATTGCCTCCTTTAAAGGAAATCATTAAAATCACTACTGCATATTTTTCGCTTATTTATTCGAATAGTTTAAATTTTTGGTAACATATGGAAACAAAAAATTTTACATAAATCTTCCATAGGCAGAATCATAATCAGTGGAGTTAATTGCCAGCCTATAAAATAAAACGTGAAAGAGCGTTTAAATAGGCTTAAAAGCTTTCAATTAAATGTAAAATAATTTCGTAACACGAGGACTACAAGGGACTAATGAAAGAGCCCGAATTTTTACTGATAAAATTAAAAGCAGCACTCTAGATATCTAAAAACCCCGAGAAACATTAGCGGGTAAAAAACATGACAATGTTATTAAATGGGGTGCTCATACCGCGTAATGAGTTGTAATATGATGTTCTGGTATGATGATAAACCCTAGATCGGGTGATGCACAGCTTATCTTAAGGTGCATTTCCACCGAAGGAGCGAGCAAGAGCAAATATTTTCTTGCCTTTTTCTCTAACATGTCAGACTCGATTTCAGCTGGAGAATTGCTCTTTATAGCATTTGTAATTCTATATATCATATTATGTTCCTTGGTGGTACGTCATGTGTGAAAAACTAAATATTTCATACAATCTTCCCCGCATATCCAAGCAAGTAAGGTGACCTAGCTGGCCATGGAAATAGTAAATAATCCAGTCTGCCTTGTTTGGAACTACATAAGGAACATTAATAAATAGAAAATGACGGAAGACATTTTGAGCATATAGTATGCGTTGACTAGCAACCAGTTTTTATATCTTAAATTAGTTTATATCATTTTTAAAACTTGTATAATTAATAATTTTATTAATCTTAATTTCATAGTATTTTTTCCAATAGTAGTAGGCTGAGGCGAGGTTAGCGCTAAGCAAGTAAACCATTATTTATTTAAATTTTATTATTTTTTTCCTTAACCTTTCCTTAAGATATCGATATGCGGTTTTCACCAGTATTCTTCAATATTATTTTGTATTCAAATAAATATTTATATATGGTTCCATTTGAAATTTTTGGAAAATATTGAGAAATCTGATGATTGTGTACATAGCCCCCTCTACTAACTAATAGTGATACAAAATTTTAAATGTTATTATGGCATAAGCTCTTTCAAACGAAACCAAGTTCGTCAAATTTGATTGAAGAAAACCGAAATTATGAGTATTTCTGTTCATAGACGTTCACTATCCTCCCCGCAGTTATTTTCCGAGTTAGAGCGAAATGTATTAAATAAAAGTTGTACCGCATAGTTCAACGAATACAATACTATGAGAGCGACACAACACGTTTGTGTTTTATTTTTTATACTTATAAATAAAATAAACTACAATACTAGATATTAGCTATATATATAATATATAATATATAATATATAATATATAATATATAATATATAATATATAATATATAATATATAATATATAATATATAATATATAATATATAATATATAATATATAATATATAATATATAATATATAATATATAATATATAATATATAATATATAATATAGTAATATAACTTTATTTGGCATATTATCGATAAATAACCGATAATCTTCTTAGTGATAGGTTGAACGCCCTCTAGCGGTAAATTTAGGAACTTGAAAAAATTTCCAGCAATTTCTCTTGGTTGATTTTCTAATAATTTTTTTTGGTTTGACCACCCGGTACAGGGGAGCCAATAATTAGCCCCCCTCAAAAATTACATGGGATTTTCTATGTTCGACTCAACGATGCAACACTTGGTATACTATCGCGGTATAGGCGAGTTACGTTAAAAAAAAAAGAAAAATTGCCTACTAATAATTTTTTTCGGGTAAAGTAATTTAAAATGTGGTGAAGTAGCAGGGAAAATAATCAAAGTATAAGACTCTTTTTTCTTCCACCCTTAAAACAAATTAATAAGCAAATGTTTAAGGCCATACAAACCTGGTAATAATTAAACTCACAATCAAGCCAAGTTATTTCAGCAAGAGACCTGTAAACAAAGACCCTTTCTTGGGGGGATCCTTTTAAAACCACATGGTCTATGAGGGATATTTTATTAATCATAGATAACTACGTAGGATAAGATTTTCTATAGAGAGAGAGCAAAATGACTAATCAAATCATTTAAAAAATTTGACTTAGTTAGATATATATGATATTTTTTCAGAGATCTTTCTCGTATAATCGACTAATATATACAGTGAGGACGTAAAGTAAGCAATAAATTCTTTATCTCGCAAACTACAATTTTTTAAAAACATCGCTCGGACCCTTCGATTTTGTTTTTCGAACGCGCATATTCTGACATAAAATGTAGATATACAGGGTGTTGCAAATAAGAGTGACATAAAATTTTTCTTAAGTAGAACCCACTGTATATTATTGCATGTACGGATTCTTCGGAAAATCCTAAACATTTTTCATGTAGCATTTGCTATACCTTAGCCCAAGTTATTCTCATTCAAAATTTGAAAATCAGATATTTCGCAATCAATACCTTGCATTGATTTATGCACGCTGAGGAAAACCTGTAGTCAGCATGCGTGAAGCGCAAGAAAAGTCAAGTAGGCTTTGGAGTTATGATGCAAGAACCAAAAGAATTAATGTCAATAGTTACTGTTATTGTCAGTTTTTTGTGTATTTTCCTAACGTTTTACTAGTTTTCAAAAGACTCATTTCGTTCTTTCATAACTAAATTAAATTAAAATGCGGCTCACTGAGAAACAGCGCATAGAGGTTTTGATGATGATGGGCTATGGTGATAGGGTTAGAAGCAAGAAACTTGTGAGTTATTTAATCAAAAATACCCCAATCGTCCGCCAATATCACAATCAACAGTAAGCAAAATTGAGTACAAGTTTAGGCAATTCGGTCATGTAAGAGATGTCTCTAGATTTGGTCGTCCTCAAGTTGATAAAAATCAACAATTAGAAGTCTTACTGGCAGTTCAAGATAACCAGAATGTGGTGTCTAGGCAGGTAGCAAGTGACGTGGATATTGGAAAAACAACAGTTCTTAAAATACTGCATACAAATAAATACCATCCTTATAAAAAGTTCTCCAAGAACTTTTGGAAAGGGACTTTGAGAGGCGCCTTGAATTTTGTGAGCGTTTACAGGATATGTGTTTCGTAAACAGAAATTTTGTAAAAAATATAATTTTTTCCGATGAGTCCACATTTTGCTTGAATGGTGACGTAAATACCCAAAATTATCGATATTGGTCCGATGTAAATCCACACTGGATGAGGGAAGGACACACACAATTTAATCAAAAGATCAATGTGTGGGCTGGCGTTGTCGATGACATTGTTATAGGGCCTTTCTTTTTTGACGGAAATTTAACAGGCGAGAGATACTTGAGTTTTTAGAACAAGAACTTGTTCCAGCCCTGGCCACCCTTTTTCCTGAGTTATAACGTCCCGATTTGCCACATCATAATATCTGGTTGCAACAAGATGGTGCTCCCCCACATTTCGCTGTGGTAGTTCGTATATATTTGGACGATACTTTTCCAAACAGGTGGATTGGAAGAGGTGGTTTTATTGAGTGGCCGCCAAGGTCACCCGATTTAACACCACTCGACTTTTTTATGGGGATACCTTAAGGGAAAAGTATTCAAAAGCCAGCCTGCAAATTTAGATGATTTAAAAGATCGCATCCGGCAAGAAATTCGGCAAATTACACCCCAAATGGTTCGAAATATTCAGCGAGAATTTGTAGATCGGTTAGGCTATTGTCAGTTGACCCACGGAAGACACTTCGAACATTTACTTTAGAAAAATTATTTTTAAGTTCACCTAACTGTTTTTTCGATAAATAAGACATTTTTAAAATAATTTTATTCTTTGTTTTCTCCATGACTTTTTCCATTTTTCAAATTTTGAATGAGAATAACTCCAAAACGCTTGGGCTAAGGTATAGCACATGCTACATGAAAAATGTTTAGGATTTTCCGAAGAATCCGTACATGCAATAATATACAGTGGGTTCTATTTAAGAAAAAAATTATTTTTGTGTCACTCTTATTTGCAACACCTTGTATATCTACATTTTATGTCAGAATATGCGCGTTCGAAAAACAAAATCGAAGGGTCCGAGAGATTTTTTAAAAAAAATGTAGTTTGCGAGATAATGAATTTATTCCTTACTTTACGTCCTCACTGATTACCTGCACAACTTAAAGCGATTAAAAAACGCAGTTCAGCTCTTTATATCGGAAGATCGATAGCTGATCATTGGTAAATATTAAGGTAAAATGAATTATTGTGACTATACACTGTGTTGATTTCGCGTTTGGTTCTTTATGAAACATTTTTTAAATATTTATAATTAAAATTAAAACACTTACCTACTATATTAATGTATGCTTAAAAGGGTTACCGATAGGGGAGTTTAGACATCATATGCTCCAGTCGATTCCTTTCGAAACCACATCGTCTATTAGGGTTTTTTTTTCAATCATATAATAATACTAATAATGAATATTTTTTATTACTCTCAACAAGAATTACATATACAATTATAGGATGGAGGCGAGTTCTAGCCAAGGCTACTCAATCTAACCTCCCACGTGAGTTATTTCTTAATGTACTATATTAATTAATTAAATATAGGAATTATTCTAAAATAACACTGGCAAGAGAATTTGAATATTTGCTGTAATAAATCCTTAAAACTACTTAAACCTTAGCAATTATAGTTACAAAGCAATCTATAGATTATCGAAAATATGTAATAATAAATTATATCAAATATAATTTTATAACTTATTTCTTACTCTAAATAAAAAATAACATTTAAAAATATAAACATAATTACAATTCTTATAATTAAAATTAAAACACTTATCGCTTTTTAATCTTTCAAGTTCTTTTAGAGTTATCTCTACATATATACAGAGTGTTATGGAAATGACGTATTATATTTAAACCGGCAATTCCTGAGATAAAGACAATTTGAAGAAAAATACCCATAAATGACGCTTTCAATTCATTCAGCGATAAAAGTGACCTGGCGTCAAACCCGAAAAACACCTGTGTGGCACTGCGATACATGTAAGCAATCAAGAAATTCTGGCCGGTGTTGTCATATCTACACCTTAAACTCTTTAGACAAAATAAAATAATTTAAACACACAATTCAAACAATTTTCCATTCTGTAATACCTTTTTGTACAATTAATTGAAGAACTTTTACGACGGACTATATTTTAAATAACTCGAAAAAACATATGGAATAGTAATAGCTACATACGTCACTAGGTCAAATGCCAATGACCTGTTGACGCCTTACATCGTCTGAGCGAAGTAGTTTCATATAGCGCTGCACGCTTGTGGATTGTTAGTTGAAAACCAACCAGCGGCCGGATACGTTTTGTCTCGTCGATCACCAACACACTCTCAGCAATCCGCTCTGTTTTTTCGTGTATCTTGCCCGTCCATAAATAATCTTTGAATATTGTTTTTATTGGCGCGTTTCTTCTGGACGTCAAATTTCGTCGCGTGTAATAAAATCTAATAATCTGTAGTATAATCTGTATTATTGTATTTTCAAAACCTAACTATCGGTTCTGTATCATTATTAATATGTGTACATAAAGTGTTTCCAGGAGAAGAGAAAGAAATAAAACTGGTTGTGTTTGTGCCTGGATTTCCTCGCTCTTTAGGTATAAAGATAAATACAAGTAGGTAGAAAATAATTTACTTTTATAATTTTATATGGAATTTCAGTTTTACATTAAGTTTGGCGACTAACCTGTGAGTAAGAGTGTTTGTTACCCCACTTTTAAAACGGTCGACTTAAAAAAAATAAAATATGTAGCGCTTCTCTAGAACACCCAAGGAGTCACCCATTTAAATATAATACGTCATTTCCATAACACACTGTATATATATGTTTCGCCTTATTAGGGCTTTTTCAAGAGTATTATTTGTATACTAAAGTTTGCATTTCGTTTACAATATTTATAATGTCTGTTTTATTACCTATTATAAATAATAATATAAAATTTATATTATGCTAAAGGTTTGGGAAGTCCGGGCTGTGAAGATTCTTATCAATTATTGGAGTGTTGTGAAAATTTTGTTGGTCATTCGTGAATAAGATTATTTTTCATGGATTTTTTGATTTCAAGTTGTTCTAATAAATCCAATCTTTTACCTTTGTTTTCAGCGTGAAGCAATTGAATGTTAATTGGGATTTAGAACTATATATGTAAATAAACAAAATTTAGGCAGAATACTAGTGAATAATAAAGACAAAACGGACATATTTGACAAATCAGGAGTTTACAACATTAATTGTGCAGATTGTAATGCTACATATGTAGGTCAAAGCGGTAGAAGTATTAAGATATGATTAAAAGAACACAAAACAGCTATTTTAAACAATAAAAAATCAGAGATGTCCGCTCACTGTATAGAAAACAATCACTTTGTAAATTTATGTAACATTCAATTGCTTCACGCTGACAACAGGTAAAAAATTGGATTTATTAGAACAACTTGAAATCAAGAAATCCATGAGAAATAATCTTATTCACTGTACTAATTCCCAACAATTGATAAATACTTAGAATCTTTATAGCCCGGACTTCTCAAACCTTTAGCATAATATAAATTTAAATAAGGTTTATAATAGACTAGGTAATAAAACAGACATTATAAATATTGTAAACGAAATACAAACTTTACTATACAAATAATACTCTTGAATAATAAGGCGAAACATAGATAACTTTAATATAACTTGAAGCATTCAAAAGCGATAAGTGTGTTTTAATTTTAATTATAAAAATTGTAATTATGTTTATATTTTTAAATGTTATTTTTTATTTAGAGTAAGAAATAAGTTATAAAATTATATTTGATATAATTTATAATTACATATTTTCGATAATCAGTAGATTGCTTTGTAACTATGATTGTTAAGGTTTAAGTAGTTTTAAGGATTTATTTCAGCAAATATTCAAATTCTCTTGCCACTGTTATTTTAGAATAATTCCTATATTTAATTAATTAATATAGTAGGTTAACTAATAACTCACGTGGGAGGTTAGATTGAGTAGCCTTGGCTAGAACTCGCCTCCATTCTATAATTGTATATGTAATTCTTGTTGAGAGTAATAAAAAATATTCATTATTAGTATTATTATATGATTGATAAAATATCCCTCATAGACGATGTGGTTTCAAAAGGAATCGACTGGAGCATATGATGTCTAAACTCCCCTATCGGTAACCCTTTTAAGCATACATTTGTCTTACGCCCTTTTGTGACTTAAGGCGGGGAAACCGAAGAGATCGTACCCTAATTGGATGCGTAAGATAAACCATAAACTTAAAGATGGATTTTACTAGGGCAGTTATAAACTTTTAAAAGTTTAATGGTCGAGAAAACGTAAATAGTTGGAACAGTATAATTTTAAGGGGTTGGTTTCGAAACTAGAACTTTTATTCTTGGACTTGTGTTAAGTTAAATTTGGAACAAAACATCATTAATATCTAATTAACTTAGTCATTATCAGAGTATTACAGCTTTTTAGACTCTCGTACCTTTTTAGACTTATTAATTTTTTTGGGTTCCATTTAAATATTAAACGCATAATTCTGCGTATTGTTGGGTATCATCCATATTAGACGACTGTCATTAGATTCATTTTAATTCTTAAATATTGTGTCATAATTTATCTATAAAACACCTCTCTTTCTTTTCATACCACTTTTGCCTTAGTTTTAGATTTTCTATTGTAAACTTATTTTCTTAGTTATTTGCAATAGATGTTGTGTAAACCAAGTTATCATCTATCAAAAATCTACCTCTTGTAATTGTAACTTAATCATTAATCAGAACAATACTACATTAATCTAGTCTTAGTGCTATGGTTCATTTAAAATCAAGATTGCCGGAAAATAACCAATGCAGGAACAAAGCACATGCACATGCACTGTGCAAAATCAGAGATCATGATTAGTTTAAGGTCACTTGATAATCTGGATAAACCAGGTATAATTGACTTTGAATTTTTATTAAAAATTGCTTAAAAATAAGATAGAAATAAACTAGATTGCGATGCACAAGCCACTTTTCCATCATTAGTCATTACAAATCCACTATTAAGCTTAAGTCCACTTTAGGTTAAAAGGACTTTGATATACTTGTATATAAACTTGTGCTAAGAATTACTTAACGTTATTCTGCACCATACGGTTAATTGGAAATACCGGCCATATAACACATCCATTAAAGAAAAAAATATTATTAACTAAAATGTAATATTAGTATTGTTCTACAGCATTTATCTCTAATGAAGAGAAATTTTTCAGAAAACTTATGTTCAAATTATTATCATTTGGAAAAAAACAACGACATTTATGACGTTCATATGACCCAAGAATCATGGGTTGTAGTCTTTTCTATTACATTTTAAACAAAAATTATAATGAAAGTAAAATTTTCTTTCCTGAATTATATGTTCTTTCGCAAAAATATTATTGTAGCTATTCTTCACACCTACGAAAAACTTTACATTGGAAAATTACAGGGAAAGTTAAGCAATTTCCTTTCAAAAATAAACATGAAAGCTTGTCATGTTGAGAAGTCATAACAAAATAAGTATAAAGTTCCCTTGACACCTGAGTTGTTTGAAAAAGGTTTTCAAATTTGTGACTTGTTGGGATATAATTCAATATAAAGTTAACAGAAAGACGACACTTGACAATATTAAGGGGTTTTCAGTCTTGATGACGATTAAACTTTTGCACGTAAGAAAATAAAAAATTTCAAGTCGACAATGTTTGGAGTTTATTAATAGACGGCAGGTCAAACTGATGCAATATCGGTGCTGGTAGCTCTTTGATTACGGCCATAGAGTAGATTTTAGTCGTATGTCATATCGCTGCTGTTCGGCGTTATGCAGAAAATATGGAATAATAAAAAAATCTAGTCGCAACTATATTCACGCCGGGAACCTGGCTGGATAGGACCGAATTCAATGAAGAAGAAGAAGAAGAAGTAGAAGAAGAATTATTTACGTTTTTGTACGACCATGCTATCTTGAATGATTTACCACATCTATTTTTATATCCGTAAGTTGTATTTACTAGTTGCTTACGGATAACGCGTCAGTAAGTAATTTACTTACCGTTTAGCTGAACGCAATCTTCAGATCAATTAGCGGCCGCACTCTGGCCGTCATTACTCCCCCCAAAGTAAATAACAACTGATTTTGATGGGTGTAACTTCAGATTATGTAACTTTGCGAGATTATTTATACGATCCAATTGTCCATTCAAAACATATTCGGCAATATGATGTTCCTGCGGTACGAAGCTAAAACCCATTTGAATATCATCTGCGTATGCCTGATAAAGACAGTCAGTTATATTGATCACGATCTCAGCCGAGTAAATAAAAAAAGAAGACCCAAAATAGAACCTTGAGGAACTCCAGATGTTACAGATAGTGGAGAGGATATGCTTCAATCCAGAGTCACCCTCTGAGACCTATTGGACAGGAACGACTGAAAAAAATTGACAGACAGATCACTCAATAAAACCTTAATTTAGAACAAACAAGTGCCTGATTTATTGTATCAAAGGCCATTGAAAAGTGTAGCAAGATCTGCCCAGAAACACGTCTACCATCCAGGTCACCAATTATGGCGTCCAAGACATTCGATAGTGTCGCGGCAGTACCATGACCCTTTAGAAAACCTGATTGTAACTACAGAATAACACCATTCCGAGTACAGTACACATTTACCTGGTCGTGAATAATTCTCTCCAATATCTTGGATACCACAGGCAAACAGACCGATGGAAAATTGCCAGATTCAAGACAGACATTTATAATATATGTTAGAAAAGGCAATAAAAATGGGCAACAGTATCTTAATATTGAGGAGGATATGCTATCCACACCAAAAGTATTTGATTTAATATTGCCATTCTAAACTGAAAGGTATCACTAAGACATGGTTGTTGATTTGAATAAAAATTTATCATTTCTTGACAGTTTATTTCCTGAAAAACAGACACAAAATACTTATTAACATCTTTTAAATTTTCTGGTATCTTGGTCTGTTTATTTTCACGCATATTCATGTCTCTTAGTATATTCCAAAGTTTTTTTCCAGTGCCTTTCCTAACTATTCCGTCAATATGTGCCCTCTTTTGCCCTCGTTTTGGTGCATGCCTTTTTGTTGGTGCATGTCGATCGAATCGACTATTGATCAAATTTGATCAACGTTCCTATCCATGTCCATTTCATAAATAATACGTACCAACTAGGCCTAGAATTTTTACCAGAGTAAGATCAGAAAGACTGGTAAGAAGGGCGAAAAACACACTTGGTACATCAACAAGAAAACTTGCACGATAATATCGAACATCTAAGAACTCTATAGCACGGGAGCTATCGCGGAATGGCCAGAAATACCGAAAAGGAAGAAAGGCTCTGAAATATACAGCCAACCAACTAGCCGGAAACGATATGTTCTGGCCAGACCTTGCGTCCTGTCACTATGCAAGACAAACCCAAAATTGGTTAGCAGACCAACCAGCGAAACAACAACCCTCCTAATCTTCCCCAGGCTCAGCTCATAGAAGATTTTCGGGTTCTTTTATCTCGAAAAGTTTACGATGGAGGATGGGCAGCACAAAATGATGAGGAACATCGACGCAGGATATATAGAAAAATCCGAGAAATCGATATAAATTTCAAAACCAAATTCTAGGTGTCTGCAATAAGTTGCGTCAATATTTAATTTAAGTTCATAATTTTGTTGCTTATGAAACAATTAATTATTATGTATTACAAAACTTTATTTAAATATATTTTATTATAAAAAACAATTGGTTGAAGTTTGTACCAAAACTTATGGGACATATGTTATATGGGTCATACACTGGCCCAAAGTAATCGCCATACCACTCAAGGTAACAAAAAATTACCATTTCTTCTAAATACGTTATATTGTCGAAGAAACGTTTCATAAACTAAAAATAAATACCATATGAAGCAATAAAGTATATAATACAGAGTGCTATGCAATTATTATGTATTCATTTAATTGATTTACTTAAGATTAAGAATTCGAACTTCGTTTCTGTATCCTTAGTTCCAAACTTTTAATGTTAAGTAAATGAATATATAATTTCGTAACACTCTACATTATACACTTTATTGCATCAAATGACATTAATTTTTAATTTAGCAGAAGCTAAAAGCGATAAAATGTTGCATTGATTGTTTACGAAACGTTTTTGTAGAAATTGTAATTTTTTCTCGAATGGCTTGGCAAGTGTTTTAGTTTTAAATATAAATTAAATTCAATTTTTACGTAAGATAAGTGAAATTTACAGTTAAAGGAAAACATTATTCAAATTGGTTCATTATCAACGAAATAACAGCTTATTAATTTGGACGTGCATTTATGAATATTCGATAATTAATTGGGGTAGTGTAAATAGAATTTTCAACTTTTGAAAATAGTTTTAATTCAATAATAACTATAAGATGATATGATATCGATCAAAATAATTTGCATATTTTAAGCATGTTCTTACCTTTTTTTAATAAAATGCAATAAAATGCGTCTTTTCTAAACATTTCTTGTGCATTTTACCCCCCTTTACTATTCAGTCAGAAATTTAGCTTCATAAAACTTAATTTTAATAAAGACTTAAGTAAGATAATTTCCTTAAAAATAAAATTAATGATTTTTGCTTCGATGTAAAATTAAGATAAATTAGTCATTTAATAACTTGAAGAATAGTCAGAATGACGAGAATTCATTTAATTCAAATCATTTTTCATAGCACCGCTGAAAAACTGCTTCAGCGAAAACATTCGGCTTTTATTCCATCTAAGCTCAATTTTGTGTACTCGCATTTACATATTTTTCTCATTTACCCTTATAAGAGTCCACAGTACAGGATAATTTTAAAACTTAAATGAATATAAAGGAAATAATTAAAATATTTAAATTTTATTACACCACGAATAAATTTTCGTACAATTTTTGTATTTTAGAACTATCTTTATAATAACACGATAGCTTCCTGGTAATATTTTATTCCTAAGTTTGTTTGCTTCTTCTGAAATCTTCCTTACAAAGTTTAATCGGAAGATAGGTCAATCAAAATTAAACCAAGACTTTTCAAATTTAGTTTTAGAACAAACTACAAATTCGGAAAAAATATTAAAATGTATCATATATTTATAATATTCTACAGGGTGAGTCAGGAGGAACGAGCCAAACTCCTCACAACGCAAGGGATATCAACATGTAAATACTACGAGATGAACTAGAAAAAGTTCTCTCTTTGGTTCTCTCACTGACAATAAAAGTAAAAAACTTGTTTTTTAACATTCCGTCATAAAAAAATTATCCTTGTTGGCGTCCCAAACAAGAACCATGCTGTTTCAGTTGAACGTCTACAAAAAGAGGAAATATAAAAATAAATCAGACCGAGTGGAATCCGGACTGCGGGTGGTCCATTTCAAGGAATGTTTGGGGTTTGGCTGCTTTGGCAACTCGCGATTTGTCGTAAAGGAGAATATTTTCGTGATTGATTCCCGGATGTTATTTCTTAATAACAGTATATCATTTTGTTAACGTATTACCGTACTGTTTTATTGGAGTGTCCTGTGGCATATATTCAACAAGACTAAATCCTGCTTGGTCCCCGATCAATTCATTAGACATTTTTCTTCCATTTTATGCAAGAAATCATGTCATGTCAAAAATCATATATATTTCAGTTATACCATTTTGCTGAAACAGGACGCACGTTTATTTACGGTAGTACATTATGAACATAATTATGATACTAAAGCCTGTTCGTTTTATGATGTTCGATATCGGATTAAATCATTAAAGGTTGTTAAACAGTAAGACGGTTAAGTTAACAATACCTTCGCTATACTTGATCGTACCGAATATTCCACTGGTTCACTGTAGTCAGCCGTGCAAAATCAGCGATTCCAAAAAAAAAAATCTTAGAATAATTATGTACCACGATAAATATTTTTATTATATTTATTTTTCGCTCATAGTTTATTTATCAAATGAAAACAATTTTGCGTCAATAAGTTAAAGATGTTCTCAGGTACTTTTTCCTAGCATTTAGTTATTTTGTGATCTTTATAGTTAAATATATATAATAATCACTATTTTCCAAGAAATAATTAAAAGTTGCCCAAGTGCAGGATGGTATGTTCTATTTTAAATAAGTAGTTATGCTTTTTGCTTTTAGTTTATTTCTCATTGTGTGTGAATTAAAAGCAATTATGAAGCAAATTTATGGAAAATGTCCACAACGCCTAGAAGGTGTTTATCTCCAGGTGAACGCCGTTTGGTATTACAAGTGGAACGTTATTTTAGTGAGAAAAAGATAACTGGGGCCCGTTAGTGTCTGTTTTGGCAGTGCAAAAACGAACGTCTGATGCTTGCGGCATTTCAGATAAGACCTTAAGAAGACTTCGAAAAAAGAGTGAAGAGGAATTGAACATACCATATAAAAGGGTTTGACTCCATTCTAAAACCTTTGATTTATTCCATGGGATAAAACTATCGATTAGGAATATTGTTTATGATATGTATAAAGCCAAGGAATATGTTACCCTCAAAGCTATTCTTGAAAAAATAA
Source organism: Barypeithes pellucidus (assembly GCA_963991005.1). Taxonomy (NCBI): domain Eukaryota; kingdom Metazoa; phylum Arthropoda; class Insecta; order Coleoptera; family Curculionidae; genus Barypeithes; species Barypeithes pellucidus. The sequence continues at coordinate 30,623,625 of OZ022562.1, forward strand.
AGAAGAAAGAACTTTGTGATATTGGAACTACCAGTTTGTCCATCATTTTAAAAGAGCTGGGCTTCAAATACAAAAAAACAAACAACAGAAAAGTACTTTGCGAGCTGTCCAATAATGTTTAAAAAAAAATGGCGACATCGGTTCTTTTTAGAACCAAAACTTTATAAAAAAATAATTCGTAAAACTAATTTGCCTAAATATAAATGCTAAAAAAATGATAATTTTTTTTTGAAAATACCTAAAATATAATTTATTGTTTGAGAACCACCGACTACCCGGCTCGAGAGGTTTTATTGCTTAGCGGACTTCATACACCGTACCGACTTTATTTTCCCTTTCTTATTTGTTGTCTAAAATATGTCGCGAATATATAGCAGCCTCCAGTCAATAAGTTATTTGTAAGTTTATTTTCTTGATTTTCTTCTTCTTCTGAAATCTTGATCTTACAAAATTGATTCGGGAGAAAGATCAACCAAAATGAAACCAGGACTTTTTCAAATTATTTACGTAAGAGTTATAAAACAAACTATGAATTCGAAAAGAAATATTAAAATGTGTGATGAAGAGTTGTATATGTGAAAATAATGTAAAAAGATGAAGAGTTGTATATGTGAAAATAATGTAAAAAACCTCATATGTCCAGTATCAGATTTTCATTTGTTTGCTATAGCATAATTAAAAAAAATAATTAAAAAAGTAATTTTTAGCACAAATTTTCGGCAAAGGTCTGGACCATAGTTATTTAATTGTCCCTTTCATTTTGAAGAACTCTTCTTACGGGAAAGCACTGCTTACATTTTTTACAAAATTATTTACAAAGACTACTAGAGAATGATTCTGTAAACGTCAGAATGACACTTTATTATCAGCACGTTGGAGTTCCTCCACATTTCGGTCGTCAGGTCAAACAATATTTGAACGAATGGTTTCCGGAGTTTTGGATCTGTCACGGTGGTCCTCCAAAGTCTCCAGACCTCGCACAACTGGGCTTCTCTTTCTGAGGCTGGTTCGAAAAGGAAATTTACGAAGGAAAAGTCGACATTCGACATTAGAAATACTGCAGTCGATATTAAAGAAAGACATGAAACAATCAGGAGAACAACACTGGTCCCTCATAGACGATGAGGGAAATGTAAATGGCGATAGTTTTGACCATTTATTAAAATAACGCTGTTATTAAAAAAGTTACCGTCTGAAACTTTGTTTATTTGTAATAACTTGACTACAAATGAAAATTAGATAATGACATAACATGAGTTTTTTAAATTATTTCATTTGTAGAGTTTCTCTCGACTCACTCTGTTTATACATTTCCAATAGAAAACCAGGGAATGTGATGTGGCTACGTCGCCTGAATTTGAGACCGAGACTTGAGCATTTTAGAAATTTTAGAGGAGAGCTCTTAACAATTTTAAATTTCTATAGCATAAAACAAGTCCGTTTGCGATTTACCTGGTCATGTTCCGGGGTTTTCTAGCGTTAGTCGATAGTGCTTTAAATGTAAAGTGCTATGGTTGTAAAATATAAATTTATTTATCCTGGAAATAAAGAAATAAAGTGTACTTGTATACAGCGTCATTCACGGTGAGTGTCCTATTAAATGATCTCGAAAATTAAATAAGATATTTGTTTGAAATATCGGTACTCGCTATAAAAGATACCGACCTTTTGAAGTATCCGTGTAGGTGTCCGGTTATACCGAAAGTTTAAAGTTAAAGTTACTTATTTTAAATAGAACACCCTATTTATTATTAAATTGTTGGATTCTACCCAAGATTTTAGATAGATTTCGTATATCATCTCCTATACCTAAGTCTAAACGTGTGAGGCATATTTAAGTTTTAAGGTAAAAATAACGCTCGCAGGCCTAAAAATAATTGGTGCTATAAGGAATTATTATTTAATTTGACTTAGATTCATTGTTGAAAAGAACATGCTCTAATATACTCACAAGCACAAAATTCCGCCACCCTGAAATTTTGGTCAAGTTTGATATGTTTTAACTTTTTATTTTTTTATGCGATTTTCATGATTTTGTTATCAGTTTGTAGATTCATTTATTGTGTTTTTCCTTAATTATTTTATAAAGTAACATTTTTCGATTAGGCTATATTATACAGGCATAATCAAATTGTTGTTTTTTATCGTAATTTCAAAACACCCTGTAGGAAAATTGAGATGTATAATTTTATTTACATACTGTTTCTGGTAATCTTGGATGTATTCTAAACATTTCTATCTTTGATTCATTGCTGCTGCGAGCTGCAAAATTTTAAATGCTGATGTGAAGCCTATTTTTATTAAGAGAAACGAACACTAGATATATCATAACAAAAACAATTCTAATATCGTGTATTTCCTCCTCTCACAGTAGATAGCTTGCAGCCGTCGTAGCCTTGAATGAATAAGGTTACTTATCCTTCCTGGAGGGATAGCCTGATATTCTTCGGTCAGTGCCAGTCGTAAGTCTTGCAAAGTTTGTGGTTGCACATAATGGGTTAACAAACGTCCCTTTTAAGTTGATCCCAAAGATGTTCGATTGGGTTGAGATTCGGGCTACATGCCATTCCAATCTTGGGAGTCTAACTTCATCCAGATATTCGCTCAATACATGTGCAACGTGAGGTCTAGCATTATCATTCATTAATGTAAATTAGTTCCCAATGAAACGAGCACATGGAACAACAACTTCTTGGAGGATTTTCTCAATATTACGGTGGGTGATTAGAGCTCCATTTTCAACAAATAGAAGATTGGTGCGTGGCTTAAGTAGAAATACCCATGACATACATTTGCTAAAAATAACATCGTTTCATTTAAAATTTTTCAGCTCGTAGCAGAAATGAGATAATGGAATGAATCAAAAAACGAAATGTTTAGAATACATCAAAGATTACCAGTAACAGTATGTAAATAAAATTATACACCTCGATTTTCCTACAGAGTGTTTTGAAATTGAAACAAACCCGACAAAAATCAACAGTTTGATTTACTCCTGTATAATATAGCCTGATCGAAGAATGTTACTTTATAAAATAATTAAAGAAAACCACAACAAATGGATCTACAAACTGATAACAAAATCATGAATATCGCATAAAAAATAAAAAAGTTATAAAATCTTAAACTTGACCAAAATATCAGGGCGGCGGATTTTTGTGCCGGCGAGTGTAGATGTTTTATAATATTTTGGTAGCTACTAATACAGATCGAAAAATTTGAGAAGAAGCAAAAACAGTAAAAGAAGATCTTCCGCCAACTAAAAGCCGCCCGAGATATGATAAGACATATAACTGTTTGGAATAGTGTACGGGAAACAAAGTTCAAAATACTGGTTCTGAGTGGGCGCCACTAGCTTATTTCACTGCAAATGCCAAGACAAAGAAGATATCAACGATTTGGTCACAATATGCAATGCTTTAACATATCAGTGACTGCCTACAATAATGCCAATGTAATATTTAATGTAAATAAGTATGTAAAACAATGTTAATTTTTTATTTTTTATAAGTGTCATTAGGTATATTTTAAAAAATTTAAAAAAAATATTGTCGTTAAATTTGTGCAATGAGTTGTATGTTGGTGTGTTCGTATATTATTTTGAGATGTCGATTTTTTAAAAAATTACAAAAAAATAATAATAAAACCGTAAATATGTCAAACGCGCTTATACTTAGATATAGGACATGATGTACGAAATCTGTTTAGAATACTACGTAGAATCCACAAATGTAATAATATATAGGGTGTTTCATTTAAAAATGAAAGTTGAACGGAAGATCAGAATCTTTTAAAGCGAGTTTCAATATTTCAAATAAATATCTATTTTAGATCTCGCGATCTTGTAATAAGCCCTTCACAGTGAGTGACACTGTATAATATAAATTAATTATTTTACTATACCTTCTTCATAAAGGACATAACGTTTGTAGGTAACATGATTGATATATTTCCTTTTCCCGTTCTTTAGTAGTTGTTGCCTGTTCTTAATTTTCTATCTTGATATTTTTTTCTGCTAATATTTCGACGTTCCATCTTCTATCTGAAAAAAGAAAAGTTAATAGTACAGAAATGTTCATTGATAGAGTAATCAAGGTGCATATCGAAGGAATATAGTGGTTGCGCAAATTGGTATTGTTTGTCCAGTTTTATTTGAAGTTTTCGTATGAAGAGCGAAGGAAAAAAACCATGTGAGAAAGTGTTTCACCATAGGCGTGCTCAAATAATAATTTATTAAGTAAAAAATAAATAAATACACTGTGTTGATTCCGCAGTTGGATTTTTCGTGAAAATCCAAAACTATAGTTTCTTTTTTCTGAAAATGTAATGCTAACTGGTATTATTATTTAATTACTAGTCCACTCTCTTTATATACGTTATAAATATTTGCCATTTTACTTGACTATTTAACGGCGCTACGAAGAAATAAAATTAAAGCAACGAAGCAATTGGGTTTTTTTTTCTTTTGGGTATGCGAGGAGAATCTGCTTCCAGACACGATGCACAAGGAGTGCGAAGTAGTGTCAGAATGGCTCTGTTTCTCTGAGGGGAAACCTCTCGGAAGGTGAGACACCGAGCGACTAAACTCCCCGCGGTATTGTGTTAGTGCCGTTAGGCACTCTTACACGCTTATGATTGGGTGTTGAGGTCACCAAGAAGCAATTTCTGGCCTTTGGCGACCAAGGGTTTTGTGTGTGTTTGTTTGTGTTGTGTGTGTGTTGGTGAAGTGAGTTTAGGGGTGCCGTATTATGTGAGCGGAGCCTTTAGACTCCTGTGTCGTTTTTACTTGGGGTTTGGGTTGGGAATTTTGGAGAAGTTGACTCGGATTAATGGATTAGGATGGAATCGCAGTTTTCTAAAAAAATCAGCTTGTCTTTCATTGAAGAATTCGTGCATGGGCTGTACTTCAAAGTCGCGATGTATGACCGCGTCCTGAGGGACCATTGGGAATGCACCATTATCTCGTTTGATTTTGTTTTGTATGTGTGACTTCCACGTCAACTTTTTGTCGATGGTGAGAGCAATTGTGTATGATGTCAAATTTGATAAAACACGTTTAATGATATAGTTTATGAAACGTATAATATATTATAACAAATTATCTTGAATTTATCTACATTTGAGTCAATTTGGACCTAACTATTTCTTGTTAACTTAATGAAAGGCTATGGAAAAATATAGCATGGTTTCGCCCCTTAACAAAAAATAGGCCACCGCTACAGCGTTGCCATATATCTGAAGACAAGAGTTGAGATTTATTTTATTCGTTTAAACATTGTGGAAAATGATTATTTTTACAGACCTTCGCGTTTGTCTCGGTTGAACAATATGTATAACATTATATTACTGGTGAGTTTAGTTGTTCTAATTAGAAATTGCATGTTCCGTTTCTATTAACGATTTTTACAACACAACTAACGGCAGAATAGCCTCATTTTTTGCTCACATTTCAATGTTCAGAATCGGCAGGGCATAAAATATCTGTTCATTTGAAGGTTACAAATAATGATCGTCCTTATTTAACTTACGGTTTAATCAACTTTTGTTAATTTCTATAAACTATTGTTACTTCTTAAAAATCTATAAAAAATATTATTCAGAAGTGTAAAAGTTTATTTTCGGACATAGATTCTACTAGATTAATAAACATGAACCCTCAAATACCTAAATTATACTCTCCCTTGAAACTTCATAAAGAAGGATGCCCTATAAGACCGATAGTTTCCTTTTATTTTCTTTTTTTTTTTTTTTTTGGAGAACTGAGAATCTGCAGACAGACACCTTGCAGACGCGGCTGCAAGGTAGTGTCGGGTTTAGCAACTTGAGGGGGATTATATGACCCAACAACATCATCTTTTCTGAAGGAAAAGAACATCCTCGTTGGTTAACCAGGGTAGGCTGACCGACTAAACTCACCGCGGGAGTGAAGCAATTAGCCTTTGACTCATATTCACTCGATAGTGTTGTCTGCAATCGTGTATGTTTGTCTCTCTGTATCTAGCTTTTAAGCTATGCGCTTTGTTTGGTGTCAGCTCCTGTAATTTTTCCATTCGAACTTAATCGAATGAACAAACTTTCAGGAGCTCCGAACGTATAGGGTAGGCGTAGGCTGTCCTTTTTGAGGTTGTGGTTGAATTTGGTGCAGCAATCAAGGCCCTATATTTTTGTTTTTGAGACCCTTATTCTTCTTAGTCTTTAGGTAGTTTATAACATGTATTTGGCTCTGAATGCACGTGTGATGCACGTATCAGACTGTTGTTGGCACCGATAGTTTCCTTTTTCTCAGCACCGTCATATAAACTTTCAAAAAAACTAATTGACATTATTAAAATTAGCATTAACTTTTCAGCAAAATTTGCAATAAAAAATTCTCTTGAACTCGTAAACAAAATCAAGAATATTAAATTACCCACGAATGCTAAGTTAATTTCCTTTGATGTAACTAATTTATTCCACAGCGTACCTATTGACGAAACTATCAATTTAGTCATCCAACTTCTCACCCTAAACAAGGTCAATGTTATCAAAAAACAAGAAATAATTAATTCACTGACAGTCTGCCTTGAACAAAATTGTTTTAAGTTTAACGATAACATATATATTATTTTTTTTTATGATCAAACACAAGCACTATAGGAAAAATCCTTTAGGGCACTCTGGGAGTGGTGCGTGTGCTCAAAAAGCGATTCACGTTGGTTTTGAATCGTTGGAGGTTATATTCGTCGGGAAAACCCACCTCGGGAAGGTCGTTCCACAAGGATGAAGTCCTCCAGATGAAAGAATTTTTAAATAATGAAGTTCGATGAGTACTAAGCTTAACCACATATGGATGGGCGGCAGTGGTGCGTCGCGTATTTCTGCTATTCGTCGCTCTGGGCGGAATTAAGAGGGCAAGGTCAGCCGAGCACATTCCATGAAAATATCTGTAAAAGAGAGTCAAATCCCCAACCTGTCTTCGATGTTCTAGGTTATCGAGGTTCTTCGTCAGCTCGTAATATACTAGCAGAAACGGTCTTATCATGGACAACTCACTGAGTCCCTTGTTAGCTGAAATATTTATGGATTTTTTTTAGAAATTAAAATCTGCAAACACCCTTTCTTCAAACAATTTCTTTACTGGCATAGGTATGTTCACGGCGTCCTTTCATGTTTTCTTGGAACTGACCGACAGTTAATAGTCTTTTTAGAATACATAAACAGTCTACATACTAATATTATATTTACAATAGAACAAGAAACCGAAAACTCTATTAATTTTCTTGATTTAAATATCACAAGAGAGAATGATAGTCATGTTTTCTCCGTTTACCATAAACCTTCTCATACTGATACTGTCATACACAACTCTTCTTGCCACCCGATACAACAAAAATTAGCATCTTTTCATAGTATGATTCACAGATTAGTAACTCTCCCTCTAAACAAAATCAACTTTCAAAAAGAACTCAACATCATAAAACAAATAGCAGTAAATAACGGTTGTAACTTAAGTCTTATGGAACATATTTTAAAAAAAAAACTTACAAAAAAACTATTGAACTAGTTTATCCTAATATCAGACCTTCCTCAAATAAATTTAAACTAATCTCTTTCATTGGACAACCTAGCAAAACAATAGGTAATTTTCTAAACAATCTTGATATTAATGTTGCTTACAAAACTAATAACTCTTTAAGCAGATTTATTAAAAATAATAAAACCAAAAATGACAATAACAAACATTCTGGTGTCTATAAATTAAAATGCAAGAATTGTCCGAAAACATAGATAGGCCAAACAGATATATAGACAGTTCAATAAAAGAATATAAGAACATTATAATAGTTTCATCAAAAACAAAACGTACTCAAACTATGCTATTTATTTACTTGATAACAAACATAATTTTGATCCATCTTTTAAAATTTTACATACTGAAAATAAAGGATTTAAACTCAATCTGTTGGAGTCTATGGAAATTAATAAACTAAAAACCCGGACCTGTTACTTAATGATCAGTTAGATTTAAATAATTCTCCTTTGTTAAATTTATTTTGTTGACCTACACATTGTAAAATCCCATCAGTGACCAAAATTTTGTTTTTTTCCGACATTATAACCCTCCCTCTTTCCTTCTTTATAATTTTAATAATGTGAATTTATTGTACATTTTTTCATTAGATCTTTCATCTGACGAAGCTATAGTATAGCGAAACATGTTATATTCTTTTTATAATATAGTGGATATTTACAAGTTCAACTTTGTTTTACTTCTTCCCATAATATTACAAAAATGTTTCTTTTCTTTTCCATAGATGGTTTAGAAATCATAAACAAAGAAAAGTTAGCATGAAGTCACGTGTAAGTATGTCTATTCTTTGCTTAAATTATGTTGATAAGAATCCATAAATTCACGTGCCTAGCCCACGTGCATCACTGTAAATTAATTTCTTGATATACTTTAGATTCCTCTAAATTGAAATAAATGTTTATTTACCTGTAAATGTATTTACGCAATACTAAGAATCTCTTTTAAAGAAATACGAAAGCGGCATATAACAAACTGATGTAATTTAAAAAGTGAACAGTTCGCGTGATTTCCTTAAATCAATTTCACTTCAGTAATCTAGATCGAAAGGAAAGTAAAGATTAGGAATGTGATAAACATGGATATTTAATTCAGATTATGTTAACGTTTATTGAAGGAACTAAAATGTCTTTTAGACAGGCAAACAAATTACTCAAATATAATTTCCCAACGTTTCGTTTTTATCAAAACTTCTTCAAGGGTCTAAAAAGAGAGGAAATACACATACAATAAAAAAAGTAATCAAGTATAGTACTATCTTTGACAAAGAAAGTAACTATATGAAGAAAAATATCGGTTAGAACTGGTAAAAAAAAACTTGAGTGCTTGCTACTGCGCTATTTTCAATAAGTTTCGTGATGTTTCTAATGTGGAATAACGATAAACAATTTTACTTTTGACCGTAAGTAGTACTCTCGATGGATGTGTATTGATTATTGATTCACATTTTTCATTATTGGTATCAGTTGACAGTTCGTTTTTTAACAAATAATAAATTGTGGTATTGAAATACTCTGCTAATTAGTAAGAACTTGTTCGGTGGATTGGAAGGAGAGGACCTATCGAATGGCCTGCTAGGTCGCCAGACCTAACTCCGCTGGACTTTTTTTTTGTGGGTTTACCTCAAATCAAAAGTATTTGTTAACAGGCCAAACAATATGCAGGAGTTGAAAGAAAGGATCCGAAGAGAAGTGCGTGTCATAACTCCGGAAATAGTTGGAAACGTACAAAGATAGTTTATTGATCGTCTTGGATATTGTCAAGCCGTAAATGGCGCACATTTTCAACATTTAATTTGATTTTGTTGTGTTTTTTTTTTTAATAAACAGGGCTTACTTATAGATATGTTCAATCCTAATTTTTTCAATAACTGTTGAGTTTATGTATAGGACATGGTACATGAAACATGCTTAGAATTCAATGCAAAATTCAAAAATGAAATAAAAAATATATGTTTTCATTTGAAAAAATGAAGTTGATATGTCGTAACTTATTTTTGAGCTACCCTGTATACATGAAATTACCACAAAAAAAAAATAAAAATCAAAATCGACGGGTACGAGCGTTTTTTGAAAAAACTTACCGCTGAATTTTAAATGAATTTAGACATTTCATCTGGGACTCACTGTACACATATTTATAGTTACTGTATACATTTCCTGGGCATTAATTGTTATTCCTGTCAGATTCTGTGTCGACACAATATTTTGTTCAATAGTATTAAATATTATTTTGTTCAACATTTTGAACTTTGTTCTGCTCGCACCATAACTCAATGTTTTGCTTATTCTTTTTAAAGGTTTTTCTAGATTATTTACCGCAGTTTTTCGTATTTCTGACAGAGTACAACTTTCTTCCTGACTCATTTTTATGAACTTTAATAATATATTTATTATTAATTATGACGGATGGGAAGAAGATTTGTAGTGTTCAATTGTTTCTATCATGGCATATTTGATACTTGTAACATTTTATTAAATAGTAAAAGTATTGGCAAAAGATAATATTAATTCAAATGGAAAAAATCTACTATATTTTTTAAAGTTTTTCAGACTTTAAAGACCCAAATAAAAAAGTGTTATAAAATACACGGTTCATAAGACAATTAGAGTAGTTGTACTTTAGAAAAATTAAAAATTAAACGCGTGCTCTAAGATAATGTATTATGAAACTTGTATCTTAATATACTATTACTACTAAGTCAAATAAGCAATGCAATTTTTAAGATTTATTGTATTTTAATTTTTTTACAAACTTTTTAACTTGTTAAGAAGGCTTTTTCTCAGAAAACTTATTTTTTCAAATTGAAGCATATTGGCTCACTCGAGCAAGAGCATATTTTTCCAAGAATTTGATATCACACACCCTTATGTCAAGTTAAAATAGGAAAGAAAATCTATTAAAAATATGAATTCATGACAAAAATACAGAAGGAAGCGCAAAGGGCTTTGCATTTATCTAGGTACAAATAAATCAACAAATTACAAATTTAAAATCCTTCACCATTTGGCTTGGAAAAAATAAAAATAAGAAGAAAAATTACTTAAATTGTCAAAAAGTGGCGTATAGGCTCTCGTTGCATTTGGAATGGTGTTCTGAATCGATGTGGCTAAAAATATTGGGTGTTCCATTTAAAAATTAAATTTGAGGTCATTTCTAGTTACACCTGTAATTTATAAAAAAGTAATAAGAATGAGCGTGCCTCCTGACCCGGTGTATTGACGTAACTGATTCTGCAAGAAAAACATACAGTCAAGTCATTGCAGACAATTGGAATATTATTTATTGATTAGGCAAATTTACAACATTCACGAAGCAACATTTCGTTTCAACTTGCCGTTTCCTGTAAAGTCATACTTGATGACTTTAAAACCGAACGTAACAGGAAAGAAAATAAGATTTTTGACGTCGTATCAACTTTCTCCGAATTTCTTTGAGTGCTCGAGCGGGCAGAAAATGCCTTCAATGAATGAAGTGACGTGAAAAATAACGAAAAGATAAATTTACGACACTTTCTTGATAAGAGTCGATGAATAACATTCTTATTACGAAGTTAAAATTATATTTTACCGGGTTTAAAATAGTCTCTGTCGCTTACATCGCTGGGCTGGGGGACTGGGCAAATAGTAATTGTATTTTGTTTCTATTAATCATGACCACTATTTTGGATGCCCGAAAAATTTAATTAGAAGTATTCTGGTGGTATTTATCATCTAATGCGTTCTACCAATAACTGAACTGTAGAATGGGAACATGGTTTCCAATTTTTTTTAAGATATTGACGTTTTACATACTCATGGCTATATACATCCAAAGTCATTTATATATTGCTGCGATGGCATTTATTTTGATTTATAACAGAAAGAATATAAGTATTGCTATAAGATCATGGCAGAATAACACAAGGTCAGATATCTCACCATTCCAATTTAGACTACCGCGTGCAGTGACGTCACGGAGAGAGTAATTTTTAAATTGCTTATGGAGATTTACATTGTTGTTTTTCGAGTTTTTCGTTGTCTTTTAAAGGTATTCAGAGGTTAAGGTTTTACGCATGTAATAGTAAATGGAGTGAAAGAATAATATCATGATATTTAGGTATTTAATTTCATAAAAATGGATCATACATTACTAATACTAATAAGATACCACTAAAAAAGACAAAACTTTTACGGGAAGTGGTCGAGCTCCTCGTCGCCGCTTGATGTCTCTGACGCTTTCGAGAGAGTTACAAGCCACTCATCCCTGAATGGAATTATACATGGTGTTATTAACACCATGGTTGGTTGGTTGGTTAGAGGCGGGGGTCGGATTAAAGCCCCGAACTTCTATCACTGCAGCCTTCCGGCTTATTGTGTACCCCGATCTTGTTAGAAGATGTTTGTTCCTTCTATGAGGTCCATTAACCTTCTACCAAGCTTGTCACGTGGGAGGTTATCACCACGTTGTATGTTCCCGAGCATATTTTGTCTTCTACGAGACAGCGCTACGCAGCGGTATATTATATTGTGTGAGGCGGTTTCATCCTCTTCGCCGCAGAGTCTGCATTTAATGGATCTGTTGTTTATACCTATTCGTTGAAGGTCTTAACTGTAAATATTTAATTTTTAATAAACAGGGGTCTTGATTATACCATTATAGGTGGGTGCTAGTACATCAGCAATTACTGTAATTTATCCCAGGAGATGATTTTGGATTAAATTGTGAAGAACTTGTCAAAGGAATGTATGCAAACATAACGCTTCACGGTTTAAGGTTCTAACTTCTTTCATTGTTTTTATTATAACAGGGTATTATGGAAGTGGTTTATTATATTTAAATTGGTTTTAAATCGAATGCCTAAATATTTAGGAAAAGATTTCTAACATTATATTACCCGACGCGACGGAAGGGTGGATCCAGAACGACGGTTTGGGGGCGGGGGTGGGGGGTGTTATACATGGAAAAGTTACGAAAAGTAATACCCTGCCGCGTTAGTTAAATCGATATATATGGTATTTTTTATAATTTTAAATAGTTTGTTTCGGAGGGGGGGTCATACACATCTATTTTTAGTTTAGGGTACTAGTGATGCTAGATCACAACGCGTGTTACGAACAGTGGCGGAGCAAGTGCACCCCAAATATTATTCTAATTCTTCTTGTCATTTATTTTCATTTATGATTATTTATTGTATAAAGTTCGAACCTTCCTAAAATTTTATCGTACCGTCAAACCAAAGGGATAAGTTATAAAGGAAATAAGAAGTTCTCTCTACTTTCCGGACCATTTTCGCATAATTTACGTACAATCTAAGAAATATCTCTCGAATTTGTCCTTTCGTCGTATTAATAAATTTTAAAATAAAATGTAACAAGAAAAATAATATGATTTGGATGTCGGTATTAACTTCCTATGAATTTCTTTTGGCGCTTGAGTGCGCAGAGAATGCCATCAATGAATTATTTAAGTGGCGTGAAAAATAAGGGAAAGATCGATTGGTTCTTTTGATAGTCCATAACAACTTTCTTTAAATGGGTTATAGGCAATATACTGGGTGAATTTTTTAAATTGTTACAAGGCGATATTTTACGTAGGATCATTATTTATATACAAAAGTATATAATCCTATACAACGTGTCCAAGGTACGGAGGGCCAGTGCAGGGATCTTGGAAACCGTAAGAGATACGAGGTCGGTTAAATGGAGGTAAAGTTGCGCATTTACGTGTCTAATAATATGTCGTTTAGAAAGTTTTAAAATACCGAATATTTCCAGAGATATCCGGAAAAAAACGAAATTCTGAAAAATCGTTTTATTGTTTTCCTGGGTTTTTTGAGATCGAATTCTAAAGTAAATTGCACTTTACATTGCCACTTTTTCCGCTCTATCTAACAGCGTTAATTGTTTTGTAATCCGGCGAGTCATCTTCGAAGGGTCATTATCAACTTTCTTTTTTTAAATACGATCCTGTTTTTCTGATATTGGAATTTGATAGTTTTCTTTCTTCCGATTGCAACGATGTATGACACATTGTGATTTAATGACGTTTCGAGGGATTTTTGAACAACATCAGGAAATTTTGGGATACGGTCCTGTATTTCTCCTAATTTTATAAATAATATCTCATAAGTAAGCTCTAAATTTTTACTTATGTTGGACTAGTTCAATAAATAACAAATAAGTGAACAAAATACAGAAACATTATTCCAAATTTCTGTTGATTCGGGATTTAAAAGGAAAGTAGGTAAAAAATTGAGAGCTTACTTATGAGATATTATTTATAAAATTAGGAGAAATAAAGGACCGTATCCCAAAATTTCCTGATATTGTTCAAAAACCCTCGAAACGTCATTAAACCACAATGTGTAATACATTGTTACATTCGGGAGAAAAAAAGCTCTAAAATTCCAATATCAGGAAAACAGGACCATATTTAAAAAAAGGAAGTTGATAATGGCCCTTCGAAGACGACTCGTCGGATTACAAAACGATTAAAGCTGTTAGATAGAGCGGAAAAAGTGGCAACGCATAAGTGCAATTTACTTTAGAATTCGATCTCAAAAAAACCAAGGAAAACAATAAAACGATTTTTCAGAATTTCGTTTTTTTTCAGATATCTCCGGAAATTAGGCACGTAAATGCGCAACTTTACCTCCATTTAACCGACTTCGTATATCTTACGGTTTCTGAGATCCCTGTACTGGCCCTCCTTATCTTGGACACGTTGTATATAATAATAATAATAATGAACATCTTTATTTTAAGGAAAATAACAATATTAATCCATAGCTAAGCTTACATATAACCTTGGACATAATGGAGACACAACAAGAAGAAATTACAAAACTGTCACTTTAAAATACTAGGTTAATGCTAATATAACCAAGATTATTATAATGTAGAATTCGTACATAAATAAATAAATATATAATATGTACATGACAGCAGAAACACAACCATGTATATAATGTATATAATAATAATAATAATGAACATCTTTATTTTAAGGAAAATAACAATATTAATCCATGGCTAAGCTTACATACAACCTTGGACATAATGGAGACACAACAAGAAGAAATTACAAAACTGTAACTTTAAAATACTAGGTTAATGCTAATATAACCAAGATTATTATAATGTAGAATTCGTACATAAATAAATAAATATATAATATGTACATGACAGCAGAAACACAATCAAAAGAAGAAGAAAAAAAACACAGATATAAAACCATATAAAAAAAATTACAGAAACAACGTCCAAAAGTGACGCAAGCAATAATATGATACAGGTATAAAAATATTTATATGCAAAGAATTAAACATAAAAAAATTCCAATACACATCCATACAGACATTTATTGACAACACTTTACAATTATTTATTCATTGCTCACCAAAAAGCTTTTTCATATATATAGTTTTGAACTGGTTGACGTTCAAGCTTTTTTAATCAAAGGGGAGTTTATTATGTATGAGTATGAAAAGCACTTCTGAAACAAGGCCGTAGAGTGTTTTGAGATATCAAACAGTCCCTTCTTTCTCGTATTAAGAACGTAAATCTCACTTTGTGTAGTTAATTTGCTTCTGAGGTATTGAGGTGTTGCTGAGATCACAATCGTATGAACAAAGCTTTCAAACTATAATTATCTCAGTTGGTTCACCCTTGGCCAATTTAAGCTCCTAAAGTCGTCCGAAATATGACCATACTTTCTCAAACAAAATATAAACCGACAACAGGAGTTCTGAACCTTCTGGATCCTACACTGCTGAATAATATTAAGAAATGGACCATACGTGCATCACACGTGCATGCACAGCCAAATGCATGTTATAAACTACCCAAAGACTGGATCAGTCGCAACCGCGACTGATCCAAGAATAAGAGCCCCAAAAATAATAAAAATAGGGCCTTGATTGCTGAACCAAATTCAACCACAACCCCAAATAAGACAGCCTACCTACTACGCCTACGCCTACCCTACATGTTAGGAGCTCCTGAGAGTTTGTTCATTCGATTAACTTCGAGTGGAAAAAATTTCAGGAACTGACACCAAACTTAGCGCATAGCTCAAAAGCAAACATACACGGTTGCAGATAACACTATCGAGTGAATATGAGTCAAAGGCTAATTGCCTCACTCCGCGGTGAGTTTAGTCGGTCGGCCTGCCCTCGTTAACCTACGAGGATGTTCTTTTCCTTCAGAAAAGATGATGTTGAGAGGGCCATATAATTCCCCCAAGTTGCCAAACCCAACACTACCCTGCAGCCACGTCTGCGTCTGCGTCTCATCGCCAGTTATCCAAAAAAAAAAAGAAATGGACCAAAGCCAAAATCACAATAGTTGAAGAACGTTAAATCCAATAACTGTAACAACAGAATCTTAATGTTTTTTCATAATACATACCGATTAGCATAGAAAATTATATTTTTTTATGATCAAACACAAGCACTATAGGAAAAATCCTTTGTGCGAATAAAGCGATTCACGTTGGTTTTGAATCTTTGGAGGGTATATTCGTTGGGAAAAACGACCTCAGGAATGTCGTTTCATAAGGTTAAAGATGAAAGAATTCTTAAATAATGAAGTTGGAGGAGTACTAAAGTTAACCACATATGGATTGGCGGCAGTGGTTCGTCGTATATTTCTGATATTCGCCGAAGGTCAGCCGAGCACTTTCCATGAATATATCTGTAAAAGAGAGTTAAATCCACAACCTGTCCTCGATGTTCTAGGCTGTCGAGGTTCTTTAGCAGCTCGTGGTCACTGATCATATGAACGGCCCTCCTGTCGATGGAATCCAGTAGCCGAAGGTTATGTTTGGGTGCAGAGCTCCAGACATGAGAGCAGAGCAGTACTATAGTGATGGTCGAATCTGGGCTTTGTATAGTGTCAAAAGTTGTTGAGGTGTGTACAACTTTTTGGATCGGAAGAGTACACCAAGTTTCTGCGAGGCTATCTTGGCGATTGCCACAACGTGGTTATGCCAAGACATATTTCCTCCCAGACTGACGCCCGAACAAGGATTGTATACAGGGCTAATTAATGGAACATGGAAAAACCACAGACTCCTTACGTAAAAATATTAGGATTTAATTATATATAATATTTAACAAACCCGAACAAACCTATATCCGAAAGTTGAAATTAACTGAGATACAGGGTATTAAAGTCAAAATTTCATTTTGATTTTTCTCTAATAACTTTGACAGAAACCAACGGATTTTTACAAAATTTGGCAATTATGGTTTTTTTAGGATCAGAAACTGATTATTTGATGAAATTTTAATGTACAATGTAGAGGGTGCTGTCTGCGGCATTTTTTGCACATTTATTAGGTCATAACTTTTTGTGCCTCAGTGTATTTAAGTTTTTAATAAAAATAATACTTTTCTCATGTCAATTTTTTTTTTCTCAAAGTATCCTATGAGAAAACAAATGAAATTTAGAGATGCAGTTGCTATGCTAACCTATGTGCTAATATGTTGTTATTTGTTTGTTGGTTCTTGTAAGATGGTTGTATGAGGAAATGATTCATTTTTGAGTTATCGTAAGTTAAGCAACAATGCCGAGACACAATATGTTTTCAATCGCAGAAATTCGGGATATATTGTGTGTATACGGGTAGGAAAATTTTAATGGACGAGGTGCCAAGAGATGATATTCGGAAGTCTATCCAAATCGTAGACAACCTGATTTTAAGATCTTCTAAAATATTTACTACCCATTAGGCGAAACAGGTACCTTTCGTCCTAAACGAAATTCCATAGATCGCGGACTAGAATTTCTTCTTCTTGTTCTAGATTCTTCGAACGCCCTCATCCAGTTTCTCATCCTAAAAAACCATAATTGCAAAATATTGTAAAAATCCGTTGGTTTCTGTCAAAGTTATTAAAAAAACAGAACTTTAACACCCTGTATATCACTTTCGGATAAAGATAAGTATAATTAAATCCCAATATTTTTACGGAGTTTGTGGTTTTTCCATGTCCCATTAATTAGCGGACACCCTGTATATATCGTAAATTTGAACTTGCTATCAATGAAAAGACTAAATGATTTTACCGTATCGTCGACCCGTAAAGACATTCCTGCGATCTTCAGGTCCATTTAAAATTTCACAGTTATCCTTTGACTTTCCAAATAGGAGGGTAAATATTAAAAATATGTTTAAACAATCCCTACACCTCACTAAAATTTCATGAAAATGCACTACCCCAATTCATTATTATCGAATATTTAAAAAAAAACAAAACGTATTTTTGCATAGAAGTACAGACAGCTTTAAAAACTATTTTTCTTCATTTTGTTGTTAAATTAATTTAAGCTAGAAGTAAAATACCATTTGAACAAAAAAAAGCTCAACTTTGCAGCAAAACATGGTAGTTAGTCATTGTAAACAACCCTTTAATTAGACTAATTAGATGCTGTGACCTAAATGTTTCTTTGTTTCAGATAAAGGGACATGAAATTTACAAGACTTTTACAGGTTCCTACAAATTAAATAGGGACATAAATGCGACAACTAAATTTTATACCGGATGCAATATAAATGGTTTATTATATTTAAATAGCTAAGCCTTTAGGTGTCCTAGATTAATTCCCTATATTTTTTCAATCGACCAAATTGAGCAAATACCAATAAAACCGAATCATGTATTTATTGTACCAATTGTCAATGTGAGTTTTGTTTTCCCAGGACTTTCCTTCCACCTAATATCACAGTTGTTTATAGTTATAGTTTCTGGATCATCTGCTATTGATAGGATAGTCTTGAATAGAGTAATACATTTCTTCGAATTATTTAAAATTAATTTATTTTTAACAAACCACCTATTTACTTCTATCACAAATAATTGTTGGATGCTTTCAAGAGAGTCTAAGTCTCTGTATGCTAGTAAAATATTAATATCATCTGCATAGTTTATGATTTTACACATGTGTTGTATTCTACATAGTTCATCAATATTATTTACGTATAATACAAATATTAATGGATCTATTACACTTCCTTGTGGTACTCCTATCATAATACTTTAACTTGTTGAAAACGCTTTGTTACAACCCTTTGCTCGCTTCTTGATAAGTATGAATTTATTCATTCTATACAATAAAGATATAATTTGTTGAAGAATATTTCATACTTTAAAGTGTCATATGCCTTTGAAAAATCGAGGATCCGGTCCAATAGAATATCACCATTTTCCAATGTTTCCAAGATAATTATCGTACATTCAAATAGTGCCGTTTGCGTTAATTTTCCTTGAATTTACCTATGTTAGTTATTGTGTAAGATATTATTATTTAAAACCATGCATGTAATAATGACATTTTATCTATCCTTGAAAGGTTTTGAGCTGACGTATTTTTACTTTTACTTTCCACCTGGGTGAAAATTTTTAAAAAAATCGATATCTCAAAATAATATACGAACACAGTTTTTGAAAAATGCTAATTGCTTTGCGTGTTTAGATATGTCTAAATATTGTGACCAAATCGTTGATATATTCTTTGCCTTGGCATTTTCACTGAAATAATCTAATAGCGCCGACTCAGAACCAGGATTTTGAACTTTGTTTCCTGTACACCATTCTTTGAAAGAGTTATATGCCTTGTCATATCTCGGGCGGCTTTTAGTTGGCATAAGATCTTCTTCGACTATTTTTGCTGCTTCTCGAATTTTTGGTGGATTAGCAACAAAATCAAATTCCTCACCTGATAGCATTTTTCTGTTGTTAAAATAATATATTGTCTAGTAACATGAAAACCATATTCAAAAAATGATGTTTGCCATCTTGATGTGTATTATTACCTACGTTATTTTACCACCTGCTGTTATTTGAAATTTCTGTCTAATTTTTCAATGGAAAAGTCAAAATGACATTTATCTTTTATTAATAATTTTAATTCAAAATAATAACAAGTGGATGTTAGATGTGGTTGTAAATAAAATAATATACAAATCTCGGTGAAAAGTTTCATTACTGTCTCGAGATTTAGTTATCCTCGCCGTTTCGCACCTTGGTTAACTGCCGACTCTCTCGACAGGAATGAAACGCTTTCCACCTCCGTACGTAATATACTATTATCTGTCATAAATTTAATGATTCGATGGCTTGAAAAAGGACAGATATAAACTAATTGGACGATACTTTTCTATGCTCGTTTTATCACCATTTTTAAAAATAGGTACTACTAAAGCATACTTTAGCTGATCAGAAAATTTCTAAAATATATTGAATTGTTAACTATATACAAGAGAGGCTTTAATATTTCCGATATTATACACTTTATTATATTATTAGATAGCTCATCATATCCAGAGCTAAACTTATTTTTTAGTTTTTCAACTATATCAAATATTTTCTGATCATTCATCATCATCATTTGCACTGAAGGGTAAGGTTTCTAATTGAGCAAATCATTTTGGCGCGATACTAACACAAAAATTCATTAGAGGTGTTGACAATGCGATTTCCCCTTAATTTCATTGACTATTGGCCAAGCGGATTTACTTTTACCGTCTGAATTTCTTAACCTATCAGTTATCTGTTTTTCTTACATTCTCTTAATAGATGTTCATATATTTCATCTTATGGTAATGGATGACTAGAGGGTATACGACGTATAATTACTTAAGAAATCAACGCATAAATTGCTGTCGCATTTGAAGGAGAAAGTCTTGTTCCACCAAGAAAATGTATCCTCTACCTAGTTTGTTGTTTGTTGAATCGATTTTAATGTATTCGTGAAGTAACGAAAATATAAATAATTTCATTGAACCAATTAGTTTACGACCTTTACATACATAGGCTTTTACATATTTAGACTAACACTTACACATGTAGTGTGGTGTGATATTTATATTTTGTTTTTTAATTGTAACCAGTTAATTATTCATTGTTTGAAAGCAATATATTAATTTATTGTTTTTTCGTGTATATTTAATTAGGTTTGACAGGTCTGATGAAGTTCGCATAGACCGAACCATTTAAACAAAACACAATTAATTATTTTGAGACCATGTCTATATTCACATATCAAAATTATCAGGGGAAAACTATTTTTTCTATTTTAATAAGGTAGATAATTTATAATTTTTTTATTTATTGGTTTCATGAGACATGAATTAGAGATTAAATAAGTCTGTGACAAAAAGTTGAACATTGAGGTTTTTACATTATCTACAGATAAATTACATTCTGAATATGTATTATTATTACTATATATTATTATTCAATATTTTATATAATATTTTATCAGTTCTCCTTCCATAAATTTAACTTAAGAATTTTTTTTTCAGATGAAAGAAAAAATTAACATATTGTTCATGAACTGGGTTTAAAACAGCGTCTGCTCATCTGACCACTTGTTTCCTCTTAGCAAATAGAAATTTGGTATTCACAACAAAATAAGAAATTACATTTAAATAAATTACAATATGGCCTATTTTTTATAAAACAGTAATGGAAAAATGTGATAATCGGAAAGAGATTTCTCTAGTAAAACTTTATTTCCATTATGGCGAACATATTTTTAAAAAGCGAGATGTTTTAGAATCGAGTGTTGCGTGATTGCGAGAATCTGAAACTATTTTTAGTTAACTTCTCTTGGGCACTATTACTCAACATATTTTCCCATGCAGCTGTAGAACTGTACTAATTATTATTTACTACTAGGCAGTAAAGTAAAACATTTAACGACGCGACTGGAGTTTAATAGCGAGTCACAGCCGAGTCTATTAAAACATGTATAATAATATAGAACAAAGTGCATTAAATATAATTTATAGTTCTGTTGGAAACATAATTTTTGTCTCTGCTTCTGTTCGTTATTTTTTAAAATAATAACTATTCGGTCATAACATTATTTTAATCCAAGTAAGTTCTAGAGGCTGTAGCCTTATAGTACGTGTACGCAGTGGCGGCTCGTGACCTATGATAGAGGGGGTTCACAAGTATGGTGAAATTATTTTTAAAATTTTATTTTTAAAATTTTATTTTTGTGTAACGACCAAACAATTACTTTCTAGGAGTTTTAAATATAGAAAGAAAAAAAGTAATAAGAAAATGCGTTAGCTAAAACATATTTTTATTTATTTTTTAATTTTACACATGGAATTACAACTTTTGGAAAATAAGAAAGGTTTTCTTAGTGTGTATAGCTGTCGGAACTTAATGTCGTCGCATGCAACTCTCGTAACAATATTTATACAGTACACTACTAATACTACTAAAGCCATCTACAAGCTATCAAGAAAACCGAATGATGTCTAATACCACTACGCCATCTACGGCTACGTCAATAGGCGCAACCAAGACGAGAACAATAGTTAACTGTTTTATGATGAGAACGAATCGAGCCACGAGACTGACAAGTTGGCATTCTTCATATTTTCAATATTTTTTAGTTTAAATCCTTAAATAAAATGTTTTAAAATCAAATGGAGTATCATTTATCGAAATACACAACATTTATCGACCCTACACAATAGTGCTTAAACGTAAAGTCCATTCTTCGGTTCTTAATTGTAGAAAATTGATCAATAACAGCCTAATTAAGTTAAACCCTAACAAACCCGCCCTTTAACTGCTTATTCATAATTATTTAGTGCCTGAATACACGATGAATACATGAACCAAAATCACTGATTTACTGACAACCTGAACAAACTAGCACATTTACTGTTTACGCGTAATTGTTTAGTGCAGGTGAAACCAAAATAACTGATTTACCGATAACACGAACCATCCCGCACCTTTACTACTTAGGCATAATTGTTTCGTGCCAGTATACAGGAACCAAAATAACTGATTAACTGATAGCCCGAACAAATCCTCAATATTATTGCCTAGTCATAATTGTTTAGTTCCGTTATACAGAAAAAAAATATATTTACTGACAGTGGAAGAGATATAAGAAATATGGCTTTACAAAGAGGAATTAAGACCAGAGCAAACGGTGAAACCCCTAAGTTCCTATCTTTTTTCTAACCGGAGATATCGATGAAAAATGAAAAATTATTCATTTCGAAGATACCTCATACCGATACCCTCATCAGCTTCAGTGGAAAATACTTAAGAAGTAAATGTTAACAAAATAAATAAACGGTATTCTAATTTTTTTGTCTTTATCCTTAGGAAAGCGGAAACACCTTATATTTCTATCAAATTTCCTTGCCGGTTATCCATATAAGAACCGAACACAGCTCACCTCATTTTATGAAAATTGAGATATTAATTTTAATAAACACACACTATTACATAATCTGGTGAACTTTAAAAATTTCCATAGAAAACTACGGCAAACGACATTATGTGGCGACAAGTGTTGCCAGAAATCTTTGATCAAAAGTAATATTTTGACGGCTCGAAACCTAATAGAATAGTAAAAAACGGTGTCAAAGTAAGAAGAGTACGAAAAAAAGCCTCACAACAAGAATGAACATCTCAATAATTGTTTAAATAATAATGGATCCGAGTATATTACAATTGTAAAAGACTGACGACGCTAGTGGCAACGAGGAGAGGTCGCCGAGCAGCTTTGGCTATCGTCGACCGGTTCAAATTACGCGGAGGATGTTTTAAAAGTTTGTCGGAACCTTTTCTTATTTTAGTGGTATTTTTGCTGTAATGTGTGTTATAGTTCTATGACATTAATATACGTAAACACTTGTCATCTATTTTTCTTTCATTTGACATACCATTAAATGCGTAAAACCTTTTAGTACATTTAAAATATAATTTAAAACGCCTACATAAATGTCCATAAGAAATTTTAAAATCACTTTCCTAGCGACGGTTACTGCTGGTGGCAGACGAAATTGGAACGGTTAGATATCTTACCTTTAGTTATTGCATCATGCACGCCACGGTTGGGCATTACATGCTGCTAATATCATGTTGTACACAGTTTTTATGGGCTGAGCATGACATGACGATTTCACTTGCTCGTTTGAGCTGCAATGAGGCCATAATAAACGCGTAGCGGCCACAAGTAGCGACCACCAAGTGGCTGTGTTCCTACCAGCATTAAAATGATTCTCCAAAAAGCTGTCCCTCAGTTTTATAATAATTTAAATATTTTTTTTTTTTTTTTTTTATGGTCAAACACAAGCACTATAGGAAAAATATAGTATACAATTATTTATTTTCTCTAATAAATGCTTATTTTACTGTTGGTGGCATTTTGATAATTTTAATAATCTCAATCCCTGAGACCACCGAAAACGTCACTGTCACAATCACCAGATATGACAATATTTTCCATTCCCGTTGCTTAAATGAACCTATTCTGAATCTACAGATAAATTACATTTACTCAGACTCAGGACTTCCATTTATCGTCTGAACGTATTAATCTTCGAAGCATATGTACATACGAAATTAGTTTCATTTTAGTACATATTAGACCTGGCTGGATTACGCTGTGCTTATATAGACGCAACTTAATTGCATTTTTATTAAAAGCTCGGAAGAGTTGAGAAATTGAGATCGATGGTATAGTGGATGTATGAAATTAATCATGAAAAATTGAACGAGTAAAAAATGCAACAGGGACAATATAGACCGTATTGCAGCTCTAATATGCAGAGCTCAAAAAACGGAAAACGTACGGTAATAAGATATTTTAAATGTAACAAATATTATTCTATTTATAATTAAAACACTTATTGTCTTTAATGCTTAGAGTTATAATATTAAAGTTATCTCTACATATATGTTTCGCTCATTTAGGGCTATTTCAAGAGTATTATTTGTATACTAAAGTTTGCATTTCGTTTACAATATTTATATCTGTTTTTATTACCTAGTCTATTATAAACCTTATTTAAATTTATATTATGCTAAAGGTTTGTGAAGTCCAGGCTGTAAAGATTCTAAGAATTTATCAATCATTAAGGTGTTGTGGAAATTTTGTTGGTCATTAGTACAGTGAATAAGATTATTTCTCATCGAGGTGTTCTAATAAATCCAATCTTTTACCTTTGTTTTCAGCGTGAAGCAATTGAATGTTACTTAAATTTAAAACGTGATTGTTCCTATACTGTGAACGGACATCCCTGAATTTTTTACCTTGTTTAAAATAGCTGTTTTGTGTTCTTTTAATCTTGTCTTAATACTTCTGCCGCTTTGACCTACATATATAGCATTACAATCTCCGCAGTTAATTTTGTCAAGTATGTCCGTTTTATCTTTATTATTCACTAGTATTCTCCCTAAATTTTGTTTATTTACACATATTCTTCTACATCCTAAGTTATTCAATTTAGTACTTGTATCATGTTGCTTAAGTTGGAGGTATAATTTATGAATTTAAAATTATTATTTTTCGGAGGACTAACACTATAAAATTCTCTTCTTAGTACCTTCCTCTGTTTGTTTTTATTAGTTTATCAATTAGACTTTCTTTGTAGCCATTGTTTCTTGCTATCTGTTTAATTATACATATTTCTTTGTTGAAGTTTTCTTTATTTAGAGCAAATGTTATTAGTCTGTGTATGAAACTATGAAATGGGGATAATTTAATCTTTCATGGCTGTTTGGATGTTTGATGTATGATTGTATCTGTAGTGGTGGGTTTCCTGTATATATCAAACTCTAATTGGTTTTTAATTTTCTTAACCGTGACGTCTAAAAAATTAATCATGTTATTTTGACTTTTCTCCATTGTGACTTGATATTTTTATTTATTCAGTTTAGAATATTTAAAAATTGATCTAACCTTTCTGTGCTATCCCAGATGCAAAAAATATCGTCTCATATCTGCTCCAATGAAAAACATTCTTAGCTAGATGATTATTTGAGCCAAAAATATAATTTTCTAGTTTAGCCATAAAAATTTCCGACAATAGAGGAGAAATATTTAAAAAATGTTTCTTACAGAACCAAACGCGGAATCAACACAGTGTATTAAAATATTAATCTGTTGTAATATCGATAGCATGTTTAGTGCGTAACATATTTAAAGCTGGCGCAAATAATAAGTAAAAAAAATATTGATACGCTTCAATTATGTAAGCTTTTTTGGATGACGGTGCTAATTATGAAATGCATATAATGTCATATATGGATCACGGCTGGTCGTGCTTGCGAAGAATGGGCTCAAGGGAAAATCTTATGAATGATTCTTCTCATACCTATCCAATACGATGTGAATAGAAAATCAGGTATTAGATCACCCGTGGGTATAGGGTACCAACAGGCTAGGTACTTGCACCAAGTGGTTTATTAACCAAGCACATTTGACAGCGAGTATGTTGTATATTTCACAATTAAAGTTATGTGGTAAGATAAGTATTGTTAAAATACTTCAGCAAACCTAATATTAACCACAGAACTTACATTTTGAATTAATTTTCTACACGGAAAAAAGTGGTAAAATTATTATAGTACAAATATCCTATAAAGTATAGTATTAAGAGCACTTATCAGTGCCCTCCAATAAGGTAAAAAGGTGTGACAAACTATAAGAAAACTATTGGATAAAATTTGTTAGAATTTTAAAAATATCTTCGAAATATAGCACTTATCAGTGCCCTCCAATAAGGTAAAAAGGTGTGACAAACTATAAGAAAACTATTGGATAAAATTTGTTAGAATTTTAAAAATATCTTCGAAATATGGTACTTACTACATGACTTGATGACATTTTTCGAAAAATAATTTTATTTTGTTTCAAAACGGCAAATAATGTTTAAATTCAAATATAAAAAAGTATAAGTATCATCGGTGGTCTGGAAAATAATAATTTTTCCATACATTGGTATTTGATATTAATACCACCTGAAAAGTATAGACTTTTTATTTTTAAAAAAATATAGTTATTCAATCAGTGTATTGCATACAGTATCAATAATCTCAATTAATTTCATAGTTTAGTTTTAATGCAAAAAATGTCATAGCGAGGTTTTCTGAAAAAATATCTAAAATCGCAACTATCTAAAGTGATTGGGTAACGCTTCGGGTGATTAAACGCAGAAGAATAATAAAAACGTCTCCTACTCCCTCGATACAGCCGGCCAACTCGTCGTGTGTTGGAATGGCGATGTTGTCTCATTGTTCAATAACAATGACTTATGCTGTTCCGCGTCGAGATCTCAAATCGGACCACGCGGTCCGCTGATAAATACTGTTAATTAAATTTTTTTTAATAATCCGTACCAAAATAATATTGTCTGCATAATTTATAAAAAACTATAGTTAGTATTTCTAATCAATTTAGTACAATCAGGTAAGTACTAAAATATAATTCAAATTTTATAACGAATGTGCACGGAACAAACAATATAATAAAATTATTATAGTAAAGATTTTATTGTACGATTTCCTATAACATATACAGGGTTGGGAAAATGTTCCGGGTGGGCTTAATTACAGGAGAATGAAAAGGGATATCAGATCCGGATTTTCGACCATCGATAGTATTAATATTTTAGTATTTGATTATGCATTCTAGTCACGGGATGACGTTGCATTTATTTTTTTTTTCGAACACTTTATGTATTATTAGATAATCTAAATCCTCGATATATTTAAAATATGTTTTCTGTAACATATGTCTAAATTCCATTGTTTCGGATATATTGACAAATATATGAAGAAACCCTATACATATTATTTTTAAAAATAAATGACGATTTTTACATAAACGAAAATTTAAAATAAAAGTTATTTGACTAAATATTCACAATATCCTTCAGCTACCTGACAGTGTCCCAGCCTCTATAAAAACTGGGATAGCATGTTTTACAATGATGATCATGTAAAATGTTGGTTCTTGGTAATTCTAACTTACGTGTACCTCGAAGCAGAACTATACTAAATTAAATTACTTTATACCATGATCGCTATAATGATGAAATATTACGGAATGACATTTGGTTTCGGCAAGATGGAGCACCACCGAACTTTGGTATATATATCCGAAACTATTTGGAGGAAACGTTTCCTGGAGGGTGGATAGGAAGACGAGGGGTCATTGAATGGCCTCCTAAATCTCTAGATCTAACACCTTTAATGGTCATTTAGAGACATGCAAAACGTTGTTTCTCAGTTTTCAGAGAAGCTTGGACACTGTCAGGTTTATTTTAAATTCTCGTTTATGTAAAAATTATTAGTTATTTTTTGAAATACAAAGTACTGGTTTTCGTTATTTATTTGTCAAGATTTCCGAGATAATTGAATTTAGACATATGGTGTATATATGAATAATATTCCATTCCATTTTAAACCTACCATCAACCTTTGACAGTTAATGACGTTAATGACATATTGAATGCACAGTCAAATAATAAATAGTCCTATCGGTTATCGAAAACCAGGATCTGATATCACTTTTCGTTCTCCTGTAATTAAGCAGTTAGGGATCATTTGCCCAACACTGTAGATATGTGTTAGAGTGTTATTTAAATTTTTCATTAATAATCCACACCACATAATTTATAAAAAAGTATAATTAGTATTTCTCATAAATTTTGAATAAAATATATTTTAAATTTTACAACGAATGCAAGTGAAAATAATTTATTTATAACTCAAGTAGAGAAATATTTTAAAATTACCATATTTATTTTTTAGACAAGTTGGCTGTGTCTTCTTGAAATAAAACTCAAATATCTCCTTATTATTTTACTTAAATGAAATAAATGAAAACACACAACCCACATTAATTGTGCAAAGACATTTCCGTTTTGTTCGATACATTTTCTGGCATTCTTTAATACACGTTTTGTGGCTTTTAAAACTGTTCTGTCATCGAGGGATGCTATAATGCGTCTGATGTCATCTTGAAGTTCGTCCAGGTTCGCATATTTCCTTTTATAGACATTGTCTTTGACATAACCCTAAAAGTAACAGTCTAATGGAGTTATGTCAGGAGATCTTGGGGGCCAACGTGTAGGACCATTTGTTGCTATCCACCTATCTTGGAAAAGCTTTTCTAACAACATTCTCACCTCGTGGAACTGATGGGGAGGAGCTCCATCTTGTTGAAAGTAGATTCGGTTTCGTGCCTCTAAGTTGACATGATGTAAATATTCTTCCAGTAATTCTGACAGCATATCAACATATCTTCGGCCTGTTAAAACGCCATCATAAAAAATTGGGCCAATTATTTGGCGGCCTATTAGACCACACCAAACATTAATACTAAATCTTACTTGCGGATTTCTGGGATGAGCAATAAATAGATTTTCTCTAGACCAATAGCGCATGTTTTTATGATTAAACATACCCCTGTTTGAAAAATTCGCTTCATCGCTCCACAATATTTGCGTTAAAAAGTTGATATTTTGCCTTTCAGTGTCGTCAGGTAATAATGTTTGCACTAGTCGGTACTTATACGGTACAACCTTATATTTTTTTAAAATTCTTCAAATTGTAAATAAACTTAAACCACTGTCCCTTGCCAAATCTCTGGTCGAATTATTTTTGTACACTTCAAAATACACATTTACTTCTACCTGTTCACTTATTATAAACTGTTTTCCAGTTCTACCCTTTCCAAGAACGTCTTCATTATTTCTGAATTTTCTATAAAGATTTAAAAAATACCTTCTGTTTGGTTGATCACGTTCAGGATACGTTTGACCATATTGTTCTAGTGCTCTGAAACTATTTTTTTTGCAAACAAGATATGCTTCTAACATATCGCATTTTCCTAAATGCGTGAACGCCATTTTATATTATTTTTATAACTAGAGAACATCCAATAACTATTACAACAATTACCAAAAATGCTTGGCTCTTATTGACAGCAGAATAATCTAATGACACATCGAATAAAGCTTTTATTTTGAAAATACACAGCCAACTTGTCTAAAAAATAAATATGGTAATAGTTCGGTTATTTTCAGTTTTAGGCCAATAGTGCATATGAATTTTTTTGTTCTGTAAATAATTTACAAACCTTGCAGTCAAAAATATACAGGGTGTTCCGTTTAAAAAAATGGCATTTTTCTCATTTATTTGAAAACCCTATGTTCAATTGTTTTTCTGTTCTCACCATCTTAATCAGCAGAAAAAATGCTACTACTTTGCTAATTTAACCGACTTTGTATCTACAATAATAAAAAAGTTAGCAATAGTGCGCACTTAACTTGATACAGGCTGTATACCGACGACTATAATTGTACTTTGTATTTTTTATTGTAAAAATGACCAGGTTTAAATGAAATATTGAAATTATTACTAACAATTTATGTCAAAATTTTGCTACAATTTAATGGCATATCTTAATAATACTCATTCCAGTCACATTTAGAGCCATAAATTATGATTAGTTTCAGTATTTATATAGAAAATTTAACGAAGTTTTCCTGCACATCAAGATTTTTCATTCGTTGAGGTTAGATTAGAATTTATTTGTACACATAGTATAGTGTGAAAATAAAGGTGGTATCCCATATCAAGTGACTCTCCTCTAGAGAATAGATAATATCACACGAAAAAATGCGTTTTTTAACATCTTCCTTTAAATGAGAATACCTTATTTAAGTTCATTATTCTACGGAAATATTGTACCACCACAGGCGAAACAGGAGAGCCATGCTAGTATGACATAAACATTTTTAAGTAAACATTTATTAGATAAAAGTTACGATAATGAAGTGGAATAAATTTTATCAGCAACGAGTAACAGCAGGTGTGACATCATATGAATATTTTATAATGTAATATGTGAAGTGGAAAAAGTAATTATTCTATTGCTAAAATGTTAGTTAATTCTCAATTTACCAATGAATAATATCTTCACTTAAGGTCAAGATGTCGATTTGATGATATACTATATTATTTTGTTTTTTCCTAAATAAATTGGTTTTACTTCTATGAGCTAAAAGTATCTATACCGTAATAAAGAAAATTGAGTTGGAGTTGCAATTTAGCACATATTAGATCTGGATCGCATTCTGTCTGGAATATACTCAATTTCATTTTTATAGGAAGGTCAAGTGAACTGAAAAATATGGATAAATATATGTTATATATTCTAAACTTGTAACTGTTCTCGTCAACAAAAAATTGCGATAAAGTTTTACGTGTTCTGGAGGAGATTGAACAAATTTTGCAAGTCTTATGTGAATATTTATGTGATAGTTATTTTAAGATCTACAGAGTATCTAAAAAAGAGATATTGATTTAGGCCATTTTACAGTAGACTTCGAAAGAGCATTTGCGAAAAATTGATCTTGGAAATGATAAGTAGACATCGGGTGTCAACAGTATATTCCTGGAACGAATTCAGCCATTTACAATATAATTTACATAAAAAATAGTTTGTGATACACTCAGGTTTATCCAATTTGTATTGTATTGTGATTTAGAACGACGGAATGCATGGTAGCGTGAATACTTTTTTCTGCAAAATATAATAAACAAGTAAATTCTTATGGTTAGTTAGATTTAATTCAGGTTTTTGCAAAAAGAATGTAAAATTTATGAGTTAATTACAGTCGAACCAGAACAGAAAATCGCCAAATATTAGTTTAGACGTTTTGACACAGCAAACATTTCTGGTGCCCTTTCCTTTAATAATAATATCTGATTAGAGAACGGCTCTTAACAAGTAGATTCACCAGTAAACATCCTCACCTACTATACCAATAGTCTGTGAATTCTTTCTCCTCTAACCTTCTATTAATTTATCAGTCAAGGGTGGATTTATCTTCTTGTTGAAGTGGAAAGGAAAGTTATGGGATCGACCTAAGTATCATAAACATTCGATTTGAAAAAAAATATGTAGACTTTCTGTGGAACACCATGGTCAAATTTTTTTTTACAGGCAACTTTCAGTAAATCGAATTTTAAAAATAAATAATCTCAAAAACACCTGTTAATTTTTTAATAGGTTTCTTATAGTATCTAATTAGAGGAATTATATATATCCGCGCAAAAGATCATCGTCACAAAGATCTTGGTCTATAGCATCGTTTTATTAATAATTTAACGCCCGTCACATGGCTAATTTTACTCTTCTCGATCATATAACGCCAATATATGGAACTGAGTTATTTTAATCAGTCATTATAACCATATATCTATTATTTATAACAGTCCTGTCTTATATTGGCTTAAAGTTTTGGAATGTTCCTTATAGAATGTTAAAATACTAAGAGAATTAGTCATATTTTTAATCTACCTAAGGTGTAAACGAAACTTGCACATCAAAATATATTTTTCCTTAATGGTTTATAAATGGTTAATTAAAAACATATTGTATATAGCTTCGGATAACAAACCGTTGCATCAATGTATCTCCGGTAACATTTTCATGCGGGACCGGCGATACTGTGACCGGCGATATAAAACACAAATTTGTGGAAAACAGCTAATACAAGCTAAGTCTTAAACTTTTTTAGACTGAAATGAGTATCTGTACTGAAGAGAATGACTTAATTCGTGGATAACAGCTAATACAAGTTAAGACTTAAACTTTTTTAGACTGAAATGAGTATCTGTCCTGAAGAGAATGACTTCGTGTAATATTTTTCCCTTAATCAAGACTACTAGGTCAAATTTAACCCTGTGACCGGCGATACAATATAAAAACATCCGCCTGGTAAAAAGTAGGCAATATTCTAGATTATATCTAAATATACATAATGAGGAACTTACCAGGAGCACGCTTTAAGCAAATTCAAACACATACCGTCATATTTGTAAAACTATTAGGCCGACCTGTAGTGGCGTTATTTATAAGCAATTTCTGCCGTGACCGGCGATACATGCAGCTGCGGGGACGGAACTTCTGGCTAATAATTGCGTTAGAGAAACTAAACTGTTGGTCTTTGAACATTATTTTTTCAATACAAATTGTAGTAGGAGTGTAAATTATTTATATATAAAAGTAACTTTAGTAAAATGACCACAAATATAAAAGGGTAAAGTAAGAAATTATTGACTGGGGACACGTGACCGGCGATAAATTTTTAAATTCAAATTTGAATAGTGCAGCTATAATTTAAAAAAATACTTTTAAAATTGCTTTCTAATGCAGAAAGTAACATATATTTCGCAACTTATAATCGTTTCTACAGGCAAATAGTGTAAAAAAATGTTGACCCACCCAACGAGTCACACATTTAAATATAATAGGAAATTTCCATAACGACATGTGTGTTGTATTATATGAAAATTAAAAATCGACACCAAAAATAGGTGAGTATTTAAGGTTAAGAACTCAAGATATTTACGGAGGACGAGTACCTATGTTATACATACCGATATTAATATCCGATAAAATAAAATATATACTGCCAAACGTTAAAAAGTATTATGTATTATAAAAATACATTTTCGTAATTAAAATTAATTTAACAATATTAAAGAAAAAGCTATTATAAAAACGCTAAAAAATTTAGCGGTTTAACTACTCGAATCCGGCTGCTTTTAGTTCTAAAGAACCATAATTATGAAAATGTAAAATCATATAAAGAGTTCGCAAGGAAAGGCAGGGTCTTGCATTAATCTTTGTAGTTCTGCTTTCTAGTATATTTAGAGAATAAAAAGCTTCATGATTATTACTGAGAGCGAAGAAATTCTTTTAGTATAGATTTTAATTTTTCTTGATATGTCCGCGTCAAAATGTTTTATATTTTTCTGCAAACATGGTAAGCAAATATTTAACCGGAAATAAGGGGTTGAAATGCTGAATTGATTATTGAATTCAAAAATACTAGTTTGCTAATTTAAATAATTTTGATGTTTAATGATTACAAAGTTGGTGGACGCTCGTTTATTTTGGATAATCATGTATAGGTACCTATAGTAATTAAATTAAAATATTTTAACACATATAGTTTATTTGTTCTAGATGGTTTTCCTTATAAATTTGTGTCTGTCAGGAAAAACACGTTTGTGAATGTGTGCTCCAAAAATATATTTGCCAGTGGCGTACATAAACTATATACTAAATAGTAGTCACTGCACAAAAAACACGACTGGAAAATATTTATATACCCATGTCCCATAAGTTTTGACACAAATTTCAGATGCCATAAAATTGGTTTTAAGAAGAAAATATCAAGTTGCCCTGGTAACAAAAACTTGTTTGACACCTTCACTTAACGTTGACAGTTTAATTTTTAAATTGATTAAGTCGATGGCTTACACATTAACACACTAAATCCGAAATAATACGCATTTTTGAAAATCAAAAAGAACCATTTATCGGACAATTGCTGAATCTTTACCAGAAAAAGATCAGAAAGACCGATGAGAAGGGCCAAAACACACTTTTTACATCAACCAGGAAACTAGCACGACAATATCGAACATCTAAGAACACCATAGCGGGGAAACTAATGCAGAATGCCCAGAAATGAATGGCTCCGAAATATACAGCCAATCAACTAGCCAGAATCCCGAGATGCTGCCGTATTTTAAGAAAATTAAGAAAAGTATATTTTGCTAACTACCAGGTGATAATTATGGATGACGAAAAGTATTTTACACTAAGCAACTCCGAAATGAAGGGAAATGATGGTTTTTAGGTTTCGTTACACTATTCTGACACACTAATTACTTGTATTTTTACCTTTTTTTTTGTTTAATCTTGTAATATTAACACTTTTAAATAAAATTAGATGCGGAAAACACACTTTAATTCATAAAATTTGAGTTTAAAGGCAAAAATGGTCGTAAAATTGTTGATTCTTAAAATTTACACTGCGGACATGTATGTTTGCAATATTCGGTATTTTAACAGTGTTGCCACATAGAAAAGCTTTCTGCAATAATATAGTCTGGTTGTTCTGGTTTATTTATATCGATATAAGATCGAGGTTTATTGCCAATGTAGTTATGTCACAACTAAGCAGCAATATTTTTTAAGAGGGTTAACTGATATAGAAAGGCCGAAAAATATCCGTTATTGTACAATATTATTTTCCTATGTAGCTAATAAAATACAACTGGCAACTCTGTTGAAGATGTCACTTTTAAGTCAAGCACAAGTTTGACATCACATCGCACAGTTGCCAAAAACAGTTCTATTTTGGCATTGAAGGCAAAAGAAAGAATAAATTAAATTAAAAATGGAAATAGCAAATCTAGATAATGTTTATGCACTCACAAGCAAGTCTGATCTGGATTTTGCAAAATATTTACAAGAAATAGGATTGATTAGAGATAATTTCAGATGCAAAAACAGAAATTGTCGTCTCATATGCACTATTAGGCAGAAAGTAAATACAAATTCCTTGAATTCCTGCTTTTATTGTTCCAAATGCCGGAAAGATTATCCCTTGTTTACTGGATCTTTTTTTCAAAATATGAATATTCCTGTTAGGCAGATATTTAAATTGATGTGGCTATGGAGTTGCGAAATTCGTTCTGGTTCGGCAGCAGCAGTTCTGGAAATGAGACATGGCTCAGTTTTACAACAATATCGCTTTTTTAGAGATATAGCCAGCTGGAAACTGTTAAGCCAAGAAAACTTGTTTTTGTTAGGTAAACATTTTCATATTTAGTGCAGTTGCACACGAGCGTTAATAACAACGCGCGCGTCAAATATTTTCGCCAGTGCAAGCGCTGTTGAAATACATTGGGGACATGCACACGAGCTTAAATTATCGTGCGTTAAAAGCAATGTATTTTGAACAGCGCACGGACTATCGCACAATTTGACACGCATTGGAATTACCGCTCTTGTGTAGCGGCACTTAGGCTCCTTTTATGCACGCGTCTCTTATCGCGGCGTTTTCTAAAGACATTGTTTATGGGTGATTTTGATCCCTTTTATGCACGCGTTTCTGTCACGGCGTCTCCGGCAGAGCAATGTATTTAGAAAACGCCGCGACAAGATGCATGCGCATAAAAGATGCCTTTGGGAACTGTTCTCCTGTTTTGAATGGGGGGGGGGGGGGGGGGGAAGGCGAATGTAATGTAAGCTTTAGAGTTCCTTATGTTGGTGATATTTTTAACAATACCACATATGGGTTAATTCTTGCTTATACAAATTTTAGGTGGAGAGGGGCACTTGGTGCAAATTGATGAGTCGGTCATTACTAAAAGAAAATACAATCGAGGTAGAGTGATCAATGAAAAATGGATAATCGGTATTTATGACGTTACATCAAAAAGAGGCTATATAAAGTACGTCGAGAATAGATCAGCAGCTGTATTAATACCGATTATTCAAAATATAGTCATACCAGGTTCGGAAATATGGACTGATCAATGGAGGGCCTATAATAATCTCAATAATTTAGGATATACACATAGAACTGTTAACCATAGTCGTTTTTTTCGAGACCCGCATACTGGAGTGTGTACCAATCAAGTAGAGGGGTACTGGTCTACATTAAAGCAATTTTTAAGGCGTTTAGGGGTTATGAGTTCTCCGTTTTTGAACGAGTATATCGACATGTTCATGTGGAAGGAATTGTACGGCAAAACTCCTAAAGAAACAATGAAGAATTTATTGCAACAAATAAATGAGCGCTACTAGCTTTAACTAAAACAATTACTGTAATTTTGTTTTCCCAGGGCACTGTCAATTTATGTAACTTTCTTGTGCTTTCCTTTGGCGAATACAGAAGGAAATCTGCTCCAAAGGACGTAGCGGGGCGGGTTCTCACTTGTTTTCCCAGGACAATGTCAATTTATATAACTTTTTTGTTTTTCATTTGCCGAATACAGAAGGAAATCGACTCCAAAAGGCGTAACGGGGCGGAAAGGCGTAACGGGGCGGGTTCTCACTTGTTTTCCCAGGGCACTGTCAATTTATGTTCTTGTGGTTTCCTTTGCCGAATACAGAAGGCAATTAGCTACAAAATAGCGGGGCGGGTTCTCACTTGTTTTCCCAGGGCACTGTCAATTTATGTAACTTTCTTGTGTTTTCCTTTGCCGAATACAGAAGGCAATTAACTACAAAAGGTGTAGCGGGGCGGGTTCTCACTTGTTTTCCCAGGGCACTGTCAATTTATATTCTTGTGGTTTCCTTTGCCGAATACAGAAGGCAATTAGCTACAAAAGGTGTAGCGGGGCGGGTTCTCACTTGTTTTCCCAGGGCACTGTCAATTTATGTTCTTGTGGTTTCCTTTGCCGAATACAGAAGGCAATTAGCTACAAAAGGTGTAGCGGGGCGGGTTCTCACTTGTTTTCCCAGGGCACTGTCAATTTATGTTCTTGTGGTTTCCTTTGCCGAATACAGAAGGCAATTAGCTACAAAAGGTGTAGCGGGGCGGGTTCTCACTTGTTTTCCCAGGGCACTGTCAATTTATGTAACTTTCTTGTGTTTTCCTTTGCCGAATACAGAAGGCAATTAACTACAAAAGGTGTAGCGGGGCGGGTTCTCACTTGTTTTCCCAGGGCACTATCAATTTATGTTCTTGTGGTTTCCTTTGCCGAATATAGAAGGCAATTAGCTACAAAAGGTGTAGCGGGGCGGGTTCTCACTTGTTTTCCCAGGGCACTGTCAATTTATGTTCTTGTGGTTTCCTTTGCCGAATACAGAAGGCAATTAGCTACAAAAGGTGTAGCGGGGCGTGTTCTCACTTGTTTTCCCAGGGCACTGTCAATTTATGTTCTTGTGGTTTCTTTTGCCGAATATAGAAGGCAATTAACTACAAAAGGTGTAGCGGGGCGGGTTCTCACTTGTTTTCCCAGGGCACTGTCAATTTATGTAACTTTCTTGTGTTTTCTTCTGCCGATACAAAGGGAAATCGGCTGCAACAGGTATAACGGGGCGGTTTTGAACTTGTTTATTAAATAATTATTTGTGCTCTTAAATAAAAATGTTTTAAATTGCTTTGTGTTTCCGTAACATTTTCTGATTATATTTAAGTGTGTTTCCTATAAATTGGTATATGATAGTAAAAGTGACACTATATTAAACGGGAGTTTCGCATAAAATTACTGTCAAATACCAACTCTTTAACCTTTTTTTTTTGTTTTTTAAAAACCGCAAATTTCTGCGTTCTATACAACCAGATCTTTGCATTGCATTTTCCAAAATTGTTAAATTGCATTGGTGCTGAAGTGCACCATCATTTCAACGAGATATGCGGGCCGAGAGAGGGCCATATCACCACGTCCAATCATTACAAAACCTTTACTTTCTTTTTGTTATAAAATTAAAAATCCGGCAACATCGCTAACATTTTTGCTGTCAAAACCTTGTCAAATCACTCAAAAACTATAAAATCAGGATTTTTATTAATTAATTTCTTAAAAATTACTGAGTATTCCGCAAATTTTTTTATTGAATATTACTTCTAAAATTGTATACTTTCAGAAAAAAATAGTAAAAATTTAAAATTCGTGTGTCAGAATAGTGTAACGGACCCGGTTTTTATACTGACAATATTGCAGAGGTCCCCGAAAATGTCAAATTTAAACAGAAGGACAAATTCGCTGATAAGGTGTTAGTATGGTGCGCTAGTTCCACCAGGGGTGTATCCAGGCCTTATGTCGGTCGAGAAAGTGGTGAAGCCCTGGATACTAAAAGGTATATCGATAATTGTCTTACGAAATTGGTTAATTTTATTCAAGAAGAATATGCTGGATACGATATTATGTTCTGGCTAGACCTTGCGTCCTGTCACTATGCAAGATAAACCCAAAATTGGTTAGCAGACCAAAACGTACCATTTGTTCAACGAAACGACAACCCTCCTAATCTTCCCCAGGCTTGGCCCATAAAAGATTTTTGGTCTCTTCTATCTCGAAAAGTTTACGATGGAGGATGGGAAGCACAAAATGAGGAGGTACTTCGACGGCGGATATGTAGAGAAATCCGAGAAATCGATATAGAATCTAATGCTAGGTGTCCGCAATAAGTTGCGTCTAGTGGAAGACCATGGTCCTCTATATTTAATTTAAGTTCATAATTTTGTTGCTTATGAAACAATTAATTACTGTGTATTACAAAACTTTATTTAAATACATTTTATTATAAAAAAACAATTGGTTGAAATTTGTGCCAAAACTTATGGGACATACGTTATTTATAATTTTTTAAATTTTATTTCAGAATTTAGTATAATGTTATTATTATTATTATACATAATATTGTAATATATTCAGCTACATAATCAATACTACAATCCCCAGACACATAGGTGATGGAAGGTGGAAAAGTATTCAAAATATCTATATCCAAAAAGTTTAAAAAAAGAATTATACATAGAGTGCCCCCCCCCCCCCCTTCTGCTGCTAACTGTCAAAATTGCGGATGAGCGAGCACTATCTTGGTAAAAAAAATTAAATAGGAAGAAGGGTCTTGCGGTACATCGTTTTGATTGGCAGCTTTTTAAAAAATAATACTTACAACTTTTTTCTTTCGGTATATTAGTTTAAATTTTGGTCGTCTTTCCTGCCGGACCGCTAATTTATCTAAAACAGATGGCTGATGCTCACTGCTTTATGCCAAGTTGTAAAATCTAAAATAGCAAAAGAAGAAATAGGAAATAGTATTTTTAAATAGCCGCCATTTTTTTTTGGGTACGAATAGGGACACAATATTCTGGGATCGCAAAGTACTCGATAGGAACTGTAAAATGGTGTATGTCACACTTCACTTTCTATTCAATTTTTTTTTACCAAGATGGCGCCTATCCACCATTTTCAATTTGCAGATCATGAATTATGCAAGAAAGTGTAACTTTCTGATTCCTACCACACCATGCTAAGTTGTATTTATTTTTCTAAGACGGTAAATGAAATGAAGGATAATACAGAAATAAATGCAATTATGCAATTTTTAAAACGCCGGCATATTCTAAAATCGTAAAGTATTCGATAGGACCTTCAAAGCGATGTATTGCAAGACCCCTCCAATGAATACTTATAAACAGGAAGAAGACAAACAGCCGTGTTAACAACTCGAAGCAAGTACGAACGGATAAACCCGGCATCCATTACGTCTGGCATCAGCTGACAAACGCGCGTGCTTTTCAAATGTCACTTTTGTCCAAATTTTTATTACTGTCAATATTTTAAAGTGACATATAACCAACAAAAAACATTCAAAACCCTTTTATTTGATTTACTAACTGGTGAGAATCAATATTAGGATTCTGACATGTTTTAAGCTGTAAATATCACTTTAAAATAATCTTACACACTCTTATATCATTTTTTGGACTAGTAACGTAACTACAAATAAAAAATTAACCTTCAGAAATAAGCTTGTAAGTAGTTATATTAAAAAATAGGAAGTAAAGCATAATTTACATAAAATATTTTACCATCTTCAACTGGGCTCTAGGTCCTAGCAAATATTTCAAGCTTCAAGTCCAAGCATATTTTTGGGCCCCATATGATTTAGGAAAAGAAATTATTATTGATGCTTACTCTCAGTAAAGAGCACTAAATGAATATTTCAATTACAAATTACTCACTTGCACCGAGAAACGACGTTTCTCGTGAAAAGATTAGAAAATTAAAAATTATTTTAAAATTTCAAGATGCTGCGTCTTCTCCACAATTTTAAATAACATCAGATGTTGCTTGATTTTCATTCCCGCCAGACGAAGGAAGTTAGCTTGTTTAACAATTCGTGCTGATCGCATTCTATGCCTGTCTCTGTCTGCAGCAACCTTCCCTAATTCAGTAAAGTGAGACAAATATGACCAGGATCAAGTCGCCTGCATAAACAATGACTTTTTGGCATTTCATATTAACTCTACGTAAGTCTGATATTGACGCTTGACGTTGAGTGAAACTGATAGATAAAAGTAGGTTACTTGGGACTTCTTACGTGTTTCGATCCCCCCCATAAGCAGTCTCATCGAGCTCTGCCTATTTAATTTCTATTACGAAGATGGCGCCCATCCGCCATTTTGACAGAACTGTCATTCTTTCGTCAAAGGATAGTTTACCTTCCACTATTGACTACACTTAAATTTTGTAAAAAGTCAGCCGGGGGGACGTTAAAGAATAGCACTCATATCATAGTACTAATTAAACACTAGTAAGCTATCGATTGCTATTACGACATAAAAAAAGGCCCGCTCTACTGTATAATTATGTTTAAACCAATATTTTTTACGGTTGGCATTCGTATATTAGAAGACTGTATTTCCTTTTGCAGCAAACTTAGTAGGCTAATTCTACTTAGCAAGCAGGAAAGGTTAATTAGTTTGGTAAATTGAACCGACACGCAAAGCCCACATTAATTTAGCTTAACTGCGATTTCTTCGGAAATAATTCGACTAAGGTTTTGAAACATTCATAACATGAAATTTCACAATTTAGTAAAAGGTTTAAAAACACATTTAATTGTAAACTATACATTTTCTTTAAGATAAAAAATTTCAGATTTTTATGCCATTTATGACACTTATATAATTTTTATGACATTTTTATCAATACCGGATGTTTCAAGAGGAACGCTCACCTATAACTTTTTTTTATTTAAACTATACAGAAATAGAATTAGGTGGGTTTGTATCGTTACCATAATTACATAAGGTCGTATGTGAAATTTTTGATGTTTTGAGATATTCACCTCATCGTATATAAAATTTGTCTCTTTTACAATACAACCGAAGGTCTAAATGATTTTTACAATATGCCTTTTTTTTATTTGTGGATGGTAGCGAAGCTCTTGGTTATACAAGGGGGTTGATTTCTTACGAACAAACCCAAGAAACATTATTTGCATTTAAAAGGTAAGGTTGTAAATAAAATAGCATACAAACCTCGGTGAAAAGTTTCATTCTTGTCTCGAGAAATGATTCAAGCGAATAAACCATCCTTATCTCTCGACAAAAATTAAACACTTTCCACCTATGGTATGTAATATACTAGCTATTTTATTTATTTTTCTCATTTTAATACCCAATTTCTATAATTTCTTGTAATAAAAACACAATTAAACTTGAAAATTGCATTTTTATCAAGACTTTGGCTTAGAAGTAGTGTCATAAAATATAAAATGATATTACATACAAACCCACTAAATTTTATTTCGGTAATTTAAACAATAAAAAAGTTCTAGGGGTGAGCGTTCCTCCTGAAATACCCGGTATATCAATAAAGCTTGTTGTTGGGTGTAACCCACCATCATACGTCGCCGTAGGCTAAATAAATCAAGTGAGATTAGTTATTAAGAGTTTATGGTCTGGCTGCAGTAAAAGCCGTATTTGAGTCGGCAATTCATCTCATGCGCCTGCAATGGCAATTATAATTGCACATATTCATGCGCAATAAATTATTCTCGATCACCTTGCCAAGAGTCAGAACAGCAGTTGGTACCATTCTCGCATTGCGCTCGCACTGCAAGATGTATTGCGCCAGTTGATCGACAACGGTATACTGCGCATGATTCCGTGCAATTATAATTGCCATTGCAGGCGCAAGAGAAGAAATTGGCCGACTCTAATACGGCTTTAAGAAGTTTCTTATTTTCTTTCATCACAAAGGAGTGATACACACAATAATTGAACCCGGGAAAAATAGATGTGCGTTAGTTATTGCTTTGTAATAGCATAATATAAATCGAAACTATATAGATCAACTAAGATAAAACTATGTGATTGAGATTATGAAAGTCGTGGTTACTTAAAATACAATAATATTTATGGACAAAGGTTTTGTTTACACAATATACCAGCAGTGGAACCACGAACAATCGCTCTTATGTCGATCGATAAAGAGAAGTCGATTGCCTTCTTGTACTAGGTTGCTACAAAAAAAACACTAGAGTGTACCAGATTTTATAAACTGCGATTAATTTTTTTGCATATAGGAATTAATGGCAATATCTGATATAAAAAAAAGTCCCGTCCCATAACCAACTGACAATATTTAAAAAAAAAGTTCGGTTCCGTCCCATAAAAAAAGGATAACACAGGGGTCGCCCATGTCTAACTCACGTCAATATTTATTATTTAACCGTTGCCTCACGATATGTCGATATTTTGAAAAGGTACCAGATTTGAGAT
Source organism: Barypeithes pellucidus (assembly GCA_963991005.1). NCBI lineage: Eukaryota > Metazoa > Arthropoda > Insecta > Coleoptera > Curculionidae > Barypeithes > Barypeithes pellucidus. The sequence goes on from OZ022562.1 coordinate 30,666,067, forward strand.
CGAAGGTACTAAAGTACTAAATGTCTTCAAAAAGTATTAAATATAGTACTATAGTACCACTGGTAACACTGCTTCCCGCCGAAAAATGTATTACTGATATTTGAAGTTAGGTTTTAGGAACTGTTTTATGGTTTTAGGTTATTCATCGACAAGCTGTCTACTTGTCAGTCGATATGTGTCAATTTTATAGATTAACCTCGAGTTAAGGCAAAACGGGAGGAGACGAAAGGAGACATTGTCGATTGTCTGTAGTTCTACAGCAGGAAAACGTTTTAGATCCACGTTTGATCTATAAAAATAATTTAATACATATGAATAGATACTATAGCCATTTTCAAAATATTTTCGTAGAAACCAAGCTCATAGAGAGGAACTGTTTATCCTTACCGATAGGGCATTAGACACTCCCGCAATGGAATCACGAACGATCGCTTTTATCTCGATCGATAAAGACAAGTCGATTGATATTTTACGTCTTAATAGACTCAATTAATAATATATCAAAGTATCTACTAACTGTGTTTGAATTAACAATATAATAAAATATAGAAAAATTGACAAAGTCTATAAAATAATTGTTTACTCTGAAAAAATTCCTGTTTTTGAGGTTATGTTGTTCATCGATAGTTGTAGTCGTAGCGGTTTCTACTTGCCAGTGGATATGTTTGGATTCGATTAAATCGATGTATTTTGGAAAGTGTGGTTGCAATTTTATAGATTCACCATGAGAAAGGGCGAAACGGGAAGAGACGTAAGGAGAAATTGTCGATCGCCTCGATAAAGGAGCAGTGTATATTTCTTTAGCGATCGATAATAAATCGATCGTTCGTGGTGCCACTGCCGGTTACCAGGACTAATTTGTAACTACGTATACAATATTTGGGAGATAGAGATGTATTTTATTCGGTTCTGCTGTTGATATACCACTCATGATTAATAGCTACATAACGAGGATTGGAAGCGGTAGACTTCAAACGAGGAGCCAAGTGCGAAAATCCGCAGAGTTTGATAAAGTCACTTTCACAGAAGTAATGTACACAATTTTTTTTACGAGCACAAATACAGTTCCCAATTATTTGAACAAATTTAGCTAACTTACCTAGTTGTAAATAAAAATAATAGCTATTCTCCTATTTACTTAGGCTAAATACTTATTTATTGTGTGAATACATTTTTACACTTACTGATTTGTTAATTAGATTAATACTGTTCAGGCATTCTTTCACCTCCTCAAGTGTGTGGATTGTTGAATCATAAGGACTTTTTGATTTATTATAAACCTTTATTTTAGTATTAATTAACGCAAGCAAAATGGACGTATTCCTTCTGGTCTACTGTCAGTTCTTGGGATTTCTCCTTTCCGCTAAGCGCGCTACCATCGCCGACCAGCGCCATTCGTGTAAAACTATCCAAGACCATTAAAGTTCAAAGAGCCGAACCGTTTATTTTTTAACTTTAACATAAAAAAAATTAAATTAATCTTAACATTAAATAGAAAATAAGAAAGAAAATCATAAAACTAATAACCTAATATCAATATTTATAGAGTTGACGTAGGTATGTCGTTAATTTGTCAATTATGAAAGTTTTACATATTTGCTTAAAGCAATATTCAAATTATTATTACAAAAAATATAATTATATAAATCAGGTTTATATGTACGGATATTCTATCTTTGATAATTGTAAATATCGAAAATAAATCGTTACTTATCTCATTACTCATTTACCCAAGCACTTATTATGTTTAATGGGTTACCTAATAATTCTCTGTTACCTTTTTTATATTTATCATAAAAAAACCATAAGGATTCCCACAAAAGAAGAGAAATATATGTAATGCTTTTAATGTTAAGTATTGCTCTAGTGCCCTTTACCCCATCCAATATCCCAATTTACTCCCAGAGGTTGTTCAATTTATTCGGGGATTATATGCATTAAAATGTAATATTTCAACTCTAGAAGTGAAATGAATTTTTTCAACACGCGTGTGGTTTAAGACAATGTCTAGGAACGTTTGCGGTGCCCTTTTTCTCATTTTCGTAGGTGGTCATAGGAAAATGCTTTTATCAACACGAAGAAATGAGTTCTTTTTTTTTTGATTAGTGCTAAATATTCTGCTTGTAAATATAATATATAACAGTCATAGAAATGACAATAAACAAATTTTTAATAAAATTGGAAAGATAAAGTTCTAAGAGAAGCGATAAATTTATTCACTGTCAGTAACTAATGGCTAATATTATTTCTCAGGAACAGCAAAGTAATTTTTATTTTATTATATTATCGTGTATAGAAGAAATGTTTAATTACACTGCAATAATATATTTAATATTTATAAATTTAATATGAATTTACCTAATTTAGTTCGACCAAATATACCGCGACCAACCATAAAATGATAATTTAAAATAAATTACATAACATCGAATTTTATAAATATACTTACGCGGCTATTAAAATAGGCAATAATTAATATCCAGCAAATTATCTACTAAAATGCTCTGTCGAAATAATAAAAGTCGGTTTAATTTTTTATATAAATGGTACCTAATTATTATTTCACTAAACTGAAGCAAAATATAATTTTCCAAATTATTAATTATAACGTTTATGTACGTGATATATAATTCAGTAGTTGTTATTATTTATTCCAATTTTTTTATTTAAAAATTATTAGAAAAACCTGCAGAAATGTTTAGTTTTTAAGTTATCATTTTAAAGAGTTTTAATGCCCCTGTCGATAGTTTATGATGTAACGCTGGGTTATTTTTAAATACACACTCTTGAAATGCTTAGATATATAAAAGATAAAAGTAGACAAATATGTGGATTTAATAGACATCTGTGTGATTTGGGAGGATATTTAACAATAGGGATGTTCTAGGGTAATATTTCTGACGATTTATAGGCTAATTTATAAACTTTTCCGTTCCGGTTCGCCGTTCCCGTTCGCGTTGCTGCCGCCACTTAAAGCATACCTAAGCATGGCCTATTTTTAAACTTATAGTTGCCGTTCCCACTGCCGTCCTCGCTGGCAGTTCGGACTTGACGAAGTTTCAAGTTTTGCCGTTGCCATTCCCGAATGCAACTAATCAGAAATTAGATCAACGGATGGCTCTTTTAACAGCTAGTTAATGTCATTTATCAATAGTTGCGTTTACATCGACTTTACATCGTTTTAAAGTATTTTTTCAATGTTATTTAGTTTAATGAATCATTTTCTGTTATTTAAAAAATTTAATAATGGAATCTCAACATCAACAAGACCAGACAGCTAATTGAAAAGTCACTTAAAACTGGCATAGCTCACACTTTAATCCGACGTGTGTTGACCAGCCGGTTGACGTAAATATCACGTGGAAATGCCTTCCTAATGTTTGGTCGAATGACGTGACCAATTTCATGTATAATTAACGTCAGTATATTACCTGAAATTGACGTCACCACGTGACCTTTTACTCAGGATATATTGTGGGAGTTCGTTATAATAATATATAAAATAAACGGCTTTCGTGCATGATACAAATAACTAAAGGTATGATATCTAACCGTTTCAATTTCCTCTGCCTCGCGCACAGGGAGAGTGATTTTTTTAAAAATTTCTAATGGAGATTTATACGGTGTTTTTAATTCTATTTTAAAGGTTTTACACATTAAATAGTATATATGACTATTATAATATATGACAAGTATTTACGTATATTAATTTCATAGAAATATAATACTCATTACACATAAAATACCACTAAAATAAGAAAGAACTTGACAAACTTTTAAAACATCCGCCGAGCCATTGGAATCGATCGACGATAGCCGAAGCTACTTGGCGACCCCTCCTCGTTGTTGTCAGTCTTTTACAATTGCTATGTATCCATTACTATTTTAACAATTTTTGATATGTTCATTCTTGTTGTGGGGCTCCCCATATAAAAAGTATGTTCGATCTAGAGGTGGTCCCAATATCATTGGAAAGTAACGAACTTTTTTTTGTGGTACTCTTCTTACTATGACACATTATTCTATTATTTTTCGAACCGTCAACCTGTTACTTTTGATCAAATATATCTGGCAATACGTAGTGCCGCTTGCCGTAGTTTTCCATGGAAATTTTGAAAGTTCACCACGATTTGCTCTATTTAGTCGTGTGTGTTTATTAAAGTAAATATTTGAATTTTCATAAAATGAGGTGTGCTTTGTTCGGGTTTGTTCGATTGTTGTGATATGGATAACCAGGCAAAGAGATTTGATAGAAATATAAGGTGTTACCGCTTTCCTAACGATAAAAACGAGAAATTAAAATACGGTTTTATTTATATTGTTGACATTTACTTCTTAAGTATTTTCCACAGTCTTCGAAACATGTATGGAAATTAAAATATTGTTTATTTAACTACTGAAGCAGACTATGGGTTCCTTAATCACTTCATAATTTCACTCCACTGAGAGATGAGCTATTTAAAGAAAAATATTTTAATTTGTTTATAACTACCTAGGTCTTATTTTAGCTTTAATCTTTGTTGATTGTTCATGAAATAAATATACCTAAATAGCATGATATTATTCTTTCATTTCACATACCATTAAATGGGTAAATCCTTTTAATATCTTTAAAAGAAAGTTAAAAATGCTGACAGAAATATAAATCTCTTTAAGAGATTTAAAAATCAATCTCCTGGTGACGTCACAAGCCACGCCTCGATCGACGTGGAATCATACCTCTTAGTTATTTGTATCATGGTCGCATCGGGCGACGCCACATATTAAACACCAACTGGCGTAATCAGATAGTTAAAAGAGGTGACAGCGCCATCTATGAGAATTTATTCCAATGCAAGGGCAGCCACTCTGATAGGTGGTAATGTATAGTAATGTATAGTAATGTTATCAATTTTTGCCAGTAGATATTATATTATGGTCACAGACACAGAAGATACATTATATAATAATAATATTTATTTACAATATTTCGTAAGTCATAACACAATATTAATTATATGCACTGTGTTGATTCCACGCTTGGTTCTTTATCAAATATTTTTTAAATATTTATAATTAAAACACTACACACTTTTTAATGTTTGAAGTTATATTATACGAATAGTTCTCTTGAAAAAGTCCTAATCAGGCGAAACATATATGTAGAGATAACTCTAATATAACATGAAACATTAAAAAGCGATAAGTATTTTAATTATAAATAGTTAATTATACAGATAGATAGAATAATTAAGAAAAACATTCTTCGCGAGAAGCAAAATCAAAGAAAGTATAATCTGGTTTATATATAATAAGTATTCTTATCATCAATAGCAGCATGAAGCTTTTCCATAATTTATTTTTAAATTTTATTCTTGTACATATAAATAGAGCAATACACTAATTTATTGTTCCAATATTTAATTTCCCTATCTAGTGTATTTTTCAACTAATTCTTGGTTTCATAGTTTATTCTTCCATAGGAGTGAGTTCCATTTTTCCATTTAAGAGAAACACTTTCCTGAAGCGTTTATTACACTTACACGTTTCCTTCCTAGTTTTTGATTGTAACCTCTTAAGTTGTGTGGAAGTAATTAAACACACATCATTAAGTATGTCAAAAGTTTTAATTTTTTCAGTTTTAAAAATGCCAATCCAAATTTTAATAATACTCTTGCTTTACGCCTTACGTAAATAATAATTTTTTTTGAATAGTAAATCTAAACACAGTTTAATCCTTTTATAAGGCATATCTATGCTATACTCATTTTCCCTTTGGTTTTAAAATGTCTGCTGTAAACGTGACAATAACGAAACAAGACTAGCAATTTAACTTGAAATTTCAGAGACGACAAGACGTTCTCTCCTTTTATTAAGAGGCTTTGTATTCAGAAGACAACAACGAAGAACATATGTTCCAACAGGCAACTTACCCAAAGAACAGAAACTTGTTTTTTAGAGAAACGATCAACGATCGTGACCGATTAATGCTAAAAATATTACAGAAGAAATTTGTGCAGATTGTGCTCTATTACTTTATACATGGTTTTAAAATTTCATATCTATGATGATTATCATATTCGCCTTAGTTCATCAATGCCATTTCATCTTGTTTTGTATTAATGTTCGTAATAGCCACTGCTATTTCGTAACTTTATTGTACACGATTCTTATAAATAATTTGAATGGAGTATAGTGAATTGGGCAATACATACATGTCGGCGTCGGTCCATTTACGGCAGCCAGTATAATATTTTTTTTCTTTAATAGAAGTATATTTAGGTCGACTAAGACCACGTATTAAAATTTTTTTATAAAATTGAAATGAAATACCCTCTATATTATTGCATATTTCGATTATATGGACTACATAAAGGCAAGTTACTGTTATGTTTCCTATAGCTAAGGCAAGGGGCTTTCGAGATATTTTATTTATTTTTGAAAATGTTTTCCAAAGATTGCTTTACGTATTTAAACTAGGTGTTTAAAATTGTATTGATTATTAAGCACAACCATTAGTTTGAATGCTGAAATAAACACATTTTCTTATAGGGTAGGAAAAAGCTAACCTTTGATTAGGTTTATGAATAAAACCCAATAATTTGTTTATTTTAAATGGAAGACCCTATATTTAATATCGTTGAAGAATGCTTTGTATTAATATTACCTATAGTACCTCTTTGTTGTAATTTCTTAGAAAATTTACAGTTTATGTCCGTTAATTTTTAATCAAGCAACTGTTTGACTCTAGTTGGCAATTTTTTTTTTATAATCAAACACAAGCACAATAGGAAAAATCCTTTAGGGCACTCTGGGAGTGGGGCGTGTGCGACTAAAGCGATTCACGTGGGTTTTGAATCGTCGGAGGTTATATTCGTTGGGAAAAACGACCTCGGGAAGGTCGTTCCATAAAGATGAAGTCCTCAAGATGAAAGAGTTCTTAAATAATAAAGTTCGAGGAGTACTAAGCTTAGCCACATATGGATGGGCGGCAGTGGTTCGTCGTGTATTTTTGCTATTCGCCGCTTTGGGCATAATTAAGAGGGCAAGGTCAGTCGAGCACTTTCCATGAAAATGTCTGTAAAAGAGAGTCAAATCCCCAACCTGTCTTCAATGTTCTAGGCTGTCGAGGTTCTTCGTCAGACGAATGGCCCTCCTTTCAGGAACCAGTAGCCGAAGAATATGTTTGGGTGCAGAGCTCCAGACATGAGAGCAGTACTCTAGTGATGGTCGAATCTGGGCTTTGTATAGTGTCAAAAGTTGTTGAGTTGTGACAACTTTCTGGTTCGGAAGAGTAAAACAAGTTTCTGAGAAGTTATCTTGGCGATTGCCACAACGTGGTTATGCCAAGACATATTTCCTCCTAGACTGATGCCCAGCAAATGAATAGATGAAGCCAAAGTTGGTATCCATTTGATACAGTTTTTTAGGCTGGAGCTACACGAGCGTTTAAAATGACGTGCGTGACTCGCCGCGTTTTATAAGCCGAAGTGAGATCTATTCTTTTAAACTGGTGCAACTACACGAGCGTGTTTTTTGAAAAACCCCTGTATATAATTCACACAATTCAGTAATTTCAATTTAAAACCAACCATACTAAATTTTACTTCCTTATTCTAATAGTCTATTGCCAATGTATTCATTTTAAATTAAATGTTGTAATTTAGTATTAATATTCTAATCAAGCAAATACTTTTTTGAACACAAGCTTTTTAGATTATACATATAGGTTTTATCATTGAATATCAAAAGGTTCTCTAATCTTAAAAATTAAACATTAAAAAACAGACTAATTAAAAACTTTTCGTTCCATATAAAAAGAGCTAATGAAAGGCAGTTCATCAGCGCTCATTTTCTTTTTAATCTGGAGATTTATTCTTTTATCTCGTTACTCAGTGGAGTTAGTTTATTTTTATTTTAATGAAGGAACCATTTGGACTTCTGATCTACATTTTATTAAAACGCATAAATATTTTTTATTATTTGCAATACGTAATTGAGAACTTTAAATATGTATTTTTAAATTTAAATAAAAATGTGCAGGTTATATTATTTGGCTTACTCTTATACAGTCACCAGATCTACGCTAGGGGGGGTGGGGGGGGGGGCTACCAAAATATAGTACAGGGTGTTTCAAACTGCAAATATATATTATCAAAGCTGCTAATACTTTCTAGTAGAACTGACATTCAGTGACGGGGATTAACCTATACGCTAAATACGCTGTAGCGTAGGGCGGCACTCGGCGGTGGGGCGGCATGGACTGATATAAAATATTGTCTCTTTCGGGGCGGGGGTGGAACTGTCTTGATTTTCGGATAAGGCCAATAATCTTATATCTCAATATCCTAATGATTTGGAAGGTTGTCTAGACATTGAATGCCAGCACCTAGCCGTGCACTTGAGAACTTTGGGGATTGAAAAGATTTCTGCGATAGATTTGAATGTAATGATCATAGAGAAGGATTTGCTAACTGTTATCCCAACGTAAACACAGCTCTAACTTTATATTTGTGCATGATGGTGACCAACTGTTCTGGAGTTTTTCGTTTTGAAAAGAGTGAAAAATTATTTACGATCAACCCAAAAACAAGACCGTCTCAACGCACTTTCGATTCTGTGTATTCAATCGGAAGTAACAGTAGCTCTAGATTGTGATGAGATTATTACAAAGTTTGCCGAACACAGAAAGCGCGAAAGAAAAATCTTTAGACATTTATATATGTAATGATTATGAGTTTTTTCGTTGTAAGTATAAAAAAAGATGGTAGTCGAGCATAGACAACAAAAACCAAAGAATGTCATTAGTCAGTCAAATTTGATGTATAAATAAATAAGTAGATTCAATAATAAAACAACTTGTTTCTTCAATGGAAATACACCTTTTCCCGTTCCTCAAATTAGCCAATCCGGAAAGAGAACACTCAGACATGATATACCAAGGCCTTGGTAACCTCAATATATCGATAAGGTAGACGTGGGCGGCAAGCCCATGTTAGCGTATAGGCGTCACTCGGTATAATCCGGCACTGCTGACATTGCTGAAAATATTTTTTTTAGAAGAGGGTGCATGTCCACTTATACAGGGTGTTCCTTAATGACGTGCTAATATTTCAGAGGGTGATTCCTTATGTAATTTTGTAAAGAAAAGTTCATATGAACATATGTCCGCAACGGCTTAAATGTTTTGCTACATGGTGTTGAATTTTTATTTTTTAAATGGTTGATTTTTAATATCTCCGAAAGTACTTTAGATATTATTTTCAATTTTGGTATGTATTAATAGGATATAGAACCACAAATTTTAGTTAGAAAAGTTATTCAATTGTTCCACCAGTGGCGTCCCTGCAAACATGTCGTCTTATATTTTTTACAAGAAAGATGGTACGCCACTGACATTTTTCCATATAGATATTTTTTCTGATTAGCCTGATCAATTCTACATAAAAACGGTCTCTTGAGTTTTTCTCGTCAGACGCACTGTTCTTGAATAAACTCACTAAATGTATATTGAAACTCATTATTATTAACATTGATAAAATAATTAATGATAAATTTTGTTTTAAAAAATTTTTGAAAATGGCCACCTTCACTTAAAAGGCATGCTTCTAACAATTTTTATGAAACAAAATTTATGATTAGTTATTTTATCAATGTTAATAATAATTTGTTTGAATGAATTTAGTGGTTTTAATCAAGAACGGTGCGTCTGACGAGAAAAACTCAAGAGATCGTTTTCATGTAGAATTGATCAGGTTAATCAGAAAAATATCCACATGGAAAAATGTCAGTGGCGTACCATCTTTCTTGTAAAAAATATCAGAGGACATGTTTGCAGAGACGCCACTGGTCGAACAATTGAATAACTTTTCTAACTAAAATATGTGGCTCTATATCCTATTGACACATACCAAAATTGAAAATGATATCTAAAGTACTTTAGGAGATATTAGAAAATAACCATTTAAAAAATAAAAATTCAACTTCCTCTAGCAAAAAATTTAAGCCGTTGTTAAGGAATACCCTGTATAAGCTACCAAATTTTCAAAGTGATCCGTTGACTAATATTTCATAAACGTCTATCCGCCATCAATCACCCTGTATTAAAAGCGCTATTCCAATAAGATCATTTTTCTCATGTAGAAAGAGAAACGTTTCATTTTGTCGAACACTTTAATTAATGTATAATAATTAATACCAGTAACGCACAGAAATGCTACCATCAGTCGGCAAATCTATGTTATTTACTAATAAGCTTAATGAAATACGGAATGAAATATTATATCGCTATTAGAGGTAGAGGCCACGAGAAATTCATTAACAGGAATTGATTACCCGCACCTCGAGAAATAGTTAATCGGTTTACGTACCATATAAACCCTCTTGGAGTTTGCTTCGAACGAATTCGAATAATTAGCAGAAAATGAAGCGATGATAGTAATGACTTAAGGAAATTATCCGTTGCGAATATTTCGTACGACGAATATGTCATCTAGCATTTAGTGATTGTATTTCGATTTTTAAATTTTATCCACGAAGGACCAAAACACCGTGCGCTGGTTTTGCATTTACTACTTATTTTGGCACCATGATTTTGGATAACAACCATATTTATTTCATAAACTTTATAGAAAAGCTCCATATTTTATACATTACATTATATCCTTTAACATTGCTACAAAATACTATGGTATAATAGTAATAAGATGTATATTGAAAGCTCAAAAATCTAATTGGAGTTGTAATTTACCTCCTGCTTAAGCTATCCACATTAGTGGTAAATTTAATGTGACCTCTACCCCTTAAAACCACTTATAAACCTATCTCAGGGGTTTTATATAACGTTACATATCTAGGACAAGCCAGAAAATACTGTATCGGGTTTCGTTGTGATGGTAATGGCTACATACTTATTTATTTTGTGTTTATTTCTAATAAAATTCATATGAAATAATATCTGAATACTTATACTAAAATATTTTTGTTTATGTCACACTAGGTGATAGGAGATATAGGAGGATATTTTATCGAGTTATTATCAATAAAAAAATGTGCAATTTAAAAAAAAATAGTTAATATCCCATTAATTATTTTTTTATTTTTACATGCGAACAAACCCGTACTGCCTGCTACTTTAAAATAATATTGTAAACACAATTCACAAAAAATTGTTGTTAAGATTTCTAACAAATTTATTAAAATCGGGTATACTTATATTAAAATATATTGTAAATTTTACAACGAATGTATATGCACTGAACAAATATTATAGTAAAATTATTCTAATAAAGATTTTATCGTAGGATTTCCTATAGAATATTGTATTAATTACAATTCTCATTGTGAATCCGTATAAAAATAATATTGTAGATACACATAATTTCTAAAAAGTATAGTTTAATAAATTTAGTAAAACTAATTAATAAAATATATTGTAACATTTACAACTAGTGTTGTGAAAAACCGATGATTTTAATAATCGAGTACTTGATACTCGAGCGACTTTAATAATCGAGTGAATCGCTCGAGCGATTAATCACTTGGAATTTTTATTAGTGTTGTGATTGCTTGAGGGAAAAACCGCTTGAGTGCTCGCTTATTGAAATAACCGACATCGCTCGATTATTAAAAAACCGCTCGAGTTATAAATTCAAGCGAAAATCGGCGCTTGTTACTTATTACCTTACACTCGATACCCGAGCTTCGCTTGACGCCGACGTATATTCGAGCAGTTTTTCGCTCGATAGGAAATACTCTAGTTATAAATTCAGACCAAAAATCGAATAATTGCCTTTCACTTCTTAAAGGCACATAAACGAGAAGGTGCATATAATAAAGTATGGCAAATCCCTTAGTGGATTCATCGCGACATTGGTTTTGTTTTAACTGGGACTGGCTAGCCAGCGGCGTTTGTAAATTTTAAAAAAATTAAAGGATATAATTTTTTTTTAAATCAGAATTAACTGTTCTTCCTTAATAAAAACTTTACTAAACTTCTAAAAAAAAAAACCTGGTGTTTTATCAACACATTCTTCTTAGTTATAAAAATGTCAAATGATTAATCGCTCGAGTGATTCACTAGATTATTAAAATCGCTCGAGTATCAATTATTCGATTATTAAAATCATGGATTTTTCCCAACACTAATTTTTATGACTAAGAAAAAGAAATGTGTTGATAAAACAGCAGAGAGTGGAGAGACCATGTGGAACGAATGGCGGAGGACCGCCTGGCAAGGATAGCTAGGACTGCAAAGCCCAATACCTACCGGAAGACTACCCGGGAGGCCACCCAAACGCTGGTATGATAGCTGGACATCCGCCTCTCAGATATTCACGTCCGAAGAAAACAGGACACCGTCCTATTTAAAAGAAGAAGAAGAAGAAGAAGAAGAAGAAGAAGAAGAAGAAGAAGAAGAAGAAGAAGAAGAAGAAGAAGAAGAAGAAGAAGAAGAAGAAGAAGAAGAAGAAGAAGAAGAAGAAGAAGAAGAAGAAGAAGAAGAAGAAGAAGAAGAAGAAGAAGAAGAAGAAGAAGAAGAAGAAGAAGAAGAAGAAGAAGAAGAAGAAGAAGAAGAAGAAGAAGAAGAAGAAGAAGAAGAAGAAGAAGAAGAAGAAGAAGAAGAAGAAGAAGAAGAAGAAGAAGAAGAAGAAGAAGAAGAAGAAGAAGAAGAAGAAGAAGAAGAAGAAGAAGAAGAAGAAGAAGAAGAAGAAGAAGAAGAAGAAGAAGAAGAAGAAGAAAACAGCAGGGGTTGTTTTTGTAAGTTTTAAAAGTTTAGTCTAGAGTTTTCATTAAGGAAGAGCAGTTGATTCTGATTTTCTTTTTAATTATATCCTTTAATTTTTACCACTATTGGCATATTTTTTGTATGCACCTTCTCGTTTATGTGCCTTTAACAAGGACGTATATCGTGTCAGCATTCTGAGCATCACACTCGAGCGGCGCCAATCGGCACATTTCGAGTGGAGCACGGCGTCGAGCGAAAATAAGGTATCAAGTGAAAGGCAACGATTTTCGATTTTTCGCTTGAATTTATATCTAGAGTAGTATCGAGTGAAAAACTGCTTGAATATACCAGCCGTTTTTTACCTCGAGCGATCACACTACCAAGCAGCACATTTCGGTCGCCGTCAAGCGAAGCTCGGGTATCTAGTCAAAGGTAGTAAGTAACAAGCAGCGATTTTCGCTTGAATTTATAACTCGAGGATTTTTTTAAATAATCGAGCGATGTCGGGTATTTCAATAATCGAGTTCTCAAACGGTTTTCGCTCGAGCGATCACAATACTATTTACAAGGAATATAGATATAGTGAAAAAAATTTATTTATAACTCCAGTAGTTAAATATTTTAAAATGTATGGCACATTGGCACTGGCTATTATGTAAGTATTTTTTATTGTAAAAATCAACAAATTTAAATGAATTGTGATAAAAATACTTTTACAAGCATAAAAGGCATAAATGAGATGCAAGGAGTACTTGTATTTCGATTTTCGTAACAAAAAATTACTTAACACGAGACATACCATCGATCGATGAAGTCCAGCGACGTTGAACATGACTATTGTTTATATGGGTGACCGCTTGGGAATATCATGTGTCAAAATTTTTACAAAAGATTTAGTAAACTTTACAAAAGATTTACTAAACATTATTATAATATTTTTAAAAGTGTAGTAATTTTACTATAATTTAATGAAAGTTCTTAATAAAAGTTATTTCACATATTTAGCCATAAATTATGTTTAGTTTTACTATTTTTATAGTAAATGTAATTACATTTTTCTTTCTGTTTCTTCACTATACTTTACTGCATAATTATGATCCCTGTGTAAACTTATCAATAGAGATATGCTTTATTCTAAACAAAAAATTAAGTAATTTAATGTAAAGAAAGAAGAAATTTGCTTAAAAAATTAAGGTTCTAGCAAGTTAATAATACTTTGTTTATTAAGAAAAAATCTTGATTTTAAAATCTTAAAACTAAAATTTGTAACAGTCTAGTACCTATTATTAAATATATATAAATTTCTTTGAAAAATATGCGTAATTAATAAGGGCATAAATAAAATAATAAAATGTTAATTAAATGTCAAAAATTGCCTATAAATTTAATATTTCTCCCGAAAGTAAAGGTACATGGGAATATTGCTATTAAACTTTTATCGAGATAATTTTAGCACGCCGGGAAATTAAATTAACGGGAAGACGTACCTAATAAACTTAAAAACACAAGTTAAGCGCCATCTGGTAACATGCCGCACAAAATTTACTGTTTTGTGTTTGGCACTGGGTATAGTATTTATGTTGATATAAAAATATTATTAGTTCTAGTGACATGTAGGTAATAAAATAATTTATAACTTTGTACAAGCACATACTTACTGTGTGAAACCAAAATATACTTATCTCGAAGTTATAACGTTTGGACCGAACAACCTATTATAGAATGATTCAAATCGATATTATGTAGATACAATAAAACAAAACCACGTCAACAGCTAATGGACATTAGTAACATTATGAAGGTGGTAGATATAAAATAGTAGAATAAGAGTGGATATGATGTGCATATCGCACGATATCGTCAGTTCATTCAATCGTTTGAGTGTGATATGAACATCCCCATCGAGTTGTACAGTATACTTTTTCTACAATCAATCAAACAACTTTACCCAGATTAATTTAATCTTTATTTACATACAAGAAATTTCAATTTCATAGGTATTTAAACCAACCAAGCTAACTGTGATTGGTCATTTTCATATCCTAACTAGGATGGATATGAAACTATATATCAGTTAAAATAAAAATTCATATCAATTCTGTAGATTAAGGGCCGGTTGTATAAAACAATTCTGAACTTAGGTTCGACGGAACGCCGATCAACCTGTGAACTTTCATTCACTAATATTACGTTGTTCAATATAAATTGAACTTTAGTTCAGCTGAGCTTTTATTTTTCTTAGATTTTTGATTAAAATATAACCTTTTATTTGATTTGGCGTTTGGCGGGCTGGCTTTCCAGGTTCTTCTACTCGGTGCACTTATAAAATATTGTTCAAAATAAGAAACATTTCAATTTTATTTGCAGCCATTTCTAAAGGGGATAGAGCTTATTGATTCCATAAAATATATATATTTTTACGTATGTTATATTTTCATCTTCTGAATCGCCAAAAGTGGAAGTTCACGTGAATTCTTGATTTGAAGTGAGATCAGTGTAAAATACTGTTTGTATGTACAATAACTTTTTTATTTTGAACTACAATTCAAGTGTTTTTTTTTATGATCAAACACAAGCATCAGATGAATAGCCCGCCTTTCGATGGAATCCAGTAGCCGAAGAGTATGTTTGGGGCTCCAGACATGAGAGCAGTACTCTAGTGATGGTCGAATCTGATCTTTGTATAGTGTCAAAAGTTGATGAGGTGTGTACAACTTTCTGGTTCGGAAGAGTACCCCAAGCTTCTGAGAAGCTATCTTGGCGATTGCCACAACGTGGTTATGCCAAGACATATTTCCTCCCAGATTGACGCCCAGAACTACAGTTCAAAGTATATATATAACCGGCCCGAAGAAGGAAACAGAAAATATATATGTGGGAGTAGAAAAAACTTCTTTATAGTCAAAGTTAAAAATTAAATCTTAAAATGGTAGTTAATGAATTATTATACGTATTTTAAATTTTATCTAATTATATCAATTTAGATATGATTATTGTTAAAAATATAACAGCATTTCTTGACAAAGGTAACCCGTTGGTTACAAAGCATGCCAAGAAAATGTTTCGTTACCCTTGATATAGATCCACGCTTCATGTTCAATAAAATGTTTGTTCTTACCATTAATTAAAAATTAAATTAAGACACTTTTGGTTCTCAGGACTGGTTGTTATAAATTATTCAAACAATATATATTTTTTTGTAACTAAATATAGAATATTTAACACTACTTACAGAAAAGGAAAAAGGAACTAATTTGGATGATTAAATTCTATATAGCAAAGTAATTTCATTTAGAAATGTGAAAAATTTCTGGACACACGAAACACAAAATATAAATGCCAAATAATGAAATGTCAATATTTTTATTTTGCTATTCTCTTCTAATATATTGGAATTATAATTCGATTTCAAAGAAAAAAAACGTCTGTTTTATCCTTGTTTATTAATTGATAAAACAAAAAAGACATGAAAATAACAGACAGGTCTTTTACTGTAAAGTTATAACGCACGTTCATTCTTCCTGTATTACATGAATATCTGTGCCCTTCAATTTTATAATTTGTTTAGTAATAAGTAAAATCTTAAGCGTTAGGCCTAATGATACATTTGCCATTCAGTTTTCTAATAAATATTTCAGTTGTTTTACGTTTCATCATAAAATCTGGAGCAGTTTTTGAGCCTAAATTACTTACACTTGTTTAAAAATTGCAATTAATAATTATTTATAAATTACTAAAATGCAAAACCCTGCGTTTGTAAATCTGTTATTTAAAATTTTCCATTCCCGTAAATAGATATTTGGTTGCTTTTAGGATAAATTGCAAATTACTTATTGATTAAAATCCAAATGTTTCAGGAGCACTATGTAATTCTTAATATATTATAAAAGTTAACACTAAACAAATTTTGAGTTATGTTTCACAATAAAAATATGCATTTTGTTAATTCCTTTCTTAACTTATTTCTTACTTTAAATTGTATACAAGTTTTTTTTAAATGTGTTTTAATTTTTCATTTTAATTACTTAATTCGTTATGAGCACATAAGATAAATATGAACAAATGTGAAATTAACAGTTATTTTATACTTTATAGTCATGTCGCATTAAACAAATTACAAATAAATCATTAAAACTTAACAAGAAAGTGTTCTTAGTAAATTTGAGGAAGAAATATCGTAATGCCGTACACATCTACCAAATACCGCCAAAAATTAACTGCAAAAGCAAATACCTCGAGAAATGTAAAGTTACAAAACATTAATTAAAAAAGTTTAAAAGAGAAATTCTTTCATAATAAAATATTTAATACAAAACTCAATTAAAATTAAAAAAAGCGGATAATCTGAAACAGCATCCTGCAGTATTCTATGAAACCTGAACTATTTCCAAACAAGCTCTTGCTAAAAATGTAATTATATGTATTAATAAAGAGGAAATCAACTAATTCAGATACTATTGGAATCAATAATCTAAGGAAGAAAGAACTGAAAATAGAAAATTTTTATGGATTTACTAAAAATGTTTGTCGATCATTTTGGGTCGTTTCCGAATTGCACACGAACAAACCCGAACAAAGCTCGAAATTGAATTAATCTTTGGTCGCTTTTACACGTCCGATCCAAAGATGGAGCAAAAATATCGACCAGTACCAGCGTTCGAGGATTGCTCCTAAAATACACGCTGTAATTCAGAAAAAATAAGTTCTAGGTTAAATAGTCGGTTTTATTCAAGTAGCGTAATCGAAATTTTAGATCAGATTAGTTCTTCGCATTTATTTTATTTCTGAAGAATACAGTACAAGGTAAGTAACTGAAATGTAAGAAATGTTTCCTGCAGACATTTTTAAAAATATAGTAATATCTTTGTTCGAGTCGTTCAAAAACAAGTTAAAACACTTTTTTCCCAAATATTTTTATATGGACACAATTTGAACCAAAAAATTATATTTTTGTTATAAATACTATATTTCAAAATGCATTTTGTTTGTAAGCAAAAATTGTAGGTTAAATATTTGAAGTGTAATCAAATCAAATGCTATAATTTTTATCACAATTATAATTTTCTGAAAGTGTAACAACATTTTCTAAGTTGACACCGCTGAATCTCAAACAACATGTTTACTCGGGTTGAAAGAAACCTATATTCCCCTGAATACGAAATATGTGCTGAGTAAATTGCCGATTGGTTCCCGAGATATTAAATAGTATATTACATAACGAGTGTTGAAAGTGGTAGACACCAGCCTAGTACGGAAATCTATCGAATTCCAGAAAGTCACTTCCACAAAAGTTGTATACACATTTTTTCCGACCACAAATACAGTTCCAGTTCCCAATTATTTGAACATTTTAGCTTACTTACTTGGTTGTAAATAAAAATAATAGCTATTCTTCTATTTAATTACGCTAATTACTATGTATTATGTGTATACATTTTTATAGTTTCTGAATTGTAAATTAAATTAATACTGTTCAGGCATTGTTGGCCTCTTCAACGTAGTGGATTGTTGAATCATAAGAACTCTTTTTACTCCTTAAAACTTTTATTCAGGTATTAATTAAAACAAACAAAATGGATGCATTCTTTTCTCTAGTCTGTTGTCAATTCCTAGTTCTTCTCCTTTCCGCTAAGCGCGCCACCAGGGTCGTTCGTATAAAAACTATGTTAGACTATTAAAGTTCAAGACGCCGAACCGTTTATTTTTAACCTTAACAAATAAAAAAAAATTAAATTAATCTTAACATTAAACAAATACATATAATTCCAAGAAAATTATAAAACTCATAACCTAACCTCAATATTTATAGAGATGGAGTTAAATGTTTAATTTGTCAATTATGAAAGTTTTACATATTTGGTGAAACAATATTTAAATTATTATTACAACAAATATAATTACATAAATCAATTTTATACTTACCCTGTATGGATATGCCATCCTTGATAACTCTAAAAATCGAAAATAAATCAACTTATAACTTATATCATTACTTCTTACCCAAGCAGTTATTTTATTTAATAGGTTACCTAACAATTCTCTGTTACTTTTTTTTACGGATCCCCACAAAGACAAATAGATGTAATTTATTTTAATATTCAGTATTGCTCTAGTGCTCTTTAACCCATCCAACATCCCAATTCACTCCGAGAGATTGTTCGGGTTTGTTCAAATATTATATGTATTGAAATGTAATTTTTTTTACAAGTGCCCCGAAAGTATCTCTTTCCATGCATGTTCTCTTCACCGAAAGTGGCGCTTTCCAGACCTTTCCGAGAGAGCGGGCGGGAAAGATTTTCCCGTCCGCTTCGAGTCACCATGTACTGCCCGCTCCTCCATAGTTTTTTTAACTGATAAATAAAACCAGAGATGTCGAGTGCGGGATTTGAACCCGTGACTGTCAGATCGCTAGGCGTACACTCTGCCACTAGGCCACCGAGCCATGGATATCAACGATAATAAATAGCGGATTATATATATATAAATTGAATTTGCAGTTAATTTTTCAAAGATGTTTTAGAAAAATGTCTGAAGAATTTCTTTATTTATTTGGCCTCGAAGACACGGAGGCTTTATGGACTCGTTTCGGCCCTTGATACGTAATGTACTATTTCAACGCTAGAGTTGAAATGAATTTTTTCAACACGCGTGTGATGTCTGACCCTTTCTATGGAAGTTAGACGTGCTTTTTTTTCATTTTCGTTTGTGGTCGTAGGAAAAATGTAATTATCGAGATCGCACTGCCGATTATTGATGCTTATTTAAATGTATTTTATCCAGACAAACCACGAAGGTAAGTGGTTAAATCTAATTTTCTCTTGTCATTGGCACATTTTTATATTTTTACCAAACTTAAATTGCTTTTCTTTGTGAAGTTTTTCCTTAGGTTGCCTCCAGCACAACAAGGACTATTTTCTTTTTGTAATACCTCGACTTACGTTGTCAAAAGATTCATATTTTAGCAAAGAAAGCGGTATGCATTTAATTTTTCACAATAAAGCTGAAATATTTGTTAAGGAAAGTGATATTATTTGAGCCAACTTTATTAATATTAGTGCTTGCAGAGCTGGTGCGTAAGTAGGGAACATCATTCTAATTAATTCTGATTATTAAAGTGGATATTGCCTTTCAGAAACATGAACAGTATTCTCGTGTAAGATATTTTTTTAACAAGGGGATAAATTAATTTTATGAAGATCAGGATTTTTTTATCTTTGGTTAATTTATGCATGATCTATATACGAGTATATTTATATATAATATATAAAATATCATTTGATAGATCATGGTAAAATTATTTCCTAATTTTAAATTTTATTAATCCGGAAAATACGCGAACCTAGATATCAAAATTAAAATATATTTCTAAAATATGATTTATTATAATTTATTATATAATAAGTGACTTAGGTAAACAGTCCCTCAGACTCGACAAGTTATCACTTATAATCTACATTTTTTTAGTTGTTTAGAATGCGGGCTAGCTGCCCTTTTCTCATTAAATACCTAAATGTCTTCGCAAACATGCTTCTAATGGAGAAGGTAAGTATAATTACAGGTTATGGAAAAAGGAAGCAAATAAATATACAGGGTAGTACATTGTTGAGTTGAACATAGAAAATGCAATGTAATTTTTGAGGTGGCTGAATATTAGCTCGCCTGTACATTTTATAGAAAAACTGCATTATTACTTCTTGAAGAAACCCACCTGTAGAGTTTGAATACATTTTGGTGAGTCAATCCTTTAATTATATTAAATTAAGCTTGATAGCAAAACCATGAAACTCTCATAGTTCATGTGTAATACAGCAAATACTAGAAAATAATTTCTATTATTGCCAAAAATTGACATTAAGCGAACATAACGAATAGTGAAAATATTGTCACTGATATTCAAAATTTAATTTGATGGTGTTAACTGTATTACCTGAACTGTGGTTTTCGTAATTTTGCCATCACATTTAACTAAATAGCTTAAGATTAATAAATATATTTGAGCTCGCATATGGGTTTACCATGTCATCCTCTTCAAGAAGTTATAATGCACACATTTATTATCAGTACAATGAACATGCCTGAAAAGTCGAAATAATTCGGTGCTCAAAAATAGATTAAAAAGTAGGGATAGGTAATGGCACCGTTTTCCTTCTTTTTAGATACGATTTTTAGACACGGATTAAGGTAAACCAGTTAACATTTTTAATAGAGAATAAAAAAATAAATAAATATTTGGTTCTCAAAACTTTTTTGTCTCTTACATCTTTCTCTTATTTCACACGGTTGAGAAGTTACTGGGAAAACTAGCTATTCGTTTATTTATTCACATTCGAATGTAATGCATAGAATATTCTCAATAATTCAAAATTCCCCGTCTTCCTCTGACTGTAACTAGAATTATTTTTAAACCCACAAATCCTGAAAAGTAAACAAATTCCGAGAAAATTCATCTTATGTCATCTTCCTAAAGCCACATGTGAAACAATGGTCGGGTCTGAATTTGAGACGTCAGTAATCCTTTGAACGTATCTGGACCAATAATGTTATTTTTAATCGTAACATTAAAATATCCAAAAGTATTGATGACATTAAAAGGAGCTTGTCAAATATTAAGTGATGTGGAATTTTAATATCAAATGACTATCATATATCTGAAAATATTGTTACAACATTAAAAGAAACCTGTCATATATTAAAGTATTGTGAAAAGTGTAATAAGATGACTATCATATCTGAAAATATTGTTGCAACATTAAAAGAAATCTGATATGTTTTAAAGTGCTGTGAAACTATCATATGCGATAGTGGTAGTAAAAAAATTTTAAATTTAATAAAGCATAAAGCTTTTAAGAAAATGTCTATCATACCTGAAAGTATTTTTAAGATATACAATAAGCCTGATATGACATGCGTTGTGAAACTTGAAACAAAATTAGCCGAACAAACCCGATCAAAGCTGAAAAGTCTTGTAAATTTTTTAAAATTATATTATAGTATTGTAATGCTAAGATTTTTTACTGTCTTTTGGCGAGAGAAGTTAGATGAAAAAGTTGGGCTTCCTGCTCATTTCGTCGCTTAAAATCACTAAGAATAATTTTTGATGAAGGAATCAGCAATCATCGCGTTTTTAACCATTTCCTAACCGCAGATGATATAAAAAATTAATCTTCGTTGACACACTTTATCACAAAAACATCAAAGCAAAGGAACCTAAGGGTTTTTAATTTAAATGACATCCTAATAGAGATTAATTGCTAAAGTTTTTACCCTTTATTTCGACGTCAACAAAGTAAATAACGATAAAATGTTTCAGGACTTTGGTAACAAGGGTTGCTACATTCTCGATGTCTCAAAAAAGATTTAGAAGAAGTAAACGTTACGAAATATTTAATATGACATTTATTTTGCATTCATATCCTATAGAAGGTAAAATAGAAATATTTTTATTTGAGCTTCATAAAGCCTTGATTAGTTGAAGATTCCGCTGATGCATTTTTTTACTTTATTTACAAAACGCCGCCAGCATGCGACTACTAATGTTTAATAATCTGTGATATACAGGGTGTTGTGGAAATAACATATATTGTGGGCAAGCAAACAAAAGGCACCAAGTCATAAAATATGATTTTTAGATATCGATAGAATTAACTTTTCATCAATCGTCATAATTATTAATTTTTGTAACATTTATATTTTACTAGAAAGTACTGCTATTTGCTGCTATATGTTGTGTCGTACCTATGAAGCAATTACAATTAATTTTTAAAGAAACCAAGTACTTTAATTCGAATAAAAATGAATGAAAACATCGACTTAGTGTCTTTTGCTTGTAAGCCCACGATATAATCTTAAGATGAAAACAAATTGAAGAAAAATAATGGCGCTTTGAATTAATAAGCGAGATAAGCCATCTTATATCAAATCCGAAAAGTCACGTGATAAGCTATGGAGAGATATGTCAACAATCTAATAGGGTTTGTTCGCGTCAAACATTTTTAAAAAAAAAAACATAATCCTTCATACTTTTTTGAACAATTATTTCCACAAAAATGTATATTTTGCAAGACAACCAATAATAATATCACACAAATTTGAAATCATAAAAATAATTTAAACGAAAACAGGTTAATGGCACAACTGGTAAATTTAACACCTTATTTATTAAGCCAGAAATACCTTAACGTTTAAAATTCGTACACAACCACGGGGAAATTGAAGGGAATGGTAAGCTAGCCTAGATGCGTTGCGTGCGACCAACATTTTCCAACGGACGAAGTCGAAGCCCGCATTGTGATCTGGCATCACTAGTCGCCTACTGACCTACATATAGGGTGTTATGGAAATGACTTATTATATTTAAACCGGCAAATCCTGAGATGAAAATAAATTGAAGAAAAATAACCTTAACCTTTGAATTATTGTACGAAATATACACTTTATATGAAATCTGAAAATTTGCGTGGCCGCTACTGAGGACGTTCGCAATCAATAGTTTATTGAGGCGGTGTTGTCATATATTGCAACACCCGCGTTATCACTTCTTCAAACTTTTTAGAAAAAAAAATACTACAATTTTACTACAGTTTATAATTAAATTCCATAAAAATAAAACACAAAAAGTATGTTTTGCAACAGAACCAACAATAGGTAATATCAAACAAATTTGAAATCACTTCCCCATAGTTCTTATTATGAATTATTTCACAACAGAAAAAAAATCGGGTAATGCTACAACCAGCAAAACGTTTAACATCCGTATACATCAAGCACGTGGAGCCCTCGACAGCGTCATCCCATTCCCGAGTATCGAAACATACTGAAGCAACGATAGTCGCGCGCGGCAGGTATCCAAGCAAGGGCAAAACATGCGGTGTGATCTGACAACACTATTAGTATATTCTAGTGACCCACATTGCTTCTAACTGAATCCAGATTGAACGGCGCGACAGTATATGGGTAAAAGAGGTTTTTACTTTAGTATTTAAATATTCGATTAAAAAAAAAGTATGTAGACTTTCTCTAGGACACCCTAGGAGTCACCCATTTAAATATAATAAGTCATTTCTATAACACCCTGTATACTTCTTAACTAAATACAGATGTGTATGGCGCAGTAACTAGTGTTGGGAAAAACCGATGATTTTAATAATCGAGTACTTGATACTCGAGCGATTTTAATAATCGAGTGAATCGCTCGAGTGAATCGCTTGAAATTCCAATTCACCAAGCGATGATGTCACCGACTACTCCACCGGCAGCCTAGCCGTTTACATGTGATCAGGTAGGGTATTTAGCAGGCACGTAACTACTGGTGGGCACAGGTTTAGCTAAAAAATTGTAGTAGCCACCAAAAAAATTCCAGAAATTTATTTGTTTGTGAATAATGAATTTTTACCACGTGTCTCGATACCAAACAAAAAAACTGCAAAAAATCACCCAAATATGTATTTATTGTTATGTTTATTATTGTGCGTTTTTAACCCGAACAAAAAGTATTACCAAGAGTTATTTTTCTTCACATCTTCCTCAATCTACGAGCATAAAATAAGTAGATATTTAAAATAGCTTGTCAAATTCTTCCACTTTAAATTATCAGGTGCCCACTGTATGTACTTCAAAAATTTAGGATTTGTTACGCGACTGGCAAAAAAAATAATAAATATTATTTTTTTAAATTCATGTACTCATGTATTCATAGTTACCTAAAAGTTCCTGTTTAAATTTAAGAATGCTTACTTTTAATTACCAAAAAATTTGTCGATACCTATGTTTTGTTAACTATTTTGCTCGTTTTCTTATTTTCCATTAACATTTTCTATAATATATGTCATTTTTAAGAAGTCTTCTTGAGTTTAATAATAAAAAGATCCTGTTTAGATTTTAAAATGTTTACTATAAGATTACCAACGAATTTTTCTATATATTTTGTTAACCATTTTGTTCGTTTTGTTATTTCTCATTAACAATTTCTATTATTATGTTATTTTTTAGAAGTTTTCTCGTCTTTATAGCAATTAAAAAATTTTAAAATTATATCCTTTAATTTTTTAATATTTACAATCGGAGACCTAAACTTCTCCGCTGGCTAGCCAGTTAAAACAAAACTTTACAAAATGCATGCCGCGATGATTCCGCTAAGGGATTCGGCATACTTTTTTATATGCACCTTCTCGTTTATGTGCATTTAAGAAAGACGTATGTCGTGTACTTGCTCAGCGTCAAACTCGAACGTCGCCAATCGGATGGCGTGGCGCGTAGACCCAACGTCGTCTATCAAGCAACCGGCGATATTTTTCGGTTTTTCGCCTGAATTTATAACTAGAGTATTTCCTATCGAGCGAAAAACTGTTCGAATATACAAGCAGTTTTTTAACTCACACTACAACGGTACATTTCCGTCGGCGTCAAGCGAAGCTCGGGTATCGAGTGAAAGATAATAAGTGACGGGCGAAGGTTTTCGCCTGAATAGATAACTCGAGCGGTTTTTATAATAATCGAGCAATGTCGGTTATTTCAATAATCGAGTGATCAAGCGGTTTTTCGCTCGAGCGATCACAACACTAGCAGTATCAATTGTTTTTTACCTAAGTATTTTTACATTCGATTAAAACAAAGTATTTGAGCTTCCTCGATGGCACCAAACGAGTCACTCATTTAAATTTAATAAGTCAATTCCATAGCGTCCTGTATAGGTATTTTGAACCCTATAAAAAAAGTATTGTTATTAAATTGACAAAAATTTATTTTTGTTTTTGAGACATCTAAGAACAGAATAGAAAACTATTATACAATTTCAGCTCTATAATATGTTTACACTACAAAGTGCAAAATGTGTTATTTTAAACTAGGTGTGTAGGGGCATAGTTAAGGTTGTAATATTTTGACCGAGAAAATAGTTAAAACCTGTGAGAGTCCAATTCATTGCCGATAAAACTTAACAGCTTTCTAGAAAGGAAGGTAAAAAGAATACAAATTCTGTAACACTACTTTCGCTTTTCTTCCAACTCTTAATTTTCGATCAAATTTAAATTCTTATTTCTTTACTAATATATCGGTAAGTTTCCGGGAAATAAATTGTTCAGAATTGTATTAGCATTTTTTCTGCTTAATATAACTAATATAAAAAAACTGTAGACGACATTATGGTTATAACAAAAATAATTAAACAATGATCTTCATGCCAACTTCTGAATAGCAGTTTAAAAATCAGAACCTTTGTGGCACCTTTTATTTCGCCATTAAAGTTTTTAGGGTCAGGTATAAAATGGCCAAAAAGGGTCTGTTGTTAGCGAATACCCAAAACATTTAGAGATTTTTTTGTGTTTTATTTTATGCTGCTCGTTTACGTTAATGGGCTTGTCAGTTTCACTTCACGTTTAATTCAACTACTAAATTTTTTCATTCAAGTAGCAGTTAGATTTCTCCTCTCTTAAGGCATCTTCTATAACTACAATTTAAAAATTATATTTATTCGATATGGCCTGATTCACATTAGTGGAAAAAATATGTACATATTTTATAAAATTTTTATTTGTTCGGATTTTTTCGGGCAGATACAAAAATTAAACATTAAATAGAAAAGTATAGTTATTCGTAAAACATAAGAAAGGTGTATTTTCTTAACACGGACGCTTACGCTTAAGTTAAAGTTATTAGTTGGTAGTAGGAGTTAGTTTTTAGGTATCTTAGGATAAGTAACATAAATATAGTAACATAACTAACAGGTCCAATCCCTGGCCCTCTCAGCTCCAACTTTTTATTGCAGTACATAGTGGTGAAAAATTTTACGCTCCGTTGTAGCATTGCGTGCTTTGAGTACTTTTTAGAGAAAACAAACACTACTGCTCTTAGATAATATACTTCCCACCCTTAAAATCTCACTTCCAGTGTAAATAATATTAAAGATCGATATCAATTTTATTGTGACGGAAGGCGCATTTAAAGAATATTTGAAGCTTTCGTGGTTTAACCTCGGGAGAGGTATATGTTACCCTTTGGGGCGTTCTTAGCCGCCCTGTGATAGTGGACTGTAATTCTTAGGGTTCCGCTGATCCCTAATAACTCCGACTCTCCTCGATCCTCAAATCTGCCTGTTTCAGCCTAGCAACTTCTAGTGAAGCGCAAACTGTGTTTATGAATGAAATTAAATGCCTTCGACTTACCTTAAAGGAAACTAAAGGGAGGCTTGGATCCCTTGGAATGCGTTGACAACAGTTAACGGCTATCTTCCCCGAATGGTCGGTGGAAAGATTGTATATGTGCACTGTCGAGAGGTCGACGAATGAGTGTTTTTCTCCGTCTAGCCCGTACGTCACATCGGGTGACACCGTACCGCCGTGATACTGCAGGACTATATGGAAAGGATAGGAAAAGGTATGGTACGAGGGCTAGTAAGAAAGTCGAATAGCATGGTATCAAAATATGTAAAAAAACTGTAATTAAAAACCGCGTAATTTTGAATGCAACTGAATTATAATTAAGAAATGTATAAAATGTAATTACTCATTGATATTTGACATAATGTGAGGACGAAACATCCCCACCCCCATGAAAACCTTGTGGTTTTCATAGAGAAGTAGTACTTAGCTTAATTTAATGGTAAGGGGCAAAGTTTGACTAAAGGTCTCTTAAAAGAACCTTTAGCCGTTTTCACCGTCGCAACTCTAGGCACGTTATCGTGACCAGGGAACAACTCCACGATTCTTCCCAGCCTTCACTGTAAAGGAGTAAGATTTTCATCTTTTATAACTACCAGTGTGCCCGGTACAACTGGCTTAATTGGGTCGAGCCATTTCGCTCTTTGCTGCAAAGTGTGGAGGTATTCTCTATGCCAACGCTTCCAAAAGTCGCGGTGTAGCCTTTGTATAAGCTGCCACCTTGTAAGACGGTTTAATGGTAAATTTGTAGTATCTGGATCAGGTAAAACAGAAAATGGTTTTAAAGTTAAAAAATGACCTGGGGTCAGAGCCGCTAAGTCAGAGGGGTCTGAACTTATCGGACTAAGGGGTCTTGAATTCAAAACCGCTTCTATCTGAATAATAACTGTATTAAGTTCTTCATATGTTAGAATCTGTGAACCTACTACTCTAATTAAGTGTGTCTTTACCGATTTAATGTTAGCTTCCCAGATGCCTCCCATTGATGGGGCAGACGGGGGGTTAAAGTGCCAATTTATCGTTTCACTTTCCGCCGATTGGGCAAATATTTTACGTAAATATTTGTCACTGCCGATAAAACCAGTACCGCAATCTGAATATAGATTTAAAATTTGGCCTCGACGCGCAATAAATCGGCGAAGAGCCGCCAAAAAAGCTTCTGTGGAAAGGTCAGAAACCAATTCAAGATGTACCGCCTTTGTACTACAGCAAATAAATAAACAAATGTATGATTTGTGTACTTTGGCACCTCTTAGTTTACCGATAGTAATCGGAAAAGGCCCACACATATCTAAGCCGCAATTAGTAAAAGATTTAGGAAATTCATTTACTCTAAATTTAGGTAGGTCACCCATAGGGGGTTGATACGGTTTTGGATTGATTTTCCAGCAAGTATGGCATTTATGTATCACCTTTCGTATGGTCCTTTTTGCAGATATAATCCAAAAATATTGGAAAAGAAAGTGTTGGGTGGTTTGTATACCACAATGTAAATAAGTGCAATGTAAATCGTAAATAAGTAAAGTAGTTAATTTTGCATTTGAAGGCAAAAGCAAAGGAAATTTTTTGTCATAAGACAAATTAGAGTAAAATAAACGGCCACCTACCCTTAAATACCCATCTTTATCAAGAAAAGGTTTCAATTTTTGTAAATATTTTGGCAGGGGCTTGCCGTTTTTGAGGAGATTTATTTCGGTAGCAAAATAAGTAGATTGAACATGTTTCGTAAGTAACAACATAGCATTATATAACTCTTGAATGGTCAAATTTTTAGGATAAGTATTTTTTTGCTTGTAAATTTTAAATAGATTTATAGCTCTTAATACATATGCAATTACTCGTTTTATCTTGGAAAGAGAATTGAACCTTTCAAGAAGTAAATCAATAAAATGACAAGAAACAAAAGTAGTAATCGTAAATTTTCTCGATTCGTGAGATATATCAATAGACTTAGTAACTTCAAATTTGGAAAAACTCCAGTCATGTTCAGTTTGTCGTAAAAAATTAGGTCCGTTCCACCAGAGGTCGAGTCCCGTGAGTTCAGAAAGAAACACGCCTCTAGTGCCGCAATCGGCAGGATTAAGTTCTGAAGGAACATGATACCATAAATCTGGAGCAATTTTCTCTTGAATATATGAAACTCTATTACTCACGAATGTTTTCCACTGGTGTGGTGAACTTTTAATCCAGTTTAGTACAACTGAGCTGTCCGTGAACGCAAATATTTTATTAAAATTTACCCTTTCCGAGAAAACGTGTAGTACATACTGTATTAATTTTGCAAGTAAAACGGCTGCGCAAAGTTCCAATCTAGCCAAACTTATAGTTTTAAGTGGACTAACTTTTGATTTTGCACAAACAAGATATGTTTTATAGGTATTATCAAGACACAGAGCTCGAATATAAACAACTCCACAGAACGCACGCTCTGAAGAATCACAGAACCCAAATAACTCTTGAGAAACAGAATCTGTAATATTTATTTCACGATTAATCCTTAAAGTAGGTAAAAGTTGTAGTTCAGATTTAAATTTATTCCATTTAGTTATGATATCTATTGGCGGTTTTTCATCCCAGTCTAGTCCAAGAGACCAAAGCATTTGTATAAGCAATTTTATAAATATAGTAAGAGGGGTTAAATACCCAACAGGGTCAAAAGTTCGAGCAAGTTCGCTTAACATAGTGCGTTTAGTGCACTCCGAATTTATATTTGAAAATTGGTAACAAAAAGCATCTGAGATAGGATCCCATTGTAGCCCTAAAATTTTTAAATTATTATTTTTGTTATTATCCTCTAAGTCTAAACAAATATCTGTATTAATTATGTAAGACTCAGGCAAAGTTTTAAGAAAATCAGGACAATTACTCGCCCACTTCCGAGCTTCGAAACCTCCACGAGATAATAGTTCAAAAATTTCATTTTTTATTAATATTATTTGTTCAAGAGTAGCGGCGCCACCCGTTAAATCATCAACGTAAGTTGAAGTTCTTAGAATTTCTGAAGCTAATGGGAGATCAGTGTAATCATCTGCCAGTTTTAAAAGTGTCCTTATAGCAAGGTAGGGACTACAAACAACCCCGAAGGTAACAACATTAATTTGGTATTCTGAAATGGGTTCGTTAGGAGAAAAACGCCATAGAATTCTTTGGTAGGGTCTGTCTTTAGGATTTACTAATATCATTCGAAACATTTGTTTTATATCGCAAGTAAAAACGTATTTATGTAATCTAAAGTTAAGCAGTATGCTTACTAGGTCCCTTTGTAGTTTGGGCCCAGTGTATAAAGAATTATTTAAAGAAAGTTTATTGGTAGCAGAGGTGCTAGCATCAAAGACCACACGAATGGGTGTGGTAGTAGAATCTTTTTTAAATACAGCATGATGTGCAATATAAAAATAATTTTGTAAGTCAGAAACTGAGTGTTTAGGAGCAATTTCCATATGACCCTCAGTTAAATAATCGTTTATTACATCACAATAGGATTGATAGAAATTTTTGTTATGTATAAATCTTTTTTCAAGGGATAAAAATCTACGCAAAGCAATATTATAGGTATCGCCGAAATCAGGTGCAGTAACTTTGAAAGGCAAAGAAACAACGTATCTACCTGATTCGGTTCTAGTAGTAGTTTGTAAAAAATGAGATTCGCAATATTCATCTTCAGGGGACTGAACTCTAATTTCCGGTACTTCCTCAACTTGCCAGAACTTTTGCAAAGTATTATTAAGTGTTTCATAATTTGAAAAAGACGTAGTAAAAAATGATTTAACAACTTTATTTAACGGTTTTAGAGTGGTTTTTCCCATTAAAGTCCAGCCAAATATTGTATTTACACAAACTGGTTTATCTGGGCCATTATATAATCTGCCGTCTTGTAAAATGTATGGAAAAACGTCATTTCCTAGCAAAATATCAATTTTAGATCTTTCAGCAAAATTAGGATCGGCTAAGATTAAATTAGAAGCGAATGCAAAGTTTTCTTTAGAGAATGAGACAGCCGGTATATCATCACAAATTTTGTCAAGAATTATAGTATCTAAATCAAATAAAACATTCTCATTGTAAACAGAAGATATCACGCAATGCATACCTAGTTTGGCGGTTGTACACATTGACTCTAAACCTTGTAAAGACATTGCAATATTATATTTTGGTAAGGATAATTTATTAGCACAATTTCGAGTTATAAAAGAAGATTGCGCTCCACTGTCAAGAATGGCTTTAACAGTGTGCCAATTATTAAAAGCATCTTTAATTCGTAATAGCACTGTTGACAATAAGACCTCATGGTCATTGAGCAACATTCCCACCTGAGAAGTTTTCGGAAGTACGGTAGCGTCAGAGTTATCAGGAAGATTATTATTTTGTAAATTTAGAGTAGGATTAAAATGACTTGAATTATGACTATTATTGTCACTATTTATATTATGTTTAAAACACAGCATAGTATGATGCTCTTGGTGACACAAACGACAACGTTTTCCCGAATTACAACGGCTTACTGTATGTGCGGTTGCAAGACAGTTAACGCATGCCTTTTGATTTTTTATAATTTCAAAACGTTGTTGAACAGATTTTGAAGTAAAGACAGGACATCTATAAATTATATGGTGACCCCTACACAGAAAACAAGTATTATTTGCTTGACTGTTCACCAAAAGAGCAGATTGATTTCTAAAATTTTGATTATTATGCGAGTATTGAAAATTACGAGGTGATTTTGAAAACTTTGGGTTTGGATTAGATAAAGGTTTTTGTTTTTGGGGTACAGATTCTAATGCAATGCATTGCTTTTGAACAAAAACTTTTATTGCGTCATATTTCGGTACATCATTTGATGCATGTTGTTGCTCAAATGATTTTCTCGTTGAAGAGTCCAGCCTATCAAGTAACATGTATGCTAAAATAAAATCCCAACGGCCAATATCAAATTTTAAATTTTGTAAAGCAGCTAAATTCTTAGAAAAGGTATCCAAGAGATTTTGTAGTCCAGAAGAATTTTCAAATGTTAAACGGGAACAATCTTCAATGGATTTCCAGTGAGTAAAAGCTTGTAAACGCTTATTGTTATACCTTTCGATTAATGTATTATACGCGATTGGATAATTATCATGTGTAACCTGAATATCTGAAATTAAGTTTAAAGGTGGACCTTCCAACGAAGTAATTAAATCTTTCAATGTTACTCAAAGTACGATTATGATGTATTAAAGTAGAAAATGTTTGGTTAAATGTAGGAAAAGCAGTAATATCACCTTTAAAGACAGACAGTTGTATTTTAGGCAAAATCGCACGTTCCCGAACATTTGCATGTTGATTATGTGAACAAAGGGGATGAATTGAAGTGTCTAATACGCTATTTTCTTCTAATGGCAGCTCAAATAGCTCATAAAAAATCGTTTCGACTTCATGGCAACGTTTATTAAAATCAATTCCGGTTTTTTCTTCAATTTTTAGTTCATCGGGTTTCGCGGCTTGTAAAGCAAGTAAAGTATTATGATGTTTTTCAAAGTCTTTTTGTATTTTACTTAGACTTCTGTGGCGAATTTTAAAAGCATTTAATTGTGCTTCATCAGTTTGAGCTGATACAGCAGCATCAATAATTAAATTTAGTTGTGAAATGGCAGTCTGCCTCAAGGCTTTTGCTTTTAATACTTTGTCAGTTGACATTTTAAATTGTAATTAAAAATAATGTAATGAAAATCAGTAAACTTCTATAAGTAATGGCTAATTGTATTTTGTAATATGTAAAGTAAATAATAAAGCAAGAAATATTATCCAGTTATAGCAATAGTAAACAAAATATGTAAGTAAACTTTTCGAAGTGACCCGGTAAATAAAAGCCTGTAAAGAAAAGGAAAGAATACGTTCTGTTTTGAAGTCAAAGTTCAAATTGCAAATGTATTTTAAAAATTATTATAAAATAAATCAAGCAGCTCATGCATAAAAAAACTGACCACAGGTAGTACAGCTGATAAGAGAACCTCTTTTTGCGCTCCTGAAATATCGGCTGGAACGCTAAAATGACACTAACTAAATTTCGTTTTCTGTAAATATCAATGAATAAAATATTTAACGCATTAAATATGAACCGTTTTATGTTATGCAATTCGGAAAAAATGATAAAGAAGCAATTAATTGGTAGTATTTTGCAGATTATATTCACTCGATATACGGCAAGAATAGTAAAGGTAGCAAAATATAGTGAAAAATAGCAAAATTACCACGATATCAGCGAATAATAGCAAAAATATGTAGAAAATTATAGTAAAATAGTATGCAGGAAAATAAGAAAATGTAGAAATGTAATTAGTACTGTAATAGCAAGTAATAACTCAAAGTAAAATATCGCAAAAGGTTGCATTCAAAATTAATTAAGTTGCGAAACTGAAGAGGGAAATTGAGAACAGAAAGAAAATCGAAATCTGGGTCAGTATCCGGATCGTAAGGATCAAATTAATGGGGCGTTCTTAGCCGCCCTGTGATAGTGGACTGTAATTCTTAGGGTTCCGCTGATCCCTAATAACTCCGACTCTCCTCGATCCTCAAATCTGCCTGTTTCAGCCTAGCAACTTCTAGTGAAGCGCAAACTGTGTTTATGAATGAAATTAAATGCCTTCGACTTACCTTAAAGGAAACTAAAGGGAGGCTTGGATCCCTTGGAATGCGTTGACAACAGTTAACGGCTATCTTCCCCGAATGGTCGGTGGAAAGATTGTATATGTGCACTGTCGAGAGGTCGACGAATGAGTGTTTTTCTCCGTCTAGCCCGTACGTCACATCGGGTGACACCGTACCGCCGTGATACTGCAGGACTATATGGAAAGGATAGGAAAAGGTATGGTACGAGGGCTAGTAAGAAAGTCGAATAGCATGGTATCAAAATATGTAAAAAAACTGTAATTAAAAACCGCGTAATTTTGAATGCAACTGAATTATAATTAAGAAATGTATAAAATGTAATTACTCATTGATATTTGACATAATGTGAGGACGAAACACCCTTAAAATCTTAAATGGGAAGAGGAGTCAATTGGTACATAATTTTAAAGGTGGTTTAATTATTATGGTATTATTGGAAAGATATTTAAACGAGCTTTAAAACGATGTGCTACTGTTAAGGATAACATGTAACATAATTTAAAACACAACACAACCATGAACATATTCATAACGACTTTTTTTATTAACAAAATTTTACAAATCTAATATTATACATTTTTTCATATTGAAAATATTCCCGTCACTATACAGTGTGTCCCAGGATAAGTGAACTTGTAGGTGTAAACGACAAAGAATATTCGAATTGAAATTTGATCATTTGGGATCTAGGCCTGCTTGATTAGGTAATAAAATTTAACCCTACGTTGATTTTTGATAAATCAAGCGGGCCTTGATCGGAGAATTATTTTTTTATATCTAGATAAGGTGCCTTTTATTCACAAAATCGTGCAACCGTACCTAATTTAATAACCAATAAACCTTCAATTTGACTGTTATTAAATTCAGCAAATTCCGCACGCTTACGAAAGTTTTTGGTCATTTACACCTATAAGTTAGCTTATCCTGAGACACACTGTATAAGTCTTAAATACTGCTCTTTCTTGTCATCCGATGAAAGTCTATTGAACCTCCTAATTTTTAATGTAGCCAGTTCAATTAGTACAGGGACACAAAACGTAAATTCGTCTTTGCAATCCGGTTTCCAGTAATAATTAATAATGAATACATTAGAGGAAAGTTAAGGACCATACCTTTATAGAATTTTAATCTTACCTTATATTATTTATTAGAAGCAAAGTATTTTACTGAAAAGTTTGAAGCAAGGCTCTTAGCTTAGCTCTGTTCACCATAATTTTAAATTACAGATTTAATAGTTTTTCCTCCTCCTGGTCTTCTGTTGTAGAAAGGTGACATTATAATTACTGTTTTCAGTTTGTTTGCGATTACACTTATTACATTAAGCGGATTTCACACCCTTAAACATTTGCCCAGTCTTAGCCGTTTTCTTGGACCAAGTTACAAACCCGAACAAAATATTAAATTTCAACAGATTATTATTATACAGCTCTTGCAACTGATTATCGAGGGGAAGATAGAAGGGAAGAGAGGAATAGGAAGGAAGAGGGTGTCATTGCTGTGCAACATAAGACAGTTACGAACAGTAGAAAGGTATACACACGGCCAGAGACGGAATACAAATGAGTCATGTGGTCGCAAACATTCATTAATGAATATGCACCAGAAGAGAAGACAATATAGTATGTATGTGGGTGTTAAATTAATTAAATGCAAAGTAAAAATACAAGTTGATGAAAATCCTTAAAAATATAGTCATATATTCAATAGTCATCTGTCCTATAACTTTTGCACACAGATTTCGAGAGTCAAAATCAAAAAAGATAGTCGAATAATTAATGGCTATAAGGATTCGGACAAAGATACCGTAATATATTATAATTTCTTTGAATCGATTAACCGTAATGTTAGTGATAGACATATTTTGGACTTTCAATATCTTTATTTATTTATAGCACAACGTTTCAACTGGTAAACATGTGGTCTTCAAGTGAATACTATATCCCAGTATTCACCCGATGACGATTGGAGTTGAAATGTTATGTAGCAATAAAGATAATGGATGTCCAAAACACGTCTATCACTCATGATACAGCATTCTCTCTAAGCGCCAAATAATCATTAACCGTAATGTATTACGTTATGTCATGTCATTCCTGCATTAAATTGAAATGCGATCGTTCAATACTTAATGATCAAAAGGGTAACGACGACATCCGGCTGAAATGCGATGACAAATCCAGAATTTCTCTTTATATCATGAACCTTAGGAAATATTTCAGAAATCCTGTACGAAGTCACTTAAGGCTTAAATTGTTAATTTGTATTCCTTTATCTTTAGTTCATGAAGAGTTAGAAAATTGGCTGTGGCTTTGGCATCCCAATGAGATTTGATTAACAATGCTTAACAAATAACGTATAAAATTTTCATTTAATAAATTAACAAATAAATAGGCACTAAGGAAGCATATTTGAAAATTACTCTTTCTTGGAAAACATTTTTTAATGTACCTTTTCGACGTAAGCAAGTAATTTTTATTCCATATATTTTCGAATTTGTTAGAATTTGTTCAGGGTTTGATACGGCTTTTACCACTCTCCCGTGATATGACTGGTATTACATACAGTATGCCCACGGATTGAGTTAACAAGAGGAAAAACTTTTTATTTGGAAGTTTTCGAGAAAATGTTGTCCGTCGTAACATTTTTTGCTTGTAATAAAAATAGGAAAGGCGTCGACTAATTTGAGTTTCAACATACAGAAAAAAGAAAAAACCGAGGAAAGACTTTTTATTTTGCATTTTTCGAGAAAAATATGAATGGCTCCGACTAATTTGAGGTTCAACATACAGAGTGTCCCAAAAAAGAAATTACCCAATAATTGAAAAAAATAAACACACAGTAATTATAAAATTTCTATTAATGCATAATTAACAATTAGAAAAAGAAAATATAACAATAAGATAAGAAGCATTTATATCAAAACACAGTTATACAAAGACAAAGTTTGAAATGTCACAAAATAAATAATTTCAGAATATAAATATATACAACAAACCCGAACAAACCATACATGATTTAAAAACTCATCTAAAGTATCTATGTTGCACAAATAAATGTTCAAAATTTTTTTAAATAATGTTAAAGTGCGTAAAACTTTGAGGATGTGTTTTCATAAACTTTATGCATTCAAAAGTGATAATTGCTGGAGCGGTTGACAATTTGTGTTTGGTGAATTTTCCGTGACAAAATAGCTTATAATCTTAATTTGACAGTAATCGGAGAGCACGTTTTTGAATAGTAAACGACAATTATTCGAAAAGATCGCCAATAACTACTACTTGTTATCGTCTCTCTAAAATTATAATTCTTTGGTTTCATGCATCTTTCATGTTCAAACTTAAATTAGTCGAC
This sequence comes from Barypeithes pellucidus, assembly GCA_963991005.1. NCBI lineage: Eukaryota > Metazoa > Arthropoda > Insecta > Coleoptera > Curculionidae > Barypeithes > Barypeithes pellucidus. The sequence continues at coordinate 30,702,916 of OZ022562.1, forward strand.
GTCATTCGTATTTTTATCCCCGAAAAATACAAATTGAAATGTTTTTCCTCGGATTTTCCTTTCTGGAACACCCTGTGTGTTGAAACCAAAATTAGTTGGAGCCATTCCTATTTTTATTACAAGCAAAAAATTTTATGATGAACAACATTTTTTTGAAAAAAGGAAAATAAAAAATACCCACTGTATGTTACAACTCAAATTAGTCGCTGACATTCCTATTTTTATTATAGGCAAAAAATGTTATGAAGAACAACATTTTCTCGAAACATACAAAATATAACAGATTTTCCTCTTGTTAACTCAATCCGTGAATATACTGTATGTAATACCAGTCATATCACGGGAGAGGGGTAAAAGCCTTACCAAAAAGTTAAAGAGATAATTTGAAAAAAAAATTTCCTTTCCTTTAATCACTTACTAGATTATCAGTTTTATTATAATTTTTCAGCAATTTTTCAACATCAATTTGTGTTCCTTCAATGTCCGTACAAACGGATAGTGGTCGGTTATTCAAACAACTTTCATATTCTTCCATAAAATAAATATAATACATCTAGTTGGGCTTTAAAATCTGAAAAATTCCATCTGTTATTCAAGTCTGGAAATCAAGCGGAAATAGAGAACTATAGACCGATCTCATTATTATCTAGCCTCTCGAATCAACTCGAGAAATTACTTCAAAAAGAATATCAGTTCTCTAAGGATGCAAGCGGTTGAACTATAAAAATAAACGCTTCCTTAGATAAGAGGAGCCCAGCTATAGATATGTCCGTGGACAATGCAATGGCCTTTGATACGTTAATCATTCCGGAAGAAAATGTACTCTATATCTTATACCGCTTCCACTTGATACTTATCTGATAGGGACATGAAGTATCTCGATTTATTCCAAATAGTGTTACTAAGAATCTTAGCTGCCTTATAACGAAATTCAATTTTTTTAACAGTTATTTAATCACAATATCTTATGATATTGTATTTTGCAGTGATATTATTTCATCTAATCTATGGTTTTATCGTGTAGGGGAGGTACCTCGGAACAACCACTTATTTTTTCTAGTTAAATTAGAAATAATCCCAGAAGTGACACGCAATCACTGATGGCGATGTTTCACATACAACGACTTCTATTGTGGGTTCTCGTATTTAATGATTGTATTCTATTTGTGGACAGCATTTTATAGTTTTTGTAATATGGAAACAAAAATTTCAAATAAATATAATTAATATTGTATAGTTATGCATAAAAATGCATGCCAAAAAAAAATTTCCAGAACTTAATTCAATACTTATTTACATTATCACATCACATCGTAAATTATGTATGAAATAAAATATTCATGTTCTATTAATTACATATATAATTATAATATTACAAATGTTGGGAAAAACTTCATATTTTTAGTTTTTCAAAAGTCAGTTGACATTAAATTATCCAGCTTTACATTGTCCAGCTTTACCCTTTCCACGAAATTTCAATTGGGAACATCAAATTGGCCACACCCTATATATTGGTTCTATTTTTATTACTGCTTTTCCGACCCTAATTTATCTTCCAAGAAAAGGGAAAGTGTTTAAAATTTAGTGCATAAATCGCACTATGGAGGCTCTTTAAGGTTTAAAATAATTCGCAGAGGGCGAGGAAGCACGTTTACATCTAAGTAACTTAAAGGACCGTAAACCATGCCTAATATCTAAGCACTAAAACCACTTTAACAAGCCATATTTAGCTCTTTTAGTCCTTTTTAGAGGCTAAAGTTTACGAGACGAGTGAAAAACATTCCCGGGAACTTTTCAATTATTCAGGTTAGTGAAGGGAAGAGCGTATTTAATTATTCAGTACGGAGTTCTTTAACGGATTGTGCTTCTCTAGCATTCTTGCATACTTTCCTGAAAAATAGGGGAGGCAAAAAACTTATATTTACTGATTTGTCCCGACATTAAAAAGCTTGTCGTGAGAAAGAATTTCCTAATTTTATTAACCCCGAATAGCATACCATGCATAATTATTACTGACTTACTAACATACATACTAACTACAAAGACAACACATCTTTATCCATTTTTTTTAAATCTTTGTTATCTTCTTCTTCAGGTACCTTGTCCGCCTCGGACGTTGGCAATCATCAGCGCTATCTGAACCTTGTGTACAGCTCGACGGAACAATGTGGTGGTGCTCACTCCATACTATTGCCTTAGGTTTTTCAGCTAGGATACTCTTCTTCTACCCGGGCATCTCCGTCCTTCGATCTTCCCTTCTATAATGAGTTTTAAGAGTCGATACTTCTTGTCATTCCTTAAAATTTTACCAAAATACACCAGTTTGCGCTTTTTCAATGTGAACAGAACCTTCAATTGTTTATCGAGACGTTGAAGTGTCTCTGTGTTATGCACTCTTTCTACACTGGAAATTTTCATGATCCTTCTGTATGTTCACATTTCTAAGGCCTCCAATTTTTTGTACATTGCGTCCGTCAAGGTCCAAGCTTCCATTCCATAGAACATTGTGCTGAACACGTAACAGCGAAGCATTCGGATACGGAGAGGCATGCTTAAATCTCTACTTCAAAGTACATTCCCTATCCTTAAGAACGAAGTACGGGCCTATTCTATTCTTGCTCTAATCTCCTGCATACCGTCCCATTTTTCGTTCAACTGACACCTGCATACCGTCACTCGGCTAACCAGCTCCTGCAGCCCCTCCAGTGAGTCGGCAACCAGAACAGTGTCGTCCACGTACCTCAGATTGCTGATTGTTATCCCATTGACAGTGATCCCCTCGTCGCACTCATCCAAAGCCTCCTGAAATATCTTATTAGAATACAAATTGAATAACAACGGCGACCAAATACATCCCTGACGGACGCCTCTCCGGATTTTAATCTCTTTGGACGAGCTGTTATCGATTCTCATATGAGCAGTCTGATTCCAGTAACAAGGAACAAACCAACCAACCAACCAAGAAAAATATTTGTTTAACAGCAATAACTTCCACCACTTTAGTTCTTCTCATATCATTAATCCGGATAACGATACACTACTCAACTAGAAGCTTATTTCATTCTCTCTCATCCTCATCATTTAACTTTATTTATATTTTTTGGTTCCCTGACCTCCATAACATCAATATCAATAAATTAATATGTTTTTTCGATTCACACTATCGAGTGTCTACTGTATTTAGTTTACACTATACAATAAATATACAAAAAGTAATGATACATTTTTACAAAATATAATAATAATAATATTTACAGTGGTAGGAAACATTTTGGTTAATGATTAAGAAGATGCTCAAATAACTCTCCGATAGCAACCAAAGAATATCCTTAACGATTATAAAACCCCTTCTTACATTGGGCAGTTGGTATGTTGATATTCCATCGCAAACTGCTGAAATTGAGGTTGTATTTAGCAAAGGTACCTTTGGATTCAATTTTTTAAATTATTTTTCTTTAAATTTGTTGATCTACCTGGAATAGATCGGTTAGGAAAATCTACTGAGAACAAGTCGGATACCACTTAATAAATATTTTAGCCGTAGTAGCATTTAATTATTATAACTTTTTCCTCAACCGAATAGATCATGGCAATTAGAAATATTCAACCCACAGAATCGTACTCCAGATTGAAGCTAGTTTGAAAACATAATTTTCTTAATATCTTAAAAACGGTATGTGGAAAATAGTTCAAATTTGGTATACTTTTTATTCTCATTATTTTCTTTAAAAGGTCTTAATAAAAAATTCCTTTAAAATCCATACGGGAGCGAATATTTAACCACCTCGCTATTTACATGGGAAATCCCATACATATAGCTTTATTTTGTCTTATTCTAAGTGATTTAAAATTAAATTTATATTTCTTTATTCACTCTCGGGGGCACATATTTCTCTCTGAACAATTTGCATGAGTAGTTTTAAAATTAAGTATAATCGTAGCTATTATTATTTTTCCTGATGGAGCGGGATGTGCATTCTATATACCCAGTGAAAACGGCGGAGATGATAGCTATTAGGCAGGCTCTTGACTACTTACACCAACATACTACATCTTCTAGGTATATTATCTTATCGGATTCTATGTCATGTATTAAAGCAATAGAGAACAAAGCTAAAACTGTGTATGTGAACCCCCTCAGGTTCGAGGTGTGACAGAAACTACTAAACCTGGAACGCAATAGTATCAGGGTATCCTTGGTTTGGATTAAAGGACATGCAAGAATTGTAGGCAATGACAAGGTCGATCTTCTGGCCAAACGGGTCATTCATGAAGGCAATACACGGCCTCCAGCTCTATGATATATTCTCACAGGTTCAGGTCAATATTAAGAATGCATGGATGGAATCATATGCAAACTATGCAGCTAGCAACTCGAATCACTACACCCGAAATAATAAAACCTTTGTTCCCACGGCAAGTATACAGGAAATATCCCTTAGTAGGGGGTTTGTTCGGGTTTGTTCGGCTAACATAACTTATGTCAGAGCAATTTTCAGACATGGCAACCTCAGATATCTATTACATAAGATGAACTTCGCTGATAGCCCGCTCTGTCTATGTGATGGCACCAGCGTGGACAATCTAAACCAATGGTTGTTTAATTGTTTGCTTAACCAAAGAGCTTCGGATTATCTGCCCATTAATGCCGATAGCCTAAGGTCTATAGTAAGACGTGAAAACAGAATCAACGATATTTTCATCGGATTTGTAAGAAAGTGTGAGAGAATGCTGTAGGGCCTTCAGTATCCCAATGTTTACCTTTTGGTAATCTACCGTCCGCGGCCTAGTGTTGTATGTCTATCAGTTAAAGCCGCCCAGTCGGACCCATGTGGCGTGAAGCGTGTGTCCCCGTTTGTATATGTTTCGAGTAGGATAAGGATTTCCTAAATGGTGATTAGAGATGGGTATGACTGAGCTTGTGTGTGACGTGTATTCCATAAAGGAATAGTTGAGTTTGGGTAGTAGCTGCATGCGCTTGACGAAAGGCCAAAAACAAATTATTTTTCCTTGTTATTATTGTAAAAAATCAATACACAGCTCTAAATTTAAACCAGTTTAGTTATTTTTAATTATTTTAATATATTATGTTGTTGACGTTTAGGTTGTTTGATGACATAGCACATTATTATTATTTTAAGTTAGGTACTCAGTTTTTTATTTAAGTACATTAAAATTATATCAATGATTTAAGTAATTTAGTTTTGGGTTTGTTAAGTTAGTAGCTCCGTAATGCTAGTCTTGAAATCCATAGAGGCAGAGTTCGAATGCATAGAAGCATATTTGGGATCTTTAGCGTCGAAAGAGCGGTTAAATGAGCCGACATTAATAGCTCTTAAGCACATCATAAATCAAGCCCCTGGCTCTCGAGCAACTAGTACATGACTTGAATTCGGGGTTAAAGAAATACTTCACCGGGAATTTAAATTATTCGCACTCAGGTCTAATTAGCGAATGTTTTAATAATTTTATTTTCTTTATCGCATTCGGTCAAAGTTTAATTAATTTTGTTATATTATCGATGATTTAGGTTTATGAAAGAAGTGTTTTTGGTAATTTTCTATAAATAAGATTTGAGGGTTTATGAGTTTATTTTGCGATATACAAAGAATTAAAATGTCAGTAAAGTCTTAAAAATAATATACAGACAGGGTGGCCAACTAAGCGAGGTATCTCGAAAACCGTCCATCGTGCAGCTTTCGGAAAATGGCTGCAAATTATTTGCAGATTATGGGACGGCCGCTAGGAGGGGGAGGGGGGGGGGGTGATTGGTTGGTGGTTGGTTAAAGGCGGGGGTCGGTTTAAAGGTCTGAACTTCTATCACTGCAGCCTTCCGGCTTATTGTGCTTGTTAGACGATGTTTGTTCCTTCTATGAGGTCCAGTAACCTTCTACCAAGTTTGTCATGTAGGAAGTTGTCACCACGTTGTATGTTCCCGAAGATATTTTGTCTTCTACCAGACAGTGCGGCGCAGCGGTATATTATGTGTGAGACGGTTTCATCCTCTTTGCCGCAGAGTCTGCATTCAATGGATCCGTTGTTTATACCCATTCGTTGAAGGTGTTTTCGCAAGTGGCAGTGGCCTGTTAGCAGACCCTTCACTTGTTTCAACTGGGGCCGTGTTAGGGCTAGCATCCCATTCGATAGTATCCTCGATGGTTTTCCAATTACGGCCTGTGCGTGTATTTGACCAGGTAACCCTTGCCATCGAGATAGGTGTTGTTTTTTCGACCATCTATCTAATGTTGTTTTCGTTGCCTATTTTGATATCCCAAATGCCGGTTCGGGGCCCCTGAGATTTTGGGCGGATCCGGCTCTCGCTAGTTCATCCGCTTTTTTTATTTCCTAAGATCCCAGAGTGACCAGGGACCCACAATACCACAATAGCTCTATCTTGTTCCCCCTGACCGCCAGTACTTTTAGGTTGGTATGGCACTCCAGTGTAAGTTTGGAAGTAAACCGATTGGAGTTCAGAGCCTTAAAAGACCACGCAAGGCGGGGGGGGGGGGGGGGCAGGCGTCCAGGGGCCCACTGCCCAAAGTGGTCTCCCGTTACGCAATGCGAGGCCCCTCGCCACTTCAAAAAGTGTTTTTCCTTACTCAACACTAATTTATTATGAGTTAATACTGTCATTAGATTTTAAGAACCTTTACAATTTTTTATTTTAATAAAAAAGCATACCTATTCGTTTTGTAAATAAGGTAAGTTCTTGTCTGGTGTGTGTCGAATAAGTATAGTGTCGGCCAGTGGCTGATTTAAGGAAAAAGGCCCAGTGGGCAAAATTTCTTCAGCCCCTTTAGAACATTTTTGATAAGTCAGAAATATTCGACAAAGTTTGAGAAAATCGTAGACGTTTTAAATAACTGATTGATTACAAGAGTTATTTGATTTTATATTTAATTTACGATAGTTATCAAGCATTGCAATTATTCTGATAACAGGGGGGCCCTGAATGAAAATTGAACTTGTGCTGTCCACAAGGGACTCACCGAAACATTTTTTCAACAAAAAAATAAAAAAAATAAATCGAAGGTGTAACTTTCAGCAAGAGGGGCCCTGAAAGCCCTTCGGGGGGGGGGGGGGGGGCAGTGGGCAAGCGCGCTTTTGCCCACCTGTTAAATCCGCCACTGAGTATCGCACAAGCCAAGTACTGAGCTCCTCTGAAAGGGGGACCCCAGGCCCAGACCGATGTGGTCTAGTAGGAAAATAGGTCCTGGATAATATTTATAGTAACAAGGAATTAACAACTACAACGTTTTAAAGGTGTTATGGCACCGTAAGTATTTTTTATTGAATGCAATACTCTATCTATAATTTACCAATTTACGTTATTCTAGCTTAACTAAATAAATCATTTTATAGGGCTTAATAAAAAATTTTGCGGTGGGACACAAATTTTGAAGTTCCGCCACTGAAGAAATCAATTGTGCTGTTACAGGTAGAAAATTTTATTAGCAAAGTTCTTTTGGCTAGAGCTTTTCTTAGTGTACGATAGTTTTAACTGATTTAACTACCTTAGTAAAAACTAACTGTACTCAGTAAAACATGTTTTTAGTTTCAACTAAAACTATAAATCAATTTTAGTTTTAACTACTTAAATCTAGAATTGACTCTGGAGGATAGTTAGTTTTCCTAGGACGGTCAGGTTTGAACTGAAATTGGATTTTTTACGGTAATATACAGGGTGTTATGGAAATGACACATTATATTTAAATGGGTGACTCCTGAGATGAAACCGAATTGAAGAAAAATATAAATGGCGCTTTGAATTCATAAACGAAATATACACTTTATGGGAAATCTGAAAAGTCATGTGGCCGCTACTGATGACGTGCACAATCAATAATTTATTGGCATAGGCCAAGTCTCTAAAGAGGTCAACGCATGTTAGGCGGCGTTGTCACATCGCAACACAATAAGTTGCAAATGCTAACAAACAGGTGGCCACTGTTTGCAAACAAGATGTGTTTGACCCGCATTGTCAGCTTTTCAAACTCTTGAGGAAAGAAAGTACGATTTTAAAATTCATGCTCTCTTACCTTATAAGAGTATTATTTAAAAATTTCCTTATAAAATACAGCACGAAACGAAACGTATTGGCGTACATTGCGAATGATCAACGTTTTCGTTCGGGCGAGGTCGAATCCCGCGTTTTGATCTGAGAACGCTGCCTCAGCGGAAGACCTACAACGCTTACTGGCTGAAAATAGATGCGTAAGACGTTGTTGCTCTGGATAGCACATCGGGTAACGTAAGGATTTATTACCCAAGTATTTACACATTCGATTAACCCTTAACCACCGTAGTGCGGTCTCAGTGACCGCAGCCGATATTCATTCCTATATATCTTATCCCCACTTTAATGTAACTCATCCATATTGTCGGTACCTTCAAGTGGCCACATGGTCAATATATTGCAGAAAATTGGAAGTGGTACTTGTATTGGTTTGCAATTAAAAAACGGCTCAAGTTACGATGCGGTCACAGGGACCGCACTACGGTGTTTGTGTTAGTATTTCGGTTGTGCGTTTTAAATAGTTAGTGACTTCTATTTGGGATTTTTCTGACTGATTTGTATTTTAATTGACTATTAACGATGAGTGAAAATTCAACCACATCCAAAAGAGTTCGGTATTTTGATCCAGACTTTGAAAGTACTTTACTACAATGGGATGAAGAGGTGGAAGATGATGGAGACATTAGTGATCAAGAGGCTGTTGATGAGGCCTATTATGAAGAAAGTGAACATAATACAGACTCGGAGATTGAACTTAGTGATCGGGAGGAAACAGAGAAAATGAGTGAACCTACTTGTTTGGAATCCGCATCTAAAATTTGTAAAAGTTGTAGTCATAATATTTGACTATTTTGCCCATTGTAGTTTCTAACTTCTTTTATTTCAAAACACAAACTAATTAGTTTTTTTTGAAGAATTACATGTTTATTTTTAGAATTTGTTACCAATTTCAGTTCAAATAATGTTTACCATTAATTTAAAAAAAATGCCGTTCTTATACAATATTAAATTTAATAAATTTATGATACTCTTTATATTTGTTAAAGTTTTCACTTGAAAAATAAATTAACTGGAGTCAAATTTAAATCTTGAGTTTTATTTTGGGGTACCTTAATCCCATAAAATTGTTTACAGGGAGTAAAACACTTATTTTTTTAAAATTTAGGCTCTTAAAGATTTGCGGTCATCGAGACCGCACCACGGCGACGACTATAGTGTTCTTGCACTACGGCGGTTAAGGGTTAAAAAAAGTATGTAGTGTTTCTCTAGGACACCCAAGGAATCATCCGTTTAAATAGAATAAGCCATTTCCATAACTCTCTGTATATATCACAATTAACATCCCCCACTATCCCTAAAATGTGTCTAGTACGAACATAATGCAAACTATTTAAAAACTTATTTCTTCCTATTTTCTTTTAATACTACATTCAAGTGTTTTTCCGTCCTCGAACGTCAGAAGTAATGAAGGATATTTCCTATTTTCTGCTGACCCCAACGAATAGTTGGAACGTGACAAATGGGAAATATTTCCGTATTTTATATTAACCGAGATGAGTGCTTCGCTAAACCGAACTGACATGAAAGTGATATTTACAATAACATTTGACACTTTACGATCGATGATCATAAATAGTTATTTACGTGACAGTGCGGTAAGTGAGGTGACGCATAGGAGCCCAGCCCGAAATTACTTAATGAGTGGCGTAATATTTACAGTTGTGTAACGTACTTTATTTCATTTCATACTGTACTCTCGATGTTAGGTGTCACTCTTCCTATCTTTTGTATGCCCAGCCGTTCCTGAACGTCGCAAGGATTGCGAGCAGTAATATAGTAAATTTTAATATAAACCTTTTAAGAGTATAGTGGTATCAAATCCACGTAGACATGAAGATGTGTAAAAATTATCATTTTCCACAAGATTTTAATTGAATAAAATATATAATATAATACATCATCTTCAGATATATGGCAACGCTGTAGTCGCGATTCGTTTTATGCTACGACGCGAAATCATACAAGATTTTTCCATATCCTTTCATTAAGCTAACAATAAATAATTTGGTCAAGATAGACTCAAGTGTCAATAAATGACTTTATTATACTGTATCATTATAAGTTCCATAAAATATATCATTAAATGTGTTTTATCAAATTTGACACACTAAAACAAAACTTCATTGCTTTAATTTTATTTCTTATATAGTTCCGCTCTTCGTAACTCTGTTAAAATGCGCAGAAATTTGGTTATTTACAAGCATGCATGTAATAATGACACTTTATCTATCTTTGAAAGGAGGAAAGTTGACGTTTTTTTACTTTTACTTTCCATCCGGGTGGACAGTAAATTATGTTTTTGTAATTTTTAAAAAAATCGATATCTCAAAAGAATATACGAACACACTTTTTAAGAATACTAATAGCTTTGCGTGTTATGATATGTCTATGTCTTTTTCCCTAATTGATAGAGTGGTCCTCAGCATTAAATATTGTGACCAAATCGTTGATATCTTCTTTGTCTTGGCATTTTCACCGAAATAAGCTAGTAGCGCCGACTCAGAACCAGGATTTTGAACTTTGTTTCCCGTACACCATTCTTCGAAACAGTTATATGCCTTGTCATATCTCGGGCGACTTTTAGTTGGCAGAAGATCTTCTACTATTTTTGCTGCTTCTCAAATTTTGGGGGAGTAGCAACAAAATCAAATTCCTCATCATTTTTCTGTTTGTTATATTGTTTAGTGACATGGAAACTATATTTAAAAAATTATATTTGCCATCTTGAAGTGTATTATTACCTACGTTATTTTACCTCCTGCAGTTATTTGAAATTTCTGTCTAATTTTTCAATGGAAAAGTTAAAATGACATTTATCCTTAATTAATAATTTTAATTCAAAATAATAAGAAGTAGATTTTAGATGTGGCTCTAAATAAAATAGTATACAAACCTCGGTGAAAAGTTTCATTACTGTCTCGAGATTTAATTAACTACCCACTCTCTCGACAGGAATGAAACACTTTCCACCTACGTAATATACTATTATTATACCGGCGTTGGTGTTTTGCTCATATTTTTTCTATCAATTACGTAATGGATTAGAAAATGATTAGAAATAAACATTTAAAGAATCATAAATCGTGGCAAATATTTACAACGTATGCAAAAATATTAAATAATAATACCAGTCAAAAGGATATTTTGAGAAAAAAGTATGGTTTTAAATTTTCAATAAAAATCCAACTACGAAATGGACACAGTGTATTTATTTATTCCACTTAATAAACTATTGCTGGAGCACGCCAATGGCAAGACGCTTTTACAATAAAAAATACTTAAATAATAACCAATGAAACATACCATACATTTTAAAATATTTAACGACTGGAGAGATATATAAATTATTTTCACTGCACATTTGTTGTAAAATTTAAAATATAGTTTAGTATTTACTTGATTTTACTAAATTTATTAGAAGTCCTAATTATAATTCTTTGTACATTATACAGGGTGTTCTGGAAATGACGTATTATATTTGTGCGTGACTCCTGGGGTGTCCTAGAGAAGCGCTACATATTTTTTTTTAATTGAACATTTAAAAAGTGGGGTAATCCACCCCTAAATCCACACACAACTCCTCGGCACATTCATATATGAACATATTACATTGCCCAGCTGGGTAATCAACAGATGTTCAATCACAATGTTGCCAAAATGTTTAAAAGTGTAAAACTTTTGTTTCTTATAAAAATAAATATTTAGCTTACTTAGAAAGTCAAGGCGGCACAGACACTTTCAGTTCTTTTTTCTATGGAAAAAACTTTATGCTCATCACGTGTCCTGATGATAGTGTGGGGGTGCATAATAAGCTTATCACTAAACCCCAACACTAACGCATAATTACACTTTACAATAACACACATAGAACAAGAGCACTTAATCATTTCGCAATAGAAATAATAAAAACGCTAATTTCTATGGGCCATTAACCCTTTACTAAAGATAAAATGAAACAATTATGTTAACAATTAACAGGAACTACCCTTTGAAATGAATAGTCTAGTCCAACTTCGGACCAGTTGGACTTTCTTTCCGAGAAGTGTGTTATTTATTTTTAAAATTTTTAGATATTAAATACATTATTTCCCAGACAATAAGGGCGTATTTTTGTCTACACAGTAGCACTTTAAAATACTAATTCAGATTGAACAGTACTTAGATGTGTTGTGACGCGAAAACTAATGTGATTTTGTGATGTTAGTACTTGGTGTTTTTTATAAATTAAGTGGGTTTTAAATAAGTCCGAAAAGGTAAATAAAATAGCATTTTTTTTTTCTAAAGGGTAAGTGGCATTTATAAACTTTTAAGTTGTCCAGATCTGATGGGGGTCGTTCGAATTGAACAAATGAGAACATACCTGACCATTTATAAACTCCGCGGAGGTTCATTCGAGTCAGTTCAAGTTTATAAATCAGAGATTGTTTCCCAGCGAACTGAACGTAAAAGTTTATAATAATGTACCCTCAAAAATAAACAACTTGAAATCTGTCAAACGGTTATTGACTTTCTAAAGAGTTTACCCTGAAGATATGACAACACTGTTCAAGATTCACTGCTATATGTTGCTATGTTTACCTTTCGAACATGGGCACCACGTGGTAATTTTTGGTTTGACATGAGGTCATGTAAAGGGCATATTAAATTAAAGCACCATTTTTGGATATTTTTCTTCAATTTGTTCTCATCTCAGGAATTGCCGGTTTAAATATAATGCGTCATTTCCATAACACCCTGTATTTACAATATTATTTTGATACGGATTACTAATAAAAAATGTAATTAATACTATAATAAGATTTGTACTAAATGATTTCCTCCTGGGTTTCCTTCAAATATATACAGAAAAAGTATTTAGCTATTTGTTTTTGCTATTATTGGAACTAAAACTGTTATAGCAAGAACAACCAGCTAAAATATTGTCGTGTTATATTTCAATCAAAAAATATTTGAAACAGGAATCAGTCAGTTATATTGCCTGTCTTTTATTTTGAGAAGGCCTCGAGTAAAAGCAGTAAATTGGAAAACGCACAAAATTATTCACGAGAATCTCATATTTACGTACAAATCTGTAAACCCGTCGTCGTGCGAGTAATCGATTACCTTTTCTAAAGCTCGGTGCCCACGAGCGGAAACACGATGAAATGGCACTGTTGTCTTGTTAGTCGTCATGGATACCTTTTCTTTATTTCCATTATAAAGATTTCAACATTGATCTTCTCAATATCTAACTCAGTTATAATATTATATTTATTTAAAAGTTAAAGGGGCAGGCCGCCATCAATGTTTTGTCCGCTGATATGAATTAGGGCTTCAAGTAAGACTGCCAGGCAAAATGGTTCTAATAGCCCGGTCTACACATGAGGGTTTACCTGACGTTTTGGGGCTTCAAGTGAGACTGTCAGGCAAAAAGTTTTAAAACCTGTATCTACACACATAGTTTAGTGTTCTTATTTCAGGTCAGTTTTGCAAGGTCGCTATTGCATTGCTTAAGACATATTCGTAATAAGACAGACTAATGTCTTACCTGAATCAGTAAAACGTCAACTAAAATCTTATGTTAGACCCTGTCCACACCTAATGTTTTAACTGATACGTCTTACTTGAACAAGTAAAACGTCACGTGTAGATGGCGCTTAAGGCACAACACAAATAGTAAGCCAACGGACAGGACACTATTTGACCTCCTCGCCGCTATTTCAATGCGGACAGACGACATAAACGTTCCACTGCCGCAGAACAGTCGTTGTGTATGAACTATTGCATTTACACACGTATAAAATAGCGACGCTGTCGAAAAGTATGCGGAAACTTTGCGGCTACCATTCCGTCGTGGTTCCGCTCGTGAGCGCCGAGCCTTAAGAGGATTCAACGGCGCTAAAATCTGCCTTTTAGAAAATATCATTCCATACATGTTTCGAATGCATAAACCTTCATCTTCAGTGGAGATTCAACTTATAAAACACTGTAATCGTAATTTGGACCAAAATATCTTTACGTAGACCTACACCCAGCAGCTTTTAAAAAAAAAGTAATATGTACTGTTTTTTCTTTTAATATTTTAGTTCAGATTTAAACAACTTGCCATAAAGCAGTGGGTATCAGAATGCTGATTAATTGACTTCCTGCAAAGTTATAATATCTAAACTAGAATCGCAAAAGAAGAAAAATAGTCAAATTTTTTTTATGGTCAAATATTATTTTCAAGAACAAGACCCCACTTTTTTATCAAGATGGCGTCCATACGCCATTTTAAATTTGAGCACCATAAAATATGGAAAAAAGTGTAGCTCACTGGTTCCTACTACACTATGCCAAGTTGTATTTATTTTTCTGAGACGGTAAATGAGATAAAGGATTTTAAAAAAATAATAAGAATGCAATTTTGTTGCGAACAGACAAGTAATATAAGTAATTACAAGACCCCTCTTCATATTTAATTTTTTTTCCAAGGTGACGCCCATCCGCCATTTTGACAGTTGACAGACTGTTATTCTTTCGTGAAAAGTAGCTTATCTTCCCCTATAGGCCAAACCCAAATTTTGCAAAAAAAAAATTGCGGGTCAAAAGTTAGCAGGGGGGGGGGGGGGGGGGGTCAAAGAATCGCACTCCTGCTTTAACGATAAAAACTAATCTTCTCTTCTACATTCCGACTGATACCACGAGATCTTGGAGAATATTATAAATACTGTACGAATCCACTTAAGGAATTCCTCTCCAATATGGTTTTAATTTAGTATTAGCGAGGGTTGGAATATAGTCTACATTATTGCCATACCTGATCACTCCCTGACGACTAATATTTACCCACTGTTGGCGTTATGTCAGACTAAACTTTGTTATTCTATGTTATGTCGATGCGTGGTTGTTTTAGGACTTGGCCTAATTGGGCAAATAAAAGAAAATGCGTTGAAGATATGTTTGGAACTAGGCTTTTCCGTCGCCGATATTCCAGTTCTTGTCCAATTTACTTTTATGTGCGAGACTAATAGGATATTACATATTAATAACATGTCGTAGTTTCAATATTTTTCTATTCAGAAAATAGTAGATTATACAACAAGAAAAGTGACAGTTTTTCATTGAGTGAAGTAGAGTGGTGAGAATTCACTGTTCTTGCGCATGGCTGTTTTTTCGTATTTTCAATAGAAAAGTATTTATTAATAAAAATCACCATACCTTATTATAGTCGGTCCTCATACACTACATCCATAAATAAATAAATAAACAAATTACTTTTATTTACAACCATGTATGTAATGTTGACATTTCAGACTTTTTAAAAGATTGAAAGAAACATATTTTTAACTTTAATATTTATCTAGATGGAAAGTGAGTGGAACACGATCATTTTCCACCCGAGTAATGTCACTTTCCATTCAGATAAATGTCAACATTCATTGAATAAACAGAACGATTTGAAAACTTGACGTTTTTTTTTTTAATTTGTGGATAATGGCGAAGCTTTTTGCTATACAGTTGTCTTACTTTGTTACTTTTTCACATAGCTGTATTTGTCACAAAACATCATTTGGATTTAAAAGATATGGTTGTAAATAAAATAGGTTATAAACCTCGGTAAAAAGTTTCATTGCTGTCTCGAGAAATGATTCGCCTGCGTGCTTTTCTCTCGACAAAAATGAAACACTTTCCACCTCAGTATGTAATATACTAACTAAACTTTATGGGACATACTTGGCACAAATTTCTACCAATTATTTTTTTATAATAAAATATATTTAAATAAAGTTTTGTAATACATAGTAATTAACTGTTTCATAAGCAACAAAATTATGAACTTAAATTAAATATAGAGGACCATGGTCTTCCACTAGACGCAACTTTCTGCGGACACCTAGCATTGGGTTTTGAACGGCATTTGTATCGATTTCTCGCATTTTTCTATATATCCTGCGTCGAAGTTCCTCCTCATTTTGTGCTTCCCATCCTCCATCATAAACTTTTCGACATAAAAGAACCCAAAATCTTCTATGGGCAGAGCCGGGGGAAGGGTTAGGTTGTCGTTTCGCTGAACAAATGGTACGTTTTGCTAACCAATTTTGGATTTGTCTTGCATAGTGACAGGACGCAAGGTTCTTTCAGAACATAATATAGTCTTCAGCATGTTTTTCTTCAATAAAATTAACCAGTTTCGTAAGATAATTATCGATATATACCTGTGACTCTCTAGGGCTTCATCTCTTACTCGACCCACATAAGACCTGTATACACCCCTGGTGGAAATAGCGCACCATACTAACATATTATCAGGGAATTTGGCATTTTGTTAAAATTTGACATTATCAGGGACCTCTGCAATATTGTCAGTATAAAATCCATCATTTCCTTTCATTTCGTAGTTGCTTAGTGTGAAATATTTTTCGTCATCCATAATTATCACGCCGTTGTTAGCAAAATATACTCTTCTTAATGCACGGCAGCATCTCGTGATTCTGGCTAGTTTGTTAGCTATATATTTCGGAGCCTTTCCACATAGATTCCACGCTATCGTGTTCTTAGATGTTCGATATTGTCGTGCTAGTTTTCTTCTTGATGTACCAAGTGTGTTTTTCGCCCTTCTTACCAGTCTTTCTCATCCTACTCTGGTAAAATTTCTATTCCTTCTACTTTTTGGAAGGTTCATACAAGGAATACCTTGCTCACATTCAGCAATTGTACGATAATGCTTCTACGCGATATATTTTAATTTTCAAAAATGCGTTTTATTTCGGATTTAGGGACCCGTCCAACTACTTTTCCAAATTTCTAATTTGTAAGCCATATCGACTTAATCAATTTAAAAACTATCAACGTTAAGTTAAGGTGTCAAACAAGTTTTTATTACCAAGGCAACTTGATATTTTCTTCTTATTACCAATTTTATGGAATCTGAAATATGTGCCAAACTTATGGGACATACGTTATATTTATGAGGGTTTCCTATTTCATTTAATATGGTCTTGTATTTATTTAGGATACAAAATGTATTTTTTTTAACATTAGTAATTTGAGAACTTAATATTTGAGATAAATCCATGTAGAATAAGTTATTGTCTTTTCCGATGTAATTTGTACCCATATCCAATTTAGTTATAGATACTAAATTCCAGATGAATAATAACACTGACGAACATTTTTAAATTTTTTTTCCTCCCTGGAATGATTTTGGCTGGATTTTATATATTTTGGCCTGCTGAATCCGGATCTGGCCTCAGATTTTCGATATCAGCCTCCAATGATAAGGGAGGGACATATGCTTTGAACAATTAAAAACCTATAATATATGTTATTAACAGTTAGCTTAGGTACATTATAAACATTTATAAATAATTTAAAATTTAACATTTACTTCCCTAACGTCTTTCTTTTATAAGAACTCCGTATTAGGGTCCAGCAATAGTCGGCTAACATATTCGGGCTCCACTTTCCTGTATACCTTTTCTCTATGGAGGCAATATCTTGGTGAAATCGTTCTCCATGCTCATCTGATACTGCTCCTAAATTTTCAGGAAAAAAGTCCAAATGAGAATGGAGAAAGTGAAGTTTTAGTGACATGTTGCATTCTAAAATATGATAGGCCGTGAGTAGTTCTTCCACGAGTTCACGATAATTTTCTGATTAATTATTTTCAAGAAAATTGTTGCAAACACTTTCAAATGCATTCCATGCCCGCCTTTCATTGTCACTTAAAATTTGCCTGAAGTTCGCATCTTTAAACAATTGTCTAATTTGGGGACCAACAAAAATTCCTTGTTTAATTTTGGCCTCACTGATACGTGGAAATTTGTCTTTTAAATACTTGAAAGCATTTCCTTCTCTATCCAGTGCGTTAACAAAATTTTTGATCAGACCCAGCTTAATGTGAAGTGGAGGTAAATATATTTTTTCTTTCTGAACTAATGGTTCTCGGATCAAATTTTTAACGCCAACTTGTATTGTGTCACGTGGAGGCCAAACATTAATTTTATAATGTTTGGGTTTGTTCAAAAAAATTTGTGAGAGTAGATTGCCTTTTCCTGTAGATGGACACCTTCACTCCTTTTCCCAAGAGTTTCCACTGCTGCAGGCGGGATCCGAGAAGTTCAGCTTTTGTTTTCGTGAGGTCCAAGTCACGAACAAGGTCATTTAATTCACCTTGAGTGATTAAATGAGGTGTATCAGGCAAATCATGAGAACTAGGGATGTAGCTTGGTCCGGCTTCTGGTGAAATACTTCCGGAGTCTGATTCGGAATCAAGCGTGTAACTCTTAGGTGGCTGGGGAATGGGTAATGAGTTGTCATGGGGCACTGGTCGCATTGCAGAATGAATATTGGGGTACTGGATGCTACGCTTGGTTTTGCTAGTAATTCCTTTAATATTCGTCATGCAAAAATAACAATCATCTTGATTACGAGGTTCCCTCCAAACCATTGGAACTGCGAATGGCATAGATTTATGAGTACCTTTCAGCCATCCAGTCAATGTTCTCGAGCACGAACTGCAACACATTTTTGGGGCCCAGGACATATCTTCATCGCCAACTTTGCATCCAAAGTACAGTTCATAAGCCTTTTTTACTAATGAAGATATCGGTTTTTGGTACGCTTTCGCGGTAACTTCACCACAAATATAACAGAAGGTATCGGCTTTATTAACGCAAACACGCATCGACAGTTTTGGTACCGTTTTACCACGCACGTAGATCTAAGCGAAAATATTAATAGATGTTTACTAAATGATTATATAGTAACGACTAAAGGGATATTTCAAGCATAGATCCAAATAAGCTGAGCATTTGAGGTCAGTTGTATATTAGTTTAAGTCCAAATGTTACAAAATACACGATATTTTTATAAAGAGGATTTTTGTGTTGATTAGTGTAATTTTCAGCTATCATCATTCATAAATCATCTTTCGTGATTTTAAGGTATTTTTGAAAGATTTTCCAAATAAGTTTTAATTTTTGTCTGTCAAAGTGTAGTGGTGTGTAAATCAATCATTTATAGGCGATCGATTCAGTCACTGACCGATTTAAAAAAGATCTAATATTTTCAATCATTCAACCCATCTTTTGTATTGTGTATGCATAGCACATCAGTATTAATAGTTATCACTCTGTTCACCGGTTTCGTCTACAGAACGAGCGAATATTTTTGTAATATAATGTAATGTGGATTGATATTCAATACACAAAAGTATGCATTATATTTTATTTCTTTCGAGAGTGCCGAGTGTTTCGACGCCAACACAGAGTGGGAGACGGAATAGTTTATCTCTGTTGCCTTTGGTTTAGATCCTATTATTTAGTTCGTTTCAAGATTTCCTATTATTCGTTCTCAGTTAAACAATAATTGGTGGGGCGGGCGCTCTGTAGCCATTGTCAAGCGCGAGCTTGGGTATGGATATTACGATTAAAATTAATGATCGATTGATATTAACCGGTAGGATTCGATCATTCAGTACTTTCTACTGATGTAATTTTTATAATCGTATCATTCACGATTGACACATTTCTATTGGGGACTCACTATCCGTGGTGGCTCGTGACCTATGATAGAGGGGGTTCACAAGTATGGTGAAATTTTTCTAGGCGTTTTAAATGTAGAAAGAAAAAAAGTAATAAGAAAGAAAATGCGTTAGGTAAAACATATTTTTATTTATTTTTTTATTTGACACATGGAAATACAATTTTTGGAAAATAAGAAAGGGTTTCTTAGTGTGTATAGCTGTCGGATCTTAACATCGTCACATGCAACCCCCGTAGAATGCATGATGGTCTGTTTCTATAACATCTTTTAGATCTTGTAGATGCAAATATTTGGACTCTGCAATCGCTAGTGGCTCTCGATATAACTGATCTGGCTCAGCTGTGGACAATGGTTTTCTTTGGGGTAAAATAGCAAATTCATCTGAGTGGTTTAACTTGTAGAAGATATCACCATTTGGCATGTATTTTAAAGCTCTTATATTAGTTACCACCGGTCCCCCAATACTTCCAGGTCGTATGGATTTCAAATTTGAAACTTGTTTTTCGAAGTTTACAAAAAATGAGTAGTCTACGACTTTGACAGTATATGGCTGACTTGGGCGTGCAGCTCTCATTTTCGCAATATAATCACCTGGAGAGTTTATAGGCGGAATAAAATATTTTTCAAGAGTAGCGTGGACGCTATCTGCCTCCATCATAGTATGCCCTTTCTCCAAGTAAAGTTGCTCTATTATGAGTTTATCTCTAACAGCTAGGTCACTGAGTGCGCTAGCGAGAATCTTATTCCTATTCTGGTAGGAGCACCCATCTGAAATTAAGACAAAATGGTCGAAGTCATTCTTCTTCGTATCAATAAAATCCCGGATGCAAGATACGAACTCGTTAGCCGTTACTCCACCATTACACTCGTGCCAGACATATAGGAACACATCTTTATTATTCAGCACATAGAGGGTGAAATTGTGCAACTGCAGCTTTTGTTTGTAGTAATGTTTAGAGGCCAATACTTTGGGACACAGTAGTACGCTTTGCAAGTCCATGGTTAATACAATCTTTCTGTTTGCAGCACTCTCCTTTGCTACATTCTTTGCTATCCTTGCTTCATCTTTTTTCCTTAAGTGGTCCAAGTAATCTTCTTCGGGCAGTTGTTTGGTCTTATATTGAGTGCATGTATCGCACTGATCTTTACGCGGATGGTGGATGGCTATATTCTGCTTGTCCAGAGTTTTCTTGAAGAAGGTTAAACCCGATACAGGGAAAATACTTTCCATTTTACACCACTCTTGATACACTTCGTATAAATGCTTAGAGGAACGAAAAATCGACTCTAAGTAAATCTTTTTTGATGAAGAACGACAATAATGACTTGGAACCTTAGGCAGAGAATCTAGCCATTTTTTTATGTTCGACTCCAGGCTGGTACTAACTAATTTTCTGGGATTTACTTTAGGTTCATCACATGATCGTGGTGCTTCCAATTCATCTGAAGCTGGTAATTCTAGATTAAAATTATTCCTTGTCCACCTGCACGACAAACCTTGATCTTCTCACCATCTGTCTTTTGTAGATATATGTCACGACCTTCTTGTTTTTGGTTGGATTCAATAAATTTTTTCTCCTTCTCTTTATGTGTCTTGTTGTTACCGAACCTTTCACGAACATTTTTTTCTCAGCCCAGGACTCCAGTTTCCAGAACTTTTCAAATATTATACGTCTATCATCTTCAGTGAAGCATCCACATAAAAAAGATCTGGTACTTTTTCTCTTTTTGGATGTATGCAGACATCGTAATTTAATATTACGTTTATGTTTGGGTATATTTTTCTTTATTTCGTTCCCTTTTCGGTTACAACCAAGATAATCTAGACCCTGGAGGCGTTTGTTTTTCTGAAGTAATGAAGAATTTTTGAGTCTTTGTCCTCTGGTAGGTTCTTCTGAAGATTGAGATGCTTCAAAGGTTTCTTCTTCTTGCGACTTGGTTTTTTCTTTTTTGGAATAATCCGGTTCAACGCTATCTGTCTGCATATTCTCCTCCTCTATATCTTCTTTTTCAATACCGGTTTCTAAGTATTGATTTTTAGCTGCTTCATTTTGCCCAATAATAATGATATTGTCACTGTTAGACAATTCACCATTCTCTTGCAACTCTTGTCTCTCATAGATTTGTTCAGACAATGAGACAGGCTGCAATGCTATAAGATCAGGTGGCTTTAGTTGAACATTTTCAATGATTGTGACTTCGTTTGGGATAGAGATTTCATTCTTAGAATCTTGATTATCTAGGACAGAATTAATCGCTTCCAAGAGCTCGTTATCTGGTGCTATGACGCAGTGGGCACTATTACCATCTTCCTCGATGAATATCGATTGTATATTATTTGCTGTCTGATCTAGAGCGAGCTGCAACATTTTTTTTCCACGAGACATTTTCTGTAACAAAATGTAATTATGTAAGGATTTGCGTCACCTTATTTTGGTCAACAAGTGACTTTCGCAAAAAAATACGAGTTATAAAAAATCTCTTGCGAATGCTCTTTTTTATTCACAGTGAATATAAATTGCTATATAAAACAAAAATCAAAATAGAGTTTTATTTCTGACCGGGATACTATTACTTTATATCATCTTGGTTACGCGACCAATGAAGAGGGTCATAACTCCCTTGGGAAATTATTGAAAAGTAGAGGGAATTAAGACACTTTTTTAATATAAAGTCAAACGACTGACAACTAGAATGTAAATTTAAATGCCATTTATTCCGTTTTAAAAATAGACAATAATAATATGTTATTAAATTCGGTCAGGAGTCCTATGTTCCTTAGGAATTATTAAGTCTTAATTATCTAGGGCTTCGCCCTCGGGCCAGAGGCCCTTGGGTGGCCCGAGGGACAGCAATTTCCCTAGATAATTAAGACCCTTGTAATTCCTTTCATACATAAATAACTATAAAATAGAATACCTAGAGTTTTAACGTAACCTCACAAAAAATAAATTTGGTTGGTCGACCATCCGCATTCATTTAAATATATTTTTAAAATGCATGTACTTACCTATTAGCCCAATTGTCACATAGAGATCTTCTTTAAAACTCAAAATTTCGTATTTTTTTCAGTAAAATCAAGGTAAAAGCTAACTGGAGTACACAAACGATACGTTCACAAAATTGGCGGGAAAGCATGAATTCTTTAACGAGTTTTCGAGAAACCTTCTATGTGTTAGCTTCAGAATCAATTTCAATAATTTCAACATTCTGTATCACGTCGAAAGCTACTATGTGAAATATTAAACACATAGGAGATTTCGTCGGGATGATTTTGTATTAAACGCACATAGAAGGTTTTAGTTTTATGTTATAACTACATTATTTTTTGATATATTCACATGGATGATTTCGTTAAGTCGTAGATATGATGATTCTTGACACAATGGCGCAAAAAAGTCAAAATCTGAAAAATTGTCACATAGAAGCTTTCGTCGCGGCAACGACGATATGTAGCTTTGAAGAGATTCTTCGTTTGAATTTATAACATAAACTGACAAAATTCTAATTGGAGAGGAATAGAAACTCATAGTCTGATAGTTTGCTCTTCAAAATTTCACTCCACTGAGAGATGGACTATTTAAAAAAAAATTATAATTAATGGAAGGAAACTCATCAGGAAGTAGAATAAAGAAATTTTTTAAATATTTAAATTACCTTTCCTCCTATTTTCTATTATAAATTATTTAGAAATCTTAGATGCGCAAATAAATCTGTACATTATTGTGGAAATAATCGATTAGCTATCCCAAGCAGTTCAGATTCATCTCGAATCTAGGTCTAATTTTGGATTCTCGTGGGTTGGATAATATAAGCGAATAAGATGCCGGTGTTATTGAATTTATCCTGTAAATAACATTATTTCGTCGTCGCCTGTAAATAACATTATTTTGTTGTTAGATTTAACGTACCTTAACTCTTTTTTATGATCAAACCTAAGCACTATAGGAAAAATCCTTTATGACACTCTGGGCGTGGTGCGTGTGCGAATAAAGCGATTCACGTTAGTTTCGAATCGTTGGACGTTATATTCGTTGGGAAAAACGACTTCGGGAAGGTCGTACCATAAGGATGAAGCCCTCCAGATTAAATAATTCTTAACTAATGAAGGTCGAGTAGTACTAAGCTTAACCACATATGGATGGGCGGCAGTGGTTCGTCGTGTATTTCTGCTATTCGCCGCTCTGGGCGGAATTTAGAAGGCAAGGTCAGCCGATCACTTTCCATGAAAATATTCGTAAAAGAGAGCCAAATCCCCAACCTGTCTTCGATGTTCTAAGCTGTCGAGGTTCTTCGTCAGCTCGTGGTCTCCAATCAGACGAATGGCCCTCCTTTCGATGGAATCCAGTAGCCGAAGAGAATATTTAGGTGCAGAGCTCCAGACATGGGAGCAGTACTCTAGTGATGGTCTGGAATCTGGGCTTTGTATAGTGTCAAAAGTTGTTGAGGTTGGTTGGTTCGGAAGAGTACACCAAGTTTCTAAGAAGCTATCTTGGCGATTGCCACAACGTGGTTATGTCAAGACATATTTCCTCCCAGATTGACGCCCAGCAAATTAATATATGAAGCCAGCGGGATTGCGTGTCCTGCCATGACTATATCCGGTTCTGTAATGTTAACCTTTTTAGAGAAAACTGCTGCCTGGGTATTATTAGCTTTAATTTCGACTTGGTTACTGTCACCCCAATCCAGAATTTCTTCCAGGTCTTTGTTAAGGCGTGATACTTCATGCTGTCTCCGAAGATGTGCATCGGCAGCCGATGTTTGTCTATTCAAAGAGAAAGATGAGATAAGTGTACTATCGTCACCAAAGCTAAATATCGGATTTCTCGTTTCCACTAGAAGATCGTTAATGTAGAGTAAGAAGAGAGAGGGAGACAGTATGGACCCTTATGGAACACCGGCATTGATGGTGAAAGTGTCTGAGAGAAATCCGTCAACCGCCACTTGTAGAGGGCGGTCCTTAAGAAAGCTAGACAACCATGCACAGAATCGACAGCGCATACCATAGGTTCGCAATTTACTTAGAAGCCCCTCATGCCAAGCACTATCTAAAGCTTTAGAAATATCCATTGCAACAGCCCGAGACTCCCCATGATGTTCGATTGTGTTGTTCCAAAGAGGGATGGCATAGGCTAGAAGATCTCCAGTTGATCGGGACTTCCGAAAACTATATTGATGATCGCTGATAATTTTGAAGCCTTCCAGGTACTTAAGAAGTGTTGGTGGTTAATAGCTCTCTCCATTACTTTGGATATAACTGAAAGCAATGTGACTGGTCGATAGTTTGTTAGTTGTGTTCTGTTCTCTGTTCTTATTGAGGTATTTCTGATCTACCTATGTGGGTAACAGAACTAAATATACTTGCTAATTTTAAGAAATCATATTATAATAAAAGTCACATCGTAGTGGGGGAGCATTTTTAAAAATTTCGATAAACTAACTAAGTATACATACGTAATTACTATAACTTCACGCCTAGTGCTTAATAATAGTGTCCAGCCCGTATAAATTGCGAAAAAACTTTTAAGTGTGAGGTATAACCATGCTGTCGAGAAATGTGGATAAAATATATTTTTTGTTGTCTTTCATATTGAAATTGTGGAAATAATTGTTTTTAAAATATCAAATGTAAGGATTTGCTAAACACTGTGGCATATATTTTCTAAAGTATTTGATCTTATGGGAAATGGATAAGGGGTAAAATTACCAACATCGCCGTAGAAGAGGAAACTCGAAGGATCACTTATGTCTCTTGATAATGAACTGACTTATGAGTTTGGATACAAGAGCAGTAGGAATCGCCACTTACTATGACAATGACAAGCATGCACTAAATGAATCTACAGTGAGTCCCAGAAGAAATGTCTAAATTCATTTAAAATTCAGCGGTAAGTTTTTTCAAAAACGCTCGTACCCGTCGTCTGGGACTCACTGTATACTGTTCACTGCAATTTAACGCTGTGGGCTTCATTTATGGTTTTTATTGGCGATTTTCACCAGATACGTCAGCGACTTCTTGGAGGTCTCCGTCAAAGGGGCATGACTAATCGTGCAAAAAATTCCACGTGCTTATACCAATTTTAAACGTACGTGTTCGTTTGCTTTTACAATTCTTTGTGTGGCAAAACATATCTTGGGGCTGAAAATATACTAACACCGATTACCTTCCGCTGACGTCTTTTGAAACTTGGCCTATGACAATTGGTTGTGTACATCTCTCGCACTGCCTTCCACGTGGTTTCTCGGGTTTGACATCAAGTGGCTTATCTCGCTTATCAATTCAAAGTGTCATTTATGGTTATTTTTCTTCAATTTGTTTTCATCTAAGGATTTTTTACAATAATTTCATTTTTCAAGATAATATCCCATATCTTCAATGTCAACATATTTCTTGATATAAATCTTTCATCGTATTTGACTCCGTCTGACTTATATTTATTCAGAAATTTCCCATTGAACCCTTAACTACTATTTTGAAGGCCAACTAATTTATTTCCTGATAGCAATTAAGAAATCATCGATAGATACATTGTACGAATAATACGACCCAAAGACTTTCAAATTATTTTCAAAAATTAAAAATGCTTAATTAAAATTTTAATAAATTGGCACAGTATTTGCGAGCGAAACAAATTGCTTAATTATTTGCTTCGGCAGGTGCGAATTCTAAAGGTGTTCATTTTACCGTGTAGAAAGGTTTATATTATATGGCACCTGTAGAATCATTTGGGGTAACTGAGCTCAGTATATATTATATTTTCCATAAATTTCATCATGTGCGGCTTAGTTTGTTCGAGCATATGATTTCGTATTAAGGGATTTATATATTGACCCTTGAAAGAAGAATGAGCTTGAATTCTCAATAAGAAATTCCTTTGAATAAAATAATTACCATATAAGTAGCGCGCGCAAATTAAAAAAATCATATATGGGTTTGATAATAGTTAATTATACTCCAATTTAAGAACTATACTGATTTAAATAAATGAAAGCTTCGAAACATTTACTTGCTCATCAATAACAACATTTATTTCTGATCAGATGAGTTTGCAAGCAAATAACAATAAGCAACCGCGAATGTTGAAAAATTAGAAGCACCAGAACCACTGATTTGCCAATTTCTCTAGTGTCATAGCTATAAGCTAATATAATACGTGGGCGGCCAAATTGAGAGGGGAGGCGAAATCTCGATAGACATTTTTAGTGAATCGATAATATTAATATAAAATAATTAAAAACATTAAAAACTTATATAGTTTATTTACATTTTTAGGATTGTCTATACACAATTTATAGAAGTATTTAAATAGGAAGTTATATATTTGTTTGCCTGAAATTGAACGAAACATCGGACATTGTCCATTTTAAAAGGTCCAAATCTAAGATTCAGCACGAATATCGACTTTTCGCCATATACATTGAAAGATTTCGAGGAGATTTTTTTTCAAGAAGCTTATTAACAAGAGAGCGCACATCAAGCGGTCCAGGTATTTTTGTTCCTAGTGTTATAAATGTATCAAACTGATACTTTTTGATGAAGTTACATACCATTTAATTTTGTTATATACCTTCTCACCTGGGGGTTTGATTTAACCCGTCCTCGGGACCAGACTAAACCAAACTAAAATTAACAAGAATATTAGGCAATTTCTTTAATATTTCAAAATTTCTTGTAAAAATGTGTATATTATGTCTTATTTTTTTTTTTTTTTTTTTTAAATGCCGTCGTCTCAACCCAGTCCCAAATTTATACACGGAAAAAGACTATAGTAAAATTATTATAGTAAAGATAGATAAAGATATAGGTGGGATTTCTAATAAATTTAGTAAAATCAAGTAATTACTAAAATATATTGTAAATTTTACAACGAATGTATGTGCAAGGAGCAATCACTATAGTAAATTTATTATAATAAAGATATAAAATATTGTATTAATTTCAATTTTCATTATTAATCCGTATCAAAATAATATGATATTGTATACTATACACATAATTTCTAAAAAAGTATAGTCAGAATTTCTAAAAAATTTTAGTTCATTTTATTTTAAAAATATAGGTTAAAATTTTGCTGAACTGCTATTAGTTCTTAATAAAAGTTATTCATTCCAGTCACATACAGGGTGTCCCGATATTAAAGAGCAATACTTTACCACCATATTCTCGGGCTAAAAATAATAGAATTTTGTCATGTGGGCATAAGTGCAGAAATGCATGCTAAGGGGGCTACGACCCTTAAAATGGGGAACCCTGAAGACTTTTTTTCTAATTATTTTCGAAACCGTTCATAATGAAATTTTGAAATTAGGTATAGTATATAAACTTTTGACGATACATTAGTTTCTATGATCAGAATTTAAATATTTTAATCATTTGCTTCACATACTGGGGTGGTTAAGGGTTAAAGTAATCCCACTTTTTTAATTAGTCATTATTTTTTTAATTTTCTTAAAAATTATGAAATATCAAAGTATTCTACGTAAAAATGCTCTTAGTTCATATTGATAGCACTTACAGTTTTTGAGTAAAATCGTTTTGAAAAAAAAATTACGTTTATAAAAGAATTCATTATTAATTTTAAAAAATTGTAAAGAAGTTACTAATTTTATTTTTATTAAATAATTCTAGTCAAGTCCCACCTTAAAAGAGAAATTTAGAACAAGACCTACTCATTGAGAACGTGCTCAAATATACCTGTATTTTCTCTGATACAGAGTCTAGCTCTACGGCAAATATATATACTTTACTTTATTTAGCACTTGGCTAGTAAAAAGAACAAAATAAATACATATTTACATACATTGTTTACAAATACAAAATGCTAACATAAGTTGTTAGCAACTAACAAAATGTTGTGTAATTTTTTTTTCAAAACGATTTTACTCAAAAACTGTAAGTCCTATCAATATGAACTAAAAGAGCCATTTTTACATAAAATACTTTGATATTTCACAATTTTTAAGAAATTTAAAAAAAGAATGACTAATTAAAAAAGTGGGATTATTAGAACCCTTAATCACCCGAGTATGTGACGCCTATGATTAAAATTTTGAAATTCTGATTCCAGAAACTGATTTAGCGTCAAAAGTTTATACACCATACCTAATTGCAAAATTTCATTATGAACGGTTTCGAAAATATTTAGAAAAAAACGTCTTCTGGGTTCACCATTCTAAGGGTCGTAGCCCCCTTAGCATGCATTTATGCACTTATGCCCATATGACAAAATTCTATTATTTTTAGCCGGAAAATATGGTTGTAAAGTATTGCCCCTTAATTTCGGGACACCCTGTATAGAACCATCAATTATGGTTGGTTTCACTATTTTTATAGTAAATTTAATTAAGTTTTTCTTTCTGTGTACTAGTTTCCTATCACAGATTTGTAAACATTTCACCTTCGGCGCTATATCATTATTTTATGTATTTTCTGCCGCCCTTTCCATGATCTGTCCCTAGATTTTTCCTTATTTTAAGAGGGATTTACCTTCTCTTTTAATCATCTTTATAACCTTACCACTCCAAAGGGGTGGAGATCTACATGTTGCACGTAGGCGAACAAGGGTCTAGGTCCTGCCCCGTGCGTAGTCCTAATTTAGACTCTGTGAGCTGGATAAATAGACGAACATAGAATATCACTGTGATACCTGATCACTCCCCTACGTATAATATTTACCTGCTGTCGTCGTTATTATGACAAACTAAACTTTGTTTCAGTTATCTGCGTAGGTGTTTTAGGATCTAATTTATATGGAGAAATTCGAATACTACTCAAGATATTGGTTTAACTCTAATTTGTATACATTGTTTATTACTTTGGAGAATTCTAATTTACTCTACTTTATATGCAAAACATGTAGGTAAATAAAAAGGAAAACTTTTACATTATTGATTTTAAAGAGCAAATAAGTAGAAACGAGGGAAATATTTACGAGGATCAATAGGAAAGTTTCCTTCCTAATAATGAAATAATACAAATTAACATTTTCATAAGCGATAGAACAGTATGTATAATCTTATTCTCCTTATTATATAGAGAGGTAAGTCTCAGACTCACAAGGAACCGCTCAAGAGCGCGATTTTGTGAATTAAGATGTTCTAACTCGTTATTCCTAATTGGAATCAGCAACCTCGTAGTTTATCAATAAGTACGAGGATCCAGTCTCCGGGATTCACTTGTGGCAAAAAAAACATAAAGAACAAAGGTAGGCCATGTTTATTATATGTCGACATATTTTGCATTTCATTTTTATATCTCTCATTTCGTCTTCCTCTCTACAAAATCTATATATCCATTATTGCTTAAACTCTCAAACTCCAAGAAATATCCTCTTTCAATTGGTTCTGATTTGACAAATGATGTCCCCCATTAGATGCTCTCTCAAGTTTCTGAATAAAACAAAATCATATAAAACCACATTAGGATTATACCGTGGTCCAGCTCAAGAAATGTATAGTCGCGATTGATGGGTTAGACCTAAACTACTTTGTGAACTCAAGCATTGTCGGAAAGAAAATATTTTTGTGATGCAAACTAAGAGTTCTTTGGCCAGTAGCCGTACTTACTTTTCTTAAAGTATTCTAAAATATAGTTTAACTGCACTTTGGCATGTTTTTAACAGAAATAATTCCTACTTGGTCCCAAAAATACGGTGCCTATAGACTTTCTAGCTGACGACTAACCAGACGAAACCCTTAGTCAAAATACGGACGAACCCTCAAAAAATCGGGTAGCTACTATATATAGGTAGGTTGGCAATTTTAGAATTAAATATAATTCATTTAGGAATTTAATACACTTTATTACTTTTTTCCTATAACTAACAGGGTTGAATTTGTATGTTTCGATATGTCGATATGTTTTGTTAAAGATATTGAGATTAAAATAATCTACCTAATCAAGTTTTACAATATATATTAAACCATTTAACATCTCAACAGTTCCATTTTTGACGTGAATATTCGATTAATATTTTGCTCACCGGTATAGAGGTGTGTAGGTCACATCACTGCTAGACGATATCGTAGTAATGTATTTATTCTGTATGTACTTTGAACAGTTCAAATTCATATATTACGATACAAGTTGCATAAGACATTATCTTAGAGCACGCGTTTAACTTAGAAAACGACCCTAAGTACAAGTGCTCTAATTGTTTTATGAACCGTGTATTTAATAATACTATTCTATTTGGGTCTTTAGTCTGAAAAACTTAAAAAAATATAGTAGATTGTTTCCATTTCAATTAATATTTTCTTTTTGGGTTGGCAACACTTTTACAATTTAATAAAATGTTACAAGTATCAAATATGCCATGAGAGAAACAACTGAACACAACAAAGCTTCTTCCCGTCCGTCATAAGTAAAAATAAATATATTATTAAAGTTTATAAAATTGAGTCAGGAAGAAAGTTGTACTCCGTCAGAAATACGAGAAATTGCAGAAAATAATCTAGAAAAACTTTTAGAAAGAATATGCAAAACTTTGAGTTATGGCGCGAGCACAACAAAGTTCAAAATATTGACCAAAATAATAAATAATACTATTGAACAAAATATTGTGTCGACACAGAATCTGACAGAAATAACAATTAATGCCCAGTACATGCTACAGTAACTATAAATATGTATATGTAAAGTAATATGTATAATACTATATTGAATTAAAAATAAAAATATTACTTTATTGAATAAAACTTTAGAAATAGAGCATAAACTGGAAGATATTTCTATTATTTTTAGGTTATGTTGTTTTATAATTGTGACTAGACATTAGCTGATGGACACCATCAGCATGTTATATATTTCCGAGTATAGGTATTACAGATAAATATCTCGTAAAAATGATCTATTTGCAAGGTTAAAGGTTAGTATTTTAAAGTTTTCTATAAAAAATTTGAAAACTAATTTAAAAATCGAAGTAAGCCTAAAATTCGGACCCTACTTGCTGCCAACATAAAAAAATTAAATATCAGTTTCATAAAGTGGCAGGTTGTTCAAATTTTTTGCATTTCATAATGTAGCCATTATGAAACCCAAATAGAAAATTACTATTTTGACGCCTGTCGCTTGGCGTAAAAAATCGCGGCATCTTCTAATCACACCATGTCAGTTGCATAAAAGCGCACATTTAAAACAATGGGTTTAGAAAACGCTGCGATTTTTTACGACAAGCGACACAGGCGTCGACGAGCATGCACATAAAAGTCTACTGGTACATATATTACCTGTTACCTTTGGGTCATCATAATGATCGGTCTCAGTGGCGGTTCTTCCACAGTAGCACAAGCGCACGTACAACCCCAAAACGAATAAAAAGATATTCATTTATATTCATTTAATATTATTTATCGCATAAATTCCTACCATCCCTAATATTTTATCGTACCGTCAAACCAAACTGAATATAGGCGGCTCTCACCGTGGCGCGATCCGGCCGGCGCGCCAGTCGTTAGATTGACGACGAGAAATGATCGCATATGCGCTCAAATAGGCGGGACATAATGCAGTTTCTCTTTAGTATCAGGTGGCGGGGGATAGCGGGGATATGACAATTTTATATGGAAAAGTCGCACAATTTTGAAGTGCGCCTTTGTCTGTTTGTTTGCGAATGTATGTAGTAATTCGAGCGTTGTTGTTTCAATATTTTAATATTACATATTTATTAAATGAATAGTTTGACGGTGGATTATTTAAAAAATAACTTTAGCTCTTTGAGTTTAGAGCAAAAAATAGAAGTGAAGAATGCGGGAAGACCTAAACCCTAAATTAATTTTACGCAGGCCACAAACAGAAAATCTAGGGATTAGAAAGTTTAAAAACTAAATAAACGAAAAAAAAAATTGGATTTGTTGATGCAGCACAACTACTAACCATTTGTTTTGTTTCTCTTGTTTGTTGTTTGGTCGCGGCGTTGCGGAGACTGCCTGGACAAAAAATGGAACAGAAAATAATGTTTAGAGCATATTTGCTGCCATCTTTTCACTTTTACAAATAATTGTTACCATACCCAATGACCACGGCCCAAGGTGAACGATGTTTTTCTACATTAAAACGAATAAAAACTTTTTCGCGAAGTCCTATGAATGAAGAAAGGCTAACAGCCCTAGCAATGCTATCTATTGAAAAAAATGTATAAAGGGTATTCCAAACTTTAATGAAGCTGTTATTGATAAATTTTCTACAATTAAGAACCGAAGAATGGACTTTACGTTTAAGCACTAAACACTATGATATCCACTGGAACTTTAAGATAAAATATGATAAAAGCCCGTTTATACATTCTTTATTTTCCATTGCAGCTATACAAGCACAAAAGTGCCGGGATTTTGTATGGTCTTTTGTTCATATTTATACTATCCATAAAACCTTATCTTAATTCACTATACATTCTCCTTCGTTCTACCGCTACGCTGTGGTCCGAATTTATTACAAATCGGCAATAATTTTTTAATTTTTTAAAATTTTTCTACATGGGTTTTATGGAAAAGTTTATTACATTTAAATGTTTACTTCACACGTCGGTTCAATGGTAAAAACTGCTGTAATTTTACTTTTTTTTATATAATTAGAATATTAAGAGCAAATAAAAAAAATCACTTATTGTTCATATAACTCCCTAGCTGCTTATTTTTTTGTCGCATGCTCTATAAAACTATTATTATGTTTTATTATACTATTCTTCGCTTCATTTTACCCCTAACATCCAACACTGTATTACCCCTGGGTTATTGAATTCTATTTGTGTTCTGTGGTTGTAAAGGAACATATATGTAGAAGGGAAACTTAAGAAATAGAGCGTTTGAAGACTAATATATAGTGGTGAATTAACTAACCTAAATGTAAATTTGCTCTGCATCATATTTATGTTAGAAGGAAATATCATGTGTTAAATCTTGATTTATGAATTTGAATCTCATTCAAGACGATTCGATAGTGCAACAAATCTGCCCGCTTTTAGAAGTTTTAATGATTCAAATTACTAAAAAACTAAGCAATATATTAGATTTTTATATACCTACAACAAAAGATGGTATTTGAATGGTGGTGAATGGGCGAAAATTTCATTTTCATTCAGAAATAAAATAAAAGACAAAAATATGAGTTAATGAAAAGCAGAAAAATAAACCAACTTCATTGCCTGTACAAAATAGTATCATTAGTTTTGTTAATAAAAAATTACAATTTCCTATTATCATTCAAATTTTCTTGATCTCTAAAATCGATCAAGTCCAATGTATTAGCTCGCTCCTGCATTGAAGACTAGGGGGCATCCCTTAAATAATAATCAATGTTGAAATTTGGTTCCTTTTCCTTACAGGTCACAGGGCCGATATTTCAAAGTCACCTTACATTTACAGAATGGCATAAGTCATCCTAAACACAAGTTGGACAGTATATTAAAGTTATTTTTAACTGTTATCTAAGGACGTGATAATCTTAGACTTAACTTACTAACTAAAACTTAACTTAGGACCCTTAAATTAGCTTAAAACATAGTTTTTTAAAGGTTTATCTTATCCTTACGGGTCTAACTTAAGGTAATATTCAAATATCGGTCTTCAGTCTAATAGCCTAGCTAACTAGCTAACAATATATCTAGCAATCTAGCTGTCTATTTAACAGTGTTTCTTTCCTGTGTTCTTCATTTTTGAAGGAGTTGTTTTAAACTTTGGGACCACCTGAACTATTTGGAGTATCAGCACATGTACAGTTGTATTCATTGAAAATAGGGACACTAAATTTGTTATAATGTAAATCGGTCTTAATTGATTTTGACTTCTTCAAAAGTTTATGGTTGACAACGCTGTCACTATCAGCATTCTCAAAATGCCTCGCCATTTAACAGAACTTGAAAAAGTTCAAATAGTAGCCAGAATTGAAGATGGGTGGTCAATATGGGCACTAGCAAATTAATACGGAAAGGCAAGAACACAATTTTAACAGAGCAAGATGAGTTTTTGAAAAGAAAAACTGGTACTGGTCAGGCCTAGATGAACGTAGACAGTATCGGATAGTTTTCACGTTAAATTATATATTCCGTGACTGTCAGTTGTGGAGTGGGTCAATGTTCACTGATGAAAAAGGTTATAGGTAATAAATTGGGGTACCTATACGTTATTAGTTATGTTATGTTGAGTAAAAAATATGTGTAATTACAGAAATATTTTTATACATTTATCACATTTAATTAGATTATTTTATTTTGTTTAGCGAAGCCAATGCTTATTGCTCCTAACCTTAAAAACCATAAATCAATCAGAGAAGTCTAATTTACGCAAATATGGAAAAATTAGTCATAAGACTTGTCTCCATTTTCAATGAATACAACTGTACATTTATATTCATAAAACAAGTCGTACAAGAATTAGAACTAGAGCAACCGTCTTCCCATTTTGCGTAAAACCAGCTGGAGTCAATACTGTCAATAATTGTATATTAGAGGTTATCGTGTTATCTAAAATACAATGCAATTTTGGAAGTGCATGGTACAAACCTAAATATTATTCTATGAGTGCATGGTGAAAATGTTAGACGCACTCAAGAAATAAGAACGTCACGTCAGTTGTCTGATTTTAAGAAGGCTCAGATAGTGGAGAGAATTGAAGAAGCTTGGAAAATTCGTGAAATGCTTGAGCAGTTTTACAATAGAAATAAAAAAAGAATAATAGATATTAAACAACGCTGGGAGAGTAAGAGGACTCAATAAAAAGGAAAGTTGATTCAGGTCATTTCAGAATCTCACACCCTGAACAGAAGAAGAATGCTGGGAGGAACTTGATGCCAATATAATATCAAATATAATTCAGAGAATGACGAATAGATTGACTAAAGTTATAGAGAAATAGGGTCATATAACCAAATATTAGAGTTTATCTCAAACGTTTTCGTTAATGTTATATTTGTTTAAAGTTTTGATGAACTACTTTATAATTTGAATTTTAAAATATACTTTTTTATTAAAATTCGTCCCCTTTATTTTATTTACCCCACACGAATGGATGATATTTTTGATAACCTATAATACTCGATAAATTTCCATAGAGAATCATTGACACCATCCGGTTTTAGGCAAATTTGACGAATATCGCTCTGCTCTCCTTCTAATTCTTGTACGACTTTTTTATGAATACAACTGTACGCGTCCTGCAGTCTCATGAGCAGCCTGATGGAAACTATTTTGCATTCTACCCTTAGCAGTTCTTCTACAGTCCTTTTGCCACTTATCCTTAACAGTACAGGTATTTTTCGTATTAGGAACATATTGTTTTATAACTTTTAAGCTTATAACGGTTGGGTGATCAAGATTTTTGCATCCAATTATTTAGCGTTGTAAGGAAATTGCATATTTTTCATTTACTTTATTAAAGTAACGTTTAACTAATCTATCTGTAGAATTCCCATCTCTTTTTATCTTCTGCTTACATTCTGATCAGCTGATCGGATTGATATGTCTTGGTTAGAAAATACAAACAATCGGACGTAACTCAAAAGTCTATATTTTTATTCAGTTTATGGCAGACTTACCATATTGAGTTAAGAATTACTATTTTTTTCAAAAACAATATTTAAATTTAATATACAAACACTGAAAAACAACAACGAATATGAAAGACTGCCGTTCAAATAATGGCTTTATAATAAGTACGCTGTACCCTGACATTAACAAAAAATTGAGCAGACAATCTAAGAGTGGGCAAACGAGCCATGGAGAGAGCCATACTTGGAATCACTAAAAGAGACAGAATACCTAATAATTCTATTAGACAGAGAACTAAAGCTAAAGACATAGTTTAATGTATGACTAGCATGAAATGGAGATGGGCATATCATGTGGCAAGAACATCAAACGATAGGTGTACTAAAAGAAATTGGATAATGATGGCCCAGAATCGAGAGACATGGAGAAATTTAGAGGAGACCTACGTCCAGCAGTAGATGATAATGGCTGCGTGATGATGATGATGAATAAGTACGTGCCGAACACTCGAAAGAGAAATAATGTCTTTGTCTACTTAACAGAAAACTACAAAGAAAAATTATACTACTTTTCAGAGCTCCCTTGTTTCTCCGAAAAGTTGTTTACAACCTATCTAATAATGTGATTAGTTTACTCTTCAAAGACTGTGAACAAAAGCCGTATCCTCCATGATTTAAGATCCTTGGTCACGGCGAACGACAAGCTGACCTGGGCATTCCTTATTTTACATTCACGTAAATATCTTTCCAATAATACTATAATTTATTATTTTTTAAGTAATAGTTCTAGGAAATTGAGTTTTGAAAATGGGACGTAATTTAGTAAAACAAGTTTACAAACTAACTACATTAAATTAATTACGTTGTAATAGTAGGATTTTTATTTTCGCAAGTTTAAAAGCGTTCTATGTCTCCCTTATAGAGAAATATATCCTACGCAATATTCCTCTACGTGACAAAACTATTCTTTTAAGTGGCCGAAACAATACGGTAATATCAAAAATAAAAACTGTTAAGCTACAGTCGTAACAAGAAGTATCCTATTTATTATTTTAACGTAGTAAAATTTATTAATTTAAACGTAATTTAGTCGTAACTAGAAATTACCCTTAAGAATTAATTATATAGAAATGCATTTCAATTACTTGCTTCTATCTACACTTCCCTAGTTATAAGATTTTTTTATCTTGAAATGCAGTGAACCCTCAAGAAATTTTGTCCGCTCCATTTAGCGCCCGTTTACATCGACATGGTATTTTGCCTGGGTTGCCTTGCTCGACTTGTGCTCTGATGAGTCTGTTGCTTTGTAAAGGGAAATAAGGAAACTTTAGGAACAAAGTGTTTGAATGCTAAGATACAACACTTAATTAACTAAACTAAATTTAAACCGCCTCTTCATAATTTTCGAGTTAAAGGAAAATTTCCTGATTACATGAAAACCGTTTTAAATCCAATCACAGTCGCTTAAAGTTTTATAAAGCAACATATTTACAGTACGCACAGGGGATCTTTACCCTGACGTCATCGCTTACACGTCATAAAAATCGTATGAATCAAATCAAAATTACGTGGAAGAAAAGTTGTCAAAACAGAAACTAATTTCATAACATTTTAATTGACGTAAATAACGTTGCCATATACGGATTTTTAAAAATTTCTTTAAAACTCCGAATCAAAATTTTGAGTCGGTCTTACATAAAATAGATTGTTAGGAATATGTAGGTATAAATCTGATATTCTTGAATTTTTACTGGCAGTTCTGTACCTACTTCTTATTTGACAAAATGATAAACTCGGTTTGAATGTGACATTTTGATTACACAGATTAAAAAGCTCCGCCCATTCATCCCCTACAGGAATCACCCCAAAAAGTCAAGAGTTTTTTTCATTAGAATTGAAGATAAATGGTAATTTATGTCGTAAAACATGAAAAAAAAAATCAATTTACGAAAAAATGCATTGCATGCTATTGAACTGTCATATTTGTATTTTTCGACCAATTTTTACCACATTTTGAGACGTGATTGTGAACTTAATTTGGCGATTTCAGATTTGATTTTGCCCGAAATACGTTCTGTGAACCTTCTAGTTTCGATACATATACAGAGCGTTTGGAAATTCGGGCGATTTTACTTATTTTTTTCGAAACTAAAAAGACGTATTTTTACGTTTTTGGGATGGCAAAATAGCGGAGCGGAGACTTATCCACAATTTTTAGGGTTAGGAATACTTTATTACAATAAATAAATAACAATAAATATCAATATGTACTTACCACTAACACAAAAAAGCGATACCAAAACTCTGAAAAGAACTGTTTGCAGGAGTAAATGAAGTTTTAATGCACAAAAATGTATAAAAACGAAAAAATTGTGAATCAATTGTCACAATGACGTTTTTGCAATTTGTAGTACTGCGTAAGTCAAAATAATTATTTGGCAACTCTTCTTTATAATTATTTCTCTGTCTAACACGTTTAATTCCGGACGACGTATAATACAATTTTTATTCGCCTTTATGTCTGTACCAAACAAAGATGCAGAGATATGAAATATGTCGGGATATCTATTTGTTAGCGATGACGTCAGGGTAAAGATCCCCTGTGCGTATTTTATATATATTTATATATAAATTGAAACTAAAGTGTATTTTGTTATTTGTCACTATATTTTAAAAGGGTTGGCGTTACTGCCGTTTCGTAGTACAACTACATCTTCAAGACGCTCACACGAGAGTGAACCCAAACCAAACTATGCTTATACAGAGTGTCCGCTAAGTAATGAGACATGGAAAAACCACAGACTCCTTAAGCAAAAATATTAGGATTTAATTATACGTACCTATATCCGAAAGTTGATATTAACTGAGATACAGAGTGTTAAAGTTAAAACTTCATTTTTGTTTTTCTCTAATAACTTTGATAGAAACCAAAGGTTTTTTACAAAATTTGGCAATTATGGTTTTTTAGGATGGGGAACTGAAAATTTTTTGCACATTTATTAGGTCATAACTTTTTTGTGCCTCCGTGTATTTAAGTTTTTAATGAAAATAATACTTTTCTCATATTTATTACGTAAAAAAGGTACACTAATTTCAGGTCGCCCAGAGTTATCGTTTCGGAGATATATGCATTTATATTGTTTAGTGCCTATTATTAATTTGCATACAATTTTTTTTTTAAAGTAACCTATGAGAAAACAAATGAAATTTAGAGATGCAGTTGCTATGAAACCTCTATGTTGTTATTTGCTTGTTCTGTGTAAAAAAATGTTCCATTTTTGAGTTTATCCTAAGTTAAGTAACAATGCCGAAACACAATACCCCCCCCCCCCCCCCCCTACATCAGAAGAATGTCGAAGGAAAAACAAATCATGAGTACAATGAAGACAAGAAAACTACAATATCTAGGTCACATCATGAGAAATGAAAAAATATATAGTCTCTTAAAGTGCATATTGCAAGGGAAAGTGAAACGAAAGAGAAGCGCCGGAAGAAGAAGAAGAATTTCATGGCTAAAAAATTTGAGAACTTGGTTCTCCCTAACAACCACCGAACTATTCCGAGTGGCTGTAAACAAAGTTAGATTAGCCAATATAATAGCCAACGTCTTGAACAGATAGGCACCTGAAGAAGAAGAAGTTGATGTATTATACGTATTTTAAATTTTATTTAACTCTATCAATTCAAATTCAAATATCGCCTACAGAACATGCCAAGAAAATGCTTCATTACCCTTGCAATTGAACATATCATTTAGAAAAATAATTTCATTTATATGTATACCATTGCGGCTTTCGTAGAAACCAAGGTCTAGAGACAAAATGCTTGTCACTATTTACAGGAAACAAAGCAAATTTGTAATTAATCCCTGTAATTCAAAATTGTTTTAAAAAATACTTCTTAAAAGATTAAAACCAATTATTGAAGACAAAAACATAATCCCTGACCATCAGTTTGGCTTCAGAGAGAGGCACTCAACTATTGATCAGGTCCACAGGATTACAGACATAATTGAAAAGTCGTTGGAAGGAAGAAAAGTTTGCTCTACCGTCTTCCTTGATGTAGCTCAGGCTTTTGATAAGGTGTGGCACGAGGGACTGCATTATAAATTATGCAAGCTCTTGTCTAACCAGTTCGCCCAATTATTGAAGTCATATACGAGTATTCCTGATCGAGCCTTTATAATTAAACAGCAAGACGCTTACTCTGAACTTAAAGAAATTAGAGCAGGGGTACCACAAGGCAGTGTATTAGGGCCAGTCCTTTATCTACTATACATCAGCGATATTCCTGAACTAGAGCATGATACGATAGCCACCTTTGCTCATGACACTGCTATAATGACAATAGGCAAAGATCATGAAGAAGTGGCAATAAAACTGCAAACATCAGTTAACAAAATTAACCGCTGGACTAAGCAATGGAGAATCAAATTAAATGAGGCTAAATCAGCCCATGTGAATGTCACAAACAAAAGAGACCAATATATTCCTGTTGGCATAAACAATATCCAAGTACCATATGCTGATACAGCAACATATTTGGGTATAACACTGGACGCTAAGCTACGCTGGAGAGCTCATATCAAAAAGAAAAAAGAAAAATTAGACATCAAATTTAAGAAAATGTATTGGCTGCTTGGACGAAGTTCTACTCTATCAATATATAACAAAGTACTTCTGTACAAGCAAATTCTCAAGCCAGTATGGACATATCGCATCCAGCTGTGGAGTTAAAGTTAAAAATAAAATATTTTGGTGAAATACTTAAGATATGGGATGCTTTAATCATTTTTGGTCTCTTCTTCGACTTTTCTCTTCTCCACAATAATATACGAAATTCTTAATAAAACATCGACTATAAAAAAAATAAACACGTTTTTCGTTTGCAATGAAAGAAAATGGCGGTGCAAGATCATGACGAAGAGCAAGTGGGTGCTTACATCAGCGCCAAAACTAGCTCGTGTTAGGGTGCGAACTATATTCATCGCCTCCTTGTTTGTTTCCAAGTTCCCCATTTAACTTTTACCCCGGTGCTCTCTAGTATTTGAAAATTCCGTCTTAATAATAAATTCTGACATTGTCAGTTAACTCGACACTGGCATTTTGACATGTATTATTTCAAATTTACTGGTGACTTCTAAAAGGTACATACTTCCTTTACAATATTTAACTAGCTTTTCCTAGATCCCTTCTGCGTTCAAAACATTATTTTTTCTTCAAAACACACTTTTAATTGCTAAAGAGAGCTGAAAAAATTAAAATAATAAATGGTGTTTAATAAGAAGATCAAAACATAGTGCCAATAGCTGACAACGTCGCAAATATCACCCACGAATGCAAAAAAAAATATCTCTTTGTTTGATATAGAGGATTGCCGAAAGTTTGTGCCATACTATATAAACAGTAAACAACGCGATCAAATCAGAGAAGGGCAAGCAAACCGATTCAGTATAATATAGAAGGTCATGAGGAAGTAAAATAAAAGACCCTACTGAGGGTCTGATTAAAAGAATCCTCTTTTTAAGTTGGTAACCATGACCAATTCTAGACCCTTGACCGTCCTTGTGCAAAATCAATTTGTCAAGGGGCAAGAGGCCAAACCAAAGATTACAAACTTGATTTGCTAACTTCTTAAACTACTTGAATCAGCCGATACTTGGTAAAATTAATATTATGGGAAAGAGGATCTCAAAGTATAACTTTGGGAGGTAAGGTAGGTAAAATAATTATTGAAAGGGATATTTTGAGCTCTAGCTTATTAGGAAGTAAGTTGGAAATTTTCAGTTCATTTACTTCCATGAATTCTAAGCAAATTTCATTTTACCCCTTTGCTTTCAGTATACAAATTTTAAAATTATGGTCAAAATTGAGTTTATTTTCAAAGAAATGATTAGCATAATAGGGACATCTTTTATCTTTTATAAACTTATTGTAATGATCTTGTATAATTTTGTTGAAATTGGCCTATACGTCTTTGCATACTCATTGTATGTTAATCTATTTTGATTTGTTTTGGTTTAATTATTTTTAATAAATTTACCTAAATAATGATTGGTCGTGTATGTAATATTTAAGTCGAGTTTATTTAGAAAATTATCAATTAGTTTATTGGATTCTTCAGTAAAAGTAATATTATAGTATGAGTTTTGAGAGAACTCGGATCGTGGCCAAGTCACGTGACATTAATGTCATGTTTGGTAATTTTAAGTTTATAGGTTGGCATAAGTTTCACATAAATTCAAGAACCGGACTTAAAAATTGCCAATTTTTAATTTGTGGTGTAAAGTGTAATGTTATGTGTGTTTATTTTATGTTTATAAATGTCCCCATTAAAGTATAATGGATAAGGCAAATTAGCGAAAATTATAGGAACATAAAGAAATCAACAAATACTGACATAAAGGGCATTTCTTCTACAGAAAAAATCCAAATTTGCCTGTATTAAAGTATTTAACATTATGTAAACCTACAAACTTGGTTAGAGAAGGAATCGTATTAGTATAGTATTATAAGGAACAAATTCTAAATGCATAGTTCTGCACAGCAGGTCTATGTAGGTCACATAAGTCAGATAAAAAAAGAAACAAACTGATAAAAGTAGCCCATAATACAAGATTAAGTAGGTACCTGCATAATGTGCGTAATTTAGTAAGTTATAGTATTAAGTATACATATTCTTCAAACTTGATCAATTATAATGAAAACAGCTATATAAGTGAGTCAATACCATTCCTATTTCCGCACTTGAGCTGAAATATTGGGCAAACATAAGTCTATTCCGAGACTTAGGGAAATGAAATGGAATTAACGTAATTTGACCAGAGAGTTGAGCCAAATTTTTAGAGCATGTGTAATGTAAATTTACTTTATTATTTCAATAACTGATTTTTCCCGTACATAAAGAAAATGAATGTAATGTGCTAATTTA
This sequence comes from Barypeithes pellucidus, assembly GCA_963991005.1. Lineage (NCBI taxonomy): Eukaryota > Metazoa > Arthropoda > Insecta > Coleoptera > Curculionidae > Barypeithes > Barypeithes pellucidus. The sequence goes on from OZ022562.1 coordinate 30,745,914, forward strand.
GTAATAGATTAATTTAAAAGGAATTATGCTTAGAGCAAGATTTGAAACAAATCATAATTAAATAGTACCATAACAAAATATTCAATAAAAGTTCAAAATTAGAGATTAAGGGCAGCACAACACTAAAAAGTATAAAAATTTACAAGCCTGTGAAATTTAGGAATTTGCTGATCTGACATGTCTGGGTGTTAACTGTCGAAAATTCGTGCCCTACAATTATTCAGACTTTACTATGAGATACAGTGCAACAAAATTAAACTTGATATATTTCCACTATATTTTAACACTATTATAGTAAGTAAAAGAAGAATCGCGGAAGATGGTTTGTACATCTCTCACACTAGAATACATCTCTCATACTAGAATCAGTAAACATACTTGGGGACAATCATTAATGAGAGATGGAACAACTCTCAAGAATTTCGATGTCGAATCGAGAAGGCCCGATCTGTGTTTATTAAAATGAGCTCGCTTTTAAAAAGCCACATTCTATCTTTGGCCATGAAGCTTAGACTCTTACGTTGTTGCGTTTTCTCAGCTCTTCTGTATGGAGTGGAAACCTGGACCTCACTAAAGAAACTGCCTGGATGTACAGGAGAATACTGAAAATATCTTGGACACAAAGTATTACCAATACAGAAGTAATACGACGAATGAATAAAGAACCAGAACTATTAAATACCGTGAAATGCCGGAATTTCGGACACATAATGAGGAATCCAGATACGTGCTATTACAAGGCAAAATTAACAGCAGGCGAGCACCTGGTCGAAGTAGAATATCTTAGCTGGAAAATCTTAGAACATGGTTTGACAAATCATCAGCAGAACTCTTCCGAATCGCCATCAACAAAGTAAGAACAGCCATGCTGATAGCCAACATCCGGAACGGATAGGCACTTGGAGAAGAAGAATATTTTAACAGTGCAGCCTCGTCAGATGACAATAGACAACAAAGGGACTAAATTTCAAATAAAATGTAAAATAATAAAAGATTATTAAAGGTATAAATATAATTTTGTGGAAATTTAACACGTGTAACGTTGTTTTACTGTTTCTCATAGTATTAGTGGAATTTTGCAAATTATCGACTGATTCGATTAATTTGTTAAAAGTTTAAATTTAATAGTTAATTAAAATCTCTCAATATTTACAAACTGTTCTGCTTAATATCTAAATATATTCAACCTATGTAGAATAACGAAATGCATATTCATTGTTGTTAAACTCGGCGATATTTCAGCGAATATTCAGTTGTCCGCATATAGTTTAGAAATATATTATTCCAATCTTCACCCTGTATAAAGCAATAATACTATTGAACTATTTTCCAAGTTTCCAAATCGCACATCTTTGTATGTTTACAGGTTCATGGAAACGTCTTGAAAATTACCGTAGTCCTTGTACACAACATTTAGATTCAAGATCGATATTTCGTGTTGCTACTCAATATTCAGTGCGTTCTTCAAGTAAGCAAACTGCATTAAACTAAACTTGTTATTCAACTACTCTAATTTTGAGAATGGGAGGAAGGGACATAAGACACGAATAAAGATTAAACCGAAATTATTTTAAATCATACCATGTGATTACAATTTACTGTGTAGGATTTCATACATTGTCTACTAGAACCATGAAGTAAATTTACATCCCACAAACAAATATTACCTAATATTATATGCATTTTTCAAATATACGTAAAATATGAAGTAGTATTGTGAGGTGATGTACCTACTTTTACAATAGCTAAGAAATAATTCAGTAAGTATATTTTTAAACTGAAATTTTACAATTGCAATAATTTAATGATACATATACATGTAAATCACCATGGTATAATTACAATTATAATTACATTTATAATTACATAATCTATATGTTTATGTAATTAATAAAACTCAACTTCCTTAAGGTCACGCGCATCCTGGAATTTAAGTCACTCAAACATTTTAAGAGATGTGTTTAAGATGCAAATATACAGGGTCCTGCAAGAGTGCGTCGGGCTTCCATAGGTCCTATGCGAATTAAGTTAGAAATTTCATACATAGTTATACGGTATCGTAGGGTATATTTCATGAAAAATATTTGTTCATGTACAGGATGGACCAAAAATGTTGCATTTTTTTAAATGGGACACCCAGTATTTCATTGCATATTCACGTTCACATTTAATAATTACTTTAAATATTATTTAATTTGCTTCGACAGTTTAATTAAAACCAAAAAAAAGTTTTGTAATCCTGGAACTAAACATCAAAAAATATTCTAAAATAATTTTGTTAACATCCGGATTGGGCAAGCTTTAGAATACAGGATCCAGAGATACTATGAATATCATAGTGTTTATCATATTTTATACTGGGTGTTCTTAGTAGGGTTCCAAAAACAACACATTTCAAAATCATCTTTCTCACGATTTTTAAATGGAATACCCTGTATATTATTTGGGTATTGGTTGTAGAATTCATTAACAATTTTTTTTTGTAACACACACATATAAGTTATTTCCAGCCGTGTTCAATATAATTCCAAATTTTATAAATTATGTTGTTTAAATACCATAGTAAACTCCAGTAAATGTTCAAAATGACTTCCATTTTGATCTGTGTACCTGCAAATACGTTCTTTGAAAGATCTGTTTGTATTCCTTAACATTTGAGGTGGAATATTATCACAACGGTTCAGTAATAATAAAAATTATGTCTTTGAAATAAAATAGAGATAGTTTAACTAATTCTATAACTAAAAGATTATTATTTAGGTCGAATAAATTATAATAAGAAATTAAAATGCATTTTATTGGTTGGTTAATATGACTTTTGTACTTGGGGGCAGCGAAAATAATTGTTTGTTAGAAAGAAATTATTTTACGTCACATTATCCAGAACTTGGCCTTTTCTATGGGGACACCTAACTAAATTATGCATGAATATCTGAATACAAATGCTATTAATATGCAGCAAAGAATAAGAGTCCTGTTTGCTAGTTTTTCACCTGAAATGTAGAGGGATCTAAACAGATTTTTCAAGAACGTATTGAATTATGCACAGATCAAAATGGAAGACATTTTCAACATTTACTGTAGTTTACAATTATTAGTCAAGGCACCTATGTTATTTAAACAGCACGATTTATGAAATTTGGAATGAGAACGGCTCGAAATAACTTATATGTCTTACAAGAAAAAATTCTTATGAATTCTACATCTAATACCCAAATAATATACAGGGTGTTCTATTTGAAATTCTTGAGACAAATTATTTTAAAATGTGCCATTTTGGACCTTATTATGATCCCCCTGTATAAAACAGATAAGCACTATTAGATTCATAGTATCTCTAGATCTCTTATTATAAAGCTCACCCAATCCCGTGGTTAAGAAAATAATTTTATGTTTTTTTCGATTTTTTTCCAGAACTCCAAACCTTTCTTTTTAGTTTTTAATTTATTGCTTCTAAACTATAAAATCTATTTTTTTATTGTCCCCTTTGTAAGTATTTTATTTGCTATCATAATTAAAGTTTTTATCCGTAGTAAACAGAACATACAAATGTTGTACATTTTTTTTAAATATATTATTTAATTAAAAAATTATAAATTAATAGGTTCAAACCTTGTAAAATCTATATTACATAACCTACAATAATGACAAACTTTCCAACTACACATTGTGTAACAAAAAGAAATGCTAGTGTAGGTATGACTAATAAAATATCGAATTCTAATCTAAAAGAACATATTTAAAAAGTTAACTATTTTTTATTTACATTCCTGTCGACTATTTAGTTCCGAATATATAATGACCCAACTCATAATATTGTATACAATGTACATTTTACAGTCTGTATAATTCTAAGATAAAATAACTTATTTAATATTTCCACAAAGGTTAAGGGATTCTTAGACATGATTGCAGTGGTTGACGCTGAATAGAAAGGAATATCGACTAAAGGGTCCATTTTCATTGAAAGTGGAGTAAATCTTGATCTAACTTTACCCTCAACCCCTGCTGAGATTATCGTTAAAGGGTCTATGTGAGAAGAAATTGTTTACACGGAGGAGTGGAATTTAATAGTGAATTAAGTGATTTGCATTTTAGATATCCCATATAGGTACCTACATCAAATAACTAAAACTTTTATACTAAAAAAAGAAGTTATCTTTTAAGACATATATGTAAACTTAATCACTGATAAGTTACTACTCTGGCAGACTCTATCCGGACTTTGATATGCTTATGACTATGGTTGTAAAATTCTCTTGAAAATGGTAATTTTTATTATTTTGTATTAATTTTCTATTATAGCAAGTGAAGTTACCACCTCCTAAAGCGAGAGAAATGTCATTAATGTACAGTGTCCGGCGGAGTTATTGTTCCATATGGGAAACTTGTATATTATTGATTTCTCACAAAATTTGATTCTTGATAAAAGTTTATGCAACCCCTTAAACTTAAACTCATTTAAATTTAAGAAAAGTGTAGTGCCCACGAGGAGGATTCAATTTTTTAAAAGTTGCTCAAGAGTAATTTTAGTTTTCGTTTTTCAAAATAATTTGTTTTATTTCCATACATGTAATAATGACATTTCATATATCTTTGAAAGGTGGAAAGTTGACGTTTTTTTACTTTTCCAGGTCCGGAAAGTAAATTATTTTTTGGTAATTTATCGATATCTCAAAATAATATACGAATACACTTTTTTAAAAATGCTAATAGCTTTCCGTGTTTAGATATGTCTACTTTTTCCCTAATTGATAGAGTTGTCCTCAGCATTGAATATTGTGATCAAATCGTTCATATCTACTTTGTCTTGGCATTTTCACTGAAATAAGGTAGTAGCGCCAACTCAGAAACAGGATATTGAACTTTATTTCCCGTACATCATTCTTTGAAACAGTTATATGCCTTGTCTTATCTCGGGCGGCTTTTAGTTGGCAGAACTTCTTCTACTATTTTTGCTGCTTCTCGAATTTCTGGTGGAGTAGTAGCAAAAAATTCCTCATATGATTTTTCTGTTGTTAAAATAATATATTGTTGAGTGACATGGAAACCATATTCAAAAAATGATATTTGCCACCTTGATGTGTATTATTACCTACGTTATTTTACCACCTGCGGTTATTTTTTACCACCTGCGGTTATTTGAAAGTTCTGTCCAATTTTTCAATGGAAAAGTTAAAATGACATTTATCTTTTATTAATAATTTTAATTCAAAATAATAAGAAGTGGATGTTAGATGTGGTTGTAAATAAAATAGTATACAAACCTCGGTAAAAAGTTTCATTATTGTCTCGAGATTTAGTAAACCTCGTCGCTTCGCGCCTCGATTAACTACCGACAAGGATGAAACACTGTCCACCTCGGCACGTAATATACTATTATTACTGACTTCATAAAATATGTCATTAAACGTGTTTTTATCAAATTTAACATCCTACACTAAAACAAAAACTTAAATGCTTTACTTTTATTTCTTATGTAGTTCCGCTCTTCGTAGCGCCGTTAAAAAGCAAATAAATCTATCTTTACATTGGCGTAAAGAGCGGCGAGGAAATTTTGTGTTTTTTTATTATGCCGACGTTGCCGTTTTCCTAGTCTGTTTTTCTATCAATTACTACATTTGAAGAGCCAAGCAAAATAAATTTCCGAAACGTATGTAAAGAAGAGTAATTAAATAATAATACAAGTCAGAAGAATCGCAAATATCTAAAGTGATTTAGCAACGTTTCGGGTTATCAATGGCAGAAGAATAAGGAAAACGTCTCCTACTCAATCGATATAGCCGGCCAGGGCGCTGGCTCGTTGTATCTTGGAATAGCGATGTTGTCTCATTGTTCAATAACAATGGCAATGCTGTTTCTTTGAAGGTTAGAGACAATGCTGTATCATGAGTGATAGACGTGTTTTGGACTTCCATTGTCTTTATTTCATTTAAATCACAACGTTTCAACTGGTAAGTCTCTCCAGTCGTCTTCAGGTGAATACTGAGTATTTACCTAGATTTGTTTGAAGTTGAAGATGGTAAAATATTTTATGTAAATTATGATTTATTTCCTATTTTTTAATAAAACTAATTACAACCTTCAATCTCTGAATTCTTTATTTCTAGTTTCGTTAATAGTTCAATAATAATATAAAAGTATGTAAGGACAATTTTAAAGCGACATTTACAGCTGAAAACCTATGTCAAAATCCTAATATTTGATTTTCTCTACTTGGCAAATCAAATGAAAGGGGTTTGATGTTTTCTTTGCTTAAATGTTACTTTAAAATATTAACAGCAATAAAAATTTGGACAAAAATGACATTTGAAAACCACGTGCGCGCCAGGCATAATGGATGTCGCCGTATCATCCCTGCTTCGATTATTTAACACAGCAGTTTGTCTTCTTCCTGGTTATAAGTATTCGTTTGTACCAAGCGTGAAAGAAGCTACGTAAGACGACGTTCCGAATACTCAAAGGCGACGTAATGTCTTTGTCTAATTAACAGAAAACGAAGAAAAATTACAAATTTACTAATGTTCAGGGCTCCCTGATTGTTCTTCTGGGAAGTGTTTATAACCTACCTAAGAATGTAAATTGTTTATTCTTCAAAGACTGTGAACCAACACCTTATTCTCCTTGATTTAAAATCCTTACTATTTACTAATTTTAATGGTCAATCCTTATATTATTATAGTTATAGGTCATATGGTCTACGTCAATTGCGTCGCAATGTAATGTACCAGACCTAGAAGTTTTACGATAATGAGATTACGCCACCACAGTTTACATAAGTATAGCCTACGTCAGTAAAAAGATGACATCTCTCACTAGTCATCTGATGATTCTTGCTGTTATTGTGGTTATACGACTAAAAAATCAGAAACCACAAGAAGAGGACTTTTTAACCAGGTTAACTAAGACATCTCTCTAAAACCACTTTAACAATAAAAGACATAAAAACATTACTGCTTAATATTTAAAATGACAAGCGACAGCTGTCATATTTTTACTGACGTTACATCTAGAAATATGTCACGGCGCAATTGGCACATATCACCTATAATAACTACTGTTACAATACACCTTTCGCTTTATTATTTAAGCGATTTGTGGCAAAATAACGCAAACCTTTTCGGAAACCCCGGAATTAGGTTCCCAGGCATCCCAAGTCCTAAGTTAATTTATACATTTAGCTCTGTATTTAGCTTTTGTATATTCTCCGCAATATTTGTTTTACTTATTCATATCATAAACTCAGTAAAATGGGGTGACTAGCAATACTCTTTGGTAAGTAACAAACTAGTAAATTTGGAATAAAGTAATAATCGAAAGTATTAATGTAGGTATTCATAGTATTTTTAGAATTTCATATAATGAAAACAAAAATATAACTCTGCGCTCTGTTGCGATTAATCCTAAGGAATATGTTATTATTCTTTTATATAGTCACTTTTAAATCATTTCGTCAGATGTAGTAATGAACAAGAGGAGAGAAAAGTTTCAAAAATGTAAAGAAACAACAAATAATTTTGTTATTAATACACCATTTATTAGCATGGTATAAATAGGACCAGGTAAGATTACACGCAGATGGAGGCGTGGCTTATAACGCCCCATTACGTCATAGATGCCAAGCGGCGCCTAGCAACTCGATCACTTCCCGTATGTTCTCAATATATTATGTTGTAAAAGTTTGTCGGAGTTTTGTCTTATTTTAGTGGTATTTTAGCTTTAAATACCATGATATTATTCTTTTATTTTACATACAATTAAATGAGTAAAATATTTTATACCTTTAAAAGACAATTAAAAGCGCTAACAGCAATATATATCTCCATAAAATATTTAAAAAGACTCTCCATGTGACGTCACTGGGCACGCCAGATGAAATTGGAACGGCTATATATCTTACCTGATCCGATTTATAACATGATTCGTTTTACTTATCTAGCTAAAATGTGAAAATGTCTCTGTCCTTCTTCATGTATCCTAACTTACAGCACCTACATACAACTGGTTCAAATATTTTGCTAGCATTTGTATGGCAGCCACAGAGTCATTTAATACCTCTTACAACAATATGATTGTATAGATGCAAGGTTGACTTCTGTATAAAATCTTTAATAAACAAGTGAAGAGAGTACTACAAGTTCATATAAACTTTTTTCGTATAGACCTTCTCTTCGGAGATATGAGCTCCCAAAGAGCTCCAATGGAATCAAGCTTTTTACACATACTTATTGAACCACCAGGTATATTTATATTTAAATATGATGTACACCAGATAAGACCTTTAAACTACTATCCAAGAAAGTGCTGTGAATTACTCACAGCTGCAGGGACCGACTAGCTATGACACTCATGGTCCTCTTTTTAACGCCCTGTATGATAAGAACTTTGGACAACATTTTTTACATACCTTTAAATATTGACTAAAATTTAAGTTATCGCCATTCATGTCGCTAATCCTAACCGTTTTCGAGAAAACGTCATTTAATTTACACGGAGTCCCCTAACTTCTCACGGGGTAAATATGAAAACACGGAATTTTGAGGTTCAACATTTGAAAGGAACAGTGATGTTTCTCTTACCGAGATACGCCAAATACATGATGTAATTAAAATGACGTTTCCTTGAAAGGGGTTAGGATTAGCGACATGAATGAAGAGTAGCTACTTAATTTTTAGTTAATAGTTAAAGGTATCTAAAAAACGTTGTCGAAAATTCAAAATTCTTATCATCTAGGGCGTTAAAAAGCTAGTCCGTCGATGCAGCAACACTTGTAGTACCTTTTTCAATTGTTTTTTTGCATACCCGGGGAAATCTTTCCCACATTTTTTCAGTAAATAACATTAACAATCGGAAAGACACGTCAATTTTGTTTGTGAAGGGGAACTCTTTCAAAGAATATTTGCAGTCTTCGTGATTTAATCCCCTGGAAGGGGATCAAAACATTTTTATCCTTAAAATTTTAAATGGGAAAACGGGTCAAATGACACATCATTTTAAAGGTCGTTTACAATAAGACTAACATTCCAACAAATCATTATTTTTTGAGTGGTAGTTTCCAAGAAATCGCCTTCCCAAAATGGACTTAATTAGAACTTATCTGGACGGAAATTTAAATTGTTCTTAGCATTATTTGTAATTGTATTTGTATTGTATTGTTTTCTTTTAACAAAAATTACTTTTACTTCACGTCTGATGTGGAACTCATCTCTAATATTTCGATAAAGTTCAAACGGAGGTAACCGATTATGCAGCTGTAATATGCTCTTTAAGATCATAAATGTTAGCAGGTTGTGTTTTGTAAACAACGGATTTAAGATGTCCACAAGAGCTAAATCCGGTGATCTCGGAAAGCATTCAATTCCTCCCATTCTGCCAACCCATCTAATTGAGAATCTCTCGTTTAACTACTGGCGAACGGAAATAAAATAATGAGATGAAGCAGCATCCTGCAGAAAATTTAACAGATCTTCCTGTAAAACTAAATTACCTACTGCATCAAATTGTGTCTCTAGCTTGAGATTTATAAAAGGATCGATAATTCCACCATTTACTAAACGTAAATTAACTATTATCAAAATTCTACTAATTACTTATTCATGAAATTGTGTAGGCTGTAACTGTGCCCCCTGGTGAAGAATTGGAAAGGGGTCATCCTGACTGAGTATATATGAACCCCTAATCATTCTAATAAAAGAGGAGTCATCATGTAGCAGATACTAAAATGAATATTTTTAAAATTCTTTTATAATAATGCACAACATAACAACCATAAAACAAGATAATTTTTTGACAATAAGAAAACAGAAAGTATGTAAAAAAAATAACAATTTGTCGAAAACATACTGCGATGTTTTGAACTGTTATCAGAAATTAATTTTCCAGAAGGTGTTCGAAATGATTTCCATCATTCTCCATACATAAATAGCATCTTAAAACTGTAAAATTTAAAACATTCGTTAACGTTGGTGGCCTTACACTTCGAATCGTTCGGAAATTGATTGTAATTTGTTTGCCTGCCCTCATTCCCGCTATATTTGGCATAAAAATTACGAGGTTCTCGGTAAATTGTTGTAAGTATATTTAATGGGTGGTTTACAATTTTCGAGTAATATACAGATCGACAAGTGGATCTGTGTCTACGACGTATCGGTGGAAGCAATATCGTTCAAAACATGGTCTAGTGATGGGCGTGTTATATTATTTTAAATAATGTAATGCAAATAGGAAATTCTTCAGTAATGCATTTTATGTTTGAAGGAAGGTAACTATTTTTATAAAGGTTTAAAAAATTACTTCTTACTAAAATTTACTAAATTTTTCAATGGAAAAAAACAGCTACATGATTTATTGAATAATGATGATTTTTCAGTTTCGATTGTATTAATGTCCCTTTCTAGCTTTCGCTTAAGTGGGCAATTTAAATATATTGATTTGTAATTCCCCTTCACATACCCTATAAACATTTGCAATCACTTCACCAGTCTGACTGTAAGGTATTTTTTACCAACAGTATACTCATTCACTATCACAAAGTTCAAAATCTTAAAGTAACACCCTAAAATACACAATGAACACTTACTTACAAAACACAATTTCACACAACATAATAACTATTGCTCTTTCCCTCACTACGCAACTAGGTGGGTACATGTCCATCACATATCGGACATCGCCGAACAAGCCCGATGGACTATCGGGTGTCTCACCAGACGCAAGCGCTATCTGGGATATAGCCTATTAAATTAGCTCTCTAGCTACCGGTAACCATTGACAACGGACTATGTTGCCATATTTTTGGATTACAAGTACTGTAATCCAAAAAAATATTGCATTTAAGTATCAAAAATAAATAAATAAGAAAGAAATAAAGTTTTAATAATTGAAACTATATTAGAAAGTTGGTTTCTTATATATGTCGGCGTCAATTATTGAAGTGCCTCATTCCCAGAAACGCCTAGTCATTTCATGTATTGCCGGCAAATAGTGTAACTCTAAGTTTGATACACCGTTTGCCTAAGAGTATCAGGTATTCCCTGTAATGACGGAATTCTTTGAGTCAATGATTTAAATTACCCTGTTTGCCGGTTTTAGTCAATCATTGTGATTAGGACAGTGTTGCCAGTAGTGCATGAAAATAAGGTATTTTACATTAAAAGGTTTGTAAATAACTGATTATTATCAGGAATTTCCTTAAAATTGAAAACAATTTTCTTACCTCCGCAAATTACGTAATATTCCAAGGTTTTTTCTTACTTTTTATAAAACAATTCTGAATATTTCGACATTTCATTTTCAAAAAAAATCACTACACAGATGTTAACAACAATTACAGCGTTCGACTAAAACCGGCAAACAGGGTAACTTAAATCATTTAGTTAAGTACAGCATTTCACTGAATTCCGTCATTACAGGGAATGACTGATACTCTTAAGCAAACGGTATACCAAACGTAGAGTTACACTATTTGCCGGCAATACGTGAAATGACTAGGCATTTCTGGGGATGACGGATTTCACTGATTGACGCCAACATATACATATTACAATTTATTTTAAATGCGTAAATGTAATTTTTGGGTTTTCTCGGTAAGAGATTATTAAATTAAAATTTAATATATGTGACCAGTGGTGGTGGAACAAAAAAAACTGGCGGTGTTGCCCTTTATCATTTAATAGAACGACCCCGGAATTAATGAATTTATGGTAATGTGTTATTTAATAATTAATTCTACTTCCACGTCCCTTATTTCACGATCAGGATACAATATTAATTAATCGACCAATATTACTCGCCGCTTCTTATAAATAATTCATGTTTCCAAGTGCTCAAATTAATTTATTCTTTGACAAAACAATTTCTCTGGTTACTGGATTCCGGGCAATAATCATAGCTTAAGGGTGAAAAGGGTCAAGACTTGCAACACTTTTAATGAAAATTAAGCCTTTTATGCCCGTCTACTACCATAATATTTAATTAATATTTTTCCTTCTTTTTCGTAATGGAGCATCACTTGACTTTATAAGCATATGAGTTTTATACACTGGTCGGCAGGAAATGAGCACTCACTATCGTGAGGATAGGTTTAATCATTTAATTTAAGTTACTTTCGAAATGTACAGGGTTCTAACTGCTATCAAAAAAGTAATGTGGGTGCCATGTACTATTTTTGGGCCAAACTTAAAATGGTAAAATAAAAAAATCGCTCGTTTAAGAGATACGGGGGAAAATCAAAAAATTGACAATTTCAAAATTACCCTATATTTTCTTAGTTAAAAGAGATATGGAAAAATGTTTTATACACAAGTTTCTTTATATTTATTGTTGAATAATCTGCCGTTTTCAGAATAAGTATACGGGGTCAGGTAAAAAAGTTATCGGACGTATCCTCATTTTTTTAAATGGAACACCCTATATATTTTAATCTGAAAATATTCTATTTTAAATGCTCCTTTCAAATATATAACACACCATGGATGATATTGGTTTCCTAGGCGTTTTATTAAACTTTATTACTTTAAATCAAAGTAGGCCTTGAAACAAGAACTAATATCCTAGAGACAACTATGTTGACATTCTAGTTGTTATTAACATTTAACGTCAATTTCATTTTTTACATATTCATTTGTGAAAAATACTTATCAACATTTTGAAAAATTTGATGATATCTATCATCCATGGTGTGTTATAAATTTGAAAGATAGTTTAAAATGCTATCTTTTTAGATTAAAATATACAGGGTGTTCCATTTAAAAAATGAGGTTAGGTCCGATAACTTTCTTACCTGGCCCCGTAGAGTTATTCTGAAAACGGCAGATTATTCAAAAAACATTATAAATAAACTTCCGCATTAAACATTTTTCTGTATCTCTTTTAAGTAAGAAAATATAGGGTAATTTAGAAATTGTCAATTTGTTGATTTTTCCCCGTATCTCTTAAGCGAGCGAAAATTTTCGAATTTTGAGTTTCACCCAAAAAAGAGCACATTACTTTTTTGGTAGCACTAACAATAACGGAGATACCCTATAAAAGTGTCGAAAATGGGACACCCTGTACAGGTAGGTACAGTGCCAGAATTTGATATAAAAAAATTAAAAGTAGCTCGTAAAGCCATCAAAAATGGCTTCCTTAGTTTTTTTTAATGGAGCGCTCTATACTGGGTGGTAAGTTCAGTCAGGACCCATAGGATATCCCATATAAATTGTAACATGATCAAATATTAGCTCCTCAATTTATTTTAGCTCAAAAATGTATTTAAACTTATCATATTTCAAAATATTCATTTTAGTACATGCTATATTGAACTGTTTTTACAAAATTATGGGAAATATACGTCCGTGTCCTCAAAATTTCATAAATATGATTAAGAAGCTCGAAACGTAATTAAACGATAATGTATAGTACATCATTGAATTTAGGATAAAGAAGGGTCTTAAAATTTGATATTATAAAACCAGAACCGTATTAGAAAAAATAAAGTTGATGAAGATTGCTTGAAAACGAAACATCGTTTAAAAAATTGTTATGTAAGCGGTGGGTTCATTAAAAGTTGCTACGAGAATGCTTTATCAGTTTTGCTCTAACTTTAGTATTAAGGCCGGAAAAGAATTAAATTTAATATCCAAATTTCAGTTTTTTAAATAACTCTTTGATTGCGATACTTTTTCCCCATTGAATCGAAGTTATATCTATTACCATTAACGAGATCCCCCTTCCTTGTCTTCAACATCCTGTATAACTAAGAGTTATTTCAGGATACTATATGATTTAGCTATACGTTAGGAACATTTAACTACATTTTAATGTATAGGTACTCTTAATAATTCAATTTAACTAAATTGCACAAACATAAAATACAGCGAACTGTTTTATAGATAGAGAATGTAAGAGGGACTTACGTTTAATTCAAGAGGACGGTAGGCAGTAAATATTAAGGTATAAAAGGACCAATTTCCATTATAGTAGGGTTAAACTTGACCTTATTTTACCCCTAAGCTTTGTTAACCTTATCGTCAGGAATCCGATACCAGGAATGATTATTTTGTTAAAGGATTGATTCATTTTAATATGAAAGATCTTCAATTACTAACAAAAGATCAAATACCATTTTCGATCGCTGCCAGGGCCATTCCCGAGTAGACCTACAGCTTAACGAGGGATCTGAACCACGATTCTAGGTCATGCGCTGCGCCTCAAGGGCTATCAACCCTTGCTTTCTTGCATCGCGGTATAACCTACCGATTAGGGAGTGCGTACCGTCCGCTGTACTCCCCCACGACATATCCGGCCTGGTTACAGGTATAAATGGGATAGGTCTGGGGGATGATACATTTTCCACCGTTCCCTATTTTTTGCATGACGCCGGACCGCAACGCCATGACTTATACCAATAAAATCAAAATAGTGCGAATCGGTTTACTGACCGCGGGGTTTGTACTACGAACTCTCGTCTTACGTAGCTACCACAGCCGTTGACTTACGCGTAATTATAATTTGCTTTTATTTTTATTTATAGTTGCTACATGGATGCACGTATTGATAAAGACTATATAAGTAAACTAAAATAATAGAACGTGCAAATATTTGCCCTGCCGGAAGGATTCTATCCTACCCGTAGAATGTTGAAAAATATAAGTTAATTATACAACGAGCCCTCCCGCAGGATAGAGTCCTTCATACAATATATGATTACCACACTAACGGTGTGGACGCAGGTATATTTGGGGAAAGGCCCAGGATGGACATAAGCATTCCTCTGGGGAACTACGCTACAGTATACCAAGCGGAAGTTCCTGCCATACAAGCATGCGTACTACAAAATCTTGAAAAGGGATACCACGACTAAAAGATTTATATCCTTTCGGACAGCCAAGCTGCTCTTAAGGCTCTAAACTCCAACCGGTTAACTTCAAAACATACACTGGAGTGCCATACCAACCTAAAAGTACTGGAGGCCAGAGGGAACAAGGTAGGGCTCTTGTGGGTTCCTGGTCACTCTGGGATATTAGGAAATGAAAAAGCGGATGAACTAGTGAGAGCCGAATCTGCTCAAAGTCTCAGGGGCCCCGAACCGGCCTTTGGAATATTAGAATAGGTAACAAGAACAATATTAGATAGATGGTCCATAAAACAACACCTATCTCGATGGCAAGGGTTACCTGGTCAAATACACGTACTGGCCGTAATTGGAAAGCCATCGAAAATACTATCGAATGGAATGCTAACCCTGACTC
Source organism: Barypeithes pellucidus (assembly GCA_963991005.1). Taxonomy (NCBI): domain Eukaryota; kingdom Metazoa; phylum Arthropoda; class Insecta; order Coleoptera; family Curculionidae; genus Barypeithes; species Barypeithes pellucidus. The sequence goes on from OZ022562.1 coordinate 30,761,144, forward strand.
GGCCCCAGCTGAAACAGGTGATGGGTCTGCTAACAGGCCACTACCGCCTGCAAAAACACCTTCAACGGTAGGTATAAACGACGGATCCATTGAATGTAGACTCCGCGGTGAAGAGGATGAAACCGCGTCACACATAATATACCGCTGCGTTGCGCTGTCCCATAGAACACAAAATATCTTCGGGAACATACAACGTGGTGACAACCTCCCACATGACAAGCTTGGTAGAAGGTTACTGGACCTCATAGAAGGAACAAACATCTTCTAACAAAATCGGGGTACACAATAAGCCGAAAGGCTGCAGTGATTTGAAGTTCGGGCATTTAAACCGACTCCCGCTTTTAAGCAACCAACCATATTCGATGCTATGATATTCATATGACGAAGAATTTCGAGTTGCATCTAGGAATTCCGAGTTGCATCTAGGAATTTCGAATTTGCATCTTGGAATTCCAAGTTGTAACTGAAATTTCCGAGTTCTAACTCGGAATTATCTAAATTTCATCCTGATTGCATGTGTGGCCTTGTTTAGTACGTATTTATCCATTGACGTAACAAAAATTCCTCGTTCACATAACTTAACATTCGTTTTCGCCCGTCCCAGAAATTATTTGGCGACCCACGAGGGGTTCATTTGTACGCCACGATATTGACTATTTGATAGCAAATAAATTAAATTAAGTATGTGTTTATTGTTATATGAAAGCGTAATTTCATTAGAAATAATTATCAAATTCGATCAATTAAAAAACACCTTATGCGTCCTATGCAACCTATTATTATCATTCTTCTTTGCATTAAATACACTTTACTTCCTTAACTATGCATATGAAGTTTTTACACTGCATACAAGATTGCCTAGATTTGCGGTCATTATTTTCTGTACATAAATGACAACGTCCCCTGTAAGTTATTCGCCAGGCGCTTCCTTTTGGATCGGTACTGATGCCAGTTCTGCTTTAGTGTATTGATCAAGCGTCCTCCCACTTTATATCACCTGACTACATCATAAAATGTAGGCGTTCAGGGAAGCAATATCCAATAATTGCAATTGGCCAGCGATTGCATAATATTCTATGGGCAGAGTATTTTTTACCATCTCTGACGATTGAGATTTTCTTATGCAAATAAAATCCATAAAAGCGAGCAAGGTTACCACTCATGCAGTGGCCACCATCAATAGCTATTGTGTATAAATAGTACTTAGATATTGAAAACACTATATTTTGCGTTCGCAAATCAAGATTTTATAGAGCCACCAAGTTCATTATGCCACCATAGCGCACTATCCTCTACTTATCAAGGCCATACAGATTGAAATTTACATAATTCCGTGTTAAAGCTCTGTATTCCGGAATTCTGAGTTACATCTCGGAATTTGAGTACAAAAATAACTTTAAAATTGTGGCCCTTCTACGTCTTCGTATGTATGAGCCTCTAATGCCAACACACGCACTACAACCGTTATGACTAAAAAATATCTGGAGATTCGTTAACTTTAATTGATTGAACTAAAATATAGTTTAACGCAAAAAATACAGTTTGTATGAAGAATTTTTTTTAAGAGAAAATTTGTATTGCTGTTTAAGTCCTTTACAGTTCCTACCTAGGTAGAGTATTATATTTGCTATGATTTAGAGGTTATGCGTCTTGGTAACTAAATATACTTATCATGACTTTGTTTTCTGTACATTTAGTTTGAAAATTAATTTCATCTATTCCTTAGTAATTAAAAACATATGATTAACATTTGCGATCACAAACAGTACGATATCCTTAATAAATAGAATTGAAATTTAGCAATAAGCAACAAAAGTTATAAAATGTAATTTATCTTCAACTAGCTTTACAGAAGCTAAGAAAGTAATATCACATAATGATTTTATTCTTTATAAGAAAATATATAAATCTCTAAGTCAATTAACAATTACAAAATATTAATACCTACATGTTAATATTTTTCTTTTTATATTAAATATTAGTTTTAAGTTTACACTAATTAACCAAATATTTAGATTATAAATAGAATTAATATTTTGAACTAATAAATAATATTAAATATAGCCCGATATACAATTTTCATATTTTTGTTATAATTCTAGAGGAAATAAATCTATATCAAAAAATTATTTAAAAATCAAGAATAAATATCTTCTTAATATAATATATCCTTGAATAAGGTAATCAAAAACTGAAATACCTACAGACGGAAAGGAAGCTTGTTTATAAATTGTAGAACAGTTAAAAAAATACCTGATTTTGAGCGAACACATTGTTATCTTTGAAAGAATGGTCATCTTCGATTATTCATGTTTAAAATTAGAAGAGCTACTGACGATTTCGACATCCTCGAATAGAAAATTGCATCGTACACATGATAAATAGACAACTTGGCTTAATGCGCGAGGGGGATTAGATCGTTAACGCAGTTTTCCCTTGAATTCCCACGTGTTTGTTCGCGTAAAGGGTGTTTCTTACTTAAAAAATAAGGTGTAAAAATTACTAAAAACGTGCACTATTATATTTCTGTTCCTTGAAATAATTTTCTCGCATGTGTTTGTGATGTAATACCAATTTGTTTTACAATTCTTTGTGTTGTCAAACTTTTTCGTCTTCATTCTATGAAAAGAATTGTTTACGAAGGTATCACAGATTGAAAAGTTGTTAAAATTATAGTATTATTTCAAAAGTGTTTCACGTGTTTTTTGATTTTCGGATTTAACATACAATTGCTTATCTCGCTTATTAATTCAAGGCGCCATTTATGGATATTTATTCAGTTTGTTTTCATCTCAGGATTTGCCGGTTTAAATATAATAAATCATTTCCAAAGCACCCTGTATACAACAAATATTAAGCCGCTTTAAGTACTGGGGCTGATATACTATATTACAAAATTTGTAATATTGGAATTTTAGATGAAAAATTGTGTGTCCAGTAATTCGTTTACTTTTATTTCTTTGTGCTAAAGTTGTATGTATTTTTTCTTGCTCTTGCGATTCTAGTATCTGTATCCGAGCTGAATTCAGTCCTAATGACTTGATCGAATTCACCTGTTTAATATAATGGTATCCCTGGATAAATCCTACCCCATAAAGCAATATTTCAACTTGACTTGAAGAAAGTAGTATATTACATCGACATAATCTGAAAAAAAATTTAAAGCTTTACTGGATTCATTCCATGATACATCAGATCATGTAATGAAGGCACGTTAGAATCAAATTTATAATTTAGTCCTTTATGTGACCCCCTGGGCGAATATGAGAACGGCCGCCGCATACTAATGTGATAAATCTAACAAAGGGTTATACCGGCTGACTGTGAAAATAGAATACATACCAGCAACTTCATTTCAATGATTTTTAAATATGTTTTAATATACTTAAAAGGTTTAGGAATATTTATTTCGATTATTTTAGATTTTCCTATTTTTCACGTTGCTTAATTTAATGAAATTTATTTATTTATTTGTTTACGGAAATCTCCATTTTTACAATAAAATTAAAAAAATAATACTACCCAAAATATTATATAGAGCAAACCCGAACAGAGCCGAGTCGTAAAAGTCTATTTACATTGATTTAAAATATACTGTGTCTCCCATAAGTCCTGCATAAAATTCATATCGATTAAATCGAAAATTTCAGGTAAAATGTTTGGACCCGTCAATTTTTATTTTTAATTCTTTTCACTTAAAAAAATATTATACATGGTATCTCATGAAACCGTTATGGCATCTTTGTCAGTTTTTTAAAATGAAATATACCCCCAATTTTTAAATGAAGTTTCTAATTCTACGTTAAATTCTAAGCATATTTATGTATCGATTGCTATTTGGATTTTTCCGAGATTTACTTGATGTGAAATAAAAATTTTATTTTTATGCTAAAATTTGGCATTTTGTGGTGCATCAAGTTTGTTCCAAAACTGACATCAGTACCGATCCAAAAGGAAACACCTGTCGAAAGACCTACAAGTCTATATAAGTTGTGATTTATCTACATAAAAATAAAGGAAATCTTGATGCAGTGTAAAAACTTATTGTATTGAAGCATGCCTCATTACATGTTAGAAGTGATAAGAACAAGAGGTGGCAATACTCGCTATTAATTTTTGGATATTTGTTTATGTTACTCCATAAAATCATGTAATGTTCTGAATTGTGAATAAAATCGAAATATTTTCATTAAAAATTTGTATATTTATTTTACAAAACAGATAATGACGTGAACCAAAAAATATTGTGTTAAGAAAATATCATACTTCAAAACAAAACATAATTTAGCTAAATTCTACCGCTCAATTTTTCCACAGTTCGTTAAGAAATTAAGGGTAAAAAAGTAACTTTTGTTTCTGCCCGAATACTGATCAAGACGACATTATATTTTGAAAACTAAAATTCAGGATATCATCCCAAGGCATAAGTGTACACATTGCTAAAAATTTTACCAAGATCGGACGACAATTAAAAAAGTTACAGGACTATAAAAATAACTAACTGTATCTTTATCATGGATTTATTGTCGGGGAGTATATTTCTACTATTAATATCGTTCAAGGGTATCCTTGGTTTGGGTTACGGGTCATACAGGAATTGTAGATAATGACAGAGTCGATCTTCTTGCCAAACGGGCCAGGCATGATAATACCCGGCCTCCAACTGATATATTCTCACAGGTTCAGGTCAATATTAAGAATGCGTGGAAGGAATCATATGCAAACTATGCAGCTAGCAACTCGAATCACTACACCCGAAATAATAAAATCTTGGTTGCCAAGGCAAGTATATAGAAAATATCCCTTAGTAGAGGGTACTACATAACTTATGTCAGAGCAATTTTCGGACATGGCAACCTCAGATATCTATTACATAAGATGTCTGTCTGTCTATGTGATGGCACAAGCATGGACGACCTAAACCACTGGTTGTTTAATTGTTTGCATAACCAAAGAGCTCCTGATTTATCTGTTATAGGAACTGGCTAAAATACATTATTTGCCCATTAATGCCGATAGCTTAATATCTATAGCAAGACGGGAAAACAGAATCAACGATATTTTCATCGGATTTGTAAAAAAGTGTGAGAGAATGTTTTAGGGCTTTGAGTATCCCAATGTTTACCTTTTGCTAATCTACCGTCCGCGGTCCAGTGTTGTCTATGAGTTAAAGTCGCCCAGTCGGGTGGCGTGAAGCGTGTATCCCCGTTTGTATATATACATACATGTTTCGAGTAAGATAGAGGTTTCCTAAATGGTGATTAGATATGGGTGTGACTGTGCTTGTGTATGACGTGTATTCCAAAAAGGAATAGTTGAGTTTGGGTACTGGCTGCATGTGCTTGACGCAAAGCCAAGAAAAAAATGATCGTTCTTCCTTGCATTAATTTATTTTTCTAACGTTATTTACTCTTTCATATAACAATTAAACACATGTTTAATTAACAGATATTTAATTTAATTTACTTGCTATCAAATAGAACATAATTTTTATCATAGGGTACAGATGAACCCCGCGTGGGTCTTCACGTAATTCTTTGGACAGGCGAAAACGAAGGTTAAATTCTGTGAGACGAAATGTTTGTTTCTTTAATGGATAAATACGTACTAAACAATGTCACACAAGCACACATGTTCAAATTTCCATAATTTCGAGTTAGAACTCGGAATTCCGAGATGCAACTCGGAATTTTAGTGTAAAAAAGCCTTGAAAAATGGGACCTTCCTATGCCTTCGTATTTCACCTAATTCGACACAACTATTAAATCACTACTTTGTTTTCACTGCTTTGCTATCACGTTCCCTGACTAAGATAATATACTTTACTTAAGCTATTATAAGCTTAATCAAAGTCCCTATTTTCAAATTAGTGTATTTAAGGAGAGTAATATAAAATAAAGTTCTCCAGTTTTGCTGGCTCTGTTCCAAGCTATATCAGAATGTTAAATGACGCCTTTTAGAGCCGAGTTTATAAATTATACTAATTAGTATGTTAGTTAATAAAATCGTATTCACGATAAATATTGCTTATCCAAAAACTAAACATTCACACAAATTTACTAATTATTATACAGGGTGTATGGAAATAGCTTATGATATTTAAATAGATAACTTCTTGGACTTCGTAAAGAAACTGCATTCACAGCCAAAATAATCGATTCAGTCAATATTTGGATGGATTTTGATCGTGAACAATTGTGTTAATACAATTATTTTTTAATATTGTAGGTAAATTTATCGAAATGCTAGCACACGTATGAAATTTTAAGAAAGTTAAGAATATGTCCATAATATACAGGTTGAAACAAGAACTGTTTTTATCTCAAACTTTAAAATACTCTATAGAGTGATGGATATGTCAAACTTTTTATTTTGTCATTTAATTATCAAGTGACATCTATTCCTAACATTTTCGTTTTTGGTTCATTTCAAAATACTTTAATTTTTGTAGCAGATACGATTTTTTTTAAGAAACCTTTCAGTTTCCACGGACGGAGTTGTGACAGCGGATAGGTACCTGATGATGAGATATTTTATAGTCATATATTGTTCTTTTCACGTCATTTATCGGAGGAAATTTTATGCTGATGCAGGATAATACTCGACCTTAAGTTGCGAGAATTGCCAACGAGTATTTATATGAGGTCGAAATCCGAAAAAGAATTGGCCCCATACCATACAGTCCCGACTTAAATCCAATAGAATATCGCTTGAACATTCTCGGCAAAGAAATGATCTCTGATACCTGTTCCTGCGAATTTACATGAGCTCAGTGCGACTCTAGTTGAGCAATAGCAGCAACTAGCCCAGAATTACATATGATACCTTATTGAAGGTATGTTAAGGCGCATTGCGCCTGTCATTCATGCTGGTGGGGAACAAACCCGTTAATCATGTCTATGTTATTATTTCAATTAGTTTTAATTTAATGTGCACCATTATCACAATTCTAGGTTTAAGTTTTTGTTATGTTTTGAAGTTAATGCAATTTGCTTAGACATGTTTCTTTAAAAAATCGTATATGTAGATTTAAAGTATTTAAATAAACCAAAAACGAAAATGAACTGTTAAGAATCTCCTTCTACAGAGTGGTCAAAAACAGTTCTTATTTCAACCTTTATATTGCAGACATATTCTTGACTTTCTTAAAATTTCACACATAGTTTTTTAAATCGATCCTCTAAAAACTTGGGTTAAGAACCCTAGAATCAGTTCACATGCTGTGCGTCCCATAAGTGCACACCACCTGAATGTATCATAATATATCGCAAAGGTCGGAATGCTTTATTTTCGTGAATTCATTGTTTCCATGTGGTTTTGATTTGAAATATTCATGTTCTTCCATGTCGGTTGACATTTTTCACTGGAATTTTTATTGAGATTGTGGAAACAAATAATCTTTAAAGTATGGAAGGTAAGAAGTTGTTAAAATTGTAGCAAAGAATTTTTTTAGAGTTTGATTCAGGTTTGTTCGGGTTTGTTCGGGTTTGTTCGAATTTCCATATGGTTTTGCTTTAAAAATCTTTACGTTCTAGAACACTTTGTAAACATACTTATACGTTTACGATAAGAAATGGATCAACATTATCAAGATTATATAGGCGGGATCAGTACCAGCATTAAATTTTTAAGCAAACACTCCAAATATTTTTCGATCCTTAACTGATTTCGAAATTATAAACAGATAAAACGTAGTAGAGCTTATTATTAAAACAATAAATAAATATAGAAGAAAATGTTAATATATTGGCAACACTGCAATAGATTGGAAGAAATAGTAGGGATTACATAAGCAATAAGGAGGGATATCGAGTAAAATATATAAGGTGTTCCATTTAAAAATATTTCAATTCAAGTGGTCTCGCTTTCGTAAAACACACTGTATATTTAAAAATATTTTAAAAATATGCATCTGCAATAGTCCTCTAATTTTTATATTTAAAATGTTTCTCTATCGATTATATTATGTGAGATATCGAAGAATTACACACTAAATGGACATCCTGTATAAGTAATTTCCATAATACCCTGCATTTTTTTGTTTTAATACGAATTTCTTTCAATTAAATGTATTCAAAGTGGATCTAATCAGCCGATATATAACACAGTTTCTTACTTACTTCCAGACTCTGAGGAAAAGGTCATTTTGCCTGTATTGAATGAAGATTTACCTGAAAAATAATTATGAATTAGTTAATAAAATATTGTGTAAGTACATATAACAGAATATGATAAGAGATAAATCAAAACTTTTTATTTATACTTTTCAAACACCCCATACAGTTTAATAACTGCTAATTTTTTAAATATTATTTCGATTATTTATTTGTATAATAAACAATTTCTATGAACATATTCTATGAGAAAATAATTCGTAATATGAACCATGAAATAAATAAATTGTTATAATATTTGTGACCTACTTGCGAATGTCTACAGAAAGAAATATCTAAAATTACACCACGTCTCTTGTACTTTACTCAATCTAATTAAGAAAGTTAGAAGAAAGAAAAAGATGATACAGGGTTAAGCTCGTGGGCACGATGGAACAGGTAATGCAGATTAATTTGCCGTCATTTTTTAATATTAAAACTTCGGCCCTTTTCGTTAAAGTAAAGCGCACATTTCAAGGATTAAGCAAATATACTGTCTAGGGTTTGATATATTGCCGGTGGGGTGGTAAGCGGTTTAAGTAGAAAAGGCAATAACTTTTACGGAAGAATGGACAACTGAGTAGGAGTGTGCTTATGTTTATCATCTCGAGATGAAAATGCGAATATTTTCTCTAATCCTATTACCAGAATTAAACTTAATGAAAAAATGCGCATATAGTTGTTTGATAGAACTTAATAAAGTTAGTTCAGGGCGTCTAACGTTCGAGGCGTTGGCGTCATATCTTGGATGCTATGTTATCAGCATGTTATTTACACCTTACCCCATTACAATTTTACTTTTATCCAGTAGGATATTTTAGTCCTCAGATATCATAATAAATTAAAGTTAATTTTGCGTCATCATAGGACGAGCTTCTCATGTTCCTTAAAATCTTTTCAAAGCTCTACAAAACTTTTTAAATCAACGTAACCATCGGAAGTCTACACGTTTTTTCCAATAGTAAGTACGCCAACAATATAAATGCTGTTTAAGAATGCTACTGCAAAATCAGGTCCAGATATGAGTTTCATACCACTACGAGTATTCTCGTCCGTCTTTTTTTTATCATTTTTAAGAGTACCTACTTATCTGAGGGATAAGCTTACCGTATGTAAGGCAAAATAAACATTAACCTCATCTGAACTGTTAACTCCCACTGACCTTTGTTCTTCCTAAGGCCCAAGCAAATCAGTCAATCGTTTCAATCAAAATAATGCAAATTTTCAATTTTGAAAATTAATAAAAAAAACAGTGTTATTATGAAATGTTGTTTAAAACGAGTAATAATTTAAATATATGTATCATAATATATATATATTTTTCAATACATTATAAAAAATTTTACAGAAAATATAATTTTATTATTTAACCTTGCCGAATATACCATAGCGCACATTAAGAGGTGAAATTATCGTGGCCTCTGCGAAGAAATGAAATGCGTGCATCACATGGAAATGTACCATCGCGCCCGGTGTAAACACGCATCATCAGCGATAAGCATTTGGAGGCGAAACGGCTGTCGCCGATGTGTGTTATTGAAAATGGAAATTTGAAAGATAATAGTCATTGTGTAAAAAGTTTACAAAATTTACATCGTAAGTTTGCACGAACCCTAAACAAATACTAGATTAATTACGTATAGTATATTTACATTCTCGGAAAAATTAAATTAGACCCTTTGTCACATGACTTTTAATTGTTCTCCGAATTTAATAACTTGTGGCTATAGTAAGGAGGCATCTGAATTAGATGAGAATCAATTAACAGTATTGGTGATTATCGACTTCTCGTAAGGATTTAATTTAATCAACCTTCATTATCTTCTTTATTTGCCGTTAGCTTTGATTAGATTTATAGGTTTCCATGGTGGTGCATCTAAATTTATGGCAGCTATCGGGCTTGGCTATTGTATCATATGGAGTGCCTCACGGCTCTGTTTAGGGGTCATTCTTATTTACCATGTGCACGTCCTAATTTTATGAAGTACTTCGACATTTTGGGCCGAACCTTTAAGCAGACGACGAGCAAATAAAGTTTGGGTTATTATGAGGAAACCTCAGTGACTAATGCTAAACACAGACGGGTAAAAATAAAAATTTACCTTAGGGTGTTTTAGAATTCTAAAGTTTGGCAAGTAATTTTAAAAAATAAACAATAAATTGTTTTAAAAATATTAATTTTGTTGATGAATGAAATTCTCTTTGTGATTTTTAGCATTAGTAACTTTTGAGCGTTTCGTATGAAAACCAATTTATCTAGAAAACCGCCCGCTTCATCGCAATAAATTAAGAGTAAAGAGGACTGATCAAAATATTTAAAAAATCGGTTTTAAGCTCTGTCAAGTGCAACCGGTCAAAATTTTTGTCCAACGAGTGTAATGGCGTCCGTTCCTGACTTCCCTGACAATTTATTTATTTAGCGTATGGCATTGTACACAATATAATCACGTTACAACTCACAACTTAGTGTCCAATCTATTGATATAATCAACCGTAGCTGGTGTCGCAAAGGCGAAATCTTCACTATTCCCAGCATATCTTCTGAGAGGGCATTCGGTGACGATGTGAGAGATGGTCTGTCTTGCAGCTCCGCAGTAACACTCCGGGGAAGGGGCCACATTCCACTTATGATGAGAGTCCCTACAGTTTCCATGGCCCGTTCTGATTCTATTAAGAGAAGTCCATGTTCCACGAGGGAGGTCGAATCCCGGTGGTGTTTTGTCAATGCTTGGCATCAGTTGCATTGTGTTATATGGCACGTTGTTTCGTTCTTCCTTCCATTTGTTTTCAAGTTTGAAATTGCTCATTCGCAGTTCGTTCGCTGCTCTAACAGGAGGATTTCTAGAGCGTAGTCAGTTGATGTTGGCGTCAGCAATATCCTCATGTATTGGCAGGAGAGGATTTTTGATTATTTTTTCAAACTCTCTAAGTAAGGCGGTTTGTCGGCGTAGTTCTGGGGAGGGGGGGGGGGGGGGATATGGCTTAGTAGTGGGAGCCACTGGGTTGGAGTTGACTTAAGTGTGCCAGATATTAGTCTCATGGTGGTATTGAGCTGCAAATCGATGAGTCGGGTGTAAGAGCTGTTAAGCCACACAGGAGCGCAATATTCAGCTGCTGAGTATACCAGTCCTAAGGCCGAGCACCGCAGAGTTGTAGCTGTTGATCCCCATGTTGTTCCAGGTAGTTTATGGATGATATTATTACGGGTTCTTAGTTTGGCTGCTGTGTTCTGAAGGTGTTGTTTGAAAGACAAGGTTCTGTCCAGGGTAACCCTAAATATTTTGGGTTATTATTATGCCTTAGTAGTTGGTTATATAAAACATCTACTGTAAAATTGTATAATGACTTTATGGGTTCCATAAAGTATTAAAATGTCGTTAAATTATACCGATCGGTTCAAAAGTAAATAGCTGACTGATTTTGACTTTCTCTGTATGCTCCCCAGAGATTAGGAGGGACTTACCGGATACCCTGTATACTTATTTATATATACCATGGTTAGTCACGAGATGTTTGGTTAGTAGTTCTTAATTACTTTATGTACCGGGTGTTTCAGGAGGAACGTTCACCCCTATAACGCTTTTACTGTTTAAATTACGAAAAGAAAATTTGTTGGGTTGCTATGTAATATTGTTTTGCATTTTATGACATGACGGACTGCATTTTGTCACTTCTGGTTTAACCGGAAATGACTTCAATTTTGAATTTTTAAATGAAATCCCCAGTATATAGTTCAACGACACCCCATACGTCTCTTTTTGACACTTTAAATCAGTAATCATTTTTATTTTTCATCTAGATTGATATGAAGCAACAGGAATTGTGGTATGAATTCCCTAAAATTGTTTACTTCTAAGCCGAATGGCGGAATTTAAATTTGTAATTATATTCATTTGTTTGTTAGCATTATAGCGTCATGGGTGCCTAGTTCAATGCAAAGCCGTTTGCGCCTCTTGTGCTCCGTCTTTTTGCCCGAGTGAGCCAATATGTTTCCATTTGAAAAAATTGAGGTTTTCTGGGAAAAAGCGTTCTTAAAAACTTAAAAAGTGTGTAAAAAATTTAAAACACAATTCAATTTTAAAATTGCATTTTTATCAAGAATTTGGCTTAGATATAAACCATTTTAGGGAGTTCATAGTAATCTAGATGAAAAAATAAAAATAAAATGAAAAATTATTTTTTAAAGTAGCATAAAGTGACGTATGGGGTGTAGTTGAATTGGAATGGTATACTGAATCGATATAGCCAAAAATATAGTGGGTTTTCCATTTAAAAATCCAAAGTTGAGGTCAGTTCCGGTTAATCAGGAAGTGACAAAATGGAGTACGTCATGTCATAAAATGCAAAATAATATCACATACAAACCCACCAAATTTTATTATTGTAATTTAAACAATAATAAAGTTATAGGGGTGAACGTTCCTCATGAAATACCCCGTATAGTTATAACAGTGGACCTAAATCTATAAATTAAATTATATCCGATTGCTAATAATAAATTAATAATACTGATCAATAAATAGAAAAAGGTTTATGAAGTTATATAGTTATATAGCTGTGATAACTATAATTTTTAATTATTATTTGTATTATATATACAGGGTGGCCCATCGAAAAAGAAACAGAGACATTTACAGGCAGCTCAGTTCTTTTTTGGAAAAACGCTCAGACCCGTCGAATTTGTTTTCGAGGGGGACACAAACTCGGAACAAAATCACGTCAACAAGTGCAGCCCCCTGGGCGGGGGTGGCACCACCCCTAAAATCTTAAATGGAAAGGGGGGTCGAGTGATACCTTATTTTAAAGGTCTTTCAATTCCCTTTATAATGATCTAAAATTCATAATACTTCAGTTCAGTAGTTTAGGAGATTTATTGATTTTAAACTTAAATAAAACTTTAATACATCATTAGTGGAAATCAATACATTTGGTAGCAAAGTACTTTAAAAATTAAGAATGAACTGACCCGTCAGCCCAGTAAATGTTGGAAATGACCACCATGACTCTCCATGCAGTAATAAAGATTTTGCTCAAAACGTTGCCGCACATTTTGCAATATTTGAGGAGTAATTTGAAGGCACTCATTCACAATTCTTTGTCGCAAATCTTCTAACGATGTTGGTTGAGTAGCATAGATTTTGCTTTTTATGTGACCCCACAGAAAGAAATCCAAAGGTGATAAGTCTGGCGATTTTGGGGGCCATTCAATGGCACCTCTTCTACCAATCCATCGACCTGGAAACGTCTGATCTAAATATTGTCGAACACGTAATGCGTAATGTGGTGGGGCACCATCCTGTTGGAACATCAACCTATTCGCAATGTACCGCCGATCATTCCCATTTTCAATTATGGCTGTTAATGCAGGATCTATGGCGTCTTGCAGTAATTACAAATACATTTCACCGGTTAAATTTCCAGGCAAGAAAAAAGGACCAACTAAATGATCGCCCAAAATACCAGCCCAAACATTTAATTTTTGTGGCTGCTGTGTGTGTACCTCATGATAAACTCTGGGATTAGAATCTGACCAATATCGGCAGTTATGACAGTTTACTAGGCCATGTAAAAAAAAGGAACATTCGTCGGAAAAGCAAGTGTTGAATAGAAAATGTTCATCGTTTATAATTCGTTCACTCATATCTTCACAAAATTGTAATCGCCGATCAAAATCGTCTTCATTAAGTTCTTGTACAAGGTGAATTTTATACGGATGAAAATTATGGGCCTTCAGAATCCGTTGGATACTACATCGACTAACACCACACACAGTATCCAATTTGCTGGTACTTAACGTAGGATCTACATAAACTTGCCCTAAAACCCCCACTTCTATTGCTTCGTTCCTTATGGGATTTTCAATGTTGCGTTTTTTATTGGCGACTGATCCAGTGTCCCGAAATTTAGCTATAAGTTCTAGGACATATTTTCGATGCACGTTACTGTTCTCATGTCGCTCATTAAATATGTGTGCTGTTCTATTAGCGCACTGATTATTTCCGAAAAATATTTCGATAATTTCAATCCTTTCTGCCGTGGAATATACCATGGTTAATTTATGAATAAAGCGGTGAAAGGTATTTTAACAACAAAGTTTGGTCGAATCAATCGCAAACTATGTACAAATTCCTGTTAAAAATAAATACGAGACATTCCCTGCTTATCTTTCTTCAATAAACCACTTTTTTCGCGACAAAAACCGCTCCAATCGCTATTTTGAACACCAAAATGATAAACAAACCATGGGCGTAGTGAAGAAAAGCATTAAATTAATAAGTAACTGCCTTTACTCAAATTTCTTCTGAAAGTAGTACAAACTAATCAGATGTACCTATTAAAGTGTACTGTAAGCTTAAAATCAATAAATCTCCAAAACTACTGAACTGAAGTATTGTGAATTTTACATCATTATAAAGGGAATTGAAAGACCTTTAAAATAAGGTATCACTCGACCCCCCCTTTCCATTTAAGATTTTAGGGGTGGTGCCACCCCCGTCCAGGGGGCTGCACTTGTTTACGTGATTTTTTTCCAATTTTGTGTCCCCCTCGAAAACAAAATCGACGGATCTGAGCGTTTTTCCAAAAATGAACAGAGCTGCCAGTAAATGTATCTGTTTCGTTTTCGATGGGCCACCCTGTATATATATTGTATAGAATAATAAGAATTACCATTATCCGTAAAAAGAAATTTGAAATAGGAAAAACGCATCTTAGAGACGACCGTGGGATCATCTCGGATAAAATAGTCTCAGATTATGTATCTTTTGTCCTTAAGCACAACCTAGTTTAATAAAAGCAGGAATATCAGGCAAAAGTTTAGAACACGGTACAATAACGTAGCGGAAACAAACGTATATAATAGAATCAGCTTTTATTCGTAAATTCGGATAACTTTTAGCAATTTTATTATAGACAAAGCGAAGGAAATTATAATAGAGAACAGCCTGTGAATTTTTCTTTATAGATTTAGATATCTCTAATATCCCAGTGCTAATGAATTAATAAAAAAAAAACACTTAGAAATAGCTCTACCGGGTGATGTATTGTTGAATTGAATATAGGGAATCCCATGTAATTTTTGAGTTGGCTGAATATTGGCTCCCCTGTATATTTTATAGATGAACTGCATTATAACTTCTTGAAGAGGCCAGCAAAATAAACCCATTGAATACATTTTGGTAGGCCAATCCTAAGCTATTCAATTAGACTAGATTTCAAAACCACTAGACTCTCATAGTGCAGCAAATAATTTTTATGACGCTATTGACAAGAATTGACGAAACCTGAATATAGAGAATAATGAAAATATTATCACTGATATTAATTTTCATTTTGTCAATGTCACAAATTTATTTGTTGGTGTTGTATTACCTAAACTATGAGAGTTTCGTGGTTCTGCCATGACATTTAATTGAATGGCTTATGATTGGTCCACCAAAATATATTCAAACTAGACACATGGGTTTACCATGTCGGCCTCTTCAAGAAGTTTTAATGCACTTTTCCTATAAAATATATGTAAATGAGCCAATATTTAGCCACTTCAACAATTACATGGAATTCGATATGTTCAACTTAACGATGCATCACCCGGTATACGGTATATTATTCCATGTTTGGAAAATGTCATCTTACCGTACAATTTGTACGTGGATTATTTATCGAAGTTATGAGAGTATGTACCTTAAAATTGTAGTTTTTTTCTAAACCGTTTGAAAAAGAAGTGATAACGCGGGTCAAAGACGTCTTGTTGTCAAAAACTGAACACGTGCGTTTACAATTATGTGTTGTAATATGACAACACCGCCTACAATGCGCTGACCTCTTTTGAGACTTAAGATTGCCTCAATAAATTATTGATTGCGAACGTCGCCAGTAGCGGCCACGTAAATTTTCAGATTTCATATAAAGTGTATATTTCGCTTAATAATTCAAAGCGCTATTTATGGTTATTTTATTTCAATTTATTTTCATCTCAGGAGTTATCGGTTTAAATATAATAAGTCATTTCTCTATATACCGGGTGTCAACCGGCAATTCCTGAGATGAAAACAAATTGAAGAAAAATATTCAAAAGTGGCGCTTTAATTTAATATACCCTGTACATGACCTGGTCTAAAACCAAGAATAAGCACATGTGGCACTGTCTCAAGAAATAAACAAACTACAGATGTTCTAAAACGTCAGTTAATTTTGAGCAGTGTTGTCATATCTTCACGGTAAACTCTTTAGAATACCAATATCCTTATGATTGAAAGGAACTTCTTTATAAAAAAAAAAAATTTTATTTAGGCACCTTACCTTTAACAAAATTTATAATTCTCGCGTAGATTTTTCTATGCACTTTTGTCACATCACACAGAAAACACATATCAAAAGTCAATGTTGAGTCAACCTTTTGATTGATTCGGCCTCATTTAGAAAAAAAAATGGAATTTTCTTTAAAACCCATGCTCTATTTATTCCCTTGTTATTTAAAAACTAGTTCCATAATTTGTATGAAAAAATTATTTATAACTAAATAATATGTTTTAGCATACCAGCGTACGTAACCTTACAAGTAACACATGGACATCGTTTTTACCACAACGAACAAACCCGTAAAAATTTGTGGGTACATTTATTTTCGACACACATATTAAATTTAACAAAATAAATAAAGATTTCAGCAACGATTTGTTTGTTTACAGTATTTGTTTCAACTGACATTCCGTATTCTGTCTTCTGTCGGTCGGGTGAATCGATCTGTGAATTTCGGATCGGTGTTTCCAAACTACCAAATACTAATAACTAGAAATCCAGCTTGTCGACAAAGAGTTTTTGCTATTTTATAAGTTTAAATTCATAGGTCGACTAATTTCCTTTTGTAATATTACTTTCCGTATTATTTTTTTTCTCTACTGTAGGAAAAAATTCATACTTTTAAATTTGGTTTTAAATTTTAAGCTTTGGCACGTAAATCTCGAAGTCTGGTAAATGGAAACTGTTAAGAATAAATATTCATATTAGTAATTAAGGTAGCGCCATCCTACGCAACTTAAAGTATTAAGATGTTTTATATTAGTTTCTGTAATAAAGATATGTTTTAATAGAGATGCGTAAACATGTGTTTCCTTAAAATAATATGTAATAAGAAAAGTGTGCAATTAAATCTTTTTAAAACTCAACATCAACCTCGCTCTATTTCACCTGATTTTCGATAGTTCAATGGAACTACGCTATTCACAGATGCGCTGGCTTTACCGGAGATGGAATATTTAATCAGCGAGTTATAGAGGAGAGAGAAAACAAACACGTTAGCCGCTGTACTACAAAAGTTAAGAAGTTGGAACTACAAGACTTCCCTTTACAAGAAGGTTACAACAGTGGTACATACAGTCAAGTCGAAGTACCTGATTAATTCCGAAGGATAGTTCACAGGCTTTACCCGAGATGGAATATTTAATTAGCGAGACCAATAGCCCGATAACGTTTTTCTTGAACATATCGGCAGGTATTATTTATAATCACCTAATTGGACCACATATCCTGCAAAACGACCTGCTAGAACTTTTAGAAAAATGTTCCTTTAGGTCGGATAAGGGACATGTGGCTTCTGCAAGCATAGTTTACGGATTGTCACTGAAATTTGGACGTCCTATGTGCGTTTATTCTAGCATACGGTAGTGTTTATAGTGATTTTGTGTAATCTGATAATAAGTGCCTATCTTCAAAGAATCTAATTTGAAACTTGTGGGTGTCTGTCTGTTTCTTTAAGTGATTTAGTTAGTTTAGATATGCCGGCCATGTTCCGAGATTGGAAAGAAGAGGACGAAGGAGTTTTAAAGGCTATAAGCAAGCGAGGAGTAGACTGTGACTTTGAGTTTACTTCTTAATAGCTATTAGGCAGTCCCACACTATTATCAGGGCACGTATAGAGCATAAAGTGTGAGCATGATGTGATGAGCATAGAGTATCTTCAATTTACTTTCCTTGTATCCTAAGGTAAGCTAAACAATTAATTTTAAAAGAACCTAAAGTTTTACAGTTTCACACCGTTTTTCAACATTGCACGAACATGTGTTTGTCAAACAGCTCCGGATAATATCATATGGTGCCGCGAAGTGACGTGTGGGTTTATGTGTGTGTTACCCCACTTTTAAAACGTTCGATTTGAAAAGGAAACTATGTAGCGCTTCTCTAGGACACCCCAGGAGTCACCCATTTAAATATAATACGTCATTTCCATAACACCCTGTAGATATAGGTTTTGATTATTAAATTGTTTATAGCAATTATAGCATTTTCGTCTAGAAAAAAAAATTATTTTTTAGGAAGAGACACTTTTTTCATAAAACGCATAATAAACGAGTTTTAGTGGTTTTAGTTTGTAGAACTTCCTTGGACACGTTATTTATGCATACCCCATGGGTATACATTATTTATAATCAATACGTTAACCAATATGTAACATAATAATTATTGCCACAAAACCCAGGTTGTTACTATGGCTTGTTATCAATTAGCACATGTGTTGCGTTAAACAGGCGCCTAAGTTAGAAACCAGGCTCTAACGGGGCTCCATTTACCTAATTGCTGTTTCCTGGAACAGCGCCAGAGATCTCCGTTTTGGAATAGATTCGTTTAAATATTAAATACATACTATATGTGAATAGTGCGGTATAATGAAGTTACCTGCGATATTAATTAAATTGCCATCAAAATATCATCCTTATACAGGGTCATTCACGGTGAGTGGCCTATTAAAAGAAAATATTGGTACTCGCTATGAAAGATGCCGGTTTTACCGGAAGTCATTGAAACGTGTTTATTTTAAATATAACTGACTATGCATTATTACATATTTGAATTCTACGCAAAATTCTAGACAGATTTCTTATATCATATCCTATATCTAAGTCTAAACGTGTTTGACAAGTTTTATATCTAAAATGACGTCTACGTACCTCAAAATAATTATTAATTTTTCCTATAAGGAAGCCTTCATTATTTTATTTAGGTCGAATTCCTCGTTGAAAAGAATATGCTTTAATAGATTCTTTATAATATTTTAAAGCTATAATACAGGGAGTTCAAAAAATAAGATTAAAATTGAAATTGAGAAAACAGCAGAAGATCTACAGTTTCAAATGAAAATCCCCAAATTTTATAATTATTTTCCATTTCGCATTAAAAATAAGGGTAAGTTTATCTAATGTTGTCTATTCCGAAAATTTGTAGTTTTCGACATATTGCCAATTTAATACAGTGATACGAGTTTACTACGTTCCGTAACCTTGCTCGTATGTCAATTTGCTCGTATCTCAAACCAATTTTCTCCATTGAAATTAATTGAAATGCCATTAATCCGTGCCAGCCCCAAAAATGCTACCCCCAATTGTTTCTATTACGTGTTTTTAATAAAAAAAAATGTATTTATAAATGACAAATATTGTATAAAAACATAATAACTTACACACAACTTAAATGCTACTGTATACTTAATTTTAGTCACTGCTTTTCTCTTCACTGGTCTTTGCCTTTTTCGCCGGATTCAAAATAAAACTGTCCGAAGAGGTTTCTTTCTTCCTCCCTTTCAGAATGCTGCGGAAATGAGTTAGGCAAGTGTCATTAAATAGCTCCGATGCACGACCAGTGGCAACTTTTTCGGGGTGTTTCTTTCCACGAACTGTAAAACTCTCTCCCACATTTCCAAGATCTCTTTTATCACACTTGTATTATTTTTCCCTGACGGCAAAACTTATTATATGCGACTGTAAATATTTATTTCAATTTTACTAAAAATTATAAAATTTATAAAATAAACAACCGTTAAAATCTATTTCATTTCAAGGAATATTGTAGCCTAAATAAGGGTACGATGTCGAGAGCCGCTACAAAAGATCGAGACCTACACGGGTTGAATAAGAAAGAGGTATAGCGAGGGTGACTTTCCTCGACCGGATACCTGTTCTCAACTCCAACTGACTCTCAATTATTAGAGTAACTGAGTTAATTCCATAAATATTATTTTCTTCTACCTTGAAAATCTTAAAAATAAAAAAAAAATACACCAAAATTATCAAAGTAATAAATTTGTCTCTATAAGCCGCCTGTGATTATTAGGGATAAATTGACTTGACATTTTCGCTCTTGGAGGTACAATCGGTTTAAACCAAAGCTTTAATATGAAGAAAAGCGGAACAAGATAAGAAAGCAAAGATATTAAAAGAAGCAAAATATATTACAAGAGTAAGACAGAGGCGGGTTATTTACAGGTTTTTATTCAGTTATTGTCAATGGATGATTGAATATTGAAATCATAAATTTCATATTAAAGGAAAAAAACACGATACAACTGGCGAATGGAAAGTTCTAGATTCCATATTCCATAATTTACAAAACGCATCCAAAATTTTAAAATTCCTCCGTGGATCTTGTAGCAGCAGTGGTCGTAGAAATAGTAGTAGAAATTAGTGTTGTGATCGCTCGAGCGAAAAACCGCTCGAGTACTCGATTATTAAAATAAACGACATCGCTCGATTATTAAAAAAACTGCTCAAGTTATAAATTCAAGCGAAAATCATCGCTTGTTACTTATCCTTTCACTCGATACCCAAGTTTCGCTTGACACCGACCGAAATGCGCCACTTGGCAGTATGATCGCTCGAGATTTAAAACTGCTCGTATATTCGAGTTTGACGCTCAGAAGGCTGACACGACATACGTTTTTGTTAAAGGCACATAAACGAGATGGTGCATACAAAAAGTATGCCAAATCATTTAGTGCATTCATCGCACAACTGGTCAATATGATAGGAGAACAGAGTAAATCAATGGGTTTAAATATCAACACCAGAAACCTGAATACATTTGAAAACTCCAGCATGACTTTTAACGCAATGCCCATAGAAAGAGTGGACAAGTTCAAGTATCTTGGCACCTGGCTGTTCGAAGACTGGACATCGGACAACGAAGTAAAATGTCGCATTGAACAAGCTCGACTAGCATTTTTAAAGTTTGTAAGGGTGTTTACCTGCTCAGAATTTTACCTTGACTTGAGACAGATTCGTCAAGTGCTACGTTTTGTCGGTACTTCTTTATGGTATGGAGGGTTGGACGATGAAAGCGAATACAATTAACAAATTAGAAGCTCTTAGACAAGTCAACTGGGAACGCGAACTGTCTGAGACAATTAAAAGGAGGAAAACAGTATACCTATGAGGAGTGAAAAATACCGATTCTTGCAGCTGATGATCGAGGGCAAGATTGAAGGCAAAAGAGGAATTGGAAGGAAGAAGATGTCTTGGCTGAGAAACATCAGGCAGTGGACAGGGATACACGATATCCAGTCGCTGTGTGATCGCGAACATCCATTAGTAGATATGCACCAGAAAAAAGAGAGATTCATCGCGACATGGGTTTTGTTTTGACTAGCTAGCCAGTGGTTTTAAAAATTAAAGGTTATAATTTTTTTTAAATCAGAAACAACTGTTCTTCCTTAATAAAGTCTCTAGACTAAACTTCTAAAACTTACAAAAACAATGGTGTTTTATCAACACATTCTTCTTAGTCATAAAAATTTCAAGTGATTAAAATCGCTGGAGTATCAAGTACTCGATTATTAAATTCATCGGTTTTTCCCAACACTAGTAGAAATGAAAGACAGACTTAACATCGAACAAGTATGCCAGGTCAGCTGGAGGGGACCCACAATTTTACGCTATTATTACTGCCCTGTCCACCATAGACCTGGATAAATCTAGAGCTCAGTCGCCACAAAGTCCTTCAATTTATCGGGATCATGTTCTCCTAAGTGGGTCAAGTGCGCCATCATTTGGTTTAGGCCAGTCGCATATCTATAGAGTTGAGTCGTGTGAATTATGGTGTAATTTTACACGATTTGCATGTATTTTCATTACTTTGTGTGTAATTGTTATGCAGTCACGAAATGTGTGTAATTTGCATGTAATTTTAAATCCACCACCTAAGTGTTACTTTCAGTATTTTTGACCTTTTTTCTGGGCAATATAATTCAATCTTGTTGACTTGACAGCAACACCTGTAAACTTGTTTTCACAATAGCGTGCACAAGTGTGGAATTTTTTCAGAAAATCGTGTATTTTCACAAATTCGGATTGGCAACAATGATACAGCTGTTTCCGATATATGTCTTCGACGTGTCGACGCGTTTGCAGTATTTGAGTTTTTGCCTGCTCCAATTTCAAGCGACATTTTCCTTTTATCGCCTGATCGGTGAACAACGAATATGCAAAATACTCGTCGACGTCTACTTTGTCCAAAAGTAGTCTCTGGAGACATTCTATAAAATGATTGAAATTTTTTTTGGATCGTTTCTCCTACTTCTATGAAGATTCCACACTATATGGATGAATCGAGCATTCTCGTTTATTATTTTATTTATTTTTTCTTGTTTCTTCAAATTATTAAGAGCAGCATAACGTTATACGCAAAAAAAATATTTTCTCTTACAACAATTATTATTATCTGAAACATGCCTCATTCTCGACAACATGCCGTGGTAACCCGAACGATGCTGGCTTTGAATTTCGAACTATAAAAAAGACGGATAGATATGACCAATTCATAATGCGATAAACTCCCAAATCGACATAACTCCAGTGGGCGTTTCGTTTTGTAGCGCACGGATATCCAACGCGGTATGTCTGAGACAGACCGCAATTCGTCTACACCAGACGTTCGCCTAAAAATATAAGTTGTCAGATTTTTACACTCATCCGTTTTTCTATAACCTTCGATATACAAAGCCAAACAAAACCATTATCTAGATCAAGAAACTTGTGTTATTAAAGGCAAGCCTAAAAGTAATATCAAAATATTTATTTTGAGTAAACGCGGTATGTCTGAGATAGATGGAAATTCATGTAAACTAGGCGTTTGTCTTCCAATATAAGTTGTCAGATTTTTACATTCATCCGTTTTTCTTTAACCTTCGATATTCAAAGCCAAACAAAACCATTATTTAGATCAACAAAATTGGTGTTACTAAAGGCAAGCCTAAAAGTAATATCAAAACATTTGTTTTGAGTAAACGCGGTATTTTAGAGATAGACGGAAATCCATGTAAACTAGCCATTTGTCTCCCAATATGAGTTGTTAGATTTTTACATTTATCCGTATTTCTTTAACCTTCGATATTCAAAGATGCTGGTAAAGCTGAGGCTCCGTGTTTGTGTCGTAAGAAGATATTCTAAAAGCACAATTGTGTCGTTTGAATAGTCGATGAATGTTGCATTTGCAATGCTAAATAGTATGGAGAACACATTGAAACAAAAATAATCCTTCACCTTGCAAGCCTAGAACTTTAAATTACATTGGACTTCCCACTTAAAAATTATATATTATTATAGCCTTATTGTAAATATAATGTTACTGGTCAACACCACACCCAGAGGTTTAGTATTTTATCACGGGCGCCCTATTAAAGAGGTGCCCATAGTAATAAGAGTACCCAAAAAAAGGTTGCCAATGGTTAGTTCTAGTAGCAGCTTATGGAGGATCGTTACACGTTAATATAATTCACGCCAAACGCGAAGAAGTAGTACTTCCCTTGCATATAGGTTCCAATTTGGGGCCATTATTGTTTCTACTTTTTATTAACGATCTCAGCGAAATTATACAGTGCGGAAGGTTGCTTTTTGCTGATGATTTGAAAATATTCTTACAAATTAAATCTCTACTTGATTGTATTCGGTTACAACAACAACTAGACTTGTGCAGAGCTGGTGTGAAAGTAACAGGCTTAACCTTAACGCGACTAAGTGTAGAGTTATGTCATATAATCGCAAGCAGCGTCCAATACTGTATCCTTATTCTGTTGTGGGGCAAGAATTGGAGCGGCCTGGTTCGTTGAAGGATTTAGGGGTTATCTTTGATCCTATGTTAACTTTTGTGGAACATATTAATAAAGTAGTAGTGGAGGCGGGTAGGATACTTGGTTTTGTTGTGCGCAACTGCAGAAATTTTGATGATTCGAGAGTTTTTAAAACACTATTTTTTTCCTATGTTCGATCGAAGCTTGAATATGCTTCGCTGATTTGGAATCCTTACTACGCATGTCATGTGAATAATATTGAGAGAATTCAAAAAAGATTTTTAAAATATTTAACGTTTAAATTAGATGGAGTATATCCTGAACGGGGAATCGAATATAATGCTTTATTAAACAGATACAATTTCACTACTTTAGAAAAAAGAAGAATAATTACATCTTTAATTTTTTTATTTAAGTTGCTGCGCAGTGGAATTGATTGTCCTGACCTGCTAAATCAAATAAATTTTTTTGTTCCTAGATTAAATACCAGGCAGCATTTAACTTTTTTATGTGAAAGGGCAAGAACAAATATAATGGTAAAGTCCCCTTTAAACTTTATGTGTTCTAATTTTAACGTAATGTGTGGAAACTGTGATATATTCTTTTGCAGTTTGGGTGAACTAAGGAGAATTGTGGAGCTGGATTAGCAATGTATTATTTTTCTTATATATATATTTATTTATTCTTAACTTTCCTACTGTTATATAACTTATGTTATTTTTTTATTTATTTATATATTGCTCTGTAAATGGGTTTTTCTTGTTGGGCAATAAAAGCTATTATTATATATATAAACAGTATATTGCCAATACGAACATTCCAAAATACAAAAAGTGTCCCCACTATGGCAGATGGCGCGGGGGCTATTGCGTTTGAGGAGTAGGGTGGAAATTTTATCAATCGCGTCAGAGCCGGCCCGACATTATTTGTTTGTTGTTATTCGTCGCCATCTTTGGTTCTGGATGCTTTTTCAAATTACAAAATAAAAAGTGCATCCACATTGTTGTCGGTATATTAGTGCTTATAAACTTTCATTACCTAACAACAATTTTTGTAAATGAGTTTTTAATTTGTGGTGATTCGATTCGCTGTTTGGTAGGTTAGTGGCTTGTTTTGTTTAAGATGAAAGGACACAAATGCATGGTGCTTTTTGCAAAAGTCGTGGATCAATACCAGGTATAAAGTATTTCAGGTATGTACATATATACGAAAATATTTTGCTTATCACATTATCCGATCTTCGGAATCGAATTTCCCTAAGAAACTTGTAAAAAAAGAAGTGAGTGTCACTCGTATAAAATAAATATATATGTGGTCACTACCTAACCTTAAAATTAATGTATTTTTCATTTGGTGCCTTAGTAGCTGATAATAATTCCCAAAATAGTTAATATAGTCATGCATTCTGAATTTTTGGTTCCGAAAAAAGTTAAGAAACATACGACGTCGAATGAAAGATTAAATAAAGCTCATCGTGTCGATTGTTACAAATATTCAGACGGCACCAAAAGTTTATACCAATCAGGGCACCGTCGGATCATCATATCGTCAGAAATCGTATGCATGGAACGCTGTCTTAAATCGAACTAATCGAAATTTTGATTGCAATATTTTTCCTAACTAACCAGCGTAATTTACATTAAAAAAATTGAAATCTGGTCCTGTCGAATGTTTACGTCCACAAGAAAATTTCCGAAATGCGCAAACTCACAACGCCCCCTTCGACGCCCATAGCGGGGACATAATTGCAGATGGTATAAGCAATATACTGTTTATATATATGTTGTCTTAATCCATACAAAATCATAGAGCTAAGTAGCGTTCAAATTGCCCCCCTCGGATAACTCCGCATACTTTCTATTATTTGTTGATTCTCTTTCATTTGTATTTTTATATTTTTTGTACCGTCACTGGAAATCATTTAAATTCACGATAACTTTTTCTTATTACGGAGTTTTTGTTTTTCGGGTCTTCATAATTTATTTTCAACTGTATCCCGAGGGGCCGGTGAGAAGAATTCGCATTACTTTTTCATTCTTCTTCAAACAAAACTAATCTAAAAGAAAGTATGATATATTAGAATGCTGATTTAATATCTTTTATTAAGAAAGCAATAAATAAATTAAATTCTTTTAGGAAATAATATTTTTTTAATAATAATTCACGATTCATATAATACAGAGGGTGTCTATATTAGGTAATAACATTATTGTCAGCGTAACTATGGCAAGAGTTGTAAAAGGAGGCCTCCTTTAAAGCAATTCATGACCAAATTGAAAATCCTTAATTACTAAAGTTTGCTTTAGCTATAAACACATTAAATGTAATTAATAATTAATTAATTGTGCTTCTTCCCTTTCGAGATCGACATGTGTTATTAGTTACTTCTATATGACATTTGTAATTGGAATTAGTAATATATAAACTACTCCTTTTCCATAGAATGTTTTTAAAAGATGCGAAGTAATAATAGTCATTTATGTATCAAGGGTATAGTATTTGCAGAATTATACCGTTGATCTTTTGACTGCAATAAAACCTCATTATACCTTCGACCATAAAATAAATAAGGAAATCCCAAATTTTAAAATCTTTTCGAGCAGAGCCGGACCAGGTATACAAGTTCAATTTATAACTATGCCTGATGCATATATAAATACAAAGTGATTTTTAATAATTTTAATCTTTAGTGGTTTTCCGGCGAGTAATTATTAGTTAGGCCTATTAGTGGTAGAATGTGGCGTCCTTGGAATGTGCCGGACCAGGTATACAAGTTCAATTTATAACTATGCCTGATGCATATATAAATACAAAGTGATTTTTAATAATTTTAATCTTTAGTGGTTTTCCGGCGAGTAATTATTAGTTAGGCCTATTAGTGGTAGAATGTGGCGTCCTTGGAATGTGCTGATAGGGGGGCATCTTCAAGTGTCATTTTTAAAAGAAAGCATTTATCTACCGATTCCAAACTAATAATTAAAAATGTGTATAAATCGTTGTTGGGTAGAAATGTTAATTCGATGGATGCTTTAGCAGAGACGTCTACTTTGACAAAAACTCCTTTATCTTCGGTAAGAGACATAGTACTTAAACCTGTTAATCCTAGAAAGAATCGGAGTGATTCTGGCACATTTAGAAGCATTGACGAAAATGACATGGATTTATTAAGAAGAAAGATTTACCAAATATATGAGGCACAAACTGTACCCACTTTTATTTCCCTCAAAGAGCGGCTGATTAAGACGAAACAAATATCTCTTGTAGCCTTTCGAGCCTTAGGAAAATATTGCGTAAAATGGGTTTTAAATACCGAATCATTGATAAAAGACAAACATTAATGGAACCTCAACGTTTACGGGAATGGAGACTTAAATATTTAACAGCTGTTAAACAATTTAGAGAAGACAATCGTCCAATTATTTACCTTGACGAAACATGGTTCGATACCCATGACACTCCAAGAAAACGTTGGGATGATTCTTCCAAAGAATGTCAAACCAAGGGACCATCAAATAAAGGCAAAAGAATCACAATATTACATGCTGGTTCAGAGAACGGTTTTGTTCCAAGTTGTATGTTGCTTTCAGCTAAAAACATAGCAGATTATTCTTTAGATTACCATCAAGATACCGACGCACAACTTTTTGAAGATTGGTTTAAACATAAACTCCTTAAAAATATACCTGAAAATAGCGTCATTGTAATGAACAATTCTAGTTATCATAGTCGGCAAGCAAAAATCATTCCTAATTCTAATAATACAAAAGCAGAAATTGAAAATTTTATGATTGAAAATGATTTATATTTTGGAGAAACTTACAAAAAACGAGAACTGCTACTAAGTAGATGATTATGCCCTGAGAGCGACAGTCTTATAAAGCCGAGGGCCTCTGGCCCGAGGGTTCGTAAGTCGTTCGAGGGTATATATCTATTAGTACCCGTGGTGCATACAAACTTTTATGTCATACCAGTTCGATAAATATTTTTTTTAAATTTAATTTGATTTACCAATTTTTTTTTATCTGCGACATTACCTTGACATTATTATAGCCTGCGTTTCTGTTGCTAGGGAGATACGTATTCAAATGTTTAATATGTCAAAGTCAAAAATAAAAATGAAACAAGGTTTTGAAAATCCCGATGAAATCGAAAAAAACGCTGAAAAGGCAACGCAAAACCTGTTACCGAGAAAATCCAGAAACTCATACGACAAGAATATGAATTTTTGAAGTGGATGTCAGAAAATGCTGTAGAAAACATTAACGAACTGTGCTGTTGGGGTACTTTAATGATCTATCTGAAAAATTTTCACCGAGCTCTCTGTGGGCTAAATATTCGATGATAAAGAAGACTTTAATGGTAAATAAGAATATTAATGTATGTAATTTTCACAAATTATGCGAGTATTTAAAGCAAAGGTCAAAAGGGTACCAACCAAAAAAATCCAGTTATCTTTTGGTGTATTTAGTGGATGTCAGCGGCAAGAATTTGTAAATATGTTAGTCACACATGTAGAAGATAGAAAATCAGTCTTTGTTGTAACGGTACCAGAAACCAAAACTGACAAGAAACGAGTTCTAAAACTCATTATTGATGAAGACGAAATGAATATTTTGAAACTTATAAGAGATTATATATATTTGCGTCCCCATGGTGGATGGAAGAGTACCACAGTTGCTGAAGGATATTTAGAGGCATATCCTCAAAAAATTAGGTTTCAACGATGTTGGTAGAAACTAGAGGCCCAGACAATGAATCATGAGTCAACCTTTGCTGCAGGAAATTTAGCTATCAGCGGAACCTTCCAGAATTGCCAGTTCTATGTAAATACAACCAAATAATATATAAACGTAAATTTATATTTTGTTATTTTGTTAATAAAGAATAAGTTAATCGAAAACTGTTTTTTGTGTCTTAATGCCAGCGCGGACCATAATGTGTACTTTATGCCCGCACGGGCATAAAGTAATCCATTATGTAGATGGTATCTAAGGTCTAAAAACACAATGAT
This sequence comes from Barypeithes pellucidus, assembly GCA_963991005.1. Taxonomy (NCBI): domain Eukaryota; kingdom Metazoa; phylum Arthropoda; class Insecta; order Coleoptera; family Curculionidae; genus Barypeithes; species Barypeithes pellucidus. Next base: position 30,790,143 of record OZ022562.1, read on the forward strand.
GCACTGGTATGACTTGAAATTAAATATTGAAAACACATACCGTGAAATCAACAACGATGTGACCAGCATCAATTATATTATAATCTATTATGTTTACATGAAAGGACCAAAGAATAGCATTACTTTAGGTTGGTCTACCCTGTTTTTATTGCCACCCATTGTTATACTCGAGTATTTAGTCCGCACACAAAGCCGCGTTTGAGCAACGGTTACCAACGAGACACGCATTGTGATCTGGCATCACTGGTACCCTACTGACCTACATATTCTTATTAACTGGAAACAAGGTAAAGGGATTTTTACCTAAGTATTTAGACGATTTAAAAATTATGTATGCTTTCTCTAGGACACCCAAGAAATCACCAATTGAAATATAACACGCCATTTCCATAACAACCTGTATACAGGGTAGTCGAATAGCTCCGTTACTATTGTAAATATTCAAAAATGTTAATGTAAAAGTTGAAGGGCAGTAAGTGAGTTATGAAGCAAAATTAGTTTTTCTCAAAAAAGCAGAATAAGAAAAAAAATATTTTTGTAAACAGAACACCTTGTAGAATTTTGCATTTTTAAATTCCCTAACATATTTTTAATCATTTTGCAATATTGCTAATTTATTTTAAAAATCCTATATATCTAAGAAATCCTTTTTTTGAAGAAAAAACTTGATGTAAATGTATTTCTTTATTGGCTCAGGTTTCAATAGTATAAAATGCCGAAATTAAATATTATTGCATGTAGCAATCCTTTCACAATATAGTATCAAATATCTAATTATTATCTGTTTATTAATTTTTAAATTAAATATAACTAAAACTATATATATCACACCTTACCACATCGTTTTCTCTAGAATTTACTATAAATGATTTAAAAAATTTAGCAAGATTTGGGCGTGGTTCTCAAATTTTTTGTTTTTCGCGATGTTGCCTGCGGCGGGCTTTTCTCTACAGCACTACAGTACTAAAAGGGAGCCATTTCGTTTAACAAAAAAAGATAAATGCGCAAAATTGTGCTCCTCGCTTATTTTATTTTACGCCCACAGGCAGTAGTTTTCTCTAAAAAGGTAAACATTACAAAACCGGATATAGTCATGGACGGACACGCAATCCCACTTGCTTCATCTATTAATTTGCTGGGCGTCAATCCGGGAGGAAATATGTCTTGGCATAACCACGTTGTGGCAATCGCCAAGATAGCTTCTCAGAAACTTGGTGTACTCTTCCAAACCAGAAAATTGTACACACCTCAACAACTTTTGACACTATACAAAGCCCAGATTCGACCATCACTAGAGTACTGCTCTCATGTCTGGAGCTCTGCACCCAAACATACTCTTCGGCTACTGGACTCCATTGAAAGGAGGGCCATTCGTCTGATTGGAGACCACGAGCTGACGAAGAGCCTCGACAGCCTAGAACATCGAAGACAGGTTGGGGATTTGACTCTATTTTACAGATATTTTCATGGAAAGTGCTCGGCTGACCTTGCCCTCTTAATTCCGCCCAGAGCGGCGAATATCAGAGATACACGACGAACCACTCCGCCCATCCATATGTGGTTAAGCTTAGTACTCCTCTGACTTCATAATTTAAGAATTCTTTCATCTGGAGGACTTCATCCACGATCTTCCCGAGGCCATTTTTCCCAACGAATATAACCTCCAACGATTCAAAACCAATGTGAATCGCTTTTTGCGCACACGCACCACTCCCAGAGTGCACTAAAAGACTTTTCCTATAGTGCTTGTGTTTGATAACAAAAAAAAAAACGTACAAAATTCAAGTCGCCTACCAGTCCTCATCATTAAGCTCTTGGAGCAACTGGACGTGATAAGGGTGTAATTTGCTTGATTATTTTTTGAACCGACGCCGATCGCCCAATATCTAGTTGTTGTGCAGGAAGTTGATCAATATGAGAATTCTCAGTAATGCGTAACAGAACGTTGAATTCATTTTCTTCGGTCTTTTTTTTTATAAGCCGCACTTTCTGTAGTTTCAAATCTCTCCATTAGCTTTTGGAATGTCTTTTTATCAGGATATCTTTGCTCTGGGTATCGTTCTTCATAAATTCTTGTAGCTAATAGAACAATTTTATTAGTGCCACACAAAGCATATGATTTATGCTTGTGGTATTGTGTGTTCATCAGTCATTACGACCCGAACAAGCCCGAAATAGTATATTACGTACCGAGGTGGAAAGTGTTTCATTCCTGTCGAGAGAGTCGGTAGTTAACCGAGTCGCGAAGCGGTGAGGTTAACTAAATCTCGAAACAGTAATGAAACTTTTAACCGAGGTTTGTATACTATTTTATGTACAACTACATCTAACATCCACTTCTTCTTATTTTGAATTAAAATTATTAATAAAAGATAAATGTCATTTTGACTTTTCCATTGAAAAATTAGACAGAAATTTCAAATAACCGCAGGTGGTAAAATAACGTAGGTAATAATACACATCAAGATGGCAAATATCATTTTTTTGAATATGGTTTCCATGTCACTAACAATATATTATTTTAACAACAGAAAAATGATCAGATGAGGAATTTGATTTTGCTGCTACTCCATCAGAAATTCGAGAAGCAGCAAAAATAATAGAAGAATATCTTCTGCCAACTAAAAGCCGCCCGAGATTAGATAAGGCATATAACTGTTTCAAAGAATGGTGTATGGAAAACAAAGTTCAAAATCCTGGTTCTGAGTCAGAGCTATTAGCTTATTTCATTGAAAATGCCAATACAAAGAATTTATCAACGATTTTGTCACAATATTCAATGCTGAGGACCACTCTATCAATTAGGGAAAAGTAGACATATCTAAACACACAAAGCTATTAGCATTTTTAAAAAAGTGTGTTCGTATATTATTTTGAGATATCGATTTTTTAAAAATTACAAAAAATAATTTACTTTCCTCCCGGGTGGAAAGTCAGCACTTTCCACCGGGTGGAAAATAAAAGTAAAAAAACGTCAACTTTCCACCTTTCAAAGATAGATGAAATGTCATTATTACATGCATGGTTGTAAATAAAATATAAATTTAATATGACAAAAAGTAAGAAATAAAATGACAATGGCATCTTAATAAAATTATACTTTTGCTAGTTGCTTTTATTTATCATGGGCAAAAAACTCTACAGGATAAGATATTAATATAACCCTGTGTTTCATTTGAAAAGACTTCTTTCATATTCTCGAGAATATTTGTCTTAACTTAATTCAATTATAGTCATGGACGGACACGCAATCCCACTTGCTTCATCTATTAATTTGCTGGGCGTCAATCCGGGAGGAAATATGTCTTGGCATAACCACGTTGTGGCAATCGCCAAGATAGCTTCTCAGAAACTTGGTGTACTCTTCCAAACCAGAAAATTGTACACACCTCAACAACTTTTGACACTATACAAAGCCCAGATTCGACCATCACTAGAGTACTGCTCTCATGTCTGGAGCTCTGCACCCAAACATACTCTTCGGCTACTGGACTCCATTGAAAGGAGGGCCATTCGTCTGATTGGAGACCACGAGCTGACGAAGAGCCTCGACAGCCTAGAACATCGAAGACAGGTTGGGGATTTGACTCTATTTTACAGATATTTTCATGGAAAGTGCTCGGCTGACCTTGCCCTCTTAATTCCGCCCAGAGCGGCGAATATCAGAGATACACGACGAACCACTCCGCCCATCCATATGTGGTTAAGCTTAGTACTCCTCTGACTTCATAATTTAAGAATTCTTTCATCTGGAGGACTTCATCCACGATCTTCCCGAGGCCATTTTTCCCAACGAATATAACCTCCAACGATTCAAAACCAATGTGAATCGCTTTTTGCGCACACGCACCACTCCCAGAGTGCACTAAAAGACTTTTCCTATAGTGCTTGTGTTTGATAACAAAAAAAAAAACGTACAAAATTCAAGTCGCCTACCAGTCCTCATCATTAAGCTCTTGGAGCAACTGGACGTGATAAGGGTGTAATTTGCTTGATTATTTTTTGAACCGACGCCGATCGCCCAATATCTAGTTGTTGTGCAGGAAGTTGATCAATATGAGAATTCTCAGTAATGCGTAACAGAACGTTGAATTCATTTTCTTCGGTCTTTTTTTTTATAAGCCGCACTTTCTGTAGTTTCAAATCTCTCCATTAGCTTTTGGAATGTCTTTTTATCAGGATATCTTTGCTCTGGGTATCGTTCTTCATAAATTCTTGTAGCTAATAGAACAATTTTATTAGTGCCACACAAAGCATATGATTTATGCTTGTGGTATTGTGTGTTCATCAGTCATTACGACCCGAACAAGCCCGAAATAGTATATTACGTACCGAGGTGGAAAGTGTTTCATTCCTGTCGAGAGAGTCGGTAGTTAACCGAGTCGCGAAGCGGTGAGGTTAACTAAATCTCGAAACAGTAATGAAACTTTTAACCGAGGTTTGTATACTATTTTATGTACAACTACATCTAACATCCACTTCTTCTTATTTTGAATTAAAATTATTAATAAAAGATAAATGTCATTTTGACTTTTCCATTGAAAAATTAGACAGAAATTTCAAATAACCGCAGGTGGTAAAATAACGTAGGTAATAATACACATCAAGATGGCAAATATCATTTTTTTGAATATGGTTTCCATGTCACTAACAATATATTATTTTAACAACAGAAAAATGATCAGATGAGGAATTTGATTTTGCTGCTACTCCATCAGAAATTCGAGAAGCAGCAAAAATAATAGAAGAATATCTTCTGCCAACTAAAAGCCGCCCGAGATTAGATAAGGCATATAACTGTTTCAAAGAATGGTGTATGGAAAACAAAGTTCAAAATCCTGGTTCTGAGTCAGAGCTATTAGCTTATTTCATTGAAAATGCCAATACAAAGAATTTATCAACGATTTTGTCACAATATTCAATGCTGAGGACCACTCTATCAATTAGGGAAAAGTAGACATATCTAAACACACAAAGCTATTAGCATTTTTAAAAAAGTGTGTTCGTATATTATTTTGAGATATCGATTTTTTAAAAATTACAAAAAATAATTTACTTTCCTCCCGGGTGGAAAGTCAGCACTTTCCACCGGGTGGAAAATAAAAGTAAAAAAACGTCAACTTTCCACCTTTCAAAGATAGATGAAATGTCATTATTACATGCATGGTTGTAAATAAAATATAAATTTAATATGACAAAAAGTAAGAAATAAAATGACAATGGCATCTTAATAAAATTATACTTTTGCTAGTTGCTTTTATTTATCATGGGCAAAAAACTCTACAGGATAAGATATTAATATAACCCTGTGTTTCATTTGAAAAGACTTCTTTCATATTCTCGAGAATATTTGTCTTAACTTAATTCAATTACATTTAAAATTTTAAGATGAAAAATATTTTTCTTAAAAAATAATTTTTTAAATAACTTGATAACATTGCAAAATAATTAAAAACTATGTTAACTCCGATACGCGGAATTTCGAGGGTAGTTTAAAAATGCAAAAAATTCTATTTAAAAAGAAATTTTTTTGTTCTGCCTTTTTGAGCCAAAAATAGTTTTGCTTTACAACGCACTTACTACACTTCAACTGATATATTAAAATTTTTTGATGTATTTGAAATAGTCCCGGAGCTATTGTACTTTGCCACAATAAGCGGTCACCCTGTATAATATATATTTCGGTTTAACATTCTCTCATATCTTCCATAATACCACATTATTTCTACCAAAATTACAGCCGATAATGAAACATTTTTTCTTATTTGAACATTCTTCTAATAATCCCGTCAACACACCTCAATCCACAAATAAAATGCCTTATATCCCAATTCGTCAATATTACTTTTCAGCCTTTGTAAAAGTTTTCTGCCGGAACGGACGGAATGCGGCTAAAAGTGAACATTACTTAGACAACCTGGAAGCGAAGGAATTTTCGTGCAGGGTGTTGAAGGTTATAGTGAGGTTTATTGCTTTACACGAAATGGTTTAGTCGTGTAAAATCATAATATACATTAAAGTTATTACCGTTGTAACATATTCTCGCATGTAAAAAGGCTTTACTTACAAATTTTAAATACCTACACGGCAAAATAACTATAGTAAAATTATTATAGTAAAGATTTTATTGTAAAATTTCCTAGAAAATATAGTATTAATTACCTTTTTCATTATTAATCCGTACCAAAATAAAATATAATTTACAAAAAACAAGCTATAGTTATGATTTCGAAAGAATTTAATAAAATCAAGTAATTCATAAAATATATTGTAAATTTTACAGCGATTGCACAAACCAAACACTATAGTAAAATAGTAAAAACTTTACTGTACGATTTCCTATAAAATATAGTATTAATTACAAAATAATATTGTGGAGTCAGTCTGGGTGTCAGTCTGGGAGGAAATATGTCTTGGCATAACCACGTTGTGACAATCGCCAAGATAGCTTCTCAGACCAAAAAATTTTACACACCTCAACAACTTTTGACGCTATACAAAGCCCAGATGCGACCATCACTAGAGTACTGCTCTCATGTTTGGAGCTCTACATCCAAACATACTTTTCGGCTACTGGATGCTATCGAAAGGAGGGCCATTCGTCTGATCGGAGACCACGAGCTGACGAAGAACCTCGACAGCCTAGAACATCGAAGACTGGTTGGGGATTTCACTCTATTTTACAGATATTTTCATGGAAAGTGCTCGGCTGACCTTGCCCCCTTAATTCCGCCCAGAGCGGCGAATAGCAGAAATACACGACGAACCACTGCCGTCCATTGTGGTTAAGCTTAGTACTCCTCGAACTTATTTATTTAAGAATTCTTTCATCTGGGGGACTTCATCCTTATGGAATGACCTTCCCGAGGTCGTTTTTCCTAACGAATATAACCTCCAACGATTCAAAACCAACGTAAATCGCTTAATTCGCACACGCACCACTCCCAGATTGCCCTAAAGGATTTTTCCTATAGTGCTTGTGTTTGATCATAAAAAAAAGTATTTCTAATAAATTTAGTAAAATCAAGTAAAATATAATGTACATTTTACAATGTAAGTGTAAAATAATTTATTTATAGGTCCAGTAATTATATATTTTAAAATGTAAGGTCCATTTTACTGAATACTATTATTGTATTTTTTATAGTAAAAATGACCAGGTTTAAACAAACGGTTGTTAACACATTTTTACAAGAATAAAAGGCATACATCAGATGCAACAGATCTTTGGGATGTCGTTCCTTGGAACGAATAATAGAAGCAGAGCTTACTAGGAAACAAATACTATTGACCGCTTGGAAATACCATGTGTATGTTACAGAAAATTTTAGTAAATTTATGAAAGATTTTATTAAATTTTGCCAAAGATTTTAGTAAATTTTAGAAAAATATAAATGGTTTAATAAATATTTTAGTAATTTATTTTTGTTAAAGTTTTGCTTATAAAAGTTATTCCAGTCACATAATAATATAGATCCATAAATTATAGTTAGTTATACTATTTTTATAGTAAATTTAACTAAGTTTTTCTTTCCGTGTACATATTATTTAGGAAAGAAAATGTTTAAATTTAAATACGTGATATTTTAAATTTATTTTTATTGCAACAATTTCAGAATGATGTTTTCCCTCATTAAAAATAATCGTTACAAAAATCTTGAAGGTTTAATTAAATTTTCTTGCGGTTAAGAATTTAATTCTATTTTCTTTCCGTAAAAATCAACCTATACCATTTTTATTGCATTCAACTTTCTTACATCCCAATATAACGACTTTTAAGTGCTTTTTCCTGACGTACATAACACTGGAGTTTATGTAGGAAAGTTTATTGACATTTAATGGCCTATTTTGAAAGCTTATACCTGGATACAGAGGATGAAGGAAATATGAATAAAATTTACAAATTCTTTGTGTTTTTGCATGTTTTCAGATATCCCAGGGGGATTTATTAAAGTGTATGGCATCAAGAAAGATAAAATGAATAAGCTTTAGATTTTTTTATTTAATAGTGTAAGAAATGCGTTGATGGCAATCAATAATTATCGACTTAACTTTTAAGATGTGCATATATTAAGCTACAGTCTTGTCGGCGTAGTGAATTTATCCACGAAAACATGTTATTTGAAAAATGAAGGAAGAAAATTAGACAAGTCGACATAATTTTTGTAACATCGATGAGAATGCTTATTTTGCGTTTCATTTAGGAAGTTATTAAAACAGTTTTCCCAGAAATTACCTAGCACGTCTCATTTTCAAGTACCTGCTTCTCTTTTATATAATGCGACCTTTGAAATCATTTTTACCTGCCTTAGGACCGGAAAGTCCAACAAGACCGCAGAGGGGTTATTTTCACAGTATTGTACGAACTTTTAAGAGTTTTATTGTTTTCTGCAGTTTAGTTGGTTTCTGTCTCGTTTACAATACAGTCAAGTGTTTAAGCCGATTTCGATATAAAATGGCAAGTTCGAGTCGTCGATGTTGCAAAAATCCAGCCAAAAAGTTTTGTTATATATGTGGACGATTTATTATAAAGTCCCAAGCTAGATCCATATCAAAAAAGCCTATTTTTTATATTTTAAGTGCCAAATTGGGGATCAAGATAAAAGTTGGGCTTCCACATGTTTGTTGTGTGATTTGTCACGTAAATTTAGTGCAGTGGATATATCGCAAGAAAAATTCTATGTCGATTGCTGTTCCTATGGTGTGCAGAGAATAGAAGAGATTTCAAAAAGCATAGAGACAAAATAGAGTATCTAGATTTGCTTTCTGCGCTAAGGCCAGTTCCTCATTGCCAGGATCTAACGGTACCGATAGCGCCTTTAAACCTGGATATCGTGTTTCCCGGTGATTCTAATTCTACATCCGAATCTGATCCCCAACTTCCTGAGAACCCCAGTTGTGACGCAACATTTTTACCAACTACCAGTGAATCTCACTTAATAACTCGGAATGAATTAAATTACTTGGTACGTGACCTAGGATTGTCAAAACAAAAATCGGAACGTATTTGGTTCCAGACTTCAACAGTGGAACTTGTTAGATAAAAAAGCAAGTGTTTCACGTTACCGAAAACGGAATGTAACATTATCAAGTTTTTTTAAAATGGAAAGGTCGCTATGTTTCTGTTGTGATATTGATGGTTTAATGAATGAGCCTAATATGGAACATGATCCTAGCTAGTGGCTTTATTCATAGATTCGTCGAAATACAGCCTAAAAGCAGTCCTGCTTCCTTCATAATGGAAACAAAAAACCAACCATTCCTTTAGCCCACTCAAAGACAATGATAGAAACGTATGACAACTTAGCAATCATATTAAATCGTGTTAAATATAAACAGTATCAATCCATCTAATAAATAAAAAGTCTATGCTTGTCAGGTGGTATTAATATAAAATACCAATATGGAAAATTATTATTTCCAGACCACCCGATGATCCTTATACAATAAGGGCGTATTTTTGTCTACACACATGTGTATCTTTGTGTTCTTTGTTGCCCTACTGTCCCACAGACACAAAAAAACAACAATACTTTGTAAAACCCCCTTGAAGTCCTAGCAATATACCTATCAATTTTAAAACTCCACAGATATCCCACTGATACTGTTCAAAATAATACCAATATGGAAAATTATTATTTCCAGACCACCCGATGATCCTTATAAAATACACATGTGTATAGACAAAAATACGCCCTTATTGTATAAGGATCATCGGGTGGTCTGGAAATAATAATTTTCCATATTGGTATTTTTTTGAACAGTATCAGTGGGATATCTGTGGAGATTTAAAATTGATAGGTATATTGCTAGGACTTGAAGTAGGTTTTACAAAGTATTGCTGTTTTTTTGTGTCCGTGGGACAGTAGGGCAACAAAAGAACACTACAGTAAAAAGGATTGGCCTCATAGACCTTCTTTTGAACCTGGTACTTCAAACATTAAATATGCCCCCCTTGTTAACCCAAAAAACGTGCTGCTACCGCCTCTCCATATTAAGCTTGGACTAATGACAAACTTTGTCAAAGCCATGGACAAAAAAGGTAGTGGTTTCCTCACCTAAGTGATGCCAAATTAAAATAAGGGATATTTATTGGACCTCAGATAAGGAAGCTCCTAGATAATCTCCGTTTTCAAGAACAATTAAATGAAAAGGAATTGGCAGCTTGGACGTGTTTTGTACGTGTGGTGAAAGGATTTCTGGGCAACAAGAAAGATGAAGACAATAAAAGATAGCTGAACTGTTGAAAATCTATGAATTACTAGGGTGTCGCATGTCTCTAAAAATACATTTTTTGCACTCCCATTTGAATTTTTTCCGGAAAATTTGGGTGTAGTAAGCGATGAACAAGGAGAAAGGTTTCACCAGGATATCAGGACGATGGAAACAAGATACCAGGGATGCTGGAACCCATCTATGTTGGGCGACTACTGTTGGTTTTTAAAAAGGGATGATGTTACAGAACACAAAAGGAAAAAGTGAACGTTTTTGTCGCTGTATCATATCTTGTGCAATATATTTTTTACTAACATAACAACCAATCTTCAGTAATGTTTTTGCATAGATGCTACATGTTTTATATGTTTATATTCAATAGATATATTAGATTGTAAAAATATGTCGTCTCCTCTTTTTTCTCAACCACCCACCCCTTATACCAAAAAAAACTGTACGTGTTACAGTAATTAGCTTATCATTTTCAGATTTAGGACTCTAAAATACTTCAGAAAAACGTATTTTTATCAATGTTACTTAACAAAAATATAAATTTGTCGACTTGTATTATTAATGCTCTGTTTAGTCTATCGGAATTATTTGTTTCCATTCCTATATTAGTAAGAACCTACTACGTCTACTGTTATGTAATATATATTTATATATATTACTTAAAAGTTCCACAAATAACATTACCCATGTTATGCCAAAACTGTAATTTTTTCCAATATATTTTATGCAGAGTCGGCTGTGAATTCCATCGGAGCTTAAATGTAAATGTCAAGAAGATTTAAACGTCAACAATTTTAATTTTCATATTTTTGGATAAAGTGAGTGACTACGATATTCAGATTGAGGAAACTTCTTCTTCTAATAGTTCCTATCCGTTTCGAATGTTAGCGACCATCTTAGCTATCATCACTTTGTTAACCGCGGCTCTGAACAACTATGTGGTGGTCACCGCAAACCAGGCTCTGAGATTTTTCAACTAAGAGATTCTCCTTCTTCCTACACCTCTCTTTCCATCCACTTTGCCCTATAATATTTTGGAATAACCGATATCTGTTTGTATTTCTCATCACATGACCAAGGTATTGGAGTTTTCTTATTTTGATGGTGTTTAGGATTTCCTTCTGTTTATTCATTCTGAGCAAAACCGTTTCATTTTTGACACGATCCATCCACGACCCCCTCAGCAACCGACGATAGAGCCACATCTCAAAGGCTTCCAGTATTTTGCTTGTTGTCTCAGTAAGTGTCCACGATTCCACCCCATACAATAGAACTGAAAACGCATAGCACCGTAGGAATCTTAACTTTGTTGTTAAGGTCAAGTAGTGATTTTTAAATATTTTGCTCATATTTCCGAACACTGCTCTTTCCTTCTCAATGTGGGTCTTTATTTCCTGCGCGTGGTCCCATTGGTCGTTGATATATAACGGTATCTACTCACTCGTTCAATAGGCTTGCGGTTACTCTCGATGTTACAATTAGGCACATTAACCTTACTTATAACCTTAATTTTTGTTTTGTTTGTATTAATGTCAAGTCCGTATCTGTTGCTAATCATCGTCACTCTATTCAGCAAAGACTGCAAACCCTCCGGGGTATTAGCGAACAGGACAGTGTCATCTGCATATCGTATGTTATTCAACCATTCTCCATTTAATTGAGGGAACGCAACGGTAAATTACATTACAACCTGCCTCCGCAGCAAATAATTTATTACTAGACAAATCCAGGGAGCGGTATGAAAAAATGTATCAAAAATTTATTGACTGGTGTACTGATAGCCATGTAAGTGCCGACTCAAAATGTTTTATTAGCATATTTCGATAATTTAAAGTAAAAGTAAATATGAAGTCGTAGAAAAAGTATAGTACACAACTCGAGTGGTAAGCTTGTTATACACGATTTCGCAACTTACTGTACGAGAGTAGCGAGTGACCGTCTTACCATTCTTGGTATGTAATACTATACTGACATGTTAATGTTTTAATTTTGCCATTTCCGTTTAATGCATTGGAATTATATTCGTGTCCATAGAAAAACGTTGGTTTCATCCATTTTCATTATCTAATAAATCAAAAATTCATTAAAGAGGTCATATCTTTGATATTACTGTAAAGTCATGACTCTCACTCATTATCTCCCTGGTTCTACTGTAGGTAATTATGTAGTATGAATATTTAATATTATAAAAAATATTTCAAAGCGACAAGGACCAATACAACATTATTGGACATTTTTTAGATTTAAGTGGCAGAATTTTACTTAAAACCAATTAAATAACTCTTAAACTCCTTAGAATCCAGGTTTGTTCAGTTAAATAACATTAATTAAAGGAAACTACGTTTGCCGCTACAAGTTTGAAGTTTCGCTGCTGTCTGCTTAGGAGTTTCCCACTTCAACTCTAAACTCTAATACGATTTCCTTGGGTTTCTATTATACAAATTTCAGGTGAGCTATATTCAGGTAACCTGCTTTAAGGTTATTTGTTAAACAACGTTATGTGGCGGAATGGCTAAAGCAATGCAAATTTACTAGAATCCGATTAATTAATACATGATCTAATTAGCCTAATTATGGAATTTGTACAAAATAATGTATCATTAATAATTGTTTACCTGACAAATCACTACGCAAGTATAGGTCTGTGATAAGTTGGCCCTAGAGGAAAAAGTATTTAATTACAATCATGCATGTAGTAATGACATTTCATCTATCTTTGAAAGGTGGAAAGTTGACTTTTTTTACTTTTACTTTCCATCCGGGTGGAAAGTAAATTATTTTTTTGTAATTTTTTTAAAAATCCTCAAAATAATATACGAACATACTTTTTAAAAATGCTAATAGCTTTGCGTGTTTAGATATGTCTACTTTTTCCCTAATTGTTAGAGTGGTCCTCAGCATTGAATATTAGGACCAAATCATTGATATCTTCTTTGTCATGGCATTTTCACTGAAATAAGCTAGTAGCGCCGACTCAGAACCAGGATTTTGAACTTTGTTTCCCGTACATCATTCTTTGAAACAGTTATATGCCTTATCTAATCTCGGGCGGCATTAAGTTGGCCGAAGATCTTCTTCTACTATTTTTGCTGTTTCTCGAATTTCTGGTGAAGTAGCAGCAAAATCAAATTCCTTATCTGATTTTTCTGTTGTTAAAATAATATATTGTTTAATGACATGGAATCCATATTCAAAAAATGATATTTGTCATCTTGATGTGTATTATTATCTACGTTATTTTACCACCTGCGGTTATTTGAAATTTCTGTCTAATTTTTCAACGGAAAAGTAAAAATGACATTTATCTTTTAATAATAATTTTATGATGATGCAACATCAAGAAAAATAGGGCTAAAAATGAACACCAATAAAACCAACACTATGTCACCCAATCACATTCAATTATCATTACCTATCTAACGAAAACATCGAAAACGTTGACGAATACCTAGAACACCTCATTAAACTGGGAAAAGAGAATCAAAAATCGGAAATAACGCGAAGAGTGAAACTAACCTGGGCTGCTTTTGGAAAACTAAAACACGTTCTAAAAAACCAGAAATTCCAATACACTTAAAACGCAAAATCTATGACATGAAAATCACAAAAGGCAGTCCAGACAGATTAAAAACAACACAAAAGGCAATGGAACGGGCAGTGCTTGGAGTTTCCATAAAGGACCGGATCAGAAACGAAGAAATAAGAGGACGTACGACGGTGATCGACGTAATCCGCTACATGGCCGAGATGAAATGGAGGTGGGTAGGATATGATGCAAGACAGGAAGACGGTAGATGGACGAACAAAGTGACCCACTGGCGCCCCAGAGAAACAAAAAGAAGTAGAGGAAGACCGCAAAGGCGTTGGCTGGATGATATCAGGGGGGTCGCTGGTAGAAACTGGCTGCAACTGGCTCAGAATCGACAAGAATGGAAAAGACTCGGAGAGGCCTATGTCCAGGAATGGACCGGATAAGGCTGACAAAGCGAGAGAGAGAGAGAATAATTTTAATTCAAAATATGAAGAAGTGGATGTTAGATGTGGTTGTAAATAAAATAGTATACAAACCTCGGTGAAAAGTTTCATTACTGTCTCGAGATTTAGCACTACGGACTCTCTCGACAGGAATAAAACACTTTCCACGTCAGTACGTAATATACTATTTAATTTTTCTTAGTAATTGTGCTAGGTGTTATAAATTTGACAATAATAATTGTGATCGCGGCGATGATGAGATGTGGTGGTCAAATATTCGTGAAATATTCTGAAAATAATAGCTTTAAATATCTTCAAAGAAAAATTAAGATCTAAAATTTTTATTACTTTTCCCATTTTAACCGTACTTAATATAAAAATGAGAATAATATTGTTAAGGCAACTCCGTTCTATACTACAGTGTTTTTAGTACAACGTTTCCTTTATTTGGAATCATAACTGACTTCAATTTTTTTTAAATACAGTGCTCTGCCACAGATGGAATAGTTAGTTAATTGGGTATTTCACAATTATTTCGAAGAAAGCCGTCCTGAATTATCTCTCGTTGTCATCATCATATACTCAATTTTTTTCGAAAAAAAATAACGGAATGGTAAAACTTTTTAACAAACGTCAACAACCAGCATTACCTCAAACTGATCCAAACAAACATCATTCTTCAAACAGAAAAAAAAAACACTGAAATGCGATTTAATCGACGATTAGCTAGGCAAATCGCTCAAATTTCTGGTCTGGTAAGTTCAAATATATTTAACAATTAACTTTTAATTGGCAATAATTAGCGAATCTCGTATCAACCAATCTTAAATCTACTCTAACCATAGATTTTATCTAACCAGGCAAATTTGAGCGATTTGCCTAGCTAATCGCCGATTAAAAAGCATTTCAGCGTTTTTTTTTTGTCTGGAGAACGATGTTTGTTTCTGCCAGTTTGGGATTATATTGGTTGTTGACGTTTGTTAAAAAGTTTTACCTCTCCGTTATTTTTTTTTTTAAATGGAGTATGATGATGACGATGATTTGGGCATTCTAGAGATAATTCAGGACGGCTTTCCTCAAAACAATTCGGAAAAATCCAATTAATTATTCATTTTGTGGCAGAGCTCCTGGACGAAGTTGGGAAGGATCTGTCTATGATTTCAATGGTCGTATGTCAACAATGTGTAAGTAAAAACTCCTTTGAAAAGCTGTAGGATAAAGTGGTAGTTTCCACAGAACAGAGTAACTCTAGGTGAATGGATTCTGTTGAATTTAAACTTCATTCTGTTTCCTTCTCCCTATTATATGGAAAAATGAGACAGGAGTTTGAAATATACTAGCAAGAAATAACTTTTATTAATTTTATACAAGTATATGATAGTAAACAAGTGAACAACTGCAGCAACACTGAATGAGAATCCGATGACAGAGAGAGAGGTTGTTGCCACTCAGTGGCGGCTCGTGACCTATGATAAAGTACGATGAAATTATTTTTAAAATTTTATTTTTGTGTAACGAACAACTAAGCGTTTTAAATCTAGAAAGAAAAGAAGTGATAAGAAAATGCGTTAGGTAAAACATATTTTTCTTTATTTTTTAATTTTACACAAGGAAATACAACTTTTGGAAAATAAGAAAGGTTTTCTTAGTGTGTATAGTGCTTAAACGTAAAGTCCGTTCTTCGGTTATTAATTGTAGAAAATTGATCAATAACAGCCTCATTAAAGTTTGGAATACCCTCTATAAATTTTTTTTCATATATTTAATTTTTAAACTTTCTAATACAGACTCTAGATTTACCCTTTGTGCTCTGCGTTAAATTAATTTCGGGTTTAGATCTTCCCGCATTCTTCACTTCAATTTTTTGCTCCAAACTCAAAGAGCTAAAGTTATTTTTTAAATAGTCCACCGTCAAACTATTCGTTTTAACTTAATAAATATATAATATTAAAATATTGAAACATACACACCTGAATTTCTAACTAGATGCACGAAAAGACAACGGCGTGCCGCGCAAACAAAAATTGTGCGCCTTTCCCAGGTTACATCGCCATAGCCCCGCTGTCTCCCGCCACATGTTACTACAGAGAAACTGCATTATGCCCCGCCTACTTAATCGCACATGCGAGCAAGTCTCGTCGTAATCGTCATTAACCTCGACCGAGGCACGGTTGCCGGATCGAGAGCCTATAATATACAATTTGGTTGACGGTACGATAAAATGTTAAGGAGGGTCGGACTTTATACGATAATTGACGGTACGATAAAATATTAGGGAGGGTCGGATTTTATACGATAAATAATATTCAATGAATATAAATTAATATTTTTTATTCGTTTTGGGGGTGCACGTGCGTATGTGCTCCTGTGGAAGAACCGCCACTGAAACCATTATATAATGGTGAGGTAATGTAGTCGAAATGTGTGAGAAAAATGGCGTTCATTTTTGTGAATTACTTAATTTTCCAATGTCGGATAAGAAATTACTTTTCTGAAAATTAACCATTAATTCTGGAATTAGTTAAACGCAAATAAATGAAAATTGGAGGAAAGCAGCATTAGCCTCGGTGCCCACGAATTCCACACACTGTCGCAAGCGTCGCTATTTATATATGTTTAAATGCAATAATTCACACACAGCGCGAGCACTGCGGCAGCGGAACATTTTCGTATTGAAAATTGCAGCGAAGAAACTTCACGGCATCCGTTCCTTTAAATACCATTAGCATAGTCGACAGTTTATAATCGTAGTCGCATGTTTTACCACTAAACAAAAATACAGAGTTATATACTGAAAAGATCAATGTTGTAATCCAGTGGCACCTAATAACACAATAGTGCCTATAGCGAAAAATCACTGAGCCTTCCATCCGCAGAATGCAAGAAAATTAGGCAGTTCTACAGAAAGTGTCCGGACATCGCACTGTTGTCATTCCGTTGTGTTTTCACCCATGGGTACCGAGCCTAAGTCGTAAATATAACAAGGTGTCAAACTTAATCGTTTTAAACGAATTTCTATATCATGAGCAATATAAAAATAATTTTTATATAAGAATGTCCGAATTACTCAATTAGTCATCTTTAGCCGTTTTACTCATTTTTGCCACTTATAGTTATATGACCTCCTGCTTTTAAAAGAAAATATACAAGGTGTGCGGGAAAATCTGGGAAATCTCCCTGATATGAAGAAAACAAGTGAAAAGTGTTATACATAAACTTTTTTCGTATAGGCCTCCTCTTCGGAAATATGGGCTCCCAAAGAGCTCCAATGGAATCAAGTTTTTTACACATAATTATTGAACCACTAGGTATATTTAAATTTTTTTGTATGATAAGAACTTTGAACAAAAAATTGACTAAAAATTAAATAATCTTCATTCATGTCGCTAATCCTAACCGTTTTCGAGAAAACGACATTTTAATTACATCACATATTTGGCGTATCTCGGTAAGAAATACATCTTTGTTCCTATCAAATGTTAAACCTCAAAATTCCGCTTTTTCCTATTTAACCCGTGAGAAGTTAGGGGACTGTAAATAAAAATAAAATGATATTTTCTAGAGAACGATTAGGATTAGCGACATGAATGAAGAGTACTTAATTTTTAGTCAATAGTTAAAGGTATGTAAAAAGCGTTATCCAAACTTCTTATCATACAGGTCGTTAAAATAAATGGGCCATGAGAGCTAGTCCATCCCTGCAGCTGTGAATAATTCACAATACTTTCTTGGATAGTAATTTGAAGGGTCTTACCTGGTATACAACATATTAAAAAAAAATTATGCCTGGTGGCTCAATAATTATGTGTAAAAAATTTTATTCCATTTTAGCTCTTTGGGAGCCCATACCTGCGAAGAGAAAACCTATACGAAAAAAGCTTATATGAACTTGTAGTACTCTTTCCACTTGTTTTCTTCATATCCAGGAGATTCCCCACATTTTCCCGGACACCCTGTATATACCTAAATATAATATCTAAAAGTGACTTCACTATCACATGCATCTACTTACATAGTGTCCAACGAAGAAATTATAATCAATTTAATGGCAAGACTGTATTCGTACAAATGATTATTACAATCTTAATGAATCCTAAATTACATCACAGTGTCTATATAAAGTATGATATATTGTTCTATTTAGAAATTCGAAAAATTTAATCCTATGGACATAATTAAAGTCAGAAGGTACTAAAGAAATGGAATTTTGCACTAGAATTTTGAAAACACCAGAGTATAGAGCATTAAAAGTTGCCATAAGATGCTCGAATTTAAAACATAGTTTTTTACGGTTGACTATAACGCTAAGATTACCTTAGCTAAGGTCTAACTTAGAGCCATCAAAGTCATCTTAAGGTACAGAATGACATAAGTCATCCTTAACAGAAGTCTGGCAGTATATTACAGTTATTTTTAATTCTCATCCAAAGGATCTTTAAGGAAGTGGTTGGTAATATTCCACTGATCAAGTCAATTGGTCATCAAATTAACTTAAAACATAGTTTTTTTTTAAGGATGACCATAACGAAAAGGCTACCTTAGCTGAGATCTAACTTAAGGTAAGATTCATATATCGGCCCTTAATTAGGATATTTTGAAGGTCGAATTTGGCTAGGAGACTTGACATCCTCAAAGGACGGAGTTCAAGACAACGAGTAACTACTAAACGAACTAAACGAAGAGTAAATCAGGCGTTAGAAATAGAACTATTGTTACCTCTTTATGAAATAACCTTTAGGGACCTTTATATTTAGGTGGAATCAAACTAGTAAATCTACTAAATCATATTGTTAAAATAATTCTCCAGAAACCTACATAAGCTAAAATAGAATCTTTCCTTTGTCAAACTATTTTCGTTTCAATTTTAGATATCTTCCATCAAATTAAGTTTATTATTTAATCGTTATATCTATGGACCATGAATAACTATCCTGACCACAAGGTCAATATACAAGCTCCAACCCAAATAAATTAGGTTATCTGTCAACGCCCACAGTCAGACTGTGTTAAACTTGTTACCCAAATTAAGCGCTAAATATTACATCCGTTTCGTTCGTAAGCATATATGGGAAAAACGAAATAATCTGCCAGATGTTCTAATTCTTTCTGAACTCGACTGGATTAGGAAGATTAAAAGGCTGTGGTCAATTTAGTTACGGTAAATCGCCAAGGTCGTTTATTTGGTAAAATATTCATCCGCAAGGGTGTCTTGATGCTTCTCTGTGTATGTGATGGGTTTCTCAGTAATTACCGAGATTAGCTAAAAACGAAAAAATTACTCATTACTTCTTGGAGGAACTTGTTACTTGTTATTGATATATCGCAAAAATATTATTTTCAAATTCAAATATGGTATATTTTGAGAATACGCCATAACTTCTTTAGATTGAAAGAAAAAAAATTGCAAGTACAGGGCGAGTCGAACAGAATACCAGGAGCGTATTGTATCCGTTAAAATAATGTAAAAAAAGACTCATTGTATGAAGCTTTAGTTGATAAACGAATTGTCTTTTTCCAGCTAACATTTAACATTTCGGTAATATTATGAAAACTTTAATAACGACAATTGAGAAGGGAAATGCCTTAATTCGCTAGTAATGTTAATGGAGTATTAGCTATTTCACCTTTTAATCATTTGATTATTTCAAGTAATTTAAAATATTACTTATTTTTGAGGAAGCAAGTACCAAAATGTTAATTTAGTTCTAACAAATTAGTTCCTAGAGATATTGTGTCAATGAATATGTTAAATGTTTATTCAGTTACTCCAATGTGCAATATCGAATTGCTGCCAAAGACAACAAATTGATGGTGTGGTGCCAAATGTGGCTAATTATAAAATCACCGTTTTTCAAGGAACAAACCCGAATAATCCCGAACAAAATTTATACTTTAAAAAGTCAAATCAAATCGGATTTTTAAAGTATATTATTTATGTTTCTATTAAACTATTATAATAGGTTCTTTTTAACCAATTGTAATAGGTAACCGGGATACTTATAATTGTCCTATTTATATATTTTTTAACAGCAAATTGTAGTGGTGTAGCAACATTAGAAACCACACCATCGAAATTTGAGACATTACAAATAAATTTATAGACATGTCCATTATATTATTTTTGGTTTTTGACAAATTACAAAAGGAAGGAACATGTTTGGTCAGAAGCATCTATAAGGTCAATTAGAGCACAAGAATTATGCCAAAACGGTGCTGCTAGGCAATTTAATGTATGTATGTGTGGTTACATTAAACCGGCATATTAAGGCTTTATGCGAAGTTAAATAGGACATTTTGATATTGTATTCCCAGAAATTGAAGATCGGGGCATGATTTATAAATCGGATATTAGAAGATTTAAAAAGTAAATTTAAATTTAAATTTAGTCCTCATGGAAAACTTCAATTTGTATACATATGTCGGAGTCAATTAGTGAAATCCGTCATTCCCTGAAATGCCTAGTCATTTCACGTCTTGCCGGCAAATAATGTAGCTCTAACGTTTGGTACACCGTTTGCCTAAGAGTATCAGGCATTCCATGTAATGACGGAATTCTTTCAGTCAAACACTGTACTTAGCTAAATGATTTAAGGTTGCCGGTTTTAGTCGAATGCTGTAATTGTTGTTAACATCCGTGTAGTGATTTTTTTGAAATTGAAATGTCGAAGCATTCAGAATTGTTTTATAAGAAGTTAGATAACTAATACTCCAATCAAAGTAAAAAAAAACCTTGGATTTCAAACATAACCTCAAATTACTTCAACCTACAAAATCACTTCAAATTCGTACACTGTTGTCACGTTTAACACGGTTTTATAATTCATATGCTTGGGGAAGGAGTGATTGTATTGTGTTCCTTTTTATTGGTTTTTATTAACCGACTTCACAAAAAGAGGGGTTCTCAAATCGATTGTATTTTTTTTATGTTGTGGCCTCAGAACTCTGCCATTTATGAACCATTTTAGAATTTTTTTTTTGTTGGAGAGGGAATATTTTCAACTAGGTCCCATTTTAATTGTACTACAAAATTCTCAAAGGGTGGGGATAAAAAAAAGGGTGGGGGGGGGGGGGGGGTATTAATTGCCAAAACCTTACGGTTTCTTTTTAAATATAAGAAAAAAATATTTCCTGATCCGATTCTCATCAGCACAAATTTACGATAAACGTGTGGTAGAGTTATTGAAGTGGCCCTTTCATTTAGGTGAAATGCCTCATGCTAGATAACTACTTAATTTTTTTATAAAATGAATTAGGTACAAAAGGACTACTAGATATTGTTTCTGTAAAAATCATAATTCAACTCATATCAAATATTACAGAAGGGCAGAGCTTCTAAGAGATATTTATTATGATTTGCTTGAAATTTTGTCATTTCTAAAAATATAAAACCAGGAAGGTTTAGAAATATAAAATATCTTGCTAACGTACATTCTTTTGGCGATTTGTGATAATCAACAATAAGTTATTTATGTCTTGGAATATAATTTCTCAATTTCATTATACTCGTAATTTTATTAAACCATCTAGAAAAAAAAATAAGTTAAGGAACGTAATCGTTTCGTGCTGTCGTTCAATTATCCTCATTACAGTTTTGTCAATCCTGAAGTTTCAGAGGTTAAACACGTAAAACTTTATATTTGCCCCTATTAACGTAGATGGTATGTTAGTTAACATTAAGTAGCTTAAACATGACTTTGTACTTTGTATCAGGTATAGTTTAATTATTTACAAGGCGGCACTTTAGAAGATTAAAAAACTTTCCTCAATAGAACTGTATAGCTAAGTTACAAGGTGTCCACACACGAGCGTATATGTGTTAATACATTAGTGTATAGTCATGTACGTCGCACACGAACGTGAACATAATTTGGGAACAGACGGTGCTACATGTTTGAAGACCTTTTATGTCTGATGAAATGTGCCACAAAAGATGCACGGCATGCATGTTCGTTTGGCACACACACACACACGATCGAACGTGAGCGTACACTCATGTACATATACATGAATGCACACACATGTGCACGATTGAAAAATACCAACCCACGGCCGTTCATATGCGTTCATATGTTCCCTTTTAAAATTACAAAAATATTGACATAGAACGCAAGCCAGTATAAATGCCATGTGAATTTACTATACTTACTAAAAAGTTAACATACTAAATTTCAATAATAGTCAAAATAAATATGATATTAAATTGTAGTAAGACAATAGAAATTCGAATTTTCCCTTTTTTTTGTTTTTTTTTATGACCAAACACAAGCACTATAGGAAAAATCCTTTAGGGCACTCTGGGAGTGGTGCGTGTGCGCAAAAAGCGATGAAATCCTCCAGATGAAAGTATTATTAAATAATGAAGTTCGAGGAGTACTAAGCTTAACCACATATGGATGGGCGGCAGTGGTTCGTCGTGTATTTCTGCTATTCGCCGCTCTGGGCGGAATTAAGAGGGCAAGGTCAGCCGAGCACTTCCCATGAAAATATCTGTAAAAGAGAGTCAAATCCCCAACCTGTCTTCGATGTTCTAGTCTAGGCTGTCGAGGTTCTTAGTCAGCTCATGCTCTCCAATCAGACGAATGGCCCTTCTTTCAATGGAATCCAGTAGCCGAAGACAAGTACACCAAGTTTCTGAGAAGCTGTCTTGGCGATTGCCACAACGTGGTTATGCCAAGACATATTTCGTCCTTGAGCCGTAGATGAAGCCAGTGGGATTGCTTGTTCGTCCATGACTATATCCGGTTCTGTAATATTAACCTTTTTAGAGAAAACTGCTGCCTGGGTTTTTTAGCGTTAAATTCGACTTGGTTACTGTCACCCCAAGCCAAAATTTCTTCCAGGTCTTTGTTGAGGCGTGATACTTCATGCTGTCTGCGAAGATGTGCGTCGGCAGCAGATGTTTGTGCATTCAAAAAGAAAGATGAGATAAGTATGCTATCATCAGCAAAACTAAATATCGGATTTTTCGTTTCCACTAGAAGGTCTTTAATGTAGAGTAAGAAGAGAGTGGGAGATAATATGGACCCTTGAGGAACACAGGCATTGATGGTGACTGTGTCTCAGAGAAATCCATCAATCGCCACTTGCAGAGAGCGGTCCTTAAGAAAGATAGACAACCATGCACAGAATCGACTGGGCATACCACAGGATCGCAGTTTACTTAGAAGTCCCTCATGCCAAATACGATCAAAGGCTTTAGAAATATCCAGGGCAACAGCCCGAGACTCCCCATGATGTTCGATTGCGTTGTTCCAAAGATGGGTGACATAGGTTAGAAGATCTCCAGTTGATCTGGATTTCCAAAAACCATATTGATGATCGCTGATAATGTTGAAGCCTTCCAGGTACTTTAGAATATGTTGGTTAATAGCATTCTCCATTACTTTTGATATAACTGAAAGCAATGCGACTGGTCGATAGTTGCTAGGCAGGGTTCTATTACCGTTCTTTGGTATAGGCTGGACTCGCGCCGTCTTCCAGCACGATGGAAATATTCCTTGTTTGTAGGATAAGTTGAAAAGTCTACAAAACACTGGTGTTAGTTCATCTGCGCATCTCTTGAGAAGTATAGCAGGAATTTCGTCTGGACCAGAAGCTTTCTTGACTTTTAGACCTTTCAGGATTCGTTTGACGGGACGCTGACGGAACACGATTTCGGTCATTTCGGATTGAACTGCAGGAATGTTGCGTGGTGTTCTTTCCTGGAAATCTACCGTGGAATTCGAAGAAAATAGTTCAGCGAGTAAGTTTGCTTTGTCTCCGGTTGTGGATGCTATGGTACCATCGGGACTTGTTAGAGGTGGAATAGTTGATTTGGTAAAATTTTGGCTGACGGCCTTTGCGACTGACCAAAAGGACCTTGATCGGTTTGGACTGTCAAGAAGTTTGTTTTTGATCCTCACGTTATGGGCTTCTTTGCTTTGATCTATTGTTAGCTTACATTGGTTTCGATAGGTAATAAAGATGGTACGATTCTCAGTGGTAGGGTTTTTACGCCACTTAAGCCAAATTTTTTGATCTGACAGCACGCTCACCAGCCATGCTAAACCAAAGCTTGCCGTTGGAAGGGCGTTTTTTGAAGGAGGGGATAAATGCTTCCATGGTAGTTAAAATGACGTCAGAGATCTCCCCAGCACAGATGGATGGATCATCAGAAGAGAAGCATACGCTCATCCAAGGAAAAGTGCGAAAATAGTCTTTCAGGTCTTCCCACTTGGCCGATGTGTAATACCATATCTTGCGCGATTTAGGAGGTTGTTCAGAATTAATTGGTAGTTCGCTTAGAGTTGAAATAAGTTTGTGGTCGGAAGATCCTAACGGAGGATGTACGGTGACTGTATATAGATCTGGATTTCATGTCAAGAAAAGATCCAAAAGACTAGCAAAATCTCCAGCTCGGTCTGGAATCCTCGTTGGTTCTACGAGTTCAGTTAGACCAGAACTGATCGCAAAGCATTCTGCGTCGCGGCCTTGCTCATCGTCTGTATTTGAATATTTAAGCCAGTTGACATTGTGAACGTTAAAGTCGCCAAAGATAGCAATCTCAGCATTTGAATGATTGGTTTGCAAAAGTCGATTGTATTGGCTAGTGATGAGAAAAGAGCTCTGTAATGGGTATCACTTGGACTACGGTAAATGCAGCAGATAAACTTGACGATTTTCTGCGTTGATATTTTAAACCACATTACATCAAAATCTTTCGGTTCAAGTATAAGTTCTCTTTGGCAGCAGAGATCATCTCGAATAAAAAGACATACACCGAAGTTGCGTCGAAATCGGAAATGAAAATTGTATCCGGGGTATAAATAGCTGACGGTGTTTGTTGACGATCTGACCTTTGTCTCGGTCAGTGCGAGCACGTGAGGCTTGGAAGGTTGTAAGTGTTGGTAGACTGAATTGATGTTCGTATTAAGCCCTCTAATATTGCAGAAATCAACTTTGAAGTTGCTAATTCTGGGTTGGTTAGCAACTGCAGGTGTCACACCATTTCTTCGTTGAATGTTGTTGGAGGAACCCAGTAAATTGTCGAAAATGGTTGTTGTTTGATGAACATCGCTTGACGGGGCCCCAAGACCAGCTCCCGCACGGAGATCCAAATGGGGGGCGAGTTTACCTCCGGAGTAGGTATTTGGGCTTGGAGCTTCTATCATGCTATTCTTGGGGTCCCACCCTGATAACCGGATACATCGGCACACCGACGAAACGTTAACTCAATGAGCAAACGTTAACTCAAGGAGCAAACTTTAAGCCACCTAAACCGATGCAATGGTATCTCACCGGGCGATGCCGGGTGGGCCAACATCTTCCATCTTGTAACATTGAGAAAAACTCTAGCCAAAAAATCATTACTGGGATTATTTTTGCTGGGATAGTATATTTTCTACCTCAGCAAGCACTTTCGACGGCGAACTGTCGCTGTGGGTTTACAATTTAAGAAAATGTTTCAAATCTATATTATGGATTTAATTTTACCAAATATTCTTTATCTATAATAAATTTACAATAAAAACATTAATATGAATATAAAATATGCATTGTGATCGTAGTCTTTATAAGGTAATTAAATTCGGTATTTTGGTAATAAATACGTATGAAAATTTTTTAATAAATTTAATTGAGGCAATCTCGCTATTAGGTTTTTATTTTTGTCCGTATTATTTTCACTGTTTCAGACTAATGCTTCAAACAATAGTCATTTTATGAATGGTATATCGCATTGCGCTTTCTATAAATAAATAATTTCAGCATTCTTGAAGTTAAATTATATTATATCATTTGTCCCTTTATGTAGCTCAAAAATGAGTCTAATATTACTTACCATTTACTGAAAACGTCACCGAAATGGCCCATTTTTTCCTGCCCTCGGGTGTATCATATGCCGAGCTGAATAAAAAATAACTACCTGTCGGCCGTTCGTTTACGATTTCTCCGCTTTTACGCTTTTTCTGAATGTGATTTTGTGGATTTAGGGATGTTTTTACAACTTATATATTGAAATATCAATTTATTTTGTTCAATGGAATAGGAACATAAATGCCCTTCTAAATAAAAAAATTATATTATATGTTACCTACAATGTTTATACTACAGAACGATTGGATATTTAAATTACATAAAATCGTAAAGTTGAAATTGTTTGATAACAATCAAGCATCTAACAATCTAAATTAACTATAGAGAATCAAAATTCCCAGCCGTAACTTAAAGCATGTTAATTTCTCCTTTCACCATGAACCAATATGACATGACGTGACGCAGCGTGGAGAAAAGGTAATTCAGCGGGCCACTTGATTCTGATCGGCCGCCGCGTTGTCAATTGTTGGCTTCTTTCTGCTAAACCGGTCGCCAAGCGGTCTCTTGTGAATTACTTTACTTAAATCAACAGGACAATTTAACACAATTCGGCAGCGCGACGTACGTTTACCTTCCTTCCTAGAAAACAAGCGTTAAACGACCTAATTGCTCATTACAATTAACCATAGACAAAGGAAGAGAGGGGACGAATAATTCCGGTTTACGGGCCGTCGCAGAAAGTGTTACCTAAAGTTGATCCACCGCCATTGATAGGGAGCCAGACAATCGAGGTGGCACCCAGTGTATTTTGGTGATTTGTGGTGAGAAGAACTATTATAAGAATTCAGTTTATTTACAGAAAAATGGTGAATTGTTGTGCCTATGGCTGTAAAAGCCGTAATGAACGAAAGAAGCTTGGAATTACTTTCCATCGGTAAATATTCAAATTATATTTTTTGCATGCATTTATTTTATAGTAGATATCTCCCTTGTAAGTTTAGCAGTATATATTATTTGAAAGTATGATCAAGGCCATAGTTACAGCTACCTTTCTTTGTAATTTGTACTAGATTTGTTGCACTTTTCATTCAAGATTTCTAATAAGAACCAGGTAATTGCCCTTGGAGAGGGTGTTTCATTCAATGGCGTACCTGCATGATTTGTATATTTTGACAAAATTAAATTATTTCTTATTTAATTTTGGTTAGTTATTAGTGAAAGCATTATATTATTTCGAATGTATACCAGTGTTATTTTTTTAAGGAAAGCGATTAACGTTTGTCTTGAATCGTTGAAGGTCATAGTCTTTGAGAAACACGACTTCAGGCGAAGGTCGTTTCACAAGGATGGCGTCCTGTTAAAACTTATTTTAAACCACTAAGCTCACACATTGTTGTATTGTTTTTAGATTTCCGAAAGATCCACAAAAAGCAAACATTTGGGTGCAGAACATGGGACTTAGAGATTGGACACATTCTCCTGCCTACAGGCTTTGTTCAAGGCATTTTGAGAAGTCCTTTTTTATAAAGTTGAGGAAAGAGTTCGATTACTTGGAGATGCTGTGCCAACAATATTTTCAAAACTACCAGTAATTACATTTTGTTGCTTCTTTGTAATAAATTTTAAATCGACCAATTTTGTTTTTATCTTACATTTTCCCTAAAGTTGAAAGATATTTAAATTTCACAACCTTTCCTATATGAAATTATATTTTTGGCTAATAAAATTAATATTTACTAAGCATTCATAAATTATTCAGAAGCAGAAGAACATTTGTACTCAGTAAGGGACACAATATACAAATTCAATTCAATAAAAATATTACTTCCATATTCCATAAATAATAATTTTGTACTGGGATAATACTAAGAAAATATTCATGTAACGCCACTGCTAAATCCGATAAGGAGCCAGGCGGTAACAAAATTGCTTCTGTTTTTACGCGTCCCCTCTCTTCCTTTATCTATGCAATTAACGCATTTGTGTAGAGAATATTACGAGCCACTTCTAGAAACTTGTAAACCGTACTATACGTCTGCGAGAGAAGAGTACGAGATTCTCCTACCGTGAGTGAAGGGGACAGAAAGCGAATTAGGACGACAAGGAAATCTGTTTCCTCTTTATTTCATTTATAGCTGGTATATTACGTTCTCTTTTCTGCCCATTAGACGCCCGATTGTAATAATTCTTTGACAATACTATATAACGTAATATAGCATAATTATGCTGAAATATAAGGGAAAAGTGTTCAAAGAGATATCAGATAGGAGGAAATCATGTCTTGTAAAAAATTTTGAAATTTTATAGTTGCAAATGCGTTCTGTCTTTTTTTGACCTGAATAGGTTGTAAATAGTTCTAGAATAATTAATTAAGGGAATAACAGGGATTAAAATTTATGTTAACTTGACAAAATATGTACTGTTGGAAGACACCGAAGATTTTAATAATCGAGTAGTCGGTACTCGAGCGAGCTTAATAATCAAGAGATCGGTCGAGCGAGTAATCACTCGAAATTCTTCGATTCGAGTGAAAGATTGATCAAACGATGATGGCATCGATCGGTCGGGCGACGAAGACCGGATATTGGGTGAAAAGTGATGAGCGAAGATTATCTTGAATTTATAACTCGAATAGCCTTCCCAGTAATCGACTGATCGCTCGAGTTGTTAATCACTCGAAATTATGATTCTTTTGAATTTTCATTAAAAAAAACATAGTAGGCTATCGGTCCTATTAGTAAAATATCGAACGCGGGCTGATATCCAATCATCAATGAGACTGAGCTAAACTCTAGTGGTGTGTAAATCTATCCTCCGTACTTCGCCCGTAATGAAAATGATTGCGGGTCAAAAATTTTTTACAGGCAACTCTCAGTAAATCGAAATTTAAAAATAAATAATCTCAAACCTGTTAATTTTTTAATAGGTTTCTTATAGTATCTAATTAGATGAATTATATATGTCCACGCAGAAGGTCATCGTCACAAAGGTATTGGCCTATTTTTATATAGCATCGATTTTTGAATAATTTAACGCCGGTCACATGACTAATTTTCCTATACTCAATCATATAACGTCAATCTTTGGAACAGACTTATTTTAATCAGTCACTATACCATTTTCCTATTATTTATAATAGCCCTCTCTTATATTGGCTTGAACTTTTGGAATATTCCTTATAGAATGTGAAAATACTAAGAAAATTAGTCATATTTTTAATCTACCTAGAGTGTAAACGAAACTTGCACATCAAAATATATTTTTCCTTAATGGTATATAAATTGCCAATATCCTAAAATAGTAAAAATAAATCTATGGCCGTTGTGGCTACCAGCATTACAAATATATTAAGTGTGACCGTGAAATTAAATAGTTCCATGGGTACTTGGAGTTAGCCTTTATAAATGAAACTATTGGAACTTAAAATGCTTTAATGTGAAAATAATTAACACTTGCTTTTATATTACTTTTTTTGTTTTAAAACCTATTTACTTTTTGTCTGTTTGAAGGTTGTAGACAATGGTGTTTCTTGAATAATAGAAAAGTTTTGGACTTGCATTGTCTTTATTTGTTATATATCACAACGTTTCAACTGGTAAGTATCTCCAGTCGTCTTCAGGTGAATACTGTATTGACCTGAAGACGACTGGAGATACTTACCAGTTGAAACGGTGTGATATATAACAAATAAAGACAATGCAAGTATAAAACTTTTCTACTATTCACTTTTTGTTGTACAGTCTCTTTTTCTTCCTATTTCTTTTTCATTCTGCTTTTAACAGATTATATTTGCTTGAGATTAGCATTTTTATGAATTTACGGTGCCTTCGTAGTTCTGTAAAGATTCATAAATAAAAAAATATTGGATATAGCTTCGGAAAACAAAATTTGTATCGCCCGTCACATCAATGTATCTCCGGTAACATTTTCAAACAAACAAAACAATTTCAAATAAAAATGCACAAATTCGTGGATAACAGCTAATATAAGCTATTTCTTAAACTTTGTTAGACTGGAATGATTATCAGTACTCAAGAGAATGACTTCGTGTAGTACTTTTCCCTTAATTAAGGCTACTAGGTCTGAGTTAACCCTGTGACCGGCATTACAGCATAAAAACATACGCCTGGTAAAAAGTAGGCAATGTTCTAGTAAACATAATAAGAAACTTACCTGAACAGGAACAAGCTTCACACAACTTCAAACACATACCGTCATATTTATAAAACTATTTGGCCCACCTCTAGTGGCGTTATTTATAAGCAATTTCTGCCGCGACCGGCGATACAATTGCGTTAGAGAAACGGAACTGTCGATCTTTAAACATTATTATTTTTTCAATAAAATTGTACTTGGAGTGTAAATTATTTATGTATAAAAGTAACTTTAGTAAAATGGCGTGAAATATAAAAGGGGAAAGTAAGAAATTGGTGACTCGGACACGCGACTGTCGTTACATTTTTAAATTCAAATTAGAATACTGCAGCTATAATCTAAAAAAATATTTTAAAATTGCTTTCTAATGCAGGAAGTAACATATATTTGGAAAATTATAATCGGTTCTGCAGGCAAATAGTTTATTTTAGTCAGTTATATGCTAAGGAGTGAAAGTTGCCTGTAAAAAATTTTGACCCTTACACGGCAATATCTTGGCGCATCAAGGCCAACAATATGTTCTCGCATAAAAGGCCGGCCTTGTGGCCATCACTGAAAAGCCACCTTTAGAATTAATTTTGATATCTTTTGTTCACGCATCGATAGATTTTTAATATCCGTACATCCCCACGACTAATTTCGGTTCTGGACAGTCCAACCAAACAGGCACCAATACAGGCCATGCACTTTACCTGAAACAGTTTTTGGAAACAGGACATGTAATTTTAAATAAAAAAATAATACCTAAACGACACAGTTTTTCAAATGGAAGCAAATAAGTATTGAGCTTCTGACTTTTTGTTATATGCCTGGCTTCCTTTATTTAACATATTAAAATATCCTGATACATTATCCGAACACCATGTTTAATAATGTAACTATAAAAAATGTTAAATTCCTTCTCAGGCCTTTGTAATAAAACATAAATTGGCATAATTTACTTACAGTCGTAAACCACAATGTGTTAGGTTTAAACATACAACGGTGCATAAGTCCCAAATTACTAGCAGGAGAAATAACATGCAAATGTAGATGTCCCACGATGTTGAAAGGGGGTAGATGGAAACCTAGTAGAGAATCATTTGAGTCACCTCCCTGTTCTTCAAGGTTTGGCTTCAAATATTAAAACTTCCAGTAAAAACAGAAATGTAGCTTTATAGATTTTAATTTTTAATTGTATATGTATTATTTCACATTCCAAAATTGCTGTTTATGTGAATCGGAAGCAGTATTGAAAATATTGCACAATGAGTACTAAACAGATCTTAAATAAAGTTTAATTCACGTAGGGGTAGTTAAATTCAAACAAACAAAATATTTATTTTTATTTTTAAACAATACTCTTTATATTTAATAAATATTTACAATATTTCTGGAAATATTCCCAAAGAATATATTACAGAATATGTTTCTTGATTGAGATTGGATGGAACTTAAGAAATTTTCTTATAGGAAAAACAAAAAATATGTGTCGCTGTCCTTTAAAGGCGATTGAATCAGTTGCTGACCAATTTCAAAAATGATCGAATCTTTTCAATCAATTTTTCAATCGATCTTCTGTATTATGCATACATAGCACACCAGTTACCAGTCTTAATACTTATCGGTCTGTTCACCACTTTCGTTTCGCGAACGATTGTATCAATCCGAACAATTAATTACGCATTCATATTTTTATAATAGAAAATAGTCGTCCTTATTCAATACATAAACGTATGCATTATGTTTCCTTTGAGAATTTCTTTCAACGCCGCCCGACAGCATAGAAAGCAATGAATTATTTGTCTGTGTTGCTTTTAGTTGGGTGTTATTCTTTATTTCGTTTCAATATTTCAGTCGATCTCAGTGTCGTCAATCGCGAGGCTAGATATATGTATTATGATTGAAATAAATGATTGATTTATAACCGGTAAGGATTCGGTCATTCAATACTTTTTACTGATTCAATCTTTGTGATCGAATCATTCACGATTGACACACCTCTACTAAACTCTGTGAAGCGGTTCCATGCTCTACTTATATGGTCAAAACTTTAGCGTCGATATTTTCTTATTTGGTAATTTCAATTTACTTTCCGTTTTTTAAGTTTGTACGGTAATATTCCTAAAGCTTGATACATATTTTTAAAGTAACATCCCAGGAAAATTTATTATTGCACCAAGCTTACCAAAGACCGCATGTAATTTATCACACTGTTTGCCTGCAATACATCAAATATTATGCTTTAAAATAACCATTAGTTACACCAATAAATTATTTGAAATTTAATTTAATTTTATCGATTTGCTGATACTTTACTT
Source organism: Barypeithes pellucidus (assembly GCA_963991005.1). Classification (NCBI taxonomy): domain Eukaryota; kingdom Metazoa; phylum Arthropoda; class Insecta; order Coleoptera; family Curculionidae; genus Barypeithes; species Barypeithes pellucidus. The sequence goes on from OZ022562.1 coordinate 30,822,593, forward strand.
ATCAAGAAAATACAATGTTCGAACAAAATCAATAATCTAAAGCATTGCTTTTAAAAAATAATATACAGAGGTTCCATAAAAAAGCGCCATTGACACGTTTTGCGCAATAATTTATCGGAAACGATAAGAGATAGGTATATGAACGTTGTAAAAAAATGATCTATGTACTCGTAACTCCCGTTACGCAAAAGTATTTTTTTCTTATGCAACACTAATTTATTACAATTTAATACTATCATCAAGAAAAGGAATCCCTACACATTTGTCAATCTCCTTAGATTTTACGAACCTTTACAATTATTTTTGTAATAAAAAAGCATACCTATTCGTTTTGCAAATAAGGTAAGTTTTTGTCTTGTTTGTGTTGAATAAGTATAGTGCCACGGAATCCATGTGCTGAGCTCCTTTGAAAGTGGGGCCCCAGGCCCAGACCCACCGAGCCTAATAGGAACATAGGTCCTGGATAATGTTTATAGTAACAAGGAATTAACAGCTACAACGTTTTAAAGTTTTTATGTCAGGTATTTTTTATTAAATGTAAATATCCTATTCCTAAACAAATAATTTAAGGAAATTGAATTTAAAATATAACATATCCCTATCGCAACGAAATAGGTGTTCTTTGATACGCGCCTTTGACTCGCCTGACAGCGAACCTGTCTAACTACAGCACTTGTTATTTATGAATAATATTTTTTATACTTATTTGGCGGTATGGCTAAATTTTCAAAAAATTATTTCTTACTGAGAATTTGGTTATGGATTGAAAACTTCTATTTTTTCATCATAGAGAGTCTTTTAGAGAGTAATAGGTAGGAATACATTTGTTATAAATTATGGAATCTAAAAACTTGATCAAGATAAGTGGTGAACAACGACTTAGTGGTCTTTCAGTTTTAGCCGTGAAAGCTGAAGCGGCAACGAAATTGGAATTAAAAGATATAATAACAAATTTTGCTGAAGTAAAAGCGCCACGAAAATCATTTACATATTTTTTTTTATTTACTATATTACACTTGATGATTTTTTCAATATTAATTTATATTTATGTACACATTAGGCCAAAAAAGTAACCACCGTTATCGTTTGAAATTATTTTTAAACCAAATTTGCGGGAAATCTTTACAAATGTTTTCGTATAATGAATTTAAAGGAAAAGGTACATAATAATATCGAATTAGAACATCATACAGGCAGGTTAAAATAAGAAGTTACTTTAAACAAGTCGCAAAAATCAGTTATTTCTTTTTTCGAATAATTGGGATTTATATATTAAAGCCTCTTATATTCTCAACAAAAAAACACGTTCAGAGATTTTTTGATATGTCAATTGGTTAAGCATTTGTCACTAATTTTCTGACCAAATGTTTCTAAGCAATTAGAAACTAAATATCTTTATTTTTAGTCAGTTTGGCCATGGAAACAATTGTATAAAATAGAACAGAATTGATATTTTTATGAAAGAATGTATTTCATCTCTAATTTGTTAAATAATATGTGAAAAACATCATTAACATCAAAAGAATAACTTACTAGTAATATACTAATCTACAAACAAAATTAATTTAAAAGTTGTTCAATTTAGGGAAAATGCGTTTACAGAAATGCATTGAACAAACCAGAGGTCCTATTGAATAATTTTTCAAATAATTTTTTTTTGTAGATTATTATTATTATTAGTAACCTGAAATACATTTCTTTCATTCAAATATCATTTATGGTTCATTTTATACAATAATTGTTTCCATGGCTAACTGATGACTTTAACATTGTGATATATGCAGTTATTAACTGCTTAGAAATATTTGGTCAGAAAATTAGTTATAAATGGTTAATCGAGTGAAATATCAAAAATCTCTTAACATATTTTTTGTTCAGAATATAAGAAGATTTAACATGTAAGTCTAAATTATTTGAGGAAAGAAAAAACTTTTTTTGCGACTTGTTTAAAGTAACTTCTAATTTTAACCTGCCCTGTATGATATTCTAATTATTCGATCTTATTATGTATTTTTAAATTAATTTTACGAGAACTTATACTTTTGTAAATATTAACTGGAAATTTGGTTTAAAAGTGATTTTAAACAATAAAGTTGTTCAGAAAATAATAGTATTGTCACTTTTTATGGGTTTTAGAATAATATTATTATAATAATATTATACAGGGTCCGCAAATGAAGCGTGGACGGAAGATTAAATCGTTATCGAAGAACTTATCAACAATACTGAAACAGCTTGAGATATTGGATTAAAAGCGGCATGTTTTAAAAATATTTTACATTATACAGGGTGGCCCTAAAAAGTGTGACAGCATAAAGTTATATTTTTTTAAATGGGACACCCAGTATTTTATTGCATATTTAGGTTCGTATTACTATCGTTTATAAGTGCCTCAATTTTTATTTAATTTGATTACGTAGTTTCGGAGAAATAAATTAAAAACTAAAAAAAAAAGTTTTGCAGTCCTGAATAAAAAAATCAAAAAAAACAATCCAGAACTATTTTTTTAACCTCGGCATTCAGTGAAATTTATGACAAGAGGTCTAGAGATACTATGAATGTAATTGCGTTTATTTATTTTATACAGGGTGTTCATAATAAGCTTTCAAAAACCCCACATTTTAAAATAGTTTTTCTCAAGTTTTTCAAATGGAACACCCTGTATATTATTTGGCTATTTGACGTAGAATTCATAGACAATTTGTTTTTGTAATACAAGCATATAAGTTATATCCAGCCGTTTTCGAAATAATTATAAATATCATAAATTATGTGGTTTAAATAGAGTTTTTATTGGGAAATTTTGTTTATAGGCGACTAGACTAATAATTGTAAACTAAAGTAAAAGTTCAAAATAGCTTCCTTTTACTCTTAGAGTTTACCGTATTTTAGTTATTTCGATATAAATTTTAAAAGCATACATTTTTGCTACTTTTATTATTTAATTTTATTTTTTATTCTTAATCGAGTTGCCATGATTTCTTTTTGTTTAGATTGTCACTATGACAGTTAAATAAAATTATTTACATTTGTTCAGTCGTCGAAATTAAGTACTAACTTACACAAAATGTCGAATTTTAGAAATGGTAAATATGATTTTTATACTGGGTGAATGTGCAAGAAATTGCCTCCTCGCGAGCCGAGTGCATGCTGAAAGATATCCAGATATTGAGAGAAAACCGAGACCAAAAACCTTCGAGAAGTTGTTGCAAAGATTTGTAGCAACAGGAAGCACTGCGTACACAAAAAGGATGATAATCAATAAACCCGTTATTAATGAAGAAAATTAATTAAGAGTTCTGTTGGCAATAGAGGAAAATCATTGAATTAAGTAAAGTGAAGCTATTTTGAACATTTGCTTTAGTTTACAATTATTAGTCTAGTCGCCTATAACAAAATTTCCCAATAAAAACTCTATTTAAACCACATAATTTATGATATTTATAATTATTTCGAAAACGGCTGGATATAACTTATATGCTTGTATTACAAAAACAAATTGTCTATGAATTCTACGTCAAATAGCCAAATAATATACAGGGTGTTCCATTTGAAAAACTTGAGAAAAACTATTTTAAAATTAGGGGTTTTTGAAAGCTTATTATGAACACCCTGTATAAAATAAATAAACGCAATTACATTCATAGTATCTCTAGACCTCTTGTCATAAATTTCACTGAATGCCGAGGTTAAAAAAATAGTTCTGCATTGTTTTTTTTGATTTTTTTATTCAGGACTGCAAAACTTTTTTTTTTAGTTTTTAATTTATTTCTCCGAAACTACGTAACCAAATTAAATAAAAATTGAGGCACTTATAAACGATAGTAATACGAACCTAAATATGCAATAAAATACTGGGTGTCCCATTTAAAAAAATATAACTTTATGCTGTCACACTTTTTAGGGCCACCCTGTATAATGTAAAATATTTTTAAAACATGCCGCTTTTAATCCAATATCTCAAGCTGTTTCAGTATTGTTGATAAGTTCTTCGATAACGATTTAATCTTCCGTCCACGCTTCATTTGCGGACCCTGTATAATAAATGTGATTTTTAGTATCAACCTTAGTTTCTAAAGAGTATTAAAAAATTTTCTCTCATAAGAATAATCAGTTTTTTATTTTAAATTCTTATGGAGTAACATCTATATCTATATAATAAATCATTTCCTAGTAAGAATAATACGAAAAAAAGGTCGTTACAATTATTGTAAAAGGCTGACAACGCTAGTGACAACGAGCAGGGGTCGCCGAGCAGCTTCGGCTATCGTCGACCGGTTCGAATGGCGTGGCGGATGTTTTAAAAGTTCACTCGAAGAACGATCCGGAGATTATAGTTTGCCGGAATCTTCTCTTATCTTAGTGGTATTTTAGCTGTGATGCGTGCTATATTTCTATGAAATTAATATACGTAAATACTTGTCATATATTATTCGTTCATTTCATATACCATTACATGCGTAAAACCTTTAAAAGGGAGTTAAAGAAGCTAACAGCAATATAAATCTCCATAAGAGATTTAAAAATCACTCACTCTCTGACGTCACTGCGCTTGGCAGACTATATTGGGACGGTTAGATATCTTACCTTTAGTTATTGCATCATCGTTGGCACCTACCCTTTACTGACAACAGTTCGAAACCGGTCTGCATGTGACATCCTATCAATGGAGAGGCTGAGGCTTTCCTTTCTGGGTAGTACCACTACCATTTAATCTGAATTAGTATTTTAAGAGATAGTACACCTGTACACTTATATGTAAAGATTTCCATAAATCTTCTTTCTTCAATATTATATAGGAATTATTTATATAGGAGGAAAAGAACCATTTGCCTCCCTTGTTACATCGTCGAAAATAATGTTTTCTAATAAGGTAGTATAAAAAAGTCTCTACTTTATTAGTTAATTGGACCTATTTCAAAATGGCAATATAACTTCTGCCAATTTCATTTATGTCGCAATCGAACTTTTCCAGTTAGTTAATTCTTGATTAAAATACCGTGAAAAATTATAATCTAATGAATAAAACGGTAAATTTTACGATTATATCATAAATTTCGTGTGCTTTAAAGATCAATAGCGACCTTAAAAGGTTCGAAACTATCTATAATAATTTACAACGTAAAGTTTTAATTTATTCTAATTCCAAGGCATGGCATTATAAAATCAATAGCTTCTCAGTCAGTTATCAATTCACAAATGTAAATATTATTAATGTTTAAATTATTTGATATTTAAGAACAACGGAAAATGCCATTTTTGTTTCCGTTGATGACTTGTAACCCCTAAACTTCGACCGCCGTCGAACTACCACAATGTTACCAGATATTAATATATACACTGAACTGCCACATTATTAAGTCACTTGTATGGAGAATTGTGTTGTTTATTTTATACTGTGTGCTCATAGGGAGAACGGGTGTTCACAAAAAATAAAAGCCTCTTTAAAGGTCATAATATATTAAAAAATATTGTTACAATTACATCTGTAAAGTTTTACGATATTCAACAGAACGATGGCATGTTAAAAATAACACCAGGTATGATTCAACTCAGGGAGGCGTGACTTCTAACTCTCGTAAAGACGTCACTGACGGAGCCGGCGGCGAGCAGCCGGAATTTTGACTTATTTAGTGGTATTTGACTGTAATGTGTGTTATATTTTTATGAAATTAATATATGTACCTAAACACCATCATATTAGTATTTCATTATAAAACCTTTTAATACGTGCTGAAGCATGGGCCGGAGATTATATTGGTTCGGTTTCAGTGGGAAAACCCCACTGACGTTTAAAAGGTTCTGGACCGGCCTTTCTCGTTTACCCTAAGTTCTTTTCTTGCGGCCAGCGTTGGAAAGAAAGGTCCGAGAAAGAGACAGAGCTAGTGCGGGCAAAAAGCCCGCCAAGGGCGTATAATTAATTTACATTGGGATTCTGTACATTTTGCTGTTCAAAAGGTGTAATTTCGAATATTAGTTTTATAAAAAAGATAGAAATATTGATGGCCTTTTTAAATCCACTTTTTATATACAGTGTGTCCAAGGATGGATTTAACTATTTATACTTGCAAGACTTTTAGTTTCAGTTTTGAGAGAATTTTTTGTTTCTTTATATATAAATACAATTTACGTGGAGAAATTTTGATTTTGTTATACAGGGTGTGCTAAATATATGACAATGTATAATTGCAAAATTTTAATATATGTAAAGTAGTTAGCTTTGTAAATATTTAAATATATGGGTCCTGCAAAATGTATTTTTTAACTTTTCTATAAAAACATTATTACATACTTACTTTTTAAGGACTAAACATCATTATTTACACTCGTATGCCTTTTTATACAATTTGAAATAAAACAAGTAACCTACGGAACATTCTTAAATACAAGTGTAAAAGCCTAAGTGGAAAACCATTACTGATGACTAAAAATTATTGTTTTCGTAAGTCACTGTCTTATACGGTCAGGTTTTTCATTGAAAATGGAATTAATGTGATGAAGTCTAATGGTAAAATACTTTTTTTAAATAAATCTTATTAATTGTAAAATATGTCCCTCTAAAGGATCTCGATCAACACAGTGATCTGACAAGGACACAAATATTTGCTGTAAATTTATTTCCAAACAGTCTGATTTGCGAATCTCCAAAATCTTTTGCGCAATGCCTCACCACTGTTAAGATCTGCTTCTTTAAAATCTCCAAAATATAGTTGGTCTCTCCTATTTCTAAAACCGCAAGAAAAATTAATAATATAGGTAGGTATGAAAAATGAACACGCGAAATAACCTTGCAATGGACACTCCATACTGTGATGTAGATGGTTCTTGAATAAAACCTTGATCCGTCTTATTATCAGTATCCATTGGTAATTGCTCATCGTTGGCCTCTATGGGTATTATATCAGCGTCTTTAATACACCCAATACTGATTGGCTCATCTGAAGAATTTAATTTTATTACTTAATATATCTGCATATTATATGCTATATATTATGCTAAACACATAATTTGAATACACTAGCATCAATATTTTTGCTGTATTCATTAGTCGATGATAATTTTTTTTTCTTGTTACCTTTAATTATTTTGGTAAGAACTCTCCTCTTTTTAGCTACATTTATTAAATGTGACGGAAAGTCGAAAATTGAGGGGATTGCTCCTTTCTTCAGTATTTTATTCCCATGTACATTAACTTCATAATCTCTAGTGAAGTGTTTCTCACAAATAACTGTTGTATAAATTGGACTATAATTTTTTTCTTCTTAGGGCATGTAATCAAGCTTTCCTTAGGCTAAGATCTTTTGGTATCCTAAAGAAGTGGATTTGGTACGTTCTTAAATAAACCTAGTTTTTATAGTGACGCAAGCTAAAAATCAAATTTCTAAATATATTTACTAACCTGTCAAATTTTAACGTAACACCCTTGCATCTTCTAGTGCAGCAATTTATGGCTGCACGATTCTTTGTTTATTTTTAAGTAAACAACATTTTTAGGACATTTTATTATTTACTCACTTTGTGACCTTAGAGATATAATTTTTTTATTATATTTAAACAATAATGAACATACATTTAAGTCAATTTTTTTTATGGTTGTTTTAGCAACAACTCTTATACCTAAATGTACGAAAAAGCTGTTTTCTATTAATTTTGTATGATAATATTTTGATGAAAACCTAATAACTTAACTGCATAAAAATATTCAGTAGAAAATTATGTAACAAAATAAATGAGTTAATCCCCATGAACTTTATAACAAAATATGTATACAGGGTGTCCGGTTAATATTTCGCCAGCGTACAGGGTAGTTTAAAATAATATTAATAGTTCATATAATCATTTTTTCTACTGTCCCTCTTAACGAAGATATCGGGCCCCAAAAACGCACCTGAAGACTTACATTTTCAATTATAACTTCTACACAACCCTGTATACAAATAACAACTGGTAAGATATCTAGCCGTTCCAAAGTCGTATAGCGCGCGCAATGACTCAAGTTTGACGTCACTAAGTCACGTATCTTTAAACGATGTAATGTAAAGATAATGTCGTCTGGTCACAGAGAGACGCGACAGGTGTCTTATTTGACCACACCTCCTTACGTGTTATCATATCTTGTGGTTTTGTATCATGCACTATGTGTATCGGCAGTTTTTGACAACACATTGTCAAATATGCATGCATGCCTCATATGTTCATGCATGCTCGCAAGTAAATGTGACCGTCAGTGCGCCCACATACCAGGTCCGGTCGACTCTTAATACAACTCTGCATAAACATTCTAACTTTTATAGATCACGTGATGCTCTCCGTTCTTTAGATTGATTTAGTATATAGATTATTATATTATTTGTAATCAGTATACTAGTGCAAATAATTTAAACCGTTTAAATAAAAAAATTTAACTTGCAGGGGTAATATTTTTGATCAAATAGATATTTCATTACTTATACACACTATACTATTAGCACACTTGTTAAATAATGCTTACGGTATTTATGTTCACAAAATTATGGCTTGGTGACAGCATACGAATTAATTCAACATTTTACACATAATATGGGTAGACCTGTAATGTCGACATATATTAAAGTGAGTTTGCTTAGATTAAATTTCGAAACCCTCTTAACGGCGATTAAAAGACCACCTGCCTAAATTTCAGACGGTTTTGTGAGATATTTTTAAACATACTACAATTTTTTTCACAATTACTTTCGTATGTATTAATGGACGAATACGAAAATTTTAGAAATATATATTTTTGACCATTTTGCTCAGCGGCTGTGCTGGTAGCGAATTTACCTTCCGTTTTTGCCACTATTTATTTTTAATTTCGTTAGATTTAATTAATGAAAATATATGGTAAAGAAATTGTATTTAAACTTGCATTGGCAAAATATAATAATAAATGTTATAGTACCTTGGATTATCAGATACCAAATACAATTTATCACTATGATTCTCCTCGATTTGCAATTATTATTAGAATATAAATGATTTAGCCTCATCACTTCAAAGATTGTACTGATGTTTTATGTCCCATCGTTACTTGACAATTTATGATACACCTATTTTTATTTTGACCATTACTACGACGTTCATGATACACACTTCTTTGTTTATTCTCGTTACTTTCACGTTTATGATACATCATTTGTTTGTATTTTTATTAATAAAACTTTTCTTGATCTACAGTTCATTTTTTATAAGGCGTGTTATAAGGTTTTACATTGTAAATGTTTCACCATATTTCAAGCATTATTCTATTTAAATCAAGTATGTACTAAAGTAATTTAATACGGTCTAGGAACCGAACCAAAAACTGTTCGAGGTAGGTATAGCAACATTAAACATAGAAAGATAGAGAATCTCAAGAGCTTTTAGGACCATAGACAAAATACAGGGTGTTACGTTTAAAAAATATGTTTTTTATCATTTTTTCAAACAATCAAAATATTTGTATTTTGAAACACCATGTAATATGTTTTGGAACAGATTGAAAGATCGCTGGGTATTACCTAACTCCAAACAAAATTTCAATGCGTTAATTTGTGAGCGTTCAAAAGTATCAGCGCAATGTTTTCCAAGAAATTAAATTAAATTAATTATAATCTCGAGAGCGATAACAGATAGGTTTAGGAAAATTTAAAGGAAAGTTATTAAGAAATTAATAGCAATTCTAAAAAAATACGTATTTGATTCAAATTATCAAGTTGCTAATAGTTTCTAGCAGAAGGGGCAGCACTGTCCGGCTGAAAATATTCTTAAAAGAGACGTGTGATATGTCTTTATAAGCATCTAATAGATCATCGACCATCAATCACCCTGTATATCCTAGATTTATTTACATACTTACATGTTTACAGATCAAAATATGTCGAGGAGTGTTGCCCTTCACTCCATTTTACAGTAACATGAGAGTCAGAACAAATAATTTTTTTTGAGATTTAGTTTTTTAATTAAAAAAAAGTATGGAGGTGTAATAAATTATAAGTTATCTTGAAAGCAATGAATGTATTTGTATTTTTAAAAGGTTATTCAAATGTAAAAACGCGGTCAAGCAAAAGAGTTATGGTACCACCAGCGACAATAATTTATTACCCAATTCAAATTGAAAACAATTCGTGCAATTTTAAATTTATTCACCGTACAAATTGATTTGCATTCGAACTATTTATCAATGTTTTAAAAACGGTGGATGAAAATATCCTAGAAATGAGCATTAAGGTTAGATTATGACAATGCTGGAGCTTCTTGTGTACGTTTAAAAGAAACTATATAAATTAAGTAAAGATTTATGCATATCATTGATATATTCGATAATTTATGGCTAATACTTATACAGGGTGTCAATTTGAAAACTTCCCACCATTAGTAAATTAATACATTAATAATAATTGATAATAATAAAAATCGGAGACACAGCAATTTTATTGTGAAGGCCTAGATAGTATCTCTAAGTTGCCCTGAGGGCAATCTCCTTCCATTATTTAAATGATTACCCATTTACCAAAGTGGTTCAACTGATTTACGAATCCGCAAGATACAGTACTAAGATGATTTGCTACTATAATCTATCCACTAAAGCCGAATACCCACTATACTGACTGCTAAGAATTCGCTGATCACCATTGGGATCTCATGAAAGGAGATACAGCAATGGGCCAGCATTGCAGCAATTCATTACCGACCAATATGGCATGAGAAAATTAGGAAAATTCCGAGTACTTCTGAAGATACTCGTAAAAACCAAAAATCACTGTTTTGGTTTCTAATTTTTTCTGGCTTATAAAATAAATTTCATACTTTCATTGCCATTTCATCTTCTATAAAGCAGTGTTCTTCGATATCGTGTCCGACGTTTTGTCATTCAGATGCCATCTTCAGGTCTGTTTTTTTTTAAATATAGACCAGTATTATTTATTGCATTTATGTAAATTTAATATCTGATATAATTTTAATACAAAATTACTTTTATATGATATCAACGTTTCTATTCCATAAAAACATCTTCAGCAATATTTTAGTTTTTTCTCTTTCTGAAAACCCTTATCGAGAAGGAAGGAGTAAACTTAATATCTGATATAATTTTAATACAAAATTACTTTTATCAAATATCAACGTTTCTATTCAATAAAAACATCTTCAGCAATATCTTAGTTTTTCTCTTTCTGACAAACCCTTATCGAGAAGGAAGGAGATCATTTTTTATAAGCTTTTGAGATTGTTACAATTAATTGGAGAATTCACCCTTTTGTCTAAAGTATCATAGTTAGTCATGGAATGTGATATTTCTTATTATTTTAGTTATATCTTTTCCCCTTTTTACTTAATTAATGTTTCTGTCAATTCTTTAAAAATGCCTTCAATGCCTAATCAAATAGTTTTTTAAATAAAATAATGCTGGAGATGTTTTTATGGGGTAGACGCGTTGATATTTAATAAAATTAATTTTGTATTAAGATACATCGGATCTCAAGTTTACATAAATGCAATAAAAGATACAGGTCTTTTTTTAAAAATAGGCAACATCTGACACGAAATCTAAGAACATGAAAGAAGATGGAAGTGACACTGAAGGTGTGAAAACATAATCTCTTTAAACAAAGACAGAAGAGACTCTATACGAATATCTTCGAAAGTACTCGGAATTTTTCAAATTTCTTATTGGCGTTTTGGTCGGCTTTGAATTACGCAACTTTGGCCAAGTTTAACCTTTGCTGTATATCTTATCGTTTATGAGATCTCAATAGTGAACATGGAATTCTTAACACCCCTTATATTACTTATAAACTTAGTTTATCTTAACTAACACTAAAAATGTAATAAACTATAATCATATAAAAAACTAAATTCAGAACAAACTAAATAAGAACAAAACAAATAATGTATAACCGGACTTGTTCCGAAATAATCGATACATAATCAACTGAAAGTTAAAAAAATTCGATTAGATGTTTTATTCATTCATTGGGGTCAAGGAAGTAATTAATATAATAAAAGTTAATTTGCACTGAATAGAAAATATGTAAGTAATTTAAAATAAGAGAATGCCATTTTGTTATCCTCTCCTGGTTATGTAATAGTATATTACAATACAAGTACGGTAGGTACGTCTTTACCGCATGTGCGTGATGCTTAACAAAACGAGCCGAAGGCGAGTTTGGAAATCACGCAAATGCGGTAAAGGCACTCCGATGAGACACAAGAATTTAAAGTAACAGATTTACTAAAACTGGAGGTTCTCTCTGAATATTGTTCTACACCATTTATTGCTTTGCAATTCCTATTTTATTTTGCACAGAATTTTCAATATAGCCCTCCGCAACACTGGAAGACTTCCATCCACCATGTCTTTTTAAATTCATGATATCCCCGCCACCATCTACTAATATAAAAACTTGTTTTTATAGTATGTAATTATTTACGGCATTAGTGCGGTAAAGTGCTACTTACCGCACACAAATCACTGCGGTAAGTAGTTACTTACCGCACGCGAATAGATAAAATAGTTTTTTCTACTCGTATATTAGTAAAAATCTACTTACGCACTGTCTACTGTTACGTAATATATACAGTATGACTCCTTAAGTTGGAACCATACCATCGTTCCAGACAAAAAAACTTTAAACTAAATTTTCTCTAAATCATTTTGATGCTACATAGACCCTTCATCCACTTGTGTCTTCATATACAGGGTCCGCAAACGAAGCGTGGACGGAAGATTAAATAGTTATCGAAGAACTTATCAACAATACTAAAACAGCTTGAGATATTGAATTAAAAGCGGCATGTTTTAAAAATATTTTACCTTATACAGGGTGGCCCAAAAAAGTGTGACAGCATAAAGTTATATTTTTTTAAATGGGACACCCTAGTATTTTATTGCATATTTAGGTTCGTATTACTATAGTTTATAAGTGCCTCAAATTTTATTTAATTTGGTTTTGTAGTTTCGGAGAAATAAATTAAAAACTAAAAAAAAAATTTTTTGCAGTCCTGAATAAAAAAATCAAAAAAAACAATCCAGAACTACTTTTTAACCCCGGCATTGAGTGAAATTTATGACAAGAGGTCTAGAGATACTAAGAATGTAATTGCGTTTATTTATTTTATACAGGGTGTTCATAATAAGCTTTCAAAAACCCCACATTTTAACATAATTTTTCTCAAGTTTTTCAAATGAAACACCCTGTATATTATTCGGCTATTTGACGTAGAATTCATAGACAATTTTTTTTTGTAATACAGGCCTATAAGTTATATCCAGCCGTTTTCGAAATAATTATAAATATCATAAATTATGTTTTTTAAATAGAGTTTTTATTGGTAAAGTTTTTTATAGGCGACTAGACTAATAATTGTTATTATTATAATATTTTTAAAACATGCCTGGTTTAATATCTCAAGCTGTTTTAGTATTGTTGATAAGTTCTTCGATAACGATTTAATCTTCCGTCCACGCTTCGTTTGCGGACCCTGTATATTACGTAACACTTCCACAAATCACATTACCCGTGATATGCCAAAACCATCAATGTTTCCAATAGATTTTAAAGTCGGCTGTGAACTCCATCGGGTAGCTTTGAGAATGTAAATGTCAAGCATTTTTTTACGTGAACATTTTTTATTTGGATATTTTTGGGTAAAGTATGAGCGATATTCAGATTGAGGGAACGCCACGAGAAATACACTCTTTGACATATTGCGACATCTTCAGGAATCGGATATTAAACTCTGAACAGTAAATATAATACCTTATTGAATATTACATGCAATATTAGATGCAAACATTGTAATAAAATATATTAGAATGTGGCATTACATTGTAAAATTACATATTACTTTGTATGATTAAGTATGATCCAATGTATTTTTCCTATGACGCGTACGGCGTACACAAATTAACAACATTTAATAAATTATACTTATTATACCGTTAACCTTAAGTAAAGTTATACATATGTTACTTATTTGATACATAAGTAGAAAAAAATAATTATATTTTCACCGTGTGGAAAACTGAATTACATTATTAAAAAATATATAAGGTGATTTAATATATGTTGAATTATAATTTAGCAATGAGAATAAGAAAAATTAAATTTGTTATTATTATTTTTATTTTATGTGATACAATGTTTATTCCGATTAAGTATGGAAAATGATTTCATTCAAGTGGCCACCTCGGCTAGCTCGGCAGTAGCCCATCCTGGAACACCAATTTTCGAGCACATTATTAACAGTTTGCAGCTCTATTTGAGCGATTTGAGCTTGAATATTTTGTTTTAAGCGGTCAATTGTTTGAGGATTGTCCGCATAAACTTTAGCCTTCAATGCGCCCCAAAGAAAGTAGTCGAGTGGTGTTATATCGCAGCTCCGAGGTGGCCAATTGACATCTCCAAAACGACTGATTACACGATTGTTAAATTTTGTGCGCAAAAGGTTGATGGTGAGCGCGGCGGTGTGGCAAGTTGCCCCGTCCTGTTGAAACCAAACTTCATCGCGATTGATAATATCTTCCAATTCGTGCCACAAAAAGTCATTTATCATATCTCGATAGCGGTCGCCATTAACCGTAACCGCGCGACCAGCCTCATTTTGAAAAAAAAGGGTCCAATCACGCCACCACTCCAAAATCCACACCACACTGACTCGATCTGGATGCATGGGCTTCTCTATAACGGCGTGTGGATTTTCCGTGCCCCAAATCCTACAGTTTTGCTTGTTGACGTACCCGCCAAGGTGAAAATGCGCCTCATCCGAAAAGATTATTTTTCTAACAAAATCAGGATCATCGTTCAACTTGTTTAAAGCCCATTCAGCGAAGCGAAAACGTTGTTGATGGTCAACTTGCTTCAACTCCTGAACAAGCTGGACTTTGTACGCATACATACCAAGATCTTTGTGCAGAATCATCCTCAAAGTGGTTCTGCGAATGTTGAGTTGTTGACTTCTGCGCCGAGTTGATGTAGACGCGTTAAGACGCACACTCTCGGCGACAGCAGCAATTGCTTCAGGTGTACGCCTAGGATGAGCATGCGAAACATGTTTCACGTCCACCAGCATTCCAGTTCTGAACACTTTATCGATAAAATTCTTAATTCCTTGGTTTGACGGCGCCTCATTTCTTCCAAACTTTCTACGCAAATTTCGTGCTGTCTCGGCAACCACAGAGCCACACTCAAAGTAAGTTTTCAGCATTTCTAAACGTTGATCCAAATTAAAGCGATACATATTCTGTCAGCGGAAATTTCAATCTAAACAACTGTCTACAATTCACTCTAGTCGACAGCGCCATTAATAGCACGTAGTTTAAAATTCAACATATAGATGGCCCACCCTTTATATAATAAGGGAATTTTTTTTTCTAGAAGTTTTCTTTTCTATAAGTTACAGGGTAACCGAAATATGGGGGCGGGTGGATGTCCCAAAATGTAAAAATTCTCAAAAACGTATATAAAAAGCGGAGAGAAAAATGCTTATTGTATCATCCAAACCACATCCTTCTATCTTTTCTAATAACGGAGATACCTCGTAAAACCACCGAAAAATGTATTTAATATTTTATCGTGTAAGTTTCCTAATCAAAAGAAATCATTGCATTGTGAACTAAATAATTATGTATAGTGTAAATAATTTTATTACGTAACATCTATAGAAATATAAAAGGTGGTTGACACATATAACTATGAAATTAAAGTCAATACAACTTTTTGAAAAACTACTAAATATTTGATTGATTTGACACTCCAGTTTTAAAAAACCACAACTGCTCAAAAACTGCCTATTTAAATGTTATATGAAAACGTATTGGGTTTGTTCGGATTTGTTCGGGTTGCGCGGTATCGGCAGAAGTAAATTCCAGAAAGTACATGCTCTTGATGTAATTATAGTGATGGAGTTAACTAGAGGGAACTGGTACATTCTGCCCCTATTTCTGCGGTCCTACTGCACATACCCCAGCATTCTGATTTTTTGGTATGTAATTTTACAATATGGATTAATGATTAAACATGAATGCAATTTTACAATGTAAATTGTAGTCAAATATTCAACTATGTATTTTTTGCAAAATAGTCAAATGTAATAACGTAAAGAATCATTTAAAAATACACACATTTTTTTCAGTATAATCAAATAAAAAATTTATAGTTTAAGAAAAATTTAGCATAAAAGATTTAAAATTAACGCAGCGCAGAATATTTAAGTTTTAAAACTATTAATCCCGTTTTGTCTTCGAAAACTTTCCATCTGTCCACTTATTCTTTCAATAAAGTGAAAATTTAAACACTTAATCAGGTAGTAGAGTTTAATTCCTTAACGTAAAGCCACTAATGCACGGTAGAATCGATAGAGCTGACTCGATTATACTTCTCTGCGAAAATAGAGAAATTATTTCGATGAATAGTTCTCAGGAATATTAAAGTCTTTCAGCCGAATATGTAATGGACAATGTTATATAACTTTGTATTATTCGATTAACATATTATTCAAATGTTATTTCTTAAGTTGGGCCTAAGATACTGTCTAAATTTTTATGGGATAGGATTTATTCTATTGATGGGTCCTTTGCTTGATAAAAATCCATATTAACAACATAAACAAAACAACAAATTTGAATTTTAGGATAAAACCATAACAACCCTTTCGTTACATCGCACCTTCGTCTGATGATGAGTACTTAATATTGTTCTTATACTATTAAGACAACAGCTTCATAGCCCTTCATTTGGAGGACGTCATCCTTATGGAACGACCTTTCTGAGGTCGTGTCTCCAAACGAATATAACCTCCGATTCGAAACTAACGTGAATCGCTTTTTGCGTACACGCACCACTCACAGAGTGCCTTAATCACTATTTATGATACTAGTGTGAAAAATACATTTTTAATGCACACGCATAAGAGTTTGCAGAACGAGTATAGCGTGTAAAGTGCCTTAAACACATATATAAAAACACACGTATAAAAGTTTTCATTACGAATAATTAAATACGAAATTTATTTTCAATATTTACATTTTAAATATATTTTCATACATTAAAACAATAAATTAAGTTACTTGATCCAAATGATAATCGCGACTACGGTAACTAATGGGAGTGTGTTGTTTAAAAAATTTTAATTACCGTCGCCGCTGGGGACTTTAGGTTTCATTATTTTTAAAAGTAAAAAGGAAGAAAATGGCCTGAGTATGAAATCTAAATGGCGCGACAATACCATCTTAGATGTAGAAGGATCTAGAAGACTGGCCATAAGATGCAGCCTTTATGCGCTTTGAAAAATGATACAATGAAAAAATGGTAAAGCATCTTCCTGAAAATATGCATATGCAGCATATTTCCAGCAAAAATTTATTTTCAAAGTTTTTAATAATTTAAAAAATAAAAGTTTGTATTCTTTAATAAAGGAATTGCTAAGAAATTTAGTAAAAACGACCTATTTTAATTATTATTTTTCATGCTACTAAAAACAAAATCTTAGTTTCGCACTAATGCTTTAAAGTAAAACTTATTACCCTCAAATTAATATGGAAAGTTAAACTTTGCAGTGTTAAACGAAAGGATTTTTCCTTTAGTGATAGTGTTTGTTCGGGTTTGTTGTAAAATCTAAATATTTTAGAGAATTAATTTAAACCTATTTAGTGAAAATTAGTAGGTTTTTATATTCTCCGAATGTAAGCTAAAGATATGGGCGACCGGTATAACCGAATATCAAATCCAAACAAAAAATATCAATAGACCATCTCTCCAAAATACTAGACATGTCCCAGTATTGAATTTGTAAAAAACATTGCAGGACTGGATGGACGCAGTACATAGAGGAGCTATTCCAAGACGAGTACCGACAATGTGGCCTCAGTAATTGGAGAGAACGGGTCTACCATAACAGAGATTGAACGACTGGAAAACAACAAAACTCCTGGACCATATCAGATTTATAGAGAAATTCTCAAACTATTGGACTCTTGGAGAACAAATAAAACTGCCAACGATTCTATTCAAAGATTTTTACACAAGCGATCAAATGTCAAATGATTAGTTGCTGTTAACAAACAAAAGACTGAACATAGAATAATCAGCCCAATGAGCCATGCTTTAAAATCTTTCCTCAGCATCATCCAAGCACGCATATATAGAAGGCTCGACGAGAGCATAAGTGATACTCTCGATTTAAAATTAGATATGAACATTGTAAGTAGTTTTTAAAAGAATTCCGATAATATAAAATAAATCTATATATTTTGCATACATTTACTTAAAATATAGAACTAGCTACCCACTGCTTAAGCTCAATAATCTCATTTACTGCCGAAATAATAATCCGGGGTTAGAATAATCCATTTTGATAGATAGTTAATAAATAGGTGTAAAAATTCTAGTTCGAGGAAATACAATAGATCACTTAGCTCAACAACGTAGCGTTAAAAATGAATGAAGTATGACAAGTTCCTAAAATCCTAGTGCAATCGCCTGTACAGCGTTGCCACAGTGATTTCTCTAAAACATAATAATTGGATGTTATTAGGAAACTGTATATAATTTTAAAAATAGAAAATTTACACATACAGTGAGGACGTAAAGTAAGGAATAAATTCATTATCTCGCAAACTACAATTTTTTTTAAAAATCGCTCGGACCCTTCGATTTTGTTTTTCGAACGCGCATATTCTGACATAAAATGTAGATATACAGGGTGTTGCAAATATGAGTGACACAAAAAAATTTTTTTAAATAGAACCCACTGTATATTATTGCATGTACGGATTCTTTGGAAAATCCTAAACATTTTTCATGTAGCATGTGCTATACCTTAGCCCAAGCGTTTTGGAGTTATTCTCATTCAAAATTTAAAAAGTGGAATAAGTCATGGAGAAAACAAAGAATAAAATTATTTTAAAAATGTGTTATTTATCGAAAAAACAGTTAGGTGAACTTAAAAATAATTTTTCTAAAGTAAATGTTCGAAGTGTCTTCCGTTGGTCAACTGACAATAGCCTAACCGATCTACAAATTCTCGCTGAACATTTCGAACCATTTGGGGTGTAATTTGCCGAATTTCTTGCCGGATGCGATCTTTTAAATCATCTAAATTTGCAGGCTGGCTTTTGAATACTTTTCCCTTAAGGTATCCCCATAAAAAAAGTCGAGTGGTGTTAAATCGGGTGACCTTGGCGGCCACTCAATAAAACCACCTCTTCGAATCCACCTGTTTGGAAAAGTATCGTCCAAATATGTACGAACTCCCACAGCGAAATGTGGGGGAATACCATCTTGTTGCAACCAGATATTATGATGTGGCAAATCGGGACATTCTAACTCAGGAAAAAGGGTGGCCAGGGCTGGAACAAGTTCTTGTTCTAAAAAACTGAAGTATCTCTCGCCTGTTAAATTTCCGTCAAAAAGAAAGGCCCTATAACAATGTCATCGACAACGCCAGCCCACACATTGATCTTTTGATTAAACTGTGTGTGTCCTTTCCTCATCCAGTGTGGATTTACATCGGACCAATATCGATAATTTTGGGTATTTACGTCACCATTCAAGCAAAATGTGGACTCATCGGAAAAAATTATATTTTTTACAAAATTTCTGTTTACGAAACACATATCCTGTAAACGCTCACAAAATTCAAGGCGCCTCTCAAAGTCCCTTTCCAAAAGTTCTTGGAGAACTTGCATTTTATAAGGATGGTATTTATTTGTATGCAGTATTTTAAGAACTGTTGTTTTTCCAATATCCACGTCACTTGTTACCTGCCTAGACACCACATGCTGGTTATCTTGAACTGCCAGTAAGACTTCTAATTGTTGATTTTCATCAACTTGAGGACGACCAAATCTAGGGACATCTTTTACATGACCGAATTGCCTAAACTTGTACTCAATTTTGCTTACTGTTGATTGTGATATTGGCGGACGATTGGGGTATTTTTGATTAAATAACTCACAAGTTTCTTGCTGTGTTCTAACCCTATCACCGTAGCCCATCATCATCAAAACCTCTATGCGCTATTTCTCAGTGAGTCGCGTTTTAATTTAGTTATGAAAAAACGAAATGAGTCTTCTGAAAACTAGTAAAACGTTAGGAAAATACACATAAAACTGACAATAACAGTAACTATTGACATTAATTCTTTTGGTTCTTGCATCATAACTCCAAAGCCTACTTTTCTTGCGCTTCACGCATGCTGACTACAGGTTTTCCTCAGCGTGCATGAATCAATGCAAGTCTTGATTGATTGCGAAATATATGATTTTCAAATTTTGAATGAGAATAACTCCAAAACGCTTGGGCTAAGGTATAGCACATGCTACATGAAAAATGTTTAGGATTTTCCGAAGAATCCGTGTATGCAATAATATACAGTGGGTTCTATTTAAGAAAAAACAATTTTGTGTCACTCTTATTTGCAACACCCTGTATATCTACATTTTATGTCAGAATATGCGCGTTCGAAAAACAAAATCGAAGGGTCCGAGCGATTTTTTTAAAAAATTGTGATTTGCGAGATAATGAATTTATTCCTTACTTTGCGTCCTCACTGTATGTATCTGACAAATGCATTCAATATAATTAATAACTTTCTGTTTCAACTACAGGCGGTATATCAGCCGAAATTTGTCGTCATTGATTTCTGTTGAAAAATATCTGTGCTACAAACTAGGTTTCTAATATTTTCCTATACAAGAAAAGCTAAATTTAACTTATAGTGAGGTATCTAGGTAGCTACGAAACATAAGATACAGAATATATCCTGAGAACCAATACGCCAGTCATTCCAGCGTAAAAGTCTAAACATTTGACAAAATCAATAAATCTGACACAGTTCTCCGAAAATAGACAATTTTCCCAGTGAAGAGAAAAATTGAATTGTTTTTCCAGGTACGTTAAATAAATAATATGAAAAGGTATATCATAGTGTAACCTTCAGGACACGTATTTATAGGCGGGCCCGGAAAACATAGATTGTCTTTTAGATCTTGTTGTTAATATATTTTTATAAATCGTTACTCTGACAGTTTAATTCAACAGGTATTGATAATTCTTGTCGTTGAGACAATTCCTAAAATAGTACAGTTCCATCTATATGAAACATTGTTCTTAAATTTAGAATAATAGAAATATTTTTTTAAATAATTCATACCTTTATACAAGATATATTTTAAATGTTCCGCCAATATTACACATTAAAAATCGCTATCCATGATTAATTTAGCAATTAGCTGAGAAATAGTAGCTGAAACGTCAAAATTCTCAACTGACTGTATGCACGGAAACGAATAATATTTCTTATCTTAAATAAGGAAACTTATTATTGGCTAAAATTATTTATTTTTTAAATTAAAATTTATCTACATGCGGGTGGTTAGGAACCGTGTTGTGATCGCTCGAGTGAAAAACCGCTCGAGTACTCGATTATTGAATTAACCGACATTGCTCGATTATTGCTTATAACTTCTCACTCGATACTCGCCGCCGTTCGAGCGCTCGGTGACATAATCGCTCGATGAATCGGAGTTTCAAGTGATTATGTAACCGCTCGAGCGATTTAACCACTCCAGCGATTATTGGAAAGACTACTATAATTATGGTTACCATGTCTTCCGGGACAAATTTTGTTTTCATCGGGAATTGAAAATGATCTCCGGGATTTCGGGCAGATTATTATAATTTTGCAAAAAAAAGTTAAAAAAAAATTTTAAAGTAACATAATTGGTGCAAAATTCCGGGATTATACCCAGCAATCTGATACCCATGAAGAATTACTGAAATGTACCATAAAATATTTTTTATTCGATACACAATTAACAATTAAAAAGAACAATTATTCGAAATGATCGTCACCAATTTCTACTTGTTACCGTTTTCCTTTAAAATTATAATATTTTGGATCTAGGCATCTTTTAGACACCCTGTATATTGAAACTGAAATTAATCGACGCCATTCCTATTTTTATTACAAGCAAAAAAATATTACGAAGAACAACATTTTCTCGAAAAATGCAAAATAATTTTGGTTTCGTCTTGTTAACTCATTCCGTGGACATACTGTATATCACAGCGTTTTTTGTGACTAAATTAGGCAACGAATTAGTTAGTAATCAAGACTGAAAGAGACTAAAATATATGTAGATGCAAAATTATGTAGATACATGCAAATAAACTGAACGAAACATGGACCCTATGAGCTTATTTATTTAGGACAATTATTTTAATATTCTTACATACTTTATTTTTACGAAGGCATAAAAGAGTAAGAAGGAATATGTTATAATGAAACTGGGCTTATAAATTTAAATGTTTCCTTTTGGTGATAAGTGTGATAAATGCAGAACACACATATCAAATCACATCACAAACACATGAATGCCACTAATTTCACATCAGAGCGAAATAACGATAATGCTAACAACTGGTACATTTTACACCTTACATATTAAGCAAGAAACACTTTGAACGCGTCAAACTCGTACGAATTCATCAACGTCGTGTAGTCATTATCGCGTTTCAAATGAGACTGGCTAGCTATTATCAATTGCGCCATATCCAGGTAGCGAATGAAGGTCGAGACACGCATAGTATTTGACAACACTGTATAACCTTGATATTAGTAACCTAATTACACTTGTTAAGTGAAAATAGGGTCTGCGCATGTGGGATGTTTTTACAATGGTCGATTTTAAAAAAAGATGGTAGGCTTCCTCTAGGACACCCAAAGAGTCACCCACCAGAATGAATTGTACATTTAGAACTGTATATAAAAAATCGAGTAAAATGCGTGAATGGCAAAATGACAAAAACTAAAAAATGTTAAAGAGTCAACTGCTTAATTCCTTGTTGTTTTAGGGGACAGGAAGTGCCCTACTTCCTTGTATCTGCAAATAAGTATCAAAATAGATAATTTTGAAAAGGGCAATTGTGCAGATTTTTACTTTTTATAATTTTTTCTAGATAAAAAAGAATTAATACGATTCAGTTAATTCCTAACATTTTACAAGAATAATTTCCAACAACTACATACATTTCCTTAACGAATTATCATTGGCCTGTATTTTTAAAACTTTGCAAGTTGATTTAAAAATTTTAATTATTTTCGCGTAATTGGATAGTGCTGATTTCAAATCTCCTTCTAGTTTTTTTGTATCACGTAAGTTTATTTTTCAAACCAGTAAAATCCAAAAATATAGAAAAACACGATTTGATTCATTTATAAGCTAGTTTTATATTATATTAAAGGAAAAAAATTTTAAAATATATAGAAACTATTAGAAATAGATATTTATTCTTTACGCTTCTTAAAAAACGATTTCTTTTTCAGGAAAGCTTCTATTGGTTATTTTTCTGTCATATTCAGCTAAAGGAAGATAGATCTCTTCTCAATGCCCAATAGTAATTGGCCATCATTCTTGTGTCTTAGCGCCACTGGTATCTTTTTCCATCGCTTTAATATCTTGATGAAATCTTTCACCTTGCTCTTCACTCGCGTCTCCTAGATTTTCCCGGAAATAATCCAAATGGGAATGTAAAAAGTGAATTTTTATGCTCAAATTGCAACGAAGAAGTCTGAAATTTTCCAGCATATTTTCAACGATGTCAACATCGTTTCCGTCTTTATAATTTCCTAGAAATTTATGTACAACTTCTTTAAAAGCCCATGCATATTCCATTACATTTTCAAATTCTGAATCTTCGATCAACCTCCTAATCTGCGGCCCTACAAAGATTACCTCCGGAAATGTTTTACACAAATATTTAAAACACTTTCCCTTAATGCTTTAACAAATTATTTCATAAGTCCAAATTTTATGTGAAGTGATGGAAGTAAATCTTTTTGAGAGTCAATAAGACTTTTACATCTCCACACACTTCCCAGTTGTGATTTTCATATTGTATGACAACCATAATAAAAGATTTACCTCATACTATCATACTAAGCACCTCAAAAACCAATGCTATAATATTTAAAACAACAAGATCCACATTAGAAGAATTGGAATATACATATATCTCTTAATGCCGAGCAACTAAAAATTTCACGAACAACTAAATTTTTGGGAATGGTCTTGGACAATACTCTGTTATGGGATCACCATGTACAGGGTGTACATTTCGACACTTTTATAGGGTATCTCCGTAATTGTTAGTGCTATCAAAAAAATAATGTAGGTGTCATGTGCTCTATTTCGGTCAAGCTTAAAATGGTAAAATCAAAATTTGAAAAGTTTCGCTCGCTTAAGAGATATGGGGGAAAAATCAAAAAATTGACAATTTCTAAATTACCATATTTTTTCTTTTTTTTTGCAAAAAAAAATCTGTGGATAATTGAGACAAATTGAATTTTAATTAGTTATTTCTATATAAAAACTGAGCTTAACAAACAAAAATCACAAATTTCATACACGTCTCTAAATCAGGCCTTCTGAAATATTTAATTAAAAGAAATATCTGAAGACCTAATAAGGGGGAAAAAATATTGCCTTATAAAGGAAATAATGAAAATTTCCGATGAAGAAGCTAATCAACAATTTTTTTCATCGCAAAACCCAGATGCTTTTTAGATTCGTTTATTGAATAGGAGTCTAAATTGGATACATTAAAATATGGAAAAATATTCAACAGTATTTTTTGTAAGCACAGTAATACGAAATGTGTAAGGCATGAAAATTAGGTCAAATTTAAATTTTATTTATGAAGCCTATCGTCAAGAGTAGAAAAGTGGAAATTGGTACTTGACTTCATTACTACCTTGCTTATTATTTTTGTTAGTTTCGCCTACTTTCCCCTAACAATGTGTATATTACAGCAAATTTCATTAATTTTCACCTACCTGAGAAATGTTTACAAAATAATTTTGCATTTTTTTAATTATATCTTCTTTACGACAAAGAATAACAATAACATTAGCTCAATCAGAAAATTATTGCATATACATGGTGTTATGGAAATGACGTATTATATTTAAACCGGCAATTTCTGAGATAAATACAAATTGAAGAAAAATACCCATAAATGGCGCTTTTCAACTCATTCAGCGGTAAAAGTGACCTGACGTCAAACCAGAAAAACATCTGTGTGGCACTGCGATACAAGTAAGCAATCAACGAATTCTGACCGGTGTTGTCATATGTACACCTTTAGACAAAATAAAATAATTTAAACACTTTTCCATTCTGTAATACCTTTTTGTACAATTAATTGAATAACATTTACGATAGACTATGTTTTAAACAACCCGAAAAAACATATGGAATAGTATTAAATCAGTTTTAAATAGGCACGTACGTTACTAGGTCAAGAGCCAATGACCTCTTGACGCCTTACATCGTCTGAGCGAAGTAGTTTCATATAGCGCCGCACGCTAGCGGTCTGTTAGTTGAAGACCAACCAGCGGCCGGATACGTTGTGTCTCGTCGATCACCAACACACTCTCAGCAATCCGCTCTGATTTTTCGGTTTACGCGTGTATCTTGCCCGTCCATAAATAATCTTTGAATATTGTTTTTATTGACGCGTTTCTTCTGGACGTCAAATTTCGTCGTGTGTAATAAAATCTAATAATCTGTAGTATAATCTGTATTATTGTATTTTCAAAAGCTAACTATCGGTTCTTTTTCACTATTACTGTATGTACATAAAGTGTTTCCAGGAGTGTTCCCATGAAAAAGAAAAAAAACTGATTGTGTTTGTGCCTGGATTTCCTCGCTCTTTAGGTATAAAGATAAATACAAATAGGTAGAAAATAATTTATTTTTATAATTCTATATGGAATTTCAGTTTTACATTAAGTTTGGCAACATTGCCATTGGGTCTGGGTAAAATGTTGTACAGTAGCGCGGACTGACCTGTGAGTAAGAGTGTTTATTACCCCACTTTTAAAACGGTCGATTTAAAAAAAATAAAATATGGAGTCACCCATTTAAATATAATACGTCATTTCCATAACACCCTGTATATGACATGATATACTTAGTTATGGTTATTAAAACGATATTTATGTAATTAACGTCGTAAATGCAGTGGCTCTACTGTATTTTATTAATTGTCAAAATTGAAAATTTGGCTACATCAAACATTTTGATTGAATCGATTTACCGCTTTGCGTGGGTTGTAGGACGAATAAGGGTCAGTGAGAGTAAAGTTCACAGTTCGGTTCAGGTTAGTGATTGTTTTGGCGGTTAGTTTTGTGATATTATCGATTTGACGTTCGCGATTTTTCTTCGGCAAGCTGATGAATCCGTTGATTTTCCTTGTAAAAAAGCCTTTTTCAAGGTACAAGGAAGAGGAAGAGCGGGAAATAATTTGCTGCGGAACCTCTCGTATAAGTACTCATAAAAAAGATTTTAAAAAAGACTGACGACTATACTCGAAGTTTTCAAATTTCTTGGTATAAAACAAATATCTGCACCTAGATTTGCGGTAGCATTCTTAAACAGCATTCATATTGTTGGCCGTGCATACTATTTGGACAAACGAAAAAAGTATAAACTTCCGATGGGTATGTGGGTTTTAAAAAACTTTCTAGAGCTGTGAAATAATTTTTTCAAAACAAGAATTTTTAAAACCCGAGAAAATATTAGATGGCGCTTCGGGATATATTCGGCCTACTTGGTTGGATAATAAAGTTTTTTCTAGTACCTAGGTATGTAAACCTACCATGTATTTATTAATGATGATTTTTCAATTTTGGTCCTATTAATGTTCCTTCAAAGCTTTCGCTTAAGTCGCAATTAAAATATATTGATTAGTGATTCCTCTTCACATTTCTTATAAATAGTTGCAATCATTTGACGGGTCTGACTGAGAAGTTTTTCACCAGGAGTATACTCATTGATTATCACAAAGTTCAAAAGTTCAAAAGTTTAAAATAACACCCTAAACTATTGTCCTTCCTATCATTATGCAACTGGGTGGGTACATCCAGCAAATATAGTATATCGCCGAAAAAGCCCGATGGCCCATCGAGTGTCTCACGAGACGCATGCGCTATCAACTATCTGGAATATAACCTATCAAAATTTGCTCTAGCTACCTGTAACCATTGACGATGTTGCCATATTTTTAGATTTAAAGTACTTTAATCAAAAATATATATTATTTTGCATTTAAATATCAATATAAACAGTATGAAAAGAAAGTTTTAATAATATTGAAACTATATTAGAATATTGGTTTCTTATATACCTTTTACGATTTATTTTAAATGCGTAAATGTAATTTTAGGATTTTCTCAGTACCAGATTATTAAATTAAAATTTAATATATGTGACAACATTGTTAGCCCCAGAAATTTTTGTCCGTATTCCTTTCGTAGCTACAGATAAACTCGATCTGTATCTTCAGATGGTTAGGAATTAATTTTTCCACTCATATAGTGCTACTGTGATAGCATAGTAAACATGTTTAACCCATAATATATTTTTACTTCGCAAGGACCATTATTGATTTGTCTAACATAAATAACAAATAAATAATATGATGGCCCTTATTCCATATTTTCGATGCTAGATACCGACCAGTAATATATGCTCTATAAGCTCTCTTTTAAAACAGTTTTGCTTGGTCATTTGCCTAACCGAGTCTGGTAAATTGTTATACATCTTTGCACCATTATAGTAGCTTGATATTAGAGAAAGTGATCTTACCAATAAACATAAAAGCGTCCCAAATATATCAAAAAGGCGAGAGTCGAAAGGTAAATGCTTTTATTTTTTATGGCCTTCAATATTTTATTTATAAAATTTATAAATAGACGAAAGCCCTTATATCGATATTTTCGGTTTAACCTTCATAAAGTAAATAAAATATAATGAGGACATGGGAAATGGTATAATAAACTTTCTATTATTCAACGACTTTAATTTTTTTTTTAAATATTACAATGCACCTTGAACGGAGAATACATTAAACCAAAACTGCTTTAAAGAGAAAGTATCTGCTTGCACTGAAACGATTAAAACAGTAAGTATGACAAGTAAACTATGAGCTCGAGACAGTGTTTCAGTCCATCTTCTTCTTCACGTGACATCTCCGCGACGAAGGTTGGCAATCATCATGGCTATACTGATTTTGGAGGCGGCTGCTCTGAACAGTTCATTTGATGTGCATCCGTACCATTCTCTCAGGTTGCGCAGCCATGAAATTCTCCTCCTTCCTACATTTCTATTTCCTTGGATCTTTCCCTGCATAATTAACTGCAGCATGGTGTATTTCTCGCCTCGTGTGACATGTCCATGATATCTTTAGCAGTCTTCTGTATACCCATAATTCGAATGATTCAAGTTTTTGATAGTTGCCGCATTCAACGTCCAGCCTCTACACCACAAAGCAGAGTGGAGAAAAAATAGCACCGAACAAACCCTTAAGCTCAACTTTAAATCCCTAGTGCAAAGTACTTTTCTGAGTTTGTTGAAATTTGTTCTAGCCTTTTCTATCCGAATTCTAATTTCCTTGCAGTAGTCACCAGCAGAGTTTATTGCACCTAGGTATGCGTCGGTCTGGACCCGCTCGATGTTGACGCCATTAATTGTTAAAACCTCGTTGTCTCACTGAGTTTTTGAGAACTTCATAAATTTCGTTTTTTTGTGTTCATGGTTAGTCCGTATTCTTGGCCACATACGTTCGTTTCAGTCCATAAAAACGCCCTTTTCTATGACACGAGTGCAATGTGCAGGAAAATGCAATAATTCTATCAGTAACCAACAATTATGTATGAGCTTCGTACAATAATTTTTCCGATCGATAAAATAATTTTTATGAAGGTAATAGTGTTAATAGTAATTTTCTGCAAAATTAATTACTTATTTCTGTATCGATTTATAAACCTGAAAACAAACCCTAACAAATAAACTCAAAACAATGCGGTAAGGGGAAATTCCCTCTAATTCACAATGTAAACTTCCATTTAGCCAGTTTCTGATAGTAATTTCACGTAGAATTTATAATCTGACTTACATGTGCTAGATCAATCATCAATTACAATTTAATCTCATGAAAAGAATGCAGTCGTACTGCTTACTGTCAGGTTGTAGTAATATCATATAAAAATATCATATATTAAAAAAAAAACTAAGAAATATTGGGCTTTGCCAGCAAATGAAAGTCTACTCCTTAAAGTTGCTACAAGCTTTCAAAAATATTGATTTCCATTTTCAGGGAAAACTTTTTGAGATTGTTCATTTAGGTGATAGATAGATATATTCAATCTATATTATATATCTATCGGATAATAACATATAATTTATGTAACAATATTAGGTCATATTTAAAATCACAATCACACAATTAAATGAAAAACTTTAAAATAAAGTTGAAAAAAACTACATTTTAAAAACTAGAGAACCAAAAATGTAACAGTTGTTAACAGTAAGATGGAATGAAAGATTTCTATATATATATGTACAGGGTCATTCACATTGAGTGGTCTATTTAATGATCTCGGGAACCACAAAAGATGACGTTTTGGATGGATAGGAGAAAGATAGTGAGTGATATTGGACTCGCTATAAAAGATGACCATATATTGACGTTTGCCCTATATATTTTTGCATTTTTCGACTCTATGTAAAAATCCGAATTACTTCTGTTAACAATGTCATATACTCATCTCCAACCATTCCTGAGATAAAATTGATTAAAAGAATTTTTTATAAAAGGACATGTCGACTTGCTTTATAACCAATGCATTAAAGATTTAAAAATTTGAGAAATTATGGGTCTTCCTATTTCATAAAAATACTATACATTTCTCATAGAGAATATTTAAAAAAATTATATTATATTATATATTATATACCTTTCCGGTATAATATAACAAATACTAAATCATTTTTTTTAAATGGAACACCTTATATTTTAATTTACGATTGAATTATATTCTTTATCTATTTGCTCGGTACATACATGCTTCTATCTTAAGTACTTTTTGAGTTTTAAGAAATTGACTTATAAGTACCTATTTATTTTCTAGTATTTTTATGAAATTAAAGAACCCATTACCTTTTCTGAATTTTCTCAAATTTTTAAATTTTAACTTTACTTACAAAGTAAAGTCAAATTACTTTTGACACATTTCATTATTAAATAGTTCTTTATAGTAAGTACCAATATTTCAAACAAATTATTTTTTTTTCTCGGGATTCGCCGTGAATGAGTGAATGACCCAGTATATTATATATATTTTAATAAAATATTAATTACTGCTGAGGGATGGTCTTGTGGTGTAAACGTTATTCTTTACTACAGGTTGCCAAGCAGGCACTATTTTATGTGAAGCCAATATTTTTTACAAGGAATTAATGGTAGAATGTTTTGTATAAATAAGTAAGAAGCAATAGAAAAATGTAATTTAAAAACAGTTTAGAAACAACCATCATTCTATACCGGAAATACGAAATAACCATACTACAAGCCTATTTCTTTTTTGTGGACCGACATTGCAATATCCTATCAAAACATTTAGGAAATTGTAATACTACATCTTAAAAGATATTTTAAGTTGTTTCAACACAAAATTACCACATTTTTATAGCTTTTACTTCCATTTTAGTACATTTCGAAGTCCTAAAAAAACACAGACCGATAAGATTTTCCGTAACTAACAGCCCGGCCCCCAATATTAAGGGTCTTGAGAAAATAAATCTGACAAAGTGGTCTAAATTTATTTCTGAGAAGGGTTAAGTATAAGTCAAAGGAAATTTATTAAAATACCGGAACTTGTTTCCATTGTTATAATGACATTTTTAATACCGTAATATTTATGGATTCTTGTAATTTTTATTTACTAAATTAATAAGGAGATCGTAATATTTTTCCAAACTTATTAATTTTATATCAACAATAATACAAATACAAGACGAAATGAGAACTTCTCTAGGACAATGTTCGCATTTTAAGAAAAAAAGTATATTTCTCTGAGGAAAGTCAGAGAAAAAAACATCATGATAATAATATGTCTACTTTACAGGTCCGGTAGCATCACATAAGTATGAATGGAAAAATAATTTCTTAATCATCCGAAGATATTATAAAATGTGCCCAATGAAGTTATAAACAAATGGGAAACTCTTTTATTATGCGTTTTATGAAACAAAATTTGACTTATTCGTCGGCGACAATCCATTTTTCTGTCAAATCAAACGTCCAATTCAAATTACTCGTTTTAACTGAGCAACTTAGGTTCGTCCATAAAAACAATGTCAAACAATATACAAAGTTTGGACGCGTAGCCCAAAAATCATTACAACTATTATACGCGTACCTTCTAAAAACAAAGCCGAGAGTGTAAATGGTTATCAACAGAAGCGACCGCACCCTATCGCTGTTCTTCTATTACTGACACTTGCAAGTCGCACGCTTGTACCCATAGACCTACGTCGGTCCGGCACCGAGTGGATTGTGTGAAAAAGATGGAGAGATGGCCGCGTGAGAAAGAAAATAAAATCTTCGTCGGTCTTGTCATTTGGAGTAGAGCTGGCTAATTTAATTTTTATAGCTTCCCAAAAGAAAAAGTACAGTCGCAGTATTGTCAGCTACCACTATTATTTTATTCAAATTGGTCGAAATTCCATTAACGCCATATCAATTAAACGCCTTGCAAGAGGTCTCGCGGCAAATCGTCAAGTAATAGAGAAGAATCTCGTGAAATATCAAGCTTTCAAATATTGCCCATCTCTATTCCGAGTTTTGAAGGTATCTATTTCGTTCGTTTGTAGGTTAAAATAAATCTACGCGAGAGAAAAAAAGACCTTCTTTCCATGTGAATGGCTGCTATTTTTGAGGTTATGTGAGAGGTTTTTTCCTTAGATTCTGTGTGGTTTGTGTGAAATTATGAACTAACAATTGTATTGAAATGTAAAGGTAAGAAAGCATGTGTCTTAAATAAAATTGCATTTTTTTAAAGAGTTTGAACGATAGTTATTATTTAAAAGGTAAATGACGTTTGACCTATTTACTTTCCTGTGCTTGTAACGAATTTGAAATTTGTGTGTTGTTTTGCAACGCCATCGGTTTTCTGGAATCATATTTGTTCATAAATGATAGAATTAGAAATTGTTAAAAAATTATAATTTTTAAGAGTTTGCCGTATAGATATTGGCAACACCGGCCGAAATGCGCTGACGTCTTTTGACCCTTCAGACCTCAGTGTTGATTGTTTACATATTACGCCAGTGCCCCACAGGTGTTTGTCTGATTTGACATAAGGTGATATAATCCGGTCATTAATTGAAAGCGCCATTTATGGGTATTTTTCTTTAATTTATTTTCATCTCAGGATTTGCCGATTTAAATATAATACATCATTTCCATAACACCCTGTATACAGGGTGTTAATTATGTATGTGCAGTAATTTTAAGATACGCTTCTTTGGGCGATTCTAAGACGAAAAGTTCATATAAACATGGGTACACAAATGCTTCGTTTTCAAGATACAGGGTGTTCAAAAAAAATTTAATCTGGATTTCGTAAATATCTTAAATATCCTTTTGTCGATATTTTTGAGGTTTGGCAGTTTTATTTATAGTGTTAAGGGGCTAATTTAGCCCCAAGCAGATTAAATTTATTGATTCCAGTGGCGTCCCGGGCGGCACCTTAAGGAAATTTATTGGAAAAAAAGGTTTAGCCACTGGCTTTTGTAGAATTTTTATATTTTTCTCGGATTAAGCAACTAAAAATACAGCACTTTGGTCTCTTGAATTTTTTTCGTATCTTACTTCGTTTTCGAGAAAAAAAAATAAAAACCACTTTGATACATGTCCCTGGAGATTCATGGACATTTTTTTTTATAATCAAGGTTTACTTTGGAAAATAATTGCAGCATTTAACTTGATAGTTGCCAGCTTATTTATAAGATATTAATTTGTTGTGTCTCTCTTTGATTACTGACTGTTATGATACCTAAGACAAGCAAGGGAGAAAAATCAATTTTTTAACACCCTGTATCTTGGTAACGAAGCTTTAGCGGACCCATGTTTATATGAACTTTTCGTCTTAGAATCACCCAAAGAATCGTCTCTTAACATTACTGCACATACTTAATTAACACCCTGTATATTAACACCATTATGGGGATTTTGTTTAAAATTAAATATAGTTTCCTTCAGTCAAAAAAAGTTTCCCTTTATTACCATGGTTTCTGGACACGCTGTATATAATCTTTATACTATACAAGTTAAAAATTATAGAAGATAATCGATTCCATAATAACTGATGACAACTGTGTGCCCCGAGCTTCCAAAGGATATATAAAGCGGCTTGAAAGAATAATAAATCATCGTTTCGTGATATTTTATTCTGTTGACGTGGACATGCATAAAACTAAGCCACGCTCGTAATAATAATAACACATATTGTAAAAAATATTTGTTATCTTATGACCAATATTTTATAATAGTATATGACATAACAAGAGTGGTAAGAAGCCAATCACACGCGATTTCGAGGCGCAATGGGTCGAGGCATCTACAATCGAGCCCGGTGCAGTGTGAGTCATTAATAACTACCGATCTAATAGAGATGCCACTTGTTCATAAAATGGGTTTTGCAGTAACAAGACGAAGAACAAAACGGTATTTTTTAAATTAATTTATGGTGGGGGCGAGTATGTTAAAACTATTTACAATTAAATTGATATTTTTTGCATTTATTCACAATGATAATTTTTTTAATACACTTCGAAGGCTAAAATAACAAGATGCAAAAACAAGAAAAACAACGACATTTATACGATCAGTTCATGGTGTCCCATTTTCGACACTTTTATAGGGTATCTCCGTAATTATTAGTACTATCAAAAAAGTAATGTAGGTATCATGTGCTCTTCGTGGGTCAAACTTAAAATGGTAAAATCAAAATTTGAAAATTTTCGCTAGTTTAAGAGATACTAGGGAATATCAAAAAATAGACGTTCGAATCTGCAGTTTTCAGAATAAGTATACGGGATCAAGCAAAAAAGTTATCGGACCTACTCATTTTTTTAAAGGGAACACCATGTATATTTGAATCTTAAAAGATAGTATTTTAAATTCTCTTTTCAAGTATATAACACCATGGATGCTATTGGTCTCTTAGGCGATTTATTTAAGCTTGATGACTTTAAACCATAATAGACCATGAAACAAAAGCTAATATCATAGAAACAACTATGAGTATGTTAACATTTAACGTCAATTTCATTTTAATTTTTTATTCGTGTGCGAAAATGACTTATCAACATTTTGAAAAATTTGATATGATATCAGTTCATATTGAAAGTAAAAAAACGAAGAAATGGCTCAAAATTTATATTTTGTTCGTTATCCGGAAAGACGGGTTTGTTCGGGTTTGACATATCCCGAATATTTGCGATGATTCCCGTTACTTTTTACCTTAATTTTAATCTTTTATTTCGTTTCAAAGTAATAAAGTTTAAATAAATCGCCTAGGACACAATATCATCCATGGTGTGTTATATATTAGAAAGGAGAATTTAAAATGCTATCTTTTTAGATTGAAATATACAGGGTGTTCCATTTAAAAAAATGAGGTTAAGTCCGATAATTTTTTTATCTAATCCCATATACTTATTCTGAAACCGGCAGATTATTCAACAATCATTATTAAGAAACTGCTGTATAAAGCATTTTTCTGTATCTCTTTTAACTACGAAAATATTGGGTCATATTGAAATTGTCAATTTTTTGATTTTCCTCCATATCTCCTAAGCGAGCGAAAATTTTCAAATTTTGATTTTACCATTTTAAGTTTCACCCAAAAAGAGCACATGACACCTACATTACTTTTTGATAGCACTAACAATTACGGAGATACCCTATGAAAGTGTCGAAAATGGGACACCCTGTACAACTGGATATGTTAAATTTCTGATATGAGAATATTGAAGAAAATTTAGCAAATTATCAAAAATTCGTGTGTGGCTATTCGGAAAAATCAATTTCTTTCATTAAAATCCTGAAATACGTGTCAACTGTAAGTATATAAGTTGAAAAAAAAATTCGGACGATTCTAAAATGTCAAGATTAAAAAGTGTTTCGAAGTAATTGTAATTTCTTTGTTAACTCAAGTGGTATGGCGATACTTGTGGGTCTAAAACATATATATCTAATTGGTTTATTTTAAAAAAGTAATTAAATTCAATTTTTATTTAAGATGTATCAAATTTCAATATTAGGAATTTACATTCATCTAGATTCTATGCGTTACCCCGT
Organism: Barypeithes pellucidus; assembly: GCA_963991005.1. Lineage (NCBI taxonomy): Eukaryota > Metazoa > Arthropoda > Insecta > Coleoptera > Curculionidae > Barypeithes > Barypeithes pellucidus. The sequence goes on from OZ022562.1 coordinate 30,857,803, forward strand.
ATAATTAGATGTATGAGGACGTAAACTGATCTGCCCTAAACTCTAATAGTATATTACGTACCGAGATGGAAAGTGTTTCATTCCTGTCGCGAGAGTCGGTAGTTAACCGAGGCGCGAAGCGGTGAAGTTAACTAAATCTCGAGATAGTAATGAAACTTCTCACCGAGGTTTGTATACTATTTTATTTACAACCACATCTAATATCCACTTCTTATTATTTTGAATTAAAATTATTAATAAAAGATAGATGTCATTTTGACTTTTCCATTGAAAAATTAGACAGAAATTTCAAATAACCGCAGGTGGTAAAATAACACTCAAATACACATCAAGATGGCAAATATAATTTTTTGAATATGGTTTCCATGTCACTAAATAATATATGATTTTAACAACAAGAAAATGCTATCAGATGAGATATTTGATTTTGCTGCTACTCCACCAGAAATTCGAGAAGCAGCAAAAATAGCAGAAGGGGATCTTCTGCCAACTAAAAGCCGCCCGAGATATGACAAGGCATATAACTGTTTCAAAGAATGGTGTACAGGAAACAAAGTTCAAAATCCTGCTTCTGAGTCGGCGCTACTAGTTTATTTGAGTGAAAATGCCAAGACAATGAAGATATCAACGATTTGGGCACAATATTCATTGTTGAGGACCACTCTATCAATTAGGGAAAAAGTAGCAATATCTAAACAGGCAAAGCTATTAGCAGTTCTAATATTTTTTTTATGATATCGATTTTTTTTTAAATTATAAAATAATAATTTACTTTCCACCCGGGTGGAAAGTAAAAGTAAAGAAACGTCAACTTTCCACCTTTCAAAGATAGGTGTCACTATTACATGCATGGTTGTAAATAAAAAGTATTTTCTATCAGTTAAAAAAATTCTTGAAATTGGTTCATTATTACCGATAATTAATTAGGGCAGTATATTATGAACTATTCCATTTAGTTGTATTTAATTTAGAGCACTATTATTACATGCTGTATAACACCAAAAATATACCACTAATAATAATACATAACATAACATGATACAAAAATATTGTTGTTACTATAACAAGAAAATAAATAACAATCCTTCAATAATAAAACAAGCTTACAATTTTAATGAACTTTTCAAATAAAATCGCTCCAGAGTGTTTATTATTTTTTGACCCCGTTACTTCATTCCAAATATCGAATATCGCTTTGTTACGATACGAAGCGAAGGGTTTATTATTGTTCTTGCTTGGTAATGATAAGGGAGGCGAATAATGAACTCGATGCATCGCTTGTCATTAAGGTTCAGATTTAGGATTATTAGAATTTTATCCTGAAATTCAGCAGTTTCCACAAATACAGGGTGTTATGCAAATTAAATTGGGTGACTCGTTGGGTATCCTACGAAAGCCCTACATACTTTTCTTTAATAGAATATCTGAATACTTAAGTAAAAGCCCCATTACGTCACGATTAGCCGCTTCATACACAAATATGTTTTCAGTTAACAGGTGAATGTAGGTCAGTAGGGTAAGATTGATGCCAGATCACAACGCGTGACTCGTTGGAAACGGTTGCTCAAACTTGGCTGGCTTGGCTTTTTGATAAAAATAGTCAGTCAAATGAATTTTTATTTCCTTTTACAATGTTTTGTTGTTGTAATAATTAGTAAACCGTAAGCCATCAAATAGCATAGAGGTACAAACAAGAACGGACAACAAACAATAATTAAGCCAATTTGCAATCGCCAAAGATTCCAAACTGTATATTTATTAACATAAATTAATCCTGTTCCTTTGGGGACTGATGGACAGACTGTAGGTTCCATCTGGCTGACATTACCAAGACAAACAAAAGGGATACAACAAGCCATTCGACTTCAGTACAATGAAACAAAATGGCGAACAACCCCGAGCAGTGGTAAAAGAGCGTTATTGTGTGGGATAGTGCATTCAGTACTGCTGTACGGGGCACCCATATGGATGGAATCGTTAAAGACAAGGAGGAACTATATATTGAGCAAACGATGGAGGGAGTTAAGGGAAGAGACGGAAACCAGAGTAAACACTGAAATTACACCGGACAACATAGTACACATTATGGTTTTATCAAAGGAAAGCTGGAACGAAATCCAACAATTGCTGAAAGCGATACTAGAAACTAAGGGATGCGAAGCAATGAATAAGCAGACAGAGAGGGCGAAATGCAAAACCAGACCTATGATAGAAAAAATGGGTAATATGACAGAATGAAACATAGAGAGGAGGAAGAAAAGGTCACATGTTGCCTTCGCGAAGGAGATGTCAATTATGATGGTTACGTGAAGCACAACTAGGTGAATATCGAGGGTGGTTTTTAGTGGGTAAAAGAACATCCCCCACACTACTGAGGAAAGGTAGAACAAGTACTTGGTGCCCATAAAGGGTTTTCCACGGCCAAAAAAAAACTGCATATTTATTAACATAAATTAATCCTGCTCGTTTGGGGACTGATGGGCAGACTGTGGGCATGCGCTTGGTTCGAATCCCACGTCAAAAACTGTAAGTCCCGTCTGGCTGACATTACCCAGACATTAAACAAAAGGGATACAACAAGCCATTCGGCTGCAGTACAATGGCAACATTCCAGTCATCCTTCAACCACCAACATAAATTAAAGAATTGCTACGAAATTGATTGGAAGAATTCAGAGTCGCTGTAACGTAATCGGTAACGCCTTTGCCGCAAAATCAGGAATTTTTTAGTTGATTATATATGAAATATTAAAATTTGTAATTAAAAAAAATGTTTGAACGACGCTGATTAACTAGTTACCTAAAAAATAACGTATTATAATGCAGCTATTTTTTTTAAATTTTAATTAAAAGCCAAAGCAGTAAGACGCCTATTATATTAAGTTTCTACTTCTTCTTCTGATGCATATTCACTAATGAATATTTGCGACCACATGACTCACTTGTATTCCGTCTCTGGCCGTGTTTATTAAACTTCCTTCTGTTCGTAAGCCGGTCCACTGTCTTATGTTGCACAGCCATGACATCCTCTTCCTTCCTATTCCTCTCTTTCCTTCTATCTTCTCTTTGATGATCGGTTGTAACAGCTGGTAGTTCGTATTTCGCATTATGTGACCTAGGTATGCGGTTTTTCTTTTTTTGATTATTAGCAATAGTTCACGTTCCTTGTTTATTCTTTGTAGGACATCCTCGTTGGTTACTCGAGCCATCCATGGGATTTTCAGCACTCTACGATATATCCACATCTCGAAGGCCTTTATTTTATTAATTGTGGCCACCTTCAGTGTCCAGCTCTTCACGCTATATAGTAACACCGACCAAATGTAACACTTCTCAGGTTCAGGTCAGAGTCCGTTTTTGTGAAGATGCATTTGAATCTCATGAATGTGTTGCGGGCGTTCTCTATACGACATCTTATCTCCAGGTCAGATGTCCATTCTTCAGTCATCCATACTCCAAGATATTTAAATTTGTTCACCCGCTCAATTGACGATTGTCCGATGTTAGTTCTATATTTCTTAGCGTAAACAAAGTAATAATGTTAAAATCTGCAGAGGAGTCCTACAGGGATGTGTTCTTTCACCACTGCTGTTTAATTTGTACCCCGAGAACATCTTCCAGGAAGCACTTGAGAATGTTGAAAGAGGTATTAAAGTCAATGGAACATGGATTAACAACATTCTCTACGCGGATGACATGGTATTGATTGCCGACAACATGCGCGACCTGCAACATCTTGTCAACTTAATAGGAGAGCACTATAAAACAATGGGACTAAAAATGAACGTCAACAAGACAAAATACATGGTTATTACTCGCCAACCAGACACGCTAAGTTTTTACTAAGACTTCAAAAAATCTGAACAACAGCGACCTGGGCACTGTGCGAATCAGAATCAGAAAAATATTTTAATTAAATATTTAAAAGCATTCAATAAACAAGTAAATGGCATGTTCGAATAATGTGGCAACTGAAAACCTGATTTATTAAAAAAGTTTAAGGAAAGTGACATTAAAATACCATAAATAAAATATATGAAGACATTCTTTACAACAATAATTAACTTGTCGCATATCAAGAGGCAACAAATAACGTTTTCGTTTTCACATTATTGCATGTTGTAAAGGAATTTTCCGCTGCCATATCGTGCAAACTTTCTTTCTCTTCAACCACGAAATTAATTATGAAAACTGGAATCATTATGTTGCGGTCGTATTTTTTCGACATGTCACGCTAATTTTCTTTTAATCATAATTTATATCTCTACGGTTGGTTAAATAGTAAAAGTAATATAATTTTTAAATGTCGATAACGTTCCAGGTTGTAAAAGGTTCTGTTGAAATGGGATACATTAATAATGAATTTTAAAGAAATGGTTACTACTGAAATGAAATAGTATATTACATAACGAGTGTTGAAAGTGGTATATTTCAAATGAGGAGGCATTTAGGGCGACTAACAAGCCGAGTGAGGAAATCCGCTGAGTTTGAGGAAGTCGCTTTCACACAAGTAATGTACAGGGTACTCCGTCCCATTTTCGACAATTTTATAGGGTATCTCCGTAATTGTTAATGCTCTCAAAAAAGTAATTTAGGTGCTATGTGCTCTTTTTGGATCAAACTTAAAATGATAATATCAAAATGAGAAAATTTTCGCTCGCTTAAGAGATACGTGGGAAAAAAAATGACAATTTCAAAATTACCCTATATTTTCTTAGTTAAAAGAGATACAGAAAAATGTTTTATACAGAAGTTTCTTTGTATTGATTGCTGAATAATCTGCCGTTGTCAGAATAAGTATACGGGGTCAGGTAAAAAAGGTATCGGACCGAACTTCATTTTTTAAATGGAACACCCTGTATATTTTAATCTAAAAAGATAGCATTTTTCCCTCTTCAAATAAATAACATATCATGGATGATATTGATTTCCTAGGCAATTTATTAAACTTTATTACTTTGAAACGAAATAAAAGATTCAGATTAAGATAAGAAATAACGGGAATCATCGTAAAAAGTTCGGAATGTGTCCTTAAATAGTTACCGTCTTTCCGGATAGCGAACAAAATATACATTTTGCGCCATTTCGTCGATATTTATTAGCGTTTTGCGCCTTTTTGTCTCACGTCACCCCGAACGAACTCCGATAAATCCCGATGACAGGTCGAAGGGTGTTGGATCATTTTTCCGCTGTGTCGCCATTGAGTGAAGTATTCGTTGCTTCAGTCTGAAATAGAACTCAGAACTCGCAGTGACCCGTAACGCAAATTGCTCTAGAACCACAAAACTATTACGCGCGAAGAAATTGACCTTCCCGTAAATAGTGCTGATTATAAGCCCAAAAACTTGTTTTACTTTATTATCTCGTTGCGAACCAGAATAATAACTTTGCTTTGTAAAAAGAACATTATTTACGAACTAGCTATCATTTGTCAACCCTTTCGATATTCGTATTAAAAGTCGTTAAGAAACAGTGTGGTTTCATTTAAAAAACGAATACTACTTTACAGTGTGGGATGACAGTCAATTCTCCAACAATGTTGATAGGTCAATTTCGCAAATGAATATGTAAAAATTAAATTGACGTTAAATGTTAATAGTCAACATAGTTGTTTCTAGGATATTAGCTTTTGTTTCATGGTCTACTGTGGTTTAAAGTAATAAAGTTTAATAAAACGCCTAGGAAATCAATATCATCCATGGTGTGTTATATATTTGAAAGGAGAATTTAAAATAATAACTATCTATTTAGATTAACATATACAGGGTGTTTATTTAAAATTAAGGTTAAGTCCGATAACTTTTTTACCTGACCCCGTATACTGATTCTGAAAACGACATATTATTTAACAATCAATATAAATAAAACATTTTTCTGTATCTCTTTTAACTTAGAAAATATAGGGTAATTTTGAAATTGTCAATTTTTTTTATTTTCCCCCGTATCTCTTAAGCGAGCGAAAATTTTCAAATTTTGATTTTACCATTTTACGTATGACCCAAAAAGAGCACATGACACCTACATTACTTTTTTTAAAGCACTGAACACACGATAAAAGAGTCGAAAATGGGACACTCTGTACACACTTTTTCCAGGACCAAAAATTTAATTCCCCATTATTTGAACATTTTAACTTACTTACCAGGTTATATATAAAAATAATGGCTTTTCTCCCATTTGCTTAAGCTAATTATTATGTACTATATATAAAACTTTAATATTTTCTGATTTTTTAAATTATATTAGGAGAGAAGGGCTCAAAATGATCCCAGCGGGCAAAATGGTTGTTACTATTAGTGTTGTGATCGCTGGAGCGAAGAACCGCTTGAGTAATCGATTATGGAAATAACCGACATCGCTCGACTATTAAAAAACTGCTCCAGTTATAAATTCAAGCCAAAATCATCGCTTGTTACTTATTGTCTTTCACTCGATACCCAAGCTTCGCTTGACATCGACCGAAATGTGCTGCTTGGTAGTACGATCGCTCAAGGTAAAAACTGCTCGCATATTCGAGCAATTTTTTGCTCGATAGGAAATATTACTCTGGTTATAAATACAAGCGAAAAATCGAAAATCGTTGCCTTTCACTTGATACGACGCCGTGCGTCAACCTAAATGGGCCGATTGGCAACGTTCGATTTTGACACTCAGAAGGCTGACACGACATACATCTTTGTTAAACGAGAAGGTGCATACAAAAAAGTATGCCAAATCCCTTAGTGGATTCATCGCGACATGGGTTTTGTTTTGACTGGCTAGCCAGTGGCGATTGTAATTTTTTTTTAAATAAAAATTCTACAATAAACTTCGAAAACTTACAAAAACAACCCCCTGTTGTTTTATCAGCACATTAGTCATAAAAATTTAAAATGATTAATCGCTGGAGCCATTTACTCGATTATTAAAATCGCTCGAGTGGCAAATACTCGATTATTAAAATCATCGTTTTTTTCCCAACACTAATTACTATTACCTTTTATTATTATTTCTCGTACGTTACTATTACCAGCTTAGTTGTAAGAGTAGTCATGCCAGTCAGTTGAATCTGAAAGTTTAAGCAGTGGGTTTCTTTATCAATACGAAAGTGATTTTTGCTCATTCTGATCTAAGGTAACTCCTCGAGACGTTTATAACAGCTGTGAAAAGATAACAGGAATACTAAATTGTAATAAATTTCTTAAAAGCACATCCTTTTGCATATATTTCAATATATTTGTAGTATTTAAACTCTAAGAGTAATCCACAAACATGGCCGCTAATGAATTTTGCTCATTCGGGCGAAATAATCCCCCATGGGTAGGGTAAAATGATTCCGGAATCATGTATGCATTAGTTTTTCGTTTTACTATTACTTACCTGGTATAAAAATGTTCCTATTTTTTACTATTTTTAGTTCGGTACATAATAAAATTAAGCTCAACTTATTTTGAACAATTTAGAATTTTTTTAATTACAGGTTGCCAAGCAGGCACTAGTTTATGCGAACGTTTAGCCAAATATATTTAGTTTTTTCTAATCTAAAACTGGATTCGTAAAGTTAAAGGATTGAAAAACGCTCTGAAAAAATTGCGTTAAAAAATATAATGTTATACGAATAATAATAACAATTTCAAATATGAACAATTTTCAAATTTTTGTCACCGATCTTCCTGAAACTTGTTGATACCCCAATCGATATGTCAGATAATCTAAATATCGATAAATTATCTAAAAAACTTTATTATTAACGGCTAAAACTTCACGCAAAGAAATATTGATCAGCTGATGACTCTCGCCTCTTTCTAACCTGCCAAAAAGCGGCATATTTTTTAATTAAATTGATGCAACATAGATGGCTCTGATTGCTAATTTGGGATTGTTTGGGATCCTCATCTTAAGGAAACAGTGTAATCATTAATTTAACCAACTGGCCTTTCGATATAGTAGTCCCATGCGACTACGGTTCCCAAACTGTACGCGTGAAAAGTCACCAGGGGCCCCGTGAGCTGATGAGAGATTTTCTGGTAGAGACGCGGTGCTGCCTTATATGAAGGTAACGACCCTTTTTTTTAAGACCCTTAGTACTGTAGGCCACTCTGCCAACCTTTTTTTTAGTTGTTCAATCCCGTATTGTACGCTGAAAGTAGCGACTTTTTTGGGCGCATTGACAAAATACTAAATCTGAAAGTGAACCGCGAACTCAAAAAGGTTGGGAACCCCTGCAGTAGTGTGTTCGATAACGTAGATATCGTGGTAGGCTTACCACGAACAAATTTACCAGATATCTACGTTCATTATAACTACACCAAAAATACGGAACATTGGGGTGTATAGAGGCAAATCGAAGGTTTGTTCGGGTTTGTTCGGGTAATGTTAAATTAATTATTAGAGGCATATTTTGCCCCGCGTTTTGAATTTCAAAGGGTTTTAATCCGTTTTTGTAGTTGCCTAGCATGTCCAGTATAAACGCCTAGTCTATTAATTAATATGTCACCTACAGGACATAAACTACTCAAAAATGAATAAGCAACTGAAAATTTTTTGCATCATTTTCAGGATAAATATTTTATAGCAGAAATCAGTGCGGGGGATCGCTCTTCCAGGGTTACGTAGATAATTTTGTCATCTTTGATATGTCCCTACTTTGTCATTAAAAAATGCTATGTTTCTTTGTTATACAGGGTGTTTGCAAATTGTAAGAAAATTTTATGTGCCACAAAATTTGATATATGATTTCTGACTTATTCTAGGGTATTTTTTGGAAAGCGTACTAGGTTCTGCCAAAGCGTTTTTGGAATCGCCGATTTATTCCATAAAGTCAGGAAGATGTTAATATTTAAACTAAATAATACAATTTTGAGCTGTTGTGCTTTAAAGTGTTCAACAACGGCCGTTCCCACGGAAATGAAAATGAATTAACAACGTAGAGTTAAATGATTTACAATTACCACCATATTCTCAAGAATTCAACCCGATTGAAAATCAAATATGCCCTGGAACTTTCCAAAAAGATTTTTTCCTAGTTGTAAGTGCTTTTTGTTTAGGAGATATGAAAAAATGTTATTAAGAAAATATGTTCAGAGAAAAACTGAATTGGATACAAAATTTTAGAATTCTATGTCAACTTTAGTGTTGCCAGGTGTCCTAGATTTCGCAGGATATCCTGTATTAGAGGCTCGAATATAAGCGTCCTGCGGAGATCTGTGACAGGACGCCTAATATCCTGGATTTCATAAATACTCAAATTATAAATTGTTTTTAAGATATAACTCCTAAGCGCCATTTTTTTTTTTTCAGAAAATATATTGTTTCCAAAATGATCTGTTTTTTCATTAAAAAGACCGTTTAAGTTTGATTCAGCCGTTGACATTGTTACTAACTTATCCATTGAAATAAACCTTGATAATTTATATGAAGAATTTTGTATAATGAAACTCACCTTTGAGGAAGCTTGCACTTTACCTGAAGGCTCTAAATGAATAATTTTTTGAAAATAATACAATTTGTTTTTTCAATATATGATTCAAATGCTGAGAGTTTTTTCTTTGTGCAATGCGGCCTCGAGCGACAGCCGCAATAAGCTCTTGGTTGACCATATTAAAGCAACGCTTCAGATTAAAAGAAATTTTGGTTTAACTTGTAAGAATTTTATAATATGGCAGTGAAAAATAATAAGCTCTTGGAAGCCGTCAAGAGAGTGATAAGAAATATTCTTTTTCAACAAAATAATTCATTCATTCATTTTTATATAAAATAAACTGTGTTTTGTTTAGTAAAAAATTTCCTTCCTTATTTGAATATGTTCTTCCATTTTCAAACTTGTGTCCTGCGATTTCAAAATTTAAACCCAGTAAACCCTAGTCTACTTTGATATTTTGCATTATTTTCATTCCAATTCATTCAATTGAAGCAAGAGCTCATTCATTTCATCAGTTCTACGATTTTCCTTACGATAGATTTTAGGCCGAGGTTTTGAAAATGAACCTTGTTCAATTAAATTTGATTTTATCCTTGGAAAAATTATTTTATCCGGCTATATTTTAGTTTACAGTGGCTGTAATAATTAAGAAACTAATTATTTAGAGAACCTGATTATTCTGACAGGAACAGAAAAATTTTTCATTGTGTTTCACTGTGTTCTAAAAATATTCTATATTTTTTAAAAAACGTAAATTCTGGGCATAATGATAAGACTAGAAATTTTACATATTTCTGAGAAGCTTGCTAAAAACTGAATTACATTATTAAAATATATATAGGGAGACCCATTTACAAAAAAAATATTTTTTTGTCGAAAACTATTGAACGAAGAAAAAATCTAATTATGTCACTGGATTCTATGCAAAAAACTGCAAAGAGAACATTATATTTTTTCAGTTAAGTTACAGGGTAACCGAAATATGGGAGATATTTCAAAATGTAAAATTCTCAAAAATCAAATTGGAATTCTCAAAACTCTAAGTGCTTTTGCTTCACAAAAAAGTAGCACAATATGTTGCAAAGCCCACATATTTCTATCTTTACTAATAACGGAGATAATCCGTTAAACCACCGAAAAATGAACACCCTGTACTCTTAAATCTAAACAACAAACCGCTTTTTCATTGAAAACAAACATTATCTGATCATTTGACAGAAAATAAACAAAATTGTTTTTCAAAACGATCCCGAGATGATCCTAAAGGGACAAAAGTTCAATCTAGATAGGTCCTACGAGGATGTTTTTTGCAAATATAAAGGCCGACTGAATAGCGTTCGGCTGTAAATCGGGCAGGCAATCTGACCTGACAGGGATTTAAAATAATAACATTTTTGTCTACAACTGACCCTTTTTAATTAAAGAAGATTTCAATTTTGGGTAAATATAGAACAAATTGCATCATAAAAGAAAAACAAAAGTGGTTCTTTATACAGCGTTATGATAAGGAAACGGATTACCCTTTTACATGGAATATCGCCCACTTAAGCAAGAATATTATGTGTGAGGCGGTTTCATCCTCATCGCCGCAGAGTCTGCATTCAATGGATCTGTTGTTTATACCAATCCGTTGAAGGTGTTATCGCAGGTGGCAGTGGCCTCAATCACCTGTTTCAGCTGGGGCTGCGTCAGGGTTAGTATCCCATTCGATAGTATTTTCGATGGTTTTCCAATTACGCCCCGCCCCGTGCGTGTATTTGACCAGGTAACCCTTGCCATCGAGATAGGTGTTGTTTTTTCGACCATCTATCTAATGTTGATTTTGTTGCCTGCTTTGATATCCCAAAGGCTGGTTCGGGGCCCCTGAGATTTTGAGCGGATCCAGCTCTCGCTAGTTCATCCACTTTCTCATTACCTAATATCCCAGAACCAGTGGAGATATAATGTAAACTAGCAAAGTATTAGATAAAAAATACAAAACAGAAGATAAATAACTGGAAGATAAATAAATTTTTCTTTTAATTTCCAAACTCGCTTCATTTTAAAGTTAATTTTACCAAACAAATGTACTATTCTATATACTATTCGTGGTATTCACACCAGACAAATTAAATAACCAGAAATAAGCAGTCAGTGTCCCATCAGACAGCCCATCGATTTATAAGCGACTTTTAACAGGTGACTTCATGATGCGCATCGATTTGTAGTTCTGCTGAATGAATTTTCTTGTCAGTTTTTTGTTTGGTTTTGTTTTTATTAGGTTTTTCTGTACGAAATGGATAATTTTACATTTAATGCTCCTTCACTAGCGGAAATCGTGTATAATATGTTTTTATTTAATTAAACTTATTACAAAACAAATTAATAAAAAAGAGACTGATGGTTATTAACTAATCCTATTTACTATTATTTGGCTATAACTAAGGAAGACGATTTTTTCTTTTAAACTTAGAAAACACTTTAAAAAATATAAACATAAATTACAAGGAATAATAATTTTACTATAGTGTTTTTTACGTAATAGCAAGAATTAAGCTGGCAAATAGCGTATCGGGCTTAAAATTAATAAAATTTACATTTATTTCTTATTATGACAGCCGTCCTTTAATCTATATGAATTATTATTTATACCTATTATAGAGAAATAAAAAGTCCAATTAATAATACTACAAAAGAGAATTACAAAATGTATTCATGAACTACATTTTTTGAAACCAAAGTAAAATTTATATCAACCAAGAGGATATCTAGATGTGAAGAGTTTATACAAATTAAAAATTAATATACTAATTCATGCAATTAATAGTCAAAATAAAAAAAAGTTCCCATATAATTTGTAAAACCAACTAATATACACAATCATAATACCAGGAATATTGACCATTTAAAAAAAAATCAAATTAAAAGTAACATAGCGATGAAATCAATTTTATTTTGGAATAAATATTTATAATACGTTACCGAAAGTATTGAAAAATATTTTAAATTTAAAATTGTTTAAAAAATATGCAAAGAATTTTTTTCTGGAAATATACAAATTAATTAATAGGAACAACCATTTTTATAATTTTTTTTGTATTGTATATTGATTAATTTACATTTTAGTAATCATTATTTATGTTCTGTGTTATTAATATTCCCTGTAATGGACTGTAAAAGCTCGTTGGGAATTAAATAAACATTATTATTACTATTATTGAATATAATATTCGTAATACGTCGTTTTTTCAGGAAGAGTAAAGGGAAAATTATTCTGACCTAAGTCATGAATGACTGGAAAAACTGAGAGAGAGCGAAAGAAAACTTACAAATTTAGTTTTACGATAATTTCCTGGAACTTAATTCCGAAATATTGTTATTGTGATAATAAAACTCGTAGCCAAGTAACTTTGATATCAGCTGTAACTTTACTATCATCAATAGCATAATTTAAAAACTTAATTTAAAAGGGTAATTGAAATCGTTATCGTACGTAATTTTACATTATAAAAGTCGCAAGATATAAATCCTTGCATCTATACCTAATCACACATTAACTTCAAGAATCGCAATCAGAAATATTTAACATTTTTTTCGTCATGTGCTAGTTACTTTTAATTTCATTTGTATAGGGGAGAGTGAGGCAAAGTTAAATACCACATCCAAGAATAGACGAAACATATTTTAAAGAAAAAAACAGAGTATTTTAAAATCATCTATATAAATTGGAGTTTTCCATGAGGAATAGATTAAATTTACTTTCAAATATTCTAATATCCGATTTACAAATCATGCCCCGCTCTTCAATTTCTGGGAATACAATATCAAGATGTCCTCTTTAACGTCGCATAAAGCCTTAATATGTCGGTTTAATGTAACCTGGTAACTGGTACATTAAATTGCCTAGCAACACCGTTTTGGCATAATTCTTGTGCTCTAATAGACCTTCTGACCAAGCATTTTGATTTGTCTTCCTTCTGTAATTTGTAGAAACCAAAAATAATATAACGGACATGTCTATAAACACCATTAAAATTTTGCTTTTATTGTTAAACAATAAATAAACAATTATAAGTATCCCTGTTACCTATTGACGTTTCAAAATTTAAATTTTGTTCGGGTTTGTTTCCTGAAAACAGTGGTTTTATAATTAGCCACATTTGGCACCATACCATCAATTTGTTATCTTTGACAGCAATTCTTTATTAAACATTGGAGTAACTAAAGAAACATTTGACATATTCATTGAGACAAGATCTCTAGGAACTAGTTTGTTAGAATTAAATTAACATTTTGGTACTCGCTTCCTCAAAAATACGTAATAATTTAAATTACTTGAAATGATCATATGATTAAAAGGTGAAATAGCTAATACGCCATTAAAATTACTAGCGAATTAAGGCATTTCCCTTCTCAATTGTCGTTATTAAAGTTTTCATAATATTACCAAAGTTAAATGTTAGCTGGAAAAAAGACAATTCGTTTATGAACTAAAGCTTCATACAATTGGTGAACTTATTTCAGATTACCCAATAAACAAATTTCCACCTTGCCTCGTCAGCCACCAACTTTTTTACGGCCCAGTCAAACTTAACTCAACCGGTCCAATTTTAATGTGTCGGAAAAGATATCAACAATTGTTACATTAACAAGATTATAATAAACTATTTATATAAAATTTCTTTGTACATTACCTTAATAGGGTTTGTTCGAAGCACGAAAATCTCAAGATGACTAATAAGAAACATATCCGTCTTGGTAGCAAAGCCGAACTATTATACTGGCGTTCTAAATTTTCCTATTTCCCTTTATCCCACTATTTAACTATGACCCACACTCCCCTACCTACCTAAAATAAATTGATTTCAAACTATTCTATAAAATGTTTTGTTCTTACAGTTTTTTGTAAAAATACGCTCATACCACCATTTACCACATACACGACTGAATAATAGCGAGAAAAATACGACAATTTTACCTTTATATTATTTCCTATAAATCCTACTGATATGTGTCTGACTGAAGTCGTTATTTTGCAGCTGTCGATAGACAAAGAAATTTCAACCTTTAGACTATTTACAAATTGGATAAATAATATGCGTTTTTGGATTACATCTGTGACCGAAAATATGTATTTAAACATTATTCTTATATCGTAAGAACATAGAAATGTGCTTATCTTGCCTGGTGATAATATCACATAAATATGTGTGGAAAAATTATATCCTAACCACCTGAAGATACCTTTTACTATAAGGATAAGCAAATAATACTAAACAGTTGTTCTCCGGGCTATGGGCCCGGTCGAGTCTGAATTAAAAACAAGACTTACGTATTTTGCTTAACACAGTTTGATATCAAAATAAAAATTCGGTTTGAATGGTACAACCACGAAAAATAAACCTGCAGACGGATTTCGACCTACTTTGTTCTCGTCAGTATAGGGTAGGTGTACATACCAACCAAAAAAAAAAATCTTAAGCTCAAGCTATATTATCAACCCAAGTCGGCAAAATACAACCAGAGGCGCCATCTCTTAGTAGTCGCAAGCAATCTGAGCAGAAATTAGAATTTATTTTTATGGTTAATCACAAGCACCATAGGAAAAATCCTTTAAGGCACTCTGGGAGTGGTGCGTGTGCAAATAAAGCGATTAACGTTGGTTTTGAATCGTTGGAGGTTATATTCGTTGGGAAAAACGACCTCGGGAAGGTCGTTCCTTAAGGATGAAAGAATTCTTAAATAATGAAGTTCGAAGAGTACTAAGCTTAACTACAAATGGATGGGCAGCAGCGATTCGTCGTGTATTTCTGCAGTTTGCCACTCTGGGCGGAATTAAGAGGGCTAGGTCAGCCGAGCAATTTCCATGGAAATATATGTAAAAGAGAGTCAAATCCCCAACCTGTCTTCGATGTTCTAGGCTGTCGAGGTTCTTCGTTAGTTCGTGACCTCCGATCATACAGCCGAAGAGTATGTTTGGGTGCAGAGCTCCAAACATGAGAGCAGTACTCGTGTGATGGTCGAATCTGGGCTTTGTATAGTATCAATAGTTGTTGAGGTGCGTAAAACTTCATGGTTCGGAAAAGTACACCAAGTTCCTGCGAAGCTATCTAGGCGATTGCCACAATGTGATTATGGCAAGACATATTTCCTCCCATATTGACTCCCAGCAAATTACTTGATGAAGCCAGTGGAATTGCGTATCCTGCCATGACTATATCCGGTTCTGCGATGTTAACCTTTTGAGAAATGACTGCTACCTGGGCATTCTTATCGTTAAATTCGACTTGGTTATTGTCACCCCAAGCCAAATTAATGGCTAAGATAAGCCGGATGGACCTAATATACAATATCTAATTGTGGTATACGACAAGTTTTACTTATAATATATCCGCATTATATAGTTTGTCCCATATAAGAATTCACTCTAGAGGTATCTCGTTAATCATAGGACAAGTTACGCATTAGTGAGTCCTGCGATGTCATGTTTTGAAATTTAAAAAAATAACATTTCGGAAGATATTTGTGTAAAACCAAATTTTTATGATTTCTTCCTTTTTGTTTCCTTATTCTACTTGAAGAGATATGTGAAAATAGATTTGCCAGTCATGCCACTTTTTCTCGTCTATAAGAGAGTTTAATTAAACTTTCAAACCAACGTTTCATTTTCTCGTAACCATTATCACCTTTGTTTTTGTTTAAATGATAGTAACATTTTAATTTACGCTTTATGAACTCCACTCTATATGTTGAATGCAATGATATATCACAGCTATTATTTATTAGGCGGTTCGGACTAAAAAACTCATGTTCAATGCAAGTTAACATCTTATTGAGAATATGTTTGCTTTTATTGTTGTATTTATACTTTAGTTGGCATTGAATTTTTTTTTATTTTACATTATTTACAATAATGTAACATGAAGAACTTTTTCATTCATTTTCGCAAAATAATAATAATAGTGGAGTCCATAAAGCATAAAATAAAATGTTAATACTATTTAAAAAAACAAAGTTGATGATCAAAAGGAAAAGTCTATTTGCTTTGCACTTGGTATTGATATCAAATACTAATGTGTGAACTCGAACAAGGCCGAAAAGAATCGTTCCTGGTAGTACCATTCAATCTGAATTAGTATTTTACTTGCTACAGTGTAGACAAAAATACGCCCTTATAGTATAAGGTGGTTAGAAAATAATTTTTCCACACATTAGTATTTGAAAGTTGATGATGGTTGTAAAAAAACGAAACGTCGGATTGCAATAATTAAATTATTTTATAAAGGCAAAGTGGCAATAAGAATGATTTATTTTCACATATCTCTTCGAATAGAATCAGGAAACAAAAAGAACGAAATCGTAAAAATTTGATTTTGCCAGATATTTTCAAAAATATTCGGAATTTTATAAATTTGAAAACATTACGTTGTAGAACTCACTATTGCTAAACTTTTCTATAATTTGATAATTTCAGTATGTCCTATTGTTAACGAGATCCATGTAGAGTGCATTCTTATATCTGTATAAGGTATCTTCAGGTGGTTACTAAATAATTTTTCCATACATATTTATATACTCTTACCACCTGAAAGCAGACTTCTGCGTTCTTACGATTTGTAAAGACCCTGCATTTTATATACATTCCATTAATCTCAGTAAACAAGTTCTTGAGCCGTCAAAATAAATATGTGAAAAAATAAAAATGTTTCCGTATTATAAAGTCGCCTAATATGGTGCATAATATTGAATACCCATGTATCTTTAAAATTAACCTGTATACAGGGTGTTTCTTAATATCATGCTAATATTTAAAGAGGTTATTCTTGGTTCTATTTTCAGAAATAAACTTCATTTGAACATTTGTCCTAAACGTCTTTACTTTTAAAGATCTTCATGTTTTGTTTAATAATTTGTTAAAGTTAATGGCTTAAATACGTGACTAGACTAGGTAGATAACTGTCAAAACTCTTTATGTTTACAAACCAAAATCTGCTTCTTACCTACTAGATCCTTTTTAATCTTTGTTAATACCTAATTTCATAAGAGTGATTTTTTTATACGAAAAAATTTCTAGTTAGATATAGATATAGCAGTATTAATAAGAATAGAGTTTATTTGTAAGTCCTTAATACCCTGTATCTCCAAAGTTAAGACTTTTAGGACATATGTTCATATGAAGTTTTTTTCTGAAAATTGACCCTAGAATAACCTTAAATATTAGCATGTTATTAAGAAACACCCTGTATGTATACCATCTATTAACCATATGCTGGGTTACATCTTAAACCCCCCACTAATAGGTTTGCACGATTCTGCAAGTAACTGAATTGAACATTTTAATCATTTCATCGTCTTCAAATTAAGAACACGAAGAAATATCCAGAATATCAAATCGGTTCCTTAAACTATTCTCATATTCTTCTACGTCATAAAAAAAACAGTCATAAAGACCTGTAAGCTTCTAGCCATCTAAGAGCACTTTAAATATTCTCATCATACGTAATGCTCAGAGGCTTCGAATTTGTTGCCATTGCCATGGAGAAATGAAAAAATAAAAATAAATAGAAAAATGATTTAAAGTGTCAAAAAGTGACGTTTGGGGTGTCGTTGAATTCGGAATGGTATTCTGAATCGATATAACCAAAAATATTCTTGGCATTCTATTTAAAATGTCAAAGTTGAGGTAATTTCCGGTTACACCGAAAGTGACAAAATGGAATCAGTCACCTCATAAAATGCAAAATAATATCATATACAAACCATCAAATTTTATTTCTGTAATTTAAACAATAAGAAAGTTATAGAAGTGAGCGCTCCTCCTGAAACACCAGGTATAGACCCGAATACACCCGAGCATAAGAGTTAGTTCAAAAGTTATTTAATTCTACCAAAATGTAAGACATAATTCACACTGATCGAGGAATCGAATTATATAATTACATTTTCAATCGTTTTTACATTCTTTGCAGACAGGAAATTATTTGTATTCAAGAAACTACTCTTTGACGTAGTAAGCTTAGATATCACAGTCGCTCTATCGCTCAGTCTGTCTGTTTATCTGGCGGTTTATTGTCTATTAACTAAAAAGCTCAAAAACTACTTAATGTGGAGGAACAAAATCTTGTATCTGGATTAAGCATTGACATAAAAACCGATATACTTTAAGTTCGATACGTATAAAGCGAGTATTTATTATAATTTTAATGAATTTGGAAATATTTTAATTTACGATGCACAACGTTAACAGAGATATTTTTTTCATTGCCTTAAACTTTGAAAAATATTATTTATTAATAAGTTACATTATTCTTTAATATTAGAGAAATTCGAGCATATCGATACCATTATTTTCGGCTTCATATTTGATAAAATTTTGAAAACTGACTTTGTAGGGTTTTAAAATATTTTTATATTTTTAATAATGATGCTTATGTAAGTACATAATTAATTGAATTTATTGATTCTTAATATTTACTAATGTAATTATATCGAAAAAGAATGTTTATGGTTTCTTGAAGAAATACTAAACATAATGGAATTTGAACATTTCATTGCATGGCAGGAAATCTGGGAGGAAATATATCTTGGCATTACCACATTATGGAAATCGCCAAGGCAGCTTCTCAGAAACTTGAGGTATTTTTCCGGACCAGAAAGTTGTATTTACCTCAGCAACTTTTAACACTCTACAAAGCCCAAAACAAAGAGAGCCATTTGTCCGATCTTAGATCACGAACTGACCAAGGACCTCGACAGTCTAGGATATCGAAGACAGATGGTGATTTACTTTTCCCTATAATTGTTAGTTATGTATCAAGGGAACTAAGTAGATGATTATACCCTGAGGGCGACAGTCTTACAAAGCCGAGGGCCTCTGCCCCGAGGGTTCGTAAGTCGCCCGAAGGTATATTTATTAGTACCCTGGTGCATACAAACTTATATGTCATACCAGTTCGTTTTAAATAATAAATATTTTTTTTAAATTTAATTTGATTTACCAATTTTTTATTTTTACCTACGACATTACCTTGACATTATTATATCCTACGGGTTTGTTGCTAGAGAGATAAGTATTCAAATATTTAATGTGTCAAAGTCAAGAATCACAAAATGGAACAAGGTTTTGAAATTCCCGACGAAATTGAAAAAAGGCTTAAAAGGCACGCAAAACCTGTTACCGAAAAAATCCAGAGACTCATACAACAACGAATATGATCAATTTTTGAAGTGGATGTCAGAAAATCCTGTAAAAAACATTAACGAAACTGTGCTGTTGGGGTACTTTAATGATCTATCTGAAAAATTTTATTTTGTTAATAAAGAATAAGTTAATCGAAAACTGTGTTTTGCGTCTTAATGCCAGCGCGGGTCATAATGCGTACTTTATGCCCGCACGTGCATAAAGTAACCCATTATATAGAAGGGATAAAAACACAATTATGCACTGGTATGACAATTATATAACTCTATTCCTGATGAATTTAACTCATATAATATTTACAAGTTCAAGCACATGCTGCGTGTTTACCTCCTCAACAAGCAATGAATCAATCGTTAACTGTCGCTTTTATTTAGCGGCATTCTATGGATTTATGTAAAGTTTCTTTAATATATTTTGAGGCAAACTAAAGTAGGAATGTAGTTGAGGAAGAGTAGACTCTTGGCTAGACCTCGCCACTCTGGGTTTGTCGCATCGCGTCCTCAGAAAATTCCATTATTTTCACATTTTCTGTTTATTCTTCTGTTCAACGTCGTAATTAGAATTTATATTAATATATGTATTTATTATTGTTTCTACGACGAATTTAGACATATACAACGAACCGCTACCGCCCATTTATATGTGCATGGATCTTAGTACTCCCCAAACTTCATTGTTTAAGAATTCCTTCATCTGAAGAACATCAAGACATCCTTATGGAACGACCGTCCTGAGGTTGTGTTCCCCCAACGAATATAGGTACTTTCAACGATTCAAAACCTACGTGAATAATTTTATTCGAACACGCACAATACTCAGAGTACCTTAAAAAGGATTTTTCCTATAATGCCTAGTATTTGATCATAAAAAAACGTTTCATGTGTCTTAAGTCCTTATATAATATAAATATATTTCGTGGGAAAGTGCTTACTATTGTAAGATTAATAAACTTTGTATACATAGACTGAAAATATGATATATTTAATCAATGTAGTTCTGGTAAGATAAACATTCAAACAGGAAAAGCTGCTGCACTATATATGTCATAATAAAAGACGCATTATTTAATGTATTTTATAGCTACCTGTAAACAAAAAAAGTCAACATCCAGCTCGTTAATAGTTCAAGTTCATCCAGCGTCAAATAAATTAGAAAATATCTCCCCATAGAAAACCGCGAACTATATTGCAATAGCTCCCTCGATTGTTATTTAAAAAATACAAAAAAATTTAATACAGGAAGGAGATAAATAGTATAAAATTAATTTTTAAAGGTGGTCTAACAGAAGCAGGAAGAAAAAATGTAATATTTTATAATTCATGACATTTCTAAATTCTAACGATAATTGTCGGTTGAAATTCGACATTTTCTATACTTTCAGCTATAGTTAGTCAACAAGCAACAAATGACTTCCACATTTTTATCCTAGATTTTATTTTCTATTTAAAAATTTCAATATCCAGTTAAGCTGATAAAGCAGTAAAACCGGTTATATAGTTTTCGTAGTTAAACTGAAAGTTGACATTCTGAAATAAAGAATATAAACTGAGGAAGAAATATTGTGGAAGCTACTTTTTTGAAGTTGTGTTGTAAACGAGCTGCAGCCTTTCAAAGGGTAGAAATAGTCATAATTCAACAGTCAATATCTCAGGAAAGGTAGGTTTTAGGTATAAGAAACAATGCGTAGATACAATTTTATGTTATATCACAAGACCTATAAATTTAATCGGTTAAAATATCCAACATATTTTGAGCAGGATTTTTCTTGGAGAAAAATATATTTTAAAATTACTGTGCATGAAACTATTTGCCATAAAGCACAATCATGCCAGGAATATTTGGATAGTTTATCCATTTAAATTTATCGGTCAAGTGATATAAGGATAGATTATTTCCTTCCATGTGAAATGGACCAAATCACACACCACCATTTTTTGAAAAAATGATGTTTAGATAGGTGATTAAATCTCTGTTTAATAGCGAATAAATTTAAAATGTCAAAATGTCAAATTTTATTATCAATAAAATTCCATGTTGTTGGTTTTAATTTAAGCTATTCAGGAAATAATCTAACGGTATACCACTCGAGCTATAAATTTGTATGAATTAAACTAACTACATATTTTTGCATGATTGCGCCTTGTGGCAAATAGTTTCATGCAAAATAATTTTAAAATAGCAAGATCATGCTCAAAATATTTTGGATATTTTAATCGATTAAATTTATAGGTATTGTGATAAAATATATGATTATTTCCTAAAAATCAATATTAGGTCATTTAAAAGATTAAGAATTTAATGTTTTTTTTTATAAACTGTTGCCAAGAATTAATGACAAACGACAAAACTAAAAGCAATATGGAGGACAAAAATTTAACCACGGTTAAACGGAACTTGGGATTTAATCACTTATCTAAACAAAATTTATTCAAAAAATGGTGGTGGACTGATTGATCTATTTTATCATGAGGGAAATCATAACTATAATTAAAAATTATTATAATAAACAGAGCATTCTATTTCAATGTAAGTTCTAATTACGGTCATTTTTAGAACGCACTACTCAAAAAATAATACGTTATGGTATTATGGGAAAAAGAATTATGGAAAATTTCAACGACCTTTAAAATGATGTGACACTTAAGACCACTTCCCATTTAAGAGTTTAATGACAACCTCTACCCCTCCAAGGAGGTTAAGCCACGAATACTGCCAATAATCTACTCATAATACAATTAACGTGTCTTTTCGAGTTTTAATATTATTTATAAGAAGAGAGATCTTAAGTGGGATGTTTTAAATCGACACCATATATGATTATATACGTTCTTGCGAAAAATAGGTGCAATTTTTTTAGTTTTGTTATTTCAGAATTTACTTGTTGGCTGATTCTTATCGTTGCGAATTTAAAAATCAAATCATAGACCTATTAAAGAGCACGAAGTCAGAATATATTGAGCGCTGGTGTTAGAAAGAACTTAAGTCACTGTACACCGCACAAAAATTCATACACGAATATACTACTAGGACAAAGATTATTTTGAAGATACATCCATTTAGCAGTATTTCTATAATTGAAGTAATAGAAGTAGCTAAATATTCCACCAAATTTAGTATAGTATAATGAAGTCTTGATTTTATTCTATTTAACAAAGCTGCCATATTTAATATCATATCATGCATTACTGAACTTAGTATACCTGTAGGTTCCATCCTGCAACTCTTCACAAACAAAGAAATTCAACCTGTAGCTCTTTAAAACCAAAGTTCATCCACTGGCAAATAAATAAAAAAGTATCTTGTATAGAAAACCGCGAGATCATATAAAACAGGGCCAGCTAAAATTTCAATGCAAGAGGTCATTCCAAAACTAATGGGTAAAACATACTCGGTAATGAACTTAAACACTAATTCTCTCAAAGTCATTCAGAAGAAACTTACAACTAATGAAATGTACGTTTTTTTACAAAAAAAAAATTTTGGTCGTCAGAAAATTTCAAAATCACTTGTTGGCAACTTCTTATCGTCGCGAAATTTAAAAATCGGTCGTATATATCGCGCTAAAAGCTATTTTCCGGAGCTAACGCGTCAGAACTCCGGACTCCCGTGTAACAAGTAGGTAGACCATGGCTGGCCGGGTAAAGCGTTGCGTGCGCATCGGGGATCGAATCCGAGACCCCGCGGGGAAAAGAGGAACGGCTCCCCCGTGTGTATACACTTGTTGGGCGCGGAAAATTATTTGTGATATCTCTGTGGAACCTTGGTATGTTGAAAGAGATGTTAATTGACTTCGATTATAGTTACTAAGTTAAAATGGACCGAGTTCTACAAAATTTACAAGTAAAGCTATCGGCTATAGCGAAACAAGGTGTATTGTAATCTGACAAGACATTCTATAATTTATTAGTTGTTGTTTTAAGCACAAAATTAAATTTTGGAAAACAGCTGTGAAATTCTATTTGGTTAACCACCGACTTGAAATAAACATGGAGCCGGTATTTCAATCTGCTTTATACACGTCAATGTAACTCCTGTTATTACGAAAACAAACACGACAAAAACAGAAGAGGATTCTATCTGTAGAATCCCCAGTCTTGATTTCATTCAACAGGTAACCGGTTTGATATGATTTAGGAAAAATAAACAATCGACGAACGTGACTCAAAAGTCTATATTTTAATCCAGTTTATGGCAGACTTTGCACTACAACGTGTCCAAGATAAGGAGGGCCAGTACAGGGATCTCGGAAACCGTAAGAGATACGGAGTCGGTTAAATGGAGGTAAAGTTGCGCATTTACATGCCTAATATGCCGTTTAGAAAGTTTTAAAATTCCGAGTAGTTCCGGAGATCCGGATAAAACCGAAATTCTGAAAAATCGTTTTATTTCTTTCCTGGGTTTTTTGAGATCGAATTCAAAAGTAAATAATTGCACTTTTACGTTGCCACTTTTGTAATCCGACGAGTCGTATTCGAAGGGCCATTACCAACTTTATTTTTTTAAATACGGTCCTGTTTTTCTGATATTGGAATGTGAGAGCTTTTTTTCTTCCGAATACAACGTTGTATGACACGTTGTGGTTTAATGACGTTTCGAGGGTTTTTTGAACAACATCAGGAAATTTTGGGGATACGGTCCTGTATTTCTCCTAATTTTATAAATAATATCTAATAAGTAAGCTCTAAATTTTTACTTATGTTGGACTAGTTCAATAAATAACAAATAATTTAATAATAAGCCACAAAAAAGTGAACAAAATACAGAAACATACATAATAATAACACAAAAGTAGGCGTTTGAAACAAAAAAAATTACGATGGCGAAGCGTGATTTGTTTCACTTGACATTCCCATTGTGATAGTTTGAAAGCGTTTTATGAGGTTTTCTATTTTCCAGAAAATATAGAACATAATTTTACAAATGCTGAAAAGTTTGATATTCTATCGCATGTTTTATTTTATCTCAAAAAAGCAGTTAGAAGATGTTATTTGTGCTTAGAGAATAACGGAAATCATTTTGAACACCTGATTATGTAGTTCCTTACTTTTTTCGTTATTTGTTTTATTACTGGTTTGGTATGATTTTTGTTCACTTATTTGTGGTTTATTAATAAATTATTTGCTATTTATTGAACTAATCCAACAGAAGTAAGAAATTTAAAGCTTACTTATGAGATATTATTTATAAAATTAGGAGAAATACAGGACCGTATCCCCAAATTTGTTGTTCAAAAAACCCTCGAAACGTCATTAAACCACAATGTGTCATACATCGTTGCATTCGGAAGAAAAAAGCTCTCAAATTCCAATATCAGAAAAACAGGACCGTATTTAAAAAAATAAAGTTGATAATGGCCCTACGAAGACGACTCGTCGGATTGCAAAACAATTAACGTTGTTAGATAGAGCGGAAAAAGTGGCAATGTAAAAGTGCAATTTACTTTAGAATTTAATCTCAAAAAACCCAGGTAAACAATAAAACGATTTTTCAGAATTTAGGTTTTTTCCGGATATCTCCGGAACTAACTAACTACATTTAACCAACTTCGTATCTCTTAAAGTGGATTCATAGTTTCCGTAACGTATGCCGTAAGATGTAAGCAGTAGTCGATAAGACGTAAGACGTAAGACGTAAGGATTTGCCCATTTATATTCGTTAAGAATTTTGACGTTACGAGTTTGTAGGTTATGGTTTTTCACATGTGCGTTTAATTACTGTTTATTTACAAGTGAAAATGACTCCAAGCGATGACGACCTCGTTATAATAACGGGATCAATATTGTTCTGGTATTTATTAGCAATTTATTTATCACATATTTATTAGCAAAGTGTCGAATTTGGGGATGTCAACATGGCGGTTATTCACGAGTATGACCGATCCGAACCGATTCCGTAAGACGTAACGTAAGAAATGAACTTGAACCATTTCTTACTTCTTACTGCTTACGGCTTACGGCTTAACTCGGACTATAAACGGTTCTATGGCAAATCACATGTTTATTTTTCTTACGTCTTAACGTTACGTCTTACGGCATACGTTACGGAAACTATGAATCCACCTTTACGGTTTCCGAGATCCCTGTACTGGCCCTCCTTATCTTGGACACGTTGTATATTGTGTTAAGAAATACTATTTTTTCCACAAACAATACTTAAATTTCACACACAAACACAGAAAAATAACAAAGAATTTTATTTAACAATAATGACAAATATCACAAAATACGGTAGTGTCAAACGTGAAAGCAGGTAGAAAGACGGCCGTTCCAATAACGGCTTTATAAAAAGTACGTTCCGAACACTCAAAGACGACTTAATGACTTTGTATAATTAACAGAAAACGACAAAGAAGGATAATACTAATTTTCAGAGCTCCCCGATTTTTTTTCTGGAAAGTTGTTTACAACCTACCCAAGAATGTAAATTGTTTAATCTTCAAAGACTGTGAACCAAATTCCCATCCTTCTTGATTTAAGATCCTTGTGGTTAACGGATTCAGTGTGCAACTTGATTTTCTTCGCTCTATTTAGTAAAGAAGACTGACTAGCGAATTTTGAAATACGTCTAATAGAAAGTATACTTTCCTGACAACATATTCGCACACTTATTTTTCCTCTTAATCATCGAGCTTTGGCCGAGAGGACGACGTTTTGCAACAGTTTTGACTAAAATCTAAAATTAAAGTTTCAGATATTTAACCAGGCATTGGGTTTAGTTCATAGACGACTGAGCCTTAAAATGTGTTCAGAAAATTGTGGTTTCAAGGAACAACATAGTATGCAATGCCGCTAGCAAAACAAAATGTAATAAGTAAGTATGCCACGGTCAGCTACAAGCTACAAGGCTAGAAAGTAATGGAATCTGGGAAACCCTCATGTAAAAGTTATTTATTATATTTTTTGGAACCCTGGTATATTCAGAGAGATGTTAATTGATTCCGATTGTAGTTGAAAGTATTAGGAACGAAGATAGGCATCCTTGATATGAGGTTACCATGGCATCTTATAGTATGTATTTAATCAAGTAAGATACAGGGTGCTCTCCATAAGAAGGCATTCTACACGGATATAACCATAGAACATACAAAAATGATGAAAATAAACAAAATCTGCGCTTTGGTGAGTTTTGCGATCGTGTTTTCAAATTTAAAAAGTTTTAGATATTTGGGCCACCCGAATTTTCACGATTTTGTTCTTTTTCTTTCCTGATTACATTTGTTCCAAACCGCATAGAAGGCTGTCAACTTCACCCTGCCGGTCAAGTTCACCCCAATATAATAATAAAATTGCACTCAATGTAAAAAAAAATATTTGTGGACAAAATTTGAATTTTGGCAAAAAATAAGTTTTTTGGTTATTATTGAGGTAGGTACCTATAATATATTAGCAAATAAATTATATACGAGAAAATTTGAATTTGTCATTAATCACTTACGTATTAAAGTTTAGTGATTAATTTTTTAATGTGTTTTCGTTTATTTTTTACATCGCCGTTGTATAACTAATCAAATTTTAAAATTTGTTTTATTTGTTTAACAAATTAATATTTTATATACATAAAGTTAGAAAATTGGTAAAAATTTCGAAAAATAATTATGAACGGAATAAATAAACAATAATAAATAATTTTTTTTTTAATTTTGGTCATATTCCCCCCAGAGGTCAACTTTCCCCAATTTTACGGTACGATAAAAAGTATTTAGTAAAAGTGGGATTAAGAGCTGCGTTTAATCACAGGTTGCCAAACAGGCACTATTTTATGGGAAGCTTTAGCCAAATCAGCTGAATTGATAAAGATAGCGGATTGGGAAACGGTAAGGAAATTGCGTTAAAAAATATAATATAACAATTATAATAATAATAACAATTTCAAATATGAACGATCTTCAAATTTTTGTCACAAATATCCCCGAAACTTGCTTATACCCCAGTCAACATATCAGACAATCTAAATATTAATAAATTAGCTAAAGAACTTTATTATTAACGGCTAAAACTTCACGAAAATAAATATTGATCAGCTGATGACTCTCATCTCTTTCTAACCCGACAAGAAGCGGCATCACAAACCTAAGTGTGCTAATTTGGGATCATCATCTTAAGAAGCTACGCCTGAATATAAGATTTTGACTCATTACCTAAATACACAGGCAGTCTCAAAATGTTCTATTTCTTATTAAATATGGTTTCCTTTGAATTAACTTACATTTTTGTAAATAAATTAATTTTTCTATTAAACAGCATATCGCTGAATGAGGTGAAATAGAAAAAAAAATGAACATTTGTACTATTTATTGAAACCACTGATTGAGTTCAAGTCAAGACTTATAGACCTTTTAAGAACTGATTTTATCCAATAAATAAAATGGCCGCTTTATAATATAAAGACCTTCCAAAGATCTGTTTGTTTTTTTGCTCATTTTATTTACTTAGGATTTTCCGATTAAGATTATATTTGCTAAACTCTTAATCTAAGCTTTTGGAAATAGTCTGCACGTTTTGTTTGTAATAGTGTTTTACAAGGAATATACAACTAATACGAAAATGTATTCCGTGAAGACATTCGTAATCCTTCAATGTCTTTGAAGTACAGGGTTATCCATTTTTTACACTTTTGCAGTATATCTCGCTAATCATTGAACTTATCAAAAAAACTGATGTACATGTGATGAGATGTATTTGGGAGAAACTAAAAATTATAAAGGCAGAGCTTAAAAATATTTGCTGGTTTAAAGATAAGAGGTTAAATTGAAAACTTGTCGATTTTAGATTTGTCATTTATATTTCTTATTACTAATAATAGAAGAAAATGTTTCAAATAAAAGTTTTCATATCACGCTAAATAGAATATGATGCCATCGAAAAATAGCATCTACCGGATCAGGTCAAAAAGTTATCGGATCTAACTTTCTTATTTTAAATGGGACACCTGTGTATTTTTAGCCAAAAAAAATGCATTTTTATTTCTCTTTCTAAATATGTAACACATAATATATTTTATAGTGTAAATAAATGAACAATTTCAATTTTTATATTAAATTTGTAGTAGGCCGTACATTATGATGTAAGGAACCGAAATAAAAAGATATTCAAATGACCCTCCATGCTATCAATACAGTTTACAGTTACAACGATTTTTAACTGATCTTAGAGCCTTAACAATGTAAACGCGTGTTACTTTCCTAAATGTTTCATAAGGTTTCGGTTTAATAAAGCTACCATATTTCTTCAGATTGTTTCCTAGCCTTGTAGCGACATCACTGGAGGATTGCTGCCTCTTAGGGTAACATTAAAATACCCTTATTTCCGAAAATACATAAAAATGTTTTAAAGCTCTTTCTAGTAGTATATTCTCCCTCTAAACATGCTTACGAGAAACAGTCACCTATGAGATATAATTAGGTCGTTTCATAGAATGACAATTTTATTTCAAGACAAAATATAAAAACAATGAGTTAGATTACCTAAGAAATTAAATACATAACTGTTAAAACGGTCGATTAAAATAGTTATTTATGTATCAAGGGTACTAAGTAGATGATTATGCCCTGAGGGCGACAGTCTTACAAAGCCGAGGGCCTCTGGCCCGAGGGTTCGTAAGTAGCCCGAGGGTATATATCTATTAAGCCGGCGACTGACTTGTAAAGGCGGCGACTGACTTGTAACAAAACGGCGTAATGTAACATGTCACAAGGCTCGCTATGAATGGTACATTACAGCAACCCGTTCAAGTCATTTTTATATCGTAGCGAATGCTCGTGTTTTAATGCTCGGTTGGCGAGTGATCCACCATTCGTCGTAACTGGGACGAGGATCCCAAAGATTTGCTTTTTGTCTATACTTCTCAATAAGAAGCAACGAACAAACTAATCCAGCGATTGAATAGAGCCGAACACTTCAAAGGGATTCGCGAACAAACCTGCACCCCGATGGAGCAGCGGCGAGCGCGAGCCACGGGTTGTAGGTTTTTTCGCGAATCCCTTTGAGGTGTTTGGCTCTAGTCAGTCGCTGGATTAGTTTGTTCGTTGCGAGCGCATGGGAAAGTGGCGCTTTTTCTCATTTTATTATGTAAATAAAATTAATTTTCTGAGGTTTTGTATTTTTTGTGTAAATCGGGGTGCAGTGGGAACGTGAGCAAACCCTGCTTCTTATTAAAAAGTATAGACAAAAAGCAAATCTTTGGGATCCTCGTCATAAGAATTATTTTAACAAAGTTTTAAAAAAATTACGCATGGAGGGAACTGGCGGATGAAATGGGAATAGATGTTGAAGAATGTAATGTAAAAACGCAATGTGACTGCAAGTCTTTCTAAAGGAAGTGTCTGCTTTTGCCACTTTTGGTCCGATCAAGTTAACCAGGAGTTCAAAATCTGTTGCACTCATTCGAACGAAGTTTTTGTATTGGCCTGTGAATTCTTGATTTTGAGAAAGCTTAATAAAGTCTGTCCACCGTGTTGTTGTCTGCTTCTGTACAAATTCGTTACCCTAATGCGTTTTTTATTTTTTTCGTCTTCAAATAACAGTAGCGTACTAGCAGAAATGCAAGCGCGACATCCATATCTGACATTTTCAACGACACTGTTAGGACGAATGGTGGATCACTCGCGTACCGAGCATTCAAACGCGAGCATTTGCTACGATATAAAAATGACCTGAATAGGTTGCTGCGTAATGTAATATTCGTAGCGAGCTTCGTAACATGTTACATTACGCCGTTTTGTTACAAATCACTCGCCACCGTTAATACCCGTAGTGCATACAAACTTTTATGTCATATCAGTTCGTTTTAAATAATAAATATTTTTTTTAAATTTAATTTGATTTACCAATTTTTTATTTTTACCTGCGACATTACCTTGACATTATTATAGGTTTTTGTTGCTAGGGAGATAAGTATTCAAATGTTTAATGTGTCAACGTCAAAAATCAAAAATAGAACAAGGTTTCGAAGTTCCTGACGAAATTGAAACAATGGCTGAAAAGGCAACGCAAAACCTGTTACCGAGAAAATCAAGAGACTCATACGACAAAGAATATTATGAACAATTTTTGAGGTGGATGTCAGAAAATGCTGTAGAAAACATTAACGAAACTGTGCTGTTGGGGTACTTTAATGATCTATCTGAAAAATTGTATTTTGTTAATAAAGAATAAGTTAATCGAAAACTGTTTTTTGCGTCTTAATACCAGCGCAGGCCATAATGCGTACTTTATGTCCGCACGGGCATAAAATAATCCATTATGTAGATGGTATATAAAGTATAAAAACACAATAATGCACTGGTATGACATAATAAAATATATGTAGCGCTTCTCTAGGACGCCCAATGAGTCAACCATTTCAACATAATAAGTAATTTCCATAACACCCTGTATACAGCGAGGGTTACATTATATAGATATTCATTTCCTAAACAAGGCCGTTTATATTTAGTAATAAACTATTTATTATTGAATAGTTTAATGGCCATCGATATTGTTACGCTTCTGGCGTAAGTAGAAAACTGTCAAAATCAGTATCTGCCCTTCACTATTTATGTGTTTTTGGCTTCAAAATATAGAACAGAGAAATAATATATTTGTTACAGGTACAGGCGGTCCGTCCTTCCCTAAAACGCCACACATGGACAATCATGAGTGTTTTGACGTTCTTGGAATTTAAACAATTAGCGTATGTCTATATGGTGATTTGTTTACCCAAAAATAAGACAAAACTTTCCTATTAATATGGGGTCTGCAGATACAGGATTTTTAAATTTCTTCGGTGTATTCAAGATTTGCGAAACTTCTTTAGTAATTTTAAAGAAATTTGGGTTATGAAAAGTACCTAAAATAGCAGATATTTTAGCAATAGAAATGCGTGGATAGGTATACCAGCGTGCATGCTATCAGGCGCTGAATAATTGTTAGCAAAAGATAATGAATTCTTCAAATTGTGATAGTCAATTTTTTACAGAAATTTAAATTACTAAAAACACCTCTTATGATTTATTGGAAGTCAGCTTCGTTTACAAGATAATTATAATTTTATCAATCTCTGTTAATTATCAAGTCTAAAATAAATAAGTAAGAAGATGGCTACATATATACAGGGTGGTTGATTAGTGCGAGGAAGTCAAATATCTCCGTTCATCTTAAAAATATCGACATTTATTAAATACAAAGGTTCTAGGATAAAGAAAAGCGCACATTTTGAAAATATTTTTGGATATACAGGATGCTCCAAAAAAACGGGGAATCATGTAAGTAATTTTTTTTAAATAGTACCCCCCATTTAATTTTGTCTCATCGAATTCGGCATAAAATTTTACATAAGATATGCTTTTATTTTGGTGATTTATACGACGTTGCCAGATTATTCAATTTTTCCTAAAATTTTCTCGAAAAACATCATATCAAAAAAATAATTTTAAAATATTACTAATTTAAACTAAAAAAGAAATTTTTATATTTTTATAAACCTTAGGGGTGTCCGAATAATTTTACTTAAAAAAGCATCAATATCGTATACACGGTGTTTTTTACGTCGGTACAAATGTAGCAATCTTTAGATAAATATTACTAGATTTTTTCAAATGGACCCCCCTGTATATTATTATGACAGTTTACAAATAATTTCAACCTCTTTAAATAGGCAATTATAATAAATGCTCTAAAACGTAACGTTCTTTTAATATTTTATGTTTTATTTAAAAAATGTAAAAATATCGGCACTTTCAATAAGTTGATGAGTTGAACAAAAAAAATAATAAACTAAATAAAAAAACTATAACAAGTGTTCAATATGACCTCCATTAACATCTAAACAGATCTCTACGCGTTCTTCAAATGATCTACTAACTTAATTTAATACATTGTTCTTGATATTCCGAAAAACTTGTGTAATGCGGTTCTTCATATATCAATAGAAATGCGTGAATATGGATCTCAGGCATGCCCTTGTTCACATTTTTATTGCTAAAATAGGTGTTATTTTAGAATGGGCAATATAATAATTTAGTTTTTTCTTATTTATTTTAAACTTGATATTTAACAGAGGTTGATAAAATTACATTTATCTTGTAAACGAAGTTGATTTGAAATAAGTATTAAGAGGTATAGGTGTAGTTATTTAAATATCTCTAACAAATTAGCTATCAAAAGGTGAAAAAGTCAGTGTCGTACCCTTTTTTGGTTAAAAATTATTAAAGCGAAAGATAGCACGTACGCCCCTGGTAAACATGTTCGCGTATTTCAATTGCTAAAATATGTTCTATTTTAGGTTTTTTTATGGTGAAATACAAGCACTATAGGAAAAATCCTTTAAGGCACTCCGAGAGTGATGCGTGTGCGAATAAAGTTCACGTTGATTTTGAATCATTGGAGGTTATATTCATTGGGAAAACGGATCTCGGGAAGGTCGTTCTATAAGGATGAAGTCCTCCAGATGAAAGAATTCTTAAATAATGAAGTTCGAGGAGTACTAAGCTTAACCACATATGGATGGGCGGCAGTGGTTCGTCGTGTATTTCTGCTACTCGCCGCTCTGGGGGGAATTAAGAGGGCAAGGTCAGCCGAGCACTTTCCATGGAAATATCTGTAAAAGAGAGTCAAACCGCCACCCTGTCTTCGATGTTCTAGGCTGTCGAGGTTCTTTGTCAGCTCGTGATCTCCGATCAGACGAATGGCTCTTTGAAGGTACTTTTCATAACCCATATTTCACTCAAATTTCTAAAGCCGTTTCGGAAACATCTTTAAAACACCGATATGATATGATTTAAAAATGTTAACATCCTGTATCTTTCATACAACGGATCATCGGATCCATGTTGATAGGAATTATTTGTCTTATTTTTGGGTAAGGAATGACCATACGAATGATGGCAAATGTTTTTTGAAACACCCTGTATAACTTATAATTGTCAATATGCCTGTTCCTTTATAATATGTTTTGTTTTATTTTCAATTTATTAATCAAAGTAAATTGGAATGTAATGAGGACTGTAAAATTTATAATTAATAATGGAATAGATTTACAGAAATATTATGCCGGATATAATTAAACAAAATTTAATTTAAACAAGCACATAAAACACCCTGTTAAACTAGGTATTTTAGTTTCATATTGTCCACAGGCAAACAAATTAAAGGGCTTAACAATTTTGTCTTTATGTTCTACTCCGCTTTTAATACTTCGAGTCTCTGTTTTGTTTATTCTGGTTTTATTTGAATTTATATTTTCGTTGCGCGAATTACTTGGTTTTTATCCAAAAGAGGAATTTCGCTTCTGGATAATCCGATGAAAACAATCCAGTACCTAATTTATACAAAATTTAACACGAATTATGTGTATCTATAAAATATTTATTTATACAAGGTGTCTCTTAATAATATGCTAATATTTAAGGAGGTTATTCTTGAGTCCATTTGCAGAAAAAACTTCATAAGTCCTAAACGTGTTAACTTTTGAGATATATGGTGCTAAGGATTTTCATATTTTTTAAATAAATTTTTAAGGTTAACGATTTAAATACGTGACAACTAGACTACGTGGACAACTGTCGAAACTGTTTTTGGTTACAAAACAAAATCTGCTTCTTACCTACTAGATCCTCTTTATTTTCATACCTAATTTCATGACAGAGTGCAAATAAATGAACTTCATTTTTTTTTATACGAAGACTGTACGTTAAGCGA
This sequence comes from Barypeithes pellucidus, assembly GCA_963991005.1. Taxonomy (NCBI): domain Eukaryota; kingdom Metazoa; phylum Arthropoda; class Insecta; order Coleoptera; family Curculionidae; genus Barypeithes; species Barypeithes pellucidus. The sequence continues at coordinate 30,892,057 of OZ022562.1, forward strand.
CAAAAAAATCAAGAGATGGCATTTGCTCGGCAAGGAGTGAAAATTTGAAAAATATTTTTTGTTTCAAAATAAGCAGTGGCTTACCATTTTTTTTCTACAAAAATACCGAGGGCAATTCTCGCATGAACGCCACTGGTCGGAATAAAAAAACATGTTATACATTATAAAATGCCTCTTGATGAATAGAAAGTGCGTACCAAATTTCACAAAAAAATCTGGACCAATATCACAGATAATAATAAGAAAGGAGATTTTTTGAAAAACTTTTAACATCCTGTATCTCAAAAGTTAAGACGTTTAGGACATATGTTCATATGAAGCTTTTTTCTGAAAATGGATCCAAGAATAGCCACTTTAAATATTAGCATGTTATTAAGAAACACCCTGTATACAGGGTGTCCTGGATAAGAAGCACTCTACAGGAATCTCGAATAACCATAGGATATACAGAAATTATCAAATAACAAGAGTTGAGCATTTCTCAGATATAAGTTTAATTAAATCTTCAAACCGACTTTTTGTTTTTCTCAATCAACATCATTGCTTTTTAAATAGTAATCACATTTTATTTTATGCTCTCTGAACTCAACTTTATATCCTGAATCCAATGATATAACACCTATTATTTATTATTATTATCATTTTCGTGTTCGATAATATGCGTTTTTGAAAATGAAAAATAATTTATGTTACATTATTATTATTTCAAATACAAAAATAATTTGTAATGGAAACTAGAGTATGAATACAACAATTGGAAAAATAATATATTATGTAACGAGTATTGAAAGTTGTAGATTTCAAACTAGGAGGTATCCGGCGAGTTTGAGAAAGTCACTTTCACACAAGTAATAGACACCATTTTTCCTACGACCACAAATATAGTTCCCAATTATTTGAACATTTTAGCTTACTTACTTGGTTGTAAATAAAAATACTAGCTATTCTCCTATTTGCTTACGCTTATTAAGTACTTATATATAGTGTGTACCTAGATTTTTATATTTTCTGATTTGTTAATTAGATTAATACTGTTCACGCGTTGTTTCACCTCTTCAACTTAGTGGATTGTTCTGGTTTGTTCAATCATAACTTTTTTTTTTCTTAAAAGCTTTTATTTAGGTATTAATTAACTTACACAAAATGGATGTGTTCATAAAACAGTTAACTATTAGAAATGAACAATACGTAGGAAACCAGCGAAACAAGGATTTCGTTCACATTAGTTGCGGGCTTTTTAAAATTACTATTTTTTTTAATTTCTGGATTTTTAATAGTATTTTAAATTTTTAAAGACATTAGTTTTTTAAAACACTTAAATAATCAATAATCTTTAAAATGTATTTTAGATTATATCGATTACTTAATGTTCTAAAAAAATAAATATCTTTAATTATTATTATTATTATTTTTTTTAAACGAACAAAAAAACACTAAAGTTATTACGTAGCTTTAACAGGAACTTTCACTTATCATATCACTTGGAAATTATCTGGAATAGGGTGTCATTTTCAGGTCCATGTTACAGTTTGAAATTTATCACATATTCGTCACAGCCAGGCCTACGTTTTAGGAATTCATCAAAAAGAAAAATGGTTACTCCTAACAGTCTTACAATATATGTAGATATTATTTGAGGATTAACATAAAGAGAATTATTCGGTTTTATCGAAATATATTCGTAATTTTTTAAATTTGAAGACATAACGTTACAGAACTCAAGAATTGTAGAGTACATTTTTATCTGTGACATCCTATATCAGAAAAAAATCGACTTCCCAAATGAATTAAAATATTGGAAATATACTTAAATAGTTTCCTAGAAATATATATGCTTAATATAATTCGATATCATAACTTTATAAGAACTGGTTTAAGCAAGTCTTATGATTCATAAGCGTTGGTTAAGCCAGCCAATCATCCAACTGACTCAACTCCGACTTATGCCGCCTTGATATTGAACTTTCCTATTCTAATTAAATCATCGGAAGAGGGACGACACGCTAATCGACGACTCATCCGTTTTGAAAGGTCCTGAGTAACTTATCCGCTTTAGTACTGGATTTGTAAATCTATAACTTAATTTGTTTTATAGAAAGTGCATTCGCTTTACGTAAATTTTTAAATATGCTTACGGGTGCCGAATTAATGTGATAAAGGTTAATATACAGTGTGTATATAAAGTAAGGAACAAATTCTTTATCTAGGAATCTAAAAATATTTCGGAAAAATCCTCGGATACGTGTATAATAATTTTTAATGGCGCATTTTTTCCCATACAAACTTAATATACAAGGTGGCTCATGTAGTAGATATGACATTATCGACGACTTTTTTAAATGGGAACCCCTATATTTTAGTTCAGATCTGTAATCTCCAAGAACAGCTGATTTCAAAAACATAACACACTTAGGGCCTAAAATTCATAGTTTCGTTACTACAGGGTAAAACAAATAATTTTATTTAAGATATTTTTAATTTAAAAAAATGTAAAAAAATTAAATAAGCTATTTAATTAAGTGTTGAAATTGTCCTCCTTCTGCTGCCTGACAGTACCCCAAGCGATCAATAAATTCTTGTTGGACTTTTCTTATGGTTTCTTCTGAAATGTTCCTGCATTCTGTTGTTATTCGATTTTTTAAATCTTCAATACTGGCAGGTCTGACTTTATAAACAACATTTTTCAGGTGACCCCACAAGAAAAACTCCAGTGGTGTAAGGTCTGGAGACCTAGGCGGCCATTCAACAGGCCCACGTCTTCCAATCCACTTGCTCGGAAAAACTTGGTTTATGTAATGGCGCACTACTGCTGTATAATGTGGAGGAGTCTTGTTGGTACCACAAATTTTCATCTAGAATTCCTGGATTATTTCTACTAGGGTATAAGTTAACTAGCGTAGGGATAAGAAAGTTCTGAAGAAAATGAAGATAATATTAAAGTTTGAGACATTGACAAGTTGACAGTGCTAAATTAATTATCAATTTTTAAATCGTTTTTATTTTGATTATTTAAAGAAATTATAATATTTCTCTAACTAAAATTATTTATAAAAGTATCAAGTTATTGCAAGATTGGGGATTTACCCTAAATAGGCCTAAATAAGAAGATATGGGTACAAAAAAAAGAAATGTCTTGTCAAATTCAAAAATGAAAGATAACCATAAAATTGATATATCTAATAAAAGTGACTATGAAACTTCATATTTACCTGAAAAATATCCGAGAGATAATAAATATGAAAATTATGTAAAGGATTTTAAAATATCAACTCAAGATAAAGTGGAAGCAGGAGCATCTCTAGTCATGCCGCAGCAAAGTACGGGCGATTGTGCGAGCTGTGGCGATAATTTTATAGTTAGTTCAAAATTAATCGCGTGCACGTTTTGCGCTCAAAAGTATCATTTGCAATGTGCCAAAATTAAAGACCAATTGGTAAAATCGATAAATGATTGCAAAAATATTTTTTGGTTTTGTGATACATGTGCCATTGAAATAAAAGTCAAGCTTGACTTCACCAGACGTATGCAAGGATTAGAAGAATCTATTCGAGAATGTAGACAAAACACTATTGATATTTTAAATGCCAGTCAGAGTCAAAATAAAGAACAATGGTCAACAGTTGTAAAAAACAATAACGAGACAACAGGAACACAATGGTCAAGCGTTGTTAAAAATAAGTTTCCACCACTTATAATTAAGCCAAAGAATCACAACCAAGATAGTGCGACCACAAAAAACGTTATAACGGAAAAAATTAATCCTGCTGAATTATTAGTGGAAGTAAACAAACTAAAATCCAGCGGGCAAGGTAGCGTTGTTATTGAGTGCAACAATGGTGAGTCACTGAAAAAATTGCAAGACCGAGCGACTGTGATACTTTCTGATAAATATACTATTGAAATACCAAAAAAAGTAAATCCAAAAGTTGTTATTGTTGGTGTTAATGCAAAATATACAGCGAATGAAGTCGAATTTACAGAGAGAGTAAAAAATCAGAGTTGCCTATCAGCATGTAATAAAAATGTGGAAATAAAAATTATCAGAAAGTATATTCCAAGAAACAAAAGATCTTTTAACGTGGTCCTGGAAGTCTCACCGGAGGTTTTTAAGTGCCTTATTAACAATGGAAAAATATTTATGGAATGGGATAGTTTCCCAGTTTATGAATTCATAAGTGTGCTCCGTTGCTATAAGTGTTGGAAGTATGGGCACAAAGCGATAAATTGTCAACAACCTAGTATTGTATGCCCACTATGTAGTGAAAATCACAAAGGAGAGGAATGTAAATCAACAGTAAAAGAATGCACAAACTGTAAGCACGCTCATGACGTTCTGAATATAACAAATATTGATTATAAGCATAGTGTATTTGACAAAAACTGCATTTGTTACCAAAGAGCTCAAGAAAGAGCTAAAGCTAGAACTCAGTATATATAGCCATCAACAAACTTATCCAAGGCCGCCTCATTACATAGTGCATTGGTTCTACATATAAATGCTCAAGGACTGACATCGCACATCTTGGAAGTAAAACAGTTGCTGCAGGATAGAAACCCATCTATTGTTTGTGTAAGTGAAACACATATCACACCCGAAATAGATGTTAAAGAAGTAGACATACCTGGTTATCAGACAGTGATCTGCTACTCGAACAGCAGACACACGGGTGGCACACTTATATACATAAGAAATTTCCTGAATTTCACAGTGATCATTGATGAGGCAGTTGATTACAATTTTTGGATAATGGTTATAAAGGTACAGGTTGGAAAACAGCCGCTTATGGTGGGAGCTATTTATAGATCCCCAAATGCAAACTGTAGGGAATTCCTGAATTACTTGGAAGAAAAACTTAGTGATGAAATTATGCATCAGCAAAAAACAGTCTTCTTGGGAGATCTGAACATAGATCTAATAAATAAAAACAATGATGCTAAGAAATTAAGTCTAATTATACAAGCAGCGGGTTTTTCACAAATCGTCACAAAAGAAACAAGAACTACTAATTTGTCATCCACACTGATTGATCACATTATTACTAATGACTTTAATACCAAAGAAGTTCCAAGGGATTTTCCATCATTAAGCGACCACGAAATTATTGGTGTGAACTTTGAATTTGAGGATACTACCGATAAAGCCAGGTTTATGGTCACGAGAAAATTGAATGCTGAGGCAATTTACAGCATAATTCAAGAACTAATTGGAGCTGATTGGAATTATACCTCTACAGATGTAAATATGATTTACTTAGATTTTCTTGATATTATTCAAAAGGCAGTGGATAAAATAGCACCTAGACAAAAATACAATATAGTAACAAAATATCCATGGATTACAAAATTAGTGAAGCAGGCACAATGTAATAGAGATAGAGCGTACAACAAGTTTATACTGACTAAGAAGGAGGAAGATTGGAAAGACTATCAAACTAAACGTAATGTAGTTACTTCCTTATTGCGTACTGAAAAAACAAAGTATTATGATCATAACATAGATAAGTGCAAAGGAGATGGAAAAAAGATGTGGAGAACACTAAAAGATCTGGTGGGGAATAATAATAAACAAATAGTCTTCGAAGATATTGATTATGGAACTTATGATGGGCCAGTAGAGGAGAATTTTAATAATTTCTATGCGGACAGTATAGATGAAATTTCAAATAGCATAGAAAAGAAACATTGGAAGAGCAACATAGATGGAAATGATAAACATAAGTTTGCCAATTTTAAACCTGTAAGTTTCTCGGAACTTAAGAAAATTGTTTTTGGATTTAAAAATAAAAGTACCAATGATGAATCATTAAATATTAAGTTGGTTAAGGACCTCTTCGGTGTAATAGGATATTCTCTTCTTTATTTAGTTAACACCTCGTTACAGACTGGGAGAATCCCCGATGAAATAAAAAACAGTGTTATAATTCCTATACCAAAAGTTACTGCACCTAATAGTCCATCAGAATTCAGGCCAATTAATTTATTGCCCATGGTAGATAAGATCATTGAAACGATAGTCTGTCGACAACTAAGGAACTATTTTGAAACTAATCAGTTATTGTTTGTGGGGCAATCTGGATTTAGGAGTAACCATTCGTGCGAGTCGGCGCTGCAATATGTTTGTGCAACATGGCGAAAAGCTCTGAATGAGGAGAAAGTGGTGCTTAGTGTATTTGTTGACTTGCAGCGAGCGTTTGAAACAATCGATCGTGGAATTCTTATTAAAAAATTAAGACTATATGGTGTAGAAGGTAGTGCATTGCATTGGATTAATGATTTCTTAAGTGACAGGTATCAAATGACTAGAGTGGACGACAAACTATCAACTAAAAGGGAAAATAAAGTGGGTGTTCCGCAGGGAAGTGTGCTGGGTCCATTACTGTTTATTATTTATGTTAACGATATTCATATAGCTTTAAAAAACTCGTTTGTGAATTTATTTGCGGATGATACCCTTATATGTGTATCAGGAAAAAACTTTAGGGATATAACTGATCTTTTGAATAGCGAACTTAAAATAATGTATCACTGGCTTTGCCAAAATAAATTAAAACTGAACACATCAAAGACAAAGTGTATGATAATAGGTTCAAAAGTAAATTGTAAGAAGTATGCCGAATTAGGATTAACCCTTAACATAAATGAGTCTGAAATTAGTTTAGTGTCGGAAATAAAATATTTGGGAGTCTTTTTGGATCCTCAGCTTGTTTTTACGAATCACGTTGATTACCTTTGTAAGAAATTAGGGAAAAAAATTGGTTTTTTCTGTCGCATTTCGGATTGTTTGTCCCAGTGGGCCAAGACACTGGTTTATAATACAATCATCTTGCCTCACTTTAATTACTGTTGTTCTTTATTAATATCTTGTACTCAGGAAAATATACACAGGCTGCAGGTTCAGCAAAATAAGGTTATGCGAATTATTCTTAAATGCAACAGGTATATCCCGGTAAGAACTATGTTGCAGAGGTTGAATTGGCTGTCTGTGGAACAGAACATTAGAAAGGCGAACTTGGTTTTAATATATAAAATTGAACATGAGCAGCTACCAATATATTTTAATGCTTTTCTTAAAAAAAGATCAAATTTTCATAGTTATGACATTCGCTCTGGGCAACATTATAACATTGAGTCAGTGAAAACCACATCTCTACAAAAATCGCTATTTTTCGAGGGAGTTCGTCTTTTTAATGACCTCCCTGAGGGCATTAAGGAGGCAAATGGGTTAAATGTTTTTAAAAGAAGATTGTTTCTTTATTTGAAGGATATGTAGAGTAGAGTAGGATTTATCATTTTTGTAACTGACATATAAACACTGTTTTGTAACTTGTATTTTTTAGTGGTAACTAGCCAAGTGCTAAATAAAGATTATTATTATTATTATTATTATTATTAATTTAGCCCGTTTACATTGTTGTCAAAAAAATATGGCCCAATAATTTTGTTTTTCACAATACCAGCCCAAACATTAATTTTTTGAGGATATTGAGTATGGTGCTCACGCATCCACCTGGGATTTTCTTTTGCCCAGTATCTACAGTTTTGCCGGTTCACTTCTCCATTTAATTTAAAGGTAGATTAATCCGAAAATAGGATCTTTTCAACAAACAAAGGATCTAAGTTAGATTTAAAAAATCGAATAACAACAGAATGCAGGAACATTTCAGAAGAAACCATAAGAAAAGTCCAACAAGAATTTATTGATCGCTTGGGGTACTGTCAGGCAGCAGAAGGAGGACAATTTCAACACTTAATTAAATAGCTTATTTAATTTTTTTACATTTTTTAAAATTAAAAATATCTTGAATAAAATTATTTGTTTTACCCTGTAGTAACGAAACTATGAATTTTAGGCCCTAAGTGTGTTATGTTTTTGAAATTAGCTGTTCTTGGAGATTACAGATCTGAACTAAAATATAGGGGTTCCCATTTAAAAAAATCGTCGATAATGTCATATCTACTACATGAGCCACCTTGTATATTAAGTTTGTATGGGAAAAAATGCGCCATTAAAAATTATTATACACGTGTCCGAGGATTTTTCCGAAATATTTTTAGATTCCTAGATAATGAATTTGTTCCTTACTTTATGTACACACTGTAGATATCGGACAACTTACTTCGGGAAAGGTATTAAACATTAAGAGATGCATCTTCTAAAATTATTTTCGCCTATATGAGCAAAAAGAACATATCATATTTTTTAAATGGGACACCCTGTATATTTTTACATATTTTAATTTATCGTGAAATTCTGTACATAGCACCGCAATTTTTATATACATTAACATTGAAAATAGATGGGAAACTTCCTAAAATTTGTGAAATAAATGTGTAATGTTTTTTAACTTATGGAAGTAAATATTTTTATAACGCAAGAGGAATGTTGACAGAAGACCCTGAGGTAACACAGATGAATGTATTTTCTATGAACATGCAGACATTACGAACTTTAAATCTAATTTTCGTTAGCATTTAAAATGAACCACCCTGTATTTGATTTGATTTGATTTTCTTCTGATGATTTTATGCTCTTTAATTTTTGTTAAGATCTTCCCATGTCTAGCTTTACTAATTTTAATGATATTTCAATTTTTATTTAAATTCTAACAAAAAAATTGGATACATTTTACCATAATCCTTTTTCTAGTCACCTATGACATATAAAATTAAAACAAAATGTTCAATTTTAAATAACGACAGTTTGGTGACAATACAAGTGATTTGGTGCTACGCTTGATCAAAAATTAAGAAAAATAAACTTTTCAAATGTCGAAATGGTTGGTGGTGTGCTAGGAGCTCGCGATAAAATCTCCTAGTTAGCGATAAGGATGCCTCAAGAAATATATCAAAACCATATCCACCATTTCGGCATTTGAAAAATTAATTTTTAATAATTAGAAACAACGCACCAAATCAGTTTAATTGTCACAAAACTGACGTTTTATTTAAAATTTTGTTTCTATTTTGTACGACATTGGTCAGGGGTTCCCAAAGTGTGCGTCGCGACGCCTTGGGGGCCTTGGAGAGTGAACGGAAACAAAATTACTTAAATTAAGAACAAGCACGCCGTGATAAGATGCTAAAGTGTGTTACGATCTGAAGAAGTCTGGGAACCCCTGTCATAAATGACTAGATGGTAAAATATATACAGTATGTCCGCGAATGCAGTTAACAAGAGGACAAATGGACCAAAAATTGAAAGATACCAAAAAAAGTCATTCTTCATTAAAAAGTCTGCTTATCGAAAAAATAGGAATTACGATGAGAAAATTGATTCTTATTGTACAGGGCTTCTCAAAAATGCAAAAACATAAAATATAACAAGAGTAAACAGTGATTTTTGACCTTTTAACCTTTTTGCAAGTCCGAATTTTACTACTTTCATATTATTATGACTGATACCTGTATATTATTACCTATTTTTGTAGTTGATACCAGACCGGTGAGACTACTTATGGGGAGGATTGAAACACGTAAGAATACCTTGGAAGTGATGCTAAGCCTACTCTGCTCCATACGCTCACAAGTAACCTACTTTTATCTATCTATTTCACTCAGCGTCAAGCGTCAATATCAGACTTACGTAGAGTTAATATGAAATGCCAAAAAGTGATTGTTTATGCAGGCGACTTGATCCTGGTCATATTTGTCTCATTTTACTGAATTAGGGAAGGTTGCTGCAGACAGAGACAGGCATAGAATGCGAACAGCACGAATTGCTAAACAAGTTAACTTCCTTCGTCTGACGAGAATGAAAATCGAGCAACATCTGATGTGATTTAAAATGGCGGAGAAGACAAGACACAGCATCTTTAAATTTTAAAATAATTTTTAATTTTCTAATCTTTGAGTAATTTGTAATTGAAATATTCATTTAGTCATCTTTACTGAGAGTAAGCATCCTAAATCATATGGGGCCCAAAAATATGCTTGGACTTGAAGCTTGAAATATTTTCTAGGACCTAGAGCCCAGTTGAAGAAAAAATATTTTATGTAAATTATTATTTACTTCTTATTTTTTAATAACTACTTACAAGCTTATTTCTGAAGTTTAATTTTTCATTTGTAGTTATGTTACTAGTTCAAAAAAATGATATAAGAGTGTGTAAGGATTATTTTAAAGTGATATTTACAGCTTAAAACATGTCAGAATCCTAATATTGTTAGTAAATCAAATAAAAGGGTTTTGAATGTTTTTTGTTGGTTAAATGTCACTCTCATTTGTTCAATTCGAACAACACCCGTCGGAACTGAACAACTTAAATGCTACTTTACCCTTTAGAAAAAAAAACTGTAATTTTATTTACCTTTTCAGCCTTATTCAAAACCAACTTAATTTATAAAAATACACCAAGTAGGCAATCCAAACAAAAACTGACGCAATAACCTCACAAAACATAAAAACACAAGCACCAATTCACATTTTTTTCTCTCGTAAATTTGTATGCATCTCATGAACACATCTAAGTACTATTCAATCTGAATTAGTATTTTAAAGTGCTACTGTGTAGACAAAAAGACGCTCTTATTGTATAAAGTTTCATTCGGTGGAGTCGGAAGTAATATAATTTTTTCATATTTAACATCTAAAAATTTCTAGTAACTACACGTTTCAGTTTGTTTCGGGTTTATTCGGTCGATCGATATTGCGTTAGATCTAAAAAATACAGCGTTGCCACTTTCGATGTTTTATAAGATTATATTCATAAATTGCGGAATTTCCTTCTGTAATATTACTTTCCTGTGTCTCGGAAATGGCAACCGCGCTATTTTTCCGAATATGTACGAAACACTCGACCCTTGGTTGGACTCGTGTATGTTAAGACAGAAAGGGAGGTCCTGTTGTTATCAACATAATTATTTCATCATTCTTCATTAAGGATTAAAAATTGTTTTAGGCCCATTAGGAATTAGCGTTTTTATTATTTCTGACTTTCTATTGCGAGATAATTTGTATCCTATCTTCTGTGTCTGCTGTTGTTCTATGGGTACGATAGTGTAATTATGCGTTAGTGTTTAGAACACGTGTTTATTACACAGCTGGGTAGTGTAATATGATTGTGCCGCGGAGTGACCTGTGGGTTTATGGGTCAATTATCCCACTTTTTTAACTTGCGATTTAAAAAAAATATTCTCTAGGACACCCCAGGAGCCACCCATTTCAATATAATACATCATTTCCATAACACCCTGTATTAGTAATTCTCTGAAAACGCATATTATTGAAGCATAAAGCGTTATGCAAATATTCTAACTATAAGAAAAACTTTGAATTTTGAATAATTGAGTAGTGAAAATCTACTCTGGAAACCTCTTAAATTAAATAATCGTAATTGGGAATTAAACCTATTTATTCCGTATTTTAAAAAGCAATTGGATTTTAAGTACTTTTATTTCCTCCGGGAAAATTTTTAGGGAAACTTACTCAAATATAGGACAAAAATTGGCAGGGAAAATTAAATTTATTGTCGAGAACATGAAATGAAAACAAGACATGATTTCTTTGTAATAACCAATAAAATGTTACTTAGCCCTTTGAAGAAGGCATATATTTCATTAAGCAAGTTTGCTCTTAATATGGCGGTGAATTAATGTTTTTTAAAAGAGTTCTTTGGAAAAATCCAAGTAAATTTTATTAATTTAGAAAAATTCGTGGTAAAAGGCCTAAAAAAATTTCTAAAATATATCTTTAAATTATTAAATCTAGCTTCAATTTATTTAAATGCTTGTGTATTGTTTAGTATATTGTTAAATATAGTATTTTTAGTATATTTTTTAAATTTTTACAATTTTTTATACTCTTGCAGCAACATTTAGGGAGATAACAACACTTTCTGATATTATATCTTGTTTTAATGTTACGAAACTAAGATAGTTCTTATTTGTGTATTACAATACTTTAGAAGATAACGGGCATTTCTTAAAATGTTAAACACTTTCAGATATGACACGCCTTTTGTTGTGTGTCGCAACAACATTTTGAGATATAACTGACGATTCTTACAATGTTATACTTTAAGATCACCTTTCTTCTTTGTTGCGCATTGTACCAGCACTATGGGATATTATAGAAATGTTTTTAAATATTAAGATTCTTTCTTGTTGTAAAAGCGCTGTTACTACATTATTAAAAGTTTTACAGTAACATCTTTTTAAGGTGCTCAAGAATCATATACTATTACATTTTTAATTTTGAAAAGATTTCATGCTGGGTTTCAGAATGATTTTAATCAATAATTAACTAAATTCTTGATTTAGTAACATGATAACTTTGGTTTTCGGTAACGATTTCAAGCACCATCAAAACTAATATCTATTTATTTAGTGCTGCAGAGATTATGTTGAATATATGTCTTTTAAAATTAGTTGTAGATAAAATTATAATACATATATATAATTTATATCGTTATGCACTTATCTAATTACGCACTGGGCGCTATATGGCCTGATATGCGTAGTAATATGCTGCCTACAAAACATAACATATTCTGCAACCCATCATTATTCTATTATTTTTGTGGTCTTATAAATAAATATCTATGCTTTGACTTGATCGTGGTTCTGTACAACTGAACACAAGAGAGAATGAAATAATAGCTTTTTCGTCAAATGTTCTCCTCCTGTTCTCCTCCTGTTCTCCTCCATAGAAAAAATATATGGAGTATGTTGTCATTAATAATTAAAAATAATTCATAGAATATAGTTAAAAATACAGCTTTTTGAAGATTTCAGTTCATCGGCGTTGTGTTTAGAATAATTTTCTTTTATTTCCGAATTTCAAGAAACTTATCTTAGTTAAAATAAATCAAAATTAAATTCTGTTCTGTTTAAAATAAGATTATGGCCTCAGGGTTAAATCTTTTATTAAAATGAACCAATTAAAAATTACATCTTTGAAAGCAAAATTATAAATTTTAATTTTCAAGAATACTTGAATTATCCAAATAAAGGTGTATTTTGACCCTTGATAAATCTCTTAGAGGGGTGTAGACGATTTTGTTTTTACTTACAACCCCTGTCTTAGTATTTCCCATTTCCTTTTTTGTTTATTCTGGTTTTGTTTCGAATTCGTACTTTCGTAACGAGATTACCAAGACTTAAGGCAAAATAAACTTTTTCAACCGTATAATCTGCTAGATAAACAACGATAAATTTTAAAGTTTGGTTCGGTGAATGTTTAAGGAATTTCATTGAGCTTGTAAGCTTGTATATTCTAATTAATTAAGGCGAAATCTGACTGTATTAATTAATATACCTTATTTTTTAAGTATTAGGACTGTTTTTATATACGCATTTTCCCCTTACGTTTGCCTGAAAATAGCCCTTAATCAAATCTCCGAGAATATAAAATCTCATTGATATATTAAATCCAAAGTTAAAATTTAAATCCAAAACCGAAAAAAGTTAAATTCTAGTTTTTTTTTCAGAGGGATCAATTAATTTAAGTTGTCCCAACCTAGATGACTCTAGCTCTAGAATTGTTAATAACATTATAAAATAATACATTTACATTTAGTATGAATATAATGATTAATACACCCTACATCCCCATAGATAAAATTCCTTTTAGCCCACGTGCTGCCACGCCATATAAATCTGTTTTCAGTTAACAAGTGTATTTAGGTTAGTAGATTAGCAGTTTTGCCGAATCATACAGCGGTGTTAAATTTTTGTTCTATTGTGACATATATAATTTATAACAATAAACAAAAGTTATGTGATTTTAAATGTATGTGATATGTATTACTATTAGTTGTGTTGCCAAACCAATGGAAATTAATTATGAAACGAATTGTTTTTAATTAAATTAAAATAAAAATTTAAAAATTAAATTGTTTTTAAATAAAATCGAAAAACTTTATTTTTTTTAAGAGTTTGAAGATTAACTGGCAACGGTCAATGACGTGTTGTTATCAAAAACTGACTTTCCACAATCGTTTGTTTATGCAGATTTCCCATGAATTCCTACGTGTGTTCTCGTGTTTACAATATTCGTCTGACGTTTTCTGACACCTGATCCACCACAATTTATCGTTCACATCTCTCGCCAGTACTTACCACGCAATTTTTCGGGTTTGACATAAGATGGCTTATCACACTTATTAATTCAAGGCGCCATTTATAGTTATTTTTTTAATTATTTTACAAGATTACATGAAAATAATAATGAGAATAGTATACAGCGTGTCCATAAACTATCTTCACATATGGGAAACTTTTTTATCTCTTACTTTTCAAAAAAAAATCCTCATAAAAGTTCTGCTTGTTGATAAAATAACACATAAATCGAGAATAGTATTTCTCAACACAAATCGTATTGGCAGGCATACTTTTCACCATTTCTTTTAAATTAAAGTTATAAACTGTTTCCTAACTTAACTCTGACCAGTTTTATTGATGAAGTTGGCCCAGTGGAATCCCAAAATGTTGGAATGAGATCGAGCAACTTAATCCCATTCAGACTTTGGAAGATTACCGTTCCAATACCAGAATGGCCTATTTTTGGACTAACTTTCGGATAAAGTAGGATTTGGTCGTAGTTTATTAAACTTGAGACAAAACGTAAAGAAAATAAATAAAAGCAATACAGGGTGTCATGAAATTAGCTAGCCATATTTTTAGGGTGTAATCTAGATGAAACATGCCCATGAAATGTTTCGTACGGGACCTAGAGCCTCTTAAAAGAGCACCCTGAATATGGATTTTCCAAACATTTTCGAAATTACGATAATAATCTCTATAATATCTAATCTAATAATCTTATATTATTTGGAGATGCACTTGATATTTATTCTTAGAAACGGCTCATGCAGGAGGCACTGATTTCTATTTGTCCAATTTTTTTAATTTCTTAATTATTGTACCTAGTTTGAATATGAATTTTGTGGGTTTCTTAAATTTTTATATTAAAAAAAAAGTATTCTTGTTGTCCCTCGATATAATTCACCATTTTCGAGGAAAATGGATTTGAACTCGGAATCACATATGAAAAATCACTAAATTTAAAAAGGTTAAAATTTCTATTTAATTTTACCAATATTATAATTAAAATTGATAGTTTTGTATTTTTTTTTGTAAAATGCATTTGTGATTTATTTTGAAATCCATTTTACTCCAAAAAGGCGAATTCATAAAAATTTCAGGAAATATAAAAAAATCATATTTAAACAAGTAAGAGATAAAACATAAAAAAATAGTGCCTCTTGCATGTGACACCTCTGATAAAGAAAATGAAAAAAATAAATACACTATCTAATATGTGTCAGGTGCCTACTATTTACCATAATTTTATATTAAGGGGTTTCGGAGATATTTGGAAAATTCATCATAATATAATAAGTAATATAATGTTTTAAAATAAAAAAAAATAGTAATAATATATATTGTGTGTGTTATATATTTAGACGGGGAAATAAAAATTCTTTTTTGCTAATAATACACAATGTATCCTATTTAAAACAGATCCGATAACTATTTGAGGTCGCCCGGTACATGAGATTTGTAGGTATCATTATATTCTACTTAGCGCATTATGAAACTTTTATTTCAAACATTTTCTTCTATTATTAGTAATAAAATATATACAGGGTACACCAAGTAAAGTAGCCTATTAGAAGTATATCGAGAACTAAATGAGATTTTATTTTGAAAATCTAGCTGTAGCCATAAGAGATGGTTTTCAGAATAAAATCTCATTTAGTTCACGAGATACTTCTAATAGGCCACTTTACTTGGTATACCCTGTATAGGACAATTCCAAAATCGGGGTTGTTCGGGTTTGTTCGTATCGACAATTCTTCAATTTACAGTCGTATCTGTTAAACCTGCGAATATTTTTAAGTTCTGTGTTTCTATCATTTGTAGTTTCTCCCAAATACATATCATGATCGAGATACCCAGCAAAATTGTCAAAAATGGACAACCCTGTGCATTAAACAGAGAACTATCTCAGTTATACGACGCACCACGGAGTATCAACACAAACAACCCCTACCAAATATCCAATCGTACGGCCTAGTTACCGGCGCGAACAAACCCGAACAGCAACGCCATGACTAACATTTTAACAAGTCAGTAATGAAGTAGTTTTTAAGCTGTCATGAACGATTTTAATATGATCGAAAATAATAACTTCAAAAACTTTCTCCATTTCATTCCTAAAGAAAAGAATCCGAAACCAGACTAAATATGGCTTTGTCGAAATATTTACCTTATACGTCCAAATTTAGCCTCATACAAATTCCCCAGCAAAATATTTTCAAAATAACATGGCTTTAAGAGAAAACATGAAAATAAATTTGTTTTCCCACGCGTTTCCCTGTGGTTTGGCGCGTTGAGATGTGACTATATGTAGTCATAGGTATAATGTAAACTGAAGGTTTATTTATTTAACTGGAAATAAATCTCCTGCCAAATAACTTTATACCGTGGAATAAATTAAACCGTAACATTTTTAAGTATGCAATTATCATACACGATATACGTTATACATTCAATAAGTCATGTTTGGGAAGCAATTCTTTATCACAAATTCCAACACATCATTGCGAGTGGAATATTTAGGTCCGTCTAACTTATTTATAGTAAGAAATTTAAGGAATAACCTCCAGCGACGCGACTTTAATAATAATAATAATAAAATTTTATTGTTAAAATGATCCGATTATACCAAAGGTCAGTGTCAACTTGCATAGTTTAAATGGAACACCCTATACAGGGTGTTATGGAAATGACATATTATATTTAAATGGGTGAATCCTGGGGTGTCCTAGAGAAGCGCTACATATTTTTTTTTTAATCGAACGTTTAAAAAGTGGGGTAATTCACCCATAAACCCACAGGTCACTCCTCGGCACAATCATATTACACTACCCAGCTGTGTAATAAACACATGTTCTGGCGAAATGTTGCTAAACTGTGGAAAAGTATAAAACTTTAGATTCTTATAAAATTAAATATTTAGCTTACTTAGAAATTAAATCCAGGCCGCCGACACGAGTAAGGAATCCAGGGCACAGGCACCTTCAGTTCTTTTTTCTATGGAAAGAGGTTTATGCTCATCACGTGCCCTGGTGATAGTGTGGGACTGCATAATAAGCTTATACCCACTAAACCCCATTCGGCCTCTTATTCCCAATCTCGGAACATAACGGTAATATCGTCGAGAGAACAAAATACATAGTGAAACAGAACAAATTACACTAAATCACTTAAAGAAACACACAGACATCCACGAATTTCAAATTCGTTTTTTTGAAGATATGCACCTATTATCAGATTACACAAAAGCACTGAACACTAACGCATAATTACACTATCGTACACATAGAACAACAGCACACACAAATAATAGGATACAAATTATTTCGCAATAGAAAGTCAGAAATAATAAAAACGCTAATTTCTAATGGGCCTAAAACATTTTTTAAACCTTTAATGAAAAATGATGAAATAATTATGTTGACAACAACAGGACCTCCCCCAGTCTTAACATAGACGAGTCCAACCAAGGGTCGCGTGCTTCGTTGCCATTTCCGAGACAATAATTATACAGGAAAGTAATATTACAGAAGGAAATTCCGCAATTTATGAATATAATCTTAAAACATCGAAAGTGGCAACGCTGTATTTTTAGAAATTATATTATTTCCCAGAACACCGGATGGAACTTTATACAATAAGGGCGTATTTTTGTCTACACAGTAGCACTTTAAAATACTAATTCAGATTGAATGGTACTTAGCGAAACTAATGTGAATTTGTGCTTTTGTTTTTGTGTTTTGTGAGGTTATTGCGCCTGTTTTTGTTTGGATTACCTACTTGGTGTTTTTTTATAAATTAAGTTGGTTTTAAATAAGGCCGAAAAGGTAAATAAAATTGCAGTTTTATTTTCTAAAGGGTAAAGTGGCATTTAAGTTGTTCAGTTCCGACGGGTGTCGTTCGAATTGAACAAATGAGAACATACCTGACCATTTATAAACGCCGCGGCGGTTGGTTCGAGTCAGTTGAAGTTTATAAATCAGAGATCGTTTCCCAGCGATCTGAACTGAACGTAAAAGTTTATAATAATGTACCCTGAAAAATAAACAACTTCCAATCTGTCAAACGGTTATTGACTTTCTAAAGGGTGACAACACTGCTCAAAATTCGCTGACGTTTTCCGCAATATGTTGTTTTGTTCTTTCTCCCAGTGTCACCACGTGCTTAATTTTGGTTTGACGTCAGGTTATGTACAGAGCATATTAAATTAAAGCGCCATTTTTGGATATTTTTCTTCAATTTGTTTTCATCTCAGGAATTGCCGGTTTAAATATAATACGTCATTTCCATAACACCCTGTATATTAGTTACATTTTTGGATTCTACGCAAGACTCCAGACAGATTTCGCATATAATGTCATAAGTCCATAGAATACTATATTACACCTTTTCCATATTGAAACCTGTAGTTCAAGACTTAATTTCAAAACTTTTTTTCATAATTATGCACCCTCGATTTTATTCAAAATTCAGCTTATTTATGAACCCATATTTAAAAAGCAAGAAAATAGGTGAAATCAGGAAACAAAATGGAAATCGTTTTTTTCCTATTTCACCTGTTAATTGCTATTATATTATATGTCTCGCTTTCAAAATGATGTGCTTGAATTTAAAAAGAAAAATAATTATCCATAAATTTGCTAAAATTAATATATGTATGGTCGACTTGAATTTTATTTGCACTGGAATTACAATAAAGTTTATGTAAACGTACAAAGTATTTATCGTTTCCATTAGATTCTTGAAGCTTTGGGTTTGTTCGGGTTTCTTGCATCTTTTTTAATAAAATTAAATGTTCTTTAACTTTTTAATTGCTTGCTTCCAGTGATGTAAAAGTGATGAACCGTTCTTCACAGCAACTCTCAAATCTTTTCTAGGTTTAAACTGTCAAATAACTGATCCAAGAAATCCAACAAAGTATCTGTTGCATCTTTTTCAAGTTTAAGAACTTCTTCTTCAGTTTGCACAGTGGTTCCTAATAACACGTTGATTTTTAGAGGTGTTTAATTCGTGAACTTTGTTAGATAATGACGTTATACTTTTTGGTTTTTTTTTATAGAGAGAATATTTTAACTTAACTTAAAATTTCACACACCTGAGAAGGCAAATACGTTTAAAAATAAGTACGGAATGTTACTTTTTAGCATCAGACTGTAGCTGATGATAGAACGCAGTACAGCCTCAAGTATATTGCGCGAGAAGGCTACAACATTTCATACGTAAATTAGTTTGAAAATGTGTACTGCCGCAGCCAAAACACTCCCTAGGGAATAATTAATGGCATTCTTTCAATTTATTAAAAATTGTTGTACTATTATTTCCAACTTACCCTTTATAGTAAAATAAGGCAAAGTAACACTATTTCAAAACCAGTATGTCTGTCCACAAAAGAGTTTGTTCAATCTGAAGTGAGTCGAGGCTCCTGGGTCAGTCTAGTCAAATATGATATCACAAACAACGATTACAAATCCGACACGAATCTAAACTACAATGATATATGCAAACACAAGATAAATTTACTATGTGACAGTGTAAACCGTAGAATCTTTTTGCAAAAAATACGAATTCAATGCGCGACTCAAAACTGACATAATTAGCGACGGCAGTAGAATTCAAATATCAGCACGTATAAACACTGAAAAAAGTATAAATAATAGTAAATTTTATATTTATTAATAAGCGTAAGTAAATAAGGTTGTCTATTCCGAAAATTTTTAGTTTAAGAAATATTGCCAATTTAATACTTTTATATGGCGATTTTGCAGCGGATTTTAACTGCAGTTACTCCTAGTTGGCGTCATAGCGTTGAAAAATAGTAAAATGTCAAAAAAATAAACTTATCACATGTTCTATTTATTATTATATCACATTCTACATAAATAATAAGCAAGTTAAAATAATCTTCGTTTATATGATTTAAACTCAAAGGCATGATTATTAATAATTTTCAAATGGTAAGTGACCTTCATACATTTCTTTAGCATTTGACTCATTTTCAACGTCATCATAACCAATAATAATAATAATATTTATTTCTGCATTTGTTCTGTTCTAACTTATATACAAATAACTATATAATACAATTCAAAATAACCTTAATTAAAGACGCCTAGCTAATCAAATAGCTGTATGCGTCATAATGTTCTTAAATAGGTTTATATATAACAATAACTATCAATATATTTCCGTTAATAATAATGCACAGTATCAATACAACAACAATCTTATACAAGAAGAAAAACAAACTCAAAAACAAGAACAAAAATACAGAAAAACGAAAGAATAAACAACCTCTCAAATTGTTCAAAATTTCTACAAACAAACTTCCAATCTTTTTCCTGCTGTTAATCTCTTTAACATGCATTGGCAATATATTATAAACTTTAGGTCTAATATAATTTACGTATCTCAAGTTTAGATTATTGTTACTTATAGGTATTTGCAATTTTTTATTCACATAAACACGTGTAACATAACCATGATTTATGCAATTCTGACGAATATAAGAGCAAATTGATTGCATATATAAAGTTCTTATGTTGCATATCTCGGGTGTAAATAACAATGAGAAGTAACTTAAAATTCGCAGCAAAATCGCCAAATAAAAATATTAAAAACCATTATTTTTAATACTAAATAAAAAATAATTATAAAATTTGGTGGTTTCCATTTGAAGAATCATATTTTTTGCAGTTTTCTCAATTTAATTTTTAATCTTATTTTGGACACCCTGTATTAATAGGTTGAAAATATTATAATGAAATCTATTAGCATAGCAGGTCCATTTTAATAAGGAATCTGGTCCAAATAAAATAATAAAGGCTGCCTTATCGGAAGAATTAATAATTATTTTAAGGTTCAACGTCATTTTAGACATAAAACCTTAAATATTAGAAATCACACTTAGGCTTAGGTATCTGACATGATCTACGAAATCTGTCTAGAATCTTAGGTAAAATCAAAAAATAGAATAGGGTGTTCCATTTAAAATAAAGAAGTTGACACCGACTTCCAGTATAACCGGAAGTGACAGGTACGTCAAAATATCTTCTATAGTCAGCATCTTTTATAGCGAGTACCAATATTTCATACAAATATCTTTTTTAGTTCCCGAGATCTTTTAATAGGTCACTCAGCGTGAATGACCCTGTATACATTAAGGAACTGTATTTCCCGTAACATGTTTTTTAAATTCAATATAGCGAAGAAGGCGGATCTAAGCTTTCCAGATCCAGCCACAAAATCCATATAAGTTCGTCTATCAGTAATCCTAAGTACCTATTTCTAAAGTTTTATACGTCGAATAGCTTCTCGAATTTATAACTAATTTGTTTATAGTGCACTAGAGTTAGAATGCGCGTATCCACCGTTCAGAAATTTTTGGAGGTCGGTGCTGCTGGATAGAGACAGTCTGCGTACAGAATCAATTTACTTATCACTCTCACCCAAAACAAGTGATCCTTAATGTAACTTATAAATAATAAGAACAGTACTAAGAGAAAGAAACACACTGCCATGTGCTAGTCCGAAGTTTAGGTTCTGATAACATCTGAAAACTTCCCACCAATCCTAACCACACTCCTCCTACCAGTCAAGAAAGTTTTAACCCAGTCATTCAATGGCTCTCTAATATACCAAGCGACTCGCATTCCTGTGTCATGAACTCTGGTTCCACACAGTCAAAAGCGTGAGATAGGTCAAAAAGAAGCTCACATCAATCGAGTCATACAGAAATTGGACAAGATCGGAAACTACTTTGTTCGTAGACTTGCCTCTTCTAAATCTATGTTGACTAGCTGCAATAAGATCATACTTTGCCAAAATTGAGCGACAATCAATTAAAATAGGATATTGATACGACTTATGCAGAATGTTTCAAAAATATGTGCCATCGCCCGTGTGGTGATTTCTTACCCAAAAATAAGGCAAATAGTTCCTATAAACGTGAGTCCGCAGATGCTTTGTTTCAAAGATACAGAGTGTATAAATTTTAAGATTTTGTCGGTGTTCTCATGATGTCTCGTAACGGCTTTAGTAATTTTAGTGATATTTAGTTCATGATGAACAGGTTTACCACGGGCTTGCATGCGATCAAGTGCTCTAATATTTTTAACATCTCTTAATATTTATTTAAAGTCAGATTTGTTTACAAGAGAAATGCAATGTTATCAATCAATTAAAAAGTTAAATATCAAGCTAAAAATAAATAGTTAAAAATATCAACTATGCTAGTGACACATTTTTACTGCTAAAATATGTGCTTTTTAGGTACTTTTTAAAACCCAAATTTCATTAAAATTATGAAAGCTGTTTCGGAAATATCTTGAAAATATCAAAAAAACTTAAATATTTCAGACACCTCGGATCACAGAGGAGTAGTTGTGTTATATTATTGTGACATCCAGTATAGTCGTATATCCGATGTCAAAAAGTATTTCACATAGCTACTCATATATTTGTTGCATAATTAAATATTTGCTCCTACAAAATTATTTTTCAATTTATCATCGGAAATGGAGGGAATCGAAACAAAGAAAATTTAATTAAATTTATGTAGCACGAAGGTTAGTCAGTGGCGAATTTATAGGTAAAACAAGGGTGCGGCGACACCTCACCTGAAATTTTAAAATATTACAAACAGTATTCAATAATGATTGTAACTGTACTTTCCATACTTCCATATTATTTTTTTTTTTTAATTATTACCTCGAATAATTGTATGCAATCGGAATGATTTCCATCGCATCGAGATTATTCCCATGGGTAGCGAAATAGGCCAGTCTCGGCTTAAAATATCGCAGTTTCGGATATTTTTGAGGCAATCGCGGCTGACGTCTTAGTAAAAGCCGATCGAGTCAAACAAGAAGAAAGTTTTACAATATTGTGAACATTTTCGTTACTGACGTCCAAAATTCATCGTCAGCAAATAAAATGTATTGTATATACACGGTACACCAAGTAAAGTGGCCTATTAGAAGTATCTCGAGAACTAAATGAGACTATATTTTGAAAATTTGGGTGTGGCTATAAAAGATGATTTTCTACGATTATAAAATATTTTTAAGGATACGGTACTGCCGGATCATACCAAAAGTTGCAGCAACTTCGGAATTTTAAATGGAAAACCCTATATATATATATCTGTTGAAGATTCAGTCAAGGTAATAGTCGTCGTCGTTGTCGTTGCTAGGTAATAAATAATATCTTTTGTCGAGAGGAATAAACAAATTCATAAGATTTGACAAGATGTCAGAAAATTAAGTTAAGTTTTTGTCAGTTCAGGGCGATTTTGATGCCATAGAAGTAGTATTAGTAGTTTTGTCGATGTTAAAAATAATAAACCACATTGAAGGAAAGGATGGAGTTTTAGTTATAACGATCTGAAGCTTCATACATCAGATACAGTCCACTGAAGGGAACCATAGGCAGCTCGAGGAGAAAATAGAAGAAAATACCAACCAGGGCTACTACATGGTCATCATCGCACCGGATGAATCAGGTTTATGTTTTCAATTTTGACTTTCAAAGGAAAAAGTTTTCAACAAATTTTGAATAATTTGGTTATGAGAATATTTTTAAGGTCTCTTGAATGAGAAAAATATCACCCCAAGGTCTCTTGAATGAGAAAAAGGTTCAAATTAAAGTCTCTTGTATGAGAAAAAATTGTGTCTTGCATGACTAGAATTTGTAGTTTTATATGAACAAACCTTAAAATTGTTGTAATAGAAAATTTGAGGTTGTTTGTAACAAGTTGATATTTGATAAAAACTATTGCAGTACTTGACAGTAATTTTGCAGTGATTGTTGGGATATTGTTACCTTTATTGTTACAATAATAGGACAGTAACCTAGATATAACTAAGTACATTCATTGTATTTAAAAATAAGGTGGTTTTAATACCAAAATAATATTGTAATATTCATCTTATATAGTTTAGGTTTCGTTTAGATAATTATTGATTTTCTCAAGCGTACTGAACTGACAGAGCATGGACGCGTTAATACGTAAAAGGGCTCGCGCTAAGGGTGATCTAACGCGAAATCAAAATTATTTAAATAGATACGATTCGGACTCAATAATTGAAGTAAATGATCTAATAGTAAGGGAGTCTTTATTACTAAAAACATATAATGATTTTTGTAAGATTCAGGATGATATTGAAGATTTAGCAACGAGCAATACCGATCTAGAGGCGCATGCTGTGGAGCGGGAGGACGCGGAAACTAAGTACATTGGGTGTCATAGTAAAATTAAAACACTTATTTACGCGCAATTAAATCGTCAAGCAGCATCTACCAGTGGTGGCCCAATGCAGGGTCATATTGGAAATACGCAGCGACCTCACATCCCAGCTGTAAAAGTTAATTTGCCAAGTATGAAGATTCCAATCTTCACAGGTAATTATGGTGATTGGCGCACATTTATCGATTTGTTCAATGCAGCCGTTCATAATGATACAGGATTAGCAGATTCACAAAAGTTTGTCTATTTAAAATCATTTTTTAAAAATGAACCTTTGGCATTGATCAATGAGCTAAATATTTCAGATCAAAATTATAACAAGGCATTAGATATTTTACAGGCCAGGTATGATAAGAAAATGCCAGTTATTACTTATCACATTAATGGGCTTATACAAGCTACGATTGTTAAAGGTAATAACGGGTTAAGGGACTTTCTAAGTCAAATAAAACAGCATATTAATGCTCTGGAAGCACTAAGTGTAAAAGTAATGGGTCAATGGGATTTACTGTTGATAAATATTTTTTCTAGTAAGATTGATAGAAATTTAAGGAACGAGTTTGAATTATCGAGAGATCAATCGGTGTTGCCAAACTTAAAAGAATTTTTTGAATTTTTGGACAAAAGAATAGTTGCTTGGGAATCGTCATCTCAAATTATGAATGCAAAAAATGATCAAAAATTAAAGTATGGTAACTCAAATGGTAACTCGTACGGTAATTCAAATGGTAACTCGTACGGTAATCCGAATAGTAGAATTTCAAGTTATTCAGTCACTAAAAAGGTTGTTGAATGTATTTTTTGTAAAATCAAGGAACATAATATATTTAAGTGTACAAAATTTAGATCTTTGGATCTAGCACAAAAAAGGGATTTTATAGCAAAAAATCACCTTTGTTTTAATTGTTTTGGTAAAGGTCATGGGGTATATCAGTGTTATAAAGAAAAATGCAAATTGTGTTCAGGTAAACATCATTATTTACTTCATGACAATCAGAGAAACGCACTAGATAAAAATGAAGGCGGGTCACAGAACACTAATTTTTCAGTACAAAGTGAAGAGAACAACAGTTCTCAAACATGCACGAGTACATTGACAGAATCCACAACGAAGAACTCAGAAGTAATAGAAAGTCAAACTCTAATTTCATGTACCAAAAGGTTAGTGTTACTGGCAACGGCTAAATTTATTTTAATTTCTGAAAACGGTAATAAGTTAGAAGTTCGAGGTTTACTAGACTCCGCTTCACAATCATCTTTTGTTACTAGCTCGATCGTGAATAAATTAAAAGAAAAACCTTTTAAAACAGAGTTAAAAATTTCAGGAATTGCGCAAACAAACAGTACCGTTTCAAAAATGATAAATTTAAAAATAGAATCAAAGCGCGCGAGAAAAGAAAAGTTTACAGTTACTTGTGGGGTACTAGAAAAAATTACATGTAATCTTCCACAAGAAAAAATTGACAACTCTAATTTTATCATTCCCCCAGGAATTGATCTAGCTGATAGAGATTATTATATTCCAGAAAAAATAGACATGCTTATCGGAGCAGACTTATACTTTGATTTAATCGAACCAGGGTTAATAAAGCTAGGTTTAAATTTACCTGTTTTACAAAATAGTAAATTGGGGTGGGTTTTAGGAGGTTCGATAAATTCTCGATCAACAAGTGTAACTTCAAATCTTAATGTCGTTCTTTTTTCACGAGTTGATGACAATATTAATCAGTTAATACCCAAGTTTTGGCAATTGGAAGAAATTTCTAACAAACGCACATTATCTCCGGAAGATAAAATAGTTGAAAATATATTTTCTAGTACCACTAAACGTGACATTGAGGGAAAATTTATAGTAAATCTTCCTCTTAAAAAGGACGCGGAAACTTTGTTGTTAGGTCATTCTTTTGAGCAGGCAAGGTGTAGATTTCTATCTTTAGAAAGGAGACTACAAAAGGATAATAGTTTGCTCACTGAATATAAGGCTTTTATTGACGAATATGTTTATTTAAAACATGCTTCATATACAGACTTATCTGTAGAAATTAAGGACTCTTTGAGAAAATGTTTTCTACCACACCACTGCGTAATCCGTACAGAGGCAGTGAGTACTAAGTTACGAGTTGTATTTGACGCAAGCATGAAAACGTCTTCAGGTGTTTCACTGAATGATGTGATGTATAAAGGGCCTACTGTACAGGCAGATTTATTTGATATAGTATGCAGATTTAGAACATTTAAGTTTGTTTTCACAACAGACATCGTTAAAATGTATCGTCAAATTTTTATAAATCCTGATCAAAGACATTTCCAAAATATTTTGTGGAGAGATAATCCAGACCAAGAGCTTAAGTGTATTCAGTTGGATACTGTAACCTACGGCACGAATTGTGCCCCATTTTTAGCAACCAGGTGCTTAATTCAATTGGCAAATGAGAATACCTTGTCTCATCCACTAGCTTCTCAATGTTTAATAGAACAAACTTATGTTGATGATGTTTTAGGTGGTTCGAACGATCTTGGAGAATTTTATGATCTTCAGGAAGAATTGGTTAAATTACTAGGTTCAGCAGGGTTCTCACTTCATAAATGGGTTTTCAACATAAAGTGTAATGTGGTTAATGAGGTTCAGAATACGGAAAATGAAGAATTTGATTTTCGTGTGGATGAGAAGTTAAATAAGGTATTTCATGGAAAGCTCAATCTGATAATTTTTGTATTTGTGGGCTTCCTCATGAAGAAAATATCATTCCAACTAAAAGAAACGTTCTTTCACATATAGCTAAGTTATTCGATCCGTTAGGATTCATAGGACCAATAGTTATTTTAGGAAAAATCTTGATGCAAAAAATATGGGCTGAAAAACTGGATTGGGATACAAGATTAACTGAAAATCTTGTTAATGATTGGAATGAGTTTGCTTTAAATATTTCTAATTTGAAAGATCTACATGTTCCTAGATTACTTTACGACTCAACAAAAAAGGTAGAATCCTTTGAGATACACGGATTTTCGGATGCTTCAATTAAAGCATATGGCGCGTGTATTTACTTACGAACCATTTATACTAATGGCCAAGTCACTTGTAGGCTCATATGTTCTAAATCTAGAGTGGCACCACTCAAGGTGGTCACATTGCCAAGGTTAGAATTGTGTGGATTTTTGTTATTATCCCGATTATGTCATAAGTTAGTCTCAATTTTTAATAGAATCTTGTTGTCAAAAGTTGTTCTTTGGACAGATTCTGAGATAGTTTTATGTTGGGTGAATGGAAATTCCAATAAATGGACAACATTTGTGTCAAATCGCGTTGCAGAAATTCAAGAATTAACATCAAATTTTAAATGGAATCATGTTTCATCTGCTGAAAATCCAGCAGATCATATCTCACGAGGTTTAGATCCAATTTCTTTATTTCAATGTGAACAATGGTGGAATGGTCCACAATTTTTATATAATTCAAAATGCGAGTTTAGCAGTCATTTCCAGATAGATGATGTAGATCTACCTGAGAAAAAACTTACCAGTTATGTTCACTTTGTAAGGTCTCCAGTTGAAATAGAAATTTTTGAAAAATTTTCTAGATTTCGTCGGCTGCATAGAACAATAGCTTATTGTTTGCGATTTCGTAATAATTGTTCAAAAAATAAAACAAAATTAAAAGGTCCCTTGTCAGTTGATGAATTGTTGTCATCGTTAAATGTTATTGTTAGATGTATTCAATGTCATTACTTTGAGAAGGAAATCCAAAATGTGAAATATAATGTTTCAATTAAGTCAGGACCTTTGGCACAGCTTGCGCCGTTCCTCGATGAAAATAATATTCTTAGAGTAAACGGTCGTTTGTCTCATTCTGAATTATCTTTTGCCCAAAGGTTTCCTATTATTTTGCCACCGAAAGATCATGTTGTTAAATTGCTTTACATGCAGGAACATGCTGATTTACAGCATGCAGGTCCTCAAACAGTATTAGCTCACCTTAGATTGAGATTTTGGCCAATTAATGGGCTACGTTCAATAAAAAAGGAAATTAAGAATTGCTTAGTTTGTTATAGGTTTCGTGCTATCAATGCCAAGCAAATTATGGCGCCATTACCAGCAGATCGTACATCAATTGCTCGACCTTTTCTGAAAGTGGGAATAGATTTTGGTGGTCCCATCCTCATTAAGGAATCAAAGCTTCGAAAAGCTAGAACTTTTAAGTCATATATTGCATTATTCATTTGTATGGTGACAAAAGCCATTCATCTAGAATTGGTCACAAGTTTATCATCAGATGCATTTTTATCTACTCTGAAACGTTTTATAGCTAGACGAGGTCATCCTCAAACAATATTTAGTGATAACGGCACCAATTTTCAAGGTGCAAATAATACTTTAAAGGATATTTAAGGAATCTGAAACTCAGATTAAAGAATTTTTGTCCTCTACAGAAATACGCTGGAAATTTATCCCTCCAAATAGTCCACATTGGGGTGGCTTATGGGAAGCCGGTATTAAGTCGACAAAGTTTCACTTAAAACGGGTAATCGGCAATCATCTTTTGACTTACGAGCAACTTTCAACGCTACTTTGTCAAATTGAAGCTATTTTGAATTCAAGGCCTTTATCAGCTTTATCGTCTGATCCATCAGATTATACATGTCTTTCTCCAAGTCATTTTTTAATAGGCGAAATGTTAACCTCATTTCCTGAGAAAGATTATAGTACAGTATCAGATAATCGACTTGATCTCTGGAAACATTGCGAAAAAATGCGACAAATATTCTGGAATCGTTGGTCTACAGAATATTTAAATAGGCTTCAACACCGTCCTAAATGGACGACAGGGTACGACAATATAAAAGAAAATGATTTGATCTTGTTGCGTGAAGACAATACTTCTCCATTAGAGTGGCGATTAGCTCGTGTAATCGAGACCTTTCCAGGCAAAGACGGTAACGTGCGAGTAGCTAAAATTCGTACGCAAGACGGTCTCTTTACAAGACCAATTACCAAGTTATGTCCTTTGCCATTTTGTAGCTTATCAGCTGGGGGGGAGGATGTTGAAGATTCATAAAAATACCTGCTCCACAGCATAACGCTCTTACCTGTATTAGGTAATAGGTAATAGTCGTCGTCGTTGTCGTTGCTAGGTAATAAATAATATCTTTTGTCGAGAGGAATAAACAAAGTCATAAGATTTGACAAGATGTCAGAAAATTAAGTTAAGTTTTTGTCAGTTCAGGGCGATTTTGATGCCATAGAAGTAGTATTAGTAGTTTTGTCGCTGTTAAAAATAATAAACCACATTGAAGGAAAGGATGGAGTTTTAGTTATAACGATCTGAAGCTTCATACATCAGATACAGTCCACTGAAGGGAACCATAGGCAGCTCGAGGAGAAAATAGAAGAAAATACCAACCAGGGCTACTACAATATCTATATATATATGTTTTTCGAATCTAGGTAACAATCTAGAACAGTTTTCTGTTTAATATCATATACCTATCTTTAATATTTTTTTAATTATAAATAATCTTGTGATTTTTTAACGCCATTTCGGAAAAGAAAATCATATCTTCTTAGAGGTTTCAACTAGAAAGCTGAAATTTTGACAATAAACATTATTTCTGAGGGAGATAAATTATTGTAAAAATCTTCTATTTTTTACATGGGATACCCTGTATTTGATATGTTTTGTAAATGGAGGGTTTTCTATCTAATGATAATAGGGGTTCCTAAACATATATTCAATATTTTTGGAAATTAAAAATTATCTTATAAAAATATATTTCTTGGTAGTTGACTGTGGAATGGATTCATTGAAATAAAATAAAGAAAAATGTATTTAACGTTCTGTCTGTGTTTAATACTTCGATGAATCCATTCCACAGAGAACTGTCAAAAAATATATTTTTATTTCATTATAAGTCCAAAAATATTGAATATAGATATAGGGACCCCTTATATCATGAGAAATAGATAATAGATATGAGAAAATACGATCATCCATTTGCAAAACATATCAAATACAGGATATCCCATTTAAAAAAAAAATTTTTTACAATAATTCTTCTCCCTAAGAAATATTGTTTTCGAGATGCCCTGTATAAAACTAATTAAATACTTTTCAAAATTGTAAAATTTATATTATCTTGTGAAGCTATTGTCAATATTTCAGCTTTCTAGCTAGAACGGCTAAGGTCCCGATACGACTTTAAAAAATTACCAGATTATTTATAATTTAAAACTAGTAAGGATAGGTATATATTATACAGAAAACTGTTCTAGAGTAGTAGGTAGGTAGATTTCAAGAAAAAATATAATATTTAGAGGAATCGATTTAAAATTCAGAAGTTGTTGCCATTTTCGGTATGATCCGGCAACACCACGTCATCCAAAATATATTATAAACGTAGAAACCCATCTCTTATAACCGCTGCCAAATTTTAAAAATAAAATCTCCTTTAGTTTTCGAGATACTTCTAATAGGCCACTTTACTTGGTGTACCCTGTATAATATGTTTGTATGTTTTTAAAAATGTTTACAATAATTTCATTATTTGTCTGCTAATAGTAGCGTACCGTACCGTGAGAAAAGAGAAAAAGGCAAAATGTTACACTGATTACAAATAACAACAACTTGTTCTTTACACGTAATATTTTGATGTTTTACTAAATTTTTATATAAAATCTCTGTTGTTTAATCATGTGGAAAGAGATAGAGGGAGGAGTTTTAGGTACTACAAGAAGCCGCCCAGCATTACGTTCCTATCATTTACTTACTTTAAATCTACAGAACCAATCCAGATCCGCCACTGAGGTCAGCCGACTCTAATTTACATGAATGTGCAGGTAAATAACGTCATTACAGAATTCCTCGAAAATGAGATGTTTTCCACCGGGGCCGTGGGCGGAATCAACAGAGAATTTCCTTGTATTGAGGCCAGCGTCGGTTTTAACATCAATCTAGAAAATTCCAGTATAAAAATAACTCTTTTGTGGTTAGAGATACAAAACAATTTTATGATTAATAATTAAACATAACTTTAAGGTGCATATTTCAACGTTTTTATCACGTATACAGGGTATCCAAGAATTAAGATCAGTCAAAAAATTTTATTTTTGTTAGATAGGTATCTACCCAGTACAGAGTGGCCGGCAAGTACAGGGCACTATTTCGCAAGTGTACCGGGGTGGTCATATGATACGGATGCGATATGTGCCCATATCCTATTTCTGGGTTCAAATACGAATTTTTCAATGAGAGCAACTAAAACGCATTCTTAATCATATAAGTATTTTTATTAAGAATAATAAAGAATCGGAAACCATAGAACTGCCAAAATACTTATCAGGAAGCATGATTTCTCGCCATTTTTTAATTTGCCCTTGCCCTCAAGGCCCCTCCCTAATTTTCTCTTAGTCTTCTACCGCCCCCTTGCAAGCCTCCCGCGATGGGACGTTATCGCCAAGTTTGACAATGACTGTCTTAGACCTGGTAACTCAATAACAATAGTTATTTAATGTGTCAACAAAACATAATAAGTTCCGAAGAGAATCACTTGCTTTTACAAATAGGAACACTATTTTATTTTATAATTTTGAATCTTCCTATTATACGGAAAGAAAAACGTATTTAAATTTACTGTAAAAAATAGTAAAACTCACCATAATGTATGGCTCTATATGTGACCGGGATAACTTATATTAAAAAAGAAAAGTTTTTGTAGATTTACTAAAATATTTTGTAAAATTTATAAAATATTTTGTAAAATTTACTCACTTGACTTCGATGGTATGTTTCCTGTTAAGTTCTCAACCTATTATTTGTTACGAGAAACGAAATTACAGGAATCCGTTGCATCTCATTTATGCCTTTTATTCTTGTAAAATTATTTTCATTACTTTGATCATTTTTACAATAAAAAAATACTTAAATAAATCCAGTGAAATACCATACATTTTAATATTTAACTACTGGAGCTATAAATAAATTATTTTCACTATATATTCGTTGTAAAAACTGCAGTATATTTTGGTAATTACTTGATTTTACTAAATTTATTAGAAACTCTAACTATTGTTTTTTAGAAATTATGTGTATCTACTATAATATTTTGGTACGGATTAATAACGAAAATTACTATTAGTATAATAAATTCTTTACTATCAAAATTTTACTATAGTATTTGTTCCATGCATATACGTTCGTTGTAAAACTTACAATATCATTTAGTATTTACTAGATATTACTGAATTTATTAGAAATTCCAACTAAATTTTTTTGTAGATTATGTTTACAATATTATTATTGTACGGCTTAATAATAAAAAATGTAATTAATACGATATCTTATATAAAATTTTACAATAAAATCTTTACTATAATAATTTTACTATAGTCTTTACATTTGTTGTAAAATTTACAGTATATTTTAGTAATTACTTGATTTTACTAAATGTCTTAGAAATCCTAACTATAGTTTTTTGTATATTATATTAACAATATTACTTTGGTACGGATTACTAATAAAAAATTAATACTTATAGGAAATTTCACAATAAAATCTTTACTATAATAATTTTACTATAGTCTTATTTCCGTATATCTTACCAAAATTTCATGAAAATATTTATAATCGTTTTCGAGATAACGCCTTGCAGCTCACCATGTATATTTAAAAAATAATTTAGAATTATTTGTTACACTCTGCTCCTAGGAATCTTACAGGGGATATCAGGGACCATACTAAGAAATTGTGTACTAAAAATTTTTATAACAAATCTCAAAAATACAAATGTCAAGTGAACAACAAATATTCTAACTAACATACTAATTTATACTTATAAATACAAAATTACTTCCCTACGAAAACGTTAAAAGAAAAAATTACATTTTAGTCATTTGTCATTTTATTAGTGTTGGGAAAACCCGATCATTTAAATAATCGAGAACTTGAGATTTTTATGACTAAGAAGAATGTGTTTTTGTTATCATTACATCTTTCTCTATAAGAGTTACCTAGTCAAATACACGTACGGGCCGTAATTGAAAACCCATCGAAAATACTATCGAATGGGATCCTAGCCCTAATACGGCCCCAGTTGAAACAAGTGATAGGTCTGCTAGCAGGCCACTGCCACTTGCAAAAACAGCTTCAACGGATAGGTATAAACAACGGATCCATTGAATGCAGACTCTGGGGCGAAGAGGATGAAACCGCCTCAAACATAATATACCGCTACGTAGCACTGTCTCGTAGAAGACAAAATATCTTCGGGAACATACAACGTGGTGACAACCTCCCACATGACAAGCTTGGTAGAAGGTTACTGGACCTCATAGAAGGAACAAACATCGTCTAACAAGACCGGAGTACACAATAAGCCGAAAGGGTGCAGTGATAGAAGTTCGGGCCTTTAGGTACACCGACCCCCGCCTTTAACCAACCAACCAACCAACCAAGAAGAATGTGTTGATAAAACACCAGGGGTTGTTTTTGTAAGTTTTAGAAGTCTAATCTAGTGTTTTTATTAAGGAAGAACAGTTAATTCTGATTTTTTTTTTAATTTCATTCATTAATTTTTTAAGAATTTACAATCGCCGCTGGCTAGCCAGTCAAAACAAAACCCATGTCGCGATGAATCCACTAAGGGATTTGGCATACTTTTTTATATGTTTCTTTATGTGCCTTTAAGAAAGATGTATGTCGTGCCAGTCTTCTGAACGTCAAACTCGAAAGTCGCCAATCGGCACATTTCGGTTGGCGCGCGAAGATCGGGTATCAAGTGAAAGGCAATGATTCAATTTTTCGCCTGAAGCGAAGCTCGGGTATCGAGTGAAAGGTAATAAGCGACGATTTTCACTTGAATTTATAACTCGAGCGGTTATTTTAATAATCGAGCGATGTCGGTTATTTCAATAATCGAGTACTCAAGCGGTTTTTCATTCGAGCGATCACAACACTACATTTTACCCCATACTTAGTCCGAACAAGATGACAAATGTTGAGGGGTAAGCATAGCATGTACACTGTACAGTCTTTATGCCAGACAATGAGCAAAAGCAACACTATCCCATTTTTGATATGGGGCTGTTTATATCTGCACGATTTAATACCTTGTAGTGAAATATATGCAGGATGATTATGATTATTATACAATAGCCATAATGGATCAATATGTTTTGCAGCGAGATATTTGCGTTCGTTGTCTTTCCCCATTCGTAATTTTAACTCTGATCTCCCCTACTGATATTTACTTCAATGATTACACAATATATTCCCCTTTACTACACGCCATCGCAACTTACTGTTTTACCTACAATTGTAAAGTCAATAACCATTGTCAAACAAATTATTTTCCACAATGGCTTACCTCAGAAAAAAAAATGTCGACTCTCTGGAATTCCATTATAAAACTGTGTTCTTTGTTGATTTATGGATGCTGGTTAAAAATACATTTTCTGGTTTTCACTCGAGGCAGACGAGGCGGTCTTCTTGCCTTACAAAGTATTCCGTTTTTACTTGACGAGAGTAAGAATTACTTTTTTGCTTTGATCGGCTGAAGGGCAAAGCACATTTTTTCAGTTTCCGTTCTTTTTTTCTGTGGGGCTTCCAATCTTGTCTTAAATGATGGAAAGAAAATATTTTGTTTGACCTTAATAAGGCAAAACGCAAAATACGATCCAAAACTAAAATGTCGATACATAAAAAGAAATGTCGATACGCGATAGTTTTAAAAATAATTTCTTAACTAGAGATATACGAAAATGAATATACAAAATAATATGCTGTAATCGCCCATAATATAGTTTAGGAATACAGGCGAGTCAATTTATAAAAAAATCAATTTATAAAAATAATTTTTTAACTAGAGATATACGAAAATGAATATACAAAATAATATGCTGTAATCGCCCATAATATAGTTTAGGAATACAGGCGAGTCAATTTATAAAAAAATTCGGCAAAAGCGAAAAAACAATTGAACATATCGCATTTTGGCAATATTTTTTTGCACCAAATAATACCATAGAGATCTCAGATTTTATAAGAATTTAACTTGTTTTATTAGAGCTACTAAAGTGTACTGGATAGACATAGCCAAATATTTACCCTCGTTCTTGTTCACAAATTTATTTGCGACCGACACGTGGAGAAGTATACAGGGTGTCCCATTTAAAGAAGGTGCATTTTTATAATTATTATTTTTCTGTTTTTGCCGTTTTAATCAATGAAAAATGCTACTAGTTTACTAATTTAACCAACATCGTAGCTCTCGTCACAATGAACTTACCCTGAATGACGATTATTGTAACGATTGATTATTTTTGATGAATATATGTATATCCAAAATATTTATAAAAAAAGACAGTTAGTAAGAAGTACAAATTTGATATTCCTCCACATGCATACATATTATGATAGGTATTGTAGATTACCACTTCGTCATTGTCATCCATCACTCCTGTGCAGAGAAAGACCCTCAACTTCGGTCTTTCCCAGCCCTAACTTCTCCCCTCAGTCAGTTCAAGATTAAGTAGTTACATTAGATTAATTGAAAAAAGCAGTTAAGTAGTTGCAGAATATCAACTACAAAGATAAGAAGAAAAAATAGAATAAACATTTATTTAAAGTGAAAATGTAATGTAAAATTATCGAACACAAAACTAATAGATTAATCTAAAGATGTTTTATTTTCAGCTTTGATACCCTGTCCTAATCTAAGCTATTTAGAAAAAATTGTAGCAATTATATTATCCGGACTTTGGTGTTCTCAGAGACTGAAGATCATCGTGACATTACTCTGGCCAGGCTTATTTGCAAAATAATTTAAACTTTCTTTTGATAGAGCTTCTAAACGCTTTAGCTTCCTTACTTCAGTCTCCCGTTACTCTTTTTCAATTCACTCTGCTTCTTACGTACCTTCAAGGTATTGGTTTGAAAATTATTCATATTTCAAATTGTTATTATTATCCTTATTAGCTTATATTTTGAACGTAATTTTCTCATTCTCCAATCCTTTTGCTTTACGAATCCTGATTTAGATTAGAAAAAAATTAACGCTGCCGATCCCTAATGTAGATGAAGAGAGCTCATCACAACACCCTATATTTCCGATCGAAGAGGCTTGTACAGAACATTAAATTATTTGTTGGTTAGGATCCTTTTATGTTCCTGTGCTGCTGTGCTTTTATGTTCCAGTGTTGCAAGGTGAAAAATAGAAATCACCAGAAATGGTCCCTTGCCCAAAAAAGAGGATAAATCATACTTTTATGACCGTATTAGCAAAAAAGTCATAATCGTACCAAAAAATACCTCCATGAGCAATGAAAAATAAAAGATCAAATTGTTCCTAAAGTATATTTTATGTCTCACTGTTAACAAAAAATATGCAAATGAACTAGAAAACCATCAGAATTCACCAAAAGCCAAACTTGATTTAATATTCCTTCTGAGACTGTCTGAATCATATGCCCGCGAAATATCTTGGTCCACATTTATGTAGTTGTTGATTTGCAGGAGATTTAGCATATTTTTCAGTTTTAGCAAAACCAATAAATACCTTTTGATGTTAATGTTAATGGGCAGCCTCTATTCAGCTCTCTAACACAATATTTGATTACTAAATACCCATTTCACCACATTTGTCGGTAAAATAAACATCGTTGTTTCCGTTTAAATTTTCGGACAATTTGGTTTTGTTCCGTTCTAACAAAGATAATTTATTCCTCATCCCAAAAATAACAAAAGTGTTGCTGGTCTTTTTTACGGACAGTATTATAAGTCTAGTTTAAAATCGATTTTTTAAACTTGGCGGTTTAAACCATCAGCCTAAACTCAATTCAATCTTATATTGCAACAGAAGCGTTTAATTCATTGTGTACCTAACCTCATTGCAATTCAAGTATCACTTCCAATTCCAAAAGACTTCACAGGTTGAACTTGATTAAATTTTCTTTGGTTTTAATTGATTATCTTTCTGTGCCGAGAAAATCGAGAATGTGTTCTTATTTTGAATTATTTTAACTAAAATGGACAACAAAACCTAGATTGAGCTGAACAATAATAATTATTAGTATACAATTATTATTGTATACTCTACAGTCTACTAAACATTCATAATTGGGATTTCAATGCGAGCGATGCGACAAAGAAATTAATAAAAAAATAAAATCACATAACGTACGAAGTTTGCCAGTGCTTTTATTTTTTTTTTAAGCCAAGATATCTCTTAAAATCGGGATAACCTGCTCCATTTTAACCAAGTTTGACAGTAGAGGTAAAAAACAAGTTTTTGACCATTATTGTTGATAACAATTCTTTAAACATATTTTAACTATAAAATGGACATAACAGGTTAACCTTTTAAGCCGGTAATATCGTCGGCATCTTTACAGGAGAGCTAATAACAACAATTTCTTACAATCCATGTCAAATTGACTTATCAGGTTAATACACGACGCTATTGCCAAATTGTTTTTTTGGATTTCCAAGACGGTACACTGTGCATAACCAACAAGCCTGATGCAACTAAACCACACTGACAAAAATGTATTTACCAATGTTGTGGGTTACAAAATTGGAGCTACCTCAACCCACCTCTCTATGTTGTTCTAACTGAGCCTACGAATTATCACAAATCATTTAAAAACGCTGCAGTAATTCAGGTTCTTTTGGTTCGCCTCAACCCAGAAAGAGATTTTTTTATCAATATTTTAAACATATTTGGAATCACCACAATTCCTCATCTTGTAACTATTTTATGAGTTACCTGAACTCAGTTTTTGGGTTGGGAAAACTTACTAATTGATTATAAAGTGTCGTTTTAACCCGGACGTGCATTATTTTAACTCATTACCATATGTAAATTATTTTAGTTGGAATAATTCAGGAAACGTGCTCCAAAACCCCATATCGAGGGTAAATCACAAGATCGTAAAGTCACGGAAAGTTCCGAATTCGTACTCGTGCAGGTTTGGAACGGTTCATTCCATTGTTATACGTCAATTCTACTTCGATCGCGCGTATGTATAGACACCTGTTTTTCGTTGCGTCGTTTGCGGCATTTTTCATCTTTGTTCTCTGTGCGTGAAAATTTGTGTTTTGCATAATTTTGGTCAGTTGACGTAAAATGGAGGGACAGGAGGGAGATGCATACAATATTAAAACAAGTTGCGTGGTTTCTTAGCCGTAGTATGCTCTCCTGTCTATAATTCATTTGATTATTTTTTTTTTAAATTACAACAAAAATGTCATATCTTGAAAAAACAAAAGGCAATTGAAGTTCACATTATGCAGGCGTTAAATCAAAGAAATATTTTGAGTTCCGAGAGTCTACAATTTAGGTACTGGTAGTCCAAAATTTGGAGTGTGGTAGCCCAAAGAGTGAGTTATTCCAGCCACCATCGTCAGCTAGAATAACTTAAAGTCAAGTTTTGATAGCTCGAATCATGAATTAATCTAGCCCGACTAGTAATGCATCGCAATTCACATACTGGTAGCTACGGTAGCCTATCAATAATTTAAGACGGTGGGGCGTGAGCTATTCCAACGCATAAAATAACCCATCTTGTGTTATCATAACTTGTGAATAGTGAGTTGATGCAATTTCTTCGATTTGGTTGCCGTAATTCAGAGGTCTGGGCTGCCCCTATTAGCAACACGCTTCGGTCTAGGACAACTCAGTTATATCAACTCGAAATTTCGCTCAGTGCAGTTTTACCAATCGCGATTACATCTTATATGGAGATTAGGGAATGCTTTTTGTTGTTTATTTTTTGGTATCTATAACTGGTTCCTCTTTAGTGGAAGTCATGATACGCCACTGGGTTTGGGATTAATTACTGCTGAAGATGACGAGTTTCTACCACTGAAACATGTAGATACAGTTCCAATTTAAACCTGCATTATATTTTTATTAAAAGAGTGGACCAGACTCTGACTACTTCCCGTCTAAACTTTCACTCCAATGGGAGATGAACTATTTCATAAAATTCACATTTCAGTTACTAAAATACAACCTATAAATAGAAAGTCATAACCTATTTTCCAAGTGACTACACCCTTTTGTATTATTTTGCTTATTATAAAGTGCTAAATAACGCTATAATATTATCTAAAACCAAAGAACAAATAGCATATTTTGCTGCAAAATAATGTTTTATTTTTAGACTTTAATAAAACGAATTTCGGGCTCTAAGGGTCTGCCTTTGTTTATTTAGTTTTGAATTAAATTCCAGTATTAACCAAATTTTCGGCATGGCTGAACTGATGTGGAGTAAAATTGGGTATTAATCCTTAAGGGACTTAATTAATCTGTTGTGTCCTTAAATAAACTATGTTATTTTTTAATTGTTTCAGAACAAAATAACAAATTTAAAAAAAATATATTTTGGGTCAATTTTTTCTTAAAAGACCTAATATGTGTAGATCCCCTACAGGTAAAAGTTGATTCCCATGTCACTTTTTTATAGATTACGAAACCTTCGACATAAAATAACAGATTTATAAATTGAAATTTTTTTCTTTGTGCGGTTTGACAAATTTTGAATTGAAAATGACCATTTTTTTTGTACAATACACTCCCAACTAGCAAAATATAATAGTTGAAAGTTGCTATAATTTAACTAAAACAATACGTTAATGTTCATATATGATAGTCAGGAAGGTTCGAAACAAATGAAAATGTTTTTTTTTATTAATTTCTCGGAAAATTTTATTCTTTAAAAAAAACTATCTCACGCTGCATATTCCAGGCTCGAACATAAACCATAGGTTTAAATGCACAAAACTGCGCGGACGTTTTACGTTTTCTTTTAGAAAGTGTGAGATACGCGCGGCGTGAAGAACGCCCATTTACTTTGACAGTTTCATATTACTCTGTGTAATTTGAAAATAATAAGGCAAAACATTTTTAAAGTTCAAAAATCACTCGAAAGTAAAACTTTTAAAAAGTTTATTCAGAGAAACCTCATCAGAAATTAAAAATATACTAATGCTAATGTTCGTAGCAGATCTCCAGGATGACGCGTATGACCCAGTGTAGACAAAAAGCACAATCCCTTTCTTCACTGTAATATTTTGTGGCCCATTTCTATACCAACAAGAAAACATCAGCCTGCATGTCGTAGTTTTATTACTCATGCAGCTTTTAGAAAATACGCTTTCATGCAGTATTATCGTCCAATAATGCACCCAAACAAATCCTTTGTATCGAATATTTGCATCGAAGGCTATTTCCGTAAATAACTAGAAAACGATGACATATACGATTCAAATATAGAGGATTAAAAGGAATAAGAAATGTGATGCCTAGTATTTATACAGGGCATCCCGAAAAAAAAAAGTTTAAAAGAGTGAAAGTGTTGATGGCGCAAAAAATATAACACACTACCTCCAACAATTTTGGCATTATATTGTAGGGATTCCTAGAGTTAATAAGCGTTGAAATAATTATCTTATATTGTAACAAGCACTATCCCTCCTTTAAATATCTAAGTGACCTTCATTGACACCCTGTATAACATCAATCATCTTAACATTTCTTAATTTCTTATCGTTACCTAATGAAGTTTTTCTGTATATATTTTATGTATTTACTCATAAGAAAACATTATTTAATGTTTATTTTTCTATAATCACTCATTCTGACATTTATCATCATCAAATAACGTATCATTTGCATTATTTTCCCAAAGCTCATACATAAGTCGTATTCAGGCAGAAAATGATAATAAATCATTCCGCAAAACTTTGAAGCAGCTCAACTCCCGAAACAATTTTTTCTCACCGTGACATATACGCATCGATTTCGAAACAATCCCATCCGAGAAGGGTGGCAACACAGAAATACTGACACCTCATTAAAGGGGTGCTAAATATACCACGATTTTTCAAGACTGTTGTTTAACTTCAAATTGGAGGATAAAGTAATGTGTATTTTTATTTAAATAAGGTAACAGTTCAGCCTGATTTACTTTTTTATCGTTTTGTTTTTATCAAAAAATATATATTTTACAACAAGAAAATATATACACGGTGTCCTACTATGCACTCTACATTGCAATTCTACGCAATAAGAGAGATATACGATTTGGGTTAAAAAATTTCTCTCATCAACTACAGTCGACGCGACGGCTCGTTATTTCTGTCTAGTCGAGAACAAACACTGACAATGAGAGAAAAGTCTGTTAAAAAAATTAAAATTATTTTCCGAAATTTCAGTTATTTTTCCAAAAATCTCTACAGCAAAAATGGAAATATACGAAATTTGATTTAGACTCTCTATTAGGCAGCCTTTTTCCGATTTGTTATTAATACCTGTGTCCGCCATATCAATTATACAGGGTGTCCGGGGGTAAAAGTGCACTCAACAGGGATCTCGTTAACCGTAGTACCGGATTAATGCGTAGCACAACAAGTCCCGGGCCTGGGCCGGGGCGAGGGCGACAATTTACGTTGATAGCCGTTGATTTTCTTTTTTAGATGTCGAATAAATACGGCACTGTTACTACCAAGTTTCAGGCGGCAATTATAAGAAGTCCTAGGGGCGGCAAACTTCTTAATCTACCACTGCGGACTATACGGAAATTAACAAATTAAACAAGAGTTGCGCATTAGTTAGTTCTGTAACGTCATATTTCCAAATTTAAAAAAATATATTTGGCCAAAATCGAATTTTTATGATTTCGTTCTTCTTGTTTTCTGATTCTATTTAAATATTCTATTGAAAATAAATCTTAACTTCTCATTGCCGCTTTTTCTCCTCTATAATCAGACGTTTCGTTTTTTCGTAACCGTCAACAACTTTTTTTTTAATAGTAGTAACATTTTATTTTATGCTTTATGAACTCCACTTTATATGCTGAATCCAACGATATATCACACCTATTTATAGCATTATTTTTGGGTTCGAAAATGAAAAATAACGTTATTTTATTTATTACATAAAAAATATTTTAATTGTAAAATATTTTAATTGTAAAATATTTGTATTGTTGATAAGTTTAAACGCCTAACAAATAATAGATGTGATATATCGTTGGATTCAGAATGTAAAGTGGATTTAATAAAGCATAAAATAAAATATTACTACTACTTAAAAAAACAAAGTTGATGATGGTTGCGAAAAACGAAACGTCGGATTAAAAATTTAATTAAATTATCTTATAGAGGAGAAAAAGTTGCAATGCACATGTAAAAATTATTTCAATCAGAAAACAAAACCTAAGAATTCGGTTTTGGCCAAATATGTGTTTTCGGAAATATTAGGTTTTTTTTAATTTGAAAACTTCACGTTGCAGAACTCACTAATGCTTTCACTAAAACTTTTGTCTAACTGGCTAATTTCTGGATATAAGATAAGGAGGGGCAATACAGGGATCTCGGAAACCGTAAGAGATACGAAGTCGGTTAAATAGAGGTAAAGTTGCGCATTTACGTGCCTAATAATATGCCGTTTAGAAAGTTTTAAAATTTCAAGTAGTTCCGGAGATATCCGGCAAAAATCGAAATTCTGAGAAATAGTTTTATTTTGTTAAATACGGTCCTGTTTCCCTGATATTGGAATTTGAGAGCTTTTTTCTTCCGAATACAACGATGTATGACACATTGTGGTTTAATGACGTTTCGAGAGATTTTTTAACAACATCGGGAAATTTTGGGATACGGTCCTGTATTTCTCCTAATTTTATAAATAATATCTCATAAGTAATCTCTAAATTTTTACTTATGTTGGACTAGTTCAATAAATAACAAATAATTTAATAATATGCCACAAATAAGTGAACAAAATACAGAAACATTATTTCAAGCTTCTGTTGATTCGGATTTAAAAGAAGTAGGCGTTTGAAAAAAAAAAAATTAAGATGGTAACGCGTGATTTGTTTCACTTGACATTCCCAGTGTGATCGTTTGAATTCGTTTTATGAGGTTTTCTATTTTCCAGAAAATATGGAACATAATTTTACAAATGCTGAAAAGTTTGATATTCTATCGCATGTTTTATTTTATCTCAAAAAACTGTTAGGTGGCAGTTAGAAGATGTTATTTGTGCTTAGAAAATAACAGAAATCATTTTGAACACCAGATTATGTAGATCCTAACTTTTTTCGTTGTTCGTTTCATTACTGTTTTGTTTTGGTATGATTTTTGTTCAATTATTTGTGGTTTATTATTAAATTATTTGTTTTTTATTGAACTAATCCAACATTGTAAAAAATTTAAAGCTTACTTATGAGATATTAATTATAAAATTAGGAGAAATACAGGACCGTATCCCAAAATTTACTGATGTTGTTCAAAAGCCATCGAAACGCCATTAAACCACAATGTGTCATACATCGTTGCATTCGGGAGAAAAATAGCTTTCAAATTCCAATATCAGAAAAACAGGACCGTATTTTAAAAAATGGCCCTTCGAAGACGACTCGTCGGATTACAAAACAATTAACTCTGTTAGATAGAGCGGAAAACGTGGCAATGTAAAAGTGCAATTTACTTTAGAATTCGATCTCAAAAAAACCCAGGAAAATAATAAAACGATTTTTCAGAATTTCGGTTTTTCCGGATATCTCCGGAACTACTCGGAATTTTTTAACTTTCTAAACGACATATTATTAGGCACATAAATGCGCAACTTTACCTCCATTTAACCGACTTCGTATATATTACGGTGTCCGAGATCCCTGTACTGGTCATCCTTATCTTGGACACGTTGTATATCAGGCATAAATATTTTTACTAATAAATCATTTTTATGGCGTTATTAACCTTCTTCTAATACCATATAAATTAAGTTCACTGTTCGTTTCACCCAAAGTTCATTTAGTTTTGAAAAATGTACAATATTTCAGAATAATGTAATGCATCATAATGCAATATTTACAAATTTAAAAATTGGTGTTTATAAAGTTCATCATGTATTCCAAATTTATTCAAATTCGAGGATAAAGATATTCTTGCTGTGAGGTAAAACAAAATAAAAATTCCTGGCATATTGACTGCACTTTATATTCCGCCGAATGTCGAAACGAATGTATTAGTTATTTTGATATGCGAGCAAAATATGAGATCCACAGGTGAATGAGCTGGCGTAGGACGGAGGGAAATAGGAAATAAATACGAATATTATTACTTTTTTCGGAAATATGTAAGCATCCAAGCAGGGTCGCATTTTTACAGAGTTACACAAACACTAAATTATGATTCACAAACTAATGGCCGATTCCACCGCTGAAGAACAAACCGGGCTTAGTGATAAACTAAGCTTAAAACTGAATTTTACATTCCA
This sequence comes from Barypeithes pellucidus, assembly GCA_963991005.1. Classification (NCBI taxonomy): domain Eukaryota; kingdom Metazoa; phylum Arthropoda; class Insecta; order Coleoptera; family Curculionidae; genus Barypeithes; species Barypeithes pellucidus. The sequence goes on from OZ022562.1 coordinate 30,936,616, forward strand.
CCGTTCATTAAGCTTAGTTGAAATGACAGAAAGCAGAGATTTAAGTAAGCCGTCAAACTTGACCGTCTAAAAGTTAAAGCCGGGATTTTTTACCAAACTTTTGTCTTTCGTGTTTTTATTATTTGTTGAACCAAAAATATTTTAGACCTATTTAACGATGTCATGGAGTTACTAGAAATATTCGATTAAGGATTTCCAAGGAATAACAGAGAATGTAAGAATCACTTTAAGGATATGGACAATCTAAGTTTCTCCGAAAACAAACAATATTTTTTTATATTTGTTACAGTTGAGGAAGAATTGGAGTACCCCCATTATACAGGGTGTTATGGAAATGACGTATTATATATAAATCGGCAATTCCTGAGATGAAAACAAATTGAAGAAAAATATCCAAAAATGGCGCTTTAATTTAATATGCCCTGTACATGACCTTATGTCAAACCAAAAATGACCATGTGATGCCCCTGTCAGGAAGGTAAACAAAGCAACAAATGTCAACAGTGTTGTCATATCTTCAGGGTAAACTCTTTCGAAAGTCAATAACCCTTTGACAGATTGCAAGTTGTTTATTTTCCAGGGTACATTATTATTAACTTTTACGTTCAGTTCAGGTCGCTAGGAAACAATCTCTGATTTATAAACTTGAACTGACTCGAACGAACCACCGCGGAGATTTTAAATGGTCAGGTATGTTCTCATTTGTTCAATTCGAACGACACCCGTCAGATCTGGACAACTTAAAAGTTTATAAATGCCGATAAATGCCACTTACCCTTTAGAAAAAAATGCAATTTTATTTACCTTTTCGGACGCGCCACAACACATCTAAGTACCGTTCAATCTGAATTAGTATTTTAAAGTGCTATTGAGTAGACAAAAGTACGCCCTTATTGTCTAAATAACACGTTGGTTCCGTCGATCAATATTGAACTGCTGGACTGGGGCACTGCCGTCGCGAAAAGAACAAATAACTTAATAATCTAAACGAGGGTTTAAGTATTAACATACAATTTAACACACAAATTTGCTTGAAACAGCAGTATGAAAGCGGCCGGCTAATTTTGGAGGAACAACTGATCTTGTAGAAACGGTTGCATATTCTTACCGGGGTTAATACTTAAAAATCCAGCGTTGTCACTTTCGATGCTTTATAAGATTATATTCATAAAACGAAGAATTTCCTTCTGAAATACTTTTCTTTATAATGATAGTCTCGGAAATGGCAACCGCGCTAAATAGACGAGACTATTTATTTTAAAGGGATGGAAGGGTCTATCAACATAATTATTTCATCAATCTTCTTCAGTAAAGGATTAATAAATTTGATTAGCCCATTAGAAATTAGCTTTTTTATTATTTCTGAATTTCTATTGCGAAATAATTTGTATCCTATAGTGCTGTTGTTTTATGTGTACGGTAGGTAATTGTAAAGTGTAATTATGCGTTAGTATTTATTGCTTTTGTGTAATCTAATAATAAGTGCATATATTCAAAAAAAGGTATTGGAAACTCGTGGGTGATTTAGTGCAAATGTTCCGACAGATTGGAAATAAGAGGCCGAATGGGGTTTAGTGGGTATAAGCTTATTATGCCGTTCCACATTATCATCAGGGTACGTGATGAGCATAAAGCTTTTCCCATAGAAAAAGAAACAAAAACCTGAAGATGTCTGTACTCTGGATTACTTTCTAGTGTACTGGCACCTGGATTCACTTCTATTTGGATACTAGGTAAACTAAATATTTATTTTTATAAGAATCTAAAGTTATATTATTTTCTACACAGTTGGCAACATTGGGCTTGAACATCTGTTGATTACACAGCTTGGCAATGTAATACCCCAGGAGTCACCCATTTAAATATAATACGTAATTTCCATAACACCCTGTATGTAAACTTGGTAGCACAGCATCAATAAACCATATTCCCAGATCTGCTTTTTTAAGTATGGATCGTGAAAATTATAACTAATAATAATATTTCTACCTACACCACAGTAATTGTTTTTAGGAATCAAAGTGTTTCTCCTGCAAATCAGTTACTAATATTGTTCCTTCTTGGAAAAAAACGTCTAATTTAATTTTTGGTGGGCTAGAAATTCAAAAATTAACTGTCAAGTGTTGTCTGAAGCAACCTAAAGTTAGCCATGATCGCAAAGTAGTTAATCTCTTCCGAATCATTCCTGAACAAACTACAAAGCTAGGTATATTACAGCCTAGCTTTGTAAAGTATGGAACAAATATTTTAAAATTAAAAAAAAATAATATACCTCCGTTAAGAATCAGATTCGAAATCACTTGCCGGATAAATGTGCTAAATAATTATACCACGGAATGTCACCTATTTTCGGCCATAAGCAGTGGCGTATCTACCGGTGTTCCATGTGCGCGAAGAACACACAATATTCTATTTATTAGTTTTTCAAATAGTCCATCTCGCTCAGTGGAGTGAAATTATGAAGAGAAAGAGAAACTCATAGTCTGCTCCACTAATTCAATAAAAGTTCAGTTTTTTTTTAATTTCTATGCATGTTTCGAAAGCACATACCTTTCAATGGAAAAATTATACAAAAACTGACGTCTGACATTATTTAGACAAACTGTAAACAGGAAAAGCATATTTAAGCAATTTTTATGTAAAGAAGAAAAATATGATTTTGGAAAAAGGATTACTGAAAGTTACATTGATAAATTAAATTAAATCTAAGTGAGAGAAATGGTAAGATTAAAGGGGGACGAGCCCCCTCCATTTTGGGCTTGGTTCGCCATGCGAAGAATTCATCATGTCCGTTTAATTTTATCCTTCTTGAAAATTATTTTTGACTATTTTCCAAAAATCAAATTAAAAACTATGATTGTTTTCTCACAATTTATTTAATTTATTAATGTAATTTTCATGTATGATTTTTTCTTTCTCCTTTTTCTGCTACAAAATATAAGATATTTTACACTTTTTCTTCTACCTTAATTTTCTGAACTTTCAATAAACCTTCTTAATATTTCCAAAATCATAATTTTTTTCTTTAAATTGCTTAAATATGTTTCTTTTACAGTTTGCCATAACAATGTCACAAGTATAATTTTTTCACTGAAAATGAGGGTATGTGCCTTCGAAACATGTATGGAAATTAAGAATTGAACGTTTATTAAACTATTGGAGCAGACTATGAGTTTATTTTCCTCTTAATATTCATTTGATTTGGGGCCCGGCAAGATTCTCGCACACATGCCTCGTGGCTCCGTTGTTACACCACTGGCCAGGTGGCTTATTCAATTTTTATGTTAGTTGCAAACAGTTTAGAATCTTCTGTGATTTCAAATTAGGGAAAAGGAAAATTACTCATAACCTTTAATCATTGGGCTCTATTTTCATATTTTATCCAGATGCGTCCTCTGAACAATGATAAATTGTTGGCTTAAAGTAGTAGTAGTGTCGGTATAAACCATCCATTGTTTATTTAAATTGTATTTTGGGTAAAAAAAATTTTACAGGCAACTTTTAGTCCTTAACATATAACTTACTAAAATAAACTATTTGCCTGTAGAAACGATTATAATTTGCGAAATATATGTTACTTCCTTCATTAGAAAGCAATTTTAAAAGTATTTGTTTAGATTATAGCTGCAGTATTCAAATTGGAATTTAAAAATTAATCGCCAGTCACGTGTACCTAGTCAGTAATTTCTTACTTTCCTCTTTTATATTTCACGTCATTTTACTAAAGTTAGTTTTATATGTAGTATAAATAATTTACACTCCTACTACAATTTGTATTGAAAAAATAATGTTGAAAGATCAACCATTTAGTTGCTCTAATGCAAGTATTAACCAGAACTTCCGTCCCCGTAGCTGCATGTATCGCCGGTCACTGCAGAAATTGCTTATAAATAACGCCACTACAGGTCGGACTAATAGTTTTACAAATATGACGGTATGTGTTTGAATTTGTATAAAGCGTGCTCCTGTTTAGGTAAGTTCATTATTATGTTTATTTAGGTATAAACTAGAACATTGCCTACTTTTTACCAGGCTTATGTTTTTATATTGTATCCCTGGTCACAGGGTTAACTCAGACCTAGTAGTCTTAATTAAGGGAAAAATGCTACACGAAGTCATTCTCTTGAGTACAGAGTTCGGTCTAGAATAGTTTAAGAAATAGCTTGTATTAGCTGTTATCCACAAATTTGTTCATTTTTGTATCGCCGGTCACAATAACACCGGCACGCATGAAAATGTTACCGGAGATAAATTGATGTGACGGTTTGTTATCCGAAGCTATATACAATATTTTTTTATTAACTATTTATAAACCATTAAGGAAAAATATATTTTGATGTACAAGTTTCGTTTACACCTTAGGTAGATTAAAAATATGACTAATTTTCTTAGTATTATAACATTCTATAAGGAATATTCCAAAACTTTAGGCCAATATAAGACAGGGCTATTATAAATAATAGGAAAATGGTTATAGTGACTGATTAAAATAACTCAGTTCCAAATATTGGCGTTCAGAAGAGTAAAATTAGCCATGTGACGGGCGTTAAATTATTAAAAAATCGATGCTATCGACCAAGATCTTTGTGACGATGATCTTTTGCGCGGACATATATAATTCCTCTAATTAGATACTATAAGAAACCTATTAAAAAATTAACATATGTTTTTGAGATTATTTATTTTTAAAATTCGATTTACTGAAAATTGCCTTTAAAAAAATTTTGACTCTTTTAATCATTTTTATCAACAATAGACGTTAAAAAATTATTTTTACTTGCCTCCTCTGTAAAATTGGTTAAAATGGAACGTTAAAGGCCGATTCACACACGGCACTGTGTCGTCACTGATGTGTGTGAATCGACCTTAACACTTTAAGCCGACGAAATGTTTTATAACTCTTTCTGAACACCGATAATAAATTTTTCAGTTATATTTAATACAGACATAAAAAGTAACTTTTGTAAAAAAAAATTAATGCCTGTTGTTTAAAAAATAATAATAATTGATCTGATTCTACTACAAAGAAATATGATAACTAAAAAGATTACAAAATCATTTACCTACTGCGCTCCTGTCTTGCCCGGGTTGTACACATGACAATCTATATCGACCGGGACGACCCTTTCCAGCTCACCTCGTTTAAACTAACAAATATCTACATTGACATCTCCAACGAAGGCACAATTTCTTCAGAAGCGACTATTTTATAACAATATTTGTCAACATATGAAATACATAATGATAGCTTCCAAATATACATACATATTCACGAAACCCGAACATTAATTAATAGAAGACACTCAGGTAGAGCTGAAATATTTTGGTATTGTTGATTTTATTGTTAAAACGTTGTGCCAAATATTACACTACGAAAGGCAATTATGCAATAACATTTTGGAGCAACAAATATAAGGTGAAACATAATTTTTAACTCTATATATGCTGCATAATGATCTTTGAAAATTATGTTTATGAGATATGGAACATAATTTTGGATTTATTTTAAAATAATTTAAAAAATGTATCTTACATATTTTTTCAAACTTTCAGGATAAAAGTTTATAGGCTTAATAAATTAATGATCCTTCTATTTTGTAATCCTTGATTTATAAAAATTGTTGGAAATTATAGTGTACACATTTTATTTACCCACATCTCTAATACTACTTTAAGTGTATACATGGCAGTGGCGGCTATAACGGTAATGGGTGAGGTAAAAGCAGTATTAGAGTCGGCAATTCTTCTGTTGCCTGCAATGGCTATTATAATTGAACGTATTATATGCGCAGTAAATCGTTCTCGATCAGCTGGTGCATTGCCAACATTCAGAACAGCAGTTGGTATACTGTCGAAATTCTTAAAATACCCCCAAAATTAGAGATGGGCAAACATGTTCGTTTTGATTACCAGTTAAAGCAGCTACTGCTACTTACAAATAGCAATTAAAAAAAGTTGAGACGAACATATGATAAAGAATGTGAACTGCTAACTTTAGTGAGTTTAAATAGCCATTAGCTGTTCATAGCTGCTTCGACCAAATAATAAACAGTTAAATGGCCGTTTATTGTTATGTAGAATTGACCAGCAGCACTAATTTTTCTAACTAATGTTTGATTTGTTATCCTATTAACATGTACCAAAATTTAAAAAAATATCTAAAGTACTTTCGGAGATATGATGAAATAACGATTAAATAAAAAATTTAAACAACCTGTAGCAAAAAATTGCAATGCTATAGCAACAATGTGGGTCACTAGAGTTTACTAACAGTGTTGTCAGATCACACCGTGTGTCTCGCCGTAGCGGAATAACGGCCGCGCGCCGCGTCATACTTCAGTATGTTTCGAGATTCGAGAGTGGAACGACGTTGGTTCCACGACGTCGAGGTTCCACGTGCTTGACGTGGGTATACGAATTTTAAACGTTTTGTTAGTTGTATTGCCCGATTTTTTTTTTGTTGTGAAATAATTCATAATAATAAATGTTGTGATGTGATTTCAAATTTGTGTGATATTATCTACTGTTGGTTGTGTTGAAAATCAGACTTTTTGTGTTTTATTTTTTTATGGAATTGAATTATAAAACGGATTATTTTAAAATAAGATCGAAGGTAAGTACCTTAAAATTGGTAGTTTTTTGTTTCTAAAAAGATTGAAAAAGAAGTTATAGCGCGCGTCAATGACGTCTTGTTGTCAAAAACTGAACACGTGCGTTTAGAATTATGTGCTGCAATATGACAACATCGCCTATAATGCGCTAACCTCTTTTGAATCTGGAGACTGCCTCAATAAAATATTGATTGCGAAGGACCTCAGGAGCGGCCACGTAAATTTTGAGATTTCATAATAAAGTGTATATTTCGCTTAATAATTCAAAGCGCCATTTATGGATATTTTTCTTCAATTTATTTTCATCTGGGGATTTGCCGGTTTAAATATAATACGTCATTTCCATAAGCCCATTACAGGGAATATTTTAACAAAATAATATATCAATGTAAGTGAATAAATTCATCAAAGACGTATAACGGCTTACTGAAACAAGCCGTAATGGTCGCTTTCCTTCTGGAGAGGAAATCTTCAGAACGATTTTTTTGAGGAACTAAAAAATAATTTTTATTTTATGATAATTCTTAGAAGCCTTTTGGCGTCCATTTGAAAGGATGGAAGAAAAGAAAATAGTAACCGAGATCATTTTAGGAATATTTTGGCGTTAGCAGACTTTTTAGTAACCATAAGTAGAATGCGATTTAAAAGTTTAAAATAATTTTGCTTGCATGAATTATCGTCCTAATTCACATACTTATAAGTTCAACCCAAAAAGTTTCCCACTGTGGACGATAATATAATGACAAAATTAGATTGTTACGTAATCGAAATATCTTTAGGAATTTTTCTTCGCGTACTTTAAATATTATTAATTCGTTAATAAAATTAATTTTCGAATTATTTGATTTTATATTGAACCACTGTCTAGCCGATGCAAGCAGTTACATTCGTGCAAAAAAAATTACTTTGTAATTGCTATTTTGTTTTTGCCTTAATGTGATTTCTTATTATAATCTTTTGTTTTATGAAGAATAAAAATTTCTCATGGGAATACATTTTTATCTATATTTTAAATTTAATTTTTAGTTTACACGAGAGGGGGTAAAATTTAAGTTCCACTACTGGTAAGAATTCGAATTTATAAAATTGTTTTATGTATATAAATGTTATCCTCCAAGTTCGCCGATTTAATAGTAATCTAATTTTGATGTTCTCAGTTTCCATTTATCTGTGATATACGTCCAATGTCTTGTACATCAACCGATATTTCCTAATTAGATCTGATAAGCAGAGTAGCGAGATTTCTTTCCAAATATTTATTTCCCTCGAGATTGCTTTTCCTGCTCGTTATCGTGATTCTCTTATCTAGTAAATGTGACTTTCTATTAAACTTTAAAAAAACTTAATTAAACGAGGTGGAGAACTCTGGAGAGGCATTTTTAGGGTTTTTCAACAAGAAAGTATAAGGTTGTAATTGTACAAAAGTCGAATTTTGACAGAAATATCTAAATTATTCTAGGATGTCTCTAGGATCCACCAATTATTGAGCCGATTATATACCATACAGTAACAAAAAAAAATACTTACATAGGGGACAATAAAAAAAATAGGTGTGACAGTAAAATTGATTTTACTATACAGTGTGTACATAAAGTAAGGAACAAATTCATTATCTATGAATCTAAAAATATTTCGGAAAAATCCTCGGACACGTGTATAATAATTTTTAATGGCGCATTTTTTCCCATACAAACTTAATACACAAGGTGGCTCATGTAGTAGATATGACATTATCGACGATTTTTTTAAATGGGAACCCCTATATTTTAGTTCAGATCTGTAATCTCCAAGAACAGCTGATTTCAAAAACATAACACACTTATGGCCTAAAATTCATAGTTTCGTTACTACAGGGTAAAACAAATAATTTTATTTAAGATATTTTTTTTTTGGCTTGGGAGGCATCAATTAATTACGTGAGGCGTTTTTAGCGATTTTTCAACCCCCCTTCCCCCAATAAAAGATTTCGTGACATTTGGCTCAATCCCTTCCGCCATCACCCAATTTTACCTGAAAGCCTTACGTAATTAATGGACTCACCATCATTTGCTGTTACTTATGTTTTTTCTCAAGTAGGCTTATTTGCTGTTATGTAACTATGGTATTTAGATAATGTCATTGTCATTACATTGTATTTTTCTAGTAAGTTTATTAGAAGTAATAAATTTTATTGTAAAACATATTGAGTTACTATGCGTTTATCTTTAACACAAAGAATAGAAATTCTTATAATGATTGGATATGGTGATAGGATCCGTACTCAACAAGAAGTTTGCATTTTGTTTAACACTAAGTATCCAGCAAGACCAATTACTAGATCAACTGTGAGTAAACTTGAAATAAAATTTCGGGAGACGGGTTCAGTGGAAGATATTCCCAGAAAAGGCCGTCCAACTATTCCGGATGATAAGAAATTAGATATTTTATTGGCTATGGAAGAAGATCCCCACAACAGCGTCCGCCAGATTAGCATTGATCATGGGGCGGCTGCTATGACCGTTCATAACCTATTGACGGTAGAAAAATGGCACCCGTTTAAAATCCGATTGGTTCATGAGTTGAATGAAGATGATCCAGATCGTAGGATGGAGTTTTGTCAAATATTAATGGAAAGATGTAACTTCGATCCTTTGTTTGTTGAAAATATCCTATTTTCGGATGAATCTAACTTTAAATTAAATGGAGAAGTGAACCGGCAAAACTGTAGATACTGGGCAAAAGAAAATCCCAGGTGGATGCGTGAGCACCATACTCAATATCCTCAAAAAATTAATGTTTGGGCTGGTATTGTGAAAAAAAAAATTATTGGGCCATATTTTTTTGACAACAATGTATACGGGCTAAATTATCTTCATTTTCTTCAGAACTTTCTTATCCCTACGCTAGTTAACTTATACCCTAGTAGAAATAATCCAGGAATTCTAGATGAAAATTTGTGGTACCAACAAGACGGCGCACCTCCACATTATGCAGCAGTAGTGCGCCATTACATAAACCAAGTTTTTCCGAACAAGTGGATTGGAAGACGTGGGCCTGTTGAATGGCCGCCTAGGTCTCCAGACCTTACACCACTGGACTTTTTCTTGTGGGGTCACCTGAAAAATGTTGTTTATAAAGTTATATTAATAATATTTATTTTTTTTACATTTTTTTAAATTAAAAATATCTTAAATAAAATTATTTGTTTTACCCTGTAGTAACGAAACTATGAATTTTAGGCCCTAAGTGTGTTATGTTTTTGAAATCAGCTGTTCTTGAAGATTACAGATCTGAACTAAAATATAGGGGTTCCCATTTAAAAAAATCGTCGATAATGTCATATCTACTACATGAGCCACCTTGTGTATTAAGTTTGTATGGGAAAAAATGCGCCATTAAAAATTATTATACACGTGTCCGAGGATTTTTCCGAAATATTTTTAGATTCCTAGATAATGAATTTGTTCCTTACTTTATGTACACACTGTATACAGTGATGGGCTAAAATATGGAACAAATTCATTTAAAAATCAGGTTTTATTTTTTTGTAAAAACGCTCGGACACGTCGATTATAATTTTTTCTTCCGGATTTTTTGCCTCGAAAAGAAATTATACTGGGTGGGTCAAAATTAAGTAGATGTTGTAAAATTTTTTTTGTATTTTAAATAGAACCACCCTATTTTTACTTATCACATAAATTCTACGTCAAATTCTGAGCATAATTCATGTAGCATACTCTATCCTTATCTCTAACGGTTTTAGAGAAAAATTACATCTTAAAAATGAAATTTCGTTAAAAAAGGTACATGTACCTTTTGTAGTATTTGAATACTATTTTTCCCGAACGATGGATAGGTAGAAGAGGACCCATAGAATGGCCTGCAAGATCTCCCGATCTTACACCAATGGATTTCTTTCTTTGGGGTTATTTGAAATCAAAAGTGTATAAGGATAAACCACAAAATTTGGAAGACTTAAAATTTAAAATTAGATATGAAATTAGGCAAATTAATGAAAATACTGTAAATAATGTTTTAGAAGGGTTTTTAAGTAGATTGGCATATTGTCAAGAAGTTAATGGTTTGCATTTTCAACACTTAATAAAATAATTTTTCAAAATTATACTTACATCTACTTTTTGACACACCCAGTATAATTTCTTTTTGAGGCAAAAAATCCGGAAGAAAAAATTATAATCGACGTGTCCGAGCGTTTTTACAAAAAAATAAAACCTGATTTTTAAATGAATTTGTTCCATATTTTAGCCCATCACTGTATCATTGCTGTAGTAGTAAAGTCGCTTTATAAATATTATCCTGCAGTTACAACAAAGAAAAATTATTGTGATGTTATAGGAGAGGGAGGTTCAACCCACAGCAAATATTTCGATTAGAAAACGACGAGGGTTGTTCTGTTACCCTCGGCCACTTTCGGAGATACAAATCTCCGTTTCAGCAGAATTTTCTCTCATCAGTCATCATTTAATTCCAAGTGCGTTGAGTAGGTATACGTTGCGCAGCGAGCAGAGGAGACAGACTTCAATTTCATAACTGCAGTTTGCTAAAATACTTTTAATTTTTTTCTTATTCAGTTTTGCACCTCAAAAACAAATCTGTTTGACCGGTTGATGTATCGTTTCAAATGAGTGTGCCCTGTTGTAAATGTGCGCTTTATGCAACGTTGTCTTTCATCATATGTTATAGAAAACGGCGCGATTTCTTACGCCGAACCACAAGCGACAAAAAAAGTGTGCATAAAAGGGGCTTACGATAGTCGTGTGCGTTTAAGAATATTTTTGCTTGCTTATTTTCCCTTCCTCTATATTTTCGCCATCCCAGCCGCCACAGAGTTCCGCGCCTGTGTAGACCATTAAACTCTCTAAAAATTTGTTAGTTTAACGATCTATGTCAATAATTAAAAATTATGTAATTGCTTACTTTTGCCAAATATGCCTGACTTCATATTATGAACTATTTGACGATAGATCCCTGATGCTGTAATCGTAAGAAGCACAGAGGAAACGTAGTTTGCGTCGCCTCTAGACAATGTCTCCGGAACACACCCTCTTTGTCTGTAAAGAACGTATGTCTTTCAGTGCCAGACCAACGACGTCCAAACCAGAGCAACCGTCAATTTTTGACAGATTTTTCGTTTTTATTTTGTCCAATTTACAAAAATAATGTATGATATGAAGATCTTATGAATTCAAAATAACCCAATTCAAAATTAAAGGATCAGCAGTACAAAATATCTTTAAACTAAAATGTCCCTGGAACAGACAGCATGTGAAGGTATGATCAATAAATTTAAAGATACAAAATTTTCATAACCTATAAAATAGATATCATTGCAGATTTGAAGGCTTTCGAAAGGAGACTTACAGAAGTTATAGCTTGTTTGCACCCTTCTACGACGAGATGGAGAAGTAAATAACAATTTTATTTATAAAAGCATCGTTTTTGGTAATGTAATCTAATTTCTTTCGCCGTGGTAAGGCCACTCCATAGATACTACTCTTCAAATGAAAAAATATTGTTCCTTTGATGAACGGATTCTTATGTAGTACTTAGTAGGTAATATTCATCTGATTTGCTTTATAATATTAAAATCATATCGTTCAGCTTTCCAGAATTAAGCAATAGTTGAGAATTGAATAAGTACATTATTTTAATATGTTTTGATGTTACTTTTGAAGTCTGCTGAAAGGAGATGAAATAAATAAACTGTGGAACAAATTAGAAGTTTTGCAAAGTTCTTAAGACATATTATTAGGTCGTACCCAAGGGTAAAAGTTTAAACATCTATAAGAATTATGATTAATTCTTATGTCTTATATTTTTTTTAGTTGTCTTGGCAGTAGTATCAATATGTGTCGCTACTGGAGCTAGTCAATGGATTTTTGACCCTGAAACTCGAGTAGTTTCATTATCCCAATCATTATCAAACCATCCATTTTTTATTTTATCAACAATAATTTTAGGTAAGAAATTTTTTTATTGTGGTAGATGACTTATGTATTTCTATTTGATGATAATTTAACTCTGTACCTTCTTGACAGAACCGTCACCTCATACAATGTAAATTAGAAAATTTGCTAAATATGGGTTATTAAGTTTCCTTTAACAAAAACGGATTTTCCTATTTAAAGGGTAATTATCATCAAATTTTTTAAAAATGTATTTCCTTGTGGACATTTAATTATTTTTAGTAATAATTTTGCTACTTGGTGTCCACAAAAGGGTAATAGCAGGATCGATCATAACTTCCCGAACCAGAGAAGTTTTGAGGGACTTTAACATGTCATGCGATGACACAGGAAAACTGATACTTCGACCAAGGCCTACGAACATTACTTGACACTTAATTGCTTTTATTTAAGTAATAGATGATTTTTTTAATAGCCACGAGAAGGTTATGTTTCCATATAAGTTAAGATGTCAATAATAAACATTTTTTTAAGAAATTGTAGTTTTATTACAGAATGGGTCTGTCGGTGACTAAAGTAAGTAAAGTTGATATTATTAATGAAAATATTCTCTTTGAAATAAGCTGTATAAATAAAATGTTTATTGAGGCCCAAAGGGATAATAGGTTAACTGAGCGGAGGGCTATCGTTGAATTTATGGGGTATTCTTTTAACCAAAAAATGGTTTGGGGCAACATAATTATTTTTGATAAAATATATTTATTGCTGCGGCATTGCTTACGATTAATGTCCGGACAGAAATATCCACGCCGCACTTGCTTGCTTGAAATTAGACACAATTTAACAGTAGCTAGAAGCTCTTAAAATTAATATTTAAATTTATGTTTTACGACTGCAAATTATACTTTAAATCAAAACCCAAGCACAGCCAATGTTGCTAATTATACAAAGCTTGGTCTACCTTTAGAGCTAACTTCATAACATTCCGTTGACATATGACTTGATTGACGTACTCTTTACGTCAAATTCTGTTTTGATCAAGCTACTGATCAAAATTTAATTTCTGGATTTGTTTGGGTTTTAAAACATGGCTTCATCATTGGAAAATTTAGAAACCCAGTTAGAAATGTTTATTGAGAATGTGCGACAAATTCACATAATAGTCAGTGATTTCCAACCGCAAAGTCAGAATGTTATGAATCAAAAACTGTAGGTATTACCATCCCAAATAATTTTTTTAAATCTGCCAGCTTTAATATTTTAGGCAAGCTATGGTTCACGGATTACAAGAGGTAGATAAACTAAAGTCGCAAGTACAAGATGTTCATGTACCCCTTGAAGTATTTGAGTAAGTTATATTACATTTTAAAAAATGAGATCCGTAATGATCTATTATACGATTTCCGGGGACACTACATCAATTGAGAACCTAAAGCGTTTTGCGTACTTTGAAGGATTAGTACCTACCTATTCATTTAAGTTGTTTCTGATGCATAATTTTGCAGTTACACTTTTCCAATACAAATAAGGAAGGCTTGTTTTTGTCTTGGAAATGCGGAGATTTACTCATTGGTATAACATTTAGAAAATCGAGATTAGATTTTTTAAAATAATTGGGTCATTTATTGATTGATTGACTACACAATGGCTCTGCTATTAAAGTTTGAACCATCTATTGTTTAATTTTAAACAGTCCAAAAAAAAGCAAGGGATACACATAAGTGAGCAACAGCTGATTTCTGTTTAGAAGCTAAATGAATTAAGCACTTCATCTACAACCTGCTGTCACTTTATGCAATAACGGGTTGAACAAAAAATATTATTTGCATTCATATTATTGCATACACCATTCAATTACACTAATTACTTACTTTTTTAACAATTTAATTATACAGAGATTCTGAGATCAAGGATATATCATTTTAATCATTAATTTTTAGCTATATTGACCAAGGTCGCAATCCTCAGCTATACACAAAAGACTGCATTGAGAAAGCATTGGCTAAAAATGAACAAGTAAAGGGCAAAATAGATGCATATAGAAAGTTTAAGGCAAATATGCTACTTGAATTAAGTAGGACATTTCCTAACGAATTAAGCAAATACCGAGCACTAAGGGGTGATGAATAGTACCTAGACAATAGACCTAAGAGCAAATTGGTTATTCTTATTTATTCCTTAATAACATTAGTCCATTTTATAGTAAAGTTTCCATATGATATTTTAAATAGCTACAGTTTTTTTATTGGAGCCGAGATGAAAATGAACCAAAGCAATATTCATCAGTAATTGAAACCATATCCATCCTTCTTTAAGATTCATCCTATTCAAGACTCAAAATCAGAATTTCAATAATGGACAATTGTAAGATGAAATACGTATACATTGTATTTTAATTTGTTTTGCAAAGTTATTACTGCAACACTAAGGATGAGCCGGTGTTTTGTTTTCCTGGATAGTAACCGCATTATTCGGTAATCAGGATTAAGTCGTACAGGGGTAAATCTAGATACTTGAATTAAATTTTCAGAAACTTCTTTTAACCGCTGTTATGTTCTTCCAAAATTTTATGAAAATTTCCATAAAACTCCAGGCGACATTAAGCAAAAAAAATTTCCTTTTTTAAAAATTGAAGAATGAGCACCTATGCAAATTCGGAAAGTTGATGTCTAGGTTCTCTTTGTACATTGACATATAATTATTTTTTGTTTTATTCCTGCACTCAGCTGTTAATTACCAAGTACCTGAAAAAACTGGCCGGTATACCGATACATCCTTAGAAATTTGAACACAAATCCTACTTAGGAAATGACCCTTTTTAGCTCTCATCCATTTGTGTATTTAATTAAGAGTATGTTTTTTTATGTAAACTGCAAAGGTGTTATATTATATACTTAAAAATATACCTAATTTTATTAGAAATTGGAATTTTTTTCCCTCCTAAAAATGTACCCAGTATTTAATCATTATGATATCAACATTTTAAATGAGTATACAGTGTCTTAGACCATGCATCAGCTAATAGTTGAATACTGGACATCTTGAAATGAAAAGTTCCAGAAATTAAACTAATAAGCTACTTTACAAAATATTGTTTATTTCCTTAGCTTTTTGCTATGAAAAATTATGAACTGTGATAAAATTAAAAGAAAGATTGTTTTATATTTTCAGTTACATAATAAAATTAGCCTCGCGCTATAAATAAATAATAAAGGGTATAGTAAAGCAAGGCAAGAAGAATATTGACAAGGTATGGCGTCGGACGAAGCTCTGGAAAGATATTCTAGTTTTAAATAAAACTAAATATTATTTTAAAAAGTTTTTATTAAGTTGTTGAGTTTTTACAAAAAAATGTACTTTTCTTACTGTATCAGAATTCTTGATTACCCCAACGAATCTGAAAAAGACATAAAAAATTAGAACAATTAGTTCCTTTCTCTTGATAGTTCTCCAATATGGTGGAAATAGAGCTTTCTCATTGGTCTGGAAATGCTCGTTAATATAAATGCTAAAATACACTATTGTACAAACGCGGAAAACCTATATTGACCAGAACTAGAATGCCTACTTGCATACCTTTTAAATACAAAAGAAATGCATTATGTTAAAATCATAAATTTAGAAACAAGCCAATTTAGCACCTAGTTTAATTAGCATTTACACTTACTTATGCACTCATATTAGTAAGTATTCCATTGAAACAATTGTACAATAACAATTTAGTAAAGATTTCTACACATTATGATATTATTTACTTAAGTAAATTATTTTCTTATAGTAATATAAAAGACCTGTTATTTTTAATATCTTTTTGCTTTATCATTAAAAAAATAAAACAGAAACGTTTCTCTTTGGAAACGAAATACAATTCCAATGTACTAGACGGAATTAGCAAAAATAAAATATTAACATTTATATTTTGTGGTTCACAAATTTTTCAAGTTTCTAAATTAAAAAATGTAATCATCAAAATCAGTTCTTGTGAGTTCTATTAGTTACAAATTTGTTTCCTTATAGTGTTAAATATTGTATATCTACGTAAAAAAGTGTATTTTGTGTGAATAACCTAAAACAACCAGTACTGCAAACCGGGAGTGTCTAATGTTACATTGTTAAGGACAAACATTTCATCGCCAGTGCCTGTTCTCACCAAAGCAACTGGCAACCGCAACGCGACACAGCACTAATGTTTAAATACACGTGTTCCCACATACTTAGATAACTCAACTGCAACGAGACTAGTTGCTTATGAGTAGCCCGGCATACCGCGTCGCCCTCGCCAGTTGCGTCCAATCGCGGTGTCATGGTGGACGAGACAGCAAAATATTTAACTTTTGTGACCCATATTGAAGCCCACACATACTTATATGATGTTACAAATTTATGGTATAAAAAGGGTTAACCCAAACTTGTCGCTGTTTTTTTTTAAGCTGACGAAGACGACATTTTGCTCGTGTATAAAAAGATACTTCAAACCAGTTGCTTCCAGTGGAAACGCAAGAGCAACTCAACTGAAGTTGCAGTGTCGTTGCGGTTGACAGTTGCTTTGGTGAGAACAGGCACTAAGAGGTTGGTTGCTACGATAATTTGAAAATCGTAAAAAAGCAATTGGTTGCTTTTGTCAATAAATATTATATTTAAAGAATAAATCATTCGAATTGATATAATTTAATATAGAAAATTGAAAATACGTAATGCATCAACTAACATTTCAATTAAACTTTTGCTTTTAGTACAATAAATTTATATTATATCTACGACCTTCATAATGTTAATCACGTCCATTAGCTGCTGATGTGGTTTTGTCTTATTTGATCTACATAACCTCGAATATAATCATACTGGCTGCATTCAGCGGAGCCCATCGATTTAAAAGCGATTTTTAATCAATGACGTCACTATGCGCATTGATTTGTAGTTCTGCTCAGTAGCTGCTAGCGAGTTTTTTGTTCGGTTAGGTTACCTTCTAAATATTTTTAATAATAATTTTATTTTTAATGCTCCTCTTCACTAACGGAGATCGTGAATAATATGCTTTTATAAGTATAGTCAGATCCGGTATTATCGTGCGATTTAACAAAGACATACTTTAAATTCTTCTTTTCTTTTATGCCGTTTAATCATACTGTCCAAATAAAACCCGTAAGAGAAATATGACAATATGAACGATATAAGCAATTTTCTGGTTTTTTGCATCCCCAAGCAAAAAAAATGGTGCTTAATTTGTTAAACTATTTCGAGAATGAAAGAAAAAGTGAAAATTCGACAATCAATATGCAGGAAAACGTAGCAAAAGCACTGGGATTTAGATTAAGGGCTGTGCAGAAAATTATGCATAAAAGAAAGCATAATATAATACCGGAGAATACTAAAAAATGTAAACGAAGAAAGCCAAAGACTGAAGATTTGAGCGAAAATATTAAAATGGGAGTTTGGAATGTGATTTATGATTTATACAGATCAAAAACCAATGTAACTCTTCCAGTTTTAAAAGAAAATTTAAAAATAAATTACACTTGTTTATCATTGTCGTTTTTAATAAATAGATTTAGTAGATATACTATTTACAGGGATGGCGAACCAATGGCACGTGACCGAAAATTTGGGGCACGCCACCGATAACAAAGTTTACTATAAGTTATTATAGAAAAAATGGCACGTTAATACATAAAGGTTCGCCACCCCTGTACTATTATGTACTATCGTGCCGATAAAAAACTAGGACAACAAAATGACAAAACTGGGAACGGATATACATATCTCATAGACTATAAAAGGTGCTCGACAGCTGTAAAGGTAAATACACATAACTTTTAGGAAGTAACCTAGGTTACATAATAATTTAACGTTTTATATTTTTCGATACGAGGTGGCATCAAAATATCTTATTTCTTTTATAAACTCGAGCGGCAGTAAATATATTGGGCATTTTTATTAAGAAAAAGTCTAATACCTTATTTAAAGTAGGTATATGTAACGTCGCCTAAAAATTATAACGAAACTAAATAATAAAATAAATTTAATAGAAGGTTACAAAAATACAAACGCAAAATTTGTCGAAGCAACAAAACATTTTTAATATTTAGTCATAGAACCATTCCTGTTTATTACTTCTTGAAGCCTTTGCGGCATACTTAAAACCAGGTTTCTGCATAATTCGCCTGTTACTTCATCCCAAGCTTCATTTATCCTGTAGCGTAATTCATCTCTCTTTCGTGGCCGAAAATCATATTTATACATTAATTTCACCATTTTACCCCAAATGTTTTCGATCGGGTCCCAATCGGGACTCTTCGAAGGCCAGGGAAGAACTGCTATATTATTTTCTAGGAGAAAATTTTGCACAATGCGAGCTGTGTGTATTGGAGCATTATCATGCTGAAATGTAAAATTTTGACCATATACAGCGTTCATCGATGGTATCATCACTGCATTTAGGATATTAACGTATTCAGGTGCAGTTAGTCTTCCTTCCACGATTTGGCAAATTCCTGGACCTCTAGCGCTAATCCAACCACAGACATTTATTGAGAAACGTCCGCTTAGGTTTGTCTTGTGAGTGTATATCTCATCATACCGCATGCCGGAAGGCCTATACACTCGAATTCTTCGATTATTACACGTTTGAAAATTTTTCTCGTCAGAAAATACAACTCTTTCCCAGAAAATATTCCGATTTAAATATTCAGGTGCAAATTCTCTTGTTTATTTCTTTCCATTAAAAATATTTTAATAGTAGCACAATGACTTCGTATATCGGAAATTCGAACCATGTCTCTAGCAGTATTGCAGTTGCGAATGGACGATCCCTTAGAAATTAACTAGTCTTCCATCTTCATCTTCAGTAGAAATTCTAGGGGGACCTGAACCTGCTTTACTAATAATAGTCCCATGCCTTGCTATTTTTTATTTTGCCAACAACACGGTATTTTTGTTTACTCCCAGTTCGTCTGCAATATCCCTAATAAAAGCACCATCTCGCAACCGACTGTAGATTAGAGCCTTTTGCTGGGGCGTTAATTGTGGCATATTTTTTAAAGAAAAATTTGCTTGACAAGTTAATGATAAAGTGACAATCTATGTTGACATGTAAAATTTGTAAATGACATTTTACTGGTACCAGACTCGAAAATAAAAAAAATCCTAATAGTCAAGGAGAAAATAAGAAATTTTGCTGTCCTAGTTTTTTACCGGCATGATGGTACTACATAATTTTTGCAAAAATAATAATATTATATGTGGCTATCTTCACGACAGTTAAAATAATAAAACTATGTTTATTTTCTCCGGGTATATTGATACCTACATAATCTCACAACATTTTGATAAGCTCTGGAATTTTCGAATTGATTTATAAGATCGGTGACCTTTGGACTCGCATGACAGATTTGACTTTATAATTCACTTCTTTAGTCATTTTTTATAAATTTGACTCCTTAACCTAACACACAAAACTGACATAAATCGCTGTCAAATCACAAATCGTTTTATAAATTCGTTGGAAAAAATGGCGTCCGATTTCCCATCGATTTGATGACGTGATGACGCACGTTCATTTTTCCCCGGTTCAACTGTATTCTATTTACCCTCGATTCTGAGGTTAGTGATTTAATTTACAAGCACATACAACCAGAATCAAGGGTAATTAATCTATGCATTTAATCATAAATAATAACGTCCGTATACATAATATAATTTTCTCTTAAAGACGAATTTACTAATATTGGAATAATAACTGTAGAGTACAAACGCTAATTGAACTAAGTGCCAAATTTTTTTTTTCTAAATTTGCAGTTATTTTGACATATGAATATTTAATTGTGCATATCTAGTGTAGTTTAGTTCCGGTGGATATTTTGCGCTTGTATGTGTCAGTCAACTTAATGTTTTTGGGATTGATTAAGATGACTTAAATAAATAAAAATTATTTGTAAAAAACCTTGTTAAGTCACATTAAGTAACTTGTATACTCACATCAGTTCTTGCCTTCAATTTCCGGTCAATCAAACCACACAGTGTCTCCGACCTCACTGAGAGCGAATCAATTTTCTCAATTAACTGCTGATATGGACTTAGGGGTTGTGCGCCCATGACGACGTGTCCCAGCTTGGAGTCAATTTTTGCATCCAATCTGTTAAAAATACAATGTAATGTATTCACCTATTATGTAATGGAGGCCGAGAACTCGGAAGGAACCAAGGGCCATAATCATCGTAATAAAACCCTAAATGAATCTTTCGTGTTTTGTTGAAGTAAGACCAACTGACTAGGTATCAAAGTACGGTAATAAAATTGCCATGTAATAGTTTTAAAATGTATAATTTATAGGAAACCATAATGATTATTCACTGGACAAATGACTGTAGACCTTGTTGCAAACATAACGAGGGCTTATCTTGAACATGCTCAGCCGAAAATTGGGAATGTGAGTACTATTTCTGCAGCCCCACATAGAATACTGTTGGAAATAGGCTAAGATTTTGTTTAACGAATACCAAAGCTTCTAACAAAAGGACAGAAGGAAATGTTAAAATTTTATGAGTTTTAGAAAGGGGGTTACAAGAATTATTAGGTTATTAGAATAATTATTTTCTTCTACAAAACAACGGTCATAATGTTACCATGATTGAATAACTGATGAGTAAAATTCAATAAATAAAAATTTGATCAAGTTAAACCGGAAGTAAAAAACAAAGTTGGTTATTGTTAATTAATGCCAAAATGGTTTATACATAATCCTTAATTTTTAAAGCAAAAAAAGTGATGTGTATGTATACCAAATTTAAAAGTTTTACCTATCACCAGTTAATATATGTATATTTAAATCTCATTAGCAAGAAAATGTTCCATGATTTTTGTAAAATATGCCTTAGGTCTACCATATGGGCAAAAAATGTATTTTTCGGTTTAGTTCAACAAACGAAAAAGAGAGTATGTTTTTCAAATAATAAATACGTTGGAAAAAATGGACATTGTTTATAATTACGGTGTTGGAGTCGACTTCCGTTTTCAATGAAAATAGATATTGACCAAAAAGAGATAGAAAACAGAAATTATCATAGGTGATTCAAATTCGGTATGTGGGCATTTGCATTGTAATGCAAACATTGCCAAATAAATATTTTTAAATTTCGATTATTAAATGCCATTTTTCGACATTTTGTGGAGAAAATGTCAAATTTTACAGTATACAAAAGCCACACGGTCCCATTTAATTACCTGATTTTTGGTATTAATCGAAGCAAAAACGGTCATAAAATTACAATACAACAACTTTTCCAAATAAATTTTTTAAATTCGATCAATAACTGCCATTTTTCGACATTTTGTGGAAAAAAAATCAAATGTTACAGTAAACATTCCTGAATAATTACGTAATTTTTGGTCTTAATTGAAGCAAAAACTTATGGTGAAATCAAAGTTACCTAAATCGAACCAATACATACGACCGTAAAATCATATTTAAAAAGTAGTTTTATGTCTTATTTTTACCTTGCATTTCTAATCAAATTGACTATCCAACATTCGGCTTCATCAGGATTCATATTAAGTTTCTCTGCCAACATACCAATACTGATGCACTGATGGATTCTACAGAAGGTTTCAAAAATCATCAACCTTGCATTCTCCACGAATTCGTCGAGACAAGAGATTAGGAAGAAGTCGTGGGCAAGGACTGAAAGAAAAAGTCAAACATTTTTTTACGACTAACCGCAAATGTGTTTACTGTATAAGTTAAATTGGTAAAAAATAAAGCACATTGTATAATTTAAAGTTAATATCCCTCACACGGTTGAAGAATTCGCATTTAGTAGATGCTGTCAACTACAAGTATAACAATGCTTGTGAGAAATGAGTATCATTCAATGCTCATTATACAAAATACTATATGATGGTTGGATGACAAATCTACATAATGTATAGTATAGGTACTATACCGGATGATGCGTTTGAACAGGACACATGGGATTTCCCATGTAAATTGCGAGGTGGTCAAATATTCGCTCCCGTATCGATTTTAAAGAAAACTTTTATTGATACTTTTTAAAGAGAATAATGAGAATAAAAAGTCCACCAAATTTGAACTTTTCTGCACATACCGTTTGTAAGATATTAAGAAAATCTTTCTTCAAACTAGCTTAAATCTGGAGTATGAATCTGTTTAATTTTAATTCAGGTTAAAATGAAAATACCAGTAATCACCTTTATAATCAGGTTTACACTTTACGTTTTTAGTTTTTAATAATTGTTGAATATTTCTAATCGCCATGAGCTATTCGGTTGAGGAAAAAGTTACATTAAATGGTACGACGGCAGAAATAGTCATCAAATGGTATCCAACTTGTTATCAGTATATACATAGATCCATAAATTTTGCATCACTCTGATTCTCTAATAAGTAATTACGTCATCGCGAAAATAGACTAAATAGTAGTTCATTGATAAGTTTAAAATAAAAATCAATGAGTTTTAAAAATTTGTATTTTACCACAACATTTTAAACCTTCCAAAAAAAACTTAACAAAAGTAAAATTTATTTATATTGTATAATTTGTGAAATTTAAAAAAATATAGCTTCTAATAAAGTGTATTTCCTCCTCTGGCCTCAATGCAAGCTTGAAGACGACGCAGCATGCTGTGCGTAAGGTTAGCAATCCGTTCTTGTGGAATACCCTGCCATTCCTCGGTACCAGCGACGACAAGCTCCTGGAGAGTTCTAGGGAAATTTCTTCTAACGCGAACTGCCCTAGAGAGCATATCCCAAGCATGTTCTATCCGGTTCATGTGGGACAAAGCAGGCCACTCCAAGCGATTGATTCCCACACTTTCTAGGTATTCATCCACAGCTCTAGTACGATGGGGCCGGGCATTGTCGTCCATAAACACAAAACTGCTACCAACAGCCCCTCTCCATGTCCTAACATAAGGATGTAGAATATCCCTAATGTACCTGTCGCCAGTCATTGTGCCTTGAACGTGGACTAACTCAGTACGCCCGTTAGACATAATACCTGCCCAAAACATGGCGCTTCCTCCCACGAATGGAGGCAAGGGGCGAGCATTGGCAAGTTGGGCGGCTCTTGTTGGTTATCTCCAAACACGAATCCGGCGACTATCGTTTACCAGACATATCCTGGTCTCGTCGGAAAATAGGACAGAATTCCAAAATTCTTCGGGTAAGCGAACGTGCGTTTCAGCAGACTGCAGTCGACGAACTCGGTGGTCATATTGTTGTTGGGGACCTCTTACTGGCCGCCGACATCTTAAACCGGATTCAAGAATGAGTCTTCTTAGTGTAGAGATGGATACGCGAACTCCAACATAACATCTCTCTGATGTTGTGGGACTGGCATAGTACGATTTCTCCGAATTGTTAACGTAATATAACGGTACTGCTGTTCGTTAGTAACATGCCTTCTACCACTTCGTGGTCTGTCTAGATAGCGATTCCATATGCGAGATACATCACTTTGAAAAACCACTATTCTGTCAGCAACAAATCTTTGGGAATGACCTTCCTCAACTAAAGCTACTATTCTTGCACGATCAATATCAGATATTACTCGGCGATTTATTTTTACACACTGAACGGAAAAGTTTAACTGGCCAGCGCCAACAAAATACAACCCTGAAAATGTTATCTTAAACAAACGTCTTGATAATATTTTTTTTGCTACAAAAAATGGTATAGTTTTAACTGATACATAAATAAACATTTAGAAAAAAAATCATTCCTGAAATTATCTTAACATACCAAAATCAGAGATGCAAAACTTTTTAATCTATGTGTATTTTCCTAACGGACCTATTTCAGGCAGATCAACAATAAGAAAAATAATTTAAGAATTTGAGGTACCTTTGCTAAATAAAAAAAGCAATTTCCGCAGTTTGCGATAGAATTTCGCCATACCAACTGCTCAATGTAAAAAGAGAGTTTTATAATCGTTTAGGATATTGTTTGGCGGCTAAAGCAGGATTGTTTGAGCATCTTCTTAAACATTAATCAAAATAATTCCTACCACTGTAAATATTATTATTAAATTTTGTAAAAATTTATCATTGCGTTTTTGGTTGTGTATTGTGTAGTGTAAAATAAAAAGATAATTTACTGTCTGTTGATGTTCTTTTACTGGAAGGTTATTACAGTTATTGAATAAGTAATTTTATTCAAAACCTGTCCCTAACCTTAACAAAATATGACTTTGACAAATTTTTAAATCATTTATTTGCTGATGTACGATCAGAAATGTGTCGGGTCCGTATTTCCTAGTTCAAGTTAGTGTAGTCCTTTAAAAAAGTTTAAGTATATTTTTGAGCTAAAATAAATAGGGGAGCGAATATTTGACCAGCGCGCAATTTACATGGAAAATCCTATGTGTCCTGACCGGACGCACGACCCGGTATACACTTTTATAATTTTTCAGAAGGGCCAATTAAACTTTATACAAAAAAATAAATTATTCTTCTTCAGTTTTGCTCACTGATCTATGCTTTCAAAATAATTTAAAAAATTACAGCCCTGGTAACAGGTGTGTTTATTTGGTTTTACATAAGGTGTTAATTCGGTTATTAATTGAAAGTGCCATTTTTGGTTATTTTTTTTCTATTTCTTTTCATCTCAGGAATTGCCTATTTAAATACAATACGTCATTTCCATACCACCCTGTATATTGCTTACCTGTTGCACAATCTTGTAACTTCTGTCTTGCTCCATCAAAATCAAAGTTTACATATAGATCTTCCAAAAATTCAGTTATGGGGTCTCGGTAAGTGTAACTTTCTTGCTGAATTACTTTAACCAAGTCTTTTAGGGCAGACCTAACAAAAAGCACATGATTGAACAATGAACATAAGCAGGAAAATAAATATTTGTGGTAATTTCAGCTAAAATTATTTGACAGTCACAAAGCCACGCACATAAAATCGCTGTTATTCACTCGCCTACGGCTCGTGTCGTGAACTTCATCCGAGTAACTAGGAGCAATCATTATATGCTTGTTGAATAATATATCATTACTGACTTTGGGACTGTATTTGCGTTCAATAATATTTATTTATTTTATTTTATTTTACACCATTTCACAGTTACAAAATAACCAATTAACACGTGGGTATCACAGACATATAATATAAAATAAGTAATCATAACATTACAGCAAAAAAATATTTGATAGATATATAAAGGTATTATATTAATATATAATGTACATATTGAGCAGAGTAATTAAACACTAATTTAATCTTATTTAATCGTTGGACCTTTTCGATCCGATTTAGGTGCACCTGATAATATGGAGACCATACAACGGATGGTACAATGGTACTCCAATTTTGATCTTACAAATGCATAAAAAAGTAGTTTTAGTGTATGGCAATTTAAAAAATCACGAGAATTTCTTATTATAAAACCTAGGAACCTATAACAAGCTGCAATAAGCTCAATTATGTGAGGAACAAAAGATAGTTTACTGTCAAATAACACACCCAAATTGCGAAGAGTCTCAGCTCTGTTCAGTGTTACGTTGATAATTTTGTAATCGTACATAAGGGTATGTCGCTTTAAAGCAAAGGTCATTACGTTGCATTTACTTATATTTAAGGGTAGTTTATTTTGAACACACCAGCTATATATCATGTCAATAGACACTTGAAGCCTTTCACAGTGCGCCAGGTTACGGATGCGAGCATAGATTTTCTTATCATCAGCATAAAGCAAACTATTAATGTCCAGAAAATTAACTATGTCATTAATGAATATAACAAACAGTAAAGGACCAAAAATGGACCCCTGAGGTACTCCTGATGTAGCATATATCTGCCCAGATGACTGACCACCACACTCCACTACTTGTCGTTCATGTAAGTAAGAATGAAAAAATGTTATAAGATCATCTGATATTCCAAACGAACTGTTTATTAAGTAAAATTGTATGATCTAATCTGTCAAATGCTTTTGAAAAATCCGTGAAAACAACATCAACCTGGCAGTTCTGATCAAAGGCTTCTGCCACAAATTGAGCAAAACAAATGAGGTTGAACGTTGTAGATTTGCCCCTAACAAACCAGTGTTGTTCATCCGAAAGTTTATTTTTACCTGGAAATACAAATTTTCATGAAGAAGCATTTCAAAACACTTGGAAAAATTATTAATAATACTTATTGGTCTATAATTCTCGATTTTATTTTTATCCCCTTTTTTATACACTGGGGTATCTTGGATTTTTCCAAATATCGGGATATTGAGAGGAGTTCAGGGCCAAATTAAATATTTTACAAAGGGGTCCCTTGAACACATATACACAATCACGCAAGAGGAAAGACGGTATTTTATAGGGACCTACAGTCGCTTTGGGCTTCATCTTTTTTAAATACCGTAAAACATCATCCTCAGTAGCACTGCCAATTGTAGTAGGTACCATTGATTAAAAGATAAGTATCTCACCTCCTTCCTCTGTTCATTATAACAGCAGCAGCCAAGTACCTCAAAATATGTGGGCACGTAGTTTGAATAGCATTTAGGTAATGTGGCCTATATAAGAACATTTCAATAATAAGTTCTTTACCCCCAGCATGGTTGAAGAATACAAAAAGTGACCAGTGAATTAACCATGTCCGCTGTTGAAGAAGCTGTAAACTGTTACCTGAAGGGAAGAACACAATTATTAATTTTAATGCTTTTATTAAATAGCCTTTTTAAAAAATAGTTAGCAATGATCAGCCAAGTTTTTAAAAAATATAATCTTATATGGTCTCACGGAGATACGAACCTCACTATAAAGCTACTACTTCTTACTGACCTAGATCTCTGAGGCTCTGAATTATCATCTATCAACTTGGCTTTGTAATAGTTAAACTTAAGTAGAAAGTGCGAGACATTTTTTTAAAATGGTTCTAGAAATAAATTTAATTTTGCCAGTTAGGTAACTGCACTATTTAAAACCAAAAACCTATTTTATTAATTTGTAAGTAAAACTCCGTTTTTAAGAATCTTCAGTGGCTTTGGCATTAAGTTCCTTATTTAGTAATTTTGTTCCTTCAGTTTCGACTCATTTTTAATTGCATTGGAAAAAATTAAGACATTGCATGATACGATTGTTACCTAAAGTAGAATTGTACAATGTATGGGGCAAAAAAATCCGTATTGTCCGATGACTGTAAGTATGGTCAGATCAAATCACATAATATAGTTTAACATAAAACAAAAATGTCAAGTAATTTGATTGCAGGGTCAAAGATATAAATATATCGTTATCTTGGTTTCCTTAATGGCATGCATAATCAGAAATAACTGAAGTTTGGGCATATCTGGTAGGTACAATGAAAATTTATATTATATAAATATTCTTCAATTCCTTAATCATCAATTTTTATCAGCGCAACATGATTATCGTCGGACTCCGCCTACTGCCTAACACTAATAAGTTTACTTTCTGGTAATCAAGTACCTACAATACCAGGTAGACCTATTTTCACGCCTGCCACATATCTAAAAACATTCTTAGAACCCTCTCAAGCTGATTAATATAAATATCTTACCTCCAAATTGGTTAGGACTGTTATCAATATATTCCCTAAGTTTATTTAGGTCCTCCAAAGCTGAGTCCCAGTTTTGCACCAGAATTTCTGATGCAAATTTTCCCCATAATGCGGACAAGTAGTTTTTGTCGTTTGGCGGAAGAACTAGGATGCAAAAATAGAGATATGAAGAGCTAATTTGATAGTTTCCACATTCGTAACGGTATTTTGCCAAAGCATGTAAACAGGAAACTTTTTCAATGTTGAACTGCAAAAAAAAAATTACTGAGAATATTTTAAAAAAACAATTCCTTTGGCATAAAATAAGTTTGGCAAGCAAGCCTGCCAAATTAAATAAAAGGTTATATCTTATGTCAAAAATAAAAGTAACTAAATAATAGAAATATTTATAATTAAAACACTTATTGATTTTTAATGCAAGTTATCTTAGAGTTATCTCTATATATATGTTTCGCCTTATGATATTTGTATACTAAAGTTTGCATTTCGTTTACAATGTTTATAATGTCTGTTTATAAACCGTATTCAAATTTATATTATGCTAGTGAACAATACAGACAAAACGGACATACTTGACAAATCAGGAGTTTACAAAATTAATTGTGCAGATTGTAATGCTATACACGGTGTCCCATATAAGAATGCACAGTACAGGGATCTCGTAAACCACAGGAGATACAGAGATGGTTAAATTAGAGAAAAGTTGCGCTTTGCTAAACCCTTCAAAGTCACGATTCGAAATCTAAAAAAATCCGATTACTTCCGAAGATATTTGGGAAAAACCGAATTTTCCCGATTTCGTTTTTATTTTTTTCGACTCTATTTAAAAAGATATGACAAAAGAAATTGCACATTCTCATTGCCACTTTTTCTGCTCTACAAGCCGGTGTTCTTAAATTTTCAATCCGACGTTTCGTTTTTCCGCAACCATCATCAACTTTGTTTTTTTTAAATAGTCGGAAAATTTAATTTTATGCTTAGTAAATTCTACCTTTTATTTTGAATTCAACGGTATATCACACTTAATATTTATAACATGTTTCGGACTTAAAACGCATCATCAATATTACAAAACAAAATATTTTAATTTTACGCTACAAAAAGTTCATTGAACAAGCTTATTTAATCAAATGTTCAAAAAGTCCTCCCTCATTCTCTAAACAAACGTAGCAACGGTAAACAATTTCATTCATTACGTTTTCTAGCATCATTGGAGTTATCCTTGCAATAGCGGCTTGAACCTCGGCTTTAAGTGCTTCTACATTCTCGTACGTTTTCCAGTAGACTTCATCGTTGAGAAAGCCCCACAAGAAAAAATCCAACGGAGTGATGTCAGGAGATCGTGCAGGCCATCTTATAGGACCATTAGTGGCGATTACATTGTTCTGGAAACGTTCTGTTTGATATTCAATGTTGTTTCGAGAATTATGTGGAGGTGCCCCATCTTGCTGAAACCAAATACTGTTGTTTTCTGCCAACGGAATGATATCAAGAAAATCATCAATATCGTTATTCAAGAACTGGAAATATCTTTCTGCATTTAAAGTACCTTCATCAATTATTGGTCCGATAATCCTTGTTCCTAAAATACCACACCACACATTAAAGCCAAAGCGTTGCTGGTGCCTCAATGGTCGTACACGATGTTCATTATGATTTGCCCAATGTCGATTGTGTTGATTAAAAATTCCATTGTTACAAAAATAACTTTCGTCTGACCATAGAATAGTTCTTGGAAATTCATCATCACACATTCTAGTCAGCCACTCGCAGAAAATCATTCTGCGCTGTTGATCACCAGGTACTAAACTATGACAAATCCTGAATCTAAATGGACGAAAACCTTCCTTGTGAAGTATTCTTTGAGCATTGTGCTCTTTTTCGATTGATCTTAATCCCACAGTATCTTCTTCTTGCACAGCCAATAAAACGGTTAATGTTTGTTCTGGATCGTTCGTCTTTACTCTATGCGCCACTGGTTTTTGAAATGCGCCATATTCCCTTAGGTTTGTTAGAAGTCTTTTGAAAATTGATATATTAGGTTGGCGTCGCTCTGGATATTTGAGCAAATATTGCCTTTCAGTGTCGAAACAATTTTTATGGCTTTCAAATCAAATCAAATCAAATCAAAAAGTACTTTATTAGTCAAAAAACATAAATTTTTGTTGACAAAGCATGATCTAATACTCCTAAAATAAACATTTAAAATGAAGAGAGAAAGAAAAAAAACAAAAAAAATTATAAATAGTAGCAAGCTTAGTAAAAAATTATTAAAAATTTAAACATACAGTCAATAACACAAAAGCACTAACTAAAGAACATAATTTAGGTACAAAACAATAAATGTACAATAAACAGTTTTCAAATAAAATTAGGGGTAAGCTGAAATTAATAATTGTACAGGCCAAACATAAACCTTGATATTTAACAAAAAAAAAAAAAAAAACGCATACAGTATAAAAATGCACAATGAACAGCACTAAAACTCAACATTCTCAAGAGCATCCCGATAGAATTCATCCAGACCATAATATGCTCTACTCAGAAGCAATCTTTTAAGCAAACGACGAAAGGTTTTTAGTGAATTAACCGTTCTGATATTAGTTGGTAAATGATTGAAAATCCTTCGACCCCCATAAATGAGTGACCTTTTTACCAAAGCGCTTCTCGGCAGTGGCAGAGGCAAATTGAGTACTTGACGAGTCTCATGCTGTGGGGTAGGACCCTGAAGCACAGCACGGTTTTTAAAAATGAGGGACGATGTCTCCAAGATAAAGAGAGACGTAAGGGTTAAAATTCGCTGTGCTATGAAATGTGGTCTACAATGCTCCCTCTGATTTACATTCACAATAAACCGAACTGCTTTCTTTTGAAGGACGAAAAGCATATTCAATAGGCCCTGATTGGTCACACCCCAAAATGGTATACCGTAACTAAGGTGCGACTCAAATAAGGAGAAATACACTGTTCGGGCTAGTTGTTGGCCCAGTTCCTCTCTAACTGCTCTCACAGCAAAACATCCAGATGAGAGTTTCTTACTTAATGTTAATATGTGCTCCTCAAAATGCAAATCACCGTCAATCAGGATCCCCAGAAACCTAGTCGCTCCCATCTCCGAAAGGCGAGCTCCATCCAAAGCTAAATCCGCTACATTACACCTAAACCCAACAATGTGGGTTTTACTCAAGTTTAAACAAAGGCGGTTTGAGTCGAACCACTCTTTAATGATTTTTAGGTCATTTGAAATGGTTTGTCTTAGCTGCACAATATCCCTGTCTTGCCACAATATCGACGTATCATCAGCGAAAAGGGTGAAGTTTCCAGAGATGTTTAAGTTAACAAGGTCATTAATATAGATTAGGAACAAGATTGGTCCCAAAACTGAGCCTTGTGGAACTCCACAGCTAACTCTTAATGCCGAGGACCTTGTTCCTAAATGCACCACAGCCTGAGATCGACCCTCAAGATAGGATCTAAACCAGGAATGAGCCAAGCCCCTAAAGCCATATCTCTCCAGCTTAGACAACAGTATTCCATGATCCACACAATCGAATGCCTATAACAACATAACATGTCCGATTTTTCTTCATTTGAAAAATGTGCCATAATTAAAAAACACTTCAAGAGAAAAACTTTAAATTTAATCGGTAATTTCCGAACTAAGTTTACTTCTTTACGTAAAAATTCCGATTTATCGGCAATACTGACAGATCGACATGAATTATTTAGACAAATGCGTTTCAAAGCCTATTTCAAGACGATATAAATGGAATAACTCGCAATTAATTATTTCATGCTAACATTTTGCTTACTTGCCCTTATAATAGTTAAAACTTAAAATTTTTGATCCGACGTTTCGTTCCTTCGTAATAATCATCAAATAATATTGATGATGCGTTTTTAAGTCCGAAACATGTTATAAATATTAAGTGTGATATACCGTTGAATTCAGAATAAAAGGTAGAATTTACTAAGCATAAAATTAAATTTTCCGACTATTTAAAAAAACAAAGTTGATGATGATTGCGGAAAAACGAAACGTCGCATTGAAAATTTAAGAACACCGGCTTGTAGAGCAGAAAAAGTGGCAATGAGAATGTGAAATTTATTTTGTCATATCTTTTTAAATAGTCAGAAAAAAATAAAAACGAAATCGGGAAAATTCGGTTTTCCCCAAATATCTTCGGAAGCAATCGGATTTTTTTAGATTTCGAATCGTGACTTTGAAGGGTGCAAAGCGCAACTTTTCTCTAATTTAACCATCTCTGTATCTACTGTGGTTTACGAGATCCCTGTACTGTGCATTCTTATATGGGACACCGTGTATATGTAGGTCAAAGCAGCGGCAGAAGTATTAAGACAAGATTAAAAGAACACAAAACAGCGATTTTAAGCAATGTAAAAAACTCAGGATGTCCGCTCACTGTATAGATCACTTTGTAAATTTAAGTAATATTCAATTGGTAAAAGATTGGATTTCTTAGAACAACTCAAAATCAAAAAATCTATGAAAAATAATCTTATTCACTGTACCAATGACCAACAAAATTTCCACAACACCCCAAGAATTGATAAATTCTGAAAATCTTTACAGCCCGGACTTCCCAAACCTTTAGCATAATATAAATTTAAATAAAGTTTATAATAACTAAGTAATAAAAACAGACATTATAAATATTGTAAACGAAATGCAAACTTTAGTATACAAATAATACTCTTGAGAAAGCCCTAGTAAGGCGAAACATATATGTAGAGATAACTCTAATATAACTTGAAGCATTAAAAAGCAAAAAGTGTTTTAATTATAAATATTTAAAAAAATGTTTCATAAAGAACCAAACGCGGAATCACAGTGTAATAATAGAAATACCAACATAAACTGATCTTAGTTGAGCTGAACTAAAGTTAGTTTATATTGAACAACGTAATATTGAATGAACATAGTTCACAGGTTGGTCAGTGTTCTGCTGAAGTTCATGTTAGAGATGCCGGCATGCTAGGTAGTTTTTAGTATCAATATCACTAGATAACGGCGCGGGTTGCATCCTGCTAGATGCGCCATAGACCAATTTGAAAAGTATCATACATATACTATCAAATGTTCAATATTTCAATGACTATCTAGAAATTAAATAGAAAAAAATATCTTACTTATCTACTTTACCTTATAATCTTTTTCCAAATAATTGACTAAAGTTTTTGAGTCTCTCATATTTTCCATATTTTTCATTACTTTCTCGTCACCCAAAATCTCCAAGACAAGTTTAGCTGCATCTTGCAATATGTCCAACTGGGCAACTACATGCTGCCTTCTTTGTTTTAAATCATCTGGGCCATCCTCATTGGGGTATAAAAGTTTTTTTATGTCTATGGCATAATCTATCATGTTTGTCTTGCTCAGAATGTCCAGTTTAGTGGCGAGGATTTCATTTTCATCAAAAATCTAAAAATTTAAGAATCAAAAAATGGCTTATTATATTAAAATAAGTGACTGCCCGAGTTGCCGCCTGTCACTCAATACCTATTTTCTTCAAATAAACACTTCTGGGCTGGGCTGGGCTGCTAAACTATCCCAGTACTTTTGTATTATCCCTGTGGGTAGTCCTGAATATTTATAAACATTTTTATATAGAATAAATACAAGAACAAGGGGGGGGGGGGGGGGGTCAATGGCATTTGACATCAGTCAGATTTAAAATACATACCTATTATAATAAAAAAAAAATGTAGTTATTGGTCCTATTCAGCAAACCCGGAGTCTACTTTCATTTACTAACATGTTTATTAGGAAAGAGAGGCAGCTCATCCCATGTAAACCATTATCAGTCAAACTTAGACACAGGAGATATCCTTGAAATATGTTTATCTTTGGGCCTTGCTATGTTTTATTTTAGTGAACCGCCGATACGGACTTTTTTTGCGGATGCCGATATTTTAGTTACCGATACCGATATAATATCGGTATAGGCACCACATTCTAAAAAGATATGTAACTATTCAATATACAGGGTGTCCCTCCGGGAACCCGCTCGATCTAGGTATATATGAAAACTATACAGGGTGTTATGGAAATGACGTATTATATTTAAATGTGTGACTCCTTGGGTGTCCTAGAGAAACGCTACATATTTTTTTTTCATCAACCGTTTTAAAAGTGGGGTCCAGCCTCATATACCCACACCTCATCCGGCGTTTGTTCGTCATGTCACCCTGTGGTGGCATAACAGGAAACAGGTGTTACGTGCATGTTGCCAAACTTAATGCAAAACTGAAATTCCATATAAAATTATAAAAATAAATTATTTATCTACGTACATACACGCGACGCGACGAAATTTGACTTATTCGTCGGCGACATTCCATTTTTCTGTCAAGTCAAACGTCCAAAACAAATTACTCGTTTTAACTGAGCAACTTAGGTTCGTCTATAAAAACAATGTCAAATAATATACAAGGTTTGGACGCGTAGCCCGAAAATCATTACAACTATTATACGCGTACCTTCTGAAAACAAAGCGGCTAGCCGAGAGTGTAAGTGGTTATCAACAGAAGCGACAGCACCCTAACGCTGTTCTTCTATTACTGACACTTGCAAGTCGCACGATTGTACCCATAGACCTACGTCGGCCCGGCGCCGAATGGATTGTGTGAAAGAGATGGAGAGATGGCCGCGTGAGAAAGAAAATAAAATCTTCATCGGTCTTGTAATTTGGAGTAGAGCTGGCTAATTTAATTTTTTAAGCTTCTCAAAAGAAAAAGGACAGTCGCAGTATTATCAGCTACCACTATCATTTTATTCAAATTCGAAATTTCATTAACGCCATATCAATTAAACGCGTCAAGTAATAGAGAAGAATCGTGTGAAATATCAAACTGTCAAATATTGACCTATTTACTTTCCTGTGCTTGTAACGAATTTGAAATTTGTGTGTGATATTATCATTATTTGTTTTGCCGTCGGTTTTCTGGAATCATATTTGTTCATAATGATAGAATTAAAAATTGTTAAAATTATAAATTTTTTTCTAAAGAGTTTGCCGTGTAGATATGACAACACCGACCGAAATGCGCTGACGTCTTTTGACCCTGCAGACCTCAGTGTTGATTGTTTACATATTACGCCAGTGCCCCACATGTGTGTTGTCTGGTTTGAGATAAGGTGATATAATCCGGTCATTAATTGAAAGCGCCATTTATGGGTATTTTTCTTCAATTTATTTTCATCTCAGGATTTGCCGGTTTAAATATAATACGTCATTTCCATAACAGCCTGTATGTAGGAAAATTTTGGAAATTGGAGATGCTCCGCTAAAATATTTTCAATATGTAACTTGCTTATTTTAAACGGAATAACCTATATATTATTATATTTCTGAATTCTATGCAAGATTCCAAGCAAATTTCATATACCATATCCTATACCTAAGTCTAAGCATGTTTGACATAATTATTAATTTTTCCTATAAGGAAGCCTTTATTGTTTAAGTTAGGTTGGATTCCCTTTAGGACCTGCTTTAATAGATTTTTTATAATATTTTGATAACCATTAAAACAGGGTGTTCAAACAATAAAATTAAAAACGAAATTGAAAAAACCGCAAAAAATCTACATTTTCAAATGAACCCCAAAAATGTTTTATTTTCTATTTAGCATTAAAAATAAGGATAAGCTTGTATAAGGATGTCTATTCTATTCCAAAAATTTGTACTTTTCGAAATATTACCAATTTAATATTTTTATATGGCGATTTTGTTGCGAATTTTAAGTTCAGTTACTCCTAGTTGGCTATGACAGCGCTGCAAACAGTCAAATGCCAAAGAAATAAATATGCAAGCCACTAACAACTTTTTTTGCCTTTCCCTTAAATCGTTTTTTCCGACTCCCACGGCTATTTTAACAAAATAATTTATTATTGCTGTAATGTGGGGGCCAATACATTTTTGGTACCTCAGGGAGTTAAATCATCCCTATCTGACACTCCATCAATCTTACAGTAGCAGTCACTATAAGTTACTTATTAATTAAAAAATTAAACCTAAGCAACAATCATAGACTCCTAATAATTTCAAGATGTAGGTAAAAAAAAAGATTTGAATGTTGGGAGTAATTTTTTAATTATTCTTAAGTAACTGATTTTTACGTGCTTTGAAGTAGATTCAAAGGCGTGTTTGTGGATACCGAAATCCTGGGATCTCGAGGAAAAATCAGTCTTGAAAATCCCGGAATTAAGCCCTCAAATCCCGGGATAAATTATATAAAAGAGTTTAAAAATAACTTGTTTCTTAAATATTTATTTTAAAACATTCAATTTTATTTAAAAATCCCTATCTTGGCAACATATTTCGATAGCCCTTAATACAAATATACAAAATAATGTAATTTATTAGCGCCGATTTTCAGAGATCACTAAAAAAGAGAATTAATTAACGTCGCACCATTAGTGCATTATAAACATAGGGACTGAAAAACACTTTAGTCACGTGGTTTATATTATATACAGTGTGTCTACTTAAGTTGGCGCCATATGGGAAACTTGTTATTATTAATTTTATGAAAGAAAGTTATTCTTTATAAAAAGTTCTGCATACTCTATGATTAGGTGTAAATTGTAAGAGTTTGTATTAAATAAATAAATAAATAAATCTGATGGTAAATTTTTTCAATCGTATATGAGGTTTGTCAAAAATATAAAGTTGGCTCAAGAATGAAGTACTTTTATTTGTGGCTATATCGAAAACTGTAATTATTAAAAGTTGTTTGGTATGAAAAACTATGTTCTATATCTATACTATGCAATTACATCCTTTTACACTGAAATTTTTTTTTATTATTATTTTTCTCAAATTATCAATACCGAACATTTATGTTTTTATTTATCAAAAACATGAGAACCTTTCTGTTCCGTTCCGAAAATAATAAGTCAATTATCTCAAAACAAAATGTATTTAAAAATATTTTAATAATGCACCATAAAAAAAATAAGCTCAAACACAATGCAATCAGTACCTCAAAGGTAATTTGAGAAAAAAAATTTCAGTGTAGAAGGATGTAATTGCATAACATATTTTTTCATACCGAACAACTTTTCATAATTACAGTTTTCGATATTGTCACAAATACAAGTACTTTACTCTGGAGCCGAATTTATAATTTTTGACAAACCTCGTATACTACGATTGAAAAAATTTAACTTCTGATGGTTGCATTTTAGCTTTTGGTCATGCAGAACTTTTTATAAAGAATAATTTTTTTTGTCAATTAATAATAAAAAAGTTTCCCATATGGCGCTAACTTAAGACACACTATTTTATCCATTTAAAGAGAGTCTTAAAATAATTTCAAATGAATTCTGAAAAACCATACACAGTTAGGATTGTTTGATTATATATTGGTGGGTTAGTTGAACTAATTTAAAATTAGTTGCACATACGATTTGTCACTACTAAGTCAGAATCTGTCTTCCCCATGCCCATGCTAAGACCCGGGATTTTCGACTGAGTTATGTCTTCAAAAGGAATAACTTTCCGCCATTACTGATAAAGCCAAAAAATGCCAATCAAAATAGTGCGGCCACCAAGGACGCTGTAACGCAAAAAATAAATCCGGCCGAATTATCAGTTGAAGTTAAAAAATGTAAACAGATCGGTCAAGGCAGCATTGTTATTGAGTGTAATGATAGGGATTCTCTTAAAAAACTGCAAAAAAAGGCGGTCGCTGAACTATCTGGAGATTATACTATTGAAATTCCAAAAATAGCAAATCCGAAGGTCGTCATTGTTGGCATTAAAGAACAATATTTACGCAGTGAAGAGGACCTCATTTTAAGGATTAGAAATCAGAGTTGCATTGCAGCAAGTGATGAAGACTTCACGATTAAAATCATTAGGCAGTATGTACCAAAAAATAAGAAATTAAATAATATTGTATTGGAAGTATCACCAGAGGTTTTTAAATCTCTCATGAAAACTAAGAAGGTATTTATGGACTGGGACAGTTTTCCTGTTTATGAATACATTAGTATACTACGTTGTTATAACTGTTGGAGATATGGACACAAAGCTGCACACTGTCAACAGAAGAATGCTATTTGTCCGTTATGTAATGGGAATCATAAGAGTGACACGTGTACTTCAGCTGACAAAGAATGTACAAACTGTAAATATGCCCATGAAGTTTTGAAAATCACCAATATAGACTATAGACATACTGTGTTTGATAAGCAGTGCATCTGTTATCAAAGAGCACAAGAAAGAACTAAGTCCAGGACGCAATACATATAGCAACTAAAATATATAACCATCGATTCTCCATCATTATGTAAAGCATTACTCTTGCATATAAATGTTCAAGGACTTACGTCAAAAATGGCAGATGTAAAACAGTTGTTACATGATCAAAACCCACTTATTGTCTGTTTGTCTGAGACGCATATTACGCCTGAGATTGACGAGCAGGAACTTTCTATACCTGGATATTCTACCGTGATCTGCTACTCAAATAGTAGACACACTGGCGGAACTATCATTTATTTGAAACAATATTTAAATTTTACAGTGATCCGTAATGAGGATGTCAATTGCTGCTTTTGGGCCCTTTTAATAAGAGTCCAAATTAGAAAAGAATTTCTTGTTGTGGGAGCACTTTATAGATCCCCAAATTCTGATGGTAAATCTATTTTTAAATTATCTTGACCAAATACTTAATGATGACAGCATCCACCAGCAAAAAACTGTACTTATGGGCGATCTAAATATCGACTTGTTAAAAAACGACAGTGGCGCCAATAACTTAACAAGGGCTATTCAAACGGCAGGTTGTAAACAAATTGTTACGCAGGAAACACGAATTACGAATATGTCATCAACTCTGATTGACCACATAATTACAAATGACTTTAATGCCAGAGAGGTTCCGAGAGTTTTTCCAGTGTTAAGTGATCATGAAATTATTGGTACAGAATTGCAGTTTGACTCTGTTATGGAACCACCAAGATTTATTACTTATCGTAATTTAAGCGCAGGAGCAGTGGAGAACCTACTCGAAGAACTAACAGGGGCAAACTGGAATTATACATCCACTGACGTAAATAAGCTGTACTTAGATTTTATAAAATTGATTCAGGAGGCAGTAAATAAAATCGCTCCACCACAAAAACATTTAATAACAAAATATCCATGGATATCAGTGGCGGTGAAACAGGCGCAGCAGAGTAGAAACAGTGCATATAGAAAGTTTCGTTTAAGTAAGAATACGGATGATTGGAAAGACTACCAAATTAAGAGAAATAGGGTGACTTCCGTAACTCGAAGTGAAAAAATAAAATATTATGAACAAAATATAGATAGGTGCAAAGGTGATGGGAAGAAAATGTGGAAAACATTAAAAAATATAGTTGGAAATAATAGTCAAACTACAAATTTTACAGCAGTCGATTTTGGTGGGTATGATGGGACAGTAGAAGACAACTTTAATAATTTTTATTCGGACAGTATTGATGAAATTTCCGCTAAAATAGAGAAAAGACAGTGGGTTTCGAATATTAACAGGAGCCATAATAACTTGGTGTCATTCAAATCTATAAATCTTTCAGAATTGAAAAAAGTTGTATATGGGTTTAAAAATAAAAGCACAAGTGACGATCTGCTAAATATTAAAATGGTGAAGGACTTGTTTTGTGTAATAGGGTATCCGCTTCTGTATTTAATAAATACATCTTTAACTACTGGAAAAATACCTAGTGAATTAAAAACTAGTATTATTGTGCCTATACCAAAGGTGTCTAAACCAGAGTATCCCGCTGAGTTCAGGCCTATTAATTTACTCCCTGTCGTGGACAAAATTATTGAGACAATCGTTTGTCAACAATTAAGAACTTATTTTGAGTTTAATCAGTTATTATTTGTGGGCCAGTCGGGATTTAGAAGTAAACATTCCTGTGAATCGGCTCTACAGTATGTTTGTGCAAAATGGAGGAACTTTATAAATGAGGGAAAAATAGTGCTCAGTATTTTTGTTGATTTGCAGCGTGCCTTTGAAACAATTGATCGTAAGATCCTTATGAAAAAGCTATCATTATATGGTGTCAACGGCAGTGCTTGGCACTGGCTTAATGACTATTTAAGTAATAGGTACCAAAAAACAAGAGTAGACAAAAAACTATCGAATAGCAGAGAGAATGTATGGGGTGTACCCCAGGGAAGTGTTTTGGGCCCTCTTTTGTTTCTTATTTACGTTAACGATATTCAGGAAATTTTAAAAAATTCTTTTATAAATTTGTTCGCCGATGACACTCTTATCTGTGTTGCAGGAAACAATTTCAGGGAAATTACTAACATTCTAAACAACGAACTTAAAATATTGTATAATTGGCTGTGCCAAAATAAATTAAAATTAAATGTTGCAAAAACAAAGTGTATGATAGTAGGCTCGAAAGTGAATTGCAAAAAATACTCTGATTTAGGCTTAACACTTAAAATTAATGGCAGCACGATAGACTTCGTCTCGGAAATAAAATACCTGGGTGTTTTTTTAGATTCTCAGTTAACTTTTGCATATCACGTTGATTACCTTTGTAAAAAGTTGGGTAAAAAAATTGGCTTTTTTTGTCGCATTTCTGCTTGTTTATCCCAATGGGCCAAAACATTAGTTTATAATACTATTATTTTACCGCATTTTAATTATTGTTCTTCTTTGTTAATATCATGTACTCAAGAAAATATATATAGATTGCAAAT
This sequence comes from Barypeithes pellucidus, assembly GCA_963991005.1. Lineage (NCBI taxonomy): Eukaryota > Metazoa > Arthropoda > Insecta > Coleoptera > Curculionidae > Barypeithes > Barypeithes pellucidus. The sequence goes on from OZ022562.1 coordinate 30,977,404, forward strand.
CCAACAAAATAAAGTGATGCGCATAATTCTAAATTGTGATAAATACACGCCGATAAGAACAATGTTACGTACCCTAAATTGGTTGTCTGTGGAACAGAGCATTCGGAGGGCCAACCTAGTTTTAATTTACAAAATTGAACATGGGCACCTGCCTTCATACTTAAAATTTTTCCTTGAAAGGAGATCAGACTCGGTCGATTATAGTATTCGCTCTGGACAAAATTATAATATTCAGTTTGTTAGGACAGTAAGTTTACAAAAATCTTTGTTCTATGATGGTGTTCGCCTTTTTAATGCTCTGCCTGAGGCATTGAAAAATGCCTGTAGCTTGGTGGTTTTTAATAGGGACTTATTTGAATTCATGCGTAATACATACTAAGTAACTATTTTTGTTTATATTATTATTATTGTATATCTGTTATGTTTGTATTACTAGCCAAGTGCTAAATAAACACACATTATTATTATCTAAGTTCAGCAAGATTATACGAACAAACCCGAACAAACCCGTCTGAGTTATCTAAGTTGAGCTAGATTAAAAGTTAAGTTCAAGATAAATGCCGAATGACGCGTATGAACAAACAAATTAGATCAGGTCAGAAACTAACTGGAACTTAAGTAAGATAGGTGGTTGTTCTTAAGCAGCTATTATGCCATGTTTTCAAGTCTAAAATAATCGACAATCTCCATTTACAAAGAGGGAAATTAAATGAACTGTCAATTTAACGAACTGGCGAATAAATTAAACAAAACAAGGGTACTGGGTACCCAGTCCAGTCCTAAAATATGTTCCATTTCCATTATGATGAGTCAAATTATAACCTCAATTTCTGTGAGTATTTTTACGTACCTCCTTGGCCGAGAGAAACTCTAGCAATGGAAAAACCAGATGCCGATCCAAGTACTGCCCTATTTCCGATGTTAAATCAAATTTTTTCATTATGGAAATGATTTTCGTACTAGTACGATAACAAAACCACCACAAAACCTAAAAATTCTAAGGGAAAGGGAAGATGGTAGGCAAAGAAAATATGGTAGGTAGGAAACGACAATCACAGAGAAGAAAATGGGTGTTTGATGGTATTAGCAAGGTATTAGTACGATATAATTGCAATAAGCAATCAATTTCTCCTCTGTGTAACCACACAACGTAGAAACGATCATTCTTCTATGACCACGGTCCATGCACAAAGAAGTAAGTCAATTCTTCCTTAGTTTCTGACCAATCGGGTACTAGATCTTTGTACATGCTGAAGCAAGGCCATGAGATGTATTTTAGAAAACCTGTTGCCGTTCCATTCGCTATATCGTACCTACCGTACCTGTACCTACCAACTTGAAAGATAAACTGAACAGGTGCTGAACAGCAACGAATACTTATTACCAGCTGAACAGTGCCGACGGAGCTGGACCTGGAATAGGTCGCGGACTAGGTAGGTGACACCTGTTCCAAAGGAACAGGTCCAGGTCCACTGTAACACCTCTAGTCAGGACTGTCATTTTAAAATTTTTGAGAAAGTTATTTTTCTAGGTTATTTTATTTTTCTGTGAACACAACACCAACATTGGGTCGTTTCCTAATTTTCTAGGCAAGTAGCAATTCTCAAAAATTGAGTTTGATAGTACAACAAATCTAATTGAATGTGATAAACTTGTAAAATGTCCACTTTAACTCTTCCAAAAAGTATCCTTTCTTCACCTGCCCAAGAAGAAAGAAATGAAGATCCATCTCTAGCAGCTTTAAAGTGTACAAAATACTATGAAATTATCAAAACCAATGCGGATTCAAGTCTACAAGAACTGCATCAAAACCGATTAAAATCATTAAGGAAAGAGTTAGATTATTTGAAAGATACAGCTTGGAAATATGAAACTATTGAAAAGTACATTGGACAGAGTGCCCAACAGTTTTAAATTGTTTATTCCTGTGAATTTTATTTATCAAGTTAACTGTGAACAATAAATGGACTAGTATTTAAAATACTTGTTTATGTAAGTCCACAAAAAAATCAGTCACAAATTATCTTGGGAAGGAAAATTTTATGTAATTTTTCTTGACTTCCATAGTGGCCTTCTATGCGATTCCTAAATATTCATTTTTCGGGTTTTTCGAAAAAACCTGACCAAAGAATTTCAGCAGTACTTCCTGAATTTTAGGAATGAAATGTTTTATGGAGTATAAAGTGCTGCAGCGTAAATAGCTGCCTATATACCTACCCAGCTGCTTGGACCAAGCAACTTCTTGTACACTGCCCCACTTCATCTCTCCTATGTCAACGATAACTCCTTTTTCCAGATGTAAAGTTACCGAATATTAATTCTTTTGCCAATCATGTCTAAGGCACAGAACTTCAGAAATTATATGGACACAATGAGAATAATTTAGTATAATAAAGTATAGAACGTATACACAGATTGAGTTATCAAGAGTAAACACTTTCATTTTTCAATAAAAGGTTCTTGGGGAAGAGTAATGGTGAAGTATATGGTTGTCTGCTTTTGCGCGATTTAAACAAAAAATACTTATACTCATATAAGTTGTACAGTTGAGCTAAACTATGAATCCATTTACGCCTTCCTGGAATAATCCTCGAGTATTTATTACTAAATTAAAAGTTAATTTAAAAGTTTCAGAGCTTAAGAGAGAATTAGGATGCTGGGCGGGGTATAAAATAGCAGGAAGCAAATATATCTTGCAAAAAGACCCTAATGAAACACAGTTGCATTGAATTTTTAACATTAAAAACTTTATTTCTTTGTATCCTTTCTTGCATTAAATTTTTATTTAATGCAGGTAGTATCTTTAATTTTCGATAAATGTTGATGCATCTAGTTTACACATTTCAATAAGAAAGAAAATGAATTAAAAAAAACATATTATCCAAATATTGATATTATTTTTCGGTTATGTCTCAGCCTATCTGTATCTAATTGTTCTGCAGAAGAACGCAGTTTTTCGAATTCTTAACTCTATAAGATCCACTACAAAGTAAGAATGGTTGGAATCTACCTATAGCAATTTTAAATATAGAGTTAGCCCATATAATTCAGGACTGCCGATTATAGGGCTCGAAAAAGTTTTTTGTTTTAAAAGCTTTTTGTAAGTTTAAATTATTTTTCATATACACTTATCAAAATTTTACGTGTTAAAAAATACAACAACATAAATTCATTATTTATAGCTAACTATTCTATTTTTTTTCGCCAAAAATTCATGCAATGCATATTTTTAAAAAAAGGCAGGTTTAACCTAGGAGCGGAAAGTTGTAAATCCGGCTCTGTAGGGACAAAACCTGTAATGAGTATAGTCGCTTAAAAAAATTTTAGGCAAAAAGGCAACGACACACGGTATTCCCAAGCGGTCACCCATCCAAGTACTAACCGTGCCCAACGTCGCTTGACTTCAGTGATCGGACGGGAACTCAAAATCTCAAAATATTTTATTCATTTCATATTACAATTTTTACTTTGCCGTTGCCTACAAAAATTGAGAATTCAAGTCATATAACGACCAAGTTGACCTGGCGTCGCAGCATGTGGGGTAACTTTAGGGATTTTCATAACACCCTCTATTTATAAATAAACCTATGTGAGCGGTTTGTCGTTCTGACGAACGAATCGCCGCGAGCACCTCTGTTCCAAAACCCTGGGAGTGAACGGGCTATTATTTATTTTTTTGTGTATTTTCTAAAAAAAGTTAAGAATTCGAAAAACTGCGTTCTTCTGCAGAACAATTAGATACAGATAGGCTGAGACATAACTGAAAAATAATATCAATATTTGGATAATATGTTTTTTTTAATTCATTTTCTTTCTTATTGAAATGTGTAAACTAGATGCATCAACATTTATCGAAAATTAAAGATACTACCTGCATTAAATAAAAATTTAATGCAAGAAAGGATACAAAGAAATAAAGTTTTTAATGTTAAAAATTCAATGCAACTGTGTTTCATTAGGGTCTTTTTGCAAGATATATTTGCTTCCTGCTATTTTATACCCCGCCCAGCATCCTAATTCTCTCTTAAGCTCTGAAACTTTTAAATTAACTTTTAATTTAGTAATAAATACTCGAGGATTATTCCAGGAAGGCGTAAATGGATTCATAGTTTAGCTCAACTGTACAACTTATATGAGTATAAGTATTTTTTGTTTAAATCGCGCAAAAGCAGACAACCATATACTTCACCATTACTCTTCCCCAAGAACCTTTTATTGAAAAATGAAAGTGTTTACTCTTGATAACTCAATCTGTGTATACGTTCTATACTTTATTATACTAAATTATTCTCATTGTGTCCATATAATTTCTGAAGTTCTGTGCCTTAGACATGATTGGCAAAAGAATTAATATTCGGTAACTTTACATCTGGAAAAAGGAGTTATCGTTGACATAGGAGAGATGAAGTGGGGCAGTGTACAAGAAGTTGCTTGGTCCAAGCAGCTGGGTAGGTATATAGGCAGCTATTTACGCTGCAGCACTTTATACTCCATAAAACATTTCATTCCTAAAATTCAGGAAGTACTGCTGAAATTCTTTGGTCAGGTTTTTTCGAAAAACCCGAAAAATGAATATTTAGGAATCGCATAGAAGGCCACTATGGAAGTCAAGAAAAATTACATAAAATTTTCCTTCCCAAGATAATTTGTGACTGATTTTTTTGTGGACTTACATAAACAAGTATTTTAAATACTAGTCCATTTATTGTTCACAGTTAACTTGATAAATAAAATTCACAGGAATAAACAATTTAAAACTGTTGGGCACTCTGTCCAATGTACTTTTCAATAGTTTCATATTTCCAAGCTGTATCTTTCAAATAATCTAACTCTTTCCTTAATGATTTTAATCGGTTTTGATGCAGTTCTTGTAGACTTGAATCCGCATTGGTTTTGATAATTTCATAGTATTTTGTACACTTTAAAGCTGCTAGAGATGGATCTTCATTTCTTTCTTCTTGGGCAGGTGAAAAAAGGATACTTTTTGGAAGAGTTAAAGTGGACATTTTACAAGTTTATCACATTCAATTAGATTTGTTGTACTATCAAACTCAATTTTTGAGAATTGCTACTTGCCTAGAAAATTAGGAAACGACCCAATGTTGGTGTTGTGTTCACAGAAAAATAAAATAACCTAGAAAAATAACTTTCTCAAAAATTTTAAAATGACAGTCCTGACTAGAGGTGTTACAGTGGACCTGGACCTGTTCCTTTGGAACAGGTGTCACCTACCTAGTCCGCGACCTATTCCAGGTCCAGCTCCGTCGGCACTGTTCAGCTGGTAATAAGTATTCGTTGCTGTTCAGCAACTGTTCAGTTTATCTTTCAAGTTGGTAGGTACAGGACCGTACAGGTACGGTAGGTACGATATAGCGAATGGAACGGCAACAGGTTTTGCTTAAATCGATATGTTACGGTTACCAGCGGCTAGGTTGACATTTAAACGTGGGGCAGCGTCTGACACTGTGGCAGCTGATATTTTAAAGCTTTTTGAAAAATTAAATGTTAAATAAATCAGAAAAAAATTAAAGAGAAATAGAATTGGGATGTTTTATTTTTTAAATGGATAAAAACCAAATCATTATTCTTAAAAGTACATTAACAAAAAATAGAACATATAAATAGCTACTCATTGGAACGGCTACATCAACGAAAATAAATATTTATAAAAAATACTAAAACAACAATTAGTGTTGTAAACAACAACTAAAAAAAATATATACACACTACGCTGGTGCGCTTTATCATGGTTTAGTACAAAGTACTAACTAATATGTAACGCAAAAAATTAGGTATATTGTTAATAAACCGCAACTGAAAACAAAAATTTATATTTCAACGAAGCGCAGAACTCATCTACCTAGAGCTATGTAAAATCATCAAGAGAGATCACATGTTGCCGGTTTATACCGACCATTCACGAAAATGGACGGAGACGAACGCATCTTTGTACCTGTATACCTATTGCAGCCCTCTCCATCCCACTCATTGCAGCCGGACGGAATAGCGACAGTGCGACGTTCTAATTTGAGGCGGATTAGTTTGGATCTGGAACAGGTTTCTGTTTGAAACAGGTACAGGTCCAGACAGATACAAACACAAGCTGTTCCGTAACACCCCTAGTCCTGACAGCGCGGTTTTGACACTCGCGCCTACCCCAGTACCCGCACCACCATAGACAAAGAAAGAGAGGGGACGCGTAAAACCAGAAGCTATTTTGTTACCGCCTGGCTCCTTATCGGATTTAGCAGTGGCGTTACATGAATATGTTCTTATTATCCCAGTACAAAATTATTATTTATGGAATATGGAAGAATATCTTTATTGAATTGAATTTGTATATTGTGTCCCTTCTGAGTACAAATGTTCTTCTGCTTCTCAATAATTTATGAATGCTTAGTAAATATTAATTTTATTAGCCAAAAATATAATTTCATATAGGAAAGGTTGTGAAATTTAAATATCTTTCAACTTGTTGGCACAGCACCTCCAAGTAATCGTACTCTTTCCTCAACTTTATAAAAAAGGACTTCTCAAAATGCTCTGAACAAATCCTGTAGACAGGAGAAGGTGTCCAATCTCTAAGTCCCATGTTCTGCACCCAAATGTTTGCTTTTTGTGGATCTTTCGGAAATCTAAAAACAATACAACAATGTGTGAGCTTAGTGGTTTAAAATAAGTTTTAACAGGACGCCATCCTTGTGAAACGACCTTCGCCTGAAGTAGTGTTTCTCAAAGACGATTCAAGACAAACGTTAATCGCTTTCTTTAAAAAAATAACACTGGTATACGAAATAATATAATGCTTTCACTAATAATTAACCAAAATTAGACAAGAAATAATTTAATTTTGTCAAAATATACAAATCATGCAGGTACGCCATTGAGTGACACACCCTCTCCAAGGGCAATTACCTGGTTCTTATTAGAAATCTTGAAGTGCAACAAATCTAGTACAAATTACAAAGGAAGGTAGCTTTAACTATGGCCTTAATCATAGTTTCAAATAATATATACTGCTAAACTTACAAGGGAGATATCTAATCTAAAATAAATGCATGCAAAAAATACAATTTGAATATTTACCGATGGGAAGTAATTCCAAGCTTCTTTCGTTTATTACGGCTTTTACAGCCATAGGCACAACAATTCACCATTTTTCTGAATAATCTGAATTCTTATAATAGCTCTTCTCACCACAAATCACCAAAATACATTGGGTGCCACCTCGATTGTCTGGCTCCCTATCAATGGCGGCCGATCAATTTTAGGTAACACTTTCTGCGACGGCCCGTAAACCGGAATTATTCGTCCCCTCTCTTCCTTTGTCTATGCGCACCACGCAACTTATTTGGGGCACTATCACTACGCATGCGTAAGAATATTGAAGAATATTCATGTGAGTCAGATTATCCCGATGTCTCAGTTATTCGTTCGTTATCATTTTATTTCGTTTGTGTCTTGTATTTGTATGGAAGATGATTAATAATTGAACAGACAAATCAACAAGTTGCAAAATGTGATAAATGTGATAAGACCTTTTATAGGAATTCAGGTTTACAGCGACATATTCAAAACATTCATTCTGGTGTGGTTCTGAAGACCTACAAGTACAAATGCATGGAGTGCCACAGGCAATTTTCTCACATGGAAAACTTAAAATTTCATCCAAAATCCCATAATCCTCTGACTAGATCTGTGGTAATTAATCCAAATTCAGCTTTTAAGTGTTGTTTATGCCAATGCCAAGAGGCATCAAGAGCGAATTTAACAGATCATTTGGAAAAATCCATATGATATCAAAATACAATAGTCGAGTTTGAAACTTGGAAATTACAAATGGAGCATAAAAATAGAAGTTCTTTTGTAAAATGGCGAGGATCATTCTATTCTCAACATTCCATAGTTTCGCAGTATATTTGCCATCGATCAGGCACATACAATAGGAAAGAAAATTCCACCAGGCATTTAAAAATCCAAGGCAGCAACAAAATTAACGCCTTTTGTCCAGCTGGAATAAAATTAGTTTGTACAAAAGATGATGACAAATGTAAAGTAACATTCACCAAAACTTATATATAGGTCATACTACTGATTTAGGACATTTACCATCGATTCGGGCGGATCGATTTCTGAAGAGGTGTTTGTAACGTCGGGTGTTCCGCAGGGCTCGCACATCGGTCCTATTTTGTTCATCATCTTCATAAACGATGTTCTGCAATGTTTCAAGTCATCTTACTTGGACGCGAGTATAGTACAGATATGATAGCGTGAAGCGTCGATCTCACAAATCCAATTGTGAGGTGATGTTCTGTTCGAAATTCCAATGACCTCCTGCTTTCCAACATCCAGCCAAATATTTCCTTATTTATTGTTAGTTTACTGCCGAGGATCGGCGCACACTATCCATGCGTCGCGCTTTATCTCTCTACCAATCCTCCGAATATGAATCTTCTTACTGGTTCTTCCATCAATCGAACCTTCCTCGATATTTTCCAACGATTTAAATATTAATAATATGTGCATATCGTCTTAAAATAGTGAAATTGGCGATTTTTAATCTTTCTTTATTCATAATAAAAAGAAATTTAAAATTTCAAAATAAGGTCCCAAAGAGACCATCACTTTCGTAAATAAGCTTGCTGCGCCTAGGTATGGAATACCTTTTTATATTTGATAGTGTGTGCTAGTTTAATACTTGAAAATCAGACTACAAGAAACTGCATGTTCATTACTATGACTCTAACATGAATATTCTCTAAACAAAATCCTGTGTTGAAATATTTGTTGATGAAGTTTCGATTGTTTCTTAATTTTCTTATCATTTTTGATTATCTTGATCCGCTCGGAAAAAATAGAATTTGGTTAATCCCAATCCCAACTGATATTCTACGTGGCAATGAATATAAAGCCATTTCCAGAATATGGACACTTAATATTTTTTGCAAACGATTTCTGTTGTATAAATATATTTATACTAGAACAGAACAAATCTGGATTCCGAATTTGTCAGAAAATGGTTCATTTATTTTCTGAAATTCAAACATGAAAAATATTCCAGACAATAAATACCCATTGATAGTTAAGCGCGGATCCAAAACATCGAATTGGCGAGGAGACGTTAAAGTTACGAGAAGTAATACCCTGCCGCGCCTCCACCTGGATGCCTCGCTCTTTGAAAGTTGCCAGTTGTTAATATAGACGAGTCAACCTATTTCACTTATATTTAACAATTCAAATTTTTAATAATTTGTATACAAATCAAATTCCTTAGCAAGTTGTAAATATACACTATAGAAATTTTAATATGACTCCTTATTTCATAGAAGCCAAACAGTGATTTAGTATTCAATGAAAAACGTTTTGAGGGATTTTATAGCACAAAAAAGAAATTTGGCGTTGTACCAACTCTGATTGTTGGTTGCTTCGAGGCTTACGCCTCATTGTAGACTGCAATCACAGTTAGGACCTAATTTCACGTTGGTTATTATGTCAAAACAAAAAAAAGAACAGGTTTGATTTTTAAACTAAAGTAATAATCACTACTATACTCTATTTTTAAAGTTGTTATTCGTTGATTACGTGTAACGTTCTTGTATTCTTTTTGTGATGTTAATTTAGAAGTATCTTTCAATTTACGTAATTTTCTCTCCAACGTGTAACAAGGACAAAATCCTTCACGAAAGTACTTATTCAAGTTTATAATTCAGATTAGATAATAAGGAATAAATAGTTAATGTGATTATAGAGTGAAAAAGTTTTTAAATACCATAGGATGGATTTCAAATTGGAGGATCCTAGTCAAAACAGAATTCTTTTGGAAGAAACATTCTATGTCCTATCGAAGAAAAGCAGCACATTTAAAGTAAGACTAACTCCAAGGGGGTTACACTTAATTAAAGATATAGAGTCGAATTTTAAGGAACAAATAATTCTTATGAAAGATATTATTGGCTGCCAATGTTTACGAAGCAAGAAAAGGGCGAAAAATTGCACCTGCCAATCTTTACCTAGATCTGATAGTTTACAAGTTGTTGAGGAGAATTCAACAGATTTAGATGATTCAGATGTTAGTGCTTATTTATATATTTATGCCTATATCTTCCAAGGCAGCAAAGAAAATACTAAGAAAAGAGAAAGGACAATAATAACACTTCGATTTAGATCTTTTGATAAATATGAAGACAATTACAAAGAAGCTCAACGTTGGCGCAATGCAATAAAAAAACTTATTAAGGGGGAGCCCATTAGTACTAATATGTTAAATGAATTGTCTTTAACGACGCGCCACAAAGAAACAAGAAGACTTTTAGTACTTTGCAACCCAAAGAGTGGTGCTGGAAAAGGGAAACAGATTTTTCAGCAAAAAGTTGCTCCTATTTTAAATGAAGCTGAGATTCCATATGATTTGTATATGACCAAGCATTATAATTTTGCTAGGGACTTTGTCAGATGTAATAATTTATTTCAGTGGACAGGCATTATTACCGTAAGTACTTAGAATATTAAGTAAATGTTCTATAATCTTTAAAAAAGGATTTTAAGATTTTTTTTACTATTAATTTAAGAAATCAATAATAATTTAATTCATTGATAATTTTCGTTTGATGGAAGTGGTAGGGATCTTCAGTTCTGTGCAAATTTAACTTACCAAACTATAAAACTCCATAAAAACCCTTAGTACCTATACAGGGTGTAACTAAATAAGTGTAAAACATTTAAAGGGGTGATTCCTCATCGAAAAAAAGATAGGATCTTTCATATAAAGAAACTTCATTGGAGCATCCCTTGTTAAGATACCGCCGCTTAAAGGGGGTACATAAAATTTGTTTAACAATTTTTTTCACAAGCACTAAAATAGTTACAATATTGAAATTAACCTGACCTTTTCTACTACCAAAAAGACACTTAGCCAGTAATTTATTTGGTTTACCCCATGGTTGTAAGGGTGGAAAACGCAACCCCTAAAATTTATTTCCAATGTAAGTTTTTGTCTTATTATTTGTTTACCATCTAAAAATTTATTTCCGATAGCCTGTTTCATTCTAAACAAAAAATGTCTCTTGATTTTTTTGCCCAAAATAAACCAGTTCGCAGCAAAAAATTATTTTACGAACAAGATACATATCGCCATAAAACGCGCGAATACGTTGCTCAATGCGCCGACGTCTAGACGCATGCGTAATGTCTGAAGGCAGACATATTGAACATTTACTATGATTTCTAGATGTTGTATGTTTTGTTATTAATAAATTAGTTTTGTTTATTTATAAATTTTATGTACCCCCTCTAAGGGGCTGTATCTTAACAAGGGATGCTCCAATGAAGTTTCTTTATATGAAAGATCCTATCTTTTTTTCGATGAGGAATCACCCCCTTAAATGTTTTACACTTATTTAGTTACACCCTGTATATGATTGTCAAATTCATCCAAAAATATTCTTCTACAGAGCACTACACTCTTTGAACCGGTAGGGTTTTTATTCTGGCAGAGAATAATTTAAAAGATTGTAGTTTATTATTAAACACTTGATGAGCGATAATCATATGATTTTTGACCAACTGTTAGTTGGGCTATATGGTCCGAACAAATGACTCCTTTTTGTAAGATAATGATGGACTTGATGTTTCAGAACAAAATGATTTTCACTCATTTTTATAAACTCAACAAATTAAAAATATATATACACTGAGAAACTTTAATATCCCCATACTAACAAATGTTTCTTTGCATGTCTCGAATGGTCTCAGTTTTCCAATAATTCTAATAACTTTTTTCTGTAAGTAAGACCAGGTACACCCCTAGCCCAATGGAAAAGTCCATATCATATCACTGAGCTGAAAAGGCCATTACACATGACAATCAATATCCTTATATTTACATACATATATAGTATTGCGCAGTTGTTTTTTTATGATAAACAAGCTGACAAGATATTGATGATTTAAAAACACAAATATCATTACAAAATTCCATTTCTAATAGATTAGAGGGGAATTTTGAGACCTACTATATGTAGAAGTATTGCTCGCTTGTTAATTTTTTAAAATCTTTTTGGACATTGCTGCTTTTCCAAAGTGAGTCAATGATTATTAAAAAAGCTACCAATACATGTACATATGTAATCTGTATTGAAATTTTATTGCATAATATGTCTGTTATGTATGATTTAACCAGTTCCTCTAATTCATTTGTTAGATAGTACCCAGTGGCGGCTCGTGACCTATGATAGAGGGGGTTCACAAGTATGGTGAAATTATTTTTAAAATTTTATTTTTGTGTAACGACCAAACAATTACTTTCTAGGCGCTTTAAATGTATTGTAATTGTAATAAGAAAATGCGTTAGATAAAACATATTTTTATTTATTTTTTAATTTTATACAAGGAAATACAACTTTTGGAAAATAAGAAAGATTTTCTTAGTGTGTATAGTGCTGAAACTTAAAGTCCGTTCTTCGGTTCTTAATTGTAGAAAATTGAATAACAGCCTCATTAAAGTTTGGAATACCCTCTATAAATTTTTTTACATATATTTAATTTTTAAACTTTCTAATAAAGTCCCTAGATTTACCCTTGGTCAACTTCAGCATAGAATAGTTCAGGAATGCCGTGCTATATCCAGAGAAACCTTTACAAATGTACGTGAAGAATTTGAAAGTAGGCTTTATTATTTTATTGTCTTCAAAACAACGGAAATAATTTTGAACATTTAATTAACTAATAATAAAAAATTTAAAAATTGTCTTTTCATTTATTGTTTTCCTTAATAAACAGAGAAGAATTTCCTGAAATGTACATTTCTATGGTACCATTGGAAAGCATTTTTCAAGAGCTTCAAAATGATGTATCACTCGACCCCCCCCCCTTTCTATTTAAGATTTTAAGGGTTTATCTCACCCTGTCCAAGGGGTTGCAGATAGGGGTGGGCTAATACGCTTGTTTTTGTTCCCCCTTCGTTTTATAGAAACTGTTTTTTGGGTTTTTTTCTTCAGTTTTTCGTTTCTAATATATGGCCATTTCAAGTTTTTAAATTGTCAGCCTGTATGCTATTTAGTTTTATTAAGAAAATGCAGAAAATAGGATGATGGGCAAACAACACCCTCTAGAAGACACAGTGTGAACTAGCGATCACGACCATAGTCGGATATTTAATAAGAGTAAAATTATCTTTAAAACGAGCCTAAGTTGATTAAATTTGGATAAAGGGTATGGAAGATACAGCAATTTTAAAAATATTATTTTACACGCTTCCCCACCCTTATTATCGGCGTTAGTTATATAATAGTATGTTATCGAGCGTTAAAAGAAGATACTACTTAAAACACTAAAAGTACTAATTTAATTAGATTTATTCAAAAGGAACTATAATTGTATTATCATGTCACGCGCTTCATAGTTCAACCGCCAGTCGTGGCCAAGTGTTCCCTGTTGCAATCACTTCTCTCTCCTCAGTTTGGTCCTCGTCAGCGTAATTCTGCACCCATATAAGTCGCCAATCCCATAAATCTCAGTATCTGGGTTCCTGGGGACTTATTGTTGATAACAAGTAATTGCGCCCCCTAGCGGTAATTTTGGAAACGTGAAAATATTTTCCATCAATTTTTCTTGGTCGATTTAGTCATTGCAATTTTTTCTCAAAGACATAGGGTTTATCACTTCCATAATATTGTGCCTCGCCGGCCTTAGTGGGACACCCTGGATATTTATCACCCTTTTATCTATTTATATTTGGGTAAAAACAACTTTGCACGCCTATGACTAAACTCTCAGAACTATATTTTTTGTGCATATTTCTCCTCTGCCACTTAGGCGTCGCCAAGGAATTATCCCTGGGGTGAACTGTGTATATATTAGATTATTAGATTATTTTCATATCTGCTTGTAATAATATAAGGTTGATTACAGACTCGCTTAGTTGTTAGTGATTTATGTTATCGTAGTAATTTAAATATTTTATCGTCATTGTTGGACAATACAGAGTTTTTATTGTTATTTTAATAGCTACTCAAGTTTTAATCTGTAAAAATTCTGTCAAAAATTCAAGGTGTGACCCAAAGACCCAAATTCGTCCCATAGTTGAAAAGTGAATTGATTAATACGCTATTAATCTCCCTTTTAAAAAACCCCAAAGTGCAAACTGTGCGAATGTGTACTTAATGTACGGCATACGTAACGTACTTTCTTAACATGGTCGATATTGCGATCATGCACTGGATATTTCTAAAGCTTTTGATCGTGTTTGGCATGAGGGGCTTCTAAGTAAACTGCGTTCCTATGGTATGCCCAGTCGATTCTGTTCATGGTTGTCTAGCTTTCTTAAGGACCGCTCTCTGCAAGTGGCGATTGACGGATTTCTCTCAGACACCTTCACCATCAATGCCGGTGTTCCTCAAGGGTCCATATTGTCTCCCACTCTCTTCTTACTCTACATTAACGGCCTTCTAGTGAAAACTAAAAATCCGATATTTAGTTTTGCTGACGATAGCACACTTGCAAGCTTGGGGTACTCTTCCGAACCAGAATGGTGTACACACCTCAACAACTTTTGACACTATACAAAGCCATCGAAAGGAGGGCTATTCGTCTGATCGGAGACCACGAGCTGACGAAGAACCTCGACAGCCTAGAACATCGAAGACAGGTTTTATGGATTTGACTCTCTTTTACAGATATTTTCATGGAAGGTGCTCGGCTGACCTTGCCCTCTTAATTCCGCCCAGAGCGACGAATAGCAGAAATACACGACGAACCACTGCCGCTCATCCATATGTGGTTAAGCTTAGTACTCCTCGAACTTTATTATTTAAGAATTCTTTCATCTCATGATTTCATGTCCAAACGGATCAAGGTCCTTTTGGTCAGTCGCTAAGGCCGTCAGCCAAAATTTTACCAAATCAACTATTCCACCTCTAACACGTCCCGATGGTACAATAGCATCCACAGCCGGAGACAAAGCAAACTTACTTGCTGAACTATTTTCTTCGCATTCCACTGTAGATTTCCAGGGAAGAACACCACCCGACATTCCTGCAGTTGAATCCGAAATGACCGAAATCGTATTCCGTCAGCGTCCCGTCAAACGAATCCTGAAAGGACTCGACGTCAAAAAAGCTACTGGTCCAGACGAAATTCCTATTATAGTTCTCAAGACATGCGCCGATGAACTAACATCAGTATTTTGTAGACTTTTCAACTTATCCTACAAAAAAGGAATATTTCCATCTTGCTGGAAGACGGCGCGAGTCCAGCCTATTCCAAAGAAAGGTAAGAGAACCCTGCCTAACAACTATCGACCAGTCGCATTGCTTTCAGTTATATCAAAAGTAATGGAGAAAGCTATTAACCAACATCTTCTAAAGTACCTGGAAGGCTTCAACATCATCAGCGATCATCAATATGGTTTTCGGAAGTCCAGATCAACTGGAGATCTTCTAGCCTATGTCACCCATATTTGGAACAACGCAATCGAACATCATGGGGAGTCTCGGGTTGTTGCGCTGGATATTTCTAAAGCTTTTGATCGTGTTTGGCATGAGGGGCTTCTAAGTAAACTGCGATCCTATGGTATGCCCAGTCGATTCTGTGCATGGTTGTCTAGCTTTCTTAAGGACCGCTCTCTGCAAGTGGCGATTGACGGATTTCTCTCAGACACCTTCACCATCAATGCCGGTGTTCCTCAAGGGTCCATATTGTCTCCCACTCTCTTCTTACTCTACATTAACGACCTTCTAGTGAAAACTAAAAATCCGATATTTAGTTTTGCTGACGATAGCACACTTATCTCATCTTTCTCTTTGAATGCGCAAACATCGGCTGCCGACGCACATCTTCGCAGACAGCATGAAGCATCACGCCTCAACAAAGACCTGGAAGAAATTTTGGCTTGGGGTGACAGTAACCAAGTCGAATTTAACGCTAAGAAAACCCAGGCAGCAGTTTTCTCTAAAAAGATTAACATTACAGAAACGGAAATAGTCATGGCCGGACACGCAATCCCACTGGCTTCATCTATTAATTTGCTGGGTGTCAATCTGGGAGGAAATATGTCTTGGCATAACCACGTTGTGGCAATCGCCAAGATAGCTTCTCAGAAGCTTGGCGTACTCTTCCGAACCAGAAAGTTGTACACACCTCAACAACTTTTAACACTATACAAAGCCCAGATTCGACCATCACTAGAATACTGCTCTCATGTCTGGAGCTCTGCACCCAAACATACTCTTCGGCTACTGGATTCCATCGAAAGGAGGGCTATTCGTCTGATCGGAGACCACGAGCTGACGAAGAACCTCGACAGCCTAGAACATCGAAGACAAGTTGGGGATTTGACTCTCTTTTACAGATATTTTAATGGAAGGTGCTCGGCTGACCTTGCCCTCTTAATTCCGCCCAGAGCGACGAAGAGCAGAAATACACGACGAACCACTGCCGCCCATCCATATGTGGTTAAGCTTAGTACTCCTCGAACTTCACTATTTAAGAACTCTTTCATCTGGAGGACTTCATCCTTGTGGAACGACCTTCCCGAGGTCGTTTTTCCCAACGAATATAACCTCCAACGATTCAAAACCAACGTGAATCGCTTTTTGCGCACACGCACCACTCCCAGAGTGCCCTAAAGGATTTTTCCTATAGTGCTTGTGTTTGATCATAAAAAAAAAAAAAAAAAAAAAAAAAAATCTGGAGGACTTCATCCTTGTGGAACGACCTTCCCGAGATCGTTTTTCCCAACGAATATAACCTCCAAGGATTCAAAATCAACGTGAATCGCTTTTTGCGCACCACTCCCAGAGTGCCCTAAAGGATTTTTCCTATAGTGCTTGTTACAAAACATTGCAGATATACCTTTTAAAGTAGGTAACTACTATATGATTTTAGCAGGAACGTAATGTTATGTCTCTCAAGTAGTACGTACAGGGTGTCCCATTTTCGACATATTTATAGGCTATCTCCGAAATTGTGAGTGCTATCAAAAAAGTAATATAGGTGTCATGTGCTCTTTTTGGGTAAAATGGTAAAATTGTCGCTCGCTTAAGTGATACGGGGAAAAATCAAAAAATTTACAATTTTAACAATTGCCCTATATTTTCTTAGTTAAAAGAGATACAGAAAAATATTTTATACAGAAGTTTCTTTATAATGATTGTTGAATAACCTGCCGTTTTCAGAATGAGTATACGGGGTCAGGTAAAAAAGTTATCGGACCTAACATCCGTTTTTAAATGGAACATACTGTATATTTCAATCTAAAAAGATAGCATTTTAAATTTTCTTTTCAAATATATAACACACTAATATTGGTTTCCTAGGCGATTTATTTAAACTTTATTACTTTAAACCACAGTAGGCCATGAAACAAAAGACAATATCATAGAAACAACTATGTTAACATTCTAGTTGTTATTAACGTTTATTAGTTATTTTATTTTTACATATTCATTTGTAAAAATGACTTATCAACATTTTGAAAAATTTGATACGATATCAGTTCATATTGAATGTGGAAAAAAAGAAGAAATAGCGCAAAATTTATATTTTGTTCGCCATCCGGAAAGACGGCAACCATCCCGAACATTTGCGATGATTCCCTTTATTTTTTACCTTAATCTGAATCTTTTATTTCGTTTCAAAGCAATAAAGCCTATGAAACCAATATCATCCATGGTTGATTTGAATAGAGAATATATATATTTGAAAAGAGAATTTAAAAGGCTCTTTAGGTCTTTTTAGATTAAAATATACAGGGTATTCCATTTAAAAAAATGAGGTTAGGTCCGATAACGTTTTTACCTGACCTCGTATACTGATTCTGAAAACGGCAGATTATTCTACAATCAATATAAAGAAACTTCTGTAAAAACATTTTTCTGTATCTCTTTTAACTAATAAAATATAGGGTGATTTTGAAATTGTAAATTTTTTGATTTTCCCCCGTATTAGTAAGTTAGTAAACGAGCGAAAATTTTCAAATTTTGATTTTACCATTTTAAGTTTGACCCAAAAATAGCACATGACACCTACATTACTTTTTTTGATAGCACTAGCAATTGCGGAGATACCCTATAAATGTGTCGAAAATGGGACACGCTGTACAATGACAATATTTAATTTACAAAACAAAACAAATTTAATTATGTGTGATATCGTAACTCGTGTGGTAAATTAGCTAATAATTTAGTTTATCTTTGAAGAAATTTAATTGTCTCCGGTTCGTAGTAATTAGGTTAAAAATAATTGTTTATAAATTTTTGGTAATTGATGGATTTACCTAATAGGCCAGTAAATGAACCCGAATATTTAACAATATTTCCGATCTTGAACAGTAATTCCGAAAGCCGATGCTGGGACGGATTATTGTTGCAAATAAAATGTGTAGTATTTGCAACATTTTTTAATGCGGGGAACATAAACTTGAATGAGAATAACCGAATTTCTTGAATATCTCAAATTTAAACTTAAGGTTTAAACTTTTTACTTTAGATTTGCAACATTTTTAGAAGTCGGGCACATATTATGCCGCGTCCGCACCAAACCAACAAAACAGCAACTCAATGTTTTTTAACAATTTAGTAACAAATCGACAACATTTTACCAACTTTTATGTTTTGTTTCGGTTTTTAGCAGCTTATTGTCTTCTGTCAGGTCTACACCAAACCAACAAAACAAGAACAAAACAGCAACAATTTAGAAACAAATCGGAAATATTTGACCAACTTTTATGTTTTGTTTTGGTTTTTAGCAACTTACTGTCTTGCTGTCGCGGTTATTATTATTAAACGAACAAGTGTGTTTACTTGCCAGGTGGTATTGATATCATATAATATAAAAGAAAGAGCTTTACGGACTGGTATGTTTAGCTGCTCTTACATGCGATGTGTCCTTTTGAAGTGTCTATATTTTTAAATACACATTTTGGTATATAAGTATCATTGAAGTATGTATTTAAAAACCGTCATTTATAGATCACCTCCCTTCGCCCCCTGTGGCTACGCCACTGTCAGCGATGTAGTTTTAGTTTTGTTCCGTGAAACATAAAAGTTGATAAAATGTTTCCGATTTGTTGCTAAATTGTTGAAAAACATTGTGTTGCTGTTTTGTTTTAGTTTTGTCGGTAAAACACGAAACGAAACCACAACTAGATAGTCACTACATAGACTTTTGTTGACATTTCGTCTCGCCAGTGTCAACACAAGTTTTGTTTTGTTTCCAGAACGTTGCTGGTTGGTTGTGTTTCTGTTTTGTTGGATGTTTTTGTTTTGTTGGTTTGATGTGAACGCGGTATTAGGTAGTAAAAAATTTTTCCTAACTCCTTCATCGACTGGAAACAAACTGGACAACACTGGATTTTATGTAAATACTACAAAGAGAACATTTTATTTCTTTTTGATAGGTTACAGGGTAACCGAATTATGGGGGGTAGCCCAAAATGTAAAATTCTCAAAAACATCCCACATATCAAAAACGAGGAGGCCTATAAAAATTCTAATTGGGGCATGTTTTGTCTCACAAAAAAGTAGCATAGTGCTGCGAAAACCGCACCCTATCTTTACTAATAAGGGAGATACCCCGTAAAACCACCGAAAAATGGACACCCTGTGTACACACTGTATATGCATTTTTTTATATTTTAGGTTGGCGGTGACGGAATTGTTTTCGAAGTGATAAATGGCCTTTTTGAACGTCCCGATTGGGCAGCCGTAGTTAAATCCATTCCCATAGGTGTAGTGCCGGGAGGGTCAGGAAATGGACTGGCGCGAAGCATAGCCCACCACGCCGATGAACCATATTTGCCCACCCCTACTTTGTCTTCTTCATTGGCTGCTATAAGGGGACTAAATGAACCCATGGATTTAGTTCGAGTGGAGACTATGTCGCAAATTTTGTTCTCGTTTTTGTCCGTTGGCTGGGGACTATTGTCTGATATTGATATTGAAAGTGAAAGGTAAGGTGTTTGTATTCTTAAATATACAGATAAGTCGCGGATGTGCGGTTATAGTACACTATAACAGTGCTATTTTATACACTTTTTGTTCTCTATAATTCCTGTTATAATATAGTAGAAGCGGTGTCAAAGTTAGCATAACTCACGTCAAGATCGACAAGTTTTAAATTTCCTCGCATACTTTAAAAAGCCATATTGCGAATTGATGGTTATATGTATGTACTTTTCATAACCCAAATTTCACTAAAGCTCTCTCGGAAATATCTTGACATCACTGAAAAGAATATTTAATTTTTTAACACCCTATATCTTTTGAACAAAACAATTGCCTTCCCATGTTGACAGGTACTAGTTGTTTTATCTTTGGGTAAGGAATCACCACACGATAACACCTGTTTTTGAAAGACACTGTATGGTTAAATGTGACATTTGCTGAAAATTGTCCATGACAAACAAATAATTCAGTAATAAAACAGTAATTCGAGAGGAGGCGGATTTGTCGGGTTTGTAAACGAAATGGCTGCACTAAATTCGATAATTATTTTTCGGTTATGTTCACATTGGCCGCTTGATGTCAAAAAATTCGATCTATACTATACTTATCTATAATTTATAGGTCCTTAGGCATAAAAATTCACACTTTGTGCTATATTTTGATACAGAAACGACAATTCTAATTTGACTCCCAATATAGGGTGTTTCCTAAGCTCTATGAAAAAATGAAGGAGGTGAATCCTCGCCTTATTTTAAGACGAAAATGTGGTATAAAAGTTGTCACTTCGTTTTCGAAATACAGGCTGTTAAAAAATATTGTATTTTTCATTTTATTAATTAATGCCAAACGATATTCTAATGATATTTGTTAAACATAAAGGATTAGAACTGATTTTTTTATACCTTGAGAGCATGTTATTGAGTTATAGATTACCCTTAAAGAAAGGGCAATGGGTGGGGATAAGTTTAAATTTAACACTGGGCAATGCTTGAAACAACATTAAATATACGATATTGAGTTAGGTATTATTTTAAGTATTATATTCTCACACACACACACACGTCCACCTCACATTATTATTTCGTGATTTTTACGACATTTGTATACCCATTATGGTAATTTTGACGTTTTGCCTGATAAGTTTCAAAAAGTTTAATAAAATATACCTATTCTATAATTTATCATATAATGTATATTATGAGAGAAATGACGAATCATATTTTTATAGTATTTTTATTTAAACATTATACAATCTACATAATATTGATTATTAGTTTATTGTTCTGTTCGATATCACGGTCCTTGAGTTTTATAATAACAATTGTATTTATAACATACATATACATAAATTGCGTTCAACATATCTTCTTTTTATTGTTGTCAATTAATTATGTATTATTAAGAATAAGCAGTTATGGAATGATTGAAATCTTATCACCTCGGAAGGTGAAGTATGAATAATAAAAAAATTAAGAGGGGGGACATTATACGTGATCATCATGTACCTTTGTATTCATAGAAAAGGGGGACCAGTCTTATGACTAGTTTTGCCCTATTTACGTAAATCAGGCTTTTCTAATTGATTTATTGTTTTTAAGGTTATGAGCCATAAGCATTGGCGTCGCTAAACAAAATTAAATAATCTAATTAAATGTGATAAATGTATAAAAGTATTTCTGTAATAACACATATTTTTTACTCAACGTAACATAACTAATAACGTATAGGTACCCGAATTTATTACCTATATTTAGATTGAAAAACCTTTTCATCAATAACCACTGCCACATTCCACAACTGACAGTCGCGGAATCCGCGGAATATATAATTTATGGCGAAAACTGTCCGAGACTGTCTACGTTCATCTGCGAGCATTATTTTTTTACGCAGCTACTCAGTTTTTCTTGTCCCCGAAGTTGCTTAGTTGTTAAAATTGTGTTCTTGCATTTTCCGTATAAATTTGCTAGTGCACGTATTGACCACCCATCTTTAATTCTGGATACTATTTGAACTTTTTCAAGTTCTGTTAAATTGCGAGGCATTTTGCATATTCTGACAATGACGGCGTTGTCAACCATAAACTTTTGAGGAAGTCGAAATCAATGAAGACCGTTTTACATTATAACAAATTTAGTGTCCCCATTTTCAATGAATAGAACTATACTTCACTAACTTCCAAATTGAAGGAAGTGCCGCTGCTGATCACATGATGCATTTACAATGGGTGGGGTGCCAAATACCAATGTCACTTCCATTAGATCTGGTTAAAATTCCCTCAATAGCTTTGTCCCACACCAGAATCCACAACGCTTCATCACTACTTAACAACTAGTCCAGGATTAATCAGAGATTTGCTAGCGATGATCGCCGAAACACAACCTGAAACTATAGAATCAGTATTGCTTAACTTACGATCCTTTTCTAAAATTTTGAGACCAAACAAATTGCACAATATTAGTGGAAACGCTGACCACTTAGTTTAATAGGCTAAGGGCCGATATTTAAATGTTACCTTAAGTTAGACATTAGCTAAGGTAGCCTTAACGTTATGGTAAGCTTTAAAGAAACTATGTTTTAAATTAATTTGAGGATCAATTGACGCGTTAAGTGGATGATTGCCACGTCCTTCAAGATCTATTATGTTCGATGAGAGTTAAAGAGACCGTTAATATACTGTCAAAGTTGTGTTAAGAGCTGCGTTTAATCACAGGTTGCCAAGCAGGCACTATTTTATGCGAACGTTTAGCCAAATATACTTAGTTTTTTTCTAATCTAAAACTGGATTCGTAAGGTTAAAGGATTGGAAAACGCTATGAAAAAATTGCGTTGAAAAATATAATGTTATAAGAATAATAATAACAATTTCAAATATGAAGAATTTTCAGATTTTTGTCACAGATCTTCCTGAAACTTGTTGATACCCCAATCGACATGTCAGACAATCTAAATATCAATAAATTAACTAAAAAACTTTATTATTAACGGCTAAAACTTCACGAAAAGAAATATTGATCAGCTGATGACTCTTGTCTCGTTCAACATGCTAAATAGCGGCATATTTTTTAATTAAATTGATGCAACATAGATGGCTCTGATTGCTAATTTGGGATTATTTGGATCCTCATCTTAAGGATGGCTTATGCCATTCTGTACTTTTAAGGTCACTTTGAAATATCGGATCTAAAAATGAAACAAAAGGTTTCTTTTTAATTTTTGATATTGTTTCTACCAATCTATTGCAATATAACTTTTTCTAGCTAAACACTATATACAGGGTGATTGATAGTGAATGGCCATTAGACGTTTATGAAGATTTAGTCAACGGATCACTTTGAAAATTTGAAAGCTTATATAAGTGGATATGGCCTCTCTTTTAAAAATATTTTCAGTTGTGCAGTGCTGCTATGTTTTTTAAATGAAACACCCTGTATTTTATCTGTGGTCCAAAAAGCTCTCGAAATTGTCTATCGTTAATATCTCTAATAATTAATTTTGCTAAATAAATGCTCAATAACTGTTCGAGATAGCAATATTACACATAAAAGGATAGACAATTTCAAGAGTTTTTAGAACCACAAATAAAACACAGTGAAACCTCTCATAATGGACACCTCTAATACGCGGATATCTCTATTAAGCGGACATTTTTTCATAGTCCGGAACTAGGTATATGAAATTCCATGAAAATCAACCTCTCTTGGGCGAACTCTCCTTTAGGCGGACGCGGACAGGCTGTTTTCATACAAAGAGTGCGAAAACCCTCCTTTAAACGGACATTTTTTTTTAAAGTATTTGGGAGACGAATAAGTATTGTGCAAAAACTCTCTGGAGACAGACCGGCAACCAATCGCGTATGCGTGGCGTGAAAGGACTTCGCCGAATGAAAGTATGTGTGATTCCCCGACAGCAGTCCGCCGTTTATTTGTGAGTTGTAAGGTTAAAATCCTAAACAATGGCACAAAAATGTCGCGTTTTGAGTCTAAAAGAGAATATTGATGTTGTGGAAGTTTGTAATTTGATAACAATGATTTAGGCGAGTTCATTAACATTGATAGCAATGTGCTATTAGAAGATGATAGTGACCCCATTCCTACCGATTATGTAGTCCCAACTGAAACCACATCACTATCTGACAACTCTGATGAAGAAGTTGAATGCAGTAATCAAACAAATGTCACCAATTATCAACAAGCCATTAGTATGGTAAAGCAATTATAAAAGTATGCAAAGAATAGAGGTGACTACAGCAATGGAATTGTTATCAGACTTGAAATTACATTTTCTAGATTGCAAGTATAAAACGCAAACACGCCAAACTACGTTATTAGATTTTTTTAGTACTACATCCTAACTAAAACTAGTGTATTTTTGTTATGTTATGTTTATTTGTACACATAGTACTAATTTTGTATTTACATATTACCTAATAACAAATTTACCATGAGCGGCCACCTCTATTAGGCGGACACATTTAGACGGTCCTGTAGGTGTCCGCCTAAGAGAGGTTTCACTGTGCATAGTGTTTCATTAAAAAAAAAACATCCTTTTTATCATTTAAAAATATTTGTATTTTGAAACACCTTGTACTATTATAACTAATATTTAGAAACAAAGTGAAAAGCCTCTGGGTATTAACTGACTCCCAACCAAATATCACCACGCGAATTTGTCAGAGTTCAAGATTATTCACCCTATTTGAAAAATTCCAAAAAAAAAAGTCAAACTAGTTATTACCTGGAGAACGATAACAGATATATTAGGAAAATGTTAAGGAAAGTTATTAAGAAATTAATAGGGATTCTAAGAAAGATACTACACAGGGTGTTCCATTTAAATTTTCAAAGTTTCTAATACTTTCTAGTAGAAGTGGCAGCACTGCACGTATATAAGCTATTAAATTTTCAAAGTGTTTACTAATAATTCTTCATAAACGTCTAATAGGCCCATCCACCCTCCATCACCCTGTATTGTCAGGTGTATCTATAGTGATGATATGATGATTACTCTTGGTTTATTTTTTAGGTTGCGTGTTTTGGGTGGTACAAGATTTACAGTATGGTCAGTGGCTCGCCTGATAGGTCTTAGATCCTACAAGGGGAAATTGTGGTACTTACCGTCAGATATTCCACTTTCCCATTCGGATGAGAAATTTGGCAGCCCTACCAACGTAGCTAGTCACTTGGAATTGCCGGCTGAAATGCATTTTGAATCGCAGGAAGGTAAGAAGTGTAAATGACCGTAAGACAAAGATAACGAATTTTTGGCTCCTTTAGTTAGGAGAGTACAATATCCAGTAAGTTTTAAGAGAATGTGATAATTTTATTAATTTGAAAATACACTATTTTGTCTAACGAAATAACGGAAACTTTTAAGCGTAATACATGGAATGACGGGTTTTAAAAATAGATTATTGTTTTTTATATAATGAATATTCACTGTTTCCGTTTATTCACCTATCTAACCTACTTTTTCAGGGTATGTCTGGAAATATTGACTACTGGATGGATACTTGCAGACAGACGGTTATCTAACCGTGGAAATGTATTTCTTTTCAAACCATATACATTTTGATTAGAACTTTTTAAAAACCGTACTAATTCTGGTGCAAATATTTTCCTTGTAATGTGACATGTCCTTTAAAAGTTAAAAGTCCCTTGGCGCATGTGAAACGACAGTCTTCACCGTCTATGGTTTTACCGATATTCATTTAATTTAATTAAGTATTAATAATGTGGCTTGTTGATGTGAATAATGTGAATGATTTTGAAATATCCATGAATGGATATCACCAAAATAGTAAAAAAATTAATTACGAATTCTTTGCTCGAAACTAATCAAAGTTCGTGTAAAACTGAGGGTTTTCTTACAAACCAAAGATCTATTTTAATTAAGTTACCGGATGTATTCGTTTTCTAGTTAATGGTACACTCTAATGGAATAACCCATCAGCAGTAATGGGTTCGTCGTACAAATATATTTTCAACAATTACTCAGGGAAATTTGGGTCTGAATCATGGAATTTATTCAACGCGACTTGTTACACTGAGAAAAGCTCTAGCCAGCTTTGCTGGGATTGTTTTAGCTGGGATAGAATCACTGACCTGTATCTATGTAATTTAACTTTTTACTGCGCATCCCATAAGTTGTACGTATCCATAGGATACAGGTCAGTGGATATAATATTTTCTACCTGGAACAGCAAAATTGATTTTTTTTACAAGTGTCCCGAAAGTGCCTCTTTTCATGCATGTTCACTTCACCGAAAGTGGCGTTTTCCAAGAGAGCGGGCGGGAAAGTATCAGTCACCATGTGCTCATAAATAAATAAAACCAGATTTGTCGGTACGGGATTTGAACCCGGGACCCTCACATCGCCAGGCGGACACTCTACCCACCGAGCCATACTACAAGCGATAATAAATAGCGGATTATATATAATTTAAATTGGCAGTTAATTTTTCAAAGATGTTTTAGAAAAATGTCTGAAGAATTTATTTATTTATATGGCCTCAAAGACTCGGGCACTTGTAAAAAAATTTAAAAAACCAGAGATGCCGAGTGCGGGATTCGAACCCGCGACTCCCAGATTACAAGGCGAACGCTATACCACTAGGCCACCGAGCCTATTTGTCAAAAATAATAAATAGATATTTACATTCTCCATGCGCGAGTGTTTTCATGTCATCTAGACAGGAAAACTGTCTGAAGAATTTCTTTATTTATTTGGCATCAAAGCTTCGGAGCACACACAAAAATACGGTACATATCTCGGGCCGTCGGAGGCTTTTCCGGACTCGTGCATAAAAGCCTCTTTTCGGCCCTTGATACGTAATGTACTATTATTTCTTGTGACAGTAAAAACCATTTTCCTGGATATTATTGTTAGAAAAACTTTGCTATTTTCGAAATATTTAATAACAATTAAATAACTCTTTAAAAATATAATTTCCTGTCATTAATCTTATGAGTTTGTTCGGGTTTGTTCGGGAAGAAATGCATTTTACTGTTGTTGTTTGTAAAATTTGTTTACTTGCACGGTAAATATTTTGGTTGAAAACCGACCTTCGTCGCTTGTTCGGTTACTCTCGGCCATTTTCAAAACAAACAAACCTGTTTTAACGGTTGGTATATCGTTTAAATAACTGTGCTGTATCATGGGTTTATTCACCACACCTCTGACTGGTGAACCTAGTTAAAATAATAATGACATTATTTAAGTAGAAATGCTATCTACTGAACAAAGAGTTTTTATAATACAATGTTATGGGGATAGTCAAGTTTCATACCGCTACGCCATGGAACAATTTACCGAGAAATTTGTAGGAATCCCAAGAACTAGGATGGCAATCTGCAAGTTAATAAAGAAGTTCAAGAGAACTGGTTCGGTTTTGGACCTCAAAAAAAGAGAAGAAATATGACCATGATGATGCTGCTACAGTCTTAGTTCTTCATTCTGTTGAAGAAAATCCTATGACGTCCCTTAGAAATCTTGTTACTCAGTTGGAAGTTGTGAAAAAAAATCAGAAGATCCTTAAAGCAAATAAACTGTATCCGTATAAACCACACTTTAATCAAAGATTGGAAGAGGGAGACGACGCGAAACGACTTGATTTTTGCCTGTGGATAGGAGACAAAATTTTAAGTGGAAATGTTGATTTTTATAAATGTATCATGTTTTCTGATGAAAGTACATTTTCAACAAATGGAACCGTTGCAACCCAGCACGTTAGGTACTGGTCTTTAGAAAATCCCGAATTCAGAATTATGACGAGAAGACAATATTTCACAAAAGTGAACGTGTGGTGTGCGATATCCATCCATGGTATTATAGGGCCATATTTTTTTGATAACACGTGCAATAGATTATCATATTTAGAAATGCTGGATACATTTTTCAATGATGAACTCGAAAATCTACCATTAAATTTTCGACAAAATATGTATTTTCAGCAAGATGGTTGTCCAGCCCATTTCGCTCGTAAGGTTAGAGAATGACCCGACTTAACCTTGGCCGATATATTTTTATGGGACCGTTTAAAACAAATTGTTTTTGCAACCGCAATACCAAATGATATTGAAGTGCTGAAGGGCAGAATTATCCAGGCTGTCCAAACGATATCTCAGGAAAAAATCAAAAATTCTTTCACTTATTTGAGAAAGCAATTAGAAAAATGTGTCTAGTATCATCATATTCTTTTCATGTTAAATAAAAATGTTCGTATTATTATTATTATAATTACTTCATTAAATAAAGACATTGACAACAAGTATCACCTATTCATTATTCAAGTAAAAACGTTTATTAAGAGTGACTTTTTTTCGTATCTTTCCAAATAATGTAAAATGTTTACTCTTAAGCAAAATAACATTTTTGCAGTTTTTACTAGTGTTGTGATCGCTCGAGCGAAAAACCGCTTGATCACTCGATTATTGAAATAACCGACATCGCTCGATTATTAAAAAAACCGCTCGAGTTACCTATTCAGGCGAAAACCGTCGCCCGTCACTTATTATCTTTCACTCGATACCCGCGCTTCGCTTGACGCCGACGGAAATGTACCGCTCTAGTGTGATCGAGTTAAAAAAAACTGCTCGTATATTCGAACAGTTTTTCGCTCGATAGGAAATACTCTAGTTATAAATTCAGGCGAAAACCCGAAAAATATCGCCTGTTTATAACCGACCTTCGTTATACGCGCCGCGCCATCCGGTTGCCGACGTTCGAGTTTGACGTTGAGCAGGTAATACGACATACGTCTTTCTTAAAGGCACATAAACGAGAAGGTGCATATAAAAAAGTATGCCAAATCCCTTAGCGGAGTCATCGGGACATGAGTTTGGTAAAGTTTTGTTTTAACTGGCTAGCCAGCGGAGTAGTTTAGTTCTCCGATTGTAAATATTAAAAAATTAAAGGATATAATTTTAAAATTTTTATTTACTATAAACTCGAGAAAACTTCTCAAAAATAACAATAAAAATTGTTAAAAAATAGCAAAACGAAAATGGTTAACAAAATATATAGAAAAATTCGTTGGTAATCTTATAGTAAACATTTTAAAATCTAAACAGGAACTTTTTATTATTAAACTCAAGAAGACTTCTTAAAAATAACATACATTATAGAAAATAAATGTTAATGGAAAATAAGAAAACGAGCAAAATAGTTAACAAAACATAATAATCGACAAATTTTTTGGTAACCAAAAGTAAATATTCTTAAATTTAAACAGGAACTTTTAGGTAACTCTATAAACATGATTTAAATAATAACCAATTTTCTTATTTTGCCAGTCGCGTAACTAAGTCTAAATTTTTGAAGGGCACACAGTGGGCACCTGATAATTTAAAGTGGAAGAATTTGACAAGCTATTTTAAATATCTACTTATTTTATGCTCGTAGATAAATACATATTTGGGTGATTTTTTGCAGTTTTTTTGTTTGGTATCGTGGTAAAAATTCATTATTCACAAATAAATAAATTTCTGGAATTTTTTTGGTGGCTACTACAATTTTTTAGCTAAACCTGTGCCCACCCGTAGTTAGGTGCCTTCTAAATACTCTACCTGATCACATGTAAACGGCTAAGCTGCCGGTTATTAAAATCGCTCGAGTATCAAGTACTCGATTATTAAAATCATCAGTTTTTCCCAACACTAGTTTTTACCCACCCTGTATAAAAAAAATTGAAGTTTCTTATGATGAATCGTATTTTCTAGACAAGCAAAAACGTTTATTAAGAGTGACTTTTTTCGTATATTTCAATTTTTAGTCCATTTGTCCTCTTGTAAACCCCATCCGTGGACATACTGTATATTGTACAAAACATTTTGAATAGAACACTTAAGAAGTTACCAAACATAGCCGATAGACACAATCGATCGACAATGCGTAAAGACTTGTCCTATCCACACAATGAAGACAGAAAGTTAATAATAAAGTTTTTTTAGTTAATTTATTGATATTTAGATCATCTGATATGTTAATTGGGGTATCAAGCAAGTTTCGGGAATATCTGTGACGAAAATTTCAAAATTGTTCATATTCGAAATTGTGATTATCATTCTTATTACACTATATTTTTTACACAATTTTCTCATACCGTTTTTCAATCCTTTAACTTTACGAATCCAGTTTTAGATTAGAGAGAAATTAAGTTTATTGGGCAACACACCTGCACATAAAATAGTGCCTGCTTGGCAACCTTGTCAACGCAGCTCTTAAAAGGCCCATTGCATGCTACTTGGATATGTATGTTTAGTTGTCTATGGTGCTGGTAAAAAATGTGCTTTCTGTTGTTTCTAGGGAGGCCAAGGGTAGACTCATGGTATAGTGCTCGTTCTAGACGTAGTGCCTATTTTTCAACTGGTGGTAGCTCATACCAATCGACTACTGATAGCGGATTAGGTAAATTTAGTCAACATTTTCATTCATCGTTCATACAAAATTTTTTTTTTAATTATTCATAACAACTTTGAAAGGGAAAAAAACTTAATCCGAATCCTAGTCACATTATATACAGGGTTGACAAAAAGAATGGAACACTCCCAATATTTTCATAACCATGTATAATATTTTGGAAAAACTCTCGGATCCGTCGATTTTATTTTTCACTTTTAGAAAGTTTGAGAATTTTTATTATTAGATATACAAGATTACCTACGTTGACACACGTCAACTTTAGTACCCCAAATTTTATTACATTTTTTAATTCTACTTGAAATTCTGAATATTTTTCATGTAACATGCCCTATTTCGATCTTCAGCTCTTTTCGAAATATCACAATCTAAACGATAATGATTAACAAAATTTAAATGGAATGTTTATTAGGTAAAAATAACAGCTTTTTAAAAATAAAATGAGATTAAATTAGTGAAACTACTTTACATTTTAGTGCAAAATTTTGCACTTGACAAGTGCATACAGCCACACTAAAAACTTTTATAAAATCTAATAGCCAACTTACATGAGAATATGAAGCTAAACTCCAATATTTACTGTTTAGACTATCGGGCAAGTAAAAGCACTTACTGTTAAAGTTAAACCCATAACTCGAACCTCCAAAACTCGCAATTTTCTCTGTCGAAATTTACTGTTGTTCTTCGTACATATTGTGTAATTGCCATGTATTTTAATCTCTCTAACTCGAAAATCTCTAGAACTCAAAGCAAATAACAGGCTTCATCAGCACATAACTCTCTATAAGTCCAAATATCTTGGTAAACAAGGCTTGGTGCTGTGTGAGTTTGGATCTATCTATCTAACCATACAACTTTTTTTGGCAATAAATATCATTTAAAATGACAGTAGCTAAATAAATATAATAATGTGCTTTGTTACCAGATTACTACAATAAAGTTTATAATTTTCCGTATTTTCTTCCCTATTAATTAGTTCCATGAGCATTGCCATCTTGTTTAGCTTGTGATATCTCGAAAACAGCTCAAGATCGAAATAGGGTATGTTACATAAAAAAAATATCCAGACTTTCAAGCAGAATTCAAAAATCAAATAATATTTGACGTATTGCATTAAAAAAAAAACGAAGGTTGACGTGTGCCCGACTTTTTTAAACAATCCTGTATAATACTAAAAATTCTCAAAATTTGTTAAAGCGAAAAATAAAATGGACTGGTTTGTTCTGGTTAGGCATTTTTTGAAAATATACTTGTTTATGAAAAATTGGGGGTGTTCAATTCTTTTGTCAACTATATATATGTATGTATGTATACATACTATATGAATTCCTCAGATTCTGAAGAAGAGGCAAAATTGATTAATAACATTTATTCATAAATTATGTTTTTATTAGCAACATTTAATTATCTTATTTCATCCTATATTATCCTATTTCATCACATATATAGCTTTCTAATGTTTTGGTGGTTCTAGTGGCTTAGATCGTACAAAATAGGACATTTCTGAACTAATTCTTTAACTTTTCTGTTGGTTAAATATTTAATACGCGTAGAAAATCACAAAAAACGCGTTCGGTGCCGATTGAAAAATATTCGTGGAACATTCGATGTCGCTCGAGCCTAACCATTGCGTCGGCGTCGTACATCATCTAACGAATATTTCGCGACGCGAAAATACTCCCTCGCGCCAAATAATTCGCGTGAGTTTCCACATATATACTATAAACAGTATATTGCTAATACCATCTTCAATTATGTCCCCGCTATGGGCATTGAAGGGGGCGTTGTGCTTGCGCAGTTCGGAAATTTCCTTGTGAAAGTAAACATTCGACAGGACCGAATTTCACCTTTTTTAATGTAAATTTCACTGGTTAGTTAGGAAAAATATTGCAATCAATATTTCGATTAGTTCGAATTAAGACGGCGTTCCATGCATACGATTTCTGACGATATGATGATCCGACGGTGCCCTGATTGGTGTATACTTTTGGTGCCAAATTCCGTCCGAATATTTGTAACAATCGACACGATGAGCTTTATTTTTAACTTTCATCCAACGTCGTATGTTTCTTAGCCTCACTTTTTTCTAAACCAAAAATTAAGAATGAATGACTCTATTGACTATTTTGGGAATTATTATCAGCTACTAATGCACCAAATTAAAAATACATCAATTTTAAGGTTAGGGTAGTGGCCACATATATATTGTATACGAGTGACACTCTCTTCTTTTTTTGCAAGCTTTTTAGTAAAATTCGGTTCCAAAGATCGGATAATGTGATAAGCAAAATATTTTCCTATATATATAGTACATACCTGAAATACTTTATACCTGGTATTGATCCATGACTTTTGCAAAAAAGCACCTTGCACTTGTGTCCTTTCATCTTAAACAAAACAAGCCACTAACCTACCAAGCAGCGAATCGAATCACCACAAATTAAAAACTCATTCACATAAATTGCTGTTGGGTAATGAAAGTTTATAAGCACTAATATACCGACAACAATATGGATAAACCACTTTTTATTCTGTAATTTGAAAAAGCATCGAGAGCCAAAGATGGCGACGAATAACAACAAACAAATAATGTCGGGCCGGCTCTGGCGCGATCGATAAAATTTCCACCCTACTGCACAAACTCAATGGGCCCGCGCCATCTCCCATAGCGCGGACACTTTTTGTATTTTGGAACGTTCGTATTGGCAATATACTGTTTGTGGTGCAAACCTTAAGACTCCAACAGCTTTTGTTTGTTACCGCATTGTTATCTACAAGGGTCAATTTGAAAGCTTACCACCCTTAATGTCTCGCTTTCAGTAAATAATATTAATAATCGGAAGTACACGTCAATCTTATTGGGACACTTTTGATGAATATTTCCAGCTATTCGGGGTTGAACCCCCTGGAAGGGGTAGATGTTACCCTTAAAATTTTAAATGAGAAGAGGGGTCACGTGGCACATCATCTTCAAGGTCGTTTAAATATCCTTCCTTTAACACAATGATTTATTATTTTTTGAGTGGTAGTTTCCAAGAAATCAGATTTGTTTATTTGAACAAACCCGGAGTGGCTGCCTACGGACCCCTAATAACTGTACTGAAAGAGGAGTCAACACAATAACGCTTTTTAAATAATAACCTAAAAACCATAAATATCAGTGTAGGTAAGTTCCCGCTATGTTCATTTTTGTAATTGTAACATGATTTCTTGGAATAACTACTCAAAAAATAATAAATGACGGCATTATTGCAAAGAGATTTAAACAACCATTGATATGATGTGCCCTTCTTATTTAAGATTTTAAGGGTAACATCTGGCCCCCCAAGGGTGTTCTAGAGTTGGAAGTTTTCGAATTGACACCCTGTATATTGTTTTTGTCGCATAGAGGTAAATGTCAAAAATGTTTTAAAATTTGTCCGCCATCCTGCCTAATGACGTCCTAAAATTTGTATTAAATATTTCAGGCCGTTTTTCGGATATGACACTTTAAAATCCTGACCCTGCATAGAAGTAATCGTCAAAATATCACAGCGATATGTTTTTTATGTTGTTTAGGTGACGGAGATGCGCCAAATTCAAAAGATAGAACCAGAAGGATGTACGGGCCCGCGCCACAGTTGCCGAGTTTAACGGCAGCATTGCCTGATAGTTGGAAATGTATGGACGGGCGATTCGTTATGGTGAGTTAACAAGGCAGGTGAATTTAATTTTTGATGGCCTGATTTTTCAAACTTAGTGTGTGCTTTTTAATAAAATTATGTATTCCTAATAATATTGAGTTTCGTAGGTTCCTTATTTTATTATACGTATTATGTTGATTCGGATTACAAAGTGTTATTGTATAACTGAGCATATAACGAAGAAATACAAATTTTAAAAATAAATTATATTCTCACCTTCCGATTTGAAGACTAATAAATTACCCATAACATTTTGTTTTTGTGTTTTATACAGGGTGTCAGGGTGTACTTATTTTAATAGGTAATTTCTGGACCAATTTTAAGTTGAAAAGTTCATATAACCATATGTCCTAAACTGCTTTATTTTCGATATATCGGGTGTTAAAAGTTTAGAAATTTTTTGGGTTTTATTAAATATTTTTAAACCAATTTGAGATATTACACAAAATTTTAGTATTGAGTATTATGTTATAAAACTACACATTTTTACCTCAAAAATTTTTTTCTCACGCCAGTGGGGTATTTACAATTCTAAACAAAAAGGTCTCTTTCATCTTCCTTGTAAAACTTCCCGCTTGGAAGAACATAACAAGGTAAATATCATTTTTTGATTAAAATTTTATTGAGGCGTAGCCGTACCTACGCCACTGGTGTGAGAAAAAATTTTGGGGTAAAAATGTGTGGTGTTATATCATAATAGACTATATCAAAATTTAGTGTAATATCTCAAACTTTTTACCAGATTTTTGATAAAAACGAAAAAAACTGTATGTCGAATCCAAGGCATTTTAGGATATACATGTATATGTCGCAGCATTTTAGTGTAATCAGCCGTTTCATGAAAAGTCTGCTCTTTTCATGAAACGCTGCCAAACACTGAAACAAATAGCTATTACGCCAAAAGGCTATAAATTGTAGACGTTACATGAAACGTCTGCCTGTTGCGGCCTCTTGTTAAACGAGCAAAATTACGTGACTGACACTTGATGTAATAAAATGAGTATTGTATAACCTGAAAATGGCGACTTCTAGTAACATTTCCTCAGCGCTTGCAACAAAACTGACTACGGAAGAAGAGCTTATGAAAATTATGAATGAAGAACATCCAGTTGTCGAAATATCTGATGCACATGAAGGTCTCGCTGATGAAGATGCTGATATTGCCAATGTTGTACCGCAGGAAAAAATATAAACTGGATCTTCCCTACTGTGCAATTTCTGTTCTGCCAGTAAAAACATTTCAGAAGAACGCGACGAAGCTAGAAATAAAACTGAAGAAGCAGCCAAAAAAATGTTAAGTAATTCGGAAAAAATGTCTACTTTTAATGTAGGCGATTGTGTATTATTAAATATTCCCAAAGTTCGACAGAGGTCCAGAAGATTCCAGGAATATGGTTTGTTTGAGAATAGATTAGAGAAATGGCGTAAATCAGATTGCTGGTAAGCACGGTACTATAAAGGGATGGTTTGTTGCTGAAAGTCTTACTGTTGCGGGCTCAGCATTTCTTAATAAAGAGGAAATCCCTTCGAAAATCACTCAGCTTAAGAGAAGCTGTCATTGGAATCAGGTGGTCAAGGCATACTGAAATGTTCGTGTAAACCTAGCAAACAACAGTGTACTAGGAATAAGTGTATCTGTAAAAAAATAGCGTACTTTGTAATAGCCGTTGCCATAATAGCTTGCCGTGCTTTAATAAGTAATATATCGTTTGTTTATTTTAATATTTTCATTCGTATTTTTGTTGATCCTGTACTGTAGCTAGCCGCTAAGCTACCTTATTTATAATAAAAATTATTTTCTTTTGCAGTAAAAGTTATTTCGTTGTTAATTCAGTAAGTGCAAAGTAAATTCGGAGCGTTACATGAAAAGTTCAGTAAAGTCAATCACTTAACGTAATTTTGCTCGTTTTCATCAAGATGCCGAAACAGGCAGACGTTTCATGTAACCTCTACATTTTATAGCAGACTTTTCATGAAACGGCTGATTACACTAACAGGCTGCAACATATTTCAACTTTTCGACGTAAAATTGATCCAGGAATCACCCATTATATTAAGTAACACCCTGTATATTAACTAACTAAAAATCTAAGACTAAAAATCAACAGCCAACCGATCTAAGAAATGAATATGGTAACAATTCGTTTTTTTTTTCAATTTTAGTGCATATAAACTTTTTTATTCTGTAAATGATTTGCAAACTTCACTGTCAAAAATATACAGGGAAAAGATTGCATTTTCCTCATTTATTCGAAAACGTTATGTTCAATTGTGTTTCGAATCTCGCCATCTTAATCAGGAGAAGATTGCTACTAATTTGCTAATTTCAACGACATTGTATCTATAATAATAAAAGAGTTAGGAACAGTGCGCACGTACTTTGGTACACCCTGTATAGTAGATATTTCCGTTTAGTAGAGGGCGAGTTTGTTACTCGTAATCATTCAGTAAAGGTTTTGATTTTGGAAAAATGCTATTAAAGAAATATTGATACAGTGTGTCCCAATTTAACTATATCGATAATTTTTTTAAATGGCAACCCTAGTTGTCATTTATAAGATATCGAACACGTTTTGTGACCTTTAAAACAAACAAAATTGAATTGAAAAATAGAAAAACCTTAATCTTTAATACTTTTTCGCCAAAAAGTGCTCAAAATGTTGTGCATTCACTATTTGGCAATATCTTAAAAACAATCAAACTAGTTTTGAACATTTCTAAGTTCCTTTAATAAAATTAGCCTACATTCATTTGTTACTCATGCTTTCAAATGTCAAGGAATGCAAATTTGAAATTTAGTACTTTTATACATACAGTGAGTCCCAGAAGAAATGTCTAAATTCATTTAAAATTCAGCGGTAAGTTTTTCAAAAAACGCTCGTACCCGTCGATTTTGATTTTTAAATTTTTTTTTGTGGTAATTTCATGTATACAGGGTAGCTCAAAAATAAGTTACGACCATCAACTTCATTTTTTCAAATAAAAACATATATTTTTTATTTCATTTTTGAATTTTGCATTGAATTCTAAGCATGTTTCATGTACCATCTCCTATACATAAACTCAACAGTTATTGAAAAAATTAGGATTGAACATATCTATAAGTAAGACCTGTTTATTAAAAAAAAAACACAACAAAATCAAATTAAATGTTGAAAATGTGCGCCATTTACGGCTTGACAATATCCAAGACGATCAATAAACTCTCTTTGCCCGTTTCCAACCATTTCCGGAGTTATGACACGCACTTCCCTTCGGATCCTTTCTTTCAACTCCTGCATATTGTTTGGCCTGTTAACAAATACTTTTGATTTGAGGTAACCCCACAAAAAAAAGTCCAGCGGAGTTAGGTCTGGCGACCTAGCAGGCCATTCGATAGGTCCTCTCCTTCCAATCCACCGATTGGGAAAGGTTTCATCCAAAAATGTGCGCACAGTGGCCGCATAGTGCGGAGGAGCACCATCTTGTTGGAATATCAGTTCTTCGTCAGGGGAGTCTGGATCCAATGGATTCGGAAATAAAGCCACTAATGCTGGAATTAATTCTAGTTGGAGAAATTCGAGATATACTTGTCCAGTTAAAGACTGTTCAAAGAAAAATGGACCAATTACTCTTTCGCGTACGATTCCACACCAAACATTTATTTTCTTAGGGTACTGGCTGTGAACCTCTATCATCCAATGCGGATTTTCTACTAAATTATTATCTAGATTGCACATATTTTGCATGCGTCCGCAAAACTCACTTCGCCTATCGAAATCATCTTCACATAACTCATGCACTGGAATAACTTTGTATGGGTGATATTTGTGCTTTTGAACTACTCGGTGAAAAACAGATTTCGGCATGTGTAAATCGGCCCCAATGTGCGACAGGGGAGTACATGGATTTTCTTCCAAGGAAAGCAAAACGTCAAGTTGTTCATTTTCATCTCGAGTAGGACGACCAGATTTAGGCAAATCTCTAACATGACCGAATTCTCTAAACTTAGCCTCTATTCTACTCACCATCTTTTGACATATGGGAGGACGATCAGGATGGATTTCATTAAATAATTGGGCTGTTTCTATTTGAGTACGTGTTTTATCACCAAACCCAACCATGCATAGAATTTCAATTTTTTCCCGTTCCGTTAACTTCACCATTATTGTGAAAACCGCAACTTTGAAACTACGCTTGACAATAATTATACTTATTTGAAATAAAATTGTCATACAGTTTCTATGGAAATAAACGGTGACAGTGAGACAGTACACTCTTACTTATTATGGAGCCCAAAATGCCATATTGTCAGAAGATTTGATAGATCGTTGGATTTCCTAAATGATATGTTCAATCCTAATTTTTTCAATAACTGTTGAGTTTATGTATAGGACATGGTACATGAAACATGCTTAGAATTCAATGCAAAATTCAAAAATGAAATAAAAAATATATGTTTCCATTTGAAAAAATGAAGTTGATGGTCGTAACTTATTTTTGAGCTACCCTGTATACATGAAATTACCACACAAAAAAAATTAAAAAATCAAAATCGACGGGTACGAGCGTTTTTTTGAAAAAACTTACCGCTGATTTTTAAATGAATTTAGACATTTCTTCTGGGACTCACTGTATAACAAAGGGGGCGGCCATTTAAAAATAATATTTTGAAGCACACTATAATTTTTTTTCTAACGACCACAACGTAAAATCTAAAATACCAGTGTACCAAACATTTTTCCCAAAACGAAAACCTGTACTGTAGTTACTGAATTTAAATTCAAAGTTACAAACTCGCATTGTATGAAAACCTGAACAAACGTTAACTTAATAGTCAATTGTCTATACATGAAGCAGAAGAACCAATAAACAAATATAGAAGGTCATATTCAAACTGAACCTTTCCAAAGGTTTTAATCATTGTTCGGTATTTCCCGAACAAATTCGGGGCGTAAGTTCGTGTTGAGACTTTAATAACATCGCTGATGTTCGAATATGAAAATGTAAGAATAAAAAATCCAAAAAATTACTATGTTTTAAGAGTTAAGATAAATAAAATGAATACCAATTGTCACTCCAACATGCTACATATATTTTTTACCACCGACAGGTGCATGCTTCCTATCAGAGTCATCTGGGCGAGGATTGTCTATTCGCACCTGAAGCACGTCTGAATGATGGTCGCATCTGGTTACTTATAGTTAAGCACGGAGCTAGCAGGACACAGCTGCTTTACTTCCTTCTAGGTAAATAAAATCCATGTTGTATGTAGTGTTTGCAGCGAACCCTCTCGCCAGATAGTGACAGTCTCACGTGACATTAATGACCTGCCTGCTTATTTCTGGTTATTTAATTTGTATTGGTTGGTATGAATTCCAGGGCCGTACTTAAAAAAGTGCAAAGTTTATTTTAAAATGAAATGAGTTATTGGAAATTTAAACAAAGATGCTAGTGTACATTATATCTCATCCACTGGTCCACTTAGTGGGACTATCACGGTTCTACGACCTTTCTCCCAACCCCAAAAAAGACTTAAATAAATCTCAAGTAAAAGCTTCAAGTTCTAAAAATAGTGAACTTGGATACACATTTTATTACACAGTAGATTAGATCCTGACCAAGTACATATCTTGTATGTTCATTTGGTAAGAGTGATTTTAAACCAAAACTGTTAAAAATATCATAACCTATAAATTTTGCGTCACGTGATTAGTGTTTACTGCGGTTTACTAGATACACAAACAACTCAATATGTTGTTAATCAAAGTTCTAAGGACAAAATAAAGTATAATAAACGATGGAAATACACTTTTAAAACTTATTTACACCAATTCAACTTTAAAAACATAACACATGGGCATAATACAGCCCACCACTACAATCAGCCCGGTGAGACTGCTTATGGGGGGATCGAAACACGTTAGAAGGCCTTGGAAGTGATGCTAAGCCTACTCTGCTCCATACTCTCACAAGTAACCTACTTTTATCTATCTGTTTCACTCTATCATTTAAGCGTCAATATAAGACTTACGTAGAGTTAATATGAAATGCCAAAAAGTGATTGTTTATGCAGGCGACTTGATCCTGGTCATGTTTGTCTCACTTTGCTGAATTAGGGAAGGTTGCTGTCAGAATCCTAAATATTGATTTTCACCACTTAGTAAATCAAATAAAAGGGTTTTGAATGTTTTTTGTTGGTGAAATGTCACTTTAAAATATTGACAGTAATAAAAATTTGGGCAAAAGTGACATTTGAAAAGCACGTGCGTTTGTCAGCTGATGCCAGACGTAATGGATGCCGGGTTTGTTCGTTTGTTCATACTTGTTTCGATTTGTTAACACGGCTGTTTGTCTTCTTCCTGTTTATAAGTATTCGTTGACTACAATGGGGAATTTTATTGAATTTTCCAAGCAGCTGATGACATATTGCTGGTGTCAACTGTCGAAAAACCCGAGGGTTCGCTGGAGTATCTATAGTAACACTAAACCAAAGTTAATATTTAACATTGTTTAATATAGACACAGAAACTAACAATGGATCTGTTTTCCTTAACTGAATTGAATGAAAGAATAACAGAGAACACAAAGTTTCTCCCGAACTATGAAACAAAAGACTATACTTATGCAACTTATATGACGTTATGACTATTAGACGTTTATGAAGAACTTGTCGATAGATCACTTTGAAAACTTGATAGCTTATACACATTCTCTCTTAAGAATATTTTCAGTCGTGCAGTCAATGGCGGCTCGTGACCTATGACGGAGGAGGTTCACAATTATCTTGAAATTATTTTAAACAACAGCTGTATCTCCAACTGAGCATTAATATGAGCTCAGCATGTTTTTTAAATTTTTTGTGTTAAATGCCGCATGTCGCCTATTCCATTTTTTGTCCAGGCAGGCTCCGCAACGTCGTGACCAAACAACAAACAGGAGAAAGAACGGTTAGTTGTGCTGCATCCACAAATCCAGTTATTTTTTTCGTATATTTAATTTTTAAACT
Organism: Barypeithes pellucidus; assembly: GCA_963991005.1. Lineage (NCBI taxonomy): Eukaryota > Metazoa > Arthropoda > Insecta > Coleoptera > Curculionidae > Barypeithes > Barypeithes pellucidus. The sequence continues at coordinate 31,018,431 of OZ022562.1, forward strand.
TTCTAATGTCCCTAGATTTACCCTTTGTAGTCCGCGTTAAATTAATTTCGGGTTTAGGTTTTCCCGCATTCTTCGCTTCAATTTTTTGCTCCAAACTCGAGGAGCTAAAGTTATTTTTTAAATAGTCCACCATCAAACTGTTCACTTTAACTTAATAAATATATACTTAATATTAAATAATTGAAACATCCACGCTCGAATTAATTATTACACATGTACGAACAAACAGACAAATGCGCACTCTAAGATTATGCGACTTTTCCATATAAAAACGCCATATCCCCGCTATCCCCCGCCACCTGATACTAAAGAGAAACGTCATTATGTCCCGCCTATATGAGCGCATATGCGAGCATTTCTCGTCATCAATTTAACGACTGGCGCGCCGGCCGGATCGCGCCACCGTGAGAGCCTATATACAGTATGGTTTGACGGTAGGATAAAATATTAGGGAGGGTCGGACTTTATACGATAAACAATATTGAATTAATATTTTTTTATTTGTTTTGAGGATGCACATGCTCCTGTGGAAGAACCGCCACTGCGTGCAGTGCTGGCGCTTCTACTAGAAAGTATTAACAACTTTGATTAGTTAAATGGAACACCATGTGTATCATTTTTTTAGAATCCCTATTAATGTCTTAATAAGTTTCCTTAACATTTTCCTATACCTAATCTATTATCGTTGGAGATAATAATTAATTTAACTTCTTATTTTGGAAAACATATCCTTCAAAAAGAGCTGATATTTTTGAACTCTGGCCTATTCAGGTAATATCCAGAGGCCTTTCACTCTGTTTCCAAATATTAGAATATTAGAAAAAATTATATACGTGTTGATATTGTAACATTATGTCAAAACTGATTTAATTGACTTATTCGTGATCTTATCACGCGAGTTCAACTCGCATTTGTTATTTTTTTTTAAAGTAACGCCTGTAATTGATACGTATTTTTTATTATTATTACTTAGGCTTGAGTACTGGAGCTCATGCGGATGCAAGCAATAAGGACGCGAGTGGAAATATTGAGTTGATGCCTGTAAATGCTTTTAGAATAGAGCCAGATATGACAGAAAAAGGGTAAGTAAAATCGTTACTTTTATTTTTGATGAAGGGAAGTGTTAGGGCCTTATTGATTACACTGGTCAACACATAATTTGGTGCCGGCAATTTTGTTACTGTTTTTAGGTAATTTGGGCCTGCTAAACCTAAAAATAACCTCAAATTTGCTCTATCAAATCATTTTCAAAACTAGGGTCATAAGCTATATTTTCGAGATTAAGGGTATTTTATATCGCATAATTATATACAGGGTGTTATGGAAATGACGTATTATATTTAAATGGGTGACTCCTGGGGTGTCCTAGAGAAGCGCTACATATTTTTTTTTTAAATCGAACGTTTAAAAAGTGGGGTAATTCACCCCTAAACCCACACACAACTCCTCGGTACATTCATATATGAACATATTACATTGCCCAGCTGGGTAATCAACAGATGTTCAGGCACAATGTTGCCAAAATGTTTAAAAGGGTAATACTTTAGTTTCTTATAAATATAAATATTTAGCTTACTTAGAAAGTAAATCCAGGACGCGATTAAGGAATCCAAGGCACAGACACTTTCAGTTCTTTTTTCTATGGGAAAAACTTTATGCTCATCACGTGTCCTGATGATAGTGTAGGAGTGCATAATAAGCTTATCACTAAACCCCAACACTAACGCATAATTACACTTTACAATAACACACATATAACAAGAGCACTTAATCATTTCGCAATAGAAATAATAAAAACGCTAATTTCTATGGGCCATTAACCCTTTACTAAAGATAAAACGAAACAATTATGCTAACAATTGACAGGAACTAAATGAATGGTCTAGTCCACCTTCGGACCAGTCTGACTTTCTTTCCGGGACCTCTCCGCTAGTAGAGCCAGCGCGGTTGCCATTTCCGAGACTATAATTATACAGGAAAGTAATATTATGGAAGGAAATTCGGCAATTTATGATAGTCGCATATAAAACATCGAAAGTGGCAACGCTGTATTTTTAAATATTAGTCCAATTGTCCAAAATCAGCTGTTTAAAGAAGCCGGCCGACATCGATCGAGAGAACCAACGTGTTATTTATTTTTAAAATTTTTAGTTGTTGAATACATTATTTCCCAGACAATAAGGGCGTATTTTTGTCTACACAGTAGCACTTTAAAATACTAATTCAGATTGAACGGTACTTAGATGTGTTGTGATTTTGTGATGTGAGTACTTTTTTTTTCTAAAGGGTAAGTGGCATTTATAAACTTTTAAGTTGTCCAGATCTGACGGGTGTCGTTCGAATTGAACAAACTCCGCGGCGGTTCGTTCGAGTCAGTTCAAGTTTATAAATCAGAGAATGTTTCCCAGCGAACTGAACGTAAAAGTTTATAATAATGTATCCTGAAAAATAAACAACTTGAAATCTGTAGAATAGTTATTGACTTTCTAAAGAGTTTACCCTGAAGATATGACAACACTCTTCAAGATTCACTGCCATCTGTTGCTGTGTTTACCTTCCGAACAGGGGCACCACGTGGTAATTTTTGGTTTGACATAAGGTCATGTACAGAGCATATTAAATTAAAGCACCATTTTTGGATATTTTTCTTCAATTTGTTTTCATCTCAGGAATTGCCGGTTTAAATATAATATGCCATTTCCATAACACCCTGTATGTATACTGCTACCACCAAAAAAACACAACTTAGTTGAGGAAAATGTTTATTGTACACAACAATAGATACAAAAAGCACATGTCAATAACATTAACAATGTTAACTTAAGTTATTAATTTAAATTAAAAAAAAAATTTTTTAAAGTTTGAATTAAATTAAAAGAACATTATTTTCATTTAGCCTGGAGGCAAGTAACGCAGCAGACTCTCTTGGTAGGTTTAAATCTCTGACAAGGGCACCTAGCTCATGAGTAAAGCGTTCGGACCTTGTTAAATCTCCTGCAAAATCGCTGTCTTTTTCAAATCGGTCACTGTGCAGCTCGTCAGATGACGTTTTGACTGTATCTTCTGGTAACGTAGGCAGGCATATGTTGGAATTGGTATTTCATGAAGTAACTGAGATAAATATGATATGATATGAGCAGAACTGTAGATATTTTCAATATATCGCTGGGGGCATTTAAACATAATAGTATGATATATGCCGAGACTCTGTAAATCTGTTTTTTTCTTTTGTAGTTTATGTTGGGATCGTCAATTAAATCTGTTTCAATTGTAATGTATTCTAATGTTCAAATGTTACTAACTAGTTCTAAATCTTTTTACTTTGTTAGATAGATAAGTGATTAATTGTAAAATTAATCACTTATCTATCTAACAGGTATCCCGTAGATTTAATAAAATAAATAAAAATAAACAACAGAGAAAAAAAATTAATTAACGACGAACAAATTTCGAAAATACATAATAACATCAAATTTGAGCCAAATTTTTCGTGCTTTAAATAAGTAACCTTTTTTTAAAATGATTTCTATTCAATGACATCTAAGTATTCCGCCCAAGGATTTTAATATAAGAAGAGATTGGGATTCTACAGATGGAATCCCCGTCTCTTTTTTGTTGTGTTTATTTTCATAATAACAGGGCACACATTGACGTGTACAAAGCAGATAAAATATCGGGTCCATGTTTGTTTTCAAGTCTATGATTCCTCCCCTTCATTTTTGTTTTGTTTTAGATATATGACAGTAGATGGCGAACATGTAGACTATGGTCCCATTCAAGCCGAGATATTCCCCGAACTAGCCATGGTAATGGTTCCTTGATCCGAACATTCCGTACCTTATAGAAACGAAGGAGATTCTAGGTTAAAGAAAAAATCGAAGGTTGTGATTTTGTCTACTTTAGAGCCCTTATTGATTCGGCTCGATAGTTTTTAAGTCTTAAATTTTTGGGTTTTAGATTGTGTAGTGTTACTAAGTAACTAATTAGTTACGATAAGTTTTCAAAAAACGTATTTTAGCTAGTTTTAATAGTGACGTTGTTAAATTAAGGGCCCATTAACGCTGTCTACGTTAAATTATTTATTTTTATTTATACAACATTTTACAATTAACTAAAGCTATTTTTTACGATAAATATCTACTTGTATACAAGGTGTTACAATTTCCATACTGACCCGGTTCGTCTGGGCTTGACTCATGGTGAATTAGTTTTAGTTTGCACCAAGAAAATCAGACATGGAAATATAACCTGAGAAAGTGTATCTTTTTACTTTTCACGGCATTTAAGACAAAAATTCTAATACTTTTATTTCTCGAGTGTCTTTAATGAAACTGGATACCGGGCTCTCTACGTTAATGGTCCCATAATGCATTTATTTATGGTATCAAGAGGTATAAAAATAGCCAGCTTTTTTGAAGGTCGTCAAATCTGTCTGGCATTTAGTTTATAAAACAATTAAGCATTATTTAACAATTTAAAAAAATGGCATAAAAAATTTCAATACGGCTCAACAAACAATTTAACGGATTGTCTATACATCTCTATGGCTTCTTCCAACCAACCTTCAATATATTTACATACATATTATATTTAAACCCGCAAATCCCGAGATGAAAACAAATTGCAGAAAAATAACCATAAATGCCGCTTTTAGTTAATAACCGAATAAAATTACCTTCGCTCGTTGTCATAAAAAGCCGCGTGCACTACTGACATTTTGTAAACAAACACATATGATTGTAACTCGAGAGACGTCAGTAGTGAGCGATGTTGTCAATTTTACCCTTGTTACTCTTAGGAAACGTATGCTACCTCAACAATTCTTTCACAATTTCGATGAAAATGACAATTTTTTTACAAACGAGATAAGCAATGGACAACATGGAAGCAAATTATTTTACAACACAACAGAAAACGGTAGTGAACGGGGGGAAGCGGTTAACAATAAAATAATAACAACTGGTAAATTTTACACCACATTTATTGAGAAACAGGCCCTTACACCTTTAAAATCAATACAAGCGATTTTAAGGAAACCGTAGTCGACATACAACCACCATCGCGTCTCAGACAGAACTGAGGAATACAGCCTCACCGCTGAGACAACTATATCAAGCGGGAATAGACATGGGGAACTATATCGCGCAAAATCATGGTAGCGAACGACGGAAGATCAGAGCCCGCGCGGTGGTTTGACAACATCGCATCACTGATGTTTACGGCATCGTCTCGTTGGATGAATTTAGGAGTTTTTACCCAAATTCCTAGACGGTCGATTAAGAAAAAGCATGTATTTAAATATATTAAACTATTTCCATAATGCAATAGGCAAGGACATCATCCTTGTTTATTCGTGCTTCCATACTGCTTCCATAATTTATCGACTACGCTACGATATGGCTTGTTTTTGCTTGGGGATAAGTTTTACAACCAAGTATAATAGAATTATTAATATATTAAGCTTGTGCTCTATAAAAATAAAAGTTTAAATTTAAAAAAAAAGTTCGCATATGTCACAGAACCACACAACAGATTTGTTATCCTGACGAATATATTGCTAATTAGTTGTCTTTCTGTAAAAAAATATGCAATCGATATTCAAAGTATAATATCTCAAGAATAGTGATTTTTTTAAAATTATGGTTCGCCCCAAGGAAAAAATTCAAACAATTCGCTCTTTTGGAACAAAGGGCAACGAGCTTTGCTATCAGTGGTATACTGGGTGTCTCTAAAAGGTATGTAAAAAATTCTAGAGCTAAAGTATAGCGATCTAAACCTAACCTTAGTCCAAAAATTGATGCCCATGCCTTCAGCTTGCGACAGTTTTACCTCTTTTTAAGGGGGGGGATAGTGATGAACCAGCTAACTATAGACCTATTTCTTTGCTACCGACATTGTCCAAGATTGTGGAGAGGCTGGTTAAGGTGTGCATGATTGGGTTTCTGGACAGGCACGGGTTACTTGGTGTGGAACAGTTCGGTTTTCTGTCATCAAGGGGCACGAATGATGCAATTTTTGCCTTTCTTGATGATTTGTATTTGCGTCTGAATGATGGGGAGGGAGCCGCGGCGGTGTTCTGTTACCTCTCTAAGGCCTTTGACTGTGTCGATCATGGAATACTGCTGCGCAAACTCGAAATCTATGGCTTTAGAGGCATATCGTTGGAATGGTTTAAATCGTACTTATCTGGGCGTCACCAGGCGGTTTCTATTAATAACAAATTGTCTACCCCACTGAAGGTTGCGTCAGGGGTGCCACAGGGATCTGTGCTGGGGCCTTTTCTTTTTTTGATATACGTGAACGACTTACCAATGCTGAATATCTCTGGAAAATTCATTATATTCGCAGACGATACAACGATCCTGTGGCATCATATAGATGACAGAATCCTGGAGGAGACTGTAAGGGCTGATATTATTAAGGTTAAGGATTGGTGTGATGCAAATAAATTGTCACTAAACATCTCAAAGACTAACATTGTAAATTTTAAATGTTGTATAAATGATATTCATTTACAGGATCGGGTTATTAATAATGTGGGGGAGAATAAATTTTTGGGGCTTCTCATTGATTCTAAGTTGAAGTTCGATGGTCACTTATTGAGTTTAAATGCAAAGTTGGCTCGCGGATGCTATGCATTGCGAGTAGTGTCTCGTGATTTGGAATTTGCAATAGCTCGTAATGTCTATTTTGCACTAATTGAGTCTCACCTGAGATATGGCATCTGCTTTTGGGGTTCTTGTTCTGACTATCTTTTCAACAGGGTGTTTATCTTACAAAAAAGAGCTGTCCGATTCTTGTGTCGGGCTAAGTCTAGAGATTCATGATTCTTGAAACGGTTTGCCTTATAAGAAAAAAATCTATAATTAGAACTGCCCTAGCATACCCCTTGCGTAAGACACACACTTTGGCCTTGCCGATCCCAGACTCGGCTCTAGTGAGGAATTCCTTTTTCTACAATGGGAGGAAACTCTTTAACTCTCTTCCACTGGATATCAGAAGTATCCAGTGTGACATGAGATTTAAGAAACAATTAACAAAACTCCTCGTTGCAAGGGCATATTACACTGTGGATGAATTTTATAGTGATAACATCCGCTAATTGTTTTTATTCTGTATTGTTGTTCAGTGTGATGTGAATGAATCGTACCTATATTGAAAAATTTTTTTTTATTCCCTTTTATTTAATGTGTAATGGTGTTACTTTATTTCAGCTTTGTCAATAAGAATTTGTTTCTTAAGATAATAAAGCATTATTGATTGATTGATTGATAATGTGTCGAAGAATAACAATTTTGAAATAGAAATTGTATACACCGAGGCACAAAAAGTTATAACGTTTTAATGCAAAGTATCCTAGGTGGCTCCCCCTAACAATGTACTGTGAAAATTTAAGCCCAATATCAATTTTTGGATTAAGGTAAGTTGAGTTAGATCGCCATATTTTAGCTTCAAGAATTTGTGGTAGCATTTTGTACAGGCCTTTCATAGACATCCTGTTTAATACTATTATTCAGTTACTTTTTGGTAATAATGAACTAATTATTTGTTTCTAGTTCTATTTATCTAGTGAACAAACGGTTAGTAGTACTTAAGTATTTACATCTCTATTTTTAAATAGTATTTTATAATTTTAATTTTTACATAAACGGGTAACATTTCTTTTATAATCAGATTTATAACGGCAATAATGCGTATTGATTTTAGGATTAAAAGTTTCTTGTTTTCAAGTAATATTGAAAATCATTTTCGAGACTCCATATTTTTATAGCCATTTTACTGTCTTTTAGTAAGCAGGTGCTTACCTGCTTGTTTAGAGACGTCAGTCAGCCTTTGACTTTCCCTGTATACTGCGATATTGTCAAGTTTCCCCCTTTTTCTCCCCGTAAGTTGAACTCTAGAAAAAATTCTATGCTGCAATTTTAAGAAATTCTTACCTCAACAATTCGTTCTACAATATCAATAAAACCTCTTTTGCAAATGACATAAACGAACGTACACAAATTTCAAATCAAAGGCACCCGGAATCAAATTATTTCACAACAGAAATTACTTTTTCGGTTTCTAGTTAATTAGGGCACATCGAAAAATATTAACGATTCAAAAAAACATCTTCCTAGGAAGATCTCGCCGCGAATCACCCTATATTTAAACTACTTATTTTTATGTATATTATAATAAATATACCTTTCTATGTATTTAACAAACTACATGATACTTTGAAAACATTTCCTTTTTTACATTTTTTTACATTAATAACCTGTATTTTTGATATTAGTGCAATCATTTTTTTATGACTATTGATTATTCGGTTTAGAACATCCATTTTAAGTGATAATGTTTTAGGGATACCTCACTTTAGTTTGGTTTCCCTCATATGCTGAAACAATTTTCTTGGCACTTGAATAAACCCAAACAAATCCCAGGTTTATAATTCAAGTTTTTTTTTGTATAATACGCGTGCAGTACTAATTATAACTATTGCAATTCTCAGCTACCTACTAAAATTGCACCGAGTCGATTCTGGAGTGTCCAGAATTCTAATAAAACATGTAGTCGGCAAAAGATATTCAAAAAACTGTTCTCCCATTCGGTCATAGTAGAAAATATAAATCCCTTACTTTATAATTTTCCCATATACTTGTAGAGCAGCAACGAGAAGTTGGACTTTAAGTGTCAAAAGCATGTTTCACTTATCCTGTTCGTTTGGTATTTATTTCTATCGCGCTCTTTCCTTTCTGTCCTATACAACGTGTCCAAGATAAGGAGGGCCAGGATCTCGGAAACCGTAAGAGATACGAAGTCGGTTAAATAGAGGTAAAGTTGCGTATTTACGTGCCTAATAATATGCCGTTTAGAAAGTTTTAAAATTCCTAGTAGTTCCGGAAATTACGGAAAAAAACGAAATTCTGAAAAATCGTTTTATTGTTTTCCTGTGTTTTTTGAGATCGAATTCTAAAGTAAATTGCACTTTTGCATAGCAACTTTTTCCGCTCTATCTAACAGCGTTAATTGTTTTGTAATCCGACGAGTCGTCTTTGAAGGGCCATTATCAACTTTATTTTTTTAAATACGGTCCTGTTTTCCTGATATTGGAATTTGAGACCTTTTTTCTCCCGAATGCAATGATGTATGACACATTGTGGTTTACTGACGTTTCGAGGGTTTTTTAAACAACATCAGGAAATTTTGGGATACGGTCCTGTATTTCTCCTAATTTTATAAATAATATATTCGAGATAGTAAGATCTAAATTTTTTACTATGTTGGACTCGGAACAATTTTAAACCATTCAATCAAGCTTCAAACATCTAAAAAGCTAAGAGTTCTCTGGTTACAGTAAAGAATGTCAGAAATTCTTTGTGAGGCCACCGTGTTTATTTATTTATTGTTGACAGCATTTAAACCCAAATTTATTAACATCGATACTTTTTACTTACATTTCAAGCACTGATATATTGTAACGTATACATGTTATAACAAAATTTTACTAATTCTCTAATGCAGCGTTTCTCAAACATTTATAACCACTGACCCCTTTTGATTTTAGAATTTTGTTGTGGGTCGCCAGCCCGTAGCTATATTAGTACAGAATTAATTCTAGGACAGGATGTCATGTCTAATTAATTACCTTTAGTGAAAAATAGTTCTTATTCGAATATTATTGTTTTTAACGAGTCAAAAAGCATTAATAAGCAATAAGCTGAATAATATATCACTGGCTGCAGCTAATGTACTTAGGCGTCTTTTATGCACGCTAAAGACATTCTAAATGTGCACTTTTATGTTGGATGAGCGGCTGAACGACATCATTGCCTAAAAGCGCACATTAAGAACAATATATTTAAAAAATGCAGCGATTTTCATCGCGCGACACAAATCGCGTGCATAAAAGGGGCGAGTGAGATGGATGGTACTGATTTCTACTTCCAAACAGCTACTTTGTGTTGAGCTTGATTTGAAGAAAAACAGCCCATATCTAGTTCGGCATTAAGTCGATTACGATATTTTGTTTTTGTGACATCTTATTTCCACTTAGCGGGTCGCGGACCCCCCAAGGCGCCCGTGGATCTCAGTTTGAGAAACTCTGCTCTAATTGATAGTTGCGTAAAGAATTTAACCACCTAATTGATACATTTTTGCCAATGACATATTCAATATTCCCTTTGATTAGCTTAATTAATAATTGCTTTATTCAGCCGAACGTTGTAGATCTTAGATATAAGATTATTAAGATTAAGAACGTACATAAATGGCAAGATTCATTTTGATAAAAAAAAATTAGCTAGTTGTTTTCTAGCATTCCGGATAGTTGGTTTCAAATTATTTGTAAATGTTTTCAAAAAACGCCAGACGTATAACCGCAAACAAGTTTTTCTATGAAAATAAATCCTGCTCCATATACATAGGTATATAGCATTTATTTATTTTAGTCATCTAAAAGGTGCACATAATTAGTTTAACGCCAATAAAATAGAGTCGTCAACCCATTAGTTTAAAACTAAATTTGGTACCTTTACTTTGAGGTTACATGGTGTTAATAGAATACATGATGTCATGACATGAATTTTTGATAATTTGCTCCAATCCAATTTTATCATTCTTGACATTTAATAGCTCCAGTTGTACTAATCGGATCAATGTCGGTCTTGTTTTATTAACACTTTGTTATGTTAGCTTTCGAAGTGCATCTAAAAAAAAATTGTCATGTGAACAAACAGAAAATAATAACAATTTAATTTTTTAAATAGTTTTAACATGTTCGTCCCCCACGTTAAATTAATTTTAAAAAATACAATTTTGTTCTTTATCCTCTTATCTACAAAACCCATTTTACCGAAAAATGGGACATCTATTAGATCGGCAGTTATTAAGTAATTTCGATCGCAAGTCACCCAGCTCGCGGAGGATTTCGTCGCTTTAAACCTCGCGCGCTGCATGCCTTGCGACCAAAAATATTTAATAACTACCGATCTAATAGAAGTCCCACTTTTTCGTAAAATTGTTTTATAGATAAGAGGATAAAGAACAAAACAGTATTTTTAAATTAATTTAAGGTGGGGGGCCAGCACGCTAAAACTATTTAAACAATTAGAATGCAACAAAACATTGATACCATCAGTGCAACTGGATATATTACATTTCAAGATTGCAGAATATCCAGCAAATTATCAAGAATTCATGTGTGTATACAGTGAAACCTCTCCTAACGGACACCTATAATACGCGGACATCTCTATTAAGCGGACATTTTTTCAAAGTCCGGAACTAGGTATATGAAATTCCATGAAAATCAACCTCTCTTTCCATACAAAGAGTGCAAAAACCCCCCTTTAAACGGACAAAAAATTTTTTGAATGTATTTGGGAGACGAATAAGTACGGTGCAAAAGCAGACCGGCAACCAATCGCGTATGCGTGGCAGCGCGAAAGGACTTCGCCGAATGAAAGTATGTGTGATTCCCCGACAGCAGTCCGTCGTTTATTTGTGAGTTGTAAGGTTAAAATCGTAATCAATGGCATAAAAATGTCGCGTTTTAAGTCTGAAAGAGAATATTGATGTAGTGGAAGTTAGTAATTTGATAACAATGATTTGGGCGAGTTCATTAACATTGATAGCAATGTGCTATTAGAAGATGAACACGAATAAACCCATTCCTACCGATTATGTAGTCCAAACTGAAACCACATCCTCGGATGAAGAAGTTGAATGCAGTAATCAAACAAATGTCACCAATTATCAACAAGCCATTAGTATGGTAAAGCATTTATAAGAGTATGCAAAGAATAGAGGTGACTCTACAGCAATGGAATTGTTATCAGACTTGGAATTACATTTACTAGATTGCAAATTTAAAACGCAAACAGGTCAAACTACGTTATTAGATTTTTTTAGTAGTGCATCCTAACTAAAACTAGTGTATTTTTGTTATGTTATGTTTATTTGTACATACATATACATAGTAATAATTTTGCATTTACATATTACCTAATAACAAATTTCCCATGGGCGGACACCTCTATTAGACGGTCCCGTAGGTGTCCGCCTAAGAGAGCTTTCACTGTATTTCGGAAAATAAGTTGATTTCAGCAAATTCCTGAAATACATGTCATTAAAATATTTCCGTCTCCTCCCGAAATAGTCGTAACTAAAGACCGGGACGCGGGGGTAATCTATTATACTATGTTTTATTGGCGTTTTTTGTAGATAAGGGCTGTGAAACATTGGTTTTAAACCTGTACCCTACTACTGTTATAAAAATTGTTAAAATGTAAATAATCAAAATTTTCTAGTCACAAGCGTATTAGAAATTGTTGCCTTTTCAAATGAAATCAATATTAAATACCTCAGTAAGATAATATAGACGTAACTGGTTTTAAAAGTATTTTAGAGTTATAAATTATTTAAACACTACGGTAATGGTTAGTTTGGAATAATAAGGGTTAGTTTCGGCCATTCATTTTAGGTGTTAATTGGAACTTAAGTCTCAGTTTAAGCATTTAAAATGAGTAGGCAACTGGCTCAAACTATTCTGGTAAGAGCTACTATTAAGGCTATTTTATAATACTTCCATAATTTTCAAATAAACCCTACTGTTATATAATTGTATGATAATATAAGTTTTAAAAATTTATTGAGTGTTGTGGAAGTTTTTAATTCAAATTTGTTTAAAATAGAACTAGTGACAAACTACTTACAATTTGTGATTGGTTAGCTATGGCTACCAGTAATGTAAGGATACGCTGTTAAGAGCACAAATTTGCCAAATTAGAAAGTATGACAACATCATTGACGAACCCAAAACGTTCGCCTGTGATGTTACTTAATATTGTTAAATTAGTAAAAGCTAGTAAGGATTAAATTGGCAACCAGGCTCTTTCATCATCTATCGCTGCAATCGGCAATATAACGCGGTGTTTCGTCAAATTTAACGAAACATGCGATTGTATTTGTTCAAAAAATATAACACTAGCTTCTTAAATAAGATTTGTTAATATTATGCTCCTAAATTTAGCTATATTTTGCTTTCTCATTGGACAATGCAAAGAAAATATGGTCTAAACCAAAGATATTGTAAACTACAGATCCCATAATGCATTCATAAAACTCTTGGAAAGTGAAGCTGTGATTGTTTGAAATGTTCTTGAAAATCAGTAATGGATGGAAGAGAGAACTGCATGTTTGTTGGCTGATGTTGGCAACAATGTTGAAGTCTGGTTATGGTTAATTATTAAAACATAACCATACTTACCGATGAAAAGATAAATCCTTATTTAATGATCCACTCTTTTACGGACTCCACATGAATGCACCATGATTGTTTATAATAAAGACGATTTTCACAAATAATCACAAAAAACACAAATCAACCAAATCATATAACAATCCGTTAGATCAAAAGACAAACATCGCAATGTTTACGAGATTAGTATTCATTCATCTTTTGCTTATCTTTTGGGTCCGAATCGCAGTAAAATAGAAATAGAAGTTGCCAGAGTGCCAGTTGGATTAGTTACTTTTAAGTATACTTATAACAATATTTTTTTAAAGAATCTCTCATCGCCTTTTCACAGTTAATAGTAAAATTATTGGGGATTTTGCGATAACTATGTCAATCTAGCTATGCTGCAATAATGACCGAAAGAGGTGGGAAAGACTGTTTGCAGTCGTTGTGTAGGCTAGAAATGTACATTTTTCTATCTGTAGTTTGTAATATTTTGGTCTAAGCCAGTTACAAGGAACGTTTCATTATCAACTTTATACAAATCTTATTGTTATGATACTGGCACACTACGGGTGGGTTCACACGGCAATATACTGCACGTTTTTACATTATTCGGTTTTAAACGAATAAACAGCGGGATGTCCACACGATACATTTTCATTTCCTGTAAAAAACGAATAGCCGCAGATTTCATCTAGCGATTACTTGGAGTAGGCGTGTGTGTGTACGATGGACCAATTCGTCCATCCTATAAATCAAGAAGAAGTACGTAATATTTAAAAAATTAAACGAAAAGTTGAAGAAGAGTTTTTTAAGTACTTTCGGATGACAATAAAAATTTTTGAAAACTTATTAAATCGAATTTAAGTTTTCCAGAAATTAATATAAATACGTAGGTATGCTATACTCTATTCATTTTTTCAATTCAGGAACATAAACAAACATCAGCTCGTGAAAGCCACGCTCGATGGATAAACTTATTGCTAAAAGTCGGTACGGTATATGAAGTCCGCTAAGCAATAAAACCTATTGAACAGGGTAGTAGGTGGCTCTCGAACAGTAAATTATATTTTAGGTATTTTCTAAATAAAATAATTTAAAGTAAATAAAAAAGTATACATATGATGAACAATATTACTAATCGATAGTTTTATCCCTGCCAAAATAGACACGAACGGGCCAGAGTTATCTTTTTCTAAAGTAAAATAACGTTCCACTTGTAATACCAAACGGCTTTCACCTGGAGATAAACACCTTCTAGGCGTTGTAACAACTTGCTGAACATTTTCCATAACTGCTTTTAATTCACACACAATGAGAAACAAACTAAAAGCAATAAAGCCTAACTACTTATTTAAAACAAAACATACCTGCACTTGAGCAAATTTTAATTATTTCTTGGAAAATAGTGATTATTATATAGATTTAACTATAATGATCCCAAAATAATTAAATTCTAGGAAAAAGTACCTGAGGAAATCTTTAACTTATTGACGCAAAATGTTTTTCACTTGATAAATAAACTATGAGCGAAAAATAAACAAATTAAAAATATTTATCGCTGAACATAATTCTAAGATAATTTTGTTTTGGAACCGCTGATTTCGCCCAGTAACATTTAGCCGAATACAGTGAACCGGTGGATTATTCGGTACGATCAAGTATAGCGAAGGTATTGTTAACTTAACCGTCTTACTGTTGAACATGTGAAAACATCCCGAACAAATCCGATATCGCACTTCATAAAACGAACCGACTTTTATTTGTTGTTAATCGGCGAAAAAACTGCCCATGCCGGCGCCCTGCATTTCTTAACAGGGTCGAGTTCAGTGTAGGCTATTATTTCGGGTCTCTTCATGCATGGTTCGAGATTGTAATGTTATATTGTTCTTAATGCGACCCTGTGTGCTCGTCGCATATATTTGTTTTGATCTATTGAATTGGGGAAATGAATAGACTATAGAGATTATTTAATAGTCGGTTGATATTTGTTAAAACACGTATTGTGTCGCGCCGTGTTTGTTTGTGAAGAAGATGGAGTAATACTATGCACTACTGCAATCCGAATACGTTTCATTTATACGGTTTGTTTCAAAAGTCCAGTGAGTATTCGGTGGACGTCTTCAACCGTGTACGTTTATTTGCAGGGCAAACGATGTGTGAGAACGGACGTATGCGACTTATTCGATAAGATTAATCCTACAAAAACGTGCTGCATGTTGCCGTGTGAACCTAGTAAGTCGCTTTATTTTTAAAAGTAACGCACTTTCTTAGTTTATCTTATTTATACTGTATTCTCGTCATTCCAATGAATTTGCATGTTGCAATATCATAAAATAGACTCTGTTTTTGTGAAATTTTAAAAATCATATACAATTTTTGTCAGCAAACTGGATTAATCTGTATTCATACATGGTAACCCTCATGATGGCTCTAATTTTTGATAAATAACTGTTACTCGATTAACCTTACAACTAGATTTTACTAATTTTTGGTCCATGATTTAACATGATCATAGGGATTATTAATCATTATAGTTGAAAATAAAGTTTTATCTAAAACGTTTGGTTTTATTCGTTAATCATCGATCAAACAAAACTATATTTGGTAATTTTGCAAGTGTGATTAGCCATTTCCATCTAAAGTTATTAGTTAGGTACACTAAGATCCAATTTAACCGACTGTAAGGCGCTGTTCTCATCAAATCAACTGGCAACCGCAACGCAACTTCAACGCGACTCAGTACTAATGTTTGAATACGCGTGTTCCCATTGACTTAGGGCAACTCAACTGCAACGCAACTAGTTGCTTATGAGTTGTCCGGCATACCGCTTCGCCGTCGTCAGTTGCTTCCATTCGGTAAAACCTATGGAATTTAACCGGATCATTATTTAATTCCTGTGCCACTATATACGAACTAAGTCTCAAATTTATGGTATAAAGAGGGTTAACCCAAAATTGTCGCTAAGTTTTTTTTAAAGCTTTTTAACGAGCAAGTATGTTGCGGCTATATCTTCATCTGACGAAGACGACATTTTGCTCACGTCAAAAGAGACTTCAAACCCGTTGATTCCAGAGCAACTCAACTGAAGTTGCGGTCGCGTTGCAGTTGCGTTGCTTGTCAGTTGCTTTGGTGAGAACAAGCGAGCAACTCAACTGAAGTTGCGGTTGCCAGTTGCTTTGGTGAGAACAGCGCCTAAAGGCGCATATATCCCAATAATGATTTATTTATTGATCACTTAAGAATTATGATCTTCGTAAAAGCTTGAAGACCCTGCTTTTGAATTGGTTTGGCAGGCATTGGGAGTCGATCGAATTGGTCTACACTGTAAAATTATTTTTGATTCTACAATGTGGCGCTTAAGGGGAAATTTAAAAAAATTGAAATAGGAGAATCTACAGGGTGTCCCTGGATGGGGTTGCCTAGACCACAATTCGACCTAATTTTTTACTTTTTGACAAAGCCATTCTTTATAAAAGTTTGTCATTAGAAAATTTAGTTTTTGTATACAGGGGGTCAAAAAACTTTTAAAATATCTAAGAGTAAACTACCTTAATTGTTCATTTTTAACAAAAATGCAATTGGAAATATTCGCTAGGATTTCTTTTTTCGTCATAATTCAAGATTCCAATTTTTTTTCTGTATAGAGAAGTCAATATAATTTTTTGTTTTTATAAACCATAAAAGTCGGTATTCAACGTGAAAGCCTCTAACTTAAACAGTTTTTTCTAGTCGCCTCCTAAACTCGCTATAAAGAGGAATAAATCATCATTTATTAGACAAAAAATAAATTTTCATTAAACCTTGAATTAAAACCAATTCTAACGAACATTTCTTAATGGTATTTTTCTTAAAAACAAAAAATTAGAGTAGTTACTCTTTTGTCTGACCTCCCTGTATGCAAGAACTAATTTTTCTAATGACCAATCTTAATTTTTTGACGAGCAAAATTTTTTATAAAGAATGACTTTGTCGAGAAATTAAAAATTAAGTCGCATATATTTCTAAAGTCATTTTTGAATTATAAGGATCAACCCCCATTTAAAAAAATATATTTTTTTCTTTCCCCTTTTTTGAGTCACCTTATAGACAAAAATAATTTTAGTGTAGACCTATGTTGGATCTACTGTTGGAAGCCATAACTTAACAAAACACCATGCAGTGTTTTTAAAGATTGGTAATTATAATCAGCTAGGGCAGGGGTTTGTTCGTCGAGGGGCGCCGTGAGGTGATGAGTGCTTTTCTGTATAGCCAGTGACGCGCCAAGTGTCTTCGGCGCAATTTGGATCTGTGGCTACGCGGTATCCATAAGGGAGAAGGAAGTCAACAGGTCACATGGCCAATCCAATTAAATAGAAGAATACTAAAATTTATAAAACAAAGTTGTTTATAAACTAACATAAAGTCTAAACAAGCAGAACCTTTTATTGAATGAGTTTTGGTCGTAGAATCAATAATAAAGATTTTTCCCCTCTTGGATACTCCATCCACGGACATACTGTATATATATATTTGACGATAGGCCTTAATAAATTCGTGTTCTCTTCTTAATTCCGCATTTTAATTTGATAATCGTAAATGTCATTATTTTTGCAAGCAGTTCCAAAGTATTTTATTATATCTATTAGTTAAATTTACAGGTATAACTCTAGATAGAACTTTTCGTTACCGCGTCTTATTGCACTAAAGTCAAATTTTAATTTGTCTAACTGATAAACGAGGCCCTTTCTTGCCGAGAGACGATAACAACTTTTCAGGATTATTTGCTTTCCGGTTCTCATCTTCCTTGTGAATTTTTTTATCACGCGAACACCAGCTCCTGTATACATCGAAACCCTGTCCAATTTTCGTTTTAACGGCAAATTAAATGCATTATTTCTGACTTCCTCATCACAAGCATTATAAACGTTAGCAATAATTTCCCGAGATTGGCCACGTTTTGCCTCGAATATATGCTATTGCAACAATGAATACGAAGAAATACGTTAAGAAAATTTGTTTACTGTTTGCACTATTAATAATAATATAATACGCGTAACCACCATCGCTCGCTGCCGCTGGTCAAAAGTCAGAGCGTGTCTGGCGCATGGCCGTGCCATAGGTCTGCGGAGGCGTCTCCAAATCATTCACATATTATATTCTTAAATTAATCAGGTGTGGACATATTAATTAAAACTCAAAATAACTCTCAGTTTCTCAGTCTGAATTATTATATTTTTTACTACTACTTTTTAACTATAAGGTTAAATTCTGTATTCATATAGGAGGTATAAATAATAAATTTCATAAAACTTATTAGATTTTTGGTAAGTAATTTGACAACATCGATAATATTTCGTCTGTTTTCTTTAAATAGTTTTGGTAGCCACAGAACGGAACGACAAGCTGTATATGTATTGCCTTGCCACAGGCGACAGTATATATATGCGCCTTTAAGGCCTTGTACTATTGTACGCCGCACGTTGCATATAGCAGACATATAAAGCATGTTAGATTCAGTATTAGTGTCCCACCGCAGATATATTTTATTACATTATATTTTTCATTCAATCCAATCTGCTTAAATTCCTCAATTATTATATGCTATTTCTTGTTATGTCAAATCATACACAAAACAGCTTATTTGTAATTTTTCTTTAGAATCGCAAACGATTTTTCAAACTTCAAATATTTAGGGATTTATCGATTTAATTAGGTATAGGTACTAAAACAAAAAAATCCTAGCAATAGTCCAGTTCTTTATTCAATATGAATGCCAGCTGCACAATATATAAATGATATACAGAAACCTAATTCAATCTCCATATTTATCATAATATTATACCTACCTATCAAGTCTTAAATTTATTTTATACCTAATGGTTCTTTTAAAATTTGCCTCAAAAATCCATCTATAGTTTGAAAGAAGTTTAAAAATTGCCACAGTTTTATGACAGAAAAGAAGTAATTATGTTACAGAAAGAAGTAATTATGTAATGATTTACCGATATTTCGACTTTTCCGTTTTGCTTCATCTAATAACTTTTTATACTGGAAACCCAAAGACTTTTAGCCTATAGGTACTCGTTAATGGTCACATATACAAACTTAATGGGATTAAATGGGAAAAAAGTATCAGCATCAAAGCACAAACAATATGCCACACGAAAAGGTTTGATAAGATTTTTTAAGTTTTGAGTTATTTAAAAAAAAAAACAGAAATTTTGGATTTTTATTAATTTGTTTCCGGCGTTAATATTAAAGTTAGAGCAAAACTGACAAAACATTCTAACAGCAACTTTGAGTGAGCTGAAAGATTACACAACAAATATTTTTATACGACGTTTTGTTTTCAGGGAATCATCATTAACTTCATTTCTCATATCTCTCTCTCTCTCTCTTTTATAAGAACAAAATAATTTATTAACCAAACACTAATTAACCAAACACTAAGTATGAAAAAATAAACAACAAATAGGTACATCAGCAAAAAAACATTAATTAAATTTTTTTTTTATGACCAAGAACAAGCACTATAGGAAAAATCCTTTATTTAGGGCACTCTGGGAGTGGTCCGTGTGCGCAAAAAGCGATTCACGTTGGTTTTGAATCGTTGGAGGTTATATTCGTTGGGAAAAACGACCTCGGGAAGGTCGTTCCATAAGGATGAAGTCCTTCAGCTGAAAGAATTCTTAAACAATGATGAACTGAAAGTAAAATTAACAGTAGATTATTAGAAACTAATTTTCCAAAAGGTGTCGGTCTCCAAACAAATAGCATCTTAAAATTGCAGAATTTAAAACAATCATTAGCATTTGTGGCCTTGCGCTTTGAAAGGCTTCAATAACTTTACTATAGTCGTCTAAGGTGTCTGGAGAATAACGGAAATCATTTCGAACAACTTTTGAAAAATTAATTTCTACTAATCTAGTGTTAGTTTCACTTTAATTAATGTTTTGTGCAGATGTACCTATTTGTTGTTTATGTTTCAAATTTACTGTTTTGTAATTGTTAATAAATTATCTTGTTTTATGATTATTACGTACTGAATTATTATAAAAGAATTTAAAAAATATTCATTTTAGTGCCCGCTGCAAACACACAACCAACCCGACCCCCGCCTTTAACCAACCAACCAACCAGCCCATTGAACGGTTTTTACAAAATTATGGATTATACAAGCCCGTGTCCTAAAAATTTCGTGAAGATGATGAAAAAAGAGTCAAAATGTAATTAAATTATAATGTGTGCTACATGCATCATTGAATTTAGAATAAAAAAAAGGTCATAAAATCAGGGCCGTATTAGAAAAATGAAGTTGATTGCTTGAAAACGAAACGTCGCATAAAAAAATTTGTTATGGAATCTTTGAGTTCACTTAAACATCTTACCAAAACTTTTTGTGCGGCATTTCGTTCGTGCTTTGATTGCGATACTTTTCCCCCATTTAATCGAAGCTCTATCTGGTACCATTTCTGAGATCTCCATAGAGGTTTTAAGCTTCCATAAGGTCGATTTATTCCCAAGTATCCGTTTCCCATGATCACCTCTCTAAATTTTAAGGTATAGGAATGGTGGTCAAATACTTTTTGGGAGAAATTTTGGTTATTTTCCAGATGTATAACAGGGTGTTATCGAAATGGTTTATTATATTTAAATGGATGACTGCTTGGGTGTTCTAAAGAAATCCCATAACTTAAGGTGAAAACCCCTAAAAATTATCCCAGATGCGACGTGTTGCGACATTGTCAAACCACTATGCGGGATCCGACCTTCGTTCGTTCGCTACCATGATGTGGCGCGATCGAAGTTCCCCCACGTCTCTTCCCGCTTGATATAGTTCAATCCAGCGGCCAGGCTCAGTGCTGTTCCATACGTAAAGACGGCTGGTTTTACACGTGTAAGGTGGCGGTTTCTCAATAAAAATGGTGTAAACTTACCAGTCATCTTTATGGAAGGAATTTTTGAGGAAGTAAGAACTTATTAAAATTTAAGCATACCAATATTTTTTTTATAATTGATTTTTCCTCGTCTTTTAATTAATAAAGTAACAGCAATGCTGAATTTTCACATTGTTTCTTCCTATAAGTATTTAGTTCTCATTTAAATCTATTTGAATACTAACGCATTCTCTGGAGACTTTAAAAATTGACCTTAGGTACTTGCTAGACCTCACTATAGATACTTGGTCCCTTAATTACATCATTATACATAAAAACCCAAACCAATATTTTTCTTGAGGGTGAAGAGGGCAATGGTTATCAACCCAAGCATGGATCACCATTCCACTACTTCTAAAAATAAATTACGAAAATAGTCAAAGATCGTCGACATGACATAATAAAATTAGGTCCCGGACTGTCTAAAATAATAAGTTTACTTAAAATATTTGCAATATGTCTATGGTTTTATAATATTGTTAAATAAACGTGTTTAATTAAAATTACAACATACCCTTCTTTCCTATTTTTGTTCCGCGGAACAAAATAGAACTAACGCTTTATCTCCTTAACGTTTTCGCAGTACCTACATTTAACTTATATAGGTAATTGTGGCAATTTTTAAAATTATCATTTTTACAAAAATGAAAAAAAACTATAAATATCTATTTAATCTGTATGTTATCAATGTCATCAAGTAACTTTGTCATCTGGTCATCTAACTCTTCAGCTGGACCGGAATTTAACGACAGTTTCATTAACTGAAGTTCGTTGACGTTGACCCTGTCTCTGTTTAGTTTTTCCATTCGTTCTTCTACACCACGAATTAGGAATGACAATAATAAATCCACAACCTGGAAAAATATCAACGGTAAATATGCAAAAAAACAATTTTTGTTAATCAAGGAAAGGTTATTTAATCAATAAGTTTTTCTCAATTGCTGAAACAATAACAAATATATGGGTATTTTATATAACCTGTAAAATCATGATTAATAGAGAACTGAAAACTTTGTAGAATGAAGAAATTTGAAACACAAACATCCGCTTTCATATGAAAATTTTAATAATAAAGGTGTTAACCAAATTTATATCATATATATATATATATGCTTTGAAAAATGATTTTAATTGGAGAAATGTGATTATCTGTGTGTTGTTTTGTCTTTTATTCCTAAAAATAGATAAATTTATATGGCCTATAAACAGCTATTCAGACGTCACCAAATAACAAAAAAATACAAAGCAAGAATCATGAATTAGCATGTATTTCCAATGGTCATAATACCCATAAATAACAAACATAGGTATCTAGGCTTGGTTGGTTGGTTAAAGGCGGGGGTCGAGTATGTGACCCTTTGCGTTCTCATTTCCTTTTATCCCGGAGTGACCAGAAACCCACAAGAGTTCGACCTTGTTCCTCCTAGCTGCCAGTCTTTTCGGGTCATTAAGGCACAACACACACGACGAATAGCAGAAATACACGACGAACCACTGCCGCCCATCCATATGTGGTTAAGCTTAGTACTCCTCGAACTTCATTATTTAAGAATTCTTTCATCTGGAGGACTTCATCCTTGTGGAACGACCTTCCCGAGGTTCTTTTTCCCCACGAATATAACCTCCAACGATTCAAAACCAACGTGAATCGGTTTTTGCGCACACGCACCACTCCCAGAGTGCCCTAAAGAATTTTTCCTATAGTGCTTGTGTTTGATCATAAAAAAAATGTGATTTTTGATATAAATTGATTGGGGTTAAGAGCCTTGAGAGCCCCTTGGCTGTCTGATAAGTTGGTTGTGATAGCCCTTTTCAAGGTTCTCTAGACTTAGATTGAATATTTTCATATGGATTTTTTTAACAGATAATTTGTACTTAATTTCTATTTATATAATTGATAGTCAGGATTCAGTTGAAATACCCAGGAACAAGAGGACCTTGAGATGGTACACTTTATATTTTATAAATGTTTTGGCTGTCTCTCATTACGCTAACTTCTTTATTTTTTATTAATTTCAATAAAAAATTAATTTTCAATTATGCTTTTCACACCTCTTCCCTCCTCAAAATTAACATATTTAGCCCTCCCCTCCAACCAAATTTAAACTTACTACCTATTTTAAAAAATGTTTAGATCAATGACATGAACCAAAAATGAATAATAAAATAATTATCACACAATAGTTTCAGGTGCTTGTATTGGTAAGTGGTTTGTTCGGATTATTAAATCTTCTGTCATCAGGGAAAGCTCCTTTATTTTGTTAATTTTTAGTTCATTTTTTAAAATTTAACATACTATTCTCCATGCTAATAAAATTGCTGTTAAATCAGATTTCTTCAGGAATATCTACCTGCTGTAACTCTTCCCTTAATTTAACCATTTCTATTGAACCATCCCTCCAGCCTCTCCTTAATATCTGTAATTTACTAGAAGTAAGCTGTAATGGATTTCTTCCATGTAAATCAAGGCAGCCAACATCAGCCTAAAAATGCAGATATATAATCAAACCTCATAGGTAAGTGACAATTTAAAAATGCAAATTTGTATGTATATAACGTTAATAATAAATACAAGCTTTATTAACTTTAATTTGTAATGTTCTAATTTCAACAATTAGGATTTTATGCAGTCTCCTTATAAATATGCCCAACTAGTTTTGGTTAAACTAGTCTCCTAACACTTACTTTCGCATTAATCAACATGGAAATTATTGGTAAATTGTGAACACAAGCTGCTAAATGCAATGGAGTGTTTTGGATCATGTCCCTCTTATTTGGATCAGCTCCATAACTCAACAGTAACTGTACTATATCAGAGTATCTGCAAAAACAAGCAAATACTATATACAATTTTGGATGTTCATTTCCTTTAAAATGATATATTCAATTTACAAATTTATAATTAAAACTTTTCTACTTAAAATAGTTTATCTTACGCCTTGCTAACAGCAACATGTAGAGCACTTCGCATTGCATTATCTGTGCTATTGGGGCTTACTCCCTGATCTAGTAGTCGTTTGACCTCATTTGTATTGTGCGTATTTACAGCTTGAACTAGCCTAAATTCCTTGTATATGGGCTCCAGTTTCCTTTTTAGAGCTAGCACTTCATCAGAAGTATGAAATCTTTTCTTAGCCTTAAATTTTACTTGAAGTTGTTTACGAATTTTATCTTTTAAATCATCCTTAATTTCACTATCGCTGTGCGACATTGTTCAGGTTTGATTATTAACTTAGGAGGTCTCGTTTAGTTTTGGAACCAGTTTGTATTTGGAACTTTTCCATAAAATTCCTTTCTCCTGTTTATTTATTCCATGATTTATTCACTACTGACAGTGACAGAAAACATATGATGGTATTGTCAAGAGAAAAAATATCAAGAACTTCTGTGGGAGTTGTTAAAGCTACATATTATCGGATCTTTTTCTATGGATCTTTTCAAGAATGCAGAAAGAGTGCAGCACAGCTTCTCAAAATCATTTAAAAAATTACTTCATTACAAAAATATTATAATAATAATAAAATCTACTCTGTCAAAATATAATATTATAAAATGTACATTGCCAGTAACCCTTCCGGCAAGGGTTACCAGATTTTCTTCAAAGTTTTCCGGGAATTTTTTTTGCCGGGATTTGAGGATGATATCCGGAATTTCTGGCTGCTCAGGCCATCAAGCAAAGTGAAGTGGATGGATAGAGTCGTATCATGGTATAAGTAACAATAGGTATGATATCTAACCGTCCCAATTTCGTCTGCCGTGCGCATGGAGAGTAAGTTTTAAATCTCTTATGGAAGTTTACATTGCTGTCATCTTTTTTAACTCTTTTTTGAATGTATTAAAACGTTTTAAGCATGTAATGATATATGAAATGAAAGAATAATATATGACGAGTATTTACGTATATTAATTTCATAGAAATATAACCCACAAATACCACTAAAAAAAGAAAAGATATTAGACAAATTCTTCGCGCCATTTAAGCCGGCGACGATAGCCGAAGCGTGTTGCCAGACTTTTACAATTGTAATAGATCCACTACTATTTAACATTCTTGTTGTGGGGCTCCCCATATGAAATTTATGTTCAATCTGGAGGTGGTCCCCCATCTAATAGGAAAGTAACGACCTTTTTTTCGTACTATTATTACTCTGACGCCGTTTTAATTAAAAGTTTTTACGTTTAGTGGTATGTGAAATGAAAGAATAATATCATGGTATTTAGGAATATTTATTTCATGAACATACAACAAAGATTAAAGCTAAAATACGACCTAATTATCTTTCCGCTTACACAACTGTATCCATTTTAATTGTTTGTTTTTATCTTTAGGAAAGCGGAAAAACCTTATATTTCTATTAAATGTCTTTGCCTGGTTATCCATATCACAACCGAACATAGCGCACCTCATTTTATGAAAATTCAGATATTTTTTTTAATAAACACAAGACTATAAGAAAACGTTCTGGTAAACTTACAAAATGTCCACCAAAAACTACGGCAACCATGCAGCAGTGTTGCCAGAAATCCGTGATCGAAAGAAATAGAGTGCCGGTTCGAAACCTAGGAATAGTAAAAAACGGTGTCAGAGTAAAAAGAGTACGAAAAAAAAGGGTCGTTACTTTCCTATTAGATGAAATTTATGTTCAATCTGGAGGTGGTCCCTCCAGATTGAACATAAATTTCATATGGGGGGGGAGCCCCACAACAAGAATCTTAAATAGTAGTGGATCTATTACAATTGTAAAAGTCTGGCAACACTGTTTCAAAGCCAGCAGTGGTCGGCGAGCAGCTTTCGGCATGCTTCGGCTATCGTCGCCGGTACCATGGCCGGCCATATGGCCGGCTTAAATGGCGCGAAGAATTTGTCTAATATCTTTTCTTTTTTTAGTGGTATTTGTGGGTTATATTTCTATGAAATTAATATACGTAAATACTCGTCATATATTATTCTTTCATTTCATATATCATTACATGCTTAAAACGTTTTAATACATTCAAAAAAGAGTTAAAAAAGATGACAGCAATGTAAACTTCCATAAGAGATTTAAAACTTACTCGCCAAGCCACGTGATCATCTGCGTGCAATCATACCTATTGTTACTTATACCATGGAGTCGTATAGACATTACTTTTCCTCTGTGTATTTAGTAGGAAAAAGAGCAGTAAGGGCGTCTTGACGTCTTGTAATCTAAATATCTTGTTCTTGTCAATTTTGTTAAAAAAAAGTACTCCCACAAAAATTTTTTAAATAAATTACACTTTTTATTATTTTTACGATATTTAAATGCCGGATTAACTGAAACGAAATATTTATTTTCATCATGACTTCAGAAAGCGAAGAGTTTGTAGTAGAAGACTCCGATGAGTCGTTGTTGGACCTCAGAGAGGTTTGTTTATCTTTAATTATTTAAATTGTTTTATTGATGGGTTTAATATTATTTAGGTGTATTTATTTCAGTACACCTTATTCTACATTTAAAATTATAATCAGTTTGTATTCATTCTTGGCTGCAGAAGATTTTGTAAGAGATTTTGGTTTCTATGTATAAATGTTATTTTTGCACTTTTAGATCAACGATCTGGAATTTGATATTCCAGAAGTTACTCCCCCTTCCCTGGAGAAAGTTCTGTGGGATATGGAATCGGAGGAAGGCAGTGACACTACATCTTTGCACTCGTTCCAAAGTATGACATCACGGTTTCGATCAATGATGTATCACTGTGTTTTACAAGGAGTGTCTACCCAAATATCCTCAGCTGCGGTATTACGTATAATCTTTTTATTTACACCACCATTTTTTTTTTAGTATTCTAATTTAGTATTTCTGTACAATTATTGTACATACACATCATTAAAATCTATAGCAATATGTACAGGTATGAAAAAAAATGTTCAATTTAACACACAGTTTAAGGGACATTACCGTAAAGAAACCTCTCAATAGGAGTTTAGACTGTGAATTTGAATATTATGCCAAATGACATTTACATCAGTAATCAAGTAGCTATTTGTAACTGTCAACAAACTTAACATTTTAAAACCTGTTACAGGCGAGAGTTGCTAATTTTTTTTACCAACACTCAGTTTTAACTCTGTAGTATTTATTTTTTCCAACTTTGAGTCTGGTAAATTTCTGAATTATCCAAAATTTAGGGAAACTGAATAATATGACATGACTATTGTATAAAAAATATACATACAGTGTCATTTACTGTTAACTATTAAAAGATCTCACAGGAACTAGAAAAGATACTTGTTTGAAATATTGGTACTTGCTTCCTAATTAAGATATTTTGATGTATATCTATATCACGTCCGGTTTTCAGTTATACTGGAAGTTGAGCTTAACATGTTAATTTAAATAGCATGTCCTGTATATTTTGTATACCTTATATACCGGAAGTGATAGATACATCAAAATATCTTTTTTAAAGATCTTTCCGTACCAATATTTCAAACAAATATCATCTTTAGTTCCCATATGCAATAAAAAATTCATCAATGAAGAAACTTCATCAAGCGTCATGCAAAGTTGATTTAATTTACCTCTTGAAAATACCTAAAAAACCTCATTTATATAGATTTTTTATTGTGTGATTAGATTCATTAATTGAATAATAACAAAATAATTATTAAAAGACCTAAAAAGTGCACATTGAAAAAAAAACTAATAATCCCATAAAAACAATTAAACAAAATTCGGGTAGAACTAAATATTTTTATCTACTGCCATATTGATATGAAGAATAATTTATTTATCAAGTTTTGTGCAATTTTCTTTCATTCTTTAGCATTAGAATCAATTGTTCTTATAATAAGGGTTCATAGTTTAAGGTTTAAAGCTATTTTTGCTAATGCTTTTCGATTGTATCTAACTACATTTTTATTGGTTTATTTTTTTTATTTTCCTGGGAAACAATTTTTTAAACAACATTCAGTACCAAGAATAAATTCAGGAGGACAAAATATTAGTTTTGAAAAACATCATCATCAAGATAGAAGTGTTACCTGAGGAGAACCTGTTTCCTCATTCACAGAAATTCAGCTCACTCAGAAATTGACTATGCTAAAAAAAATTGTAACAAAGGGTTAATAAGCACATGGAAAAAATGTCAATCAAGCTAGCAGACACACAACGGATTTATACTTTTTTTTTATGCCATAATTTTTGGCTATTTTATTGCTAATTTATTACCCTATTTTAAATTTTATTGCTCGTCGTTTTTAAAAAAAAAACCATGTGTCTGCTAGCTTGATCTCAAGCTAGCAGACACACTTCATCTTTTTGAACTTTTTCTTGCGCCATTTTTCTTGGCTATTTTATTGCTAATTTATTACCCTATTTTAAATTTTATTGCTCGTCGTTTTTAAAAAAAAAAACCATGTGTCTGCTAGCTTGATCTCAAGCTAGCAGACACACTTCATCTTTTTGAACTTTTTCTTGCGCCATTTTTCTTGGGTATTTTATTGCTAATTTATTACCCTATTTTAAATTTTATTGCTCGTCGTTTTTAAAAAAAAAACCATGTGTCTGCTAGCTTGATCTCAAGCTAGCAGACACACTTCATCTTTTTGAACTTTTTCTTGCGCCATTTTTCTTGGCTATTTTATTGCTAATTTATTACCCTATTTTAAATTTTATTGCTCGTCGTTTTTTTAAAAAAAAACCATGTGTCTGCTAGCTTGATCTCAAGCTAGCAGACACACTTCATCTTTTTGAACTTTTTCTTGCGCCATTTTTCTTGGCTATTTTATTGCTAATTTATTATCCTATTTTAAATTTTATTGCTAGTCGTTTTTTAAAAAAACCATGTGTCTGCTAGCTTGATCTCAAGCTAGCAGACACACTTCATCTTTTTGAACATTTTCTTGTGCAATTTTTTTTGGCTATTTTATTGTTATTTATTACCCATTTTAAATTTTATTGCTCGTCGTTTTTAAAAAAAAAATCCATGTGTCTGCTAACTTGATATCAAACCAGCTGACATACTTGGTATTTTTGAACTTTTTTTTGTGCCATTTTTCTAGGTTATTTTATTGCTAATTTAAACCCTATTTTAAATTTTATTGCTCGTCGTTTTTTTTAAAGAAAACCATGTGTCTGCTAGCTTGATCTCACGCTAGCAGACACACTTCATCTTTTTGAACTTTTTCTTGTGCCATTTTTCTTGGCTATTTTATTGCTAATTTATTACCCTATTTTAAATTTTATTTCTCGTCGTTTTTTTTTTAAAAACCCATGTGTCTGCTAGCTTGATCTCAAGCTAGCAGACACACTTCATCTTTTTGAACTTTTTCTTGCGCCATTTTTCTTGGCTATTTTATTGCTAATTTATTACCCTATTTTAAATTTTATTTCTCGTCGTTTTTTTTTTTTAAACCCATGTGTCTGCTACCCTATTTGAAATTTTATTGCTCGTCGTTTAAAAAAAACCATGTGTCTGCTAGCTTGATCTCAAGCTAGCAGACACACTTCATCTTTTTGAACTTTTTCTTGTGCCATTTTTCTTGGCTATTTTATTGCTAATTTATTACCTTATTTCAAATTTTATTGCTCGTCGTTTAAAAAAAAAACCATGTGTGTGCTAGCTTGATCTCAAGCTAGCAGCTTCATTTTTTAATCTTTTATCGTTCATCTTTTGTTCATTTCCTTCTTTAAGTAGTGGTCATTTTCTGGTCTAGTCTGGTAAAATCCGAATCTGGCCAGAATGGAAAGAACTGATTTCCTGGTCGGTTACAAAAGCAATTGCTATACTTATCAAATCATAGAAGAAGAACTATAAGCGGTATAAAAGATAATATAGCAAATTCCCGATTTTAATCAAGTTTAATCTCGAAGGTTGACTGTATAAAAACATATTTGTGAAATTGTTGTAGTAAATAAATTAAAATTTCAAAGTATGTTTAGTGGGCAAATGTAATTAAAATACTGGAAAATATCTGAAATCATTTTTTAAAACATAGGGACTTTCTGGCAAATTAGAAACCGACCTTCCTAGTAAACTGAACAAAATGCTGGATGTTATTTTATTCTCTCTGCATTATTCTGCATGACGAAAAATTTACAGAAAATCTGTATTACTGATACACATTTTCGAATAGTGGATGACGCCTCGGTAATAAATTAGCAATAAAATAACTTTCAAAATAGGGTAATAAATTAGCAATAAAATAGCCAAAAAAAATTGCACAAGAAAAAGTTCAACAGGCGAAGTATGTCAGCTGTTTTAATATCAAGCTAGCAGACACATGTTTTTTTTTTTAATTCAAAATAGGGTAATAAATTAGCAATAAAATAGCCAAGAAAAATGGCGCAAGAAAAAGGTCAAAAAGATGAAGTGTGTCTGCTAGCTTGAGATCAAGCTAGCAGACACATGATTTTTTTTAAAAAAACGACGAGCAATAAAATTTAAAATAGGGTAATAAATTAGCAATAAAATAGCCAAGAAAAATGGCGCAAGAAAAAGTTCAAAAAGATGAAGTGTGTCTGCTAGCTTGAGATCAAGCTAGCAGACACATGGTTTTTTTTTAAAAAACGACGAGCAATAAAATTTAAAATAGGGTAATAAATTAGCAATAAAATAGCCAAAAAAAATGGCGCAAGAAAAAGTTCAAAAAGATGAAGTGTGTCTGCTAGCTTGAGATCAAGCTAGCAGACACATGGTTTTTTTTTTAAAACGACGAGCAATAAAATTTAAAATAGGGTAATAAATTAGCAATAAAATAGCCAAGAAAAATGGCGCAAGAAAAAGTTCAAAAAGATGAAGTGTGTCTGCTAGCTTGAGATCAAGCTAGCAGACACATGGTTTTTTTTTAAAAAAACGACGAGCAATAAAATTTAAAATAGGGTAATAAATTAGCAATAAAATAGACAAGAAAAATGGCTCAAGAAAAAGTTCAAAAAGATGAAGTGTGTCTGCTAGCTTGAGATCAAGCTAGCAGACACATGGTTTTTTTTTTAAAAACGACGAGCAATAAAATTTAAAATAGGGTAATAAATTAGCAATAAAATAGCCAAGAAAAATGGCGCAAGAAAAAGTTCAAAAATATGAAGTGTGTCTGCTAGCTTGAGATCAAGCTAGCAGACACATGGTTTTTTTTAAAAAAACGACGAACAATAAAATTTAAAATAGGGTAATAAATTAGCAATAAAATAGCCAAGAAAAATGGCGCAAGAAAAAGTTCAAAAAGATGAAGTGTGTCTGCTAGCTTGAGATCAAGCTAGCAGACACATGGTTTTTTTTTAAAAAACGACGAGCAATAAAATTTAAAATAGGGTAATAAATTAGCAATAAAATAGCCAAAAAAAATGGCGCAAGAAAAAGTTCAAAAAGATGAAGTGTGTCTGCTAGCTTGAGATCAAGCTAGCAGACACAGGGTTTTTTTTAAAAAAATGACGAGCAATAAAATTTAAAATAGGGTAATAAATTAGCAATAAAATAGCCAAGAAAAATGGCGCAAGAAAAAGTTCAAAAAGATGAAGTGTGTCTGCTAGCTTGAGATCAAGCTAGCAGACACATGGTTTTTTTTTTTAAAACGACGAGCAATAAAATTTAAAATAGGGTAATAAATTAGCAATAAAATAGCCAAGAAAAATGGCGCAAGAAAAAGTTCAAAAAGATGAAGTGTGTCTGCTAGCTTGAGATCAAGCTAGCAGACACATGGTTTTTTTTTAAAAAAACGACGAGCAATAAAATTTAAAATAGGGTAATAAATTAGCAATAAAATAGACAAGAAAAATGGCTCAAGAAAAAGTTCAAAAAGATGAAGTGTGTCTGCTAGCTTGAGATCAAGCTAGCAGACACATGGTTTTTTTTTTAAAAACGACGAGCAATAAAATTTAAAATAGGGTAATAAATTAGCAATAAAATAGCCAAGAAAAATGGCGCAAGAAAAAGTTCAAAAAGATGAAGTGTGTCTGCTAGCTTGAGATCAAGCTAGCAGACACATGGTTTTTTTTTTAAAAAACGACGAGCAATAAAATTTAAAATAGGGTAATAAATTAGCAATAAAATAGACAAGAAAAATGGCTCAAGAAAAAGTTCAAAAAGATGAAGTGTGTCTGCTAGCTTGAGATCAAGCTAGCAGACACATGGTTTTTTTTTTAAAAACGACGAGCAATAAAATTTAAAATAGGGTAATAAATTAGCAATAAAATAGCCAAGAAAAATGGCGCAAGAAAAAGTTCAAAAATATGAAGTGTGTCTGCTAGCTTGAGATCAAGCTAGCAGACACATGGTTTTTTTTAAAAAAACGACGAACAATAAAATTTAAAATAGGGTAATAAATTAGCAATAAAATAGCCAAGAAAAATGGCGCAAGAAAAAGTTCAAAAAGATGAAGTGTGTCTGCTAGCTTGAGATCAAGCTAGCAGACACATGGTTTTTTTTTAAAAAACGACGAGCAATAAAATTTAAAATAGGGTAATAAATTAGCAATAAAATAGCCAAAAAAAAATGGCGCAAGAAAAAGTTCAAAAAGATGAAGTGTGTCTGCTAGCTTGAGATCAAGCTAGCAGACACAGGGTTTTTTTTAAAAAAATGACGAGCAATAAAATTTAAAATAGGGTAATAAATTAGCAATAAAATAGCCAAGAAAAATGGCGCAAGAAAAAGTTCAAAAAGATGAAGTGTGTCTGCTAGCTTGAGATCAAGCTAGCAGACACATGGTTTTTTTTTTTTAAAACGACGAGCAATAAAATTTAAAATAGGGTAATAAATTAGCAATAAAATAGCCAAGAAAAATGGCGCAAGAAAAAGTTCAAAAAGATGAAGTGTGTCTGCTAGCTTGAGATCAAGCTAGCAGACACATGGTTTTTTTTTAAAAAAACGACGAGCAATAAAATTTAAAATAGGGTAATAAATTAGCAATAAAATAGACAAGAAAAATGGCTCAAGAAAAAGTTCAAAAAGATGAAGTGTGTCTGCTAGCTTGAGATCAAGCTAGCAGACACATGGTTTTTTTTTTAAAAACGACGAGCAATAAAATTTAAAATAGGGTAATAAATTAGCAATAAAATAGCCAAGAAAAATGGCGCAAGAAAAAGTTCAAAAATATGAAGTGTGTCTGCTAGCTTGAGATCAAGCTAGCAGACACATGGTTTTTTTTAAAAAAACGACGAACAATAAAATTTAAAATAGGGTAATAAATTAGCAATAAAATAGCCAAGAAAAATGGCGCAAGAAAAAGTTCAAAAAGATGAAGTGTGTCTGCTAGCTTGAGATCAAGCTAGCAGACACATGGTTTCTTTTTTAAAAAACGACGAGCAATAACATTTAAAATAGGGTAATAAATTAGCAATAAAATAGCCAAGAAAAATGGCGCAAGAAAAAGTTCAAAAAGATGAAGTGTGTCTGCTAGCTTGAGATCAAGCTAGCAGACACATGGTTTTTTTTAAAAAAACGACGAGCAATAAAATCAAAAATAGGGTAATAAATTAGCAATAAAATAGCCAAAAATTATGGCATAAAAAGAAAAGTATAAATCCGTTGTGTGTCTGCTAGCTTGATTGACATATGGAAAAAATAAAAAACACCATTGACATTTTTCAAAGTTGTGCCATTTTTAAGCATTTTTTGGAGAAGATGTCAAATTTAATAGTTATGTGACTGCTTATGTGGATGTCATTTGGCATAATTTCTTAAGCAAAAACGAAGGACAAAATTAAGATGTATTTAAAATAATTAACAAAATAATTTTCCATTTGATGCAGATTTGATTTTGGACACCATATACAATGTTTATTTAATTTTTTAGGAAAGGGTGAAAGCTGGATTACCAACGGTAATAACAAATAGTTTAAAATATGTTGCTGTGGGTACCTCTCACGGATATATTTTATCATTTGATTCAGAACAAAATTTGTGTTGGTGTTATCATGACGCAAACTTAGTAGATCAAGGTGCTGTGTCTGCATTGGCTTTTAATTTAGAAAGTACGAGATTACTTGTGGGGTAAGAATACATTTTTTTCTATTTATATACAGGGTTGCGCTGATTTATATTGAGTGATTTAAATCTCTTGATTTTTTTTCATGATTTAAATCACTTGATTTTTTTTAATGAATTTTTTTGATTGATCTGCGTTTTGATGTTTCTGCATTTTCTTGAAACAAAAATACTAGTTATCCTCCTCTTTATGTACCCATTCTGTTCCTAATATGTGAGTGTACAAAGCCAGAAGTGCTGAATATTCGTTCTACGGACGCTGAGGAAGCAGTTGCGCATAGGAGCTGTTTTATTATTGGCAGCTACTTTGCGATTTCCGGCTCATATCTTTTTGATAACCACAACTGTATTCCATTTATGCTTTTTAATACTTCTTCCAAAAACATAATATGTTTAAATGGACTACCAGGGGCATTTCACTTTATTGCTAATCAGTCCAGTATTTCCATGTAACTCATTAATTGTTTGTAAAGTCAGATTATTTTCTTCAGGTATTTTTGCTTTTGTGTGTTTTTTTAAAAATCGATGATTTTTGA
The DNA here is from genome assembly GCA_963991005.1 of Barypeithes pellucidus. Classification (NCBI taxonomy): domain Eukaryota; kingdom Metazoa; phylum Arthropoda; class Insecta; order Coleoptera; family Curculionidae; genus Barypeithes; species Barypeithes pellucidus. Next base: position 31,053,060 of record OZ022562.1, read on the forward strand.
TTTTTTTAATAAAAATCAACTTTTGCACAACCCTGTTTATATACTGGATACAGTAATTAAATTGATACTGTGAATTATAAACGATATATCTTTACTTCTTTTAAAAGGCACTAATTTTTATTCATTTTTAAATGGGTTTGTTATCAAAATAAGAGAAATTTTGTATTAGACAAGATGCCTGTCACTGTATATTACAAATTTTTGATTTAGAGTAGGCATAGAATTTTAATTTATTAACATTTTTTTCTTCTTATAAATTAAAATTTCAATCTTTATTTTTTGAATAGTAATTTTTTGTCTTATTTTTAACTATATATGGTGTCCAGAATCTAGTGGTCATAAATGATATAGTATAATAGGATAGATAGGGGAAGTGGAAATAATGTCAGTGCTTCATATAAATATTTTTCTTGTCTGGCTTCCTTATTGATGTACAGGGTTTCAAAGTTACAGACCCTGAAATTTGGATCATAGCAAAACAACTTTCGTTATTGAAATTGGAATTTGGAACTCTTTATTATACAGGTTCGGTCGAAATTAAATTTTAATATTCATACACTTTTGGCGCTGATGCCAAATTTGATATTTTGCTTCCACAGTGCCATTCCCCTATTGATTTATTAAGATGAGGATCCAAAATTAGCAATCAGAGCCATCTAAGTAGCAACAATTAAATTTAAAAAATATGCCGTTTTTTGGCAAATTAGAAAGAGACGAGAGTCATCATCTGATCAATATTTATTTTCGTAAAGTTTTAGCCGTTAACAATAAAGGTTTTCGGTTAATTTATATATTTACATTGTCTGACATGTTGATTGGGGTATCAAGTAAGTTTCGGGAATGTCAGTGACAAAAATTTCAAAATTGTTCATATTTAAAATTGTGATTATCATTATTACACTAAATTTTTTAACGAATTTTCTCATACCATTTTCCAATCCTTTAACTTTACTAGTCCAGTTTTAGATTAGAAAAAATTAGGTATACTTGGCTAAACCTTCACATAAAATAGTGCCCGCTAGGCAACAGTTAAACGGAGCTTTTAAAAATAATTCAATTTATTTTACCATTTTCGAGATAAATCTGTTTTAGTCTTATAGTTTCACTTTAACTGATGAAAATCCATAATAAAATTATTCAAGAAAACGTATATCAATAAGGAAGCCAAATAGGAAAAATAATTATATGAAGTACAGACATTATTTCGACTTCCCTATACAGGTTGATTCACGACGAGCTTACATTAGAACTTTATGGAGAACTACTGAATATATGTTTCTGAAACTTCGGGGATTTATGTTTATCGATATCTTAACTGAAATATTCACATGTTTTGCCATTTCCGGTTATACCGGAAATACCTGTCAGCTTTCGTTGTTTAAATACAACATGGTAATTTTTATTACATTTTTTGATTAAGCGTTAAATACTAAGCACATTTTATAGAATATGTTTTTGGCACAATCTGTTAGTTTTTGAGATATCTGGACTTTTTGTAATTATTTGGCAAATGCATGACGATGAAATAATCCATATAATTTTTTTACCTTAGTAAAGCCCCTAAGTACAATAATTGTTTTCATAGCACACTTGAACAAATAGTATTTTCGGAATAAAATTGAATTTTTTGAGAAAACGCTTTGATATAGGTATAGGACATTAAATACTATTTATAAAGAACAACTAATTTGCCATCAAATTAAACAAAAATATACAGGGTGTTCCATTTAAAATAAGAAAGTTTTTAATGGTTGAATTCTTTCACAATGAACCTTGAATTGTGACCACCCTGTACATTTTCGGCCGAATTTGAAATACTTTTGAGACTTGATGATCTTCTAGCTATTCAGTGAGAAAAAAATTTTAGTCCAAGAGCTAAGATAAAAAAAAATATATGGATTATTTCATCGTCATGCATTTGCCAAATAATTACAAAAAGTCCAGATATCTCAAAAACTAACAGAGTCTGACGAAAACATGTTCTATAAAATTTGCTTAGTATTTAACGCTTAATCGAAAAATGTAATAAAAATTACCATGTTGTATTTAAAAAACGAAAGTTGACAGGTACTTCCGGTATAACCGGAAATGACAAAACATGTGAATATTTTAGTTAAAGAAAGCAGCGATAAATCTAAATCCCCAAAGTTTCAGAAACGTAGTTCTCCATAAAGTTCTAATGCAAGCCGGTCGTGAATCACTCTGTATATCCTATTTTTTATGACCACTAGAGTTTGGACACTCTATATAATGATGATATTTATAATATACTACGCCAATTAATTATCGAATATTCAAAAATTCAAGTCGTAAGTAATAAGGCTGCTATTTGGTTAATAATGAATCAATTTTAATAATTTTTTTTCACAGCTTATTAATTAGGACATGAATATTCGATAATTAATAGGCGTAGTGTATGTAGATATATATGTTTTTATAATATGGTTCAATAAACTTCATAAAGCCCCTGAAATCGTGCTTGTTGACTTAAAAATAAGCATTCTCATTATGCTCGGTAATGTTCTTAAATAACTTGTTGTGTTGATAATTTTTCAGGTATGAAAGGGGATATATCACAATGCTAGATGCCAAAAAAGGTGACATGATTCGAAAATTGCCAGATGCTCACGCTCCCCAAACAGCAGTTTTACATTTAAGATTTACCTTTTTAAGCAATTTAGCACTTTGTGGCGATTCGTCTGGATGTGTGTTTTCTTTAGGATTTAATAGGAGACTGGGGGTAAGAAACTTTGGACTTCTTTAAAGTTGTCCAGAATAAACGGAGATTTTTATATGATTCGGCTTGTTTACGGCTCAAATAATATTTCTTATAATTATAAAGCTTATATTATTAATAGTAATTTGTATTTAGGACAAAATTTATTTATTACGTTTTAGGTAAGAACTTGGGACTCAAAATGTCTATTTTCTGGTGCCAGAGGTGAAGTTTGTGTCTTTGAGCCATTGGTACAAGGACATGATATAAATTTTTTAAGTAGACATGTTTTGGTAGCAATGGCGACACTTTCAAAGGTAAGCTCCATTGCATTCTCCGCTCTCCAATCTGAGAAAAAATTTATCAAAATATAGTTTATTTTTTGTGTGAGTTCATGTCAAAATTTATTCGCTGTACAACGTAATATATTTTTAGGTCATTGTTATATCAGTACGACCCCGCTTGAAAGTCCACTTTAGCCAACAACTACCAAGAATATCTACATCGTTGCCATTGATATCATGGCAACTGGTTTCAATAGGAAAAACCTTTCAACCTGTTTTAGCATGGGCTAGAGGAAACTACTTACATTATACAAGGTATGTATGATATTATGGAAACCAAGTATGTTGTCGGATCCAAATTGTTGTTTGTTTTTTTTCCTCATGTACGTTCAAAATCAAAGAAAAAGTCCATTTTCTTCAAGAGACCTGTTTGGTAGCTAACAAGGGGTGAACTCAAAGTCACGGTCTCATAAATTATCTATTGTATATTAAAAAAAACGTGGTTACATGTTTCGCCCAACTGGGCATCATCGGACCTAAAATTTTTTTTTTAATTTATAATTTATTTATTTTTAAAATAAAAAAAAATTAGATCTGATGATGCCCAGTTGGGCGAAACATGTAACCACGCTTCTTTAAATATACAATAGATAATTTATGAGACCGTGACTTTGAGTTCACCCCTTGTTAGTTAAAAACTTATAATTTGGGCTACAATAATTTGTATTCCATTTTCATAGTTTTTGACAGCTTATTATACAGGTGTTATGGAAATGGTTTATTACATTTAGATGGGTGACTTCTTGAGTGTCTATAAACTGAGGTGACAACAACAAATCATCCCATATGCGACGTCACCAACATTCCTATTGCAATAGTGCTGAATTCAACTCCAACCTTCGGTCGTTCGCTACCATGTTTTTACGCGTTTAAATTTCCCCCTACATATCTCTGTTGTTCGAGACATGAAGATGGCTGTACGCCTACTACGGTTTAGAGGTGTTACAGTGGACCTGGACCTGTTCTTTTGGAACAGGTGTCACCTACCTATTCCGCATACCTGTTGTCTATTACCATGAACCTATTCCAGGTCCAGGTCCGTCGGCACTGTTTCAAGTTGGTAGGTACAGGTACGGCAGGTACGATATAGCGAATGGAACGGCAACAGGTTTTGCTTAAATCGATATGTTACGGTTACCAGCGGCTAGGTTGACATTTAAACGTGGGGGCAGCGTCTGACGCTGTGGCAGCTGATATTTTAAACGCATTTTGAAAAATTAAATGTTAAATAAATCACAAAAAAATTAAAGAGAAATGGAATTGGGATATTTTATTTTTTAAATGGATAAAAACCAAATCATTATTCTTAAAAATACATTAACAAAAAATAACAAACCCGAACAAAAAATAAAACATATAAATAGCAACGGCTACATCAACGAAAGTAAATATTTATAAAAAATACTAAAACAACAATTATATAGTGTTGTAAACAACAACTAAAAAATATATATACACATTACGCTGGTGCGCTTTATCATGGTTTACTACAAAGTACTAACTAATATGTAACGCAAAAAATTAGGTATACTCTTAATAAACAGCAACTGAAAACAAAAATTTATATTTCAACGATGCGCAGAACTCATCTACCCATGTGCTAGAGCTATGGTAAAATCATAAAACATTTCACTGTTGCGAAAATTTTAAAATTGTGAAGAGACATCACATGTTGCCGGTTTATACCGGCGGATTAGTTTGGACCTGGAACAGGTTTCTGTTTGAAACAGGTACAGGTCCAGACAGGTACGAACAAAGGCTGTTCCGTAACACCCCTACTACGGTTCCTTTAAAATCCCTAGCGTATAGGTTTTAAAAGTGTAAGGTGCTGTTTCTCAATATGGTGTAAACTTTACTAGTTGTTTTTATTTTAACAACGCTGATGCAAAATCTAATCGTGTCGTCTCATTCACTACCGTAAAGTTCTGTTGTGTTGTAAAATAATTTGCTTCCATGCGCGTGTTTATCTCGTTCGGCAAAAAATACATTTTTTGTTGTCATCTTTATGGAAATTGTGGAAGGAATTGTTGGGATAAGATCTTATTAAAATTGTAGCATAAGTTTTTTTTTCTGGAATGGATTTACGGATAAAATTGACAATGCCGCTGACGACTGACGTCTCTTGAGTTACAATAATATGTGTTTGTTTATAAAATATTAGTAATGCACGCGGTTATAGCATTATTCGAAGAGATGTCCAAAAATAAATTTTACCTCCTCATTGCTACTTTTTATTCTTCACAAGAGGGCCTCATCAGATCTTTATTGCGATGTTTCATCTTTGGGTCGCCATCAACTTAATTTTTTTAAATACTGGCCTGGATTTTTTTTTTTAATTATTAAAGAAAAGACCTAAATCTACATCCCACAGTAAACAACAATTACTGGTTTTCCGACGTTTTGTTCCTTAAATTGTCCATCCTCATTAAAATACCCCTAGTAGGTTCCTGTAATTTAGTTTTGTTGAAAAATATTCGGCGTGATTCGAAAATGCCTTAAAATGCTCTGGTTTTAAGAGCCAAATTTTATTTGTATTAATAAAATAAATTGCTTGTACTTACACTGAGTAGAAATTTGCTGAAACTATTGAAACAAAAGTAAATTACAGGAACGTACTAGGGGTATTTTAATGAAGATGGTCATGTAAGGAACAAGACGTCGGAAAACCAGTAATTGTTGTATACTGCGAAACGTAGATTTAGCTCCTCTTTCATAATTTAAACAAAAAAATTCAGACCAGTATTTACAAAAATTAAGTTAATGATGGTGCATCGCTTTAATAGTGAAATGAAGAATAAAAAATAGCAATGATGAAGTGAAATTTATTTTTGGACATCTCTTCGAACAAAGTCAGGAAAAAACAACAACCTAATCACAAAATTTTAGATTTTTCCAAATATTTTGAAAGCCCCTGTATTTATTTTAGATTTTTTGCGTCATATTATTGGACCCGTAATTAAGCAACTTTGCCCCTATTTAACCGACTTCGTATCTTTTACCGTTTTCGAGATCTCAATGGTGGACAACGAAATTGTTACACCCTGTATATTTTAATTAAATATTTATTAAATATTCTTTCTAGGTTAATAACAAACTTCAGTTCAAGTAGTAATAATAGAATCAGGCTGGTGCCTTTACGAAATGTACAATTACCTTATGCAGTGACAGCTTTACATTGGCTTGGTGAGTAGTTAGGTAAATAGTAAATAAAATACTTTGTCTACAAACACTATTAAAAGTAGACTTTTTAACGATAAGTCAGTGTCTAAAATGTCATTTTATTACTAGTGTTAAAAATAAATACAAGATTTTTGATTTAGTTCTTGACAGCGAGTTTTCCGTAACTAACAACAATATTGCTTAGTTGCCATGTAACTACCTACAAAGAAATAAGTAAGGTAAGCCACTCGATTTTGGATTTTTTTGCTTTAATTTTGATTTGGTAGACTAGGTATTAATTTTTTTTTTGTTCATTTTAGGGTATTTTTAATAGTGCTTGTAGATAAAATATTGATCAAAAGAAAAAGTACGTACTTTTGATTTCCAGATGGTATTAAGGCACTTATCAGTGACCTCCGTTAAGGTAAAAAGGTGTGACAAACTACAAGAAATACGGTAAATAGCGGTTAAATTGAAAAACTATGGTTATGCAGTCATTTTTGAGAGTATACTATAAATAATATCAATTAATTTCATAGCTTTTTAATAGAAAAAAATATCACACCGAGGTTTTCAGAAAAAATATCTAAAATCGCAATTATCTAAAGTGATTTGGCAACGCTTCAGGTGATCAGATGCAGAAGTATAAGAAAAACGATACAGCCTGACAACAATGACTATTTTCGCGGCGAAATCCCAAATCGGACCACGCGGTCCACTGATAAATACTCTTAATATCAAATACTAATGTGAGGAAAAATGATTTCCTAACCAACCGAAGCTAACCGATTTGCAGGTGGTGAGATTCTATCAATGATAAGTCTTCCTGTTCTTAGTAGTACAATTCAATCTGAATTAGTATTTGAAGTGCTACAACAACCCGAACAAACCCGAACAAAAATACGCCCTTATAGTATAAGGTTATTTTCAGGTGGTTAGGAAATAATTTATCCACAAAGTACTATTTCATAAAATGTTGTATGGGGCGTGTGTTAAATGTGTCATTTTGTTTTGTGAGAAAGGAAATTGGATAATTTCCCATGTAAATTTCGAGGTGGTCAAATATTCGCTTTCGTGGCAACTTTTATTGAGACTTTTTAAAGAGAATAATGAGAATAAAAAGTCAGCCAAATTTGAACTTTTTACACATACCATTTTTAAGATATTAAGAAAAAGTCTTCAAACTAGCTTAAATCTAGAATACGATTGTACGATGTACGATTTTAATCACCTTTATAATAATTAGGTTTACACTTGTCAATATTTCTAATCGCCATGAGAGTTGAGGAAAAAGTTGTAAATATTAACTGGTAGTACTACGGAAATAGCATCTATAACATAAAATAATATTAACCAACGAATACTTATGACCAGGAAGAAGACAAACTGCCGTGTTAAATAATCGAAGCAGGCATGATACGGCGACATCCATTATGCCTGGCGCGCACGGGCTTTTCAAATGTCACTTTTGTCCAAATTTTTATTACTGTCAATATTTTAAAGTGACATTTAAGCAAAGAAACATCAAACCCCTTTCATTTGATTTACTAAGTAGAGAAAATCAAATATTACGATTTTGACATAGGTTTTCAGCTGTAAATATCGCTTTAAAATTGTCCTTACATACTTTTATATTATTATTGAACTAGTAACGAAACTAGAAATAAAGAATTCAGAGATTGAAGGTTGTAATTAGTTTTATTAAAAAAATAGGAAATAAATCATAATTTACATAAAATATTTTACCATCTTCAACTTCAAACAAATCAAGGTAAATACAATACTATATGTACAGCTACTAACCAAGTATATGCACCATCATTAAGATTATGGGCTTCCAATTTGTTTGTTTCGTAGCACACTCCTGGCAACATTAGTGATCGAAGTCCTTTTTAATGTTCAGTCATTATGGGATTCTCAATTAAACTATGAAAAGAAAGAATTATTATAATAATATATTACCGGACTTATCAAAATTCTGACTACGGGTTAATATAACTAAGCTGTAAATATTATGTTGTAGCTTTTGACTTGTAGATTGTAAAATTTAAGTAAAATTCTTTAAAAATGTGTTTGTGGCTAGTTTGCGTGAGAAGTTTGGGACATAATGGGACAATTTCATAATGTAAAATAACAATAACGAATAAAAATTAATAAAAAAATATTTCAATCATAAATTTCTTACCAGCAACAAAACGAAAAGGTCCGTTTTGTGAAAAGAATAGAAAATTAAAAATTATTTTAGAATTTAATGACGCTTCCTCCACCATTTTCAATCACATTATAAATCATATGTTACTTGATTTTTATTCCATTCCAGACGAAGATGTTCGGTTGTAAAATAATTTAAGAACTGCTCGCATTCTATGTCTGTCTCTGTCTGCATCAACCTTCTCCGATTCGTTAAAGGAAGACAAAGATGACCTAGATCAATTCGAACAAACCCGAACAAATACACTCACGTCTTTGACTTTCAGATATAGCTACGTAAGTCTGATATTGACACAGAACGATTGACACAAAAGGATAAACGTATGGAGTAACCAGCCTGGCTATGTCGTCACTTGCACGGCCTACTTATATGCTTCGATCCCCGCCATAAGCGGTCTCACCGGGCTGATATTAACATTAACATAAAAATGACTTTGACAAATTTTTTACCATTTATTTGCTGGTGTACTGTCAGAAATGTGTCAGGTCCGTAGTTCCTCGTTTATCATTTTAAAAATACATTTTGTACTCTTGTGCTCTTAAATTACTAGGAAAATATACTTTAAATTGAACAAGGACATTTTTCGTATTGCAGTCTTTAAAAAGTTTAAGTACATTTTTGGGCCACAAAAGAAGAGAGCTAGTATTTGATCATCTTACAATTTATGTGGGATATCATATGTGTCCTGACCGAGCGCACCATACGGTATAACGATTTAAACGATTCCTTATACATTAGTATTGGTTTTTAGGAACAAGACACCTCGCTCTTCTGGACACGAATGAAATTCTGCGGCTAGTCGAAGTAAGAACGCAGCGTGAACTAGAACTACTAGAACTCTCTAACGCGGGGTTAGTTTACGGCTCTGCTCATTTCAAGGCTCTGGCTGTGGGCGGAGGTGTCAGCGAAGCGTTCGCGTTAGCTGGCGAGAGAGCGTGCTATAATAGCTTGAGTAGTAGGGGAACACAACTATTAGTTCTAGGTAAGATACTATTATTGTTGATAAATTATCGATTTTGAAGTATTTATACTGTAGATATCAATTTTTAAAGTAAACGCATCGTGACTTAGGCTCTTTGAATTATGGGTCTGTTAATTTTATGGCGGCATATGTTTACTTATTAAAAGGAGAGAAGGATTAAGTTACACATAAAGCGCTGTTATTTAAACAAACAAAAAATGTAATTATAATCAGCATTCCAAGCCCAAATAACCCAAACTAAAATTAAACTAACCCGAAATATAATACCACTAACCCTTGTTGAGTAAACTAATTATATTTGAAAAATGGTAATGTGTTTAGAAATGATCACATAGTACTATGCGTTTTTACGGTTTTGACTTTTGTGACGTATTTCTTTATTCTATTTACGTTTTTTTCTTAATAGCTATTTTATCAAAACACTAAAATATAATACGAGAATGTAATACCACTGCCTTCTCTGAACAGGCCATGCACTAGGCAGTTCGGCAACACGGCATACTGTCTATAGCTTGTCGTTTGGATCTGTGGCTACGAGGTATCTGTAAGGGGAAGGACTCCACCAGGTCATAGGGACAATCCATGGGCGTGTTACTATTATTTTAAAATTAAATATAAAAATACTAAAATCTATAAAACAAAGTTGTTTATAAACTAGCTTAAAGTCTAAGCAAGCATAACTTTTTAAAAAAGAATGCGTTTTGGTCGTAAAATCAATAATAAAAATTTTTCCCCTTCACACACTGTATATTTATTTGACGATAGGCCTTAATAAATTCATGTTTTCTTCTTAATTCGGTATTTAATTTGATAATCGTAATCATAACTAAAGTTAAATTTTAATTTGTTTAATTTTTTTAATCACGCGAATACCAGCTCCTGTATACAACGAAACCCTGTCCAATTTTCGTTTTAACCGGCAAGTTAAATGCATTATTTCTGGCTTCCTCATCACAAGCATTATAAAAATTAGCAATACTTTCCCGAGATTGGTCATGCAAGTTTTTCGACGAATATGTGCCATTGCAATAATTTTGAATACAAAGAAAAACGCAAAGAAGTTTTTTACTGTTTGCGTTTTTAATTATATAATACACGTAACCTCCACCGCTCGCTGCCGCTGTATGTCTGCGGAGGCATGTCCAAATCAATCGCATATTATATTTTTGCCTCTGTTTAATGCTGTGAAACAAAATAGAGGCGGAAGTGTTTCTATTAATCGACTAAATGTTTGGAGTAAATACATATTCACATAATGTCAGATTTGCTAGTAAATAGATAATTCAATTAATATTTTAATTTCGTCTGGTAGTTAAAATTAGTCAGGTGTGAATATAGTATTTAAAACTCAAAATACCTTTGTTTTCCAGTCTGAATAATAATATTTTCTAACTTTTTAACTATTAGGTTGAATTCTGTATTCATAGGAAGTATAAATAATAAATTTCATAAAACTTATTAGAATTTTGGTAAGTAATTTGACAACATCGATAATATCTCGTCTGCATTTTTTAAATAGTCTTGGTAGCCCCAGAACTAAACGACAAGCAGTACATGTTCTGCATTTTAAACTCCATCCAGAACAAAAAAGGAATCTCAAAAATAATAGTATCAAGAACTAATATATGGCAACAGCGCACTGCGCGTCTGTTCACGGCCTGTTTAAAGAAGGCCGTAGTAATACTGATATAATATTTAATACGTGAACGAGATTTTTTGCCTTCACTTTTATTTCAATTTTAGGAATATTGAATAAGTTGTGTTATATTAAAAGCTAATGGTTTAATAATTGAAAAAATTATTGTTAAGTCGATAAATGGTAATCTAGTTACTCTATATTTAATTATTTTTATTTTAGGTACCAAAGCATTACATATGGTTAAACTACGTTCCTGGCCTGAAAGGATATTGTATCTTAGTGAACAGGGTAACTGGAATATTTTCTTATGTAATAATTGTAGAGGATATAATATATATATACCTCAGACAAAAGAAAAACAGACAAAACTCTTTATTCATAAAACGGTATTTGTTTGTAAACACTATTCAAATCGCATTATTTGCGATGCCAGTAAATCTCCCACGATTGAGGGGATCCATTAAAAGATTAAGCGCGGAAGGTCGAAAAAAATGGAAAGGTGCGATAACAAACGGGCGTAAATTCGTATATTTTAGCCGTAGTTTGTTCTCACTGCCAAATGTAAATACATATATCAGTCTTTCTTTGTTTGTTCTTTTGGGGTATACACCATTCTATTAATCTGGTTAAATTATACTTATATTATTTTATGGTTGGACAAAGAACAAGCTTATTTTCACAAATATGAAATATTTCAAAAACGCAAGGTTTAAGTACGGTAAACCTCCATGAAACTCATTTTCATTTAGATCGTAGAAACCGAAAAAAATAATATATACATGGCATTAGATTTTAATATGTTTCGTGTTTTTAGGTCAATCATTATGAAAATAATTTTAAAATGTACCTCCAACAGTTAATAATTTAGCTAAAATATTTAGAAATTTATTTTTTGAATATGTCTTTGTAATACGCAGTGTTCGAATAATATTTATACATACTGGTTGTTTTTTGCGATGGGCCGAAATTCCATTATTTTTGCTTCAACCTGTATAATTAAAAAATTATGTAGCAACTTTTCCGTAGAACTGTTCCCTCCATATTACACTACGCCAATTAATAATCGAATATTCAAAATTTTTCGTTAGTAATTAACCAGTTTTAATAATTTTTTATTTTAATTTAGCAAAGATGATAAAATGTCGCTTACATTGTTTACGAAAGATTTTTTTCGACAATACGACATATTTAGAAGAGATGGTAATTTTTTGTTGGCTTGAGTGTGGCATGGCGATACTTTCGGGCCAGTACCTAACCTAGATACATCTCTAATTGGTTTAGTTTTAAAAATAAATCAATTTCAATTTTTACGTAAGATATTTAAATTTAAATTTTAGGACATTAAATGCATCTAGATTTTATGTCTACCCATGCAATTAGACGTATTAGGACGTAAACTGATCTACCCTAAACTCTAGAATCTATTTTCTATCAGTTAAAAAACATATAATTCGGATGCAAATTTTTAAAGTTTCGAAAATTCCGTGGCATAGTTTATACTAAAAGAAACTTATATACTGATAAAAATAGAATAGTTATTACTGGTAATATATTGTATACATTTTTATCATCGGTAGGTCGGTGGTCGGAAGCTCTCAATCTAGCCGCAGAAGAGGGTTTGAACAAGGAAAGTTTCACTATGGAATTATTAAGAAAATATTTAGAAAATTTAAACCAAAATACAGTAGATAAAGACAGTTTAACTGCTGCAGTGAATTGTGTCGTCAAATTAAATAAAACGTAAGTTTTGATGTTAGTTTTTGCAATCTACATACAGGGTGTTATGGAAATGACGTATTATATTTAAATGGGTGACTCCTGGGGGTGTCCTAGAGAAGCGCTACATATATTTTTTTTTTAAATCGAACGTTTAAAAAGTGGGGTAATTCACCCCTAATCCCACACACAACTCCTCGGCACATTCATATATGAAGATATTACATTGCCCAGCTGATTAATCAACAGATGTTCAAGCAGAATGTTGCCAAAATGTTTAAAAGTGTAAAACTTTAGTTTAGTATAAAAATAAATATTTAGCTTACTTAGGAAGTAAATCCAGGACGCGATTAAGGAATCCAGGACACAGACACTTTCAGTTCTTTTTTCTATAGGTAAAACTTTATGCTCATCACGTGTCCTGATGATAGTGTGGGAGTGCATAATAACCTTATCACTAAACCCCAACACTAACGCATAATTACACTTTACAATAACACACATAGAACAAGAGCACTTAATCATTTCGCAATAGAAATAATAAAAACGCTAATTTGTATGGGCCATTAACCCTTTACTAAAGATAAAATGAAGCAATTATGTTAACAATTGACAGGAACTACCCTCTGAAATAATGGGCTAGTCTGACTTCGGACATCAAACCGTTCCGAGAAATCTCGGCTGTCTAGAGCGCGGTTGCCATTTCCGAGACTATAATTATACAGGAATGTAATATAATAAGGAAATTCGGCAATTTATGCTAGTCGCTTATAACACATCGAAAGTGACAACGCTGTATTTTTAAATATTACCCGATGTCCACAATCAGCTGTTTACAGAAAAGAGAAACGTGTTATTTATTTTTAAAATTTTTAGATGTTAAATACATTATTTCCCAGACCGCTCAGACAATAAGGGCGTATTTTGGTCTACATAGTAGCACTTTAAAATACTAATTCAGATTGAATGGTACTTAGATGGGTGATGTGATTTTATTGTGCCGGTTTGTTTTTGTTCAAGTTACCTAGGTACTTGGTGTTTTTTATAAATTCAGTTGGTGTTGTTCGAAAAGCTAAATAAAATTGCATTTTTTTTTCTAAAGGGTAAGTGGCATTTATAAACTTTTAAGTTGTCCAGATCTGACGGGTGTCGTTCGAATTGAATAAATGAGAACATACCTGACCATTTAAAAACTCCGCGGCGGTTCGTTCGAGTCAGTTCAAGTTTATAAATCAGAGATTGTTTCCTAGCGAACTGAACTGAACGTAAAAGTTTATAATAATGTACCCTGAAAAATAAACAACTTACAAGCTGTCAAACGGTTATTGACTTTGTAAAGAGTGTTTACCCTAAAGATATGACAACACTGTTGACATATGTTGCTTTGTTTACCTTCCTGACAGGGGCAGCACGTAGTCATTTTTGGTTTGACATAAGGTCATGTACAGGGCATATTAAATTAGAGCGCCATTTTTGGATATTTTTCTTCAATTTGTTTTCATCTCAGGAATTGCCGATTTAAATATAATACGTCATTTCCATAACACCCTGTATATTGGATAATACCTAAAAATGGGATTAGAAAAACTTTACTCATTTAAAAAAAAATAAATTTCGCGAGTTTTAAATATTTGTCTTGTTACCTTCAACCATTCAAATAATATTTTCGAACTTTAACCACAAAGGTAATTTTAATTAACATTTACAAATTGAAGTTTTTCCATTTTTTTAAAGGCAGTAACAATCAATTACGCTAGCCCTCTACTGTCCCTACTGCCTTTGTCTGGATTCAGTTTGTGCTCTTCGGTGGTTGCAAATTAAGGAGTGTACTTTGAGGTATTCTTAAGGGGGAAAAAATTGCTAATTATTACTTGTCCTTGATCCTGATATTAATATGAAAAAGTATGTCAAGTGAAATCTAAAATATCAAAAAATATGAAGAGAAAAAAATATTATTTATTTTAAATGCCACAGTTTTGTTTTTGGTATGGTACGATATGACCTTTAAATGATGCATCGCAAGATCCCACTTCCTATTCAATTTTTTTTTATCAAGATGGCGCCCATCCGTCATTTTGAATTTGAGCACCATTAAATATGCAAGAAAGTGTAGCTTTCTCATTCCTACTACACTACGCCAAATTGTATTTATTTTTCTGTGACTGCAAATGAAATAAAGAATAATAAAAAATAATAACTATGCAATTTTTAAAACGCCGCCATTTTCTTTTGGGTGCGAATAAATAAGTAATATTCTGGCATCGTAAAGTACTCGATAGGACCATCAAAATAATGTATCGCAAGACCCCTCTTCCTATATTACTTTTCTTTACCAAGATGCCCATCCGCCATTTTGATAGTTAGAACTGCCATTTTTAGGTCAGAATGTAGTTTATTATTTGGCACATTAATCTGAAACAAGGAAAAGAATGCGGGCAAAAAATAAAAATCTAAAAGCGAGGTTATCGGGCTGTTTTATTAAATTTATTTAAAAAATTTCATTCGTATTTATTAGTAAAATACCGTTATAAATTTTTTTATTACAAAATTATTATAGAAAATTAACATTTGGTAGAATTAAATTCATGACATATTTGAAACATTTTGTAAATCTGACACCACAGCGACAGTTCGCCCACGAAAAGGACGACACCAATGCCTGTCGGAGGTATGATTGGTTAACGCCTGAGGAAAGAGATATCAGTGCACAGTGTAATCAGGCGTGCCCGATACCGGACATAACCACCAGCGTCGGAGTGGAAACCTTTTATTGTTTTAATACCGTGTTTTGCTGTTAGTATTTTATGGGGGACGGTGATTTTAGCACGTTTATGCTTGGAAGAAAATTTGATTACTTTTTGACCTTGCTTTCCCTTCCGTCCCTGTTTCAGACTCCTGTGTCGTACAATACCTTCGCCCTATAGACCACACCCAAATAAGCGAAATATCCGCCTTATGGCAAACCCGAAAAACGACGTGGTAGGTACTAGCGAAATATGTCAACAATCTAATAGGGTAGGTCAAGTCACAGAAGACCTTAATGAATGGTGGCCGGTGTTGTCATAGTTACACATAAAACACTTTAAAAAAATGCTATAATTTGAATTCTTTCATTCTGTTGAACAATTTCCACAATTTGGAATGACGGCGAGAAATTTTTCAAATACTATCAATAATAATATCACACAAATTTAAAATCACATCATAACATTTATTCTTATAAATTATTTCACAACAGAACAAAAAAACGGTTAATGCTACAGGTGTTAAATTTATCACCTTTAAATTCATATACAGACACGTGGGATTGAACGTCGTATCCCGTATTGCAACGGTCAACGTCGAGACCCGCGTTGTGATCTGGCACCAATTCTCACCTACTGTGATCTACATACACTTGTTAACTGAAAACAGATGAGTATGGCGAGACAAGCGTGTTTTCCTAAGTATTTAAATATTCGATTAAAAAAGTATGTAGTATATATATATATAAGCAATTTCCATAACACCCTGTATATTTGTATGGCCTATACATTTACGAATGCCTATTATTTTTCTTTAAAAACAGACAGCTATTTGGTATCTCATCTGAACATCAGTATAATACAAGAACCCAAAATGTAAATTACCGTAGGCATCGTCTAACATTAGGTGATAATATAGACCGAGAAGAAGTTCAAGCAAAAAAAAAAATTTATTGATTAGCCTGGAACCATAGAATGTGGATGAGTTTCTGGACATGTAGGGTTTTGGTTTTAAATAGTTTTGAAATTAAATTTTGCGATGTACAACTTATTAATGTAAGAATTGTAACTTTGTGATGAATGACGTAACCTCAGTGGCGTTTGTATTATATACATATGTCATGTGAGATTTAATTTGATAAATAAATATATCTAGACTCAAACAAATTCCTTTATGTTTTAAGCACTGATGCATTAGAACTAATTTAAATAAAATGTACTAATAATTCTGTTCGCTATTTCAGTGATATTCTCTGCAACGAACTTCTAGATGCCGTTACAACGGACCAACACAACTTAGACTGGTACTATACTCTAATAACTGACCATATATGTAATGGAGGTCTGAAATATGTATCTCCGTCTGTTTCCCAAACACTTGTGACGCATTTAGAATATAAGGATCCGCAGTTATTGGAAAGCGTTTTACTTTCTTTGGATATAGGTTGGTTTTATTGATTATTATATCAAGGTCCCCTTACCTATGAAAGATAGTTAATACTAAAATGAAGATTTAAGTGTTACTTAACATTACAAATACAAACTAGGTATGGCTTATGTATTTAATGATTTTGTATTTTTAATGTTATGTAAATGTATATACCTCTATTTGGTTTAGCTTAAGAAATAAATAAAATACAATTTTTCTGTAAGATATGTCAAATTTTAGGAAATTGCATCTAGATTTTATGCGCTATCCCATATAGTTAGACCTACCAGGACGTAAACACTTTACCGTAAACTCTAGAATCTGTCTTCTATCAGTTAAAACAAAAATTATTAAAATTGATTTATTATTAACAGCTTATTAGTTTGGACGTGCATGGGGTAGTAACAATTTATTTTTTGTCGCCTTACAAAAAAAAATGGCTGCTTATAAGTTCTGTAATTTTTAATGTAATTTAAGAAAAAACCTAGGACAGATAAGCTTTACCAAAAATACTTCTCCTTGATATTTGATACAAAATCGTAATAATATTACTGTTGATAAAGCTCTAATAGAGCGAATATGTGACATAACTATCTGAAAAACGCTTTGAACGTGTATGAATTATGGATTTTCTTCTGGAGTATATTATTATGAATTATGCTATACCGTATTGTTTCATTATAGGATGTTTGGACTTGCACCAAGTTTTAAAAGTATGCAAAAAACGAAGACTGTACCATGCCTGGATTCATATTACGACCAAAACATTAAGCGATTATGCGTCGCCCTTAACAGAATTTTTGTTAGATTTAACGCCGGATAATAACAGGTAAATTTACCTAGGATGTATTTTTTTCTGCTAACATAACAAACCTGTCGCTTGACATTGATATAAATACTATGAAAAATGTGTCAAATTTGTCGCAACATAACATGATAAAATACACTATGCTAGAGACAGAGCGGGGCAGTGGCAGTGGACGACGGAAGGTGGAGACAAACGTAGTGGTTTGACAACACTGCAAAACCTTAGTATTAGTAACCTTATTACACAAGTGATAACAGGTGTCTATAGGGTCGGCGCATGTGGGATAATTTTAAAGATCTACCTAAGTATTTACCGTCGATTTAAAAAATGTATATAGGCCTAGGAGACCCAAGGAGTCACCCATTTAATAATAAAGCGTTTCCATAAGACTCTATACATTAGTGGGGATTGTCTGGCTTTGAGGGTGGGGATCCAATGTCCCTTAGTGCTTGAGATGCCGATAAGTTGTTTGAAAAGTTAAAATGAACCTATCTGAAAGCTTCACGATGAACCCTTTCAAGTTGGTTTTTATTATGATTCTTAGAGTAAGAACAGTACTTCGGTATGTAACAAAAAACAACTTTTATGTAGTTTCGAAAATATATTTTCTCAGTAAAAACTTAATGGTCATTATTCCTTCTTTTTCTCTATACTCCATCACTATTTTACTATCACTATCAATAATTAGATATGAATAATATCGATCTACGACCAACTTTTATAATAAAACATTTATATGATTTAGAATATAACTTTTTATGAGAACTTATTTTTTTTTTTTTTTTTTTTTTTTTTTATGATCAAACACAAGCACTATAGGAAAAATCCTTTAGGGCACTCTGGGAGTGGTGCGTGTTCGCAAAAAGCGATTCACGTTGGTTTTGAATCGTTGGAGGTTATATTCGTTGGAAAAAACGACCTCGGGAAGGTCGTTCCACAAGGATGAAGTCCTCCAGATAAAAGAATTCTTAAATAGTGAAGTTCGAGGAGTACTAAGCTTAACCACATATGGATGGGCGGCAGTGGTTCGTCGTGTGTTTCTGCTATTCGTCGCTCTGGGCGGAATTAAGAGGGCAAGGTCAGCCGAGCACCTTCCATGAAAATATCTGTAAAAGAGAGTCAAATCCCCAACCTGTCTTCGATGTTCTAGGCTGTCGAGGTTCTTCGTCAGCTCGTGGTCTCCGATCAGACGAATAGCCCTCCTTTCGATGGAATCCAGTAGCCGAAGAGTATGTTTGGGTGCAGAGCTCCAGACATGAGAGCAGTATTCTAGTGATGGTCGAATCTGGGCTTTGTATAGTGTCAAAAGTTGTTGAGGTGTATACAACTTTCTGGTTCGGAAGAGTACGCCAAGCTTCTGAGAAGCTATCTTGGCGATTGCCACAAAGTGGTTATGCCAAGACATATTTCCTCCCAGATTGACACCCAGCAAATTAATAGATGAAGCCAGTGGGATTGCGTGTCCGGCCATGACTATTTCCGGTTCTGTAATGTTAACCTTTTTAGAGAAAACTGCTGCCTGGGTTTTTTAGCGTTAAATTCGACTTGGTTATTGTCACCCCAAGCCAAAATTTCTTCCAGGTCTTTGTTGAGGCGTGATACTTCATGCTGTCTGCGAAGATGTGCGTCGGCAGACGATGTTTGCGCATTCAAAGAGAAAGATGAGAAAAGTGTGCTATCGTCAGCAAAACTAAATATCGGATTTTTAGTTTTCACTAGAAGGTCGTTAATGTAGAGTAAGAAGAGAGTGGTGGGAGACAATATGGACCCTTGAGGAACACCGGCATTGATGGTGAAGGTGTCTGAGAGAAATCCGTCAATCCCCACTTGCAGAGAGCGGTCCTTAAGAAAGCTAGATAATCATGCACAGAATCGACTGGGCATACCATAGGATCGCAATTTACTTAGAAGCCCCTCATGCCAAACACGATCAAAAGCTTTAGAAATATCCAACGCAACAACCCGAGACTCCCCATGATGTTCGATTGCGTTGTTCCAAATATGGGTGACATAGGCTAGAAGATCTCCAGTTGATCTGGACTTCCGAAAACCATATTGATGATCGCTGATGATGCTGAAGCCTTCCAGGTACTTTAGAAGATGTTGGTTAATAGCTTTCTCCATTACTTTTGATATAACTGAAAGCAATGCGACTGGTCGATAGTTGTTAGGCAGGGTTCTCTTACCTTTCTTTGGAATAGGCTGGACTCGCGCGGTCTTCCAGCAAGATGGAAATATTCCTTTTTTGTAGGATAAGTTGAAAAGTCTACAAAATACTGGTGTTAGTTCATCGGCGCATGTCTTGAGAACTATAATAGGAATTTCGTCTGGACCAGTAGCTTTTTTGACGTCGAGTCCTTTCAGGATTCGTTTGACGGGACGCTGACGGAACACGATTTCGGTCATTTCGGATTCAACTGCAGGAATGTCGGGTGGTGTTCTTCCCTGGAAATGTACAGTGGAATGCGAAGAAAATAGTTCAGCAAGTAAGTTTGCTTTGTCTCCGGCTGTGGATGCTATTGTACCATCGGAACGTGTTAGAGGTGGAATAGTTGATTTGGTAAAATTTTGGCTGACGGCCTTAGCGACTGACCAAAAGGACCTTGATCCGTTTGGACAGTCAAGAAGTTTGTTTTTGATCCTCACGTTATGGGCTTCTTTGCTTTGATCTATTGTCAGCTTACATTGGTTTCGAGCGGTAATAAAGATGGTACGATTCTCAGTTGTAGGGTTTTTACGCCACTGTCGGTAAGCCAGATTTTTTGATTTGACAGCACGCTCACAATCCTTGCTAAACCAGGGCTTGCCGTTGGAAGGGCGTTTTTGGGAGGAGGGGATAAATGCTTCCATGCTCGTTAGAATGACGTCGGAGACCTCCCCAGCACAGACGGATGGATCATCAGAAGAGAAGCATACGCTCATCCAAGGAAAAGTCCGAAACTAAAAACTAAGAAATACTTGAATTTTTACGTTTTAGGTTGGGAAACACGTTGTTGGTGTATGTATCGTCTTGCTTAGCAGGTCTAGGATATCCCACAGGAAGTATTCCTGAAAATGACATCCCCCGGGTTAAATATGACGTTCTCAGATGTTTAGAAACGGTTCATTCTATCAATGGAAGATATAATGAAGGCACGTATCCATACCTAAGGGCCTTATTAAGGTAACATTGCATTTATTATTCCTAAGTATATGTAGTCGGAATCAGTCTTATTAGGTAATCTAGTATGATTCCAAGTTAAAACCCCAAAGACCAAAATTTTTCTAATTCTTATATATTTTTTAAAATATTGGTGTTGGCACATAAAAAGCTTCAAAATTCTCAAAGTAATTTAGGAAAAGCTAGTGGAGGTAAAACCACAGAAAACTTTTCTTATTATCCATTTTTAAATTTGGAACTGTCCAAGTAACAAAATTGATAGATATATTTGATGATTTGCTTCCCTCCGTTCGACTGAATTTTTTAATTTTAGTGCTATTTCGAAGGGAGATGTATTATGTTGGGAACAGGTGCCATACAAATTACCAGTAACGCGGTACTCGAGTACAAGAATCGAAGAAGAACTCGATTCGTTAATGTACTCGTATACTTAAATTACTACTTTTCGTTACTCTCGGTTGATTCGATTTGGAACTAGTTTACCTGAAAAAAAAACTGTTTTTGCGTCTGAATAAGAAGCTGAGTGAAAACAGGGATGAATCAGACGTTGTTGTTTAATTTTTAATACTTATATTTAATTTTTAATAGTACAAAACGAAAAAATTTGAACATAAGCAACAAAGGACCCCGCAGTTTTTAAATGGAAATTGGGTTTCACTCAAATTTACTAAAAAGTATTGCATCATACGAATTGTATTATCCTGATAAAATGTCTCCATGGGCGCAATGAAAAATAATGACAGGATTTCGAGATACGAGCCATGCAAGTTGGTGATGTTTCAAGTCCAAAAGTCGTATCTGACCGGTACGTATTACGAATAATGATCAATATATTCACGTATATTCCCATTCTCGGGTGGCGTTGAATCCGAAAATCTCGTGTATGTGTGCATATACATGAAGAGGGTAGATATCTATCTATATTTATATGTACGATGTTTATGAGAATATACGTGAATATATTGATCATTATTCGTAATACGTACCGGTCAGATACGACTTTTGGACTTGAAACATCACCACCTTGCATGGCTCGTATCTCGAAATCCTGTCATTATTTTTCATTGCGCCCATGGAGACATTTTACCAGGATAATACAATTCGTATGATGCAATACTTTTTAGTAAATTTGAGTGAAACCCAATTTCCATTTAGAAACTGCGGGGTCCTTTAATGACAATAAGAATTTAAAAATTATATCATATCCAATTTTTTTGATATTAGGCGATTTCTTTTTCGGCGGTCACGCTCGTTATTAGAATAAGATTCTGAAAATAACTATTCTTTCCCAACATGCATCCACCTAGAGTCACCCCCGGTACACGCATGCATGCCGACGGGAATAATATCGATTCCGACAAACACCGCTAGAAGGTAGTGCTCGATCTCGGTGTGATGTTGTCAAATCTAATTAATCCTATCGAAATATAAAATAAGAGAGTCGGTCACTTATGTACTCGGATAAGTACTCGATCCTTGAAAGTCCTGGATTCTTGTGTACTTGATTCTGACAATAATGATTCTTTCCCAACACTACAAATGGCATACTCAGTGCTTGTTTTTTTTAGTTTGTTTATCAGTACATTTCTTTGCCGCGTGGAAGAAATAAACTTATATTTATTTAATATTAATTGAATCGAAGCGGAAGGCGTGCCACCAGGAGCACAACGAGCGAGATGCGATACGATGGAGAGTGGGAAATATAATCTACCTATTTCTGTTTGCTTCACCATACTTAATATTATAAATTATAAATTATACTAGGATATGGGCGGACAACGCATTTCCATACCTGTATCCTTGTCTGTATGTACAAGTCACATAAGTCTATTTCAAACATCTCATTTATGTTGTTTTCTCGCTTGTAATCATATTTTACAGTTATGAAGAAACAAATATGTGTCATGTGAAAACCAAAACAATAACCTACAAAGTCGTAACCTACAAATTCTTAACAAGACTATGAACGGGTATGTCTACTGCTTACTGCGCTTACGTCTTACGGCAATTATGAATCCAGCTTAAGGTGCTTTATAAAAAGCAGGTTCTGAACGCTCGACACTTAAATCATGGCCAGTTATCAACACGTACATACAGTTCGACAACCAAGTGTATAGCTACGCGGTATCGGTAAGGGGGAAGCAATATCTTTTAAAACATGGCCGAGTCATGGGCGTGCTATTATTACCTTAATAATGTAATAATATATATTTTTTCATAGCATGAATATATTTGTATCACCAGTGCAATATATTAGGCCTTTTCATTAATATTACTCGCTTATTTTGGCATTTTCGCCAATAAAATCCGTTTGATTTCAACATGCACCTCAAAGTTTCAAGGGAAAATGGAAAGTTTATGTCACTTCTCAGCTGTTGTAGCAACTTTTTTAAGGTTGGAAATACTTTTAGTTAAAAATAAAACTTTTGTATTCTCCTAACAATGCCAAAGTCGAAGCCTTCGATTTTTTCGACAGCAAAGAGACGGTCCCTTTTTTGACAGGAGATTACAACAATTGATTCGGGTTATTTTCTTCCTTTCAGTATCTTCTTTGTGCATGTTTTTTACTGCACCCACGCTTACTCCGTATACATTGCGAGCCTTTCTAGCTTCCGCTTAAGTGGCAATTTAAATGTATTAATTTTTGATTCCTCTTCACACACCCTGTACACATTGGCAATCACTTCGCGGGTCTGACTATGAAGGGTTTTACCAGGGTATATTCATGCATTATCACAGTTTTAAAATAAACCCTATCACTACGCAACTGGATGAAGCATATTGGACATCGCCGACCAAGCACGCTGGCACTTATAGGCGTGTCACCAGGCGCGTGACGTCATCCTCTGTCTGGGATATAGCCTATCAAATTAGCTCTAGCCACCAGTTACCCATGGTTACCGTTGATATTGTGCCATGTTGCCCTATTTTTAGATTAGAAGTACTTTAATGAAAAAATATTTTATTTTGCATTTAAATATTAAAATAAATAGTATGAAAAGAAAGTTTTAAGAACATTGAAACTATAATAGAATATTAGTTTCTTATATATTTATGACAATTTACTTTAAATGGGTAAATTTAATTTTAGGGTTTACTTGGTAACATGTTATTAAATTAAAATTTAATATATGTGACAACATTGTTATCCCAAGAAATTTTTTTGCCCGCATTCCTTTTGTAGCTACAGTTAAAGTTGTCGACCTGTATCTGTATCCATATCGATCTGCGACTACGCATCCCATTGTCAAAATATGGATTGAAAGACATCATAACCTCAAACCAAAATTATTTCTGCCATGATGCCTGTCAGAAATGACGTTGCGTTTAGGGTTGTCAAAGAAGCGGTGCTTTTAACGGAACAAGTTTTCTAAGACGTAACCATTGAAATGCGTTTACATTGTGTTTTGGTTTTAAGTGTCTAATGTCATTGTCTAATTAACGCAAAACGATAAAGAAAAATTATACCAATTTTCAGAATTTCCCGATTGAGCTGGAAAGTTGTTTACAACATGCCTAAGAATGCAAATTGTTTATTCTTCAAAAACTGTGAACCAAAGTCGTATCCTTCTTGTTTTAAAATCCTTGAATACGACCGTGTACATTTCTTAAATTTATTTACCTTGTTATTGACACCACCACGTTATTTTTAGGTATAATACAAGGGAATGTCTTAATGTAATCGAATTAGCATTTACGGAAGACGAATTTTCAGGTGAAATGGGTCTGTTACAGAGACAGAGATTGGTACACATTCTTATGCAAATTGTTGCGCCTCCAGATTTCTCAGTAAGTATAATAACTAAAAGATGAATTTTCCAAGCGTTTGTTTGAGAGGAACTAGTCAATAAAAGAAATGATTTTTTGATAATTTTATTTTTCAACAAAATGTCATAATAAAACTAAACCGATTTTTATAACATGCCTATCGGTTCCAGACGTTGACTATCATATTGGCTAATCTAACTTTGTTTACAGTTTTGTGTATAGTTCGATGGTTGTCAGGGAGAACCAAGTTCTCAAATTTTTTAGCCATGAAATTCTTCTCCTTCCGACGCTGCTCTTTCCATTAACTTACCCTTGCAATATGCACTGCAAGAGATTATATCTTTTTTCATTTCTCATGATGTGACCTAGATATTGTTTTCTTGTCTTAATTGTACTCATGATTTCTTTTTCCTTTGACATTCTTCTAAGGATATCAATGTTAGTTACGTGCTCTGTCCATGATGCCCTTAGCATCCTTCTGTACAGCCACATCTCTAATGCTTCGATCTTTTTCATCATTGCTTCTGTCAGTGTTCATGACTCCACTCCGTATAGCCACACGGAAAACACATAGCAGCGTAACATTGTTAGTTTTGTGTTCATGGTTAGGTCTCGGCTCTTAAAAACTACTGACATTTTAATGAATACATTTCTGCTCTTTTTAATTTGGCATTTAACTTCTTGCGAGTGGTCCCATTGATCATTTATGGTGGTGCCGAGATATGTGAATTTTTCAACTCTTTCAATTGTTCCACCCTCCAACCTTAGTTGTCGAATGTTAACGATCTTGTTGCTAATGATCATATTTAGTCTTATCCATGTTGATATCCAATCCATATTGGTGGCTACTTGTTATTTATCTATCCATTAGTTGTTTCAGGTCTTCCATATTATCGGTAAATATTACTGTATCATCAGCGTATCTGATGTTATTTAAACGCTGTCCATTTACCAGAATTCCTTCTTGTGCATTATCCAAGGCTTCTCTATCTATATAACATTCCAGTAAAAAAAAATAATTTGGGTCTGCTTAAGGGTATTTTATATCGCATAATTATACATGTATTACTACTACCACCAAAAAAACTCAGGAATGGAAGAGACATGTTTATTATACACCAGAACAAATACAAAAATAATCCGTCAATAACATTAACAATATTAAGTTATTAATTTAAATGAACCTAAACTAATAAATAAAAATGAACTAATCTGCATCAGCCAAAAACTTCCTTTTATAAGATTTCCTCGCATGAGATTGAAAATGACAGCCTCGTTGAAGACTCCAGCAGTAATCGGCCATCATGTGAATGTCCCATCTACCCTGATATCACTCTTCCATAGTTTTTATATCCTGGTGGAATCCCCCTGTTCTTCACTAAGGTCGCCAAGATTTTCTGGGAATCGTTGTGGAGATAATGAATCTTAATGCTCATATTACGCCCATGTTGGTTAAGGTTTTTGAGCATATCTTCCACTATCTCTCGGTAATTTTCCAATTTATTGTTTCTGAGAAAATGTTGCACAACTTTAACAAAGGAGCAAATTTACTGGACAAGTATTCAAAACACGCACCATTCTGGTCTAAGGCCTTTACAAATTGTTTTATTAGTCCTAGTTTAATATGCAAAGGAGGAAATATGATTTTTGTCCCGTTCAACCAACGCTTCATTAATTACGTTAGCTTCTCCTTGTACTAAAGCATCTCTACAAGGCCACTGTTCGACACAGATTTTGCATACAACATGCGGAGCCCAGGGTTTATCTTGGTCTCCTAAGTGAACATCAAAATAGACCAAATAAGCCTTTTCACAAAGTCACAAATCACTCTTCTTTTAAAATGTACTCGCCACATATGTAGCAAAAACGTCCGGATTGTTTACGCAACTACGCCTACATGTAGAAGCCATGTTTAAATACGATTTTTCAAAAAACACATTCTTGCAATGAAACTCAAGTTTCAACCAAATTTTGCAAATGCATGCAGGCAATATTCCGCATATGGTGATATATAACACCCTAGGACACAAGCCTGGTTAACGAATGAATTTATGAGGCTTACGCTATACAATGTCATTCTCTTTTATTGCCTTCTAATGTATATTCTGTGCTAATTGCAAATACGAAAATAAGAAATCTGCAGGTGCAAAAAATTCAAGGACAAATTATTTCATATCTGTAATAATTATATGGCCTTTTGCCAATATAAGATTAGGTATTTCCAGTGATTTATGAATAAATAGGTAAATTAAAAAAGCATTAGTCTTGGAATTAGTTAAATTTTTTAAGTGTTTTTATCACCGCATTCAAAATACCTAAAATCAGTTGGTTTTTCTTCGGCACCAAGACTATTTTTTTTTTGCTAGGCTGTGTTATTCAAAGCTAGTGTATACGTAATGACTTATTATTTATTTCAAATATAATATTAAAGATAAGTAATTAATACAAATCCTATACTCATCTAATATAGTTCATCTTTTTCAGGATAGTGAGATAATTCACTTGGTCTGTTTTATCTCCCGCTTAGTGATAAATGACAGCCTCACAATCGATGAGGCTATGTTGAACTCTGTGATAACGTTACTAACTAATACTGGAGCGCCGAATAGTGTCCGTGACCATTCGGAAAAAGAGCAAGCCTGGTTAGATTTGTTGCAAGCAAAGAAACTAAAACATTTTAACTCCGAAGAATTACTAGAGTTGTCATTAAGATCGAAATGCTACAAAGTGGCAGAACACTTATATGAATTACATAAAGATTACAGTAACATTTTAGAGTGTTATCTAAAAGATCCCGTGAGAAAAAGTGAAGTCTTTAACTACATTTTAAACTATATTGATATACCTGAACGGCGTGTCAAGGAACAATTTTTAGTAAATTTTCAAATTTTAGTGTCAATAGATTGTGAGAAAACGACTGAAATAGTGATAGACCACTTTTCCGAACGTGTAGAATATTTGACTGAAATGTTAAATTGTGATGAAGACTTGCAATATAATTTTTTAAGTGAACTTGTTTCTAGTGATATTAGGTTGCCTCCCAGCATAGCGGAAATGTTTTTAGAACGAGTGTGTGTGAGGGATAAGCATAAAGTTTGTGATTTTTTAATGGTGTGTATGTGTAGGAGTGAAGAAGCGATGAGAATTACAAGGAAATATGGGGTAGGTAAGATATAAAAAACGTATTGCTTATTTAAGTAATCTCAATATTTTGTTCGCATTATGTTATTACATCAGTTGCCAAAGTTAGCTTTCAAACATGTCAACAAGTCGCACATTTCTTTCTCTTAAAATTATGGATATAATTTTAATTATGGAGGTTTTCGAGCAAATATTAGATATCAAAATAACGTAAATGTTGTCAGAATGTATTGTATAGTATAGTTTACAATACAACGTGTCCAAGATAAGGAGGGCCAGTACAGGGATCTCGGAAACCGTAAGAGATACGAAGTCGGTTAAATGGAAGTAAAGTTGTGCATTTACCTAATAATATGTCGTTTAGAAAGTTTTAAAATTCCGAGTAGTTCCGGTGATATCCGGAAAAACCCGAAATACTGAAAAATCGTTTTATTGTTTTCCTGGGTTTTTTGAGATCGAATTCTAATGTAAAGTGCACTTTTATATTGCCACATTTTCCGCTCTATCTAACAGCGTTAATTGTTTTGTAATCCGACGAGTCGTCTTCGAAGGGCCATTATCAACTTTCTTTTTTTAAATACGGTCCTGTTTTTCTGATATTGGAATTTGAGAGCTTTTTTTCTTCCGAATGCAACGATGTATGACACATTGTGGTTTAATGACGTTTCGAGGATTTTTTGAACAACATCAGGAAATTTTGTGCTACTGTCCTGTATTTCTCCTAATTTTATAAATAATTCTCATAAGTAAGCTCTAAATTTGTTACTTATGTTGGACTAGTTCAATAAATAAGAAATAATTTAATAATAAACCACAAATAAGTGAACAAAAATCATACCAAAACAGTAATAAAACGAACAACGAAAGAAGTAAGGAACTACATAATCAGGTGTTCAAAATGATTTCCGTTATTCTCTAAGCACAAATAACAACAACAACTGCCACATAACAGTTTTTTTGAGACAAAATAAAACACGATAGAATATCAAACTTTTCAGCATTTGTAAAATTATGTTCCATATTCTCTGGAAATTAGAAAACCTTAACACGCTTTCAAAGGATCACAATGGGAATGTCAAGTGAAACAAATGACGCGTCACCATCTTAATTTTTTTCTTTCAATCGCTTACTTTTCTTTCAAATCCTGAATCAACAGAAGTTTGAAATAATGTTTCTGTATTTTGTTCACTTATTTGTGGTTTATTATTAAATTATTTGTTATTTAATGAACTAGTCCAACATAAGTAAAAATTTAGAGCTTACTTATGAGATATTATTTATAAAATTAGAAGAAATACAGGACCGTATCCCAAAATTTCCTGATGTTGTTCAAAAAACCCTCGAAACGTCATTAAACCACAATGTGTCACATCGTTGCATTCGGAAGAAAAAAAGCTCTCAAATTCCAAAAACAGGACCGTATTTAAAAAAAGAAAGTTGATAATGACCCTTCGAAGACGACTCGTCGGATTACAAAACAATTAACGCTGTTAGATAGAGCGGAAAAGTGGCAATGTAAAAGTGCAATTTACTTTAGAATTCGATCTAAAAAAACCCAGAAAAAAAATAAAACGATTTTTCAGAATTTCGGTTTTTTCCGGATATCTCCGGAACTACTCGGAATTTTAAAACTTTCTTAACGGCATATTATTAGGCACGTACATGCGCAACTTTACCTCCATTTAACCGACTTCGTATCTCTTACGGTTTCCGAGATCCCTGTACTGGCCCTCCTTATCTTGAACACGTTGTATACCGTTGATCTTTTGACTGCCATAACCCTATGACCATAAAATGCCATAAAAGTTACATCTTTTCGGACGGAGCCGGTGTACAAACTGTATTTATCTGCATCCTTAATTATTATGCCATTTTAAGTACAGGGTGTCCTATTTTCGACACTTTTATAGGGTATCTCCGTAATTGTTAGTGCTATCAAAAAAGTAATGTAGGTGTCATGTGCTCTTTTTGGATCAAACTCAAAATGGTAAAATCAAAATTTGAAACTTTTCGCTTGCTTGGGGGAAAATCAAAAAATTGACAACTTCAAAATTACCCTATATTTTCTTAGTTAAAAGAGATATAGAAAAATGATTTATACAGAAGTTTCTTTATATTGATTATTCAAAATTTGTCGTTTTCAGAATAAGTATACGGGGTCAGGTAAAAAAGTTATCAGACCTAACCTAATTTTTTTAAATGGAACACCCTGTATATTTTAATCTAAAAAGATACAATTTTAAATTCTCCTTTCAAATATATAAAGATTATTAACATTGATAAAATATTAATAATAAATTTTGTTTCATAAAAATTTCAATATTTGTGGGCAATTCGATGCGAAGACAGGCGGAAGCATGCCTTTTAAGTGAAGGTGGCCAT
Organism: Barypeithes pellucidus; assembly: GCA_963991005.1. Taxonomy (NCBI): domain Eukaryota; kingdom Metazoa; phylum Arthropoda; class Insecta; order Coleoptera; family Curculionidae; genus Barypeithes; species Barypeithes pellucidus. The sequence goes on from OZ022562.1 coordinate 31,083,260, forward strand.
TTCCAACAATTTTTATGAATTTATCATTAATTATTTTATCAATGTTAATAATGAGTTTCAATATGAATTTAGTGGTTTTAATCAAGAAAGTGCGTCTGACGAGAAAAAATCAAGTGACCGTTTTCATGTAGAATTGACCAGGCTAATCAGGAAAAATATCCATATGGAAAAATCTCAGTGGCGTACCATCTTTTTTGTAAAAAATATCAGAGGAAATGTTTGCAGGCACGCCACTAATAACTTTTCCAACTAAAATTTGTGGTTCTAGATCCTATTAACACATGCCAAACTTGAAAATAATATCTAACGTACTTTCGGAGATATTAAAAAATATCCATTTAAAAAATAAAAATTGGTACCAACACCCTGTAGCAAAAAATTTAAGCCGTTGCGGGCATATGTTCATATGAACTTTTCTTTATAAAATTACCTAATGACCCTGAAATATTAGCACGTCATTAAGGAACACCCTGTATATTTTCAAATCGATCCTGCACCTATTTATTGCCGTTTGAAGATTTTGGGGTGTAACAATGGGGATTAAACAGGTAGTTGATTTATTGGAGTAAAGGTCAATGGTATAATGTAAACAAACTATACTATATACTATTTTTTTAAACAAACATATTTATAGGGAAAATACGGATATTACTTTATTGTAATTGAGTATTTATTGTTGAGGTCCAGTAAGTTTTGTTGAAATTTTGAAAAAATTTACATTTTAATTTAGATTCACCAAGCTACAGCCTTACTTCTAGAACAATCAGGCGAATGGTCAGATGCTTTAGATCTATTATTGTCTAATAATCTCATAGACGAAGCTGTGGCTCTGTGTATACGAGGAGCGGAACATCTCGACTCTGAAGGAGCCCAAAAGTTGTGGCTTACTTTGTTACAAAGTAAGGTAAGGATTTTCTTCTGAAAATGAATTGAAGAAAATACGTCAAGAATGTCAGTGGTTTCTTGAGATTACTTTTTTGCTAATAACACTTTAAAATTGTGGTTATTGTTGGGCTGAATAACTTTTTTTCCGATATCAGTGATTTGTTTTAGAGAAATGTACAACTATCAGTTTTAACATTGCAAATTTTAAGTAACATTGGTTATTCGACATATTATACAAGATCAAAGAAATAGTCCATTTTCTCCAAGAAACCTTTTTTTATGACACAAACACAAGCACTATATGAAAAATCCTTTAGGGCACTCTGGGATTGGTGCGTGTGCCAATAAAGCGATTCACGTTGGTTTTGAATCTCTGAAGGTTACATTCGTTGGGAAAGACGACCTCGGGAAGGTCGCTCCATAAGGATGAAGTTCTCCAGATGAAAGAATTCTTAAATAATGAAGTTCGAGGAGTACTAAGCTTAACCACATATGGATGGGCGGCAGTGGTTCGTCGTGTATTTCTGCTATTCGCCGCTCTGGGCGGAATTAAGAGGGCAAGGTAAACCGAGCATTTTCCATGAAAATATCTGTACAAGAGAGTCAAATCCCCAACCTTTCTTCGATGTTCCAGGCTGTCGAGGTTCCTCGTGAGATCGTGGTCTCTGATCAGACGAATAGCCCTCCTTTCAATAGAATCCAGTAGTCGAAGAGTATGTTTGGGTGCAGGGGTTCAGACATGAGAGCAGTACTCTAGTGATGGTCGAATCTGGGCTTTGTATAGTGTCAAAAGTTGTTGAGATGTGTACAACTTTTTGGTTCGGAAGAGTACACCAAGTTTCTGAGAGCTATCTTGGCGATTGCCACAACGTGGTTTCTATTTCAAGGTAATTTAGTGACGTTATTTCGTGGTTTTATCTTCTTTCTTATTCCAATTTTTAAAATTTTAGGTCTAATATTGCCCAGTTGGGCGAAACATGTATCATTTATAGCACTTCGTTAATATACATATATGTTATTCGTGAGATCGTGACTGAGTTTACTTCTTAATAGTTATTAAACAAGGATAATTACCCAAATTGGACCGGCGCCCACAGCAGCCGACGCCATAGAGAAAAGAAGAAGAAATAAACGAGGATAATTCAAGTGTTTTTTTTCATCTAATTTCAAAACAACCTGTGGAATTCAAGCAGGAAAATTATTTCAAAATACCAGTTTTAATTTAGAGTCATTTATTCTTTACATTTTGCTATTTGGTTCATGTCAATACATGCATTTATTGTCGCACAAATGCAAGATGATCTCGGTTATGATTGATTCAAATTTTTCCATAATATCATTATTGTTATTCGCATGAGAATACAATTTTTGAACGAATAAACACAAAAAAGGTTATCAAAAATTATTGTTGTAATCAAGATTTTGTGTTCGGGTTTGTTGTACCTACAGTTCTCTAAACAAATCACAAAAATGTAATTAAAAATAAAAAGTTATCAAGCCTAAAACTTAATCAAAATTTTGTAATGTTCATGTTTTCCACATGAGTAGATTAATTACTCTGTTTTTTAAAGAGGAGCGTAAAAAACACTTCACTGCGCCAACTACTCCATGCGGCAGCCCCCCACGTACCACCAGACCAACTGTTAGAATTGGTTTCCAACGCCAGCTATGGGGATGTTAAGACACTATTGCAGGGGATGCTTAGTGACTACAAGCATGATATTGAGGTACTCAAAACAAGCATGAAGGTGTTGGATAAAGATCTACATTATAGTAAGTACTAACCAGAATCGCGCGCCAGTGGACCAATAATGGCATAATAAGGGCTAAAGGAGTAATACTTAGGCCCCGTCGAATGCTGAATTATTATAAATTATAATTTACTGTTTTTCCTTGACACTGTTTTTATTATAGTATATTAATGTTATGATCGGCGGATATCGATCGGTACATCGGCATTCGGAAATATATTGCCGATAATCGGTATCGGCATATTTAAGATTAACTATTTTATTAATTTATAAGTGAACCCCCATTTTTAAGAATCTCCAGTGGCTTTGGAAATAACTTCTTTATCTAGTAATTCTAAATTGTTTCGTTGGTTTAAAAAATACAGATATATATTTTTTACTATTATCGCTATTTCTACCACTAATATCTTTACTTGTATTGCAAGAAATGAAAATATTGCACGACACGATCGTTATCTCATTAGCAATATACTAGAACTAATTTGATTTAAGAACTGTGCCAGTACCGTAGGGGGTTAGTTGATTGGTTAAAGGCGGGGGTCGGGTGTGAGGCCCGAACTTCTGTCACTGCAGCCTTCTGGCTTATTGTGTACCCCGATCTTGTTAGAAAATATTTGTTCCTTCTATGAGGTCCGGTCCAGTAACCTTCTACCAAGTCAGTCATGTGAGAGGTTGTCTCCACGTTGTATGTTCCCGAAGATCTTATGTCCTCTGCGAGACGGTGCTTCGCAGCGGTATATTATGTGGGAGAGTCTGCATTCAATGGATCCGTTGTTTATACCTATCCGTTGAAGGTGTTTTCGCAAGTGATAGTCCTGTTAGCAGACCCATCACCGGTTGCAACTGGGGCCGCGTCAGGGTTAGCATCCCATTCGATAGTATCTTCGATGGTTTTCCAATTGCGGCCCGTGCGTGTATTTGACCGGTAACCCTTGCCATCGAGAAAGGTGTTGTTTTTTCGACCATCTATTTCTAGGGGGTACTGTGATGGCTTATTATGACATTAAGCAAAAACAACCAAACCGATGCGCTAAAGGGTGTCATTTCAGATAAGTTCTCTCGAATTATTTTAAAGATAATATTGGAATTATTTGTTTTTATGGTTACCATATTCTCAAACTATACTTCTATTTCGAGGCAAATTGCCGATTCTGGGGGGGTACTCCCAAGCACCCCCGCCCCTTTCTACGGCGCTAACGGTGAGTAAAATGGGCACTGCTAGTATCTCGGTGGTTGGTCGGGGACTTACCGAAACTTCTTAAACGTCGCGTCCACGTCTATACCATTTGCCTTAAAAAATGCTTTACGACGTTGCCACTATTAAGAATTTTTACTTATATAAACGTATATTGAATAGGTACAGATATTTTAAGAATATTACCTATATATTAAGATATAATATCGGTATCGGTAACTAAAATATCATTATCGGTATCGACAAAAAAACCGTATCTTCCGATCACTATATTAAAGTACAAGTTTTATAAAGCTTTATAAAACATGTACAGAGTGTCCATTTTTCAATGGTTTTACGGGGTATCTCAGTTTTTAGTAATGCGGTTTTCGCAGTACTTTTTTGTGAAACAAAAGATGTCGCAATTAGAATTTTTCTAGGTCTCCTTGTTTTTAAATGTTTTATGTTTTTAAGAATTTTACATTTTGGGACACCCCCCACTAATACCAACCCGAACAAAAGATGTCGCAATTATAATTTTTCTAAGCCTTTTTGTTTTCGATATGGGAATTTTACATCGGACACCCCCATATTTCGGGTATCCTGTACCTATCAAAAAGAAAATAATTGGTCTCTTTGTAGTTTTTTACGTAGAATTGACGTACTCAGATTTTTTCTACGTTCAATATCAAATTTGTTTTTTTAATGGTTACCCTATTTATTTTTAAATGAAAAACCCTGTATATTGTTTCTTTCTTTTTAAGGTCAAATATAGGAATAGTTGCAATAGTATCTGCTGTAAAAATTATGTACCGATTTTGTAACGGAGTTTATAACGCTGTAAGCTTCGAATGCGACAACCTGCCACATTTTATTCATTATAAGAGCACATTGCTGCTATAGCTTCATAAAATCTGTTGCAAAATCGCACCATCTTTATATAAGTACAGCAGAGAAAAAACATGCGATTTTTTGGCAAAAAAATATTAGGATTTTAACAAATACTTTTTTTTATTTTCAGAGCTAGCAAAAACTCTCCATCAAAAGGGTCGAGGAGTATCGGTCACAAACCTCATCTGTAATTTATGTCAGAAATCCCTGTCATATCGAAGGGAACTTGACAAATCATCGAGTATTTGTGTGTGGGGTTGCGGACATTCCTTCCACGCAAACTGTATTCGATCTAGTGAATCAAATGACTCGTGTCCAGTTTGTAGGATAAAAGGTCACCTTTTTCCGAAAGTTAAAAAACTTACAGAAAAAAGTCAATCTAGAGGTAGAACTATGCTTAGGCCGGACCTCGAGGGTCATTTTTAAAGTGCTAGTCTTTTTAGGATAAGAATATTTATTTAAAATATTGATGTGCTAAGCAGATGCTTTCGATCATTTTTTGAGTAGTGATTGTACAACTCCAACGATATTTTCAGTTTTTTGTCGTGAAATTCAGAATTGAAAACAGATACACTTTGTAGTACTGTTGGCATTGCATTTAGCTCTGTTTTTAAAACGATTTTATCGTCATACAGGGTGTTATGGAAACGGTTTATTATATTTAAATGGGTCAAATCGAAAAATATAAAAATAATAATAATAATGGTTCGTTATTTTTTCCTTTCACATATCCATGCCCAGACGCATATCGCTGTATCACAGCTCGTCAATGAGGCTAGGATCTGACAAAAGTAAAATAACTTTTAAGTCATGTCATTAAATAAATGTGTTTTGGCTACCTGTACAATTGTATTGATTGTTTTCGGTTTGTTGTGAAAGAGCTGCGGTGCGCTGATCCTTTTTATTATGGGTCGGTGCGCACGGTTTACCGGTCATATTTTTAAAGAATACTCGTCGTTTGTCTTGCGCACAATGTTGTCGCCGTCATATAGGCAACCCCGCCGGTATTGGTGCCGGTTTGGTTGCCAGCCAACGACGACCGTCCAGAACCGAAATCAGTCGTCGTTATTGCCCAGTAAAGAAGGTCGTGATGTGCCAAAATATTGCCGTGTAATCATTTTCATTAAGGGCGAAGTACGGTCCTGTTCGCCGGTTGACGTCAATAGTTTATCAGTCGGCATTGCGCATGACCCCTGACGATCAGCTTTGTTTACATGCGCGAGGACATACATTTGCCATTTTTGCTTTTAGAGTTTGGCTAATAACTTTTTCCAGTGTGTTATTTGACAAAATAATCAATACTTAACTAATGATTAACTGCATCTTGTTAAAACAGTACAATGGATTCACGTCACCAAAACAAAAATATTCTCCTTCGAATTATTTTTGCATATACATTGGTCGTTTAGTGCGGCGAACAGCCCACTGTTATGTTAAAAATATAAAAAAGCTTAGATATAAAATAGTAGATCGGAAGGTCTGCACTAACAGTATCTTCTCGCAACTTAGGAGGAAACGCCGAGATAAAATTCGACGTGAAGCTAACTGGGCAACCTCGTAAGCTTTTGAAATAATTTTGAAATACGAAGCGTGCAGACTTGTAGATCCCGTTTAAAATATTACCAGAAACCCTTGTACATGAGGGACATTATTTTAAGTGTCTCACCAGATTAGTAACTTTACTACAGGTAATACTAAAAAACAAATAGCGTATTTGTATTATAATTTTTCGTACATAATCCAAATTTTATCTGAAATATAATTTTACCTGTTAAATTTGACAGATAAAGGGTCATCTTGTATACTTTTAAATGAAAACCCGCCAATTTCGATCAGACCAATAGATTCTACTGGTATATTATATTCTACCGATTTCAAAATATATAATTGTTATCACTCATTTTTAACAGTTTCGGGGATACCAGGTTCAAAAGTTATGCGCATGATTATGCGTTTAAAACTAGAGTAGGCAACTCTCCTCTTGCGCCTGCAATGGCAATTATAATTGCACGTATTCATGCGCAGTAAACCGTTCTCGATCAGCTGGCGCATTACCAACAGTCAGAACAGCAGTTACTGTACTGTCGAAATCCCTAAAATACCCCCAGAATTAGAGATGACCAAACCTGTTCGTTTATATTACCAGTTAAAGCAGCTACTGCTACTTACACAGCTCAAAAAAGTTGCAGTTGTGCAGTTGCGAATTAGCAGTACATATGCTTAATAAAGAATGTGAACTGCTAATTTAAGTACCAGTTAGTTTAAATAGACATTAGCTGTACATAGCTGCTTCGACCAAATAATAAACAGTTAAAAATAACAGAATAATCCATCTTTACCCAGACTTGCAGCGGCAATGGCAATTAAAATGGCGGATGACCCATTTCCGGCAATGCAATACCAATTGCGCCAGCTGATCGAGAACGCGCATGATTCCGTGTAATTTTAATGACCGCAAGAGTAGAATTACCGACTGTAATACGGATTCCATTCTCGCATTACGCTCGCAATGCAAGAAGTATTGTGCCAGCTGATCGAGAACGGTTTACTGCTCATGAATACGTGCAATTATAATTGCCATTGCAGGCGCAATAGAAAAAATTGCCGACTTTAATAAACAAATTCATGATCGAAATTTGCGGTTTCCATTTAAAAATATTAAAGATCGCGCAATTATCTATCATATTTGGACCGAATTACACTATTTGTTTTTTACTATTGCTGGTAGTAAAGTCCTGTGAGACACTTAAAATAATGTCTCACAATACATTTTTTAAAAGTAATTTCATGTAATTTATGTACATTGAATATTTATTTGTCAAGTCTATTCAATCAATTTTCTAAAGCCGAACTTTTGTTTACAAAAAATATTTTGTGTGAACGTAAGAAAAAAATTATATACATTTCTTTTTATGAGCCCATTGGACTGTTGATAAATTGCTAAGTCGATTATAAATCAATTTTTATCATATGTTAAATTGTGATATATTTATATTTTTATTATTTGTACAAATAATATATATACACGTTACTTTAAGAAAATTATAATTTATTACAATAAAACAATTTAAAAACTGTTATTGAATTTATTTTGTTTTAAAATGAAATACATAATATGATAGCTTCAGGATGGTTGATCACAAAAAGTAAAAATGATTAATCGAGAGAGAACCATCAAAACAAATAGCAACGACGCCACAAAAATAAATATCTATACAAAATATACAAAATTTACAATTGTTCAACTAAATTTATAGGTACTTAAACAGAACTTTACAAAATAAACAAGTATCAGACCAAACTCCCAATTTTGTAATTTTACCGTTGCATATTTGCACAACTTCCATACCTACTGTTATAGTATTTCCAAACCCAATTGAAATGCCTATAGAGTATAATAATCGGGCGGGTGCTGGCATATCCGATATATTTGTAGTTAGGACGACAATTATACAGTGACCGGCAAAAAGTTGGTCACATTATGGAAAACTGTTTTATTATTGAAATATTAAAAAAAAACTTTTTACGCCGATTGCCTCTGCATTATTGGTATCTAACCAAAAACTTATTTTGACGCCAAAATTTCAACAAATATATTTTTCAGAAAATTTCCTTTTATACAGCCTGTTTAAAATGAGACATTATTGCTTACCGTCTTATTATAAAAGCTACGAATTCGATTAAATTGACAAAGTAGTGTAGTTTCTTACGCTGATTATTATGATGATGTCCAAAAAACAATTGAACGTCAGAATTACGTGATATTAACAAAAATGTATTTTTTTAATGCAATCTGCTATAACCGTTTGATAGAGAGTGAAATTCTAAAAATGTATCCTTCGCTTCGCTTATCGCTAAAATCAATAATAACGGAAATATTTTGATTAATGAATTTATCCATTTCCTATCACAGGCGGCTGTGAACCGTACTGCCAGAAACAACATATTTGTTGTTTTTAAAAAATTGTATTCGTCACTTTCAATAATGAAAAAATTTCCCGTATGTGGCAACCTTTTGGCCGCAGCAGGCCTAAATCGCGGCGTTGACATTAAGTTGATTTTCTATTTATATGCTTGGTATGCCAATTGGCTCTGGAATGACTATAACCTGCTCGCTTCTGATACTTTTAAAATGTGTAAAAAAGGGAATTACCAAAATTAGTTAATAATAGATCGTATAGTATTGCAAATTTACTTACAATATCGATTGTAAAAAATCCTGTTTAAAGTAAAACTCTTATCGTGTATGTCATACGAGAAAAACTCGAATTTTACGTGGAAAAGTCGATACGATCGACGATATATTTTGACAATAGAGGCTACATGAACGCAATTTTAGTGGTTTAAAACAACATATCATTTGTGTTTATAAATTATTACTAAAAATGATTTACGTCGGGTAAAACAAAGTATTCTCTAGACGGCAGAAAGATATCTATTATACAGGGTGCCCAAGATAATACAACTTCGATCAAATGGGGAAAAAGTATCGAAATCAATGTACTAACAATATGCCACACACTAAGTTTTGGTAAGATGTTTAGGTTTTATGTTATTTAAAAAAAAACTGAAATTTTGGATTTTTATTTCATTTTTTTCCGGCGTTAATATTAAAGTTAGAGCAAAACTGACGAAACAATCTCACAGCAACCTTTAAGGAACGCAAGGATTACAAACAATTTTTCTATCCGACGTTTCGTTGTCGAACAATCATCATCAACTTCATTTTTTCTAATACGGCCCTGATTTTATAATATTAAATTTTAAGAGCCCCTTTTCTAAATTCAATAATATACTACACATTATCGTTTAATACGCTTCGAGCCTTTTTAATCATCTTTATGAAATTTTCAGGATACGGACCTGTACCTATTTCCCGTAATTTTGCAAAAACTGTTCAATGCAGTAGATACTAAAATGAATATTTTTTAAATTCCTTGCAATACATAACAATCGTAAAACAAAATAATTTATTAATAGTCTCAAAACAGTAAGTATGAAAAAATACTTCCTTTGGGGATATATCGATAATTGTGTTTATAATTAAAATTTTAAGAGAAGTACTTGAATGGTTTGCCATTATTAAAATTGGTTCGCAAAAAAAATAGCCATTAAATCATTTGATCAGCGTAAAAAGATTTTGCTTGCAATAAATAAAAATCGGGCTGCAACACTTATTCTGCAAAAAATGCTACAAACTCTCAAGAATTTAACCGAGATCAGTCCGCTTGTAATATCATGTGATCGCTTAATTAACAGTCGGGCTGCGAAATGATTACTTGGTCAGCAAGATTTTACAATTGGTCAGAAGAAAAAACATGTCTAGAAGCAGTTTACTTCAGAGGTTTGCATATTAAAAGAATGGTTATCAATATAAATCATTGGATTGCGTTTGTTTTGAATAATCGGCAAAGTTCGTTATTATGGGCGGAGCGAAAGCAGTCGCGTGATACGAGTAGCTAATTGCGTGCGTGTATTTTCGTTCGGTGTAGCAGTCAAGGCCCAAAATGTAGCGGGGGCGGATTTTCACTCGTTTTCACAGGGCACTGTCAATTTATGTAACTTTCTTGTGTTTTCTTTTGCCGAATACAGAAGGAAATCGGCTACAAAAGGTGTAGCGGGGGCGGGTTTTCACTTGTTTTCCCAGGGCACTGTCACTATTTCACGTTTTATTGCTTCTTTTTGATGACCAAGATTAAATATTTTGCTTACCCGCTGATTGCTTACCAATATCTGATTAAAAGTGGATCGTTCATAGCAGCTTATATATTTAATTTGCGTACAACCCAAAATCCTGGGAATTTGATATGGCAACCTGGAATCCTTTAATGTATTTTTTTTACCGACTACCAAAATAATTTAGAGCACTCTAGTATGACATTAATTACTTTTTTTGCTGTTCATAAGTTGCTGACCAACTAGCCATTTTGGCTGACCGATTACATTTTTCTGTTTGCAAAAATAAGAATATTTTGCTAACCAGTTACCCAAATTTTAAAACAGAAGAATACCTTACCTCGTAAAATCATTTATTTACCGTATGCATGTTTATATATTTTTATAGCTGAACTCTGTGTTTGGGTACAGGTAATTTCGCCAAAAATTCTCAAAAACTTCCCGTATTTCAAATACTAGGAGGCCTAGAAAAAATCTAATAGGGACATCTTTTGTTTCATAACGGAGATACCCCGTGAAACCACGGAAAAATTAACAACCTGTACAATTAGATATATCAGGACGTAAACTTCTCTGCCCTAAACTCTACAATATATTTTCATCAGTTAAAGAAAATATTAAAATTGGTTCATTGTTAACGAAATAACAGCTTATTAATTAGGACGTGAGTTTTTGAATATTCGATAACTAACACGTTGGAAGGAAATTCCCAAAAACATTTAATTTATATATAGACAGAATTGTTTTTATTCTGTCAGAATCATACAAGGTTTTAAACAGTAATCAGTGATGCCGAGTCTGTATTGAGAGTCCTATCGCCTGCATTTAAAACCGAAAAGTATAATATTATCAACTTATTATCAGATTGCAATGTTTTAAGGAAATCACAGTAGCAACGCTGTATGCTCATTTGTACCTGCTAGTGTAAAAATGACCCTGAAGATTAATATTTTCATTCTTTTCGTCGGAAGTGTTGCTATCGGTTTATCGCTTCTGCCATTGTGATTGTTTGTGGTCTCTTGTGTTTTTGGATTAATTTTTAGTGTTTTTTTCAAACTAAAACTATTTAGGAGGTTATTTTTTTTTAATTAAAGCAGTGGTATAGGTAATTCTATATTTTAAGTAAATATTGCAAAAATATGGATTATTTCTTTATATTATCTGAATTTCTGTAAAAAATACCTACAACGATTACCTATTTATGACTATGTTAGATTGAAATTATATAATTACAGGTTGCCATTTTTTAAAGCCATCTTCTTCTAACTTATTTGAAACTGTAGAACTGTGCATGATTGAAAATAAATGGTGTTTTATGAATGGAATGTTTTTTCTCCCCTTTTATATTATATGTTTATGGAAATTCCCACACACCTCGATTTTAGTTACGAACGACGAACCGTCGCGGGGGTTCTTTATGCGGAGAATGACAGAAATCATTTCGAACACCGTCTGGAAAATTAATTTCTAATAATTTAGAGTTAATTTAATCCCAGTATGTTTTTTGACCATGTACCGATTTGTTGTTTATGTTCTCGCACTTACTGTCTTGATGGTATTAATAATTTATCTTGTTTTATGATTATTATGTTGTGCATTATTATAAAAGAATTATAAAAATATTCATTTTAGTACCTACTGCATCGAAAAGTTGTTATTAAATCATGGGAAATACAGGTTCCTATCCTGAAAATTTCACAAAGATAATTAAAAAGACTCGACACGTAATTAAACGATAATGTGCAGTTGAATTTAGAGGCTCTTAAAATTTTACATTATAAAATCAGGGCCGTATTAGAAAAAAATTAAGTCGATGATGATTGCTCGAGAACGAAACGTCGTATAAAAGAAATTGTTGTGTAATGTTGCAGTTAGTGCTTTAATTGCTATACCTTTTCCCCATTTAATTGAAGTGGTATCTGTCACCATAGAGGCCCTCCTCATATCTTGGGCATGTATTTGGTTTTTCATTGTCTATTTAATTATTTACCTAGAAACAGGATTTTTTTTATTCTCTTGAGGAAAGTATACCTGCAGTCATATTTAAACTTCATTTCGTGGACGTATTTCGAAATCCAATAAGAGAGCAATTCTATCTCGAGAGTATAGTTGGATTAGTGGAAATGAGTATAAGTCCACATTTGGGATAAAAAATTGATTCTGTACACTTCTGACGTTACGACGTTAGAAAACGCTGATTTTAATTTTAAAGACCCGGAGTTTTATTTTTAGATTATCGGAAAAAATTATCTAAGTACGTCCACGATTTTTATCAAATTTATGTACTTTCGAAGAAAATGGCGCTAATGATATCACAATTTTGAAGGGGTTTGATAAATTATTTCCTTGTTCCCAGATTACTTCCAACTAAATACCTTCTAAAACTTACAACCGTACTCGTAATATTAGTGCCATCTCCCTGCATTCCTATAAATTTGAAAATATTTGTCTCGGATTAACTATGGGAAAAAATAGATAACATCCATAAGAAAATGGCCGACTGTTGTGACCGGAAGATAACAATCTTTCATTTAAGTAAATTAACTCTTGTAACGTTAGTTTACAAATTAATTTTAACAGCGATGATCAAAACCCAGCACGTGCTCATGCATGTCTTGTGTACCAATATGGTTTCTCCTTTTGCCGTATACCACACACGTATGCAGAGTGTAACAAATTCGTCCTTCACCATTGCGCTTTCTGAAACGGTCGATACGGATCGATATTTTGCCCAAATATGCCTTTTGGATTAGAATTAGCGATTATACAAAATACTAGGAACGCGTATATGGTAACAGTTATGACCGTGTAACGTAACAGATATGGGTAATCTAAAATACTAGTTCCCTGTTCCAGCCGTTATTTCTTATACGTGTGACAGCACCGTTACCACACAACGGGTTGCAAAATACTAGTTCCAGCTGTTATTTCTTGTTATATCGATCCTTATTGTTACTGGTCTGAGTATTCGTAACTCTAAGGAGCTGTTCGGTTCACTGCAGTCACAAACAACAAGTAACAAACACCGTTGGACAGAACGGTTTATGCTTTAGTAAATTAAATTAATAGGTGTTAGGTAATTATTAAACTTTGATATTGGTCTCCCATCATCATCCCCTCGTGTTTGTTATATATTTTAAAATAATTAATAATTTAGATGTATTTATGTCACGAGTGATGATTTATTTACATTATTGTAAGTATTTCGAACCTAAAATATTAAATTCGTTAAAAATAACTATTTTTAAAAATTTTGAATTAGAACTCAAAAATTTCTATTTAAACAAAAATATCTTTGATATATGCCGCGCGCTCTGCACCTGCATCAAAAAATATGTAATTCAACGTAAATCGACAGCCAAATAATCCAAACAGGCGAAGCCGCCGACGACATTTAGAAAATACTAGAGTAGTTAAAAATAACTAGTATTTGTAACAGTTACTGCCGTGTAACAGGAACATAACGTACCGTTTCTAAAAAATACTCGTTTGTATCATACTAATTAGAATAAAATTTAATATTTTTAGTTATTATGTATTTTTAAAGACCTCTTATCGGAATATCGCATATCGTGCAGGAAAAAGTCGTTAACATCGAAAGGAGTATAAAACTCGTTGCGCCATCTCGCGGTGTATTTGATTAACCCATTGTAGCATCTTATAGAAGACCAAAGCAGAGGGTCTATTCTGCAAAAACACAAAAATAGCAAATACGTCTCACAACGGTTAAAAGTTACCGTAGAATATGTTTCCTTTTTCTCTTTGTGAAACTCATCCTTAGACACGTTTCGCCGTTATTACGGTTCATCAGTAAGGCGCCAGTCTGACAACATTAAGTCCACATTTTATTTTATATTATTATACGAAGATACAAAGTCGGGTAAATTGGGGAAAAGTTTCGTACTTATGGGCCCAATACTATGCCGCAAGAAAATCTAAAATAAATACAGTAGCTTTCAAAATATTTAGAAAAATCTCAAATTTTGCGTTTCGGTTTTTATTTTTTACTGACTTAGTGCGATGAGATGCCCAAAAATAAATTTCATTTTGCCACTTTTTATTCTCCACAAGATGATATCATCAGATCTTTAATGCGATGTTTCGTCAAATTATGAAAGAGGAACTGAAATACGTTCAGCGGTATGCAATACTTACTGATGTTCCGACGTTTTGTTCCGTAATTGACCATCTTCATTAAAATACCTCTAGTATGTTCCTGTAATTTCCTTTTGTTTCAAAAATTTGAAATAAAAAAAAATCAGTACTACTAATAATAATTAAGGACAGAAAGAGCAAGCTGGTAAATTTAAGGAACAAAACGTCTGAACACATGGGCGTGTCTTTCATAATTTAAATAAAAATTAAGTTGATAGTGACCCAAAAACGAAACGTCGCATTAAATATCTGATGATGCCATCTTGTGGAAAAAGTGAAATTTATTTTCGGACATCTCTTCGAACAAAGTCAGGAAAGAATAAAAACCGGAACGCAAAATTTTTGAATTTTCCAAATAGGTTGGAAGCAACTGTATTTATTTTAGATTTTTTGCTGCATTGGGACTGTAATTACGCATTGCCTCAATTTAATCGACTTCGTATCTCTTACCGTTTCCGAAGTCCCAATGGTGAAGGACGAATTTGTACACCCTGTATACAAACGTATGACAGCAAAATCACACATGAAACTTTCAAAACAAGTATGGCGGAAGTGCAAACCAGATAAGATTGCCCCTTCATGAATTTCCGCACGTTCGAACAAACCACAGTCGGAGGCGATTTTCCCCCATAATTAATTTAAGATTTTTGTAATCAAATTGCCATATTATTACCTAACATACAAATTTTTGGCATTTTGAATTTAACAAATGGTATTTTCACTACAACAATAATTAGATTATGCAAAATTTTCTTAGAAATTTACAAACGGTATAAATACATTTCCCTAAACACCTTTGAAGATTCGTTTATGAATAAAAAAATGTTATTAGGTTTCGTATGGTTCAAGTCCTCTTACACTCTTACATAGTTGCTCAGTCTACACATCACATCGAAATATTAAATGTTTCATATAACATCAAATATACGACATATTCTCGATAAAACCACTCGAGACGATAAAAATTATGTTATTGGAAACATTTTTAGGTATTATACGAAAAATAAACTTGTAGAGGCAGCCAGTGGCTCGAGAGGGGGTTGGTGTGCTGCTTACATAAAATAATATAGTGGCGTTTTCGCCTTTTCGTTTTATGTTTCGTTGCTTTTTAGTTTTATCCGAAAACCCGTTTTAGGGGATCAATTACCTAAACTTTTAAAATTTCTGATTAAAAAATTAATTGAAGCAGGAAACGAAATTTGTGCAAATTGACAAAATTTCGTTTTTTGCTTCCATTATTTATTAATTAAAAAAATTTCAACCCTAAACTTCAGGTAATTGGTCCCTAAAAACGAGTAATTAACCGCTTTTAAGATAAAACGAAAAAGTATCGAACTATTGATCAAAAAACAAAATGGTGAATGCGCCTTAACTCTGACTTAATTATTATATGAACAAAAAATATACTGAGCGTTTAAACAACAACGAACAAAACAATCATCTCCTAAAAACAAACATCTAGTAAAATCAAGATGGATATTTTTCGTAGCAAATTCATCTTTGAATAAATTGGTTGAAACATTACATCCCCCCTATATATGCCACACACACATGCCCATATTATAAGCGATAAAGTCCTTATATGTTGCTTCCAGTAAATGATATTAAAAATCGGAACGACGCGTGAATTATTCTGAAGGGGGAAAATTTAGTTACCCTTAAAATTTTAAATGGGAAGGGTGTCAAGTGGTACATCATTTTGACAGTCGTTTAAATCTCGTTCCAATCTCCTCATTTATTATTTTTTGAGTAGTATTTTCTAAGAAATCGTGTTTCAAATATGGACTTCTTCATGTAAAAGGCGGTAACCTAACGTCCATAAATGTCCGTCATTTTAACAAAGTTATTTTAAAACTTGACGAGTCGCCTCTATAACCAATTTTATTTTAATATATTATATATCAATTAAAGTAGACGTTATTTTTACAGATTGGCGCCAATTTCATACTAGTGTCATTTTGACTCTAGTTACATCTGTTAAGTCATAAAAAATTAATAGTAGATAAATTTAATGTAATAACAAAAAATATATACTTAATAATATTATTTTTGAAGAAAAACTTCTTTAGCCGTTTTTTACACTTTCACAATATTTCCATCAGAATAAAAGCAAAGACCGATAGTAATCAAATGTGAAAATTTTTAATTTTAATATTTATAAACTATATATATCACTCTAGATAAACGTCTGCTTATGTTTCACTACAATTTCGAATACAAGATTTGCTATTACTATATCAAAAATAACATTCTGTGTATGTACAGAAATAATTTTTTGAAGTCTTAAAGAAATTAGGTCAACTACCTCATTGTTCTTTTGACCTAACTTATTTAAGACTTCAATAAATGATTTCTGTACCTTAATTTGACTTTAGCCAACAGGCTCATATAGATGAACTTATTAACAGTAATTTATATCCCAAAATTGGTTGCGGTAGCTGAAGTAGTTCTGGAGCGACAAAACGAAAACTAGTTTATGAAGGCCATCATCAAAGGACTTCCCCAAGGGACCAATGTTCATATGAACCTTTTTTCTTTTTATGTATTCTATCTACCCTAGAAGTTTGTAACATGATCACATTAACACCCTGTATATCAATGCATTTCGAGTGACGTACATCGGGCGAGGTTAATAACAGACTGATACAGTATACCGTGCAACTAAAGAAGTTTCACTTCCATCCCGTGTTCGTCGACTTTCGATCATTGAACACTGATACAGAGTGTTATGGAAATGGTTTATTACTTTTAAATGGCGTTGAGAAAGCTTACATACATTTTCTTTAATCTATCGTCTAAATACCCTAGAATTACCAGACGCGACGACCCCAAAGCAATCTGTGTTCACTTAACAACTGTAATATCTGGAGGTCAGTAGGTCAATCTGTCAAGGGTTTGTAGTGTTGTCAAACCACTGCGCGCATGCTCGACCCTCCGTCGTTCACTACCTCAATTGAAGATTGAACGCGCCAGCCACCCGGACCAATTTGAAACGTGAAAGAGTCATCGACGAGGAGTTCTCTTGAATTTGCATGTTTGACGCGTTTCTTCCTTAATAAATATCGTGTAAAATGTACCAGTTGTCGTTCCTTTCATGCGATTGATATGCGAGTGATTTAGTTTGCAAGAAAGAAAATTCTTGTTGTAATTATTGTTATTGAATCGTGGAAGGAATTGTTGCGGTAAGAACGTAATAGCAAATTTTTTTTCGGAGAGAGAGAGAGAGTACGGGAAAAATAACGGGTAAAAGTGACAACGTTGCCGACTACTGACATGTCTGGACTAATCAAAAGGTGTCCGTTTACACATTTTCAGCAGTGTGCGCGGCTTTCTATGACATAAGGTGATTTTGATCACTTATTAACTGAATTATGGTTATTTTCTTGCTATTTGATTTCAGCTCAGGATTTGTGGATTTGAAGATAATAAGTCGTTTCCATAACACCCTGTAGATATTATAAAAATAAACAATTTTGTTTGGCTCATACAATACTGTCAAATTTATTGCATAGCGTAAGACTTAGGCCGGTATTAGACTATCAAATATATTTGACAAAGATATTTTATAAAATATTTGAAGTGTAATATCAGTTCTTTTATAAAATATTTATTTTATAAAAGATATTTTAAAAAAGATAACAACAGACGATTATCTTTGATAAAAGATTTTATAGTTGATAAGGTAACGGTAATAACCTCATTTTCTGACAATAAGGCATAAATTTGACATTGACTGCGACTGGTATTGGTATATAATACCATGGCGGAAAACAAGTTTGTCTGGTGCATTTCAACAACAAAATTGCTAATTTCGGAGTATGAAAGGTTCGAAATATTGTACAACCATCAACACCCGGATTACAAAAACCGAAATAAAAGACTGGATATATTTATTTATTTATTTTCATTTTTTGCCTTGCAAGTCTCTGGGATTATGCCTGAAAGGGTACATTGAGGTATGCGACTGCTGTACTGTAAACTAGCATAACTCTCTCCTGTTGCCATAAACCGAAGGGTAACCATAAGGCGTTCCTCAACGCTGATAGAATTCCTTAACTGTGTATTCTGTCGGGATATCAATGGTGATATCTTTATAACAATAAAGTTAAATGTGTCCTCGTCCATTCTTAAATAGTTTTTATAACTCCTAATACCTTCAACTCGTAACTTCCGAAGGATATTGTGGTGGACACCCCTTAAATTACGTCTTGCCACCCAGGGCCTTACCCAAAGGCGCCTCGCTCTTTTTTTTTGTTTTTTAATACTAGACACATTGTAATCACGGCAGCACTTAACGCTAGATAAGCTAATGCACGTCTATCGTTCATGTTTAATTGTAAAAACGTGACAAGTTCCTTCAAAAGTTCTTTGATAGTGTAAACTTTTATAAAAGAAATATTATCAAAGAAATGCTACAAAATATTTTATAAAAGTTCTTTGTCAAATATATTTGATAGTCTAATACCGGCCTTAGTAAGGGTGGCAACATTTTGTTCTAGCAGGGATAAAAGGGCACATTTTCGGAATTTATCTTCTTATTTCTCAAATTCAACTTTTTCACTTTTACAACACTAGGGATCCACAGTAACATATAAGGATATTACTTTTAGTTTTTGCTATAAGTTGCTTTTGTTTTTCTTTAATAACCGCCATACCTACTGAATAAATTGTCTAACAAGACTGTAAATAGAACAGTTTTATTTTTTAAAACTACACCAAAGAGATAGATAGGCACGGCATGCATGCTTTTTTCCTATAAAACAACATATTTTTAACTTCCTAAATAATCAGCAACAATTTAAGATTCCTGCCGAATTATTGTCATAAGAAATTCCAATAAATTTTCTATTTATAGTCTTTTTGCCGCACAATTTGTTCTTTACTTATAAGAAACAGTAAACACTTTTTTGGATTTGTGAAATACCTCGACAATTACATAGAATTTTTTTAATTTATTTTTATATCATTCGTCAATTTTTGTATTAACTCAAAAATCTAACCATAATTTGATCGACCCGCTAACTAACGGTTCCCGATATCTCAATAGCGGAACATCTACAGGGTGGCCAATTAGTGCGGCAAAGGTCAATATCTCCTGTGCCAATAAAGATAGCGGAAAACTTTCTTCAGGAAAATTATCAAGGGTTAAGAGGTGCATCTTCTAACATTATTTTCGACTATACAGGGTGCTCCAAAAAGACGGCGCGATGAAAATTTCATATTTTTTAAATAGGATAAAAATACAGTGCTTGTTGTATTATGGCATATAGCCTATTTCCTTCAATTGTTTTTCTACTGCTGCTGATGACCTTCCCTAAGATCTAAACATGTCCAACAATTCTGATCTTTAACCCAATGTAATGATTTCCCCCTTTAAAATTTTTAATGAGCAAATTTGTGATTTAGACTTATTTCTATTACTTTATTTTTAATAATTTTTGAACAAACAACTCCTCAAATCACTTTAATTGTCACCCAATTGTCATCAAACTGACGTTATATACAACATTTTGTTTTTATTTTATGTGTCATATGGGACTAGAAAATGGACAGTGGTAAAATACATCCAAATATTTGCTAGAGTTCACATAAAAAGTGAAATATCACCAAAATTCTAAAGACGGGCATAGGAAGACTGTAACAAAAATTAAAGGGGATCAAAATACCTTAAAAAATTTAAGAAAATTAGGTTTGGAGTTCGTAATATCGACATGTTCCTAGAAAACATCCTGTGCACAAAAGGAGACTTCTGTCAACATTCCTCTTTCCGTTATAAAAATATTTTTTCAATCTATTCGGCAACGTTGTAAAAATGTATATAAACAATTACTGTGCTATGTACAGAATTTCACGGTGAATTAAATTATGTAAAAATATACAAGGTCCCATTCAAAAAATATGAAATTTTCAACTTTTTGGTGCACCCTTAATACCTGTCCTGAACAAAGTTTTCCGCTATCTTTAATGGTACAGGAGATATTGACCTTTGCCGCACTAATTGGCCACCCTGTATGTATAATAGCATATACATCGTCTATGTATCGGTTTTGTAGACTTATTTTAACATGACTCCAGTGAGCCGGACAAAATTTTATATTTTTAAAATATACTGTTTGATTCGTACAGTTTTCAATAACTTAATTACAGCGATTTCTATAATAAAATAATTATTTCGTGTTTTGATAAATCGGCCATTCTACAAAATATGTGTGAACCAAACAAATTGCCTTCTTCAGTAAGTACTAATTCTAGATGTATGCAATTTTCGAAGGTCGAAAATATCTTCACAACTTTTACCAAACAATATTCTTTAGATGTCCGTAAAATTAGCCAAAGTTGACTTCACCCTAAAAACGAAACGATATTAAAATTTATAATAGTTTGTCAACTCGCACATCCTCAACAAAATTCTATTAACTCAAAAAAAGTAAAATGTAATGTAATATTTTAGGTAATGTAATAACTTTAATCACTTAAATATTACTCTGGTTTGCGGAAATAAAAAGTGAGCACTTACGATTTATTAGAAAATAGTACACTTTTGCGCGGAAACAGAACCTATGTTGCAAATACAAGAGTCGCCTCTGGCGGGCGAGTTTTGAAATATCGATGTTGTGGTTTTGTTGGTAAGTAGAATAGGTAGTTTACTTATAATTTCTGCCAAAAAGTGAAATTTAAATTTTTGAGAGATAATACCCTCTTGTTCGGGATGTGCGAAATGAAGACTACTGAACGGCTATGGAACTTTTAGATTATAAATAAAAGGACATAAGTACAAAGCAGGCAATTTCCTTACACTTAGTCATTCCAGGCAACGGAAAATAATAACCGTTAGGAAATATTCTTTTTTGTACTACAATGCCTAACAACTAAATGTTTGGACGGGCAATTTTATATATAACTAAAATTATTTTTGAGGATCACATCTGAAAAATTTAACATCCATGTAAATATAATCATTAAATAAAATGGTTTAAACAATGTTTCATTACGTGCAGGGTGTTTTCTAACCTATTTGAAAAAATAAAGGAGGGTCGCATGTCGCTTCGTTTTCGAAATACAGGGTGTTAAAAAAATATTGTATTTTTCATTTTATTAATTGTTAATTGATTGCACTAATTTATTTAAATAATTTTCGATTTTTGGAAAAACAGTATGTACCTATATCTCGTAAGAAAAGCGACATTCCTACTTGCTATACAACGTACTATTTATTTCGGCTTTTATTTCAAATATGTAATAAAAACGAAAATCATGCGGGTTTGCAAAATGACAAAAACCCACTAATGAAAAAGTTCCAACATTTTTTTTCCCTTTTCGCAAAAAAATTTCTGTATTGTCTAAAATTTGACCTGTGGTATTTATCAACTGTACACATCGGTCTAGCTACTTACCTATTGAACAATATTGTGTCTGAAGTCCCCATAAGTTGTTGTAAAATACCGACAACACCGAATTCTCGTAATTTTATTTGCCTTTCAATGGCTCCTGGTTCACCTTTCCTCGAGAGATTTCCAATACAAAAAACGGCAGATTCCTATGTAAATAAATAATTCTATTAATATAACCTTATTGACAAATAAACTGCTGGCCATTTGCTTTCGAGCAAGAAAAATTTCGCCTAAATTTAAAAGTTAATAATTTCTGAACCAGATATGACATCGATCTCCGGTTTTTAATGGTTGATAGATTTGTCCCTTAGGAAACAATTGCCAAAGTTGGATTGTCTTAAACTGTCAGAAAATTTTATATACAGGGTGTTAAAGAGGATGATGATTTTTGCTCCAATTTCAATAGCATGTAACTTTCACAATAATATTTTTAAATTTCATCACTGTACGTCAATTGAATCACTGGTTCATAGCAAAGAAAGTAATCTGTCAAATTTTTGATATCTGCTATATTTTAAGAGATACCGATTTTTTTTTAAAACTTTGCTTTTTTCAACTTTTTGTTAGCTAGATCCCACTGTGCGTTGTATCGTGCAAACTTTGCAAGTGATTATTATACCTTATGAAAAGCTTGTTTATGTTCAGTAACAACAATAGTACCTAAATGTTGTGATGTGCAGTGGCGTACTTATAGTCACTTATATGTCTATGCTTTATGAGTATCTCACAATTTTTTTGTATTGGAAAGTACTCGCCCCTAGATTAGGCAAGTTTTTCCTTATTTATTAGTTTTTCATATCGCGCTACAGGTATATTATACAGTGTCTACAAAATTTTAAAAAAATTAATTTTTTCAAACAATTTATTAAATAAAAAAATTATCTTTTTAAAATTTTGTAGACACTGTATAATATACCTGTAGCGCGATATGAAAAACTAATAAATAAGGAAAAACTTGCCTAATCTTGGGGCGAGTACTTTCCAATACAAAAAAATTGTGAGATACTCATAAAGCATAGACATATAAGTGACTATAAGTACGCCACTGCACATCACAACATTTAGGTACTATTGTTGTTACTGAACATAAACAAGCTTTTCATAAGGTATAATAATCACTTGCAAAGTTTGCACGATACAACGCACAGTGGGATCTAGCTAACAAAAAGTTGAAAAAAGCAAAGTTTTAAAAAAAAATCGGTATCTCTTAAAATATAGCAGATATCAAAAATTTGACAGATCACTTTCTTTGCTATGAACCATTGATTCAAATGACGTACAGTGATAAAATTTAAAAATATTATTGTGAAAGTTACATGCTATTGAAATTGGAGCAAAAATCATCATCCTCTTTAACACCCTGTATATAAAATTTTCTGATAGTTTAAGACAATCCAACTTTGGCAATTGTTTCCTAAGGGACAAATCTATCAACCATTAAAAACCGGAGATCGATGTCATCTCTGGTTCCGAAAATATTAACTTTTAAATTTAGGCGAAATTTATCTTGCTCGAAAGCAAATGGCCAGCAGTTTAGTTGTATTAGATCAAACTGTTTTGTGCATATTTACAAAATTTTTGGAAAACACCGCATCGAGCAAAAGTTTTTACTAAAATAAAGTGACCGTGTTGACGAGGTAGTGTGCAGCGTGTCCCATTTTGGACACTTTTATAGGGTATCTCCATAATTGTTAATGCTATCAAAAAAGTAATGTAGGTGTCATGTGCTCTTAAAATGGTAAAATCAAAATTTGAAAATTTTCGCTTGGTTAAGAGATACGGGGGAAAATCAAAAAATTGACAATTTCTAAATTACCCTATATTTTCTTAGCTAAAAGAGATACAGAAATATATTTTATACAGAAGTTTCTTTATAATGATTGTTGGATGATCTGCCGTTTTCAGAATAAGTATACGGGGTCAGGTAAAAAAGTTATCGGACCTAACCTCATTTTTTGAAATGTATATTTTAATATAAAAGGATAGCATTTTAAATTCTCTTTTCAAATAAGACACATTGAAAAAATTAAATTAAGCACTCAAGCGTTATCAAAGAAAAAATCCATTTTCTCCAAGAGACCTGTTTGGCAACTAACAAAGGGGTGAACTTAAAACAACTCTAGAGTTGTGAGACCGTGACTTTAAGTTCACCCCTTTGATAGCTGACAGCGTTATATTGACGCATATTGCTTGACCTTCTAATCTAAGTACTCTTAATAGGGGTTCCAAATAATGTCACAATATTCC
Source organism: Barypeithes pellucidus (assembly GCA_963991005.1). Taxonomy (NCBI): domain Eukaryota; kingdom Metazoa; phylum Arthropoda; class Insecta; order Coleoptera; family Curculionidae; genus Barypeithes; species Barypeithes pellucidus. The sequence goes on from OZ022562.1 coordinate 31,107,430, forward strand.
GCTAGGATCTCACTAGTATCAGATGGGCCTTCTCTCTAGCTTCTAATAGCACAGCGTTTCTCAAACAGGGGTCCACGAGCAGTTACCTAGGGGTCCGCGAACCACTAAATGGAAATAAAATGTAACAGAAACAAAAAATCGAAATCGACTTAATGCCGAACCAGATATATAAGGCTGCAGCTTTCTTCAAATTAAGCCCCACATAAAATAGCCTTGTGGAAGAAGAGAGCATCCATCTCACTAAGAACATTTGCTACAGCCAGTGACATGTTATTCAGATTATTGCTTATTAATGCTTTTTGATTTGTTAAAAAGATAAGATTCGCATAAAAATTATTTTTAACTAAAGGTAATTGTTATGCATGACTTCCTCTCCTAGGATTAATTCTGTAGTAATATAGCGAGCGGCTGGGGGGTCCAAAAGAAAATTCTATAACCTAAAGGGCTCCGCGGTCAAAAATGTTTGAGAAACGCTGTACTAGCACATATTTAAGATTCCGGATAAGAAAGTTAAGGGGACGATAATCCTTTTTAAGTAAATTATCAATGTAATTGCTTGCTCAGAAAGTAAATTATCAATGTAATTGCTACAGTGTAATAGGTGATCCACAGTTACATCCAAATAGTTAACTGCATGAAGTATCACGTGGGAGGTTCAGATCATACCCAATTACCTGGTTGTTGGAAAATTAGGCAACAAGATAGACCTGGCGTCAAATACAAGGAAATTGTAGACGCACCGATATACTGTACTTTAATAAACGTTTACTAGAAGACCACTTACCTGCAAACACGGCGCGGGGTGTGTCATGTAATCCACTAACTTTTTAAGAACATCGTCATTTGTCATAATGTGATCTTTCGCCCTTTCGCCATCTCCTATATTGGATAAAATTAGTAGAGCTTGTTCTTTAACCTGAAAATATAATTGGTAATTAAATGTTACTTGATCTGATTCAAAACAATCACACTATCCGCATATAAAGATTGCAATGAAGTAAAGTGTCTTCTTTGTGAAACAGTGGCAGTTTGTGATATATTTTTTAGGGAACGTTAGAAGCGTTGGGAAGGTACAAATGATGCTAAATTTGGTCTGCAATTTATAGAAAATCTACATTTGAATTGTTTTTGATGTCCCTGGAAACACTAAGGAATTATACCATAATTTTCCTCAGCAAGATGACTTATCAGTAGAAAATAGCAAACAATGCCAGCAAAACAATTGATATCCTACCTACGATCCAGTTAGCTACACATAGTTGTGATAAGGGACGATTTTAGTTTTCTGTTCTTACGACTCGGCTTATTAATTCTGGCTTGGGTGTCTGTATTTTATAACAAGTTGTCATCGTAATTTAGGAAACGAAAGGAAATTTGGTAGGAAAAATTGAATTAAATTACAGTGTAAGCCGCCACACCTTTTTCACATTTATTTATAACCAAAGTATCAATAAACTATATTAAATCGCGCACAATAATATAAACTAACAAACAACAGAAACCCGCGAAATTAATCTTAAATATCGCGAGACGATCGTATTATTTATATTCTCATGTAGGCGTTAGAAAAAATAGCTGATTAGGTGATTCCTGAGTGATCTGAGCAGATCACGTTCGCACATGTTAAAAATCACACTCGTGATTGGTCGGAGGCTGCCTTCCAGCAGTCGATGCCAATTGTACTTACAAACTAACATTTTGATCTTGACAGCGCATTCAAATTATTGGTGCTAGACAAAGACAATAATACTAAACACGTAATATGGCGACCCAAGTCTCATGCACTGTTGTCAGATTGTAATGAAAATATTAAATAGTAGCAAATGGAGGATTAATATTAAATATCAATTTAAAAGCATATTTACTGTAAATTAAAAATTATTATTTCAGTGATACACCAGAGGAAAATTACTGGCGAGGCATAGCCTTCTTTAAGAAACCGCCACTGTTGCGGAACATGTGTTACCATGTTAATTAGCTATTATATTAGCTATACCGTAAAAACTTGTAAACCCGGTTTCAGATTTAAACCGTAAATCGACAGTTTAGGTAGATGAAGAAGAAAGCGATATAGAAAATATACGAAATATATTAGCAACTTGGTTTGATCCCTAAACTTATATTTTAAATATTATAATATCGTTATTATGCTTACTTCAGGCGAATGCGGTCCTTCAAGTACTAGAACAACTCCCTGCATTACTTGGGGACCGTGCAGCGTCATCATCGTGTCTGTATGAGTGCGAGGCGACACCAAATTACGCAGAAGACCCAAAGTTTTCATTAGCACCCGAGGATCTGAGTCGGCCAGTAACCTAGAATTAAAAGAAAATGTTAACACAATCACTGACTGAGGTCTCAAACTCCATGCCAAACTTGGGGAGTCTTAAGGAGGGAAGGAGGGAAGAAGAAATTCGCAATTAAATTTAAAAGAAATTATAAAAGTTATGTATACAGGGTCATTGGTGAGAGGCCTATTAAAAGATATCGGAAACTAAAAAAGATATCTGTTTGAAATATTGGCACTAGCTATAAAAGATGCCGATCTTTTTAATGAAGATATTTTGACGTATCTATCACTTCCGGTTATACCGGAAGGTAGACTCAACATTATTATTTTAAAAATTATTTATTTATTTATCAAAATGAAACTACAATATTCAGTAACATAAGTGTTGTCCGAGGGTTTGTGTGTGTATACCCTTTGCCTTTTTCTTTTCCTCTCCCTTTTTTTTAAATCTAATATAACTTCTTATAGAGCGACTTCTTTTATAGCGAGTACTAAAATTTCAAACAAATATATTCTTTAATTTCAAACAAATATATTCTTTAGTTCCTGTGATCTTTTAATAGGCCACTAATCGTGAATGATCCTTTATAATTAAGCAATAGGGACAGATCAATGACACATACAATTCATACTAAAATAAATGTATTATTTTGCAAATACAGATACAAAACAATTTTTAAATTTCTTGTCCAACAAAAGAAAATGGATATTTTGCTACAAGCCCACCCTCAGGGGTTCCCGTTTAGAGTAACCCTCAAAATAAAGCTTTACCTAAAAATTTGGTCCGTTCCTAAAGCCGTTAATATTTGACTTTTAACTCTTTGTTCAGCTTGAAAAGCCAAGTTCATCAGAGCCCAAACACCATTTAACCTTAGAGCCGGATCTGGCGAGGAAGTAAGGGTAGCTAAAAGTTGAATTGCACCTGAAAATAAAATATTTATATTTATAGTTTTATGTTCTTGGGGATGATTAATAAATTGGGGTACATTTTTCTTAACATATGCTATTTGAAGTCGTCGCTTCGGCATGTATTAAGCCTTCACCAGATATATACAACCGACACTAACAACAGCACTATTAAAATTATTTTATTAATATTTGTAATGATTTTTAATTTTAAAATATACAGGGTGTCCATTTAGTGTGTAGTTTTTCCATATCTCCTATAATATCATGGATAGAGGAAAACCTTAAAAACAGGATGTTATGGAAATGACGTATTATATTTAAATGGGTGTCCTAGAGAAGCGCTACATATATATTTTTTTAATCGACCGTTTTAAAAGTGGGGTAACAAACCCTATTACTAACAGGTCAGTCAGCGCTACTATAAACATATATCACCCAGGCCCAATGGCAATGTGGCCAAATTTAATGTAGAACTTCCATATAAAATTATAAAAATAAATTATTTATCTACCTACTTGTATTTATCTTTATACCTAAAGAGCGAGGAAATCCGGGCACAAACACAAAGTTTTTCTTCTTTTTCATGGGAACACTCCTGGAAAAACTTTATGTACACACAGTAATAGTGAAACAGAACCGATAGTTAGCTTTTGAAAATACAATAATACAGATTATACTACAGATTATTAGATTTTATTACACGCGACGAAATTTGACATCCAGGAGAAACAACCGGTTTTAAACTGAGCAAATTAGTTTCGTCAATAAAAACAATATCCAAAGATTATTTATCGACTGGCAAGATACACGCGTAAACCGAAATAACAGAGCGGATTGCTGCGACTGTGTTGGTTATCGACGAAATACAACTTATCCGGCCGCTGGTTGGTCTTCAACTAACAGCCCGCAAGCGTGCGGCGCTATTCGAACAATTCGGCTCAGCCATTGTAAGCCGTCAAGAGGTCATTGGCATTTGACCTAGTGACATACGTGCCTATTTCAAACTTATTTAATACTATTCTTTATGTTTGTTCTGGTCGTTTAAAACATTATTAGTTGTAAAATTTCTTAAATTAATTGTACAACAAGGTATTACAGAATGGGAAACTGTTTAAATTATTTGTTTTGTATAAGGAGTTTAAGGTGTACATATGACAACACCGGTCAGAATTCGCTTTTTGTTTACATGTATCGCCGCAGTGCCCCACAGGTGTTTTTCTGGTTTCACGTCAGGTCACTTTTACCGCTGAATGAATTGATAGCGCCATTTATGGGTATTTTTCTTCAATTTGTCTTTATCTCAAGAATTGCCGGTTTAAATATAATACGTCATTTCCATAACACCCTGTATAAATATTAGTGGACTGTTGAAGATGTATAGTTTAAGAATATTTTTAAATATACAGTGTGCTTCATACAAGAGACCATTAAAACTTCTTTATGTGGAATTTAAATGGAATGCTCTATATTTTTTACTCGGAATTAGTGCGCATCATTATTGTTTATGTAATCCCAATTATTTTTCCAATCTGTTGCAGTGTTGGTTGGTTGGTTGGTTAAAGGCGGGGGTCGGTTTAAAGGCCCAAACTTCTATCACTGCAGCCTTCCGGCTTATTGTGTACCCCGATCTTGTTAGACGATGTTTGTTCCTTCTATGAGGTCCAGTAACCTTCTACCAAGTTTGTCATGTGGGAGGTTGTCACCACGTTGTATGTTCCCGAAGATATTTTGTCTTCTACGAGACAGTGCTGCGTTGTTGCAGTGTTGCCAAGATATTAGTTATTTTCCTATTTTTATTGCTTTTGTATGATAGCAATAAATATGCTAGAGATTTTTTATCGACCTTAATTTGATCAAAAAGCTGTACAGACATTTACATCTAGGTTATATGAGAACTATGTATAAAAATCTTGTAAAATTTTAGGAATAGTACTCATATAACCCAAATGTAAGTCTGTAAAATTTTGTGTTCAAAATAAAATCAATAAAATAAAAATAGGAAAATAATTAATATCTTGTCAACACTGCAACAGATCGCAAAAAAAATTGGGATTACATAAACAGTAAGGAGGGGCACTAATTCTGAGTAAAAAATTAAAAAAATTAAGTTTGAATAGTCCCGCTTTTATGAAACACACTGAGTATTTAAAAATATTTTTAAAATATACATCCTCAACAGTCCCATAATATTTATATTAAAAGTTTTCCTCTATCAATTATATTATACGAGATATCGAAGAATTACACACTAAATGGAATAATATGTAAATAATTACTAGACTAACACATAAAGAAGCTAGCCAATTCTATTAGTTCCGTAATTAAGAACCAAATATACTCCAAAAAGTAAAAGTGAAGAAAAATTATTCCGAATATATATTATAATCTAATATTTTGAATCACATGGGTCAAATCATTTCTAGATATCATTATATAGGAAAAAGGTTTAAAAACTAAGTAAATACCACAATGTCTAGTGATCTTAACCAGGTTTTTAATCTTATACCATAACAATTATTTCGACACATACACACAGTGTCTTCTATTCCAATTAACAGTTTTATTACGGGTCGAAATACTAAATAATTACAAATTTAAATTTAATAATAGGGAACCAAATGTTTGATTAATAAAAAATGTAGTTTTTGGTGCTTCTTTATTTCCATACTTTCTAAAAAGTTCTATAGATTTTTTTATGTATGTCTTTTTTTGGAAGTAGTCCATATCGCAGTGGAGTGAAATTATGAATAGAGGTAAAGAAACTCTCAATCTGCTTCAATAATTTATTGATGAATTTCATTGTTTGAAACCTGTACGGATTAGTGAATTTTTTTAGTAAACTAGTAGAGCAGATTGAGAATTGTTTTACCTGTATTTCATTATCATTTTTTAGTTGTGTTGTTCATTATTTAGATTTAGATTGTAATAATAGGTGTATTTTTTATTATTGTTTTTTTTTGTTATTTTTAATAACTTTATCCAGTTTTTTAATAGTTTTGGTATGCACTTTTAAAATGTTGTTGGTTTTTTAGATGTCGTTTAATGAGGGTATGCTTACCTTGCTGAAGAATAGGCTCCTTTGCTGGAGAAAATTCAAGTAAAAGATTGCACAGGGTCGATGACGCAGCCAGAAGTAATTCGGGACTTGGATCATCTACAAATTTTAAAAAAGTGTTACTGGAAAAATAAAATACATAAAAAAAATATTAAAATAAAAAATTATAATTATGATATATATTTTTTTTTAATTCTGGCAATACCTGTCAGCAACGTCATTAGAGGTCTCCAGACCGAATGATCCTGAAAAGTGGTCCTCAGCTGTTGCACTGATCTACTTAAAGAGTGTAAACACCGCACCGATGCCAAGTTTATTTCCTTGTTATTGTCAGCCAATCCCTCAACGACTTGTTCCATTAGACATTTTGTGTCAATTATGCGTTTCCTTATGTCTTCGTCATTAGCACCGAGTGATGCGAAAGCTCTATGATAATTAATATTATATATGAGAGAAGTCTAGATTAGCAGTGTGCAAATCGTGGGCCGCGAGAAAAATTTTGCGGGTCGCCATATTCAAAGGAAAATTTTTGGGGGTTGCCAAATTCAAAGAAATTTACGCCTATTGTCTATCCAGGGGTCGTGACAAAATTTTACACAAAATAAGGGGTCGCAAATGAAAATAGTTTGCGCACCACTGATCTAGTCGATAAGTTTTTACCGCAGTGTAAGTCGGATTTCACCCAATTTTAATATTGCTATAATTTGAATCAGTCGTTTAATCAATATGTCCACCAAACTGTTGGTAGGTAATTAACAATCAAATGTTTGTTTGGGTCTCCAGGGAAATAATTTATAAAACGAAAAGCTGGCAATTACTTGCGGCAGCAGTGCAGTAAAGTACTACTTACATACTTAAATTAGTGTAGTTATGAGGTGGGAATTATTCCTTCCAAGGTTTGTATACGATTTTATTTACAGCCATCAACATTTTGTAACCATAATAAAATTTACGTTTTTAAAATTTAAAAATTGCACAGGTTAGTAGATTTTTCAAAGATTTAAATGATTTTGTTCGGGTTTGTTCGGATATCACGAGTATCATCAAATTTCGTGGTAAAAAATTAAAGAAAATAAGTCTACCGATTGTGTTCAGCGTTGTTAAAGTAGTTCAAATCAAACACATAAACAGTTTAAAAAATGATAGTGCCCCGGGCATGGATAAACTGGATACCAGAATTATCAAAAAAACACATATGTACTTGATTTCTCCTCTTGTACATATAATTAATCTAATTTTCAGTAGTGGCGAAGTTCCAAAACAATTTAAAATTTCAATAGTTACCCCAATTTACAAATCTGGAGATAAATCAAGTATAAATAATTATCGCCCGATTAGTTTGATTAATAATTTTGCCAAGGTGTTCGAGAAATGTCTTAAAGACAGGATCTTGAAATACTTTGATCTGAATAACATGCTCTCAAAGAATCAATACGGGTTTATTAACGGCGTTGGGACCTCTGACGCGCTGTATCAACTTACGAAGGAGGTAACTGATACGTTAGAGCGCAACGAAAAATGTATTTCTGTGTTTTTGGATTTGGCCAAGGCCTTTGACACGGTGCCTCATGACCTGCTTTTGGAGAAATTACATAAGCACGGTGTTAGGGGCGCCGCGTTGGAGGTATTTCAAAGCTACCTAAAGGATAGAAACCAGTTTGTTAAAATTGACAATATCTTGAGTGATCCTCTGGATGTTAAAATAGGCATACCACAAGGTACCGTACTGGGCCCAATTCTTTTCATTTTATACATAAACTCCTTAACTAAATTGAATTTAAATAATGGATCCATAATATCATATGCTGATGACACAGCTGCTATTTTTTCTGGAAAAACCTGGCACGAGGTAAAACATAATACAATTAATGGAATTTATAAAATAAAAAATTGGCTTGATACCTTTAAATTATCCCTCAACGTTAAGAAAACAAACTATATCTCCTTTTCCTTAAATGAGGCTAATCGCCCCGATTTTGAACATATTAAAATTGATAATTTGGATGACTTAATTAATGAAGTTCCATCGACAAGATACTTGGGAATAACTGTTGACAAACACTTAAAGTGGGACCAGCATGTTCTTCACTTGGCAAAAAGTGTAAGAAAGCTAATTTACAAGTTTTACATCCTAAGAGAAATCTTGGGTAAGAAACTTCTAATTGCAGTTTACAAAGCTATTGTCGAGTCCTTAATAAGGTATGGCATAGTTGTGTGGGTTTGTTCGGGTTTGTTCGGTCTTTACAATAATGCCCTAAAACCCTTAAATTTGGCATAAAATTATATTCTTAAGGTACTTTATAAGAAACATAAACGTTTTTCAACACAACTTCTTTACACGGGGGAAGTATTTAATGTTCGAGCTTTGTATGTCATAGAAGTATGTTCTTTTGTTTATAAAAATCATAAACTGAAAAATTACATTTTCCATCCGTATCATACTAGAGGCAAGGCTAATAGGAAAATTATCATACCACATAGTAACACTAATGTTAATCTCAGGTTTGTCAATTGTTTGGCGCCAAAAATCTTTAATCTTCTACCGTTACACATAAAAAATATCACTAGAATTGGATTGTTTAAGATAAAATGTCGGAGATTTATTTTTGACAATATGGAAGTCTTTATGGCACTTTTTTAGATGCTAACAGGTTTCCTGTTGTCTGTTCGAACTAACCTATGTCTTTTTTTGTATAGAGTTTGTTCTTGTTTTTTTTTCTTTTTATATCATTCCTGTTTTCTAAGCACATACAGATGTTCAGTCATCTAGGTGCTTTTTTTCCGGTTTCTCCCTCTTTCTCTTTATTAATGATGTCTTAAAATAATTTAAGTAATTTCTAGTTTAAGATCCTTTGATTAAATTATATTATTGTAAACTTGACAATTGAATTTTGATATTTGTTGATAAAGAAAAGAAATAAAGTATTGTATTATTAAAAAAAAAAAAAAAAAAAAAAAAAAAAAGTTAATGTAACATTTATTACATAATTTACTACCGTAGTAAATATAATTTGCTGCATGCTCTTCTATGTATTTTGTTACATTTACTTTTCCACTCGAATTTCCAACTTTTAACATCAAATTTATAATAATAAAGTTGAGGTTATGTAGTATTATTGACACATTTAGCGACGTAGCAAATGTAACAATGTAGTAAATTCAATTTTTCTGTGACATTAACAACCCTGATTGCATTCTACCATATGTTAGAGAAAAATCTGGGAAAGAGGTGGAATGTTTAATTCCCGAAAAAAGCCGTAAATGTTACGAAAAGTGTTTCAAAATATATGAAGTCTGGTGTACGGAAAAAAAGTCAAAAAACTCGTCTTAGAGGCATATTTCGGCTATATGAGCAAAAATATAAAACCGTCTATATTTTGGTCAACGTATGTATACCATGATGATAATGATAGAATGCTGTTTTATTTTTAATAGGAAACTTTTTAAAATAAAAAAAACTATATATAATATAGTATAGGAACATACAATAAAAAATTTTAACTTGGCAAAAAAAAACAATTCGTTATTTATTAAAACTAATAGTTAAATTTGACTTATCGTATGATATGGATAAACCACCTAAAAGGCTTTTGCTCCAGTGGGCGGGAAGTGACATTTTCCAACGTTTAAAAAGTAAACATTATCTATATGGTTGTATATAAAATACTTTTCAATAAGAAGTATTCAAAATATATACATAGTTTGAAAAATATATCAGACCACGCTAAAATACCGCAAGGGCCTATGTGACTAAATATCGAACCTTTTATCTTTATTTTATTTTTATTTACTTTAAGAAGTGAAAATATTTTTTTAGAGTTTAGTTTAGTAGATTGTAAGTAGTATCCATGGATATTTTACCTGAATGCAGCTGTCCTAGCTGCCACACTAGAGCATTTTAGCAAATCTACTAGAGCACTGACAAGTTGATTGCTTATGGCGGCTATCTGTTGTAAATTACTGTCAACTTCTGTCAAATAAGCAAGAGTTTCTGCTGCTACAGCTCTGTGCGCTTCTACTTGCTCAACCTACAATAAATGTACTATAAATAAAACAAGAAATTATAAAACATTTTAGCTAATTAATACTGCCAATGAAGCAATACAAAATGTATTGCCTGAAATAGCGAAAGAAGCTTACAGAAAGGAATGTAATACGTTTATTAAATGGCACTGGACCAAAAGCATGTGAAGAGTTTGGTATTTGTTAGCGTATCCGCAATAAAGGTAAAATATTTTTAAATCTTCGACTTCATGGTCATGCTATTTCAAGCTAAAAATCAACATTAATTCCGAATAATCAAGTCAATATAAGCAAATATCCCAAACTTATTGCATTCGTAAGTGGCAGTGAGTTGTTTATAAACCAATATATATTTTTTTAATTTCGAACAGGAAAACTTTGTTGTTACATAAATAACTATTATGTTAATAAAGGTTTTTTTTTTGTAAAATTCTAGTAACTAAACTAAAAACTTTTTTTCGTAATAATTTATTAGAAAATTATATTAGATTAGAAAATAATATTCATAACTCGTCGAAAACGGTTAATTTTAGATATGAAGTGTGATATCGCGACTGTAATGACATAAGGTCGTATGTTCAAATAAGTAGTTTTGAGATAAAGGTACTTTTATAATATTGGAAAATTTCAATATTTTTTGTTTTATTACAGTATATTAGTATAACTATTTTGATTTTCGATTTATTATCAAGAATTATATTTTTTAACATTACGGTTGTCGAAAAAAATTATTTGATGAAGATATTTTGAAAAAATAATGCACATACGACGTTTTATAAATAAATAAATAATTGAAATTAGCTTGTTACTTACGACAAACAAGTGTTTCTTTATGTGTTTTTATTACAAAATGTGTTTATGTGTTTTTATTACAAAAAATCATAGAAATTGGATGTTAAAATGAAAAAATAAATAAAAATAATACTAACGAATCTTAGAGAGCATAAATAATATTTTTAATCTAAAAATGGAAGATTATTTTAGCTTCGATTTCAATAATTGCTTTGCAGGCCCTGGAATAAACGTATAATAAAAAGTATTATTTTATATTATTTTTTGTATTCAAAGTATACAGGGGTAAGTGTAATATAAATGCACATGCGACTTTATGTGATATTCATGTTATTAATTTGTGCCTAATTATAGGATATTACCTTCCGTACATACGACCTTTTTGGGTAGTGTAAAAACCATTTTGGCACATACGTCATTTACATACAATGATGTTGAAGAAACCCAAACAAATTTTACATGCAATGATGTTAATATCTCAAAACATTAAAAATTTCACATACGGACCTTATGTAATTATGGTACTGAGGATCGATATTTCAAAGTCACCTTAAGGTACAGAATGACCTAAGTCATCCTTAACACAAGTTTGACAGTATATTAAAGTTCTCTTTAACTCTCATCTAAAGGAATAGATCTTTAAGGACGTGGTAATCTTCCACAACGCGTCAATTGACCCTCAAATTAATTTAAAACATAGTTTTTTTAAGGTTTACCATAACGTTAAGGGTACCTTAGCTAAAGTCTCACTTAAGGTAACATTCAAATATCGGCCCTGACAAACTTGTGTTAAGGATGACTTATGTCATTCTGTACCTTAAGGCAACTTAGAAATATTGGCCCTTAATGGCGGTTTTGTATATATGAAATATTTTAAAACATGTTACTTATATGGGAGGAGAAAATCATGGTTAGCAAACAAGGGCAATCGGTAATTTTTATTCCTTCCATTAGTAATTATTGTATTATGCTGTTATTTTATTCTAGGAAACGGTTTTCTGTAAATTTACCTGACAAAGTCTCACCAAGCACGGTAGTGTTTTATAAGTAATAATGGGATCAAACGCAGAAATTGCTGCTGCCCTATGTAGATTTGTCAAACACCTAAAAAAATTTAAAATATTGTAAGAAATTTGTATAATTTTGTTTCCGATATTTTTTATTTTATTTATATTATTCCAAAATGTTATTACAAAATTTCTTAAATGTTAAAACAAAACAAAACAAAACTAAAAATTAAAATTAAAAAATTAAAATAAAAAAAAACTATACACAACTGAAATACCAAAATTAGGAAAAACAAAATCAATTACATCTCTATTTTAATAATACAGGGTGATTCACGGTGAACGTTCGATAAAACTTAGTGCGTTTATATTTTTTTGATGTTCCCGTCTTAACTAAAATATTGACATTTTTTATCACTTCCGTTTATACCGGAAGTAGCTACCAACTTGAGATGAGTTTAAATGGTATAAACATATCTTGTATAGCAGGTCATACATATGTCTAAACTGAATAATCGAGATATGGGAAATTTATTGCACTTTGAAAGGCTGTAGTATTGGTACCGGTGCACCTTAGAGAAAAAGTTGCTTGCACATTCACATCTTGGATTTACATTCTTTGAAAAAAGAACAAAACTTCCGATTTAACCGAATATCCGTAAGTTTACTTTTTAGATAGAAAATGAAGATTTCTGATAGTGATGAGAAGCCGTTTGGCGGCATATAAACCGTGCAGAATTAAATGTTGTTGCGACGTTCCTATTTATTCAATATATTAAAACAGGTGTCGGTCTTCTTGCGACATAGGTCGCAGCACTCAACACGGTATGTTAAGAATGATACATTAAAGAAACTAATTTCAAATATTTGCTTTTCAAATATAGACATTACATTATACATTGAGATTGGTAAAACGTTCGAGTTTTAAATAAACATTCTTTTTCTCGATATTGAACTGGAGCATATTATTTTTGAAACATATTATTTTGTTAATAATAGATCCTACGATACCAATATAGTGGCAGTTGTTGTATCATATTGGTAGGAAATTGATACAGAATACCTAGAGGCAGGCCTTAGCAAACTGGAGGTAATTTTTTTATATTTATATTCCATATTATAAAAACCAGGGTTGGAACAGATCAATCCAGTGATTTAAGTTTCGACATTTTCATAAATGTTATGACCTTTTCCAACCCTGAAAGAACTAAACATTGATATTATGTATGCCTTTGCCTATAGGATGTATCGGTATCGGCCAATATATCACATTGACAAAAAAGTCATGCATTCTCTTATAAATTACCCATTAACATTATTATTATAATAATACCTTGCAGCTTCCAACTGCATCTCAACTGCTTTGTCTCTTGATATCATCATGGATAAAAATGCAAGAATTTTAACATCTTTGTAGGATGTATTCACTATTTCTTTGGCTACATTTGAATTGTTAAAACACATTGATGCTAAACACATAACTACAGGAATTCTAACTGAAGGGTGGTCAACTGATAACAAAGAAGCTAAAAAATGTAAAAAAATATTGGTAAAAAATTATTAATATTTAAGAATCAAGCTGTAACTAAAACGGTAATAAACTGGTACTTCTTATAGCAGATCGTTTCCATTTTGCCACCGGTAATGTAGAAATTTGTGAAAATGCGCAAGAATGGAAATATTGTTGGTGAATGAAAAATTATTAAAACTTCAGCTATTTTGTCTAGAAATTGTTGAGTATAGGATTTTTAAACAATGAAACTCATAAGTATAGGCACAGGCCTTTTTTAAAATGATATGTATATAAAATTTTGTCTTTGTATTATTACCAAGAAAATAATTCTAGCCTAGTAGTAATTACCTAAAACAGATGGGCCACCTACTAAACACAAATTGTTTTGTTCTGTCACAGTTTTACAAGAAGAGGTCAAAATAGTGGCCACACAAGATTGTCGTTGTAAAGATTCAGTGGGTCCTGCTGAAAAGGAAAAAAAACTATAATAGAAAGAATCAAAACTTAACATTTGATTATTAGCGGCATTATAATTAGTACTAACATCTCATCAAATATAAAATTTTTTAATATATTCCTCGTTTCAGGTAGGTTGAATAACAGCATTGGCTCTGACTTTAAGCATAATTCATTCCAGACATTTTAAGAGTATAGTTTTGTTGTTATAGTAATACTTACAGCTCATAAAATAATGCTTTCCCATTCTAATTTTGTTTAATTTTTGTTTATTTTTGGGATTTTCTAATTTAAACATTATTTGATACATTGTATTTTTCTTCTTAATTTCTCTTGTTCAAGTTCAAGTTTAATTTTGAATGAAAAGCCTCATGTTATTGTTAACTAAGTTGTTGAAGGCTGGAAGCCATGTGTTGTAGTTGCATGGTTTTAAAATTTATTTATTTACAAAAAGGATACAACAGACACTAAGCTCAACATGGCATCCACATTGTGGTATTGGCTAGAGGGAAGTAATAGTGTGTTTGGCTAGTGGGAATTATATGCCATGCCATTATTTTTATTGTAGATATACATATAGGTTATATGTAAAATAGCCCGGTCGACTAAATATCTCCTAATTTTTTAGTAAAAGATGTTTTTTATTATTATAAATAATAAAAAAATGTTCAAAATCAATAGCAGCCTTACTTACTTAAAGAGAGCAGCTTTTGAATATTCTTGACATCAAATTTTGAATTAATAGGATGATGTTCTTGACTAGCCAGTGTCCTCAAACAGCAAAGGCAAGCATCTATAAGTTTGGGGTCAGGCTCATCTAAAACCTCAAGTAGAGTTTGCACTATTCCTGAATTTATTAAAAGCTCTATATGATCTTCTGTGCCTTTTGCAAGAGAACCTGTAAGCATAAATTTAATATTAAAATAATTAAACCCAAATTGTTCTATGCCTTTGGCTAATAGTAGGGGAAAAGAAGAGAGAGTTGAAAAAGTTATGAATTTATTTATTCCTATACCTATTATGTTCTTTCTGACTGATAAAAATTAGGCCATACGAATGTATCTAGATCCCTTATTGGTCACATTAAACTGTAAAAAGATTGGATATGTACTTAATGGAATATTCTGATAATACACATTGACACAAAATCACAATGTATCAATCAAGATGTATTCAACATGTTTTCAGAACTAGACCTGCTATTTCAAAATATTTAATAGTCTTATAAATTAGTTTTTAAGGTTGGATCAAACATTATTATTTTGCAGTTTAACACAATAAGGATTTATATAATTATTCCACCCTAGGTATGTATAAGGTCGCCTAGTATCAGTAGTGGTGTCTAATCTAGGATCGCCACTCATTCCCTAATACAATAGAATATTGAATTCTAAACAAACACCTACCTATTGTTACAGCAGCTTCAATCCTTACAGAACTTTTCATATTTTTATTTTTTAACAAGTATATCAGTCTCGGAACAATTCCTTGTGCGATTACACTCTCCTTTTGTCGATTTGATCCAATGACCGAATTTTTTATACAAATAATGGAAGCCAGACATTTATTCGAGTCTTGAGAGTATAGGTCATCAATATATGATCGGGAACTTTCTACGTTCTAAAAAACGCAGTTTTTTAAAAAGCGGTACATTAATTGAGGTTAAAAACTTCTTACCATAAAAGCCGTAAAAGGTTGCATTTTGTAGAACATACAGACTAACTTTTAACACAAAATAAAGATGAATGTTTTAAAATTAACAAGAAAATTTCAAAATATATGTAATTTACAGCTTTTTTCTATTTTTTTTTTGCGATTTCACTTTTGACGTTACCGTCCACTTCGCCGATAACTTTGACTTTTGACAAATCAAAAATCAGTTAGTCAGTAGCGCCGAGATAGTGGACAAGTTTCCTAACAAGAAAGATTCATCAACCGAAATGACCGAATCACTACTATCCCCTCCTATAAAAATATACCACGAGCCGCCACTGATACGATGTACGAAAGTTGGTACGAAGATGAGATCATAGAGATGCGATAGTTTAGAATTAATCGATTAAACGAACTTACCTGTGAAGTTCAATCGTAATTATATGAAGCGCTTCGTCCGAACAGATCACATTTACTGTGTAGTACCGCTTTTCGGTGCTAGATGGAGCCACTAATTCAAAGTCAAAAGTGATCCCTACATTACCTACCCGATACCCACGTACGCCATTATAGTTTAAAGTGTGCCCGCGATATTTGAATTTTGGGTGGGCATAATCTCCCCATCTAGGGGGTGGGAGTGATCTGTTCGGACGAAGCGCTTCATATAATTACGATTGAACTTCACAGGTAAGTTCGTTTAATCGATTAATTATATTTCAGCGCTTCGTCCTCCAGATCACATTTACTGTGTAGATGTTTAGAGTCAAATATAGCGGGTAAGAACATGATGGGATAGAATAAGAACTCAACATCAACCAAGGTTTTATTATATATGTCTGCCCGATGGGTATCAAGGCATTGCTATGAAACTTAAATGAACATTCTTCATACATAAGACCCTCATAAACATAAATGAATAAAAGAAGGGAGTATTATAGTCCCTACTAAAAAAGGTAACTCCTAAAAACTAAATGCCTTACTAGCAACAAGAAATTAGTTTCATTCGGTAAAAACAGCATTAGCAAACTTAGATTTGGTACTTAACGGTCTGTTGTAAAACCTGGCGAAAGCTAAGGATTTTTCGGTCCATCCTGCGGTTTCCCTGATCAGGTCTATAGATATGCCCGCTCTATAAGCCTTGGAGGTAGCTGCGTGCCTTGTGGAATGTGGTGCAAACCTTTGTGTGTTCACACCTGCTTGAGCCAAGCTTTGTTTGACCCATCTTGCTAGGGTCTGCTTAGATATATTTTTATGGGGTACTCGTGTCGAGATAAAGAGGTATTCTCCTTCCCGTCCAATGCTGCGGATCGCCGAGGTCCTTTCAATATAGTGCAGCAAAATTGAAGCAACACAAACATTAGGGTCATCACTGAAAAAGGGAATATTCAAAACGGGCTGTGCTCTACGATGCCCGGATGTTTTAATCCTATCCTGTATCAGGATTTGGATGCCTTCTGGCTCTATAATGACGTTATTGACCCGTATTAGGGCCAAGGTTTGCAGTCTATGACCAGTTATTAAGGTAAGCAGTATAATCAGTTTTTTACTTAGGACCTCCAAGTTTAAGGTTTCATTTGGATATTTTCCTCTAAAATAGTCTATTACCGTTTTAGGGTCCCACGTAAAGCGGTATTTAGGCCTATTAGGCCTAATCCTTGAAATTCCCCTGAAAAATCTTCTTAGTATCATATTGGTGCCAATCTCACCAGGTAATACTAGAGCCAAAGCTGAACGATAGGTGTTAAAAGTACCATAAGACCATTGTGTGGTTTCTAATAATTTTTGAAAAAATCCAATCACCTGGGATATTGAAGCCGTAAAAACAGGAATATCTTCTTTCAGGCAATAGTTCCACCATTGATGGAAGGCCGTGTTGTATTGCTTAAGTGTAGCTGATGAAAGCGATTGGACAAAAGTGTTGATTGCTACTGTTGGGACTCCTTTATATTGAAAAGCCTGCCGCACAATCGTGCTGCAACCAGGGTAATCTTCTGGGATAAAGGGTGATGGTTCCTATAAGGGGAAATTAGAATATTAATGCTAGGGTCAAACTCAATGGGTTTTCCAACTATCAGTCTAGTAAACACTGGGTACCAAGGTTGTGCGGACCATTTGGGAACAATAACTATGCCCTGTGCACTTTCTATAATAATTTTATGTAAAACCCTGTCAATAATTGAGAATGGGGGAAAGGCATAAAAATTTAAACCTTTCCATGATATTGAAAATGCATCAATCGATTCTGAGAAAGGGTCCCTACCCCAGGAAATATATCTCCTACATTTATGATTAATTCGGCTAGCAAACAGATCAATATCTGGAGCACCAAATTTCAATACAATTTGGGTATAAGCATAGCTAGCTAATTCCCATTCACAATCCTCTGAAAGTAATCGGGAACCCTCATCTGCCTTGTTTAGGCTAGACTTGACATAAGAGGCTTGTATCCAGAGGTCCCTTTCTTCACACCATCTCCAAATAGTCTTTGCTAGCTTATTTAATTCCTGAAATTGTACACCCCCCATACGATTTATGTATGATAGAGCCGTTGTGTTATCAACCCTTATAAGAATGCTTTTAGAATTAAGATTATTGGCAAAACATGTTAATCCGAAGAAAACTGCTTTCAGTTCCAAAATATTTATATGAAGGGAATTTTCACTTCCAGACCAATGACCGTGTGCCTTCTCGGAGCCACATACTGCCCCCCACCCTGTTTTGCTAGCATCTGTAAAAATTTCAAGATCAAAAAGGAAGGAAAAAATATCATTATATGTAGTATAAATGTGATTTTTCCACCAATATAGATCCACCTTAAGGCTTTCTGGTAAGGACATTGTCCCATCGTAACTTTGATTGGAATTTTTTAACGCTAAGAATTTTATTCTTTCAAATAATTTAGTATATAATTTTCCATATTTAACAGCAGGACATGCAGATACTAAGATTCCTACGAACTTTGCAAAGTATCGTATAGAGCATTCTTGTAATTTTAAAATTATGTCAACTAGAGTTGCAATATAAGCTCTCTTTACTGGTGGCAATTCAATAATCATCTTATCAGAATTAAGAAGAAAACCTAAAAATAAACATTGGGTGGATGGTAAAAGGCAGCTTTTTTCTTCATTTATAACAAAACCTAACCTTTGTAGTATAGAGACTGCCATCTTCGTACTCCTTTCAGATAAGGCCTTACTTTCAGTAATTAATAAGAAATCATCAATATAACCTACACAAATAACCCCTAGCCTCCTTAAGAGGCCAAGAAAGGGCTTCATTAATTTTGTAAAAAGGTAAGGAGCAATAGAGAGACCAAAGGGTAAGACATTAAATTCATACAGCTTGTTGTTGAACTGAAATCGCAGATATTTTTTGAAATTGTTATGAATTGGTATTGCGAAATAAGCATCCTTTAAATCAATTTTAGTTAAGTAACATCCTTTATGAATAAGTTTTAAAACGGATCTATTGTCCTCCATTTTAAAATGGGGAGAGTCAATGAAGGTGTTTAACCTCTTTAGGTTCAAAATAAACCTCTTTCGGCCATCGCTTTTATTCACAAGAAAATAAGAAGAAAGAAACTGTCCCTGGCAGGGTTTACACCCTCTTATTGTACCCTGAAGCAACAAGTTATTTATCTCATTTTGAATAGCAACCTTCTCAGAATTACAAAATGTTGGTAGATTAGGAGGTTTTTGCTGGCAGGGTTCCCCATTGAATGGAATTCTATATCCCGCAGTCCAGCTTATAACAGTTTTATGGGCCCCAATTATGTGCCAGTTACTAGAAAAAAATTTTAGGCATCCAGCCCTCGGAGAACCTACCGGAAGAATTATTTCCTGTAATAACGAGACTGGGTCTGGCGCCCCAGCTTCTGATTTCTTCCCCTCCATCGTTCTTGGTGTTGTTGACGGTTCACCTGCGGAACATGCCCTGAATATCGACTTTCCTTCCGCTGAAGAAACGATGGGCGATTGTAGTTTAAAGCCTGTCTAGATGGCTCTCGTCGCCCTGGTGGGCGATTTTGTGAAGTAGGGGGCTGAAGTATGCCTCTTCCAGATATCTCAGCAGATTTTTGGGCTTTAACCTTGTCAGCAAACTCTGACCCGAACAGGAAGCTGTCAATAGGTGCTGATTTTGCTAAGGTAGCTACTGGAAGGCTCATAGACTGGGTTACAAAGAAGCGTCTTTGGATAGACAACCTATAGTGTAGATTGGTTAAAAAGGTGCCCGCCTGACTACATAGGGTTATAGTTTTGTTTCTGAGGTCAGGGTCGTTATTAAACGCTAAGGTAGTTAAACGACCAATAGCCGAGAGGCCAAAACCTAACTCTTGCTGAAAGGAAACTTGGTATTTGTCTCTTTTAATTTTGTCAGGGGCCAAGGATGCAGCTACCTCGGGATTTAAAAGAGGCGGGTTTAAGGTTAATAAATTGGCAGGGATAGGGTTCAATTGTTGGTAGTCTACTAACGTCTGGTTTTTTACCCCATTGGCCAGGCTAAAAAACCATCTACGCTGAAGCTCATTCACTAACGAAAACGTATTATCGTTTCTTTCTTGCGGGTCTTCTCCTAAGAGGTCTATAAGCTCCTTAGGAGCATCGAGCTCTAAAATCATGCCTTGATTATCATCCATATTATCAGGATTTAATAAAGCCGAATCATTCAGAGGTCGGTCAAGGTTTAATTGTGCCGAGCCACTCGGACTGCGAACTTGAGTATAAGTTGTCGAGCCACAAGGACTTCGAACAGGGGTAGACGAAGGTGCCAAATCACCTGTGCTATGAACGCTAGACTCGCTGGAGGAGTTTCGTCTTGGTGGTCTTGGGGATCGCCTATGCGATCTTCCTCTAGACCGTGATCTAGATCGTTTTTTCGATCGATCACGCCGCCTGCTTCGTGACCTACTTCCAGTTCCTTGGGCGCCACGATGTTTCTGGCGCCGTAGCTCACGCTGGAGCTTATCTATTTCTAACTGCAGCTCATAAATTCTTTTCGTCGTATTCGATTTACCCATTGTACTTCAAAAAACCTAAAAGGAAAAAGAATTAAGCGTTTAATTTGGGTATTTTACCTTAGAATACGAGAGGCGTTACCATCATAGCGCACTAAAAAACGTAATGGCGTACGTGGGTATCGGGTAGGTAATGTAGGGATCACTTTTGACTTTGAATTAGTGGCTCCATCTAGCACCGAAAAGCGGTACTACACAGTAAATGTGATCTGGAGGACGAAGCGCTGAAATATAATTTAGATAAAGTTACCCGCCTGTTTATCGTTTAGATTTTCTTTGGTTTAGATAGTGCATTTACGATATTGGCGTTTTGTACGATAATTCTATTACATGACCGTTTTTTTCGCAGTAACCCTCTAATATAGAAATTCAATGGCAGAACTGGTTGTACTCTATGGGTTGTACGATAATCTCTCTGTTTGGCGTCTGGCAACACTGACTAAACAAAGAAGAAGAAAGTTCTGACAATTTAAAAATTGAAAATTTGTGAAGATACTAATTTTTGTTATTATATTTATTTTTATAAAATTAATAGTATCTTGTAGAAATTATTTAACCATAAATTTTGCCAAAAACTGACAATGTTTAATATATTTAAAAAATCTAAAGTAAGTAATAATAATTTAATATTCAGCATCCATAGGCATGGAGTGAAATTCAGAAATATATAAGAAACAGTGAATTGGTATCTGCATATTTAACATTAAGCTGATCCAACTCGAGTTTGTGAACAAATATTATAGCGGGCCTCAACATATTAAGTACGCTGTGATTTTCTGACATTAAAATTTAATGTGTCTATTCCCATTTTGCGATAGTAAAATAAGTTTTGATACAAAACATACTTGAACGGGGAAATAGACACCATTGGCGGCCTTTTTTTATATTGAATGCTTTCAATTTGGTGGGGTCCTATATATGAAGCTAACAACCTTTTTTGAAGCTATGCCACTGATGGCATTTATTGTATTTTGATAAGCATGTTAACACTTGGAGAAAACACTTAGTGGTACTCTACAATATAAGAACCTCACCGAGTCCCTATCAGCTATGGCTGCTCCATTTTTTTTTAAGTCAGTCCATTTAAACCCATACATATATTTTTTAATATTTAAGATTTTTATTGTTTATTTAAAATATTAGTTTTTTTTGTTGAAAATAATATTTTACTATACGCCCTCGATTTGGAGCAACTGATTTATTTTTTAGAATGACAATACTACAAAATGTATATTTTGCAAAATAGTTCAGAAAACTGAATCGGCAGATGTACTATTTGAAAATGATGAAATTATGATTTTCAAAGATATAAGGCCAGCAGCAAAACACCACTATTTATCAATACCCAAGCATCACATAGATAATGTAAATAGTTTAACCACATTAGATGATAAAAAGCTTTGTAAGTATAAAACAAATTCTTAAGTATTTATTTAAACTCCTACAAATACATATGCATGTACTTAAATGTAAGAGTACAGAGAAAGAAAAACATAACAATATAGTAAAAACTATAAATTTAAAAATATAAATTTAAAAATAAGAACATATAAAAACAAAAAATGTATTACACATAGTACAACAACTATTAACTATAGGATGTTCACTACAAAAAATTGACCATAATATATTATTCCTTAAAATCATTCAAACTCGGACTTAATTTGACCTACCATTGTACAGAACAGATCTATATCACATTTTTGTATAAGTTTGTTACATTCACTCATCATTCTATCTATAGGAGAACTATTGGGGGGTAAACATTGAAAAACATTGTTATTTCTTACTTTCAGGAACTACAAAAGTTATATTGTTAATTAAGGATTATGGGGCTTATTAAAGAATAAATATCCAGCTGTTGACTTTGTTAAACTTCATACTACCAGAGAAAATGGGTATACTACCATTAAATAATAGCGCACAATGAAATTTGAAATTATACTCAACAGAGAAAAAGCTGATCAGCACGGTTATTTGACTAAACAGGACAAACCCTCTGGCATCTATCCAATAAGGAACTATCTCGATAAACTATTAGAGTAAACATTGCACCATAAAATGCTGTTTCCATTTTAATAAACAAAAGGTACTATTGTATGCCCAGCCATTTGTGAACATCGGAAGGAATGTGTTGGAAAAGTCGTTAACAGAAAAGAGTCGTGTAATTTCCAATTAGAACAACTAAACTTGCCAGTAATACCTGTAGTTCGCGACCAAAACTGATGGTAGTGCTGTAGCAGTCGAAACCATGGAAACCAGAGCAAACCACCAATAAGAACACATCATTTTGGCCGTTTCCATCTATTTTGTCGCGAACAACAGACAAACGTGAAGATATGTAAAAATGATTTTTCCACAATATTTAAATGAATAAAATAAATCTCTAGTTTTCTTCAGATATATGGCAACGCTGTAGGGGCGAAACCATGCAAGATTTTTCCTCATTAAGATAACAAGAAATAATTAGGTCAAAATTGACTCGAATGTAAATAAATTCAGAGTAGTTTGTTATACTGACTGATTATAGGTTTCATAAAATATATCATTAAAGGTGTTTTATCCGCTCTTCGTTCTTCGAAGCACCGTTAAATCGTATGAATCAACTTAGTCTAAATTTTTTTAAACACGACGTGTTGCAGAAATAGTTTATTATAATATTTAAACCTGCTAATTCTGTTTTTAGTGGAAGTATTAATATTTGAAGGCAAAAGGATTCTTGAAGAACAGGGGGCTGACTCAAATGATTCTCTACTAGGTTTCCATCTACCCCCTTTCAACACCGTGGGACATCTACATTTGCATGTTATTTCTCCTGCTAGTAATGTGGGACTTTTGCACTATTATATGTTTAAACCTAACACATTGTGGTTTGCGACTGTAAGTAAATTATGCAAATTAGATTTTTATTAATTTAAGTTTTATTACAAAGGCATGAGAAGGAATTTGACATTTTTTATTAGGTACATATTAAACATGGTGTTCGAATAATGTATCAGGATATTTTAATATGTTAAATAAAGGTAGCAAGTCCCATATAACAAAAAGTCAAAAGCTCAATACTTCCTATTTGCTTCAATTTGAAAAACTAATTTTACCGCATACAAATTCCAGTTTTGCGCCTAAACGTTTCAATTTGCATTCGTCAGTAATCATAGAGGTGTTTACATTTTAATCTCCCAGATTGACTCTTTTGTATGCCCAGCCGTTTCTGAACATTGGACGGAATACGAGCAAAAAATTAGGCTATCCTGCCGTTAGTTGTGTTGTAAAAATCGTTAACAGAAAAGAATTGAGTAATTTCCAATTAGAACAACTAAACTTGCCAGTATTATAATAAATGTTATGCATAGCGATATCAAATCAACCTAGACAACCGTGAAGATGTGTAAAAATGATCATTTTCCACAATATTTAAACGAATAAAATTGTAAAGATCTAATCATCGTCTTCATGAAGCTAACAGGAAATAATTAGGTCAAAATTGACTCGAATGTAAATAAATTCAATGTAATTTGTTATACCCACTCATTATAGGATTCATAAAATATATCATTAAATATGTTTTATGAAATTTGACATTCTACACTAAAACAAAAACTTTATTAATTACTTTAATTAAATTCTTATGTTGCTCCGCTCTTCGTAGCGCTATTAAAACGCACAGAAATTTGTCTCTACAGAGGCGTGAATCGCGGGAAGAAGTTTTCTGTTTGTTTATTATATCGGCGCTGGCGTTTTCATTACATTTTTTTCCAATCAATTATGTGATTGATCAGACCATATTTAGGAATAAATATTTATAACGTATGTAAAGAAGAGGGGACTAATAATTAAATAATAATACCAGTCAGAAGGGAATTTTTGGTAAAATTAACTGCAAATTCAATTTATATATATATAATTCGTTGGTATCCATGGCTCGGTGGACTAGTGGCAGAGTGTACGCCTGTCGATCTGAGAGTCGCGGGTTCAAATCCCGCACTCGACATCTCTGGATTTATTTATTTATCAGTTAAAAAACTACGAGGAGCGGGCAGTACATGATGATTCGAAGAGGGCGGGAAAATCTTTCGCGCTCGTTTCGATACTTTCTCGCCCGCTCTCTCGGAAAGGTCTGAAAAACGCAACTTTCGGTGCAGAGAACATGCATGAAAAGAGGCACTTTCGGGGCACTTGTAAAAAAACTATTTCAACGATTCCCCTTTCTGTAAAATAAATTCCATTTATAAAATAAATGTTTCTTTTTTTGCAGGCAGAAGCAATTGAAGAAAAATTAAACAACCTTATACAGGAAGAGAAAAAGCAGTTAAACAATAAATTGTAATGGGCAATAATTTTTTGTAGGTAATTTAGTATAATAATATACATAATAGTAGGCCTTTTATATGGGTTTTAGATTTTTAGTGATAAGTACTATGGCTGTTGTAAAATAAATTTTATTTATACATATTACATAAACAAATTATTAGAGAACTTAATTGACATTAAAAAAATAATTTTCGTTATTAAAACGGACAATGGAATAGATATAGACAAGTATAAATTTCTATAAACTAATACTGACATAGAAATACAACAGAAAATAAATGCATTTATGTCTAAAATAGAAGCCACTCACTAGATACATAAGGTATATCAAGTTTATATTTTTAATAGAAAGAATAGCACTCTGTACTAGGGTGTCCCATTTTCGACATTTTTTCCTTAATTGTTAGTGCTATCAAATAAGTAATGTAGGTGTCATGTGCTCTTTTTGGGTCAAATTTAAAATGGTAAAATCAAAATTTTAAAATTTTCGCTTGTTTAAGAGATACGGGGGAAAATAAAAAAATTGACAATTTAAAAATTACCCTATATTTTCTTAGTTAAAAGAGATACAGAAAAATGTCGTATACAGAAGATTCTTTATATTGATTGTTGAATAATCTGCCGTTTTCAGAATAAGTATACGGGACCAGGTAAAAAAGTTATCGGACCTAACCTCATTTTTTTTAGACGGAACACCCTATATATTTTAATCTAAAAAGATACTATTTTAAATTCTCCTTTCATATATATAACACATCATGTATGATATTGGTTTCCTAGGCGATTTATTAAAGTTACGCATATTTTGTTCGCTATCCGGAAAGACGGTAACCATTTAAAGACATATTACGAACATTTGCGATGATTCTCGTTATATTTTACCTTAATCTGAATAATAAGGTTTAAATAAATCACATAGGAAACCAATATCATCCATGGTGTGTTATATATTTGAAACGAGAATTTAAAATGGTATCTTTTTAGATTAAAATATACAGGGTATTCCATTTTAAAAAATGAAGTTAGGTCCGATAACTTTTTTACCTGACCCCGTATACTTATTCTGAAAACGGCAGATTAATCAACAATCAATATAAAGAAACTTCTGTATAAAACATTCTTCTGTATCTCTTTTAACTAAGAAAATATAGGGGAATTTTGAAATTGTCAATTTTTTGATTTTCCCCCGTATCTCTTTAGCAAGGGAAAATTGTCAAATTTTGATTTTACCATTTTAAGTTTGACCCAATTAGAGCACATGACACCTACATTACTTTTTTGATAGCACTAACAATTACGGAGATACCCTATAAAAGTTACGAAAATGGGACACCTTGTACACTTAATTTATTGAAATGATTTTTATTTTTAATTTAGCAAAAGTCATGCCGCATTGATTGTTTCCGAAACGTTTTTTCGAGAATATAACGTATTTAGAATGTAATTTGAAATGTTAATTCTTATTAAATTTACATGCATCTAGATTTTATGCGTTACACCGTACAATTAGACGTATCAGGACGTAAACTACTCTGCTCTAAACTCTAGAATCTGTTTTCTATTAGTTAAAATAAAACATATTAAAATTGGTTTATTATTAACGAAATACCAGCGTTTTAATTTGGACGTGCATTTTGGAATATTCGTCCAACATTTAAAGAGATACAGTGTAGCTTCTATTTTAGATAGCGTAGAGAAAAGAAAGAACACAATTAATCAGCGACAAATTTGCATTTTAACAAATTTTAATGTAACGTTCCAGTTTTTAAAACATTTTCTTCATATAGAATATATATTTTTCTTTGGTATTTTGACTATATCTTTATTAAGTTTGTAACATTGTTAATTGCCGAAAGTATTTAAATTTAATTAAATTTAAGTACCTCGGCAACCCTAAATATGTTAAACATTTAGTGTATTTCCAATATAAAACTTCTACAATAATTTTATCTATACATTCTAGGGCATACATTTTCTAAAAGTCTTTGTATACGTTTATTATGTTTGTTTTATAGAATTTGTATAAGCTTAACACACTGGAATACCTATTCGATACCTTTTTCAAAGGGTTTTATAAATAAATCTATCACAATTTTATTGTGTTTCTTTTTTTAAAGTAAAAATGGAGATATAGGCAGTTCATACTTTTTACAGATGTTTTTGTCGGTAGTTGAAACATTGTATTATGTAACATTTACCGCGTAAAAGGATCTAGAGTTTTCACTCATTTTTCATCTTTTATAATATGATTAGTCATAAAAACTATCCATTACTTTCCGAAGCTTGGTAATATATAGGGTGTCCCTGGACGGGATTACCTATACTACAAATGGACAATTTTTAATTTCTCGACAAAAAAGCATTCTTATAAAAAATAAGAGTTAATTAGAAAATTAAGTTTTCGTATACATGGAGGTCAAAATCTTTATTTTACCCAATAGTAAACTACCTTAATTTTTGTTTTTAAGAAGTAAGTTCGTTAGAATTGTCATTTTCCTTATAATTCATGATTTAAAGATTTATTTGTTGTTTTTAAACAAATTCTAAGCAGTATTAATTAAACTAGGATTTTATTTAAAAAGTTTTTATTCAACGTGAAAGCACCCAATTTGTACGCACTTTTCTAGTCGTCTTCTAAACTCACTATAAGCAGAATTAGTCATGCGTTAATTTATTAGACAAGCAATTAATTTCCTTTAAATCTTGAATTGCCATGAAAAATTGTAATTCTAGTGAACTAATGGGATTTTCCTTGAAAACGAAAGGTTAAGGCAGCTCTCAGGTAAAATGAATACTTTTTTAACATTTTGACCGCCCTGTATACAAAAATTAATTAGTAACAAATCTTAATTTTTTTACAAGCAAAATTTGTTTTTATTACGATTGACTTTTTGTCGAGAAATTAAAAATTAGGTCCAATTATGGTCTAGGCAACCCCATCCAGGGACACCCTGTACCTTTACTTTTTATCTATGTCTGCCGTTATATTTAGACTGGTTAGTTACCGCGACAACGCTGAAAAAAGTATATTCCATCCCAAATAATTTAATATTTTATGTAAATAAGCATTAAGTTGAAATTTAATATTATATTGCGTTCTCAATTTTTATTAGTCCTTATTATATCCTTAATGATGACGTTAGTATTAAATACGTTATTATTAAAAAATGGATACGTGATCAATAAAATAACATATTTGTTTTAAACCTATATGGTACCTAGAACTATCTCCGCAATTCATTTCATGGCAATAGTTATTCCTTTTCCATTAAAGCTATTATTTTTTAAAACAATATAATTGGGTAGTAGCAACATAGAACACAAAATACTTCTTGAAAAGACAATAAAATACAGTTTTCATAAAAATAATTCATTAACCTTTTTGCATCTCCTAACCAGTAATGCGTTTTGCTCCATGGGGATTGCAGCTGAAGTCATAAAGTTATGGGCACTAATTTGATATTTCCCGACTTCCATAATATTATAGGAAAGTCATGAAACGATAAATAAGGACCTTAAGTTATACCTTAGCTAAGGTAGCCTTAATGTTATGGTAAAAATTAAATGGTAAATGTTTTAAATTAATTTGAGGGTCAATTGACTCGTTAGGTGGAAGATTACCACGTCCTTAAAAATCTATTCTTTTAGACGAGAGTTAAAGAGAACTTTAATATACTGTCAAGCTTGTGTTAAGGATGTCATTCTGCCCTTCCTTAGGGCCGATATTTCAAAGTCGTCTTAAGGTACAAAATGACATATCCTTGACACAAATTTTACAGTATAGAATAAATCTTTAAGGGGGTGGTAATCTTCCACAACGCGACAATTGACCCTCAAATTAATTTAAAACATAGTTTTTTAAGAATTACCTTAACGTTAAGGCTAGCTTAGCCAAGGTCTAACTTAGGGTAACATTCAAATATGGGCCCTTCGTACTCGAATTTCGATGACCGTAACCAAACCATGCATGGGTTTATAAAACTGTATTTATGATGCTTCTTAAGTTGGGTTAATTAGGTTTTGACTTTTGAGGTCAATTATGCATCAAAATTTGACATTTTCTCCGTCTCCGTTTCTTAATAATTTTTTAGTGTAACATTTCAGACAAAAGCTTACTAAGTCTATCAAACCTAAACAGATACATTTTTTTTAAGGTTGAAACAAGAATTTTACAGATATAAAAAAATATCCGCCGTTCTAACATTCTTGTTCATGATTTTATTTAATGACGAACTCGTGAGACACCAGGCTTTAAGGGGCGTAACATGTACATGTGCATTCTAAATCATGGTCCATCCAAGCCAGCTTCTTAAACAGCTTTCCCATGATAATGTAGCTTACTTTGTAAGTTATAGACGGACGAGTTTTTACTGCAACTGTACATACATGATGAATACTCAAATTTACTAGAATGTGCACAACGCAACCAAATTACAGGTAAATTATTGTTGTTGAACTTTACCATGACAATAGTTGAAGGTGTATAAACTTTAAAAATTACATGTTTTTCGGTGAAAAGATACATCAGTCGTTTTACACTGTAAAAAATGCACATAATCTGCATAGGTTGGTTAACTTATTAAAAATACGGATTTAAACAGCAACCTTTAAAACAGTTCCTGAAATATACCCCTAATATATTATACTACCAATATTTAGATATATATGTGTTTTGTACATTCAATGTTATATAAAACTATAGTGACCAAAAACTAAAAATAAACGCAAATAAGTCAGTAAGTTCATGCTGTTCACCTTGGCATAACCTTAAAATATTAGAAGTCGTACTGACAAACTATACACTGGCTTTCTTCAGTTCCATGGCCATAAAAACAATATACTGGGTGTTACTTAATGATATTATGTATTTATTTTGCGATTCCTGGTTCAATTTTCAGTCTAAAAGTTCATATACGTATGTCCTTAAGGGCGTACAATGCGCAAATTTATAGGATGATTAACAACGTTTCGCTACTGCAGGATTCTGGAAAGGCTATTTGAACTACCTGACGGGACAAGTTAAATTTTAGTAAAGAAATGTTTCTATTTCTAAGGTACATGGCCCTTTTTTGAAAAAAGTAAGTAAAAAATTTTTTAAAATCGGACCAAAAGTGCATATTTTTAGGCATTTTTCAAGGTTAATATCGTCGCTGATATTTATGTTGTATGATAAATGAACCTTCAAAACTTGATATTTCCGGAAAGAAAGTCCTTTCCTGCGCATAATTTTTACTACCAAAGTAATGCAATGCAATGAAAGTTATTGATACTTGCATTGAATTTTCTTATTAGGTTAGGTTTCATTTGTCTGTCAGTTGGGGATGTGTTCGGAGACCAGCAATTCTCCTAAAAGTTCCCAACCAGTTACAAACCACGAATGCGCAGAGAAAAATTTACAATCGGTTTTGGCAATTTGCTTGTGCGAACGAATCTATTAACAATTATGCATCCGTATTCCATATTTTATGGAAATCTTTATTAAGCAAAAATCATTTAAATAAAATCGAGTTAGGATCAACGCCATTGGCTCTAGAAAAAAAAAGTTGTGGTAAAAATGTGGATTTATATCATAGTAGCCTATACCAAAATTTAGAGTAATATCTCAAACTGATTTCGAGATTTTTGTAAAAAAAAAAATAGAAACCTCAATACCCTTTATACAGGGTGCCCCAAGTAAAGTGGCCTATTAGAAGTATCTCGAGAACTAAATGAGATTTTATTTTGAAAATTTAGCTGTGGCTATAAGAGATGGATTTCTACGTTTATAAAGTATTTTGGATGATGCGGTGTTGCCGGATCATACCGAAAGTGGTAGCAACTTCGCAATTTTAAATGAATTACCCTATATATTATATTTTTTTTTGGAATCTAGGTAAAAATCTAGAACAGTTTTCTGTATAATATCATATACCTATCTTTAAGAGTTTTTGAATTATAAATAATTTTGTGATGTTTTAACGCCGTATCGTTACCTGAAAAGAAAATCGTATCTTTTTAGCGGTTATAGCTAGAAAGCTGAAAATTTTACAATAGTTTCACAAGACCATCGCAATTTTATAATTTTGAACAGTATTGAATTCGTTTTATACAGGGCGTCTCCATAACACTATTTCTGAGGCAGATGAATTATTGCAAAAATCTTATTTTTTTTAAATGGGACACCCTGTATTTGATATGTTTTGCTAATAGAGGATCAAATTTTCTATCTAATGATATTATGTGTTCCTATACCTAGCGTCACTATTTTCGGACTTATAGCGAAATTTAAAAATTATCTTATAAAAATATATTTTTTGATAGTGTGGTTGGCTGTGGAATGGATTCATAGAAACAAAATAATGAAAAATCCATTTGACGTTATGTCTGAGTTATTGTAATAAAAATGGCTAATTCACATTATTCGAGCTTAGATATTTTAAGTTTATTTTATATTCATGGGGAGTGTGGTAGAGTTTTATCTAGAACTTGCAGAAAATTTAATGAACTGCATCCTGATGCAGCTCCTATGACTCCCTAAAAGATGATTGGCCGAGGCGGTCCATGGAAATGGCCCCAAGGTCTCCGGATCTTACCCCCTAGAATTATATCTATGAGATAGGATTAAAGAAATAGTATACAAGACACCCCTCACAACAAGGGAATATTTAGAAAATCGAGTACGAACAGCTTTGGGTTTGTTCGTTGAGAAGAGAAAGAAATGAAAGAGGTGACAAATGAACATGTTATAACCACAATTTATGAATGTTTAAGAGCGAACGGAGGGCATTTTAAACAATTTAGTTATTAGTTATTTTATTGATGTAATTTTCATTTTGTTTATTTATTTATTAATACATTCCTTATTGGTTAACTATTTTTTTTTACAACAACACAGACATAACGTCACATGGATTTTTCATTACCAAAAAATATATTTTTATAAGATAATTTATAAATTTCGCTATAAGTCCGAAAATAGTGAAGATAGGTATAGGAATACATAATATCATTAGATAGAAAATTTGATCCTCTATTAGCAAAACATATCAAATACAGGGTTTAAAAAAAATAAGATTTTTGCAATAATTCATCTGCCTCAGAAATATTGTTATGGAGACGCCCTGTATATAACGAATTCAATACTGTTCAAAATTATAAAATTGCGATGGTCTTGTGAAACTATTGTAAAATTTTCAGCTTTCTAGCTGTAACCGCTAAAAAGATAAGATTTTCTTTTCAGGTAACGATACGGCGTTAAAAAATCACAAAATTATTTATAATTCAAAAAGTCTTAAAAATAGGTATATGATATTATACAGAAAACTGATCTAGATTTTTACCTAGATTCCAAAAAAAATATAATATATAGGGTAATTCATTTAAAATTCCGAAGTTGCTACCACTTTCGGTGTGATCCGGCAACACCGCATCATCCAAAATATTTTAGAAATGTAGAAAACCGTCTCTTATAGCCACAGCCAAATTTTCAAAATAAATTCTCATTTAGTTCTCGAGATACTTCTAATAGGCCACTTTACTTGGGGCACCCTGTATATCAAAAACAAAGCATTTTAGGACATAGGTACGTGTATATGAACTTTGCGACTTAAAAATGATTTAAGAATCACCCATTAAAATAAGTTCATATCACCAAGTAACACCCTGTATACCAGTTCGTAAATTTATCAATAGACTATAAGGTAATGTTGTTTTATTTATCGATGAACAAATGCCCATCGATTTTCTTTGTATTATTATACAATTTACTTATTGTAGACAGACTGAAACCTTAAAATCTATTAGTAAAGAAAAAGAATAATCTCTAGTGTTTTAAAATCATGTTAGTGAAGCAACCTATTAATGTCTTCAGACTATTTTACTACAGGGCTCACGCAAATAAAGTCGCCAGGGTCTAAAGCCCGCTACAGGGGCCGTTAAATCATACGATAATGTTCAGTTAAACTGATAAGTGCTCTGTGACAAATTTACAACGATTTGAGATACACACGTTCGATATATCTGCACAGTTCAGACTGTATTAGGTGTGGACATGTTCTAACATAAGGTTTTACCTGACGTTCGACTTATCAAGTAAGACGTATCAGTTAAAACATTAGGTGTGGACAGGTTCTAACATAAGGTTTTACCCGACGTTTTACTTGTTCAAGTAAGACCTCCGTCTTATTACGAATCTACAGCGCCCTTCCAAAACTGATCGGAAACATGAACACTAAACGTTGCGTATAGATACGGGTTTTAAAGGCGTTTTGTCTGACCGTCTCACTTGACGCCCTAAAACGTGAGGTGAAACGTCAGGTAAAACCTCATGTGTGGACGGGGCTATTATCATTATTATCACCGTTTTGCCTGACAGTCTTACTTGAAGACCTAAGAGGTCAGGTAAAACCTTATGTGTGGACACTCCTTTACACCGAGCAATGAAAACGAGAGAGAACGCGTGTAATATTAGAGACTTGAAGTGATCGTCATCCGTAACCGTTAACGTAGCCGTAAACGCATGAATTTATACGTCTGATGCAGTCTGCAATTCATTGTTGATCCCTGTAAGTCAGTGAAAAAGTCTTTTATCGTCGTCTTTTAAAATTATAAATAGTGACAGAAGTGACATAACTGGCGCCTTATTTATTACAAATGGGTTCGGCAGCGAATCGGTT
Source organism: Barypeithes pellucidus (assembly GCA_963991005.1). NCBI lineage: Eukaryota > Metazoa > Arthropoda > Insecta > Coleoptera > Curculionidae > Barypeithes > Barypeithes pellucidus. Next base: position 31,141,107 of record OZ022562.1, read on the forward strand.
CAGGTAACGTTAGAAGGGACCCGACCGCGAGAGAACGCTAACGTGAAAAATGTTGTACTGCGGTTGCAAGATCCAGTGATATAAGTATTTGTATCATTGTAAGGTAAGTACAATATTACTTCCGAGTCTTTTTCGAAATAATTGTCTATAAATACTTTTTTTGAGTTTCTACTATATAAAAAGGAAAAATACTTCATATCATCGTTGTAACAGGTATTGAATAAAAGTAATTTCCAAATATACGCCATAGGATATTAATATTATTAAGATGAGGATCCCAAACAATTCCAAATTAGCAATCAGAGCCATCTAAGTTGTAACAATTCAATTAAAAAATAGGCCGCTTCTTGGCAGGTTAGAAAGAGATGAGAGTCATCAGCTGATCTATATTTATTTTCGTGAAGTTTTAGCCGTTAATACTAAAGTTTTTTAGTTAATTTATTGATATTTAGATTATCTGTCATGCTGATTGGGGTATAAAGCACTTTCGGGAATTTCTGTGATCAAAAATTTGAAAATTGGTCAAATTGGCATTATTATTCTTATAAAATTATATTTTTTAACACAATTTTCTCATACCATTTTCCAGTCCTTTAACTTTACACCATCCATTTTTAGATTATAAAAAAATTAAGTATATTCGACTAAATCTTCACATAAAATAGTGCCTGCTTGGCAACCTGTGATTAAACGCAGCTCTTAAAGAAAATACAGTCAAAACCGCCTATAACAACATCGGATACAGCGACATATCGCTTAGAGCGACGAAACTTTATCGATATTCATCGGCTATAACGACCAACCGTTGTGCTTGTACCAGCAAAATAAAACAATACGAACAATTTTAAAACTTATCCTAATCTATGAAGGAATGTTTTGACTTATTATTGCCTACCCACGTTGGAAAAGCGTGAAGCAGCTGGCGTTCCTGAAGGTGTGACTGAAAAGTGGCTCTCTCATAAGTGGCCTACACTGTGCGAAGGATACAAACCAGAGGAAATTCAAAGGTGAGCAATGCAAGGGTGGGAAGTTGTCTAAAACCAGAATTACACTATTGGTTGATGCGAACATGACTGGATCGTGTAAAAAAAAAACTTTTAGTCATAGGAAAAGCTAAAAAACCGCGTTGCTTCAAGAACATACACTCGTTGCCTGTAACATATGAAAACAACACTAGATCCTGGATGACATCGCTTATTTTTGAAAAATGGCTGCGAAACTGGGATGCAGAATTGAAATCTGGAGGAAACAAAATTCTTCTCCTAGTAGACAACTGTCCTACTCACCCTGTAAAATGCAATCTAAAATGCATAAAACTTGTGTTTTTACCGCCCAATGTCACCTCTGCAAACCCATGGACCAAGGAGTGATAAAAGCTTTAAAAACACAGTACAGAAAACCTCAAGTACTCCAAATGCTTCAGAATATTGAAAACGGCGAAGATACAAAAAGTCTTAGCGTTCTAGATGCAATTCTAATGATATCGGAAGCTTGGGAAAAGGTCACACAATCCACCATAGCGAATTGCTTTCGCCACGCAGGTTAAAGATCTCTCCCAATCACAAGAGGAGGACAATGATAATATTCCGCTAGCGAGAAAAATGATAAAATCTCCTATAGATGAAGATGACAACTTACCACTAGCTCAATTGGCTGCTCAGTTACAGAGATCTACTACTACATAATCATTGATTGAAATAGAGGAATTTATTGGAATAGATGACAATGTTGACGTGTGCGCCGTAGTTACTGAGGAATAGATTCTTGCAGAAGCTGAAAGTGATAATCGTAACAATGACGAAGAAAATGAAGACCCTCAAGAGCAGTTCGAACCAACAACACTATGCGAGGCTATTAATGCTATAATAGTTTTACAAAAATTTGTTGCTTTTAACGAAGATCTTGACGAGAATGAAACGTAAAATGCAAAACACATTTGAGACTCAGCTTAAAAAAAAACAGACCAAAATGACCGATTACTTTAAAAACTGATTGTAGTCTATAAGCTGTACTGTTGGTACTGAAAGTTTTTCAGAATAAACATTTTTATGTTTGTATACTTGTGTATATCGCTATCTATATCGGATATAACGTCCCACGTTATATGGTCCCTTCAATGTCGTTATATCCGGTTCTGACTGTAACTAGTTTCCTTTAAGAACAAAAAAAATTTAGCAGATGTCAATTTTGAAGTCTACGTTAACGTCGATGGTATCACTTCAAGTTTCTATTACCCTGTATATTAATCACGTCGCAGTTTAATGGGGCACATGTCATTTCTAGTAATAATTGTTTTACAGAACTTCAAGTTGGGTTAGGGTCGGACTTTATTTTACCCGCATTTATCAGATTATTCAGAATTCCTGTTATTTTTTTTGAAAATCATTCAATCGTATTTGTTTATAAAAACCCAGAAATTATATTGACGTTGACATTCTAGAAATGTGTGCAAAGAAATAGGTTAATTAGGTACCTATTAAGCCGTTCTTAAGACAAAACTTAGTTTAAAAACGTCGATGCACGTCGTCTTAGTACTGTCAGTTCTAGTTTATTCCACAATATTTTATTGTCCGTTTTAACCAGATAATACCACTAGTATCTTTTTTAGTAAGCTCCGTGTAGATTTATAATAAAAATAAGGAGATTGAATTTTAAAACACCCAAGAGTCATCTTAAAAATGCAATTAGTAAATCACAGTACTTCTATTTCTCGTTCGTTTGATAATTATTACGACCTTAAATCATAAATATTTCGTTGTGGTGCTGCAACAAAAATTGTGTGAACATATTGATGGGACCTATAGCAGCCAAAGACATGGATACAAGCTCGGACCATACTAAATTGGGTCCGAAAACTACTGCTAAATTTTGTGCGTTCATTTTATTAAGATCTGATCGTTCCATAACCTGAAATAATTTTAAAAATTAACTAACGCCACTTTCTAGATTATTTAAAGAGTAGCGGTTTTATGGTTTATTGACATTTCTCTTGTTTTAAGTGGTTATTGATGAACCCTTATTTTTTAAATGTAGTTGTTTCTATTTGTATGCGGTTGTGTGTGTTGTGTTGTTTATTTTATTTTACGGTAATTTACTGACTTTTTCATGTTTTTATCTTTTTCCTTATTCCAACTTCATATACAAATTTTAGGTCTGATGATGCCCAGTTAGGCGAAACATGTAACCGTCGTAATTTGATAATACATACATACAGGGTGTTTTTTTAAAAAAAGTGCCGATACTTAAGGTTGTGAATCCTTGGGTGATTTTAACTTTAACTTTAATGATTATTATTGAATGTAGAAAAAATTTGAGTACGTCACTGGATTCTACGTAAAAAATTACAAAAGAAACATTTCATTTCTGTTTGATAATGGTGTGTACAAAATTTCATAAAAAAATAAGTGCCTGTTCTCACCAAAGCAATTGGCAACCGCAACGCGACACATCATTAATGTTTAAATACGCGTGTTCCCACTGACTTAAGGCAACTCAACTGCAAAGCAAGTAGTTGCTTATGAGTTGCCCGGCGCATACCGCGTCGCCGTTGTCAGTTGCTAAGAATCGCGGTGTCATGGCGGACGAGACAGCAAAATATTTAACTTTTGTGGCTCATTCGGTAAAACCTATGGAATGTAACCGGATCATTATTTAATTCCTGTGCCACTATACAGGGTCCGCAAACGAAGCGTGGACGGAAGATTAAATCGTTATCGAAGAACTTATCAACAATACTGAAACAGCTTAAGATATTGGACTAAAAGCGGCATGTTTTAAAAATATTTTACATTATACAGGGTGGCCCAAAAAAGTGTGACAGCATAAAGTTATATTTTTTTAAATGGGACACCCAGTATTTTATTGCATATTTAGGTTCGTATTACTATCGTTTATAAGTGCCTCAAATTTTATTTAATTTGGTTTTGTAGTTTCGGAGAAATAAATTAAAAACTAAACAAAAAAAGTTTTGCAGTTCTGAATAGAAAAAATGAAAAAAACAATCCAGAACTATTTTTTTAACCTCGGCATTGAGTGAAACTTATGACAAGAGGTCTAGAGAAACTATGAATGTAATTGCGTTTATTTATTTTATACAGGGTGTTCATAATGAGCTTTCAAAAACCCCACATTTTAAAATAATTTTTCTCAAGTTTTTCAAATGGAACACCCTGTATATTATTTGGATATTTGACGTAGAATTCATAGACAATTTTTTTTGTAATACAAGCATATAAGTTATATCCAGCCGTTTTCGAAATAATTGTAAATATCATAAATTATGTTGTTTAAATAGAGTTTTTATTGGGAAATTTTGTTATAGGCGACTAGACTAATAATTGTAAACTAAAGTAAATGTTCAAAATAGCTTCCTTTTACTTAATTTAATGATTTTCCTCTACTGCCAACAGAACTCTTAATTCATTTTCTTCATTAATAACGGGTTTATTGATTATCATCCTTTTTATGTACGCAGTGCTTCCTGTTGCTACAAATCTTTGCAACAACTTCTCGAAGGTTTTTGGTCTCGGCTTTCTCTCAATATTTGGATATCTTTCAGCATACACTCGGCTCGCGAATAGGCAATTTCTTGCACATTCACCCAGTATAAACATCACATTTACCATTTCTAAAGTTGTAAAATTCGACATTTTGTGTAAGTTAGTACTTAATTGCAACGACTGAACAAATGTAAATAATTTTATTTGGCTGTCATAGTGACAATCTAAACAAAAAGAAATCATGTCAACTCGATTAAGAATAAAAAATAATATTAAATAATAAAAGTAGCAAAAATGTATGCTTTTAAAACTTATATCGAAATAACTAAAATACGGTAAACTCTAAGGGTAAAAGAAGCTATTTTGAACTTTTACTTTAGTTTACAATTATTAATCTTGTCGCCTATAACAAAATTTCCCAATAAAAACTCTATTAAAACAACATAATTTATGATATTTACAATTATTTCGAAAACGGCTGGATATAACTTATATGCTTGTATTACAAAAAAAAATTGTCTATGAATTCTACGTCAAATACCCAAATAATATACAGGGTGTTCCATTTGAAAAACTTGAGAAAAAATATTTTAAAATGTGGGGATTTTGAAAGCTTATTATGAACACCCTGTATAAAATAAATAAACGCAATTACATTCATAGTATCTCTAGACCCCTTGTCATAAATTTCACTTAATGCCGAGGTTAAAAAAATAGTTCTGGATTGTTTTTTTTGATTTTTTTATTCAGGACTGCAAAACTTTTTTTTTTAGTTTTTAATTTATTTCTCCGAAACTACAAAACCAAATTAAATAAAATTTGAGGCACTTATAAACGATAGTAATACGAACCTAAATATGCAATAAAATACTGGGTGTCCCATTTAAAAAAATATAACTTTATGCTGTCACACGTTTTTGGACCACCCTGTATAATGTAAAATATTTTTAAAACATGCCGCTTTTAATCCAATATCTCAAGCTGTTTCAGTATTGTTGATAAGTTCTTCGATAACGATTTAATCTTCCGTCCACGCTTCGTTTGCGGACCCTGTATGTAAATTTGTCTCAAATTTATGGTATAAAAAGGTTAGCCCAAAATTGTCGCTCAGTTTTTTTAAAGCTTTTTAACGAGCAAGTATGTTGCGGCCATATCTTTATCCGAGGATGACGACATTTTGCTCATGTCAAAAGAGCAAGAGCAACTCAACTTAAGTTCCGGGCGCGTTGCGGTTGTCAGTTGCTTTGGTGAGAACAGGCACTTGAGTGATTATAATTATGATAAAAAAAAAGTTATTGTTTAAAGTTTAACATTCTGTAGCTCAAAAATGAAGACCTTTAGGACATATGTTAATATTAACTTTTCTTCTTAAAACCACCCAAGGATTCACAACCTTAAGTATCGGTACTAAATTAAAAAACACCCTGTATATTGTAATCGTGAGACAATGACTGAGTTTACTTATTCATAGTTCATAACAATACAACTTTTGTTATTCAAATTGGAATTTTAAATGATTTATTATACGGGTAGTCGAAATTAATTTAAAATTTAGCAGGTGCTGCCAAATTTTACCTTTCGCTTTCCCAGTTCAATTCCCCTATTAATTTACTTTAAAAATCTATACTTTGTTTTATTTGATATTTTACAATTTTCGAGATAAATCTGTTTTTGTCTTATAGTTTCAACCTTTGATGAAAATCCATATTAAAATTATTTTTATTTTCTTTTCTTGGTATACTTTCGTTCAAAAATGAAATAAAAACTCCATTTAAAACTCAAAATTTAACTTAACTTTAAAAAATAGATTTGCTTAAAATTAAAAAAAAAGGTATTCATCTTACCCTAGACAGGAAACTAATGATATATTTAAGAATTTTGTAGTTATCCTCTGGTAATTTTTCCATCACTAATATTGACACATTTCTTAGATGTTCATCTTTACTGCAACCTGAGAAACAAAAATGGTAAAAATTATTTACATTTTCACAACAAGTAGAAAGATTTATATATTGATGAGACCCCGACTTTGGGCAATTTGATTTTTTGCTAAGGTAGAAAGATGTTTAATAAATACAATGGTAGTCACAAAGAACGATCAAGAAATTATCAGCAATATTTTCGAGTTTAAAACAGCTTAGCGAATTGGAGAGTAGTTTTCAGATTTATACAAACCGTCTCTATAAATCTGAAATCTTTTATAAATTAGTAGTAAATCCTTTTCAATCAATAAAAGCTAACACAATACGATCGAAGTTCTCCCATGTCTCTTCTCGTCGATATTGGTTCAATCCAGCGGCAAGGCCCAGTGATGATCGAGACGTGAAGGCGGCTGTACGTCGATTACGGTCCACTTACGCGAGCGTATAGGTTTTACACGTGTAAGGGGCCGTTTCTCAATAAATATGTGTAAAATTTATTAGTTGGTATTACTTTAACAACACATGATACAAATCTAACCGCCTGTTCTTGTTTCCTACCGTAAAGTTCTGTTACGAAATAATATGATTCCACGTGCGTCTCGCTTGCAAAAAATACGTTTTCCTTTGTTATCTTTATGGTAATTGTGGAAATAATAATTGTTGAGGTAAGAGCTTATTAAATTGTAGACACATTTTTTTTCCAAGTTTGAAGTTAAAACTTAAATGAAAAAATATCGTTTTTATCTAATTTTTTTTATTATTAGATAGCATATTACTTTCTGTATAATTTAGCGCGAATATACGATATAAGGTTCTAACCCCCTATGTTGCCAACGTTATCTAAATGTCGGTCGTCTTGAGAAGAATGATAAAATATTAACCATTTAAAATATGCAAACGTCCGCTTACTTTGAAACTGCATAATTTCATCATATAACTCGTATGTGAGCAAAGGCTCCTTCAACTCCCTTAAAAACTTTTTCAACAATACCGCCGCCTCGTGAGGATCTTCAAATTGTACAACTTGTCCGGAATTAGCTATTTCTTTCAGAATTCTTACTTTACTTGCATTTGCTGATCTTCGAAATATTCCTTCAGTTTCCAAAGCTAAAAATTATTTTTAATTAGTTATAAGACATATAACACATAAATATGTATGGAAAAATATTCCCTTACCACCTGAAGATGCCATATACAATAGGGAATAAACAAATAATGCGAAACAGCTATTTTCAGATAATCAATAGGACTGAAATTTTACTTTGACTGTGCATTCCATGTCAGTAACGTCGTGAACTGCCAATGGGTGACGTTATATATTTTTTAATGGACCATCCTGTATATTATTATTTATTCTAAATTCTCAATAAATTTAACATTTTTTCTATAACATACCATATAAATTCAATTGTTTCGGAAATATTAACAAATAAATGAAGAAAGAAGATACATTTTTTTAAAAAAATAATTTTTTACATAAACGAAAATTTAAAACAAAAGTTATTTAACTAATGTTCAAAATGTCGTTCTTCAGCCACCTGATAGTGTCAAGAACCTCTGAAAACTGGGAAAACACATTTTGCAAATATTGATGAAAAATAGCTTGAACAGAATGTAAAATTTTATTTTCCAAATCCTTCAGAGTATTTGTACGATATACGACAGTCTTTAAATGACCAGGTGTTAGATCTAGAGGTCTAGGAGGCCATTAAATGCCCCTCGCCTTCCTATCCACCAACAGGGTGTTCCATTAAAATAGTAAAATTTTAGTCCTATCGATGGTCGAAAACACTTTTCGTTCTCCTGTAATTAAACCGTTCTGGAACATTTGCCCAACCCTGTATACATCGTATGTGGTAGAAAGTGTAACAACTGGCAAAAATTTCTCGAGGCTACGCCCAAAATTCGTTAAGAATTTCTCATTTAGTTCTCAAGATACTTCTAATAGGGCACTCTACTTGGTGTACCCTGTATAGTTTTAATCCAAATTTAACTTTCTTTTAATTTTAAAAATAAAATACAGGGGTTGCATAAAAAAACGCTTTTTAGAAGTAAAGGAAATAAACACAATTTTAAACTCCTCTGTTTAATATCGAATCGATTTTTCTACGGGGATTGAATACATTGGGTTTCCTTAATCACAAAAAATTACAACTTTCCATGAATTCAGACCACAAATTTACAAGTGTTTAATTAAGGACATGTTTTGCGCAGTATTAGACAGAAAGGAAACAGTAAGAGATAGGCATAGGAAAAGTGCAAGAAAATATTATAACTAAAAGGTGATTCTAAAAACTTAATAATATAAGGGTGTTCCATTTAAAATAACAAAGTTGCTACAATTTTTTGTTAGAAGCATCGCTACCATATACCGTGAAATACCCTGTATAATTACACCTTACCATTTCCGAATAGTTTTACTTACCATCAGGTTGGTCCAAGTATTCAACACACTGTTTAACCACTGGGGGTATTATGACAGAATAATTTTCTTTTATAAACTGTAACGTTACACCAAACTGTTGGGTTGGCACTACTGGTTCAGGTATAGAGTCGGTTGCGGTTGGTATCGGTGAACTGCCATTTAATTTTTTATCATGTCTAAAAGAGTGTATTTTTACAATATCTCACTTAAATATGGAAATTTTGGTTAACATATTATAAAAATACTATTATTTCTAAGTAGTTTAGATTTAAAAAATAAATTCTAACATATGTACAGTTCAGTATTCATAAAATAAGTCGTACAAGAATTAAAACGAGAGCGACCGGCGTCGTCACATATTGTCAATGACTGTCTATTGGATGTTATAGCGTTATCTAGATGCAATGCATTTGCGTCACAGTTAGAAATTTTGAAAGTGCTTGGTGACATTGTTTGACGCACTTAAAAAATAAGAATGGCACGTCATTGTCTGAAATTAAGAAGGCTCAAATAGTGGCCAGAATTGGGAAGAAGCTTGGAAAATTGGTGAAATACTTGAGAAGTTGTACAATAGAAATTTAAAAAAAAACGATAATAAAAATTAAACAACGCTAGGAGTAGTAAGGGGATGAAAGTTGGTTTAGTTCGTCTCATACTTTCAAACCCTGAATAGAAAAAGAATGCTGGGGAGAACTTAATGCTAATATAATATTAAATATAACTGATACAATGCCGAACAGATTGACTAAAGGTACAGAGAAAGAGGGTCACATGACTAAATATTAAAATGTATTTCAAACGTTTCGTTTATGCTCTTTCTCTTCAATTTTTTTAACTACTCTGTAATTATAATTTTTGAAATTTTTTAAAAAATTATTCTTAATTTTATTGGCCCATTACCAGTGGCGGTTCTTCCATAGGAGCACATGCGCACGTGCACCCCCAAAACGAATAAAAAATTTTTAATTTATAATCATTTAATATTATTTATCGTATAAACCCTAATATTTTATGGTACCGTCAAACCAAACTGTATATAGGAGGCTCCCACCGTGGCGCGATCCGACCGGCGCTCAAATAGACGGAACATAATGCAGTTTCTCCTTAGTATCGGGTGGCGGGGGATAGCGGGGAGATGGCCATTTTACATGGATAAGTCGCACAATTTTGGAGTGCGCCTTTGTCTGTTTGTTCACGCATGTAGGTAGTAATTCGAGCGTGGATGTTTCAACATTTTAATATTACATAGTTATTAAGTTAAAATGAATAGTTTGACGGTAGACTATTTAAAAAAAAAACTTTAGCTCTTTGAGTTTAGAGCAAACAATAGAAGAATGCGGGAAGACCTAAACCGGAAATTAATTTAACGCAGACCACAAAGGGTAAATCTAGGAACTTATTAGAAAGTTTAAAAATGAAATATACGAAAAAAATAACTGGATTTGTGGATGCAGCACAACCAACCGTTTGTTTTCTTTTTCCTGTTTGTTGTTTTGTTGAATAGAAAATAATCTTCAGAGCATATTTTCTGCCACCTTTACACTTTTACAAATAATTGTTACCTTACCAATGACCACCGCCGAAGGAGAAACGATGTTTCTCAACATTAAAACGAATAAAAACATTTTTGCGAAGTTCTATGAATGAAGAAAGGCTTACAGCCCTAGCAATTCTATCTATTGAAAAAAAAAATGTATAGAGGGTATTCCAAACTTTAATGAGGCTGTTATTGATGAATTTTCTACAATTAAGAACCGAGAATGGACTTGACGTTTAAGCACTATACACTAAAAAAACCTTTCTTATTTTCCAAAAATTGTATTTCCTCGTGTAATATTAAAAAAATTAATAAAAATATGTTTTACCTAATGCATTTTCTTATTGCTTTTTTTTCTTCCTACGTTTAACACGCCGAAGAATATAATTATTTGGTAGTTACAGAAAAATAAAATTTTTAAAATAATTTCATACGAGCCGCCACTGCCCATCACCAATGGATGACATCTTTGATAACCTATTAGCACCTGATAACATCCAAAAGACAATCACTGACACCAGCCGATTTTACGCAAATGTGACGAAGGCCGCGCTCGTTCTAATTCTTAAACGACGTCATTTGCGGAGCATATAGAGAATATCTGTAACTCTGCCATAAGGATGCTAGGATTTATATTTCGTGTTTGTAAACATTTCACCAATGTGGAAGCCATTAGAACTCTGTATTTTGCTTATGTAAGATCAAAGCTTGAGTATTGCTGTGTTGTCTGGACCCCCTACTATGACAAATACATGGTTGAGTTGGAGTCAGTGCAGCGCAAATTATTAAAATACCTTGCATATAAAGTGGACAACATGTATCCTGCAAGGGGTTATGACAGCAAAATACTACTTCAAAGATTTAAAATAAACACCATTGAAGACAGACATAGATATCACCAAATACATACATTATATAAAATATGTAATAACTACGTTTAGTTAACATATTTACTTGGTCAAATTAACTTTTATGCTTCGATACTACATCTAAGACCAAAAACCAATCTGTTCTACCTGCATACCCCAAATACAAATACACTTCATAAATCCCCAATATACAGCATGTGTGCAAGCTTTGACTCCTTGCATGACAAAGTAGATTTATTTTTTACAAATAAAAATGAAATTAAAAGAGCTGTGTTGAGTATATGATATAAGCAACAAAAAATTAAATTGAGCTGAATGCTGTTGTTAAGTATAGGATAGTTAGGTTAAGTTAAATTGTCTTATAAATGGCATGTTTATGTACTGTTAGATAATTAAAGCTATTTTATTTTTATTTATTTATTTACTTTTGTATGAAAACAACTGTACAATTAAGATGCTACAGCTTGTCAAAAGACAATCAATGGCAATGTCTCGTGTATGTTTAGAGGTTGGATATGATACAACACCAATCAACAAATTATAAAACCCACTGAATTATAAATAGGATATGTTATTATTGGTATTAGTTAGTTGATTGCATATCGAAACAATGCTTGAAAAAAATATTTTTAGTATTATCTCGAAATCATATTTCAAAACCCATTAATGTGTTATGTGATTTAAAAAACGGCTCAAATATAACTTCTTTTAGAGTATGTACAGTATGTAAAGACTATGGTAATCATTTCATGGGTATCTCATCAGTCTCAGATTACCCATAAAATTCTAGTAAATAATATAAATTAGTCTAAAAAATACAGATTATATACGTACTCGACCACTTCAGAGGGAATGTCTAACTTCTCTATTGGCACCACATCATTCAATTCTTTAAGATTATGAATGTAATTTAACTTTTTTCCAAACTTGGCACTAATAAGGGGTCTAAATATCTAAAAAATAAATAAATGGGTTACTAAAACAGACAGATAGATATATATTCTTAATGTCTAAACACAGTCATTCAAAGACCTAATTTATCGTAGCTTCCCCGTTTAATTAATATCAAAATGCTTTCCTATTTTTAGAAAATACTGATATTTATAAAATTCCTACAAGGGAGAGGGGTTTTCTTGCATGGAGAAGATCAAAGAGAGCGCCAGAAAAGATCAGATATGCATGAGAGCCATTTGGGGTAGGTAGTATACAGTGTCACTATTAAAGTGGGAACCATATGGGGAAAAAATGTATTGTTCGATTTAGGTAAAATTTAACTTCACTATAAGTTTTTGCTTCAATAAAGACCAAAAAGGATGTAATTAAATGGAACCATGCTGATTTTGTTAACTGTCAAACTTGACATTTTTTCCACAATTTATTGATCGAATTTTCGGAGATAATTACACTAGTGCCTAAAAATTATCTGAGAATTTTTATGCACGAGTGTAATTTACTGAGAAAATTACTCGAATTAACAAAAGTTAAATGCAATAATGTATTATAAATTTCACTTTAATAATTATAACGCAGTTGTAATAATTAATATTAGAATTTGAAGAATCTCTCGAGGTTGGTTTCGACATTTTCGAGCAACTAGGTTCGGCATTTATATCTTTGTATTCCTCACCATTTTGTATTTTCATGTTATAAGCCCAGTCTTGAAGTATGTCCGCAAGCTTTTTAATCTAAGTCTCCTTTCTAAAAACATACCTTCTATCTTCACAAAACATCATAAACAGACGCCAGACATATTGCTTGCTATTTTTAGTGTTTTTTGGGACACTCTGTGCGATGTTTTCTTGAATAACTTCGATTGATTTCTTTTCAAAACGTGACATTTTTTAAACTAAACTCGAAACAATGAGAATGTCAGACTGACATATTATTCCAATAATGGCGTTGTAAGAAGGTTACTATGGTTTTGCGTTCAATAGCTAGAGGAGTTGTTTTCGATAGCTAGGCGTATTGTTTTCGATGTAATCAATCGAAAACAACACCTCTGCTTAATGCATGAGTGTAATTTTCAAAAAAATTATTTGGAAAAGTAGTTTGTATTGCAATTTAATGCCCACACACCAAATTTGAATCAATGGTGATGGCCCTACCACCGTAATTATAAACAACGGCCCTATTATTCTAACATGTCCATTTTTTTAAAGGTAATTATTATTTAAAAGCATCGTTGGTTAAATCTTTAAAGTTATGAGAAGTTTGCTCCACAGATGGAAACATTTTTAAACTGCATTTTTTTCGGAGGAATACGAACATTTTGGTAGAATCCTTGGTATATGAATGAATTTAAACGATGAGAATTGAATAACTAAATCGATTTACGGTGGTAGGGTCTTTTGCCTTTTCTTGACATTTTGTGAAGAAACTGTCAAATTTAACAGTTAATAAAAGCAGCATGGTCCCATTTAATTATGTAATTTTTGGTCTTCATGGATGAATGTAAATTCAAATTTACATAAATCGAAAAATACATTTTTTTCCCATATGCTTCCAACTTAACGGCAACACTGTATATAATACAAAACCAAACCAAATATAATACAAAACCACAGCTCTCTGAAACGAACAGATTGGTGGCGACTAGAGAACCAAATTTAAAAATACTCAATTCCTCGAGAAGAAATGCAAAATGTTGAAAAGTGGTGCAGCTTTAATATAATATACACTGAATCATCATTCCTTTAGGAATTCAAAGCAAAAAAGTAATATAAGGTTGAGAGTAAATTTAGCAGTGATTTCCTTGGCAAAAAATAATATTTTTTTTCCTATATTTTTTGCTCTACTGCAAACTACAGGGTGTTAAAAGACTGTTAAAGTTTGTAATAAAATTCTAATAATTAATTAATTAACAATAATAAATGCATCAACTACTAACTTACAAACTTAAATTAATTATTAATTAATAATATTTAACAAAATAAAAAGAATATTACAAAAGATGTTGAAAATGTTGTCCCCTAGCTGCAATGCCTATTTCCATGCGTTTCCTCATGAATTCTCTTACTCGTCCAAAAATACGAGGCATCTCTCTAATTTGGCGACACCCCATTTCAACTCTTTGACGAAGAGTCTGCACGTCAGGAATGGCAACGGAATAAACAATCTCTTTTAAGTGCCCCCATAAATAAAAATCCAAAGGATTAAGGTCAGGGGAACGAGGATGCCCTCCACGACCTATCGTGTAATGAACGATTACAAGATAGACAATGACGTTTTATCTGACAACATCGTGGTCAAGGCATACGCGATAATGTTTGTGTTTTCTACATTTTCCTATGTACGCAATGGAAAAAATGATATAAAGAAAAACACAAGAGGGAAAATTAGCTTAAAACAAAAAAACCAATTTTGAAAAAATTATCATAAATAATTTTCTCCAGCGGCGTACCATTTTTTTTTTGAAAAACCTTATGGTAACGTCCGTACACACGCCACTGAGTAATCTACGAAGTTGATTTTTTTTAATGTTATTAGGGCAATATCAAAGTAAGCACCTGCTAAAATTTATTTATTATTATCTGCCAGCGCTAAAAAGTTATTACGCAAAAAATTCAATTTTTTAACACCCTGTAGTTTGGAAATAAAAATCAGTAGAGCAAAAATTTATTTTGTTAAAACTCGGACGACTTTATCTGTAATGTACGAATTATTATTTAGTTGATAAGACACTGGCCTGATTTTAGTTCAGAACAAGGATCATGATCTGTCTAAATATTTGTGAGAACCACTATCCCCTTAATATTATATTATTTTTAAATACAAAGGCTATACACATTACTTGTCTTTACAACAAAATATTGCTTAAAACCAAGAATTTTAAATCAAGAAGGATACTGCTTTGGTTCTATAAAGGATAAACAATTCACATTCTTAGGTAGGTCGTAAACAACTTTCCAGAAAAGCAATCGGGGAGCTCTGCAATTAGTATAACGTGCTTTTTATAAAGCCTTTATTGGAACGGCCGTCTTTCATACCTGCTTTCACGTTTGACAATACCGGATTAACAACTGTCATATTTGTCGTTATTATTAAATAAAATTCTCTGTTGTCTTTCAGTGTTTGTGCCAAGTCTGCCATAAACTGAATAAAAATATAGACTTTTGAGTCACGTCCGTCGCTAATTTGTTGTTCCTAACCAAAACATATCAAACTGATCAGAGGTTAGAATGAAGAGAGAAACAGACAGAAGATAAAAAGAGGTAGGGATTCTACAGCCATCTCTTTTTTGTTGTGTTTGTTTTCGTAATAATAGGCGTCACATTGACGTGTACAAAGCAGATAGAAATACCGGGTCCATGTTTCAAGTCCATGCTTAAAACGCTACCTTCGTTACTAACCTGTGAAACAAACTTCAGAAAACTGGTTGGATGTACTAAGTACAAAGCTTTAAGATTTTTCTTGTAATTTCTATCAAACGCCTTATATGCTTGCACTAACCATCCGAGAGAGGGTTTATTCTTGCTTGTTAGCCCATAATGAAAATATATCAGACTGTAATCCTGTTTTACGTAAGATTCTAAGGTATATTTAAGGTAGCTAAAAAAAGAAGAATATTGGTTTTAGTAATAATATCAATATCATAGGATAGTAACTAAAATAGTATTTTTACGACAATATTTTTACTAAGTTGACATTCTCCGTAACACTATCATATTTTTATCTCTTCATCTATATTTTTAAAATAAATACGTATAAAGTTTAAAGCAATTTATTCTTGTTTTTTTTTTCTTAATGGTATGAAAGTGAAACCCTATGGAATATACAGGGTGTTATGGAAATGACTTATTATATTTAAATGGGCGACTCCTAGGGTGTCCTAGAGAAAGTCTACATACTTTTTTTTTAAATCGAATATCTAAATACTAAGGTAAAAACCCTTTTTACCCTCATACTGTGGCGCCGTTCCATCTGTATTCAGTTGGCAACAATGTGGGTCACTAGAGTATAGTAACAGTATTGTCAGATCACACCGCATGTCTCGCCCTTGCTTGTATACCTGCCACGCGCGACTATCGTAGCTTCAGTATGTTTCGAGACTAGGCGATGGAATGGTGCTGTCGAGGGTTCCACGTGCTTGATGTATACACATTTTAAACGTTTTGTTAGTTGTAGCATTACCCGATTTTTTTTCTGTTGTGAAATAATTCATAATACAAAATATTGTGATTTCAAATTTTATGATATTACCTACTGTTGGTTCTGTTGTAAAACATACTTTAATTATAAAACGGATTATAAGATTGAAGGTAAGAGAGTATGTACCTTAAAATTGTAGTATTTTTTTCTAAAAAGTTTGAAAAAGAAGTGATAACGCGGGTTAAAGAAGTCTTGTTGTCAAAAACTGAACAACACAACAACACAAACTTACACTTCTGTGTTGCAATATGACAACACCGCCTCAATAAACTATTGGTTGCGAACGTCCTCAGTAGCGTCCACGTAAATTTTGATATTTCATATAAAGTGTATATTTCGTAAAATAATTCAAAGCCCCATTTATGGTTATTTTCTTCAATTTATTTGCCGGTTTAAATATAATAAGTCATTTCCATAACACCCTGGATATATATTATTTTGAACGGACGAAACGGCAGCCACTGACGTACATGTAAGGGCAGTACCTGTAAAAGATCAACCGACGAAAAGCAAAAACTGCTGAATCTGGAACTGATGAAACGGGATACAGTACATGTACTAATTTTAGTTTATCAATTTTTGTGTTTCTCCTTTCTAGTTTTAGTAACATGAGATTTTCTGATTAATTACCAAAGTGTACATTTAAGGTACATTTGGACAAAATTGTTCGGCATGGGTAGCTTTATTGGGAATTAAGTTTAATTTTCTCATTTTAAAAATGCTGAAGTAGAATCCGTCCAAAATATTTTGCATAGTATATTGTTGAAATTTTTTGGCGATGTCAATAAAAAAAGCTTCTCCTTAATGTCGATATTTTATTTTAACAGCTATTTTCTGACAATCAATATTATTGTGTGTTTTGTTGGACACATTATATATTGCGTACTTACTTTAAAAACAAACCATGATCAATTTCTCTTGCAGGAGGTAACCTATAAGCGTAAACAACTATAACTTTTCGACCAATGGCGTCATCTCCCTTGACATCTACTATACCATATTTTTCGATTTTAGAAAATTTCTCAGAACCTATAGTTTCACCAACCTAAATAAAATTTAAAAAATTATTTCACATACATTCCGCAATTAAAACGCAATAATGGGATGGGACTTATACAGTTGGGAAGGAGGAAAGAATGACTTTTTATTTTATAAGTTAATAAATATGGAATAAAAAGGACAACGTTTTTCTTTGGAAACGAAATTCAATTATAGTATATTACACGGAAATGGCAAGATTAAAATACTGATATATCATTATTTATTTTTATTGAAATTTATATTTTGTGTTTCGTGTGGTTCACAAGTTTTTCAAGCTTCTAAGTGAAAATTACTTTGCTATACAGGGTGATGCATCGTTGAGTTGAACATAGGTAATCCAATGTATTTTTTGAGGTGGTTGAATATTAGCTCCACTGTATAGCTTGTCGTTTGGATCTGTGGCTACGCGGTATCCGTAAGGGGGAAGGAAGCCAGCAGGTCATAGGGACAATCCATGGACGTGCTACTATTATTTTAAAATTAAATATAAAAATACTAAAATCTATGAAACAAAGTTGTTTATAAACTAACATAAAGTTTAAACAAGCAGAATTTTTTATAAAGAATGCGTTTTGGTCGTAAAATCAATAATAAAAATTATTTTTGCAAGCAGTACCAAAGTATTTTATTATATACTGGGTGGCCCAGAAGTCCGGAATAAAATTAATATAGCCTTAACCTGTAACTTTTGGGGAAAACGCTCGGACACGTCAATTTAGTTTTATATATGCTCACATTTTGACGTTATTCGTTTGTTTTTTTTATAGACATTTGTCAAAGATATGACGGCTTCGATCTTTTTTTTAAATAGAAACATACAACATTTGAAAGCTAATATATCGTACAGTATGCTCATAAATTTTAGTGCGATTCTGTCAAGCTATTTCAAAATGGCGACTGTTAAGTTTTTAAAAAATCTCTATTTAAATAAGCGGAAATTATAAATCATTGATGTTGTTTTACCTTTCAAGTAAAAAATCTTCTGAACGTGACACAATGAATTAAGGCTATATTAATTTTATTCCGGACTTCTGGGCAACCCTGTATATTAATTAAATTTACATAGCTGTTTTAAACTCTAGATAGAACTTTTCGATAATGCGTCTTATTACACTAAAGTCAAATTTTAATTTGTCTATAACTGATAAACAAAGCTTTTTCTTATCGGAGACGATAACAACTTTTCAGGATTATTTGCTTTCCGGTCCTCATCTTAATTGTGATTTTTTGTAATCACGCCATATCCATAATGCCAGCTACGGTATACATCGAAACCCTGTGCAATTTTCGATTTAACGGCAAATTAAATACATTACTTCTGGTTTCCTCATCACGAGCATTATAAACATTAGCAATAATTTCCCTAGATTGGCCATGCAAAGTTATTCCACGAATATATGCCATTGCAATAATTTTGAATACAAAGAAAAACGCAAAGAAGTTTTTTTATTATTTGCCCTATTAATTATATAATGCACGTAACCTCCACCGCTCGCTGCCGCTGGCCAAAAATCATAGCGTGTCTGGCGCATAGCAGTGCCATGTGTCTGGCGTATGTCTGCGGAGGCGTGTCCAAATCAATCGCAATTATATTTTTGTCCCTGTTTAATGCTGTGAAACAATATAGATATTAATCAACTAAATGTCTGGAGTAAATGCATATTCACATGTTGTCAGATTTGCTAATAAATAGATAATTCAATTAATATTTTAATTTCGTCCGGTAATTAAAATTAGTCAGGTGTGAACATATGAATTAAAACTCAAAATACCTCTGCTTTTCAGTCTGAATAATAATATTTTCTAACTTTTTAACTACTATTCTGTATTGATAGGAGGTATAAATAATAAATTTCATAAAACTTATTAGCTTTTTGGTAAGTAATATTACAACATCGATAATATCTCGTCTGCATTCTTTAAATAGTTTCGGTAGCCACAGAACGAAACGACAAGCTTGAAGAGGCCGACATGATAAACCCATGTGCCGAGTTTCAATATATTTTAGTGAGCCAATCTTAAGCTATTTAATTAAACGTGAAGGCAAAATCACGAAACACACAGTTCAGGTATACAGCAAACATCAGCAAAGTAAGTTTTGACATTGACAATTTTAGTGTCAGTAACAATATTTTCATTGGGCGCATTCAGCATAACCCATCGATTTGTAAGCGATTAGTAATCATCTGCTGAGTGCACTAAAACAAAATCGATGGGAAATCGGAAAGAGATTTGACAGCGATTTATGTCAGTTTTTGTTTGTCAGGTTGAGAAATGAAATTAAATGACGAAAGAAATGAATTATAAGTATAAAAGCATATTATACACGATCTCCGTTAGTGAAGAGGAGCATTAAAAATAAAATTATCCATTTCATACAGAATAAAATGTAAAATTTGATGAAAATATTTAGAAGGGATCCTAACCAAACAAAAAATTGACAACAAAATGCATACAGCACAACTACAAATCGATACACATAGTGACGCCACGGATTGCTGAATGCAGCCATCATTCGTTATGTTCAGCTTTACGTCAATTTCTGGGGATAGAGTCATAGAAATTATTTGCTGCTGTTTGCTTTATTACCTGAACTATGAGACATTCGTGATTTTGCCATCACGTTTAATTGAATAGATTAGAATTGGCTCACCAAAATGTATTTAAACTCGGCACGTGAGTAAAACATGTCGACCTCTTCAAGAAGTTATAATGCAGTTTTTCTATAAAATGTACAGCGAAGCCAATATTCAACCACCTCAAAAATTACATTTGATTTCCTATGTTCAACACTCAACGATGCACCACCCTGTATAGAATTTAATCATCAAACTCAGTTCTTACAGAGCTATTAGTTAATTTGTTTCTTTCTCGACAAGCAATGTTAAATATTGTATATTTAGTTACAAAAAAAATTTTGTTTGAATAACCTGTAACAACTAGTGCTGGAAACCGACAGTGATGTACCATCAGTAAGGACAAACATTCCATCTCATAAACCCCCCATAGACTTCGTGACTTTTCATCGGTGGTCGTGACAGGCGGTCGTGCCAAAACAGAAGTGTATGGGCCAAAACTGCCTCGATGCGCCGTCACGATGAATATCTGCCAATGCTAGATTTGTTGCGACGGCTTGTCACGAACTTAACACGAACGCCGATGAAAAATCATGAAGTCTGTGGGGGGGCTTAAGAGCTTGGTTTCTACGAAAATATGTTGGCTCAACTGTAACTTATGAGAAAAAACGTTGGAGCCATATTTTTCTATGTTTAAGTACCCTAAACGTCCATATTGCCCGTATATAGTTCATACTTGGTACGAACAAACCCGAGTAAACCTCATTGAAATAGTTTAGGATCACAGCTTGACAATGCATGCAGTTCAGCTTCTCGAGTGCACCTCTAAAAAATGTCAATGTTTTGCGGTCTGCTTGTTTAAGGTAAGTGGTCACTCAAAATAATATAATTATCCCCATTTTTAATAAAGTCCACTGGAAGACCACACAGTATACTCTGCATTTTAACAAGAAATTTTTAATTTTACATATACAGTGATGGGCTAAAATATGGAACAAATTCATTTAAAAATCAGGTTTTATTTTTTTGTAAAAACGCTCGGACACGTCGATTATAATTTTTTCTTCCGGATTTTTTGCCTCAGAAAGAAATTATACTGGGTGTGTCAAAAAGTAGATGTTGTAAATTATTTTTGTATTTTAAATAGAACCACCCTATTTTTATTTATCACATAAATTCTACGTCAAATTCTGAGCATAATTCATGTAGCATACTCTATCCTTATCTCTAACGGTTTTAGAGAAAAATTACATCTTAAAAAAGAAATTTCTTTAAAAAAAGGTACATGTACCTACTTAAAGGTAAACAGGTAAATTTAAATTAATTGTTACTACGATAGCAAGTCATGTGTCAATCAAAAAGAATTTTAAGTATAATTTTGAAAAAACGGTGATCATGGTGCATTTAAATGAAACTCAAAGAATCGAAATTTTAATTTTAATTGGATGTGGAGACAAAACAAGAAGTCAAAAAGAAGTTTGTAACTTGTTTAGCGCTAAGTATCCAGAACGACGGATTACAAGATCTACATTGAGTAAAATTGAGAAAAAAATCAGGGAAACAGGGAATGTAAAGGATCGTCTACGGCCAGGTCGTCCAAAAATTAGTGAAAACACAAAATTGAACATTTTGTTAGAAGTTGAAGATAATCCCCATAGTGCATCCACTGAAGTAGCCCTTAATAATGATGTTAGCCGACGATCTGTTTTGCGGGTATTGAAACAAGAAAAGTACCATCCGTATAAAATTAGGCACTAGCACGAGCTAAACGAAGATGATCCCGACCGCCGACTACAGTTTTGTGAAACTATGATGGAAATTTGCAACTTAAATCTATTTTTCCATCGCAGCGTACTTTTTAGCGATGAAGCCACGTTTTGTTTGAATGGTTCGGTAAACAGACAAAATTTTCGGTATTGGAGTACAAATAATCCCCGTTGGATGAGAGAACAGCATACGCAATACTCACAAAAAGTTTGGGCAGGGATATTAAATGATAGAATTATTGGACCTTTTTTTCTTCGATGGAAATCTTACAGGAAACCGGTATTTACAATTTCTTCAAAATGAATTAATTCCCACACTAGCAGCGGATTTTCCAAATCCGAATCAGCCTAATCTACCAGAAGCGTCTATTTGGTTTCAGCAGGATGGTGCTCCGCCTCATTTTGCTCGACAAGTACGAGAGTATTTGAATATTATTTTTCCCGAACGATGGATAGGTAGAAGAGGACCCATAGAATGGCCTGCAAGATCTCCCGATCTTACACCAATGGATTTCTTTCTTTGGGGTTATTTGAAATCAAAAGTGTACAAGGATAAACCACAAAATTTGGAAGACTTAAAATTTAAAATTAGATATGAAATTAGGCAAATTAATGAAAATACTGTAAATAATGTTTTAGAAGGGTTTTTAAGTAGATTGGCATATTGTCAAGAAGTTAATGGTTTGCATTTTCAACACTTAATAAAATAATTTTTCAAAATTATACCTACATCTACTTTTTGACACACCCAGTATAATTTCTTTTTGAGGCAAAAAATCCGGAAGAAAAAATTATAATCGACGTGTCCGAGCGTTTTTACAAAAAATTAATACCTGATTTTTAAATGAATTTGTTCCATATTTTAGCCCATCATTGTATATTTACATATTCTATATAAGTACCTTTTTAATATTAATTTCTTGTTACAATAACAGGAATACATATTTTAACATACAGCATGGATAAAAAACACAGCTTATAGTTGGACGTAAGCTCTATGAAAATAGTAAACAAAACAACAAAATTCATAGAAATAATGCCACTTCAAAATCTGTTTATAGGCGTACGGGATTTGCGAGGATTCTGGGCGTTCCAATGTTTCCCTCATATCTATTGCGTGATTAGTTTAATTATATACGAAAATTATTAAATACACTTGTAGATTGAATTTTTTTTTTAAATTGCAAATTGCAAAATTATGTGATCACTTTCTTCTGATTTTTCAAACAGTTCTATTTTCACGCTTAGAACTTTGCTAGTGAAAGGTTAATTATTGACGTCGTCTTGATTGTTTTTTTCTGGAGTATCCTCAAAAGCAATTGACCTACCAGGCACAACATTTAATTTTTATTTTATTGGAACAACGCGCTTTTCTGAGTTTCGTTGGTCTTTAAATAATCAACGATAACTTCTCCAATGCTCCCCTTGCATACACTGTTCGCTTGAGGAATTTTATTCAAGTTTTTGTTTGCATAAAGGATAAATTTCACAATCATAAAATCCTTTCTGTGCGTTTTTTGCTGCCATAGGAGCTAATTGGTTAAACAGTTTTTTTAATAGTTGCGGAAACACGCGCATTGTTTTTTCGCCACTAATTATTTTCGACGGTGAATACAACCACGTTTTAAACAGCATAAATACCCTAGCAACGACACGCCTACGGACTTATTCCAACTTGTCGCGAGCCGAGATTTTAATAATGGTATAACAGAATTATTACTTATATTTCATCAGAACATCCAGAATAGAAGAGACAATTTTCGTAAAAGCATCTTTTTACACATATGCAGCAATTATAGGGGACTTCAACAACAATAAAGAAAAACAAAAACAAATTAGCATGTTTCTAAATACCAAAAATTTCCTGCAAAAAAGAACGCCTCCTACTTTTTTAATGGAAAACAACAAAGACACTAATCCAGACTTAATATTTGTGTCAAAAAATCTAGACAGTAATATTAAAGAAATAAAACTCTAACCCGACATCGGATCAGACCACTTGGCAATAAGAATTAGAATAAGTATGTCCACACCACCACAAGTATTGCAAGAACCACCAAAAATTTGATTTTAACAAAACACGGATTAATCAAGTAAATGCCAAAATGAATAGATATATTGAAAATCAAAGGAACGTAAAACTCACTAAACAAAAAATCGAAAACTTCAATGCCAAGTTAATGGAGGTTGTGTTAGAATTTACTCCACAAAGAAAGCAACACATTTTTGACATACCCATTACCACCATTTATCATCAGGCTCATTAAAGACAAGAGAAAAATGCTACGGGACTACCAGGTCAATCCAGACACCTGTTCAAAACAAGACTCAATCAGTTCAACAAAATAATCCAAAACATGATATATCAGTATAGAACAAACAGTTGGCATAAAACTTGTCAGGAAATCAAGGAGGCAAGAGGTAAAAATTTACATTCTTGCAAAACATCAAACAATAAAATTAGATTAATTTAGGAAGGCACATGGGGCAGGTTTCAATTCGGCCTGTATTGGAATTTTTTTTATGTTTGCTTGGTATAACTTTTTTCTTGATGTCGACGATATTATTCTAATTAATTGTTACTAAAAAATGATATCAAAGATCTTGGCATAAGAATCTATAGTAGGTTAGGAAGTATTAGTGAGAGTCTATTGTAATATCCTTAGGCCCGGTACTTTCACGTGGAAATGCCGGATTTATTCTGCATAGTAAATTTTATCTACAAGATAAGTAAAAATGATATCTTATCACTTATGGATAGCGCTATTCCTTAACAGGATTCCGGAGTACCTGTAAACGAGTTTTCTTCCCAAGCGATTATTCCTGTTTTAGGAAAAAAATGTCAAAGAAAAAAAACTTTGTAATAGAACTAGAACTCGCGGAGTCTATATTTTTTTGTTTCGGAAGTTCCGGAAGATTTCTACGTATTCTTCTAACTGCAGGGGAAGATCCAATTCGCCTCACGCCTTAAAAGCGTGAAACGAACAGGGAACAGGGGTCAAATCGGAGATTTTGACTGACTCCGGCATCCTCTTAAATAAATTACAGTTATTCGCCAGATAATTTATTTGTCGATAATAGTTACTAATAGTGTTTTATTTGACGGATAAAGACCTAATATCATAAAGCGTCATAAGTTTTCATTCAAATATTTTGCTTGCATTGTGCTTTTTCCAGAATATTTCAGCCCAAATAGTATATTTTCTACTTTACAGGTGTTGAGAGATTAAATTCATCATTATATCATACATTTTATAATTTAGGCCCGTCATAATATTATGTTAATTACTTGACTTGAAAATACCTAAATAAGTTATTTTGCAGATTGTAAATGTTTGTTTATTTATGTAACAAATTGTTATGTATCAGATAGTGAAAATGTATATGAAAGTGGCCTAAAAATAATATTCCCTAGGATATCAAACGTTCTTGAAGTCCATTTTATTGGTCATCCTCATTATGCTTATTTTAAATATACGGTGAGGACGTAAAGTAAGGAATAAATTCATCATCTCGCAAACTACAATTTTTTTTAAAAATCTCTCGTACCCTTCGATTTTGTTTTTCGAATTCTGACATAAAATGTAGATATACAGGGTGTTGCAAATAAGAGTGACACAAAAAATTTTTTTTTCTTAAATAGAACCCACCGTATATTATTGCATGTACGGATTCTTCGGAAAATCCTAAACATTTTTCATGTAGCATGTGCTATACCTTAGCCCAAGCGTTTTGGAGTTATTCTCATTCAAAATTTGAAAATCAGATATTTCGCAATCAATCAAGACTTGCATTGATTCATGCACGCTGAGGAAAACCTGTAGTCAGCACGCGTGAAGCGCAAGAAAAGTCAAGTAGGCTTTGGAGTTATGATGCAAGAACCAAAAGAATTAATGTCAATAGTTACTGTTATTGTCAGTTTTATGTGTATTTTCCTAACGTTTTACTAGTTTTCAAAAGACTCATTTCGTTTTTTCATAACTAAATTAAATTAAAATGCGACTCACTGAGAAACAGCGCATAGAGGTTTTGATGATGATGGGCTACGGTGATAGGGTTAGAACACGAGCAAGAAACTTGTGAATTATTTAAACAAAAGACCCATCGCATTAATATCAACATTCTCCAAGGTAGCAGAAAAAATTATCAAAGAACGATTAGTGAATTTTGTTAACAACACCTTTAAGTTTGACAAACAACAGTATGGATTTCAACCAAATAGCAACACTCAGTCAGCAGTAATAGACCTTATAGATTTTGTAACTAATGGACTAGACAATAGCAAGTATGTAGCAGCTTTATTTGTCGATCTTCAAAAGGCTTTTGACACAGTGAACATCAATATATTAATGAACAAACTAGAAGAAATGGGAGTTCGAGGTACAGCATATAACTTAATCAATTCATATCTTACAAATAGAAAGCAGTATGTGTCAGTAAACCAAAAAGAAAGTGAAGTGAAGAAAGCAACAATAGGGGTACCTCAAGGGTCTGTTCTGGGCCCCATTTTATATCTCTTATATGTGCATAGTTTATCTAAAGCAAACCTAGGATGTATACATATAACTTATGCCGATGATACAGTCCTATTGTTCGAAGACGCAGATCCAAGGGTTCTTGAAGAAAAAGTAAATAAGACCGTAACAGTATACTATAAGTGGTTATTAAAAAATAATTTAAAGATCAACATAAAAAAAACTGTGTTTATGATTTTTAAACATAAAAATAAAAAAAGTGCACAATTCAATATAAAAATAAACAAGGAACAAATAAAAATGGTGAACTGCTATAAATATCTAGGACTAAATATAGATGCAGAGTTAAATTTTAAAAAACACATGGACCATGTCATCAAGAAATTGGCTTCTGCCTGTGGTGTTATAAAAAAATGTGTGAATTATATACCAAACATAATGAAAATGACAATTTATGAGGCTTTGTTTAAGTCGCATTTACAATATATGTGTGCTGTTTGGACATTTTCAAACAATGCAATAATACAAAAACTCCAACGATATCAAAATAGAGTTCTTAAATGTTTACATAGACTACCGAGACTATATCCAACCAAACAAATATATAAAAACTATAAACTCATTAATGTTAGTGACATAATAAAGCTAAAAGAATGTAAACTGGTTCATAAAATTCTGAAAAAGCAAATAAAAACTAACATAAGTCCGATAAGAAACAGTGATCTGCATCAACACAACACGAGAGCCCGTGACAACTTGTATGTGCCGAGATCAAGAACAAACATTCATCAAAACAAAATTACAATAAAGATGCTGAAGTCATATAACTCGCTTCCAGTAAACATAAAGAATACTACAAACGCTAAAGCCTTTGCAAAAAAAATAAAACAAATGCTTACGCAACAAAGTTCAGTGCAGTTTTAGGATTAAAGACTGAATGCTTTATGACAAATTATAAATTATATATTGTACGCTTTCCCTTGCTGCAAATTTGATTGATGGTTCTGTATGGATGTAGAGTGGTTGATTAGTTTTCGTCTCAGAGCATAATTGTAATATTATTATATAATTTATTTAATATTAGGACTTGTTACCAGTCATAAGACATTATGTACTGTTTTTAGTTCAAAAATAAAGTGTTTTCAAAAAAAAAAAAAAAAATACCCCAATCGTCCGCCAATATCACAATCAACAGTAAGCAAAATTGAGTACAAGTTTAGGCAATTCGGTCATGTAAGAGATGTCCCTAGATTTGTTCGTCTTCAAATTGATGAAAATCAACAATTAGAAGTCTTACTGGCAGTTCAAGATAACCAGCATGTGGTGTCCAGGCAGGTAGCAAGTGACGTGGATATTGGAAAAACAACAGTTCTTAAAATACTGCATACAAATAAATACCATCCTTATAAAATGCAAGTTCTCCAAGAACTTTTGGAAAGGGACTTTGAGAGGCGCCTTGAATTTTGTGAGCGTTTACAGGATATGTGTTTCGTAAACAGAAATTTTGTAAAAAATATAATTTTTTCCGATGAGTCCACATTTTGCTTGAATGGTGACGTAAATACCCAAAATTATCGATATTGGTCCGATGTAAATCCACACTGGATGAGGGAAGGACACACACAATTTAATCAAAAGATCAATGTGTGGGCTGGCGTTGTCGATGACATTGTTATAGGGCCTTTCTTTTTTGACGGAAATTTAACAGGCGAGAGATACTTGAGTTTTTTAGAACAAGAACTTGTTCCAGCCCTGGTCACCCTTTTTCCTGAGTTAGAACGTCCCGATTTGCCACATCATAATATCTGGTTGCAACAAGATGGTGCTCCCCTACATTTCGCTGTGGGAGTTCGTACATATTTGGACGATACTTTTCCAAACAGGTGGATTGGAAGAGGTGGTTTTATTGAGTGGCCGCCAAGGTCACCCGATTTAACACCACTCGACTTTTTTTATGAGGATACCTTAAGGGAAAAGTATTCAAAAGCCAGCCTGCAAATTTAGATGATTTAAAAGATCGCATCCGGCAAGAAATTCGGCAAATTACACCCCAAATGGTTCGAAATGTTTGTATTGTCAGTTGACCAATGGAAGACACTTCGAACATTTACTTTAGAAAAATTATTTTTAAGTTCACCTAACTGTTTTTTTGATAAATAAGACATTTTTAAAATAATTTTATTCTTTGTTTTCTCCATCACTTTTTCCACTTTTCAAATTTTGAATGAGAATAACTCCAAAACGCTTGGGCTAAGGTATAGCACATGCTACACGAAAAATGTTTAGGATTTTCTGAAGAATCCGTACATGCAATAATATACAGTGGGTTCTATTTAAGAAAAAAAAAATTTTGTGTCACTCTTATTTGCAACACCCTGTATATCTACATTTTATGTCAGAATATGCGCGTTCGAAAAACAAAATCGAAGGGTCCGAGCGATTTTTTTTAAAAATTGTAGTTTGCGAGATAATGAATTTATTCCTTACTTTACGTCCTCACTGTATGTATAGTACTATATTGAATTCAAAAGTTTGTTTTACATATGTGTATACCCTAGCAGCTTTGTATTAAAGATTAGAGAGTCACACATCCATACAAGCCCATATTTTTTATTATACCATTTTATAAAACGGGCTTCTATCAAAAAATTGACTTAAATTTTTTGGAATGATGATAACAATCTCAAAAACAATACCTCTGTTACTCTTCGCATTGCTGAAAGTTTAAAAATAATATTAGAAATGAGTATTCAAGCTGATGCAGTTGGCGACATTGTCACATAGTTAATTTTCTGAATAGTTTTCTTATTTTTTGCAAGTTTCTTTGTTTCTTGTGGTGGTTGGGAAATTGTTTCCAAACCATTTTTTAGTCAATGTGCACAATATTAAATTACAAATAACTATTTACAATGTATGAGACGGGTATAATAGAGTAAATATGAAGTGTGATTGAAAAATTACCCACCTCAGGATATGAAGATGTTGTAAATATTAAACTATCCAAGTTTTCTTCACAGGCTTCAGCCAATTCATCTTCAAAATTGTCATCTGTGAAATCACCCACTGGTGAAGAACCCATAGCCATTACACCATTAGCCTCGACATGTATAAAATCAGCTGTAAAAGAGATATTATATTAAGTATTTCAAATTATAAGCTAAAGCTAAACCGAGCATTTTAACATCTTAGACATAATCTCATATCACATATTACGGACAGCATAAAACAAGTTTTATTAGTTTAACATGACTGGAATTTTGTATTCTTTAATAGAGTAGATATTAAAATCAATAATAGGAATATAATCAAGAATGGTTAATATATTTATGTAAAATATTAGATATCTTACATGTACATACATTTAAAAAGGTTGCCCCTCTCAATACCGGATTCCCTAGAATCGACAATAAGAAATTTTTTCAACTTCATCTAAAAATAAGGTCAAACAGCGTGTGACAAAAAGTCAGGCATAGAGACATGATTTTAAACAAAATTAACATATTTCATAACAGGTTTGCTGAGACACCGATATATATGCTATGATTCGGATGTCTAAAATATACATTTTTGTTATGTATTTAGGCAAAAGCCCTTGATTATTTCTTACCAGATATGGATGCAGAATTTGGGCTCTGCTGCAACTCAGAATCATCAAACTCAAGATTTGGCTCATAGTCATGATAATCGGATAAGCTGGGATATGGTTCCTCATTATCTCCTGCCATGCTAACTGATAAGCACAAAGAATATCAATTGATTAACAAATCGCTGATAAATATTGACACTATGATAAAAGTCATTTACCTGGGCCAGGTTTAGATGATGAATTAAAATTGTTTGAATCCATTTTTGGAACGCCTTTTTAAACTATTTCAAATTGTAAACATTTCATTAACACATTCAATTTCTTGATTCTCTTCACTCAAGCTTCTTGCATAAGCGACAAAATTTCTGCTTACGTTAACGATTAGAAATTTAGTTAAAGACGTTCAAACTTTTAATATTTTCCTGTTTTTATTTGCATTTGAATTTGCAAATGTTTTTTCGTAATCCCTATTTGACATTTCACTGACAGAGTTATAAATTACATGGCGCATGAGCGAAATTTTAATTGCACCCGTCTGTGACATCAGGATATGTATAAGTGGTTGCTCACATTCGTTGTTACTCCAGAAGCATTACGAGCTTTGCTTGAACAATAAAATATATAAAATTCAATTCTGAATCAAAAGAGACCATGCAATGATTTACTTATTATTAGATTACATTATTACAAGGATCCTGACCCAATACAAGATGTTCGTTCCATTCATTACAATTCGAATAAATTACAAACAAAATACATTTCCTGATGTAGAATAGCCCTATTAAAACAGACAAAACAGTGTTTCTCTGTAACACAAACGGCACAGATATATGAAAGGGTTTCATTCCCGTTTCCTTGGGGTAGGTACTTCCCGATTCTTCATTATCATATTAGGTGGGTAAGGACTGTATGCTACCTCTGGCAACATTTCAAGAAAAGACGCAGTTGAGTAATGTAATATAGTATTGAGACAGAAAAATGAAAAAACGGCGAAAACTTTTTCCAACCGCGCCGATTTCTTACTATCGGTTATTTGAATTTTAACAAATAACAAATGTCATAGTGGGCTTGGAAAACATAATTTTTTTTTAGAACGCGATGTACGCGTCATTGAGCACATCCACATTATACATTTGTATCCACATCTGTCATTAAAGACTTGCAAATTGTATAACATTTTAGCAGTATTTTAAAAACATAAATGGATGAATCACATTTCTACCCAATTTTAGAAACCTACAAAAGACAGGAACCACTTCTTGCAGAAAAACAGGAACAACTAGATAAATATATATCGGAGTATCAAAATGAACTTAAGCGTAGGGAAACTCTTCAAAAAGAGGAAGCAGATCAAATTTCAAAACTTAATCGGGAGAACCTAAGATTATTTGGAAATGTACAGACAGTATCGAGAATATGGAAGGAAAGAGATTCGATATGCAAAGAAGAGAAACAGAAACATAATAAACTATGCGAATCTAAAATAAAAATAAGAACTACAACGTAAGTACTTCGTACATTAACGAATCGAAGAGCTGTAAGTGGCATTTATCATATCGTCTTATGATTAATATTTCGTTACTTCCTTATATAGTTATTAAAAAACGGACAAAAGTCGGTTTAAAATTTACTTTATGTTTCCATGTCAAACCGGCACGCGATCTATTTCCAATACATAATTTATTTATATACAGGGTCCGCAAACGAAGCGTGGACGGAAGATTAAATCGTTATCGAAGAACTTATCAACAATACTAAAACAGCTTGAGATATTGGATTAAAAGCGGCATGTTTTAAAAATATTTTACATTATACAGGGTGGCCCAAAAAGTGTGACAGCATAAAGTTATATTTCTTTAAATGGGACACCCAGTATTTTATTGCATATTTAGGTTCGTATTACTATCGTTTATAAGTGCCTCAAATTTTATTTAATTTGGTTTTGTAGTTTCGGAGAAATAAATTAAAAACTAAAAAAAAAAGTTTTGCAGTCATGAATAAAAAAATCAAAAAAAACAATCCAGAACTATTTTTTTAACCTCTGCATTGAGTGAAATTTATGACAAGAAGTCTAGAGATACTATGAATGTAATTGCGTTTATTTATTTTATACAGGGTGTTCATAATAAGCTTTCAGAAACCCCACATTTTAAAATAATTTTTCTCAAGTTTTTCAAATGGAACACCCTGTATATTATTTGGCTATTTGATGTAGAATTCATAGACAATTTTTTTTTGTAATACAAGCATATAAGTTATATCCAGCCGTTTTCGAAATAATTGTAAATATCATAAATTATGTTGTTTAAATAGAGTTTTTATTAGGAAATTTTGTTATATGCGACTAGACTAATAATTGTAAACTGAAGTAAATATTCAAAATAGCTTCCTTTTACTTAATTTAATGATTTTCCTCTACTGCCAACAGAAGTCTTAATTCATTTTCTTCATTAATAACGGGTTTATTGATTATCATCCTTTTTGTGTATGCAGTGCTTCCTGTTGCTACAAATCTTTGCAACAACTTCTCGAAGGTTTCTGGTCTCGGCTTTCCCTCAATATCTGGGTATTTTTCAGCATACACTCGGCTCGCGAGTAGGCAATTTCTTGCACATTCACCCAGTATAAAAATCATATTTACCATTTCTAAAGTTGTAAAATTCGACATTTTGTGTAAGTTAGTACTTAATTTCGACGACTGAACAAATGTAAATAATTTTATTTGGCTGTCATAGTGACAATCTAAACAAAAAAAAAATTATGGCAACTCGATTAAGAATAAAAAATAAAATTATATAAATAAAAGTAACAAAAATGTAGGCTTTTAAAATCTATATCGAAATAACTAAAATACGGTAAACTCTAAGAGTAAAAGGAAGCTATTTTGAACATTTACTTTAGTTTACAATTATTAGTCTAGTCGCCTATAACAAAATTTCCCAATAAAAACTCTATTTAAACAACATAATTTATGATATTTACAATTATTTCGAAAACGGCTGGATATAATTTATATGCTTGTATTACAAAAAAAAATTGTCTATGAATTCTACGTCAAATAGCAAAATAATATACAGGGTGTTCCATTTGAAAAACTTGAGAAAAATTATTTTAAAATGTGAGGTTTTTGAAAGCTTATTATGAACACCCTGTATAAAATAAATAAATGCAATTACATTCATAGTATCTCTAGACCTCCTGTCATAAATTTCACGCAATGCCGAGGTTAAAAAATAGTTCTGGATTGTTTTTTTTTGATTTTTTTATTCAGGACTGCAAATCTTTTTTTTTTAGTTTTTAATTTATTTCTCCGAAACTACAAAACCAAATTAAATAAAATTTGAGGCACTTATAAAAGATAGTAATACGAACCTAAATATGCAATAAAATACTGGGTGTCCCATTTAAAAAAATATAACTTTATGCTGTCACACTTTTTTGGGTCACCCTGTATAATGTAAAATATTTTTAAAACATGCCGCTTTTAATCCAATATATCAAGCTGTTTTAGTATTGTTGATAAGTTCTTCGATAACGATGTAATTTTCCGTCCACGCTTCGTTTGCGGACCCTGTATTTATGCATCATTATATTGTAATATAATAATACCTACCATAATTTGTTATTTTTTGAGAGTATAGTAGTTTCCCCGAAATGGACGTAAGTAGAACTTACCTGCACTGAAATTTATGATTTTTAAAGGTTATATATTTAATACACCTCCTCCTCCTCTTTTAGTAAAATGATTTGGGGTTCGTAGGTATAGCCACTCCGGGTGACCCCCTTTCCAATTCTTTACCAGGGGCAAATCACCGCCTCTAATTTTGGAATGCTATTACGAGGAAACTACTAAGTACTTACTCGAAAAATAATAAATTGTGGTTTTATTGGAAATAAAGATTTAAACGACCTTAGAATGTGCCACTTTGCCTCCTCTCATTTAAGATTTGAAGGGTAACATACCCCTAGGAGGTTAAATCACGAAGGCTGCAAATATTATTTAAAAGCGTTCTGCACATGATTTTGAGATTTTTAATATTATTTACTGGAAGCCAGATGGATAAGAAGTTTTCAAACTTACACCCTCTGTATTTATCATATTTATGGATATGCATCTCCATCAACTTTTATAAAAAGTATACACGGTGATTAACGACGAGCTTCCGTTAAAACTTGAAGCATTTAAATCTGCTGTAACGTTTGAGCATTTTTTGTTTTTCGATACGCCCTATTTAAACTAAATTTTTTTCGATGACCGAAAGTAGCAACCAATTTTAATATTCACACAATCGACTGCTTGTAAACCAACCATCCGAATACCGAGATTGCTAACTTTGGCGACTTTAACAATGTCAACTGGCTTAAATACTCAAATACGAACGATTAACAAGGCCATGAGGCCGAATTCTTTGCGATCAGTTCTGCATGGTCTAACTCAGCTCGTAGAAGAACCAACGCGGTTTCCAGATCTAGATGGAGATTTTGCTAGTCTTTTAGATATTTTCTTGACGTCAAATCCAGATCTATATACAGATACCGTACAGCTTCCGTTATCATCTTCCGATCACAAATTTAATTAAACTTTAAGCGAACTACCAATTAATTCTGAAAAACCTCCTAAACCTCGCAAGATTTCGCACTACACAAGTGGGAAGACCGGAAAAACCATTTTCGCACCTTTCCTTGGATGAGCGTATGCTTCTCTTCTAATGATCCATCCGTCTGTGCTGGGGAGGTCTCCGACGTTATTCTAACTAGCAAGAAAGCATTTATTCCCTCCTCCAAAAAACGGCAAGCCCTATTTTAGCAAGGATTGTGAGCGTGCTGTCAGATCAAAAAATCTGGCTTACCGACAGTACAAGCTCATAACGAGAGGATCAAAAACAAACTTCTTGACAGTCTAAATGGATCGAGGACCTTTTGGTCAGTCGCTAAAGCCATCAGCCAAAATTATTTTCTTCGCATTCCACTGTAGATTTCCAGAGAAGAACACCAACATTCCTGCAATTCAATCGGAAATGACCGAAATCGTATTCCGTCAAACGAATCCTAAAAGGGCTCGACGTCAAAAAAGCTTCTGGTCAGACGAAATTCCTGTTATAGTTCTCAAGAGATGCGCCGATAAACTAACACCAGTATTTTGTAGACTTTTCAACTTATCCTACAAAAAAGGAATATTTCCATCGTGCTGGAAGACCGCGCGAGCCCAGCCTATACCAAAGAAAGGTAATAGAACCCTGCTTAACAACTACCGACCAGTCGCATTGCTTTCAGTTATATCAAAAGTAATGGAGAAACCTATTAACTAATTAAAGGGTCCATATTGTCTCCCACCCTCTTCTTACTCTACATTAACGACCTTCTAGTGAAAACTAAAAATCCGATATTTAGCTTTGCTGACGAAAGCACACTTGTCTCATCTTCCTATTTGAATGCATAAATCAGCTGCCAAAGTACATCTTACAGCATGAAGGATAACGGCTCAACAAAGACCTAGAAGAAATTTTGGCTTGGGGCGACAGTAACCAAGTCGAATTTAACGAAGAAACCCCAGGCAGCAGTTTTCTCTAAAAAGGTTAACAACAGAACCGGATATAGTCATGACAGAACACGCAATTCCACTGGCTTCATCTATTAATTTACTGGGCGTCAATCTAGGAGGAAATTGTCTTGGCATAACCACGTTGAGGCAATCGCCAAGGTAAATAAGCTTTGTGTACTTTTCCGGATCAAAAAGTTGTACACACCTCAACAACTTTTAACACTATACAAAGCCCAGATTCGACCATCACTAGAGTACTGTTCTCATGTCTGGAGCTCTGCACCCAAACATACTCTTCGGCTACTGGATTCCATCGAAAGGAGAGCCATTCGTCTGATCGGAAACCACGAGCTGACAAAGAGCCTCGACAGCCTGGAACATCGAAGACAGGTTAGTGATTTGACTCTCGATGGAATATGCTCGGCTGATCTTTCTCTCTTAATTCTGCCCAGAGCGGTGAATAGTAGAAATACACGACGAACCACTACCGCCCATCCATATGTGGTTAAGCTTAGTAATCCTCGAACTTCATTATTTAAGAATTATTTCATCTGGAGGATGTCATCCTTATGGAACGACCTTCCCGAGGTCGTGTTTCGCAACGAATATAACCTCCAACGATTTATAACCAACGTGAATCGCTTTATACGGGTTTGTTCGTAGGAAACTGTAGGAAAAATCCTCTAGGAGTGGGTTGGGTGCGCGTAAAGCGGTTCGAGTTGGTTTGTAATCATTGGATATAATGTGATAAGAAACAACTCGAAGGATATAATGTGATAAAAAAACGCCAATACTTTAGTTAAGTATGCCTTGTCGAAATACATAAACGTGTATTGGATATAATGTGATAAGAAACAACTCGAAGGATATAATGTGATAAAAAAAACGCCAATACTTTAGTTAAGTATGCCTTGTCGAAATACATAAACGTGTATAATTACAAAACTACATCTCAAAATTTTAAAAATACATCTTTAAGATATTTGTTTCAAATATTGGTAAGGTACTCGCTATAAAAGCTGAAGATCTTTTGCGTATATATCCTATAGATATTCTATAGGAACTCGATATGAATGATCCTCTATATAGATGTGCCCTTCTTACCTATCATCTTTAAGCCTATAGCGGATCTATAATGTTTTTGGAATATCTGTCAATTAGGATGGCCATAGTGGGAATCAGGGCAGACAACGAGACCATTTTATATTTTCCATTCTACACGACCCCAATAAGATCTTCTCCCGACAAAGTTATTTTATATCATTTAATTTCATTGCTCGATGGGCTTTTGTAAAAGGTTTAGTAAAACCGTGACCTACCCTCATTCCCGCTATAGTCATCATTATACAATTTTAAGGATGCTACTTATTTTTCAATATAGGTACCTATAATTTTTTTTAATTATCCGAAATAAGAAAAATATACTTTTGTTTCAGGGAAAATCAAACGGAAAAACTGCAGGAAACGTTAAAGGTTTTAAAACAGTTGGACACCGAACATGTAAGCATATAATGTATACAGGGTGTACCACTAAGGTCGGCGAGGTGCGATTGGATTGGAGAAAAAAATTCATGACCAAGAGAAATTGATGGAAAATATTTTCTCGTTTCCAAAATGATCGCTAGGGGCCGCATTTACTATTTATATAACTAAAAGTTCAAATATCTTCGAATTATCACTGTTAAGGTTTTCATTTAATACCGGATATAAAAAGATATCTTTATTCATTCTGGAGTTGTTAACAAATAACTATTTTATTCAAAAAAATTAATGTTAGGTAAAGATTGTTTCAAGAAAAATGGATATAACTAAATGACTGTCGTAAAAGTACCTGGGTCATCCCATTAATTATGACCCTTTGTTATTATTATGTGGAAAGGACCGGATTGTAATAATTATAATTAAATATAGGCACATCAGGTAGGTTAGGTTGCTTAATTTATATTTAAATATCTTTTTGTGGTAAAATTTGTTAGTTTTTGAGGAATGGTTCAAGAATTGTCTTTTACCAAACATTCCTCAGAATAGCGTGATAGTAATGGACGATGCGAGCTATCACAGTCGCCAATTACATAAAGCTCCAAGCTCAAATAATACAAAATTGGAGATTCAGAACTACATGGCGGCGAATGATATATATTTTGAAGAAAGTTATAAAAAAGTGATCTTTTACAAGTTTTAAAGACATTTTGTATAAAAAAAGTATATGTTTGTGACACATTGGCAGAAGAAATTGGAGATACAGTGCTACGGCTCCCACCCTATTATTGCATTTTTAACCCCATAGAGCATATGTGGCACCAGTTAAAATCACTGGTTAGGTCTGAAAATATTTCTCCGACTTTAAGTTCTAGTGTTGTAGAATTAAAAACGAAAATGCTTTAATGATATTCCCCCAGGTAGTTGGAAAAATTCAGTCAGTAAATATGACTAGTAATATTTAAAAAAAATGTTATTTCATTTGATTACATTAATATAATCATATCATTACTTGTTTTCCTTAGTCCGTCCCTTCATACTTCACTTGTTTATTGCCAAGCTCTTGTCTACACAATGGGACCGACCCAGGAAATCATTAAGTCGTATCCAATTTTCGTGAAACGTACTGTACCTACCTGCTCATCATGATATCAGTGGAAACAAAATTTCGTCAACCCTGTTAGATGGTAGGCAACTTTGATATTAAGTTAATTTCACATTACTTGTATATTTAGAAGTATGTTTATTATTTAAAAAATAATAAACTTTGTTTGATTGCCTTTAAAATTTTCAATTTCATTTTTCTTTAGTTTAGTTCTTATATAAGCTTTAGGTAGTTTTTGCTTTTGATGTTGCTTTTGTATTAACTTATTTTTATTTTGGACAAACTGTGGCCAATGAACAAACCCGAAACAACAAAAGGCTAAACATTTTAATAATGTACATTTTCTTATTATTATATATTGTTATTAAATAGATAAAAAAAAAGTATGGCAAGACAATCTATACATTGTACCTATTTGTATAATAGTAAAAAATAAGATATTTATGCCTAACGGGTAAAAATAAATAAATTGATAATCTCAAACTAAACTTTGTTATTTTTTAAATAATAAACGAAGTTTTAAAAATATAAATGTTAAATTAACATAATATCAACGTTGCCAGAGCATCTAGCAGTGTTGGCAACATTTTGTTTTCGTGGATGTTATGATAAGTGTACCTAACATCAATTTTTTAACATAAAATTGTCATTTGTTAATAACTCGGGAAGGAATAAAGGTTATTGAATTACGGTTTGCGCCAAAATGTACTTATTTTTGTGCTCTTTAAGTGATAGAATTAAGTACCATGCTATTTAATTTTATTAAGAAAATTGAAAAAAAAAACAAGATCATGGATAAACAGTACCCTCTAGCTAGAGAATGCAGTGTGTGCAGCAATCACGCACAACGCCGGATATTGAGTGTAAAAGTATCTTTAAAACGAGTCTAAGTTGATTAAATTTGTATAAAGGGTATGGAAAATACAGTAATTTAAAAAATATTTTTTACACGCTTTCCCCACCCTTATTTTCGGCGATATGAAAAAGTCTTACGAACAAGCTTTCGTAAAAATTAAATAGTTTTATTAAATGAAAACGTTAACACTGATAATTCGAAGAAATTTGAATTTTTCGTTTTATAATAATAATTGCGGCCCCTAGCGGTCATTTTGGAAACGTGAAAATATTTTCCATCAATTTTTCTTGGTCAATTTAGTCAATGAAATTTTTTTCCCAAGACGTAAGGTTTATGGTTTCCTAAGATCGTACCTGCCGGCCTTATATAGTGGGCCAAGGGCGGATCCAGAACTTTGGGGAGGTTTTTTTTTGGGGGGGGGGGGGGGGGTTGTTCGGGTTTGTTCGGGGGGTTTGTTTGGGGGGGGGGGGTTGTTCGGTCATTTTATAAAGAAAAGTTCATATGAACATATGTCCGCAACGGCTTAAATTTTTTGCTACAGGGTGTTGAATTTTTATTTTTTAAACGGTTATTTTTTAATATCTCCGAAAGTACTTTGATATTATTTTCAATTTTGGTATGTGTTAATAGGACATAGAACCACAAATTTTAGTTAGAAAAGTTATTCAATTGTTCCACCAGTGGCGTCCCTGCAAACATGTCCTCTGATATTTATGGTAGGCCACTGACATTTTTCCATATGGATATTTTTTTGATTAACCTGGTCAATTCTACATGAAAACGGTTTCTTGAGTTTTTCTCGTCAGATGATTAAAACCACAAAATTCATATTGAAACTCATTATTATTAACATTGATGAAAATTTCATAAAAATTGTTGAAAATGAAATTATTTTATCAATGTTAATAATAATTATTTCAATATGAATTTAGTGGTTTTACTCAAGCAAGGTGCGTCTGACGAGAAAAACTCAAGTTTGCAGGGACGCCACTGGTGGAACAATTGAATAACTTTTATAACTAAAATTTGTAGTTCTATATCCTATTAACACATACCATAATTGAAAATAATATCTAAAGTACTTACGGAGATATTAAAAAATAACCATTTAAAAAATAAAAACTCGACACCATGTAGCAAAAAATTTAAGCCGTTGCGGACATATGTTCATATGAACTTTTCTTTATAAAATGACCTAAGGAATCACACCCTGAAATATTAGTACGTCATTAAGGAACATCCTGTATAGTATTTTTCGTGTTAAATTAGTTGTTGGGGGGGTCATGACAACTGGATCCGCGCTTGAGTGGGGCACCCAGTATGTAAATTAAAAACTGAACTTTTATTAAACTACTGGAGCAGACTATTAGTTTATTTTCCTCTTTAATTTCACATAGAGGACTATTAAAAAAATAGTAATAAATAATAACACCGGTAGATATGCCATTGATGAGATGTAAAAAAGCCGCAAAAATGAAAATATATGACCAATTTTTATGTGACGTTTAAAGGGAATTTAATACATACAATTTGTTCTGTCACGTTCGCATCTGAATGTATAGTATAAACTTAGGTAAAAATTGGAATCTAAAAGGCCTGATTTTTAACTAGGGTCCTTAAATGAGCTTAAGGCTATAAATTTGTAAACGAACCTTATAGAAGTATATTTCTAGCAAACGGAAAACATTTCAACAAAAATTGAAAATTACCGAAATAAAATTAAAAACGTATGCGAAATTGTTGCTGAAAAATGTGAAGAGTATCAAAACCTGATCGGGACTGTGCAAACTTCCGATTATCAAATTCCCTCCGACGTAAAGGAGAAATATAAGAGCAAAAACTTTACAGAAAGTTTAGTGGCCATCAATGCGGAAATCGAAAAGGTTAAGAAGAATATCCAGAACGCTAAAATTTAGGAACTAGAACCAGTTAAATTATTATATTCTTTATTAGTTTAATAATGTAGTTATTAAAAATGTTGTAATTAATATCATATTATTAAGTGTTTGTTCGGTAATTTTATAAAGAAAAGTTCATATGAACATATATCAAATTTTTTGCTACAGTGTGTTGAATTTTTATTTTTTAAATGGATATTTTTTAATATCTCCGAAAGTACTTTGATATTGTTTTCAATTTTGATATGTGTTAATAGGACATAGAACCACAAATTTTAGTTAGAAAAGTTATTCAATTGTTCCACCAGTGGCGTCCCTGCCTGGTAGGCCACTGACATTTTTCCATATGGATATTTTTTTGATTTTTTGATTAACAAAATTCATATTGAAACTCATTATTATTAACATCGGAAATCGAAAAGGTTAAGAAGAATATCCAGAACGCTAAAACTTAGGAACTAGAACCAGTTAAATTATTATATTATTTATTAGTTTAATAATGTAGATATTAAAAATGTTGTAATTAATATTATTTTATTAAGTGTTACCTCATACTTATAAGTTTGGCCATAAAAAATATAGTTATTTGAATGCCACGGCGATGATTATTGTTATAGAATTCACAAGAAATAACAGAAACCTACTTTGCTTATCGGGTGGTAGTAATATCATATAAATATCTATAGAAAATAATTTTTCGTATTTCTAACGGAAAAGAGCATACTTTATCGAGAAAATCGTAAAGTACTAGTTTTATGAGTAGCAACAGTTTGCTTTACTGCTTTACACTTTATTTACTCGTCGTTATGATATCATTTCAATCACTTCCAGACTTAATTAAATTATTTGATTTATTTCTGACAGATGTCTATCTGATAGATGTAGTGTACGAGTGGCGACTATAATAATCTATGGTGATTTTTATTAATTAATGCTTTTCCATTAAAAATACGAAAAAAACAGAGCGCGCGCGTTCAACGCGTAAGAAAAGGGAGCGAAAGATATTTCCACTCAATGGAAAACTGTCACTTTTTTTACTTGTAGAACTATCTACTATTCTAACCACATGAAGACACCTTATACGATAAGGAATAAATAAATAATGTTACTCAGCTATTTTCGGGGCTATGGGTCCCGTCGAGCGCCGAATTATCTGCAAAAACTTATCGTATTGTGTCTAACACTCTTCCCTATTTCTTGGCATGGCGTCGGACAGCAGCCATTACTTATACCACTAAAATCCACCTAGTGCGAATCGGTTTCCCGGCCGCAAGATCGAACTCGCGTCTTGGAGTTCCCAATGACTGATTCAAGGTTATTTTGCTATATTTGGGGAGAGAAAATTATTTTCCCATTAGAGAGGACAAATGCTATGTTCAGTTATAGTTATTGAACTGAGGGAGGAAAGTAGAACTTTCTGTGCATTGAGTAGACAAAGATATTTTCTTAGCAGCGAGCGAGCCACCTTGGGTCAAGAACGTAAAATGTTTGCCTAGTCTATTCCTTAGTCTACTTTGTTATGCCAACTATTCATTTACTTTGAGTACATTCTAAGATAATGTCTTTTACTATCGCTTTGCAAGTTATTTACCGTGAAAAATATTCATAAAGCAAATACATATTTTTTGTTAGGGATTTAAAAAGTTATTCTTCATAAAAAAAACTCCTGCTTGAGCTTCAACGACCCAAAAACATATTCTTAGTGCGGTAGATAGCCTTGTTTTCTGGGAGTACTGATATGGTAATCTCCACTTTACGGCTCCCATTTTGAGGTAAATTCCCGCTTCAGAGGGGGGGGGGGGGGTACTGTCCCCAACTATCTATGGCGGTGCAGTATATTCTGCCCTGCCAAGATTTTCACTTCTTGGGTGTGCTTATGTCTCTTATATTTTTATAATATAGTAAAGTATTAGTGTATATTTTCAGAAATATTTAAGGAAACGGCACGACTCATTTAAAAGGATTTAGAAAAGAAGTGCCTAACTATACTAACAAAATGTGTAATTTCTTAAAATCATTTTTAAGCAGTTAGAAGAACTAGTCTTAACAGGGCAGTATTATTTTCTTAAATATATATACCGGGTGTTCAGAATTTAGAAAAATATGAAGAAAAGTTAAGAACCCCAAAGTACCCTTATGTGTCAAGATACGATACGAAAAGTAATTAATAAAAGTTGCTGGGGTTTAAAAAGCTATGACTCAAACTTTATGCATGTCGTCATTAAACGGCATTACTCTGTAAAAGCTTTATAGTATACGAAGAATTGTCGAAAACTGCTAAGTAACTAACTACCCATATTATGTTTTATAACTTAATAATATGGGAAGTTACTTAGCAGCAAAGGAAATCATACTTTATAAGGGATGGACCTTCCCGCCAGTCCCTGTACATTTAGGCAATGAGTCTATATTTGATTTTGATTCGTAGCTTTTCACAACTTGCTCTGAACTTCTTTCATATTTTTCCAAATTCTGAACGGGAGTTTATACGAAGAATAACATTTTTTCATAAACCCACAAATATATTTTTTTTCCTTCTTCGGGGAATCAATCCGTAGACACACTGTATAACCGACAGAGCGGGCTTCATTTTGATGGTAGTACAATTCAATCTGAATTAATATTATGATACTCATGATACAAAATACTAGTTCTTGCTTATAATACTGCGCTTCGATTCCGAACAAACCCATAGTCCGGCGAATAGGTATTTAGCATTAGAGTAGATTCTCGCTAATCCGACCCTGTAGTAGTCCGGCAATTTATTTTGATGATGCATAATTTTCATTATCGAAAATTGCACTGCACTAATAATATTCGACAATCCGGCATTTGTCGTTACGGACGACGATACCTTTATTAAGTAGAGATTCTACTACAATATTTGTTTATTCCTTATTGTATTGCATAAGGTATCTTCGAGTGGCCAGCAAATTATTTTCCATGCATATTTATATTCACAAGAAATGCCGATTAATGCAACTATCGCGTCTTATTACGCTTATAAACAGGGTTGCCAATGATACTCGGAAGAAATACCCTCAAAAGATTCGTAATTACCCACAATACCCCACACTATAATTTATTCGGCTTTATATAGTATTTTGAATTTTGGGGAATAGGAATTTATTATAAACAAAACGATTATTTATTTTGTGTTTATTTATTCATCTTTGTAACGTAATTACAAACTTTATACTTCGATATAAACATTGTATTACAAATAAACATATTGTTAAACAAATGGCTATTTTAATATTATTAAATTAATAAATAATAATTAACCGGATTCTGATTAATCTATCATTTTTTTCCCACATATTTGTTTTCGACATTTCTTTATCCTGTTCAAAAATCACGACGCCTCCATTTAGTTTAATCCCTTCTTTAGTGTGTAAAAGAGCTTTTATTGACGAATGCTAAAAAGCCTTTCTACTGATGGGTTCGAAAATGGCAGTATAAGTAACAAAGAGATAATTATTTTTAAATTTGAAAAAAACGAAACAAAGAAATGAAAGCATCCCCCAATAACTAAAGCTGCATATCAGCGGTGACCGTCAAATATGTTATTTAGTTACCTAGATAATTTAAATTAAATCGGGAAATCTCAGGTGCACTAAAATTCCCCACAAATAATAATTCCTCACAGAAACCCCACATTCAATAAAATTCCCCACATTTTAGGGAATTACCCACAGATTGGCAACCCTGCTTATAAAACTGATCTATCCTGCACGCGTTTCTTGTCGCAACATTTTATAAATACTTTATAAAAGTTGCCTTATCGAACAATGTGTTTA
Organism: Barypeithes pellucidus; assembly: GCA_963991005.1. NCBI lineage: Eukaryota > Metazoa > Arthropoda > Insecta > Coleoptera > Curculionidae > Barypeithes > Barypeithes pellucidus. The sequence continues at coordinate 31,185,631 of OZ022562.1, forward strand.
GGAAACGCCGCGAGAAGAAACGCGTGCATAAAAGCGGCCTACAAGTCCATGAGTAGCAAAGTAATTCTCCACTTCCTCTGTGAACAAATATTTCTCCTATCGAGTACGAAAAAGTGTCACATTTCGATAGTAAATGACTCATTGACAAATATTATGATATTAAATAAAAATAAATATGTATATATTTGTTTGTAACAAAAATAACCCTTTGTTTATCTTCCTTTATCATTTTTAGATATTTCCTGCCTCGCTTTTAGTAATTTAAGCATTTAAAAAGGAAATAATAAAATAAAAGCAACATGTATGCTATAAATATGTATTTGGTTATAATACTAGTTTGCTGTACCTTATCATATTATAATTTGAAAGATAATAATAAATAATGACTCAATACACAATATAGTAGACTAAATGATTCCTTAAAATAATCTTTGGGTTATTATGACTAGAGTGCAAAAAAATCACAAAAGTAGAATGAAAGAAAAGATTTTTTAATATTCAATTTTTACTTCCTGTTAATTTTGTTAAAATTTGGAATTAAATCTTCATCCCCTTAGGGGTCTGGTAGTATGATAATGTGTACCGATTGGAAAATTTAATAAAAAAAATCAAGAGGAAACGTATAAATCGTGCAAATAAAAAACAAGAAAATTAAACCTACCTTTAAAAATGCAACGTAAAATACTTAATGGAATGATTAATCACATACTTAAATTTATTTAAAAAATCTTATGCTCTGTCACCGGCCACGTTATTCTCCATCACTCCATTGGACAAAGGATCCAATTCAGCAAATAAACTTAACCAGGACATATGACTTTCCGTTTTTCCACCACCTTTTCCTCCTTGGACACTTTTACTAGCTTTTCCATTATCTTTACTTTTCATTTTACTGTCATCATTTTTCCCTTCAGATTCGTTAATCTTACTTATGCTTTCGTCAATATTAAAAGCAAAAATGGCGCTATCTTGCATCAAACTTGACGGCATAAAACTGGCGCTGTTGCCAAATAGGTCTGAGAGTTGATTTCCAGTGCCAGACAAGTCCAAATCGAGTAAAGCAGAGCTGGGTTTTGATTGGTCAATTTGAATTGTGCTGGATGGAGTTATTGCAGCGGAAAAATCTTCGCCGAGAAGATTTGTTGTTGGTTCATCGTCGGTGGTTTGAGGTATATTGGGTGTTTCTCTGAAAATTACAGGAAATTTTAAGATCCGCTAAATACCTAGCGCCAACTTACTTAGGGGAAATTAATAATAAATAAGTGGTATTACTGAATATTGGTCCATACGTAAAAGAAACCAAACTAATTTAGTTATATATCGAACAAACCCGACAAACCCGACTACTTTGATTGTGACTGGCAAATATGATGTGGTCACCACAAATGTTGCCTGGTTAGTTAATTATTGATTAATTGCAACCAGACACATAAAAATGCTAATAACAATTACAGGAATTTAACACATATTTCCAACGGTTTATTAAACTTATTGAAAATATAACTCTCGAAAAATCTAACAAATTTTGGAATAATACATTGTTCAACGGTGGATGTATATTCTTCTCACACAAAATCATTTTTATATGTCTTTTAAACTTATTCATAAGGCATACAGGGTGTTACAAATTCGGCTTTTACCATCGGGATTTTGGAAACGGTAAGAGTTGTAAAAGTTGCCGTAAAAAAATCTAAAATAAATATTTCAAATTTTCAAAATATTTGGAAAAATGTAAAAGTTTGCGTTTCGGCTTGTAGTTTTTCCTGACTTTGTTCGAAGAGATGTCCAAATATAAATTTTACTTCCTCATTGCTACTTTTTATGCTCCACAAGATGGCATCATTAGATCATTCATGCGACGTATCGTCTTTAGGTCACCATCGTCAAAATACGGGTCTGGATTTTTAACATATGAAAGAGGATCGAAATCTACGTTCAGTGGTATACAACACTTGGTTTTCCGACGTTTTGTCCTTAAATTGATCATCTTTATTAAAATACCCCTAGTATGTTCCTGTAAGATACTTTTGTTTTGAAGAAACTGAAGATTTTAAAATTATTATTGCTATTCTGTCCTTAATTATTGTTGTTATTACGTACTACTATTATTTATTCTTTATTTCAAACTAATAGTCGTATCAAATTTCTACTTAGCGTAAGTACAACTAATTTATTTTATTAACACAAATAACGCCAGCACTTTCTTAAGACTTTTTAAAGAGGCATTGAATTTTACATTTTCGAATTAAATCGAATAAAAAAAAGTAAATTACAGTAACATACTAGGGGTATTTTAATGATAGTCAATTTAAGGACCAAAACGTCAGAAAACCATGTAATAAGTGCTGTATACCACTAAACGTAGATTTTGGTCCTCTTTCATAATTTAAACAAAAAAATCCAGGCCCGTATTTAAAAAAATTAAGTTGATGATGGTGACCCAAAGACGAAACGTCGCATGAAAGATCTGACGATGCCATCTTGTGGAGAATAAAAAGTAGCAAGGAGAAAGTGAAATTTATTTTTGGACACCTCTTCGAACAAAGTCAGGAAAAAATAACAACCAAAAAGCAAAATTTTAGATTTTTCCAAATATTATATATATATCCCTGTATTTATTTTTGATTTTTTCGCGGTATATTATTGGGTCCATAATTACGCAACTTTGCCCCAATTTAATCCCAATCCCAATGGTGACGGCCGAATTTTTAACACCCTATATGCTGATGTCAATGAAGCTATTTTTTAATGTATGAATTTATTACAACTATAAGTAAAAAATAAATAAATTAACGGCTCTGGTGGCTCCATAGTTAAAACGGCACACTATGACCTCGAGGACGGATATTTCGTGAGGTACGGGGAACGGTACGCACTCCCCAATCGGTAGGTTATACCGCAATATCCAAGAGTTGATAGCCCTTGGGGGGAGCAGTGTATGGCCGAGGATCATGGTTCGGAGCCCACGTTAAGCTGTCGGTTCCCTCCGGAATGGCCCTGCCAGGCCAACTGAGGGGAAAAGTTGAAATAACAATAAAAAATCAATTAAGGGTGGAAATCATACCTAAACCACTAAAATCCACTGAGGGGGCAAATTGGTTTACTAACCGACCCTGGGGTTTTGAAAATGTAATTATTAAATTCATAAACTTACTCGGTCGTCAAAAAGCCATTTCCCAGTTGATGTTCCTTTTTGGCCATCTTATCCGTATATTCAGCATTAAAAAAGGTATTTCTATCCTTATCAGCAAACAAATTTTCTTCTCTTTTCTCTTCTGCGAAATTATCAATATTTAAATAAAACACTTCTGCTATTCTATAGTTGTGTGCATGTTATGAACATTTTTTTTTTATATGGATAAAAACTAAATTATTACAATAAAAGTATAAACTATAAAATACTGACACATGATAATGGACACTATTACCATACAAAATAATGTACAAAAAAAAATCTATTTCAACTTTGACAAGACAAGAACCTGTATAAATTTGTAAGCTCCTTTAAAAATTGTTGCTTAGTGGTTTGTAAAGTATTTAAGTACCAACTTACATTTTTAATATACAGTGAGTCCCAGAAGAAATGTCTAAATTCATTTAAAATTCAGCGGTAAGTTTTTTCAAAAAACGCTGGTACCCGTCGATTTTGATTTTTTAATTTTTTTTTTGTGGTAATTTCATGTATACAGGGTAGCTCAAAAATAAGTTACGACCATCAACTTCATTTTTTCAAATGAAAACATATATTTTTTATTTCATTTTTGAATTTTGCATTGAATTCTAAGCATGTTTCATGTACCATGTCCTATACATAAACTCAACAGTTATTGAAAAAATTAGGATTGAACATATCTATAAGTAAGACCTGTTTTAAAAAAAAAACACAACAAAATCAAATTAAATGTTGAAAATGTGCACCATTTACGGCTTGACAATATCCAAGACGATCAATAAACTCTCTTTGCACGTTTCCAACCATTTCCGGAGTTATGACACGCACTTCTCTTCGGATCCTTTCTTTCAACTCCTGCATATTGTTTGGCCTGTTAACAAATACTTTTGATTTGAGGTAACCCCACAAAAAAAAGTCCAGCGGAGTTAGGTCTGGCGACCTAGCAGGCCATTCGATAGGTCCTCTCCTTCCAATCCACCGATTGGGAAAGGTTTCATCCAAAAATGTGCGCACAGTGGCTGCATAGTGCGGAGGAGCACCATCTTGTTGGAATATCAGTTCTTCGTCAGGGGAGTCTGCATCCAATGGATTCGGAAATAAAGCCACTAATGCTGGAATTAATTCTAGTTGGAGAAATTCGAGATATACTTGTCCAGTTAAAGACTGTTCAAAGAAAAATGGATCAATTACTCTTTCGCGTACGATTCCACACCAAACATTTATTTTCTTAGGGTACTGGCTGTGAACCTCTATCATCCAATGCGGATTTTCTGTTGCCCAATATCGACAATTTTGTTTGTTCACATTACCATTCAAATAGAACGTAGCTTCATCCGAAAAAATAATATTTTTTACTAAATTATTATCTAGATTGCACATATTTTGCATGCGTCCGCAAAACTCACTTCGCCTATCGAAATCACCTTCAAATAACTCATGCACTGGAATAACTTTGTATGGGTGATATTTGTGCTTTTGAACTACTCGGTGAACAACAGATTTCGGCATGTGTAAATCGGCCCCAATGTGCGACAGGGGAGTACATGGATTTTCTTCCAAGAAAAGCAAAACGTCAAGTTGTTCATTTTCATCTCGAGTAGGACGACCAGATTTAGGCAAATCTCTAACATGACCGTGACCATAATTATACTTATTTGAAATAAAATTGTCATACAGTTTCTATGGAAATAAACGGTGACAGTGAGACAGTACACTCTTACTTATTATGGAGCGCAAAATGCCATATTGCCAGAAGATTTGATAGATCGTTGGATTCCCTAAATGATATGTTCAATCCTAATTTTTTCAATAACTGTTGGGTTTATGTATAGGACATGGTACATGAAACATGCTTAGAATTCAATGCAAAATTCAAAAATGAAATAAAAAATATATGTTTTCATTTGAAAAAATGAAGTTGATGGTCGTAACTTATTTTTGAGCTACCCTGTATATATGAAATTACCACAAAAAAAAAAATTAAAAAATCAAAATCGACGGGTACGAGCGTTTTTTGAAAAAACTTACCGCTGAATCTTAAATGAATTTAGACATTTCTTCTGGGACTCACTGTATATGTTGTTACATTACTTATTAGTAAATTTAATAATTATCTATCTCTCTTTGTTATTTCTAAATCATTTAACTGGTTAGCAAAATATATTTATTTTTGCGAACAGAAAAATGTAATCGGTCAGCCAAAATGGCTAGTTGGTCAGCAATTTATGGACAGCAAACATTTCTAAATCGGCCAGTAATTAATGTCATACTAGAGTGCTCTAAATTATTTTGGTACGTAAATTAAATATATAAGCTGCTATGAGCGATCGGTTTTAATCAGATATTAGTAAGCAATCAGCGGGTAAGCAAAATATTTATTCTTGGTCATCAAAAAAAAAGCAATAAAAAGTGACATAGTGACAGTGCCCTGGGAAAACAAGTAGAAACCCGCCCCCGCTACACCTTTTCTAGCCGATTTCCTTCTCTATTCGGCAAAAGAAAACACAAGAAAGTTACATAAATTGACAGTGCCGCCCACAATAACGAACTTTGCCAATTATTCAAACCAACAGTTAAGACGATCGGAAGCGTATAGCATCTGTACGCGCAGATGTAAATATATGGTCATTAATATATCTATCTTTTATCAATTTTGCAATTAACCGAGTTGGAGCGTTTAGTTACTTTTCAATTGGGTGTTGGTAAACATATTTGACATATGTTTACCAACATATTGTACATTGTCATCATTAAAAAGTAAGGTGAAATCGAGTACAACATAAAAATAAAAGTTAGTCTAATACGACACGTCTGAAAAGTCGTCAAATATATTTTAATTAGAAAAGATTATTTATTGCTGCCTATAACATATGATACAATGCTGTTGTTTCGTCATTTTCAACTGTATCTTCCTTGTGAATATTGAAAATATGAAAACTTACAATACCTTTATTTTTATCCTCACAAGTGTCCTTGATTTTATCATGCTTAGGAGATTCAACAAGCTCTGTTACTATACTATAGTCATAAGGCTCAACTTTCGATAATTTCGTTACTGCTAATGTTAAAGTTTCTGAAGCCTTTGTTGCAAATACTTGTAATGCATTCTGATAGGGAATTAACGAATGGGAGAACATGTTACATCTAAAACAAGTTTGTACTAGAAATAAACGATCAAATAAAAAAAAATATAGTAACGGGTTTGAAACCCTCATACACACTAAGCCCTCCTACGCACTAAGCGGTTAACCCGCGATGCGGGTAGCCGTCTGGTTGAAGTGCGAATAGTATTCGCCTACCTTAAACATTTACAACTTCTTCTGAGTCAATCTTCGAAATGATCCGCTTTTGTGGTCGCAATCAAAAACGGAGTTTCAACCGGATGTTGTTACCCGCAATCGTATATCACGCCGGTAGGCCGCAATGCGGTTACCCGCATAGTGCGTCTGGTATGAACCAGGTCGACAAGTTTAAAAAATGGTGAAATAAATTAAATAGAGACCATGAAAATCATAAAAATACAATTTTTAAAATAACACAAATCCAATAAATTAAAAATATGCCATAATTAATATCTGGAAGAGATAATAAAGAACAGATATATCATTAGAAGATTTTTTTTCTTCTTGAATAAGAAACTTTTTAAAATTTGTAGTTTTAAGTATGAAGGAGTAGAAGGAAGAACCATAAAAAATATATTGGTCTCCTCACTACATTGTGTGGACTAAGTCGATTGAGCGAGTCCATCGAAATTTCTCAAATACATGTATTTTAAAAGGTTTGGTTATTACCCTGTGCAGGGATATGATCATAGAAAATTGCTTAAAATATTTAACATACTATCATTGAAAAAGAGAAGGATTAAGACATGCCTGTTCACTATTTTTAAAATTCTAAAGGATAGCATTGATAGCCCGGAGATCCTGGCCCAACTGCCTTTTGCTGTTAATAGTGCAAATACTCGTAGTAGGACAATTTTTTATTTGGAGTTCCCAAAAACAGAACTCTATAAAAATTCCCCTGTGTATCGTATGTGTAATTTGTATAATGAGTTTGCGTCAAATGTTGATTTAGCTATGGCCAGTTTAAGACAGTTTGGTAAGCTTATAGACGGTAGTTAATTGAGACTTAGTACTATTTATATGAATATACGTTGTTATTTGCCTATAGTAGTATAAGATTGGTGTGTCTGTTATTGGTAATATATTACTGTTGATTCATCATAATAAATAAATAAATACATAAATAAATAAATATATTTACACTCAAATTCTAAGTTATTCTCGGGATTTCGAGTTCTAACTCGAAATTATGTAAATTTTAACCTGTGGTCTTGTTTAGTAGGTACGTATTTATCCATTAAAGTATTAATTCCTCCTCACAGAACTTAATCGAACTACAAATTTGCTGTTTGTTCCTTTAATAGCTAATCAGTAATAAACAATGCCACACAAGCAGGTTGAAAAATACATAATTCCGAGTTAGAACTCAGAATTATTCCAAGGGTACCTACTTTCTGTTTTGAATATAGCCAAGCACCATCTGACTACTAAGATAACGAAGAACACTCAAATTCTAAGTTATTCTCGGGATTTCGAGTTCTAACTCGAAATTATGTAAATTTTAACCTGTGGTCTTGTTTAGTAGGTACGTATTTATCCATTAAAGTATTAATTCCTCCTAACAGAACTTAATAGAACTACAAATTTGCTGTTTGTTCCTTTAATAGCTAATCCGTAATAAACAATGCCACACAAGCAGGTTGAAATATACATAATTCCGAGTTAGAACTCAGAATTATTCCAAGGGTACCTACTTTCTGTTTTGAATATAGCCAAGCACCATCTGACTACTAAGATAACGAAGAACACTCAAATTCTAAGTTATTCTCGGGATTTCGAGTTCTAACTCGAAATTATGTAAATTTTAACCTGTGGTCTTGTTTAGTAGGTACGTATTTATCCATTAAAGTATTAATTCCTCCTAACAGAACTTAATAGAACTACAAATTTGCTGTTTGTTCCTTTAATAGCTAATCCGTAATAAACAATGCCACACAAGCAGGTTGAAATATACATAATTCCGAGTTAGAACTCAGAATTATTCCAAGGGTACCTACTTTCTGTTTTGAACTTAACCAAGTACCATCTGACTACTAAGATAACGATCAATTATTTTATTAAAATTATTTCACCTCAGAAGTCCGACTAACTTAAAATTATAAACATGTATCCATTAAGAATTTGGTGTTTTCCTTAAGCTTAATTTAATTTGGTTGTAGTATGCGTTTTTTCATAGAAGGTCGAGTTATGGGAGAGTACCTGTGGCAGCTCATGGCCTATGATAGAGGAGGTTCACCAGTAGCGTGAAACTATTAAAAAAAAAATTGGTTTACCGACCAAGCACTTTTCTCTTAGACATTTTAAACGTAGAAAGAAAATAAAAGGCTTTTTTAAGTCCGTTCTTCTGTTCTTATTTGCAGAAATTCAAAAGACCAGCCCCAGGTAACCACAATCACGTCATATGTATAATGGCGTACGTTCGCTAAATAGATAGGGGATATGTGTACAAGAATGACCAACAATAAGAAGCTAATGTTAAACAACTAAGTTGTGAGAAGTAGGATTTGCAAGAAGTACGGAATTTTAGAAGGCATCTATTGATGCGTTTTTGCGCTATAAAGTAGGAGGCCGCTTACATACAGCAGAAACAAAACAGGTTGCAAGATAGAACCCTTGGGCACACCTTAAAAGCTATAAGTGTAGGCACACCTTAAAAGCTATAAGTGTAGATAGATGGATAGATAGGAAACTTTTACACCTCTAGAGATAAAACCAGCTACTCCCTTGTATGAACCATAGCATATTTCTTCAATATTATGAGTAGTAGTTTCTGATCATTAATGTTAAACGCCTTCTAGAGGTCAAAGAGAAGTTCCGCGACTTTCTCGTTCTATGTTTCAGAAATAAAAGATAACATTGTAGATAGGTTCCTTCGGGTTGTTAAATGCAAGCCCCAGGTAAACCTGTTTATATATTTCTATTGCTGAAATATGTGCTATTTTAGGTACTTTTCATTACCCAAATTTCACTAAAATTACTAAAGCCATTTCGGAAATATCTTGAAAACCAGAAAAATTAAAATTTTTTATCACCTTGTATCTTTCAAACAAAGCATCTGGGGGACCCATGTTTATAGAACTATTTGTCTTATTTTTGGGTAAGGAATCACCACACGAGCGATGGCACAAGTTTTTTAAAACACCCTGTATAGCTGTACTGTATTAAATTTGTAAAATCTAACTTTCATATATTTATTAACAATAGTGATGTTTTGAATAATATTCATACAACTTATAGCAACAATTTGGTAACATCTGTTCACAGAATATACCTTTCTTATAAGAGTCCTCTGATGAGCAGCATCAAAATATATAATTCTTTACCAAATAATGTTAGGGTCATTCAGAGTAAGCTAAGATGCTCTTAACACACAAACAAACCCGGAATAACTCCGGTGCATCGCATTGTAGCGGAAAATGTCTGGGGAAAAAGTTGTTTGGTTTTGAAGGAGGAATAGTTAGCAATTTAAACCACCCCCACCCCCTCAACCCCCGGGCGCCTGGAATATAAACAAGTTTTTCCACGGGCATTTTTTAGTACAATACAGAGAAAAGGAGTATTTCCAGGATAAAACTTGATTTTTGCAAGGTTCTGATTTTGTCTTTCTTGATTATTGGTGTAGGATGGGCTTGAATAAAACAATTTTTCGGTCAAAAGATGTTTATTTTTGGTCGGAGAATATGATACGCCAATAAAAAATATGGAGTTCCATTTGAAAATCTTTACTTACCCCCACCCGCGCCCGGGGGTTGAGGGTGGTTTAAATTGCAAACTATTCCTCCTTCAAAACCAAACAACTTTTTCCCCAGACATTTTCCGCTGCAATGCGATACACCGGAGTTATTCCGGGGTACCGACCTATTTTCAACACCGTGTATATGTATATATAAAAAAATTATATGCAGTGTCAGATTAACGCTTAGGTCAACAAGGCCTAGACCTGGGGCGGCAAATTTACATCGATGACCTCTTTTTATTCCTTTCATGTGTCCTGTCATAAAAAATCTGGCACTGTTACCAACTTTGAGGCGGCAATTAATGAAAGGCCTAGGGGCGGCAAATTTCTTAATCCGCCACTGATCTGGTACCAATCGAGGTACCAACTGTAGAACTGTTTTAATATTATTTTTTGTATTTCAACCTTTGACATTATCAATGTTTAATATGTATTTTATGACAATAAAAATATTATTATTAAATATTTGAGTCCAAAAATTTGTAACTTTGTTTAGTTGCATTCTGTTTAAGTTGTAGCTTCTATCCCTTATAATAATGGTAATTATTTTTTTATATCATTATTTACACATTATTGGTTTTTCCAAAATCAATCAACAGAGGTCTTTCAGCCTTGCAATCATGTTTAAATGTAACTTACCTTGCTGCTGCAAGTAAATCAACTTTCTGTAAGCAAGCCAATTTATAGCGGTCAAATTTAGTTTTGCTTGTCTTTACATAAGATTGAGCTTTTCTAAATTTTTCCAAACCATGGCCAGTATCAGGATCCAACTGACTTGAAGCAGACTTCATCCAACTTAGAGCTGCTCTATATTCAGTCCTTGCTTTCTCCATTTCAGCCACTGTAGCTCTAAAAGCATGTGATGTTTATTTATGATAAAAAAATTGACCCATAAAAACATAAACTTTATTGTAAGTTTGCAGAAAGATTGTATTTAAGAATTAATAAACTGATCTGATTGTGGCTTAAAAGACATTGCAGAAATCAAAATTGTCTGCTTACTTTTTTTTTGTCCAGAAATTTGAAAATACTACTCTATAAATTTTTAAACAACCCACAAATAAAAAGGATCAATTACCTTGTATCAGTAACCGCTCGTCCTCTAAATGTTTCTACTTCATTGTGAAGTCTTACCAAGGGAGGTCTGACTGTTAATCTTTGGTGTCCAGTATATGCCAATGCTTTACCGGCTGTTGCCATCAGTTGTCCCGCATTTGCATTTTTTTCGTTTTTACCACATTCTTTCAAATACCTGAAATAGTAGATTGTCATCGAAAAGTACAACTGTGTGCCTTAAGAGACACATGTGCCATGAAACACAATACACCGAGTCAACCTTGAGGTTAAAGCATTGGTAAAATGAAAATGTACAAACCTTCCCAACGCATTTTCCTCTTGAGCCAAGTAACATAATCTTTCCTGATACGAATCTATTACCCTCTGCAGCTGTACACAGCTATCATTAATTGATTTGAATAATTCTAGCTTGGCATCCAATTCTGCATCTGACGAAATAATACACTCGTCTTCCTTACCGCCCAGCTTTCGTAATACACTTTTCTTGGTCACCCAATACTGGTGCTGCATATTATTGGGCAACATTTAGCCCATATATGTACGGAAGAATTATAAAAAATAATTAAAATTAAGTACGTTAAAAAATAATTCAATACACGATAAAATGTCAAAAATTTTATTTGTCAAGAACGAAGAACATCAAGAAGAACTAATAACAGCTGATTGTCAAAATTCCTAATAGCCAACAATATACAGCAAAAACCACTAGAAGTGCCCATTCTGACCACACGTCTATAATTAACAAACCTAGTAAGAATAAGAATACTTCTTTCCACTAGGTAAAAACACGTTTTGGCTGATTGCAAAAGTAGAGGGCCAATAAGCGAACGAAGTATCCTTAAATTAACCTTGAAATCAGCTGATTCAATCTTGTTTTTTTTGTATTGTTAGGTATTTAATTTTGAAATAATTCGGTTTAAAATTATAAATCAAGGAGTAACAAACGAAAAATGGCAGAAGTGCCACCCTCAGAATGTTATCTTGAGCTGTCACCTAATCCAGTACGTTTTGAAGCCGTAAATCAACTTACAAATGTGTTTTTTGATGATTCTAATAAAGATGTGTTTGCGGTTCGATCTGGGGGCGTTATGGGAGTTGCAGTTAAGGTTAGTAAAACTTATATATTCCCAAAGATCTTACAATATATTCCTATCCAAATATGTTAATTTTATGTTATGTTCATTTATAATAATGTTAATTTTATATGTTAACTTTTATAAACAGAAAATAAAATTCAAGCAATAAGTCCCAGTGTGGACCAGTAGTATGATGAAACGACGATCTAATGTTTTTCATTTCAAGGGACCTAATGAAAATGACAAGCCTTTAAACTTTCGTATGGAAGATCATGGTACGGTTCTATCCATCAAATTTTCTTTAGACCATGAAATTCTTGCAGTACAAAGAACCAACAACTCTATAGAGTTCATGAACTTCGATCGAGAAAGTTTAGACTCTGAATATTCTGTAAGCTGTAAAAAGAATTCTAATATTTTAGGGTTTGTATGGTCTAATATGAATGAATTAGGTAAGTACTTTTAGGTACATTAAATACTAAACCCTTCAAAAGACTACTAAAAACAATTAATTATTATGAATTATTAAAGATAAACCAAATTTTTTGGAACTGTAAATTTATTCAAATCAAAAAATATCTGATTCTAGATCTGTGTATACTTATTCATGCAACAGCTCTGTTTCACCGTCCAATTGATTTTATATAAACCATGACAGTTTTGTCTTAGTTTGATATTTTTGGCCTATGAATATTTTTACCGGGATGTTGTTGTCAACACTGTTAGTTCTATTAATAATCCTGGAATGCTTTTTCCTTTTAAAATTTCAAGAAAAAGCATTACAATGTAATTATATCACAAAACTAGGACTAACTCTTATAGTTGTAATTTTAAACCTCCAACTGTCACTTTATGATGGTTTTAAAGTTAAAACTCTCTATTGAATATGACTGTTAATTTTTTGTGTTTATTTATTTCCATACTTTCTAAAAAGTTAATTTTTAGAGATTTCTTTTCAATATAAAATTTCAACATTACCATTAAAGGTGCCTTGTTCATTATTTACTTATATGTAGAGAGTAATAAAATTAGTGTATTTTTTATTATAGCTAGTTTTAAGTTCTGTACATCTTATCTTAAAAGTTCTGCATGTTTGTCCAACATAAATGTAATATACTTTTGAAAAACTTTATATACCTACCTACCCGCACTTTTGTTGGGGGTTGTTTAGGTTTGTTCTTTACCCAATTTATTACTAGTTTTACCACCACTTAAAAATTTACTTTAGGTGTTTTTTAATTTGCTCTGTAAATTTTTTAGGTGATTGTTTTATAACTAAGGTTAGATAAATATTGATAGTACTATTAGACATACTGATCAACTGATTAATTAAATTCATGTTTATTGATTTGGTCTATTATATCGGATCGAAAACCATTATTAATTGTTACTTGCATGAACTAAGTGCTTATTTAAAAAAAAATAGTTCTAGGAACATGTGATTAAACAAACAAATTACAATAAATCAATACTATTTTAGCTATCGTAACAGATCATGGTATTGAACTGTATACAGTCATACCAGATAAAAAGTCGCTGAAGCAATTAAAAACAGTTTCAGTCACTGTTCAGTGGTTTGTATGGTGTCCCACTAATAACATAGCATTACTAGCATCTGCTCACGGCTCGCAGCTACAGCCTGTAGTTATTAAACAGGGATCAGTTAATAAATTACCTAAAGTTGAAAGTAAGTAAGTATAAATAAAGTAATGGTAGTAAGAAATAAAGTACCTAAATATTATTTAATCAAAGATGGGAAATAGTGAGATACTCGATTCTGGATTTGTCATATTTTGAAAAAAGGTACATAATTTTGGATATAAAATTTGAACAAAAAGGGATGGAGGGGAGGTAGTTTTAAACCAAGAAATAAGCAACATGGTACATTTTACTAAAAAATATATCAAGAAGGAATGAAGTTGTTATAAAAATACAGCAATAAAGCTCTAAAATATTTGGATTTCTTTTTTTCAATTTGAAAATCTATTTACAAATGTTCTAAATGGCACCAGAGGTATTCAACAGACACATACAAAATATTTTAAGTAGGTATAGAATTTTTAAATTTGAAGTATAATGTGTTTTTAGCGGAACCAGGTAGAATGGCGCTTGAGCGAGATGTAACCTTAGCCACACTCTACGGTGTTCCAGCAGTTCTTATCTTAAGGCATCAGAGTGGGCCCCACACTGCTGAGGTTCATGTTCATACACTTAACAGTCCAGGTCAGATACCGGTTAAGGCCCATGTTTTAAAACTTGGATTATCTGGGCGATTTGCTATCAATATTGTGGATGATTTGATCTTAGTGCATCACCAAGTAAATAATAATAATAATAGACGTTTATTTAGACCTTTCTCGGCTAGTTAAGATCACAACTGTATACAGGGTGTCATGGAAATGACTTATTATTTAAACTGGCAAATCCAGAGATGAAAACAAATTGAATATAAATAACCATAAATGGCGCTTTAAAATAAATAAGCAGATTATTCACCTTATGTCAAATCAAACAACCACGTGTGGGGCACTGGCGTAATAGGTAAATAATCAACACTGAGGTATGCAGTGTCAAAAGACGTCGTCGCCTTTCGGGTGTTGTCATGTCGTGGGTGTGTCGGGTGTTGTCATATTTACAAGGCAAACTCTTTAGAAAAAAATGTTATAATTTTAACAATTTTTCATTATGAACAAATATTATTCCAGAAAACCGACGACAGAGATGTAATGTTTGTCCTTACCGATGGGACATTAGACTAGTGTTGCCAGGTCTGTTGAAATTTCACCAAATCTGGTGCTTTTGGGTGATTTTTCAAACCATTTGTGGTGATTTCTATTTTTTTCACCTTGCAACACTGCATTAGACACTCCCGGTTACAAGCACTGGTTGTTATTCAAAGAAAATACAATTTGTTGTAATTAAATAATATACAATATTTAATGCTACTTTGAGCAATCCAAACAAATTTGTAACTAATGGTTGTTATAAACTGATTTTAACTTGTATATAATAAAGTACTCTTAGAAATTTGAAAACCATACAAAATACAAAATATAAATGTCAATAATGACAACTAATATCATGTCAATATTTTAATTTTGCTATTTCCGTCTAATACACTGGAATTATATTTCGTGTCCAAAGAAAACTGTTGTCTGTTTTATCCTTTTTCATTAACTGATAAAACAAAAATACATTAAAAATAACAGGTCTTTGATATTAGTGTAAAGTTATGACGCACGTTTTTCCCAGCATAATTGGGTGTGTTTACTACACTATAATTTACGCCAATGTACCAAGGTTTTACAGTGTTGTCAAGCGAGAAAAATCACCTTATTTCATAATCAAACATTGTTAATAATAACTCGAAGAACCATTTATGGTTATTTTTCTGCAATATATGATAATTTCAACATTTGCTGGTTGAAATAAAAGTAAGTCATTTCCGTAACTCCTTATATTTAGGGGCATATATAAGATTAATGTGGGAAGGTGTCAGAAATTATAATACAGAAAATCTTAGTATCATACATTTTTAGTAGTACTGAAATTGATAAAAACTTTATGTTTACAATTTTTTAAACCAGAAAGAAAATTTAGGAAGTTAAATATACCCTGCTGTTGGATTATATTATGTATGTATTTTTAAAAGTTAATTTTTAGGCTTCCCGAAGTTCTCAGATATTTGACATAGCTTTACCAGGGGAAAGTGATGGTACGGTGAGGTATCATACCACTATCGCACCTGCAAAGTCTTTTAAGCCAACAAGTATTACCTTGCCTGGTCTTGTAGAATCTCAGACACATCTATGCGAACTTTGTATCCTTTAAAACTAATCGCTGCTAGGAATACCGTTAATTACAACATATTAATATTGAAATGTGTTATTTTATTATACAGGAGTAAATACAAAATATTTAACAGCATATTCGTCAAAAAAAAACCCATAATAGTTAATTCTATGCGGCAATTTATGACTTGAAAATTTGGTGTGAACAAAGAGCTTGTAAAACTCCAGATAAAAAAATGTACATTTCAGTCATTATTGCAGCATAGCCAGATTGTCATATTTATCGCAAAGGTATCTTGCAAGATCCCAATTAAGAATTTGACTATTACAACTGGTTTAAGGTTAATCCGCAATTGCTTTTAAAATAAATTTATTTTCCAATAATTTTACTGTATACTGTGAAAAGGCGATGAGAGATTCTTTAAAAAAATATTATTATACTTAAAAGTATTAAACGAATCTGGAACTAATCCGACTGCACTCTGGCAACATCGATTTTTATTTTACTATGCGCTAGGACCCAAGAGCCAAACTATGAATGGGTAAAAATCTCGTAAAAATTACTAAAATGTACTAGTTTTTATACATAGCTACATGTCAGTCATAAACGTTTGAAAAATAAAGCTCGACATGCCTGTATTTTCTTTCAGTTTCTTGACTAAAAACCTATTGATAATTTTGAGTGTATGTTTACTCTTAACCAATTACTCTAGATTCTCCAAACTGGGTGGTGTTTCAACCAAACATAGTTATAGATGCAAAACTTGGTTGTCTATGGCATATTAAGCTGTGCCTATTTGAGTTATGTAATCAAATAAAGGACCTTAGTTTATGTACTCAAGTAGCCTTGAAAAGAACTGACGGAAAACCTGTTTTATTAAAGGTAAGAATGGTATCTATGTAGTATGTATTTTATTTATTAATTATATTTCCGCCTTGTTTCGTAAATAAGTTAACAGGTAGTATCCCCGAAAGGGTGCCGATCCACACTATTTTAAAGTAAACAAACTCCCCGCACCCCGCCTTCGGTCTGCATAAATCTCCAATCTTTGTTAGTGTGCCGGTCTAGACGCTTGGTCCCCTAATGCATTTTTAAAACTGCTTTTTATTTACTTCGTCCCGTGATGTATTCGGTACAGAAATTAAGAGATATAGATTGGATAGTGAAAATTCTGCGAATGCCATACCTGGTGTACTGTCACCGCAATATGACTGGGATTTGTTGGTAATGTATGTAGTAAGAGTGGATCCTTTGAATCGTAAGTACATAGTATGTTATTGGTAATATACACATGCATAATATGTTTTTTGGTGACATACATAATACTACTGACAAAGGTTATTACTATACTAAATATAAATGTAATTATAAGACTTATTTGTAAGCGGTTCACTTTGATTATTAATGTAATTACTCTGGTAATTTGATGAACCGCTCATGCGTACACTGACGCATGACCTTTTGAGAGAGGGATGAAGAGTTAAACAAAGGAGAAATAACACGAGGGGCCGATGTCTAAAACAAATCAGTCTTGTACACTTTATTCATCAATAAAAAATACATTTGGTTTTCAATAGCCCTCCTCCCTCTCACATGTATTTGGGATGTATTATATTAATAAATAATTAGTTATTACATTTATTTTATTCTACCGAATGAGGAACCGTGCATTACAGCAAATTATCGAGAGCCTCTTTCGATTCGAACCACGAGTGGTTCTTTTTATTTTTCAAAGAATCAATATCGACCCTTAAGATAATCGCCGCTTGAAATATGACACTTTGCCTTTTACTGAGGTTGTTGTTTTTAAAAGGAACCTGACTGTTTAGATCGAAGTAACGTTGCAAGACACGTTTAGTAATCTAGAAAGGACAATCGATATGTGATTAAAAATAGTAAACATTTCAAAGATTCAAATTATGAAATTATAATTTTTTAAATTATACCTCAGTTAAGTTCAAATTACAACTTTCGGGAGGTGTTTCCTGTGAAGAGGGTGTATGATTTTGATTGAGTTGTTTCGAAACATTTTGATTTTGAAGACAAGACAGCAAAATGTTTCCATATATATCAGACATTGTAATTTACTTTAAAAACGAAGCAGAAGCAGAAGATGACTACTAAACGATTAAGAGTTGTTTATTTTACATCAGTGAATATAGTCTGTTCACTCTGTTCAACACAATAAATGATAATTAATTACAATTATATTACATTTATTCACTTAACAAAAGTTCAAATGTACAAAGTCACTTTGGCAAGACTCACATCCATAGTATGTTTTTGGTAACATACATCCATAGCATGTTTTTGGAAACATACACATCCATAGTATGTTTTTGGTAACATAAATATACATAGTATGTTTTTTTGGTAACGTACACATCTATAGTATGCTTTTGGTGGCATACACTTCAAGAGTATGTTTGTGGTAGCATACACATCCATAGTATATTTGTGGTAACATAAATATACATAGTATGTTTTTTGGTAACGTACACATCTATAGTATGCTTTTGGTGGCATACACTTCGAGAGTATGTTTGTGGTAGCATACACATCCATAGTATGTTTTTGGTAACATACACACACATAGTATGTTTCTTTGTAACATACATATCCATAGGATAATTTTTGTAACATACACAACCATCGTATGTTTCTGGTAACATACATATCCTTAGTATGTTTTTGGTAACATACATATCCATAGTATGTTGGTAACATACATATCCAGAGTATGTTTTTGGTAACATACATATCCAAGGTATGTTTTTGGCAACATACACATCCATACTATGCTTTTTGTAACATACACATCCATAGTATGTATTAGTAACATACACATCCATAGTATGTTTTGGTAACATACACGTTTTTTGGTAACATACATAGTATGTCTGTGGGAACTTACCCATCCATAGTATAGTTTTGGTAACATATACATCCATAATAGGTTTTTGGTAACACACACATACATAGTATGTTTTTTGATAACATACACATCCATAATATTTTTTAATAACATATTTCATACAGAATGTTTTTGGTAGTAAAGGACTCTGTTGTTTTTAGTAACGAGTGTGGTTTTTTTGGTGACACACTGACTACTAATTGTTTTTCTCACTTCGAAAGATTGAACGAAAATACCTTAGTGTCTAACCTTTTGCAAATGTTAGAAGCCTTATTAATAATGCCGTGGGGGGTTTCCTGATGCATGCGAAAATTGTAACACGGGGACCACGATATTAACAGACGGTCTTAGTGACGATACAGAGTAAGTTCTAATGGAAAACATCTTTCACCAGGCCATGTTCCAAGTCTTCTAGTGCCAAAACTTACCCCAGAGGTTAGTGCAACACTATGAGGGGGGGGGGGGGGGGGTGGCCGCGCTGCCTCATACAGAGACAATTAAGTGCAGGGAACTTATCTCTATAAATCTGAATAAAGATCTCAACGATGCCTTTTCGGATGCTAATCGATCGATAATTTTTGTTGGGGGGAGCTTTGGACGGAGGAGTCAAACCCGCAAGAAGCCTGAAACAATGATGTGTGGAGATTAAAAACCATTTAAAAACCTACTCGTAGTACTTTAAAGTCCAGGGGTCCAGCTCAGTCGGAGAATGACAAAAACTTACTTCCGACAAAATTTATTTTGTCACCACCTGGATATAGGATACCTTTCATAAGAACACCTATTCTGTCTTGCTCCCGAAAAGAGACTAATTGGACCCCTTCTGAAATAACGTCTATGTTATTCTAGTGCAAAGCTTCTAAAAATTGCATGAGCAATTATCTGGGTGCTAGCTACCATGTAAAAATCAGTACATTTCAAAATTAATTTTGTCATACCTTATGAATACAAATTATATTTCGGTACTATATCTAGATAATTTTCCACTGCTAGATAAAACTTATGATGACCACAGCAGCACCATTAAAATACTGAAGGGTTTATCGTGAATTATACAAAGAGTATGTTAATACATTTTTATATGACTCTTTGACCATGACTATATCCCTATCTAAGGATAAAGTTTAACCCTCCAAAGATTACTTACTAAATTTTCTACTATTCATAGTGTTGTAACATAAGAAAATTTGCAAAATTTCTTGGCACACTTTGTTGTATTTGCCCTGCAGTAAAATATGGATGAGTTTATACAAAAGGTTTTTGAAGACCAAAAAATTCTTAACCCTGAAAAAAGCTGCAGGTTGGAGGGGATATAGTAATGCCGATAGAACATATGGGTTTGAACAAAAACTGAAAAAGTCACATAAATAACCTATAGCTTACGGCAATATATTTTGCAAATAATAAGGCAGTATTTTCCGCAGTGAAATATTTTGCAAATAAGATGTCGAAGAAGAACTGTAACATACTAGGTCGGGTTTGTTCAGCAGCAGCCATAGCCTATTTAAATAGATTGGGAAGTGTACAACATCCATTACTAAATCAACAATCACGTGCCATCTGGCCACCTACAAGTTACATAGAGTCTAAAGACAATGTTGAAGCGGACGCAGAATCTAGAGTTAAATTATCACAAAAAACTGGGTGGAAGCTACTTCGTCCACTCTGGCCCCATTTTTTCCCTATTAGCGGGAATGTTATTCTCCAAGTCCGATGAACGGGGTCAGTTCGGAAGAAGCCTTAGGGATATGTTTAGCTTCGATCTGTGACTCTATCATTCTGCAGTACAATTCAGGCCTTAAATTATGGTGGCAACTTAGAAAATCAGAAAACATGAATGTTTTTTCAGCTACACTTACAGACATTTAAAAAAATTTTTACAATTCAATTTTAAAATGGCTTTAATTTCACACCCTTAAGATTTCACAGCGCAGCATTTACACAAATTCTAGGCCCAAATTTAACTTCTGATGTTAGAATTTAAGATTTCTGAAAAGAGCCCATAGTTTTAGTCACGCATGGGTCCCAGCGGTGTTGTTATCATTTGTACAGCTTATGCCCAGTCAGATAATATCATCAGAGTATCTAACCTATTGGCCATATTATTTACGTTAGTTACTGGCCAAAGGGTGCACACTTGAGGTTAACAATATTGCCAGACACGATTGAAAAATTGAGATAAATATAACTAGCAGGCTTAAGACTTCAGTTATAGGGCGTATCCAACCTACTCTTTATCTACCATTTTATGATGTAGACGAAACATTTGCCAGCCAGAACTCTGCCTATCCTAATAACCTTTTAATTACACTTAAAAAAGCGTGTCGTATGATACGAAGAGGCTCGCAGCAGACGGGGCAGAGAAATATTCTGTTTTTGCAAAGTACTACTTAAAGTACTCTTGATTGAGAATGACAATTTGTATCCTAAATACTAGCTTCGCCTTGATGCTAATAGTCTATTCATTTAATAGATTTTGCTACACACGACTACATATGCTTGTATGTACTCGTTCGTTATAATATAGACATATGTTCAACTTTATTTCGTTCCTTAGTATCTAGGGAAGCTTGGTAGTATGTTACCTACAAATATACATATTTTTTCCTCAACATAAATGTTTATAATAGATATACTGTTGCAACTTGCTTTAAAAAGCTACCTGTTAACTTATTTACGAAACAAGGCGGAAATATAATTAACAGATCAAACGAACTTACCTGTAAGTGAAGTTCGATCTGAATTATATGAAGCCTTGTTGAAGTAAATAAGTCCCTCCCGAACCCTTTCTTACTTTTACCCCTTAGTTGCAACAACATATTATTATTGCTTTAAACAGGACTGGAGATTTATGCAGACCGAAGGCGGGGTGCGGGGAGTTTGTTTACTTTAAAATAGTGTGGATCGGCACCCTTTCGGGGATACTACCTGTTAACTTATTTACTTCAACAAGGCTTCATATAATTCAGATCGAACTTCACTTACAGGTAAGTTCGTTTGATCTGTTAATTATATCCGTCAGTGCTCAGTGTACTCTTTCTTTAATTATTTAATTTGAGTTTTGTAGTTTAATTAATTTTCTTTTGTCGTTGTTGTAAGTTACTTAAATGCTAAAAGTTAAATATTCAAAACCAATACCGGGGAATCAACAACAAAGTGAACTGCTTCACTTATAACCTATTGTGTTTACATGAAAGGACCAAAGTAAATCATTACTTTAGGTAGGTTCACCCTGTTTTTATTGCCACCTATTGTTATACTCTAGGATTTACCATTGTTATTTGGAAAATCCCTTAATCATGAGCGTAGTTTGGGATTTTTTTTTTAAATTAGCAGTCCAAAATATATTCTCCTGAAATTTTATTTATTATATTTTTAAGATATAACAGATAAAAAAATGTATTAAAAAAAAGAATGATTCTAATAATAAGTGTTTGCTCTTGTTATCGCGCAATTATATTTAATTGACAAAATAAACAGAACAGAAAAAACAGCGTGTGTGAAAATATTGGCATCATATGGAAAACTTTTTATCTGTGATTTAAAAAAACAACTTTTGTTTACCTTAAAAACCCCTAATCCCCGAAAAAAATCGCAAATATATCGTACAGGGTGGTCAAAAAATATGAAAATATGCTAAAATGTTAAGACTAAAACATTAATTTGCAATGTACAAAGAAAATTATCAGAAAAAGGATGAAGAGCGTTTTCAATTTCAAACCCTTGGAAGATGTTTTAGAAAAATGTCTGAAGAATTGTAAATTGTAAATAGAAGTACGGTACATATGTCGGGCCGTCGGAGGCTTTACGAACTCGTGCGGATCTCGTCCGTAAAAGCCTCTTTTCGGCCCTTGATACGTAATGTACTATTACCTTTAGAAATAATGATGTTTTCCATATTTTCGCAAGAAAAAAATACATGAAAATATTTTTTCTTCGTAGATGGCTGTTATTTTATATTTTGACATTTAATTTGATTCTTAACAACTTTTTTATAATAAATTTTTTTGTACCATGTAAATTAATGTTACATTAATTACTCTTATGGCCGGTTGTATAAAACAATTCTGAACTTAGGTTCAACGGAACGCCGATCCATAGAATAATATTTAGGTCTCGCCGATCAACCATACTTTTATTTTTTTTTAGATTTTTGACATAAAATATAACCTTTTATTTGATTTGACGTTTGATTTCTTTTCAGGTGTTCTCGGTGTACTATTGTTAAAAATAAAAATTATTTCAATTTTATTTGCAGACTGGCGATACATTTCTTAAGCGGATAGAGCTTATTGATTGCATAAATATATATATTTTAGGTACATTATAATAAATAAAAACAAACAGCTCTGTGCTTGTTAAGCGTAATCTTTGCAAATATTCATTGTCTTTCCATTTAGTTAATCGATCAGGATTTTTCCGGTATGTCCGTGTTCACAGCACTGACTGCAGTAACGAGACCCAAAAATCTTCATCATCAGTTATAGATTCATTAAATTCATACATTTTTATAAATAATCAAATAACCCGTATTATCACATTGGCCTGATACAAAAAATATTTAAGGTTAAAAAATGGCTTGGATCGACAGTTTAACTTCTGAGCCGCCAAAAGTGGACGTTCACGTGAACTCCTGATTTGAACTGAGATCAGTTTTAAATCCTGTTTGTACAATAACTTTTTTACTTTGAACTAGAGTTCAATAGTGAACTATAGTTCAAAGTGTTTATACAACCGGTCCTTAATATTTTTGCACATTTTCTAATTTTTTGACCACCCTGTACGTTATATTTGTGATTTATTTCGGGGGTAGATAGTATAGTATGTTAAATGTATAAAATAAATAAGTTTCCAAAAGGATTAACTCGTTGGATATAGTTCAGTAAAAAGCAAACCGAGAACTTCAGATTTATTTTGGCCTACGTTTCGACCTCTATGAGGTGATCCTCATGACTATACAGATGAGATCCTCTGTGTTATACTTCCTTCCCATTAATTATACTATACAGGATTTTATGTGGATTTAAAATTCATGGAAAATAGGGAAATAATTTCGAAAGAAGTTTACAATTTAATAAATATATTTCTTAATTCATTTTTAGCTTCTCCTAGACGGCGTCACTCAAGACAAACCTTCTTTAGAAAAAATTCAAGAGTCATTCAATCACGTAAACTTTATTTACCGAGATTGGGTCGAGGCCGAATTACAGTCTCATTCAGCATCGCCGCCGAACGCTCCATATTCCAATGTTAGAAACGACGTCGTTCCAAGGGTTTTAATAGATCAAAATACCATTTATGATGAAATTTTACAACCGATGAACGTCGAGAACGATTTGAGAAAAATCGAGTGGGTTCTAGTTAGTTACTTAAGTTCGTTGGCGCAGTACGGTATTCCCGTTCAAGAAAATTTAAATAAACTTGCTGTTACCACATTGGTAAGTACACTCGCAGCCAAAATAATCTATTCACGCAATATTTGGATCGATTTTGAGCGTGAATAATTATTTTAATTCCTATTTTCATTATTTTTTTTTATATTGTCGGTAAATTCGCTCATGTGTGATATTTTAAGAAAGTTAAGAATATGTGCATAATATACAGGTTGAAACAAGAATTGTTTTTTGACTCATGATGGAGATGTCAAACTTTTTATTTTGTTATTTTATTATCTATTCTTAACATTTTCGTTTTTGGTTCATTTCAATACAATTTTTAGACGATTTCTTTAAAGAACCAAATTTGTTGAAAATTGTATTAATTTCCAAATATAACAAAAACTTAAACCAAAAATTCTTACGAAATATTATTTGGACTGACGTGTCGAAATTTTCACGCGAAGGAATTTTTAATAGGAAAAATATTCATTATTCGGCTCAAGAAAATCCCCATGTTACGAGAGATTCTTCATTCCAAGAAAAGTTTAGTTTTAATAATTTTTGTTTAATGATGGATAACAAAATTCGATATTTGATATATGATGAAAATTTAACATCCAGAAAATACTTCGAAATTTTAACTACATTTGTTGAAAATTTCGTTGATAATCTTTCCCTTACCCAGTATCGTAACAGGTGGTACCAACTGGACAGGGCTCCAGCTCATTGCACTGCCGAAGTAACTCTCAAAGATATTGTTTACAAAACACCGGTAAATTCAAGGGAACATTTAGAAGATCGGGTGAATCGCGCTTTTCAAAGTTTGGATATTGATGAACTTAGACTTGTATAATAACATTATACATAGGAAGATAGACAATTTCAATAGCTTTTAGGACAACAGATAAAATATAGGGTATTTCATTTAAAAAACGTACTATTTACCTTTTTCCAAACCAACAAAATATTTGCATTTTGAAACACCCTGTACTATTATAACTAATATTTGGAAAGAGGGTGAAAAACCTCTGGATATAACCTGACTCCATACCAAATTTCAGTGCTTTAATTTGTTAGAGTTAAAAATATCATCACTTTTTGTAGGACATGTTTTCCGAAAAAAAAAAGTGAAATTAATTATTATCTCGAGAACTCTAACAAATAGGTATAGGAAAATGTTAAGGAAAGTTATTAAGAAATTAATAAGGATTCTAAAACAAAAACAATACAATACACAGGGTGTTCCGTTTAAATTATCAAAGTTGCTAAT
Organism: Barypeithes pellucidus; assembly: GCA_963991005.1. Lineage (NCBI taxonomy): Eukaryota > Metazoa > Arthropoda > Insecta > Coleoptera > Curculionidae > Barypeithes > Barypeithes pellucidus. The sequence goes on from OZ022562.1 coordinate 31,211,168, forward strand.
ACTTTCAAGTGCAAGCGGCAACACTGCATGACTAAAAATATTTTTAAAAGAGAGATCATGTAAGCTCCCAAATTTTCAAAGTGATCCGATGACTAGTTCTCCATAAACGTCTAATAGGCCATCCACCATCAATCAAGCTGTATATGGTTGAAGCTTTCCTCAAATCAAACCTAATATAAAGTAGCTGTGTGGAAGTAGAAATCACGCGTTTTGTGTCGCGCGATAAAAATCGGTGCGTTTTCTAAAGACGTTCTTCTCATGTGCTCTTTTATGCGTTCAGCCGCTCGTCCAACATAAAAGCTCTTATTTAGAGCAATGTCTGTAGAAAACGACGCGAATCGTAAGACCGTGACTTTGAGTTTACTCCTGGATAGTTGGAAACCATTAAGTAAATAAATTTCATGTTTTAATGGAATTTGTTTGTTTAAAAATATTATAGGAAAAATTTCTGACCAAGCCATATAAATCTTTTTCCATTGTAACTTGACAAGAATACTTTTTAGGCCAGTCAAAAGAAATTCACAACCTTACAGCAGTTACTTCAGTATGGCGTTATAAGCGATTCTAAAAAAATGGCAATTTTCTTGTTATCCTTGGGTAACATGCATTCTTCTTTAATACAGATGGCCTTAGATATGTTTGCTAGATTAGAAGCAACTGATGAAATACAAGAGGTATGAAAAATAGCGTATTATTATAAAATAATAATGAAAAATTACAATCGGTGGCATGCTCCGAAAATACCGGTAAGTACAGTACGTTTCACGAAATTTGGATACGACTTAATGATTTCCTGGGTAGGTCCCATTGTGTCGACAAGAGCTTGGCAATAAACAAGTGAAGTATGAAGGGACGGACTAAGGAAAACAAGTAATGATATGATTATATTAATGTAATCAAATGAAATAACATTTTTAAAAAATATTACTAGTCATATTTATTTACATTTATAATGTTATTCTATAGATAGTTCTGTTTCGCTATCGCTATCCTCATCAAAATTAATTATAATTGGATTAATTATACGATCCAGACTAATATACGAATTTTCTACAGTTATTACGTGACGGACTGAATTTTTCCAACTACCTGGGGGAATATCATTAAAGCATTTTCGTATTAATTCTACTACACTAGAACTTAAAGTCGGAGAAATATTTTCAGACCTAACCAGTGATTTTAACTGGTGCCACATATGCTCTATGGGGTTAAAAATGCAATAATAATAGGGTGGGAGCCGTAGCACTGTATGTCCAATTTATTCTGCCAATGTGTCACAAACATATACTTTTTTATACAAAATGTCTTTAAAACTTCTAAAAGATCACTTTTTTTATAACTTTCTTCAAAATATATATCATTCGCCGCCATGTAGTTCTGAATCTCCAATTTTGTATTATTTGAGCTTGGAGCTTTATGTAATTGGCGACTGTGATAGCTCGCATTGTCCATTACTATCACGCTATTCTGAGGAATGTTTGGTAAAAGACAATTCTTGAACCATTCCTCAAAAACTAACAAATTTTACCACAAAAAGATATTTAAATATAAATTAAGGAACCTAACCTACCTGATGTGCCTATATTTAATTATAATTATTACAATCCGGTCCTTTCCACATAATAATAACAAACGGTCATAAATAATGGGATTAAGTTATATCCATTTTTCGTGAAACAATCTTTACCTCCTAATTTCTCGGGAGCATAGATAGGAAGTCAAAATAAACCTAATTTGTAATAGAAAACAAATTTCTATAGTGTCCCTTAATTGCGATACATAACCCCAAAAGGGTACCGAGAGATTTACTTTTTTGGCTCTAACTTTTGAACCGATCGGTATAATTTAATGTAATTCCAATATGTTATAGAGGCTATAAAGAGCCATTAAATCATACTACAGTAGATGTTTTACATCGTCAGGGAAGTCAGGAACGGACTTTCCATCACACTTGTTGGGCTAAAATTTTGATCGTCATTTGACAAAGATTAAACCTGATTTTTTTAAATACTTTGGTCATTCCTCTTTAAACAGGGGACTTAATTTATTGCGAGAAAATTGGCCGTTTTTCAGATAAATCGGTTGTTATGCTAAACACTTTAAAGTTACAATGCTAAAAATCACGTTGAGAATTTCATTCATCGGTCAAAATTATTATTTGAGTAATAGTACGGCAGCCCGTTACCAGAATTTCAGACCGATCACGACCTAAAGTTTTTTGAGTTTTTTGATGATGATGAAATTAACAAGAACGGACACATTTTTTAACATTTTTGAGTTTTTTGAGGACTTCAGAAGGAAATTAACAAGAACGGACATTGGCAACGTTGCGAGATCATTGAGAATCATCTTTACATATGTACAAAAAAAAATGGTCGTAATAGTTATCGCGCCTCGTCCGTTCTTTTTATTTTTTGACTCAGAGTGAAAATAGTAACTGACATTTTCCGTGCGGTGAATAGTTTCGGTTTGAGAAAAATGGAAATTTATTTACAGCGGAGCATTCAACTTATCACGACTCGTCCGTTTTACTTGTCTGATGTTATTTTTCGTTATTCGTGACCGGAAAAAAAAATGAGAACGGAGATTTTCATCGACGCGCAACCGCAGTGTTTGATCTTAGGTATGTCATTTTTTAACGGTGTTCGAGTTATCGCGCCTCGTCCGTTTTCAAGCAGAAATCGTGTATTGTGGCTCGAGAAATGGAAAAATATGAACTGACATTTTTACACACGCATTTGTTAGCAAAACCGTTTTCAGTCAACACAGCAGGTGTATCAATAATAATGTATGTGGGGACATAGCTGATGCCGAGTTGTTATAGACGACCAAGCCACACAGCAAGCCATCCATGCGCGCGTCGTGTACCGCGATCATGAATTATACAGATACGAGATCCGACTCCGCTGCCCTCCCTGCAGCTGCGCAACACGGAAAATGTCCGTTCGACTCGATTTACTATTTTTTAGAGTGTTATCAACAATTAAAAAAAAAATTTACCCGGTCGCTGTAACTTTTTGATACGAACAAACCCTTTTCTTTACATCTTTTATTTAAACTATTGAATTTTTGCAACACTCGTAACGTCCGTTGTCGATGAATTCACGTTTTTTCTTATATTTTTAATATGATTTCATCATGAACGGACAAGGTGTAGTAACAAAAAGACGATCTGCTTTCTTAGGGACTGAAATCACTCTGACGGGTAAGCGCAGCGTTGCCGAACTTTTTCGCTCGAGTAAAACTTTCTTATTTTTTATTAATCTAGCGATTAGTCATTGACTAGATCAAGGCGTAACAACAGTACATTTTGGTAACGGGCTGCCGTACTATAATAATAAACGAGTAATTTATTGTTTTTTTTTAAATTACTCGTCAAAGTTTAGAATTTTAAAACAGCCTAATGCTAAATTTTATTTTTACCTTAGTAACTTTTGAGTGTAATAAAATAGCACATAAAAAACGATTTATCTCGAAAACCGCCAGTTTTACTGCAAAAAATTCACTTTTTTAATGAGGAATGTCCAAAATATTTTAAAAAATCAGTTAACAGCTCTGTGAAATGACACCGGTCAAAATTTTGGCCCAACGAGAGTGGTAGTCCGTCCCGGACTTCCCTGTCAATGTTAAAACATCTACTCTAGTATGGTTTAATAACTCTTTATGGCCTCTATAAAATATTAAAATTTCATTAATCTACAGGGTGTTATGGAAATGACGTATTATATTTAAATGGGTGACTCCTGGGGTGTCCTAGAGAAGCGCTACATATTTTTTTTTTTTCAAATCGAACGTTTAAAAAGTGGGGTAATTCACCCATAAACCCACACACAACTCCTCGGCACAGTCACATTACACTGAGCAGCTGTGTAATAAACAGATGTTCTGGCTCAATGTTGCCAAATTGTTCGTGTAAAACTTTAGATTCTTATAAAAATAAATATTTAGTTACCTAGTATCCAAATAGAAGTGAATCCAGGTGCCAGTATACTAGCAAGTAATCCAAGGCACATAAATCTTCAGTTTTTTTGGTTTTAGTGGGTAAAGCTTATACCCCACTAAAACCCCTTCGGCGTTTTTCTTCCAATCTCAGAACATATCGTCAGAGACACAGAACAAATAATGAAACACTGAACAAATTACCATAAATCACTTAAAGAAACACATGTTTCAAATTAGTTTTTTAAGATAGGCCCTTGCCACACAAAATCGCTATACACTAATGCATTATTTAACAAACACAAATCGGAGATAGGACACAATTGGCACTTTATAAACTAAAACGTTCAGCAATTATTTTATCTGCTGCATCCAATATCTTATATCGCAACTGATCCATCTTCGACTTTATCAACTAATTCTTTATTCATCGTACCCCATAGAAAAAATTGCATGATGTAAGATCCGGTGACCTTGCGATTTCCAGTCTCTTACTAAAGGAACATTTTCTAATATGCCTTCGACTTGATTTTTCTGTATGTACTAAACATTTTTCCACTTATTCTCACTGTACAGTTGATTAAATATCCCGAAAAAACTTTCTCGCGCGAAGACGCTTGTTGTCATGTTGTCAAGCAAATGTCAACGTTTAACCTCAAAGAAAATATAACATTTAACCTGTCGATTTTATACTAGAGATGTGGCAAATTTTTGGTTTTAAAATCCCGCTGTGAAACGATCGATTTAATTTTTTTAAGCCTTTCGAATGAAATAAAGCACCAGAGCAGCGATTAACAAGTTTTTTAATCTTTATTGGTATCTACACCATAAATAAGTGCTGTAGAATATTATAATTATTTATTTCAACCTTTTTGGTGAATGCGCAGGAATCTACCGGAAAACATGCATTGCATATTAAGACGGCCGTTTAATGAGCCTAAATCCATAGCAACCACCGATGGCGTTAACGGCGCATTATAATGAATATATTTTATATCGTCTTTATACCAAACACATATATAATTTTGAACAAGTTAGGTTGTGGTATCACTATTCCGCATAATGTTATCCCTCCAAGTTCATGTAGTAAGTCTAGCAATAGATGGCGCAACATAATTATTTTATTTTGAACGACGAAAGCTTGGATTTGTGTTTTAATTTTTACAAGAACTATTTGCCTACGAGTGTATGTGAAAACGTTGGTGGTATGGTGGTCAAATAAATGTTATACAGTAAAGTCGAAATAAAAGAAATAAATAAATATAAAAAATATAAATTTTTATTGGCTATGACTATATCATGACTTGGAACTTATAAACATAATAGACTTTAAAAAATACGGTTAACAATTAATTAGACGGTAGTCGATGAAATCGAACGACAACAAATTTTTGTTGAAAGTGTTGAGTGGTATTTAATATTCTTGGAATAAAAAACATAATTTAGAAAAATACATTTTAAAAAAAGGGAGGGGGCAAGAAGGAATGAGTTTCAAGGAAAGGTGATGTCATTTTCAGGGTTATTACTATTCACATTAGGTATTAACTTTCCAACAGGCTCTGTTGTATTTCAAAGCAAAACATATTATTTAAAAATTCGATAAATTAATTATTATTTTCTTATATTTGTACGGTAGACTACTATGACTAGTGAATTTTAACAGTAATCGTGTTTTACGTTTTCTGTAGCCGATTAATGACCTAATAAAAAGTACTTGTGATAATAAAGGTATATTTTAGGTATATTCTACTTAGTGCCAGTACTAGTAATTTATTTTAATAATACAAATAAAATACAAATAAAAGTCAGCACTTTCTTAAAACTTTTAGAAAAATCATCGAGTTTACATTTTCAAATTATAGCAAATTAAAAAAAAAGTTAATTACAGGAACGTAGGCTAGGGGTATTTTATTATTATTTTATTATATTTGCAATGCTCCTATTTCTAAAATTTATAAGAATTGTTGAAGTTATTTTATAAAAATCATTTTGTACTTAACAATGCGAACTAAAATGTTAACATTGGTATTGCAATGAAAAATAAAATACACATACAAAAAAAACCTTTTTTTGTGTAATACCTAACACAAATAATACTTACAGAACATTTATTTCTTCTGCTTATACGAGCAGCTTTGGAAGCTTTTCTGCGTTTTTAATCTCTTCTAGTACTTCTCGTCATAATTTAATATCAATAAAAAATACTAATCACGAAAATAATATTACGGTACACCTATTTCCACTATCTTATAATCTGCCACATAAAACACACCAATAATTGAAAACGATTTATAGATAGAAACCCTAAAATTTCCTTCGACAATCATACACATGTGCGGATGCAACGTTACGTAGAAGTATTCCGTGAATACCCTCGTATACGATTGGCGACTTTTCACCGTAGCACGTGATCTATGCCGGCGCAACGTTCTATTTCTTGATGTTTGAAACAGTGTTGCCGCGGGAACATGAGAACAAAATAACCAAATTTTACATGAAGATTATTCGATCGGTTTGGAGCGGTAAAATGCTAAATTTCCTTAGTTATTACCTATGGCTTATTACCAATAAGTACGTCATAATCCCTACTCGTAAAAGTTCGCACGTCATACCCGATGCCATTGTTTAGGTATAAAATGTACCTCGTCTCAAGAAATTATTAACAAATTGTGTCTTCTGTCAATACTTACAAAATATATTAAACGGGATTTGTTCGAAAATCAGAAAAAATATTTTTGCTAAAATAACCAAAATTATTAGCAATAGATATTTTTAAGTCTGAAAAATATACTGTACTCATTATGTCAATTTAATGTGTGCACTGACAGGTAGATTTTTTTCTACTTCCCAATGACCATGGTTATGGTACAACCTAATTAAATAGAAAGCCCACAATGGAGAAATTGTAGTGTTAATAGTTTTTAACACAAAAGAGACAATTAAAATATGAAGCATTATGTAATTTGTCATTCCTGGCTAAATAACTGACCGGACCGATATAACTGACCGGACCGATAATCCTGACAATTTCCAATAATTTCTGATATATCGGCAACCCTGTTAAAGACTTTGGTCAAAAATACATTAGGTTTATAAAATGGAGACAAATACCCCTACATTGAGGAATGTAGGGGAGTATGAATACCGTTGTAACAAAAACTCCCTTCCTGATATTTTATTCTGCTACCCGGTACCTATATTACAGGTATCTTTTATTCTGCTGCGGTATGTTACAGGTATCTTTTATGAAAACTAGTGTTGCACCCTGGAAGAGAATGTCCAAACTTTAGACGTGCTTGGGTTACGACACAATTACGTCTCTAACGAAGTTATCATTGACAGTTTATGTAAACAGCTGATCAATATTTATTTTATTATTATTTATCGGAGTTTTAGCCGTTATTAATAAATGTATTTATTTAATTTGTTGATATTTAGATTGTCTGACATTTTAGTTAGGCATTAAGCAAGTTTCGGGAATATCTGTGACAAAAAGTTGCAAATTATTCATATTTCTAATTGTTATTATTATTCTTATTACATTATGTATTTTAACGCTATTTTCTTATTGCCTTCTCCAATCCTTTAACTGTACAAATAATGTTTTAGATTAGAAGAAAATTAAGTATATTTGGCTAAAACTCTGATAAAAGTAGTGCCTGCTTGGCGATCTTTGATTAAACGGCCGTCTTAATACATTCCTAGTTTTTGACAGTTCGTTTCAGACAGCGAAATGATACATTTCACAATGTGTTTTATAATTAAAAACAAATGTTCATACAAATCTAGGCGAGACAACCCAATGTTAATAAAAAATTATGTCTCCAAGTGAATTTTGTGTGTGCTTTGGCCAGTGTTGTGAATTTTGTGTGTGTTTTGGCCAGTTCATGTGAAGATTTCCGATTATGGTTATGGGTTATGTGCCGGTTTCTTTACTAAAACGCTGTATAAGTTTTTATAGAAGTTGACATTAATTTTTAAATAAGACCGACAAGGTAAGTGTATGTGTGTGGCCTAAATAAAATTACGGTACCAAAATTACATTAAAAAATCAATCGGCCAATCAAAAGTCAAAAGGTCATTGACATTTGACCTAGTTACGTAGTTGGGTATTTCAAACTTGTGCGAGTGTAAGGTGTAATTCTGACAACACCGGTGAGAATTCGGATGTGTCGCAGTGCGGTACAGTGATATTCCTGGTTTGACGTCAGGTCATTTTTACCGCTAAATGAATTGAAAGCGCCATTTAAGGATATTTTTCTTCAATTTGTATTCATCTCAGGAATTGCCGGTTTAAATATAATACGTCATTTCCATAACACCCTGTATACATATCGGTTCAAAAGTTAGAGCCAAAAAAGTAAATCGCTGGATACCCCTTTGAGGATCTGTATCTCCGTTAAGGGGCATTTAGGAATTTTTCTTCTATGGCGAATTAGGTTTATTTTGACCTCTGTACGAGAAATTAGGAGTTAATTTGTATGTAGCATAATATTTCTTTTAGAAAAACGCGTGTTGCTAGAAAATTTGTGATATACTTTTAAGGGAATAGCGTGATTGGGCGGGATAAGAACACAAAAAGTTACACGTCGGTGTCGCGCTCAATTTTTTTTATCACCAAGTCGTATAAAAATAATAATTTATATAAATATATACAGTGCGTCCCAAATTCGATGCTCACCATTTGGAAACAATAAAACATACATACACGAAAGGTTAAATTGTGGCAAAGTTGCGTAATTTGGAGTTTAAGTTAATGCCGGTGAGAATTTAAGAAAATTTTGACTGCTTCCGGAGATATCCGAAAAACCCGAAAATTTCATGTTCTGTATTTGTTTTTTTGTGACGTTAGAACGGAAAGCACTTTCTACAGCCACTTTTTTAGGCTGAATTTAAAGATAGTTTCTAATTTTAAAAAAGACGTTCCGGTTTTCACATGTCACATCAGGACATCTATATTGAGTACTGAAACTGCAATCCGCTTCAACACATTTTTGTGTTAACCGTCTAGTCTTATAAATTGCAACATCCCTGACCTCTCCAATTAAATTTTGCTGTAAGTCCGTGAAGAAATCCCCAAAGGAAATAATCAAAGGATTCAGATCAGGGCCTTTCGCCGGTATTTGTACAACTTCTTGGTTTCCAATCGACCTATTGGGAAACATATTGTTGTTCAGCAAGTCTGTGATTTCTCTTCGATTTTGGGGTAGCGCTGATGAATGTTCTGTTTAAAATGATGAAATTTTGCCAAAATGTTATTTTCTCGTGTTTTGGGGAACGAAATAAGTCAAAATGTAATATTGAAATTTCAGGTTCGTATTTAAAAATTTTAACCGAAACGATTTTTTAAAATTAGAAGCTATCTTTAAATGCAGCCTAACAAAAAATGACTGTAGAAAGTGCTTTTCGTTTTTCAATATGACGTCAAAAAAAACAAAAACTGATAATGAAATTCTCGGTTTTTTTCGGATATTCGGAAGTAGTCGGAATTTTTTTAATTTCTCAAAGGGATTAGCTTAAGCTATCCCAATGGTGAGCATCGAATTTCAGACATCATGTACAGTTCAGTTGAGGAAAGAATGATCGTGTGTCATCACCTGTAACAGTATGATTCAAATCGAGATTATGTAGATGAAAACACGTATACGCATGTCAGCAAGTTAATGGACGTGATTAACATTAAGAAGACCGTAGATATAAAACTTCTTTATTGTACCATTGTCAAAAATTAAATTTTAAAATTGTGTTGATTAGTGTTGTGATGGCTCGAGCGAAAAACCGCTTGAGTACTTGATTATTGAAATAACCGACATCTCTCGATTATTAAAAAGAAACCGCTCGAGTTATAAATTCAAGCGAAAATCGTCGCTTGCTACTTATTACCCTTCACTCGATACCCGAGTTTCGCTGGACGCCGACGTATATTCGAGCAGTTTTTCGCTCGATAGGAAATACTCGAGTTATAAATTCAGGCGAAAAATCGAATCATTGCCTTTGACTTGACACCCGATCTTCGCGCTCCACCTGACATGTGCCGATTGGCGACGTTCGAGTATGACGCTCGGAAGGCTGACACGACATCCGTTTTTCTTAAAGGCACATAAATGAGAAGGCGTATATAAACAAGTATGCCAAATCCCTTAGTGGAGTCATCGCGACATGGGTTTTGTTTTTACTGGCTAGCAAGCGGCCAGTGTAAATTCTTAAAAAATTAAAAGATGTAATTTTTTTAAAATCAGAATCGACTGTTCTTTTCCTTAATAAAAACTGTAGACTAAACTTCTAAAACTTACAAAAACAATCCCTAGTGTTTTTATCAACACATTCTTCTTAGTCATAGAAATTTCAAGTGATTAATCGCTCGAGCGATTCACTCGATTATTAAAATCATCGGGTTTTCCCAACACTAGTGTTGATAATTAATTATATGAATTGAAATATGATTTATTGTTTGAAATATAATAAGTATTTCTTGACGAAGGTAACCAATTGCTTACAAAACATGCCAAGAAAATGTTTCGTTGCCCGAGCATAGATCCACGTTTCATCTATTTCACGTTTATGAATATAATTGCAATTTCCAAAATATTTTCGTAGAAACCAAGCACTCAGAGATGAAATGTTTGCCCTTACCGATGGGACATTAGACACTCCCGATTCCCAGCCCTGTTGTTGTAGGTTATCCAACAAAATACAATTGTTTATAACTAAATATACAATATTTAACACTACTTACATGAAAATTTGCAACTAATAGTTCTCATAAACTGAGTTTGATTAAATTCTGTATAGCAAAGTACTTTCGTTTAAAAACTTGAACAATTTGTGAACCACACCAAACACAAAATATTACTGTCAATAATGACATGTCAGTATTTTGATTTTGCCATTTCCGTCTACTACACTGTTACTTAGCCTGTTTCTTTAAAGAATGAGAGCTCGCTAGTCTTTACTACTCATTTTTTTCATTTCACGGTTCAAGATTCAGAAGTCACAGTCAACGATCTGACAAATCCACCAAGAACCAATAAGGCACGAAGTCCAGTACCCTCCATGTTATTCTTATGATCAATGTTATTCTTATGATCATATGCTAAAATGACTTTTATTGCTTACTCTTAACCCATAAGGCACGAACTCACGAAGTCCCGTATCACCCATGTTATTCTAACGGTGATATGCGAAAATGACCTTTATTATTTTAACACAATTTTAGTATTGGTACAACACAATAAGCCGATTATGGCAAATGTAATAAATGTATTTCTAATGGTGTTACAACAATTCAACCCCGTGGGAATAAATTTTAAAAAGATGGATTTAATGATTAGTAAAAGTGAAATACGTACGCAAAGGTGATTTGTTTAAACTGTGATCACATCACGCTTTTTATTGCTGTGATTTGTTGATATCAGTGACTAAATCACAGTTCGTGAAATATCGCTCACCACTACTGATAAAACCAAAAAAACATTTATTGTATTAATATAAAATTATGACGCACTTTCCCGTTCATTGTTCCCTGTCCCAACTGCATGTTTTTTAAAAATTTCAGTTCATAGAATTAACATTTTTAGGTTCTTCTAAGTGAAGGGCAAGTACTCTCGGCACTTAAACTAGCCCAAAACGATGCGAACCCTAGAAAATTTTTAACTACAACAAGGAATCTCGAAGACTACACCTTGCTGCACAGTGTCCTGTACTATTTTAGGAATAACCCACATTTTGCCGCGATGCTGAAAAAAGGTAATATAGGGTAAGAAAGTTTTTGTTCCCTTGTTAAAGTTTCCTTATTTTTCAGATGACAGACTCGTTAGCTTTGTAAACGAATATAATGTGATATTTAGTGATACTAATGAAGGAATTTTTTAATAATTAAAAAATATTATTTGAATGTCTTCTGCTGTAATTTGAATTTATTTAAAATTTGGTTGGTCTCTGAAAATTTTATATTTTTTATTGTGTTTTTATTAACTAAAAATATACATAATATGCGCTGTTAAAATATCTACATCTTTTATTTTCACTTTCCTCCCCAGAAAATAATTATTATAATACTGAAAATGAAACATTGAAATTTTTATAGTTCTTATGTTAATAACGGCTTGTAAAAATGTTTTTTTTTATGATCAAGCGCAACTACTACACTCCTTTAGGGCACTCTGAGAGTGGTGCGTGTACGAATAAAGGGATTCACGTTGGTTTTGAATCTCTGGAGGTTATATTCGTTGGGAAAACCGACCTCGCGAAGGTCGTTCCATAAGGATGAAGTCCTCCAGATGACAGAATTCTTAAATAATGAAGGTCGAGGAGTACGAAGCTTAACCACATATGGATGGGCGGCAGTGGTTCGTCGTGTATTTCTGCTATTCGCCGCTCTGGGCGGAATTAAGAGGGTAAGGTCAGCCGAGCACTTTCCATGAAACTATCTGTAAAATAAAGTCAAACCCCAACCTGTCATCGATGTTCTAGGCTGTCGAGTTTCTTCGTCAGCTCGTGGTCTCCGATCAGACGAATGGCCCTCCTTTCGATGAACTCCAGCAGCCGAAGAGTATGTTTGGGTGCAGAGCTCCACACATGAGAACAGTACTCTAGTGATGGTCGAATCTGGGCTTCGTATAGTATCAAAAGTTGTTGAGGTGTGTACACCTTTTTGGTTCGAAAGAGTACACAAGTTTCTGAGAAGCTAACTTGGCGATTGTCACAACGTGGTTATGCCAAGACATATTTCCTCCCAGATTTACGCTCAGGAACTTAATAGATGAAGCCAGTGGGTTTGAGTGTCCTGCCATGACTATATCCGGGTCTGCAGTGTTTTTTCGAGAAAAGTGCTGCCTGGGTTTTTAGCGTTAAATTCGACTTGGTTGCTGTCACCCCAAGCCAAAATTTCTTCGAGGTCTTTGTTAAGGAGTGATACTTCATGCTGTCTGCGAAGATGTATGACGGCAGTCGATGTTTGTGCATTCAAAGAGAAAGATTGTGCTATCGTGAGCAAAGCTAAATATCGGATTTTTTAGTTTTCACTAGAAGGTCGTTAATGTAGAGTAAGAAGAGAATGGAAGACAATATTGACCGTTGAGGAACACCGGCATTGATGGTGAATGTGTCTGAGAGAAATCCGTCAAGCGCCACTTGCAGAGAGCGGTCCTTGAGAAAGCTAAACAACCATGCACAAAATCGACTGGACATAACATAGGATCGCAGTTTACTTAGAAGCCCCTTGTTGTTTATCAAACTTTAAACGATTACACTGCTAATCAGAAAGAATGTTTTTTTGTAAACAATTTCCCACGGACCCCTAAATTTGACCGTATGCTTCTCCACAATAAGTATTTAGTGTATTTGAAATTGTCTATTATATTGTTAGGTACATTTTCTTTCGTTATAGAGCGGACAGAGTTATAGATTTTGCAATTTCACCAGATTTATTTTTCAGTCATACAGGTTCATTCACGGTTAATGGACTATTAAAAGATCTCGGAAACTAAAAAACATATTTGTTTGAAATATTGGTACTTGCTATAAAAGATGCCGATCTTTTTAATGAAGACGGACGGATCTATCACTTCTGGTTTTACCGGAAGTTACGCTTAATATTTAAGGGCCGATATTTCAAAGTTGCCTTAAGGTACAAAATGACATAAGTCATTTTTAACACAAGGTTGTCCATATCGCCGGTTTAAAGGTAAAACTCATTAAGTGCAATTTTGAATAAAAGCGAGTTAAAAGTTTCGAAGTGTTTAACGGTCATAATCCTATAACAGGAAAAATTTATTTTAATGTCTAAAGCTATTCTAGTACGTTGCGAATAGCCATTTAATGAATTTTTCTTGTAATAGGATTATGGCTGTTAAACACTTCGAAACTTTTAACTCGCTTTTATTCAAAATTGCACTTAATTAGTTTTACCTTTAAACCGACGATATATTAAAGTTCTCTTTTACTCTTATCTAATGGAATACATTTTTAATGACGTGGTAATCTTCCACCTAACTCGTCAATTGACTCAAATTAATTTCAAACCTAGTTTTTTAAGGTTTACCTTAACATTAAGGCTTAACTTACTTAAGGTAACATTGAAATATCGGCCTTAAATAGAAATCCCTGTATATTTTGGCATTCTTCAACAACAATTTCTTATACCCATCTCCAACCGTTTCCGAGATAAAATACAAAGCATTTTTTTTATAAAAAAACGTCAAAAAATTTGACCCTACTTTCTAACTAATGTATGAAAATTCAAGGTTTTTTTAAAAAATATTTTCACGTTATACAATTATACACACCTGGCGTTTGGACTGTTCCTCCCGACTCACCCTGTATAATTTATAATCTATCAAATGTAAAAGAATACTAGGGATGTGTGGGAGTATATTAATTTTTATTTTTTTAATTTTTTTTTACATGATCAAGCACAAGCACTATAGGAAAAATCCTTTAGGACACTCTGGGGGTGGTGCGTGCGCGAATAAAGCGATTCAAGTTGGTTTTGAATCGTTGGAGTTTATATTCGTAGGGAAAAACGACCTCGGGAAGGTCGTTCCATAAGGATGAATTCCTCCAGATGAAAGAATTCTTAAATAATGAAGTTCGAGGAGTACTAAGCTTAACCACATATGGAGGGGCAGCAGTGGATCGTCGTGTATTTCTGCTATTCGCCGCTCTGGGCGGAATTAAGAGGGCAAGGTCAGCCGAGCACTTGCCAGGAAAATATCTGTAAAAGAGAGTCAAATCCCCAACCTGTCTTCGATGTTCTAGGCTGTCGAGGTTCTTCGTCAGCTCGTGGTCTCCGATCAGACGAATGGCCCTCCTTTCGAGGGAATCTAGTAGCCTAAGAGTATGTTTGGGTGCAGAGCTCCAGACATGAGAGCAGTACTCTAGTCATGGTCGAATCTGGGCTTTGTATAGTATCAAAAGTTGTTGAGGTGTGTACAACTTTTTGGTTCGGAAGAGTACACCAAGTTTCTGAGAAGCTATCTTGGCGATTGCTACAACGTGGTTATACCAAGACATATTTAATGATGCGATTGCCCTAATGTAACAGTTACGATACATCTGTATCTCTTTTCAAGAGCAATACGGCCAGTATAACGACACCCGAACAAACCTTACAAATAAGACGGGTTTAGTTCAAAAGAAAACAGAACTGTTTATAAAGATACATTTATTATTTGCAACGTGTCCACAATGTAGTACGTAGATAATTTATCGTTTTTATTGTAATAATAACAAAACATAATCAAATACATCTTACTAAAAACCCTAAGAAACTACATTAATTTAACTAATATGTACAAAATTAAAAAAAAAGAAGAACTATTGTCATACTCGAAAGAGTTTTGTGCAAAACTAAGCGGAACAAAGCATACCTATTATACAGGGTGTCTAACTATTGGTCGTATTACTACAGGAAACGCGGAAACTAAAATTTTGATTAAAGTGGAAATAAGTATTTGCGAGGCTGCAGAAAATTTTTAAGAGTTAACTAACCGGACAACTTTAATTGTGTTAGTTTAGTTGTTTATCTTAAATTGACATAATTATTAGAGTGATTGATATATTTCTAAATGACTCCTTGTCAAATATTTTCAATCTTCTTCTTCTTTCCTCATATGCCTGCTTTGATTTCATAGTTTCCTGCTTATTTTCTGATTTTTTTTAGTATTTCTATATATTTAATACAGTAACATAACATCCATATGTTTTGAGCGTATTCCAAAATTGTTCGTCGGACCGTTAGTCCTCCTGTCCGGAAACGTTTTTACCGTACCAACACTGGGTGTTGGTAAAAACTATCCCGAGAGGTAAAAAATAAAAAAATCCACACTTTATTGCTCTTATCTAATGGCAAAAATCCTCTCGCATGACATGGTCACAGTAACTGGTGCCTCCCAAGCCTATCTACACCCACAGGAAATAATATTCCATATTTATGTATATAGTGCAAAAAGTTACTCTTTAGCTGTTAAGTTGTTAAGTTTATTTATCGCAGTAAGGCGATTACTTTCTCTTTTGTGCAAGAAGTTACTGTTTAGATATCGCAGTGTTCTGTATACACAGTGTGTAAAAAGTCCCGGAACAGTCAATTATTTCAAAAATGGTGCACAATATAAAAAAACTTTCTGTATAAAAGTTGTTGGTCTTAAAGAAATTTATTAAACTTAGATCCCTGTAATTATACAGGGTTTCCCAAAAAGTCGTGGTAACCGAAACTTCATTTTTTTTAAATGGAATGACCCTTTTTTGATCACATTTTCTGATTCCTCTAAACATTCTAAACAACAATTATAGAACATGTCATATGGCTAAACCTATTAGTTTTAGAAATAATTTGAGTTGAAGGACATAAATGCGATAGGTACGATATTACCTTTTGCATTGTTTCGAGTCGGCTCAAATGTTTTACGTTAAAATTAAAAGGAAAACATTAAACTCGTGTAAAATGAACCTCACTCAAGTTGTGTCAAAATTTTAATAACAACTAAATTATTAAATACAAGCAGTAAAATTAACAATAACTTGAAAAGAACAAAAATAAAATTAAGTGTAAGTCGTTATTTAATTAAATGCTGAAAATGTCCTCCTCCCACAGTTTGACAATGGGCTAGGTTATAATAAAATTTGTCGATGACGTTTTGTAACATTTCTTGGTTAATAGATGCACATCTTCAATAATTCTTCCTCTTAATTCATTCAGATCTGCAGGTATTGTCACAAATACTTTATTTTTTAGGTGTCCCCAAAGAAAATAATCAAGGGGCGTTAAGTCTGGCGACCTAGCAGGCCATTCTATGGGGCCTCTTCGTCCTATCCAGCGGTTAGGAAAAGTGTTGTTTAAATAATTTCTAACAGCTAGCCCAAAATGAGGAGGAGCTCCATCCTGCTGAAACCACGTATTGCGTAATAGTGGTCCTACTTCATTGTTTATTGCTGGCACAATTTACTTTGACAGTGACGCAAAAAATTCTAGTACCAGCTTATAAAAATGCAAAAGGTAATATCGTACCTATCGCATTTATGTCCTTCAACTCAAATTATTTCTAAAACTAATAGGTTTAGCCATATGACATGTTCTATAATTGTTGTTTAGAATGTTTAAAGGAATCAGAAAATGTGATCAAAAAAGGGTCATTCCATTTAAAAAAAATGAAGTTTCGGTTACCACGACTTTTTGGGCAACCCTGTATAATTACAGGGATCTAAGTTTAATAAATTTCTTTAAGACCAACAACTTTTATACAGAAAGTTTTTTTATATTGTGCACCATTTTTGAAATAATTGACTGTTCCGGGACTTTTTACACACTGTGTATATAAATATATATACAATGATGATTTTCACCCTGGCAACACACGAGACCGTTTCTACCTGGGAATATTTTTTTAACCCTTATCATGAGGGAGGATTTTTACATGTTCCTCTCTGTTTTGCTCTCCTGATTGACTGAGGATGGCATTACAACTTACAACTAGTGAATTTTTTAATTTCTTTTTTGAGGCATACAATGTTGACAGATTTAAGTTCTCGATTATTGGAGAAAATATGGGAATGTGAAAAATTGATTCAAGTATTTAAAAAATGTTGATATCTGTATAGCTGGGTAAAGTTCTAAAAAGATTTAAAGTTATCTAATAAATAATCAATTTAAATTTTCTCCATAGGTTCATACACCAAAAACAATTTCCTAGCAGTGCATAATATTATTAGAAACTCTTGCGAAATATAACCAAAATTGTATTTTTTATATATCCGTTATAATTTCAGAGTTTCCTGGAATGGTAAGATCAAATTTGGGACACCCTGCATACTCATTTCCGTACAAAAAGGCGCATTATTGTGCATGCATTTTTAATGCCAGTAATTGCCGTCTGTATGAAATATATCAAAGAAAGATTATAACCGAATGTTGTTAGTGGAAGTTACGTTTTCTACTGAAAATTATTTTCCTACATTTCAAAGAAAACAGTTTCTCTTGGCGAAACTAATTTAATTAAAAAAATTCTCTTCTGTTTTTTTTCCTTCCCGAATTCAGCCCGATTAATGTTATTAACAAAATTTTCAGTATTTTGGAACTACCACTTTACAAACATAATAATTGTTTAATGCCTGTTGAAACGAGAAAGTGGAAAATAAATTTAATGTGTTCAAAAAGATTTCAATATTACCAAAATAGTATGATGAACTTATAAAAAATCAAATGGACTAGAATAATTATTATTATGGGGGTGTACGATTTATCTTATAGGCATTAAGAATTGTTCAAAGTTGGATACATTTATAAAACTACACGGTGACACTTTTTACAACATGTTTTTATGCCAATATATTTTGTATACTATTATTTTTAACCTTGGGTAAAGTTCTAAAAAGGGTTTGGTTTTGAATGTAGGCGATAAGTTTGATTTTGAAAATGAAAAATGGCAAAAACACATCGTCATATTATTTCTAGCCTTTGGTAATTTCTTATATATAATTTTGTTTTCACCCAATCCAGGCAGACATGTGAACAAAAATTTATTATAAACCCGGAAAGGGGGACTTAAGAATCTTTTGGAAAAACTTTCCTCAATTTATTAATACAAAATTTCTAGGTCCTAATTTAACTCCCCATATTTTATTACTAAAAATAATTTAATCACAAAAAAATCGTTCAGTATTGCACAAGAAATGACATGATAGGCTAATAAATGAAATAACTGTACATTTGTTCTAAGTATTACATAAAAACTATACATCGGGCCTACTTTTTGGCCATAAATAGAACACATCCACTCATTCTTACATACAGGGTACCTTCCAATTAACAACATGTTTTGGAAAATTTAAATTTATTATCCAGAAAATGTTACTCTTAATAAAAGTTGGTCTATGAGATAAACTATGCGTAAATTCAAATAGTTTAATTTTGTTATTCCTGTTCCTTGATATTATTTCTCGTCTGGAACCCGCCTCCTAAATAAAAAGTTTTTTTGCCTTACCCTCAATTTTTATTTAAAATTAATACGTTAACGTATTCTTAGATCTAGATAAAGGCGGATATCGGTTGGTCTGGTATCAACAAATTACTCCTAACATAACACTGAACATGTTCGGCACGTCGTACGTCAGATGTCACAAGGTTCGCTGCGAAAGTTTTGGCCGAAATCATCCCGTAGCAGAACGAGATTAAGGTACAACACTGCGACGTAAGTCATCAGTTGGTAATGTTGGCATTTGCATATTAATATGAATACTGCTCTGCGGTTAAAGCCAGCGGCAGCTAGACAACGAAAATCTTCACAATGGTGGGTTTCGAAATTGTACGAAAGTACAGAGATGTATTTATAGTGGATCAAACTTACTGGCAGACCTAAAATTCCAGGAGATCAGTGGATTATACAAATATTTTACCAGAATGCGTCCCACTGATTTCCAATGAAACGGGACATTCTTTTGATGCGATGACTGAACACCGACAAATGATGGTTCGGCTTTTATCTGCGTACTAGCAGAACTGCAAACGCGACCTCCATGTCTGACATTTTCGACGACACTGAAAACGAATGGTGGATCACTCGTGAACCGAGCATTCAAACGCGAGCATTCGCTACGATTTGGTGATGAACTGAAGGGTTGCTGTAATGTAATGCTCGTAGCGAGCTTACATTACAACGTTTGGTTACAGGTCAGTCGCCGTCTTTACGCGTATCAAATTTGTTACGGATAATATGCAACAGGACGCCGTCTGCACTAGCCGTAACGTAACATGTTCGGTGTTACGTTCCGAGTCATTTATTACATACACGTAGTTAATGATATGTGGTAGAAAAATAAGATGACTATATTATGGCCGACTTTGTGATAATATCATTTAGGATTTAGGTACAGTTATATTCATAAAAAAGTCATAGAAGAATCAGAACGAGAGCGGTCTTCGTCATGCGTAAACCCGACTGGTGTTAGGTTTGTTCAGATGCCAATAGATTGCCAAAAATACAAGGACCTGTGAGAAGAAAAATATTGTCCTTCAAAAAGACGCTTCTCCTGTTCAGGATTGGAAAGTTTGAGACGACCCTTTTCATTAACTGATCTTGCTCCTTAATTTTTATGATAGTGTTTTTAGCTCTATGTTACAGAACTGCTACATGCTAAGTTTGTCAAATCACCCACTATTAAAATTTATTATGGCGGCGCCACGCATTGCAGTGTTGACAACTTATGGCATCTGATAAACAATTATTTACACAAATATGACGATGGTTGCTCTCGTTCTAATTCTTGTACACTACGTAATATTCATATTAATGATAACACCGACGTAGCTACGATGGCGGCGGCTGTCAAGGTGATATCTGCCCGGGTGATAAATTTAGGATTACCCATCGTGACTCCGTTTGTGCGTTTTGAACCTTTATTATGGCAACCATTTTTTTTTTAAATTTAAGTTAAATTTATTTCATTATTTCCTTAGCCTTTTCGGTATATTTTTATTGAACCGTAGGCCAAACATTTCTCATACACCAACTTTTATCTTCAATGAAAATATTCTGGGAAATCTATCCCACCTTTTAAGTTTAACGCTTTATGGACCATACTGTACCTAGTCGTGTGTAAGAAAGTTTAGATGATGGGATCAGTCTTTTTATTTTTGCCAAACCTTCTTCGAATATTTGACACTAAAGATTGATCCATACAACATATACAAAGTTGAGCCAAATGTGTGTGTTTCGGTACATTTCCTGGAATGAGAGATAGATTATTCATTGCAATACAATATTTTTCCAACAATGCCTAAACTTTCATATCATAAACAGGATGGGGGTTATGCAAAAAGGCTTATATTCTATGGGAATAGATATACATTGTGTCCAAGGAAGTTCTACACCAAAGGGAAACTTTTTTTATTATGCGTTTTATGAAAGAAAGTGTGCCTCTTCCTAAAAAGCTCTGCTTAGCAAGAAAGAAATGTTTTATATTATAAAGGGTTCTCAAAAAGTTCAAGAATGTAAAGAAGGTACAATTGAGAAGTATCCCTATTTTTATTTTTTGAGCAAAACGACAAAATCGTGATTCATGAAGTCGTGAGAAGGCGTGTACTCCCAACAAGGTTTGAAACAAGTTTTTTATGGGCCATTTTTCTTAAAAATTAAAAATAGAGACACATAGGGTCACATTTTTACATTCTTGTACTTTTTGAGAATATAAACTTTATGATATAATAAATTTTTTTCTTCGTAAATCTTATAGTTGCCTGCAAAGCAGAGCTTTTTAGGAAGACACTTTTTTTCATAAATCACATAATCAAAAAATTTTCCATTTATGTAGAACTTGGACACGTTGTACATATATTACCTATTATACATAATACATCATCATCAAAATATACTAGTTTGAAACAGTATTTAACGAGATTGAACATCGCTTTACTGGCTAGATGAATGATTTCTTTGTATTTCTTTTTGATAAACTAAGCAATAATATACTATAATATTGCGATTATAACCTATTTCCGAACAATGTCCCAAAAAATGGTAGTCTTGGGATTACGCCGTTCTACTCCTATAGAATGCATACCTTTTAAGAGTCTTACAAGTGTTATTTTATTTATTTTTTTTGACAATTCCCTTTTTTATCCACACTTGTATTGTTAAGTCAATGAAAATAATATACAAAATTTAAAATAAATACAATAAAAGTACTAAAAAAAAATCACGTTAATATGGCAGATACAAGAATTAACAACAATTAGTTTTGCTATCAACATCTACATTTGACTAGCTTGCATGAGCTAGTTTTGTTCTAACGATTTGTGAATTTCTTGACAAATATGAAACTTTTGTGCTGTGATATAATTAAAAAAAAAATACTGAAAAAGTTGTTTATAAATGTTTATTTTGGGTATCAAACTTTATTAAAAAGCTAGCTAAGTTGTTATTTAATTACTTGTGATTCTACAGCTAGCTAGTTATTAAAATC
Source organism: Barypeithes pellucidus (assembly GCA_963991005.1). NCBI lineage: Eukaryota > Metazoa > Arthropoda > Insecta > Coleoptera > Curculionidae > Barypeithes > Barypeithes pellucidus. Next base: position 31,233,062 of record OZ022562.1, read on the forward strand.
TAAACGGGCAGTATTTTTGTGATTATTTTAATATTGGAAAAGGAGAAACGCACCTAAATAATTACTTTAACACATACATTTATCTTTAGATCAAGCAATATATTTAGTCGGCGTCAATTAGTGAAATCCGTTATTCCCAGAAATGCCTAGTCATTTCACGTATTGCCGGCAAATAGTGTAACTCTACGTTAGGTACACCGTTTCCTAAGAGTATCAGGCATTCCCTGTAATGGCGAAATTCTTTCAGTCAAACGCTGTACTTAATTAACTAAATGATTTAGATTACCCTGTTTGCCGGGTTTAGTCGAACGCTGTAATTGTTATTAACATCTGTGTAGTGATATTTTTTTATGAAATGAAATGTTGAAGCATTCAAAATTGTTTTATAAGAACTTTAAAGACTATTACTCCAATCAAAGTAAGAAAAAAACCTTGGAATATTACGGAATTGACGAAGGTAAGAAAATTCTTTTCAATTTTAAGGAAATTCCTGATAATAACCGGTTATTTACAAACCTTTTAATATAAAATACCTTATTTTCATGCACTACTGGCAACACTGTCCTAATTACAATGATTTACTAAAACCGGCAAACAGGGTAACTTAAATCATTTAGTTCAGTACAGCGTTTGACTGAAAGAATTCCGTCATTACAGGGAATGCCTGATACTCTTAGGCAAACGGTGTACTAAACGTAGAGTTACACTATTTGCCGGCAATACGTGAAATGACTAGGTATTTCTGGGAATGACGGATTTCACTAATTGACGCCGACATATGTCTATTTGATATATTAAACAGTCTGTATAATTACACACTTTGGGAGCAACAGTGAGGATTTAACACTATTTAACTCTATCTACTCTTAAATAAAGATAAATTATTATTATTATGTTGTGTGTTCTCCCATTAAGCAGTATGGTAATTTTCTTTTCTTATACATCGATCTAACTATAAGATGAGATTTGAGTGAGGTATAGTTATTTAGAAACTTTCGCACGGTAGTGCTCAGAATGACCGATTTCTGGATTCGTTAATATTTAATGCTGTTAAGCTGTCCTTGAAGTTGACTACAATCACTACTGGCACTGGCACAACCCTGACACTTTCTTGTTGCCACTATTGCTGGATAACGGCTAGATCGGCATATTTCGTGATTTTTGTCGTGTATGTGTTCTGTAGATTATTAGTATTAGGGACAGCAACGGTGTTTGGTGAATAATTTTAGCGGCACAATTATTTTGCTGTAAATAGACGGATGAAGCCGTATAGCCATTATTATTATTAATTAGACAAAGATATTACGTCGCCTTTGAACAAACCCGAACACCTTCGAGCATTCGGAACGTATTTTCTATAAAGCCCTTATTGGAACGGCGGTCTTACGTACCGGCTGTTACTATTACTGATATGTGTTTCAATTTTGACACTACCGGATTAATAACTGTCATAATTGTCGTTATTAATCCGTTATTTTAGTATTGATTGTGAAAATAATTGTATTTCTTAACTCAATGTGGACCGACTGTGCCAAGTCTGCCGTAAACTTAATAAAAATATAGACTTTTGAGTCACGTCCGTCGATTGTTTTTCCTAGCCAATACATATCAAACCATCTGCTGTTAGATTGAAAACTGAAACTCGCAGATGAAAAGCGATGGGATTCTACACATAGATTCCTCATCTCCTTTTTGGTGTGTTTATTTTCGAAATAACACGCATCACATTGACATGTACCAAGTAGATAAAAATACCGAGTCTAGATTTGTTTCAAGTCAATTATTTATATAGATGCATGGCCGATGCTCGTGTTGTTTGGTCGGCTAGTGCTGTTGTCTCTTATTTGGTTACGGTGAAGTTTTGAATCAGGAAAATGGCGTACCAAGTAGGATATAAAGAAACTAAGTAAATAATGGAATTGCCTGCGGTATTTTATAGTCGGAAAGGTTCACTTATCAATATGATTTTTTGGTAATCGGCTTGGCGAAAATTATTTTAGAACAAGCAATTAACCTCCTTCTTTCCTGCCTGACTATATTCTTGTGACACCTTAAAGCACTGAGGCGTGTACAATATGCATTTAATTGGTCGATTTTTTTTATTAATATAACTGTGCACAAGTAGGTACTTTTCATACGTTAAGTTCAATAATAAATACAGAAGGGATTAGGTACGTTTATCGTTTTCCAATATGAAAATCATAAGAGGGTTATAATTTTTGTAATTACCGATCTTTTCTATTTTTTATATAATTTTTGCAGATTATTCTTTTTAAGAACCGTTATTTTTTAGAAGAAAAATAAATGTGATTTGCTACAGTTTCCTATACCGGGTTTTCCAAGTAAATTTCGAGGTGGTCAAATATTCGCATCCGTATTAAAGAAAACTTTTATGAATACTTTTTAAAGATAATAATGAGAATAAAAAGTAAGTCAAATTGGACTTTTTTACACATACCAATTTTCAGATATTAAGGAAATTATGTCTTCTTACTAGCGTACATATAAGTCATTCTTTTACAAATCGCACGCTTGTTAACCTTGACATTTTAGAATCGTACCAAATTTTTTTCCTCTTATCCACAAAACCCGTTTTACGAAAAAGTGGTACCTCTTTTAGTTCGGAAGTTATTAAATATTTTCAATCGCACGTCACGCAGAACACAATCGAGCTCCGTGCAGTGTAAATCATTAATATGTCCATCCTTTGCGTCGTTCGAAAGCGTAGTTATGCCACTCTTCGACCCGTCGCGCGCTGGGTGACTTGCGATCGAAAATATTTAATAACTTCCGAACTAAAAGAGGTACCACTTTTTCGTAAAATGGGTTTGTAGATAAAGAGGATGAGGAATAAAATGGTATTTTTTAGAATTAATTTAAGATTGGTCAACAGCATGTCAAAATTATTTAAACAAATAATCTTAGCTTTGAATATTTCTAATCGCCATGAGCTATTCAGTTGAGGAAAAAGTAACAACGATTACATGGTACTACGGTGGAATTAGTATCTATAACATTAAATAATATTAACATTGACATAAAATGAATTTGACAAATTTTCAATCATTTATTTGCTGATGTACTGACAGAAATATTCCTGGTTTATCATTTTAAAAATACATTTTGTTAAATAACTTTTAAATTACTAGGAAAATGCACTTTAAATTGAACAAGGACATTGTTCTTAGTGAACCCTTTAAAAAGTTTAGGTACATTTTCGGGCTAAAATAAATAGGGGCGGTAATATTTGATCATCTTACAATTTACGTGGGATATCCTACGTGTCCTGACCGGATTCACCACCCGGTATGTAGATAACATGAACTTAATTCTTAAATAGATAATTCTATTAATGATCTATAAAAAAAAACGTAGCTTTCGACTTGCAAAAAGATTTTAATCACGAATAACCAGATTGATTGTGACAAACTACATTCACATTGACAGGAATAATTTGTCCGGTTAGCTAATCCTTATTTTATATTCGTGTAAAAATACATTATACAAATTATTATGTCGGTAATTACTAATTTAAACACCTCTTTCCCCTTAAACCGACATTTGCTTCAGTTTCAATCGTTTTTTGCTATGTTTCATACAGAAACCATGGGCTTTTCGTTACATGTTATACGCCACGTAGATGGGGTCAAGCTGGTCAGCTAAGAACCCATCTCGTAAATGCATTCTTTGTTTTTCTCCTCGAGAATTGATCGGTACTACTCCGGGGTCGACAACAACTACTACACCGACAATAAGGTGATGTTCTTCGAGTACCGTGTTCGTTACAAGAGGTACCAAGTCGAGGGCTTCGCTTTCGTTACCGTCAAGTTCGACTACTACGACTAGGAGGTTGGTCCAAGTAAATACAGCACTAAAAAGAAAAGATTTACTATAGGTTGGTAATATTTATGAAAATTAATTAATTGAAACAAGACAGAATTATTGATTACTCCGTATACAGAATGAGTCGGGAGGAGCAGACCAAACTACAAACAGCGTATTGTATACGTGAAAATAATGTAAAAAAACTCATGTGTCCTTATCCGATTTGTTTTAGAGTTATAAATAGCCTAATTAAAAAAAAAATATCCAGCGTTTTTATTAATGGTTCAAAATTTGTTTCCACGGCTTTGGGTTGGTAATTCGCCACACTGCAGTCTTCTGGCTTATTTTGTGTACGTCGATCTTGTTGGAAAATATTTGATCCTTCTATGAGGTCCAATAACCTTCTACCAAGTTTGTCATGTGGGAGGTTGTCTCCACGTTGGATGTTCCCGAAGTCATCAGCAGTATATTATATGGGAGGCAGTTTCATCTTTTTCGCCGCAGAGTCTGCATTCAATGGATCCATTGTAGATTCCTATACGTTGAAGGTGGTTTCGTAAGTGTTAGTGGCCTGTGAGCAGACCAGTCACCTGTTTCAACTGGGTTAGCATTCCATTCGATAGTATCTTCGATGGTTTTCCAATTGCGGCCCGTGCGTGCATTTGACCGGGTATACCTTGCCATCTATCTAATATTGTTTTCGTTACCTGCTTTGATATCCCGGAGGCCGGTTTAGAGCCTTACTCTACACGTTACACCACTAGACTTTTGTTTATGGGGCTGGTTCAAAAGATGTCGACACTCGGGATGCACTAATTCGATGCATTAGATGCAGTCGATATTTAAGAAAGGCATGAAGCCATCAGGAGAGCAACATGCGTCCTGAAAATCGGATAAGGACATATGAGTTTTACAATATTTTCACTTGTAGAATACACTTCTGGTCTAGTATGTTCCTCCAGACTGTACAGGGTGTCCCAAAGTTAAGGGGCAATACTTTACCACCATATTCTCAGGCTAAAAATAATAAATATTTTTCATATGGGCATAAGTGCGAAAATGCTTGCTAAGGGAGCAACAGCTACGGCCCTTCCAATGGGGAACTCTGAAGATGTTTTTGCTAAATATTTTCGAAACCGTTCATAATAAAATTTTATAATTAGGCATGGTGTATAAAAAAACAGTTTCAGAATTTCAAAATTCTAATTTTATTTTCTTAAAAGTTATGAAAGTATTTTTCATATGGGCATAAGTGCGAAAATGCTTGCTAAGACTTCAGGGATTCCCACTGGAAGGGTCGCAGCTCCCTCGGCAAGCATTTCCGCACTTATTCCCATGAGAACATAAAAAACTAATGGACGATATTTCAAAGTCACCTTAAGGTACAGAATGACATAAGTCATCCTTAACACAAGTTTGACAGTATATGAAAGTTCTCTTTTATCCTCATCTAAAGGAATAAATCTTTAAGGACGTGGTAATCTTCCACTTAACGCATCAATTAACTTAAAACATAGTTTTTTTTAAAGATGTGTCACAACGTTAAGGCTACCTTAGCTGAGATCTAACTTCATTCAAATATCGGCCCTTAAATACTGGATGTAAATTTTAATAAAATTTGTTTGCGCACTATGACAATATACAATAAACAATATTGGCTATCTTCCAGAAGAAGCCAAATTATCAATTTGTTCATAATCTTTTACTTACCATTCTGCAATTTTCTTATGACATCTCAATACGGAATTTTCAATGTCAATAGGGTGATACCTCATGCCTCTTAACATAATAGTCTCGTCAAGGGCTCCCACTACAAAGACGGCATCGTGTAGCTCAGGTGAATCAGTCGGCACTAAATGATGTGACGAACCTACCGATTCGTTGTCGCTTTGGTTCAGGATTGTTTCTTCTGGACATGCCCTACAATAACACCAATTTTTTTTAGTGACTTCTTCAAGACGATATTTGATATTGACAAACCTTGCTTAAGTTTGGGAAATCTTGGTTTGTGTGTCAGTCATTTCAAATTTCAAAGAAATGGCGTTTAATCTTTAAAAATATGTTTGAAAATGCCTGCCAAAGTACACTGCGCCAATTACTTACGTCTAATTAATAATTACTTCGTTAATAATGAAACAATTTTAATATATTTTGTACCTGATAGAAAATAGATTCTAAGTTGTACGTAATTGTACGGGGTAGCGGATAAAATCTAGATGCATGTAAATTTCCTAAAATTTAAATGCGACATATCTTACATAAAAATTAAATTTAATAATTTTTTTTAACTAAACCAATTAGACCCATTATCGCCATGACACTCTAGGTCACAAAGAAATTACCATTTCTTTTAAATACGTTATATTATCGAAAAAAAAGTTTCATAAACAATCAATGCGACATTTTATCCCTTTTGGCTGTCATTAAATTAAAAATAAAAATCGTTTCAGCAAATAAAGTCTATAACACCGAGTGCTAGTCAATTATCTATTCATTTACTTAACATTATAAATACAAATTCATATACATAAGCCATACTTAGTTTCCATTTTGTTGATAGTTGCGTAGCACTCTGTATTATAGACCATTTGTAGAAATTATTTTTAATTTAACAAAAGCCGAAAGTGATAAAATGTCGCATTAATTCTTTACAAAAGTTTTTTCGACAATATAAACTATGTAGAAGAAATGGTAATTTTTTGTTACCTAGAGCGGCATGGCGATACTTTTATGCCCGTTTTTAATCCAGATATATATCTATTTGTTTTAGTTTAAAAAATAAATTAAATTCAATTTTTATGTCTCAAATTTAAATTTTAGGAATTTACGCATCGAGATTTTATGTTCCTGAAGATCTTAAGTCTTCTACGAGACGGCGCTTCGCCGCAGTATATTATATTTGCCGCAGAGTCTGCATTCCATGGATCCACTATAGATTCCTATACGTTGAAGGTGTTTTCGTAAGTGACAGTGGCCTGTTAGCAGACCAGTCACCTGTCTCAACTGGGGCCGCGTCAGGGTTAGCATATCATTCGATAGTATCTTGGATGGTTCTCCAATTGCGGCCCGTGCGTGTATTTGACCAGGTAAACCTTGCCCTCGAGAAAGATGTTGTTTTGCGACCATCTATCTAATGTAGTATTCGTTGCCTGCTTTGATATCCCGAAGGCCGGTTCAGCGCCTCCGAGACTTTGAACGGATCCGGCTCTCGCTAGTTCATCCGCTTTCTCACGAACGAACGAACCCACAAGAGTTCCACCTTGTTCCCTCTGGCCACCAGTTCTTTTAGGTTATTATAGCACTCCAGTGTGCGTTTTGAAGTAATACCGATTGGAGTTCAGAGCCTTAAGAGGAGCTTGGCTGCCCGACAGGACGTATTTTTGGTCGCGGTAGCTCTTTTCAAGATTCTTTTGTGCGCATGCTTGTATGACATGAACTTCCGCTTGGTATGCTATGGCGTAGTTACCCCGTGGGATGCTTATGTCCATCCTGAGCCTTTCCCCAAATACACCTGCGCCCACACCGTTGGCGGTTTTTGATCCATCAGTGTACCAAACTAGACCCTTGTCAAATGACGTTTCAGGACGTAAACTGCTCTGCCCTTACTTTAGATAGAAAATAGATAGAATCTATTGTAGATTATTATAGATTCTATCTATTTTCTATTAGTTAAAAAAAATATTTAAATTGATTCATTAGTAACGAAATAACAGTTTATTAATTAGGGCGTGAACGTTATCTAAAGCTGTAAGGTAAAAATAGAGTTTATTCCATTTTACCTACTTTACATAAAATAACGATACGTTCTATATTATTGTTCTAATTAATAAGTAACATGAACAGGGTCACGACCAATGGTATGGCAACTACCGGACGTGATATCTACATTTTCCTACCTACAAGTATATCTAATGTTTTATTCCACAAGAACCTGAACTTCCACTACAAAGCAACGAAAAAAGAACGAATACAAAAACCACAATACTTCAGAAGAATATTTATGCTTTTACGAGTGTTATTAATATTAATATTGAGTCAGTAGCTTGTTGTCTCATATAAAAAGTAACGTTCTGCTAACCTTTCTGTACTCTCCGTCCTCCTTAAAAATCCTAAATATCCGGTTCTGGCAAAGACCTCTCCAGTGTTGCCAGTGACTAATTTGGCGTTGAAATGGTCCCCATATTCAGATTCGTCCCCGTATATTGTAAAGTAGCCGCTTGCGTTGTGTCCGCTCTGTACCCAAATTTCTCCTAGATGCGAATCGCCACATTGACCTAAAATAATATTAAAGTTTAGTTTTTTGTGCTATAAAGCCTGCTTTAAGACCTAGGACATAAAATTGTACCTTTACCGCTTAGTGCTTAAAATACTTGGACTTAAGATTACTTAATTTTTTTAAAAGACTCGGCAACAATCTCAATCAGGAACAGAGCCTATAAATTACAAGGAACAATATTTCGAAATAGTTACTGCCAAATTAATTTAATTGCCAATACAATTAAGACAATTTCTCTTCATTCTTAGTATTGGAAGCTACTAAACATAGGTATTTAATATTATTTGTACCCTCCGGTACCAAATTATTTTTTGTTAAATTTTTACCTTTAGATTCTGGATTGGCAATAATAACTTTGACGCCAGGCAACAGTTTTCCGCTTTCCATCAGACACAAACTGTGCGGACTACCCCTTTCGACTAGACTGACCCTGTCATTCCTTAAAGCCCTAAGATCTACGTAGACTGTAGATGGCTCAGGGCTTGACGCTCCTTGAAGACAGATCGCAACGTTGACTCTACAGCCAAATGATGTTGACACGGCTCTTGGACTTAAACCTGTAAAAAATAGGATATTAAATTAATAGGAATTGAGTTATTAACAATCCGTGATATTTTCGAAACTAAAAAAAAAAGGTGAAATGCTAGGTTTCAGTTTTTAATTTTTTACACATTTATTTAATTTTCTAAAATAAAACGAAGGACACATTTTTCAAATATAGTTTGGGGAAGAAGGGGCAATTGCCCATGGCCCGCAATGTTTAGTGGGTCCCTAGGGGCCTCCAAAAATGATTTCACCGATCAGCTTCCAAGGGATCGGCCAAAAATCATTGTTTCAAATATGTTTGTTACAAAATATAACCCGAACAAACCTAGCCAGGCAAAAAAATCATCGCATGTTATTGTAAAAAAACCTACATGAATATATAAATATGTTGACATAAAGGTATACATATTTTTCATAAGCCACTGCACATTATATAGTGCCTGGAGCCATTGGCGACTTCTCGAAGGAGGCAACGGAGGCTAAGCCTCATCAGCAATTTTCACACCTTACCGCATCGGTTTTTATAGTATGTACCGGGTGTCCCACTAAGAATGGCTCTCGGCCGTATCTCTGAAAGTGTTAGTCGTATGGCTTGCGGAAAAATTTTTTAATATGAAAAGTGATCATAAGAAATTGCTGGAAATTATTTTCAAGTTTCCCAGTCGAGCGCTAGAGGACGCAACCGTAACGGTAAATCCGTAAAGCTTAGTTTTTTCAAAAGTTGCCGCGTTAAGGTATATTGAAAATAGCATTTTCGTATACTTTAAGGTTTTATGAAGAAAATTTACTTATAACATATTTTTGTCACTTTTAAAATAAAGTGGTGGGGGAAGGTTGAACATTATTTTAAATAAATGCCTACAACTCCGGGTTCGCTCAACAGAATTTAGTGAACTTTGTTTTGTTAAAAAGTGGTTCCCTTACTCTATACTTTACTGTATAAACTATGACAATATGACTTTTAAAGTAGGCGCTAGAGGGAGCTATTTTACAACTTAACAAACATTGCGCATTTTTTCAAAAATTTTAAATACAACAGTATATTTAATTTTACTTCATCACAAAGATCAATAAAAGCCTAAAGAACTGGCGAAAACCACAACTTGATATCTTTTTTCAAACCGGAGATATTAACAAGAACAAAAATAAACACGGAAAAATATGATTATATTTAAGTTTCAACGGTACAGGTTTTTTCAAAAGTCAAATAGGCCTTCGAAAAACAAAATCTAATTTAAAATTAGGTGCTTTCACGTCAAAGTTTTTATTTGACTTTTGAAAAAACCTGTACCGTTGAAACTTAAATATAATCATATTTTTCCGTGTTTATTTTTGTTCTTGTTAATATCTCCGGTTTGAAAGAAGATATCAAGTTGTGGTTTCCGCCAGTTTTTTAGGCTTTTATTAATCTTTGTGATGAAGTAAAATTAAATATACTGTTGTATTTAAAATTTTTGAAAAAATGCGCAATGTTTGTTAAGTTGTACAATAGCTCCCTCTAGCGCCTACTTTAAAAGTCATATTGTCATAGTTTATACAGTAAAGTATAGAGTAAGGGAACCTCTTTTTAACAAAACAAAGTTCACTAAATTCTGTTGAGCCAAACCGGAGTTGTAGGCATTTATTTAAAATAATGTTCAACCTTCCCCCACCACTTTATTTTAAAAGTGACAAAAATATGTTATAATTAAATTTTCTTCATAAAACCTTAAAGTATACGAAAATGCTATTTTCAATATACCTTAACGCGGCAACTTTTGAAAAACTAAGCTTTACGAATTTACCGTTACGGTTGCGCCCTCTAGCGCTCGACTGAGAAACTTGAAAATAATTTCCAGCAATTTCTTATGATCACTTTTCATATTAAAAAATTTTTCCTCAAGCCATACGACTAACACTTTCAGAGATACGGCCGAGAGCCATTCTTAGTGGGACACCCGGTACTATAAATTATTGATCAAATTTAGCAACCAAGTTGTGGCCATCGCCAAGGTATAGCCGCGTTGTGGCAATCGCCAAGGTAGCTTCACAGAAACTTGGTTCTCTTCCGGACCAAAAAGTTGTACACACCTCAACAACTTTTGATACTATACAAAGCCCAGATTCGACCATCACTAGAGTACTGCTCTCATGTCTGGAGCTCTGTACCCAAACATACTCTTCGGCTACTGGATTCCATCGAAAGGAGAGCCATTCGTCCGATAGGAGACCACGAGCTGACAAAGAGCATCAACAGCCTGAAACATCGAAGACAGGTTGTTGATTTGACTCTTTTTTGCAGATATTTCGATGGAAAATGCTCGGCTGACCTTGCCCTCTTAATTCCGCCCAGAGCGGCTAATAGCAGTAATACACGACGAATCACTGCCGCCCATCCATATGTGGTTAAGAATAGTACTCCTCAAACTTCATTATTTAAGAATCCTTTCATCAGGAGGACGTCGTCCTTATGGAACGACCTTCCCGAGGTAGTGTTTCCCAACGAGTATAACCTCCAACGATTCAAAACCAACGTGAATCACTTTATGCGCACACGCACCACTCCCAGAGTGCCTTAAAGGATTTTCCTATAGTGCTTGTGTTTGATTATAAAAAAAACATGTGGACGTGGTACAAAAAATTTCCCGCCTGGCCGGACTTTTGTCCACTTTCCCGCCTCTGCATACAAACAAAGGGGCCTTGTACAAATCCGTGCCCTCGAGCCCAATGTTTCAAGTTACAGCACTGTCTCGAGCATTCAAATTTGCAAGACGATTTTAAAATTTTTATTTTAAATAATAAATTCGGTTTCAACTAACTTACCTATTGCACTAAACAACTTAGAAAAACTAGTCGTTAAATTAATCCTAGGCCGTTCTTCACCAACTACAACACACGTCCTAACGCAAGCCAAATTGACTCCTCTAGATTTTAACTGACTAACTGAAGATCCTAGGCCTTTGGTACAAAGTTCCATGACTCCGTATGAGCAAAATGTATCCCTGACTTTATATTGTGAGACTGCCGAGAGCCACAGAGATGGATTAACCTCTACTTCAGATGGGGGAATGAGGATGGAATGGTGGCCCGAGTATATGCTACTTAAACACCTATAACAATAAAAGAATAACGGTTAAATGGTTATTATAAATTAGGTAATATTATACACTAATGTAAAATTATGAAGGTAGGAAGGAAGGAATTTCCAAGGCATACTTATGACACAAATTGGTTTCTATCCAAGCCAGGGCTAATCACCAGAAGATGAAGTTTCAACTCAAAAAATTTTAGTCCTTTTCACCTATTAATGCGTCGATCCGGGGACACACTGTATATAACTAAACGGTTAAGTATAAAAGTATAAGTGTATAATTCAGGCAGGTAAATAAGAAGATTAATAAAGATATGCAAGAAAATTCATTTTCTAACCCTCTGAAGTTAATTCAGTGTAAAAATTTCAGGTAAATTTTTTTGCATGTACAAAACGCGAGTGTACGAAACAAGAATAATTCCTTTAGACATATTCCTTCATAATAATTGATTACATGGAAGAAGAATTATATTGTGTGAATGTATTATTTTTACATACATATTTTCTGCTATATACTATTAATTTTATCAATTCAGAAACAGAAACAAAAGCTTATTGCTATTAGTCAATCGGCAATAAACTTTAGTGTTGGGAAAACCGATGATTTTAATGATCGAGTACTAGATACTCGAGCGATTTTAATAATCGAGTGAATCGCTCCAGCGATTAATCACTTGAAATTTTTATGACTAATAAGAATGTGTTGATAAAGTACCAGCGGATATTTTTGTAAGTTTTAGAATTTTAGTCTAGAGTTTTTATTAAGGAAGAACAGATGATTTTCATTTAAAAAAAAATAAAACCTTTACATTATTAAAAATTTACAATCGCCGCTGGCTAGCCAGTCAAAACAAAACCCATGTCGCGATGAATCCACAAAGGGATTTGGCATACTTTTTATATGCACCTTCTCGTTTATGTGCCTTTAAGAAATACGTATGTCGTGTCAGCCTTCTGAGCGTCAAACTCGAACGTCGCCAATCGGTACATTTCGGGTGGCGCGGCGACTCGATCGATGATCAGGGATCAAGTGAAAGACAATAATTCGATTTTTTGCCTGAATTTATATTATAGTATAGTTATCGAGCGAAATACTGCTCGAAAATACGTCGGCATCAAGCGAAGCTCGGGTATCGAGTGAAAGGTAATAAGTAACAAGCGACGAATATCGCTTGAATTTATAACCTGAGTGGTTTATTTAATAATCGAGCGATGTCGGTTATTTCAATAATCGAGTACTCAAGCGGTTTTTCGCTCGAGTGATCACAACACCAATTTCAGGTCTATTCATGAGTGGATCGTGATTATACCCTGATATTATTCTAAATGCGACCCTGTGTGCTGTTCATGTGCTCGTCGCGTGCATTTGTTTTGATCTACTGAATTGGAAAAATGAATAGACTATTGGGATTAACATTAACTAAAAATTCTGCTTTTTTGGCTTTAAAGTATTTCGTTAAGAAAAATATAACGTTTTACTTGACGTTTTATTTGACAAATTTGGAAATGATAAGTAACAAAAAAACGAGGCATTTGATTAGAAAATGATTGAACTTGTTTTACTGATGATATTATTGCAGCAAGTATTATGAGGGGATATTCTTCTCATTCCCCCTAATTTAAATGTCAATTTGTAGGTTAATATTGGAATAATCGAATTATATAAGTTAATGATTAGTGTTGTGATCGCTCGAGCGAAAAACCGCTTGAATACTCGATTATTTAAATAATCGACATCGCGAAAATCGTCGCTTGTTACTTATTACCGTTCACTCGATACCCGAGCTTCGTTTGACGCCGACCGAAATGTGCTGCTTGGTAGCGTGATCGCTCGAGGTAAAAAACTCCTCGTATATTCGTTCAGTTTTTCGCTCGATAGGAAATACTACTCTAGTTATAAATTCAAGCGAAAAATCGAATCGTTGCCTTTCACTTGATACCCGATCTTCAGTTTGGCGCTTAGAAGGCTGACATGACATACGTCTTTCCTAACGGCACATAAACGAGAAGGTGCATAGAAAAAAAGTATGCTAAATCCCTTAGTGGATTCATCGCGACATGGGTTTTCAACTGTCAACTGTTCTTCCTTAATAAAAACTCTAGACTAAACTTCTAAAATTTACAAAAACAACCCCTGGTGTTTTATCAACACATTCTTCTTAGTCATAAAAATTTTAAGTGATAATCGCTCGAGCGATTCACTCGATTATTAAAATCGCTCGAGTATCAAGTACTCGATTATTAAAATCATCGGTTTTCCCAACACTTTTAATGATTTTACTGACACTATTTGAAAAATTTGATTGAAAATATCTATGTGATGATAGAGCATCTGAATCAAAAAGTTTTGGGGGATATTTTTCGGACTAAATAAATATCTTACCACAATGCAAATCCTAATCCACAATAGGGGTCTAAACAAAGTGCTATATGTCGACTTGGGTAGAGTTCACAAGCTAGTTTCATACTCTTACATAAATTCGTTACGGCCGCATGTGACATTTTAATTCCTGCCAACATCCCTGTCGTTGAGACGCTGAAGTCGAGGTATGCCAACATCTCAGCAGTCGGTGCTCTAAAAAATAAACATTAATGAATTCATTTGTCATTCTATAACTGGAAATCAATTATTTTAACGGAAGATCAGACTGCTTGATAATAGTCTAAAGTAGACACCAGTGGAATCCCTTAATTATTTTAGGCAATCGTATATGTAGTTGTAAATTCAGTATCAGGTTGCGTATACAAAAAATACGTTTCTTATATGTAGTATTTACTTCCAATCATTGAGCATGAATCAAAACGTAAGAAAAATATTAAATCTAGCAGACAATTAACACATTTTTAAATATATCTGAACTAAAAATTATAATAATTCAGCAATAAGGTGTTTCTATTGGAAAACATCCCATCGTTAATATCGAATTATGTCCATTTTGGAAAGCGATTTCTGGGGGGTTATAAAATTGGAGCTACTGTAACGGACCTCTCTATGTTGTTCTAACTGAGCCTATGAATTATCACAAATTATTTAAAAACGCTACAATAATTCAGGTTCTTTTGGTTCGCCTCAACCCAGAAAGAGATTTTTTTATCAACATTTTAAACATATTTGGGATTAACACAATCCCTCATCTTGTAACTATTTTATGAGTTACCTGAACTCAGTTTTTGGGTTGGAATAATTCAGGTTTTATTTAAAATAACCCAGAAAACGTGCTACAAAACCCCATATCGAGGGTCAATTACCGGTCGTAAGGTCACGGAAAGTTCCGGATTCGTGCTCGTGCAGATTTGGCGCGGTTCATTCCATATTAGTCCATTTTCCTTCGATCGCGCGTAGAGGCACCTGTTTGCCATTCCGCCGTTTCCGGGATCTTCCATTTTTGCTCTCTGTGCGTGAAAATTTGTGTTTTGCATAATTTTGGTCAGTTGGCGTAAAATGGAGGGGCAGGAGGGAGATGCATACAAACCGTTATTATTGGAATGGAGCCTTATTATTTATAAATATATATTAATATTATAATATTATTAATACGTATTTACTCAAGATTTGTACATGTGTTACACATGAAGTGTTATTTTTTGGTTTTTAAGTGTATTCTTAAAGTAGAGTCTTTGGGAGCCCTTACAAATTGTTTTTATTTTATTTTATTAATAAACTTATTAAACCATTGTTCTTATATTTTGTTCAGAACCACTAGTGTATGTTATATATACAGGGTGTCCGGGAACATGTGGGAAATCTCCCGGATATGAAGAAAACACGTGAAAAGAATACTATAGGTTCATATAAACTTCTCTCGTATCAGCCTCCTCTTCGGAGATATGGGCTCCCAAAGAGCACCAATGGAATCAAGTTTTTTACACATAATTATTGAACCACCTGGTATATTTCAATTATTTTTTAATATGATGTATACCAGGTAAGACCCGTCAAATTACTACCCAAGAAACTGTTGTGAATTACTCACAGCTGCAGGGACGGACTAGTTGTAACACTCATGGGCCCATTTTTTTACGCCCTGTATGATGAGAACTTTGGACAATGTTTTTTACATACCTTTAACTATTGACTAAAAATTAAGTACTATTCATTCATGTCGATAATCCTAACCGTTTTCGAGAAAACGTCAATTTAATTACATCATGTATTTGGCGTATCTCGGTAAGAGATCCATTTTTGTTCCTATGAAATGATGAACGTCAAAATTCCGCTTTTTCATATTTAACCCGTGAGAAGATAGGGGGGTCAGTGCAAATAAAATGACGTTTCCTCGAAAACGGTTAGGATTAGCGACAGGAATGAAGAGTGCTTAATATTTAGTCAATAGTTAAAGGTATTTAAAAAACGTTGTCCAAAGTTCTTATCATACAGGGCGTTAAAAAAAATGGGCCCATGAGCGTTACAGCTAGTCCGTCCCTGCAGCTGTGAGTAATTCACAACAATTTCTTGGGTAGTAATTTGACGGGTCTTACCTGGTATATATCATATTAAAAATAATTGAAATATACCAGGTGGTTCAATAATTATGTGTAAAAAACTTGATTCCATTGGTGCTCTTTGGGAGCCCATATCTCCGAAGAGGAGGCCGATACGAAAGAAGTTTATATGAACCTATAGTATTCTTTTCACGTGTTTTCTTCATATCCGGGAGATTTCCCACATGTTCCCGGACACCCTGTATATATATTTTGAGTTCCGATAGTCCACAATTTAGATACTGGTAGTCCAAAATTTGGAGTCTGGTAGCCCAAAGAGTGAGTTATTCCAGCCACCATCGTAAGCTAGAAGAACTTAAATGTCAAGTTTTGATAGCTCGAATCATGAATTAATCTAGCCCGACTAGTAACGCATCACAATTCACATACTGGTAGCTACGGTGGGGAGCGAGTTATTCCAACGCATAAAATAACCCATCTTCTGTGCTATAATAACTTATGAATAGTGAGTTGATGCAATTTCTTCGATTTGGTTGCCGTAATTCAGAGGTATGGGCTGTCCCCTATTAGCAACATGCTTCGGTCTAGGACAACTCATATTTGAGTTATATCAACTCGAGATTTCGCTCAGTGCACTTCACAATAAAATTGACCTCTTCTTTCCGATTACTGAATTATTATAAGTTTCATGGAACCCTTGAATATTTGTTTAACTTCAGGGTCTGTGAAACACAGTTTAAGTAATGCTGGTATAGGTCGTTCCTCAATTCATTCGGATCAAGATTAGTCGTGGGCCACTGTTCACACCACTGAACCTTCACTTGGTTTGAGCAGCCCTCGCTCGATAACATACTGAAGGTACACCTGATGAATATGGCTTCGGTGCCGTATTGAGGTCGCCTTAAAATTTGCTAGTATATGCAACACTATGTAGTATGGTGAACGGGTCATGCAAACCCAATTTAAATAAAATACACCTACCTATAAACTACGGGTAATTTTTTCTTGGGCATATCGTCCGTGTCCA
Organism: Barypeithes pellucidus; assembly: GCA_963991005.1. NCBI lineage: Eukaryota > Metazoa > Arthropoda > Insecta > Coleoptera > Curculionidae > Barypeithes > Barypeithes pellucidus. Next base: position 31,250,249 of record OZ022562.1, read on the forward strand.
AAATGAGGGGCCACGATTTGATATCGACAACGTTGCTTGCTTCTTTCGATCGAAGCAGTTTGATCACAGCCTGAGTTGAGAGTACAAGTACAGATTTGGATACGTCCACGATCATACGGACCGTTGGGAGCGTAGTTTGGAGATTTTGGGGGTGCGGAGGTCGTATCGTCACTGGTACCTAAAAAAAGCAATTGGATTTATCTTTGACCACAATATCATATGTACAGGGTGAGTCAACGATTGCACAGAGTAATTTTATGCCTTGAGATAAGAATTGTTGATAATGAGCTTTCGTGTTGAGCACATCTCAAAAATATTTTGAATTATACATGGTGCGTTGAAAAATTAGGGTGGCAGAAAGTTAGATTTTTTTAAAATGGGACACACAGTATTTTATTGTACAATTAGGTTCGTATAGTGTCCTCTATAAATATCTAAAATGTCATTTAATTTGTTTGAGTAGTTTAAGGGCAATAAATTAATAACTAAAAGATTTGTAGTCCTGGAAAGAGAAACCAAAAAACATTCTAAATTTTTTTTTTCAACCACAGGATTGGGTGAGCTTTATAACAAAGGGTCAAGAGATAATATGAATGGGGTTTATCTATTTTATACAGGGTGTTCATCATATAGTTCAAAAAACGACACATTTCAAAATGATTGTTTGCAATATTTTCAAATGGAACATCCTGTATATTATTTGTTTATTGGATGTAGAATTCATAAGCAATTTTTTTTTTGTAACACAGTTATTTCCAGCCGTTTTCGACATAATAAGAAATTTTATAAAAAATTATGTTATTTAAATACCATAGGCGTACCCTGGGCAGCAGTGTCGTATACATGGGGGGGGGGGGCGCCCCTCCCCCGAATTGTAATGTCTTAACCAATTTATTTAAAGATGAATTCGCTAGGAAAAATATAAATGTTGATTTTACTAGATGTTTGTTTTTAGTAGATGATTGTTTTGTTCGTTTTTGTTTAAACGCTCAGTATATTTTGTGTTCAGTTAATAATTAAGTCAGAGCTAGTGACGCATTCACCATTTTGTTTTTTGATCAATATTTTTGATACTATTTCGTTTTATCCTAAAAGCGATTTATTATCTGTTCTTAAGTTTAGGGTATAATTTTTTTTAGTTAATAAATTAATGGAAGCAAGAAACGAAATTTTGTCAATTTGCACAAATTTCGTTTCCTACATTTTTTTTAACACAAATTTTAAAATTTAGGTAATTGATCCCCTAAAACGGGTATCGATCAAAAACCGAAAAGGCGGAAGCGCCACTATATTTTTTTTATGTAAGGCCCTCCCCCGAAACAAATTCCTATATACGCCACTGCTGTACAGGGTGTCCCAGGATGGGTTATATGGACCTAATTTTTAATTTCTCTACAAAAAGTCATTCTTTATAAGAAAATTTGCTGGTGAAAAATTTGTCATTAGAAAATTTAGATTTGTCTAATAAATCAACAGATGATTTATGTTTATAATGAGTTTAGAAGACGACTTGAAAAGTGTGTAGAAGTTGTGGGCTTTCTCGTTGAATAAAAACTTTTTAAATAAAATGTTCGTTTAATACTACATAGAATTTATCTTTTAAAAAAATAAAAAATGATATTGAGCTCACTGTATTGAAAAAAATTCTTTTCGCTTCCTGCTATACTGAAAATTAATAATAATTAAAAATTAAAATTATTTGCATTTTTTGAATAATAAAACATTTACTCGGTCTATATCAAGAAAATACTTACGGCTCCCACATACAAGCACCCATAAAACGCACAAATCAAATCCAATCCAGGTGGAAATATCAAAGCCACGTGATCTCCGGTGTTGACTCGTCCCTTTTCCACCAAAAGATTTCCTATTCTTTCGGCCCTTTTGTGCAGTTCCGAGCAGGACAATACTTTGGCCACTGCTCCCTTGCTGTTCAGCAGGGTGAACAGAACGTGATCTGAAGTGCTTTGCGCGCGCCATCGAAGAATTTCTGCTATCATTTGTTGCTGTTAAAAAAAATTGTTATTAAAACATCGTCTTTATGGGCTTACAAGAGAAATTTATAATAATTAAAAGTTATCATTCTATTCACATCTTTATATGTCGTCCAATCCACGCTTGACACTACCGGATTATCATATTTGTCGTTATTGTTATATAAAATTGTTTGTTGGTTTTCAGTGTTTGTGTGTGTGTGTTAAATTTAAGTAAGTATTGTTTGTGGAAAAAATAGTAATTTTTAACCCCATGTGGTAAGACAGTGCCAAGTCTGCCATAAACTGGATACAAATATTTTATCCAGTTTACTTTTGAGTCACGTCCGCCAATTGTTTATATTTCCTAACCAATACAGAAACAGACAGAAGATAAAAATAGATGGGGATCTGCAGATAGAATCGTCATCTATTTTTTGTTGTATTTATTTTCGTAATAACAGGCGTCACATTGACGTGTACAAAACAGATAGAAATACCGGGTCTGTTATCTATGACAATAGAGTTTTTCGAGTTTTCGAATTTTCGAATTTTCAAAAACCCGAGGCCGCTAACGCAAATTTGTCATGGAATGACATGTCATGTCATTTGCGGAGTTTATACGGAAGGCATTAATTGCGTAAATTGAGACACGTACAGGGTGTCCCAAATTCGATGCTCACCATTGGGATCTTGGAAACTAGATACACAAAAGGTTAAATTGTGGTACAGTAGCACAATTTGGAGCTTGAGTTTCAAAGAAAATAATCCTGGAATTCAAATCAGGGATTTTTAACTCTCATCTAAAGGAATAGATCTTTAATGACGTGATAATCTTCCACTTAACACGCCAATAGACCCTCAAATTAATTTAAAACACAGTTTTTTTTTTAAGATTTACCATAACGTTAAGGCTACATTAGCTAAGGTTGAACTTAAGGTAACATTCAAATATCGGCCCTTAGTTTCCAATCTACTTATTGAGAAACATATTGCTCAGCAAGCCTGTGAATGCTTCCATGGTGGGGTGGGGCGGCATATATTTCTCCCCAGCTAACGGTTCTTCAGATGATGCAATATACTGAATTCATAGTTGTATATTTTTCAAACATAATAATTTATATATATATAAAAAATAAGAGAAACAGTGAAACTTTGGCAAAATGTTAAATGTTTATGTTTTGGGTTATAAGTAATATTTAACGTCCGTTTTTGAATTGGAAACTATCTTTAAATGTACCGTAAAAAAGTGTAAAGAAATTGCTTTCCATTGTTCAATAATCTAGTCGGATTTTTTTTTAATTTCTCACCTCACCCCTCACCAGCTCCAAATTATGCAACTTTGGTCACAATTTAACCTTTCATGTGCTATTTATAGTTTCCGAGATCTTAATGCTGAGCATCGACTTTGGGACACCCTGTACGTTCACTCCTAGGCATAAGAGCTTGTTCTGATTTGTGCTAAGAACAAATTTGATCGCGCGAATTTACAAAAATTATTTGTGCGGTTGAAGTTTGAAGGAGTTACTTTAGTGTGATTTTTCACGGTATATAATAAACTAAAAGGTATGCATATTTAACATTATTTATATTTTGGGTATTGGGTTTATTTATATTTTCACAATGGTAGTTAAAAAAAGGATTTGGGAAGTCCTATATTAAATTATTTGGTGCTATTAATGTTTATTTTTATGATGGTAAAAATTTGCATTTAGTTTGATGTAAATATATTATTGTAAATATTACTAACTTATCTGTATTAGTTCTAAAATTAATCGTATTTTTTTATGAGATGTGAACATTCACGTCCAATCGTTAAAAATTCAACATCAAATAAAAATAGAAAATGTAGCCAAATTTAGTGTACCTAAGTGAGAATTGTATAAGGTATGTTCATTTATATATTTTTTCATTTAATTTTAAACTAAACAAATATATCATCAAAGAAGAAATTTATCACTAACACCATCAAAAATGTCATTTCATTAACACCATCAAAAATGTCATTTCATTCTATTTTATTTATACGCTTTTTTTCTTTATTCCTAACAAATAGTTCTACAGTTTGTTCGGGTTAGTACAACAAACCGAAACGTAAACCAAATACTAATATGAAAAAAAACGGCCAAGAATACAAAACTAATAAAATTTAACGTAAAAAAGGTCCTCAAGTTTTTTTCAATTTATTTAAAGAGCCTCCTCAGAGGCTAACAAAAATTGCCGTAGCGCACGGTATTTCACGTGCACGTGGCGGGGTATTGGTTAAAGTTTTCAACTAGCAATAATCGCACCTCGGATAAACCTCATCGGTTACGATAATGCCACTGCGCAAAGTTGAGGAAAACGGGGGATATCTAGAATCTTAAAGCATTTTTATACAGATTGAACGACAAACTCTACACTACAGCGCCATCTAACAAAAATAAGTGTAACTTTGTGTCGATTGTCGAGCCATACTGGGTTTACGTAAATTACCCACCCTTTAAAGGGAAGTAACAGGCGACCATTGATCCAAAAAAACTCGATTTTAAGATATATTTTACAAATTTGACCTAAAATAGTACTTATATTATTTTATCTCTTGAAAGAAGTTGGTTCCCAAATATACTTAATTTTTCTCTATTATAAAACTGGATTCGTAAAGTTAAAGGATTGGAAAAGGGATTGAAAAAATTGCGTTAAAAAATATAATGGTATAAGAATAATAATAACAATTTCAAATATGACCAAATTTTTGTCACAGATATTCCCGAAACTTGCTTGATACCCCAATCAACATGCCAGCAATCTAAATATTAATAAATTAACTAAAAAACTTTATTATTAACGACTAAAACATCGGGAATATCTGTGACAAAAATTTGAAAATTGTTCATATTTGAAATTATTTTTATTATTATGACATTATTTTTTTAACGTAATTTTCTCATACCCGTTTCCAATCCTTTAACTTTAAGAATCCAGTTTTAGATTTAAAAAAATATAGAGTATATTTGGCTAAACCTTTACAAAAAATAGTGCCTGCTTGGCAATCGGTGAATAAACGCAGCTCTTAATTGTTCAGGAGAGACGAAAAACGAATGTCAAGTTTTATTATGAGGTTTAAATAACGCGAAGAAAATATATTGGCATTGAAAGTATTGGAATTATTGGCTAGGCCACGAGGCATTATACACTTTCGTCGTTGTTTTACCATAAAAAGGAATTAATTTAGAAACGAATCACGTTACCTAAAAATGTCATAACATTGCAGTTACGTCATTGTTTTGCCGGAGCGGCGATATATTATGTAGTTTAAAAAACTATAAATCGAATGAGTTACAAAAGATTCATTTTGAATTTTAAGGTAATATTGTTTCGGGCCCCCGCTATTTTTTTTTAATTGAAAAATGTTATTATTTATTTGAAGTCTTGTTATTATTCTTATTGTGAATGGGATAGGCACAGAACTAATCAGTTTAATGATAATAGGCCCTGTATAGGTAAGGTACAGAATGTACCTTTAAAAATGACATATTCCTTTTGGTACACCTTGCAAATTTGTAATTTTTTTAAATTATGACGGCTAAGTCATATAACCCTGTGTTTTTAAATAAATTGAAAAATATATTACGTCATGTAAAACTTTACTTACTTTTTTCGTCGATTCGCTATCCTCCTCCATAAGACCCCCGACTTCTCGTCCTTGTGCGCTAGCTAGTCGATTGCCTTGTACCAGGTTGCCCACGATAACGCTCGCGGGGCCCACGTCTGAAACACAGTCGCTTGCTGAAACGCACAGAAGGAACGCGTCGTCACTCAAAGCAGAAGCTATTGCAGTGGTGATGTTAGTTAGTATAGACTAAAGAGGTATAGATTACAGCCCAGTAAATTAAGATTAAATAATACAAACATAGTATGTATGCAAGTAGCAGCCAAATACGGTCTCTCGTTTCGCTCCTTTATTCTTATTAAGTGACAATATGCTGATGACACTATTTTTCAAAAAAAAAAATCCTCGTCTCTATCACCCAGAAGCATGTGATGAATATTATTTTATTAGCACAAGCGTAAATAAGTTAACGATGCGCTAGATTCTTGTAATTTATTTGAACTGAACATACATAAAGGTATACATTAACTATATAGGGTGTTTCAGAATAAGATGCTGATCCTTAACGTTGTGAATCCTTAGGTGATTTTAAGAAGAAAAGTTCAAATTAACATATATCCTTAACCTATCTACATAACTTTCACAACTTTCTAGCTATTTTTATGAATTTTTCACACATGCCCTCTAAGCATCAATAGCCTTTTTTGGCGTAGATTAAAAATTTTTAACCAGTAGCGTCCTAAAAGGGTTTGGACTAGACATTTTGGAAAAATAGTATGTACGCCACTGCTTTTTATCGTCCGACAAACAGTTTCCGACAAAAAAATAAAAAGCATTAAATGTACATTCGCTATGTGCCTATGGTTTCTGACTAGTAGGCTATGAACTTTGTTAAGGAAACAATGACAATAACGAAATATTTAATAATAGTTTGATAGCTATTTATTTATGTACACGGCTTTCCACTTAACTTAAATTTTAAAAACGTAATACTTTTTAGGGGACATCTGAAAATGTTGGTTTACAGTATCCCAATAAATACTGAAGAGGAGTTGAGAAACCGCATAATAGTTTGTTTCGACACTATCAGGAATATTCCAGGAATTTTTCAAAGGGTACGAGACTCAATGAGGAGAAGAGCTGAAGCATGCATTCTTGCAGGTGGTGGCCACTTTCAACAGCTAATCTAAATTATTTTCGTTTTTGTTCACACGTTATTTAATGTTAGTTGTTTTAATTTAATTTTTAAAAATAAACCATAGGCACATAGCGAATGTGCATTTAATGCTTTTTATTTTTTTTGTCGGAAACTGTTTGTCGGACGATAAAAAGGCAAGACATTAAATGTGGCCTAAAATGAATGAATATTTTAAAAATAATTTTTATCTTGAGAAAAAGCAGTGGCGCACATAATATTTTTCCAAAATGTCTAGTCCAAACCCTCTCAGGACGCCACTGATTAAAATTTTTTAAAAATTTCCTACACCAAAAAAGGCTATTGATGCTTAGAGGGCATGTGTGAAAAATTCATAAAAATAGCTAGAAAGTTGTTAAAGTTATGATAGAAAAACGATTTTTTTCTTGAAACTTTAACGCCCTGTAGTTCGAAAGTTGATAGGTTAAGGATATATGTTAATTTGAACTTTTCTTCTTAAAATCACCTAAGGATTCACAACGTTAATGATCAGCATCTTATTCTGAAACACCCTGTATAGAGATTTTTAATAAAATAGTCGTGATTTTGTTAACATAGATAATATTTATTTATTTCGTGTACACCTCATGAACGTATTGCCACTTTACATATTTGTAGAGTTAGTTCGGAATAAACGTATTACAAACAGTAAAAGACATGCTGATCTAAGTTTTTTTTAATACGGCGGTTATAATAAAATTTCCCATAAAAAATAATAATATAGAAATACGACTACATTATGTTGCCAACCTTGGTACTAACCTGGTTGCCAACATAGGCCTTTTGTGCTCGTCTAATTACAAGAGAGCAATTTTAATTCTTTACGTTTACTGGGCTGTAATACTATATTATGTAACAAGTGCGGTAAATACGTCTTTACTACATAAATTGGCTAATTTACAAAACGGGTTAAAGGCGAGTTCTGCAAACGTAAGTGCGGTAAAGACGCATTTATAACATGTATTACATAGAAGTTTTATCTACAACCCTGCAGTAATATCCCATTTTATAGCCTATCACATCGATAAATTAATCGCGTTGGTTAAGTAAATATTACCACACGATTGCAGGAAAAATTAGTGTTTTCATGTGCTAAAATTGACGATTTAGTAAATAGGTACTTAAAATCTAAGTTAGTGTGTTTATTAATAGCATGTGGATAAAAGAAATATTAGTATTTAATACTGTGAATTAAAACGGATACACCTTCACCCATTCACTTGTTTTGAGGATATTAAACTATAAAGAGGATTTATAAGTGCCCATCATGCAGTTACAAACAGTTTTTAATTTCTTGACAGAATAGGTATATAGAGGTTGTAACAAATTCATTGTTCACCATTCCCAGAAACTGTAAGAGATACAAATCGGTTAAATTGGGGCACAGTTGCTTAATTGTGGACTCAATAATATGCCGCAAAAAATCAGAAATAAATACAGGGGAATAAATTTCACTTTATCATTGCTACTTTTTATTCTCCATAAGATGACACCATCAGATCTTTAACGCGACGTTTTGTCTTTGGATTATTAGCTTAATTTAGGGCCTGGACTTTTTATTTAAATTATGGAAGAGGTACTGGTTTTCCGACGTTTTGTTCCTTAAATTGACCATCTTCATTAAAATACCCCTATTACGTACCGACCGAATGGAATTTTTTGAAACAAAAGTAAATTACAGGCATGTACTAGGGATATTTTAATGAAGATGGCGAATTTAAGGAACAGAACGTTGGAAAATAAATAATTGTTATATATCCCTGAATGTAGAATGTAGTTATTCTTTCATAATTTAAACAAAAAAAAATCCAGGCCCGTGTTTAAAAATTTAAGTTGGGCCCACAGACGAAACGTTGCGTTAACGATTAGATCATGCCATCTTGCGGAGAGGAAACAGTAGTAATGAGGAAGTGAAATATATTTTTGGACATCTCTACCAACAAAGTCAGGAAAAAAAAACCGAAATGCAAAATTTTACATTTTTACAAATATTTCGAAAAAATTCCTTTGCGGTATATTATTGAGCCTATAATTACGCAACTTTGCCCCAATTTAACCGACATCGTATCTCTTACCGTTTCCAAAATCCCAGTGGTGAACATCGAATTTGTTACACCCTGTATAGTCTCTATAATCAAATCTTCCATAATGTTTCAGAGTGTGGTTCCTTAGGTCATTCCATGACCTCAACGGCTTAAATTTTGAAAGTATTTTAAATATTATTTTCAATTTTGTTGCGTCTTAATAGAATATAAAACCACATATTTTAGTTTAGAAAGTTATTCTATCGATTCATCAGTGGCGTCCCTGCAAACATGATCTATAATGATTTTTGTGTGGTACGCCACTGTAATTTTCCATGTGTTTGTCTGATTGACCTGGTCAATTCTAAATGAAGTCGACCTCTTACCTTCTTCTCGTCATTATTGATTAAAACAATTATTAACTACGTGAAAAAAATCAACGGAGTACCTTTTTTTATATAAAAAATATCAAATGATATGTTAGCAGAGACTCGACTGGTAAATCGGTAGAATAACATTCCCAAGTAAAATATGTGGTGTTATATCCTATTAATACAAAATTGAAAATAAAATACTTTCGGAGATATTAAAAAATAACGATATAAAAATTAAGCTGTTGCGGACAGATGAGCAAGTCATTAAGGAACACCTTATACAACTTCTCCAAAAAAATAAAGGAGGTGAATCCTTACCCTATTTTAAGACGAAAATGTGGTATAAAAGTTTTTCGCATGTCGCTTCGTTTTCGAAATACAGGGTGTTGTATTTTTCATTTTATTAATTAATGCTAATGATTGCATATGATATAAAAACTTAGAATAATGAACTCATATGCACAAAAGTCAAATACATTGCTGCAAATGTCCTCCATGAGCCAGTAAACACCCATCTATCTACCGAGCAGGATATTGTTGATTTAAATAGTTTCTAACACGTACTGCAAAGTGAGGGGAAGCGCCGTCATGCATGAATCACATTAAAATTCTCATTCTGAATGGCACTGCTTCCATCAATTCTGGCAATTCATCCCTAAGGAAGTTGTAATAGACATCACCAGTAAGTCGATTTGGAAAAAATACGGTCCAACTTAAGCTCCAATAATCCCTGCCCAAATATGGTTGGTGATGTCCTTCGATGATAGCATGAGGATTATCTTCTGCCCAAATATGGTTGTTGTGAAAATTCATGATGCCTTGTCTGGAAAAATTCGCTTCATCTGTAAATATTATTTTTTCCGAAATTTTCTTGAAAATTTAGTTACAAAAATTAACTGGTTTCCTCTAGCATGCGATGCAATCTTGTAAATGTTTCCGAACACGGTACTTGTCTATTAGGAAAACGTCTCGTCTGTTGCGCGCTCCTTCTTTGCCGCACATAAAATGAATTTGAGCCAAATCTTGATTGGTAAACTTAGCCATTATGAAAAGTATGTAATGTAGTACAAATCAATTTAAAACCAATTCAAAAGGATATTATTTGAATGGTGTTAAACAGGATACAAATGTCACAGAGAAAACAAATGTGGTTGCAATGGAACGAAGAAAAGCCTACTCGTATAATTTGACGATAAAAATATGAAAATAACTAAAAAATTAAGATACTCCCAGATCCCCGCAAATGAATTAATTGTAAAATTTAAAATTGACCCACATTAAAGTGCTTTGAACTTTTATGTTTAACAAATATCATTAGAATATCGTTTGGCATTAATTAATAAAATTAAAAATACAATATTTTTTTAACACTCTGTATTTCGAAAACGAAGAGACATGCGAAAAACTTTTATACTACATTTTCATCTTAGAATAAGGTGGGGATTCACCTCCTTTATTTTTTCAGAGAAGTTAGGAAACACCCTGTATACAGAGTCTGTGATAGAAAGTGTAACAAATGGGAAACTTTTTATCGAAAATAGTCACTTTTGCTAAAAAGTTTTGCTTGATTGAAAACCTCCTTAGCCATAGACGAATATTCGCTATATCGTACAGAGTGGCCAAAAAATGTGACATTCATATAAGGATAAGATATCCTTATTTCTAAAAATACATCAAAATGCCTTTCTGAAGCTTTCCAGAATTATATCCTCTGTCCAAACATGCTTTATAATAGCTAGATGATCATATTATTTTTATTATTATTTTATCATTATTTTTTTTTTCATTTGGCTGAAAACCTAGACTATTATTATGGGGTGGATTAAAATAAATTGTCTGCCGAGATAGACCCCCCAATTGCTGAAATTCTATAAAACAGAATAATGCAAGCATGCAAGGAGTTGGCGAGGGCAGAAATAGGAAGAATAATCAAAAAATAAAAACTAGAACGATGTATCGATTGGTGTCTCAGCAAAAAGTTGACAGTTAGTTTATACAGTTTGCAGATCTTTTATGTTAAGTTATGTATTAATTTTCTTATGCAATCTAACTCTTGTTTTTATGTTTTGTTTTGAAATAAAATTTTATTTCGTTTATGAAATATCCTAATTATATCTCATAGGTGGCTGTTTCTCGTCAGAATGTTTGGAGAGAGAATATAATTCTGGAAAGATGGCATTTTGATGTATTTTTAGAAATAAGAATATTTTATTCTTAGATCAATTTCACATTTTTGGCCACTCTGTATAATATTTCGGATTTTCGACCATGGCTAAGGAAGTTTTCAACCAAGCAAAACTTTTTAACCAGTGACCTTTATCGATAAAATGAAGGATAAAAAGGTTGACCATTTGTTACACTTTCTACCACACACTTTGTATAGGTACTGTATTTTCCCCTCAAGTGTTATAATGCTAACTAAAGTATGAATATAACTTTAAATAGGACACGACTGGATACTTCATCATTCCTATTTAAATTGCTTAAATAATGAAATACAAGCCAAATATAGTTAAACTATGATAACTAACCAATTCTTATTGATAAAGAGAGGTAAGATATTCTTCACGTTAAAAAGTATTAATATACCAAATGCACATATACAGTTGGGGCGGGGAAAGAATGAACGTGCATCATAACGTTACAATAATATTAAAGACCTATTATTTTTAACGATTATCAGTTAATGAAAAAGGATAAAACAGACAACGTTTTTCTTTGGAAATGAAATTTCATGTATTAGATGGAAATGGCAAAGCTAAAATATAGGCATTATTGTATTTATATTTTGTGTTTCGTGTGGTTCACAAATTTTTCAAGTTTCTAAACGAAATACTTTACTACATAGAATTTAATCATCACGGCCAGTTTACAAGAACTATTAGTTCCAAATGTGTTTCCTTTTCTGTAAGTAATATTAAATATTGTATATTTAGTAAAAATATTAGTGTTGTGATTGGTCCAGTGAAAAACCGCTTGACAAAGACAAAATCAGAACCGTGCGAAAATCAAGTCTTATCCCGGAAATACTCTTTTTTTCTATCTTGTACTAAAAAATGCCCGTGGAAAAGTTATTTGTATTCCACGGGCATTTTTTAATACAAGACAGAGAAAAAGAACATTTCCTGGATAAAACTTGATTTTCGCACGGTTCTGATTTTGTCTTTCTCATGGTGACTATTGGTGAAGGATGGGCCCGAATAAAAAAAATTTTCGGGCAAGAGATGTTTATTTTTGGTCAGAGAACACGATACGCCAATAAAAAATATGGGGTTCCATTTGAAAATCTTAACTTACCCCCACGCGCGCCCGGGGGTTGAGGGGGTGGGGGGAGTGGTTTAAATTGCAAACTATTCCTAGTTCAAAATCAAACAACTTTTTCTCTAGACATTTTCCGCTGCAATGCGATGCACCGGAGTTATTCCGGGGTACCGACCTTTTTTCAACACCGTGTATACCGGGTGTCCCGCTAAGGTCGACGAGCGGCTGTATATCGATAACTGTTTGTCCTACGGCTTCCAGGAAAAAAAAATTATTACAAAAGTGACTCTTAGAAGTATACTAAAATTATTTTTAGCTTTGAAATTTTACCGCTAGATGGCGTATTTTGAATTCAAAATCAAGAAATGATAATATCTCTTAAAATCGATAGTGAAGGTATGTCATGTGGAATTGTTTTGGACTCTCCAATTAACACTGTACAAATAATTTATTTGACATTTTGGTCTATCTCCTAAAATAAGGGGTGGGGGGAGATTTGAATCGTGTTGCAGAAAAAGTTCGATAACTCCCGAATACGTTAACCGATTTCCTCGAACTTGGTCTTGTTTTAAAGCCCCTTGACAGTCGAATTATAGTCTATTATAATACTTAAGTTTTAGTTTAAGTAAGAATCACCAGATGGCGTTTTTTGACCGCCTTAGTAATTTACTCAATTTTCCATGAAAAGTTAAATGGAAGGCTAACATTTTAATTCATTAGTTGTATTACTCGTAAAATTATTTAAAAAGTGGCACAAACCGGAAGTCGATATTTTTTTAATATTTAAATTAAAACATGAAATGTTCATTAATAACAAGTAAGCCATGACAATCGAAACAATAAAATTCACACTTAGCTGTCATTAGTTTTCGCCTTTAGTAAGTACTTATTTGCTGTTTCAAATTCTAGTATTGTGCTTTGGTTGTTAAAAATAGTGTAAACAATTTGAAAGTTATGAGTTATTCTATTGCTGAAGCATATGACATGCTGGCAGTATATTTTCAATGCTTTGAAAATACAGTTATTGCCTCGCGGGAATACGCTGTAAGATATCCCGAGCGACAACATTTTTCGCGGATGGTATTTAAGCGTTTAGCAAGACGCTTGCGAGAGTCTGGACAAGTGTTACCAATGCAAGCTCAATTCAGGATTCGCAGAACTCGAAATGAAGACAATATTATAAATGTTCTTGCATATATTGAAGCTTATCCTAAACGCAGTATTAGGGATATAGAAAGAGATCTTGTAGTTCCTCGATCGGTTATTCATAGAATTCTAAAAGATGAAAAATTACACGCATATCATGTTGAACTTCATCAGGCACTTACGGCATTTCATTTTGACCGAAGGTTAGATTTCAGCAACTGGATGCTTGAAATGACCAGAGAAAATCCAAATTTTGTTCATCAAATTTTATGGACAGATGAGGCTACCTTTACTAGTCGAGGTAAAGTAAATTTACATAGTAGCCATTACTGGTCTTCAAATAATCCTCATTGGATGATAGAAATTGATCATCAAAATCAATTCAGCGTGAATGTTTGGTGCGGCATTATTGGAGGTAAAATTATTGTTTTTATATTTGAAGAGACTCTTAATGGAGCAAGATATTTAGAATTTTTAAGGAACCATTTGCCACCTCTTTTGGATGAAGTGCCTTTAGAAACCCGTTTAAATATGTGGTTTCAACAGGACGGTTGCCCTGCGCATTATGCTCTCAACGTGAGAGAATATTTAAATACCGAGTTCCTCAACAAATGGATAGGAAGGGGTAGTTTATTTCCCTGGCCACCCAGATCCCCTGATTTGACAGTTTTGGACTTTTATTTATGGGGAAGACTTAAAGATATTGTCTATCAGACCCGGCCAACCAAAATGCGATATCGTCCATTTCTGTGGCAGAGATCGAAACTGCTGTTTATGTCACACGTCAAAGAGTTCAAAGTTGCATCGACAATAATGGCGGTCATTTTGAGCATTTACTGAAAAAAATGTAAAAAGTATTAATCTTTGCAAGGTGATAAGTAATTAGTACTTAGTATTAAGTGTGAATTTTATTTGATTCGATTGTCATGGCTTACTTGTTATTAATGAACATTTCATGTTTTAATTTAAATATTAAAAAAATATATATTTTTGCTCATAACTTAAGTTATAAAAATGGTATCGACTTCCGGTTTGTGCCACTTTTTAAATAATTTTACGAGTAATACAACTAATGAATTAAAATGTTAGCCTTCCATTTAACTTTTCATGGAAAATTGAGTAAATCACTAAGGAGGTCAAAAAAACGCCATCTGGTGATTCTTACTTAAACTAAAACTTAAGTATTATAATAGACTATAATTCGACTGTCAAGGGGCTTTAAAACAAGACCAAGTTCGATGAAATCGGTTAACGTATTCGGGAGTAATCGAACTTTTTCTGCAACACGATTCAAACCACCCCCCACCCCTTATTTTAGGAGATAGACCAAAATGTCAAATAAATTATTTGTACAGTGTTAATTGGAGAGTCCAAAACAATTCCACATGACATACCTTCACTATCGATTTTAAGAGATATTATCATTTCTTGATTTTGAATTCAAAATACGCCATCTAGCGGTAAAATTTCAAAGCTAAAAATAATTTTAGTATACTTCTAAGAGTCACTTTTCTAATAAATTTTTTTTCCCGGAAGCCGTAGGACAAACAGTTATCGATATACAGCCGCTCGTCGACCTTAGCGGGACACCCGGTATATAAACGTGAAAGTGTTTTTCTAGATTAGATGTGGATATATCTATTCCGAGGGTAACGAAATATTTTCCAGGCATAATCTGTAAGCAATTGGTTATACCTTCGTCAATAAATATTATTATAATATTTTAAACAATAAATAATGATAAAATTAAATAAAAACTATCATTTTAAAATTTAATTTTTGACTTTAGTACAATAAAGACGTTTTTATATCCACGACCTTCATAATGTTAATCACGTCCGTTAGCTACTGAAGTGGTTTTGTCTTATTTAATCTACACAATCTCGATGTGAATTACACTGTTACAGGTGATGACGCATGTTCATTCTTTCTCGGCTCAGTTGTATGTATAAGATGTATCAAAATAGGTTTCGTTTAATTTCTATCTATACATATATATATTTATATATATAAAAACGATGAATTTATGGTAATTTGACTGATATTTGCAGTATTTCATATTCATGTTTTAGTAAAAATACCAATATTTACCTGAATGCACCTCTCTAGGCTTGGGCAAATTTGTAACACAGGTATGGGGACACATCAAAACGTTAGCAGGATGCAGAGCACCTTCTAAAAACCTTCTTTTCGTCTCGGAGAGGTGGATGCCACCCAGCGGTGTTTTAGGGAGATAATTCGGAGGCACAAGGGCCAAACAGTAGATTCCCACTTGATGAATGGAGTCTACAGCTTGTAGAACCCTGGACATCCATTGGAATGACTGAAAGTAAAAAAGAAATTAAAGATATTTATACGAAGTTGATTGTTCCAATTTCAAAAATGTTTTTTAAATAAAACTTAAAGTGTACGCCGAACAATCGAGGAGGTGTTTTTTAAAATACACTTTACATGCAAAGAAAATGGCCCTCACAAAATTTTGATAAAGTTTAATGTTAATGACTTTTTATTTAGTCCCATATTAATGATCTTTTTAGAGAACTAGCTACAACTATCAAGTTTAACGTGTCTTTTACAAACTTTAAGTAACATTGGTTAGTTGACATACGAAACAACCAATTTTTACTTAATTTAAATGTACTATATTATTTAAAAACAAACATTTTAACTTAAAACACACAATATTTTGTTTTGCCGCCTCTAGCCCTAACTATTACCTATACCGGGTTCGCAAACGAAGCGGGGACGGAAGATTAAATCGTTATCGAAGAACTTATCAACAATACTAAAACAGCTTGAGGTTTTGGATTAAAAGCGGCATGTTCTAAAAATATTTTACATTATACAGGGTGGCCCAAAAAAGTGTTACAGCATAAAGTTATATTTTTTTAAAAGGGACACTCAGTATTTTATTGCATATTTAGGTTCGTAATAGTATCGTTTATAAGTGCCTCAAATTTTATTTAATTTGGTTTTGTAGTTTCGGAGAAATAAATTAAGAACTAAAAAAAAAAGTTTTGCAGTCCTAAATAAAAAAATCAAAAAAAAACAATCCAGAACTATTTTTTTAACCTCGGCATTGGGTGAAATTTATGACAAGAGGTCTAGAGATACTATGAATCTAGTTGCGTTTATCTATTTTATACAGGGTGTTCATAATAAGCTTTCAAAAACGCCACATTTGAAATAATTTTTCTCAAGCTTTTCAAATGGAAAACGAAAATATATAAATCAGGGTTGGTCTATTTATTAAAGTACAACTATTATTAATAATTTTATCTGTGCCTTACCTCCTCCTCGCTACAATCTGGCCTCTGTTCAGCTATCACACATATCCTTTCATCTCTTAATACTCGTATACTAAAAACAGCTATCCTTCCTCTATAAATAAATTTCATTGGTTCTACGGCCAGAACTGTAGCTATTATATCGTCGGCATTGTGTTTTCGTCCTACAAATAATATTATAAAATTTAGTACACTATAATAATTACAGTATTTCATTTACCAATAACTTCCTTTATATAATAATATATGGCTTATATATATTATATTTTGAAATTATGATACCAACATAATACATATGGGGTTACTGCTATAAGTAACGTAAATTATTAAAAATATCCCATTTTTAGGTTCTTCTTGAATATAAATATAAACAACTATACATTTTTGTAAGGCCTAAAGTTTGCTTAATTAATTTAAAAAATAATATATAGGATGTCCCATTTTAACGTTTTACTTTTGTTAATACCTACCTCACAAAATATACTTCTTAGGGAAAAACTTGCTACACCACTGAACATTACGTAAAAATCTAACAAGATCAGTTTTTACTTTTTTGATAAGTCAACGGATAATGGAAATACGAGGGTTTTCAAAATCACCCTGTAGATTAAAAACTAAGAACTATGACAAATTTGCCACCTGAATCTTTTGTTTTGTTAAAAAGTGGAAACCGTAACATTCTATAATAACTCCAATATCCCCAGAAAATGTCGAAAATGGGACACCCTGCAAAGGATATGTAGCTGATAGCTTCAAGCAAATAAACGCACTGTGTGACGTTCACACTTACTCAGCTACAAATACATATGAATGACTACTACGTTTTAAAACCATATACAGGCTGTTCCTTAGTGACGTGCTCATATTGTGAGTGTGATTCCTTAGGTTACTTTATGAAGAAAGTTCATATGAACATATATCCGCAACGACTTATATTTTTTGATACTTTAGTTTTGCTTATTTTTTAACATTTCCAAAAGTATTTTAGATATTATTTCTATTCAAATCGAAACTCATTAAATTTTGTTTTGCCTACCCAATGCAGCATCTTATAGAAGACCAAGGCAGATGGCCTATTCTGTAAAAGCAGAAAAAACATAGCTGCTTTTACAGAACAGACCCTCTGCCTTGTTCTTCTATAAGATGCTGTGTTGGGTAGGCAAATGCACCGCGAGATGTCGCGACGAGATCTATACTCCTTTCAAAGTTCGTCCAGTGTACCTGATAGTGTTGAGAGATCGGTCGGGTCCGTTTACTGCAGCCCCTTCCCTCACGACAGTCTTAACAGGGAGTGTTTAGGAAATATCTTCGACAATAACAGGAC
Organism: Barypeithes pellucidus; assembly: GCA_963991005.1. Lineage (NCBI taxonomy): Eukaryota > Metazoa > Arthropoda > Insecta > Coleoptera > Curculionidae > Barypeithes > Barypeithes pellucidus. The sequence continues at coordinate 31,268,425 of OZ022562.1, forward strand.
AACAATAATCGGAGGAGATCTGATCTGAATGCCAAAAATCGAGAATGGAACTGTAGAGCAACCAACACCAGAGGGCTAATGTTATACAACAATTCTGATGTTTTTAATTACCATATATTACCACCAGAGGGCCACACACATCTAAGTGCCAACGGATTACCGGAGCTACTAGATATATTCGTAATTAAAAACACAGATCACATGTCACAGCCTGTAGTAATCAATGATCTAACATCTGATCATCTCCCAGTGATTATCGAATATGGTGACCCACGCAGGAGGGGTCTTAGCATCATAACCACAACCAGAACTGACTGGAAAAAATTCCAGACTCAGCTGGAGGGTTGCGATTCTATCGCTCCTCTTGTAGGCAAACCAGATATCGACGAGGCTGTAAATGTGCTCACAAAGAACATACAGCAAGCACTTGCTAGAGCAACAACAACAAAAACAGCTGATTACACTAAATATGGTAATCTCAGTCAGGACATAAAAAACGAAATAAGAGCGAAGAACCGTCTCAAAAATAGAGCGTACAGAACTGGAGATCCGAGGATCAAACAACCGGCAAACCAGGCAACACAGAGGGTCAAACAGCTGCTAAGCGGCTTGGAATTCGAGAGATGGGAAAGGAAGGTCGAAAGCCTAAATACACAAGATGGATCCCTCTATCGGATGACAAGAACGCTTGTCAACGGAAGTAGGACACCAATGCCGCCCATAACAACGAGCGGCAACACTGTAATCACTGAACCTCAGGAAAAAGCGGAAAGATTCGCTGAAGCACTCTACGAACAATTTAGTGAAAATCCGGCTACAGATGTAGACCTAGAAAATCGGATCAACAGGACTGCCGAAATAAAGCATGGATCACCCTCCTGAACCAAATCTGCAAGAAGTCACCGCAGAAGATGTCAAAAAGATCATACGTTACGTAAATATCAAAAAAGCTCCCGGGCTAGATAGAATCACCAACCTATCACTGAAAAATCTACCGGAGAAGACAATAAAGGACATAGCCAACATCGCAAATGCTATACTGAAAACTGGACATTTTCCCGCCCCATGGAAACAGGCAAAAATCATTATGATAGGGAAATCAGGCCAAGACAGAAGAAAATTGACCAGTTACAGGCCAATCAGTCTTCTGTCTAACATAAGCAAGATAGTGGAACGGTTAATTTCGGGTAGGCTCACAACCTTTGTCGAAACTAACAATTGTCTACCAGTGGAGCAGTTTGGCTTTAGAGCTAACTTGTGCACCGTTAGACAGAAAACAAGACTGGCTTCTAACATAATCAATGGATTCAATAGACGGAGGAGCACGAGAGCCGTCCTATTCGATATCAGTAAAGCCTTTGACAGGGTATGGCATAACGGGTTAATTGTCAAAATGATCAGGCTAGGAGTACCAAACTATATGATAAAACTTATAGCCTCCTATCTTGAAAATCGATCGTTTAAAACTTTTGTTGAAGAGTGTTACTCTACGTCAAAAATAATCAGGGCCGGAGTCCCACAAGGTTCAGTAATAGCCCCCCTACTTTTCAATATCTTTACTTGTGATATCCTAATGCATCCGTCTTGCGAAAAATTCATATACGCTGATGACACAACCATAGCAGTGACATCAAGAAATCCAAAACAAATAATGCTGGCGTTAAAAGAAAACATCATTACTCTGGAAAAATGGCTCAGCAAGTGGAAAATAAAAATCAATTCAGAAAAAACACAGGCAATTTACTTTACCAAGAACTCATCAAGGTTCAGAAGACCGGAAGGCAGGGTCACTGTAGGAAACAAACCAATCGATTGGAGCCCAAGCGTAAAATACTTGGGACTTCACTTCGACAAACGCCTCAATTGGAAAGTAAATACAGCCCACAGGAGAAAGATGGCTCACGCCCAACTGAGCACTCTATACCCGCTGCTCAACAGTAGGAGCAAGCTAACAACCAGGACAAAAGTCATGATGTACAAAGTGCTCATCAGGCCGGTGCTCACATACGGAGCACCGACATGGTGCACACTGGGTAAGCAGGACTTACAAAGACTACAGGTAATACAGAACAAGGCACTTAAAATAATACTGAATACACCTAGATATACCCGAACTCACGTCATACATCGAGACCTCCAAATTGACACAATTTCGGAGTTTCTCGATAAAATAATCACGAAATACCACACCAAGGCTAACTTGGCCAACAACGCCAAGATAGCCTCATCGCACATACGCAGACTACCGCGTCAAAAACACAAAATGCCCAAAGACTGGATCACTCGCTAAATCCACACTCCAAATTATTTAAGAACTTGTTCTGTATAAAATAAGGGTACACGCACACTACGCGCACACTATACGCCTCTGTAAACAATTACAATAACTACCGCTCTACCTCTACACCCAATATGTTAACGGAGCTCTTAAAACTTGCTTATTTGATTAAATTCAAATAAGAAAGGGTTAAGAGCTGTAACCGAAACACACCAAGCAACGCTTCAAGGCTTAATCTAAAAAATCATACTGATGATAAACAAAAATAACACGTCTAAGTGAAAGGAGTTACAGGTATCATGCCTGACTCAGACGGTGAGTTTTAGTCGGTTGGCTCGTCTCCTTCTGAGGCGGATCCCCTCCTTCAGAGCGGATGATATTGATGGTTTTTCCCCACAATGTTGCAGCCGCGTCTGTAAGGTGTCTGTGCGCAGATTTCTCATCGTGTGTCCAAAAAAAAAAAAAAAAATTTTTCCCTTGTTCAGACTCGAGCCTTACTGATGAGCCGTAAGAAAGGCGAAACGCGTCTAAGGACAAGTTTGACAAAGGGAAAAGAAAACAAATTCTATTTATTATTTAATTGTTTTAATCAGAAAACGTAAAAGACCAATTTCATGTCGAATTGGCCAGGCTAATCAGAAAAAGATATCCACATGGAAAAATACCAGTGGCATCCCATTTTAAAAAAAAAAAAAATCAGATGACATGTTTGTCTATGAACTACACTGGCAGATCGAAATTAAAACTAAAATATGTGGATTTATATCCTAATAACACAAAATTGAAAATAATATCCAAGTATTTTCGGAGATAATAAAAAATAACGATTTAAACAAATATATTTCCATATCCGTAGTCACCAATTTATGCCGTTGCGGTCCTATGTATGCGCATAATGAACTTTTCTTCATAAAACGACTGGAGGATTTATATGAATCATTTCCAGCCGTAAATATAACATGTCAATTCAAAATTGGGGTTTTTTATTTTAGAAATTGATCATTGTAATTTATATTAATGGTTCCGATCTTTAAATATTGATTCCAATTCACATTTAATCCAGGGTTTCTTAATGTATGTGACGGTATCTGAATTAGAATGGTAATAGCCTATTCATAACGTTAGCAAATTGGATGAATAGACTGGAATATATTTTTTATTAATCGGCTTTACGAGGTAAGCTGCGAAGAGAACCAGGTAAACCCGAGTTTACATTTTTTTAAGTTAAGATATTTTAAAATTTTGACTGGTGGTGTACTTGAAAAGGTCCACTAGTCTTAATATTTCGGATTAGTATTCTTTTTTGGTTCAGTTTAATTGGATGTGATTATCATTGAATATTTCTTAAAGCCGTATTAGAGTCGGCAATAAAAATTTCCGGTGCAATGGCAATTATAATTGCACGAATTCATGCCCAGTAAACCGTTCTCAATCAGCTGGTGCAGTGGCGGTAGTATCGAAATCCCTAAAATACCCCCAGAATTAGAGATGGGCAAACCTGTGCGTTTTGATTAGCAGTTAAAGCAGCTACTGCTACTTACAAATGGCAATTTTAATTGCCAGAAGACTAGAATTGCCGACTGTAATACGGATTCCATTCTCGCATTGCGCCCGGAATGCGAGAAGATTTGGCCAGCTGCTCCAGAACGGTTCAGTGCGGATGAATACGTGCAATTATAATTGCCATTGAGATAAAAATTGCCGACTCTAATACGGCTTTTAAAAAATAAAGTTTTGTGCGCAATTTTATCATTTCTTTTATAAAAATCACTAAATTTATGCATTTGGTCATTTAAGATAGATTCAGTTATAACTAGATGCATGCAAAATGCTTTTAAAATAGTAGGTATGGTTTAAAATATCTACCTGTTACAGTCATTAGCCCATCTCTTGAACCACACACAAAGACTAGACCACCAGGACCTAAGAATCCTAGAAGACCACTTCGAGTGTATTCGGCGTCAGATATTGGTTTTCCATCGGTACCAAGAGGTTGCACCTAAAAATTAAATCCTATTATACAAAATAAGGGAACATTTAATTAAGAAATTGATTTCTACCTACTACGGTTAACATTTTATATGACTAGGATCTATAATTTTGAAACAAACATTTTTTTAAATCTTACCTTAAACGTTGTGTTACTAAGTCCAGGTAATCCCCAGTACTGCGTCCCAGTGGCACCAGAATTTACACAAATTTCACCAACTTCGTCAGTTTTACATAGATATGAAGCACCTTCCATTTTTACAACTACTATGACACAACCAGGCATAACCTATAAAAATGATATCCAAGTTAGTTTAATTACTGTTAATAAGAAGATTATTTGGTTGGATCCAAGGATCTTAAAACAAGGATGATACGGCTTTGGTTCACAGTTTTTGAAGAATAAACAATTCACATTCTTAGGTAGGTTGTTGTATAATTTTTTTGTCGTTTTCCGTTAATTAGACAAACACATTACCGTATTGGAACGGCCGTCTTTCGTACCTGATTTCACGTTTGACAGTACCGGATTAACAACTGTCATATTTGTCATTATGGTTTAATACAATTCATTGTGGTATTTCAGTAGTTATGTGTTAAATTTAAGCATGTTGGGGAAAAAATAGTAATTCTTAAGGCCGATATTTGAATGTTATTATGTAGCCTTTAGGTTGAGGTAAACCTTAAAAAATTAGGTTTTAAATTAATTTGAGATGATAGCAAAAGATAACTTTAATATAAGGCCAAACTTGTGTTAAGGATGACTTATGTTATTCTGTACCTTAAGGTAACTTTGAAATATCGGCCATTAACTGTATGGTAAGACTGTGCTGAGTCTGCCGTAAACTGGATAATGTAGCAGTAAATATAGACTTTTGAGTCATGTCCGTAGATTATTTGTTTTCCTAACCAAGATATATCAAACCGATCAGAACCGAAACTGAAGATTAATAAGGAACGCAGATTCTAGCTATATAATTTTATGTGTATATTTTTGTAATAACAGGCATCACATTGACGTGTACAAAGTAAATAGAAATAGCGGGCCCACATCAAAGAATTACATAAATTAAATTAAAAATGAGGAGACAAAATACACATAAATAGGCGAGTATTAATAAATATCTTGGTTCTGACCTGTCCACAGTCTTGCAGGGTAAGTGATGTTAAGCTATTTTCTTGGTCCACTCTCACTACTCCATAGCTAAGTCCTTGCATGGAAAGTACTCCACGGCCAGTTGCATTCACGCCACCCCTGCCTGGTCGACGTACAGAAACCTACAATATTAACAGTAGTCAGACTTTGGAACTATCGCCATAAGAGAAAATAAAGTAAATAATGTATATGTTTATACTGTACAAGGTACACCAACAGTACCTACATAAGAAACAAAATGGTGGTAAAGTTAAAGTCCATAACTTAATACACAGTACAGTAGAAGTAATTTAGAGCGGAAATTATTAATATATTTTTACTTCAACACACATTGTTATGTATCAAAACTGGGCTTTATATTTATTTGTAATTAAAACAATTTGGACTCATCAATATGGGTTTAGTTATTAAAGCACAAGTCTATTCAATTTGGGATTTTTCTAGAGTACCTATATTGCAATACCAAAGAAACGAGAAATCTATTTACACACTACCAAATACGTTCGTATTTATCCAAATCTACTAAATAAACGGTCACCAGAACCTCAAAAAAGAGCAAACGGAAAATGTGTTTTTTTTTAAATTGGACCTTCTTACAGTCAGTATACTTAAAGAATGTTGAGAAGATGACGTAATTTGTTTCTTTGATTGTATATTGAGCATGGACATAGTTCTCATCTGTGAATAGTATCAGTTTCCTTTTAAAGTCATGGCTATTAATGTAGTGTCAATGTCAATATTAAACTACAAAATGCTACCACCTTTCAGCAACTAGAAAAAGGAATTCGTTTTTATTTAAGTAGTCCATGAAGAGGTAGAAACCCATAGTATCCGAGTTTCTTTACCGACTCAAAAATAATGGAGATTAATGATACTCGCAGTAATCAAAACATTAACCATGTTATTCACACATAGGCCATTCTTTTACAAACCGAGCACTTTTTGACATTTTACATTTGAGAATCGTCCGAAAATTTTACTTATACAGGGTGTTATGGAAATGACTTATTATATTTAAATCGGCAAATCCTGAGATCAAAATAAATTAGAAAAATAACCTTAAATGACGCTTTGAATTATTGTACGAAATATACACTTTATATGAAATCTGAAAATTTACGTGGCCGCTACTGAGGACGTTCGCAATCAATAGTTTATTGGGGCGGTGTTGTCATATATTGCAACACAGAATTGTAAACGCACGTGTACAGTTTTTGACAACAAGACATCTTTGACCCGCGTTATCACGTTTTTTTCAAACTTTTTAGAAAAAAATACTACAATTTTAAGGTACATACTCTCTCTCACCTTTGATCTTATACTCCGTTTTATAATTAAATTCCATAAAAAAATAAAACACAAAAAGTATGTTTTGCAGCAGAACCAACAATAGATAATATCACACAAATTAGAAATCACATCACAATATTTCTTATTATGAATTATTCCACAACAGAAAAAAAATCGGGTAATGTTACAACTAACAAAACGTTTAAAATTCGTATACATCAAGCACGGGGAACCCTCGACAGCGTCATTCCACGGCCGAGTCTCGAAACATACTGAAGCAACGATAGTTGCGCACGGCCGGTATCCAGGGCGAGACACGCGGTGTGATCTGACATCACTGTTAGTATACTCTAGTGACCCACATTGTTGCGTGAATCCAGATGGAACGGCGCGACAGTATGTAGGTAAAAAGGGTTTTTACCTTAGTATAGATATTGGATTTAAAAACAAAAGTAGGTAGACTTTCTCTAGGACACCCAAGGAGTCACCCATTTAAATATAATAAGATTTCCACACACTGTATACATACAATTAGTTGACACGGTCATTTTTTTATTTAACTTTGTTATGTTAGCTATAGAAGTGAATTAAAAAAAAATATCATTGCGAACAAATGCAAAATATTAACAATTTAATTGGTTAAATAGTTTTAACATGCTCGCCCCCAACCTTCAAATTAATTTTAAATAATACCATTTTGTTCTTTATCTTCTTATCTGGAAAACCCATCTTACGAATAAGTGGCACCTCTATTAGACCGGTAGCTATAAATATTTTCGATCGCAAGTCTTGCAGAGCGCGGGGAATGCACAAGCGCGACGGGCCGAGGGGTCTACAATTGAGGTCGGTGTCGTATGAATCGGTCGTTCGAAAGCATAATTCTGCCACTCTTTGAGTAGTCGTGATCGAAAATATTTTTTTTTAATAGAGTTCAAAAGCCAACATCACAAAGCATTAAATAAAAAAGACCGACACTGATACGATCAGTACAACATATTTAAATTTCAAGTATGAGACGATTGGAGAAAATCCAGCGAATTATCAAAAATTCATGTGTGGATATTTAGGAGTTTTTTTTAGCAAGATCCTGAACTACATGTCAACTAATTGTATGTGTAAATGTCGAGATATGTCAAGGTTAAAAAGTGTACGGCTTGTAAAAGAATGACCCACATGTAAAAAATAATTGATAATTGTTGCCTTCTACAGGTAACCCAACACAAATATACGCCGACGTAGTTTAGTAACGACTTTAGACTCTATTTTTCCACGTGCAACTTTTGTTGTCTTAAGTACCTACTTAAGACTTTTATAGTCAATCGAGTAGATCCATTCAAAACCTATATACAGGGTATTATGGAAATGACTTATTATATTTAAATGGATGACCCTTGGGTGTCCTAGGGAAACTCTACATACTTTCTTTTTAAATCGAATATCTAAATATTAAGGTAAAAACCCTTTTTATCCACATACTGTCGCCCCGTTCCATCTGGATTCACTTAGCAATAATGTGGATCACTAGAGTATGCTAACAGTGATGTCAGTTCACACCGCGTGTCTCGCCCTTGCTTGGATACCGGCCGCGTGCCACTATTGTTGCTTCAGTATGTTTCGAGACTCGGGCATGAAATGACGCTGTCGAGGGTTCCACGTGCTTGACGTATACGAATTTTAAACGTTTTGTTAGTTGTAGCATTACCCGATTTTTTTTCTGTTGTGAAGTAATTCATAATAATACATGATGTGATGTGATTTCAAATTTGTGTGATATTATCTACTGTTGATTCTGTTGCAAAAAAAAATGCTTTTGTGTTTTATCTTTTGATGGAATGTAATTATAAAATGGATTATTTTAAAATAAGATTGAGGGTAAGAGAGTATGTACTTTAAAATTGTAGTTTTATTTTTCTAAAAAGTGAAACGCGCGTCAAAGACGTCTTGTTGTCAAAAACTGAACACGTGAGTTTACAATTCCGTGTTGCAATATGACAACACCGCCTATAATGAGCTAACATATTTTGAACAATTTATTTTCATCTCAGGATTTGTCGGTTTAAATATAATAAGTCATTTCCATAACACCCTCTATATTACATTTTCATTATAACTGATTATTATATTTAATATAATATTATGGGAAGAAGTTAAACAGAGTTGAAAATAGTGGAACCCACTATATATAGTGGAAATTTACAAGTTCAACTCTGTTTTACTTCTTTCCATAATATTATAGTTATGGATTTCCACCTAGTAGCGGCTGAATCAATTAATTTATTATATTTAAAACTCTATTTAATACTTTCTATTTGTTTCGGTATCCTTATTATCTATCTAACTTTTATCTAAAAAAAGCCTCACCGTCAAACATTCACTGGAGCTGGCACAAGGACAAATTGCATCAGGTTTAAGACCCTTCGGTTGGAACACAGACAAAAATTGATCACAGCTACTTAACGACCACGGATTCGCACCATCAGCCACCAACAACATCCTTAACGAGCTCAAATTAATGTCCTTATGATCTTTGGTTGCCAGAAGACCCCAATGGAGATCTCGGGATTTTACTACTGCCAGCGTTGCCCGGTACTTGGTGATCATTTGCATCCAACTTGCTGGATTCGCTTTCATCAGGGCATAGGGGATATAGACGACGTGCATGCCGTTTAGGATGCTTGTTAATACTGAATGCCACAGTCCAACCTGAAAGAAATAAATTGTGGTACTTGGTGGAATCAAGTTTTTTACATATAATTATTGAACCACCAGGTTATTTAAATTTTTTTTTAATATGATGTATACCAGGTAAGACCCTTCAAAGTACTATACAAGAAAGTGGTGTGAATTACTCACAGCTGCAGCTAGTATACATCATGTTAAAAAAAATTAAATATACCTGGTGGTTCAATAATTATGTGTACAAACTTGATTCCATTGGAGCTCTTTGAGAGCCCATATCTCCGAAGAGGAGGCCTATACGAAAAGGTTTATATGAACTTGTGGTACTCTTTTCACTTGTTTTGTTCATATTCGGGAGACTTCCCACATTTTGGATAATGGGTGTCACAACTCTATTTCGTAATATCTTCCGTACCCTGTACATGATATAAAAAAAGTTTTAAGAGAGATAGTTCTTGGTTTATAAATCTACTTTTAGCAGAACGTTTAAGTATACAGAAAAGTACAATTTTTAATATCAACTTCTCTTTCTTAAATAGAATACCATGTATTTTCTGTCAAATAGTGCTTCTACGTTAAATTCTCTATAAAAAATGTATAGTACGTTTTCTGCTTATTTTTGAAATGTATCATGTTGAGTAGACTTTTTAAAATCCAGCTATAGCCAAGTGTACTTCAATTCAATAACTTTCGAAACACATTTTAATATACTTACCTCTCTCTTAAAATCTAATACACAGACCATATTTTCTCCTTCGGTATAATTGCAAGCCATGGTGAGCATTCTGCAATGCTGTACCACAGCAGCTCTAGTCATCGTTACTCCCATAACAGAACCATCTCGATCGGTGCTATATTCTATGTAGGCAGGAGTTTCATCAGTTAACCTAAAAAAAAATATTTCTTATTTGTAGAGGAGTTCGCTGGACAAAAATGTTTTATATATGCCATCATAAGATAATTGTGCAGATAATTTCAATACAACCAGAAGTAGAACGCGAATATTTTAGTTAATAGGCAGGATATCTCATGAATTTTGTGTAAAGTATTTTAGTAGTAGTTAGTAGTCTTCAAAAGTTTTAACAGAAGGTCATAGTGGATGTATAGCCTTCAAAAATAAATCATGACAGAAAAGAATATATAATAATAATAGAAAAATGTTTAATGGCGTGCCTACAAAGTATTTTTAAAATTGTAAAAATGACATATTTTTTTATAGAAAAAAATATATATTCTAGATATTATTTAAGAGCACTATCAGTTACCTTCGTTAATGTAAAAAGGTGTGACAAACAACAAGAAAATTATTGGATAGAATTTGTTACAATTTTAAATTTAGCCACGAAATATGGTACTACATGAACTATATTATCTTGAATTTTTCGAAAAAGAATTTTATTTTTTTCAAAACGGTAAATAACGTTTATATTGAAAAAATATGGTTATACAGTCATTTTTGAAAGTATTACAGGCACTATCAATAATCTGAATTTCATAGATTAGTTTTAATGCAAAAAAAGTGACCCCGAGGTTTTCAGGAAAAATATCTAAAATCGCAACTATCTAAAGTGATTTGGCAACGCATCCGATGATCAAATGCAGAAGAATAAGAAAATCATCTACTATTCCCTCGATACAGTCGGCCAGCGCGCTGTGGTGTCTTGGAATGGCGATGTTGTCTCATTGTTTAATAACAATGACTACGCGGCGAAAATCCAAATACTAATAAATACTCTTAAGTCAAGAATCCATAATAACAAGTAACAAATCGTAAATTTATACTACCTCGGTTGCGGTGTCCAGTCTTTGGGTGTTTTTGCAAGATGTTCCGTTACAAACCACGTTAGTTTTGGCCAGCCCTTGAATTGTATGACTTCACCTGATGTCGTTTTCGGAAGTCCCTTCAAACAGGCTTCTGATGTTAATGCAACCTAAAAATTAAAAACATAAGTGTATAGTGAAATTTATTGACAAAGATCTGCGTATACAACAATTATTCATAATGCCTTACGTAGTTGCTGATGAGGAATCGAATTTAAAAAAAAATACCTTTCCATCCGACATTGCAAATTTGTCACCACCCAGATACAATCTGGAATGGGGGTAAATATCAAAAATGTTTCAACATTTATCCCCCAACTCCCCTATTGGCGTCCTAAAATTTAAATATGTCCAGCTGCTTTTTCGGATTTTGCAACATTTATAATCCTCATCCACATATGAGAAGTATGTATTTATATGAAATACACACAAATTATTATAAATTTAATAAACTCTTGGATATTTATCCAATTTTTAGTCGCTATATGGAACAAGAAATGTAACAAAAAAAAGTTATTTACCTGTACCGCACAACTTCCAAGAAGAAAACCTATCTGTAGCGATCCTGCGTCTCTCCTCGTGATGGGTACTTCAATGGGTACCGGGACAATTCCAGCTTGGATACATCCATAGAATGCACACAGAAAGTTGATGGGATCGTTGTTGGGGTAGACTAGAGCAACACGGTCGCCGGATTTCAAGCTGGTATCGCCGTTTTTACTAAACGACTTTGTTAGAAGGGCGTATGCTATTTTGTGAGATCTACTAAGAAGTTTTCCTACAAAATAAGAAGCCAGGTAAAATTAGTGTTTCTTTATATCTTTGCTTTCTCCTATATAAAATAAACATCTACAGCGGAAACTTCAAATAATAATGCCAAGCTATAATAGTATTTTAAAGTTATGAAATCAATAATATACAGGGTGTTAATTCGAAAACTTCCCACCCTTATTATCTCGCTCCAGTAAAAAATATTAAAAATCGGAAAGAGAGGTAAATTTTATTATAAAGGGAGACGCTTCTAAAGAATATTTGCAGCTTTCGTGGTTTAAAAGTGAAGGGTAGATGTTACCCTTAAAATCCTAAATGGGAAGAGGGCCAACTGGCACATGATTTTAAAGATAGTTTAAATGTCCGTCAATTTTATTGTGAAGGGGGATGCGCTTAATTATAAACTTCTCATAATACCTTCATATGTCGATGTTGAATTACATACCGTATGTTAACGTAGTCGACAGCTTGCCGTTAGGGTCTAATACCGTTGCAACTGGAGCCTTGTAACTTGCATTACCATACCTCAATATGGCGGCTTCTAGATTCCTAGGCAAACCTGATGGTATCGTGAGTTGCTCACCTACTGCCGGCGACATACAACTACCTACAAAACAAGAAATATTTTTGTTAATTTTTACGTGTTTAAATTCAATCAGTAAATAATATATTACATACTAAACACCTGAACTAGGCTTTTAATCCTGAGGGCGAAATTTAATTCACATTCATATAAGGACATCGTTCGTACTGGTGATTAAAATGCTATTCATTTTATTAATTTTGAAAATTAGAGAAAATATGGTATTGAATTAAGAAAGAAATAGCGAAGCTTTTATATATCTCTTTAATTAGATTAAAAAACGGATTATGCATCGGTACGATCTTTTGTAAATCAGAAAAATTGTAGACTGTAGTGAAGAAACGTAAAATGTCGTTCCGAATATTAGGTGTGCTACGATTAACGTGTGCACGTTTACATGGTGTCTCTTGGTTGCTCTCTTTGCTATTGACTCTTTATTCACTTTTCGAGTGAATTGTCTTTTGCATTTGAGCAGATTCCTACTAGATGGCGTTACGGCATATTCAGTATGATTACTATCGATAATAATTTTCTGATGAATGTGTGGTTTTGCTGTTTTTCGAATTATATCATGTTATGAGGCCCAGGAGAATGACCATTATTCTTGATATTGATATCTTAAAATACAGAATTATTAGATACATAAGCCATACCTAGTTTCTATGTTGTTAAGTAAATATATTAAATGAATTGATAGTTGCGTAGTACTCTGTATTAAATAATTTATGTGTTGAAATATTTTTTGTGATAATTGATATAAATGATATAAAAAGTCCACCAAATTTGAACGGTCTTCAAACTAGCTTAAATCTTGAGTACGATTCTGTTTAATTTTAAATGGGCTTAAAATGATACCAGTAATCACCTTGATAATCAAGTTTACACTTTTCAATATTTTGACAGCATATAATTTTCCTGAATATGAATGAATATTTCTAATCGCCATGAGCTATTCGGTTGAGGAAAAAGTTACGATGATTAAATGGTACTACGACAGAAATAGTTATCAAGAGGTGTCCGACTTGTCCTTAGTTGATTTTCCTAACCGACCTATTCTAGGAAGACCAACAATAAAAAAATATTAAAAAATTTTGAATCTAAATGCTAAATAAAAGCCCAATTTCAGCAGTTTGCGGTAGAATTACCAACCATACCAACTGCCCAATGTAAGAAGGGAATTTTATAATCGGATAATAGGAATTGGCGGTTAACGGGAGGTTGTTTGAGCATCTTTTTAAACATTAATTAAAACAATTCGCACCTCTGTAAATATTATTATTGTTTAAATTTTGTAAAAATGATCATTACGTTTTTGGTTGTTTATTGTGTAGTGTAAAATAAAAATATAATTTACTGTCTGTTGATATTTTTTACTGGAAGGTTATTACAGTTATTGAATAAGTAATTTTATTTAAGACCTGTCCCTAACCTTAACTTTGACATAAAATGAAATTTTTAATCATTTATTTGCCGGTGTACTGTCAGAAATGTGTCAGGTTCGTATTTCCTAGTTTATTATTTTAAAAATACATTTTGTGCAATAACTCCTGAATTATTAGGAAAATACACTTTAAACCGAACAAGGACATTTTTCTTATTGTAGTCTTTATAAAAGGTTTAAGTATATTTTTAAGCTAAAATAAATAGGGGAGCGAATATTTGACCACCTCACAATTTACATGGGAAATCCTATATGCACCATTTAAAATTCGTTCGTTATTAATGAAATAACAGCCTATTACTTAGGACGTGAATTTTTGAATAATCGATAATTAATAGGCATAATGTATATTCGATACATCGCTATTCGATAAATCGATATTTTCATCGATATATCGATGTTTTAGATGTTTTATTTTTTAAATGTCGTTAATCGACATCGATATTTTTATGATAACGTTAGGAAGATGAAAAATTTACCAAAATAATTTTGTGTAATTGATGGGTCGAAACAGTAAATTTGACAGATGATGGAAATAATCAAAGATATAATATTGCGGTTTTCACTTTCCTATCCTACTTTTTAACGAAACTAATGATTCGGGTGTCCAATTTGTCATGGCTCTCTTAGTTTTTCATGTAAAAGGTTATTTTGAAAATCTTCCCTTTTTAGATACCGCTTGTATTTTCATTACGCGTTAACTTATCAAAAAGGTAATCTTGTTCGAGATTATTACATAAAGTTCAGTAGCGTAGTCAGTTTTTCTCTAAAAAGTTTAATTTTTGAGTTGAGTTTGAATATTAAAATAAAAATTCTTAAACGAGAGACCCAATATATTATTTTTTAAATTAATTAGGCATACTTTGGGCTTTCAGAAAATATACAGTTGTTTATATTTATATTAAAAAATAACCTAAAGATGGGATTTTTTAATAATTTATGTTAATTATAACAGTAGGCCATGGTCAATTTTTTTGAGACAAAGGCAAAATTTTAAAAATAAAAAGTCTATACTTTTCAGGTGGTATTAATATCAAATACCAATGTATGGAAAAAGTATTATTTCCCAGACCACCCGATGGTACCTTAAACAATAAAGGGCGTATTTTTAGTCTACACAGTAGCACTTAAAATACTATTTCAGATTGAATGGTACTACCAAGAAAAGGAAGCCTTTTCCATTGATAGGATGTAACCACCTGCAGACCTGTTTCGAACTATTTTGTTTTCGTCAGTACAGGGTAGGTGTGCATACCTATCATCAGAGAAGACTCTAATACTTCACGCTGTATTATCAACGGTAGTCGAGAATCAATGGAAAATGTTTCCTTTTCTTGGTAGTACCATTCAATCTGAAATAGTATTTTAAGTGCTACTGTGTAGACTAAATATGCCCTTATTGTATAAGGTATCATCGGGTAGTCTGGGAAAATAATAATTTTTCCATACATTGGTATTTGATATTAATACCACCTGAAAAGTAGACTTTATATTTTCGGTATTTTGCCTATCTTTGGAAATATGTGGTTTGTATCTAGAAAGTGATTCGCAAAATTAGATTTTTTATTCTAAATATTAAATTGGATTATATAAAACATGCCAACCTATCATACTTTTCATAATTCTTATCATAAATGGCTATTGTTCAGAAGAATTAAATTAATAGCATATATAAAAACTTACGTAATAGATATTTCATAAGTAATAAAAATATGACAGATCCGTCAAGTTTTAACCATTGCTTCTAATAAATTGACTGTTATAGGTAACGTAACATATTAAAAATATCGCATTTTCAGGTAATTTTTGAATATAAACATAAACAACTAAACATTTTTGTAAATCCCAAAGTATGCCACGCCACCGAACTTTACGTAAAAATCTCTAACAAGATCAGTCTTTAACTTTTTGATAAGTTAACATATAACACTTAAGAAGCGAAGATTATCAAAATCGCCCTGTAGATTAAAAACTAAGAGAGACATCACAAATTTGAAACTGAACCTTTCGTTTCGTTTCATTAAAGTGAAAACCGCAACATTCTATTCTATCTTTGCTAATAACTCTAATACCCCCAGAAAATGTCGAAAATGGGTTTGTTCAAGCATATCTACACTTTACTATGCAAATAAATAAAATATAAGTTGAATAAATCAAATTTGTGTTTTTTGCTGTGTGTTTTACATTTGTTCGCTAAAACATAACTCCCGCTTACAATAACATATGCTTTAACGTAACACCCTTAAAAACTTTAACGATAAATAATCAGGAAGAGCGCAACTACATTGTATACGTATTTCGGAAGAAAATTTTGAATGTTTTTAATAGATACCTACTCGTATAAGATGAGAGTAACTAAGGTTAAATTTATTGTACAAATAATAGACCAGATTAAATGAACCCGTAACTGTACAAATAACTTAACAAAGAACAAACTTATTAAGTGTAGTAATAAGTTAGGACAGCAGTAAAAGCGTATATTTATTAGCACTTAATACTGGTATTGCTAAAGCCTAAAGTACTACGAGTGCATCAATGATTTTTTTATTCTTTTCAATTTCGCGTTTACTATTATAGGCAGTATCCACTTAAACATTGCCTTTTATGTATCCTGCATCTATAACGTGTACGCAATTAATGTTTAATGTTTACTATTACTTGCAAGTTTGCGTGGACAAAACGTCTGATGGCATATATTTTTTTGTTTTGTTTAATTATGTATAATATTGGTTAAAAATGGTTAAAAATAAATAAAATAATAATTCTCACTCTCATATTTTTAAATTTAATGAAATGTAATTTTAAAAGACGATCAAAATTATGCTAATTTTCTGATAAGTGAAAAAATCATAATTAGAGTAATTTCTATCCTCTAACCTGAAACCTCTAATAAAAATAACTACTTATAAGGCCTATTTACGTCTTTGGTTACACTGACATGTTAATTTTTAAAGGCCTGGTTTTTTATTTTTATTTATTTTGGTTTTATTATTTCTAATAACTTTGCCTAAAGAATTGTTGATTTGGCGTTATATTTGCTGTTATATTTATGTTATAAATTCAGATATTATTTGATGATCCATATAATGGAAACTTACTAAGTTAGGCATTCTGCGCACGGAGCTTATCGTCATACACTCGTATTAGATGGAACATACGGAAGGTGTATGCTTTGGTGCTGGTCGTTTGAGTTTCAATAGCGAAATGCACAGTGTCGCCAGGTCAAAATTTGAAAAATCAGTAGATCGCGCTTTAAAAATTCACTAGAAATCACTAGGTTAAAACATTTAAAAAGAAGGGGGGGGGGGGGGGGTGTCGTTAATTAATAATAAATCTTATTAACATTATTTCTAGAATAAATCACGGTAACAAAATGTAGTAAATTAAAAAAATATATACCTACAGTGTGCCAATTTTAAGTTGGCGCATTAATTTTTCAGAAAAAAGTGATTCTTTATAAAAAGTTCTGCTTGGTCCAAAACCTAAAATGTAACCGTATCCCAAAATTTCCTGATGTTGTTCAAAAAAACCTCGAAACGTCATTAAACCACAATGTGTCTAAACGGCATATTATCAGGCACGTAAATGCGCAACTTTACCTCCATTTAACCGACTTCGTATCTCTTACGGTTTCCGAGATCCCTGTACTGGCCCTCCTTATCTTGGACACGTTGTATATCCGGTTCTGTGATGTTAACCAGATGTTAATTTTTTTCAATTGTATACGACGTTTGCCAAAAAATATAAATTTGATTCGAGAGTAAAGTACTATTTTAATTTGTGACAATATCGAAAACTATAATTATGAAATGTTGCTCGGTATGAAAAACTATGTTCTAATATGTAATTACATCATACACTAAAAAATCAAATTTTTTAAAATCTTTCTCCCGCCAAGACGCTGCAGGTAATTAGCGGAGATCCAGCAATTAACTATACGCAATGTTGTTTGAAGAAATTCAATTTTATAATTTATTAACTTCTGAATCTGAAAAAATCACTAGAAAAGGTCATTTTGATAAAAATTTTCACTAGATCACTAGGTTACACAAAAATCACTAGATCTAGTGAAATTTGACTAGACCTGGCAACACTGGAACTGCATACGAGGCGTAAGTGACGCGGATTCGACCAAGCAGACAAGCTGTAATACGCCGGCCATACACCGGTGCTAGCAGGGTTGTTCCAGAGCGTACTTTTGTACCGAATTCGGTACACATTACAAAGTTTTGGCACGTTGGTACCTCTGTCGAGTTTTTGGTACACTTTCGATGCGGTCGGTAATGAATTTATTTTTTAGTACTCGGTACTGGTGACCTTTTTTTTTAGTTACTCACTATCTTGGTGAATGTTGGTATATTTTTACCACATTTGGTACAATTTTGACGATCCAGACGGTACAAAAATTTTAAGCTTTGGAACAACGCCTTCAGTACGCTTAGAAGAACACGTTTTCTTTATAGAATAGCCCTGGTGAAACTGTAAAATGTCTGGAATTTAGAGTCCTCTCTGATAACTCTTTGGCTGCAATAAATAACCTTTTTTACTACTATTTTTGTAGGTATAGGGATGCACCCAAAATTCCCTACGTTTCTTCTTGTTCTTACGGTTATGAAGATAATTTAACAATAGTAGCTCCTGTTCATCACTTGACATCTTCACAGTGTAAACACCGAGGTCACAGTACTGATAAAATAAAATAAAATCTATTGATTTGTGGATTGCTAAAGGCTAGACTTTTACGCGTCTAAGGTCCGTGTGCAGAAGGCCTAAAACTTCAGTTTTTCTTTCTAATCCATAAATATTAGTTATGGATTTTTACCAGATATCAGCTGATTCAATTGAACATAATAATTGAATTGCACTCTCTCGATATAGGTAGGCTGAACTACACACTACATAGGTACCTTAAGAATAAATAAAAATATTATTTTACCTTCCGGTTTTGGAGCATTTGGATCTTTTGGATTGGCAGCTAATTCTAACTCTATATCGTCATCTTCATAAAATTCCGGCAACGGTCTTCGTTTAGGCCTTTTTAATGTATTAAGTAATTGTTGGATCTTTGCAGAAACCTAAAATTAAAGGCTATAGTTCAAAATTGATGACTACAAATATACAGGGTGTCCGGGAACATGTGGGAAATCTCCCGGATATGAAGAAAACACGTGAAAGAATACTATAGGTTCATATAAACTTCTTTCGTATCGGCCTCCTCTTCGGAGATATGGGCTCCCAAAGAGCACCAATGGAATCAAGTTTTTTACACATAATTATTGAACCACCTGGTATATTTCAATTATTTTTTAATATGATGTATACCAGGTAAGACCCGTCAAATTACTACCCAAGAAACTGTTGTTCATTACTCACCGCTGCAGGGACGGACTAGCTGTAACACTCATGGGCCCATTTTTTTTACGCCCTGTATGATGAGAACTTTGGACAATGTTTTTTACATACCTTTAACTATTGGCTAAAAATTAAGTACTCTTCATTCATGTCGCTAATCCTAACCGTTTTCAAGAAAACGTCACTTATTTACACTGAGTCTCCTAACTGCTCATGGGTTAAATATGAAAAAGCGGAATCTTGAATGTTGAACATTGGATCGGAACAAAGATGTATCTTTTATTGAAATACCCGAAGCACATGATGTATATGAAATGCCGTTTTTTCGAAAACGGTTAGGATTAGCGACATGAATGAAGAGTACTTAATTTTTAGCCAATAATTAAAGGTATGTAAAAAACATTGTCCAAAGTTCTCATCATACAGGGCGTAAAAAAAATGGGCCCATGAGTGTTACAGCTAGTCCGTCCCTGCAGCGGTGAGTAATGAACAACAGTTTCTTGGGTAGTAATTTGACGGGTCTTACCTGGTATACATCATATTAAAAAATAATTGAAATATACCAGGTGGTTCAATAATTATGTGTAAAAAACTTGATTCCATTGGTGCTCTTTGGGAGCCCATATCTCCGAAGAGGAGGCCGATACGAAAGAAGTTTATATGAACCTATAGTATTCTTTTCACGTGTTTTCTTCATATCCGGGAGATTTCCCACATGTTCCCGGACACCCTGTATAGATACATTTTTTGAAATAATTACGACCAGCAACACAAGGCGTGTGTAATTTGGAAGCCACCACATAAGTATGTTACTATTCAGTTTTATTGACCTTTCCTTTAAATACGTCACCAACATAATGTATATTAATTTCGGTTTTGGAGCCCTCCAGGTTAAATTGTGTTTGTTCACCAGGAAAGTTGTGGGGGTAGTTTTGATTTTTTCCATTCTATATGTTTTTTGGGATGGTGAACCGAAATTTGAATTTTGCTAACTAAATTTCGTGACGCAACATTGAAAAAAAAGAGGTAAAAATTTAATTTTCTGGTTGGTTGGTTTGCTTCTAAGTACTAAAATGAAATTTGTAGACAATTTTATGTGCTTTCTTTTTTAGTAGGAAGGTCATTTACGAAAAATAATCAAGAAGAAGCCAAAAAATAAGATTCTATATTTTTTTTTCATATTTTTTACTGTAACGTCACGAAATTTTGTTAGCAAATTCCAGATTCGGATTCAGCACCCTCAAAAACATGCAAAATGGAAGAAATTTAAACTATCCGAGAACTTTCCCGCTAGGGGCCTTTGTGAGCACAAATTGACTGTATTATAAATGATGTGTAAAAAACGTGTAACGTATTTTGTCCAGCTAATTGTGTAATTTCACAAATTAAGATTGGCAACACTGAATTCTAGTGTTAAATATGGCTAAGGAATTTGTAGCATAATTAAAAATGGTCGTGCTTTGTACCACCAATAAAATTAGTTATCGATTTATGCTATTATCATAACACGAACTAACTCCGGAAAGAGCCCGTTAAAAATTATTTTTACTATTTTGGTGACGACTCGAAATGGGTCAGTAGATACATAAAAGCAATACAATACATTTCTATTTCTAATATTTTAAAATATTTAATAACATAACAGCCTACAGTAAGAAAAAAACTTAATATTCTCTGTTCCATGTTTATAAAAATATAATACAGTGGTCGAATTCTATAAAATTAATATCGATAACCGACAGAGTTTAAAACTCTTTGAGAACAGTAGAGCGAGTATGCATTCAGAGGTATTGAGAGATAACGCCGAAATTGCGAATAGCAACCTCAACTTCATCACGATACTACTTTCTGATAAGGAAATAGAACAACCCTAAGGTCCAGGATTTTGATAAAATCTTTGCGCTTACCTTCCATCTTCCAGTACCCGTACCCATAGTACCATCTTCGGATGCCGACGAGGTGTACCTGTTTACTCTATCAGCCCCAGTGCGACGGCCACCTTGAACTGTATTGTTGGTGACATCGGGTGGTTGGGAATCTAAAATGAAAATATATAAGGAAATTTATTTTAGAAAATATATTAAGATATGTCACTGGAGTCTGACTAATGGCAAGGACAATGGGGGAAAGTTATATAAATTATTAAAGTAAAGTGTCATTATTTATAAGGCTCATATTGATGATATGCCAAGGAAATCCAGTAGAATAAGGAGGCGTCTGTTTAAAGGTTTCGGAGTATATATCGATAATGCATTAAGTTGATAGACTTCTTATACTTCTTGTACTTCTGCTTAAATTCGTATTTTTTGCTATCTTTTTGGAAACATTGATAAATGATTCAAATATAATGATGAGCTAACGTCAGTATATCGCGGCGGTAGATAAATAGTGATTTCAGTTTAGTTTTTCAACCAATTAAGGTATCTGTTTTCCTATGGTTTTTAAATAGGGATATTGAGACAAGTCAGCATTAACGCTATAAGAGATGACAGGCAAAATCTACATTTACTTTAAGGCAAATTCGAACATGGTTAACAGCGGGGTTCAGATATGTGGCCTAAACTTTATGCCTCATAGACTATTTGTGTCTCCGTCTTATTATGATTTGGTCCAATAAATTCATTCCAAGTGTGTCATGTTTTTTAATATAAGCCTGGGCTGTCTTTGGAGAGATGATGCAATTATTGTAAATAATCAGGGAATACCAATGTACCAAAATGGCTACATTTCTAAATATTACTTGTTAAACTTGGTGCTTAACTTGGAACATAATAATAACAATTAAGATAGGCAGTGATTAAAATATAATGGGTCAATTTCCCGTAATGGTACTGTTGATCGAAAATAGAATTAATAACTTTAATTTCGATTGTCAGTCAGTCATTTGAGTATATGTACCTTATCACTCAAAATTTGAACCAAGAGCAATAAAAACACTGCCGTTATCTTAAAGAGAAAAAAGGACACTGTTCTTGGAGATGTTGTGTGTGCATTCTGTTAATATTGTGATTTAAACGCCAATTTCCGCGTCGTCCGGTGCCAAGGTGATACTATCTCTTTTACTATTTTCGGCAATTTTACTTACATGGTCTGAAGTTTTGTAAAACATCACTAATATCCGTGATTTCCTGTTGACTTCGACCCCTTTGATCGCTCCACAAGGGGGGCGGCGCCCTGGGTCTTCTCTGCAAAGGTGGAGGAGATCCAGCGCTGGATGTATCACTGGGGGGTGGAGGGGGGAAAGCATGATGTCCTCGGTCTCCCCCGCTACCTCCCCTCATGATGGCTTTTTCGCGTTCGGGAGTGCTTTCGACTGTTGGAGCGTCGTCATTTGCTAGGCTATCTTCGTCCGAGGAAGATTCTGAAAGAAAATAATAACAATTAGAATTCTAAAGATTATTTTATTGTTTACAATAAAGCTATTTTCAAAACATTTGTAGGTTATAAAATTTAAATTTTTACTCAGGTTTAAAAATATTTTGACATTCTTTATAAGTACCTCAAACATCCTCATATTTATATTGTTTATATATGATAGACAATTTTTTTATAATTGCTGCTAATTGGATTATAAAGTCAATAGCCTCATTAACATTACTTTTATTCTTTATACCTAAATCCATTTAAATTAACAATTTAATTGAATTTAATATTATTTAATTTATTAGTTTGCGTGCCGTATTTAATATTTTAAGTAGATTTGATAACAGAAGGATTGAATAATACTCGGAATAATATTATAAACTCACGCTAGGTTTTAATAGTAATTATTTTAGCCAATGGCGTTTAGGGAATATAGTTTAGGGAATATAGGGAAATAAGCAGCAGGACTGGCACTCTGTAAACCAAATAAGGTTAGAGATACCGCATATGGGGGTAAAAAATTTTTTACAGGCAACTTTCAGTCCTTAGTTAAGGGAAAAATACTACACGAAGCCATTCTCTTGAGAATAGAAATAGCCGTTATCCACGAATTTGTGCATTTTTGTTTGAAATTGTTTTGTTTGTTTGAAAATGTTACCGGAGATACATTGATGTGACGGGCGATACACATTTTATTATCCGAAGCTATAAACAATATTTTATATTAATGAATCTTTACAGAACTACGAAGGCACCGATAATTCGTAAAAACACATAATCTCAAGCAAATATAGTCTGTTAAAAGCAAAATAAAAAAGAAATAGGAAGTAAATAGATTTTAAAACAAAAAATAAAATAAAAGTAAGTTTAAAACTTTAACTCCAAGTACCCAACTATTTAATTATTGTAACACCGGTCACATGAAGTAATACTGGTCACACTTAATATATTTGTATTGCTGGTAGCCACAGCGGAAATATATTTATTTTTACTGTTTCAGTATATTGGCAACATAGATACCATTAAGGAAAAACATATTTTGATGTGCAAGTTTCGTTTACACCTTAATAATAATTTTATTAGTATTTTAACATTCTATAAGGAACATTCTAAAACTTTAAGCCAATATAAGACAGGGTTGTTATAAATAATAGGAAAATGGTTATAGTGACTGATTAAAATAACTCAGTTCCAAATATTGGCGTTAAATGATTCAGTATAGTAAAATTCATGTGACCGACGTTAAATTATTAAAAAATCGATGCTATACAAAAATAGACCAAAATCTTTGTGACAATGATCTTTTGCGCGGACATATATAATTCCTCCAATTAGATACTATAAGAAACCTATTAAAAAATTAACAGATATTTTTGAGATTATTTATTTTTAAATTCCGATTTACTGAAAGTTGCCTGTAAAAAAATTTTGACCCATGGCCGAAATGGCCACAGAGAAGAGAACGTAGCATTCCTTATCGCTTTCCAAGCTACAGAGTGCCAGTCCAGGATTCCTCAATCAGGTAGATATAAGCAATTCTCTGGTCGACGATTAAAAAGTAATAAGTCCTTTTTTGACAATTCGAGTTAGTCAAAGTTAATTTTTCTAGCTTTTTCTAGCATTTGTATAAGGTTGAGTTTCATTACTTTTGTTGATGCTTTAGATAAAACTAATTTGAGAGGTATTTCTATGTTCATAAAGGTTAGGCCAGTGAAAGTAAACATAATATTTATTTTAAAAATATACAGTTATTTCCTTTTTATCAGAGGAAACCATAACATCTGAAATGGTAAAAACGGCATAAATCTAGTAACTTTTAAACGTTAAAAATTAGATAAGTATACATATACCACTATCACACAAATTGATACAGTTTATAACCACCAGAAACAATAATCTTACTTAAATTACTTATTTTTAATAACACCATGTATTGTTTGCTTGGTTGTTGACTTTAAATTGCCTAACTTCGTATGCAATCTGTCTCGTATCAAAGTAAGACAGGTCTGTCTTTTTTAAGGCGCGAAAATATTTATGAATGCTTTAAAGAGTAGAAATCAACTTTTGGACGGGTAAGAAATAAATATCGAACAGTTAAAAGGTTATAAGTATACTTAAATCTAAAATAAGTAAAATCTTTAATCGATTTAAGTGAACTTATCATATTTTAAGCGTTCGAACCATTTTTCATTTAAATCAACAAGTTATACATAATAATATGCTGCTTTAATCGCTTGGCCGATTTAAAAAACATGTACATATGTAAACTTGTGTTCTTGAGTCCGTTTAAAAATGTGTAGATTTAAAAAACATGTACATATGTAAACTTGTGTTCTTGAGTCCGTTTAAAAATGTGTAGATCTGGAATATATTATGATTTTAAAAGGTATTTCTTAAAAATATTTTGGGGGTATTTATGTTATATGAATATATCAGGTTGAAGATTTTCGATTTTTTAGTTCATATAGCCAAAAATGACAATTTACCAAAAAATCCACTTATAACCGTTTAAGTGCCGACCACAGATTTTAGGATATAGTCAAGTGACCTGTGAAATGTCAATAGTAGTGTCACTTGTCACTCAACCCATAAAATCGTCATACAAGGATGAGAAAGTGGTTTAGTCAAAATTAAAAACATACTATGTCAATACATGACCGATCCAGTTGATTCCTTTTTCAAACAATCATCCTTAATGCGCTCCACCTTGGACTTGTTTGTTTTTGATCGCGTCGCAAGGACTCAATATAGGTGAATTTTATTTAGGCTTTTTATCAGAAATTATCAGAATTTGAGCTTCTCTTTAATTAACGTTCTGTGGTTTGAAATAAGAGGATTTGATGTTGTTTGTGAGGCCATTGTGTTTGAGGTTTGGAGTGGGGTATTGATTCGGTGGGGCTTTATACAGTATAATGATACATTATACACTGTTTTATGATTATACATATTGTTCGCATCAATAGGTAACTATAACTTTTTTAATGAGCATAATTTTCCTTTCATATTTATACATTTCAAAAAAATTAACGAAGAGCCAAAATAAAAATGTCGTTCTTGATGAATATAGCGAGAATGAGGGCAAGCAAACAAACTACTCAAATATAATTCCCAAAGTTTCGTTTTAATATTAAAACTTCATCAGGGGTCAATTAGCGGACACAATTTATTATTTTGTTTCAAACAAACACACACATTTACAACTACAAAGAACGAGTTCAAAGAAGTCGTCAATTTCTCAAAGAGCCGATTCTAGTAATAAAAAATTAAAAAATCACAAAGTCGGCGTCTCATCAAAATTGTTTCCTCAATATATGTTTCACCCTTAAATGGGTATCATCAGACCTACAAGTTATAATATACAATTTCAAAGAAACACCCCCCTAACACTTTTTTCTTACCTTTATTAGAACAACTAATACACATTATATTTTAAAAAACAAGTGACTAACCTAAATATTTTTAGTAGCGTAAGGGATTCATTGGTAATGGAGTGTGAACCAATAATAGCCCACTCTATAAAACCTACTTAAAAATTAAAAGAATAAGAAAAATGTCAGAATTGTTGTACTGCCAAGATGAAAAAGGCGGGAAAAAAATTTGGTTATAGAAAATGTTTTATAGATTGGTTCACACCGAATAACCATTGACTCCCTTACCCTACTAAAAATATTTAGGTTAATCACTTATTTTTTAAAATGTTTTGTACGTTAGGTAAGAAAAAAGTGTTAGGGTTTGTTCCGGTTTTTTTTTGAAATTGTATAATATAAGTGTTAGGTCTGATGATGGCCATTTAAGGGTGAAACTGTTACCAAATTGAGGAAACAATTTTGATGAGATGCCGACTTTGTGATTTTTTTTTATTACAAAGAACGAACTGTCAGAAGATACAAAAATCTTTCTGTAATCTGATAATAAGTGAGCTATAGTTACAATATTATGATAATGTTGTTGTTATGAAGTTAGTCCTATGTGCTCGCTATTGTTTCCGTTAAATATTATTACTTATAGCTTTATTATTTAAACTATTAACTATTTCCTCGCATTCCTTCCTATGTTTAGAAATGACTGGGCATACAATACGTATCGTACTTATAT
This sequence comes from Barypeithes pellucidus, assembly GCA_963991005.1. Classification (NCBI taxonomy): domain Eukaryota; kingdom Metazoa; phylum Arthropoda; class Insecta; order Coleoptera; family Curculionidae; genus Barypeithes; species Barypeithes pellucidus. The sequence goes on from OZ022562.1 coordinate 31,295,243, forward strand.
GCTTGTTGTTGCTTTTAAGTGTTAAATGACGTTTTTATATTTGTAATTTATTTAATCTAGTTTGATTTGTAGTGAAGATTTTAACAAGGTTTCATATTTTAACTCTGATGATGTTCTCACAGAGCAAAACATGTCAGGTCTCATTTTATTAATATACCAAAAACTGCTGAAACTTGATAGCAGTTTCTTTGACGGTTTATTTTTTACAACATCATCAGTTATGTTATTAAGTCTCATTACCTTCACATAAGTTTTTTAAATACTTTTCATTGCCATCTTAAAATTCATTTAGGAAGACACATTTTCTATTATTCTATGTTTTGTTTGTGGATTTTTGATTATCAAAAATTTTTATTTTATTGTTTTAGAAAAAGTAAACTTTTTTTTTTTTTGTAAGACAAAAATCAATATATCAAGAGATCTATTCAGGAGAGTGACTAAAATCTTATATGAAGGTTTACCTTCCGAAACGCGAAATCGGAATGGTTCAATATTGAGAGTTTCCTGTTTTTGAAATATACATTAAAATTGAAAACCAAGTTATGTAACATACGTATTTGTCCATCTACAACTCTCCAGTTCACATTATTATCAGTTTTTCTTTGGTATAATACAAAAAACAAAACTAACTTCTGTAATTTCCAAAATTTTCTTTCCTTACTTTGATGATATCTTATCTATCAGAAATTAATTTTAATATTACACATTACACAAATAATTTAATGTAGTACTTATTATCGTTCAGAGAAACATCGAAATCTTGTAGATGATGGTAACATTTAGATATAAAGTCTATAGTGGATGGATTTTAACATAGATTCATTATACAATTTACAAAAAATAATTTTTATTAAGGTCCCAATTAAAAATTATAAGAAGTTTCTAACGCGTTATTTGGGCTATTGTCTATACGATTTAAATGTTATGTTACAGAGGGAATTGGCTGTACAAAATCAACGAAAATATGCTTATCTTACTTGAACGTTCAATATTTTAACATAAGAAAGGGAGCAACATTGTTTTATCGAAGTAGTCGGAGAAGAGAGTGAGAAGCGGCAACGCTGTATGTTGTTAGTAATATTGTGATCTAGAAAATCGGTAATATTAGTTGGAAAATCGATCAAAAACTGTCTAAAGTGTCTCGTGACAGATTGTGAGTGCTGGCTAATTCGTTTAGCTATAAAAAAAATCGAAAAATTGCAAATTATAGTGTAAACAACTTAACAAGTGTTATCTGGGTACAAAACAGACTATAAACAACTGGCAAAACCCGGGCGGTGTTGCCAGACCTCAGTGTAAATTATCTTGACCTGAGCGGTAATATGCAGGAGAACGAAATATGCGATTTGTGCATGAAACTCGTGTCGAATGATGACGAAGGCCTACAGTGCGATAAATGTCTAATATGGAAACATCGAATTTGTTTATCTATTGGACAAAATGCATATTTGAAACTAGCAAAATCGAAGGAACCTTGGTACTGTAACACCTGCAAGAGCGCCAAGAATGAGAAAAAAACTGTGGCTAAGAAGATTCAACCAATGCCAGACGCATATACAATCGCCGACGTAATGGCTAAGCTTGAAGATATGGATGCGAAGTATAGCAACTTGTTTACGCGATACAAGGAGCAAGTTAAAGTTAATGATGAGTTGAGAAAGGAAATATCGCAGATAAAAAAAATACTAAATAAAAATGAACAAAACGAGCTTAACAGTAACATTACAATTCACGGTGTGGAATACAGGGGAAATGAAAATGTGAAGGAAATTGTTAGAAAAATAGGAGATAAATTGCAAGTGAACTTAACAACTGAAGATTTTACAGCCATACGACTTGGAAGGGACCAAACAGGAACAAATCCAATTAAAGTATTTTTCGAAAGTTTAGAAACAAAAACGAAGATATTGAAATCAAAACTTAAGTTTAATTTGAGCAACCAGTCTTTAGGGTACAATGCAAACAACAAAATTTACCTCAATCATGATCTGACCAAAAGAAATTTGCAGTTATTCAAGGAGGCGCAAAAATTTAAAAAAGAAAATGGATATAAGTTCCTCTGGATCAGCGGGGGAAATATATTGCTGAGAAAGGATGAAAATAGCAGAGTCATACGGGTGGAGGATGAGGAAGATTTAAAAAACTTGACTCCAAAAAGTTAAATATTGTGTATATGAACATTCAAAGCTTAAGGAACAAAATAGACCAAGTGCAATGTTACGTGCATCAAAAAAAGTGTGATATGCTGTTGCTGGTGGAAACATGGCTCTCCGAAGAGGAAAAATGGCTATATGATATCCAGGGTTACAATTCAGCTCATGCATGCAGGGATAAAAGAGGAGGTGGTGTCTCAATATTTGTAAAAACTGGAATTACTCATCAAGAATTGGATAAGTCAACACCAGGGGACAATCTAACCTGGATGAGTATGGCCATTGGTAAGGAAGGCACTAAAGTAACTCTATTGTACAAACCACCGCAATATAATAATGTTCGCTTTTTGGATAGATTGGAAACTTTTATGCTAAAATATCCCAAAAACCATCTACTGGTCGGAGACTTCAATATTAATATTTTGGATCTGTCATCCAGTTTTGTACAGGATTATAAAAACCTTGTGGCAATGAATAATTACAAAATTATGAATAAAATCGACAGTGAAAATGCAACAAGAGTGACGACGAACACGTGTAGTTTACTTGATCATGTGCTGGTGGATCTAAGTGGCAAAAAGTGTTCGGTTACAGTTGAAGACAATCCACTATCTGATCACAGTAGACTATTAATAAATACAAGAGAAAATATAAAACCCCATAAAGTAAAAAACACGTATGAAATTAAACACATCAACTATAAGAAATTTAAAGAATTATTTAAAAATATAGCTACAAATAGACATATTGAAACATTCAAAGAGCTAACGGATCGAATTAGCGAATGTAAACAAAAGTCTGAGTATACTACCATAATTAAATGTCACAAAAATAATACATGGATTACCAATGAACTTCTAAACTTGATGGCTTGTCGGGACAAATTATTCAAAAGAAAAAAAGCAAACCCTACTAATATGACCATAGCTGTGGAATTTAAAAATATAAAGAATAGAATAAACAACAGGATCAAGGTACTCAAGAACCAACACTTCAACAAAAAATGGATTGAAGCTGGAAGCAATCCAAGAAAGCAATGGAAATTGATAAATGGCATGCTAAAGGAGACAAGAACAGAAACAAAAGTAGATAAGCTGGTGGTAAACAATGTACAGGTCACGGAACAAAATGAAATTGTTAACAATTTGAATGTTCACTTTGCCAGAGTGGGAAAAGATATTGTTGACCAGATAAATAAAGATATACAGACTGATCAGCCAAACATTGCATTTAATGAGATATATTGTGATAAAAGTTGCTTCATAGAAGAAACAAATGAAAGTGAAGTTCGTGACATAATTATGAAGCTAAAAAGGACGTCTGCTCCTGGAGACGATGGTATTACAGTGAAAGATATCCTAAACATAAAAGATGAGATTGTGTCAATTATCGTTAGGCTGACAAATATAATGCTTATTACCGGAAAATTTCCAGATGAACTTAAGTTAAGTAAAATAACACCCATCTTCAAGACTGGTACCAGAGAATCTATGAACAACTATAGACCTATCTCGGTGATAAGTGTTTTTTCGAAAATTATAGAAACTGTGATAAAGGCTAGAATGTTAAGATTTGTCGATAAGTATATTGATAGAGATGTGTTTCAATATGGTTTTGTAAAGGGTAGTAATACTTTGAGCGCTACTATGGATCTTGTAGATAAAATTTCTGCAGCTCTGGATGGTGGAAAAGTTGTGGCGGCGGTGTTTGTAGACTTGAGTAAGGCATTTGATGTTGTTAGCTTTGAGATATTATTGAAAAAACTGAGTTTAATTGGATTTAGAGGAAGAATGTATGATATAATAAAATCGTATTTAGTTCATAGGCAACAGTATGTTATAGTGAATGGTAACAAAAGCTCAAAATTAGGTAATTCTTGCGGAGTGCCTCAGGGGTCTGTCCTTGGGCCTTTGCTGTATTCGTTGTATGTATTGAGTTTAAGGTGTGCTAATCTAATAGCCCGTTACTTTACGTTTGCGGATGACACTGTACTATTGTATTTTGCTGATAATTGGGACGAGTTACAAACGGTGATAAATAATGATCTGATTGTGTATTTTGGGTGGCTGTTATGTAATAGACTAAAAATTAATATAGATAAGACCAAATTTATGCTTTTCAAACAAAAAAACAAAGTGGTACAAATGCCAAAAATACAAATCAGAGATATGGAGTTGCGATCGGTGGATAGTATTAAGTACCTGGGTTTAAATATTGATATAAATTTAAATTGGAGTGAACATATTGAGCGGGTGATTGACAAGATTGCTTCTATGATTGGCGCGCTGTATAAATGTAGAAATTACCTAACAAATAGTACTAAGATTAACATTTATAATGCATATTTTGCATCGCACCTGAGGTATTTACTCCCTGTATGGGGAACATGCGGTACGGTCAACTTCAGAAGGGCACAAACTGTACAGAATAAAATTTTAAAAATCTTATTCAATTTTGATAGACTTATGCACACTAGTGAGTTGTATAAAATAGTTAACGTTCTCGACCTATCTAAGCTGTTACAGTTAGAGCAATGTAAACATATTTATAAAGTTATTAATAAGAAACAAAAAAGTAACACTACAATTATATTTGCAAATAACATACATGGTTATGGTACTAGGCAATGTGATAATATATATCAATGTACTGTAAAGAGCAATAAAGGGCTCAATAATCCTATGTCGAAAGCCTGTGATTCATACAATGATTTACCAGATGTACTAAAGAACTGTAGCAGTATACCAACATTTATAAAGCTACTAAAGCTACACGTGAGGAATAATTAGTTTAACATTGGCGTTGTATTTAAATGGAACAGTTCTCGTTACCAGTGTTTTTAAGCACTGCTTAGAGATTTAAGTATATTGTAAATTGTATATTGTACTTTCGTAATATATTTTGTTATATTTCAAAAAAAATACAACCGCTCTGCTTTTTACTTAAAACTGGTACACACACATTTTACAAAATATACCATAATCACTATCGATTAGCACACAATACACACTTCACAATTATTAATAATAAAGAACAACACGATACACAAAAGATACTATTATTTCTATCTATTACCGTGCTAGTAATCACCAGACTCACTGTTTATGATATATTAGATAAAATTGTGCCTGTACATACAACGAGTGCGTTACACTATTCACGGTTAATCACAGGTAAAAGATAGGCGCGATAGGTGTGTAGGGTAAAGCAAGTTCACAAATATAACGAGTACGCTAAGTTGACTTGCTTGCTGAAACTGGTTCTGAAATCTTTATTGAGAAAGGAGAACGAATAAAAAAATCACAAAAGAAGTTGAAACGAGGTAGAAGAGTTGGAGGTATATGCGAGGTGTTTATCATCAGGTAACAGCTATCGCATCTATTATTTTGTTTAGATATTGATAGATAATTTATTTAAAACGGTGAACCATCCATAGAAGAATATATTATTATTACAGAAAAATATGAAAAAATCTTAAATTGTTGCGAATATCAGTATTCAGTTTAGTTTTCGTAGAGGAGAAAACAGGAAGGCCTCGCGCCACCTTTGTTTATTTTCCATGGCGTACACTTGTGGGAACCCTTGGCTTATGCACGTTGTCGTTAGCGTTTTTTTTTATTCGCTTTTAAAAGGTTTTAAGCATATGATAGTAGGTGAAATGAAAGCATATCATGGTTAGGTATATTTGTTTTATAAAAATATAACACAGATTACAGCTAAAATACTTAATTAAACAAATAAAAGTATGACAAAACTTACATTGTGTAATGGCCGGCTTTTAAAGGTTTAGTCTTGAGCCAATTTAAAGCATGAAAGTTCATAAAACATATTATTTGATATGCTTAATTTTCAAGATACAGGGTGTCAAAATTAAATTTTTTTTTATCTTTGTACTTGTTTTAAATTTTTAGATACCTAATTAGTTAAAATTGCACGTAATAATTTTTGTCATCTTTCTTGTCATAGAAATATTTAATTTGTGCTGTGCAAATCTTTATTTTGCTTTTATTGCACAGGACATTCTAGATCGAAAAAAAATCATTTAGTTTCTTCAGGACGAAATAGAGGAACTAGCAAGAAGAAACTTTTATGCTGATAGTTGATTTTACAGACTAAAAAATCTTAAATCCTCTGGTCATGTTTATTACAGTGGAAGCTCCAATAAGCAACTAGTCACGGTTCCAGCGGTTGTGCCCGCTTATGGGAAGTGTCCGCTTATCAGAAAACTTTAGTAAATAGTTTTATTTAATTCATTCATACAGTGCGTGCAAAAAGTCTTGCACAAATTGATTTCAAATTCAGGGATTTTTCTTGTAAGATGTGCATTTTGAAGATACAGTTTTAGTATATAGGGTGTCCCTGGTGGGAAATAATATCACGTCATCTAAGATTTTTTTAAATTAAACAGACAGCAAATGGTGTCGATTTCGAATTATATGATAACAACTTAAAACTTTTTGTATAACCAACCATACGTATGCCATATTCATATACACTAGACCGCCATAAACCTCGGATGTTCCATTTATTTTTGGCTATCATCGCAGTTGGCGTCTTTGCTATGTGAAATCGCGATGCTGTAGCCTGAGAATAGTTTTTCTTTATCAATTGCATTCACTACTTCGATCCTTTCTTTTAGTGTTAACTTTCCTATTTTCGGCGATGTTATTAATAAACGCACATGTCCCATTCTTTAGAGAAACCAGAGCACAAACATCGTTGTTCCCAAACTTAAAATTTTTGTACCGTCTGGATAGTCAAAATTGTACCAAATGTGGTGAAAATGTACCAAAATTCACCAAGACAGTGAACAACTAGCAAAAAAAGGTCGCCATTCCAGACAGAGTTTTTGTTCCAATTGCAACTAATTAGTTTTAGTTCGAAAAAAACACTAAAAATTAATTTAAAACACAAACAAATATAAAAGCAGCAGCGATAAAACGGTAACAACACCCCCGGCGAAAATGAATGAAATTTGAAAACTTCAGGGTAATTTTTACACTAGCATGTAAAAATGAGCAAACAACGTTGCCACTGTGATTTCCTTAAAACATGGCAATTTTATGTCCTGGGGATAATATTATACTTTTCGGTTTCAAAGGCAGGCGCTAGGACTCTCAGTACAGACTCAGTACAGATCATTGATTACTGTTTAAAATTTTGAATGATTCTGACAGAATAAAAACAATTCTTTATTTATTAATTAAATGTTTTTGGAAGCGCCCGCTTATGGGAATTGGAAATGTGTCTTATGTGTTAAAATATGGAACTAAGAGAAAGAGATGGTCGCTTATTAGAGCTGCCCTTTAAGGGGAAATTTAAAAACTTAAAAATAATAAAATACATAAATACCAACAAACTCTCAACCTGTGTAAACAGACACGCAATATTTTGTTTAAATTTTTGTAATTCCAATCGAGAAATCGGTTAAAAATAGGCTGATACAGGCGCGGAACTACTATGCAGCAAGACCATGCAACTCAGGGGGGCCCAGGCGTCCAGGGGGCCCGCGGCCCAAAGTTGCCTTCCGTAATGCAATGCGAGGCCCCTCGCCACTTCAAAAAGTGTTTCTTTCTTACGCAACACTAATTTATTATGATTTTCAAAAAAAGGAGTTCCTACACATCTGTCGATCGCCTTAGATTTTATGAACCTTTGCAATTTTTTTTTGTACTAATTTTCTGACCAAATGTTTCTAAGCAGTCAAAAACTAATATCTATATTTTTAGTCAGTTGGCCATGGAATCAATTTTATAAAATAGAACAGAATTGATGTTTTTATGAAAGAAACGTATTTCATCTTTAAGTTGTTAAATAATATGTGAAAAACATTATTAACATCAAAAGAATAACTTACTAGTAATATACTAATCTGCAAACAAAATTAATTGAAAAGTTGTTCAATGGTTCAATTTAGGGAAAATACATTTACAGAAATGCATTGAACAAACCGGAGGTCATATTGAACAATTTTTCAAATAATTTTTTTTCTAGATTATTATTTCATTCAAATATCATTTATGTTTCATTTTATACAATAATTGTTTCCATGGCTAACTGATGATTAAACATTGTGATATTCAGTTATTAACTGCTTAGAAACATTTGATCAGAAAATTAGTTATAAATGGTTAATCGAGTGAAATATCAAAAATCTCTTAACATATTTTTTTGTTCAGAATATGAGAAGATTTAACATGCAAGTCTAAATTATTTGAGGAAAGAAAAAACTTTTTTGCGACTTGTTTAAAGTAACTTCTAATTTTAATCTGCCCTGTATGATATTCTAATTATTCGATCCTATTATGTATTTTTAAATGAATTTTACGAGAACTTATACTGTCGTAAATATTTCCTCAAAATTTGGTTTAAAAGTGATTTTAAACAATAAAGTTATTCAGAAAAGAATAGTGTAGTCACTTTTTATGGGTTTTGGAATAATATTATATAATTAATGTGATTTTTAGTATAAACCTTAGTTTCTAAAGACTATTAAAAAATTTTCTCTCTTAAGAATCATCAGTTTTTTATTTTAAATTCTTATGGAGTAACATCTATATCTATAATTTACCAATTTACGTTATTTTAGCTTAACTAAATAAATCATTTTATAGGGCCTAATAAATAATTTTGCGGGGGGGCCCAAATTTTGAAGTCTCGCCACTGGGCTGATATTTAACGAAGTCGAATCCTCTTAAAGAATCGATTAGCGTATTGTTTGCAAAAAGTCTCCAATTTTTATATTGTTAAAATGAGTCATGAGAAGTGACCGAACAACTTTATTCGCTTCTTTACATAGTACCTCGATAAGAATGGAGAGGTTGACCATAAGCGATTTTGATTTGATGATTCATACAAACGGATCATCGGCTGGGGTATTTGGTGGATCATTACGAAGTGCATTTGCATTTTTATAATCGGCGTTAATTAGATTGGTTATGAATGAAACAGTACATAAAACAACAGCAAACAATAAAGCTATTAATCTCAAAATAGTAGACACTTGAAACTTGAGAAAAATGCCAAATTTATTATTATCTTTATTGTTAATTATCTTACTAACAGTTGATTATCTATCTTTATTTGGCGATTGTATGCTTATTGCTTTTCCTGTGAACGCGAATTAGTGAATAGTTGAAAATAACCGGATGACTACTTTCTACAATAAAATTCTATTATTTTAAATTTAAACTTACTTGGTACTAATTGATTTACTAAATATTTTTCGTATAGTATTAACTTTCTTTGTAAATCAAGCGGTAAAATAATATTAATCCAATAGGTCTGTGTAATGGAGTGGCCCTGTGGGGATTATATAAAAACATGGTATACATTTGAAAACTTAAGGTAGTCACTCCGACTGATACCCTTTCCAATTCTTCACCAGGGAGAAAGACACCGCGTAAAAAAAGTTCTACTTACTTCCATTTTTGGAACGCGATTTCTTGGAAAATACTACTTGAATATAATAAATCAGAATAATATTGGAAATACACTGAAACCTCCCTTAGGCGGACACCGGGACGGGACCGTCAAAATGTGTTCACCAAATAGAGGTGTCCGCCCATGGGAAATTTGTTATTAGGTAATATGTAAATGCAAAATTATTACTATGTATATGTATGTACAAATAAACATAACATACACAGGTTAGGTTAGTTAGGATGTAGTACTAAAAAAATGTAATAACGTAGTTTGACGTGTTTGCGTTTTTAACTTGCAATCTGGAAAATGTAATTCCAAGTCTGATAACAATTCCATTGCTGTAGAGTCACCTCTATTCTTTACATACTCTTGTAATTCCTTTACCATACTAATGGCTTGTTGATAATTGGTGACATTTGTTTGATTACTGCATTCAACGTCTTCATCAGAGTCGTCAGATGGTGATGTGGTTTCAGTTTGGACTACATAATCGGTAGGAGACTATCATCTTCTAATAGCACATTGCTATCAATGTTAATGAACTCGCCCAAATCATTGTTATAAAATTACAAACTTCCACAACATCAATATTCTCTTTCAGACTCAAAACGCGACACTTTTGTGCCATTGTTTACGATTTTAACCTTACAACTCACAAATAAACGGCGGACTGCTGCCGGGGAATCACACATACTTTCATTTGGCGAAGTCCTTTCGCGCTGCCACGCATACGCGATTGTTGCCGGTCTGTCTTCAGAGAGTTTTTGCACCGTACTTATTCGTCTCCGAAATACTTTACAAATTTTTTTGTCCGTTTAAAGGAGGGTTTTCGCACTCTTTGTATGAAAACAGCCTGTCCGCGTCCGCCCAAAGGAGAGTCCGCAAAAGAGAGGTTGATTTTCATGGAATTTCATATACCTAGTTCCCGACTATGAAATGTCCGCTTATTAGATGTGTCCGTTATGAGAGGTTTCACTGTATATTTAAACATTAAAATTATGTGCCTAAGCAATGTAATATATGTTATGTCATATCAGTGCATTATTGTATTTTTATACCCTAGATACCATCTACATAACGGATTACTTTATGCCCATGCGGGCATAAATAAAGTACACATTATGGCCCGCGCTGGCATTAAGACGTAAAGAACAGTTTTCGATTAACAAAATAACATTTTTCAGATAGATCGTTAATGTTTTCTACAACATTTTCTGACATCCACTTCAAAAATTGGTCATATTCTTTGTCGATGAGTCTCTGGATTTTCTCGGTAACAGGTTTTGCGTTGCCTCTTCAGCCTTTTTTTCAATTTCGTCGGGAATTTCAAAACATTGTTCCATTTTTGATTTCTGACTTTGACACATTAAACATTTGAATACTTATCTCCGTAGCAACAAAAACGCAGGCTATAATAATGTCAAGGTAATGTCGTAGGTAAAAATAAAAAATTGGTAAATCAAATTAAATAAAATTTTTTTTTTATTATTTAAAACGAACTGGTATGACATAACAGTTTGTATGCACCACGGGTACTAATAGATATATACCCTCGGGCGTGAGGCCCTCGCCTTTGTAAGACTGTCGCTCTCAGGGCATAATCATCTACTTAGTACACTCGATACATAAATAACTATTATATGGAAAATGCATTAAATAAAGACACTTTAATGAATTACTGGACTTTATTTATTGATAAGAAAATATTTCGTTTCAGCTATCGACCAAAATAACTATTATATGGAAAATGCATTAAATAAAGACACTTTAATGAATTTCTGGACTTTATTTATTGATAAGAAAATATTTCGTTTCAGCTATCGACCATGTAAGTAAAACATGGCCAAATTGAAAGAAGTCATATTTTTGACGTAACCGATTTATCATATTTTTTGACAAGCCCTTGACTATCATCTTGTAAGCGGACCATTTAATACAGAAACACTGAAAAACCACAAAGAACTGTATTCAACAATAACGACAAATATGACAGTTGTTAATCTGGTAGCAAACGTGAGCGCAGTTATGAAAGACGGCCGTTCCAATAAGGGCTTTATAAAAAGTTCGTTCCGAACGCTCGAATACGACGTAACGTCTTTGTCTAATTAACAGAAAACGACAAAGAAAAATTATACTAATTTTCAGAGCTCTCCGATTGCTTTTCTGGAAAGTTGTGTACAACCTACCTAAGACTGTGAACCAAAGCCGTCCCCTCCTTGATTTAAGATCCTTGGGATGATCCTTGAGAGTTTTTCTTTAGCTAGAATTTGTGATGTTTAAGGCGAATATACAGGGTGTTTCAAAAACATGTGCCATCGGTGTTTTCAATATATTTCCGAAACGGTTTTAGTAATTAATTTTAGTGAAAATTACCCTCATACATTAAGCTAGAGGTGTTGTTTTCGATTGATTACATCGAAAACAACCCCTCTAGCTATCGAAAACAACCCGCCAAGTTTTTATTGTTTATTGACAAAGATAATGACACTTTTTGACGTTTAAAAAAATAAATCGATTTTCCAGCTACAAACTCCAATATTAAATATTATTACAATTGCGTTATTAATAATTACTAATTATTTTAGTTCTTTATTTAAAAGTTGTAATATAAAGTTGTTTTAACCATTATTGGAGTAATTTTCTCCCTAAATTACACTCGTGCATAAAAATTCTCAGATAATTTTGCATTTAAGCGTATTTCCTTTGAAAAACAACATTCGTTTATTTTCAAATATAGCCCTCCTCCTTCGGAGTCGGGTTTGTTCGCCAAAATATGAAAATGAACTCTTGTTGATTTAAGACAATACGCTTTCATGCACAATTATCGAAAATTTTTAGGCACTAGTGTAATTACCTCCGAAAATTGGGTTATGAAAAATACCTAAAATAGCATAGCAAATTTTAGCAATAAAAATATGTGAACAGGTTTATCAGTGGCGTGCGTGCGATCAGGCGCTCTAATAATTTTTAACAAAAATATAGGTACGATCCTGACTTTTTCACATTTTGATAGCACAAGTTGTTAGAAATTGAAAAAAAAAACATCTCCTAATATTTATTTGAAGCCAGCTCCATTTACAAGATAAATGCAATTTTATTAGATAGCAATATACAGGGTGTCCCAGAATATGTGGACAATCTCCCGGGTTCAGATAGAACACTTAAAAATAACAGGAGAAGTAAAGATTGTTTCACGAAAAATGGATACGACTTAATGATTTCCTGGGTCGGTCCCATTGTGTCGACAAGAGCTTGGCAATAAACAAGTGAAGTATGAAGGGACGGACTAAGGAAAACAAGTAATGATATGATTATATTAATATAATCAAATGAAATAACATTTTTTTTAAATATTACTAGTCATATTAATTTACATTTATAATGTCATTCTATAGATAGTTCTGTTTCGCTATCGCTATCCTCATCAAAATTAATTATAATTGGATTAATTATACGATCCAGACTAATATACAAATTTTCTACAGTTATTACGTGACGGGCTTTATGTAATTGGCGACTGTGATAGCTCGCATTGTCTATTACTATCACGCTATTCTGAGGAATGTTTGGCAAAAGACAATTCTTGAACCATTCCTCAAAAACTAACAAATTTTACCACAGCAAGATATTTAAATATAAACTAAGCAACCTAACCTACCTGATGTGCCTATATTTAATTATAATTATTACAATCCGGTCCTTTCCACATAATAATAACAAACGGTCATAAATATTGGGATGGCCACAGGTACTTTTATTGCAGTCATTAAGTTATATCTATTTTTCGTGAAACAATCTTTACCTTCAAATTTTTCTTCCTACGCCCTACCTGGAAGTCGTTATTTTTTAAGTACTAGGTGTAATTTAATAATTTTTTAGCATAATGGTTACTAGATAAGTCTCCTTAAAATTCGCCCTTTTAACAACATCTGGCTTATTTAGTTTGCCAGGGACGGACTAGACATAACACAAAAATGCTTTTTTTTGTACACCTTGTATGATGAAGGAACGACAATAATATTTTTGGATACTCTAAACCTTAAGCTGAAAAAGGTATTCTTGATCATTGTCGATAAAATGAACTGTTTCCGAAAAAAAAATATTTTTGTTCAATATGATTTACACTGCCATAAACTGATACTGGCATAAATAATCTTATTTAAATCGGTACATGTGAAAAAAACCATAACAACAATGAGGGAATTTTATGAACATAAAACAACAACTAATGCAAAAAAACATATTGAACAAAAATATTATTTTTTCGAAAACAGTTCACTTTATCGACATTCATCAAGAGTACCTTTTTTCAGCTTAAGGTTTAGACAGTTTAGAGTATCCAAAAATATTAATGTCGTTCCTTCATCATACAAGGTGTACAAAAAAAACATTTTTGTGTTATGACTAGTCTGTCCCTGGCAAACTAAATAAGCCATTGCTATGAAAACATAAATAAAATTATAGTAAATGTAAATATTTGCGCTATTTTATACCTTGAAAATAACGAAAAAAATTTTTACTTTAAAAAGCCTCCCTCAAACACAGCATCTGCGGATCCATGTTGATATGAACTATTTGTCTTCTTTTTGGGTAAGGAACGCTCGATGGCACATGTTGTTTGACACACCCTGTATATTACACTGCGAGCCTTGTAAATATTCGGATTTGCTCGCGCTTTAAATTCATTTTTCTAAATGTTATTATTAAAAACACGTTAACCACGGGAGCCCCCCCCCCCCCCCGAAATGTAATGTTTTATTTAACCAATTCATAAAACTAAAAAACAACGAAATATTAATCAAAAAACGAATGGACCAAACCCCCAGAAACAAAGTCCTATATACGCCACTGAACCGATAATCCATTAATACAGCGAAAATTTCATTTGGAGTAGGTACTAATCAGTAGAATTTATCGATTTTAAAAAATTTTTTGGTACATTTTTCTGTAGATTCAGCGTCAAGGAATCATGGCTTATCGTCATTTCTAGATATAAATATATCATAATATGATTCATATAATTTTAAAATAAATGGGAGAATAACAAAAGATTTTGTTTTAAAATAAAATCCACTTGATATCAATATTGTCATTGGGTTTAAACTGTCTATAAATAATACAGATACTAAATTGTAAATACATATACAGGGTGCCCAAGATAAGGAGGGCCTGTATGGGGATCTCGTTAATGGTAATAGAATTAAATAGGGAAAAACTATCGGCATCAAAGCACGGACAAAGTTTTGGTAAAATTTTGAGTTATTTAAATAAAACTGAAATTTTGGATTTTTAATTAAATTTTTTTCCAGTGTTAAAATTAAAGTTAGAACAAGACTGACAAAACATTCTCGCAGCATCTATTAGTGAACTCAAAGATTACACAGCAAATATTTTTATACCACGTTTCATTTTCACGTACTTAATCATCATCAGTTTCTTTTTAACATGGCCCTGATTTTATAATGTCAAATTGTAAGACCGTTTTTTATTCTAAATTCAGTGATGTATCACACATTATTCTTTAATTACGTTTCGAGTCTTTCTTTCAGAAATTTTCACAATACGTACCTGTATTTTCTATAGTTTTGTAAAAACAGTTCAATGCAGTAGGTGCTAAAATTCTTTTATAATAATGCACTACATACTAATCATAAAACAAGATAAGTTATTAACATAACAAAACAGTAAGTATGAAAAAACAGGTACATCGGCAAAAAACATTAAATAATGTAAAACTAACAGTAACAGACTATTAGAAATTAATTTTCCAGAAGGTGGTCGAATTGATTTCCGTCAGTCTCCAAACAAATAGCATCCTAAAATTGCAGGATCTAAAACATTCATTAGCAATTGCGGCCTTACGCTTTGAAGGGCTTCAATAACTTTACTAGTCGTCTAAGGTCTCTGGAGAATGACGGAAATCATTTCGAACACTTTCTGGAAAATTATTTTTTAGTAATCTAATTCACTTTACATAATATTTTTGTCGATGTACCTATTTGTTGTTTATTTTTTCATACTTACTACTTTGTTATTACAGTGCAACCTCGATAATCCGGACTAATTAAAATCCGGATTATTGAAGCGAGACAGTTTTTTTTATTGAAAAACGAAACATTTAATACAAAACAACTAGAAAATAGTACATAAACAAAAATTATTTAAAACAGAAGCATACTTATTAAATTTTATATTATTTTGTGAAGTAATTTGTAATTTTTGTTTGCTTGAATTATCGAGTACTATCAATCAAATCCTGATCATAAAGTACACAATGCAGTTGATGATCGCCGGATTATTGAAGAATGCGGTGTAACGAAGGTTCGGATTATCGAGGTTGCACTGTATTAATAAATTATTTTGTTTTATGATTATTATGTGATACGTTATTATAAAATAATTTTAAAAATATTCATTTTAGTACCTACTGCATTGAACTGTTCCTACAGAATTATGGAACATACAGGTCCGTATCCTGAAAATTTCATGAAGATGATTAAAAGACTCAAAAGTTAATTAAACGAGAATGTGTTGTGCATCATTGAATTAAGAATAAAAAATGTCTTAAATTTGACATTATAAAATCAGGGCCGTATTAGAAAAATGAAGTTGACGATGATTGTTTGAAAACGAAACATCGTTTAAAAAATTTGTTTGTAATCTTTGAGTTCCCTAAAAGTTACTGTGAGAATGTTTTGTCAGTTTTGCTCCAACTTTAAAATTAACATCGAGAAAAAAAATGAAATTAAAAATTCAAAATTTCAGTTTCTTAAGTAACTCAAAACTTCAAAATCTTACCGAAACTTTTGGTACACCATATTGTTCGTGCTTTGATTGCGATACTTTTTCCCCATTTAATCGAAGTTGTATCTGTTACCATTAACGATATCCCCATAGAGGCACTCCTTATCTTGGGCACCGTGTATTACAAAAAAGCGTTTATATTATTTATTTAAGAGCACTTATCAGTGACCTCCATTAATTTAAAAAGGTGTGACAAACCCTACAAGAAAACTATTGGATAGAATTTGTTAGTAATTTTAATTTAGTTTCGAAATATGAGACTATTTGAATTTTTCGAAAAAGAATTTGATTTTTTTCAAAACGGTAAATAACGTTTAAATTGAAAAAATATGGTTATATAGTCATTTTTAAAAGTATTGCATGCTCTATCAATAATCTCAATTAATTTCATAGTTTAGTTTTAATGCAAAAAAATGTGACACCGAGGTTTTCAGGAAAAATATCTAAAATCTCAACTATCTAAAGTGATTTGGCAACGCTTCGGGTGATCAAAGGCAGATGAATAAGGAAAACGTATCCTATTCCCTCGACTCGATACAGCCGGCCAGCGCGCTGGTTCGTCGTGTCTTGGAATGACGATGTTGTCTCATTATTCAATAACAATGACTTATGCTGTATCCGCGGACCACGCGGTCTATTGATAAATACTCTTAATCTCTTAGCAAGGAATTAATTTTTCAAAATGATAATTATAATACCTATGTAATTAAATACTTGCTTTGAAAATATATTCCTTTGCATAAGATTTATTCTATTTAAGTATTTATTTTTAGGTATTTCCTTTTTTGTGTGTAATACTATATAGGTTTAACAATAAACTTGACAAAACAAATTAACATCCGAGGTGTTAAAGTTTTAAAATTTTGTGTGCCAAGTACCTAACTTTCTATTTTTGAATATTCAAAGTATTTTGCGGGAAAATACATATCTTTAACAGAAAAAAGAACTAAAAGGTTTCACACTTTCCTAATATCAATTTATTTCGCTCATTGCCCCCTATAAACAGTTCTGAAGTGGATTATTATAAAAATGTGGTAAAAATATTCCCTAAAATTAGCAGTATTTATACGTGAGAGAACAATGTCAATGGTTTCCAACCGGCAACGTGTACTTTCATAATCAGGTACTTACTTATTATTGAACACAATTTTTTTTAAATGTATCGGAATCGTTTCCGGTACCTGCTCAGCCTGAACTTAAAATGCCTTTGGGAAGCAGTTAATTATGGTTGTTTTTGTACTAATTCTTGTTAATTTTAGATAAAAGTATTTTATCTAAAATTGTTAATATAATCTTATCGAAAGAACGGATTAGATTATTAAATTAAAAATAAAATTTCTTTGAACAAAAGCGTTGTCACATACCTCATTGAACACGACTGTATCTAATAGAGATAAATTTACATTATTTAGCATTTATTCTTGAATTCTACGAAATCATAGAAAGTTCAGGAAAAAGTAAAAAACAGGATGTTGATAGACATGGTCAAGAACAGAACAATGTATCGTAATAACAAGTCACAGTATTAAACTGATAGTGATAATGTCATGTACTCTAATACCACTTTAATTTTATCATTGCAATTGAACGCGCTTTAGATGCAGATAAAGTAAAATAAATAATCCTCTTTGTGTTTAACATTTCGTAAAGATGGGAAAGGTGAAAAATTTATAATATAAATTAATTCTGCTAGAGCTTTAAGAGACTTCGCTTCGAAATGCATTTTTACTAAATTAAGTCTTGATTAAGAGAATACAGATTCAAGATTTAAAAAATGCCATGCTGCAGTTATTTTTACCCGGTACTTGGCGTACGTAAATAATTATAGAAAACATATACAGGGTTATGATAAAGAAACTGATCAGCCTTTTATATAAACTACCGCCCACTTTCAAATGAATTTTTGGAAAAAAATACATTTTACAGGGTGGATCATAAATATGCTACTTGTATCAACTTCAATTTTTTAATCGAACATATTATATATTTTTACATATTCACATTCTACAATCAATTCTAGACATTTTTCATGAATCATGCCCTATACCTATCTACAACCGTTTACGAAATATTAATATGTCCTTTAATGCTGGTATGCTCCGTTGATATGTTTCTCGACATAGCAATTTTGTAAATTTGATTAACATTCACTGACATTTCTTGACGTCTGAAACTTAAATAGCAAATTGTCATGGTCAATGCCTTCAAGATTGTGATTTGAGTTGAGAACGTTGCTATGTCGAGAAAAATATCAATGGTGCATATCAGCATTAAAGTATTAATATTTCGTAAATGATTGAAGATGAGCATAGGACATGATTTATGAATTGATTGTAGAATGTAAAAATGTATAAATATACAATATTTTTAATTAAAGTTGATACAAATACTAATTTTATGATATGTATAATATATTTTTTCTAAAAAAAATGTATTTCAAAAAAATTAATTTGACGGATTCTTGATTAAGTAGGCGTTATTCTATATAAAAACCTGATTCGTTTCTTTATCATAAGACTATTTAACTTTTTGAGCCGAATATTACCTCAATTAAACTATATTTTTACCAGAAATGTTTTGGGGTAGTTTTGAATTCTTCCATTTTATATGTTTCTTGTTGATTCTTTCTCTCAAATACGAATTTGAGGTTTGATAACAAAAGTTCGTAACGCAACGATTTTATTTTGAAAATTTGGCTGTGGCTATAAGAGATGGTTTTCTAAGTTTATAAAATATTTTGGATGTTGCGGTGTTGCCCGATCATACCGAAAGTATTAGCAACTTCGGAATTTTAAATAAATAACCCTATATATTATATTTCTTTTGGAATCTAGGTAAAAATCTAGAACATTTTTCTGTATAATATCATATACCTATCTTTAAGACTTTTTGAATTATAAATAATTTTGTGATTTTTTAACGCCGTATCGGGACATGAAAAGAAAATCATATCTCTTCAGCTAGAAAGCTGAAATATTGACAATAGTTTCAAAAGACTCGAAATTTTATAATTTTGAACAGTATTTAATTAGTTTTATACAGGGCGTCTCTATAACAATATTTCGGAGGGAGATGAATTATTGCAAAAATCTTCTTTTTTTTAAATGGGACACCCTGCATTTGATATGTTTTGCTAATGGAGGATCGAATTTTCTATCTAATGATATTAAGTGTTCCTATACCTATCTTTAATATTGTCGGACTTATAGCAAAATTTAAAAATTATATTATAAAAATATATTTTTTGGTAGTTGCCTGTAAAATGGATTCATAGCAACAAAATAATGACAAATCCATTTGACGCTATGTCGTATGTATGGGGTAGGATTAAAGAAATAGTATACAAAAGTCACAACAAGGGAAGATTTAGAAAATCGAGTAAGAACAGCTGTAGACAGTCTCTAGAAGGGGAACAAATGAAAAAGGTGACAAATGAACGTGTTATCACCACAATTCATGAATGTTTAAGAGCCAACGGAGGGCATTTTAATCAATTTAGTGATTAGTTATTTTATTGGTGTTGTTGCGTAATTTTCATAATGTTTATTTATTAATAAATTGCTTATTTGTTAACCATTTTTTTTAAAACAACACAGACATAACGTCAAATGGATTTTTCTTTATTTTGTTTCTATCAATCCATTCCACAGCCAACTATCAAAAAATATATTTTTATAGGATACTTTTTAAATTTCGCTATAAGTCCGAAAATATTGAAGATAGGTATAGGAACACTTAATATTATTAGATAGGAAATTCGATCCTCCATTAGCAAACCATATCAAATTCTAAAAAAAAAGAAGATTTTTGCAATAATTCATCTACCTCAGAAATATTGTTATGGAGACGCCCTGTATAAAACTAATTAAATACTGTTCAAAATTATAAAATTTCGATGGTCTTGTGAAACTATTGACAAAATTTCAGCCTTCTAGCTGTAACCGCTAAAAGGATATGATTTTCTTTTAAGGTTCAGATACGACGTTAAAAAATGACAATATTATGTATAATCCAAAGACTCTTAAAGATAGGTATATGATATTATACAGGAAACTGTTCTAGATTTTTACCTAGATTCCAAAAAAAAAAAATATATAGATAGGGTAATTCATTTAAAATTCCGACGTTGCTACCACTTTCGGTATGATCCGGCAACACCGCACCATCCGAAATATTTTATAAACGTTGAAAACCATCTCTTATAGCCACAGACAAATAATATCTCATTTAGTTCTCGAGATACTTCTAATAGGCCACTTTACTTGGTGTACCCTGTATATTGAATTATTGTCTTGGCCTCTTGGCTAATGTTGTGTGAGCAAACAGATGAGCTCGTCCTGGCATGATTTCTTTAGTTGAGTTCGGGTTTGTTCGAAAAATTCAGTCAATCCACTTGCACAATGTAACCAATTGCCTCTCGGGATATCAGTAAATGCAATCGACCGAGCCTTATAACAACATTTGACAGAGCATGAGCATCTGGTCATGCCACCGAGAATGTTTCGTGCCCTGAGGTAGAGGGGTTAGTTTAATGTCACCACGAGAAATAGCATAACAGTTGAAACAAGTCCACATTGCATTAAACTTAAAACTAGGAGGAATTCACGAAATGACAGCCGTTAATAATAAATTAGATTTTTGGAGTGTAAAAAATGGTCTTTTGCGGAAACAGCCTAAATTCGCCAATTTTCAACTATCCCTTGAGCCTGGACGGTTCGTCGGAGAAAAAAACTTAAATAATAAAATTTATAGGAAATTGTATGTACTTTCATTTTGTTTATTTACGAAAAAGGTCCGAGTTATTTCTACATAAAAATGAGGCAAGATCTTAAAATAAAATAATAGAAAAAGAAAATAAGAATTCCTTTCATGCTGTTTTATTTTGAAATAAATTTCATCTCACCTAAAAGGGAAGATTTCAGAAAGTAATGGAGGATTGGGTTTAGCTTCAGGTGGAATTTAACTCCAATGATTACACAAATAATTGCATTGTTGCTGGCCGCAAAAACAGGTATAAAACACACCTTCTGTAACGTGGTGGCTTCAGACAAGAGAAAGTAAGTGTACAAATCAATGAAATGAATCAGTTCAGAAATTTGTCCCGCAAAACAAAGCTATATAACATTTAATTTATGGTCTAGTAATAAGTAGACTATTTCGAACAAACCGATAAATAATATAATAACTAGAATGAATGTTCAAGGGCAAATAAATATTTTGAATATACACGTAAAAATGGGATGAGATACAATGTTAATAAAATAAACAATAAAGGATGTATATTTACGAGTACTTTTGTAATTATCTTTGGACTAAATTCCTATAAGTTAAATCATGTAAACCATTTGCAATTGCTGTATTAATAGCTATTGCAAGTTTTAAACTGTGGCATACTAGACATTTTTTTCCTATCGCACAATCTCATATTATACAGTGTCCTGCAATAGTGCATCAAGCTTCCATAGCTCCTATACGAATTAAATGAATTTTATACTTATGCTGATTTATTCTATATCATAGAGTGTATTTGAGGAAAATATTTTTCCATATACTGGGTGGCCCAAAAAGGTGTGATAACATAAAGTTGTATTTTTTAAAATGGGACACCCAGTATTTTATTGCATATTTAGGTTTATATTAGTATCCTTTATAATTACCTAAAATATTATTAGATTTGCTTGGGTAGTTTAAGAGCAATAAATTAAAAACTAAAAAAAAAGAAGTTTTGTAGTCCAGGAAAGAAAAATTTAAAAAACATTCTAAAATTATTTTTTTAACCACGGACTAGGTTATAACAAAGGGTCTAGAGATACTATGAATCTAATAGTGTTTATGTATTTTATACAGGGTGATCTAGTAAAATTCCAACGGCGAGACATTTCGAAAGCATTTTTCTCAAGATTTTCAAATGGAACACCTTATATATTATTTAGGTATTGGATGTAAAATTCATAAGCATTTTTTATTGTAATACAAGCATAAATTAATTTCAACTGTTCTCGAAATAAATACAAATATCATAAATTATGTTCTTTAAATACTATAGGCGCCTTACTTAATAATTCTAAACTACAGTAACTAAATACGTGCTTGAGAAGATCTGTTTACATCCCTCAACATTTCAGGTGAGAAACTAGCAAACACGTCTCTCATTATTTGCTGCATATTAATAGCAGTTGTAGGCGGATATTCATGAACAATTTGGTTACGTATTATCCATAAAAATCAAGTTCTGGATAACGTGACGTGAAATTACTTCTTGCTAATAAACAATCTTTTTCGCTTCCAAACAGATCATTTCAAGAACCGTTTGCTTGTGTAAAAATCAAAATGGGAGACATTTTAAACTTCTGCTATAGTTAATTAATTATTAGTCAAGGTGCCTATGGTATTTAAACCTTTTTGGAACCTTATTATGAACACCCTGTATAAAATTGATAAACACTATTAGATTGATAGTATCTCTAGTAGTATCTTTGTTATAAAGCTTACCTATTCCCGTGGTTAAAAAAATAATTTTAGAAGGTTCTTTTGATTTTTCTTTCCAGGACTACAAAACTTTTTTTTCTAGTTTTTAATTTATTGCTCCTAAACTACCCGAGCAAAACAACTAATATTTTAGGTAATTATAGAGGATGCTAATACGAACCTAAATATGCAATCAAATAATTGGTGTCTCATTTAAAAAATAAAACTTTTTTATCAAACTTTTTTGGGCCACCCTGAATATTGAAATATATTTTCCTGAAATACATCCCATGATACAGTGTAAGTCAACTTATGGATGAAATTCCTAACTTGATTGGTATAGGAGCTATGGAAGCTTGACGCACTATAGCAGGACCCTATATACAAAAAAATATAGCCATGGAGGGGGCCCCGTATCATAAGAAAATTCCTAACTTGATTGGTATAGGAGCTATGGAAGCCTGATGCACTATAGCAGGACCCTGTACACAAAAAAATATAGCCATACATACACTATAAAAAATATTTATGGTTTATATTCCTCCAAAATTAAAAAAAATTAAATTCATTGGTAATTTATTTGTTCAGGACATGCCCTCTTTAGAAAATTATAAACAAGTGTAATGTCTCCATTTTTAAAAATATCGGAACAAATATTTTTGGCCGGATCCCGGACCCGAACCGGATCCAGTATTTACAACAAAACGTTCTAAGAAAAGATGAAAATTGATTTAACTATGGGAAAAATACGACGAAACGGGGAACGGGGAAAAATTAATTTTTCTGCATCATAATCTGTCCATTATCAATTACAAATAAATAATGTATTATTTATTAATTATGTCATTTGTTCCAGAGCTCTAATGTGTCGATGTGGTTCTGTTCATAATTTCTACAATACACTTTTTAAAATTCAGTTCCGACCGAATCCGGTATATAATACGGCCGAACTGAATGTTAGAAAGGAAAGCCGGATTCGACGAATACCGAATCCAGATCCGGTTCATCATTAATTTTAACTATTATTAGAATTCGTTGTAATTCTACTAATAATGTGTGCGCACTTCATACAACTATTTCATTACAATTATTCTATGCAAATCACAGGTCTTATGACTGCTACTGTGGTTTTAATAAATGCTACTATTTCATCAAATCCATGAATTTATATTTATTTATATAAACTATATTATGTAGGGCCAATGTTGACAATATTCTCTTAGTGGGGATGTATCCTATATTTTTGTCAAATCGTTCTTACTGGTATTAGGCTGGATAGACTAGGAAAAGACTATCGTAAAATTATTATAGCAAAGATTTTATTGTAAAATTTCCTATAAAACGTAGTATAAACACATTATTTATTAGTAATCTGTAGCAAAATAATATTGTAAACATAATTTCTAAAAAGTATAGTTAGAATTTCTAATAAATTTAGAAAAATCAAGTAAATACTAAAATGTATAGTAAATTTGACAAACACTATAGTAAAATTATTATAGTAAAGATTTTATTGTACGATTTCCTGTATAATATTGTAATAATTACAATTTTCATTATTAATCCGTACCAAAATAATATTGTAAATATAATTTACAAAAAACTATAGAATTTCTAATGAAGTAAAATTTTTTGTAAATTTTACAACGAATGTAAGTTAAAATAATTTATTTATAACTCCGTAGTTAAATGTTTTTAAATATATGGTACATTTTACTGACTATTACTAACTGTGAGTATTAGTTATTGTAAAAGTGACCAAGTTCAAATAAAGTGCGGTAAAAATGCTTTTTTACAAGAATAAAGAGCTTAAATCAGATGCAACGGATCAATTAGAGGAAGCATTCTATCGATCATAGAAGTCAAGTGACGTTGGGCACGGTTAGTACTTGGATGGGTGACCGCTTGGGAATACCATGTGTCGAAATTTGTATAAAAGATTTTAGTAAATTTTACCAAATATTTTAGTAAATTTTACCATAGATTTTAGTAAATTTTACAAAATTTTTTTGAAAATTTTACAAAAATATAAATGGTAAATAGTTTTATTAAACATTTTTGTTTTATCAAGAAATGAATAAGTCACCCTCAGTTATTCTTATTATTCCTAATCACGACTTACCAAACTGCTTGATAATATTTTAGATGCGTTGTCTTACTTAGTAATCTGATTATTACTTTATGATAGTCTATACAGGGTGATTCACGACGAGCGTGCATTAGAACTTTATGGAGAACTACTGAATATATGTTCCTGAAACTTTGGGGATTTGGGTTTATCGATATGCTCTCTTTAACTAAAATATTCACATGTTCCTGTCATTTCCGGTTATACCGGAAGTAGCTGCCAACTTTCGTTTTTTAAATACAACATGGTAATTTTTATTACATTTTTCGATTAAGCATTAAATACTAAGCACATTTTATAGAAAATGTTTTTGTCAGACTCTATTAGTTTTTGAGATATCTGGACTTTTTGTAATTATTTGGCAAATGCATGACGATGAAATAATCCATATAATTTTTTTACCTTAGCGCTTGGACTAAAATTTTTTTCTCACCGAATAGCTAGAAGATCATCAAGTCTCAAAAACATTTCAAATTCGGCATAAAATGTACAGGGTGGTCACAATTCAAGCCTCATTGTGAAAGAATTCAACCATTAAAAACTTTCTTATTTTAAATGGAACACCCTGTATATTTTGATTTAATTTGATGGCAAATTAGTTGTTCTTTATAAATAGTATTTACTGTCCTATACCTATATCAAAGCGTTTTCTCAAAAAATCCAATTTTATTCCGAAAATACTATTTGTTCAAGTGTGCTATGAAAACAATTGTACTTAGGGGCTGTATACTGATGTCTATACGGAGGAATAGTGATTGGTATCAAAACGATGGGGCTCCAGCACACAACGTCCAAGTTGTTAAGACTGCCCTAAACAGACTTTTTCATGACCAGTGGATCGCAAACCAAGGTCCCTTCCACTAGCCAGCTCGTTCGCCAGACTTAACTCCACTGGACTTTTTCATCTGGGGAACCATTAAAGATAAAGTTTACGCGCGTCCCATCACCACGAAGGAAAATCTAATTGAAAGGGTGAAGGCAGCATTTCAATCTCTCACAAGAAATTAGGAATGCTACAAGAAATAACATGATGAAAAGAATACATAAATGCTTGGAAGTAAATGGCAATCAATTCGAACATATTTTAAAAATATGATCAAAAGATATTAGGTATAATTTTCAAACACATTTTTAATTAAAGAATTTAAAGTTTATAAACTTGTTTCCTTGCTATTTTTAAAAAAAATTATATTTAAACCATTAAATTTAAAACAATCAACTGCATTTTATTTATAAATTATTAAGAAACACTTTAGAATATTGTATTTTCAAGCAATCAATCACTTTTCCTCCGTATGGACATCAGTATACAGCCCCTAAGTACAATTGTTTTCATAGCACACTTGAACAAATAGTATTTTCGGAATAAAATTGGATTTTTTGAGAAAACGCTTTGATATAGGTATAGGACAGTAAATACTATTTATAAAGAACAACTAATTTGCCATCAAATTAAATCAAAATATACAGGGTGTTCTATTTAAAATAAGAAAGTTTTTAATGGTTGAATTCTTTCACAATGAGGCTTGAATTGTGACCACCCTGTACATTTTATGCCGAATTTGAAATGTTTTTGAGACTTGATGATCTTCTAGCTATTCGGTGAGAAAAAAATTTTAGTCCAAGCGCTATGGTAAAAAAATTATATGGATTATTTCATCGTCATGCATTTGCCAAATAATTACAAAAAGTCCAGATATCTCAAAAACTAATAGAGTCTGACAAAAACATTTTCTATAAAATGTGCTTAGTATTTAATGCTTAATCGAAAAATGTAATAAAAATTACCATGTTGTATTTAAAAAGCGAAAGTTGGCAGCTACTTCCGGTATAACCGGAAATGACAGAAACATGTCAATATTTTAGTTAAAGAGAGCATATCGATAAACCCAAATCCCCAAAGTTTCAGGAACATATATTCAGTAGCTCTCCATAAAGTTCTAATGCACGCTCGTCGTGAATCACCCTGTATAACAATTTTTCGCTAATAGAAAAATTAAAATGACGGTCATCGCTGTGGATGTTTTGGAATACAGCATTCATAATCTGTGTGTTTTTATCAAAGCAATAATTATCCACATAATTATTTTAGTTACAACCTAACTATGAAGTTAATTAGGCAATTTTTTATATAAAAAATGTAATTTTTTAAACCTTTGCTTTTATATTAAATAATGTATGTAAGTAAAATTAATTAACCTATTCTTTAATAAATTCAATGTTGCCGTAAATATAAATAGATACCTACTGTTTGCCAACTCGCAACGAGTCGGCTTGTCTGCAAAGATATATTAAATTAAAATATATTTAAATAGAAAAAGTATTTCTGCAGGATAATGAAGATATACTACAGGGTCATCCACGGTGAATGGCCTGATCTCGGGGGACTAAAAATATATTTGTTTGAAATATTCGTACTCGCTAAAAAGTATGTTGTTGTTATGTTAATGAAGATACACTTGCCGGCACAAAATTCCGACACTTTAAAATTTTGATCTAGTTTAATATTTTATAACTTTTTATTTTTCATGTCTGTACATGATTTTGTCATCAGTTTGTAGATCCATTTACTGTGTTTTCCTTATTTATTTTATAAAGTAACATTTTTCGATTAAGCTATATTATACAGGAGTAAATCAAACTGTTGTTTTTTGTCTTAATTCCAAATCACTATATAGGAAAATTGAGGTGGATAATTTTATTTACATGCTGTTTCTTGTTATCTTTGATGTATTCTAAACATTTTCTTTTTTGATTCATTCCATTATCTCATATCTGCCGCGAGCTGCAAAATTTTAAATGAAACGATGTTATTTTTAGAAGATGTATGTCAAGCTTCCGGTCAAAAATTATCGACGTTGGCTAAGTACGCGATTATTATGACAGAATATTTGACAATGACAATATTATTACGTACTATTCACTGATGGATCCAGAGTTTGTTTAAGACCGCCGGATGGTCGTGAGCGGATATAGAGACGTAGAAATGGAGATATGCTTACTGCATCATATCAGAACGAACATCATGATTTGGGCGGGAAGTTATGCCGAAGCACGCACCAATCTTGAATTTATTGAAAATGGAGCTCTAACTGCCCACCGTTAGATTGAGGAAATCCTCCAAGAAGTTGTTGTTCCATTTGCTCCTTTCATGGGGAACCAATTTACATGATAACGCTAGACCTCACGTTACACATGTGAGTGAATATCTGGATGAAGTTGGACGTCCAAGATTGGAATGGCCCGCATGTAGCCCGAATCTCAACCCAATCGAACATCTTTGGGATCAACTTAAAAGGGCCGTTCGTCATCGTCATGTACAACCACAAACCTTGTAAGACTTACGACTGGCGCTGACCGAAGAATATCAGGCGATCCCTCAAGAAAGGATAAGTAATTTTATTCATTCGATGCCACGAAGACTGCATATCA
This sequence comes from Barypeithes pellucidus, assembly GCA_963991005.1. Classification (NCBI taxonomy): domain Eukaryota; kingdom Metazoa; phylum Arthropoda; class Insecta; order Coleoptera; family Curculionidae; genus Barypeithes; species Barypeithes pellucidus. Next base: position 31,323,653 of record OZ022562.1, read on the forward strand.
TTGCTGTGAGAGGAGGAAATACACGATATTAGAATTGTTTTTGTTAATTAACTTTATGGTATACCCAGTGTTTGCTTTTCTTAATAAAAATAGGCTTCAAGTCAGCGTTTCATTTAAAATTTTGCAGCTCGCAGCAGAAATGAGATAATATAATAAATCAAAAAACGAAATGTTTAGAATATATCAAAGATTACAAGAAACAGTATGTAAATAAAATTATCCACCCCAATTTTTCTACAGGGTGATTTGAAATTATGACAAAAAACAACAGTTTGATTTACTCGTGTATAATATAGCCTAATGAAAAAATGTTATTTTATAAAATAATTAAGGAAAAACACAATAAATGGATCTAAACACTGATAACAAAATTATGAAAATCGTATAAAAAATAAATAAGTTATAAAATATCAAACTTGACCAAAATTTCAGGGTGGCGGAATTTTGTTCCGGCGGTGTCCAAAAAAGTATGAAACATATGGGAAATTTTTTATTATCGATTCCTCAGAAAACTGGACTCTCTCACATCAGTTAGTTTCTAATAAGAAGTTGGTGTTGACGAAATTTCGCTTGTGGTTTCCGAGATTTTTGCATTAAGAAAACAATATATCTCTGCAAATACGGTCTATTAATAAAAAAGTAACGGTATAATGTCGGTAAAATGTCCGTAAACAATCCTTCGCAAGGTAATAAATTCAGTATACTAAATACCATATACCATACGTAGGTACGCCAGGTGACAGTTATTGTTATTACTCCTATATAGGTTTTTATGGCAATGTAAGAATTGAATTATCTTATTTATTAACAATGCGGAATTATTATGAAATAAATATTTTATCCACGTTAATTTCTTAAATTGTTTTTCAAATTATTTTAATTTCCACTGTAAATAAAAATAATCTTGCAATGGTAAGAATCAATTTTAGTCATATTATTTTTCTTACTACATTTTTCTACACATTTTGTAACGACAAGCATTGTATGTACTATTTTTGGTACACAAAAATTATAAGAGAATTTCGATTTTGTTAAAAAAATTTATTTTCTTTAAAAATAATACGTATTTTATATCAATCAGAGCGTTGCCAGTCTATTACAATTGTAATAGAACTATTACTATTTTAACAATTCTATTACCCTATTATTACATTACTATATAAATCCTTTAATATTTTAACATTTCAGTAATTACTCTATATCGAGCACTACGAACAAACTAACCGACCTTTTTTTTAGATATTCAATCTTGTTGCGGGATTGCTCGGGTTTCTCCCTTTACGAAATTTATATTCAATCTGGAGAGGGGGGCCCCGTATCATAGGAAAGTAACGACCTTTTTTTGGTACTCTTCCTACTCTGACAACGTTTTTTATTACGTTTCGAACAGTCAACCTATTACTTTTAATCAAAGATTTCTGGTAACACTAATTAATTATGTATGGACTAAAATAATCATTTTTTTAAATTTAAAAAGTAACTTATCCTGAAAATTAATGCCATTTCTGAGAATATTACACCACTTAATTAGTATACTTTATCAATATTGGCAAGGATTCAATATTTTACTAAACATTAATGGATAGGTATATAATTGGGGTTACCAGATGTCCGGTTTTATCAGGAAAAATTTTCCGTCGGTTCCCTGATTACCTGGTTTTGGAGCAAAGTGTACCGATTTTTCTCAAAAAATAATAATTGTTTAATTAGATGGAGACTAATAAGGAACCGATTTTGAAAATTACAGAGATGTACCACTTGAAAACTAATTATAGTTTTTTTTTAATATTCTAATTCTTTCCCAATCCCATTCACCATCAAATCTAGATGGGTATAGAAAGAGAGCATAATTAATGACTTATTTGTTAGATATTCTGATTCAAAATTTCCTAGTGTCCTGATTTCCATCACGATTCATTTGGTAACCCTGTAAAATTAAGTAAATAATGTCTTTAATCATCGAGTTAATGAATTTAAAAAAAAATACACTTGAAGATTTATTAAATGATATAGTAATTTTTGTTTTAAATATTAAATATAAAAACAAAATTATAACAGCCTCTGATATAAAATGCATCATGTTTTAACAAAATCAAACGTACAGTGGTAAAGATTGTTTCACGAAAAATGGATCTAACTTAATGACTGCAGTTAAAGTACCTGTGGCCATCCCATTATTTATGACCGTTTGTTATTATTATGTGGAAAGGACCGGATTGTAATAATTATAATTAAATATAGGCACATCAGGTAGGTATAGGTTGCTTAATTTATATTTAAATATCTTTTTGTGGTAAAATTTGTTTATTTTTTGAGGAATGGTTCAAGAATTGTCTTTTACCAAACATTCCTCAGAATAGAGTGATAGTAATGGACAATGCGAGCTATCACAGTCGCCAATTACATAAAGCTCCAAGCTCAAATAATACAAAATTGGAGATTCAGAACTACATGGCGGCGAATGATATATATTTTGAAGAAAGTTATAAAAAAGTGATCTTTTAGAAGTTTTTTAAAGACATTTTGTATAAAAAAAGTATATGTTTGTGACACATTGGCAGAAGAAATTGGACATACAGTGCTACAGCTCCCACCCTATTATTGAATTTTTAACCCCATAGAGTATATGTGGCACCAGTTAAAATCACTGGTTAGGTCTGAAAATATTTCTCCGACTTTAAGTTCTAGTGTTGTAGAATTAATACGAAAATGCTGTAATGATATTCCCCCAGGTAGTTGAAAAAATGCAGTCCGTCACGTAATAACTGTAGAAAATTCGTATATTAGTCTGGATCGTATAATTAATCCAATTATAATTAATCTTGATGAGGATAGCGATAGCGAAACAGAACTATCTATAGAATGACATTATAAATGTAAATAAATATGACTAGTAATATTTAAAAAAAATGTTATTTCATTTGATTACATTAATATAATCATATCATTACTTGTTTTCCTTAGTCCGTCCCTTCATACTCCACTTGTTTATTGCCAAGCTCTTGTCGACACAATGGGACCGACCCAGGAAATCATTAAGTCGTATCCAAATTTCGTGAAACGTACTGTACCTCGAGATACGAGTGCCCTAACATACGAGTTATTTGAGATACGAGCTGTCGAGCGAGCGAAGTTTTGTTTTGAAATAGAAAGTGACACTTGAGATACGAGGAACGGTCAGCTGCGACGCGATCTCTACAAGTGAAATAAAATAGATCTTGGGACTGTAGGAGAGGGTTTCAAAGTTCGTGGAAAAGAAACACCTCGAAAAAGTTGCAAATGGTCGTGCATCGGAGCTATTTAATGACACTTGCCCAACTCATTTCCGTAGCATTCTGAAAGGGAGGAAGAAACAAATCTCCTTGGACAGTTTTTTTTTAATCCGGCGAAAAAGGTAAAGAGCAGTGAAGAGAAAAGCAGTGACTAAAATTAAGCATACAGTAGCATTTAAGTTGTGTGTAAGTTATTATGTTTTTATACAATATTTGTCATTTATAAATACATTTTTCTTATTCAAAAACACGTAACAAAAACAATTGGGGGTAGCATTTTTGGGGCTGGAACGGATTAATGGCATAATTTCAATGGGGAAAATTGCTTTGAGATACGAGTAAATTGACATAGGAGCAAGGTTACGGAACGAATTAAACTCGTATCTCGAGTTATCACTGTACTTTATTCCCTCTTATTTTCTATTTTTTAACATTTATATCTAGAAATTGCCAAAAGCATAGTTTCTTCTTGCAAAATCTACAAAAATATTCTAAAATATGTTCGGAAATTCTACTATCCTTTAGTATTGCATAGTCTAGAAACGTAATATACAGGGTCCGCAAACGAAGCGTGGACGGAAGATTAAATCGTTATCGAAGAACTTATCAACAATACTGAAACAGCTTGAGATATTGGATTAAAAGCGGCATGTTTTAAAAATATTTTACATTATACAGGGTGGCCCAAAAAAGTGTGACAGCATAAAGTTATATTTTTTTAAATGGGACACCCAGTGTTTTATTGCATATTTAGGTTCGTATTACTATCGTTTATAAGTGCCTCAAATTTTATTTAATTTGGTTTTGTAGTTTCGGAGAAATAAATTTAAAACTAAAAAAAAAAGTTTTGCAGTCCTGAATAAAAAAATCAAAAAAAACAATCCAGAACTATTTTTTTAACCTCGGCATTGCGTGAAATTTATGACAAGAGGTCTAGAGATATTATGAATGTAATTGCGTTTATTTATTTTATACAGGGTGTTCATAATAAGCTTTCAAAAACCCCACATTTTAAAATAATTTTTCTCAAGTTTTTCAAATGGAACACCCTGTATATTATTTGGCTATTTGACGTAGAATTCATAGACAATGTTTTTTTGTAATACAAGCATATAAGTTATTTCCAGCCGTTTTCGAAATAATTATAAATATCATAAATTAAGTTGTTTAAATAGAGTTTTTATTGGGAAATTTTGTTATAGGCGACTAGACTAATAATTGTAAACTAAAGTAAATATTCAAAATAGCTTTCTAAAGTTGTAAAATTCGACATTTTGTGTAAGTTAGTACTTAATTTCGACGACTTAACAAATCTAAATAATTTTATTTGGCTGTCATAGTGACAATCTAAACAAAAATAAATCATGGCAACTCGATTAAGAATAAAAAATAAAATTAAATAATAAAAGTAGCAAAAATGTATGCTATTAAAATTTATATCGAAATAACTAAACAGGTAAACTCTAAGAGTAAAAGGAAGCTATTTTGAACTTTTAATTTAGTTTATAATTATTAGCCTAGTCGCCTATAAGAAAATTTCCCAATAAAAACTCTATTTAAACAACTTAATTTATGATATTTATAATTATTTCGAAAACGGCTGGAAATAACTTATATGCTTGTATTACAAAAAAAAATTGTCAATGAATTCTACGTCAAATAGCCAAATAATATACAGGGTGTTCCATTTGAAAAACTTGAGAAAAATTATTTTAAAATGTGGGGTTTTTGAAAGTTTATTATGAACACCCTGTATAAAATAAATAAACGCAATTACATTCATAGTATCTCTAGACCTCTTGTCATAAATTTTACGCAATGCCGAGGTTAAGAAAATAGTTCTGGATTGATTTTTTTTTGATTTTTTATTCAGGACTGCAAAACTTTTTTTTTTTAGTTTTAAATTTATTTCTCCGAAACTACAAAACCAAATTAAATAAAATTTGAGGCACTTATAAACGATAGTAATACGAACCTAAATATGCAATAAAATACTGGGTGTCCCATTTAAAAAAATATAACTTTATGCTGTCACACTTTTTTGGGCCACCCTGTATAATGTAAAATATTTTTAAAACATTCCGCTTTTAATCCAATATCTCAAACTGTTTTAGTATTGTTGATAAGTTCTTCGATAACGATTTAATCTTCCGTCCACGCTTCGTTTGCGGACCCTGTATTTACTATTCTACAAGAAATTTCGTAGATGGGTCAATTGATTCAAGTACGGAAAAACTACATTTGGAATTGACGTTTCTCTTTGTTCTACTTTAGAACCTAGTTCTTACGTAACGGTTATACAGGATTCTGATTTTTGATATTTTGTCAAAATAGTATATTAAGATACAAGTTTCATAAGACATTATCTTAGAGCACGCGTCTAAAGTACAAGTGCTCTAATTGTCTTATGAACCGTGTATTTTATAATACTTTTTCTATTTGGGTCTTTAAAGTCTGAAAAACTTAAAAAAATATATTAGATTTTTTCCAATTTGAATTAATATCTTATTTTTGGGTTGGTAATACTTTTACAATTTAATAAGATGTTATAAGTATCAAATATGCCATGATACAAACAATTGAACACAACAAAGCTTCTTCCCATCCGTCATAATTAAAAATAAATAAATTATTAAAGTTAATAAAAATGAGTCAGGAAGAAAGTTGTACTCCACCGGAAATATGAGAAATTGCAGAGAATAATTAGAAAAACTTTTAAAAAGAATATGCAAAACTTGAGTTATGGTGCGTGCAGAACAAAGTTCAAAATATTGAACAAAACAATAAATAATACTATTGAACAAAATATTGTGTCGACGCATAATCTGACAGGAATAACAATTAATGCCCAGAAAATGTCTACAGTAACTATAAATATATATATATAAAGTAATATGTATAAGACTATAATTGAATTAAAAATAAAAATAGTAGCGACTTTATTGAATAAAACTTTAGAAATAGAGCATAAACTGGAAGATCTTTCTATTGTTTTTAGGTCATGTTGTTTTATAGTTGTGACTAGAAATTACTTGACGGACGCCGTCAGCATGTTATATATTTCCGAGTATAAAGTTTTCAATAAACATTTTTTGTCGAGACCATAATGCCTAGAAAACTAATTTCAACGAAATCGAAATAAGAATAAAAATTCGAACCCTACTTGCTGCCAACATAAAAAAATAAAATTTCAGTTTCATAAAGTGGCAGGTTATTTAATTTTTTTGCATTTCATAATGTAGCCATTATGAAACCCAAGTAGAAAAAATAGCTTTACAGAACTACGTGTGAAATATACTTAGTAACGGTAGGTGCCTACTGAAATCTTTAAATTAAAAAAAGTAGTATTCCTTCCAGCAATTTTATTACCGTTTTAATTAAAAACGTATTATTCATTTAAAGACTCACACCTAAAACAATTTTTTGCTAAATACTTATCCGTAAAGTTGTAGAAGTCTGTACCAGACTAAAAAAAATTAAATAATTATAATACCCAAGGTAATTTATTTCTATTGCTATATACTCATTCTCGGAAAAATAATTCTAGTAAAGACACCGTTACTCTTAATGCTCTCACATGATAACGGCGTTGAGACCACGGTAATGAGGATATCTGATGTATAGTATTCAAGAATATTGCGAGTAGGTCGTTATTGTTAAACAATGTTTTGAATTAAAAGTGAGATAGCACTTTCAAAAATCCTAAAAATATGATAATTTTGCAAAAATTGGCTCTATTGAGGGAACGTCAAGGAATAGGTATAGGGTAAAGGTTCTATGGTTTGAAAGCAAATTTAATTTTATTATACAAGGGGTTCCATTAAAAATCAGCCATTGACCGATTTTTAGAACTAACAAAAATAAACATATTTTTAACCTTTCCTGTATGATCATCGATCGCAGCGATTTTTCCATGGGGATTGAACACATTGGGCTTCCTTAAACTACTATCAAAATTTCAACTTTCCATAAATTGAAACCACAAATGTATAAGCACCAGAGTAAGATCAGAAAGACTGGTAAGAAGTGCGAAAAACACTGGGTACGTCAACAAGAAAACTAGCACGACAATATCGAACATCCAAGAACACCATAGCTCGGGATCTATCGCGGAATGGCTCCAAAATATACAGCCAACCAATAAGCAACTGATGAAATTATCGAAATTTTCTTGATGATGTATAATTTGTGCCGAAACTAAGGTAAACAGAATTGAGCGATGTATTTGGGGCAAAAATACTCTCAAAAACTAAAATAAAAATCCAGTTCCGTATTTAAAAAGTTGACAATGATATTTAAGTTATAGAAAATTACATAAAAAACTGATAACGCCATCTTATAGGAAAGAAAAAATATAAAATTTTTATTTAATAGGAGTTTTTCTAAAATCAAAACCTTTCGAGTTGTTAAAGAAATTAATTTTAACCGTTTCCAATAAATCGCCCTGTATATCATGAATCACAAACAATTCGACAACGTCGATACTGGATTCTAAAAATGCTTTAGTTAAAAACCACACATTTTCTTTAATCTAACCAACATCGTATAAATTACCGTTCAAAAGATAGTCATGCTGATCAATTAAATAGTTGCCACCCTGTATATTAAAACACGTACATAGCTTACTAACCTTATATCTTAGAGGTTATTCTTTGTCTCACAATAAAAACAATAGTTTTTAATAAAGTCTAGGATTATTTACACAAAACACTTAAATATTACCCACAATTATTAACTCTTTACACAATGGGTATCAAATTAATAACGAACTTATTCAATCCAACGCGCACCGCGAAGTTATTCAACCTTTAAATGCACTATCTCAAAACCACAAAACGACCAGTCTTAACAACCTTACAGTACTGCGTTACTTGAAGTGGTAGGTACCCTTCCATTGCTAAAATATCACATTACTCCTTAACATTGACACCGTACTCTTGATACTGCCACTGAAGTACGCTCGTATTAACGCGTGCTGCTATAATGCATTTTAAGACTCCGATTTCTAAGAAAGAGATAGTCCTATATCATCGCTTAAAATTAATAACGACAAGGAAAACAATATAAAAAATTTTAATTTGTATGATTGGGAGTTTATCTAATTATTGTAAGTAGATAGTCAAATGTAATACAACTAGAGCTCGTTTTTTATCGATAACATTTTTCATGTTCAAGGAAAGTTTTGTTTTGGAAATTTTACGAAATGTAGTTGGCATAATTATTCTGATTAAATCTCGAGAGCGAGAAGCGAATTATACCGTTGACTCTTACTGCCATAAATAAACTACCTGATTAAACCCTATTGTATACGCCTCAACCTTTTCAAAGCTCAATAAATGGGATCAGAGCCGGCTTGAAAATGTATACCACACCATACATTTTCAAGCCGGCTCTGATCCCATTTATTGAGCTTTGAAAAGGTTGAGGCGTATACAATAGGGTTTAATCAGGTAGTTTATTTATGGCAGTAAGAGTCAACGGTATAATTCTGCAACAACTATATATACTGCTAATATATGAAGTTCTGATAATTACAGTATCCTCCGAAAACAATAAATTTGTTGTTGATCTTTTATTTTTTTTTAATATAATTTTAAGAATATATTTTTGTGTTATATTTAACTTATTAAGTACTGTGCCATAGGCACCACCACAGACAATTATTCCATATCGTATTAACGACTCCACAAATGCTTTATAAACCATCACCAATGTTTTCTCATTTAGAAATTCCCTTAATATATAAAATTTATATATGAGTATTTTATTAGAAACATAGTCAATTATTATGTGGACTCCACTTCATAAATTGGTCAACCAGCACACCAAGATATTTTGTGTGGGTTACTTCAGCATTTCTATCATTACCTGTAAAATTGGGATGACCAGCCCTTGTTAATGAAAAAGCTATGTAAATTGTTTTATTTAGATTAATTGATAGTTTATAAGTTTCCAACCAACTCTTAACCAATTTAAAACCTTCTATTGCCTTATTTTTAACTTCTTCCCAATCTTTACCAGTACATATTATAGCCGTGTCGTCAGCATAAGATATAACTGTACCTCCTATATTTTCTGTTAAAAGAGCATTAAGATAAATGATGAAGAGGATCGGACCCAAAACCGATCCCTGAGGAACACCAATTTTGATCACCCGTCTTTCACTCAATGTATTATTGATTTTAACCATTTGTGGACTTTCTTGTAGATAATTTTTTACTAAATTGAGTACACTCCTCTTACGCCATAGTGTGACAACACAGTTAAAAGCTGGTTGTCTGGCACCGTATCAAAGGCTTTAGCCAGATCAATAAATATTCCTAAGCATTTTGTACCCTGGTTTAGATTTTTTGTTACCTCCGATGTGAATGCATACAAAGCATCTGCAGTACTAAATTCTTCCAAAAAGCCGAATTGATTATGTGATAAAATGTTGTTTTCTGTAAAGAATGCCACAATGCGATGCTTAAGGCATTTTTCAAATATCTTAAAAATAAAGGAAGTTTCCTATATAACATCTCTTTCTAATCAAGGGAGCTCTTAAGTCTCGCATCTTCAGCGATTTAAAAGTTGAGATTGTTATGCTGGAAGGTAGCCGAGCAAGTTTTATTTACTTAAAATGCAAACAATCTTTTCTTTAGACAGGATGTATAAAAATTGGAATAAGACAGATAATTCTGATATATGTATATGCTGTTGTATTGTGCAGTGGAAGGTAAATAAATAGACAGTTTATTTACTCTCCTTAGATGGAATGGTATAGCCGTGATAGCTTTTTTTAGAGTTTATTTTTACCGCTACATAATTACCAATTACCCAATATAAATCGTCGCCATATCGGTCAGATTTAAATAAAGTTATCACTAAAATAACCTTACTTGCTTTTTTTAGCTACGTTTCTTTTTAGCTTACGCAAGATTAAACGGCCCTATTCACAATCGGAGTTATAATCTATCGATTTGATTACCTACATATTCAGGTTAACCTAGACTTTCAAAGTGTTTTCCAATAAGATAATTGAAACTATCTTGAAACATATATAAAACTGTGATAAAGTCGGTACGTTTTATGAAGTCCGATATCGGATTAAATCATTAAAGGATGATATCGCATTTTAAACAGTAAGACAGTTAAGTTAACAATACCTTCGCTATTTTAATTTTAATTATTGTTCTTCTTTGTTAATATCATGTACTCAAGAAAATATATATAGATTGCAAATCCAACAAAATAAAGTAATGCGCATAATTCTAAATTGTGATAAATACACGCCGATAAGAACAATGTTACGTACCCTAAATTGGTTGTCTGTGGAGCAGAGCATTCGGAGGGCCAACCTAGTTTTAATTTACAAAATTGAACATGGGCACCTGCCTTCATACTTAAATTTTTTCCTTGAAAGGAGATCAGACTCGGTCGATTATAATATTCGCTCTGGACAAAATTATAATATTCAGTTTGTTAGGACAGTAAGTTTACAAAAATCTTTGTTCTATGATGGTGTTCGCCTTTTTAATGCTCTGCCTGAGGCATTGAAAAATGCCTGTAGCTTGGTGGTTTTTAATAGGGACTTATTTGAATTCATGCGTAATACATACTAAGTAACTATTTTTGTTTATATTATTATTATTGTATATCTGTTATGTTTGTATTACTAGCAAAGTGCTAAATAAACACACATTATTATTATTATTATTATTATTATACTTGATCGTACCGAACATTCCACTGGATCACTGGATTCGGCTAAATGTTACTGGGCGAAATCAGCGGTTCCAAAACAAAATTATTTTAGAATTATGTACCGCGATAAATATATTTTTATTTTGTTTATTTTTCGCTCAGTTTTTTTTTATTTATCCAAATGAAAAACATTTTGCGTCAATAAGTTAAAGATTTTCTCAGGTACTTTTTCTTAGAATTTAATTATTTTGGGATCATTACAGTTAAATCTATATAGTAATCGCTATTTTCCAAGAAATAATTAAAATTTGCTCAAGTGCAGGATGGTATGTTCTATTTTAAATAAGTAGTTATGCTTTTGGCTTTTAGTTTCCCATTGTGTGCGAATTAAAAGCAGTTATAGAGCAAAGTTATTGAAAATGTTCAGCAAGGTGACACAACGCCTAGAAGGTGTTTATCTCCAGGTGAACGCCGTTTGGTATTAAAAGTGGAACGTTATTTTATTTTAGAAAAGACAACTCGGGCCCGTTAGTGTCTGTTTTGACAGTGCAAAAACGAACGTCTGATACTTGCGGCATTTCAGATAAGACCTTAAGAAGACTTCGGACAGACCATATTAAAGCGTTTGACTCGATTATAAAACCTTTGATTTATACTAAGGGATAAAACTACTTTACCTAAACTAATTTTTTATTTACTTAAATTATTTTATTTAGAAAATACCTAAAATATTATTTATTGTTTGAGAGCCACCGACTACCCTGCTCAAAACAGTGCAGTTATATTTTGCGATATATTTAAGAAACTTGTGAATCAATAAATATTGTAAATCTTTATTATTAATTTGAAATGAATTGAAATTGAAATTGAAGACATGTAAACAAAGCTGATCGTTAGATGTCATGCGCAATGCCAATCAAGACCTTTTTTACTGGGAAATAAACAATATATTTTCTAGCATAAAAGAAGGCCTCGCAACCATCACTGAGAAGCCACTTTTAGAATTAATTTTGATATCAATTGTTGACGTATCGATAGATTTTTAATATCGTTACATCCCTACGACTGATTTCGGTTCTGGACGGTCTTCATCGGTTCACGTCGGTGGTTGGGAACCAAACTGGCACCAATATGCCGGGGTTGTCTATACGATGGCGACAACATTGTGCGCAAGATAACCGACGAGCAACCTATAAAAATATGACCGGTAAACCGGTTCATGAACTTAATGAATAATCGGTGTTTACAATTTTGTAAGGTAATGAGTGAAATAATAATTCTTGATGTACCCAGCTGGCAGAGACACGTCATATTGACGTCAATATATGGCGATTATGGTCAGTAGACGACAGTGAGCCAATATCAATGACATAAGGACGTCTCATAAATTACAGCAAAATAACGAGTTTTTTATTACAAAGGTTTTAAGATTTAGGACATCCCACGAAATAGGACATATCCCACGGGTTGGCAACACTGGTCATAGTCTTCCTGGGTCAGAGTTATCCATATACAGGGTGTGTACTTATGTGCCGATACATAAGGTTGTGAATCCTTGGTTGAATTTAAGAAGAAAAGTTAATATTAATATATGTCCTAATACTCTTCATTTTTGAGCTTCAGAATGTTAAAATTTAAACAATAACGTTTTTATCATAATTATAATCACTCCTAGATATTTTTATGAAATTCTGTACACACCATTAACATGATCAAACAGAAATAAAATGTTTCTTTTGTAGTTTTTTACATAGAATCCAGTGATGTACTCACATTTTTCTACATTGAATAATAATCATTAAGGAGCATTTTTGATATTGAATGGTAAATTTTACAAACAGTGAATTAATTCACATGCATTTTACTTATGGGCTTGTAGATGAAAATTCATACGAAGCCAGGCGGATATACCAAGAGCGGTATCCAAATCGCGTTCTACCCGATCCCAGAACATCTTCTAGGATTCATAGACGTCTCCACGAGACCGGAGCCTTAAAAGTAGCCACAGTACTGAAGGAGTTCATCAAAAATAAAAAAAATTTTAACATTCTGTTGCTCAAAAAATGAAGCGCTTTAGGACATATGTTAATATTAACTTTTCTTCTTAAAATCACCCAAGGATTCACAACCTTAAGTATCGACACTCTATTAAAAAACACCCTGTATAGACTTCGCGAGTGAAACTAATCACACCTGTCCGCGAAAGCCGTTTATTTTTTATTAAGTGACAAATTGACTCCCAAATTATATTCTGAATAAAAGATCGCGTGGTGAATAGAGTGAAATAACATAATGTCGTGAAATTGGGCCACGTCATTCGATGAGACCTTAGGAAGTCATTCTCACGTCATTAGATTCGTCATTTATTGACGCAATTTTCACGTGCCTCTGCTAGCTAGGTAGGTGTTGGTCGGAATCTAACCCTAAAATAATTAGAGAAGTCCATACTTAACTTACCGAAAAGTGAAATGTGTGGACAGGAATTTGTGAGCATCGTATTATTGGACCGTAGAATAACGGAGGTGACGTTTATAGTTTTTGCAGAATTATATCGTTGATCTCTTGACTGCAATAAAACCTCATTATCTATTCGACCATAAAATAAATAAGGAAATCCCAAATTTTAAAACTTTTCCAGCAGAGCCGGACCAGGTCAATTTATACTTATGCCTGATGCATATATAAATACAAAGTGATTTTTAATAATTTTAATCTTTAGTGGTTTTCCGGCAAGTAATTTTTAGTTAGGCTTATTAGTGGTAGAATGTGGCGTCCTTGGAATTGTGCTCATAGGGGGGCATCTTCAAGTGTCGGGAATGGAGACTTAAATATTTAACAGCTGTTAAACAATTTAGAGAAGAAAATCGTCCAATTATTTACCTTGACGAAACATGGTTTGATACCCATGACACTCCAAGAAAAGGTTGGGATAATCTTTCCAAAAAATGTCAAACCAAGGCACCATCAAATTAAGGCAAAAGAATCAAAATATTACATGCTGGTTCAGAGAACGGGTTTGTTCCAAATTGTCTGTTGCTTTCAGCTAAAAATATAGCAGATTCCTCTTTAGATTACCATCAAGATACCGACGCACAACTTTTTGAAGATTGGTTTAAACATAAACTCCTTAAAAATATACCTGAAAATAGCGTCATTGTAATGGACAATGCTAGTTATCATAGTCGGCAAGCAAAAATCATTCCCAATTCTAATAATGCAAAAGCAGAAATTCAAAATTTTATGATTGAAAATGATTTACTTGCAGCAGAAAATGGACATACAGTGTTGCGTCTTTCTCCGTACTATTGTATATTCAATCCTATTGAGCTAATATGGTACCAATTAAAATCCAATATTAGGAGAAATAATATCTCTCTACATTAAATGCATCTGTAGTAGAATTAATTAAAAACGAAGAAAAATTTCTGCAGACAGCTGGAAAAACTATGTACAGCATGTACTTAAGGTGGATAATTCTTACAATTGTATGATTACAAATGTTTAACCCTTAATTATAAGTTTAGGCTTAGATGAAGATATTGATAGTGATACAGAGTTAAATTTTGAATAAATTATCAATAGTTTCTTAGAATTTAATTAATTTGTATTGTACTTGTTATCCTAATAGTTATACTTTTAAATTATATTATTTTCAATTATTATTAATTGTTATCATTATTTTACATTTATTATAGGTACATATAACTAAAAATACCTCTCTATTTATTTTAAATTATAAAAATAAATCATGTGGTGTGGTATACATTTTCAAGCCGGCCCTGATCCCATTTATTGAGCTTTGAAGAGGTTCAGGCGTATACAATAGGGTTTAATCAGGTAGTTTATTTATGGCAGTAAGAATCAACGATATAATTCTGCAACAACTATACACACTAATAGCCAATGTTGCAAATAAAATATCATTTTGAATATTTCTATAAAAAGTTTTCGAATAGTAAAAAAACTTGTTGCCATAGATATCAATTGGAATAAAGCATGTTGAACTTAAAAAGTTACCTATGATTAATAAGGATCCGTTTATTGTGTCGAGCGTCTCCTAATTACCTCGCAAAAATTTTATGAAAATATTTTAAATCATGTTTGAGATATTGCTTTGAAACCTTTTAAAACCCTTATCCAGTCTAAACTAGTTTCTGATAGAAACTGAAAAATTTCATAATCAAATTCATTACAGTTACAGTATGGTATGGGTAGAGAGTTGGGGACCCTATTGACCCTGTGCTCTATATAATTATATTACCTGAATCGTGCCGCTCCCTATCTGGACTCCTGGCCATAACCGATGTTCGCTTGGATGGCATTGGCATGGAAGGTTTATGCCTATTTTGTAATGCTTGTGCCAAAGCTTGCTGGACGGCTTCTTGGCGAACTTCTATAAATTAAAAAAACATAATTGGTAAAGTAGTACAGTTTATGATAAAAAGTTTATTTATTAACAGAACATCTTATTTGTAAGTATTCAGCGTAATTTAATGTCACCATTGACTAGCGCTTTCGGTCTATTAAAAGTTTATAGTTCCACTTCCGTCAAACCAAAATGTTAATAGCGTAATTAAATAGTCAAATAGATTGACTCGAATATTTTTTTCTCAAAAAAAATTTAAGGACGGTTTTATCAGTACAGGGCTAAATTTTTCGGTTTCATAGCTGCCAGCCAATTATAACAGTTTTGACGTCAAGATGACCAGCAGCTAACACTTGACCAACAGCTAAAGTACACAACCAACCACTGATAAACCCGTCTTATAGCTGATATACAAGAGTACTTACTACAAGTTCATATAAACTTATTTGCTATAGGCCTCCTCTTCGGAGATATGGCCTCCCAAAGAGATTCAATGGAATCAAGTTTTTTACATAAAATTATTGAACCACCATTTCCATTTTTTTTCTATGAAATATACGAGGTAAGACCCTTCAAACTGTTATGCAAGAAAGTGTTGAAAATTACTCACTAGCTGTATGATGACAACTTTAAACAACGTGTTTTACAAACCTGTACTGCTGACTAAAAATTCATGTCGCTATTCCTAACCGTTTTCGAAAAAAACACGTTATTTTATTTACACAGTCCCCTAACTTCCCTAGGGTTAAATATGAAAAAGCGGAATTTTGATGGTTGAAAATTTGATAGGAAAGATGTTTGTTTTATCGAAATACGTCATGTAAATGAAATGGCGTTTTTCGAAACGAACGAACAATTAGCGACATGAATGAAGGGTAGGTACATAGACAAAGGAAGAGAGGGGACGAATAATTCCGGTTTACGGGCCGTCGCAGAAAGTGTTACCTAAAATTGATCGGCCGCCATTGATAGGGAGCCAGACAATCGAGGTGGCACCCCATGTATTTTGGTGATTTGTGGTGAGAAGAGCTATTATAAGAATTCAGTTTATTTACAGAAAAATGGCGAATTGTTGTGCCTATAGCTGTAAAAGCCGTAATGAACGAAAGAAGCTTGGAATTACTTCCCATCGGTAAATATTCAAATTGTATTTTTTGCATGCATTTATTTAATATTAGATATCTCCCTTGTAAGTTTAGCAGTATATATTATTTGAAACTATGATTAAGGCCATAGTTAAAGCTACCTTCCTTTGTAATTTGTACTAGATTTGTTGCACTTTTCATTCAAGATTTCTAATAAGAACCAGGTAATTGCCCTTGGAGAGGGTGTGTCACTCAATGGCGTACCTGCATGATTTGTATATTTTGACAAAATTAAATTATTTCGTATTTAATTTTGGTTAATTATTAGCGAAAGCATTATATTATTTCGAATGTATACCAGTGTTATTTTTTTAAAGAAAGCGATTAACGTTTGTCTTGAATCGTTGAAGGTCATAGTCTTTGAGAAACACGACTTCAGGCGAAGGTCGTTTCACAAGGATGGCGTCCTGTTAAAACTTATTTTAAACCACTAAGCTCACACATTGTTGTATTGTTTTTAGATTTCCGAAAGATCCACAAAAAGCAAACATTTGGGTGCAGAACATGGGACTTAGAGATTGGACACCTTCTCCTGCCTACAGGATTTGTTCAGAGCAAAGTCCTTTTTTATAAAGTTGAGGAAAGAGTACGATTACTTGGAGGTGCTGTGCCAACAATATTTTCAAAACTACCAGTAATTACATTTTGTTGCTTCTTTGTAATAAATTTTGAATCGACCAATTTTATTTTTTATCTCACATTTTCCCTAAAGTTGAAAGATATTTAAATTTCACAACCTTTCCTATATGAAATTATATTTTTGGCTAATAAAATTAATATTTACTAAGCATTCATAAATTATTCAGAAGCAGAAGAACATTTGTACTCAGTAAGGGAGACAATATACAAATTCAATTCAATAAAAATATTACTTCCATATTCCATAAATAATAATTTTGTACTGGGATAATACTAAGAAAATATTCATGTAACGCCACTGCTAAATCCGATAAGGAGCCAGGCGGTAACAAAATAGCTTCTGGTTTTACGCGTCCCCTCTCTTCCTTTGTCTATGGGTAGGTACTTAAATTTTAGTCAATAGTTAAAGGTATGTAAAAACCGTTGTCCAAAGTTCTTATTATACAGTGCGTTAAAAAAAGGGGTCCATGAGTGTCACAGCTGTGAGTAATTCAAAACACTTTCTTGGATAGTAATTTGAAGGGTCTTATCTGGTATACATCATAATTAAAAAAAAATTAAACTTTTTGCGAGCCCACATCTCCGAAGAACGAAAAAGTTTACAAACAAAGTTTACAAACCTGTAGTACTCTTTTCATTTGTTTTTTCATATTCGAGAGATTTTCCACGGACACCCTGTATATTATCATATATATTAACAGCTATGCTAAGCTTACAAGATAGTTAAATCGCTGTCAAAGTTAGCATAAGTCTTGTCAAACCTGTGAGTTTTGAAGTCTCCTCAACTCTGTTTATTGTGATTCATTCTCGTTTCGTACACATCAAAAATTTACCTGAAATATTCTTGTTTCGTACCGACCATTGCGATGGTCTGGTTATCGGTTTACCTGTGTAGGTAGGTAGGCAATTTTATAACTAAATACAGGCCCGGATCTCGATTTTTTCGAGACGGGACAAAAGCTTAAAACTGTCGCCCTCGCATATCCTCCAACCCTTTAAATTTCTCTGTCAAAAAATTAAACTAGTTAATAATTTTTATGTAGATTGTAGAGGGCGCTCGCTACGGCACATAGAACAAAGTGCAACTTTTTTGCGCTTTAGTCCATTTATGTTTCTATTAAACATATCAATTTTCTCCTCACTTTTATCCAAAAAATGTGTACTTTGTCAATGTCCCTCCCAGCAACTGTTTTTGAGATTTTTACATTTATAACAATTGTCAAATAATATAAATATTACAAAAATTATTGTCTAAAACAGATATTCGGTAAGTGATGATCTGATGAGAGCTTTCATAATAATATTACAAACCAAATTCAACGCCCTTTATATTCACCATATCCATTATTGTTATATAAACATAATCATTATGAAATTACCTAAGTACCCATAAATGTAACTTACATTACCTGGTAGTCACGCCCTTTGGAACGGCGGGTGTACCAAACGAGAAGCCGTTTAGTGTAGAGTTCGTTTCACGAAATTTGGATACGACTTAATGATTTCCTGGGTCGGTTCCATTGTGTCACTTTTACTGCAGTCATTAAGTTATATCCATTTTTCGTGAAACAATCTTTACCAAACAAGAATATTTAAAGTACATTTTTGAAGGGTACCACCGCGAGTGTACGAAACAAGAAAACACCCAACTACTGTTAAAAAAAACTGTAATGCGAATTAAATGTTATATGGACTTAAACTTAAATAATTATTCCAGCCACTTTATACATTTTTTTAAATGAATAAAGGGACGAGCAAGTTTTGTCATTGGCGACGTATTTAGTTTCCTGTAAATAAAAAATGAAACCTGATTTTATGGAAAATTATGTAACCTTTTTAATGATTTCCGGGATGTCAATTAACGAAAAACAAAGCTACGTTTTCGTTTTGAACTTAAGAACTTCCTCCTTTTTTAAAATCGGTAAAAAAATAAAGAACTACAACAATGTAAAAAACAAAAGGGATTGCGATATTACATATTATATTTTCTAAAATTGAAAATTAAAAGTTACGAATTCTCAAGCCCAAAATACAACGTGTCCAAGATAAGGAGGGCCAGTACAGGGATCTCGGAAACCGTAAGAGATACGAAGTCGATAAATGGAGGTAAAGTTGCGCATTTACGTGCCTAATAATATGCTGTTTAGAAAGTTTTAAAATTCCGAGTAGTTCCGGAGATATCCGAAAAAAAACGAAATTCTGAAAAATCGTTTTATTGTTTTCCTGGTTTTTTTCAGATCGAATTCTAAAGTAAATTGCACTTTTCGAAAACGAAAAACCCGATAGTTAGTTTTGCTGATGATAGCACACTTTTATTATCTTTCTCTTTGAATGCACAAACATCGGCTGCCGACGCACATCTTCGCAAACAGCATGAAGTATCACGCCTCAACAAAGACCTGGAAGAAATTTTGGCTTGGGGTGACAGTAACCAAGTCGAATTTAACGCTAAAAAAACCCAGGCAGCAGTTTTCTCTAAAAAGGTTAACATTACAGAACCGGATATAGTCATGGACGGACACGCAATCCCACTGGCTTCATCTATTAGTTTGCTGGGCGTCAATCTGGGAGCAAATATGTCTTGGCACAACCACGTTGTGGCAATCGCCAAGATAGCCTCTCAGAAGCTTGGTGTACTCTTCCGAACCAGAAAGTTGTACACACCTCAACAACTTTTGACACTATACAAAGCCCAGATTCGACCATCACTAGAGTACTGCTCTCATGTCTGGAGCTCTGCACCCAAACCCGAACAAACCCGAACAACGAAAAAGTAAGGAATTACATAATCAGGTGTTCAAATTTCCATTATTCTCTAAGCACAAATAACATCTAACTGCCACATAACAGTTTTTTTGAGATAAAGTAAAACATGCGATAGAATATCAAACTTTTCAGCATTTGTAAATTTATGTTCCATATTTTCTGGACAATAGAAAACCTCTTAAAACGCTCTCAATCGATCACAATGGGAATGTCAAGTGCAACAAATCACGCGTCACCATCTTAATTTTTTGTTTCAAGCGCCTACTTTTCTTTTAAATCACGAATCAACAGAAGTTTGAAATAATGTTTCTGTATTTTGTTCACTTATTTGTGGTTTATTATTAAATTATTTGTTATTTATTGAACTAGTCCAACATAAGTAAAAATTTAGAGCTTACTTATGAGATATTATTAATAAAATTAGGAGAAATACAGGACCGTATCCCAAAATTTCCTGATGTTGTTCAAAAAACCCTTAAAACGTCATTAAACTACAATGTATCATACATCGTTGCATTCGGAAGAAAAAAGCTCTCAAATTCCAATATCAGGAAAGCGTATTTAAAAAAATAAAGTAGATAATGGCCCTTCGAAGACGACTCGTCGGATTACAAAACAATTAACGCTGTTAGATAGAGAGGAAAAAGTGGCAATGCAAAAGTGCAATTTACTTTAGAATTCGATCTCAAAAAACCCAGGAAAATAATAAAACGATTTTTCAGAATTTCGGTTTTTCCTACTTTCTAAACGGCATATTATTAGGCACGTAAATGCGCAACTTTACCCCCATTTAACCGACTTCGCATCTCTTACGGGTTTCGAGATCCCTGTACTGGCCCTCCTTATCTTGGACACGTTGTATAAATAGTATCTGTGACATAAGCGATATTGGCAGAAATAATTATCTCACGATCAAAGTACCCTGGCAAGCTAATTATTGATTAAATAACCAACAACTTTGAATGTGAGTGGATCGTTCCTGCCATCTCACTGATGTCACAATCAAAGTTGTCTGATTGTTAACTATTGTTGAACATATTTCTGCAACTCAACGTTATTGTCTTAAAATATGCTTAAATAAAATGTTAAATGAATTGGCCAGTACCTATTTTTTTTTTCAAATTATCTTTTAAAGTATTATTGAGTTAAATAAAATAAATTTTTGTCTAACCTTCTTTACACCACAATGAAAAAAAAACTATTATAAACATTATGTGGTTTGATTCAAGGTCTTTAAAAAACAGCAGAACTATGCACAGTCACCTGGTGAATTATTGTTTCTGACAATTATTCACTAAACAATTTAATAATAAATTGCATCCAT
Organism: Barypeithes pellucidus; assembly: GCA_963991005.1. Classification (NCBI taxonomy): domain Eukaryota; kingdom Metazoa; phylum Arthropoda; class Insecta; order Coleoptera; family Curculionidae; genus Barypeithes; species Barypeithes pellucidus. The sequence continues at coordinate 31,344,848 of OZ022562.1, forward strand.
TCGTATAAAATGAACCATCGTGACTTCTTTGAAAATGATGCTAGTGGGTATATTCACCCTAAAGTTCTAGGTATAGAATATAAAATTTTTAAAACGCATACAGTGTGTCTAAAAAAAGTTTGCAACATATGGGAAATTTCTTTATAATTGGTTTCTTAGAAAATATTATTCTTGATAAAGGTTGTTGCTTGCCTTGCTATTTTCCGAAATCGTGTAAGAGTAAAGTATCTTAACTTATAAAGGTATAGCAAAATCTTATAAGGAAAAATTCTACCAAATAAAAATATTCAAAGGTGGGCATATGAGTGAATATTTATTACAATTAAAAAATAAGCAAAATAATGATAATTGTGAATATTTTTTGCCACAAGTTTGTTGTTGTTTGTTATTAATTTCTATTTCCATTTTATTATCTGATATGTTTTGAAAATACACCTATTTTGGTTCTGCCCTGGGAACTATCATGAACGGACTTTATGGACAGAAAGTAATTAAATGTGTTTATAGCACGCTGCTACCTAAACCGGTTTGTATCTCAGGAAAAACTGAAATATATTGCAACTATATAAAATACTCGTTTATAGTTTTAAGTCAAACACGAAATTTTATCAGGAATAAGATTTCTCTGACGACCCAATAATGAAGAATTTTCCCTTATGTTGCACACTTTCTTGTACATACTAACAGTTTATTAATGTTTGGAAATAATAATAGTGTAGTACACATATAGAAACCAGAAATTACAATAATTAGTATATACATTTTATAACAATAATTATATTTTTTAATTTTTCTTCCTACGGCAAATTGAGTTCTTATTAAAAAAACGGTTTTAAGATTATACTTTTAAAATTTTTAAACAAGTGTACTAATTTAAACAAAAGCAGTTAAAAACAATTCCCAACTCTAAAGTATTTTATTTCGATAGCTTCATCATACTCTTTTATTAATTACATATTAAATAAGTTTTTTTAAAGGAACTAAAAATAATTCTTTACAACTTGATGCTGAAATATTGCCAATCATGTGTGCCAAAACTAAATAAATAGCATGTCAGTAAAGTCAGTAAAGTACGTTTCACGAAATTTGGATACGACTTAATGATTTCCTGGGTCGGTCCCATTGTGTCGACAAGAGCTTCGCAATAAACAAGTGAAGTATGAAGGGACAGACTAAGGAAAACAAGTAATGATATGATTATATTAATGTAATCAAATGAAATAACATTTTTTTTTAAATATTACTAGTCATATTTATTTACATTTATAATGTCATTCTATAGATAGTTCTGTTTCGCTATCGCTATCCTCATCAAAATTAATTATAATTGGATTAATTATACGATTCAGACTAATATACGAATTTTCTACAGTTATTACGTGACGGACTGAATTTTTCCAACTACCTGGGGGAATATCATTAAAGCATTCTCGTATTAATTCTACAACACTAGAACTTAAAGTCGGAGAAATATTTTCAGACCTAACCAGTGATTTTAACTGGTGCCACATATGCTCTATGGGGTTAAAAATGCAATAATAGGGTGGCAGCCGTAGCACTGTATGTCCAATTTCTTCTGCCAATGTGTCACAAACATATACTTTTTTATACAAAATATCTTTAAAACTTCTAAAAGATCACTTTTTTTTATAACTTTCTTCAAAATATACATCATTCGCCGCCATGTAGTTCTGAATCTCCAATTTTGTATTATTTGAGCTTGGAGCTTTATGTAATTGGCGACTATGATAGCTCGCATTGTTCATTACTATCACGCTATGTAGATTTTTCGCCTTATCAAGTCCTTGTCGCTTTCGTCGAAACATTTGGTGAAACCGGCATCTTTACGCTTCTTTCTAGATTTAATGGGATTTGACGCGATTCTTTTCACTGTAGTCAGAGGTATCTTAGTCAAATCAGACGTTTCAGTCGCAGCAGCACTAGCATAAAGTCCTCTGTTGAGTAAAGAAGTATATACTCTTTTTACAATTTCCCTAGCATCGAGAGATAAATGCATTTTTTTCACTGCAACACTAAAAGAAGCACCATCAATGTTTTTCCATGGATGCCACATACTGTTTTTTTATACGTTTGGTAAAATAATATCCGTAATACAACTAAACTCTTCCCGCAAGAAATAAAAACTAACAAATTTTACCACAAAAAGATATTTAAATATAAATTAAGCAACCTAACCTACCTGATGTGCCTATATTTAATTATAATTATTACAATCCGGTCCTTTCCACATAATAATAACAAACGGTCATAAATAATGGGATCGCCCCAGATACTTTTACTGCAGTCATTAAGTTATATCCATTTTTCGTGGAACAATCTTTACCTGAAATCGTGTAGGCGTATTTGAAGAGCAATTTGCCTACCGCGCGTTCTATTTACTGTGAGTTTTGATTAAACTGTGTAATGTTATATTTATTATACTATACTATAATATACTCTTTAGACAAGTGGTCGTAGGTAAAATTATGCCATTGCCATTACCTACCAAAAATACAATGATAAATGTAATAAGAGAAAAAAATATCATGCAGTAGTTATACAACCATAACATATTTCCAAACTGCGAAGAAAATGTGATACATACGTGCAGAATATATATCCATTACATGTGACCAAAGGGGTTATCTCTAAGGGTATAATACATTGGTATGTATCGTGCACTTATAAACTACTACGTGAGAGCTAGATTGGATATGTTACTTGGCAATCTACAAATTTAACTATACTACTATATGAGAAGACAGGAAAATACGTGGATTAGATGTGTTACCTACGAATATACAAATTTTACTCCAATTTACATAATATACAGGGTTATTCATGTTATTCGACACGACATATTACGAAGTATTATAGCTAAGTTATTTGTTCTGGATAAAAAATATGTTTCCAAGTTGCATTGTTTTAAATGAAATGTCCTGTATATTATCAGCATTTTCGGTTTCTACGATCAAAATAAAAGTTACTTTCATTAAGGTTTACCGTCCTTAGACCTTACGGTTTTTGAAATATTTCATATTTTGTGAAAATGTAGTACCAATTTTAATGATTAAATTCTCAATATCTATTTTTTTTTATAACCCATTTCACACTGGAGCTACTAACTCATTAAGTATTGTGTCGCACATGAAAAATTCACTAACTTATATAAGGTGTCCAAAAAGTACAAGTGTTATTTACATCTACTTATAATAGTTAGAGAGACGGTGACAATAGGGGGTCAGTGAAGTGGAATATCAGTAATTTGGTTTCTCGTGGAGTCTACAACTTTTATATATATCTGAGGAAATGCCGTAGAGCATTGCAGAGAGGCGCTGTACTGCTTTAGATAGGAAAGTCTCAAGTGCCATGGGTCCAAGTGGGCTTAATCGATTTGTATTCACATGAAGATGACTCGTAAACAATTATCTGACAAATAGAAAATTGCGAAAGTGCAGCATACTTTCAAGGATATCGTGAAAAGGAAGACTATGAAAGTCGGTACGAGGATGCACGAAGTAAGACTGCAGCGAGATCTCTTTGGACAATTGCTGACTGCATCGCTCTCTCAAAAAATAGATTTAGAGAAAGTTTTGCAGTACCCGATTACTCCAGTTCCGCTTTCTCTCTGTCATACGTTCCGGTATCTATGCGTAATATTGTCAAAATTCCGCCTAGCTACGTGCGATTCTTCTGTTATTTTTTTTCCCAAAATATTTGGGTGTCAAGGAATGTAGTGTGACAATTTTCTGACATGTCACGATCGTTTTCCGAATTTCCTCCGAGGAGATTTAAAAAAAATTCCAATAATGAAATGGCGAGACCTGGAACGACAAAATTTTTTTTCACATAATCTTTAACATATAATGTGCAATTCTAGAAAGTTTAAATTTCACAAACCCGAACAAAATTCATTGCTCAATGAGCGAGGAGGAAGGAGAAAGATATGGTTAATTAATATCATCATCTTGAGTTATGTTACCTATTTTCAAAATAAAATTCGATCAGATGGAAAGAAAGGCCTTCAGGCGAAAATCTGTTAAAAATTCCGCTACTATGACATTTTTTTCAGGAGACAAAAAGCAAAATCTTCTTTCTTTAGTGAAGGGGTAAATTGCACTAATCACATTAACTCTTCTTACTTAACCCTGCTACATTCGCCCTTGGAGAACAGTAAGAAGAGAAAAAAAGTCCTCCAAAATGAGACACGCGTAAGAAGTAGAATTATCCTTTGAAAAAATTTTTATTGCAATAAATAAATAATTTTCCCTATAATAAATTTCTGGGATTGTTGCATTTATATTTTTATATGTATATCTAATTGCTATTTAAATCCATTCAAGTCTTTTTGCCGTAAGCGATAATAATAAATGTTGTCGGAAGAATTTTAAATGTTAGTCAATTTCTTGACACGACGGCGACGGAAAATACTATGTGTGTTGGAATAATCGCAATATCTCTAATGTTGGGAAAGAATCGTAATGTTTATTTTAATATATTATTTATGTTTAGAAAGTGTGTCATATAAAAGCCTTAAAAGTTTTTCTCTGAAATGATTTATTATATTTAAACCGGCAAATCCTGAGATGAAAATAAATTGAAGAAAAATAACCTGAATATACACTTTATATGAAATCTGAAATTTTACGTGGCCGCTACTGAGGATGCTCGCAATCAATAGTTTATTGAGGAGGTGTTGTCATATATTGCAACACAGAATTGTAAACGCACGTGTTCAGTTTTTGACAACAATACGTCTTTAACCCGCGTTATCACTTCTTTTTCAAACTGTTTACTTTACTTACTTTTAAAATACTACAATTTTAAGGTACATACTCTTTTACCTTCGATCTTATAATACGTTTTATAATTAAATTCCATAAAAAAATAAAATATAAAACGTATGTTTTGCAACAGAACCAACAATAGGTAATATCACACAAATTTGAAATCACATCACAATCTTATTATGAATTATTTCACAACAGAAAAAAAAAATCGGGTAATGCTACAACTAACAAAACGTTTAAAATTCGTATACATCAAGCACGTGGAACCCTCGACAGCGTCATTCCACCTCCAAGTCTCGAAACATACCGAATCAACGATCGTCGTGCGCGGCAAGTATCCAAGCAAGGGCTAAACATGCGGTGTGATTTGACAACACTGTTAGTATACTGTAGTGACCCACATTGTTGCTAACTGAATCCAGATGGAACGGCGCGACAGTATGTGGGTAAAAAGGGTTTTTACCTTAGTATTTAGATATTCGATTAAAAAAAAAGTATGTTGACTTTCTCTAGGACACCCTAGGACTCATCCATTTAAATATAATAAGTCATTTCCATAACACCCTGTATATTTTTTAAAATTTAAGCTATCTACTTACGCTACATCATATTTATAACTATGTTTTTGTTTTCCTGGCTGTTCTATATAACCGAAGTGTTAACAAAGTAAAACTCTTTAACTCCACTATGTGGCCGAAAACCTAGGAAAAAATACTATAATCATATTCTAACATTTTGTATTTTTTCCGTAGGTCATTTTGTTAGAGCGCAGAAAAGTTATGACAGGGGCCAGATTTTATTTAATATAAGTGTTCAACCGGGGGCTAGAGCTTGTACAGTTTTTGTATGACACATTTAGAATATGCAAATATGGTGTTGACTTATGGTTTTTGTAATGGGGATGCTATAGCTGCTGTTGAAGAATATCATCGATGGTTTCCGCAGTAGAGAAAACAAACGGTGAGTTCCCAGTGTTAACATAACATCTGAAAGAGCTACTCGACAAAGTTTAGAAAGAGTAGAAAGTATTCTGGATTTAGTAGAAGAAGAAACACGAAAAGTTGCTATTCAATTGAACGTTCCACAAAAAAGAGTAATAAACGTACTCCACGACTAAGCCGAATCAATATCCATACAATCCCTATAATGTGTATGGGATCTGCAACCGGAAGATTATATGAAGCATATGGAATTTTGTCGGTAAATAAATAATAATAATAATCGTTGTGTTGTTAGGTACTCGCATATTTTTTACGGACGAAGCAACAATGTATGTTCAGACAAAAATTACCGCGCAATAGTGGAAAGAACAATTAATTCATAGTTCAGCATAAAGTTTCGGTAAACGTGTCGTGTGGTACTTGGCCCTGTCATTTTGGAGAATCGGCTTACGGGAGAGCACAACTTTAATTTTTTAGAAAAATAAATTATAAGGACTACTAGGGGATGTTCCTGTAGCCATCAGAGTATTATAGGCACCATGGTCGCGGTGGTCTTATTAGTTGACCTCCAAAATATCTAGACCTCACAGCACTAGACTTTTGTTTATGCGGCTTTACACTCGGCATGCACAAATTCGATTTATTAGAAATACTGCAGCCAATATTAAAGAAACACATGAAGCAATGAGAAGAGCATCATTAAAAACGCTATGATTAAAAAAATGTTAATGTATGAAACTTTGTTTATATGTTATTATGGATATAACTTGAAAACAAATTAAAATCGGATAAGGACATATTTTCACCTATACAATACCCTTCTGGAGTTTAATCCGCTTCTTCGGATATTTTAGTACTGTATACTATATAGCAATCGAAAATAAGACTTTATATATTTTGTACTCGATTTTGGAGTTCATAAATTATTACAAACTCTTAAAATATAGGTACACCCCTTCTCCTTTGAAATATATATAAATACTCCTTTTTTTGTATGTTATATCTTACAGTTTTCTCTAAGAAGGTTAACATTACAGAATCGGATTTAGTCATGGCAGGACACGTAATTCCACTGGCTTCATCTATTAATTTGCTGGGCGTCAATCTGGGAGGAAATATTTTCTTGGCATAACCACGTTGTGGCAATCGCCAAGATAGCTTCACAAAAACTTGGCGTACTCTTCCGGACCAAAAAGTTATATACACCTCAACAACTTTTGACACTATACAAGGCCCAGATTCGACCATCACTAGAGTACTGCATCGGAGACCACGAGCTGACAAAGAGCCTGGAACATCGAAGACTTCATTTGACTCTCTTTAACAAATAGTTCCATGGAAAATGCTCGGCTGACCTTGCCCTCATAATTCCGCCCAGAGCGGTGAATAGCAGAAATATACCACGAACCACTGCCTCCCATCCATATGTGGTTAAGCTTAGTACTCCTCGAACATGATTATGTAAGAATTCTTTCATCTGGAGGACGTCATCCTTATGGAACGACCTTCCCGAGGTCGTATTTCCCGACGATTCAAAACCAACGTGAATCGCTTTATGCGCACAAGCACCACTCCCAGAGTGCCTTAAAGGAATTTTCTATAGTGCTTGATAATAAGAAAAAAACTCAAGAACCCCCCACAAGTATGATGCTTTAAAGTTATGCATGATTTTTGGGAAAAATTACCAATTATTTAAGTGAACTTAATTACAAAATGGAGGACAATACAATTTTATAAAAATGGTAAGACAATACTGCTGTAAACATAATGTTTATAAAGTACCAGAACTAATTAGCATAATACGAGGATAACAATTAATATTAATAAAAAATGTTTAGTACCACATAAAACTGTCGATAATTTATGGAGTCAACGATCAGGTCGATGGATAGGATTTAATAATTTAGTGAAAATGACGTAAACTTTTGTTTTGAGTCAACGAACTTCACTTTATTAGTTAATTCCATAAATATATGGCATAAAAATGGAAATTTAATCAGTAGGATACTTAAATTTGCATGAGATCAACGATTAAATGACATTAAATATACTTACACAGTTTTATATTTAGAAAAATAAATAATAATAATAGTTTTAGAAATAATGTTTCTAATAATAGGAACATTTACAGACTAATAACTAGATAATTTCTGAATTTAAAAACAATTCATCCATTTGCGAAAAGGGATTAAAAAATACAATGCAAGTAAGGATAAGTTTTTAAATTTTATATTCAAATTGAATCTTTTGCTTGCTTTTGAACACAACAAGATAGGCGTAATTAATATTATTATTTGCGATTAATAGCATTAAACAATATTCTAGTGCATCTAAAAAATTGGTCGACTTGCAATTTTAAATTTCTATTCTATCGACTGGTTTCTAGAGACATAATATCAAGTTATGTATGACGTAGCTAAAATAGTAAGCATAACCTCAAAAAAGGAAATTATTATTATATTTTTCGGTACAAATTAAAAAAACGAGCTTTTACCTTTATTTTTCGCAAATAAGAAATTTTCGGTAGAGAATTTCTACCGGTAGGTAGATTCTTAATTTTCTCGTATATTTTTGTGTGTATAAATAAGTTTTCGGTTTTAAAAATAAATAATAAATATACAGTGATATTACAAATGGCGTATTATATTTAAACGGATGACTCCTTGCGTGGCCTAGATGAAGTATAGGTACTTTCTTTTTTAAATCAACCGTTTAGGAACTTAGGTAAACACCTCTAAAATCATCCTACATGAGACAACGCCTTAAACAATCGTGTTGCGATATTGTCAAACCATTGCGCGGGCTCTGACCTTCTGTCGTTCGTCACGTCAACGTTAAATCCCTGCGGCGAGGCCGCACTCCGTAGTTCTATTCGAGACGTGAAGGTGTAGGTCAACTACGATTTTATTCTAAGTTCTGTTGTGTTTTGAGATAGTTTGTTATCATGTGCGTGTTGTTTATCTCGTTGACAAAACAAAAATTTTGTTGTTATCTTTATGGAATTTGTGTTGAGGTAAGAATTATTCAAATTGAAGTCAAATTTTTTTCTTAAAGTATAAACTTATGGTAAAATTGACAACATTGCTCGTAGTCTCCGATCAGACGAATGGCTCTCCTTTCGATGGAATCCAGTAGCCGAATAGTATGTTTGAGTGCAGAGCTCCAGACATGAGAGCAGTACTCTAGTGATGGTCGAATCTGGGCTTTGTATAGTGTCAAAAGTTGTTGAGGTGTGTACAACTTTTTGGTCCGGAAGAGTACACCAAGATTCTGTGAAGCTACCTTGGCGATTGCCACAACGTAGTTATGCCAAGACATATTTCCTCCCAGATTGTGCCCAGCAAATTAACAGATGAAGCCAATGGAATTGCGTGTGCTGCCATGACTATAGCCGGCTCTGTAATGTTAATCTTTTTAGAGAAAACCGCTGCCTGGATTTTCTTAGCGTTAAATTCGACTTGGTTACTGTCACCCCAAGTCAAAATTTCTTCAGGTCTTTGTTGAGCCGTAATACTTTATGCTGTCTGCGAAGATGTGCGTCGGCAGCCGATGTTTGTGCATTTAAGGAGAAAGATGAGACAAGTGTGCTATCGTCAGCAAAGCTAAATATCGGATTTTTAGTTTTCACTAGAAGGTCGTTAATGTAGAGTAAAGAGGGTGGGAGCCAATATAGACCCTTGAGGAACACCAGCATTGATGGTGAAGGTATGTGAGGCTAATACAGGATATTTTTAAAATATCATTTTTGGAATTTTGGCTTCAAACTTTGCCCAAGAGCATAGGACTAAAATCCAAACGCTTTTTTCAAATAACTTTTTTTTGATATCTCGTCATCTAATACAGTTTTCCATGACAAAATATATTTTTCTCAATTTTCCAGCCAAACGAGTAGTCACGTGACAAATACATTTTCAGTTCAGGCAACCAATCATGAGAGAATTTTTCTGTAATATTTCAATAATAAAAAAAGATTCCTTTCTTTACTTATTTGTGGGTTTATGTTTGAAAGGGTTGTTCGATTCTCCACCTAAAACTGATGGTTGGGGTTTACTGCTAATTTCCTCCAACAAACTATCCCTATGCTAATAAGAAGTAATGCTTGTTATCATTTACACATTGTATCTTCTACATTATAATAATATATTTAAAAATATTAATCATGGATGTGACGTATTCCCTTGGTAAATACACCTTTAACTCAGTTTAATTTATTCAAGTGAGACTATAAGCCTTATTTTATTTTATATAACAAAAATTTTATTCCGTATTATAATTTTCGAAATTTAAATAATATTTGTATAAACCCCAAAGGGCCGAAGTAAATTACGGGATAGCAATGAAATGGGAAGTGAAGCTAAGGGTTGAAATTACATTGAAATGGGACAGACGCAAATACGAACTGGTAATTGATTTTCATTAATATTTCTGCTCTTAGAGGAAATAAGAACAATTTGTTTTCTCTGAGATTTTCGCATTTTTCAGTAAACTGGGGCGGCTAACTGTTTTCCGTTATAAGCGAAATAAAGTTTTTATGGATGATGAGAATACTTTCAATTTCGTAATGGATTTTGGAGCATGGGGGAATAGTAAGTAGGTAATCGTTAAACAGAAAAAAAATATTTAAAAGGCATGAGGAGTAGGTATCAACGGCAGAACTAATAATCCGATTTCTGATTATCTTGTCATTATGGATTAGATTATTTTCCTTCCCTATTCGAGACAATAGATCTTTGTTTTTTGTTGTTTCTAATTTTTTATTGAACATTTAGTAATGCCACTATGCCAGGGGTGCTCTAACTTTTACTATATGCGATCTACAGGGAAGAAATTATACGGCAAGCGATCGACTAGACAGGAAAAATATATATTCAATTAAAGATAAGTTATAACGTATGAAAGGTACTACCGAGAAAAGGAAGCCCTCTCCATTGATAGCATGCAACCACCTGCAGACCGGCTTCGAACTCATTTGTTCTCGTCAGTACAGGGTACTGCTGGGACTGCTAAGAGATGGGAAATAATAGATTCCCATACATTGGTATATTTGACAAAAAATTACCTTATTATTTCTGGATGTAACTTAGTCTTTAGATGTCGGTGCATGGCACTGCATATCATCTTCATACTTCTCATAGGATGGTACGTATTTACTGAGTGTTAAATGCAAGCATGAAGACAGATGTTCGTCAGTTAACCGATTCCAAACAATGCTGTTAACTGCAGATCGATTTGTTTCAAATATGGATATTTTTCTTCATGTAAAAAAAATTTGTATCTCCTGCTATGGCTTTGAGATGTACATATATCTGAAATAATGTGCAATACCTCGTTTTCGATAGAAGACACGTCTAAATCGAACATATTAGATATTTCAGACGCAGTTGTTTCAACGTCCTGACAAAAAAATGGATAAGTCATAAAAGTGACAATAGGCGTCAATTTTTTTAAAATTGGAAAAACGCCTTTCAAACTCATGGATAATATTTCTCAATTCTGTTTCGTACTTCTCATAATTTGATGCAGTTCTTGCTTTTAATGTCTGAAAATTTTGCCTGCAGTAAATTTAGTCCAGTCGTCTTTCGAAAAATAAAAACTGTGGCTGCATGATGACTGTTGTTTAGCTACCAAACTTGTGAGAACTTATCGCGATCGATCGAAAAACTCTCACGATCGACTGTTTGAGCATCCCTGCACTATGCGATTGAAATTGTTAACACCACGACAGAAAAATTAATTTTTAAAATAAAATTATTTTACTAAGTACGTTCCTTTTTTGTTGTAAAACCTGACGTGAAGTATAATGAACAAATCCGAACAACCAGATGTCAAAAGGTAAATCTGTCGAACCTATTATACAGGGTATCCAACCGGGAACCAATTCGATCTATATATGAAAAACTATAAATATTAAAATTTTGAAACTTGGACAGTTTGCTAATTCTGTGGTGTATACAGGGTGTTATGGAAATGACTTATTATAGTGCCAAACTTAATGTCAAACTGAAATTCCATATAAAATTATAAAAATAAATTATTTATCTACCTACTTGTACTTTATACCTAAAGAGCGACGAAATCCAGGCACAAACACAAATCAGTTTTTTTCTTTTTCATGGGAACACTCCTGGAAACACTTTAAGCTCGAAACATCTTAGATCTTGATAGCAACATGGAACACAGTAATAGTGAAACAGAACCGATAGTTAGCTTTTGAAAATACAACAATACAGATCATTAGATTTTATTACACGCGACGAAATTTGACTTGTTCATCAGCGACAGCATCTTTTCTATCAAACGTCCATAAGAAACAATCGATCTCAAACTGAGCAATTTAGTTTCGTCAATAAAAACAATATTCAAAGTTTATTTATGGACTGGCAAGATACACGCGTAAACTGAAAAATTATTACAACACAACGAGTGTAATGGTTATCGACCAAATACACCGTATCCCGACGCTGTCGGTCTTCAACTAACAGCCCGCAAGCGTGCGGCTGCGGCACTATACGAACTACGTCGGCTCAGTCGTTGTGTGTGATAAAGATGGGGAGATGGCCGTGTAGCCTTTGTCATTTCGTAATTTTGAGTAGGGCTGGGTTACTGTGATTCACAATGTGATGATTTAATTTTTAAGCTTCTGGAATGAGAAAGAGCAGCAGAGCAGCGATTAACAAGTTCTTTAAATTGGTACTAAATTAGCTATGAAAGAAAACAATAAATAATGAGTTGTGTTCGTGCTGTAGATTATTATTTATTTCAACCATATTGGAGAATGCGCGGGAATCTACACCTACTGTGAAATATTGCTCATCTCTGGTTCCACGTTTTGACAACTCGTTTTGAACGTTAGTTCGGCAGTTCGTTTGATCAGATGTCATGTAATTTTTAATTCGAAGTTAAAAACAAAAGTGCATAGAAATATACGCGAGAAAAAAAGAGACCAGCCAAGATTAATAGAAACGACGTCGCCATGTGAATTTTTGCAGTGCGACCAGTGTTCATGTGAATCTTTGCGAGTATGTATGGTTATGTGCCGGTTTTTTTATTAAAACGTTTTGGTGTGTAATTTCTAGAAATTGTGACATTAATTTTTAAATAAGACCGACAAGGGAAGTGTGTGTGTGTGTGTAAGGCATTTGACCTAGTTACGTACGTGCGTATTTCAAACTAGGTGTAAATATGACAACACCGGTCAGAATTCGTTGATTGTTTACATGTGTCGCAGTGCCCCACTGGTGTTTTTCTGGTTTGCCGTCAGGTCACTTTTACCGCTGAATGAATTGAAAGAGCCATTTATGGATATTTTTCTTCAATTTGTTTTCATCTCAGGAATTGCCGGTTTAAATATATAATAAGTCATTTCCATAACACCCTGTATGAAGTTACATTTACTTTAAAACATCTAGGCGAAACAAATACAAGTAATCTTGTAGGCCTCTTTGATGTGCCACAGAACAGTGGCGTGCGTCTTTAGGAATTTAGCGGTATATTAAAAATAAATTATTAAAATCAATTATGTAGTTAGAATAAAGTTGTAATACAGACGTGTATGTCTCGACCAGCTAGCGCATTGCTCACAGTCAGAAAAGTAGTTGATAGTATCGAAATCCCTAAAATACCCCCCGAATTAGAGATGGACAAACCTGTTCATTCTTATTGAACTGATGTGAACTGCTAATTTAAGTATCAGTTAGTTTAAAAAGCTATTAGCAGTTCATAGCCGCTTCGACCAAATATAAAACATTTAAAAATAACAGAATAATCCATCTCTACCCAGAATTGCAGCGGAACAGGACCCATTTCTGGCAATGCAAGACTTATTGCTCCAGCTGATCAAGAACGGTGAATCGCGCATGATTCTTTGCAATTTTTATTGCCGCAATAGTAGAATTGCAGACTGATAAGCCGTATTAGAGTCAGCAATTTTTTCTCTTGCGTCTACAATGGCAATTATAATTGCACGGAATCATGCGCAGAACACCGTTGTCGATCAGCTGGCGTAATACTTCTTGCATTGCGAGCGCAATGCGAGAATGGAATCCCTATTACAGTCGGAAATTCCACTCTTGTGGCAATTAAAATTGCACGGAATCATGCGCAGTACACCGTTCTCGATCAGCTGGCGCAATTAGTATTGCATTGGCAGAAATGGGTCATGCGCCATTTTAATTGCCATGGGTAGAGATGGATTATTCTGTTATTTTTTACTGTTTAATATTTGGTCGAAGCAGCTATAAATAGCTAATGGCTATTTAAACTAACTGGTACTTAAATTAACAAGTTATATTCTTTATTAAGCGTATGTACTGCTAATTCCTCGCAACTTTTTTGAACTGCTATTTGTAAGTAGCAGTGGCTGGTTCAAATGGTAATCAAAACGAACAGGTTCTCCCATTTCTAGTTCTGGGGGTATTTTAGGGATTTCGAGAGTACCAACTGCTGTTCTGACTGTTGACAATGCGAAAGCGGATCGAGAACAGTTTAGTGCGCATGAATACGTGCAATTATAATTGCTATTGCAGGCGCAAGAGAAGAATTGCCGACTCTAATACGGCTTTAATACGGATTCCATCCTGGCATTGCATTCGCAATGTCGCTCGTTATTTTTCAAATTTCCTTTATCTACTTATAATTAATAATTTATCATTATGCAAAAATTAATCAAAACTATCAGATTACCTTTACCCCCATTAGTTCGCAGAAGGTTTTGGTATTGAATTATTCTTGACTCTTCAACAAATTATTACGCCCGAGGTCCAGTTGAAAACAATCGTCTTCTGAGTTGCCAATATATTTATCTATGGTTGTTACTATAAAAATATTCAACCGGAAAAAAATTCCCAAAATTCGACTTCTTGTGATACTGTACTAGCGATCCATAGTGTAGACTTACCTGAATGATATCGGCTCTCGTTCCTCGTAAGCCTCCGGTTACCCCTTCGGGCTGCTCGGGTCGCCGGACTTTGTCCCCCTTGGGCAGTCGGCCGCACCGCTTGACCACCTTGCTCACAGGCGACATCTGCACATGCAACAACACAACAACGACACTAAGCACATGCCAAATAAAACAATAATACTTAAAAAATAAATAAAAAATAATGGGTAAATATAAAAAATAATTGTATTTATATTGTTGGAAAAGATGAATAAAATATTATTTCTGAAAATTTTTTTTTTCCAAAATTTATAAAGATGAGGAAAAATCTTAAAACACAAAGCGCAATTATCGTTATTCTTTTGGTGGTTAAATAAAATGAATAGTATTAAAATGTAAATATACAGGGTGTCCGCTAATTAATGGTACATGGAAAAACCACAGACTCCTTACGTAAAAATATTAGGATTTAATTATATTTACCTATATCCGAAAGTTGATATTAACTGAGACACAGGATGTTAAAGTTAAAACTTCATTTTTGTTTTTCTCTAATAACTTTGCAGGGAATAAACGTTTTTTTACAAAATTTGGCAATTATGGTGCCTCAGTGTATTTAAGCTTTTAATGAAAATAATACTTTCCTCATATTAATTACGTTAAAAAGGCATACAAAGTTCAGGTCGCCGAGAGTTACCGTTTCGGAGATATTTGCATTTAAATTGTTTAGTGCACCCTGCCCAATTATTATTAATTTGCAAACAAAATTTTTTTCTTAAAGTAACCTATGAGAAAACAAATAAAATTTAGAGATGCAGTTACTATGGAACAGAAAATGTTGCATTTTTGAGTTATCGTAAGTTTGTGTTTTCATTGCCGTTGGTTTCTTTCGACACGATATTTTCTAGGGTCAAAGTTATTTTAATTAAAGTAAGTTAAAGAACAATCAAAATTTTGTTCCCAATTACCATTACTAGAACATTAATTATCATGTAAAAGTTAATTGGTAAGAAGTAACAAAATATTATTTGCTTGCCTGAGGCATATTTGCCCAATTTTGTAAAAAAACGTTAGTTTCTTTCAAAGTTATTAGAGAAAACATAAATAAAGTTTTAACTTTAATACCCTGTATCTCAGGTAATATCAACTTTCGCATATAGGTAAGTATATAATTAAATCCTAATATTTTTACGTAAGGAGTCTGTGGTTTTTCCATGTACCATTAATTAGCGGACACCCTGTATGTAGATTTCATATTTTTCGAATAATTATGTTCTACCAATAGAGTAACTGGAGATACTAAACATCAAATTAGATCAGGGGTCGGCAACCTGCGGCTCGCGAGCCACATGCGGCTCTTTAGTTCCATACGCAAATATTATTTATTTTATCGAAAAAAACATTAAAACATTAAAATTCGTTCTGAATCGATTAACGAGGATTAGGCACCGATTCTATCTCTCAGCCACTTGTACTCGCTTTTCTCCGCACCCCTCCCCCGTGACGCGTCGTTACTGTCGTCAGTCCGTCGAAAGCTCTCGAATGACGCAGTCGTAGGATGCTCCTATGTAGGTTTTAATTCGTTTTCGACGCAAGACAATTTGGTGTCTTCACATGGGCTTTGGCTGTGACCAGGGGTCGGCAACCTACTCGCGAGCCGCATGCATTTCGATGTCAAGTTGTGTCTCTTTCGATATGAAATTGCGGCCGTTAGTGGCTCTTTAAAAACTGATAAATTGTGTAAATTATAACTTTTGGCACTGCCGATGCAGTCTCAAAAGGTTGCCGACCCCTGCACTAGAGCGATTAAGTCATATAAGTTTTTCGAAACGTTCCCCGTTCTAGAAATACAGGCTGTTGAAAGTGAAAGTTTATTTTCGAAAATAAGTAATCATTTGAAAATAGTTCAAAGTATCGGCTTAAAACTGGGCGGTATGATGTTTTTATAAATATATTATGAAGAATTTGTAGCAAATTTTCACATTAGAGGGCGCTAGTTACATACACTGAGCAATAAATCTATGTTTTTTTTCCTTGCCAGTTATTAAGTATTTTTAATCCGAGATTCTCAAAGAAGGGCAATTTCTAAACTAAAAGGTAAGGTATACTTGCCGATCTCTAGCAGTTTTCGGGGGTATTTCCATTTTTATCTTGATTTTTTTTATGCACTATGATGTTTAAATGGAAATATCTCGAAAACGGTTAGAGATTTTAAGTATTCTCTTTTAGTATAAAAATTGTCCTTCTTTGAGAAACTTTAAAAATACTTAATAACAGGTAACCGGATTTATTAAACCCATTGTAACTAGCGCCCTCTAATGTGAAACTTAAAAATTTGTAGAAATTCTTATTTCTTACTCATAAAAACTAAAGTTAAGCTTTCCTTTTCAACACCGTGTATTTCTAGAACGAGAAACATTTCGAAAAAACTTATGACTTAATCGTGTCTAGATTGATGTTTAGTATCTTCAGTTGCCCTATGGCTCATAAGTTATGGGACACCCTGTATAGTATTTAATAATAATTTTAAATAAAAATAATAATAAACAAAATTAATCAACAAAATAATGCTTGTAAAAAATAAATAAATAAGCAGACATACACAAAGCTATTCGCATAAACGGAAGCATAGGCAGATAGGCAGAAGCATACCTCCATTGTATAGATAAATGGACAATAGTTTATGAACTTCCTGAATAATATATTATGAAATCGCTTGCAAAATATCAAATATTTCAATTAAATTTGAACTAAAACCCTCTTTGCTTCACATAGTGGTGAGTTTAGGAGAATATTTTTTTCAAAAGAACTTCGTGGGATGCGGAATAAAACGTTATATTTGATCCTGTTATAATAATAATAATAATAATAATATGTCTTTATTTTCGTATATAAAATACTACAAAAATTGTTTAGCCAAAACGGCTACTCGACTCAACCTTATGATAACAATAAAGTTTGAAGAGCAGACAGTAAAAATATAACGCCTTCGGAGTTTTCCTAAGAAAACCCAAAGAAATAATACAATACAGAAACTTTACTGCTTGCAATTCAGACTACTGATGATAGAATAATAAGCAAAACTAACGAAAAGTTAATAAACCTCCTTCCGGGCGATCAATTTGTGCTTTACCTGAATATTAGTGAAGCAGTAATACCAAAAAGTTACTTTTACGAAATAAACTACCCAAAAATGAATAAACAACTGAAAATTTTTTTCATCATTTTGAGGATGAATATTTTATACACTGGCCGACACAAAATTCTGACACCCTGAAATTTTGATCAAGTTTGATATTATATAACTTATTTATTTTTTATGCGATTTTCATGATTTGTATCAGTTTGTAGATCCATTTATTGTATTTTTCCTGAATAATTTTTAAAGTAACATTTTAAAAAATAGTAACATAATAAAAATAGGCTGCAAATCAGCGTTTCATTTACAATTTTGCAGCTCGCAGCAGAAATGAGATAATGGAATGAATTAAAGAAACGAAATGTTTAGAATACATCAAAGATTACAAGAAACAGTATATAAATAAAATTATCCACCTCGATTTTCTTACAGGGTGTTTTGAAATTAAGACACAAAACAACAGTTTGATTTACTCCTGTATAATATAGCCTAATCGAAATGTTACTTTATAAAATAATAAATGAAGTATAATAAAATCATGAAAATCGCATAAAAAATAAAAAAGTTATAAAATATCAAAGTTAACCAAAATTTCAGGGTGGAGGAATTTTGTGCGGGCGAGTGTAGTAGAAATTAGTGAGGGGGATCGCTCTTCCAGATCGATAGAGAATCTTGTCGACTGATATGACCCTAATTTATCATTAAAAATACTATGTTTCTATGTTATACAGGGTGTTTTGGAAAGCATTGCAAATTTCAAGAAACTTTTATGTGCTGCAAAATTTGGTAATATGATTTTTGACTTATTCTAGGGTATTTTTTGGAAAGCTTAGTAGGTTCTGCCGAAATGTTTTTGAATCGTGGATTTATTCCGGAAAGTCAGGAAGATATTAATTTTTAAATTATACCATACAATTTTCCAGCTGTTTTGCCGGGTGTGCCGTTTTGCCTTAAAGTGTTCAACAATCGCTGTTCCCACGGAAATGAATTAACAACGTAACAAAAGTTAAACCATTTGCCATTACCACCATATTTTCCTTCAACTTCAACCCGATTGAAAATCAAGTATGCCTTGGAAATCTACAACAAGATTTTTCCCACTAGTAAAGTGACCTTTCTTTAGGTGATACGAAAAAATATTATTAAGAAAATATGTTCAGGAAGAAAAACTTTTTTTTTTTTTTAAAGATCAAACACAAGCACTATAGGAAAAATCCTTTAAGGCACTCTGGGAGTGGTGCATGTGCCAATAAAGCGATTCACGTTGGCTTTGAATCGTTGGGAAAAACGACCTCGGGACGGTCGTTCCATAAAGATGAAGTCCTCCTGATGAAAGAATTATTAAATAATGCAGTCCGAGGAGTACTAAGCTTAACCACATATGGATGGGTGGCAGTGGTTGGTCATGTATTTCTGCTGTTCACCGCTCTGGGCGAAATTAAGAGGGCTAAGTCAGCTGAGCACTTTCCATGGAAATATCTGTAAAAGAGAGTCAAATCCCCAACCTGTCTTCGATGATCTAGGCTGTAGAGGCTCTTCGTCAGCTTATGGTCTCCGATCAGACGAATGGCCCTCCTTTCGATGGAATCCAGATGTTTGGGTGCAGAGCTCCAGAGATGAGAGCAGTACCATAGTGATGGTCGAATTGGGCTTTGTATAGTATCACAAGTTGTTGAGGTGTGTACAACTTTTTGGTTCAAAAGAGCACACCAAGTTTCTGAGAAGCTATCTTGGCGATTGCTATAATGTGGTTATGCCAATACATATTTCTTCCCAGATTGACGCCCAGGAAATTAATAGATGAAGCCAGTGGACTTGCGTGTCCTGTCATGACTACATCCGGTTCTGTGATGTTAACCTTTTTAGAGAAGACTGCGGTCTGGCTTTTCTTAGCATTAAATTCGACTTGGTTACTATCAGATAACGTAAGATACAAAATTTTTAAACTCTAGGCCTACTTGGATATTTGGCATTATTTCCATTCCTATCGAAGATATCACAAAATTTCTTTAAGTAAAGTTATTCAAAATAATAAATGCAATACGATCAATTTAATTCCAGCCATTAAACATTTATATAATTTTAAATTTGTGACTACCTTAAATAGCGAGAGTGGAATGAAAATAATGGAAAATGCCTGAACATTTTTTCTTAATATATTTTTTCGTATCTTCTATTGAAAAATCACTTTAGTAATGGGAAAAAATCATTTTGTAAATTTCTAAGGCATGCTTGATTTTTCGAAATTAAAATTATGACACAAATTAGTTTCTATCCCGCAGGGCTGAACCCCAGAGGATGAAGTTTCAATTAGAAATATTTTTTTTTTGGAGCTATTCATGTGCCGATCCGGATATACACAATATATAAAAATATATAATTACTTCAATTCACCTCCGGCTCCTCTGGTGTAAACCAGCGTTTGTCGTTTCCCAAGTTTTGTGTTCCTATAAACGGAGAAACATGAACCACTCACTCACAAAAATCTTATCTAACTGTGAAATCGTATGGTTTAATTTAAGAATTAATATCTTCCTGACTTTATGGAATAAATCGATGGTTCCAAAACGCCTTGGCACAACTAGTAAGCTGTAGAAAAAATACTCCAGCATCAGTCAGAAAATCATATTATCAAATTTTGTAGCACATAAAAGATTTTTTAAATATTTGCAATCAAAGTCCGCAAAATTCTCTATCCAATCCTTCTCATTGATTTCTGATATAAAATATTTATTCTCAAAATGATGCAAATACAATTCAATTGATATTTCATTTTTGAGTAGTGTACAATGTACAATGTGCAGAAACAAAATACTCCGACAGAGTATATGGAGGACCAAGTAGCTGAAGCACCATGTCGCTGCTTATTAATGCGAGTGGAGGATACCATTAGATATTCAGTATTCACCCAGGTGTATTAATGAGCAACAACAGCAACGAGCCTTCTGAATTTCACTTATGGTATGGTTGAAATTAAAATCAAAGTATTTTCCTATTGGCAAATTCAATACACAACAACTTTTTACTTCTATACGACAGTAAAAAAGTTATATACCTGAATATACAGGGTGGCCCATCGAAAACAGTCCAGCAAGGTTTACGGCTGTCACGAAAACCTCGGACCCGTAAACTTGTGTTTTCAGGGGGAAACGTTTCACTATTAATTTCATCCCTGTAACCTCAACCCCCCTAGCGGGAGCGGCTACTGGGAATGGGTATGTTGTGATGCATATTTTTAAAGGGCATTAAATTCTCTTTAAAATGGCGCTTCGTTTTGTAAATTTGAGCTACGCGCCGCCGAGCAACGGAATTTGAAACATTTCACTGCACCTCTTATCAAGTACACAGGTTTGTGCGTAAACAATTTTGAATGTCAACAAATTACACCAGATGTTCTTTACAATGTCCGAGAACACTTTGAACAGTTGTTGTACTATTGTATGGAGGTGAATGGCGGACATTTTCAACATTTAATAAGATAACATGTAAGTATTACTCAATAAAATTACATTTTTTTAAAACGTAATTTCTCGGCGGCGCGTAGCTCAAATTTACAAAACAAAGCGCCATTTTAAAGAGAATTTAATGCCCTTGTATCACAACATACCCGGTCCCATTTGAAAAAACAAGGGCAGTAGCCGCCCCCGCTAGGGGGGTTGAGGTTACAGGGAAAAAATTTATAGTGAAACGTGTCCCCCTGAAAACACAAGTTTACGGGTCCGAGGTTTTTTTTTAATTTTCACGTACACAGCCGTAAACCTTGCTAGACTGTTTTCGATGGGCCACCCTGTATAAACTCACGGGACAGTAATTTAAAAATAATAAAGGAAAAACGTATGACGGAGGTTCTTTTTTCTATTGAAATTTGTGGTTCGGATAAGTAATGGAAAAAAGGCGAATGATTTGTTCGAACATTTATCGTTGAGATTTACGACTTATACCCTAGTTCGCGAGACATCAAAAAGGATTTGTTTGAAAATGCACAGAATTTTTCTTTTGTACAAACTTTTAATGAGTTTTAACCTTAAAAACTGATTTGTAAGCAGACCTTGAAACTCAATTTAAAAGTTCCCATCGAGAATTATAAAAACATTTTCAAATATTTACGTTCGTAAATAGAGTTTTAAATCAGCAGTCACTAAAGTTTCTTGAATAACATATACACCGAGCGTCCCGATAAGATCGACGACCGGTAGTATAACGATAACTATACAGTGTGTACATAAAGTAAGGAACAAATTCATTATCTAGGAATCTAAAAATATTTCGGAAAAATCCTCGGACACGTGTATAATAATTTTTAATGGCGCATTTTTTCCCATACAAACTTAATATACAAGGTGGCTCATGTAGTAGATATGACATTATCGACGATTTTTTTAACATCATTTGCTGTTACTTATGTTTTTTCTCAAGTAGGCTTATTTGCTGTTATGTAACTATGGTATTTAGATAATGTCATTGTCATTACATTGTATTTTTCTAGTAAGTTTATTAGAAGTAATAAATTTTATTTTAAAACATATTGAGTTACTATGCGTTTATCTTTAACACAAAGAATAGAAATTCTTATGATGATTGGATATGGTGATAGGATCCGTACTCAACAAGAAGTTTGCATTTTGTTTAACACTAAGTATCCAGCAAGACCAATTACTAGATCAACTGTGAGTAACTTGAAATAAAATTTCGGGAAACGGGTTCAGTGGAAGATATTCCCAGAAAAGGCCGTCCAACTATTCCGGATGATAAGAAATTAGATATTTTATTGGCTATGGAAGAAGATCCCCACAACAGCGTCCGCCAGATTAGCATTGATCATGGGGCGGCTGCTATGACCGTTCATAACCTATTGACGGTAGAAAAATGGCACCCGTTTAAAATCCGATTGGTTCATGAGTTGAATGAAGATGATCCAGATCGTAGGATGGAGTTTTGTCAAATATTAATGGAAAGATGTAACTTAGATCCTTTGTTTGTTGAAAATATCCTATTTTCGGATGAATCTACCTTTAAATTAAATGGAGAAGTGAACCGGCAAAACTGTAGATACTGGGCAAAAGAAAATCCCAGGTGGATGCGTGAGCACCATACTCAATATCCTCAAAAAATGTATGTTTGGGCTGGTATTGTGAAAAACAAAATTATTGGGCAATATTTTTTTGACAACAATGTAAACGGGCTAAATTATCTTCATTTTCTTCAGAACTTTCTTATCCCTACGCTAGTTAACTTATACCCTAGTAGAAATAATCCAGGAATTCTAGATGAAAATTTTTGGTACCAACAAGACGGCGCACCTCCACATTATGCAGCAGTAGTGCGCCATTACATTACATTAGAAAGTAGAAAGTGAGCTGAGAAGGCTTAAAAAAGACGATTTAATCCGTATAATAATGTGCAAAAAAGTGCCCAGTGATATTGTGTTGAGTGACAAGGTAGTTGAATTCATAAGTGCCGCAGAAAAATTGTCGGAAAATGCGGGATTCTACGATTGTTCAAGCGATTTTGCTTCTAACCTAACACATCAAGTACCGGAGATGTCAATAATGGCGCTAAAATGCGACTTAAAGGTTGCCAGAATAGAGGTCGAATCCTCCAAAAAGATCATTGCCGAACTTGAAAGATCTGTTCATAACCAGGAATTAGTCATAAACCTATTGAAAAAAGAATCCAACCCTAGAATAATCCAAGGAAACCTAAATAACAAGCAAACTCGCTCATACAACGTTGCCAATAATGGTTCCAAGGCAGATAATCCGACGAATCGAGAAACTCTTAATAAAAGCGACCAACAAGACATTGTAAATAAAAATGTCACTACGGGAAATAAGGAAAATATAGAAAAAAAACAAACCCATCCACCTACCAAAAAAAGTTTTTTATGGGGTAACAGTGAGACACCCACCTCTTTTGCGGCAGCTGCAAAGCGTGCCTGGATTTATGTTGGGAAAGTTAAAGAGGGCACTCGCCCAGAGCAGATAAGTAAATACCTTGAAAATAAATTTCAGGGACATAACTTCAACGTTGAAGCATTGACAACTCACGAAAGGGCGTCAAGTTTATCTTTTAAAATTGGAGCCGATTATTCCTTGCTGAACGAACTAAACAACCCCTCAATGTGGCCAAAGGGGATAGCTGTTAAAAGATTTTCATTTTTTCGAGGCCGAAAGGAAAGAGAATGATTACTTGGAATTAAGGATTGGACATGCAAACGTTCAGGGAATATCAAATAAATTGTTGCAACTAGAGCTGTTCTTGCAACAGCAAAGTGCTGACATATTTTGTGTTACTGAGCATTGGTGTAACCAGAGCAACATTGACTTGACAAATATTCCCGGTTACGTAATAGCTTCCGCTTTTGTACGTAAGGAACGGATACATGGTGGTTCACTGATATTCTGTAAGGACAATGACAATTACCAAGTGAAAATTATCAACTGCGACCGATTCACAAGTGAGATGAACGTCGAGTGTTGCGCAATACAACTTAAAACACGGAACCGTAAGTTTTGCATAATCTGTGTATATAGACCTCCGACTGGAGAGATACAATTATTTTTTAAGGCAATGACCGAGCTACTTTTAAAGTGTAGGAATATATCTCCAGACGTTTTTTTCTGTGGAGATCTGAATATAAATTTTCTTAGGGACTCATTAGAGAAAAGACTACTTGTAGACTTTCTTACTGAATTTAAACTGGAGAGCTTATCAGATCAGCCAACAAGAATTTTTTTGAATAAAAATAATATTTTAAGTTCAACTATGATAGATTACATGATAACTAACTTAGACCCTAGTTATGTGGAAACAAGCACTGTGCAGGCAAACCTTGGTGATCATCTGGCAATAGTAAGTAAATTTAGAGCATTAGATAATAAAGATCAGAACGTCAGAGAATTTCAAAATTATACTTATCGAAGCTACTCAGAATTCAATTTAAACATGTTAAAATCATTTATGACTAATATTACTTTTGATGAAATCTATGATGTTCTGGAGGTCGATCAGGTTTATAATCAAATAGTGGAGACCATAAAATGGGCTATCGAGGCTAACTGTCCCTTAAAAAGTAAATTTCCGAGAAAACACCGAGCAAAAAAAGACTGGATCAATGCGGACATTATTGACAAGAGTAATGAATTAAAAAAACTATTTTGGCTTACAAAGAATGTAGCTGACAATAATTTACATAATTATTACAAACAGAAAAAAAAAGATTATAATCTTATGGTCTTAAAGGCTAAAAAAGATTTTAATAGCAACAAGATAAATCGATCTCAAAATAGGCAAAAAACGGTGTGGAATATCATTAATCGCGATTTAGGAAGACAAAAGGTAAGCAAAAAAATTACTATTATTAAAGATAACACGGTTATAGACAATACTAAGGAAGTCTCAAATATTTTCTTAAATTACTTCTCAACAATCACAGAAAAAAGTCTCGAGGAAAAATTCGGGAATAATAGGTCGCAACACTGTACGCTACCCACTGAATATAATGGTAATAGTTTCATTTTTAATCCGGTGAGCAAAAACGAAGTAATAAATACAATCTCGAAGTTAAAAAATAAGAACAGCACAGGTGTAGATAACTTATCTGTTGTTGCTATTAAACACATTAAAGAATCGATAGCAGATCCTATTCGATACTTGACGGACTTAATATTTTATACAGGGGTTTTTCCAAAAGAATTAAAGACAGGTTTAGTAATTCCCATACATAAGAAATCTGATAAAACGATCATTGAGAATTATAGACCGGTCACTATCTTGAACATCATCTCGAAAATAGTTGAAAGATTGTTTTACAACAGAATTGTTAGCTTTTTGGATCACCATGGGTTAATCACAGAATGCCAGCATGGTTTTTTGAAAGGCAGATCAACGGAGAGTGCTGCGATTGATCTTATGGACTTTGTGTATGGGAGAATGGACGACGGGGATTATGTTGCGGCCCTCTTCTTTGATCTGTCTCGTGCTTTTGATAGCCTTAATGTGACGTTCATTTTAAACAAACTGTATGTGTATGGCTTTAGAGAAAATATCTTAAGACTGTTAGAATCATATCTTACAAACAGGAAGATGCGCGTAAAGGTGGGTAATGATCTGACTGAAGATGCACACATTGACATAGGGGTCCCCCAGGGCTCGGTTCTGGGACCACTTCTGTTTCTTTTATATGTCAACGAGATGCCTGATTACATCAAGGAGGGTATAAAAATAATGTTTGCTGATGATACAACGGTGGTGGTCTCAGCATCGAGTCCGGACGAGCTCAGATTGAAAATGTTAAGGATTATAGAACAATTCAGCGCATGGTGCGCATCAAATAATTTAATTTTGAATGTCAGCAAGACAATCTGCCTGAATTTTTGTAGTTCAGTTAGAAAACAAAAAGTGGAGGTAGAGACTCTCAACTGCTCAGACACTACCAAGTTCTTAGGTATTTACCTGGATAGTTTAGTAAACTGGACTGCGCAGATTGACCATATCTGCAGTAAGGTTAATAAGGGGGTATACTCCATATATCGGCTAAATCATACCGTAAACCAGGAGACACTTATCACTATGTATTACTCTTTTATCTATAGTCACCTTAGCTATAATACTCCACTTTGGGGAGCAAGTGTGGAGTGGGAGAGAGTCTTTATTTCCCAGAAAAAGGCAATTCGTTGCATTTTTGGTCTGGACCTTAGGGCGAGCTGCAGACCAACATTTATTGCACATAGGATTATGACCTTTCCATGCATATACATTTTTAAAACTTTATTGTTTGTGAAACAAAATGCGCATAGGTTTTTAAAGAATTCGGACTATCATAGTTACCGCACGAGAGGGGGTCCCCTCTTTACTATCGATAGTCATAATTTGACAAAAGTTGAAAGATCCCCGGTATATGCCGGGAAAAAACTATTTAATAAATTACCAAATTATATAAAGGAGTTACAATACGACCAGTTTAAGAAAGAAATTAAAAATATATTATTAAACAAATGTTATTATTCTACTAAAGATTTTTTTATCGATAGTATATAAACTTAATTTTATCTCAAGATATGACTTTTTAAAAAAAAATGTTTTATGTGGAAAATATTTGTCTAACTTATGCTATTCTAGTCACATAATCGTCATTTTGTTGTTGATTTTATGTTAATATTGTTTGTGAATATCTAGTTGGTGTGTATTTTACTATTTTCTTAATTTTAAAACCTGACGTATACATCTGTACTATGTATAGCCACAGTATGAATAAAATGAGTTTATGAGTTTATGAGTTTATAAACCAAGTTTTTCCGAACAAGTGGATTGGAAGACGTGGGCCTGTTGAATGGCCGCCTAGGTCTCCAGACCTTACACCACTGGACTTTTTCTTGTGGGGTCACCTGAAAAATGTTGTTTATAAAGTCAGACCTGCCAATATTGAAGATTTAAAAAATCGAATAACAACAGAATGCAGGAACATTTCAGAAGAAACCATAAGAAAAGTCCAACAAGAATTTATTGATCGCTTGGGGTACTGTCAGGCAGCAGAAGGAGGACAATTTCAACACTTAATTAAATAGCTTATTTAATTTTTTTACATTTTTTTAAATTAAAAATATCTTAAATAAAATTATTTGTTTTACCCTGTAGTAACGAAACTATGAATTTTAGGCCCTAAGTGTGTTATGTTTTTGAAATCAGCTGTTCTTGGAGATTACAGATCTGAACTAAAATATAGGGGTTCCCATTTAAAAAAATTGTCGATAATGTCATATCTACTACATGAGCCACCTTGTATATTAATTTTGTATGGGAAAAAAATGCGCCATTAAAAATTATTATACACGTGTCCGAGGATTTTTCCGAAATATTTTTAGATTCCTAGATAATGAATTTGTTCCTTACTTTATGTACACACTGTATGTTCTACAGTTCGATAAAGAAGTTTTATTATAAAAGTGACCCCTAGAAGTACTGAAATAATTTTCAACTTTGAAGTTTTATCGTTAGATGGCGAATTCTTAATTTAAAAAAAATTATAATATATCTTAAAACCAATAGTGAAGGAATGTCACGTGGAACTATTTTGGACTCTCAAATTAACACTCTACAAATGATTTACTTCACATTTTACTTTCCACATCTCCTAAAATAAGGGGCGGGGGCAGTGGCGGTTCTTCCACAGGAGCACATGCGCACGTGCACCCCCATAGCGGGGCTATGGCGATCTAACATGGGAGAGGCGCACAATTTTAGTGTGCGCCGCGCCGTTGTCTGTTCGTGCATCTAGTTAGAAATTCGAGCGTGTATGTTTTAATATTTCAATATTATACATTTATTAAGTTAAAATGAATAGTTTGACGGTGGACTATTTAAAAAATAACTTTAGCTCTTTGAGTTTGGAGCAAAAAATTGAAGTGAAGAATGCGGGAAGACCTAAACCCGAAATTAATTTAACGCAGGCCACAAAGGGTAAATCTAGGAACTTAGTTTAAAAATGAAATATATGAAAAAAAATGTATAGAGGGTATTCCAAACTTTAATGAGGCTGTTATTGATCAATTTTTTACAATTAAGAACCGAAGAACGGACTTTACGTTTAAGCACATACACACAAGAAAACCTTTCTTATTTTCCAAAAGTTGTATTTCCTTGTGTAAAATTAAAAAATAAATAAAAATCTGTTTTACCTAACGCATTTTCTTATTACTTCTTTTCTTTCTACATTTAAAACGCCTAGAAAGTAATTGTTTGGTCGTTACACAAAAATAAAATTTTAAAAATAATTTCACCATACTTGTGAACCCCCTCTATCATAGGTCATGAGCCGCCACTGGGTGGGGGGTGGTTTGACTCGTGTTGCAGAAAAATGTTGATAACTTCCGAATACATTATCCGATTTTATCGAAATTGGTTTTATTTTACAGCTATTTGATAGCCAAACTATAGTCTATCATGATACTTAAGTGTTAGTTTAAACCTGATCCGGGAGATGGCGTTTCTTGATCGCTTTAGCAATATACTCAATTTTTCATGAAAAGTTAAATGTAAGGCTAACTAACCTTTTAATTTATTTACAATTAGCTGTCATTAGTTTCGTCGTAATTTGTTATTTTGAATTCTAATATCATGCTTCTGTTGGTAAAAACAGTTTAAAAATTTGAAAGTTGTCTTATTTTCGGTGTTGAAAATCTAAATTTGTGAAATTACACAATTAGCTGCGAAAATTACACGGTTTGGCATACTTTTAATCACACAAATATCCGATTTTTACATTCGTATTCATATCTTGTAAAAAAGCAAGTGTATAGGGGTCTATGGGCTCTGATTTCTAAAAAACAAAGGTCAACAACTTAGAATTATTTGGGGCTCCTGAGTTATACACTGTTACCAAAAAAAGAAACAAGACAAACCTGAAAGTAACACTTAGGTGGTGGATGTCTAAAAAGAGAAGTAAATTAAAAAGCTAGCGTTCCATTTAACTTTTCATGGAAAATTGAGTAAATACTAAGGCGATCAAAAAACGCCATCTGTCGGATTTGGCGTAAACTTAAGTATTATCAAAGACTATAATTTGGCTATCAAATACCTTTAAACAAGACCAAGTTTGATATAATCAGTTATTGTAATAGGAAGTTATCGAACTTTTTCTGCAACACGGGTCTGCGGTCTACCCGCCTTCCACCCCTTATTCTAGAAGATGGACCAAAATATCAATAAATAATTTGTAGAGTATTAATTGGAGAGCCCCAAAACAGTTCCACGTGACATACATTTACTATTGATTTAAAGAGGTATTATCATTTTTTGATTTTGAACTAAAAATACCCCATCTAGCAGTAAGCTTTGCTATAATCTCCCCCCTCCCCCTGAGATGCCCTCCTACAAGATAATATATAAGTCCCTTCAAATTCCTTGTTAGTTGTTGACATTAGAATATAATATTATTGGAGTTTCCTTCAAATTCTTATTTGTGCGCTTTCTGTTCAGAACCTTCGATTTTATTATTCCAAAAAGTACACGATTTTTATTATGGTCATATAAACTCCTGGACAAAATTAACGCAGCATCATAAATTTCCCATATTTTTTATGCTATTTTTTTTTCTGAATTTATGATCCGATTTGAATGATTTTTTTTGAATTGTAGGTTGGTTCCTTGACAATGTCATAGTTTTCGCTGTTTATGATAAAAATTTAATTTTCGATTTATACTGGGTTTACTAAAAATACTATGTTTTTTCCGAAAATTCGTATCACCCTGTGGAGTATATTAGCATCCGAAGCATATTGCAGTTGATATTAAATTTAACAATGAATGTGTTGAATATTAAAGTCTATAAAAACATGTTACGCTATAAAACGGTGTATCTCCTTTAATAACAGAGCTAATAAATTAAACCAAAAACAAAATGTTGGGGAAAGATGGATCTACTGTCTAATGTCACTGCAATATGTTTCGGTTGCTAACATACTCCACAGGGTGATGCAAATTTTCGGAAAAAAACATAGCATTTTTAGTACACCCAGTATAAATCGAAAATTAAATTTTTATCATAAACAGCGAAAACTATGACATTGTCAAGGAACCAAGCTACAATGCAAAAAAAAATCATTCAAATCATCATAAATTCAGAAAAAAAATAGCATAAAAAATATGGCAAATTTATGATGTTGCGTTAATTTTGTCCAGGAGTTTATTTCAATACTAAGGTGTTTCAAAGTTAATAATGCATAAGCCTAGTGTTTATTCGGGTACATGGTATTCTGAAAAAGAGGTAATTTTTCAGACGAGTGGTGTAAGATATATACCGGGTGGTGTAGCACACATGGGATTTCCCATGTAAATTGCGAGGTGGTCAAATATTCGCTCCCGTATTGATTTTGAAGAAAACTTTTATTAAGACTTTTTAAAGACAAGAATGAGGATTAAAATTGAACCAAATTTGAACTTTTTTCCACATACCGCTTTTAAGATATTAAGAAAATTCTGTCTTCAAACTGGCAACTAGGCAATTCTGTTTAATTTTAATTCAGGTTAAAATGAAAATACCAGTAATCACCTTTATAATCAGGTTTACACTTATCAATATTTGAGAGCGTTTTCAGTCAGGAAAATCAAAAAATTGTAATTTTCTAAATTACCCTATATTTTATTAGTTAAAAGAGATACAGAAAATGTTTTATGCAGAAGTTTCTTTATATTGATTGTTGAATAATCTGCCGTTTTCAGAATAAGTATACGGGGTCAGGTAGAAAAGTTATCGGACCTAACCTCATTTTTTTTAAAGGGAACACTCTGTATATTTGAATATAAAAAGATACTATTTAAAATTCTCCTTTCAAATATATAACAAACACACCATGAATGATATTGGTTTCCTAGGCGATTTCTTTAAACTTTATTACTTTAACACGAAATAAAAGATTCAGATTAAGGTAAAAAATAACGGGAATCTTCGCAAATGTTCGGAATATGCCAATGGTTATCGCCTTTCCGGATAGCGAACAAAATATACATTTTGCGCTATTTCTTCGTTTTTCGACTTTCAATATAAACTGATATCATATCGAATTTTCAAAATGTTGATAGGTTATTTTCGCAAATGAATACGTAAAAATGAAATTGACGTTAAATGTTAATAGTCAACATAGTTGTTTCTAGGATATTAGCTTTTGTTCCATGGTCTACTTTGGTTTAAAGTAATAAAGTTTAATAAATCGCCTAGGAAACCAATATCATCCATATATTTGAAAAGAGAATTTAAAATAGTATCTTTTAGATTAAAATATACAGCGTGTTCCATTTAAAAAAATGAGGTTAGGTCCCCGATAACTTTTTTACCTGACCTCGTATACTTTTTCTGAAAACGGCAGATTATTCAACAATCAATATAAAGAAACTTGTGTATGAAACATTTTTCGGTAACTCATTTAACTAAGAAAATATGGGGTAATTTTGAAATTGTATATTTTTTTATTTTCCCCCATAAGCGAGCGAACATTTTCAAATTTTGATTTTACCATTCTAAGTTTGACCCAAAAAGAGCACATGACACCTACATTACTTTTTTGATGGCATTAACGATTTCGGAGAACAAACCCTATAAAAGTGTCGAAAATGGGGTACCCTGTACTGTCAGAAATGTGTCAGGTCCGTATTTCCTAGTTTTTCATTTTAAAAATACATTTTGTTCAATAACTCCTAAATTACTAGGAAAATACACTTTAAATTGAACAAGGACATTATTCTTATTGTAGTCTTTAAAAAGTTTAAGTACATTTTTGAGCTAAACTAAATAGGACAGCGCAAATTTGACCACCTCGCAATTTACATGGGAAATCCTATGTGTCCTGATCGAACGCACCACCCCGTATAGAATCGTATACGCGAACCCAGAACAAACCCGTTTGTTCGGGAAAGAGACTCGACAATTTCGGCCGTATAACTTTTCAGTTAACTTGATGTTCTCAGAGAGCGCAGCAACCGTTGCCTCATGTAGAATATTATTAAGCATTTCTTAATGTCCGGCATGGAAAATCGGTCAGGTCTTCAACATTTGGTTACAACTTCGAGGAGAGGATGTAAAAATTACAAACGAAAGCACAAACCTTTAAACTGCACTGTCAATAATGCGGCTTTGGTGAAATGGAATATGTTTTCCCATAGTGTTATCCAGTCAGACTATGGGAACCGAATTCAGATAAATATATAATATAGACAAAAGTAAGGCTACTAAAACAACTTTTCTATAATTACCAGGTAACAATAACCCGAACAAACCCGAACAAACCCAAAAAACTATTCATTCCACTAAGCACTAGACATTTCATGCTACACAATATTTTAACAACATCCAATTTCAGCAGTTCTACCTGAATGGTAGCGTTTCTCATTATGCGTGACTCGTCTTTGAGTTCGACGCCTGGTTTGCTGCTGGGGTGGTCTGTCGCCACCCCTCTCACCTCGACCACCCCCGCTCCCACCACCACCTCCGCCACCATCCTGCTCGCTGCCAGCTGTAGCGAAATACAAAAGCTCATTAGTAAACGTTTACGTTAGGTTAGTAAGTGTAAGGAGAAATAGAAAATTTTAATAATTATTATTAGTAGTCATTAATTCACATGCAGATATAATAAACACCTTTCCCCCTCTATAGCAGTAAGATTATTGCGTTATTGTCGTTGGGTGATATTTATATCTTCTTAATGAGACCGATTTACATACCAATTAAGAGATATTTAGTGGCTAATTTTATTTGTGTAAAATATTTGCTTTAATTACCAATAAGTTTCAAAATACATTCGCCGGGTACATGAGAATATATGTATGTAAATTTTTCAGTAGATACAGTAGATAAGATATTCAGTGTGTCCCAGGATAAGCGAACTGACATTTGATCATTTGGGATCTAGGCCTGCTTGATTAGAAAATAAAATTTAATATATTTTGAACTTTGGTTATCAAATATTATTTTCGAAATAATCTTTTCTAAGAAATGTATTTAATACCATGAAAAATTGTTGTTTCTGTTTAGAGGTTTAAAAAAACAAAACAAAAAAAAATGATGTTTGATGCTTATTAAATTGCTTACATGATTTTAAATTCTGAGCAACGTTTCTAAGAAATTTTTCGATATTTTGCGAATAAGAGGCACTTTACCTTTACAGAGAATAAAAATAATGCTCCAGTCAAGGTTGATTAAATAAAAATTAAAATATATAAAATTTTAGTTCCTAATCAAGCAGGCCTAGATCCCGAATGATCAAATTTCAATTCGAAATTTATTTGCAATTTACACCTATAGGTTCGCTTATCGTGGAACACACAAAATAATAAATTGGCTTTAATTAATTCTAATACCAATTACATATTTTCTAATAAAAATTTTATAAATTTTTAAAATAAAAATAAAATAATATTTCTTAATAATACGAACTATGTAGGGATTTTCATTTAAAATAACTGACTGACCTCTTGTTCAAAGCGACCTAAGTCAGTTTAAAGAAGTTTTGAGAAACATGCATAAAATTGTCTACGATTATCATGAATTAACGATAACGATTTTAAGAAATTAAAAAAGATTAATAACTATGCAGCTCGAATACACTCTTATAATGCTAGCAGTGAGTACCTTTTGAGACTAATATATACGTATACTTCAAAAGATATTAGATTCACATATAATGCAAAATGACAGAGAAAAAGGGACTTTTATCGCTTTTAACAATAGTAAACACTAATTTTTTTCTTTTCGAATATTAAATTATTTTTCGGCACAGTCTACCAAAGTTTAGCTAGATCTAAGCCGTATTCACTAAACTGATTTAAATTAAGAACAGTCCTAAATAGTTGGGGGGTTTTAAATCACAATTGTAAGAATAAGTCAACGAAGTTTTTATTTGTAATTATATATACAGGGTGTCTCATAACTAATGGTACACAGGAAAACTGCAGATTCATTGGGTAAAAATACTGCGATTTGGCCATACTTAGTTTAGTTCAATAGCTGGTAATAACCGAGATACAGGGTGTCCAAGTAAAAATTTAATTTTCCTAAATAACTTATTTTTGAATCAATATTTTTGTGCAAAACTTTGTGACTAGGGTTTCTTGGGGGAAAGGAATTTGAATTTGTTAATAATTTTGATGTAGATTATAGGGGGCGCTCTCTGCGGTACTCTGGATACATAAAAAGAAATGTAACTTTTTTGTGCCTTAGTATAATTATATTTTTATTAATAATAACAGTTTTTCCGTCATTTTTAAGCAATAAAGGTATGCTTTGTAAATATCGCTCCGACTAACCGTTTTCGAGATATTTTCAATTACAATTTCTAATGCGTCATTTAAATTTTGATTTGTAAATGTGAAATTTGTCACAGTAGGCTTTGGTAAAAACAAATACAATGAAAGCACTTTAAAACCTCATTTCTGTCAAAGTTTATTTTCATTTGTCAGCATTGTGGGTGTTTTTAAGGAGTTTTTGAAGATACTGTTATCAAAAATTAAACTAAAAATGCCGCGAGATAACTTGTTTTCTAACAGAGAAATGCGAGACATGGTATTACGCACAAGAAAATTTTAACGGACTTGGGGCACATCGGCGGTATTTGGAAATGTATCCAAATAGAAGGCAGCCAGATTTTAAAATTTTTAGAAGCCTATATGACAGACTGGGAGAAACAGGATCCGCCACTATTACGTTTAGAACGCGTATAAACATACCATCTCTCGCATTTAGAAAACAAGTTATATCTCGGTTATTACCAGCTATTGAACTAAACTAAGTATGGCCAAATCGCATTATTTTTACCCAAGGAATCTGCAGTTTTTCTGTGTACCATTAGTTATGGGACACCCTGTATATATATTTTTTTTAATTTATGAAGAAATAAAGTATTTCACAATGTCACATATTAATAGAACTAAAACTATTTAAGCAATAATATCCCGGTAAAGATATTCATCGGAAAAACTGAATAACCGGTAAAAATATTAAATTAAACTGAATACGTCATCTGGCATATAAAGAAAATTACACGGTGAAAATATAACTGGGTTGTTGTTTACGTTTGTGTTTATAAGTAACCATAATCAATCACACAATCAGTTCTCTACATTAAACGGTATAAAAATCGTTAAAGGTTAATTACACAATATAAAACCGTAATTATTTTTATATCCAGGGTGCCCCAAGTAAAGTGGCCTATTAGAAGTATCTCGAGAACTAAATGAGATTTTATTTTGAAAATTTGGCTGTGGCTATAAGAGATGGTTTTCTACGTTTCTAAAATATTTTGGATGATGCGGTGTTGCCGGATCATACTGAAAGTGGTAGCAACGTCGGAATTTTAAATGAATTACCCTATATATTATATTTTTTTTGGAATCTAGGTAAAAATATACATACAGTTTTCTGTATAATATCATATACCTATCTTTAAGACTTTTTGAATTATAAATAATTTTGTGATTTTTAACGCCGTATCGTTACCTGAAAAGAAAATCGTTTCTTTTTAGCGGTTACAGCTAGAAAGCTGAAAATTTTACAATAGTTTCACAAGACCATCGCAATTTTATAATTTTGAACAGTATTGAATTCGTTTTATTCTCTTCTCCATAACAATATTTCTGAGGCAGATGAATTATTGCAAAAATCTTATTTTTTTTAAATGGGACACCCTGTATTTGATATGTTTTGCTAATAGAGGATCAAATTTTCTATCTAATGATATTATGTGTTCCTGTACCTATCTTCACTATTTTCGGACTTATAGCGAAATTTATAAAGTATCTTATAAAAATATAATTTTTGGTAGTTGGCTGTGGATTCATAGAAACAAAATAATGAAAAATCCATGTGACGTTATGTCTGTGTTGTTGTAAAAAAAATAGTTAACCAATAAGGAATTTATTAATAAATAAATAAACAAAATGAAAATTACATCAATAAAATAACTAATAACTAAATTGTTTAAAATGCCCTCCGTTCGCTCTTAAACATTCATAAATTGTGGTTATAACATGTTCATTTGTCACCTCTTTCATTTCTTTCTCTTCTAGAGACCCCAAAGCTGTTCGTACTCGATTTTCTAAATCTTCCCTTGTTGTGACGGGTGTCTTGTATACTATTTCTTTAATTCTATTACATAGATATAATTCTAGGGGGTAAGATCCGGAGACCTTGGGGCCATTTCCATGGACCGCCTCGGCCAATCAACTTTTAGGGAGTCATAGAAGCTGCATCAGGATGCAGTTCATTAAATTTTCTGCAAGTTCTAGATAAAACTCTACCACACTCCCCATGAATATAAAATAAACTTAAAATATCTAAGCTCGAATAATGTGAATTAGACATTTTTTTTCAACAACACAGATATAACGTCACATGGATTTTTCATTATTTTGTTTCTATGAATCCACAGCCAACTACCAAAAAATATATTTTTATAAGATAATTTTTAAATTTCGCTATAAGCGAAAATAGTGAAGATAGGTATAGGAACACATAATATCATTAGATAGAAAATTTGATCCTCTATTAGCAAAACATATCAAATACAGGGTGTCCCATTTAAAAAAAATAAGATTTTTGCAATAATTCATCTGCCTCAGAAATATTGTTAGGGAGACGCCCTGTATAAAACGAATTCAATACTGTTCAAAATTATAAAATTGCGATGGTCTTGTGAAACTATTGTAAAATTTTCAGCTTTCTAGCTGTAACCGCTAAAAAGATACGATTTTCTTTTCAGGTCCCGATACGGCGTTAAAAAATCACAAAGTTATTTATAATTCAAAAAGTCTTAAAGATAGGTATATGATATTATACAGAAAACTGTTCTAGATTTTTACCTAGATTCCAAAAAAAATATAATATATAGGGTAATTCATTTAAAATTCCGACGTTGCTACCACTTTCGGTATGATCCGGCAACACCGCATCATCCAAAATATTTTATAAACGTAGAAAACCATCTCTTATAGCCACAGCCAAATTTTCAAAATAAAATCTCATTTAGTTCTCGAGATACTTCTAATAGGCCACTTTACTTGGGGCACCCTGTATAATACACAGTCATCCAATAAGAAATCGATGGTATTTTTCCAAAAGGGCGAACTCGCCAAATTTGCGATTTTGACTTTTATGTACCAGATTATATATATGAATGCTGCGGTCATTTTGGCAAAAGGTCGAACATATTAGCATTAGAATAAGGAATTAGTAGCAAAAATACTAAATTTGCTCTGGGCGAACGTGCGGTAGACGTTTCTCCAAAAGGACGAATGTTCAGTCCTCCTAAATAGCAGAAGGGCGAACGTGTATTGTTTTTACATTCAAATCATAACCTTACTTATTTCATTTTGTTTTAAGCAACGTTATTTTAGCGAAGTTGGTGGTTTCTGCAAAATAAGCTTAAATAATGTCTAATAGAACTAAACGAATATTAAATTTAGCATGTGATAATGATAAACAAAGAATTAGAGTGTTAAGTAACATAAAATTGCCAGTCAGTATACCAACAGTAATAAAGGATTCAGAAGTTATCGACGGCTCAAATTCCGACGTGGTTCCCTCAACTACCAGCAAACAAAGTGTGTGTTTACCAGTTTCTGAGAAGAAAAATCCATTCGAAGTTATACCAAATAAAGAGGTGAGTAGGTTTTCATAATATTTTTTAAATTTTTAAAATTTATACATAAAAAATAATTTAAAATTATGCACATACAGGGTCCCCGCTTCAGCCTGGGACCAAACGTCTGAAACATTTTTCGGTATATGGTCGTTTGGGGAACTTGACCGGACAACTATCCTCTAATATTTTGAATTATTTTAGGCCCAAATACTTTTAAAAGATGATACTTTATTAGATATTCCAAACATGGATGTTATTATTTGCTACGAAAACTCTGATGTTGTGACGCAACGAGATTCATTTGTGCACAGTGTACTAAACAGAAACTACATTCAGGAAAATATTGTACCAGATTTGCAGGTATTCTTTTAAATATCTAGTTATTAGCAGTTAATGAATTTGGTATAATTTTTTAGCAAAATATTGTATCGTCAGGCCCACAGGATGAGACTCATGTACTGATGGAGTCTAATTTAATGGTAGGTACTTCGCAAGCAATCTTTTTAATTTATATTACTAAAGTTTTATTTGCCCTTTTTAGGGAAAAATAATATTGCCATGTCCGTCCACATCTCAAAATAGTAACTTCAAACATCACGCTTTTGAAGGAGAAACAGACACAGAGTATGTTTCAGAAAATTCCGAGAACAGTTCTAATTGTAGTGTTCCATTAGCAGTGTACGGTAAGAAAAAAAGGAAGAAAGCAAACCTAAAAGAAATTCGCAAGTCTAAGAAAGTTAGTGGTGAAGGTTATATAGGGTCTAGAAACATGGTTAAATCTAATAAAAAAGTTAAACCGAACCCTTGCGTGGAAGGATGTCCCAACGCATGTAATGATTTTAGCGACGATGATAGAAATTTGATTTTTGGGAAATATTGGGCAATTGGTCATCAAAGACAAAGGGACTTTTTGCTCAACCACATCGACATTCATGAGGTTAT
The DNA here is from genome assembly GCA_963991005.1 of Barypeithes pellucidus. Taxonomy (NCBI): domain Eukaryota; kingdom Metazoa; phylum Arthropoda; class Insecta; order Coleoptera; family Curculionidae; genus Barypeithes; species Barypeithes pellucidus. Next base: position 31,383,664 of record OZ022562.1, read on the forward strand.
AAGAAGGAGAGTCAAATCTGCTGAAAGCAGAAAATCCTTAACAAGGATTTACTACCTTCCAAAACACAATGAAAACATTAAAGTTTGTAGAAGATTTTTTATGAATACGCTAGATGTTACTGACAAACTACTTCGTTACACCGAAGCTAACAGAAGTGATATAAAAACTTCAAAGGTCGATAAGCGTGGTAAACATTCCCCAAAAAATAAAACCTCCTCTGATAATGTAAATATAGTAATATCATTGATCAATAAACTTCCAGCGATCCCCTCGCATTATTGTAGGAAACAAACTACACGTAAATATCTACCAAGTGACTTTAATAATATCTCAAATGTGTACCGTATTTATGAGAAATATCTACAGAAAGAGGGAAAAGTGAATTGTAAAGTTAGCCTTCAAGTTTTTAAAAAAATATTTAAAACAGAATTTAATATAGGTTTTCATGCACCGAAAAAAGATAAATGTCTTAAATGTGAGAACTTCAAAAACATAGATAAAGAACAAATAACCAAGGATCAACAAAATGAGTATGATAGACATTTAAATGAAAAGAAATCAACAAATGAAACATTTATTAAGGATCAGAAAAAAGGGCAGGATAATTCTGAGGTCTTGTGTACAAGTTTTGACCTTCAAAAGGTATTAGGTACTCCGAATGGCGATAACTTCCTTCTTGGCTTTTCTAGTAAGTATGCTGTTTATAATCTAACATTCTACGAAAGTGTTTCAAGAAATGTTTATTGTTATCTTTGGGGAGAATCGGACGGAAAACGAGGGGCTAATGAAATATGTAGCATTATGTATAAATATCTACGTCATGTAGATGAGGTTGGCGGTATACAAGAGATTCTCCTTTATTGCGATAGTTGTGCTGGGCAAAATAAGAATCACCAAATGCTTTGTTTTCTTCAGTGGTTTCTTAAATCGTCGGTAAATTTAGAAAAAATATCTCTCAATTTTCTGCTGCCAGGACACTCATACATGCCTGTCGATTCAGTACACGGCACCATAGAACAAGCACACAAGAAAAAAATAATTTTTGCCCCATCAGAATGGCCTACTATTATTAGGAATGCTAGACATAACCCTAGACCATATGAAGTTTTTACGTTAACTCATAAGGATTTTTTGGATTATAAGTCATTTGCTGACAATAATTTTCCAAAAGTATTTAAAACGGTGGGCGGTACAAACCTTAAAATGAGAATGGTAAGAAGAGTTTTTTTCGCCAAAGACGCTCCGAATTATTTCACTTGTAGCACATCTTTTACTGATACCTCGCCATTATTAAAAATTTTCCTACCTGAAAATAAAGCTAGAAGAAGCTCTTCCGCAAACGCAAATACACCCCAGAGAGCTTACAAAATAAAGCTGCCAATAGCTGCAAAAAAATATATGGGTTTACGCAAATTATGCACGAATGGAACTATACCAGTAAGTTATCACCCAGAATTTTTTTCTATACCTTTTAAACCAAACATAGAAGATAGGTTGATGGAAACAGACGAAGAGGATGAAAATATTGACGAGTAGAATTATTAGTAGTAGATTAGGGTAGGTTACATTTTTGTATTGATTTGAAATATATTTTTTTAACTTCAGCGTTCATTAATATATTTTATTATTTTTTTATTTATTTTACTGTTCAAGACGATTTCGACGAATAAAATAAATAGTTTTTGGCAAAAGGACTAATGTAGGGCGAATAGTCATTTCTTTATAAAGCCTACTTGGAGAAAGGGCGAATATCCAGAAAAATAGTGTTTTTGTTAAACTCTTTGAAGTTTTTAGTCATTTTTTAGTAATTTTCATTACAGTTAATGAATATTTAAGGTACTAAATGCACAACTTAGCAGTTTGCTCTAATAAAAACGTACCAAACCATTTTTCCTCCTTTTCTCAAAACATGAAAATGGCGCGTTCGCCCTTTTGGAAAAATACCATCGAAATGAAATAAGATAACGTAATCGGGTGGTGGGTCATAATCTTATATATTGTGTAACTCGGAGAAGTCGAAAACAAATGTATTTCGTAATATATTAGGTAGTGCTGAATATATGATATGATATTAGTTTTGATATGCTTGCTTAAACCTAAATTTGCAGGGATGATATCAAACAGAAAACGTTAATTAAGTAGAAAGGTACTAGCGCTTTTACGTAAAATAAATAAATTAAATAAATCAGAAATATTCACAGAAATTATTTATGTTTGGCTGTATTTTGATGAACTACGATATATCAAAAAGAACATGGAGATTAAAACTTAGAAAAAAAATCGGCTTGCTAAGATAAAAAGTCCGAAACATGATGTGAAAAAGTAAGATTATGAATAATAAACATTTATATTGTTATAATAATAATTTTAGAATATAATAATCTGAATACGATGTATCTAAAAGCGTTGAAACAAAGTATGTTTTTATGATTAGTCGTTCAACAAGAAACTACACTTCGTATATAAAGTCACCAATTTGCACCAATAGTAAAATAAAGAAATTTGTTAACGTTTGGACACGTCAATTAATACTTTTAGTTGAGCATTCTTTAAGGTAAAACGTTGGTATATCGGTTATTCCAGGTGGGAGGTATAACGTCATCTAAGATTTTTTAAAAATGGAACACCCACTATATGGTATCTTTTTCGAATTCTGTGCTAAAAACTGAAAACTTTTTGTATAACCAATCATATCACTGGAAATGGTGGTTTCCGAATTACTGACGTTTGAAAATATTCTGTCGCAATTTAGTTTTACCTTAATGTAATTGAAAGAAATAAGCATCATTGCAATAACTAATAATTAATTGTTGCTATACAAAATTGCAAATTAAATTTTCAAACCTCAATATTTCGGAAATCGTTATTTCCATAGTTCCATATTTCCAAGTTTTTATCATAGAATTCGAAACTGACATAATATACTGGGTGTTCTATTTAAAAAAACCTTAGATGACGTCATACCTCCCACCTGGGAGACCCTATACATATACCCTTAAAAAATGCGCAATATTTCAAAGTCACCTTAAAGTACAGAATGTCATCGTAAGTCATCCTTAACACAAGTTTGACAAATATATCAAAGTTCTCTTTAACTCTCATCTAAAGGAATATATCTTTAAGGACGGGAAATCCTAAACTCACCGCGTCAATTGACCCTCAAATTAATTTAACACACACATAGTTTCTTAAGGTTTACCTTAACGTTACGGCTACCTTAGCTATGGTCTAACTTAAGGTAACATTCAAATATCGGCCTTAAAAATACTAATTGACGTGTACGAGCATTAAAAAAAAACAAATCTCTACTTTATGTACGCGATGTATAAAATATCTCTGTTTGTCTCTCATTATAAGGAGGGAAAATTTATTTTACAAATATTGATATCTATTCTGCACTTACAAAGTGATAGACAAGTGCATGTTAGAAAATATGATTTCAATTACATAAAAATGACTTAAATTCTCATTACCTAGGAAACTTCAAACTGACGTGACATATACTAACTTTGACAGCTCTTCTACTATTGTGATCGCATCATAGCTATCAAATGTTTTTACAAGCCAAGCTCTTTACTATTACTGTAAAAACGGAGCTAATAACAATTTTCTAGAATTAATTTGAAAGTTCAAGGTTGGTGGACTATTAACTAAAGTACTTTAAGTTAACAGCGAGTCCAACAATTTGAATAATGGTGTAAATACTCCCGGATTCATGGCTTTATTAAAGCAGTTAAGGAGTTAGTTAACTTAGTTATTAAAGGGTCAAATCTCTTGATATTCATACAAAATTAATTTTCTAAATGGCGTTTAGTTGTTCGTAAATTTGGAGCCAAGTGCCTATTTCTTAAAATTTAATTTACACCGTATGCCGAATTTTAGCAGCCTGCTTTTAAATTGTCATAACATTTTAATTATTTAGCATTATTTATTATTATTATTATATACAGGGTGATTTGGTATGAAAGGGAAATACAACCTATAAAATTAGCTCTGCCTACCTGTAACCATTGACAATGCACAATGTTGCCATATCGTTAGATTAAAGGTACTTGAATAGAAAGTATATTTTTAAATATGAAAATAAATAGTATTAAAAGAAAGTTTTAATAATATTGAAACAATAATAGAATATTGGGTTTTTATATACCTATAGAATTTATTTTAAATGCGTAAATGTAATTTAGGTTTTTCTCGGTAAGTGATTATTAAATTAAAATTTAATATATGTGACAACATTGTTAACCCCAGAATTTTTTTGTCCGCATCCTTTCGTAGCTACAGATAAACTTGTCGACCTGTAGTGCTAAGTTGATGGACATTTTACATACTGGGTGTTCGGATCATGCATCAGGATACTTTGGAGATGTGATTCTAAATGTTAAAATAACGATAGTAAGTCATATAACAAAAAGTCGAAAAGACAAACAGCCGTGTTAACAAATCGAAGCAAGTATGAACAAACGAACAAATCCGGCATCCATTTCGTCTGGCATCAGCTGACAAACGCACGTGCTTTTCAAATATCACTTTTGTCCAAATTTTTATTACTGTCAATATTTTAAAGTGACATTCAACCAACAAAAAACATTCAAAACCCTTTTATTTGATTTACTAAGTAGTGAAAATCAAATATTATAATTCTGACATGCTTTAAGCTGTAATTATCACTTTAAAATAATCCATACACACTCTTATATCATGTTTTGAACTAGTAACATTTACCACCTTCAACTGGGCTCTAGGTCCTAGCAAATATTTCAAGCTTCAAGTCCAAGCATATTTTTGGGCCCATATGATTTAGGAAAATAAATTATTATTGATGCTTACTCTCAGTAAAGATGACTAATTGAATATTTCAATTACAAATTACTCACTTGCACCAAAAAGGAAACGACGTTTTTCGTGAAAAGATTATAAAATTAAAAATTATAGATAATGCGTCTTCTCCACCATTTTAAATCACATCAGATGTTGCTTGATTTTCATTCCCGCCAGACGAAGGAAGGAAGGTTTAACAATTCGTGCTGTTCGCATTCGCCTGTCTCTGTCTGCAGCAACCTTTCCTAATTCAGTAAAGTGAGACAAATATGACCACGATCAAGTCGCCTGCATAAACAATCACTTTTTGGCATTTCATATTAACTATACGTAAGTCTGATATTGACACTTGACGCTGAGTGAAACAGATAGATAAAAGTAGGTTACTTGTGAGCGTATGGAGCAGAGTAGGCTTAGCATCACTTCCAAGGCCTTCTTACGTGTTTCTATCCCCCTCCATAAGCAGTCTCACCGGGCTGAGTTAAACTGTCGATTCAAGCCACTTTCTAACCTCAAATATATTTTTTGTGTCAGGTCAGTGTCATATTATACCATACAGTAAATTAAAGTTATTTTATTGTTTATAAAAATGTAGAAATTTAATGAAATTATAACTGATGATGAAGATTTTTAGATTTTGTGGATACTGCAGTCAATGCCGTGAACACGGATATACCGGAAAAATCCTGATCAATGAATATTTCCAAAGATTAGGCTTAACAAAAAACACAGCTGTTTGCTTTTATTTATTTTAACGTACATATCTAATAATATATCGTCGGCCTAAAGTGTTAACCTGCTAAGTCCTTTTGAACCAATTTGACAGGGAAGGTAAAAAAGTTATTTTTTTAGCTCTCCTGTAAAGATGCCGACGATATCACTGGCTTAAAGGGTTAGCTCGTTATGTTTGTTTTATAGGTAAAATGAACTTTAAATGTAATGTAATTGATCGACGTTCCGTTGAACCTAAGTTCAGAATTGTTTTATACAACCGGCCCTAAGAATACCTAATAAAAAAGGAGCTCTTTATATGAGTCGATAAACTGCACCGTTTAAGCGCAAACTGGAATGAACGTTTTTGTTGCAATAAAATCAATTTTTCAAACGGAAGCAAAAAAAAGCATTGAGTTTCTTGTTACATGACTTACTACCTTTATTTTATATTCTGATGCAATATCCGAACACCCTGTATATTATTTCATAATAAAAGTATTTGTTTATTCAAATTATTTCAAAATTTCCGGCTAATATAATTTTCTCAAGAAAATATAGTTATATTTTATCTTTCCTCGTTTGAGCTACAAACACTAAAGGATAATTTATTATTTTCTTTAGAGCTCTGTTTTTAATATTTCACCGCTGCATTAAATTATACCGTTTCCCTTATTGCTTTAAAACAAAGACTTGTTCCCGTATTAAATTAGCCGTTTCACAAATTATATAACCGTTTTCCCCCTTCGACATAAAAGGAAATGGGGATAACCCTTTTGATTAAATTAGATTTTAGGCGTTATAATCCAAAAATTATAACAACTTTCTTTGGTAAATTCATGTTATTGCTCGGATTTAATGGTTAACTCTACATATAAATTGCAGTTATTGGCTAAGTTACTCTTATGTGTATGTGCGTGTGGGAACAGTAAAGTTTTATAAAATAGGGTAAAGATTGGTAATTCGAACGTGAACGTTGCGAAGACATCTTTCGATTTGCAGAAGAAAACGGAACTTACATTTTTATTATTTAACAAGAATATTTCGATAGTTTTAAGGAATCTTAGAGGCTTCTTAAGTATCCGAAAGAATTCATTATTGTGTTTCGTACTGATCGCGCGTATGTTTCGAAAACGTTAATTTATGTTTCAAAACAGTTATTTAATAGTAATATAAATCCAAAATAAACTCTAATTTAGTGGCCCATATTTTGAAAATTGTATTTTAGAGCTCAATACACTAAACGGGTTTTTGTTTATGTAGTATTTACTTAACGAGATATTAAAAATGGCAAATACGAGCGAAAATTTTAGAATGTTTTCTGTATCTTTAGAATCCGACATGGAAAGAAAGCGGCAGCTTCTTCATTATAAAGAGAAAATACTGTATATTTTATAATATTTAAGAATTTGCCATCCTCGACGATTGTAATGTTTTAAAATACATACTTATACTTATACAGCGTGTTATGGAAATGACTTATTATAATTAAATGGGTGACTCCTAGGGTGTCCTAGAGAAAGTCTACACATACTACTACATACTTCAATCGAATATCTAAATACTAAGGTGAAAACCCTTTTTACCCACATACTTCGGGCCGTTCTATCTGGATTCAGTTAGCAACAATGTGGGTCACTAGAGTATACTAACAGTGTTGTCAGATCTGGTCGGATACCTGCCGCGCGCGACTATCGTTGCTTCAGTGTGTTTCGAGACTCGAGAATGGGATGCGCTGTCGAGGGTTCCACGTGCTTGATGTATACGAATTTTAAACGTTTTACTATTTGTAGTATTACCCGATTTTTTTTCTGTTGTGAAATAATTCATAATAAGAAATATTGTGATGTGATTTCAAATTTGTGTGATATTAAATATTGTTGGTTCTGTTGCAAAACATACTTTTCTTTTATTTTTTTTATCGAATTTAATTATTAAACGGATTATAAGATCGATAAGCGAGTATGTACCTTAAAATTGTAGTACTTTTTTTCTAAAAAGTTTGAAAAAGAAGTGATAACGCGGGTCAAAGACGTCTTGTTGTCAAAAACTGAACAAGTGCGTTTACAATTCTGTGTTGCAATATATGACAACACCGCCTCAATAAACTATTGAATGCGAACGTCCTCAGATTTCATATAAAGTGTATATTTCGTACAAAAATTGAAAGCGCCATTTAAGGTTATTTTTCTTCAATTTAATTTCATCTCAGAATTTGCCGGTTTAAATATTATAATTCATTTCCATAACACCCTGTATAATAGATGAGGTTAAGGCGTAGCGGAAAATTTTCAGTAACGTAATCGTTTACAATTGAGGAGTCGAAGTAACAAAGGGGCTAAGTGCCAAAATTGTTAACTCGAGATATTGGCGAACATCTGTTGCTAATGTGAAGCTTAGGACGAAGTCTTAGGTATTCTGCACACGGAGATTATCATCATAGACGCGTAAAAGATTCGCCTTGCTGCGACGATTCCTCTACGCTTTAACTTATTGGTAGTATGTAAGTACAAGAAAGAAACGTAGGAAATTTTGAGTGCATCCTATATCTACAAAAATGGTAGTAAAAGGCCCCCAAATAGTTGTCAGAAGATGAAAAAAACATGTTCTGCTCCGCGAAGCGTACTGAAAGGGACTGGCACCGTTGGATGGCCGGCGAATTACAGCGTGGCCGCTTTGACGAACCCGCGTCGCTTGAAGCGCTATCGAAACCCAAAGGAGCAGCACCAAAGCTTCCGTATATCCCATCTAATACGAGTCTATGACGATAAGCTTCGTGTGCAGAAGGCCTAACTTAACTCCCCAGTCTTGTGTTCGGATACTTTGCCCGATTCATTACACCCTGTCTATTATACTTAATTAATTTATATCTGTGTCCACCTTTAATGTAATATCATTTAACGTAACTTCATGATTAAATATTATAAAACAATATTAATTTAATTGCAGAATCTTAAATTGGGCCCTAAAACCATATTTACAAAGCAATGTTTGTTGATCATAATTGCGGTAAAGGCTATTTGCCATGTACGTTAAACCGACATTATTTTGATAATATGTTTATATTGTTTTAAACTAAAATAGTTATATGTACAGGGTGTTAATTTTTTGGTGGCTTTATTGTGTATCTCCGTTATTAGTAGAGATAGAAGGATGCGGTTTTCGTAGCACTGTGCTACTTTTTTGTGAAACAAAACATGCCCCAATTAGAATTTCTAGAATTCCTTCTTTTTGATATTCGGGATGTTGAGAATTTTACATTTTCGGACTCCTCCCATATTTCAGTTTTTCAGTTACTAATGAAACTTATCAAAAATAAATAAATTGTTCTTTTAGTAGGTTTTTATATTCAGCTTTTTTCTAAGTTCAATAGTTTTCAAGAAAAAGAAATTTGCTTTTTTAAAATGGGTCACCTATATATTTTTTTAGTAGTGTATTCAGTTTTCAACAAGCTTCTCAGAAATATATAATACTTTATTTTCAATCTTAATATTATGCCCGCAATATGTTTTTTTAAAAAATATACAATCTTTTTGAGTAGGCCATGACGGGTATTAAAAAAACAATTACTGGTGCAATTAAATATAAGAAACAAAAATTGAACGTCTATCGAACTGTGTCATAAATATTTCTCAAATTGTTCTGCATTATGCCTTAGACATGTTTTACATATTATAGCTATTAGTTATTTTTATAATAGCTCTAATTGGAGCAAAAGCACATTTATTTCAAGAGTCTCGCCATTTTCCTTATGGTAGATTTTAGGGCGAGGTTTAGAAAATGAACCTTGTTCAATTAAATTTGTTTTATCCTTCGAAAAATTATTTTATCCGTCTTTCGAGATATCTACAATTAATAAGAAATTTTATAAATTTCATAGAATTACTTACTACAAAATGGCTTATATTTAACATTGAAATAAGCTTCTAATGATCCATCTGCATTCTCGTTACAATGGGTATAGCCAATGAACATGTCATATTCTAGTTTACATTGACTGTAATAATTAGGACATACTGATTCTTTACTATTAATTAGAAATTATAATGCAACTTAGAGAACCTTAATATTCTGACAGAGACAGAAGAACTTTTCATTATGACACTGTATTCTGTAAACTGGTTTTTAATATCCGTCATGGCCTACTCAAAAAAATTGTATATTCTTTAAGAAACGTTAATTACGGGAATAACTTAAGATTAAAAATAAAGTATTATATATTTCTGAGAAGTTTGTTAAAAACTGAATTACATTATTAAAAAATATATAAGGTGACCCGTTTAAAAAAAACGAAATTTGCTTTTTTCTTGAAAACTATTGAACGTAGAAAAAATCTGAGCACGTTACTGGATTTTACCTAACAAACTACAAAGCGAACATATTTTATTTCCTTTTTGATAAGCCACAGGTTAACCGAAATATAAGAAGTGTTTCAAAATGTAAAATTCTCAAAAACATCCCGAATATCAAAATCGAAGAGACCTAGAAAAATTCTAATTGGTGCATCTTTTGTTTCACAAAAAAGTAGCAAAGTGTTGCGAATGCCGCATCCTCCTATTTTTACTAATAACCGACGCCGCCGAAAAATGGAGACATATGCATCGTTGGTCTACAATGTTTTAGTAATATTAATATCGGATGTGTTCTTTTACCGCTCTGACTTAAAGGTTAACTTTTTGTATAATCTCTTTAAAGGTCAAGGATGAGTATCTTTTTATATAGAAAAGGTCCATAGGTTTATTTTTGTAACTTTTTGATATATTGTAGCGGAATATAGCATTATTCACGGTAGATTCAATTACTAGTTTTTTAAAACATGGTGAAGCTAAAATAAGGATGCCTTATGTAAAATTTTTAATATAATTCATTTAAAAAGTTAATACATTTTAAAAATATATTCTCATAAAAGTTGGGCGATACGACGAATTATGTTAAAATCATTATTTTGATTATAGAGACCTTTGAAAAGGTATTTTTGTAGACCTCTTTAAAAAAAAAAAATAGTTATACATCCTTAACTTCTGATAAAAACATTTTTTACAATTTTAATAATACTGGAAATAGTACGACTCTTTGACTTTTGTCACACATTATTACAAAATATAATTTTAAAATGTTTATTCTTGAAACAAACCCTTGAAATCACATCACGCCATTTATTATTATGAATTATTTCACAAAATAATAAATAGTATAATAAAAGAATAAGTCAATTCTATAACACCTGTATATACTAAGGAATTTCTGGAATTGAGAAGACGTTACAATTTACGTTACGTTTTATGTTAAAGTTAAAAAGTAAACCGTTCTCTTTGAACTTTAAGGCGCTGTTCTCGCCAAAGCAACTGGCAACCGCAACGCAACCGCAACCTGACCGCAACTTCAGTTAAGTTGCTCGCTTGTTCTCACCAAAGCAACTGGCAAGCAACGCAACTGTAACGCGACCGCAACTTCAGTTGAGTTGCTCTTGAGTTCCCACTGGAATGAACTGGTTTGAAATCTCTTTTGACGTGAGCAAAATATCGTCTTCGTCAGTGGAAGATATAACCTCTACATCCTTTCTCGTTAAATAGCTTAAAAAATAAAAACTGAGCGACAATTTTGACACCGCGATTGGAAGCAACTGACAACGGCGACGCGGTATGCCGGGCAACTCATATGCAACTAGTTGCGTTGCAGTTGAGTCAGTGGGAACACGCGTATTTAAACATTAGTGCTGAGTCGCGTGGATGTTGCGTTGCGGCTGCCAGTTGCTTTGGTGAGAACAGGCACTAAGGGTTTACGATTTACGCGAACGGTGCTGGCCGGCGATGGTAGCGCGCTTAGCGAAAAGGAGAAGAACCAAGAACTGACAGCAGACCAGCGGAAAGAATACATCCATTTTGTTTGCGTTAATTAATACCTAAATACAAATTTTTAAAAAGTAAAAAGTTCTTATGATTAAACAATTCACTAAGTTTGTAACAATTTAAATTTTAAATTGTGAAAAACAGAACTTTACATTGTAGGAACTTGAAAATCACTTTACTTACTTTATATCTCAGTAACGCCGGAAATACATATAAAAAAAATGATCCATCGATTACCATATTCTTTTACAGAATCCCAGATAACCATTGCTAATTAAATAACAAAAATTATAGCTAATTTATTATATAAAACCAGGTCGTTTATTATGATTGAAAATGGTACGAGGTTATTGGTTTAAATCGTTTCCAAATTTTGGCATTAGCTGAACATCTGTTAAGTGCAACCAGGATTAGTGATGACCGGCCAAAAAAAGAAGCCATGCCACGCTTTTGTTTCTCAGTGACGCAGGGAAGGCGCAACATCATTCGGGTACATATTGTTCCGTTGTCGAATTCCGAATAAAATGGTACTAAACTTCCGCTGCTGAAATGCCCTAGATGTTATTTTTTTGTTCTGGTAATCACATATTATTTTCAGGTTGGATTTTCGAAAATAAAGTAAGGTTCGATGCAGGTTTGTGTTCCAGCAGGAATTTTTTAGTTTCTCCTGTCTAACTTCAATTTCCTTAACAAAGTTCCAGCTCGCGCACGCCTTGACAGAGCCGAGACAGCTGACTATAAAAGCAGATGGTTCGAGATCTTTATCTCCCTTTTTGCTGTTAAGTTTTATAGAGTTAATACCATATAAAAAATACCAGTATTATCGTACCGTTATCAGCAACTAAGAAACCATGAGGCCACACAAAAACCAAGGTAATAGAAAATTGATATTTTCTTTCATTACTTCCTGTTGTGAAGCTTTCTGTCCCAAGTTTTGTGAACGTTAAAGAGTACAGGCACTCAGAATCGTTTTTTTCTCCATTGCATGCCTCATCTCTTCAACTCGACTTTTCAATCTCGCCCTTCAACTAAACCTCTCCAACTTCGCTTTTTAAGTTAGACATGTGCTACGTCCCATCGGTCCCAAGCACCAAGGTGTCCACTTAGTAGCAGTATGAAGATGAACTACTAACTCACCAAGGCGTCTATTTAGTAGTAGCTGTGTAAATGTCCTAGTGTGATGTCCGTCTCCTAACGATGCTAATTTTAATTCTACATAGAAGCCCAGGACTGTAACCTGCAAGTTTGGCTGCAGCTAGATGCATTTTAAGCACCATATTTGGCGTGAGACAAGGAAGTCTCAGCGGTAACTAAAAAGAATTCTTTTTTATTGATGTATTTTTCTCATGCATTATAGTAAACGTATAAAATCCATAATATTGAATAATATTACATAAATTTTTCATTTTAATTTAAACTTTGATATATATAACCATGTTAAGGCACATCATGGCCTCGTGTAACAACTTTATTTTTCAGAAATAGGTAAGCCCCGAATAAATGCATTTATCCCAAGGTACCCCTATAGTCTGTTATATTTCTTTTGCATATACAGTGCGAAATTTAAGGCTATTTATGTGACCCCCAACATATTGTAATTTTTTCATAACCTTTTTTAAACAATTTCAAATAACTTAATCAAACCGTAAACCAATGAAATCCATCATCAAAGGAGATTTTTGTTAATTAAGTAATATGTGTTTATAATATATAATATAAATTCCTTTTTTTTGAGTTTTTAATAAAAAAAGTCTAACTCAAAATATTGTGTTACATTTTATTCCGTTCAGTTTATCAAGTCTGCTGAAGACGACCGTACAACTTTTCAATAAATAAACAGGAAGACTTGATTGGCGCCCAAACCTCTATATAGGTAAGAGAAAGTTAAACTCACGACCCAAAGTCACCCTTTGTCTAGCTTGGCATAACAACACGTATAACCTACGCGAATTTAGGTTATAAGTTGAAGAGGTGAAACAAAGTCTAAACAGTATTAATCTAATTAACAAATCAGAAACTATAGAAATGTATTCACATAATACATAAGTAATTAGCGTAAGCAAATAGGAGAATAGTTATTATTTTTATTTACAACCAAGTAAGTTCGCTAAAATGTTCAAATAATTGGGAATTGCATTTGTGGTCGTAGGAAAAATTGTGTATATTACTTAGTGACTTTGTCAAATTCGGCGGATTTCCGCACTCGGCTGGTGCCTCGTGCTAAATACATCCTCGTTTGAAATCTACCACTTTCAACCCTCGTTGTGTAATATAATATATTAAAGAATTTGCTCATATTTTTCAGACATTTTAGCGGATGTAAAGTATTATTTCCATTGAGGTTAACCCGTTTCATCTTACGATATCCCATTTTGGATCGGATATGGATGGATAAAAAAAGGTTTCTGCAGGATCGTTTAATTTTACAAGCGATTTAACAATTTTATTGTATTGTGAGTTTTTGATTATATGCACTTTCATATATACAATTTGAGCTTTTATTATTATAAACGGCTAACTGGGTGTAAAAAATGCTCCTTTAAAGAGACAATAAATCTTGCCGAAAAATAAGAAAAATAATAGAAATTCCCCATGGCTTTGCTCGAAATTAAATTACATCTTGAAACAGATTTATGTACCTTTGTATACCTGAATTGACCTACACTATTTTGGTTTAGACAGAATGTGATTCATTAAAATATATTTCCTTTAATTTATGAACACGTATTAATTAAAATTGGTGTTTGTATACCAACCATCAATTACTGATAAGTACTAAAGCCAACCTATTGTTGAGTTAAATATTTTCTTCTGGTGAATGATAGAAGAGTTTTGGACTTGCATTGTCTTTATTTGTTACAAATCACAAGGTTTCAACTGGTAAGTATATCCAGTCGTCTTCAGGTGAATACAGTATTCACCATTGTCTACAACCTTTAAATTTTCTTCTGGTATTTTGTGTTGGCCATGGACAAACAGAATTATTATAACTACTCTGCTTCTACAAATGTAGGTACTGGAAATATAAAAAAGCATTTTGTTAAGTAGAATTCAGTATACATCATTAGTCACACTGACACAAGTGAAATTGGACGCTGGTTAAAATTAACTATTGCTGTCATGTATTTAGAACCAGGAGAAGCAAGTGAATGTTTGAGAGTAGTGATATATTCGAATTACTTGGGAAAGGGAAAGAACCGAGTAACATCTAGTAGAGCGGATATAAAACTGGGAATACCACAGGGAAGTGTATTGGGACCACTATTAGTTGTTGAATGATATGTGAATGATATTACCGAGCTGCTTTCTATCAAAAATACACTAACAAATTATGCAGATGATACCAATTTTCTTATTACGGCTACAAGCCAGTTTACTATTGGCATAAGGACTAAAAAAATCATGATGGAAGCAGATGAGTGGTTCGTTAAAAATAAGCTCCTACTAAACACCTCAGAAACCAATGCTATAATATTTAAAACAACAAAATTCACATTAGAAGAATTGGAATATATCTCTCTTAATGCCGAGCAACTAAAATATCACGAAAAACTAAATTTTTGGGAATGGACTTGGAAAAAATGATTTTTTTAGTCCTTATGCCAAGAGTAAACTGACTTGGAGTCGTAATAAGAAACAATGGGATCAGTCACAGTATGTGATTGGTAAATTGAATAAGGTGTGCTACACCTTGTGCATTTTATCTAAATACTTGGATAGACAAACGTGTAGAATGGTATACTACGCAAATTTCGAATCACGTATTAGACATGGAATTATTCTGTGGAAAATGAAAATGGAAAATGTAGGGATGCAGAACAGTTGTGTGTATGTTAAAAAAGAGTAGTGAGAACTATATTTTGTTACAATTGTAGAGAAAGTTGTAGAGGTAAATTTAAAGCGAACGGGCTTCTTACTGTTCCTGCAGTTTACATACAAGAAACCATATTATTCTTTTTCAAAAATAGAGATTTGTTTAGAAGTAGTGAATCACAAAATGTATATTCAACAAGAACTTTGATTTACAATAGACTTCCACGTCATATTAAAAATTGTAACAACATTAAAAAAGTTTTAAAAAAGTGTATTTAAGCTACTTAAAGATATTGAACCCTACAACATAATAATAACCCTACAGAATAATTACTGAACACGTCAAACACGTCAAATCTATGATTCGCAATAATCTGCTGTATTTTTGACATTATTTTATTTTATGTTAAGTAATGTAATTCTGAAATAAAGAATGATTATTGTTGTTATTATTACTTGATAGACATATATATGTATGTCTCTGAGCATCCAACTGTCCCACCTTATACACGGTGGCAACTATGTAATTGATCACTATGGGTGTCTTTTGAAAGGTAGTTGCTACGAAGTATGTTAAATTAAGAGAAAATGTGCAGTTTTTATAGCTTTTTTGAATCCAGTATCGACGTTGCCGAATGATTCATGAGATACATGGCGATTTGATTAAAACGTGTCATTTTTATGTCAGTTTTATGCCTCACCATGTTGGATATAACTGTTTGGAAGCGATCGATTATACGTCGCTGAAGCTCGTGGGTATTATTACATGGGGTGTAATATACTTTGTTCTGGAGATTTCCCAACAAGAAATATTCCATCGGTTGAAGACAGGCCAGTTCCGTGACAACCATCGATCATCATTTTTTATACGCGGTTGAATTTGTACCTATTTTAAATTTTATTCTTTATTAAATTTTTAATACAGCTGAATCGAAAATATCGTTTTGAAACATGCAGGTTGGATTAATAGTTTTATTACCTTGGTGATTACAATGTACACCTCAGGCTGGCCCCTCGTGCTAAACCTGGTTTGATCTCTACCACTTTCAATACGTACTCGTTAAGTAATACATTTATTATTCTTTCGTTGTAGCACAGATGGCGAAAATGCGTTACATTTAAAAAAAATTAAATTAAAAGGATAAAAAAGTTTCCTGTTCCATTGCTAGGGATTATCATACAAGTGCTCAATTTATATTTAAAAAATTACCTAAGCGAGAAATCAAACATCTACTTAAATTTACGATACTGTTACTCAAATTACTTGTCTTCGACTAATAATTTTTCAAAAATCGAAAAGCTTTAGGGATAAACCAGTTTAATCAATAAAAACCCACACTATTGCAAAGTGGTTAAATCGTGTGTAAAATTTAACGATGCATATAAAAAACCTAAAGCTTTTTAAAGCTAACCTAAATGGAGGAAGTTTAATACTCGTAAGATAAAAGAATTATGTCGTAATAGAACTAAAACATAAGGGTTAAAGATATAAGTAGCAATAGGTTCGTTCTAGCGTAAAATTTCTGACGGTTTTAAGCTGGTTTAGCATGTTCGCTTCGAGAACTGGTTGCGAAAAAAAAATATAAGGTCAAATTGCGCGAAAAGTATATTTTATTTAACAAAAAATACGCAAATTAACTAGAAAATCACCAGAATTCACCAAAAACCAAAATAGCACCAGAAATCGAGCATTTTTTAAAAGTTTTTCACCAATCACCAGATTATTCAAAAAATTACCAGATCTTGTAAAATTTCACCATTTGATAACATTGTTAGACAGTCAGGTAAGAAGTCAGGTAAAAACTTATGTATGGGCGCCGCTTAAGATTTAAATCATTTTATAAGATTTAAATAATTTTAAAACGGTAAATCCCTCAAAAAGTTAAAAAAATTCCAGAATTTTTATAAAATAAAAAGACTCATACCTACTCTAAATTTTTTCAAATTTTTAAATCTTTAACTGGATTAGTTACTCTCAGACACGATTGGAGGTGGGTATAAAAATTGTTAACAAGAGGTGTTTGCATTTTTACATAGAATCGAAAAATGCCAAAATATACAAGGCATTCTATTTAAAATAATAATGTTAAGCCGAACTTCCGGTATGGCCGTAGGTAATATATACCTCTAAATAACTTAGATCTCGGGTATGAAGAAAACAAATGAAAGGAGTACTACAAGTTCATATACAATTTTTTCCTATAGGCCTCCTCTTCGGATATATGGGCTCCCAAAGACCTCCAATAGAGTCGAGTTTTTTACACATAATTGTTGAACCACGATGTGTATTTAAATTTTATCTTAATATGATGTATACCAAATTACTATCCAAGAAAGTGTTGTGAATTACTCACTATTGACTAAAAATTAAATACTTTCATTCATGTCGCCAATCCTAAGAGTTTTCGAGAAAACGTAATTTAATTTACGTAAGTAAATTAATACTAATATAGGAGTAGGTTCCAACTAATATAGGAGTAGAAATACTACATTGTTTACCGAGTAGGAAATGCCTAACATTCCTGGACGACTGTGAAGATTGCTAAGTCTTGGCTTGCGCCTCGAGTTAGCAACACAGAGTCCAGGAATGTGGCTTTTCCTACGAGGTAAACATACTATTTTTCCGAAAATCGTTTAAAAATCGACAGATATTGATTAATTTTGAAAAAATCGCGAATAATTTTATTCCCAACTAAAAGGTGCTTTGAAATTCGTAATAAAATTGGTTGCGTTACTAAGGAAACATATTAATGTTGAATTGTCAAACTTAACGCATATAAATTTAATTGTTGGTGTTTCCAAAAGCAAAACAGTATAAAATGATAAGTGATGATGAATTTTCCATTTGTGGGACTCCTCCAGAGCTGGGTGAATACAGCTTCATTAGAATTATAGCCAAATAAATCAAGAGAAAAGTACGAATATGCATATAAACGTTGAAGTTGGTAAATCCGACAGAATATACTGGTCACTGCTTTCGTCGGTCTTCTGCCACAATATTGGTTGACTCTGGTGCCAACATAACTAGTTTAAAGAGGCATGGCGGATGGAAATCATCAAACGTTCCTGAAGGATATATTGAAGAATCTCTTAATGATAAGGTTGAGGTGGCAAATAAAATTTTCAGAGTACAAAATATTCCACAAAATATCTATCTCGCATGTTGTCCAAAATGTTTCTCATAGTTCTAATAATGTTCCTTCAAATTTTAATAATTGTACTAACTGTCAAATAACTGTGAATATAACAAACTAATTTCAAAATGTATTCTGCAATGCATTAAGGTTTTCAAAATATAAATTAATTCCTTATTAACAACGTGTCTTCAATCATTTATGTAGAACACTAACAACAGGAAATTATATTTCCTTACAGTAAGGAAATGAATCTTTTTTTACAAGTGCCCCGAAAGTGTCTCTTTTCATGTATGTTCTCTTCACCGAAAGTGGCGCTTTCCAGATCTCTCCGAGAAATTTTTTCCCGCCCGCTTCGAGTCACCTCCTAGTTTTTTAACTGATAAATAAATAAAACCATAGATGTCGAGTGCGGGATTTGAACCCACGACTCTCAGATCGCCAGACGTAAACTCTGCCACTAGGCCACCGAACCATACATATCAACGATAATAAATAGATATTTACATTCTCTATGCGCGAGTGTCTTCATGTCATGTAGACAGGAAAACTGTCTGAAGAATTTCTTTATTTATTTCACATTAAAGCCTCGGAGCACTTGTAAAAAAACGTACGGTACATATCTTGGGCCTTGATACGTAATGTACTATTTCCTAACAGTTATTTTCCGTTGCCTAGCAACAACTAAGTGTAGGGAAATATTGACTTTTTCTTTAAAAAATGTCAATATTTCCGAACGATTTGCGGAAAAATATATTATTACTTTTTGTTATTTTAATTTCTTCATTTTTTCAAGTTGGGGCATCGCAATATTTCAAAATAACTTACGGAGGAGCACGAAATAAAATTGCATTTTTACATAAGGCAGACGTTTAAGTTCGCAGACAAGCTATCAGCTTTGTAGACGTAGATTGTGTTGTCCTGAATTTCTTTTCTGTTTGTTTTCATTCGTTTTAGGTGGCAAGTAATGAAGAATATATTATGAAGGAATATATTTAATGTATTATTTACATACACTGTAATTGTTTTTGATTGACAACCAAATAACAAATGCTTAACCAGAAAAACTTACTTGAATTTTGTTTTGGCATGTAGGGTTGTAACAGCCTGGTCCTTTTCTTTTCATATCCTTTTTGAGTTATGTCTCCTGAAACAAAAAAAATATATTAAAAGTTGCCTCACAAGAGCAAAACGGAACGACTAAACGTTGTAATTTCTATTATTATAAAACCCATATAAAGATTTAAATACACGTGTTAATAATGAGTGAAAAGTCTTAGTGCCGGTTCTCACCAAACCAACTGGCAACCGCAACGCAACCGCAACGCGACCGCAACTTCAGTTGAGTTGCTCGCTTGTTCTCACCAAAGCAACTGGCAAGCAACGCAACTACAATGCGACCGCAACTTCAGTTGAGTTGTTCTTGCGTTCCCACTGGAATCAACTGGTTTGAAGTCTCTTTTGACGTGAGCAAAATGTCGTCTTCGTCAGATGAAGATATAGCCGCAACATACTTGCTCGTTAAAACGGTTACACTGACATAAGTCAACTCAACTGCAATGCAACTAGTTGCTTATGGGTTGCCAGGCATACCGCGTCGCCGTCGTCAGTCGCTTCCAGTCGCGGTGTCATGGCGGACGAGACAGTAAAATATTTAACTCTTGTGGCTCATTCGGTAAAACCTATGGAATTTAACCGGATCATTATTTAATTCCTGTGCCACTATATACGAGTTATGTCTCAAATGTATGGTAAAAAAGGGTTAACCCAAAATTGTCGCTCAGTTTTTTTAAAGTTTTTTAACGAGCAAGTATGTTGCGGCTATATCTTTATCTGACGAAGACGACATTTTGCTCATGTCAAAAGAGACTTCAAACCAGTTGATTCCAGTGGGAACGCAAGAGCAACTCAACTGAAGTTGCGGTCGCGTTGCAGTTGTGTTGCGGTTGCTTTAATTCCAGTGGGAAGGCATGAGCAACTCAAGTGAAGTTGCGGTCGCGTTGTAGTTGCGTTGGGTTGCCAGTTGCTTCGGTGAGAACAGGCACTTAAGCTCTAATCATACACTGTGGAAATTTTTTTTATAATACGGAATAAGAATATAAGTTACAAAATATAAATTAATATAGTGATAATGGAAGACACAATTACCAACACAAATAAAGAAAGCCACGAAAATGTTAATTCAGTAAAACATTTTAATATAAAGAAATAAAAAATAAGAACCCTTCATTCAATTAACCTTTTTGTGGTAAAACGTATTTTTTAAAACACAGTAAAAAAACATTCAAAAACATTCTTTAAAAAGGCAAAGTTTTACAGTACAGTGAAAATATTTGCTAACCTTTGTATTAAATTTTAACTTTTTCATCAGTCAAGGGTTCGTACATCGCCGTTCAATATGAAATTAAAAAAGTTAGGAGAACTAACATAATACAGAAGCTAAAGGGAGACCGTATTGATTTTAGGCAAGAATGAAATGTATTGTTTATCCAGTGGTAGTTGAACATTTTCGTATGAAGAGCGAGGGGAGAAAAATGTATAAAAACCATGCTTGAAAGCGTCTTACCATAGGCGTTCTCAAACTATAATTTATTAAGTGGAAAGTAAATAAATAGACTGTTGATTCTGCAGTTGGATCTGCCCTGAAAATTCAAAACTGTAGTTGCTTTTTCCTAACAATGTCTCTCTGACTGGTATTATTATTTAATTATAAGTCCCTTCTTCTTTACGTACGAGGTCTGTCCTAAAAGTATCCGACCTGCATTCATATCTTTGCGCCATAATACTCAGGCGACCTCTTTTGGGTACGAACGTCACCAGAACCTCCTAACCTTCTCCCCATAAGACGCCTTAGTTCCCGCGCAGTGCCTGTTTCTTTACTACGTCTTTTTTGCGTTCGCCTGATTTTATTACTGCTAAAAATGACGGAAAGAACGGAACAGCGAATTTTCATCAAATTTTGCTATAATCTCGGTAAAAACTGTGCAGAAACGATCGAAATGTTATAAAAGGCGTTCGGGGATGAGTGTATGGGCAAATCACAAATAAAAGAGTGGTAAAAAGCACGTCAAAGTCGAAGCAACGTCAAGTAAATGTTGATTGCTTTTTTGGATCATGAAGGCGTTGTGCATCACGAATATGCTCCTGCAGGTCAGACGATCAACAAAGAGTACTACGTTGAAGTTTTGAAAAGATTGCGTGATGCAATCAGAAGAAAACTGCCGCACTTTTGGCAAACCGGTGACTGGCTCCTTCACCACGACAATGCTCCAGCGCACACGTCAAACCTTGTGCAGCAGTATTTGTCAAAACATAATGTCACACAGCTTCGCCAGCCTCCATACAGTCCAGACGTAGCTCCCTGCGATTTTTTCCACGATTGAAAATGCCGCTTAAAGGACACCGATTCGACGACAAAGAGACTGTTGAAGCTAATGCGACGAATGCACTAAAGGCGATTCCAAAAGCTGACTTTGAAGATTGCTTTAAAAGGTGGACACATCGATATGAGCGTGTTATTCAATCAAATGGGGACTACTTCGAAGGATGCCACCCACCGGATGACGAAGGATAAATCAAGTGCCGACCTGCAGACCGGTTTCGAACTCTTTTGTTCTCGTCCGTACAGCGTAGGTGTGGTTACATCCTATCAACGGAAAAGGCTTCCTTTTCTTAGTAGTACCATTCAATCTGAAATAGTATTTAAAGTGCTACTGTGTAGACTAAATACGTCCTTATTGTATAAGTTATCATCGGGTGGTCTGGGAAATAATAATTTTTCCATACATTGGCATTTGATATTAATACCACCTGAAAAGTATAGACTTTTTATTTTAGATTTATTCAAATAACGTCTGTTCAGATTGTGTGGGACTGCTAAGAGATGGCGCTGCGCGCTGTATTTCTTCTACTACCGTTGATAATACAGCGTGAAGTATTAGAGGTCTTATCTGATGATAGGTATGTACACCTACCCTGTACTGACGAGAACAGAAGAGTTCGAAACCGGTCCGCAGGTGGTCACACCCTATCAATGGTAAAGGTTCCTTTTCTTGGTAGTACCATTCAATCTGAAATAGTATTTAAAGTGCTACTGTGTAGACTTAATACGCCCTTATTGTATAAGGTATCATCGGGTGGTCTGAGAAATAATAATTTTTCGATACCTTTATATTTCATTGGATTTACTTAAAGTAAAATACAAAAAATATCTTATATCTACAAAATAACTAACGTTTAGTTTATGCGTTTTCATTTTAATTTCTAGTTTTTCTATTTATAATATATTACGAATAACTTAAATTAAAGCCATTGTCGTTGCTGGTTGTTCTGTATTTTTTTAGTAAATAGTTTCGAACTGTAAAATTATTATTTAATAATTAATAGTTAACATAATCAACTTAGTAGCAATAATGTGTATCTGATTGGTCCAGTAGAGCATCGTAGCTAGATTGCACCAGGCTTTCATGCCTCCCTCTCTTTTTTGATATATACTTTTTCCTCTCTTATTCTTTTCTCTACTGTAATTCTATTTTTTCTGCTATAAATTCTTGTGTTATTCTTCAAATAAAATACTACTACTATATTATTTACTGTTGCTATTTATTCTCGAAATGGTGTATTTTATTTTACAATATTTAATTAATTTAATAAATTAGCATCTTTCATCATCTCCGCTTTCTGCTATAGTTATTTTTTAATTTTATTCTTTACGGTCGTTAAATTTTCCTCTATCTAACTTTAATATTGTTGAAAATGTTAACGATGCCAAAATATTAACTAGTTAAAATAACTCATTATGATTAAATTACTATTCATATTTATTCAATAATATTTTAGGGCTCTTTCGAATTTTATTTTATCACTGTTTTAATATATAAGCAGTACGTAAAGCTTTTTATTCTGTGCTTTTGTTGAATTTTAATCTAATAATTTAATATTTTAACTTTATTTATAACTGGCTTATATTTGTATGGTTAATGGTTATGTTGTAGGATTTGTTATTTCTAACTTTTTTAGATGTTTGTAAGTTAAGTTAGGTTAGTCTCTTGGCATCTATCTTATATTACAAGAGTTTTTAGCAGTTTTTAGTATTATATTTTTAACTCCTTTAACTGTTTTCTACATAACTTATATATTTTGTTTTAAAAGTTATTCAAAAAATTAAAATTAAATCTGAATAATGGTTGACCGAAAATTATTTGACCTGCTATTGGACCACGGTACTAGTATAGTTGATATTCTATTCTCTGATCGAATTTCAATTGACATATAAATATAAAGAAGGTTTTATTAATTTTTTAGTTTATTTGACGAGCCGTTGTCGGCTTCGTTATAGTCCATTTGCTCCATTAATTGGGAACCAATTACTTTAAAGCATGATATTGCTAGACCTCACGTTGCACATGTAGTGAACGAATATCTGGATGAAGTTGGACTTTCAAGATTGGCATGGCCTGCATGTTGCCCGGATCTCAACCCAATCGAACATCTTGGAATCAACTTAAAAGGTCCATTCGTCGTCGTCCTGTACAACCACAAACCTTGCAAGACTTACGACTGGTGCTGACAGAAGAATATTAGGTTATCCCTCAAGAGAGGATAAGAAACCTTATTCATTCGATGCCACGAGAGGAGGAAATACACGATATTAAATTTTTTTTTGTTAATTAACTTCATTATATACCTACTGTTTTTTTTTAAATTAGGCTTCAAATCAGCTTTTCATTTAAAATTTTGCAGCTCGCAGCAGAAATGAGATAACGAAATGAATCAAAAAGCGTAATGTTTAGAATACATCAAAGATTACAAGAAACAGTATGTAAATAAAATTATCCACCTCAATTTTCCTACAGGGTGTTTTGAAATTACGACAAAAAAACAACAGTTTGATTTACTCCTGTATAATATAGCCTAATCGAAAAATGTTAAGGAAAACACAATAAATGGATCTACAAATTGAAAACAAAATCATGAAAATCGCATAAGAAATAAAGAAGTTATAAAATATCAAACTTGACCAAAATTTTAGGGTAGCGGAATTTTGTGCCGGCGAGTGTATACAATATAAAGAGAAAATTATTATTTGGATTGGAATTCGATCAGATAATAAAAGATCAACTATAGATATTTACCTAAAACTTTGGATATCGAAGGAAAACGGATCAATGCATAAATCTAATAACTTATATTGGGAGACAAACGCCTGGTTTATATGGATATTGGTCTATATCAGACATACCGCGTTGGATATCCGTGCACTACACAACGAAAAGCTCGAGAAGTCATGTCGATTTGGGAGTTCATCGCATTATGAATTGGTCATATCAATCCGTCTTTCTTATAGTTCGAAATTCAAAGCCTAAACGCATGGACGATGGTTTCTTTATTCCTCACAAAGAATATTTTATTTTTAAATTTTATTTATATCAACTTTCCATATCTCATTTACTTCCCACCATAATTGTTGGTGTATTTTACTGTTCTATATCTATTTAAATCAGATTAAAAAGGAAAAACAAATATCAAAAATAATTATTCCGCATATTAAACAACTTAAAATCCAAGTGCCCAGGCGCATACTTAATTTAATTTTAAAACTGTTTTAATTAAGTTCTTTTTATAAGGGTTATTATGTTCTTTGGCTAGTAGCCTTCAAAGTATTCCGATTTATTAACTCAACTTCTACGGAACTTTGAGAGAATTATCTTTAAAATGTGAGTTGCCTTTTCTTTTCCGGATAGTGGATAAGTTTTGAAAAGTTTTCAACTAAAGATACTTGCATATTTATTGCATACCACAAAAGTATCTAACTTCCGAAGTTGCATTCAGAAAATAAATATTTTACTTTTAAAATATTTTATTATACAGGGTGTTATGGAAATGACGTATTATATTTAAATGGGCGACTCCTTGGGTGTCCTAGAGACACCCACATATTTTTTTTTAAATCGACCGTTTTAAAAGTGGGGTAATAAACACTCTTACTCACAGGTCAGTCCGCGCTACTGTACAAAATTTTACCCAGAGCCAATGACAATGTTGCCAAACTTAATGTAAAACTGAAATTCCATAAAAAATTATAAAAATAAATTATTTTCTACCTACTTGTATTTATCCTTATACCTAAAGAGTGAGGAAATCCAAGCGCAAACACAATCAGTTTTATTTCTTTTTCATGGGAACATTCCTGGAAACACTTTATGTACACACAGTAATAGTGAAACAGAACTGATAGTTAGCTTTTGAAAATACGATAATACAGATTATTAGATTTTATTACACGCGACGAAATTTCACGTCCAGAAGAAACGCGTCAATAAAAACAATATTCAAATATTATTTATGGAAGGGCAAGAAACGCGCGTAAACCGAAAAAACAGAGCGGATTGCTGAGAGTGTGTTGGTGATCGACGAGACACAACGTATGCGGCCGCTGGTTGGTCTTCAACTAACAGACGCAAGCGTGCGGCGCTATATGAAATTACTTCGCTCAGCCGATGTAAGGCGCCAAGAGGTCATTGGCATTTGACCTAGTGACTATTACTATTCCATATGTTTTTTCGGGTTGTTTAAAACATAGTTCCTCGTAAATGTTCTTCAATTAATTGTACAAAAAGGTATTACAGAATGGAAAAGTGTTTAAATTATTTTATTTTGTCTAAAGAGTTTAAGGTGTACATATGACAACACCGGCCAGAATTCCTTGATAGCTTACATGTATCGCAGTGCCACACAGGTGTTTTTCTGGTTTGACGTCAGGTCACTTTTACCGCTGAATTTGTTTCCATCTCAGGATTTGCCGGTTTAAATATAATAAGTCATTTACATAACATCCTGTATATGTTAAACTAGCACTAAAATATGTTTTTCTCATATTTCGACCAATAAGTTGTCTATAAATTCAATTCATGTCGATTTAAACTAGTACTAAAATATATTTTTTTTATACTTCGACCCATTAATTGTCTATATATAATTTCAGAAAATTAGTTAAACAATATCTACAATTTCGATCAATATTGAAGTACGGCCCTGATCGAACGTTCTGGTTTGTTTGTGTAAAATAATGTTACCAGGAATGACATGTGTCGCAGGTCGTCAATAAATTATTATGTAAATTTTACAACAACTTTTGTAAAGTTAATATAATATTATATATTATAATTTTGATTTCTTCCTGTTATCTCTTATTGACTCAGCAATATTTTTAGAAATTTAGTAAACCGTCATGTCTTGCTTTTAATATTTCAGTATTACTTTATACCGGTAAAATTTTTCAAAAAAAAAATCATAATTTTGCTACTCGGAAGAATTTCATTTTACTTCGTAACTTTTTCATATCATTGACTTTATTAAGAGAAAAACCCAGTCAACATTACCAACCTTCCTAAAACTTTTTTAATTTTATGAATAATCACGTAGCACGTTCATAGCACGTTGGACTAAAGAAAAAGTTTAAATTTAATAAAGATGGCTACCAAATATTTACACCTTTTGTAAAAGTTAACTTTCTTAAATTTTGCCGCGAAATGTTTTTATGACTTTATTGAAGAGTTTTTTAATATCTTTAAAAAAAAAATGTGATATATTTTACTAACCTTGTTGTATCATGGTGTTAAAAAACTTTTTCAGATTTACTTAGTTCAATCTACGAGGAAATGCGACCATTGTCGAAGCTAGATCAAACGCAAATCGCAATACTTCGTAAACGTCGGCTATAAAGTACATGGGATATAAAGTACTCCCGGTTATTACGTACAAAATACACTGAACCAAAAGTGAACATAAATACAAAGAAAAAGTTCATTGAATTAATGATTGACAGCATTAATTTTGAGCCGATGAACCAATACATTAATATAATGAAAAGTCGTTCATTTAATGTAGGAATCTATTCTCATCATATTGATGATCACTGTTCATTGATTTTAGGAATAATTTCATTGATACAATGTACGCAGTTTCATAGCTTTAACGAATATCATTCATTGTTACAATGAACGCCTTCATTGTTACAATGAACATATAACATGAATGCAATGACTACAGATTCATTGTGTCAACGATTGCGTTCATTGTTACAATGTACTCATTCATTATTACAATGAACTTCCAACATGAATTCAATAATTACAGATTCATGGATTCAACGAACACGTTCATTGTTTCAATGTACGCATTCATTGTTGCCAGTTTGGAAAAAGGTAATTTAATAAAACTTACGTATTTACAAGTAATTTGTTTATTATGGTTATTTTTGTGATAAATACTCGATATTTCCTCGATAGAAAATATATCTTGGCCAACACAGTAAATGGAGGGCTGGATTGAAATGCTTGTTTTATTTAAATAGTTGATTCGATCTTCAATTTCCTGTTGATTCTTTCCAACAAAAATAACCGATTCCTGCGAGTCTTTGATTGTAAATTTTGTAGTGTTCTTCTTTCCCGCTATCAGGTCTTTTTTACAACTTTATTCGTGGGTTCTAGATATCCATGAAGAGCCCAAAATATCGCTGCATTACTATCTGCGAAAAAATAATGTCTAAATTAGATACTAAAGGATATTACTGTTAATTCTAATTATTAACATAAAAAAAAAGAAAACGCAAAATGCTTAAGATGCTTACTTTCAGTTACTGATGCAGTGTTACTATTTAGTTTCTCCACCAATTGTTTCACATTGCGATCTTTAATGTGGTTGTCGATAGTTAAAAACCAAACAATTTCCTCTTGCCTCTGCTCCCATTCGGTCAACAAACCATCCTTGTTTTTAAAATCAGCCTTGAAGTCCATGTCAACCTAGAAAAGATTGGTTAAGGAAATAGAATAAAAGAAGAGAATAATTAATTTTACCAGTCGAAATCCAGATGGTTTTTTATAAAAGGACCATTTATCCATTATTTGGACTATGTCGTTAGACTTAATAAACTGTAGCCGGAATTGACAACATGCTTTCCATGTGCTATCGAATTGCTCAGAAGTCAAATTGTCGAATTTAAGTCTCGAAGGCAGCTTTCACCATCTTCTTCTGGATCTATAAACAATATGAAAATTATAATGTGTTAATTAATTAATGCAAGTATGTATAATTTTATCTTGACCATGTTTGATTCTTTCAGGAACGTGTTAGATATATTTCATTCATTCATCTCATTTCATAAATAATTTTAGATGTGTATCTACTAACCACAAATATGGTATTATATTATACAATTTGATTTTACCTAAATCTTTTTCATGTCTAGATTTGGTTTGTTCTTTTCCTTGTATTTTTTCTTCATATACATGTTTGGAAACCGCTGCTTTAAATGATGTCGTTAAATTACAAAACTTGGTTTATATTTTCCCTCTTTTATTAGTGATTCTGATGACTAGCACCCAACGTCATTTTAATTCCTCTTTCGTCGAAATAGAATGCAATAAGTGAAATTAGCGAGGATCTCTGTTCCTCTTGAAACTTAGAAAATTTGCTGTAATACTCATGAGGTTTCATTTCAAATTGTCGCTAATTCAATACCATCATAGTTGTTGTCAGGCGGAAACGAAGTTCTTTCATACGGTGATCTTGGTGGGGTATTTGCTCTGCTGAGCGATCCAGAAGAAGCTGGGGATGGTGGACTTTTCAGGTTCTGATGAAGGAACAATGCTTCTTGGGTCTGCAATAATTAGCCTTTTATTTAATTCAAAAATTGTTAAATTCCGGTTGTCAAGGGCTCTTACCTTTGAAGTAACAACTCACTACACAGATACAATAATACCTACTCGATTTACAAAATAAATCACACGTGCAAAGATCTCAAGATGAGACTTGCCTCTGTCGGTTTCTTTTCAATTATTCCAACAGCAGCTACCACTTCTGGTGGGGATATCGTTTAATGACGTGTTCATTAGCTTGATGAAACTCGTACATCAATACAATGAATAATTCGTTTTTTATGTTCGATTCGCGATGCGATGAACGCATACATTAATGTAATGTAGACTTGTTCATCAAGTAAATAATTATTGTTCATTAATACTAATACCCACTTCATTAATCTGTGATTTTTACATTAATGTAAGGACTAGGGTTCATTAAAATTTAAGACTTAAGACGATGGACGAATTCCTTGAATTAGTGAAAATGTTCATCATTTTAATGAACATATTATTATAATAACGAACATTTTACATTAATATAAGCATATATAAATCATTATATAGATGAACACGAATTCTTAATATTAATGAATGCAGGTATTAATCTATGAACAGCATTTCATTACTTTGATGAAAGAGTTCATTGTTTCAATGAAATATTAGTTAATAATTGCCGTTCATTAATATTATGAACGATTTTTTTTTCAGTGTACTACTTGATTTTTACCGAATATTGCGTACAATCTGGGAATAAGAGGATAAGTCGAGTTGTGTGAAAAATGATGGATGGAATGATATTAAATTTCCACCGTGAACAAATTGGTAACGCAAATTATCAATAAGGTTGAGGTTCTAGGATTCCATGAATATATGTACAGGGTGTCCCACTTGTGACACTTTTATAGGGTATTTCCGTTATTGTTAGTGCTATCAAAAAAGTAATGTAGGTGTCATATGCTCTTTTTGGGGCAAACTTAAAATGCCTAATACTGTACAGTATTCACCTGAAGATGACTGGAGATACTTACCAGTTGAAACGTTGTGATTTATAACAAATAAAGACAATGAAAGTCCAAAACTCTTCTATCATTCAAGAAACATCATTGTCTACAACCTATTTTCTTATTTTGCCAGTCGCGTAACTAAGCCTAAATTTTTGAAGGACACACAGTGGGCACCTGATAATTTAAAGTGGAAGAATTTGACAAGCCATTTTAAATATCTACTTATTTTATGCTCGTATATAAATACATATTTGGGTGATTTTTTGCAGTTTTTTTGTTTGGTATCGCGACACGTGGTAAAAATTCATTATTCACAAATAAATGAATTACTGGAATTTTTTTGGTGGCTACTACATTTTTTTAGCTAAACCTGTGCCCACCCGTAGTTACGTGCCTGCTAAATACCCTACCTGATCATATGTAAATGGCTAGGCTGCCGGTCGAGCAGTCGGTGACGTCATTGCTTGATGAATTGGAATTTCAAGCGAATCACTAGAACGATTTACTCGATTATTAAAATCGCTCGAGTATCAAGTACTCGATTATTAAAATCATCGGTTTTTTTCCAACACTAATAAATAATACTAACTTAAAATAAGAAATTTGTCACTCTTTGAAATGTTCTTCTCATTTTCTCTAAACGCTATTTTTATTCCTAACAAATGGTTTAGTACAACAAACCGAAACGTAAACTGAATACTTAAATTTCATTTCAAAGTGACCGAAACACAAAACGTTACCTATAATTTACATTTTATGTTTTGGTCCAACGACTAACAAAAGATTGAAACGTTTTAAAACAAAAAGTAGGTTGTTATTCAGCGAGACATGAAGAAAATTATTTTTCTAGAGGAACATATTTAAGTGATTTTTAAGAGTATTAAGGGACATCAAAAACGCGTCCAAGGAACTATTACACAAAAGTTAGACTTTTTTATTATGCGATTTACGAAAAAAGTGTATCTTTCTAAAAGAAACTCTGCTTGGCACGAAACTAAGATTTACGAAGAAAAAATGTATTTTATTATACAGGGTTCTCAAAAAGTACAAGAGTGTAAAACTGGTCTAAGGGTGAACTACCCCCATTCGTAATTTTTAAGCAAGACGACAAATAAAAAAATTCTTTCGAATCTTGTTGGACGACTTGTCATGGACTTGATCAATAACTATTTTTCAGCCCACCATTGTATCAAATAGGTTGAGGTCGATACACCTTTTGATTAGGTATTACAGTGACGTAAATTACCTATGACATACATGGGTTTTCAAAAGGCTAATTATTATTTTACCCCATTTTAAATGTAAAATATAAAAAGTTTTTTCTGCCGTCGTCTCATGCCATTTTTCTGTTTTTAAAAAGATAACTTTTAAAAATTAAAAAAAGGTCAAACGGACAATTTATTAAATTTGTACCATAGTAACACTTTGTTACTCTACTTTCTCTGGGGCTGAAAAATTGTGATTGATAAAGTCTTGAAGGGGGATTTAAAAATAATAATATTTAAATCAAATTTTTGTACTGCAAACAAGATTTGAAAAAATTATTTTATTTGTCGTTTTGCTTAAAAATGAAAAATAGGGGTAGTTCTCCCTTGGACTATTATTACATTTTTGTAGTTTTAGGAACAATCTACAGGGTGTTATGGAAATTACTTATATTATATTTAAATGGGTGACTCCTTGGGTGTCCTAGAAAAAGTCTACATTCTTTTTTTTTTAAATCGAATATCTAAATATTAAGGTAAAAAAACTTTTTAACCACCTGCTGTGGCGCCTTTCCATCTGGATTCACTTAGCAACAATGTGGGTCACTAACAGTGATGTCAGATCACACTGCGTGATGTCAGATCACACTGCGTGTCTCCCCCTTGCTTGGATACGGGCCGCGCGCCACTATCGTTGCTTTAGTATGTTTCGAGAATTGGGGGGTGGAGTGACGCTGTCGAGAGTTCCACGTGCTTGACGTATACGAATTTTAAACGTTTTGTTAGTTGTAGCAGTACCCGATTTTTTTCCTGTTGTAAAATAATTCATAACAATAAGTTGTGATTTCAAATTTGTGTGATATTATCTACTGTTGAGGTATTGAAAAACATACTTTTTGTATTTTATTTTTTTATGGAATTTAATTATAAAATGCATTATTTTAAAATAAGATCGAAGGTAAGAGAGTACGTACTTTAAAATTGTAGTTTTTTTTTCTAAAAAGTGAATTGAAAAGAAGTGTTAACGCGTGTCAAAGACGTATTGTTGTCAAAAACTGAACACGTGTTCTGTGTTGCAATATATATGACAACACCGCCTATAATGCGCCAACCTCTTTTCAACCTCGAGACTGCCTCAATAAACTATTGATTGCGAAGGTCCTCAGGAGCGGCCACGTAAATTTTGAGATTTCATATAAAGTGTATATTTCGCTTAATAATTCAAAGCGCCATTTATGGTTATTTTTCTTCAATTTATTTTCGTATCAGGCTTTGCCGGTTTAAATATAATAAGTCATTTCCATAACACCCTGTATAATATAATACATTTTTATCTTTGTAAATCTTAGTTTCTGAAAAGTTATTTTGTTGAAATAATAAAAATAACAATTAAAATTTTTTTGTATGCCAAGTTATGTTGTTTCACTTTAATACTAAAGAAAAAGTTAAAATTTAATAAAAGTCTACCAAACATTTACAATTTACACCGTCATGTACAGGTTTGCCTTTCTAGATTTTCATGAAAGTTTTTTTAAAGCTTTTGTTTGCGAGGAATTTAAAAATTATGTTTCTTCCTCAGGCAGGCTAATTTAGCCGATGTCAGTGAAAAAAACATGAAAAACTTAATAAGTTTTTATGTTGTTATATTATGAAAGTTATAGTGTGTTTCGGGAGGAAAGAGAAAAGGTCATATAAATGTGGGTCCAGAAATGCTTTTGAATTGAATTGTTATTTTTTCCTTTAAGATCTCGAAAACAAATCATTTTCGTTTCCTCGATTTAAAAAGTTTTTACCATTCCAGCAAGGGTGTGCATGACTGTAATAAATTAAAATATTTTCGTGAGAGAAATAGTACGCCACTGCTATTTTTCAAAATAGTATGTGTTTCTTAATCGATAGTAATTTTTTAAAAGAAAAAGTCTCTCGAGTTTTTCTGTTAGGACATACCGTTTTCAAATAATAATTAAAATACTGTGTTACTACATTACTGATGTTTTTTTTCAATTTCTGGAACGGTCAGTTTTCGAAATATTAAGGAAAAGATTATAGGCATTACTTTTATTTGACACCCTGTATCTCGGGAAGAAAGCATTTCCGGACTAACATTTATATGATATTTGTTCTTATATTGACTACTAGAGTACAGAATAGTCCCATTTTAGACACTTTCTTTCTGGGGTATTAGAGTTATTATCAAAGATATAATATTGCTGTATTCACTTTCCTGTCCTACTTTTTAACGAAACGAAGGATTCCGGTGTCAAATTAGTGGGGGCTCACTTAGTATCTCCGATACGAGTTAAGCGGTAAACAAACACACTATTATCACGTCACGTGAATTCACGTGTTGTCATATCGGCAGAATAGCACATGCCGTCAAACAGACTACGTACACTGCAGATCATTTTTAATATATATTTTGTGTTTGTGAAGATGGCAAGAGAATCTTGTAGCCTTCTAGCGTCAATCTCTGATACCGAATATGTAAATTTGCAGAAAAAAAATTGTGCTGTCACGTATGACATGCCGTGAGCTGCATGAGGTGACTATAGTCTACTTCTAAACCTATTTATAAGCACGCATAAACCGTCTTGCAGATATTTCGGGTGTGCCGTGATAGCATGTGATCTCAAGTGACGCGATAATAGTGTATTTACGCCTTCAACTTATCAAAAAGGCAAAAACTGATCTTGTCAGAGATTTTTACGTTAGTAAGTTCAGTGGCGTTTCATTTCTCTAAAAGGTTTCATTTTGGAGATATTAACAGAAATAAAAAAAATTAAATGGGACACCATATATATTATTTTTTTAATTAATTAAGCATACTTTCGGCTTTACAAAAATGTATAGTTGTTTATATTTCTATTCAAAAATAACCTAAAATTTTTAATAATTTACGGTTCTTATAACAGTAGATAGATGGTCGATTTATTAAATTAAAACTTGACAGATCTCTCATATTATATTTATATATTTTGAATTTGTTTCTAATAAATTGGCCAAGACCTACTATTATAACAAACGTAAATTATTAAAAATGTCGCAGTTTTGGTTATTTTTCAATATAAATATAATCAACTACACGTCTTTGTAAAACTCTAAATGCTAAATTAATGAAAATATATCGGGTGTTCCATTTAAAAAGTTTTCCTGTTGTTACTATCTCAAAAAATAAACTTTTTGGAATTAAAATTAGAATTATTCATTGGTACACCCAGGGGGCTACCGTACTACAGCTTCCCTAAATTAGTTCTTTATAGAAATTTTTGTGTTTTTCACCCTTTTATTTACTGTTCTTTTTTGGCAATGCGATTAGCCTTACAACTGGGTTTGGTTACTAGAATTCAAAGATATTATAAAATACATACAATTCATTGTAGACCACTTACTCTTCTTTAAATTTTGTAATTTGTTTGTGTATTTTAAATATCAAAAGAGGTATTGTTCTTTGAAGCACTAAAATGCCATTTTATATCGAAAAATACTGAATACTATGTAAATAAATTTGTCCATATTTAAGTCCACTAAATTCAAACATTCTATATGGTAATTCATTTGATCACCTTAGCTCATTTATTTCTAATTTTTAGATAAATTTTTTTTCAGAACGAATAATGAATTTGCATCCATATTCTCCGTGTCCATTGTCACATCACATATTAAATTTTCATATAGCTAAGGTCAGCTCAAAAATGGCTTCATGGAGAAATCCAGGCTATCAAGCTCAGACGACTAATTGTAGGTGACATTTGTGAGAATTGATTACGTCCATATTCGCTTCCAGGTTCTCCTTATTTGATGTAGAACGTTGTTTACTGCCATAGTATTATCCAATTCCGAGCCATGAAGTAGCGACTTGGCAACGTCGCATGATAGGTTCTTTATTTGTAAGAAAACAGGTGATGCATATTTTTTGTTGTTCGTAGGGAGCAATTGAATTTAGTGCGTTATGGTTATTTAAACAATTATAGACTGTATTTTGTCTTGTATTATATTTTTAATAGTTTAAACCAGGGGTTGCGAACATAATGGCCGCGGAAAGGCAGGGGCGCAGTGATAATGCATTTTTTCTGGTTGGAGTGCGGCACCATGTAACGACCTTTTTTCACTCTGTTTACCATTGGCGACCTTTTTTGTTGCTTATGTTTAATCTGGTGGAGTCTCCAATGAAAGTAGAAAGTAACGACTTTTCTTTTGCTACTCAAGGAGGGCGCCAAAGGTTGGGAACCGCTCGTTTAAGCAAATTCGACGAAGCATTGTGTGACGGGCTGTAAAACTAACCATGGCAGTGTAATTAATCAGATTTTTGGACTCGAAATAGAATTTAGCATATCGGAGATTTAATATTAGAACTAAGTCATATTATTATGGATATTATAAACCTGTTGTTGTAAGTAAAATATTTCAGCACATAACTTTTCGTCACAGAATCTAAAATTGGGTATTGCAGATTTTTTAGAATCAAGGACTCAATTTACTTTTTTTGGGAATTTAAATAGTTCATATCTAATATTTTCCCGGATAGGGAGGAATGTAAAGGTTCAGTTTGTTATACAGTGTGTCCCCAGGATAAGCGAACTTATATATAGGTGTAAATGAGAAAAAAATGTTTAATTCAGAGTTGACCATTTGAGATCTAAGCCTGCTTGATTAGATAATAAAATTTAACATATTTAACTTACGATTCAATCGGAAGTGACAGAAGCATTAAAGCATATGTCTAGAAAGTTTAGAATAGATTGCACTCAGTGTCAAAGTATCGATAAATCTACTAGTCTTCAAAATCTTTTGATTAGTTACTCACAGCGAATGTATATCTCTGGATACCTATCTGACGCTAGAACATTTTATTTTAATTAAATTAGCTATATTAAACATTTATTCGTTGAAATAAATAGTCGCAAACATGGAAATTTGCCTTGAAACACTATAAACTAGGCTTAATTTATCGTTAATATAAATTTTGAGCAGGTGGCTTCAGAATACTACTATTATTATTTTAAGCTTTATATTAAGCCTTATATCAAAATCAAGCTTCTGCATATATGTATTATTGTTACTATTGTATGGTATAATTTCAATATATTTGTTATACAGTGACAGGCTGAAAGTGTGCACTAATCGAAATACGCATTAGATGTTTCTATATTAAATCGCTAAAGCAAAAATTTTTTTTTATAAAGAATTAAAAATTTCGTCAAGTAACTCTGTAAATATCCACATTTTAGATAGTTGTGAATATTTTTTTAGCTTCGCAATTAAATTTATTGAAACGTATTCATTTTGTGAAAATCGTTACCTTAGAGTAACACTATCTTATATTCAAGTAGTTCAGTTTTGAGAAAAAGGCAAAAGAAAAATATTGTATTCCATAACTTTAAAAAAAAGTTATTTTGTTGATATGTTGCGAAACTTTTGCGAGACATTTTAGAATCCAGTTACTAGAAACACTAAAGACGTGCTTGTTTCGAAATATCTTACAAACCATAGTGTCGATGCATTAACAATACGCGAAGATAAATATTTTTCGAAACGTTTTTAGTTAAAATTATAAAGTTTTGAACACAATACGCTTCCAAATTGTCGCGATATATTTTCGAATTAAGTTGATCAAAACAAATTGGGATTTTTTACTTCGAAATATTTACCAAACAATGGTATCCATTCATTTACGAAACTTGTGACAAAAATATTTTTCGAAACTTCCAGAAACAAATACCCAACCTTTGTTTTGTGTGCATACAAGCAAATCTTTTTTTCTGTGGCATTTACCATCACCTAATAAACCTTTGATTTTTCTGTTCATCACCTTGCCATAATAATCTATAATTTTTGCATTTACCATAATAACCTATATACTATATGAATTTTAGTTTTAGGTTATGTATGTACACCGAAGAAATGTTTAGCTCCCGAACAGACGCGGCGGTAAAATTTACTTTAGCTACGTTAGTTTCGCACTCGGCCGATACATTATCGAAACAGTGTTTATGTTTCGACATATTTTCTATAAATTATAGCTACATGATGTACGAAACATTATAGAAGCCAAAGACTAGAAATTGTTTGTCCATTTTGGACCAGAATAGTTTATTGCTTTCTAGCGGCCATTTTGTGAAATTAATTTTTATTTTGTTAAAATGAGTTTTAATGAAATTTCACCATCTTTTGAAAAGCCAAAAGTTGTTTCATAAGTTCCATTTTCCTAGCTAATTTTGAAAATATTTTAATTTTTACTTTTTTTGGCAAAGTAGATTTTTTTCTGTAAATGCAAATAAATCGAGGGCACGTTAAAAATATAAAGCCAAATTACTAAACTGCACGATAAAATTTACTGCGACAATGTTTTTTGGTTCTTATATGCATTAACTAGGTATATGAAATAAAATATTATAACGAATTTATCATTGCGAAATTATTGTTTTTCTTTTATTTGAAGGTATCCTAATTATTTGTTTAATTCTCTTGTCCATTTTGACATGATCACATACAATATCAGTCACACTTGGAAACAATTTTGTTGCGCATGCTTTAACATAGCCCCGTCCCTTTATACTGTAATTTTTGAATAAAGTAACAGTTTCGAAATATTTTCGAACATTTTCGAAACATTTTCGATAAAAGTTTCGATTGTGCATCGAAACAGCACAGCTAGTACCAACCACTTGGAAACACGTGCAAATGTGCCATTTAAAATGTATACGTTTCGAAAATATTTCCATTTTTGTTGCCAACAGTTTCAGTTCAGTTTTCAATTAAATTTTTAATGTCGAAAAAAAGACATACAACTGTTACAGTACTGAAAACACATTATTATACCTAACCTATGAAACATACAACACTATATTACCAGAAAGAGCAATTAAATTTAGATTCCCTAGAAACTTATCGAAAGAAATGTGTAAGTGACTGTAAAATAATTGTTAAAGGATTATTATGTAGAAAACTGTACGAAAATAAATAACTAAGTAGTTGTTTTATCTATATACTATTACAATAAGTTTGGTCCTCTTCAGGCATCCCATTCACATACTTCTTATCCTCGATACTTTATCCTGAGGAAGTGTTTTCAATACAGATAACACTATATGAACAGAAACTCAATGGCGTATGTGACACATACCATTCTGTAACTGAAACTGACCATAGAGTTATCGATATACACTTATGTTACAGTGTCATGGTAATAGGATGTCTTTTTCTTGTTTTCGTCACTAGAGGATAGATACCTATCATCAGAGAAGACTCTACTTCTACTGCGTCAAGCAGTGTTATTAACTTTAGTCCTACACATCCTGTGCAAACACCCCTCGGGGCCTTTAGCATCAATCAGATAATTAAAATTATATCAAATGCATGACAATTTCAATAAAATTGGAATAAATTATATAAAATTTATTCAAACTCATTCTATATTATTATATACTGCTTGGTTTAACCGCAAATATTTGTTTAAATAAACCAAATGGGGACTCACTTGGAGTCTATACTGTGGGACAAATTAAAGTGGCTAATTTTTTTAAATATTAATAACTCTAGTATATTTTATACGAATTAACCATTTTCGAGTAAGGTGAATATTATTTTATCTATGTGTGATTGATATGTGTGCATAAATGTAGTAATTTACATTTTACAATTACAATTTACATAGTCCATTAGTACAACCTATACAATATAATAATCAGCAACAATGCTGATATCCAGTGCTGATTTAATACCATAACTTTCAGTGTATCTTTAGAATGGCATGCTTAATCTATTACTTATTTCACTCAATTGAATTTAGAATAATATATTCTTTTCTCTTCTCAAATCTCTTCATTGGCTTATGTGTTTGTCAGATCCCATTTCTACATTAAATTAACTTTCGCAAACAAATAATTTGCTTGTTTTATTTCATAACTTGGGTCAAAGCGCTAAAATCGAGCACACCATAGCGCGGTCGAATCCTCCTACATAAAAATATTTGTTTATTGTTAAAAATCGTATTTATAACATTTCAATGTATGTAGGAATACAATATGGGACACTTGTTTAATTGCGTATACATTTATTATCTTATGATAGACATTTTCTTAATTTTAGCATAATTTATTAAAGTACGATATACATCTTTTTGCAAAATTTAGTAATATTATAATATCGCTTAAATACCTAATTCTTGGTCTATTAATTACTGGGCGTCAGTCTGGGAGAACCACGTTGTGGCAATAGCCATACGCGTGTACTTTTCCGTTCCAAAAAGTTGTATTGTATTGGTCTCAAGAACTTTTCATGCTCTACAAAGCCCAAATTCGTCCATCAGTAGAATACTGCTCTCATATTCAGCACCGAAGCATACTCTTCGGTTACTGGAGTCAATCGAAAGGAGAGCCATTCGTCTGTCGGAGACCACGAGCTAATTTGACTATGTTTTGAAGATATTTAATTTTACCTATAGCGACGAATGGAACTTTATTGTTTTACAATTCTGCTCCCACCCTCCCCATGCCAACTTTTGACCCGCTATTTTTTTTTCAAAATTTGGGTGTGGCCAATAGGGGAAAGGTAAACTACCTTTAGACGCAAGAATGACTGTCAAAATCAAAATCAAATTAAATAGTAAGAGGGGGGGTACTTTACGATAACAGAATATTACGTCTCTATTCGCATCCAAAACAAAATGGCGGCGCTTTAAAAATTGAATCGTTATTACTTTTTTTTATTATCCTTTATGTTATTTACCGTCTTAGAAAAATAAATACAACTTGGCATAGTGTAGTAGGAATCAGAGAGCTACACCTTCTTGAATATTTTATGATGCTCAAGTTAAAAATGGAGGTTGGGCGCCATCTTGATAAATAAATTGAATAGAAAGTGGGGTCTTGTCATCATCATTTTAAACGTAATATCGAGTACTTTACTATCCCGGAATATTATCTGCCTATTCCCAAAAACGAATTGACGCCTTTTTAAAAATTAATATTCAGAATTTTTTTCTTCTGTTATTTTAGTTTAGATCTACAACTTGGCTTAAAGCAGCAAAGAAAGCTGGCTGACATTCACTGCTTTATGACAAGTTGTAAAATCTTAGCGAAATTGACAAATGAAAAAATAGTAAGAACCGCGCTGTATATAATACATAGAACAGAACAATACTGAAGAAAATGCTTAAGAAACTGTGATGGTTAAATTTGCTATAGCGCCAGCTAGCAAATTTATTTAGTTCTCATATTGTGGTTTTTATTGCTTTATTTCAGGCATTTGTAGACAGCATAAAGGCCGACTGTGGGCCATATTAATGTGATTTCCTATCCGTCTGGCACAATTTGTAAAAGCTTTTATCTGCTAACCTAATTTGACTGAAGTGTGTTCTAGGCATATTAGTAGACGCAAGTCTGGAGGCTTACCACCGAAAGTCATCAAATGGAAAAGTCGACTAATTGTTGATGGTTTAAGAAATTAGTTTTATTAAATTACTATTTAAATAGATGTTATAAAAAGTAATATATCGATAGAGGAAGCGTCTTTATCGGTAGGTAATACCGACTCTCACGAGACAAATTTGCTGATTGTTTTACGAAATAATATTTTCATTTATACAGCGTGTGTGGTCGAAAGAAAAACTTTTTTATGCTTCAGTTTATCGAAAAAAACTCACTCTTGCTAAAAAGCTTTCTTTGGTTGAAAGCCCCCTTAATCTTAGTCGAATATCCGAAACACTCTACAGAAAATGTGAAATTGATCTAAGAATAAAATAAACTTATTTTAAAAATACATCAAGATTCCATTCTGAAGCTCTTTCTAGAATTATATTCTTTCTCTAAACATGCTGATGAGATAGAATAATAAGTTCATGTTATAAACGCAATAAAATTTTATATAAAGACATAACATAAAAAAAAGTAGAGTTAGATTACATAAGAAATTAAATACATAAATTAACGTAAAAAAAGTCATAAATGTATAAACAATTGTCAAATTTCTTCTCAGCCACCATCATTTTCGATACATCGTTCTCGTTTCTTTTAGTTTTTTATTGTTCTTTCTATTTCTGCCCTCGTCAACTCATTGTAGGTTTGCATTATTATGCTTTGTAGAATTTCAGCACTTGCGGGTATACCTATCTCGGTAGATAATCTCTTTAATCTATCCCATAAATAATATTATAGGGACGTCAAATCAGATGCTCTCGCAGGCCAAATTGTAAACTGTCTGTCTCTATATGTATCACGTCCTGTCCGGGAAATTGGTATTCAGCCAATAAAAACGAATGAATAAAATAATAAACTGGCCTAATTATATCTTTGGAGGTATCTCGTCAACATGTTTAGAGAGAGCAACATAATTTTAGATTTCATTTTTAGATCAATTTCACATTTTTTGACCACTCTGTACAATATTTCAGATATACTAAGGAGGTTTTCAATCAAGCAAAGGTTTTTATTTCGATATTTCGATGAAATTAAGGATAAAAAAATTTCCCATTTGTTACACTTGCACACGCTGTTTTTTCAAAGCCCATCTCTTCATCCAAAGTAAATAGAGATTTTCTGGGAAAATCGAGGTTCGAGTGAAAAACAAAGGTATAAAGATAGGACGCCGACATTAGAGGTATATTTAATTGGATAATTTACTGAACCTATTAAAAATAATGAAAAAGGCACGATGTAATCGGATAATTAGGACTATTCCGAAAAAGCGTGCAAGACTTAATTGAGAAGCAGGATTGTGGTTGCTGTTATTATTAGTCTAGTTTACGGTAAATCTGGGAGAGATGCCGCAGTAGGAGAAATTCCACATTCGTTGTATCATTCCGAAAAAAAAAACAGGAGTATATAATGTTCGTAATATAAACACAACCGCAGATTAGTTAGGATATAATTAGTTGGTCATGTGATCTTAATATTATTAGTCTCTCGATCTCAATATTCTATTCTTGAAGTAATTAGTGACTACACTGATAACTTTCAAAAAGGTTTAAGTCGTTGGATACCGATCAGTAAAGACAAACTTAGAAGATCAAAATTTGTATCGGTCATATAGGATATCTCATGTAAATTGATAAGATGATCAAATATTGCTCCAAATATTTTAACCCCAAACTGCCCTTAAACTTTTTAAAGGTTACAATAAGAGAAATGTCCTTGTTCAATTTAAAGTGTATTTTCCTAGTAATTTAGGAGTTATTTAACAAAATGTATTTTTAAAATGATAAACTAGGAAATACGGACCGGGTACATTCTTGTCAGTATACATCAGCAAATAAATGATTAAAAATTTGTCAAAGTAATATTATGTCAATGTTAATATTATTCTATGTTATAGATACTATTGTCGTCGTAGTACCAATTAATCAGTGTAACATTATCCTCAACGGAATAACTCATGATGATTAGAAATATTCAACGCGAAAATTATAAAAAAAAATTAAGAACGCTGTCAAATATTGACAAGTGTAATAGTACATTAGAGACTCCGTAGTTAACCGAGGCGCGAAGCGGCGAGGTTAACTAAATCTCGAGACAGTAATGAAAGTTTTCACCGAGGTTTGTATACTATTTTATTTACAACCACATCTAACATCCACTTATTATTTTAAATTAAAATTATTAATAACAGATAAATGTCATTTTGATGCCATTGAAGAATTAGATAGAAATTTCAAATAACCGCAGGTGGTAAAATAACGTAGGTAATAATACACATCAAGATTATAAATATAATTTTTTTAATATGATTTCCATGTCACTAAACAATATATTATTTTAACAACAGAAAAATGCAAAATCAGATGACGAATTTAATTTTGCTGCTACTCCACCAGAAATTAGAGAAGCAGCAAAAATAGTAGAAGAAGATCTTCTGCCAACTAAAAGCCGCCCGAGATATGACAAGGCATATAACTGCAAAGAAAATATAAAGAGTATAACTGTTTCAAAGAATGGTGTACGGGAAACAAAGTTCAAAATCCTGGTTCTGAGTCGGCGCTAGCTTATTTCAGTGAAAATGCCAAGACAAAGAAGATATCAACGATTTGGTCCCATATCTAAACATGCAAAGCTATTAGCATTTTTAAAAAAGCGTGTTCGTTCGTATATTATTTTGAGATATCGATTTTTAAAAAAATTACAAAAAAATAATTTACTTTCCACCCGGGTGGAAAGTAAAAGTTAAAAAGGTGAACTTTCCACCTTTCAAAGATAGATGAAATGACATTATTACAAGCATGGTTGTAAATAAACATAATTATAAAGGTGATTACTGATATTTTCATTTACCCTGAGTTATTAATAATTAATATTAAACAGAATCGTACTCCAGATTTAAGCTAGGTTGAAGACAGAATTCTCTTAATATCTTAAAAACGGTATGTGTAAAAACCATTAGCGGAATTTTTATTCTCATTATTATCTTTAAAATGTCTTAATAAAAGTTTCCTTTAAACTCAACAATACGGAAGCGAATATTTGACCACCTCGAAATTTACATGGGAAATCCCATGTCTCTTGTTCGGACGCACCACCCAGTAGAGCATAACATTAGGACTCTAACATTTAAACAAACAAAACAGTAAGAGTATTGAGTCAAAACTGGTAGTTGAGTTGAACATAGGAAATCTCATGTAGTTTTTGAGTTGACTTCTCACCTGTACATTATATAGAAAACCATTTTGTGATGGCAAAACCACGAATCTTTCATAGTTCAGGTAATACAGTAAACACTAGCAAATCATTTCTATGAAGCTATTGCCAAAAATTGACGTAAAGCTGAACAAAACGAATAATGAAAATGTCACCTTTAATTGAACAGCTTAGGATTGGCTTATCTAAATGTATTCAAACTCGGCACGTCAGTTTTTCTATAAAATGTACAGGGGAGACAATATTCATTCACCTCAAAAATTATATGGGATGTTCAACTTAATGCTGCATCACCCGGTATACGTAATGTGACGTTGAATCTCGATGACTTTGGTAAGCAGGTGAGGCATCACTGTCATCAAAAAGGACATAATAAGTCGCATTAACAATAAGGAGGGATTCAATGAATTTATTTCATTGATTTCACTAAATTTAAAATACATGAAATGAAAAGCCCATATCCCGGAGAATTGCTGTTGAGCATTATTTGTTGTTTATCCTTCAAGTGTGTAGAAAATAATTTTTCCATAATCCATATTTATATTTTTTTTGTATTTCTGCCCCTCTTCGTAGGACTTTATCTTATTTCGGGCAACCTTATTTTACAAGGAAACAATCAAAGCTTTATTATTTTGATTTCTTCAGCAACTCAATCTCCAAAAAACTGGAAAGACTCTTCAT
The DNA here is from genome assembly GCA_963991005.1 of Barypeithes pellucidus. Taxonomy (NCBI): domain Eukaryota; kingdom Metazoa; phylum Arthropoda; class Insecta; order Coleoptera; family Curculionidae; genus Barypeithes; species Barypeithes pellucidus. The sequence continues at coordinate 31,428,152 of OZ022562.1, forward strand.
GTTATAATTATCTATGTTTCATAATTTAAAACATACTGATTTGTCATATTAATAGTGACAATGTAAAGATTTTGAAACTTCAAGTAAATCAAGTTAAGCATGAAAATACTAGACAATTTACCATCTACGATATTTAGATACCTGAAGCTGCAAATATTGCATCTATTAAAGATAAGGAAGTACGTAACGATATCAATCTAAAGACAAATAGAGAAAACGTAGGAAGTGCATTTACTTATACTTTAATTAATGTATAATTTCTAACTACCGTCGACAAACGCAATCTATTATTTTAAAGTTTCCAAGCCAACTTTTGCAATATCAACTTTGTATGGCACAAAAGTACATTAACTCAATGACTGAATGCCTGACTAAATAAATTAGCGAGTGCAGTTGTGCATGTTACTTCAACATACGCCATCTTAATTTACACTATGCATCACTAGTTTCCAGTTTTTTTATTTGACACTAAGTTAGGACTAAGTCCTCTTACTTCTATTACAATTATTGAATAAAACATATAAATTTAAAGGGGGTTTTTCCACAGGTGGCAGGATGATCAGCCTGAATGCTTGGCGTATTTGGAGATTTGGATGATTTGGTCTTTGTCAGGTGAATCCAAGCAGGACTGGCATAAGTGAGGGTGGGTCTGATAATTGTTTTGAAGATCGTTAATTTGTTTTTATTGACATCCTTCTGTTCTTTAAAAGGGAGAGAGTTTACTGATGGTAAAATTTATTTTTTGGGTGGCGGCTTGAACTTGGTTTTCCCATTTTAGTTTTCTGTCGAAAACTAAGCCTAGGTATTTAACTGTTGGGAGCCATCTTATGGGGTGTTTCTTATTGACAGCTCGTGGGCCTTAGGTGGTCGGGGTTTGGAATTGAAAAGAATAGCCTGGGTTTTCCCTGGGTTTAGTCTGATTCTCCATTTGTCTGTCCAATTTGCTAGTTTGTTGAGATGCCTCTGAAGTCTGCGAACTATTATTCTAGGGTCTCTGCCTGTTGCGGTTAAGGTGGTGTCGTCCGCATGCTATGCATCATTATGAGTCGGAACTTCATTTCAAACCATGTGACATAAGTGACATCGAGGCCATGAAACATGGATGTATATATGTCTTACTCCGATGACTTCTGGAGTTTGGTCTAGTTTTGCTATCTGGTGGGAAGAATTTTTTTGGTTTGTGTAATAATATTGTTTTGTGCCAATTTTAATATTTTAACAAATATTCGCGCGTCGGTTTCTTCGGGCAGCTCGTAGTTGGCTAGAGTACGACGCGCAACAGGTTGCTGCAGGGAGATAGCCGGAGGCCTGCTGGGAAGCGTCCGGTGACACGATGTTACGCTTCATCTTCGACTTCGTCTTCGACGGCTGAAAGACACCAGCAACATCTAATACGAACCTCTCGCCGCAGGCCAAGCAGTTACGAATTGGTGACAGAGTAACCCCCATCCAGAAGGTTTAATCAGTCAAAATGGGACTGAGTTTTTGTAATTAGTGTATTTAGGGTAAAATAATAATTAAACAAGTTGCATTGAAATGATGGCTCTTTTATTTTAAACGTTCCCGAGACAATATTAATAAAAGTTGCACCATTTTTACTACTTATTTACTGTTGACAATCTCTGGAATGTAAATAAATAACAAAATCATCACTAAACCAAGATTTAACAAGTTAATTGCGCTGGTTGATACACTAAAGACCAAGAAATCATTCCGGGTTTTAAATAGCAAGATCTTAGAAAAATCGATTGAGAGAGAAAAAGGGAAAACTCCATCTAAATGCACTAACATCACCATGGTTCTAAAGGACCCATAGCAAATCTTATATGTTCGACAAACGTTAAAACCATTAAAACTATTTTTTTTCTCGAGAATTGCCAGGCTCGTTTCGCTGTAACTCCTCAGTAAGGGATAAGATCACAGCGATCGCAAGTTACTATGTAACAAAATATACATAAAATGTTCAAAGGATATTAAAAAACATAATCAGCTCCAAAAAGGTTTTGCTGCAACATCCGCAATCGTGGGCATAATTACATAAATCTATACAGAGCGGCAGACGGTGGTAATCAGTTTAAAACAGAAAAATAAGACCAGAAGAGTAAAAAGCTCGAAGGCTAGTTATTTATCATTTCAACAGATTCCTTATATTATAGCTCGTTAGGCTAGGCAAGTTTGTTCGGGTTCCTACATATTTAATGTCAGTTCAGACCCTGTCGATTCACGAATAGGGTTGACCCCTAACGTCCGTTTTACTAAAGATGAACAGATAGTTGGCAACAATTCCTAGGAAGTTGTAGTCTGAAACTATAACCAATTCATCTATTAATCTGCAGGCCCTTCAGCTGCGTCCCTATTATGCCGTCGTCATGGCTACTATCCTAGGTATTTAACTGTTGGGAGCCTTGTTATAAACATAGCCGATCAGCATTCATCGAGATTACACTATTAGTCTTCGACAACGAAGGCGCTTTTAGATAAATATCACCAGTACATAAAGCCCTAAACTACGTTCACCACGATCGGGTAGACCAAACGTGCTATGAGTTTAGACACCTTCTTAACATTGGTGATATTATTTTACGATAGCATGTTCTTAGTTGAAGTTCAATGGCTTGCCATGTATTTTTCTTCTGAATCGTCGATATATTCTTTTACTCCAACTACCTACTGCCCGGATAAGTAACAAGATCAATAACCATTTCAAAATTTAATTGAGGTCACGCATTATCTCATCACGTTTGCTACGTTACCGATTCTAAATTTTGAACAAACGGAACCAAATATCAAGAATATTAAGTCAAAACATTACTACCATTCAAAAACTCCACCTCAAAGAGAAACTTCCCCTAAAAGCTAATGCCGGAATGGCGTCAAGACACGTGGATGTTAATTAATTCTGCCAGCTCGTTTCGGAAAGACTTAGATCGTCCATTTAAGGAGATTAATAAAAGACGAGCTGATGAAACGTCTTGTGATCTAGAAGGCTTTGTTGTTTGACGTGTTCAATTTCGTTTAATTTAGGACTGATATAATAAAGATATGAATAAAGTCTATTGTTTCTGAGAAGAATTTTATTATTAGTTAGAAAAATGTTTTGTTCGGAAAAGAAACATAATTTTTCACAATGCACTGAAAACCACTTTTTATAATATATAAAAGTTTTAAATCAATGAGGATACGGGTTTCGTTCACATTCTTTGAATAATAAACAATTCACATTCTTAGGTGGATTGTGTGGATTGTAAACAACTTTCCAGAAAAACAATCGGCGGAGCTCTGAAAATTAGTATAATTTTTCTTTGTCGTTTTCTATCAATTAGACAGAACATTACATCGTCTTAGAGCATTCGGAACGTACTTTTTATTAGTGTTGGGAAGAACTGATGATTTTAATAATCGAGTACTTGATACTCGAGCCATTTCAATAATCGATAAACTTTGGTTTGACATCATATAAAGTTACATTTAAAGTATTTATCCTGTTCTTTTACTAAAATATTGATTAATTGTTATTTATATTAGTGTTAAAAGTGTCATCCGAAGGGTTGAATCACTAGCTTTGCTCGTTATCGAATCACATTTTCAAAAAATACAAACACTTCTAATACGCGCATCATATAAGACTTTAGCTACAAACACTATTAAACAAGGCACTAAAATGAAAAAAAATTAATACCTATTCTAACACATTCAAAATTAAAGATATAAAAATCCTAAATTAAGTGACTTGTGTTAGTGAATAACTCAGTAAAAAGGTCTATGTATTTATTTTTAGCACTAAAGTTAAAAGTAACCTACTCTTAACACTAGTGCCATAAACTTACATTTTATACACTGACAACAAAAGTTAAAAAGTATACTTTTAATAGTGTTTGTAGATAAAATATTTCTCGGGCCAAATTGGGAGATTTGATCTGGTGAGAAATCAACTTATATCAAACAATAAAGAGATATTTCAGAAACTTAATCATCTAGCTTAAGCCTGGCTCGCAATATAAGGACGTCAAGGTTTATTATTTTTGATAGGACAACTGTTATTAGTTTGTGAAACAAAAAGAGGATTTAATTGATTTCGAAGTAATAGAAAAAAGAAATATTTGGAATTTCATAGACAGCTGAAACCACTTTCTAACATTAAATCAAAAAGTTACATGTCCATATTGTACAACATATTTTATCGACCATGAAGATCGAAAGGAATACAGGATCTATGAAAATATTTACATATAAAATAGTCTTCTCATATAAATAGCAATTGGGACAGAAGTGGATTTTAAAGCTTAAAAATAATAAAATTGTTCAATTTTGATTTTATCCATGATATTAAAAAACTGATTTACTTCTATACAGGGTGATTCACGACGAGCGTGCATTAGAACTTTATGGAGAACTACTGAATATATGTTCCTGAAACTTTGGGGATTTGGGTTTATCAATATGCTCTTTTTAACTAAAATATTGACATGTTTCTTTCATTTCCGGTTATACCGGAAGTAGCTGCCAACTTTCGTTTTTTAAATACAACATGGTAATTTTTATTACATTTTTCGATTAAGCATTAAATACTAAGCACATTTTATAGAAAATGTTTTTGTCAGACTCTATTAGTTTTTGAGATATCTGGACTTTTTGTAATTATTTGGCAAATGCATGACGATGAAATAGTCCATATAATTTTTTTACCTTAGCGCTTGGACTAAAAATTTTTTCTCACCGAATAGCTAGAAGATCATCAAGTCTCAAAAATATTTCAAATTCGGCATAAAATGTACAGGGTGGTCACAATTCAAGCCTCATTGTGAAATAATTCAACCATTAAAAACTTTCTTATTTTAAATGGAACACCCTATATATTTTTGTTTAATTTGATGGCAAATTAGTTGTTCTTTATAAATAGTATTTACTGTCCTATACCTATATCAAAGCGTTTTCTCAAAAAATCCAATTTTATTCCGAAAATACTATTTGTTCAAGTGTGCTATGAAAACAATTGTACTTAGGGGCTGTATACTGATGTCTATACGGAGGAAAAGTGATTGGTATCAAAACGATGGGGCTCCAGCACACAACGTCCAAGTTGTTAAGACTGCCCTAAACAGACTTTTTCATGACCAGTGGATCGCAAACCAAGGTCCCTTCCACTGGCCAGCTCGTTCGCCAGACTTAACTCCACTGGACTTTTCATCTGGGGAACCATTAAAGAAAAAGTTTACGCGCGTCCCATCACCACGAAGGAAAATCGAATTGAAAGGGTGAAGGCAACATTTCAATCTCTCACAAGAAATTAGGAATGCTACAAGAAATAACATGATGAAAAGAATACATAAATGCTTGGAAGTAAATCATTTCGAACATATTTAAAAAATATAATCAAAAGATATTAGGTATAATTTTCAAACACATTTTTAATTAAAGAATTTAAAGTTTATAAACTTGTTTCCTTGCTATTTTTAAAAAAATAATATTTAAACCATTAAATTTAAAACAATCAACTGCATTTTATTTATAAATTATTAAGAAATATGTACTTTAGAATATTGTATTTTCAAGCAATCAATCACTTTTCCTCCGTATAGACATCAGTATACAGCCCCTAAGTACAATTGTTTTCATAACACACTTGAACAAATAGTATTTTCGGAATAAAATTGGATTTTTTGAGAAAACGCTTTGATATAGGTATAGGACAGTAAATACTATTTATAAAGAACAACTAATTTGCCATCAAATTAAATAAAAATATACAGGGTGTTCCATTTAAAATAAGAAAGTTTTTAATGGTTGAATTCTTTCACAATGAGGCTTGAATTGTGACCACCCTGTACATTTTATGCCGAATTTGAAATGTTTTTGAGACTTGATGATCTTCTAGCTATTCGGTGAGAAAAATTTTTTAGTCCCAGCGCTAAGGTAAAAAAATTATATGGATTATTTCATCGTCATGCATTTGCCAAATAATTACAAAAAGTCCAGATATCTCAAAAACTAATAGAGTCTGACAAAAACATTTTCTATAAAATGTGCTTAGTATTTAATGCTTAATCGAAAAATGGAATAAAAATTACCATGTTGTATTTAAAAAACGAAAGTTGGCAGCTACTTCCGGTATAACCGGAAATGACAGAAACATGTCAATATTTTAGTTAAAGAGAGCATATCGATAAACCCAAATCCCCAAAGTTTCAGGAACATATATTTAGTAGTTCTCCATAAAGTTCTAATGCACGCTCGTCGTGAATCACCCTGTATATTCTATATTCGTTAAGTAAGAGAGTAAAAAATTTATAGGAAGCTACTAGATGAATAGAAGACGCAGAAGAACAGAAGACAGATGAACAGAATACCGTACGATATTCGGAGAGCTTTTTTAAAATGGCTGATAATAAAATCCTCAAGTTGAATTCATACTGTATAATTTAATTCATACAGGAAGCTGGTTAGTTCAACACAGTAAACATAGTGTAACAGCTCCTTCGTTAACTAAACCTTACAAAAAAAGACAGGCTGTCCCAGAACAGCTCATTCGATAAATTTTTTTTATGATCGAACACAAGCACTACAGGAAAAATCCTTTAAGGCACTCTAGGAGTGATGCGTGTGCGAATAAAGTGATTCACGTTGGTTTTGACTCGTTGGAGGTTATATTCGTTGGGTTTGTTCGTTTGTTAAATTAATTACATCGCAAAACTTTATTCTTAAGTTGTACAGTCTCGAATAAACCAAAGATACAAACCTTAACATTTATTTTGACACGAACACCTACATTTAAACAGATAGTTACTTAATTATTTGTTAGTTCTAAATAAAAAAATGATGATGATAACCGATTCAGATTGGTTTTGAATCGTTGGAGGTTATATTATTTGGGAAACACAACCTCAGGAAGCTGAACCACATATGGATGGGCAGTAGTGGTTCGTCCTGTATTTCTGCTATTCGCCGCTCTGGACGAAATTAAAAGGGCAATGTCAGCCGAGCACTTTCCATGGAAATATCTGTAAAAGAAAGTCAAATCCCCAACCTATCTTCGGCGTTCTACACTGTCGAGGCTCTTCGTCAGCTCGTGGTCTCCGATTAGGCGAATGGCCCTTCTTTCGATAGAATCCAGTAACCGAAGAGTATGTTTGGGTACAGACTTGGTTACTGTCACCCCAAGCCAAAATTTCTTCCAGTTCTTTGTTGAGGCTCGATACTTCGTGGTGTCTGCCAAGATGTGCGTCGGCAGCCGATGTTTGTGCATTCAAAGAGAAAGATGAAATAAGTGTGCTATCGTCAACAAAACTAAATATCGGATTTTTCGTTTTCACTAGAAAGTCGTTACTGTAGAGTACGAAGAGAGTGGGAGACAATATGGACCCTTGAGGAACACCAGCATTGATGGTGAAGGTGTCTGAGAGAAATCCGTTAATCGAAACTTAGAAAACCTAGACAACCATGCACATAATCGAGTGGGCATACCATAAGATAAAAGGCTTTAGAAATATCCAGTCCAACAGCCCGAGACTCCCCATGATGTTCGATTGCGTTGTTCCAGAGATATAGGCTAGAAGATCTCCAGTGATCTTGACTTCCGAAAACCATATTGATGATCGCTGATAATGTTGAAGCCTTCCAGGTATTTTAGAAGTTGTTGGTTAATAGCTTTCTCCATTACTTTTGACATAACTGAAAGCAATGTGACTGGTTGATAGTTGGTAGGCAGGGTTCTCTTACCTTTCTTTGGTATGAGCAGGTTAGATCAAGACATTACAATATGTACTGTCCACGCGTCGGCATTTTTCATAAATCTTTTTCTTACCGTGCTCCAAAATGTTTTAATAATTTTATCGTTTTATCACAATAGTTATTATTGTATATAGGGTGTGAAATACTAATACGATGAATACTACTATTTTTTAACGCGGCGCAGGTTGCGTGGTGGGAAGTTTTTAAACTGAGACCATGTATTTATTAGCATACAAATTATATTTCGATCATTTTCGGTTATTAAAATTAGTTATAATTTATAGATCAGCTCATGCAAATTAGGTCGAGTGTTAGGAGCAGCTATTGAAGCTAATCTTCGTCTTTTCTGTATGTGTATTAATAAAGATGATTTATTAGTATTATAAGTGATAATTATAATTATTTACGTTACAAGTGAGGATATAATAATAATTATTACAGTATCGACTGGGGAATATCGCCACGACGATAATACTATGACCATTTAAATTAAAAAATTTTATTCAAATATTCGACATTTCTAAGTTTGACACGTAGGCTTTGTGTAAATGCATTTTGGACGACAATCTCGACCAACTCAAACAACACAAAATGAATGTTGTCATTAACTCTTATCCTATATGTAATAGATAAAATTTATTATTATTATACTTATTATTTAATAATGTTCGCCCCTTTATGTCAAAAAGGCATAACACTTCTTCCCAAGATTTACCCATAGTAAACCAAACTCTTATACAACTAAGACTCCAAAGACTTACTGTCTCCTATAATGACGAAAACTTTACTCGGGTTATCCAGAATGGATTGCGTAAGGGCAATTCAAAGTTTGTCGAGCAAACACACTGTTTTCCTAAGCAAACTTTGGGTAAGGATTACTTAAATTTTAGAGTGTGTGAATATTTGTGGAAACAATATGTTAATTAAGAAGATTAAGTGCTAGAGGTCTATTAAACAAGTTTGAATAGTGTATGCTTATTTTATATACAGGGTATTTCTTAATAACATACTAACATTATTGGATGTCCTAAACGTTTTATCTTTTGAGATACAGGATATTAAAATATTAAAATTTTCAAAAAATCTCCTTTTTTTATTAATATCTGTGATACTGCTCTAGATATTTTTGTGAAATATGGTACACACTTTCTATTCATCAAGAGGCATTTTATGATGTATAACATGTTTTTTTATTCCGACCAGTGGCGTTCGTGCGGGAATTGCCCTCGATATTTTTGAAGAAAAGAATGATTGTACACCACTTCTTTTTTTTTAAATACAAATTATTTTTGAAATTCTCATTCCTTGCTGAGCAAATGTCGTTCCTTGATTTTTTGTAGTTTGACGTACAGTTTTTGTAGACAATAATGAAATTCATTCATTTGCAACTCTGTTATGAAATTAGGTATTAACAAAGATTAAAACGGATCTAGTAGGTAAGAATTTTGACAGTTGTCTTCCTAGCCTGGTTGTCACCAAGTCATTAACATGAAAAAGCAGGAAGAACCTTGTATTTTGCAAATTTTGAAGCGGTATTAAGATTTGGTATCATCATCATCATACAGAAGCGAGTATTTAGAATTATGCATAAAATGTCATATTTGCAGACGTGTAGAGGAGTATTTAGAAGCAAAAAGATATTAACGGTAGTGGCTCTGTATATATTTGATTCGATAATGTTTCTCTAGAGATAGGTTTAACACCAGTATGCGGCGTGAACACGGCACTCGTTCGTACAATATCATTTACCCTGCACATCGATTAACTCAGCTTGAGAAAAGTCCATACTATGTTTGCATAAAATTCTTTAATAAGTTGCCTCGTTATATAAAGCAAGCAGTTAATGAGAGAATTTTTAAAAAGAAACGGAAACAATTACATACAGTGTGAATGATTACTTGAGCATGTAGTTTTCTCGCCGTATATAAGTGTTTTTGACGTCCACGTTAAGCTGAGGAAAACAATTAAGGAACAAAAAATAACTCAGTGTTATCGACATACTTCAATAGCTTAATCTTAATAACTGCTACTGCTGCACAACCATTGTAGTTCGTCTTAATAAAGCAGAAGTGTAGCATTTAATTAATAATTAATTAATCCAAACAGTTACTACAATCGAATTTACAAACTATTGTTTCAAACACAGCTGTGTTAATTTTGCTAAGCGTTTCCCCATTGACTCAAATACGGAATATTTTAGGTTAGACAAGTCAAACAGGGGTTGAGAAAGGATTATTTACCTTAGGACGTAGGTATGAATGAGGCACAGCCGTATGTAAATTAATTTGGATTCCAATTAATAGGGATTAATGTAGAAAATTATGGGTTTTGTCTTTCTCCCTCTACGTGGATAATGCGTAATATATACAGTTGCGCCGGGGAATAATGAACGTGCATTATAACTTTACAGTGATATCAAAGACTTGTTATTTTTAATGTTTCTTTGTTTTATCAGTTAATGAAAAAGGATAATACATAGCACAAAAATGAAAATATTGACATATATGTTATTATTTGTCATTGACATTTATATTTTGTGTTTAGTGTGGTTCGAAAATTTTTCAAGTTTCTAAACGAAAGTACTTTCCTATATAGAATGGCTAATGTTCCATCGTTAAAAATAAACATTTAACCTCTAAGAGCTTGGTTTCTCCGAAATATAGCAATAGTATTCATTAACGTTAAATTACACAGCCCAACAAAAATTTTTTTGTCTTGATGCCGAAGAAAAAACAACTGATTTTAGTTATTTTGTATACGGTGATTTCACTTAGCCTTTTTCGTATCAGCTCTAGTTTTTGAGATAGAGCCTACTCAAAATAAATTGTAATATTAATACATTTTACAATTATAATGTTCATAAATTTTATCAAAAATCTAATCAATTCCAAGACTAATGCTTTTTTAATTATACCTATTTATTCATAAATCACTGGAAATACCTAATGTTTTATTGGCAAAAGGCCATATAATTATTACAGATAAGAAATCATTTTTCCTTGAATTTTTTGCACCTGCAGATTTCTTATTTGCGTATTTGCAATTAGCACGAAATATTCATTAGAAGGCAATAAAAGAGAATAAAATTGTATACCGTAAACCTCATAAATTAATTCGTAAACTTGCTTGTGTCCTAGGATATTAGTACCTATATATACCCCATATGCGGAATATTGCCTGCATGCATTTGCTAAAATTTAGTTGAAGAATGGTGCGTGTTTTGAATGATTGTCCAACCATAAAAACAAATAATGCCAGAATGTCTGAAGTCCAATATTATCTGTAATATAATTCGAGAGAATAATCTGAAATCACACTTTTTAGCGCATCGGTTTGGTTGTTTTTGCTTACAAGGTCAAGGACGACATCCCAGTACCCCTAGAAAAAATATCTATGGCACTGACTCACTTCTTGAATCGAATTAGTATTAATACATTGCTACTTCAGATAACGATCGTGTCTTGCAAAATTTTTATTTTTTGCAAAACAAGTAAAAATGTTGAGAAAAATACGATGAGAGGAACTAGCTATAATAGTAAAAATGCTTAAAACTGGGTTTTCACCTACAAACTAATAAGATAGTTAATCTTAAATATATCGAGATATATCGGCAAAATTTTGTCCATACCGATTATCGGCAATATTTGAAGACAAGACAAGCCGATGTAGCGATATTTATATCGGTTTAGGCCGATCACTAGGCAACAGTATTTATGTTTGTTTTTCTGCAACTTGTTTTCATGTCCGGATTAAACCATTTTCCATAAGCTGAGTATGTATGTTACAAATCAATTTTTATTATCACTGCCACTAATTTGTATAAACGTTTAAACAAAATGTCTAAATTCGTCATTCCTAAAAATCTTTTAAATTGAGATTTTCTTACCAGGAGTTCTTTTTGTCTGACGAGGCTTCGGAACCAATTTAAATTTAAATCAGTTCTTTTAAATTCAAATGAAGCGTGGGACATTTTATGACCATGCATGGAAAGCGTTAAACGTAAATCTAAAGAATAACGGCACTGGATTATAGAATACTTATTTTAGTTAAGTAATAGACATTTATAATATTAGTGTTAACAGTGTTATTGGAGAAAATAAAAAACACTTTTATTTACAACCATGCATGTAATAATGACATTTCATCTATCTTTGAAAGGTGGAAAGGTAACGTTTTTTTACTTTTTACTTTCCACCCGGGTGGACGTGGTTCATCGTGTATTTCTGCTGTTAGTCGCTCTGGGCGGAATTAAGAGGGCTAGGTCAGCCGAGTACTTTCCATGGAAATATCTGTAAGAAAGAGTCAAATCCCCAATCTGTCTTCGATGTTCTAGGCTGTCGAGGCTCTTCCTCAGATCGTGGTCTCAGTGCGAGCACGTGAGTCTTGGAAAATTATAAGTGCTGGTGGACTGAATTAATATTAGTGTTAAGCCCTCTAATATTGCAGAAATCAATTTTGCAGTTGCTAATTCTGGGTTGGTTACAAGCTGCAGGTGCCACACCATTTCTTAGTTGAGTGTTGTTGGAGGAACCCAGCAAATTGTCGGAAATGGTTGTTGTTGGATGAGCTTCGCTTGATGAGGCCACAAGACCAGCCCCCGCCCGGAGATCCGATAGGGGGGCGAGTTTACCTCCGGAGCATTTTGGGACTGGAGCTTCCATCATGCTATTTTTGGGGTCCCACCCTGGTAACCGGAAATATTGCCACAGCGACGAAACGTCAACTCAATGAGCAAACGTTAACTCAAGGAGCACACTTCACGCCGCCTAAACCGATGCAATGGTATCTCACGGGATGATGCCGGGTGGGCCTACATCTTCCATTTACCTTGTCGTTATCTTGTCAAATACTATAGTATTATTGGAAATAGAATTATATCTCCTTTAGAATGATGTGGTAATTGACCCCCTTTAAGATTTTAACATTTACATTAACATTTTGTGTCTTTCCGATTTATAATATTATTTACGAATCCTTATCACCGAAACTTCTGTATAACACTGATCCGTTCCTTTATCATGTATACTTAAATCATTTCTGATTAATGATAATGATACAATTTTAAAGCCATTTTGCACTATAAAAAGAATAGAAAAGGTATTTACAAAGGGCTGAATTTACCATAAATTATTCTTCGATTTAATCGTTTTGTAAACTAACTAATGACAAATTATTAAGTGCCGAAAAGTGATTAATGAGTTCATCAAACCCTATATAACTCAATAAACAGAATATCACAACTGCTAGCAGACGGGCTACAGTAGTTATAAATCAAAATCAGGATCCATCATAATCTCCAGTATGATTAATTAATAGGCTATTATAAAATGGCAAAATCTGTTTTAATTATGGCGGCTTGAGCGAAGTATTTAGTTAGGTAAGACTCAACAAACAAAAGTTTTGTAAATTACATTATTCTTCTCTTACTTATAGGGTCCTCAATCAGTGCAGGATTTATTATAGGTTCGCGCAACCTCCAAAAAATACAACAAAAATAAATAAAATATAAAAAAGATAAATTTTTAGTTCTTAAATTACTACCCATGGCAATTCTCGCAATCGAAGATATTAACTATCTCAATAAATTGTAATTTTTGTAAAATTTTTGAATTTCTCCTTCATGACTCTATATTTCCTTAATTAAAAAATTTAATATCACCAACTCAACACGGTTTCTACAAGGGTACATCTGCAGTCTCACATCTTATGGTGATTACTCAGGATATTGCCCAGTCAATTGATGAGGGTTCTCCAACGGATGTAATTTATTTGGACTTCACTAAAGCTTTCGACCGACTTGACCATATACTTAAGAAACTCAATAATTTTGATTTTTCCGATTAACTAATTTCGTTGTTTAAATCATACTTAATGGATAGAAAGCAATATGTTCAAAGTTACGGCATTAAATCATCACAATACACTGCAGTTTCTGATGCTCCCCAAGGATCGGTTTTGGGACCGTTGCTGTTTATTATTCATCAATGATATCGGCCACAGACTCATAGCTAATGAGTTGAGGTATGCTGATGCTGTTAAACTGTATAAAAGGATAAATAGCCTGGACGACTGCAGTGATCTTCAATCTGACCTGATCTTGTTGTTGATAAGTGCGCTGAAAATAATATGCAGCTAAATATACTAAAATGTAACGTTGTTTCTTATATTACGAAGTCATTCGTTATTGTATATGATTATACGATTGATAATCGGTCAGTTTTACGCGTTAATGAGTTTAAAAATCTTGGAATAATTTTTGATACTAAACTTTCCTTCTGTTCTCCCATAGACACTGTTATTTCTGAGGCATCGAGGGCATATGGGTTCATTCTACGATGTATAAGGGATTTTACGAATATTCAGGCTATCATAAGTTTGTATAGTGCCTATGTGCGATCGACATTGGAATATGGATCTGTAGTGTGGTCCCCGGGTTATGGCATTCACAGTGACAATTTGGAGGCGGTTCAGCGAAGGTTTTAAAAATATGTTACCTTTAAGCGGGATGGTACCTATCCTCAGCAGGGTTCCCCGCATGACCAATTGCTTAGCATGTTTGGTTGTGCTTCTTTGAAGGAGCGGCGGAACGTTTTCCTATTAACTCTCTTTAAAATTTTGAATAACCTGATTGATTGTGCAGACTTTCTGTACAAGATTAACTTCTGTGTACCACGATTACATAGACGTCATTGTAGCTGCTTTTATTTGGCGACGCCGCGTACGAATATATTGAGGTTCTCACCACTGTACAGTATGTGTGATCTGTATAATGGGAGTGATGTCAGTGTTCACTACCGGAAATATGTCGACTTGTTAAACGCTGAAAGGCTCTGTCATGACTTTTTGGTTTTTTCTTTTTTTAGTTTTTTTATATGTATATATTTACTGTTATCTCTGTATATGTTTCCGATTCATTATTTTGTGACTGTGTATTATGTTTATCATAGTTTTTCTGCCTTGTAATTAGGTTTATCAAAACCTGTAAGGCATGTACTTAAATAAATAATTAAATTCTACTATACAGTACTTAAAATTCAACTCAAAGTTAACTCCATTGCCGTCGATCATCGCTGGTTCAGGAAACTCTACCTATCATGCCCGCTGGTTGCAGTCAGGTGCAAACCAATCGGATACATTACGCGATTGTGTGTTGGCGTATCCGGACGCCTCGATTAAATACGATTTAAAATTTAGGAGCAGGTTGCATAAATTTCAGTGCAGGTAAGTTCTAAATACGTCCATTTTTAGAATGCGATTTCTTGAAAACTACTTTTCAAAAATTAATTAATTATGGTATTATTAGAAAGAGATTTAAACGACCTCTAAAATGATGTGCCGCTTTACTACTACCCCCTTTTGTCATTTAAGATTTTAAGGGAAACATTTACCTCTCCCAGAGGGTTAAGCAACGAAGGCTTCACGGTGTTTTTGTGGGCAGGTATGTAAGACGGCCGTTCCAATAAGGGTTTTATAAAAAAACACATTTCGAACGCTCGAAGGCGACGTAATGTCTTTGTCTAATTAACAAAAAAACGACAACGAAAAATCATACTAATCTTGTGAGCTCCCAGATTGTTTTTCTGGAAATTTGCTTACAACCTACCTAAGAATGTGAATTGTTTATTCTTCAAAGACTGCGAACCAAAGTCGTATTATCCTTGATTAAAGATTCTTGGTTAGTACCCACTTAAGAATCATAAAACTAAGCAACCATATTTTTGAAGGTGGGGATATTTTACTTAAATGTGTATTTAAATCCCTATATATTTAATTCCAAATTCATTTAAAAGTTGAGGAACAAGAAAAAGTAGCAGAAATAACGACTCTAAAAAAATTAATGAGACCAGCAAATTGCTTAATACTTTTTAAAAGAATTTCCTTTTAATTGATGTCATCTTCCATTTTTAGCGCTTCAGATTTTAATGGGGTGATTCAGTCGAGCAACTTAATCATACAGAAGATCTTTTATCCATTGTGTAAAACAGAATGATTACTTTGCTTAATAGACCATCATTTCATCTCGGGGCCCTAAAAATGATAATATAATAACGAAAAAGTGAAACGAAGATAGAAAATTAAAAGTTTTACTAATTAGTAATTACGGTAATCATCGTCATCTGATAGTAGTTTGCTTTGTTAGCGTCTGCTTCGGAGGACGTCTTCTACTAGTGGCCGAATACGAATAGCCGGCAATGTAGGGGTTTGTTGTCCCCCTAGTTACTATGATTTACTTGGTAGTGTAACATATATATCCAGTTCATATATGCTGGTAGGAGTAGGGAGATCTAAGAAGCCTTCTAAAAAGACCTGCAATATTGAAGAAAGACTGGAACATCCGATAGAAAATAATAAGTACAACGAAACTAAATGTTAGAATAAAAAAACAAATGAAAAAATTTAGTTAGTAGGTGGAATATGTACCATAGAAAAACGTTTTAAAGAATATGAGGAATTATTAGGAACACGTTAAAATCAACGCCTATTTATACACATAGATTCAAAAGTTTTGCATCACTCCGATTTTGGCATGTTAAGATAATTTCATGAATTAATTTTTTTTCTAAATGTTTATTTATGTTTTTCATCAGTTAAAACGATACAATTTTTTGTAGCCAAAAAAATATTATCGAGACATTTGTTTAAGATAACATTTTTGCATTTTGTTGGCGTGTGTAAAAATGATTCGCCGAGTAATATCTGTAATTGACCGTGCAAGAATAGTAGCTTTAGTTGAGGAAGGTTATTCCCAAAGATTTGTTGCTGAAAGAATATGGTTTTTTCAAAGTGATGTATCTCGCATATGGAATCGCTACAAACGAACAAACCAGACAGACCACGATGTGGTAGAAGGCGTGTTACTAACGAACAGCAGAACCGCTATATTACGTTAACAATTCGCAGAAATCGTACTATGGCAGTCCCACAACTTCAGAGAGATATTACGCATGCAATTGGAGTTCGTGTATCCGTCTCTACACTAAGAAGACGCATTCTTGAATCCGGTTTAAGATGTCGGCGGCCAGTAAGAGCTCCACAACTACAATATGACCACCGAGTTCGTCGACTGCAGTGGGCTGAAACGCACGTTCGCTTACCCGAACAATTTTGGAATTTCTGATGCGACCAGGATTTGTCTGTTAAACGATAGTCGCCGGATTCGTGTTTGGAGAGAACCAACAAGAGCCGCCCAACTTGCCCATGCTCGCCCCTTGCCTCCATTCGCGGGAGGCAGCGCCATGTTTTGGGCAGGTATTATGTCGTACGGGTATTATGGGGCATGTATTATGGCGTACTGAGTTAGTCCACGTTCAAGGCACAATGACTGGCGATAGGTACATTAGGGATATTCTACATCCTTATGTTAGGAGGTGGAGAGGGGCTGTTGGTAACAATTTTGTGTTTATGGACGACAATGCCCGGCCCCATCGTACTAGAACTGTGGTAGAAAGTGAGGGAATTAATCGCTTGGAGTGGCCTGCTTTGTCCCCTGACATGAACATGATATAACATACTTGGGATATGCTCTCTAGGGCAGTTCGCATTAGAAGAAATCCCCCTAGAACTCTCCAGGAGCTTGTCGTCGCTGCAGGAATGGCAGGCTATTCCACAAGAACGGATTGCTAATCTTACTTCAAGCTTGCATTGAGGCCATAGGACGAAATACACTTTATTAGAAGCTATATAGGTTTAAAATGTTGTGGTAAAATACAATTTTTTAAATCTCATTGATTTTTAGTTTAAATTTATCAATGAACTAATATTTAGTCTATTTTCGTGATGAGGTAATTACTAATTCGAGAATCAGAGTGATGCAAAACTTTTGAATCTATGTGTATAAAAGTAGATGTAGTCCTGTTTGCTATAACGTGTCCAAGAAAAATTCGTTTCGCATGGCGACAAGTTAAAGAGAATCACATGATTGACAAGGTATAGATAAAAGATAAAACCTGTACCCAAATGATTTCTTCAGCCCTTTGTTGTACAAAAATCCAATGGAACAATAAAAATTTGTGTCGATTTTCCTAAATTAAATAAATATATTGGAATGTCAATCCTTTTAGTAACCCAACAAATACCGTATGCAGCATGAGCAAAGTCCGAAAGGGAAAGAAGGAATAACTCCTTACTCACTTAAAGCCAAATCGACGAATATTTATAGAAAAACCTTAAATTACCTTCGTAGAAACCTCAATCACAAAGTCGATAAAAGTAGCAACCTATTTACTTGCTCTTTTATTTTCCTTCGTAGGAATTTTAGGCATGGTGCGTGTATTTCCAAGAAAGGACGTGCACAAACAAAAAGATTATCCGGCTTAAAGAAGGGAGAAGTGTGTTTTCCGAGCTTTCAACTGGGGCTTCATGAGATTACTTATCGCACTTTCTGATGTATAAACATACCCGAACAAACCATACAAAGCAACTAGGATGCAGTAGCAAATATAGAAAAAATTAATCATATTATTAGAGGTATGTTGCAAAATAATTTAGGTAATGATTTTCCATAGATATTAATTATAAAAAAAGTTAAATAGACTTTTTAATAAAACTCAAAAATCTTTATTTGTTGGGAATTTAATGATAGCTATATAGAAATTGCCGCATTAAAGTCAAAACAGGAAACTTAATGCCAGATGGATTTACACCTACTAAGGGCCTCAAACAAGGCTGCTGCCTCTGTCGGCGGAATACAACAGGATCTGCTCTGGAAGGACGGACAAATCATCAAATCAGGCCAAACCTACAAGTACTTGGGAATAAACAGTGGAACGCTAGACTATATCATTAAAGACAGACACTTCCTAAACAAATACTCACCTGGACACCAACCGCAAGAAGGAAGAGGGGAAGACCGAGGAGGAGTTGGAGAGAAGGCATCGATAACGAGATCAGAGAGAGAGAGGACTGGACGAGGACCTGCAGGAAACAATGGAGATTGGGAATCGGAAGACGTCGGAGGATATTTTAAATCCGATGTATATATATGTATATATATTTTTTTATGATCAACACAAGCACTATAGGAAAAATCCTTTAGTGCACTCCGGGAGTGGTGCGTGTGCGTAAAAAGCGATTTACGTTGGTTTTGAATCGTTGGAGGTCCATAAGGATGAAGTCCTCTAGATGAAAGAATTCTTAAATAATGAAGTTCGAGGAGTACTAAGCTTAACCACATATGAATGGGCGGCAGTGGTTCGTCATGTATTTCTGTTGTTCGCCGCTCTGGGCGGAGTTAAGAGGGCTAAGTCAGCTGAGCACTTTCCATGGAAATATCTGTAAAAGAGAGTCAAATCCCCAACCTGTCTTCAATGTTCTAGGCTGTCGAGGCTCTTCGTCAGCTTATGGTCTCCGATCAGACGAATGGCCCTCCTTTCGATGGAATCCAGAAGGCGGAGAGTATGTTTGGGTGCAGAGCTCCAGACATGAGAGCAGTACTCTAGTGATGGTCGAATCTGGGCTTTGTATAGTGTCAAAAGTTGTTGAGGTGTGTACAACTTTCTGGTTCGGAAGAGTACACCAAGTTTCTGAGAAGCTATCTTGGCGATTGACACAACGTGGTTATGCCAAGACATATTTCCTCCCAGATTGACGCCCAGCAGATTAATAGATGAAGCCAGTGGGATTGCGTGTCCGTCCATGACTATATCAGGTTCTGTAATGTTAACATTTTTAGAGAAAACTGCTGCCTGGGTTTTTTCGCGTTAAATTCGACTTGGTTACTGTCACCCCAAGCCAAAATTTCTTCCAGGTCTTTGTTGAGGCGTGATACTTCATGCTGTCTGCGAAGATCTGCGTCTGCAGCCGATATTTGTGCATTCAAAGAGAAAGATGTGATGAGTGTGCTATCGTCAGAAAAACTAATATTTAATGATTTGGTATAATTTATTAAATAACGAGCTAACTACCTAAACCCGTTAATTAGAAGTATAAGTATCTGTACAAATTAGTAAATAATAATTATAAAATCCAAACCCTTTGTTTAATGCTAAAGCGGCATGTTAAGATCTGCCACGGCTCAATGTACTTATATCGGTTCGGTAGGTCGTATAAACGTCACATGGATGTTTGGTTTAGCATAATACTATTAACAAGGTTCGTTGAATCGGGTTAAACTTAGACCTAAAATTGATAGCAGAAAACAAAGGACTGTTTACGTATGTTAGATTTTATATTAATTATTAAAGTGTGAAAATTATTTATGGTGAAACAGGTAGCAATTTATTCAGTTTAAGTGTTAATTATTTTAGGGATAATATATTTATGGAAAACTCTGTATTTTAGAATATATTTTTTATTATAAGCTGGCTAGCAGTTATAATTAACCATGAAAAAAATGATCTTTATAGTGATGCAACGATTACGATTAACAGTCGATTATTGGATTTATATGATTAATCGCAATCGTCAATATTAATACGATTATTTTACGATTCTTTATATTGCAAAATTAATTATTTATAACACTTTATAAATTTTTATTTTAAGTTCTTACATGGTTCTTTTTATACAGGGTGTCCCGAAATTAAGGGGCACTACTTTACCACCATATTCTTCGGCTAAAAATAATAGAATGTTGTTATATGGGCATAAGTGCAGAAATGCATGCTAAGGGGCTACGGCCCTTAGAATGGGGAACCCTGAAGACGTTTTTTTCTAAATATCTCCGAAACCGTTCATAATAAAATTTTGAAATTAGGTATGGTGTATAAACTTTTGACGCTAAATCAGTTCATGTATTCAGAATTTCAAAATTTTAATCATAGACGTCATATACTGGGGTGGTTAAGTGTTAAAATAATCTCACTTTTTTAATTAGTCATTATTTTTTTTATTTTTTTTTAAATTATGAAATATCAAAGTATATCACGTAAAGATGGCCCTCTTAGTTCATATTGATAGAACTTACAGTTTTTGGGTAAAATCGTTTTGAAAAAAAATTTACGTTCATAAAAGATTTTATTAATAATATTAAAAAATTGTAACGAAGTTACTAATTTTATTTTCATTAAATAATTTTAGTCAAGTCTCAAGAAAAATTTAAAACAAGAACTGCTCATTGAGAACGTGCTCAAATAGACCTACATTTTCTCTGATACAGAGTCTAGCTCTACGGCAAATGTTGTAAGATGCCCGAAGAATTTGAAAACGATTTCTTCTTATTTCATTTCCAGCTTGAAAAATTCGCTGAAGCAGATCCTCACGGGTACTCACCTCCATTGCATAAACTATGTTACATATATGGCCCCAAAAATAGTAATCGAGAGGATTTAAGTCACCTTTCAGGATAATTCTCATCTATCGTATCGTATTTCAAAAACACGACGGTGCTCCTGCTCTTTTGGATGGCCAATTCATAACTGGTTAGATGAGAATTATCCTGAAAGGTGGATAGGCAGAGGTGGACCAGTATCCTGGCCAGCGAGATCGCCGGACTTAAATCCACTAGAATATTATTTTTGGGGCCATATGTATAACATAGTTTATGCAATGGAAGTGAATACCCGCGAGGATCTGCTTCAGCGAATTTTTCAAGCTGGAAATGAAATAAGAAGAAATCGTTTTCAAATTCTTCGGGCATCTTACAACACTTGCCGTAGAGCTAGACTTTGTACCAGAGAAAATGGAGGTCTATTTGAGCACGTGCTCAATGAGTAGTTCTTGTTTTAAATTTCTCTTGAAACTTGACTAGAATTATTTAATAAAAATAAAATTAGTATATTCGTTACAATTTTTTAATATATATGAACGTAATTTTTTTTTAAAACGATTTTACTCAAAAACTGTAAGTCCTATTAATATGAACTAAGAGAGCCATTTTTTCGTAAAATACTTTGATATCTCATTATTTTTAGAAAAATTAAAAAAAGAATCACTAACTAAAAAAAGTGGGATTATTTTAACCCTTAACCATCGCAGCATGTGACGCCTATGATTAATATTTTGAAATTCTGAATACATGAACTGTTTTAGCGTCAAAAGTTTATAAACCATACCTAATTTTAAAATTTTATTATGAGCGGTTTCGAAAATATTTAGAAAAAAATGTCTTCAGGGTTCCTCATTCCAAGGGCCGTAGCACCCTTAGCATGCATTTCTGCATTTATGCCCATATAACAAAATTCTATTATTTTTAAGCCGAAGAATATGGTGGTAAAGTATTTAATTTCGGGACACAAAAATTCCTACCCATTAACAAACTAGTTTCTTGTGATTCATAAAAATCTAAATTTTTTGAATTGTGTCACTGTGGAAGCAAGGGTGCGACATACAATATAAACTATTTGACTATATGCCTCAATAAGATTTCAATGAACATGGTACATATATAAATAAAAATGTACGTGTTTTTTAAATTTAATTTTATAATTGTAATCGTACGATTATTTGGGTCATTAATGGTAACGCAATCGTACAACAATAATCGTTAAATAACTAGTCTCATAGTGTAAATTAAAAATCGATCTAATTTGATAACTGTGTGTCTAAAATAATAATAATGTACTAATATCAGAGTAGTATGATAAGCCCATAATAATAGTTATTAAAACTTATTACTCCAGCAATATTAAAATGAATTCCCAACAAAAAAATACATATCTATAAAATATAAAATGAATGAAGAATTAAAAGTTTTAATTTTCGTTGTTTCAAAATGAAAAATAATAACAAAAATATATTTTAAATTTATTTCTCATTTTTGTAACCTCACGTATAGTATACATTGGAAACTGTTGTAATGTAATAATAACAATCTGGTAATTTTTAAAAATAGTAGTAGACATCAAAACAACTATCCGTTCTGCACATTTTTGCCTTAATAGGGTTAAATATTGAAAAAACTAATGTCATACCATTTTAAATTGTAACCGCTATACAAAAATGCAAGTCATACTGCGACAAATTGCATAAAGTTGATATTCCAAGGAAACATCCTATCGCTAATCATGTTTTGAATAGATAATTTTATAATATTAATATTTTATATTTTTAATAAATAAATATAATTTAATTTATATAACACAATTTGCTTCAGTTATGGTATCTTTTATGGCTAAATAATTTGTATCTAGAACACAAAGTGTTGCCATTACGATAAGCATTTTATATCTGTTTTTAATAGTTATTTATGTATCAAGGGTACTAAGTAGATGATTATGGGTAGTAGTAAGGTATATATCTATTAGTACCCGTGGTGCATACAAACTTTTATGGCATACCAGTTCGTTTTAAATAATACATTTTTTTTAAATTTAATTTGATTTAGCAATTTTTTATTTTTACCTGCGACATTACCTTGACGTTATTATAGCCTGCGTTTTTGTTGCTAGGGAGTTAAGTATTCAAATGTTTAATGTGTTTAAGTCAAAATTCAAAAATGGAACAAGGTTTGAAATTCCCGACGAAACTGAAAAAAAGGTTGAAAAGGCAACGCAAAACCTGTTACCGAGAAAATCCAGCGACTCATACGACAAAGAATATGACCAATTTTTGAAGTGAATGTCTTAATGCCAGCGCGGGCCATAAAGTAATCCATTATGTAGATGGTATCTAAGGTATAAAAACACAATAATGCACTGGTATGACATAAAATAATTTTAGAGGAACGAAAGAATGAAAATAATAATTTACGAAAATTATACTTGTTTGCGTGTAACCGTACTTATACAATTTTTAGGTGTTTCGAAACTTATAATAATGTTTAAACTAATAACTACTAATAAACATACGACGACCTCGACGTTTCGGCACTTAGTCTGACACCGTCGACAGAAACAGAAATAAATAATTTATTAAAAATAATGAATATTTCATTATCAGAACTACTTAGAATAATTTCATGTATTCTTGAGTCAAATAAATATTCAATGTAATGTATATTTCAATTTTAAGATCTCTCATATATAAAAGATAAAGTTTCCTAAAATATTCAGATAAAATATCTATAATCGCTTTTTATTTCAGTAAAGCACAATGGTTACATGGTATATATTTCTTAATATTGTAAAAGAAATGAAAAAAGTTACTACAGCGATTCTACCCCATCACCTGTTAAATATACTGTCTCGACCAACCAAATTGTTTCATTTACACTAATTATATGTGATTATACTGATAATTGGCACGTTCTTTATAAGTAATAAAACGATCTCATTGACCCAAACTATTTTTAAAAAGCGTTTCTAAGTAGGCCAAGTACCAGAGAATTAATTTTAATATTTCATTATGATTAACCAGGTTACTTGGTGGGATGTAAGTTAAAAAATGTGTACATATCGTTCATTTGCATGATATGTATTTTTTATTTATACTTTTGACTTGTTTTCTTTCAAAGATTTAGTCACATAATCTTAAAGTTACGAACGTCAAAAAGTTTAAAGTCTAGAGTAGAGAGCATAAGGATATCGACGAATATCGATATTGTATATACAAAAGGTATTTCTCGAATTATTATTATAATATTTAATTTAGGTTCTGGAAATAATCTAGAGCGTCGTTTTAATTATCAATTCAATTTTTCATCATTACAATCAGTTTTGTTATTATGGAAGATTCAATGAGCTGAGTTTGAAACCTTCTTTAAAAGCCTCGAATTTGAATTATTCGAATTCATTTGGTAAGCTATTTAACAACCGTACACCTTTATAGGTAAACCCACTCCGAACCAAGACTGTGCAAGTATTAGTAGCTGGTGGTATTTCTTCGATAAAGACTAGGTGAGCTCATGCTCTATGTTTACTTCATATTCGGCAATATGGTGGTCGTGAGGAAAAAATAAATAGATCAGCTGAAATTATCGTCATAAGCATGAACTTAAGTTCATTCTCAAGATGTCTGCCGTATATGTTAAATAAATATGCAATAAATTAAAAAATTGAGGCATAATAATAGTGAATTTCGAATAAATTTGTTCCACCTGACGATTTTTGGAAACGAAACCAACCTCCCCAATGTAATTTTCTAAAAATGCCTATTAGGCACGACCCAATCTTTTTTCAATGTCCATAACTCAAAGGCTTCAACCGGGGAAAGTTAAATAAAAGTCACACGGCCGTTCAATTTCGTTAAACAGTCGTAAATAAGTTACGTTGATCTGAATTATAATCAGTCGTTGAGCTGACAGGGTCAAATAAACGGTCAATTGACTTTGGATGTTTACGGCGTTTGTTCATGAAAGTAAGAGTTTTTTCCTTTTACTGGGTGATTAGTTTAAGTGACTATTATTATGTTAATAGTGCCTGTCAATTTAATAGTGTTAAGTAAACATTAAACAAACCTCGTAAACATTAAACAAACCTTGTTTTACCTAGTACTGCATCCAGAAATACAATGGATACGTTGGTATAGTATTTGCAGAATTATAACGTTGATCTTTTGACTGCAATAAAACCTCATTATCCCTTCGACGATAAAATAAATAAGGAAATCCCAAATTTTAAAACATTTTCGAGCAGAGCCGGACCAGGTATACAAATTCAATTTATACCTATGCCTGATGCATATATAAATACAAAGTGATTTTTAATAATTTTAATCTTTAGTGGTTTTCCGGCGAGCAATTTTTAGTTAGGCTTATTAGTGGTAGAATGTGGCGTCCTTGGAATTGTGCTGATAGGGGGCATCTTCAAGTGTAATTTTTAAAAGAAAGCATTTATCTACCGATGAAAAACTAATAATTAAAAATGTGTATCAATCGTTGTTGAGTAGAAATTTTAATTCGATGGATGCTTTAGCAGACGACAAAAACTCCTTTATCTTCGGTAAGAGACATAGTACTTAAACCTGTTAATCCTATAAAAAATCGGAGTGATTCTGGCACATTTAGAAGCATTGACGAAAATGACATGGATTTATTAAGAAGAAAGATTTACCAAATGTATGAGGCACAAACTGTACCCACTTTGATTTCCCTCAAAGAGCGGCTGATTAAAGACGAAACAAATATCTCTTGTAGCCTTTCAAGCCTTAAGAAAATATTGCGTAAAATGGGTTTTAAATACCGAAGCATTGATAAAAGACAAACATTAATGGAATCTCAACGTTTACGGGAATGGAGACTTAAATATTTAACAGCTGTTAAACAATTTAGAGAAGAAAATCGTCCAATTATTTACCTTGACGAAACATGGTTCGATACCAATGACACTCCAAGAAAAGGTTGGGATGATTCTTCCAAAAAATGTCAAACCAAGGCACCATCAAATAAAGGCAAAAGAATCACAATATTACATGCTGGTTCAGAGAACGGGTTTGTTCCAAATTGTCTGTTGCTTTCAGCTAAAAACATAGCAGATTATTCTTTAGATTACCATCAAGATACCGAACACAACTTTTTGAAGATTGGTTTAAACATAAACTCCTTAAAAATATACCTGCAAGCAAAAATCATTCCCAATTCTAATAATACAAAAGCAGAAATTCAAAATTTTATGATTGAAAATGATTTATATTTTGAAGAAACTCACAAAAAACGAGAACTGTTAGAAGTATTAAAAGCTTTTAAAATAAATAAGGAATACGAGTGTGACAAACGTGCAGCAGAAAATGGACATCAGTGTTGCGTCTTCCTCCGTACTATTGTATATTCAATAATATTGAGCTAATATGGCACCAATTAAAATCCAATATTAGGAAAAATAATATTTCTCCTACATTAAATGCATTTGTAGTAGAATTAATTAAAAACGAAGTAAGTTTGTTAAATATTTTGGGGCTAATGCTCCGTCAGATTACACCGTCAAATATTAGTTTCGAGAGTTTCGTGGTGGCCGCAACTCCACTACCGATCAAGTCCGCAGCGACAGGCCCTCCGAGGCGATTACAGAGGACAATGTCAAAAAAATACTGTTCGTGGACTACCTCGAAAAAGGAAAAACCATCAACAGCTAGTATTACTGTGCATTATTGAAGCGATTGAAGGCCGAAATCGCTTCAATCGCCTCACATGAAGCGAATTTTTTTTTGTTTTTGCAAGACAATGCGCCGGCTCACAAGAGCATCGCAACCACGGTAAAAATCAATGACTTACGGCTCCAATTGCTGTCGCATCCACCGTATTCGCCCGATTTGGCTCCCTCGGACTATTATCTCTTCCTAAACCTCAAAATATGGCTCATCAATAAAAAATTCAGCTCACGCGAGGAAATCATCGACGCCGCGGAGGAGTATTTTGCAGACCTTACGGAAAATTACTTTTCGGACGGGAAAAAGAAGTTGGAAAATCGCTGGAATAAGTGTATCGAGCTTAGAGGGGACTATATTGAATAAAATAAAAAACCATTTAAACAAAATTTCATTCCCAAGGAGGTTACTCTTCACCCCACCTAGTATAACATGTTCTGGTATAAAACTGTGTATTTTCTTTGATATTACAGATATCAGAAAAATTAAAGGAACAAAATGTTTAGAAAACATGAGGCTGCAGTATGATTTCATCATACACCCGTTGTTGTTGCTAATGCTCCCTTAAAATAAAAAAAATTAGCGAATTCGATTTATCGGTTCGCGAAAAAATCAAGTTTGAAATCGAGCATAATTTTTGGTTGTGCGTTATTTTTGCTGCTAAGTGTATATTGTTTAATTTCGAAAAAGGAAACTGATACGAACGTAGAAAAAATGTTGTATGAAACTTATGCATAAAGTTACTTTGGTTCATATACGGGATTGCGGCATTTAATATGCTTTTCTGACTTCTAACACGGCTAAGTATAATAGCTTCATTCCGACCCGATTTAGCAATTTCTAATCAAATAGTCCTTGTATTTTCTTAACCGCATTGTGCCGATAAAACACTTTGTAACGCCGTCCAATACAATTTAAACGACGACCATAACACTAAACCCTCCGCGATAAAAATAAAAGACCAATCGAGAATGGAGGGTCCTATTGCCACAAACACAATGACCGCTTGCCTGTATAAGATTTATGGAAAAATTCAAAGAAAAAATCGCTTACATTTTTATGGAAGTTTCAATTTAGAGTTTATTAAATTTTGAATGGCGATACGCGTTTTTAAATTAAAAGAAAAATATAATATCCTTCGTAAAATACGGAGCAATTCATCTGAAAAATCCGGGTAACAGTTAATAAAGGATTTTGTAACATTTTAATTGTTTTTGTTTTGGGTTTGTTCGTTGTTGGTAATCCGTAATTTTTTATTTCTTGCCAGTTTTTAACTTATTTACAGAGGCAAAAAATAGTTCCAGACAAAGAAACAGTTGGAGAGTACTAGCCCTGTGAGTGACAAAAATACAGGGTATTCCGAGGCTGGTGCTCATAAATGATAGAATATGCGAAGGAAGTCCAAATAATGTTAGTACATTATATACACCCTTCTTCTATGTAGCTTACTTATTGATACGTACAAACAAACCCGAACAAACTTGTTAGTGGGTAAACGAAACATTCAAGAACTGATCGAGGCTATCAACAATATTTATTTAAGGGCACAGCAGTGGTTTGACCCAAACCAGCTGGTTGATATTAATGATAAAACTAACATTATCACCTTTAGTACCATAAGAACAACCGGAGAAAAACCATTAAAGATTTCTATCAATAATCAAGATGTTAAAACTACAACACAGACAAAATTTCTAGGTGTTATTATCGATGAGTTCTTGAAATGGTCTCCACATGTTTTTTTTTATGATCAAATGACACAATGGACAAGCGCTATAGGACAAATTCTTTAGGGCACTCTAGGAGTGATGCGTGTGCGCAAAAAGCGATTCACGTTAGTTTTGAATCGTTGGAGGTTATATTCGTTGGGAAAAACGACCTCGGAAAGGTCGTTCCATAAGGATGAAGTCCTCCAGATGAAACAATTCTTAAATAGTGAAGTCCGTTAGTTAATCACATATTGATGGGCGCCAGTGGTTCGTCGCGTATTTCTGATATTCGCCGCTCTGGGCGGAATTAAGAGGGCAAGGTCAGCCGAGCACTTTCCATGAAAATATCTGTAAAAGAGAATCAAATCCCCAACCTGTCTCCGATGTTCCAGGCTGTTGAGGTTCTTCGTCAGCTCATGGTCTCCAATCAGACGAATGGCCCTCCTTTCGATTGAATCCAGTAGCCGAAGAGTATGTTTGGGTGCAGAGCTCCAGACATGAGAGCAATACTCTAGTGATGGTCGAATCTGGGCTTTGTACAGTGTCAAAAGTTGTTGAGGCGTGTACAACTTTTTGGTTCGGAAGAGTACATCAAGTTTCTGAGAAGCTATCTTGGCGATTGCGACAACGTGGTTATGCCAAAACATATTTCCACCCAGATTGACGCCCAGCAAATTGATAGATGAAGTCAGTGGGATTGCGTGTCCGTCCATGACTATATCCGGTTCTGTAATGTTAACCTTTTTAGAGAAAACTGCTGCCTGGGTTTTTTTAGCGTTAAATTCGACTTGGTTACTGTCGCCACAGGCCAAAATTTCTTCCAGGCATTTGTTGAGGCGTGATACTTCATGCTGTCTGCGAAGATGTGCGTCGGCAGCCGATGTTTTTGCATTCAAGGAGAAAGATGAGATAAGTGTGCTATCGTCGGCAGAACCAAATATCGGATTTATCGTTTCCACTAGAAGGTCGTTAATGTAGAGTAAGAAGAGAATGGGAGATAATATGGACCCTTGAGGAACACCGGCATTGATGGTGAAGATGTCTGAGAGAAATCCGTCAATTGCCACTTGCAGAGAGCGTTCCTTAAGAAAGCTAGACAACCATGCACAGAATCGACTGGGCATACCATAGGATCGCAGTTTACTTAGAAGTCCCTCATGCCAAACACGATCAAAGGCTTTAGAAATATCGAGTGCAACAGCCCGAGACTCCCCATGATGTTCGATTGCGTTTTTCCAAATATGGGTGACATAGGCTAGAAGGTCTCCAGTTGATCTGGACTTCCGAAAACCATAGGTACTTTAGAAGATGATGGTTAATAGCTTTCTCCATTACTTTTGATATAACTGAAAGCAATGCGACTGGTCGATAGTTGTTAGGCAGAGTTCTCTTACCTTTCTTTGGTATAGGCTGGACTCTCGCCGTCTTCATGTTGATCATTTATCAGGAAAATTAAATCAAATATGTTTTGCATTCAGAATTTCGAGCAATTACTTAGATGACAATGTAATTTCGAGTCTCTAATCAGATACGGAATTATTTTTTGGGGAGTCAGTTCAGCAGCAGTAACAGTATGCAAAATTCAAAAAAGAGTTTTACGAATAATTTAAATGAACTTTAGGCAAAGATGCAGAGGTCCAAGGCGAAGCGGCTTCGAACGTTGTATGGTCTATACATACATGAGTGTTTAATGCATTTATTTAAGTATAAAGATACTTTTATAACTAATAACACGAATATGGCATTCAACACTAGATCATTAGATATAAATTACCCCATTCATAGACTTATGACTGAAAAAAATCCATCATATAGGTGCATCAAAATATTTAATAAGTTACCAAATAATGTAAAGACTATTCAAAATATTATACAATTTAAGAGAAAAACCAAACAAGTTCTAGTAAATTTAGAACCATATAGCTTAAATGATTATTTTGGCATGTAGTATATTCATTAGATTTAAGTATACGCATTAGTTATAGAGGTGACGCTATTTCATTTCATGTTTTCCTGATAACTGTGTACTGTGGAACTACATTTGAAATATAGAACTTTTTGAATTGATTTGATTTGATATACAGGGTTTCAAAGTTACAAGTTAAATAATGAAATTTTAATTTTTTTGAGTTCTTCAATTTTTAGTGACTGACATTTGGGTGATGGATGATGAGTATTAACTCATAGCAATACAACTTTCGTTATGGAAATTGGAATTTGAAATCGTTTATTATACAATTTTAACGGTGTTTGTTGACATTTCGCTTCCGAAGTTCAATTTCCCTATATTAATTTGTTAAAAAACGGCTACACTTCTTTTTATTCGAAATCGTTTACCATTTTCGATATAAATCTTCTTATAGTTTCAACCATCAACCATAACTTGATGAAACAATTCCATGTGTCATTCATATATTAAACTAACGGAACTAAACTAATTTATAATTTAGTTTATTTTTTAGTTCCTATGAATCATAGGGTTCTTTAATTTTCAATAACATAATTTTTATATTTATGTACCTACACAGATGTCGTTTGTTGGAAAGAGAGTTATGCGAGAGATCTCGGAAATGTCAACCGTATTTTCATGGAAGTTTCCATTTAAAGTTTATTAAAACTCGATATGAGTTTTTAAATTAAAAGTAAAAATTTTTAATATCCGAAATAGACGGGCATTTTATGGATGAGTTTAATTAAAAAGTTTTCGTCCTGACATATCGAAGTAATAGGTAATCAAGAATTTTAATTTAAATTCTGTGTAACCAATAATACCGTTTCGCTGTTTTGAACCTACAGTGAAAATCCATAACTTATATTATGGGTTAGAAAGAATTTACTTTTAATTTTAGCTATATTGATAACAATTTAACATGTTTCGCTATACTGTGGCCTCCTCAGGAGATAATATCTGAATAAATGAAATAATATATAATAATAGTAAGTAAATAGATAGATAAACATCTGTAATGGAAGGGTTTTGTAGATATAATAAAATTAGGGTATAGTAAATCAAAATATATCCATTATATTCGGGTTTCCCTAAGCTTAATGATATACAATAATTGTTAGTCAAATATTTTACAAAGGAGGGTAATTAAACAAATTTAACAAAGGAGAATTGTTAAACTCTAGTTGGTAATTAAGGAGTAAGGAGTTTTAAATAAATATAACATTAAGATCGCATTCAAAACCAACAATTCGTGAGGCAAATTTATTACAAATAATAAAACTAAAACAAATAAAAAATAACAGGCGCTTCGAAATTATCATGTGATGACTGCCCAAAGACGTACATAGGCCAGACAGAAAGATGTATGAGAAAATTAATAATTTGGAATCCCAATTTTAAAATTGTATATGTTGAAAATAAAATCGTCAAACCAAATTTGCTAGAATGTAAATAAATAAACTATCCAAAATAAAATTTCCAAACAAACCCGCTCCCTCTTTAAATTTGTTTAATAACCTTCCTTTGTAAAATATTTAACTAACAATAATTATTGTATCTACCCTTAATGTTTAGGAAAACCGAATGTAATGGATATATTTAATTTACTATATCCTAATTCTATTAAACCGACAAAAAAATCCTCCCTTACAGATGTACCTACCTACTATTATAGCACAATATTTCATTCAGATAGTATCTGACGAAGATACAGTAGTAAAATAAGTTCTTATCAATATAGTGGAAAAGTTATCGCATTAGTATTGTTATTTTTGAGTATTTACTGTTAAGGAAACGAATTAAATGAATAGATGATTGCGTAGCACTCTGTACTATAGATCTTATTTGTTGAAATTATTTTTATTTTTAATTCATCAGAAGCCAAAAGTATCGCACAGGTTGTTTACGAAACTTTTTTCGACCGTATAAAGTATTTAGAAGAAATGGTAACTTTAATCTTACCTCTAGTGGTATGGTGATACTTTTTGGCCAGTGTCTAATCCAGATATATTTATAATTGGTTTAGATTAAAAAACAGACTAAATTCAAGTTTTAATTCAAGTGTAAGATGTATCAAATTTAAATTTTAGGAAATTAACATGTGCTATACTAGATGTATCAGAATGTAAACTACTCTGGTCTAAACTCTAGAATCTGTTTTATATCAGTTAAAAAATTATTAAAATAGGTTGATTGTTAACGAAATAACAGCTTATTGGCCGTTGGCTGATATATGGGAGAAAAAACGCTTAGAATGCTATATTATGCAAATTTTGAGTCGGTCTTGAGATATAGGATTGTCTTCTAGGGAAAGCATGGCTCGACACATGGCATTTTTGTGGCTCAAAAGCGAATAGTGAGAACTTTAAGAAATATGGAATACAGGGGAAGCTGTAGAGGTGTGTTTAAAAATTTGGGCATAATGACTGTATACACAATGAATGTATAATGTTCTTCTTTAAGGATGAAGGAATGTTTAAGCTAACAGTGGATGAGTATAAGACCATAACAATGGATGTTCCTTATCCGATACACCGACTAACTTTGACAGAAAAATGTAAAAACTACATGTGTTTAAAGTTCTTCAATCTTTGACCAAATAAAATCAAACAGATAGATTCGCAAAATAGACTTAAGCTAGAAATTAAGAGACTGTTAATCGTTTTAGAACCATATAACATAGCTGATTTCTGCTCATAGCTTAAGTGTTTCTTTGGATGCCATTTCCTTAATGCACATTGTGCATGATTTTAAATAATAACTATTTATTATTATTATTAACTAGGGCGTACATTTTTGAATATCGATAATAAATTGGAGTAGTGTATCAGAAATTTCCTATTTGCAGTAGCTACTATAATGTCATTAATAATTTTGAATAGTTTTTTCACCATATCAGTCACTCAACATCACTACTTTAGTATCTGCATAAAATATCCTATCCACTAGACGTTCAAGGAAGCGATAAGTAGGTGCAAAGGGTTTTTGGGATGATGTACGTTAGCAATCATTATAATTTATTGTGTCAGAGGATGTATTATCTTGTAGTATGGTATTCTATGCAAGTACAAATTTACTTATTTGTCTAAAAAGATTTAAAGGAAACTCATCGTGAATTAAAGGGTATAAACCCAAACATGCCACTCTGAATAAAACAATTATAATAACATACTTCAAATTTTCATTTTTGCCTACTATGCAAAGTTTCAAGTATATTTTATTATATTTTATGTACTCGAAACTTTAGAAAAATACCTGAAGTAAAATATTTATTTTCAAGGACTTCACATAATCTATACCTCCACTTTAAACTGTAAACGGAAGCGGTGCTTTTCCAAAAACTGTATATGTAAAAAGGTTAAAGAGCAGATCATTTTAAGCATTTAAACCAGAAAATTATTTTTGTAATTAAAACTTAGTTATTGTGAAATACACATGATAATTTTATTTTAGCCGAGTAATATAAAAATTAAAAAAGTCTAATTAAGTTGTAATGTAGTCGTTCTGGCGAAATCGAGTAATTTTTTTTCCCCAATGGATACAGTAGGATCCCCTCGACATTCTGACATGATTTGTAGGGGGCGCCGCATGCGGGGGGAGGGTGACACGCTCCGTAAATCTAACCTACAACGGGAAATGGAAAATAACTCAGCCGGTTTTGATGCTACAAAAAATATGTGAAGAGCAAAATTGAAGAGCTTGACAGAGCGCGTAAGCTCGAATAAACCTGATCCAGATATCTCAGTGAGTTCGCGAATTATCGCGATTTTCAACTGCAAGAAACAATAAAATTTAATTAATTATATCTCGAGAAGGGGCAAAGTTGGAGCAGCAATTTTTCGCGAAAGGGTGACACCGAGTACTTTGATGGGTCGGAGCTGGGGTTGGTGGGGGAATTAGGAGGGGAGTAATGGGGGGGGGGGGGTATTACATAAATGCTAATAAGTAGTTTATTAATCGAGCTACAGGGATCAGGCTGGATTCAATTTGTTCATTTTTTTATCAGTACGAGGGGGGATTGGCAAATTTTTTTTATTTTAACAAATGCGTGCTTGGCGCGGCATATAAGAAATGGCCACTTTTTAATAATCACCGAAAATACTTTTGATATTATTTTCAATTTTGGTATGGATATAGAACCACAAATTTTAGTTAGAAAAGTTATTCAACTTTTCCACCAATGGCGTCCCTGCAAATAGGTCCTTTGCTATTTTTTACAAAAAAAATGGTACGCCACTGATATTTTTCTATGTAGATATTTTTCTGATTAGTCTTCTACATGAAAACGGTCTCTTGAGTTTTTCTTGTCAGAGGCACCGTTCTTGATTAAAACCTCTAAATTGATATTAAAACTCATTATTTTTAACATTGATAAAATAATTAATGATAAATTTTCGTTTATAAAAATTATTAGAGTGGACAATTCGATGCGAAGACATTGACATTGACACCTCGTATCATTATGAAAAAATGTCTATTCTTCCACTGTATTTATGTCGCGCACCAAAGTGTGCATCACGCCGGTAAACAATTTTCCGACCCACAAAGTTCCAAAACTGAAATTGTAAATGTTGGAAAAATGTTTGTTGCTTGTATGTATGGCTGTGACAGCGGAAAAAACATGAGTTTACGGAGATGTAGATACGCATATTTTAAAAAAAGTGCAGCAAGTTCCAAGGGGAAGTTATTGGAACTCCCGCCCACAGATTCGGCTGCGGGTTTGCATGCACTTCGCGTTGATCTGCAAGAATCGAAGTGGACAGCGACATAAATACAGTGGAAGAACGAACATTTTTTCACGAAGTGTGTGTCAATGTCTTCGCATCCCACACATACCAAAATTGAAAATAATATCTAAAGTATTTTCGGAGATATTAAAAAGTGGCAATTTCTTGTATGCCGCGCCAAGCGCGCATTTGGGAAAAAAATTTCTCGCCATTCCCCCCTCGTAGCTGATAAAAAAATGAACACATTGAATCCAGCCTGATCCTCGTAGCTCGATTAATAAACTACTTATTAGCATTTATGTAATATTTTTTCCCCCCATTACTCCCCTCCTAATTGCCCCACCAACCCCAGCCTCCGGCCCATGAAGGTATTCGGCGTCACCCGTTGATCCGTGAAAAATTGATGCTCCTAGTCTGCCCCTTCTCGAGATATAATTAATTAAATTTTATTGTTTCTTGTAGTTGAAAATCGCGATAATCGAATACATTGAGATATCGGGATCAGGTTTGTTTGAGCTTACGCGCTCTGTCAAGCTCTTCCATTTTGCCCTTCACATTTTTTTGTATCATCAAAACCGGCGGAGTTATTTTCCATTTCCCGTTGTAGGTTAGATTTACGGGGCGTGCCCCCCTCCCCCCGCATGCGGCGCCCCCTACAAGTCATGTCAGAATTTCGAGGGGATCCTATTGTATCGATTGGGGAAAAAAATTCTCGATTTCGTCAAGGGATGTTCGAGCCATTGATTTCGCCAGAACGACTCCACTACATATATTTATATGTTAATACATAATTTGGAACACACTGTAAGGAAATACATTTACAAAATAATGTTCTTAGTACAAAAATGAATCACAACAATTAATTAATGTTTTAAGAACTTATGTTATTCACAATTACCAGGAAATATTCGGGTTTGTTCTCTATGAACTTGGAGCTATGAAATAAGTAATTTGCGTATGCATTTTAGTCCAGAAAGTTGTACTTTTCCCCACTAATGTCCAAAGTAAAACCTACAAATCTCCTTCATATATTCTATGTAGTCTGTTAGTACTAGAGCCCGACAATCATAAAAGATAAGTGAAATTTCCTGTCTTAAATAGGCATTTTTCAAACTAGTAGGATAAATACCAAAATTCTATTCTTAAGAACTATTGCCATATTTGCAATTCACCCTAAATTAAACCCACATTTAAGAACACCAATTTCAAAACCCCTAATTTGACATAATAAGCTTGCTAAAGTTTTGTTTACTTGTACCATTGTCTAAGGATGTTCTCAGGAAATGTTTGTTCCTTAATCATTAAAACTTTTATTATTATAAGACTGTTTTTAGAAGTAACTTATTAACTAAAAGCCTTTTCCAACTTAAGACAAAATCAATACGACCCACTTATACAAAAACGAAAACTTTAATTACTTTGGCTTTACTAAAGAAAATATTTTATTCCTATATACGAAATAAGGAAGTACGTTTTATTGCTCCACAAAAAATATTATTTATCAATAACAAGTTTCGATATCCTTAGTTATAATTATTACAAGCAAACAAGTTACATATTGCGATGCGAAAATAACAAGTAGAAAGTTCTTACTTGATTTTATAAAATGCAGTTGATATAAAAAAAAATGTAGAACCTGCTTCAATGCTTTTATTAGTAACAGCGTTTTAATTGGCTATTCAAGACTACTAAGTACATAATTTAAACCATAATTAGAACAAAATTATTAAAACTTTTACTAAGCTTGAAACCCCCTAATTTGTTATAATAAAATGTCAAATAATCATGTTTCTATATACCTTGGAAGCTTTTGGCAAGTTATTTATTAACTAAAAGCTTTTTCCAACTGAATCAATAATTATGTACAAATATATCTCTAAACAGGCCTAATTACACAGGAACATATTTGGAAAAAAAATATGTTTCCATGGATATCAAGGTAATTATTTGTAAATAACTCGAGAAGGCTTTACAAATTACGGTATACGTCCAAATATAGCTATTTTTGTATTCTTTAAGAATAGTAATAAAATGATGTAGCGCATCATTTTATTAAGAAAATTAAAAAAACTAATTATGGGTTAGCAGCACCCTCTAGAAGACGTAATGTGAACTAGCGATTTTTTTTTATGGTCAAACACAAGCACTATAAGAAAAATCCTTTAAGGCACTCTGGGAGTGGAGCGTGTGCGAAGAAAGCGATTCACGTTGGTTTTGAATCGTTGGATGTTATATTCGTTGGGAAAAACGACCTCGGGAAGGTCGTTCCATAAAGATGAAGTCCTCCGATAAAAGCGATCACGACCAAATTAATAAGTGTAAAATCATCTTTAAAACGAGCCAAACCTTGGATAAAAGGTATGGAAGATACAGCAATTTTAAAAAATATTTTTTACACGCATCTCCCAACCGTATTGTTGGCGATACGAAAAAAGTCTTAGGAACGAATTATAGCAAAAATTGTTGATCTTTTCTTCTAATACCTTATTAAATGAAAACCTTAATAGACTCATTACGCGCCCTAGCAGTCATTTTGGAAACATGAAAATATTTTACATCAATTTCGGTCGGTCGACTTAAGCCATGAAATTTTTTTCCCAAAGACATAAGGTTAATGTTAAAATTAACTGCCAATTTAATTTATATATAATCCGCTATTTATTATCGCTTGTAGTATGGCTCGGTGGGTAGAGTGTCCGCCTGGCGATCTGAGGGTCGCGGGTTCAAATCCCGCACCGAAAATTCTGGTTTTATTTATTTATGAGCACATGGTGACTCGAAGCGGGCGGGAAAAATCTTTCCCGCCCGCTTCGATACTTTCCCGCCCGCTCTCTTGAAAAACGCCACTTTCGGTGAAGAGAACATGCATGAAAAGAGGCACTTTCGGGGCACATGTAAAAAAAATAATATTTCTTATATCTCTAGCGAGAAAGGGATTGTCCACTGCAGTAAAAGAAAAAAAAACACAACAAACATTTATGCATTTTTAATTACATTTAATTAACTGATTGGTCCAAAGGGCATGGGTATATTCTCGTAACGCACAAACATTTCTAATAATGCTTTTAACTCCAGTTGTTCCACAAATGTGTAAAAAATTCCAAAAATACAGCAAACGGAGCAAAATGAAAATAAACAAATCTAGAAGGCTTGTCACGTTTGAAAATGTACTCGTCACCCTACTTTTATTAAATATTATGAAACGATCCGTGAAGCTTAAAATTAGTCGAGTGTGTGTAAATTTAAATTATTTTGTATTTTCTATGTCTTTTCAACTATAACTTCTCAGGTTAGAAAAGAGATAGTTTAGCACAGAACAGAAATATAAATAGTGTTTTATCCTCAAGATAGTTCCTTTTGAAGAACTTAGTCTCGCATAAGACTTTCAAAAACACCAGAAGAAAATTTAATCCGAGGCGACATCACTTTGGCGAATGCCATTTTCTCAGGTCACCGTTTGCGAAAATCTTTCTAACCAAATTTAGATTGATGTTAAAATGTTGTCGAATAAATTATTTTACGATGTCAAATCCGGTTGGATTCTATTTAAAATAATTATTGAAATGTTTAGTTCAATTCTGCAATATTTCACGAGACATTTTATGATGTTATGGTGATATTTGTTTTACCAGAAATATAAACAAAGCTATAAAAATAAAAATATAATTAAAACGTATAATAATATTTTGTGCATTTTTATATATTTCCGGAAGTTACAATACGTTTTTTATTGGAAAACTGTAAGAAACTTTTATATTATTTAGAAATAATCACTGTTGCACTGATAAAGTTTTAGGTGCACTAGAATAATGGCAGTTTCCTACGTTAATAAAAATATATACCGCTCATTAAAAAAGTATTTGGTTACAAAAATCGCCTCTTTATTCATGATAATGAGTGAGTTGGGAAAGTAGTAACAGTTAAGTCGAAAGCTGTTTTTGTAAGGGAATAAGAAACTAAAGAACGTGCAAACTATTTTACAGTCTATCAAAAATCCTTGTACACGATAATAGTAAAAAATTAGTATCCTAAAAATTCTTAAAACATATATATCATACAAATTAAACAAGGAATACCAGAGTCTCTATAGTTTGCTTTAAATTATCCATTCTTGGCTGCTCTGCTGCACATCTGTTTCTACAAAAATTGTTCCTACCAGGCATATTTAATATCAATTTAATGGTGTTACGTACTGCAGCAAAATATGGGGTTTTTGAAATATGAAGGTTACAGTGGCGTAGCAAGTACATAATATCGTCATATATTATTGTAAAAATCCGAATTGGGAGAATATCAAAGAGAAATAGATTGGAATTATATGCACATGGTGATTCACGGTCTATGGCAGGCAGAATATATATGGAAAACCAGTAATATTTTCAGCATTGCGGCGTTGCCGCTTCTGCTGAAAAATGTAGCAACTCTGTTGTCAAAACAGTTACCATACAGTGTCGTCAAACTTTTAGATTAGAAGTTAATGAAAAATAAAGTGACTAAATGCATAATTACAATATATCATTTTAGAACACCAAATGTTACACTCATCCATGAGTATCAATAAAAAAAATCAGAAGTTATGACCTCATAAGTTAAGTGAGCTATAAAATTTTAGTCAGAAGTTCGTTCGACACCAATGCTTGCTGGATATCTAAGGCCGCGATGTGCCAATATCGCAATTCAATTGCTTGAAACGATGTGTGAACGTTCTTGAAGCAGGCACGTCATCTCGACTTTGAGTGTTCACAAAATGTTTTCTGCTGTGAAATTAGTTGTCTCCATGTGCATGTGTGTGAAAATATGATTTTAAATTAATGTAATGTAAATTTTTCGCTGTTAACTTTTTGTAAATTGTGCAGAGAATTGTTGACGTAAAAATTAGAGCATAGGACATTTTCACAAAATGTTTTCTGCTGTGAAATTAGTTGTCTCCATGTGCATGTGTGTGAAAATATGATTTTAAATTAATGTAATGTAAATTTTTCGCTGTTAACTTTTTGTAAATTGTGCAGAGAATTGTTGACGTAAAAATTAGAGCATAGGACATTTTCTAGTGTCTGAAAAATAACGTGTAAAATTTTAAACTTGAAAATTTTTACGTGACAGCTTTGACAGCGTGTCTACTATTCCATAAGGAGAATACCTATCGATATTCATTATCCGCTTACAAGATGAAAATAAAGTACTTGTCAAGAAATCTTATATTGGTTGTGTTACAAAGCGGGGCTTGTTTCTCATTTCGATAGGAATATCTCAAAATAAATACAATATATCCTAAATTTGCATTACAATTTTTCTTAAATAGTAAAACTTTAACTCCACCTGAATCTCTATTTTTTAGTGGATATGCTTCTTCTTCTATTAATTCGAAAATAAATGGCTTGGAGATGTCTGTATTTCAAATATTTTTTTATTTATTAAGTTCTGTATCACTGGATCTAATAGTATAAAATTATGTGAGTGCCAGGTTAAAAAAGGTACTTTAGAAGAAGAAGTTTATAAATTTGTTACTTAATATACAGGGAAAAGTAAACCTCCTTCAGGTGATATTTATATGTAAAACTCACAGTCTGCTCCACTCACATAATACATTTTTAAATAAAACTTGCTGTTTATTTCACTTAAATTTTATTATTTAATTGGTCATAAATTTATTAAGTTATTGATTCATGATTTCACACCATCAAATAATGAATAGAATTACCGCATGGAAATAAATAATATTTTTTTTGAAGTGTGAATAAACAAATCTGATTTGTCCACAACAGCTTCTGTAACATTGTATGTATAGGAAGAGTAAGTACTTAAAATACAACATTAGACGATACATTGAACAGTCTCGTAATAAAATTGCTTGTCAGGTTAAAATTTAGATGTTTAGTTTATAGCCGTTAGTCGTTGCAACTGGGATAACCAAGTTAAATAAATTATAAAACTAAATTAAGAATTCAAACTTGTCCATATAACACAATAAACAGGCACTGAATTTTCCGTTTGTAAGAATAGAAACTTCCACCCAACAAAACCAATTAATTATCCTGAATTATTTGAAGTTTCGAAATTTTTCTTGGGCAACGTTAATGGTGCTTTTTTGTTATAGAACTGGGACCAGCTTGAAGGATAAGTATATTTGCAAATAAAGGCGTCTCTTGTAGTTTTCAGAACTTTCAAAATTTAAATTAATTTAAATAAGTTATATAAAGAAAAAGTTCTTCATTGATAAGTAAAATATTGTAATACATGGTGTTTGTTAGGGTGTGTTCGTTTGTTTGAAACGGCTTATTATAGTATTTAAATCTGATTAAAATCCTAGGATGAAAACCAATTACATTGAAATAACCGTAAATGGTGCTTTTAGTTAATAAGCAGGAAAAATTACCTTATTTTATTGTTATAAAATACGTGAAAGGAACTGCGAGATTGGTAAACAAGTCCACATGATAGGTCAGTTCAATTATCAAGATACGTCAGTGATCGCTTAAATATTTCTGCCTGGATCGGTGTTACTACTTTTACATATCAAACATAAGAGAGGTAAATTTTATACTATAATTTATTAAGCAACCTTAAATGTTTAAAGATTTTACTGTCACAAAGTGGGAATTCATATGTATATGGCTTCCTCTCGAACAAACCCAAGCAGTCATTAAATTAAATATAATAAACGTTAAAATAATAATACCCTGTATAAAAAGGAAAATAATTAAGAAAAAGTTAAATTAAAAACAGCTGACGTAACAAGCAGCTGACTGGATCATGGTGCATGGCAATATACATAAATGGGTTGTACATCAGAAAATGGCATATGCGAAATGTTTAGGGTCTTGCGAACTATATTTCTTACTCCGAAAGAGTCAAAAATACTTTACAGAAATTATTTAATTAAAACATTCTTGGGGAATTAGTTTTATTGACTTCATTCATTTGTTTGGTAAAATGTTACGAACCTCGTATACTTTAGCTCAACAAAGCCAACTAATTACATTCAAGTTCGGAACATTTTTCTTAAGTTACGCTAATGGTGTTTTTCCTCTTAACAAACTGGCAGAGGCAGGAGAACAGGCCTAAGTGTGGTTGCAAATAATGGCTTTCCCTATTATCCCGCATAATATGGAACTTCCGGACGGGACTTTAAGGTTTATGGATGTGCCATCTTCCCCTTTTTTCGGAGGCAGTATGTTTTAAGCATAATATTTTGTTAAAAAATGATGTGTGTCTAGTTGATATTCATTACTCTCCCATCTTTTAAGACTATTTTATAAAATATAAAAGAAAAGTTAGATCTGAAAAAGTTGTTCCTCAAATAGGATGCCGTTAACGCTTTTTACATAATACACGGAAAAGAAGACTATAGTAAAATTATTTTAGTAAAGATTTTATTGTCCGATTTCCTATAAAATATAATATTAATTAAATTTTTTTCATTAATCATCCGCACCAAAATAATATTGTACACTTAATTTATAAAAAACTATACTTAGCATTCTAATCAATTTAGTACAATCAAGTAAATACTAAAATATATTTTAAATTTT
This sequence comes from Barypeithes pellucidus, assembly GCA_963991005.1. NCBI lineage: Eukaryota > Metazoa > Arthropoda > Insecta > Coleoptera > Curculionidae > Barypeithes > Barypeithes pellucidus. The sequence continues at coordinate 31,470,693 of OZ022562.1, forward strand.
ACAACGAATGTAAGTGCACATAAAACACTATAGTAAAATTATTATTGTATGATTTTCTATAAAATATAGTATTAATTATATTTTTTATTAATAATTCGTATTAAAATAATATTGTAGTAGATAATGTAAGAGAAATAAAGAGAAGGTAAAGATAAGTGCAAAATTTCTAAAAAGTATAGTTAGTATTTAGTATAATTTAGTACAATCAAGTAAAAACTAAAATATACTATTCTAAATCTTACAACAAATGTAAGTGAGAATAGTTATTGCTAAATATTTAAAAATGAATGGTACATTTCACTGACTATTTTTATTGACAAAATGACCTAGTTTGAATGAAGTGGTGTAATTTTTTTTACAAGAATAAAAAACTTCAATATTCGTAATGAATAATGGGTGGGGAACGAAGAAGTCAAGGGACTCAGCGCGAGGTTACCACTGAGATAGGGACCGATGGAGAGACCGCGTGTGTTAAAAAATTTTTACAAAAGATTTTAGTAAATTTCTAAAAGATTTTAATAAATTTTACAAAATATTTTATTAAATGTACAAAAGATTTTAGTAAATTTTACAAAAACTTTTCATATAAATGGTTTATTAAATATTTTAAAATTATTACTAAAAATTTGGGTTAAAATTTTGCTATAATTTAATGGCATTTCTTAATAAAAATTATTCCAGTCACATATAGAGCCAGTCAATTATGGTTAGTTTTATTATTTTTATAGTAAATTTAACTATTTTTCTCTTTCCGTGTAGTTATTTTAATTAAAAACTTAATACAAAACCTATTTTGTTCGGGTTTGTTCGGGTAGCACAATTTCGAATAAGAAAACTTTCGTAAACTTAAATCAGTATATACTGCAAAATAATGAGGTGAATACTGAGATAACTACTAGGTTATGACATAGTTACAATATGTATCGGGTGAATCAACTAAGAAGGACCACCCGCCATATCTCAAAATCTAGTAATCATAGAGAATCCGGGTAAATTTTTTTTTATTAAAATTTTTAGTTAAAATTAAGATCAAAAATGAAAAGTCTATACTTTTCAGGTGGTATTAATATCAAATACCAATGTATGGAATAGTACGTATCAAGGACCGTGGTGCCTCACCGTCTGCTCGGTCGGCCATCTCCGCATCTCGTCCGTAAAAGCCTCCGACGGCCCGAGATATGTACCGTATTTCTTTTTACAAGTGCTCCGAAGCTTTGATGCCAAATAAATAAAGAAATTCTTCAGACAGTTTTCCTGTCTACATGACATGAAAACACTCGCGCATGGAGAATGTAAATATTTATTTATTATTTTTGACAAATAGGCTCGGTGGCCTAGTGGTATAGCGTACGCCTTGTGATCCGAGAGTCACGGGTCCAAATCCCGCAGTCGGCATCTCTGTTTTTATTTATTTTTTTACAAGTGCCCGAGTCTTTGAGGCCATATAAATAAAGAAATTCTTTAGACATTTTTCTAAAACATCTTTGAAAAATTAACTGCCAATTTAATTTATATATAATCCGCTATTTATTAACGCTTGTAGTATGGCTCGGTGGGTAGAGTGTCTGCCTGGCGATCTGAGGGACGCGGGTTCAAATCCCGCACCGACAATTCTGGTTTTATTTATTTATGAGCACATGGTGACTCGAAGCGGGCGGGAAAAATCTTTCCCACCCGCTTCGATACTTTCCCGCCCGCTCTCTTGGAAAACGCCACTTTCGGTGAAGAGAACATGCATGAAAAGAGGCACTTTCGGGGCACATGTAAAAAAAAATTATTATTTTCCAATGATACCTTATACAATAAGGGCGTATTTAGTCTATACAGTAGCACTTTAAATACTATTTCAGATTGAATGGTACTACCAAGGAAAGGAAGCATTTTCCATTGATAGGATGTAACCACCTGTAGACCGGTTTCGAACTCATTTGTTCTCGTCAGTACAGGTTAGGTGTACATACCTATCATCAGAGAGGACTCTAACTTAACGCCGTGCTATCGACGGTAGTCGAAGAAACACAGCGCGCAGCGTCATCTCTTAGCAGTCCCATACAATCTGAATAGACGATATTTGAATAAATCAAAAATAAAAAGTCTATACTTTTCAGATGGTATTAATATCAAAGGAAAAATTATTATTTTCCAGACCACCCGATGATACCTTATACAATAAGGGCGTATGTAGTCTACACAGTAGCACTTTAAATACTATTTCAGATTGAATGGTACCACCAAGAAAAAGAAGCCTTTTCCATTGATAGGATATGTAGAGTTCGAAACCGGTCTACAGGTGGTTACATCCTATCAATGGAAAATGCTTCCTTTTCTTGGTAGTACCATTCAATCTGAAATAGTATTTAAAGTGCTACTGTGTAGACTACGCCCTTATTGTATAAGGTATCATCGGGTGGTCTGGAAAATAATAATTTTTCCATACATTGGTATTTGATGTTAAAATTAAGATCGTCTACGTGTTTTGACTAATTATTGAGAGATATCGAAAATATCTGTATTTTATATTTCCAAATACTTTTTGTCTTACACAAATTTTACTATCTAGTTTTGCATGATAGTAGTTGTCAGTGTTATATTCGTTTAAATTTCGTTAACTGCATATCATACAGATGATTGGTTATGGAGATAAAACTCGGACAGAAATGGAAGTTGCTCGCGTATTTCATGAAAAATTTCCAAATTTGCCGCCTATAACTCAATGGAGAATTAGTGAAATAGAAAAACAGTTTCGTCAGCTTCGACACGTAAAGCAGATAGAAAAATGATACCTACTCATGAGCTCATGGAAGACGATTTTGATACGAGAATGCATTTCTGTGAACAAATGATGGCAATGTTAGATAACAATTTGATCCAATTAGAACATGTTTTGTTTTCTGATGAGTGCACCTTTACACTCCACGGTCATGCTAATCGTCAGAATTGCCGCTATTGGCATTGGGAAAATCCTCATCGGATTAGAGAGAAACATACGCAATATCCTGAAAAGGTTAATGTTTGAGTAGGAATTGTTGGACATCATATTATCATAGGTCCCTTTTTCGTTAATGGCAATTTAAATGGATATAATTATTTATCACTGCTCCAAAATAATGTGTTGCTAACTTTAACAAACTTATATCCTGCTGCAGCAAACCAAAAACTTCCAACTAATATGATATGGTTTCAGCACTACCTCAACCGAGTATTTCCAAATCAATGGATAAGGAGGCGTGGATCGATGGAATGGCCAGCACGATCTCCTGATTTGACGCCATTAGACTTGTTCTTATGGGGTTATGTCAAAAATATTGTATACAGAACTAAACCCCTGGATTTAGCTGACTTAAGAAGACGAAAAACGCTTGCAATTAGATCGGTCACGCCTGAAATGTTCAGTAACGTTAGAAGAAATTTCTATTTAAGATTAGGATGTTGCCAAGACGTTCGGGTTTGTTCGGTTTTTTTTTTTGTTTTTGACATTATCAAGAAATAAACAGTATTACATATTAGTTTTTGAATATGTTATTAATTTTTGCATTAAATCTGAAAATATTAAATATTTCCGAAACAGTTGAAGATCCTATACATGGATATTGTACATTAAATATGTCTAAAATTTTCTGAGGAATCCAAAAATTGAATAATATATAGGGTGTTGCATTGAAAATCAGAAAGTTCATATTTGCCACTGTTTCATGACACACCCTGTATGAAAAGCTTTTATTGAAAAAAGGCGCAACTAGAAATCCCAATTGACGTGTCCGAGCGTTTATTTATTATAGAATTTATTCCATTTGGCTGATACACGCTGTATAGATCGAGGCATAGTAGATGCTGCATCTTTTGAAACTATTTCAGGAAATAAACTTGAAATAAAAGTTAGATCTTACAGAGCTCTATTTGTCCAAATTGACTGCAATTTCGCCTGTAACGTTGAAAGTTTGTAAACTTCCTAACAAAAGTTGACAATCAACTCCAGCGGTCCCAGTTTAAAAGGTACTGGAGCAAAAAATTTAATTCACACGTAGGTATTTCGTAGAGATTTAGACTTTTAATAAGTGTTTTCCCAAGCTTAATATTATTATTATTTATTAACTTAACTCTTCCTAATATACCAGGGGCATGCATATAGACCAACCTGTTGTGTTAATTTTGAATGCAGCGTATAGTTCATATTTTATCCTCTGATGGAATTCGAATACAAGTAAAAATCCCCTCTTAATATTATTAAGCCGACGCCGCTTCATAACATAATTGTACCGATGCCGCCCTGGCCGTGTCGGACTGTTAAGAGGAGTCGCCGGAAAAAAATAATATTTAAAATTCTTATTTCTATTGGAATTCGATCGTAATTATGCCTTGTATATAAATAATCAGGGCTGTACATGTATAGCTCGACAAGCGAGTATATAGCTACGACGTATCGGTAAGGGGAAAGCAATATATCTTTTAAAACATGGCCGAGTCATGGGCGTGGTATTTTTTATCTTAATAATGTAATAATATATATTTTTTCATGGCATAAATATATTTGTATCAGCAGTGCAATATATGTATTAGGTCTTTTCATTAATATTTTCGCTTATTTTGGCATTTTCGCCAATAAAGTCCATTTGATTTCAACATGCACCTGAAAGTTTCACGGGAAAACGAAAAGTGTATGTCACTTCTCAGCTGCTGTAGCAACTTTTTTAAGGTTGGAACCACTTTTAGTCCCAGATAAAACTTTTGTATTGTTCTCCTAACAATGCCAAAGTCGAAGGCTTCGATTTTTTCAACAGCAATGCTTACTACCGTATACATTACAACCCTTTCTAGCTTTCGCTTAAGTGGCAATTTAAATGTATTAATGTATGTTGTGATTCCTCTTCACATACCCTGTACACATTGGCAATCACTTCACGGGTTTGACTATGAAGGGTTTTACCAGGGTATATTCATTCATTATTACAGTTTTTTAAACAAACCCTATCACTACGCAACTGGATGAAGCATATTGGACATCGCCGAACAACCCACGCCGGCACAATGGGCGTGTCACCAGACGCGTGTCGTCATCCTCTGTCTGGGATATAACCTATCAAATTAGCTTTAGTCACCGGTTACCCATGGTTACCGTTGATATTGCACCATCTTGCCTTATTTTTAGATTAAAAGTACTTTAATAAAAATATTTTATTTTGCATTTAAATATTAAAATAAATAATTCGAAAAGAAAGTTTTAAGAACATTGAAACTATAATAGAATATTAGTTACTTATATACTTATGACGATTTCCTTTAAATGGCTAAATTTAGTTTTATGGTTTACGTGGTAACATGTTATTAAATTAAAATTTAATATATGTGACAACATTGTTAACCCAAGAAATTTTCTTGTCCGCATTCCTTTTGTAGCTACAGATAAAGTTGTCGACCTGTACAGGCACACTAAACTGAGTTAAAAAAATAATTCAACTTACGTAACCAAAGCTTGGTGCGATGTTAAATCCTTGCTGCTGGTCAAACTTACCTAAAAAAAATAAACATTGTTATTTATACAATATTATTTTATTTCGACTGAGGTAGCTGTTACTTGATTTATTATAAAACTAAGTAAATAATACCATAAAGTTCAGAAATCATCACTGAATTTTGTTTCTATAATGACGATTATTTCGACAACACAATGTCTTCTTTCAGTGCAATTTAATAAACTTATTATATTCCTTTTGGAAGCTTCTTTCGATTTTTCAGGCAATAAATTTTTTGTTGCTTCATTGGGTTTATTAATTCTCTAACGGACACCTCTGATAAGCGGACATCTCTATTAAGCGGACATTTTTTCATAGTCCGGAACTAGGTACCTATATGAAATTCCATGAAAATCAACCTCTCTTGGGCGGACTCTCCTTTGGACGGACGCGGACAGGCTGTTTTCATACAGAGAGTGTGAAAACCCTCCTTTAATTGGACAAAGATTTTTTAAAAGTATTTGGGAGACGAATAAGTACGGTGCAAAAACTCTCTGAAAACAGACCGGCAACCAGTCGCGTATGCGAGGCAGCGCGAAATGACTTCGCCAAATGAAAGTATGTGTGATTCCCCGACAGCAGTCCGCCGTTTATTTGTGAGTTGTAAGGTTAAAATCGTAAACAATGGCACAAAAATGTCGCGTTTTGAGTCTGAAAGAGAATATTGATGTTGTTGAAGTTTGTAATTTGATAACAATGATTTAGGCGAGTTCATTAACATTGATAGCAATGTGCTATTAGAAGATGATAGTAACCCCATTCCTACCGATTATGTAGTCCAAACTGAAACCACATCACTATCTGACGACTCTGATGAAGAAGTTGAATGCAGTAATAAAACAAATCTCACCAATTATCAACAAATTAGTATGGTAAAGGAATTATAACAGTATGAAAAGAATAGAGGTGACTCTACAGCAATGGAATTGTTATCAGACTTGGAATTACATTTTCTAGATTGCAAGTATAAAACTCAAACACGTCAAACTACGTTATTAGATTTTTGTAGTACTACATCCTAACTAAAACTAGTGTATTTTTGTTATGTTACGTTTATTTGTACATACATATATATAGTAATCATTTTGCATTTACATATTACCTAATAACAAACTTCCCATGGGCGGACACCTCTATTAGGCGGATGGTCCCGTAGGTGTCTGCCTAATGGAGGTTTCAGTGTAATTAGTTTGAAGCGCATTCGCTCTCCTTCTGAATTGTAATAATTTCTTTCCATTTTTGATGTTTCCATATATTATTGACATTTGTAGGGTAACAATAACAATGCGGCGCCCAGGTAACGAACGACGCGGATGCTGTTTTCATGGCAATTTGATATTATAAGCATTCAGATAGAAGTGGTACTTTTTTAACGCATAACGCGTAAAAAATATAGTTTTAATAAAGATCGTAGAAAACAGTATTTTTAACGCACTTAGTGAATTGCCTTAAAAATGCACTTTTACCATTTATATTGTAAATGACTCTTATAGAACGAAATGAAGTTCGGACATGTGTTGAACAAAATTAAAGAATTTTGAATTTTCTTCAAAATTCATACTTAAAATTTCCATTATAAAATTTACTTTAATCTAAATATCCTAGAACATAAATTCTGATAGTATAATATTCCCTTAATTTTGATTCCTATTGGCCAAGTTTATTGTTTTCCTTATCTCAAGGCAATTTGTCTTGTACGAAAAGGTCCGAAGATTTATTGGGACTACAAATTGCAATGTCTCACTTCTAATGGCTTTTGCAATAAAAACTGAAAATACGGTTTAGTTTCAATAGATTCTTAAGATTAGACAAGCAAAAAGGGTAATAAATTGTTTAAAAGGATGGAAAATTTCAATGACGGATGTAAATAAAAAATTTTCTCAATAAACCCAAACAAACCTTTATGTTTTTGGATGATTAATTTGTCATATATAAGCCATTATGGAAAAAAGAAAGTGCAATATTTTTAATAGAGTTTGTAACTTTTTAAAGTCTTATAGTTTCATTGGATTGATTTGGCGTTTACTTGCTGGAACTTCATTTTAATTTTTTAGTCATATACGAGGTTTATCAATAAATAGAAATTTGGCTCAAGAGTACTTTTATTACAATATCAAAAACTGTAAGACATACAGCATGAAGTATCACGGCTCAACAAAGACCTGGAAGAAATTTTGGCATATGGTGACAGTAACCAAGTCGAATTTAACGCTAAGAAAAACTAAGGAAGCAGTTTTCTCTAAAAAGGTTAACAATACAGAACCGGATATAGTCATGGTAGGACACGCAATTTCACTGGCTTCATCTATTAATTTGCTGGGCGTCAATCTGGGAGGAAATATGTCTTGGCATAACCGTTGTGGCAATCGCCAAGGTAGCGTCACAGAAACTTGGTGTACTCTTCAGGATCAGAAAGTTGTTTACACCTCGACAACTTTTGACACTATACGAAGCCAGATTCCACCATCAGTAGAGTACTGCTCTCAAGTCTATAGCTCTGCACCCAAACATACTCTTCAGCTACTGGATTCCATCGAAAGGAGAGCCAGCCATTCGTCTGATCGGAGATCACAAACAAAGAGCCTCGACAGCCTAAAACAGACAGGTTGGGGATTTGACTCTCTTTTACAGATATTTCCATGGAAAATGCTCGGCTGACCTTGCCATCTTAATTCCGCCCAGAGCGGTGAATAGCAGAAATACACGACGAACCACTGCCGCCAATCCATATGTCGTTAAGCTTAGTACTCCTCGAACTTCATTATCTAAGAATTCTTTCAGCTGGAGGACGTCAGCCTTATGGAACGACCTTCCCGAGGTCGTGTTTCCCAACGAGTATAACATCCAACGATTCAAAACCAACGTGAATCGCTTTTTGCGCACACGCACCACTCCCAGAGTGCGTTAAAGGATTTTCCTATAGTGCTTGTGTTTGATCATAATAAAAATAAAAATAAAAAAAAATAATAAAAAGTTTAATGAAAAAAACTATGTTGCATACGCTGAAAATTTTTTTTGATTCTTGAAAATTTTTCTTAAATTACCGTTGAGAATCTAATTACATTGTGTTTGAACGTAGTTTAATTTAAATTTATAAATGAGGGAAATTACTTATTATATTCGGAACAGAATAGAAAGGTTATCATGTTTTAATAAATAAAAAATAAATCTTCGGTATCGGAAATTTGAGAAAAATAAAAAAAAATTTCAATGTACAAGGATGTAATTGCGTATTGGAACATAGTTATTGAGATCGAAAAACTTTTTATAATTACAGTTTTCGATATTGTCACAAATAGAAGTACTTTGCTCTTGAGCCAAATTTATATTTTTTGACGAACCTCGTGTACGACCATGCAGACCTTTTTATAAAGAATAATTAATAATAAAAAACCTTCACAACTTAAGTATATAAAACACTGTATATTAATTTATAAATTTTAATTAGATGACGAATTGTACAGATCCTCGCTCCTTCTAAATAACCGCAGAGCAAATTTTGAAAAAAAATTGTGGTTCCTTAATGAATTTGTAAACACTAAAACATTTTTAAAGCTTCGAGACATATCTTAAAATATTTCAAAAAGAGATCCGACGTTTCGATGTAACCAAATAATTTAAATTCGAGTTAACAGAATTTAAAAAATTTTCAGGAGGAGGAAAATTGAATCTAATTTTTTTTTTATTAAGAAGTAAGCAATATTTTTATAACTAAATACCAGATGCTACGCCAATATAGCAGTTAAAGGATTGCCATGTCATTTCTTCTCAAATAGAAAGGAACCTCGAGAGACTACTAAAGGATGTACGCCTTTGTTCGTGGTCATGCTCTTTGTTGAATGCTGAGACGTGGTATAATATAATTCAGTAAAAATTTTTTTTTTTCTGGTAATTATTATCCAATTCAGTGAACACCACTCTGCTAAAGTATTTTTTTCACTTTTTCACATGCAGATGGCTTAGTTTATTCGCCACGAACTTTTAATTGTATACAATGTGATAAGCTAAAGTGAGTATATAAGATAATGTACAGGGTGTCACATTTTCGACACTTTCTGGGGCAATCAGAGTTATTATCAAAGATAGAATGTTGAGTTGTTTTCACTTTAGTGTTGTCCCTCTTTTTAATGAAACAACAGATTCAGGTATCAAATCTGTCATGGCTCTCTTAGTTCTTAATTTGCAGGGTGATTTTCAAAATCGTAGCTTCTTAGTCACCCTCGTATTTCCGTTATGCGTTAACTTATGAAAAAGGTAAAAACTGACCTGATTAGAGATTTTTACGTACAGTTCAGTGGAGTATCCAGTTTTTCTCTAAAAAGTTTAGTTTTTGAAATATTAACAAAAATAAAAAATGTTAAACGGGACAACCTTTACATTGTTTGCTTAATTAATTAAGCATACTTTGGGTTTTACAAAAATGTATAGGTGTTTACATTTATATTCAAAAATAATATAAAAATGCGATATTTTTAATAATTTACGTTACTTATAACAGTAGGCCATGGTCAATATTGGTAATTTCTGCTATAAAATGTCATAAAAAATTTTTTTCCCTACCAGTCTCTAGAGACGAGCGCCACTGTTTAATGCTTTTTGGAATTTTCGATGAAGTTATTGCCAATATCGGTTTTTCTTGAAATCTAACAATAAAGCATTTTCCCAAATTGCTTCACAAATTCTGCCTCTACCCAAGTAGCATTTATAGACACGAATTAGACACACATTCTTTGCTTAGAAACGTTTCGAAACATTTTCAATTAAAATTATAAAGTTGTATCGAGACACATGTGTTACGAAACGTTTGAGATACATTTTCGAATCCAGTTACTAGAAACACAAAAGACGTGCTTGTTTCGAAATATTTTAGAAAACATAGTGTCGATACATTAACGACACGCGAAGATAAATATTTTTCGAAACATTTTTAGTTAAAATTATAAAGTTTTGATAAGACACACGTGCGCTTCCAAATTGTAGCGATACATTTTCGAATTAAGTTGGTCAAAACAAATTGAGATTTTTTGCTTCGAAATATTTACCAAACAATGGTATCCATTCATTTACGAAACTTGTGACGAAAATATTTTTCGAAACTTCCAGGAACAAATACCCAACCTATGTTTTTTGTGCATACAAGCAAACCTTTTTTTCTGTGGCATTCACCATCACCTAATAAACGTTTTATTTTTATGTGCATCACCTTGCCATAATAACCTATAATTCTTGCACAGCTATTAACACCAACAGATTTTTTTCTTTAGTTTCAACTACGGAGTACATTTTTAGTTTGTTCAGAACAGGAACAGTTAAAAAATCCATGATTTTTTTTAGGTTATGTATGTACAGTGTACACCGAAGAAATGTTTAGCGCCCGAACAAACCTGACGGTAAAATTTACTTTAGCTACGTTTGTTTCCCACTCGGTCGATACATTATCGAGAAACAATGTTTATGTTTCGACACATTTTCTATAAATTATACCTACATGATGTAGAAGCCAAAGACTTGAAATTGTGTGTTGAGTCCATTTTGGACCAGAATAATTTATTGCTTTCTAGCGGCCATTTTAATAAAATTCCTGCATCTTTTGAAAAGTCAAAAGTTGTTATATAAGGTTCCATTTTCCTCGCTACGTCGATTTATAAAAGAAATAAATAACAATTTGAAAATACTTTAATTTTTATTTTTTTGGCAAATTATATTTTTTTCTGTAAATGCAAATAAATTGAGGGCACATTAAAAATATAAAGCCAAATTACTAAACTGCACGATACAATTTACTGCGACAGTGATTTTTGTTGGTTCTTATGTGCAATAACTAGGTATATGAAATAAAATATACTTATAACGAATTCATCATGGCAAAATTATTGTTTTTCTTTTATTTTACAACAGTGAAGGTATCCTAAACATTTGTTTCATTATTTTATCAATTTTGACATGTGCACATACAATATCAGCCACACTTGGAAACAATTTTGTTGCGCATGTTTAACATAGCTCCGCCCCTTTATACTGTCATTTAAACAGATAAAGTAACAGTTTCGAAATATTTTTGAACATTTCCGAAACATTTTCGATAAAAGTTTCGATTGTGCATCGAAACAGCGAAAGTTACAGCTAGTACCAACTACTTGGAAACACGTGCAAATGTGCCATTTAAAACGTATACGTTTCGAAAATATTACCATTTTTGTTGCCAACAGTTTCCAATTTTGATCGGAAACAGGAACGATAGTTTCGATAATCTGTCTAAAACTGCTACTTGGGTAATTGTATATCTTTCAGAAAATTAAAAAAATTACTTAAAATAAATTTTTTTCAACTATAGTTAAGTGCATCCGTGGACACATTGTATAGGTACAAATAACTCATTTAAAAATTTCGACACACATGCTTTTTTAAATGTTAATTCAAAATTTGAAAAACTTTGACAATTTTATTAACATCTGGTGCAAATTAACGAAATGTCGCTCATAGAGAACTTTCTTAAATTTTGTTCCAGCGCTTCCGGTTAGGATTTACATTAAAAGTTGCAAGGAAAAAACAAGTTTAAAGTTCTCCGTTAAGAAACTAGGTAGGTGATTTTAGTAATTTAAAGTAGTAATTTAAAATTCATTGTCAGGCCCGAATGCTGACATTTGAATAGTCAAATAATTATGAGGAAACGTTCTATTTTAACTTTTTTAACAAATACTTGTATGAAAAATTACAACGGAGTAGAAGGACCACCATTTAAAAAAAAATAATACACTAAAATTCCGAGTTGTATCTCGAAATTTCGAGGTTTAACTTAGAATTATGTAAATTTCTACCTGTGTGCTTGTGCGTCATTGTTTAGTATGTATTTATCCATTAAAGGAACAAACAGCCAATTTATATTTAGGTATATTAAGTTGTGTGAGGAATGTTTGTTTCTCTAATGGATAAATATGTACTAAACAAGGTTACACAGTACAGGGTGTCCCATCTTCGACACTTTTATAAGGTATCTCCGTTATCGTTAGTGCTATCAAAAAAGTAATGTAGGTGTCATGTGCTCTATTTGGGTCAAACTTAAAACGGTAAAATCAAAATGAAATTTTTTTCCGCTCGCTTAAGAAATACGGGGGAAAAGTAATAAAGTTTAAATAAATCGCCTAAGAAACCAATATTATTCATGGTGTGTTATACAGGGTGTTATGGAAATGACGTATTATATTTAAATGACTCCTGGGGTGTCCTATGGAAGCGCTACATATGCTTTTTTAAATCGAACGTTTAAAAAGTGGGGTAATTCACCCCTAAACCCATCGGTCACTCCTCGGCACATTCGTATATGCTCATATTACATTGCCAAGCTGTGTAATCAACAGATGTTCAGGCACAATGTTGCCAACTGTGTAAAAAATGTAAAACTTTAGATTCTTATAAAAATAATATTTAGTTTACCTAGTATCCAAATAGAAGTGAATCCAGGTGCCAGTACACTAGCAAGTAATCCAGGGCACAGACATCTTCATGTTTTTGTTCATGGAAAAAGCTTTATGCTCATCACGTACCCTGATGATAATGCGGAACTGCATAATAAGCTTATACCCCCTAAACCCCATTCGGCCTCTCGGAACATTTGCACTAAATCACTTAAAGAAACACACAGACACCCACGAGTTTCAAATTATTTTTTTTGAAGATATGCACTTATTATTAGATTACACAAAAGCAATAAATACTAACGCATAATTACACTTTACAATAACCTACCGTACACATAAAACAACAGCACTATAGAATACAAATTATTTCGTAATAGAAATTCAGAAATAATAAAAATGCTAATTTCTAATGGGCTAATCAAACTTATTAATCCTTCACTGAAGAAGAATGATGAAATAATTATGTTAATAGACAGGTCAACCCCTTCAAAATAAATAGTCTCGTCCAACCGCCGTTACCATTTTCGAGACTATCATTATACAGAAAAGTATTACAGATGGAAATTCTGCAATTTATGAATATAACCTTATAAAACATCGAAAGTGGCAACGCTGTATTTTTAAATATCCATAATCAACGTTAAATATATTATTTCCCAGGTCACTCAGACAATAAGGGCGTATTTTTGTCTACACAGTAGCACTTTAAAATACTAATTCAGATTGAATGGTACTTAGATGTGTTTATGAGACGCGATTTTGTGAGATTATTGTGCCGGTTTGTTTTTGTTCGGGTTACCTAGGTACTTGGTGTTTTTTAAAGTTGGTTTTAAATAAGTCGGAAAAGCTAAATAAAATTGCATTTTTTTTCTAAAGGGTAAGTGGCATTTATAAACTTTTAAGTTGCCCAGATCTGACGGGTGTCGTTCGAATTGAACAAATGAGAACATACCTGACCATTTATAAACTCCGAGGCGGTTCGTTCGAGTCAGTTCAAGTTTATAAATTAGAGATTGTTTCCCAGCGAACTGAACTGAACGTAAAAGTTTATAATAATGTACCCTGCAAAATAAACAACTTGCAATCTGTCAAACGGTTTACCCTGAAGATATGACAACACTGTTCAGGATTCAGTGACGTTTTTCGCCATATGTTGCTTTGTTTACCTTCCTGACAGGGACACCACGTGGTCATTTTTGGTTTGACATAAGGTCATGTACAGGGCATATTAAAGCGCCATTTTTGGATATTTTTCTTCAATTTGTTTTCATCTCAGGAATTGTCGATTTAAATATAATACGTCATTTCCATAACACCCTGTATATTTGAAAGGAGAATATAAATAGTATCTTTTTAGATTAAAATATACAGGGTGTTCTATTTAAAAAAAATGAGGTTAGGTCCGATAACTTTTTTGCCTGACCCCGTATATTTATTCTGAAAACGGCAGATTATTCAACAATCAATATAAATAAACTTCTGTATAAAACATTTCTCTGTATCTCTTTTAACTAAGACAATATAGGGTAATTTTGAAATTGCCAATTTTTTGATTTTCCCCCGTATCTCTTTAGCGAGCGAAAATTTTCAAATTTTGATTTTACCATTTTAAGTTAGACCCAAAAAAAGAGCACATGACACCTACATTACTTTATATTTTTTAAAATACTGGTAAAAAGTTTACGAAATTCTAGGGTTTTTAATTAATAGCATCGCTGTTTTTTAGCCAAGTTTGAATTATTTGATAAATATTAAATTGCTTAATAACTGAGTTAATTTCGAAAATTTAATTAGTTAATTTCAATAAAAACCTATTTATTATATAATATTAAACACTATTAGATATGTGTAGAATACAGCATGCAAAATAATTACATAGTTTACTTAGTTAAAAACATCTTCGCCTTTTTATCATACTAATCGATTTTCATCTCAAAAACTTTAACACTTCACACAACAATTCTTATTCCAAAATTTGAAAAACTTTGTAGATTGTTAGTATAATCAGACCAGCTGGTGCAAGCAGAAATGCATTATAGCAAATTCTCCTTTTTCTTTTAATTTTTCTTTCAATTTTCATCTCGGCTTATACAGGGTGATCCAAGATGGGTGGCGAGCGGCCGTATCTCCAGAACCATACATGCTACAACTTTGGGGTAAGAAATGTATTAAGAAATATGACCAAAAAAATTAGCTGGAAAATATTTTTAAGTTCGTAACTTTACCGCTAGGGGGCGTAATCGCTATGCTACGATACAAAATCCTTACTTTCTGCTAATATCTTCAAAACAATGTAGGTCGAAAATTTACTTTTTATAATTTCTGTAATATCCTCTATAAAATTTGTAATAACAATTTTTTTGTAGTTACTATGGTAACGGAGGGGGGAAAAGTAACAACTAAAAATACTAAAAGGGCTGTAACTTCGGTTTGCGTTACCCAAATTTAACAAACTATGGCTTGTTGTAAAGAACTTTTCGTCCTGATTAAACGTTATTATTAATAATTTAAAAATTAGTTCGTGCGGATGATAAAAGAGGGCGTTATTTTTTTAAAATATTTCTTCTTTCGATTTCTTGAAAAATTTAAATGCAAACAGTCATTCATTTTCACTCTATTTTATAGCTCATTTGTTACTAAAAATTGCGGCGAAAACCGGAGGTCATTATCTTTTGTCTTTTAAAAGTTATCGCAAAAATAGTGGAAAACTGTAATTTCAGTTTAGCTTTTACCAATATTTTGCTATTTTCTTATATGAAAACGTTTAAATCCTAGAAAAAAGCCCTTTTGGCCTAATAACTCATATTAGTTATTCATATTAAGTTATTTTTTTAATTAAATTATGTTATTTTGGTATTTATTTTAGTTCTTTATCTAAAAAATACAATTATAATCCAAGTGTTCCATTTATTGCCATGGCGGCCATGGACAATTGCGAAATAAATAAAAGAATATCCTTGTTATTCCGTGTCTTATATCTGACAGTCTCTATTACTGTAGTGACAATTAAGTATATTTTTATGAGACAAGTGATATTTTTTAAAGAAAAATGCCTTTTACAAATGAAGAAGCCTACGATATGTTAGCGACTTATTTTCAAATGTTTGAAAACCCAGTTTTGGCTTCGAGGGAATATGCTGTGCGTTATCCTCATAGAATTCACCATTCTAGAAAAGTTTTTCAGCGTTTAGCTTGCCGCTTGAGGCAACATGGTCGTGTTCAGCCAATTCTCTCTTTAAGAAAACATCGCCCTGCAGGATCGGAGGACATACTTATTAACGTATTGGCATATATTCACGCAGAACCCCATATTAGTATTAGAGAAATTGTCAGGGATTTAGGAGTTTCTTACGGTACAGTTCAAAGAATCCTTGTCGACAAAAAATTACATCC
Source organism: Barypeithes pellucidus (assembly GCA_963991005.1). Classification (NCBI taxonomy): domain Eukaryota; kingdom Metazoa; phylum Arthropoda; class Insecta; order Coleoptera; family Curculionidae; genus Barypeithes; species Barypeithes pellucidus. The sequence continues at coordinate 31,487,014 of OZ022562.1, forward strand.
TTACCATATAGTACTACATCAAGCACTAAGTGTTGCCGATTTTGACAATAGATTGAACCATTGCTATTGGCTAAAAAATATGATTAGAGATAACCCCCAATTTTTATCTGAAGTATTATGGACAGATGAGGCGTCATTTACTAATACTGGAAGAGTAAACCTGCACAATATGCACTATTGGTCAGAGACCAATCCGCATTGGATGCGTGAAGTTGATAATCAACATCGATGGTCAGTCAATGTTTGGTGTGGGGTTATAAACGGAATGATTATCGGTCCGCATATTTTTGAAGGTATTTTAACAGGTTTGATTTGCCAGGACTACTGGAAAATGTTCCTTTAGATGCAAGACGAAGCATGTGGTTGCAGTGGCAAGTGGCAAAAATCGATTCTCTTAGTGAAGAAAAAAACAGGCTACTATACTTTTTATATCAACAACTTTAGGAAAGTGCGTAATTTGTTCTTTACCTGGAATGCTAATAATGAATTTAGTTAATTTAATTAAAGGGAAAACACCAGGTAAAATAATTCTAGATAAATAGATATATATATATAAGTGGTGATTTTAATTCTAATTAATTTGATCAGAATTTACTTAAATAAAGAGTGAGTACTAATAACATAAGTATTCTTGTTTTTGTGGTGATTTTAATGCTGATCAAGTTATTCAGAATTTATTTAAATAAAGATTGATTAATAATATGAATGACTTCGTGGTGATTTTTAATGATAATTACTTTGATCATAATTTACTTAAATAAAGATTGATATACATATTCTACTAAAGCCAAAAATACATATTCTCGTTTTCGGGATGATTTGAATGATAATTAATTTGATCAGAATTTACTTAAATAAAGATTGATTACCAATGACATACATATTCTCTTTTTGATCGTATTTTAATGCTACTTAATTTGATCAGAATTTACTTAAATAAAGATTGATTACTATTTACATACATATTTACGTTTTCATGGTGACTTGAATGATAAATAATTTGATCAGAACTTACTTAAATAAAGATTGATTACTAATGACATACATATTCCCTTTTTCATGGTGATCTTAATGCTACTTAATTTTATCAGAATTTATTTAAATAAAGATTGATTACTAATGACATACATATTCTCTTTTTGATCGTATTTCAGAATTTACTTAAATAAAGATTGATTACTATTTACATATATATATACGTTTTCATGGTGACTTGAATGATAAATAATTTGATCAGAACTTACTTAAATAAAGATTGATTACTAATGACATACATATTCTCTTTTTCATGGTGATCTTAATGCTACTTAATTTGATCAGAATTTATTTAAATAAAGATTGATTACTAATGACATACATATTCTCTTTTTGATCGTATTTCAGAATTTACTTAAATAAAGATTGATTACTATTTACATATATATTTACGTTTTCATGGTGACTTGAATGATAAATAATTTGATCAGAACTTACTTAAATAAAGATTGATTACTAATGACATACATATTCTGTTTTTCATGGTGATCTTAATGCTACTTAATTTGATCAGAATTTACTTAAATAAAGATTGATTACTAATGACATACGTATTCTCTTTTTCATGGTGATCTTAATGTTACTTAATTTGATCAGAATTTACTTAAATAAAATTGATTACTATTTACATACATTTTCCCGTTTTCAAGGTGACTTGAATGATAAATAATTTGATCAGAATTTACTTAAATAAAAATTGATTACTAATGACATACGTATGAATGTTTTGGTGGTGATTTTTAATGATAATTACTTTGCTCAGAATTTACTTAAATTAAGATTGATTACTAATGACATAGTCACGTTCGCGGTGATTTTTATGTTAATGATATGCGAATCGTCGTTTTGGTGGTGATTTTATGGCTAATTAATTATACCAGAATTTACTTAAATTACACATATTTTTGTTTTCGTGGTCATTATAATGTTAATTAATTTGGTAAGAATGTACTTAAATAAAGATTGATTAGTATTAATATAAGGATACTCATTTTCGTGTTGGTCTTAATACTAATTAATTTCATTATAATTTACTTAAATGGCTAATGATATAATAATATGTATGTTTTCTCGGTTTGAAAGTGATTTTAATTCCAATTATTTTGATAATAATTTACTTAAATTAAGATCACTGATCACTGATGACATTTTTCTTGTTATTAGAAACTATAACACAAATTTTTAAAAAATTAACGGACCGTAGCCTGTTTCATAATAGGAACAAATATTAAGAGAGGGTATACAGAATATGTATGTCATCCCAGAGTCATTAAAGAACCGTAGATCTAGTAATAATTGGTATGCAAGGTTCTGAAGCCTTCTTCGTATTAACAGGATTCCGGAGTACCTGTAAACGAGTTCTTCCCAAGCGTTTATTCCTGTTTTTGGCAAAAAAAAATGTCCAAGGAGAAAAAAACTTTGTAATAGAACTTGCGGAAAGTCTATATTTTTTTGTTTTGGAAGATTTTTAGATTTAATTTTTTTTTACTGCTCAATATAGAAAAAAATAATGGACTTTCTTCGAATTGTTAACACAATTTAGACATCTTTTGTTACATTTTTTTTTTAAATGTATCGTTTTCGTAGGAAGCGAAAACTCCGTTTTTCAGCGTAGAAAATTGAAGTGTACACCCCGATCACGTGCAGTCTCTTTCTTCCGATTATCGTTGTTTCTGTCGGCGTACCGATTACGGGCGGACGCTCGACGTATTCTGCAACTGCAACGGAAGATCCAATTCACCTCGTGCCTTCAAAGCGTGAAACGAACAGGGGTCAAATCGGAGATCAGACAGACAGACAGATTCGACTGACTCCGGCATCCTCTTAATACATTATTATCTTTGCAAGGTTTGTTTAGAATTATTACAAAATGGAGTTAGCTTGGAAATAAACCTAAAGCGACTTAATTAATTAATAGAATACTATTTCAGATGCCGGATTGTTAAGCTTTAGGTGCCAATGAATTCGAATTAATTTGACTGGGAAATTGTCATTTTGTGATAGAATAGGAAAAATAGGAATATAAAAACCACTTTTCTCACAGATGCATTGTCAGAATGCTACAGCCGGCAGGAGTTTTATAGAAAATGTTGGAAATGACAATTTATCGTTATGAATGTTAACAACAATGGTTTCAATTCGAATTTAATTTGAGTCTGACGTGAAAACCGCAAGAGATCAGTGTCATGTAGAATTAACCAGGCCAATCAGAAAAATATCCACATCGAAAAACCTCAGTGTCTGAAATTTCGGCTCAAAATTAAGTGCACACATTTTTAAGTAGGCGTACTTGACGGCCCTTTAACCCCATGCCATTTTCAAATACATACTGTGTTGTACCCCTATAACTTTTTTATTGTGATGATTTGATTTGATTGATTTGAATTCCAGAAATAAAATTTGGCGGGTCTGTATGTGATATTATTTCGCATTTTATGACATGACGGACTTCATCTTATCACTTCCGGTTTAACCGGAAATTACGGCAACTCTTGAATTTTAAATTAAACCCCAAGCATAGGGTTTAGGCTATATGGATTCAAAACACCATTCCAAATTCAACGACACCCCATACGACACTTTCTTCCTATTTTTTCATCTAGGGTGCTATGAACTCTCTAAAATGGTTTTTTACTGCTAAGCGAAATGATGGAGGATTTAAATTTGTAATTATGTTCATTTGCTTGTTAGCATTATCGCGTCATGGGTAGCGAAATGCAATAAAACTTGAAATTTGCATTTTATCAAGAATTTTAGGGAGTTCATAGCAATCGAGATGAAAAAATAAGAATGAAAAAAAAAATATTTTTAGAAAATTGACGTTCGTTGAATTTGGAATGGTATTTTGAATCGACATAACCCAAAATATACTGGGTGCTCCATTTAGAAATCCAAAGGTGACGTAATTTCCGGTTGAACCGGTGACAAGTGACAAAATGTAGTCAGTATGTCATAAAATCCAAAATAATATTCCATACAAACCAACCAAATTTTATATTTGTAATAAAATGTTATGGGGGTGAGCGTTCCTCCTGAAACACCCGGCATTTTATGGAAAATTTACCATTTTTTTGTAATAAAAATGAAATAATTGTTTAGGAATTTTGTCGTAAAATTAAAAAAATTTAAATATAGCTTGTAGAAGTAGCCCATTTCACAGTGGTTAAGGTAAAATAAAAGAAATAAAGGTCTAAACCATAAATATAATTTTTGCACTTCTCCTTTTGTCAAACTTATCCTGAAGACGTGTTTCGCCATATCACGTCAGTAAAGCTAGGTAACCCGAACAAAAGGAGAATAATTTTTGCAACGCTATCAAGTGTCCAGAAGGAATGCTGCCATGTAATGGATCATTTCTTGAATCCTTAATTAGCCACTTTGGCATATTTGGTCCGCCAATTAGTAACAACGATCCACTGCATCTGATGTTCTCTAAGACATTGCTTTGGGTTGGTGAGTACACTGCAAGATGCCACGGCGAGTATTATACTGTCATAGACATTCATTTTGGGCACTTGCTAGCGTTGCAAGAGTAATAATAATAAATAATAATAAACATTATTTATTTCAGAATTACATTACTTAACATAAAATTAAATAGTGTAAAAAATACAGCAGATTATTGCAAATCATAGATTTCACGTGTTTGTTAAATATTCTTCAATGTTGTAGGGTTCAATGTCTTTAAGTAGCTTAAATACACTTTTTTAATGTTGTCACAATTTTTAATATGATGTGGAAGTCTATTGTATAGTTTTATCTTCTCACTACTCTTTTTTGACATACAAACAACTGTTCTGCATCCCTACATTTTCCATACAGAATAATTCCATATCTAATACGTCATTCGAAATTTGCGTAGTACATCATTCCACACGTTTGTCTGTCCAAGTATTTAGATAAAATGCGCAAGGTGTAGCAAACATTATTCAATTTACCAAGCACATACTGTACATGGTGATCCCATGACAGAGTATTGTCCAAGACCATTCCCAAAAATTTAGTTGTTCGTGATATTTTTAGTTGCTCGGCATTAAGAGAGATATATTCCAATTCTTCTAATGTGGATCTTGTTGTTTTAAATATTATAGCATTCGTTGTTGAGGCGTTTAGCATGAGCTTATTTTTGACAAATCACTCATCTACTTCCATCATGATTTTTTTAGTCCTTGTCAAGGAGTAAACTGACTTGGAGCCGTAATAAGAAAATTGGTATCATCTGCATAATTTGTTAGTGTATTTTCGGTAGAAAGCAGCTCGGTAATATCATTCACATAGATAACCATATTTCCCCCTTTTGTCAGACTCTAGCCTTACTGACAAGTCGTGATACAGACAAACGCGTTTATCGGTGAGTTTGACAAAAAGAGGCAAACATTCTATATTGGGGGTTTAGACAGACCTTTATTTCTTTTAATTTCAATGTAGGTTTTTACCTTGTGGGATCTAAAATGCTCGTCTCTCGTATTTTCTTTATCTCCTGTCATTTACTAAAAATTATGATAAGCCAATTCGTACGCCCTCTTTTCCTCAATTCCTTGCAGGGTTTTAAAATATCTGTTTCAAAACAAATTTATTTTCGGTTTGATAGACGTATCCCCCTTCAAGCTAAATAAAATTCAGTCAAATGGGTTTTCCATGTTGCTCCAATCAGGTATTGTGTTGATTTATTTATTTAAAACACGAACACGAAGTTACTTGAGCTTAGTTCGAAATTTTCTAAACCTACTGATGTTGGCAGGAATGAGGGTGACCTGTTTAATTTTTAACTTTTCTTTTCGTAAATTATTTGTTCTTAACCTACGTCTTCACTTAAGAGGCTCAAGATTTAGGGCTAGTACTTTCGCTCTCGATTAACACATTTGGCACAATACAATACATGCATTTCACACAATTATTGTACGAAATATACAGTTTATATGAAATCTCAAAATTTACGTGGCCGTTATTGAGGACGTTCGTAATCAATAGTTTATTAAAGCGGTGTTGTCATATATTGCAACACAGAAATGTAAACGCACATTTTCAATTTTTAACAACAAGACGTCTTTATTTTATTATTTCACAACAGAAAAAATCGTATAATGCTACAATTAACAAAACGTTTAAAATTCGTATACATTAAGCACGTGGAACCCCATTCCCGAGTCTCGAAACATACTGAGGCACAGTCGCGCGCGGCAGGTATCCAAGCAAGGGCGAAACATGCGGTGTGATCTGACAACACTGTTAGTATACTCTAGTGACCCACATTGTTGCTAACTGAATCCAGATGGAACGGCGTGACAGTATGTGGGTAAAAAGGGTTTTTACCTTAGTATTAAGATATTCGATTAAAAAAAAAAGTATGTAGACTTTCTCTATGACACCATAGGAGTCACCCATTTGAATATAATAAGTCATTTCCATAACACCCTGTATTGGGTGTCCAGAAACTAGTGGTCTTAAATGATATATAGGGGAAGTCGAAATAATGTCTGTATCTCATAAATATTTTTCCGATCTGACGTCGTTATTAATATTCAGGGTTTCAAAGTTACAAGTTAAATAATGATATTTGAATTTTTAAAAAATTTTTGGCGACCCTGAAATTTAGTGTGATATTAGTAACTAGAAGCAATATAACTTTCGTTATTGAAATTGGAATGTGAAATGCTAATGGATTAATTAAATTTTTTGTTAGTAATCTGTACCAAAATAATATTGTAAACATAATTTCAAAAGAAAGTATAGTTAGAATTTCTAATAAATTTAGTAAAATCAAGTAACAACTAAAATATATAGTAAATTTTAACAAGCACTATAGTAAAATTATTATAGTAAAGATTTTAATTGTACGATTTCCTATAAAATATTTTAATAATTACAATTTTCATTATTAATCCGTAAAAAACTAATATTGTTAATAATTTACAAAAAACTGTAGTTAGGATTTCTAATAAATTTAGTAAAATCCAGTAAAATATATTGTAAATTTTACAATAAATGTAAGTGAAAATAATTTATTTATAACATCAGTAGTTAAATATTTTTAAATGTATGGTACATTTTATTGACGACTATTATTGTACTTTTAATATTTTTTATTGTAAAAATTACCAAGTTTAAATAAAGTGTTGTAAAAATACTTTTTTAACGGATCAATCAGAACTCGATATTATTTTAAGGAGAATAGGTCGGGAGCTTAAAGAGGAAGCATTTCATCGATCATGAAGTCAAGCGAAGTTGGGCACGGTTAGTACTTGCATGGGTGACCGCTTGAGAATACCATGTACTCGAAATTTTTAGGAAAGATTTTAATAAATTTTACAAAAGATTTTAGTAAATTTTGCAGAAGGTTTTAGTAAATTTTACAAAAGATTTTAGTAAATTTTACAAAAATATATATCGTTTACTAAATATTTTGGTAATTTTACTAAAATTTGTTGTTAAAATTTTGGTATAATCTAATGATAGTTATTAATAAAAGTTATTACAGTCCCATATAGAGCCATAAATTATGGCTAGTTTTATTATTTTTATAGTAAATGTAATTAAGTCTTTCTTTCCGTGTAGGTACCGTTGAAATTAAATTTTAAACTTTATACAATTTGACGTTGTTGCCAAAGTAGACATTTTGCTTCAGCAGTTCCATTTCCTTATTAATTTACTAAAAAGACTATACTTAAGTATAAGATTATTAACGAAAACTGTACTATTTTTCTATTTCTTTCCGTCACATAATTTCTAGTAAATTTAATAAGCGAAAATTGCCATCTTTTAATAAATACGATTTTTAGTACATCCATTACTTTCAGTAATAATACAATATAATAGTAAATCGAATATAGAAAATATAAATTTTTATTAATAATTATAAAATTCTTTGTGCGATCGAAAACTTTCAAATTTTGATTTTACCATTTTAAGTTTAACCCAAATAGAACACATGACACCTACATTACTTTTTTGATAGCAATCCAATTACGGAGAGACCCTATAAAAGTGTCAAAAATGGGACACCCTGTACAATAAGGTCTTTACTATAATCATTTTCCTAGAGTGTTTTTTCCGTGCAGGTGCACATACCAGGAAAATAATTTCAATGCGCAACTTTTAACATTTCTATGAAGCAAATTATTTTAAATATGTGATTATATTTAGCTCGAACCTAGATAGAACGTGCTATCAAGCCGAAATTTATTTTAAACTGAGGCAGGGGTTGTGGATGACGTAATAAAAACGTCAGGGTAGAAGAAAAAAGGAAAATATATAGAGAAAAGTGCATGACCATTTTATAGGTCACTATAAAAATAACTGCTGGCCTGACATCGACAGATGGTTGGAATAACGCGGACACGAAAATAACAATCGGGGATTCGATTACGTATATTAATGACGTAGAAGATACCAACGAAGTTTATTTTTAGAAATTGTACTGGACACATCGACTTTTTCGCTTAAGCACATATTTTGTATACATTTCCGATGAATTCTTAGGGTATTATAAATGGCTAATAAAGTTCTTGAATGACAAACAATCTCTCTAGAAAAGGTCAAATTTCACTTAATTTTCTCAAAAATTAATAATATTTTTTTTGTAATAAGTAAGTTTCCTTTTTTGTTACAGCAAGAATTCTCTTTGTTTTATTGAGAAACCTATGACTCGTATTATTAATAGCTTATCCTCGGTTACAATATAGTAGAAGAGTTGTGAAAGCTAGCAAAAGTGACATCAATAATGTTAAGTTTAAAGTTTCCTTGCCTCATGCTAAATAAGTCGCAATTCGAATTGAAGGTCATTTGGGATTTAAATTAAAAATATTATTTTTTTAAGTAGTTGGAGTGAAATTATAGAGAGGTAAAGAAACTCAAAATCTGCTTCACTAGTTTAAAAACAAAATTTTCAATGTTAATTTCCATACATGTTTCGAGGGCATATAACCCCATCTTCAATGGAGATACATAATAAATAAAACTTATGATATTGTTCAGGTCAACTTTTTGCAGCAGAAAAAAGGAAAAAATTATAATAAATTATAAAAAATATGTTAAATAACTTAAAAAATAGAAAAATAGCAACAATTTTCTATTGATGATTATATTTTACATTTAAATTTTGGAGATTTTCCAAGAAATTTATTTAAAAAGAAAAATCCAAAATAGATCAATATGGTAAACCAGATATACCCAAAATGCTTAGTAAATAAGTTTCACTTCTTATGCATTTGTCACTGAAAATGTGGGAATATATGCCTTCGAGACATGTATGGCAATTAACATTCAAAACGTTGTTATTAAACTAATGGAGCAGATTTTGAGTTAATCTACTTTTTTTTAAATATTCGTGCAGAAATTACATACAGGGACCATCTGGTAAGCGGACAATATAGTACATCAATATCTTTATACATGATGTTATGGAAATGAATCATGATATTCAAACTAGCACATCCTGAGTTGAGCAAATTGTAGAAAAATAACCATAAACGGCTCTTTGAGATGCCGAGAAAAAAAATCACCTTTTCATTGTCCTAAAAAGTCTACTGAAAATTTGTCACGTCAGTTGCCAGCTGTCAATTGCCGTTGTCAATTTTACCCGTTAGTTCAAACTCTAGAAAAATAATTGTTCCCACAATTTTATTACGTTCTGTATCTTAACAATTCCATCCACGATAATAATATTAAAAATGAAAATAAAATTTCTCTTTGTGGCAAACAATCTTACTCAAGCACATGGAATTATTTTACAACAGAACATAAAAACGATAGTGCTAAGAACTGGTACATTTTACACCTTATTCATTATGCAATAAATATCTTAAACGCGTCAAACTCGTAATAACACGCACGAATTTAAAAGAATTACGCTTCGATGACGTGTAGAAACTGTTTCGTTTCAAATAACATTGGCTAGCTGGCGCATTAAATTTTGAATTGCGCTGCTTCAAAGTAGCGAAAGATGGAAGGGTTTGTTCGGGTTTGTTTTGTAGACATGCGTAGTGGTTGACAACACCGAATAACCTTGGCAGATTGATCTACATCGCAGTGATTAAGTGAAAATAGATGTAGGTATGCTTTCTCTAAGACACTTAAGGAGTCATCCATTTGAAAATAATAAACCATTTCCATAACACCGTGTATTATTTTTAAACATAAGGTAGCACATTAGTGTCCAACACTTATTATAACTGACGTTATACAGGGTTGATGGTTGATTTATGAAGAAATTTTTTTTTTTATGATCAAACACAAGCACTATAGGAAAAATCCTTTAGGGCACTCTGGGAGTGGTGCGAGTGCGCAAAAAGCGGTTCACGTTGGTTTTGAATCGTTGGAGGTTATATTCGTTGGGAAAAACGACCTCGGGAAAGTCGTTCCACAAGGATGTAGTCCTCCAGATGAAAGAATTCTTAAATAATGAAGTTCGAGGAGTATTAAGCTTAACCACATATGGATGGGCGACAGTGGTTCGTCGTGTATTTCTGCTATTCGTCGCTCTGGGCGGAATTAAGAGGGCAAGGTCAGCCGAGCACCTTCCATGAAAATATCTGTAAAAGAAAGTCAAGGTTCTTCGTCAGCTCGTGGTCTCCGATCAGACGAATAGCCCTCCTTTCGATGGAATCCAGTAGCCGAAGAGTATGTTTGGGTGCAGAGCTCCAGACATGAGAGCAGTATTCTAGTGATGGTCGAATCTGGGCCAGCGGGTAACTAGGCACAACAAACAGTAAAACTAGCGTATGTACCGCTGATAAAAATTCTAAATCCTCGCCAGCGTTAACTAGGCACAAGGTAGAATTAGTACCAATCGTACGTATCTTAAAAGAACCGTATAATACCTGGAGATGACAAAAATAATAGGGGGTGAAAAATCAGTATTCTTATGCTCGCCAGCGGATAACTGGCAAAAATAAAAAAACCTCTATACTATCGATAAAAACCTCTAAACCTCGCCAGCGTTAACTAGGCCCAAGGTAGAAATTAATACCAACCGTAAGGACTATAGAAATATTAACCTCGCCAGCGTGAACTAGGCACAAGGTAATATTACTATCAGCAAAAGTCTGAATAATGCTAATCTCGCCAGCGCAAACTGGCACAAGATAGTACTATAGCAGGCCTTAGGGAAATATTTACATTCACTAACACTCCTGAAAAACAAAATAAATTATTTGATAGGTTAGGAAGAACCTACCAACGAGAATGAACACGGCACCTCCACCAAATGTCGCGAGGGGGGTTGTAAGGATTGAATGGTAGACAAGTCTTCCAAAAACAAGACGTATATTAATATTAGCGGGAAACCTGATACATAAATAAACGACACTTTCACAGTCCTAAATTACCATACTTACATTATGTGAACTTAACCAACTATAGGGGCGTAACTTTCTGGCTTGGCGTCTGCACAGTGGCGGGGTCGAAACGTGTATGGGAAGCTCTTATCGGACCCAACTAAGACCGTAAGAGGATGGGTCCCGTAAGATGATGGGTGCCGTCCCTTACGGTCTTAGTCCCAACTAAGACCGTAAGAGGATCGCCCCTTCCAAGCTTGTCGATCTGCTATTTATACTGGTCGTCCTTTGTTTAATTAGACCAGTATAAATAAAACAAACCTATGTTTATGTGCAGTTTGCAAAACAAGCTTGGACTAGATTCAAAGTAAAAATAATAATTATTATAAAACAGTTCAAGGGAATTAGGGTGATGCCCTATTTTCGTGACAATATAGTGTCAAAAGTTGCTGAGGTGTGTTCAACTTTCTGGTTCGGAAGAGTACCCCAAGCTTCTGAGAAGCTATCTTGGCGATTGCCACAACGTGATTATGCCAAGACATATTTCCCCCAAGAAATGGTCAATCGTGCAGTGTTGACGCTTCTACTAGAAAGTATTAGCAACTTTGATAATTTGAATGGAACAACCTGTATATCATTTGTTTTTTAAAATAAATTTCTTAATAATTTTCTTTCAAATTTCCATATACTTATCTGTTATGGTTCTCTAGATAAAATTAATTAAACTTCTTTTTTATGGAAAACATGTCCTGCAAAAGCCGTGCTGATATTGTATTTGTAAACACCCTATACTGATATAACCAAAGATATTACAGACTACAGATGGAAAAATGTACATTTCTAGCCTACACAACGACTGAAAATAGTCTTTCTCACCTCTTTCGTTCATTATTGCAGCATAGCCAGATTAACATATTTATCGCAAAGGTATCTTGCAAAATCCTAATTAAAATTTTGTTAATTTGGCAAGGGTATCATTTAACTGGTTAGCAAAATATTCTTATTTTTGCGAACAGAAAAATGTAATCGGTCAGCCAAAATGGCTAGTTGGTCAGCAACTTATGGACAGCCAAGATTTCTGAATCGTGACAGTACCCTGGGAAAACAAGTAAAAACCCGCCCCGCTACACCTTTTGTAGCCGATTTCATTCTGTATTCGGCAAAAGAAAACACAAGAAAGTTACATAAATTGACAGTGCCCTGGGACCTCTGAAGTACACTGCTTCTAGACATGTTTGTTTCTACTGACCAATTGTAAACTCTTGCTGACCAAGTAATCATTTCGCAACTCGACTGTTAATAACGGCAAACCATTTAATTACTTCTCATTTGGCAAATACAACTGGTTTAAGATTAATCCGCAATTACTCTTAAAATAATTTTATTTCCCAATGATTTTACTACAAACTATGAAAAGGCGATTAGAGATTCTTTAAAAAAATATTATTATACTTAAAAGTATCAAACGAATCTTGAACTAATCCAACTGCTCTCTGGCAACATCTATTTCTATTTTACTACGATTCGGACCCAAAAGATCAGCGAGATGAATGAATACTAATCTCGTCATTGCGATGCTTGTCCTGTGATCTAATGAATTGATATATATTTTGGTTGTTTTGTGTCTTTTTGTGATTATTGTTGAATAATAGTCTTTATTATAAACAAACAAACAATCATGGTGCATTCATGTGTAGTTTGTAAAAGAGTTGGGTCATTCAATAAGGATTTATCTTTTCATCTGTAAGTATAGTTATGTTTTAATATTTAACCATCTGATATAACCAGACGTCAACATTGTTGCCATTCAGCCAACAAATATGTAGATCTCTCTTCCACTCATTACTGATGTTCAATAACATTTTAAACAATCACAGCTTCACTTTCCAAGAGTTTTACGAATCTAATAGGCCATTCATCATCAATCCTGTATTGATTGATGTACATTGAGACAACAAATATATAATTTAAATTAGTACGCACAGCAATATTGGCTAAGACAATAGATAATTTTGTTGATCTTAATTAAAATATATTGCTTTTATAAACAGTTCTTATTAAACAACTTCTTGTTATTAATTATTTTTATTTGACATACCTACAATTTAAATTAACAATAACTTGAAAATTTAATCAAATTGAACTAACTCCCACGATTTATCATAGAATAAATTAAGTTATTAACTATACAATGTTATTTAAATTAAGTCTAACTATCTTAATATTAAAGATAGAAAATTGTATAAATTTGCAAATTAGTAATATTTCAACGCTATTTAAAATGAGAAAATGCAAAAACCGTTTTGTGCTTGAGTTTGGAAGTAAAATATTATACAGGGTGTCCCAGAATATGTGGACAATTTCCCGGGATCAGATAGAACACTGAAAAATAACAGCTGAAGTTCTTATACATTTTTCTTTCTACGGCCTCCCCTGTGGAGATACGGGCCCATAACGGACGTCCCTGGAAATCGTTGTTTTCTAAATAATTCATTAAGTACTAGGTGTAATTTAATAATTTTTTAGTATAATGGTTAGTAGATGAGTCTCCTTAAAATTCGTACTTTTAAACACATTTGGTTTATTTAGTTTGCCAGGGACGGACTAGACGTAACACAAAAATGCTTTATTTTTGTACACCTTGTATGATGAAGGAACGACAATAATATTTTTGGATACTCTAAACCTTAAGCTGAAAAAAGGTATTCTTGATCAATGTCAATAAAACGAACTGTTTTCGAAGAAAAATATATTTTTGTTCAATATGATTTATATTCAGTATACGTAAATTCCATTACTAAGTTAGTAACTAATAAAGGAGAAAAACCGCAAATTTCAAGACACTACCATAAACTGACACTGGCATAAATATTCTTATTTAAATCGGTAGGTACATGTGAAAAAAACAATAACAGCAATGAGGGAATTTTATGAACATAAAACAACACCTAATGCAAAAACCATATTGAACAAAAATAGTTTTTTTTTTCGAAAATACTTTATCGACATTGATCAAGAGTACCTTTTTTTCAGCTTAAGGTTTAGAGTATCCAAAAATATTATTGTCGTTCCTTCATCAAACAAGGCGTACAAAAAAAAAACATTTTTGTGTAACGTCTAGTCCGTCCCTGGCAAACTAAATAAGCCAAATGTGTTTAAAAGGCGAATTTTAAGGAGCCTAATCTACTAACCATTATACTAAATTATTAAAGTAGACCTCGTACTTAATAAATTATTTAAAAAACAACGATTTCCAGGGACGTCCGTTATGGGCCCGTATCTCCGTAGGGGAGGCCGTAGGAAAAAAAATGTATAATAAGAACTTCTCCTGTTATTTTTAAGTGTTCTATCTGAACCCGGGAGATTACCCACATATTCTGGGACACCCTGTATTGTTTTGTATTGATTCGTGTAAATATTCACTTTATTATTTAATATTAAAAACTGTCAATCCAATATAATATTAAATATAATAATTACAAAAATAAATTTATTTTTTGCCTCGATCTCTTTCAATTTTAACAAAATAAATCCCTAAGACGATCGATGAGCTGGGACGAAACGGCTTTATATCAATGCACGATTCAATAAAGGCAAAAAGGGCTGATATATTGTTTACTCGCGTGTATTGGGGCTTTTGTGTTTTTCATTTATTTTGCCCAATATCCACGTCTATACGTGGGGACCATTCCCAAACGTATTGTAAGAACTGTCTTTTTGAATCAGTTCGCTGTATTTACGTCGATTTAAACAAAAAGTTGACTGATGAAAAAGAATGTTATTAGGTCTCAAGGGTGGACTATTGGGAGGAAAAAGGGGTAATTATTCCCACCACGGAAAAATACTATAGTAAAATTATTGTAGGAAAGATTTTATTGTGCTATTTCCTGTAAAATATATCATTAATTACATTTTTTATTAATAATCCGTACCAAAATAATATAGTACACACAATTTATAAAAGAAACTATAGTTAGCATTTCTAATAAATTTACAGCCGGTATTATAGGTTATGTTTAAACTCACGGCGCAGTTTAAACTAATATTAAGGCATTTCTCACGTTTTATACCTTTTGGTTAACTACAACATTCTAAGTTTAAGCTAACAGACAGACTGGGTATGGTTTAAGATGGTTTATCCTGATTTTAAGAGACATTTTGGATTTTTTTTTAATAAGAATAAAAGGTAACTTACAAATTTTGTATTTTAGTGATTTTATTTTTTTATTCATTTCTTTGAGACATCGCTTCCTTTGAAATCCCCATCTTATGTGTTTAGTAGACTATAAAGTAAATAAAAAAATATTAATTTATATTCATTGAATATTATTTATCGTATAAAGGCCGACCCTCCCTAATATTTTATCGTACCGTCAATTATCGTATAAAGTCCGACCCTCATTAATATATTATCGTACCGTCAACCAAACTGTATATTATAGGCTCTCGATCCGGCAACGGTGCCTCTGTCGAGGTTAATAACGATTATGACGAGATTTGCTCGCATGTGCAATTAAGTAGGAGGGGCATAATGCAGTTTCTCTGTAGTAACAGGTGGCCGGAGACAGCGGGGGATAGTGGGGCTATGGCGATTTAACATGGGAAAGGCGCACAATTTTAGTGTGCGCAGCGCCGTTGTCTGTTCGTGCATCTAGTTAGAAATTCGAGCGTGTTTGTTTTAATATTTTAATATTATATATTTATTAAGTTAAAATAAATAGTTTGACGGTGGATTATTTAAAAAATATCTTTAGCTCTTTGAGTTTGGAGCAAAAAATTGAAGTGAAGAATGCGGGAAGACCTAATCCCGAAATTAATTTAACGCAGACCACCAAAGGTAAATCTAGGGACTTTATTAGAAAGTTTACAAATTAAATATAAGAAAAAAAATTTATAGAGGGTATTCCAAACTTTAATGGCGCTGTCATTGATCAATTTTCTACAATTAAGAACCGAAGAACGGACTTTACGTTTAAGCACTATATACACTAAGAAAACCTTTCTTATTTTCCAAAAGTTGTATTTCCTTGTGAAAAATTAAAAAATAAATAAAAATATGTTTTACCTAACGCATTTTCTTATTACTTCTTTTCTTTCTACATTTAAAACGCCTAGAAAGAAATTGTTTGGTTACGCAAAAATAATATTTTAAAAATAATTTCACCATACTTGTGAACCCCCTCTATCATAGGTCACGAGCCGCCACTGCTGGAAAGTGTATATATAATAATGTTATTGTTCAGCTCAATCTAGGCTTTGTTGGCCATTTTAGTTAAAATAATTCAAAATAAAACGATATTCTAATGATATTTGTTAAACATAAAGTATTAGAGCACCTTACTTTGGGTCAATTTTAAATTTTACAATTAATTCATTTGAGGGGTTCTGGGTAAAAGAGTACCTGAATTTTTTAGTTATTTTCGTATTTTTATCATCAAATCATACGAGTAGGCTTTGCTTCGTTCCATGGAAACCACATTTGTTTCCGCCGTGACATTCTTATACTACTCCTATTGAAACTGAAGAAGGCCTTCGACTGCGTATTATTGATGGGTTTTAATACGATTAGCGTGAGTCCTGAAATTTTCCAACACGTAAGAGACAATTTAGCACGTCGTGTACATACATGGGTAAACACCCATGTATGTACACGGAGGACATTTGCAGCTTTTACTTTTGATGAGTTCACTATTTCAAAGTTAAATTTTATGCATTATCAAATCATTGGCATTAATTAATAAAATGAAAAATACAATATTTTTTTAACACACTGTATTTCGAAAACGAAGCGACATGCGAAAAACTTGTATACTACATTTTCATCTTAAAATAAGGTGAGGATTTACCTCCTTCATTTTTTCAGAGAGGTTAGGAAACACCCTGTATATAGCCAAAAAGTATGGTTAGTTTAATTACTTTTATAGTAAAGTTAATCAACTAAGTTTTTCGTTCAGTGCGTTTCTCTTTTCATTCAACCGGTTTGATGTCTTTGTTAGGAAAACAAACAATCGACGGACGTGACTCCAAAGTCTATTTTTATCCAGTTTACGGCAGACTTGGCACAGTCTTATCACATTGAGTTAGGAATTATTATTTTTTCCACAAGCAAGACTTAAATTTAACACACAAACACTAGAAAACAACAAAGAATTTTATATAACAATAACAACAAACAAACACGAACAGACCCGAACAAATATAACAGTTGTTGATCTGGTATAGTGTCAAACGTGAAAGCAGGTATGAAATGAAATTAAAAGAAAATGGCAAAGAAAAATGTCACTAATTTTCAGATTTGTCATTTAAAGCCCTCAACTGTCAAATTAGAATGGTTTTAAATTAAAAAGTCTTTAGTGAATAGGGCAAATATGGCTGAATTTTTTTCGTTGAAACTCGTTTGAATAAAATAAACATACAACCCAAAAAGACATTTTATGAATTGGGGTTGTTTAAAATGTCACTTAAAAACACTTTCGTGTAATAACCCTATTTCCTGTCCGGATTTATTCGTTTGAAATGGTTTGGAGGGTTTAAGGCGAGGTGTCGTTTTTTGTTTATTTAGTTCAGATTATATACAATTTCGTTTCTTTAAAATGAATTTCGTAAACATTTCCTCAGGCTGATTTATCAGCGTTTTATTAAACGATATATGTATATGCCAGATCATCTATAGTTCGCGACCTGCAAAAGGTAATTATTTATTTATTTTTCCAGAGTAGGTTCTCTCCATGTTGGTGGGAAGGAAAACAGCAAAATCAACAATAAATGTTAACTTTTCAGCCTTGAAGGTAAATACAAGGTCGGGAATATTATTTGTTATTGTTCTGTCTGTGGTTATTTTTCTGTTCCAGTAGACCCAGGTATTTCTTCCTTAGAGTTTAATGAATGATTTTCCCGACTCAATTATGTCGGTCCAGGACGCTTTCGGTGCCAGCACCGAACATCCAGCAACTATATGATCTAGCATTTCATTCCTTTGATTACATATGCGGTATCTGACGCTGTCTTGCCGTTCTAATAGGATATTTCTTCTGTACACTTTGGTCGCGATGACTTGGTCCTGAATAGCCGCAATGAAGCCTTCCGTTTCCAGAAACAAATTACCAGTTCTTAGACATGCTGTAGATGCATTCCCGTCGATATGTTCATTTTCTACCCTAGCTAACTCTCTACCGTGGAGTGGCTTGCTTCTCCATTCTTGTAACTGTTGTTCCGGAGTAGGGGTTTCTTCAATAATTTGCGTCCGACAACCTTAGCCGCTCTTACCACAGTATGGTGGATCTCACTGGATATTGCATTATTATTAAAGTATTCCAGTAAATTGGTAAGTTGCTTGGCATGTCTCGCCACTCAGTCGGGATACCTCTGCCACCCATTTTTCTAGGTAAGTGAAATTTTTCTATGGATGAATGAGGGTAATGTGCTCGGTACTTACGGAATTCATTTCTTGTTCTTATATTAACGTGATTGAGTTCCGTCTTCGTCCAGTGAATGACACCTAAACTGTAGGTAATTGATTATTATCACTATTATTTTGAAAAATGAATTTCTTGCTACGAGTGCTCAATTCATACTTGGAATTACTCGTTTTGAAAATATATTTCTATGCGTAAGATTTCTTCAATTTGAGATTTTAAACTACGTATTTCTTTTTTTTGTTTTGATTCTAGTGGTATAAGTCATGAAAAAAATATATCACCCCCATCTCTACCACATTCACGCCGGTAATCAGGCTGAATGAGATCACTCACATATTCTGTATGGTACGGGTTTTTTCGATAGGTCATATCGAAGGAACAGAATATGGATGAGGATCGTTGTTCGGAGCCCTTGTTAACCTGTAGGTCCCTTCGAGTCAATTAGTTATGGTATTTACTTTTTCTGTTTAGAAGGTTTATTACATTAACGTTAACATACAGCATAATATGTAATTTTAAAATGTAATGCTACATTTTAAATACTAATTTTATTTCTTCATAAGAATCTATATGTATATCTGGACTATACCAGAACTATTATATTTGCCGTTTAAGATTTATATAAAAATTTTGTGTAATGTAAATTCCAGTTAATATATCAGCTTTGGCCATTTCTACAGCCCTTGCAATAGTCATATTAATCAGAACGATCATTTAAATGCTGGTATTGGACGGATTTACATATACATCAATATTGTTAAATAGTCAGTACATACAACAGCAGCCATGCCAAAATTAATTTCTGGAGTGCATCCAACTTAACATCAATGAACTACAGTGTGCACTAGGCAGGCGAAGGTCTACTCTATGTGAAATTCATACATATCTCAATATAATAGGGGTAATAATTGAACGCTATGCTAGCAAATAGATTTAACCACTTAACAACTTATGCTTACATTTAATATAAACCTGATATTTTTTCTTAACAAATCTAAGCCCTCAGCCCATATACACTGACAAAGTTCCGTAATTATGGGTCCAATAATATGCCGCAAAAAAATCAAAAATAAATACAGGAGCTTTCAAAATATTTGCAAAAATCTAAGACTTGCGTTTCGTTTTTATTTTTTTCTGACTGTGTTCTAAGAGATGAAAAAATTTCACTTTCTTATTGCTACTTTTTATTATTTATTACTCTCCATAAAATGGCATCATAAGATCTTTAATGTGACGTTTAATCTTTGAATCAACATCATCAAATTAATTTTTTTTTAATACGGGCCTGGATATTTTTGTTTAAATTATGAAAGAGTAACTAAATCTACGTTCAGCGGTATACAACACTTACTAGTTTGCCGAAGTTTGTTTCCTTAAATTGACTATCTTCATGGAAATACCTCTACTTCGTTCTTGTAATTAACTCTTTTTTAGAATTCGGTATAATTCGAAAATCTAAAACTCAATGCATTTTTTAAAAGCTTTATACTTTGCTTTAAGAGTCAAATTTTATTTGTATTAACCAAATAAAGAACCTACTTCTACTAACATAAATGGAGGACATGAAAAAAATTCATCAACGTAAATTGCCACCCGAAACTTGGTAACAGTGCCGGATTTATAACGGGATACTTGAGGCCCAACATAAACGGACATAAAAAAGGTAATGAACGTAAATTGCCACCCGAAACTTGGTGACAGTGCCGGATTTATAACGGAATACTTGGGCCACAACATGTAACGGTTTGATTTAGTCACTAGATACTTTGTTATTTATTCATGGTAATTATTCGTTGAACTTTTGAGTTTTATAGCTATACAGTGACAGGCTTGCAGTACTAACCTTACATCCTGACGTTACCGCCTGATGTGCCTTGACTTTGTGGGGTTTGTCTCCGATATGCCCCGTAAGGCCTGCTAAAGACTTCTCACATGCTGTACCTAGCGTAATACTTTTTGGGAAGAGTCTGCACTGGTTGTAGGACTTCATTCTGGGTTCATCTTGGGTTCTCAGGACTGATTTCCCCAGTTATAGGCATCTAAAAGCTTTAAAACCATCTCTGAAAATGTACCGTTGATTCGGTATGTATTGTTTCTCTAATTTAACGGCCATTTCTTTCTGTAGGCCTTTGCACAACTATAATTTAGACTCACCTGCATCTTTTCCGTGATATTCTGGCGTTCTATATGGAACTCTTACTTTGGTTTTTGCAAATTTAATCTCAAATTTCGTTGTCTATTTCAGTTTCGAGTGACAGCTGTTTGCAGAGGTTATATCTTGAGTTGCATTCCTTTCACCGCTGTTAAATGAGCTGCATTCCTTTTACCGCTATGAAGTGACTTGCACGGCCTAGGGTAGATCGCGATTTTTGTTGTAATCTACACGAGAGAAGACTTTTGGCGAGATGCATGGTACTGTTACAATGTCATTCTCCTTCGCTGTTATTCTTATGTGGTTAGAGTATCGATAATTTGTCAAAGCTACGACTATAGTTTATCCGCAACATCGGGTGTCTATGAACGCGGTTGCTTTTCGTTCTCTAGTCTGGTAGGTGGATTGCACCACTCTGCTTAGTTTCCGCTTCGTGTCACCTGATCGGTGTGTCGGTATTAGAGAAACCGATGTTACCTGCAGGCAGGAAGCATAGAGATATTAAAAAAAAAATGGTCGTTTTGTCATTTTTTGTTCGGGTTGCCCACTTTATAAGGCGAAAAATTGCTATGATTCGGCCCTTTTTCAAGTCAGTGTCAACGAGGCATAAGCCACGAGTTTTTCGGAAAACACATGGGAAATATTCCCTGCCGGTAAGGCGATTTAGTTCTCCGAAGAAGAAGAATAGTGCAAGTTTTCTCCCTTGGATTTTGGAGCTGCACATATTTTCCCTATGGGATTTATTTGCTTGGTTGATTTGCTTTGTTTGACTGCAGAGGCCATTTTGGAATTTTGGGCACCTCATGAATAACCCTTGAACATCTGATAAGGTATATTATATTTTGCATTTTATTTTGCTTTAAATAATGGTTCATTGGTCCAGCATAATATTTTTTGATTAACTCAGCGACGGTTCTAGTTCTCTTAATTTCGTGTTTTATTAAATTTCATTAAAGTTATTAGTAATTTTCTTAGACTCGCACGCCACGTGCATTACCGTAAAATTCTCTCTGGCTAAAAGACTAATTATCGAAAATAATAAATTCTAATAGATATGTCTCGTTATGAACTTTTAAGTGGAAATTTAGGATTTCCTTCATTAGGCAAAGATTTATATAGTTTACAATGACCATGTGGGCCAATTTTATTAATTGTGATTTACGTTACGAAGGGGAATAGGGCCCAAGATTTCTGTTTTTAGTCCTACAGTGTGGAATTTTAATTATCAGTGACAATATTATGTAGCTTTGATGTAATAGTAATTTATTAATTCATTATGACTAGTTCTTTGCTTTGCTGAATTTTGTTGTGTTAGATTTTAAATAAATATTGGCCTTATTACCCATCGTACATATGTATATAGTTATATCTCTACGTCAGTTGTTATAGTGTGTGGTATGCCGTTTTGAAACAGCACTAATATGGGTGTTACTACTTTTTAATTCTTACTTTATTAATGAGGTATTAGAATGGTTACGAGCCTCCGAGGTCCAAAAGGACTTTTATTCTTAATCATGGTATTTTATAATAGAGAATGAACTGCACTAGTTCTTACTTATTTGAATGAGGCATTTAGGCTCAATTTTATAATTTCAATAGTCATTACCACCTGGTGATAAAAAAGAACCATTCAAGCCCTTGGCTTTAAATTCACTTATCCTTTTTTTGTTTTGCTTGAATGCTGTTTCAGGAGTGCATATTAGTTGTTAATTATTTGCTTGGACTACCTTAATTAATTTCTGTGATCCTATTTTAATATTTTGTATCTGAATTCTTTTTTTTTGATTGGCTTACCTTAATATTGCTCAGTGGTTTATTTATTAATTTCAATTTTGATTGTGGATACTGGGATTGATAACAATCCTTGTTTAATTTATTTTAAATTTGATAATATGTTAAGATTAATTATTTTATTTGCGTTTATAAAGTTTTATTGCTTATGCCATGTCAGATGTCTTAATGATGGTCAGTGATGGTTGGTACCTTTTACTTTAAATTCTTTCTTTGCTTTATATTTTGATTAATAATATTTTAGACTCTTTGCTTCCCTTCAGGATTGTGTAACAATATTTTAAATACTTTTGTCTTTGATTTAATTAAGATTATTTTTGATTTAATCAATTTGCTTTTGCTTTGATTTTTATATCATTATACTAGAGATTGTTTATATTCCTAGGGTTCTACCTACCGGGTCAAGAAACCCCTTTTTTCTACGAGTCAAAAGTCAACTTGTTGTTCTACCTGGTTAACATCAACCTGTGTTATCCTCCTGGGAAAACACCTGCCTAGTCTACCCCAACTAGAGTCTTTTTGACCAACACGCAACATATGGTATCGTTTTAGCTGATAAGTTGATTTTTTTTTTATTTACTAACCATCATTGCTACAGTGCGACACTGGGTTTTTGTAAGCTAGATATTCATTTCCATCTTTATTTTCTCTTTAATAAATGACAAGTCAATTAATTTTTACTATGTGTTTTATTTAGTTCGCTGCACTTCTTTTTCTGATATATTATACAGTGGTGTCGACCAGTGGGTGCAAGTTAAGGGGATCCCATAACATCCGGGAGATTTCCAGCTTAAATCTGGCATAAGCTGGTGGCGCAACGGGACCTTCTGCCGCAGGGAGTTAGCTGGCTGCTGCGCGCCTCTTAACCATCCCCTTAGCTTGGAACAACTGCCGTCCATTGTCATTTTCTCTTATTTTATGTTAATATTTTAAATAATTTTACCAACAGCGGTTGCTATAAGGGTATTCGTCATAATACCCTTATCTCTAAAAAGAATTTATTGCGCCAAAGCAACTCCAAGTCGTATCAGTTGCGCCCGAAACGTGGGGCCTGATTTTAAACCGCTTTTTTTTCTTTGCTTGATTTTTCATTAATTGGTAATTTTGGTAATAATGAGCAGTGAACTAAATGAAACTTTGATTTTTTTTCCCCAGTGCATTTTTACTAACCCCATATTGTGATTTATTGATTGATTTTATTGTGATATTTCTGATTTATTGATTTACCTGATAGTGCGTATATTTTATTGACTTATTGCTATTACTGTATTTTACTCGATATCAGACATATCTATTTTTCAATTTTAATCAACTTTAATATTTGATGCGTGATACATATTGACTCTCTTTGACCCGGTGGTTGATTTGATTTAATTTTTTTTATTTGTTTTTTTTATTTGCTTAATTCAATCCGAACAATTTAGTTTTCATGATTAATAACTACCTTTGCTTTGCTTTGCTTTGCTTATTGATTTTAATGTTTACGAACTGATTAACTTATCTTTGCTGATCATTAATTTGTTTTTGATTTTATTACCTTGATTTACTACAATTGATTTTCTTACCTTGTCTAGCAATTGGTTGTATTGTTTTTACTGATTTTGAATATTTTTGAGTATCGATCGATATCATTATTTTACTTTGGTACAGTTCTCATAGGAGACAGATTTGGTGAATATTGTGATACTACTTAATTTTGACTTACTACCTTTTGTGATATTTTTGCTTTTGTTTTAAATTATTCACGATGGATTACAAGATGCAGATTGTGTACTTAAAGAAAGACATGCTCATTTATGAGTTGACGGTTCGCGGTTTACCAGCTGATGACACAAAAACTGTTGCTCAGTTACGATCGGCGCTACGCCCTGTCATACGTTTAGAAAAACGAGGGAAGCAACTACCCGTTCCTAAATACAATTTAGATTGTCAAGAAGAACTTAATTACGTGGACTTAAATTTAAAAGAACTCGAGGGCGAGATGAAACTCATCTCTGGGAAACGCGCTCGTAATAACTTTTTACGTATCCAGTCGCGTCTCGTTCATTTATATTCTCGCACAGGCCGTATACCAGTAATCGGTTTAAGTGATGCCGAGTCGCAGACTCACACTGGCCTATTATTCCAAATCGTGAACAACTTGAATAGTTTAGATGATCTACTAAAACATGATCGCGATTTAAGCACCATGTTAGAACGAACTAAATTGAGCGATACAGATTCGGATTCTGGTTCGGTATCTTCTGTGGCGTCACAGACTAGTAGTGTTAAGAAAAGTAACCCTATTCGATCAACGCCGAAGGCGACTCAACTAAATAATTCATCTTCGTCCGGATACCCTTCAGGTAGTAAAACTCAACGTGTCGAAAAGTGGGGCATTAGATTTACTGGCGAGACTAAACAACTTTCGGTTCATAATTTTTTAGAACGTGTATCTGAACTACGTGTTGCTCGTGGTATTTCTGAATTAGAATTGTTTGACTCAGCAATAGACTTATTTTCTGGAAAAGCGTTATTATGGTTTAGGGCAAATCGTCATAGGTTCATTGATTGGAACGGTCTCTCAGATCTGTTGGTTAAGCACTACGAAGCTCCAGATTATCGCCCAAGATTATTTAAAGAAATTTTGGAAAGAACACAAGATCCCACCGAAAGCATAGTGGATTACATCTCTAGCATGAGCGCTTTATTCCGACGACATGGATCAATGTCAATCGATGTCCAACTCGATGTGCTGACCCGAAATTTATCACCATTCTATACCAGTCAACTAACTGAAGTGCATACTCTGGAAGAGTTGGAGACAGAATGTCTGAAGTTGGAAGCGAAGAAATATAGAGCCGAACACTACATTCCACCCTCACGAAAACGTCATGGTTTGGTGGAACCCGACTTTGCCTTTTTGGGCTCTGAAGCATCCGTCTCGGCATACGAAAGAACATTGCCTCCTGCTGATGAAGTTCGAACATTACCTCATGTCCATGAAGTTCGATTTCAACAAGCGAGACCTACTCCCTCCAACACTGGACCAGTTACTCATTGGAATGGTCAGAAAACAGGTCACGTGAACCGTAATAATGCAGAACATCGAAAAGTTCATTGTTACAGATGTGGAGCTCCAAATGTAACTACCAGAAATTGCCTCAAATGTACTAGTTCGGGAAACGGAACACGGGAGAGTCGATAGGTCGTAAGACGCCTCCCATTATTTCTTCGACCAATCATCCGAACTTATCAATAGACTTATCTAAAGTAGAAGCCATCCAAAAGATATCCACGCCGAAAAGTATCACTGCAGTTCGTCGCTTTGTATGTACAGCATCTTGGTATCAACGTTTTATCCCGAATTTCTCATCTTTAGTATCTCCCTTGATGAAACTAACTAAGAAGAAAGCTAAGTGGTCTTGGACACCGGACTGCGACAACGCCTTCAGACTAATCAAAGAAGCTTTAGTGACGGCACCTATTCTTACTTGTCCTGACTTCAATCGTCCCTTCATTTTGCAGACTGATGCGAGCTCATATGGCCTTGGAGCAGTTTTATCGCAAACTTTTGATGATGGAGAAAAGGTGATATGTTTCTTATCCCGTTCACTTACTAAACAGGAAATGAAGTTGACTGTGACCGAAAAGGAATGTTTGGCAGTTATATGGAGTGTAGAAAAACTTCGGCATTATTTGGAAGGCGTGCATTTCCAAGTTATCACCGACCATCACTCACTTTTGTGGCTACATAACCTTAAGGATCCACAAGGTAGACTTGCTCGTTGGGCACTTCGTTTACAACCGTACGACTTTGAATTAATTCACCGCAAAGGTCGAGAACATATTGTACCAGACTTTCTTTCAAGGGCAGTGCCTGTTCCTACCGACGCTGTCGTAGCTCTTATCGAAGAAACGATTTCTTATTCTTCCACCTCTGATAAATGGTACAAGAATATGATTCAAAGATTAGAAGCACGTCCTGACAAATTCTCCTGTTGGCGAGTAGAAAATGGAAACTTGTTCAAATTTATTAAATCCACCAATCCTAACTTTCCTAATCATTCTAGCTGCTGGAAGATTGTAGTGCCGAAAGATGGACGAAAAGATATTTTGATTCGTTGTCATGACATTCCAGCTGCAGGTCATGTAGGAGTTTTCAAAACATATTGGAAGGTTGCTGAGCGTTATTATTGGCCGAAGATGAGATCCGATGTTGCGAGATATGTTCGTGCTTGTACACCGTGTGCACAAAATAAAGTTGAACAAAAGTGTCCTGCTGGTTTAATGGGAAATCGCCCCGACATAACGGAACCTTGGCAAGCCATCAGCCTTGATTTTATTGGACCATTACCACGATCTAAATCTGGAAATACGAACATCCTAGTTGTCACCGATTATTTCAGTAAATACGCCGTATTATTTCCATGTCGTTCAGTTTCAGCTAAAACATTGGTCAAGCGTGTGGAAGAAGATATCTTCTTAGTGTATGGAGCACCACAATATTTAACTACGGACAATGGATCTGCCATGAAATCGAAAGAATTTCGAAACCTTTGTGACAAGTATAAGGTCAAGAATTTTTATACAGCTTCTTATTACCCTAGAGCTGATCATACAGAACGTGTAAATCGAGTAATTAAAACTATGTTACGCACCTATGTTCAACAGACTAATCATAGGACTTGGGAAGACAATTTACCCTCGATTGGTTGCGCAATTCGTACTGCTCGTCACGAAACCACTGGTTACTCGCCTTACTTCGTTAACTTTGGTAGAGAACATAAGCTGTTTGGTCAAGACTACTCTAATGGAATTCCTTTGGTAGAAACAGAACCTCAAAACTATGTCAAAGGAAAAATTGAAGCTTTTAAATCGCTGTACCAACAGATTCGCGATAAAATTCAATCCTCGCACGTTAAAAACAAACATCATTATAACTTGCGCAGACGACCTTTAAACTTCGTTCGTGGTCAAATGGTTTGGCGTAAAAATAAAAGTTTGTCCGACGCCGTTAATTATTACAACGCGAAATTAGCTCCGCAATTCATAGGTCCATTTAAAATTAAAAAGAAGACCGGCACTTGTACTTACGAACTCGAAGACGAAAATGGAGTTAGTAAAGGTGTGTGGCACGTTCAAGACTTGAAACCAGTGCACGTTGAATCTGACTCTGCTACGTAATCCGACTGAATAAATTAATATTGTATAAGCAACTTAACTTTTCCTCTTAAATTATGTAATGATATCTTTCCTTTTTTTTGTTGATCATATAACTTACCTTAAATTCAGAATAAGTAGTATCTCATTCGTATTATTTTTGTTTGCTCTCTACAGTTTTTGTTTTTGCTATCAGTAAACTCTTGATTTAATTAATATCTTGACTTTCTTTGTTGTTGCTTAGACAGGTTTGATTACGTTCATTATCTGCGTTATTTTGGTATTTTCTTTATTAATTTTATTTTGTTTTCCCTTCTTTTTGTTTGCTTGTGTGTTGGCCGATTAATCCTTGTTTCTCTCTCTTATCTTATTTCCTTCCTTACCTCTACCCCTACCTTTATCTTACCTTCCCCCCTTGCAGTGGTGGGGTTCCAACTAAATTCGACTTCGTCTTGGCGCGTAACTTGACGAATTCGGATGGAGTTGGTTAGAAAAGCCCTGCACTGAGAACCAGTGGTAGTAGAAACCTGCCGAGAGCTGGAATAGATTAAAGCCTTCAGCTAGTCTATTTCTTGCCGTAGTAAACAAAACCCTCAGTAGTTTGCTACGTTGCTCGTTTCAGTGGAGTAACCTTCAGTTACTTTACTATTTTACTTGCTTGTGTCCTTGTGTCTGCCAAGGTTTTTCCCCTTTTAGTGGTGGGGTTCCAACTAAATTCGACTTCGTCTTGGCGCGTAACTTGACGAATTCGGATGGATGCTGGATGGAGCTGGAATAGATCGTAGCCATCAGCTGATCTATTTCTTGTGGTAGTGGATAAACCTTCAGTTGCCCTATCATTATCTTAGAAAAGTTCTAACTGTGCATGTGGTCGTCTTGGCGCGAAACATTTCGAGTGCGCGCATTGTTAGTTGTCTTTTGGATAGGGAAGTAAGCCTTCAGCGACTTCTCTATTTTATGATAAGGCAAGCCATCAGCTACCTTGTCTTATTTGAATCTGGCTGGGTAAACCTTCAGTTTCCCTTCCTTATCAATTGGCAGTACGTTCTACCCTATCTTCCCATTATCTTACCTTACCTTACCTTATCTTACCTTACCTTACCTTGTTTCTGTTGTTTTTATCTTACCTTTTCCTTTGCTGTGTTTCTTATAATCGGTCCAACCATTTCCATCGTTCGGATTGATTTGTATTTTATTACCTTATTACCTTGATTTTGAATTAGTACTTACCTTGATTATGTCTGGTTCGTCTAGGTTTAGGTAGAGCTTTCGTTATATGAGCTTTCTGCCTTGTCAGTGATTACTGGTTATGAATACCTAGAGCGAACTGTTACCTTGATTTGACTTTTGGATTTAGATCCCTTATCTTTGATTTGATTTGCTTACCTTTGATTGTGACTTGATTACCTTTGATTTTGACTTTGCTTAGTTACTCTTGAGTTCTGGCAAGACTTGGCTAGAGCCTGTGTTAGTCTTTTGCTTTTCAGTGTTACTGGTTTTATAGGACCAAGAGTACATTACCTGACTTTACCTTACGTTTTTTTTGGTTACCTTACCTTACCTTACCTTACGTTGAATTAGTTGGTCTAAGTGCGGACTTGGCTGTGTTGCCGTATGTTTCCTTTTTCAGTGCTTACTGGATTTATCACTTAGACTTTACCTTTTGGTAGTGGTACTATACCACTCATTGATTTTGACTTTTACCTTTGTTTCTGTTTTCTTTAGGATTTGTTAGTCGAGTTTTTCCCTGTAATGTTTATAAGCCAATTGTTGGGATATTTACAGGAAATACTTAATTATTTTTCTCTTATTAGTTCGCTTTGCTTTATTGCTTGGGTATTCCTACTGGGTAACGTGTTCCAGAGGAATCATTGATTTTGCTTTGCTTTTGTTTGGAGAAGAGTATAACCATATCCAGGATATGGGATTTATGACTACAGAAGGTCCGAGTAGAAAAACACGAGGCAACTTTTACCTTTGATTTGACTGCGTTTGTCCTTGGGACGTTTATATTTTACTGATTGTGTCTTAGTTTGGGAATTTCCCATTACTAGTTTAACTACTGATTTTGACTTTTGATTACCTACCGATTTTGACTTTATCTTACCTATTATGTCTTTGCAGCCTCTTTCTCTTTGTTTATATATATTGGCCGAGTTACCTTGGGTGTCCTTGGATGGCGTTTGATTGCATCTTTTCCGGCTTAATTGCGGATGCAGCTCAGCCAGCAGAGTTATATTTTGGGGGGCGGAAGCCTGACTCTTGTAGCCTTTTAATGTAGCTCAAGAGAGGGCCAAGTTACTGATTATGACCTCGTTGCGCTGGGCCATAATAATTCGACAGACCGAGAGCAGTGGCGTATCTCGGAGTACCTTTTTCATTAAGTTTATTTTGGAGGTTGCGGTACACTTTGATGTTCTTGGAACACGGGTGTATCTTTTAGCTTAGTGTGTGCTATAATGCACTCCCTTTTGATTGGTGGAACATTTGGGTTACAATTACGTTATTTATTTTCTTTGCTTGATCTGTTATTTTTAGTTTTCCACTTTTTAGGAATTGTCAAGTGTTCGGTGATTTTTGGTTTCTCTTTGGAACGGTTGGTCGTGTCATGAGTCTGCTTGAATGAGGTTGGTACACGAGGTTCGCCAAGCCACAGTTGGTTGTAACGCACTATTGACTCCAGTTCGATTTTCATCTTAATATTAGAACCTGGTTCCATCCAAGCAGCTCATGATTACTCCCTTCCCTCCCGAGGTCTCCATGGGTTCCCGACCGCAGGGCAGTGACTGAAATATTTTTGGTTTTCTTATGATTGGTATTTTTGATTTTCTGAATTACGTTGCTTAGCTGCTACGTCAGTAGCGTTTGTTTTTCTTTTTTTTCTTGGATCTGATTAATTGGGTGCGTCCATATCTATGACGCCTGTTATTGGTAATTAACTTGTATATATTTTGGTTGTATTTTGGCCCCTGGCTTTAGCATCGTCTAGATGTTTCCTTGCTTTGCTTAATGAGGAACTTGTTTTTTTTTTTCCCTACAGATTGTATTTTCTTATCGTCGGTTAATTTTCCCTTAGAAAATTTCCCTCCTGTTGAAGGAGAGGGGGAGTTGTAACGGTTTGATTTAGTCACTAGATACTTTGTTATTTATTCATGGTAATTATTCGTTGAACTTTTGAGTTTTATAGCTATACAGTGACAGGCTTGCAGTACTAACCTTACATCCTGACGTTACCGCCTGATGTGCCTTGACTTTGTGGGGTTTGTCTCCGATATGCCCCGTAAGGCCTGCTAAAGACTTCTCACATGCTGTACCTAGCGTAATACTTTTTGGGAAGAGTCTGCACTGGTTGTAGGACTTCATTCTGGGTTCATCTTGGGTTCTCAGGACTGATTTCCCCAGTTATAGGCATCTAAAAGCTTTAAAACCATCTCTGAAAATGTACCGTTGATTCGGTATGTATTGTTTCTCTAATTTAACGGCCATTTCTTTCTGTAGGCCTTTGCACAACTATAATTTAGACTCACCTGCATCTTTTCCGTGATATTCTGGCGTTCTATATGGAACTCTTACTTTGGTTTTTGCAAATTTAATCTCAAATTTCGTTGTCTATTTCAGTTTCGAGTGACAGCTGTTTGCAGAGGTTATATCTTGAGTTGCATTCCTTTCACCGCTGTTAAATGAGCTGCATTCCTTTTACCGCTATGAAGTGACTTGCACGGCCTAGGGTAGATCGCGATTTTTGTTGTAATCTACACGAGAGAAGACTTTTGGCGAGATGCATGGTACTGTTACAATGTCATTCTCCTTCGCTGTTATTCTTATGTGGTTAGAGTATCGATAATTTGTCAAAGCTACGACTATAGTTTATCCGCAACATCGGGTGTCTATGAACGCGGTTGCTTTTCGTTCTCTAGTCTGGTAGGTGGATTGCACCACTCTGCTTAGTTTCCGCTTCGTGTCACCTGATCGGTGTGTCGGTATTAGAGAAACCGATGTTACCTGCAGGCAGGAAGCATAGAGATATTAAAAAAAAAATGGTCGTTTTGTCATTTTTTGTTCGGGTTGCCCACTTTATAAGGCGAAAAATTGCTATGATTCGGCCCTTTTTCAAGTCAGTGTCAACGAGGCATAAGCCACGAGTTTTTCGGAAAACACATGGGAAATATTCCCTGCCGGTAAGGCGATTTAGTTCTCCGAAGAAGAAGAATAGTGCAAGTTTTCTCCCTTGGATTTTGGAGCTGCACATATTTTCCCTATGGGATTTATTTGCTTGGTTGATTTGCTTTGTTTGACTGCAGAGGCCATTTTGGAATTTTGGGCACCTCATGAATAACCCTTGAACATCTGATAAGGTATATTATATTTTGCATTTTATTTTGCTTTAAATAATGGTTCATTGGTCCAGCATAATATTTTTTGATTAACTCAGCGACGGTTCTAGTTCTCTTAATTTCGTGTTTTATTAAATTTCATTAAAGTTATTAGTAATTTTCTTAGACTCGCACGCCACGTGCATTACCGTAAAATTCTCTCTGGCTAAAAGACTAATTATCGAAAATAATAAATTCTAATAGATATGTCTCGTTATGAACTTTTAAGTGGAAATTTAGGATTTCCTTCATTAGGCAAAGATTTATATAGTTTACAATGACCATGTGGGCCAATTTTATTAATTGTGATTTACGTTACGAAGGGGAATAGGGCCCAAGATTTCTGTTTTTAGTCCTACAGTGTGGAATTTTAATTATCAGTGACAATATTATGTAGCTTTGATGTAATAGTAATTTATTAATTCATTATGACTAGTTCTTTGCTTTGCTGAATTTTGTTGTGTTAGATTTTAAATAAATATTGGCCTTATTACCCATCGTACATATGTATATAGTTATATCTCTACGTCAGTTGTTATAGTGTGTGGTATGCCGTTTTGAAACAGCACTAATATGGGTGTTACTACTTTTTAATTCTTACTTTATTAATGAGGTATTAGAATGGTTACGAGCCTCCGAGGTCCAAAAGGACTTTTATTCTTAATCATGGTATTTTATAATAGAGAATGAACTGCACTAGTTCTTACTTATTTGAATGAGGCATTTAGGCTCAATTTTATAATTTCAATAGTCATTACCACCTGGTGATAAAAAAGAACCATTCAAGCCCTTGGCTTTAAATTCACTTATCCTTTTTTTGTTTTGCTTGAATGCTGTTTCAGGAGTGCATATTAGTTGTTAATTATTTGCTTGGACTACCTTAATTAATTTCTGTGATCCTATTTTAATATTTTGTATCTGAATTCTTTTTTTTTGATTGGCTTACCTTAATATTGCTCAGTGGTTTATTTATTAATTTCAATTTTGATTGTGGATACTGGGATTGATAACAATCCTTGTTTAATTTATTTTAAATTTGATAATATGTTAAGATTAATTATTTTATTTGCGTTTATAAAGTTTTATTGCTTATGCCATGTCAGATGTCTTAATGATGGTCAGTGATGGTTGGTACCTTTTACTTTAAATTCTTTCTTTGCTTTATATTTTGATTAATAATATTTTAGACTCTTTGCTTCCCTTCAGGATTGTGTAACAATATTTTAAATACTTTTGTCTTTGATTTAATTAAGATTATTTTTGATTTAATCAATTTGCTTTTGCTTTGATTTTTATATCATTATACTAGAGATTGTTTATATTCCTAGGGTTCTACCTACCGGGTCAAGAAACCCCTTTTTTCTACGAGTCAAAAGTCAACTTGTTGTTCTACCTGGTTAACATCAACCTGTGTTATCCTCCTGGGAAAACACCTGCCTAGTCTACCCCAACTAGAGTCTTTTTGACCAACACGCAACATATGGTATCGTTTTAGCTGATAAGTTGATTTTTTTTTTATTTACTAACCATCATTGCTACAGTGCGACACTGGGTTTTTGTAAGCTAGATATTCATTTCCATCTTTATTTTCTCTTTAATAAATGACAAGTCAATTAATTTTTACTATGTGTTTTATTTAGTTCGCTGCACTTCTTTTTCTGATATATTATACAGTGGTGTCGACCAGTGGGTGCAAGTTAAGGGGATCCCATAACATCCGGGAGATTTCCAGCTTAAATCTGGCATAAGCTGGTGGCGCAACGGGACCTTCTGCCGCAGGGAGTTAGCTGGCTGCTGCGCGCCTCTTAACCATCCCCTTAGCTTGGAACAACTGCCGTCCATTGTCATTTTCTCTTATTTTATGTTAATATTTTAAATAATTTTACCAACAGCGGTTGCTATAAGGGTATTCGTCATAATACCCTTATCTCTAAAAAGAATTTATTGCGCCAAAGCAACTCCAAGTCGTATCAAACATAAATGAACATGAAAAAAGTCATCAACGTAAATTGCCATCAAAAATGAAAATTGGTTTATTGTAATGATTTCTCTCAGGTAGGTAAACAATAATTTAAAATTGGTAAAGGTCGGAGCCCGGGATTCCCTCGTACAAACGGAACTACTGCGAAGCGTGGATCTAGGGGGCGCCATGACAACATAAATGGACATAAAAAAATTCACATCTTAAATTGCCACCCGAAACTTGGTAACAGTGCCGGATTTATAACGGGACACTTGGGCCCCAACATAAATGGACATAAAATGCTCATGGTAATTTTATATTGCATTTTTTACACTTTATGGTTTATTAATAAAAGTATAAGTTACATTTTTCTTCGGGCGAATATAAAACCCAGTTTTTAACCTCTCATCTTTTTGAACATAATAAAATTACCCAAATTAGCGCATTTAATGGAGTTGACAATCCCCTAGCTATGACAAATTTGCAATATTTAGCGGCTTTTAATATTTTTAAAGATAGCTTATGCCATTAATTTAAGTTAAAACGCCAGCTCATTATTTAATTTTTCTTTATCTTCAGCAAGATTCTGTTTATCTTTAAAGCTCGGTTTTAATACTTTTTATATGTTTTATCAAGAAATAATCTTGTCGTAAAAATCATAAAACAATGGGATGATCATAAAAGTGCCAAATATAAAAAGGCTTTAGGACATTATATTATTTTATGTAGCGAAGAAGGGTCCAAAAAGGTTGTTACGGTTTTTTGTATTATTTTGGTGTTACTGTTTTTATTATAATAATAAAAGATGATGAAGTATATAAGGACTTAGGAGAACAATGTTATTTTTAAAAAGGAAAAAACCTTCTTCTCCACAGAAAGAAAAATATAGTTACATTTACCATAAAAATACTAAAACTAATTATAATTTATGACTAGAATAACTTTTATTAAAACTGCCATAAAATTATAGCAAGAATTTAACAAACATTTTTAGTAAAAACTAAACCATTTATATTTTTGTAAAATTTACTAAAATCTTTTGAAAAATTTACTAAAATATTTTGTAATATTTAATAAATTCTTTTGAAAAATTTACTAAAATCTTTTGTAAAATTTCGACACATGATATTCCCAAGAGGTTACCCACCCAAGTACTAACCGTTCCCAATGTCGTTTGACTTCGGTGATCGATAGATGCTTCCTCTTAAGTTCCTCACCTGTTCTCCTTACGAAGAACGAGTTCTGATTGATCCGTTGCATCTGATTTAAGCTCTTTAT
Organism: Barypeithes pellucidus; assembly: GCA_963991005.1. Classification (NCBI taxonomy): domain Eukaryota; kingdom Metazoa; phylum Arthropoda; class Insecta; order Coleoptera; family Curculionidae; genus Barypeithes; species Barypeithes pellucidus. The sequence goes on from OZ022562.1 coordinate 31,522,440, forward strand.
TCTCGTAAAAAAGCTTTTTTACACACTTTATTTAAACCTTGTCATTTTTACAATAAAATTTACAAATATTTTGATTTTACCAAGTTTATTAGAAATCCTAACTACAGCTTTTTGTAAATTATATTTACAATATTATTTTAGTACGGATTAATAATGAACTGTCTGGGATATAACCAATCAATTAGCGCTAGCTGCCTGTAACCGTTGACAACGCACTATGTTGCCATATTTTTAGATTCAAAGTACTTTAATAAAAAAAATATTATTTTGCATTTAAATATCAAAATAAATAGTATGAAAAGAAAGGTTCAATAATATTGAAACTATAACAGAATATTGGTTTCTTATATACCTACTTATTACAATTTATTTTAAATGCGTAAATATAATTTTAGGTTTTTCTCGGAAACAGATTATTAAATTAAAATTTAATATATGTGACAACATTGTTAACCCCAGAATTCCTTTTGCACGCATTCCTTTCGTAGCAACAGATAAACTTGTCGACCTGCACTTATTGCTCCTTATGGCTGAATTTTAACTTAAATTGTTTTCCTGTAAAATAATAGTTAATTTACAGTTCTATTTTTCTACTGTATTATTTGTACATTAATTTATTTAAGAAAAACGACCGGTCGAATGATAGACCTGCGAAAGCTAAAAATAAAAAATACAATATACTTAAAAAATTCATAGATGATACGAAAATTTAACGAAAGTTAGATCAACTTTGAGTCAGTGTATACATAATTAGTACTGTAAATGTTGCTGTTGCTTCGCATTCCACTGTAGATTTCCAGGGAAGAACACCACCCGACATTCCTGCAGTTGAATCCGAAATGACCGAAATCGTATTCCGTCAGCGTCCCGTCAAACGAATCCTGTAAGGAATCGACTTCAAAAAAGCTAATGGTCCAGACGAAATTCTTATTATAGTTCTCAAGAGATGTGCCGATGAACTAACACCAGTATTTTGTAGACTTTTCAACTTATCCTACAAAAAAGGAATATTTCCATCTTGTTGGAAGACGGCGTGAGTCCAGCCTATTCCAAAGAAAGGTAATAGAACCCTGCCTAACAACTATCGACCAGTCGCATTGCTTTCAGTTATATCAAAAGTAATGGAGAAAGCTATTAACCAATATCTTCTAAAGTACCTGGAAGGCTTTAACATTATCAGCGATCATCAATATGGTTTTCGGAAGTCCAGATCAACTGGAGATCTTCTAGCCTATGTCACCCATATTTGGAACAACGCAATTGAACATCATGGGGAGTCTCGTGTTGTTGCACTGGATATTTCTAAAGCTTTTGATCGTGTTTGGCATGAGGTGCTTCTAAGTAAACTGCTATCCTATGGTATGCCCAGTCGATTCTGTGCATGGTTGTCTAGCTTTCTTAAGGACCGCTCTCTGCAAGTGGCGATTGACGGATTTCTCTCAGACACCTTCACCATCAATGCCGGTGTTCCTCAAGGGTCCATATTGTCTCCCACTCTCTTCTTACTCTACATTAACGACCTTCTAGTGAAAACTAAAAATCCGATATTTAGTTTTGCTGACGATAGCACACTTATCTCATCTTTCTCTTTGAATGCGCAAACATCGGCTGCCGACGCACATCTTCGCAGACAGCATGAAGTATCACGCCTCAACAAAGACCTGGAAGAAATTTTGGCTTGGGGTGACAGTAACCAAGTCGAATTTAACGCTAAAAAACCCAGGCAGCAGTTTTCTCTAAAAAGGTTAACATTATAGAACCGGAAATAGTCATGGCCGGACACGCAATCCCACTGGCTTCATCTATTAATTTGATGGGCGTCACTCTGGGAGGAAATATGTCTTGGCATAACCACGTTGTGGCAATCGCCAAGATAGCTTCTCAGAAGCTTGGGGTACTCTTCCGAATCAGAAAGTTATACACATCTCAACAACTTTTGACACTATACAAAGCCCAGATTCGACCATCACTAGAATACTGCTCTCATGTCTGGAGCTCTGCACCCAAACATACTCTTCGGCTACTGGATTCCATCGAAAGGCGGGCTATTCGTCTGATCGGAGACCACGAGCTGACGAAGAACCTCGACAGCCTAGAACATCGAAGACAGGTTGGGGATTTGACTCTCTTTTACAGATATTTTCATGGAAGGTGCTCGGCTGACCTTGCCCTCTTAATTCCGCCCAGAGCGACGAATAGCAGAAATACACGACGAACCACTGCCGCCCATCCATATGTGGTTAAGCTTAATACTCCTCGAACTTCATTATTTAAGAATTCTTTCATCTGGAGGACTACATCCTTGTGTAACGACCTTCCCGAGGTCGTTTTTCCCAACGAATATAACCTCCAACGATTCAAAACCAACGTGAATCGCTTTTTGCGCACACGCACCACTCCCAGAGTGCCCTAAGGAATTTTTCCTATAGTGCTTGTGTTTGATCATAAAAAAAAAGTGCTCACAATTTGTTAACTGGCTTATAATAATATTATTCCTTTTTGAGTAGGAGTTTCCTAGAAATCGCATTCCAAAAATGGATGTATTCATGAAAATTTCTAGGCGGTGAGTCCCTGGTAATAGATTGGAAAGGTTGTGACTACCTAGGGACCCCTAATCATTCCACTAAAAGATAATGCTTTTCAAATAATAACCTAATAAACAGAACTCTCAGTGAAGTTCTAATTTCTTCCATTTTTGGAAGTATTATTAGAAATAGATTTAAAGGCCTTTAAAATGATTTGACCCCTACCCATTTGAGATTTTAAGGATGAAATTTCCCCCTCCCAGGGGATTAAACCACGAAGGCTGCAACTATTATTTAAAACCATCCTGATTCACAATAAAATTAAGTGTCATTCCGATTTTTAATATTATTTATTGGAATCGAGATATTAAGGAGAACTATTTAATTTAACACCCTGTATTAATAGTTTCTACATAGAAAAGTTAGAACCCTGAAATTTTGCCAAAATACATTTTTAAATAAGTCTGAATTATAACAGCTCTTTGAAAACACGACCAACAAAAATATTTTGAGACCAACAAAACATAATGTTAGATAATTAAAACGAAAATCTTTCTTGAAACAATAAAATCATGTTTACAAATTAGACAACCCACTTCTAAAAGTCCAAACAGTTCTTTCGTCTAAAAAGTGTTTTCTAATTAAAAACAACAATAACGAAAACCGCTTTTAATTGGATGGTCGTGTTAGGCCCTTTATCTTATTGTACCTGACTTACCTACCTTACTGGGCCAATTAAATTGGACCTTTTTTAAAGTTTTATAACTCCTTTATTTTTAATCCGAGTTTAACAATTTCTAGATATAGCGTGTTATGGAAATTACTTATTATATTTAAATGGGTGACTCCTAGAGAAACACTACATATTTTTTAAAATCAATCATCTAAAAAGGATCCCTAAACTCAGACTACATGCGACGTACATGATAGACATACAGGGTGTTTCGGGAGGAAAGGGAAATATTTTGGGAACATGTTCAGAAGTTCAAAATAAGAGAAATTAACCCATATGTTTTAATCCGATTCTTAACCGTCTCTGAAATAATTCAAGCAATTAAACGCGCAATACGAGCGATTAACAAACATGGTGCAGCTTGTATTGAAGTTGGTGGGGGTATTTTCGAAAATATTCTGAATTAGTGGAATTTTATTGTTTTACTAGTATCTATTGGTGTTGCTTTTGAAATAAAAAATAGTTACAAAAAAAACTTTAGAACCGATTATTTCAGAGACGGTTAAGAATCGGATTAAAACATATGGGTTAATTTCTCTTATTTTGACCTTCTGAACATGTTCCCAAAATATTTCCCTTTCCTCCCGAAACACCCTGTATATCCCCTAGATAGGTCATAATCTCAAAACATATGTTAGCATAACAACAAGCATTCAGTGTTGCCAAACTCAAATTTAAGATTGTAATGAAAAAAGTGGTTACTTGCAAAATTATACTATATCGCTTTAAAACACCAAATGATACACGCATACTGTATTTACTTATAACGGTGATAACAACCATTGGTCTGAGCACTTTTAAAAAAATGAGGCATTATTTGTTCCGGTTTGTTTCAAACCAAAAGATGACGTTACAGATACCTTGAAACGATGACGCAGTTGCCCGTCGGTTTTACTGGTTGCTTATTTAGGGCAATAGGTAGGGAAATACCGAATTTTTTCCATCGTTATAAATATTTAAAATTATGAATGATGAATGTCAATGTTGTCATAGCATCAGTTATTAATTCGATTACCTCTATGGATTCTGACAAGGGTTTTAATTTTGTTTTATTTATTTCAAGACGCTGAGAGGATAACCGATGAGCAAAATAAATCCCGAATAAAGTACAGGTCGACAAGTGAGTCTATGTCTTCGACGTATCGGTAAGGGGAAGCAATATATTTTAAAACACGACAGAATCATGGGCGTGCTATTATTATTTTAAATAATGTAATAAAAATAGGAAATTCTTCAATAATTGCATTATATATTTGAAGGTAGGTAGTTATTTTTATCAAGGTTTAAATAATTACGTTTGACAAGATGCCATTCTTTCAGCATGGAAAAAGCAGCTACATGGTTAATCGATTAATGACGATTTTTCAGTTTTGGTCGTACAATGCAACCTCGACAATCCAACTTCAACTGCTTTGTGTACTTTATGATCAAGATTTGATAATACTCGGTAATTCAAGCAAACAAAAACTAAAAATAATATAAAATGTATTAAGTATGCTTCTGTTTTAAATAATTTTTGTTTATATACTATTTTCTAGTTGTTTTGTATTAAATGTTTCGTTTTTCAATAAAAAAACTGTCTCGCTTCAATAATCCGGATTATTTACTAATCCGTTCGGATTATCGAGGTTACACTGTATTAATGTCAAAGACCCATGAAATATAGTTTTGCGACTAATCAGCAAAATATACAAAAAAATCAGTATATAGTTTATTCATCATCTTCAGCTTTTTCGCATTCACTGTGACTATCATCAGTATCACTATCATTAGTATCAGTCGCAACTTGTATTATAATGGGTCCTCCATCATATAATCAGTTTCACAAAACTTATTTTCTATATCGATGACATGCCGACAAAACTTTTCCCATTCGACTGCTGCCACTGAGGATTGCTTCGTCCAGAAGTTCCCTTAGTTAGATACTAAAATCCCCTGATGTATTGCGATCTCTAATGAATGTTTAAATTGAGCCGAAGACATCTCAATAGGGTTTAACTCGCACATTACGGGGTACCACATCATTTTTGTCATTATTGGGAGGTTCATGACGCTGGACAAGTTCAAATAATTCAAACTTCCTAGATGCTGGATCATGATTTATCCCCTTACTAGCTGTCGCTTAAGTGGCAATTTAAATGCATTAATTTGCGATTCCTATTCACACACCCTATACACATTGGCAATCACTTCAAGGGTTTGACTACGAAGGGTTTTACCATGAGTATATTCATTCATTTCACAGTTTTAAAACAACGAACACTTTTTAAAAAACACAATATAATAACTCTTGCCCTTCCTGTCACTATGCAACTGGATGAAGCATATTGGACATCGTCGAACGACCACGCCGGCACAATGGGCGTGTCACCAGACGCGTGACCTCTGTCTGGGATATAACCTATCAAATTAGCCCTAGCCACCTATTACATATGGTTACCGTTGATATTGCTTTATGTTGTCCTATTTTTCGATTAGAAGTACTTTAATAAATAAAAATTTGCATTACAATATTAAAACAAATAGTATGAAAAGAAAGGGTTAAGAACATTGAATTATAATAGAATATTAGTTTTAGACAATTTGTTTTAAATGGGTAAATTTAATTTTAGGGTTTACTTGGTATATGTGGAATTGGCATGGCTAATCAGAAAAGATATTCGATTTATATGGAACTGAAACACGTAAAACTTTACCGTATCCAAATATTCAATTTAGAGTTTATCAATGGCTTAAAACAAAGTGGTCAAATAAAAAATAAAATACGAATATTGATGACAAATTAAATGATATATTGCCGAGCGCCAAGTAGAATTGCTGCATTTGTAGCCTGAGAATAATATGGGAATACATTACTAACCTGTCCGAAAAAGATAAATGGTTTATTAGAAACAATGGTCCTCTTTGTATTATTATTATTCGAAATGCTGTATTTAATGGTGTTTTCTAGTTAAACGTACACACGCGTTTCGTACACGTCAAAAATTTACCTGAAATATTCTTGTTTGGTACACCGGATTAATTAATCTATTTTCGGCTTCTCGTTTCGTATATTACTAGGTTATATAGGGATTCATTCTCGTTTCGTACACTCGCATTTCGTAAACATCAAAAATTTGCCTGAAATATTATTGTTTCGTACACTGAATTAATTAACCAATTTTTGGCTTCTCGCTTCATACACCGACCATTGCGATGCTCTGGTTATCGGGTAGCTGTATGGGTAGGTAAGCAATTTTATAACTAAATATAATATTTATGAATTTAAAACACTTTGTCACTTTTTTTTATGATCAAACACAAGCACTATAGGTAAAATCCTTTAGGGCACGCTGGGAGTGGTGCGTGTGCGAATAAAGCGATTCACGTTGTTTTTGAATCGATGGAGGTTATATTCGTTGGGAAAAACGACCTCGGGAAGGTCGTTCCATGTTCCATAAGGATGAGGTCTCCCCGATGAAAGAATTCTTAAATAATGAAGTTCCAGGAGTACTAAGCTTAACCACATATGGATGGGCGGCAGTGGTTCGTCGTGTACTTCTGCTATTCGCCGCTCTGGGCAGAATTAAGAGGGCAAGGTCAGCCGAGCACTTTCCATGAAAATATCTGTAAAAGAGGGTCAAATGCCCAACCTGTCTTCAATGTTCTAGGCTGTGGAGGTTCTTCGTCAGCTCATGGTCTCCGATCAGACCAATGGCCCTCCTTTCGATAGAATCCAGTAGCCGAAGAGTATGTTTGGGTCCAGAGCTCCTGACATGAGAGTAGTACTGTAGTGATGGTCAAATCTGGGCTTTGTATAGTGTCACAAGTTGTTGAGGTGTGTACAACTTTTTGGTTCGGAAGGGTACAACAAGTTTCTAAGAAGCTATCTTGGCGATTGCCACAACGTGGTTATGCCAAGAGATATTTCCTCTCAGACTGACGCCCAGCAAATTAATAGATGAAGCCAGTGGCATTGCCTGTCTGCCATGACTATATCCGGTTCTGTAATGTTAACCTTTTTAGAGAAAACTGCTGCCTGGGTCTTTAGCGTTAAATTCTACTTGGTTATTGTCACCCCAAGCCCAGCCTTATATTATATTATATTAATTTTATGAGCGGGGTTGCATTTCTATGTTTTGTCTTATGTTATAGATATTGACATTAAAATAATCTACCTAATCAAGTTTTACAATATATATTAAACGATTTAACATCTAAAAAATTTTAATTTTGTTACATAAATATTCGCTCAATATTTTGTTCAAGCAGCAGTTTAAATCAGTATAGTTTTTAGAACGTTTCGGTGTAGAGATGTGTAGGTCATATCACTACATTGTATGATATCGTATTAATGTATTTCTTTTGTAAGTACTTTGAAGAGATCAAATATACTATTTTGACACCTTCATAAACGCATTCGTCAACGCCATTGTGTAAAAGTGCACATTTAGAACAATGTGTTTATAAAACGCCGCGATTTTTATGACGTTTTTTAAAATGTGTTCATTAAAGTCTATTGGTAAAGATTGTTTCAAGAAAAATGGATATAACTTAATGACTGCAGTAAAAGTACCTGGGCCATCCCATTATTTATGACCGTTTGTTATTATTATGTGGAAAGGACCGGATTGTAATAATTATAATTAAGTATAGGCACATCAGGTAGGTTAGGTTGCTTAATTTATATTTAAATATCTTTTTGTGGTAAAATTTGTTAGTTTTTGAGGAATGGTTCAAGAATTGTCTTTTACCAAACATTCCTCAGAATAGCGTGATAGTAATGGACAATGCGAGCTATCACAGTCCCCAATTACATAAAGCTCCAAGCTCAAATAATACAAAATTGGAGAATCAGAACTACATGGCGGCGAATGATATATATTATGAAGAAAGTTATAAAAAAAGTTATCTTTTAGAAGTTTTAAAGACATTTTGTATAAAAAAGTATATGTTTGTGACACATTGGCAGAAGGAATTGGACATACAGTGCTACGGCTCCCATCCTATTATTGCATTTTTAACCCCATAGAGCATATGTGGCACCAGTTAAAATCACTGGTTAGGTCTGAAAATATTTCTCCGACTGTAAGTTCTAGTGTTGTAGAATTAAAACGAAAATGCTTTAATGATATTCCCCCAGGTAGTTGGAAAAATTCAGTCCGTCACGTAATAACTGTAGAAAATTCGTATATTAGTCTGGATCGTATAATTAATCCAATTATAATTAATTTTGATGAGGATAGCGATAGCGAAACAGAACTATCTATAGAATGACATTATAAATGTAAATAAATATGACTAGTAATATTTAAAAAAAATGTTATTTCATTTGATTACATTAATATAATCATATCATTACTTGTTTTCCTTAGTCCGTCCCTTCATACTTCACTTGTTTATTGCCAAGCTCTTGTCGACACAATGGGACCCACCCAGGAAATCATTAAGTCGTATCCAATTTTCGTGAAACGTACTGTACGTATATTACATGGTACCCACCCTTTGGGCCATTATAATGGGTCGTTCGAAACGAGTAGCCGAAAATGGATTAATTAATCCAGTGTACCAACCAAGAATATTTCAGGTAAATTTTTGACGTGTACGAAACGCGAGTGTACGAAACGAGTATGAATCGTATTTAATTGAAATATTCTGTTTAAGCCTTTATGTTGCAATAACTGTACTAAAAATATACTTTCCTTTGCCAAAGATCCTATTCTGGTGGCCCAACGATAATTCACAGCGAATAACTATTAATGTATAAAGTACATTTTTGTTATGTTGGAACGGCTTTCTAAAGGACTTTTGTACAGAGCGTTCAGGTTTGTTCGTTCAGGGAACTTGATTTCCCTCCGCCTTTTAGCACAGCAAATACTATCTATCAAGAATTTCGTTATTTGACAACGCATAACAATGAAATATAAAAGAAAACTCCACCGAATTTTGTTTGTAATAAAAATTTTGAAAGGAATTTTTAATGCTTTCCCATTTTTCCTAGAGATCTTAGAAAAATATCGACATGTCGATATAATGTTAATCAATTAAAAAGTATTATCAATACTAAAGACTTTCATAACTAAGATATAATTAAAACGTAATACATAGAAGGCATCGCAAGTTACAATACTCCAACCAATGGTAACGTTGCTATTATTAAATATATAAAATTATTTAAATTAGTATAGGTATTGGTATTAGGTAGTATTTTTAACGCTCTTTATGATAGAATAATGAAAAAATAAATTGAGCATCGCGTTTGAGTTTAGAAGTGAAATATTCTCCATCGTTTTCGTAGCGCGGGAGCCGTAGTCATCCATTCTTGTCTACCTGAACGAAGTTTCTTCTGTAACTTTCATACATAAATTTCAATAACATTTTTTGCATAGGGTGCTATTTTAATTATGTATCGATCCTTGCAATAAAACGTGAATATTTTATATACAGGGTGTTATGCAAATGACGTATTATATTTAAACCGGCAATTCCTGAGATAAAGACACATTGAAGAAAAATACCCATAAAGGCGCTTTCAATTCATTCAGCGGTAAAAGTGACCAGACGTCAAACCAGAAAAACACCTGTATGGCACTTCAATACATGTAAGCAATCAAGGAATTCTGGCCGGTGTTGTCATATATACAACTTAAACTCTTTAAACAAAATAAAATAATTTGAACACTTTTCCATTCTGTAATACCTTTTTGTACAATTAATTGAATAACATTTACGACGGACTATGTTTTAAACAATCCGAAAAACCATATGGAATAGTATTAAATAGGCACGTACGTCACTAGGTCAAATGCCAATGACCTCTTGACGCCTTACATCGGCTTAGCGAAGTAGTTTCATATAGCGCCGCATGCTTGCGGTCTGTTAGTTGAAGACCAACCAGCGGCCGGATACGTTGTGTCTCGTCGATCACCAACACACTCTCAGCAATCCGCACTGTTTGTTCGGTTTACGCGTGTATCTTGCCCGTCCATAAATAATCTTTGAATATTATTTTTATTGACGCGATTCTTCTGGACGTCAAATTTCGTCGCGTGTAATAAAATCTAATAATCTGTAGTATAATCTGTATTATTGTATTTTCAAAAGCTAACTATCGGTTCTGTTTCACTATTACGATGTGCACATAAAGAGTTTCCAGGAGTGTTCCCATGAAAAAGAAAAAAAAACTGATTGTGCTTGTGCCTGAATTTCCTCGCTCTTTAGGTATAAAGATAAATACAAGTAGGTAGAAAATATTTTATTTTTATAATTTTATATGGAATTTCAGTTTTACACTAAGTTCGGCAACATTGCCATTGGGTCTGGGTGAAATGTTGTACAGTAGCGCGGACTGACCTGTGAGTAAGAGTGTTTGTTACCCCACTTTTAAAACGGCCGATTTAAAAAAAATAAAATATGTAGCGCTTCTCTAGGACACCCAAGGAGTCGCCCATTTAAATATAACACGCCCTTTCCATAATACCCTGTATAACAGAGCCCAACAAAAAATTTTTTTGTCTTGGTACCGAAAAAAAAAACAAATGATTTTGGTTATTTTAAATGCGGTGATTCCAAAAACAGCTTTTCTTCGTGACTTGTGCGGATGTAATAAAAATAAATACCTTCGATGCTCAACTGGAGAGAAAAATGGACTCTCCAAAAAAGATGATGTTAAAAACGGGCCTTTAAAATTCCTTACCTTGTATACTCGGAGAAGGGTTTCAGCAGGCCTGCTTGGGGTATCTCCTAGTTTCGTTATTTGCGGATGCGGGTGATAAAATGAAAATTATATTCGTTCACTCCCGAAAACAGTCCGGTCGGATTCACGGAATTAACTCGACTCTCTGCATGCATCGCCGTAGTGTAGTACGGAACCTTAAAGGCGTCCATGCACGCGGAGATATGAAACAAAATTTGTAGGTATTGAAGTATTGAAGGTTGGATGTTGAATTAGAAAGAAAATGTGAATTAATAAATGAAAAATATAAAGTAAACTTAAATGCAATTAGAGAAAAGTAATTAACACACAAACTAAATTAACTTGGACGACACACGCTTGTGTGGACGGACCATTTCCGCCCACCAAAATACGTAGTATTTTAATTAGGTAGGTAGAGGACAGAGTTTTAGCGCCGGTCGTTTAAAACTACCATTGGCCGTCTGAACCTTAGCGACTCTGACAATACCGTCGGGGCCAGGATAGGTCTCCACTATACGCCCCAGAGGCCATTTAAGTGGTGAAGTAGTATCCTGTTTAATAATAACAAGTGTACCTGGTTGAAGATTGAAGGAAGGTGAGGTCCACTTGGCTCGTTGATGTAACGTGTGCAAATATTCATTAGACCATCGAGCCCAAATATGCTGATGGATGCGGGTAACAACTTGCCATCTCGAAAGCCTATTTAGGGGAAGATCGAGAAGGTCAGGTTCCGGGGGGGCGGTCAGAGGCTCTAAAGTCAAAAAATGACCCGGGGTAAGGGCACTTAAATCGTTGGGGTCATTACTAACTGGAGTGAGCGGTCGCGAATTCATGATAGCCTCAACCTGAATAAAAACTGTTGAAAGCTCTTCAAAAGTAAGAATCAAATCTCCAACAACACGGAGTAAATGGGTTTTGATAGATTTGATATTGGCCTCCCAAAGGCCTCCAAAATGGGGAGACGAAGGTGGATTAAAATGCCAACTAATAGTCTCCTTCACCGCAGCTGCCTCGGCGTATTGATCCAGCAGTTTACGAGCCTTGACAAAATTTGTTCCGTTATCGGAATAGACATGCGAACATCGACCACGACGACCAATAAAACGCTTAAATGCAGCAAGAAAGGCGTCGGCCGATAACTCGGAAACGAGTTCTAGATGAACAGCCTTAACGGATAAACAAATAAAAAGACAAAGGTAAGCTTTAAATGTTTTGGCACCACGAGTTTTAGACATGGTGATAGTAAATGGGCCTGCGTAATCAATACCAACGTGAAGAAAGGGTTTAAAACGGGAAACCCTTGCTAAAGGCAAATCGCCCATTGGAGGAGCCGTAGCAGTAGGGTGAGTAGTAAAGCATCTTACACAGCGTGACAAAACACGTCTGATGGAACGTTTAGCGGATAATATCCAAAACTTTTGTAAAAGTAAAAAATGAACAGTTTGTATCCCCGCATGGAGATACTGCAGATGAATAGATTCAATAATCAAGTCAGTTAGAATACTGCGACTAGGAAGAAGTGCGGGAAATTTACGATCATAGTCAATGGGAGCGTGTCTTAGTCGACCTCCCACTCTCAAAATTCCTCGGTCATCCAGAAAGGGCGAAAGTTTACGTAAAACTTTAGGAAGTGGTTGCCCTTGACCAAGAGCGTGAATTTCAAGTGAAAATTTTAATTCCTGAGTGCGTTTGACAAATAACAACAGTGCCTTGTGAATTTCAAGGGGAGTAAGAGCACCTGTAAGGGGGGGATGGTTGCGGATTTTAATTTGGCAATTATGAATAAATCGTAGTACATATGCTAAGATGCGGGATAAAGTATTAACCGAAGAATGGGATTCAACTAAGGAATCAAGAAAGTTAGGTGAAATAAAGGCAGCGCAAACTAAAGGACGCTCTTCCACAGTAACTTCTGGAGTAAGCGGAATGTCAGGATAATCCATAGTGGGGAAGTTATGATAAGAAAGAACGGGTGCCGCCCACCATAAGGAACAATCAAGTAACTCGGATGGTAGCATTCCCCGGGAACCCACATCAGCAGGATTATCCGAAGACGAAATATAAAACCAATTCGAAGGAGGTACCTTCTCGTGAATAGCAGAAACTCTATTCCCGACAAAGGTACGCCATTTGTGCGGTGAGGATTTGATCCAACTGAGAGCAACAGTGGAATCAGAATAACAGTGAACTTTTTGAAAGTGTACTTTTCCTTGAAAAGCGGTCAAAACGAAAGAAACCAAACGAGCAGCTAGAACCGAAGCACAAAGCTCAAGTCTAGGCAATGAGACTCGTTTGAGTGGTGCAATCTTTGCTTTAGAACAAACAAAATGCACTGAAATATTATTGGAAGGTGGAAAGCATCGAATATATAAACAACTACAAAATCCCTTTTCACTTGCATCTCCAAAACAATGTAGTTCATAATGAGATGTTCCCTCCGGAAAGAGCAGACGGGGCAAATTAAACGAACTTAAACAGGACACATCGTTCAGATAACGGTCCCAAAGCCTTACAATTTCTTCGGGGGGTGTTTGATCCCAATCTAACTTTAAAGTCCAAAGTCGTTGAATAAGATGTTTGAGGAGAAAAGTTATCGGCGAGGCTAGGCCTAAAGGATCAAATATTCGAGCAAGATTAGATAAAAGGTTCCTTTTAGTGCAAGGTCGATCTGGAAACTTCACACAGAAGCGAAAACTATCAGAAGAAGCATTCCATTCTAAACCCAACACCTTTAAGGAAGTTTCATTTGAAGGAGAAGAGTCGAAACTTACTGGATCTAGTGCTACAAGGGAAGAGGGTAAGTGACTTAAAAGTTTAGGATGGTTGCTTGACCATTTCTGAAGTTCAAAACCTCCCTTATGTAGCAAAGAAGTTAGTTCGTTTTGAAGAATTAAAGCACGCTCAAGCGAGGAGTCACCTGTGACTATATCGTCAACGTAGGTGCTAGTGCGTAAAGCTTCAGCAGCTAATGGATAAGACGTTCCATCTTCCTCCGCTAATTGCAGAAGAGTGCGGATGGCAAGATAAGGTGAACAAGTAAGGCCATAAACAAGGCGGTTGATGCGAAATTCCTGAACGGGGTCAGTGGGAGAAAAACGCCATAAAATGCGTTGATAGTCCTGATGCTCAGGAGTGATAACAATCTGACGGTACATTTTGGTAATGTACGCAGTTAAAACAATTTTGTGGATGCGGAAATTAAGCAAAATTGTAAAAATGTAATTTTGAAGTTTTGGACCAATATAAAGTTGATCATTGAGAGAGGGTTGATTTGGTAAATGAGCTGAACCATTGAAAACCACCCTCAATTTAGTAGTCAAACTATCTGGTTTGATAACACAATGGTGCGGAAGATAAAATGAATTGTGAGAAAAACCAGAGGCGGGTTCCATATGGCCAAGATCAAGATATTCTTGAATAAAATTACGATACTGATCATAAGTTTGCGGGTTTTTAAGGAGCCTGCGCTCTAATGAATAAAAGCGGTTAAGGGCAAGAGGACGAATTTCTGGAAAAGAGGGATTATCGTCTTTAAAAGGAAGATTTAATATAAATCGTCCGGACTTATCACGCCTATAAGTGTCCATGAATAATTTTTCGCATTGAATTTCGTCAGGAGATAAGCATTTAACCTGTGGAACTTCCTCTAACTCCCAAAATAATTTAACTTGATTCTCCAAAGAGGCAGAATCTTCAATATGACAAAACATCGTAGTAATCGAGGTAGTGGGACAGGGCTTTTGAACGGTTCCCATTAAGATATATCCAAAAATGGTATTTAGAGCATCAGGGGCTCCTACGCGTCCTGGGATACGCCCATCTAGTAAAACCTTAGAAAATACATCAGCGCCTAGTAATAAGTCGACAGAACCAGGAACATGAACCTGATTATCGGCCAGGCGAATGTTTGAAACATGGGGCCAAGTTTCAATTGGAAGTTTATAAGTTGGTAAATTATCACATATTTTATTAAGGATAAGCGCATCAATAGAGAATATAGGATTCGTTTGTTGAAATGGACGAAATGAAATAGTTACTCCTTGATTTACCAATGTATTCATGGGTCCTAAGCCATTTAAATTGACTGAACTTTGTACAGGGTGAAGTCCGAGGCGTTTAACACATTTTGAAGTTATAAACGAGGTCATGCTTCCAGAATCCAAAAGACATCGGACGGGTTGATAAGTACCTCGGTTATCTAAGAGTTCGATGCGGGCGGTGGAAAGTAAAACACTAGATTTTGAGGAAGTAAAACAACTTTGTGTAGAATGTGATGCGGGTGTAGAATTTCCTTGATGAGTGGTTTGAACAGTAACCGGTATTGGCGATAAAGCTGTTGGGTGCGGTGGAGAGGTATTTTTTGAAAAATGTAATAACGTGTGATGTCTCTGACCACATGTATGACAACTACTTTCGGAACGACAAGTAGCAAAGCGATGGGTATGGCTTAAGCAATTAATACAAAATTTATGTGTTTTTGCGAATTGATAACGATCATAGGCTGTTTTATCTAAAAAATTCGAACATTTAAAAATTGTATGATCCGTTTTATTGCACACTGGGCATTGAGGATCGGAATTTTGCGTTTGAACTAGTAAGGCAGTATGATAAGGCGATTGAGATTTAGGATGCACAGGCTTTCGAAATGTAGGCTTGTATTTTTTAAGAGGAAAATTAACATTATCCAGAGCCATATAATTCTTCATCAAAAAATCTGATAATATTTTATACGTAGGTAACGCCAGGGAATTATCATAGAATAGCTCAAATCTTGTAACAATTGCAATATCGACCCGTTTCAGTATCATTTGGACTAAAATAAAGTCCCAATGATCAGTTGGTAGTCCTAAGTTTTTTAACGCTGCTATATTTTCAGCAAAAATATCTAACAAATTTCGAAGGTCATTTGAATTATCACAAGCTACTTTTGGAGCATTTTCTAAATTATTCCACAGTGTGGCAGCCATTAAACGAACGTTTTTGTAACGTTTGCAAAGTGTATCATACGCAATAGTATAATTTGTAGAAGTTACAGGAAGATGTTGAATAACAGATAAAGCTGAACCTTTAAGTGTAGAAAGCAAATAAGTAAATTTCTCACAATTAGCCAAAGTGGCATTATTATGTATTAAAGCATCATACATGTCAATAAAGGATTGAAATAAAGTTATATCACCTGTAAAACTAGGCAAACTAATTTTGGGTAATTGATTTGAAGTTATATTTCCACTAGGGTGCGAAGTACCCGCTGATGACTGAGAAGCTGATGCTGAATCAGACGGTAATTTAAATTTAATTGCTTTAATACCATAATACAACAAATCAAATTCTTTTCGAATCGCATCTTCAGCCTCAAACTTCTCCCCATCATCGGCCACTAAACAAATAATACACTGGTGGCTTTCATAGAAGCCTGAATGCCTTTTTTCGATATTCTCCAGCATACATTTAAACCTCGCAACCTGAGTGGTATCACCTCCTTCAACCTGCTTTGCGACCTCATACATTTCTCGTAATTGAGAAAGTTCTATTTTGCGTAACGCTTGATATTTTTTAAGTTTATCGGACATTTTTCCTCCAATAAAACCGTATTTACTTATAATTAACAATGCAAACTAGTTCACGTGCAACAAATTTGTACGTATCTGAACACCTTTAAACTCTGTCTCCTACAAACCTAAAAAATGTATTAAGGAATTTGATAAAAAACCGGTACGTTCGTCGCCAAGCAAATCTAATTCCAATGCGTGGAAAAGGAACTGTATTAGTTTAATTTTTTAAAAAGCGTAATGAAATAATTATTGATTGATGAAAATTATTAATTTATAAAAATAACTTTTAAAACCAGAAAATATTTAGTCTATATCCGGTCTCGAAAGTGACCAAAATGACTTGTGCGGATGTAATAAAAATAAATACCTTCGATGCTCAACTGGAGAGAAAAATGGACTCTCCAAAAAAGATGATGTTAAAAACGGGCCTTTAAAATTCCTTACCTTGTATACTCGGAGAAGGGTTTCAGCAGGCCTGCTTGGGGTATCTCCTGGTTTCGTTATTTGCGGATGCGGGTGATAAAATGAAAATTATATTCGTTCACTCCCGAAAACAGTCCGGTCGGATTCACGGAATTAACTCGACTCTCTGCATGCATCGCCGTAGTGTAGTACGGAACCTTAAAGGCGTCCATGCACGCGGAGATATGAAACAAAATTTGTAGGTATTGAAGTATTGAAGGTTGGATGTTGAATTAGAAAGAAAATGTGAATTAATAAATGAAAAATATAAAGTAAACTTAAATGCAATTAGAGAAAAGTAATTAACACACAAACTAAATTAACTTGGACGACACACGCTTGTGTGGACGGACCACTTCGTATCAGCTCTAGTTTTTGAGATAGAGCATCCTCATAATAAATTGTAATATTAATATATTTGACAATTATTATAATGGTCATAAATTTTATCATAAATTTAACAAATTCCAAGACTAATGCCTTTTTAATTATACCTATTTATTCTGAAATCAGTGGAAATAGCTAATCTTATATTGGCAAAAGGCCATATAATTATTACATATAAGAAATAATTTTTCCTTGAAATTTTTTGCACCTGCAGATTTCTTATTTTCATATTTGCAATTAGCACAAAATATACATTAGAAGGCAATAAAAGAGAATGAAATTGTATACCGTAAGCCTCATAAATTAAATCGCTAACTTGGTTTTTTTAGTACCTATTTAATCCCTATAAAACTAATAATAATGGAAATATTTGGATTGTGTGTGTGTGTGTGTGTGTGTGTGTGTGTGTGTGTGTGTGTGTGTGTGTGTGTGTGTGTGTGTGTGTGTGTGTGTGTGTGTGTGTGTGTGTGTGTGTGTGTGTGTGTGTGTGTGTGTGTGTGTGTGTGTGTGTGTGTGTGTGTGTGTGTGTGTGTGTGTGTGTGTGTGTGTGTGTGTGTGTGTGTGTGTGTGTGTGTGTGTGTGTGTGTGTGTGTGTGTGTGTGTGTGTGTGTGTGTGTGTGTGTGTGTGTGTGTGTGTGTGTGTGTGTGTGTGTGTGTGTGTGTGTGTGTGTGTGTGTGTGTGTGTGTGTGTGTGTGTGTGTGTGTGTGTGTGTGTGTGTGTGTGTGTGTGTGTGTGTGTGTGTGTGTGTGTGTGTGTGTGTGTGTGTGTGTGTGTGTGTGTGTGTGTGTGTGTGTGTGTGTGTGTGTGTGTGTGTGTGTGTGTGTGTGTGTGTGTGTGTGTGTGTGTGTGTGTGTGTGTGTGTGTGTGTGTGTGTGTGTGTGTGTGTGTGTGTGTGTGTGTGTGTGTGTGTGTGTGTGTGTGTGTGTGTGTGTGTGTGTGTGTGTGTGTGTGTGTGTGTGTGTGTGTGTGTGTGTGTGTGTGTGTGTGTGTGTGTGTGTGTGTGTGTGTG
Source organism: Barypeithes pellucidus (assembly GCA_963991005.1). Lineage (NCBI taxonomy): Eukaryota > Metazoa > Arthropoda > Insecta > Coleoptera > Curculionidae > Barypeithes > Barypeithes pellucidus. Next base: position 31,540,784 of record OZ022562.1, read on the forward strand.
TGTGTGTGTGTGTGTGTGTGTGTGTGTGTGTGTGTGTGTGTGTGTGTGTGTGTGTGTGTGTGTGTGTGTGTGTGTGTGTGTGTGTGTGTGTGTGTGTGTGTGTGTGTGTGTGTGTGTGTGTGTGTGTGTGTGTGTGTGTGTGTGTGTGTGTGTGTGTGTGTGTGTGTGTGTGTGTGTGTGTGTGTGTGTGTGTGTGTGTGTGTGTGTGTGTGTGTGTGTGTGTGTGTGTGTGTGTGTGTGTGTGTGTGTGTGTGTGTGTGTGTGTGTGTGTGTGTGTGTGTGTGTGTGTGTGTGTGTGTGTTAACCGTACTTCTCGCCCCCGTGCGATAGGAAATGGGTAATTTCATTAAATCAAAATATTTCCGTTATTATTAATTTCAGCGACAGTACTAAAGGATGCATTTTGTTTAGAATTTCACTCTCTATCAAACGGCTCTAGCAGATATAGGACATTCTATTTAAAAAAATACATTCTTGTTAATATCACGTGATTATGACGTTCAATAATTGTTCTTTTGGCATCATCATAATAATCAGCGTAAAATACTACACTACATTGCTAATTTAATCCAATTTGAATCTTTTATAATAAGAAAGTTAGCAATAGTGCCGACTTTAATTTGGTCAAGCTGTATACATTTTTATATACAGGGTGTCGTAAAATACTACACTACATTGCTAATTTAATCCAATTTGAATCTTTTATAATAAGAAAGTTAGCAATAGTGCCGACTTTAATTTGGTCAAGCTGTATACATTTTTATATACAGGGTGTCCGGCAAGTATAGAGAAATATTTCGCCAGCGTGCAGGGGAGGTCAAAATAATACTAATAGTTCATATAATCATTTTTCCTATCATCTCTCCTAACAAATATATCGGCGGTCTCCAAAGAGGCATATTACATTTTCGATTATAACTTTTAAGCAACCCTGTATATTTTAATGGAATTTTGAAACTTTGGACTAAATATGGACTCATACAAGAATCATTCTTGCATATAGCCGGGGAAGTCAAGAACGGACTTGGCAGCGTACTCGTAGGGTCAACATTTTGATGAGTCAATTTTGTTGAGCTAAAAAATATACTTTTATTTACAACCATGCATGTAATAATGACATTTCATCTATCTTTGAAAGGTGGAAAGTTGACGTTTTCTTACTTTTACTTTATATCCGGGTGGAAAGTAAATTTTTTTTTTGTAATTTTGAAAAAAATCGATATCTCAAAATAATATACGAACACAGTTTTTAAAAAATGCTAATATCTTGTTTAGATATGTCTACTTTTTCCCTAATTGATAGAGTGATCTCAGCATTGAATATTGTGACCAAATCATTGATACCTTCTTTGTCTTGGCATTTCCACTGAAATAAGCTAGTAGCGCCGACTCAGAACCAGGATTTTGAACTTTGTTTCCCGTACACCACTCTTTGAAACAGTTATATGCCTTGTCATATCTCGGGCGGCTTTTAATTGGCAGAAGATTTCTGGTGGAGTAGCAGCAAAATCAAATTCCTCATTTTTCTGTTGTTAAAATAATATATTGTTTAGTGACATGGAAACCATAATCAAAAAATTATATTTGCCATCTTGATGTGTATTATTACCTACGTTATTTTACCACCTGCAGTTATTTGAAATTTCTGTCTAATTTTTCAATGAAAAAATCAAAATGCCATTTATCTTATATTAATAATTTTTATTCAAAATAATAACAAGTGGATGTTAGATATGGTTGTAAATAAAACCCGAACAAACCTCGGTGAAAAGTTTCATTCTGGAGATTTACCGACTCTCTCGACAGAAATGAAACACTTTCCACCTCGGTACGTAATATAATATTTCATATACTTTTTGAATTTCTCTTTAAAAAGGCATTTCTTTAAAAAAATTAACTATTTTCGAGATAATCAAATTCTTATACAATTTTTATGCTGACAAATTTTTATCAAGAGAATTGCTTCACATTTCCATTCCTCTTAAATAATAAATCCTTACAAATGTCTTTCGATCAGGAAAATTTCGACTTGGAGATCTCTTAGCATAAATTCTTCTTGCTACTGGATAATATGTATTATTTGGACCTCCCCTGTACGCTGGCGAAATTTTGCCCTATTCTTTCTTACCTTTACTTTAGAAAAACCGTAATAATATTTTAGTTGGGAATTATTTTATTAAAATTTTAAATTGAAAATTTAGATTTAACAAAATCATTATTTTCCTCAACCGTGAAAAGCGTATATCTTGTTTAACAGACGTCTCCCCAACTTGTGACAGAATTGAAAACGAAAATGTTTCTACCAGTCTAGAATCCTGTCTGTCGCTGTTAGGCTTCGTTACTTTATATAAATTATTCTTACCGGGTTTCATACAAATTATATTTTAAAGAGTATAAATGGAGTTCTGTCATTTTCATTAGTAATTGTTTTGTTTGAAATTTTCTGCAGAGTATCTATATTTATTTATTTAATTAATTAATAAAAGGAAAATGGGTCACAGTATAGTCACAGAACCGGGTTTCTGATAAATATAATCTTGCAAGAAATGATTGTAATAATTTGATGAGACGTTTATCCGACCGACACAACCAAAACGAAGTTTATATTAACAAAGGCAATGATTAAAATTTGTCCAATTAACACTTCTAATTGAGATTATTTCCTTCACCTGTCAAATGTATAGGGTATCCCATTTTTAGTGGTTTTACGGGGTATCTCCGTTATTAGTAAATATAGAAAGATGCGATTTTCGCAGCACTGTACTTCTTTTTTGTTAAACAAAAGATGCCCCAATTGGAATTTCTCTAGGCGTCCTCGTTGTTGATATACGGGATATTTTTGAAAATTTTACAATTTGGGACACCCACCATATTTCGGCAACCCTGCAACTTATCAAAAAGATATAAAATGTCCTCTTTGTAGTTTTTTTTACGTAGAATCCAGTGACGTACTTAGGCTTTTTGTTCGTTCAGTAGTTTTTAAGAGAAAAAAACAAATTTGCTTTTTTTAAATATATATTTTTTAATAATATAATTCAGTTTTTAACAAGCTGCTCAGAAATATATGATACATAATTTTTAGTCTTAACATTTATAAGTTAATTTTGAATCTATAGGGTGGCTCAAAAAGGCAGAACAAGAAAAAAAAATTTAAAATAGAAGTTTGCATTTTTAAATTCCCCTCGAGATCCCGCGTATCTGGGCAAATATAGTTGACTTTTCATACGTTCAATAGTTTTCAAGAGAAAAAAACAAATTTGCTTTTTTAAAAATGAGTCACCCCATATATTTTTTAATAATATAATTCAGTTTTAACAAGCTTCTCAGAAATATATAATACTTCAATTTTATTCTTAACATTTATACGTTAATTTTGACTCTATTGGTCGCTCAAAAAGATAGAACAAGAAAAAAATATATTTATTAAAATATTGCCCTCGAGATAACGCGTATCTGGGCAAACATAGTTCTTAACTATTTTGCAATGTTGCCAAGTTATTTAAAAAATAATAATTTTGAAATATTATTGAGTTAACTTAAGACATTCCAAGCATTCTCGAAGATATGAAAGGCACAGACTAATTTAAGGCCTTAGACCCTCGGAACATTCCATAATTTGTACAGGGTGTTCCCAACAAACGTGTGAACATGTCACATTAAAAAATCCTATAGTGTTTTTGCTATTTGCTTTTGTCTGTCATGGTCAACTATAAAATATAATTAAGAAAAAAAACATTTTTGTCAGACTTATTAAAAACAGATATTACGCCAAAATGAGTAAAAATAAATATATAGACCTCTTAACAAATGTTATATAGGGAAAAAAACTCTACAAGATAAGATCTTAAAAATACAGGGTGTTCCATTTGAAAATCATGCTGATACGTTTGTGGAGAAGACTCTATATACAAAACATTGCATGTTCCGAGGGCCTAAAATCTTAAATTAGTCTGTGGACTGTCTTAAGTTAATTCAATTATATTTAAAATTTTAAGATGACAAGTTTTTTCATATTCTATTTAAAATAACAAAGTTGGTAAAAACGGCAATGCCAAGAGGTCAACTTTCTGAAACAATCCTATTACTCGTTCTCCATGTATGTCTAACCTACCATAGACCATGAATCACCCTGTATGTGAAGATACTCAATCGAAAATAACAAAGTTATTTTTAAATATTAAAAATGACTTACCCCTGCTACGAATACCCGGATTAGAATCTAGAAGAGCAAAAAACTTACCTGAAAATAAAAGATAATATTATACATTTTTATTCTAGTAATGTGGTAAAAATATGTAGGTGATACATACAGGGTTATGAAAAAGAAACGGATTAGGCTTTTGTATAGAATACCGCCCACTTAGCAAGAATCGTTCGGACCCGTCAAATTAATTTTTTTGAAATGTATTTTTTTTTTAGAAAGAAAGGGACATATTGCATATTTTTATATTTTTACATTCTACAATCAATTCTAAAGATTTTTCATAAATCGTGTCCTATACCGATCTTCAACCGTTTACGAAATATTAATACTTTAATGCTGGTATGCACCATTGATATGTTTTTCATCATAGCAACGTTCTGAACTCAAATCACAATCTTGAAGGCATGATAATGACAATTTGCTATTTAAGTTTGAGATGTTAAAAAAATGTCAGTGAATATTAATCAAATTTGCAAGATTGCTACGTTGAGAATCTAATCAATGGTGCATAATCAGCATTAAGAGGATGCCGGAGTCAATCGAAATCTCCGATTTGACTCCTGTTCATTTCGCGCTGTGTAGGCAAGAGGCGAATTGGATCTTCCCTTGCCGTTAAAACAAAACGTCGAGCGTCCGCCCATAATCGGTACGCCGCGCCGACAGGAACAACGATAAACAGAAGAAATAGACCGAACGTGATCGGGGTCTAGAATTCAATCTTTAGCACCGAAAAACGGTGTTTGCTTTTTTTTAAAAACGCTGTATTTTTGAAAAAAAAAATGCCGAACAAAAGATGTCTAAATTTTGGAGGAAAGCCCATAATTTATTTCTACATGGAACAGTAAATAAAATTTAATCTAAAAATCTTTCGAAACAAAAAAATATATACTTTCCTCCAATTTTAGTTGCATTACAAAGTTCTTTTTTCTTTGCACATTTTTTCCTAAAACAGAAATAAACGCTTGGAGAGAAAACTCGATTAGAAGTACTCAGGAACTCAGCTAAGGTCTAACTCAAGGAAACATTCAAATATCGGCCATTAGCCAAGGTAGCCTTAACGCCACGATAAACCTTAAAAAAACTATGTTTTAAATTAATCTCTAAGATTAACACGTCCTTAAAGATCTATTCCTTTAGATAAGAGTTAAAAAGAACTTTAATACACTGTGAAACTTGTGTTAAGGATGACTTATGTCATTCTCTTATTCTGTACCTTAAGGTACCATTGAAATATTGGTATTAAGATTCCGAGATGCAACTCGGAATTTGAATGTAAATTTTTTTTTAAATTTTGGCACTTCTACGCTCTCGTAAAAATAAGTTTCCCTTGAATTTCCCCGTGTTTGTTCGCGTTTACAATTCTATGTGTTTCCTATGCAAGACGTGTTAAAATAACATCTAAAGTGTTTAGCGATGTGTAAATATGACAACACGGGCTAAAAGTCACTGGCTCTTTTGACACTGGACCTAGACAAGTATTGATTGCGTACGTTTCTCGTCTGTCATTCGTGGCGGCTATGTTGTATTTCGGGTTTCACATAAAGTGACTTATCTCGCTTATTAATTCAAATTTTTTTTCAATTTGTTTTCATCTCAGGATTGGCGGGTTTAAATATAATAAGTAATTTCATATCACCCTGTATTTTGCCTCTAAAGAAATATCGTTCTTTTTAGAGTCGGTTAAAAATAACGTTCAAAAAGAAACATCGGTTAATTAAAACATACCAATTTTACAATTTCCAAATATTTATTAATATTAAAACTGAGCGAAATTGGCAAACTTTGAAATGGGTCACCGAAACAACACAAGCTATCCGAAACTGTTACTAATTAACTATTCTATTCACGTGGATTGGTAAAAGCGTATCAATATTTTAATTTAGCTTCCGCCCCGTTTTAAAGCTATTCTTCATTTCAAACTGCCTCAATTGATTTTTATTTCGGCTTTCTGTCAATTAGTTAACTCGTTAAAAAAACTGGTTTAATATAAAGCTTTAAAAACTTGCGGCTCTTGTTAACTGTAAAATTTGACATTTTCTTCACAAAATGTCGAAAAATGGCAATATGAGCATTTTTTTCAACGTATTTATTATTTAAAAAGCAAGACTCTCCCCTTCGTTGGTTAAATATTGAAAGTTATGAGGAGTTTGCTCCACATATGGCAACATTTTTAAAGTGCAATTTAATTTTTTGAGGTAAATGAACATTTTGGTAGAATTTCTGGTATAAAAAATGAATCTAGATGGCGAGTATTGATAAATAAAATATAGGATAGTTAGTATTTGACCAGTAATTGTATAGGGACATGATTTATGGTGGTAGCGTCGACTTCCGTTTTCAATGAAGATAGATATTGGCCAAAAATAGATAGAACATATTTATAATTATATAATAAGTGATTCAAATTCGATATGTGGGCATAAAATTACAATGTAAACAACTTTTCCAAATAGATTTTTTTTTTAAATTCGATCAGTAAATGCAATTCTTCAAAATTTTGTGCCGAAAATGTCAAACTTGACAGTTAAAAAAAAACCGCTCATTCACATTTAATTATATCATTTTTGATCTATTGAAGCTTATGGTCAATTAAAAACTACAGGTAAAAACCTAAATCGAAAATACATTTTTCCCCATATGGTTCCAACTTTAATGATGACACTATATAGGGGGTATTCCAACAAATATCTGCCATGTGATATGTGTGCGATTCCTTACCCAAAGATAAGACAAATAGTTCCTATAAACATGTGTCAGCAGATGCTTTGTTTGAAAGATACAGGGTGTTTTCAAGATATTTTCGAAACGGCTAAAGTAATTTTAGTGAAATTTGGGTTATGAAAAGTACTTAAAACATAACATATTTTACTAGGGGTGTGTGGAATACAATAAAAATTACTATGAAGCTTTACTATCATACAAAACTTACCCTGTTACTGATTATTTTGGACACGGAATACTAAGAAATAAAATATATTAAAATATAACTTTTAAGCAATGAAAAAAAAAGTGACAAGTTTACAAAGATCGTAACATATGTACCATACAAGATTTCCTCAGATCCGAGCAGAAAACGAACAAAGTAAATTAATTTCGCATCATAACGATGCTGTTTTTTTTTTTAGCAGAACGACTGTTTCAAAGGTTAAATTTATGTTCTCGCACAAAACGGGCCGGCCGAACACATTACAGGAATTAGAGAGAAAAAAAATGGAGAACAACCTTTTTATCCAGTTTATAAAAGTTGCATTTAAAGGTTAGGTTAAATAGTGTTAGAGTAGAAAATTTTATTTTAAGGGTATTTTATTAAATTTTTTGTAAAATTTAAAAAAACATTTTGTAAAATTTACCAAAATCTTGTGTAAACATTTTGACACATGGTATTTCTAAGCGGCCACCCATCCAAGTATTAACCGTGCCCAACGCCGCTTGACTTCATCGATCGATGTATGTTTCCTGTTAAGCTCTCCGCCTACTATTTGTTACAATAATAGAAATCCCAAGAATCCGTTGCATCTTATTTATGCCTTTTATTCTTGTAAAAATATCTTTAAAACACTTCATTTAATTTTTACAATAAAACACTATACACAAATAATAGTCAGTGAATAACCATACATTTTAAAATACTTAACTACCGGAGTTATAAATAAATTATTTTCACTATACATTCGTTGTAAAATTTACATGTATATTAGTAATTACTTGATTTTACGAAATTTACTAGAAATTTTTAGAAATTATGTGCTTCTACAATATTATTTTGGTACGAATTAATAATGAAAATTGTAATTAATATAATATTTTATAGGAAACCTTAAAATAAAATTGTTATTATAATAATTTTACTATAGCGTTTGTTCTATGCACATATATTCATTGTAAAATTTACAATAATTTTAGTAGTTACTTGATGTTACTAAATTTATTACAAATCCTAACTCTAGTTTCTTATAAATTATGTTTACAATATTATTTTGGTATGGATTACTGATAAAAAATGTAATCAATACTATATTTTATAGGAAATTTTAAAATAAAATTTTTACTATAAGAATTTTACTATAGTCTTTTTTCAATGTAATATTAAACAAGGATTTTGAGATAAACCCGAACAAACCTAAACAAAATCGAATAAAAAATTATAAATATTAGAATAAAAAATAATAAATATTAGAATAAAAATAGTAAATATTAAAATAAAAAATATTAAATATTAGAATAAAAAATAATAAATATTAGAGTAAAAAATAATAAATATTATAATAAAAAATAATAAATATTAAAATAAAAAATAATAAATATTAGAATAAAAAATAGCAATTATTATTAAAATAAAAAGTATATCGGCGTATTTTTAGCAGAGCGATTGTTTCTAAGATAAAATTTTTGTTTTCGTGCTGAAGCGAAGGAATTAGAGAAAAAAAATGGGTAAAGGCTTTCTGTTTATAAAAGTGCCATTTAAAATCTAGGATAGAGCGTGTTTGAAACAGGTGTAATTAACTGATTTTGTTCGGGTTTGTTCGAGTTCCCGATATATTCTAACAGGCCACTACCGTGAATTACCCTGTAATAGTTCAGCTTATTATTGATTTATTAACTAAGAAGTTGAGTAAAATATTTCTACCAGCGTCATTTATTTCCCGATCAAAGTTATCTGGTTTATTAATTATTGTTTAAAATATTTCTACTGCCCCACAGTAATCTGTGATATAGATAAGGTTTTGTTAGAATATTTATTTACTGTTGATAGAATAGTTTAAAAATCGGTTAAATTAATTGTCAGCAAATTAAAATTTTATTAAAATTCTATTGGTTTTCTATATTAAAAGGCCTTGGTTCTAAAGTGCAAGGTGAACTATATTTTATATCGCTTTAGTAAATACGGGCGAAATAATAGTTCTTGTTAAAAACTAAGAAATAGTAAACTTTTTCTGTATTATATCTTCTCTAATTGATATAATATTTCTACTGTCAGCTTTTATGGGAATGCATGAATCAGTTTTCAAAACGGTACCCTACTGAAAATAGGGCCGTTACAATGAGAAATTTAATTTACTTTGTCCTGAATTTCGTCCTATTTAGTTTAGACATAGGGTAATTGTAGATAAATTACAATATCATTAGGGCTCTGATGTTTGACGAAGACAATATACGTTCTCTTGAACAAAGTTTTTGCTAGGAATATACAGTATGTGCACGGATTGAGTTAACAAGAGGAAAAACTATTTTATTTTGTATTTTAAAAAAAAATGTTGTTCTTCATAATATTATTTGCTTGTAATAAAAATAGGAGTGGTGCCAACCGATTTGAGTTTCAACATATAGCGTGCCCCAAAAATGAAAAACCGAGCAAACACTTTTTTATTTTGCATTTTTCGAGAAAATCTCTTCATTGCTGGCTCAACATTTTTTGCTTGTAATAAAAATAGGAATGGCGTCGACTAATTTAAGTTTTAATATATAGGGTATCTGAAACATGCATAAATCCAAAAAAACTAGAATTTTAGAGAAGAACGGCAACAAGTAGAAGTTGGTGGAGATCGAATAATTATTCTTTATAATTGTTAAGTGTGTATTAAATAAAAAATAATTTATGTTTCCTGGTGTGTTTATTTTTGCAATTCTTGTGTTTTTCTTTGTTTGAGACACCATGTATGTTGACTAGGGGTTGCAATCCCGGGATCCCGGAATCCCGGGATCCCGGGATAACTACCAATTGAACCATACTTTTCCGATCCCGGGATCCCGGGAAATAAAAATATAGGCCCGGGATCGAAAAATAATCGCTCTTCATGATATTACCAGAAATTTTATTAAGTAAACTGAAAAAGGTCCTCCTAAACAAACATAGTCAACCTAAAAAAGCAGTCGTTGACGGCGCGGCGTTGTGTTTAATTGTTGAAAGCAGTAATTTCCCAGTAAACTGCTAAAGGAGGTCGGGGAAGTACCCAGCGGCCAGCCGGCCACCCTTGCGAACACGAAATATTGGATTTATTTTAGTCGGAAAGATTATCGAATGGCTTCTAGCAGCTGTAACAGTGACAGTGCCAATAGGAGCAATAATGGTGGGTTTTTCAATATAATATAGTATAATATAAATTGATATAATCACAAGTTTGTGGCTTAGATATAGTTATGTTGACAATTAAAATTTAATCCCTAATAAAAAAGTTATTTTATACAATGAAATATAAATTTAATTTCTTGAATAATAAACAACAATTTTGATATATTAAATCAAAGGCATATTTCTCAAATTTTAGCATTTTGAAATTGTTTAATATGTATTTTGTAATTTAAGTTTAGCCATTTTTTTCTAAAACATTTTATTTTTTATTATAATTTTTCTAAAGTAAATTGAATTATGCTGAAAATAATATTAAAGAATAAACATCGTAGCTTTTGTTATTTTCACATAAATAGACAAGTTATTATGGATTCGATTTTAGGGCTGATTGCAATTATGTCCAAGCCGCAGTTAAAATACGTACCTCATAAAAGAAAGGCAGATGATAAAACATCAGTTTGGTTTTACTTCTTAGTTGAATCCGGTGGAGCTGAAACAGCTAAATGCAAAAGATGTCCCGCTCTTTTACAGGCGAAAGGGGGTTCAACCAAAGGTTTATTGACGCACTTAATAAAAGTACATAACATCGATGTAAAAGCAAATCGCAGTGAAGTAAGCGGGGAAGGTACATCGAAAGAAGATAAATCTGAAACAGTGGTTTCTGAGAAGCAAAGAAAGTTACCCCAATTTTTTTTTTATAAAAACGACAATTCTTATGAATCTATTTTAGCGCGTATGGTGGCATTGGATGGCATTCCTCTGTCAAAATTTGTAACTTCTAAAGATCTGCGAAATTTATTTAGATTAAATGGTATGCATCTTCCAAAATCTTCAAATACTATACGTTCAGAAATTATGAAATATAGCAATAAATGTCGGGAATTGGTTAAGAATGAAATTCAAAGTTTGAAAACGCAGGGCAGAAAATTTTCTGTGAGCTTCGACGAATGGACATCACATTCAAATAAACATTTTATGAATATAAACGTACATTTAAACTGTTCAGACCTTCAGAAATTTTGGAATTTGGGATTGGTTCGACTAAGATATTCTATGACAGCAGAGGCATGTCTTGAGGGCCTTGAGGGACATCTGGAAATGCACAATTTGTCCCTAAATGATGATATTGTTTGTATTGTAACAGATGGCTCAAGTACAATGGTGAAAATAGGGAAAATGGTCGCCCCTTACCAACAGCTATGTTTAGCATATGGAATTCAGCTAGCAGTAGTGGACACTCTTTATAAAAATAAGCAAAATACTGTTGAAAATGAAAATGGCAATGACATGCAATCGGATGAAGAGGACAGCGACTACAGCGAGGATGAGGAATCTGATTCTTTAGAAATTTTAGAGGATGTTCCAGAAAATGTTTTGTCGAAAACACATAACATTTATTCCCTCGTTACAAAGGTTAGAAATGTGGTCAGGATGTTTAGGAAATCTCCAACAAAAAATGATATTCTCCAAAAGTACGTGAAAGAAGATTTAGGAAAAGAACTAAAACTTCAACTCGATTGCAAAACGAGATGGAGTAGTCTTCTAATAATGTTAGAGCGGTTTTACAGTCTAAAAAGCTGCATTACAAAGGCTATGATTGATTTACGTACTCCTATTCTTAGTGACAATGATTTTCAACTCATTAAAGAGTTGGTTTGCCTTTTAGAACCAGTAAAAGTAAGCGTGGAAAGCCTTTGTCGTCAAGATATGAATCTTTATAAAGCTGATATAACTTTGGAATGTATGCTAAAATAAATTCAAAAGATGTCTTCTTCTCCTTTAGGGAAAGATCTCGAAAATGCCTTGACGTTAAGGGTTAAGCAACGTAGAACTGTCGCCTCTAGTCTTTTTCGCTACTTAAATGATCCCAACCACATTAACAAAAACTCTTTGTTTAATACTCCCAAGAAAGACGTACTAATTAAAGAATTTAAAAATATCATAGAAAGATTACAAAAGAATGAACTGAATAAATATGTTGAAGATGATCAAAACGAAGAGGAATTAACCATTGGTGAACTGCAAAGAGAAATTCAACAAGAAAAAACAAAGACATCATATAAAGAAACCCTTGAACTCGCTCTAAAAAAATCTTTGTCTTGTCCAGTTACACCAAAAAAACCAAACTTGGAGAGTACTATAATTCAAGAAATGAATTTATTTGAAAATGGAGGAATCCGAGGATTTAATCTCCAATGTGTTTATAATTTTTTAAACACTATACCTCCAACTAGTGTCGAGGCCGAAAGATGCTTCTCGTCAGCCGGAAGGATAGCTACAAAGTTTCGAAGCCGTTTAAGGGATGACAGTCTTGACGGTATTGTGTTCTTACGTAACTTTTTAAAATAAAACTTGATATTTTGTTTTCATTTTTTTTTAACGGTCTGTAGAGTTAACTTTTTTTTATTTGTTGTGTTATTTTTCCAATAAACCTTTAGTAAAATAAATATGCCTAAATTTTCTTAAGTGATCCCGAAATCAATCCCGGGATCCCGGGCTTACATAAAGGGATCCCGAAAATCCCGGGATTATTTATTTGCTTCGGGATTGCAATCCCTAATGTTGACACTCAAATTAGTCGACGCCATTCCTATTTTTATTACAAGCAAGAAATGTTATGAAGAACACCATTTTCTCGAAAAATGCAAAGAAAAAAAGTTTTTCCTCTTGTTAACTCACTCGGTGGACATACTGTATATATTACGATTAAAGTGTTTACTTGGCTAGTTTATAGACTAGCTGGATAGTATACAAACTATCCAAATGTCTGGTTATTTTGATGGAAAATCAAATTTCTACTAAAATAGATACGAATATTGGTTGGTTTCCATACTATCCTGCTAGTTTGCAAACTATACAAGATTTATCGCGAAAGTACAAACCACAAGAAAAGCACACAAACTAACCGGTGTCTTTGGCTAATTTACAAACTATACACAGTAGTTGGATAAAGTGTGAACTGAATATTGCTAGTAATACATAATAACAATAACAAAATCGATGGTTAGTATGTAAACTAACCAATCCTCTCCGGTTAATTTAGTTTAGGATAGTAAAATAATTCTTAGTCAAAAATAAAGATATTTATACAGGGTGTTATGGAAATGACTTATTATATTTAAATGGGTGACTCCTTGGGTGTCCTAGAGAAAGTCTACATACTTTTTTTTTAAATCGAATATCTAAATACTAAGGTAAAAACCCTTTTTACCCACATACTGTCGTCCCGTTCCATCTGGATTCACTTAGCAACAATTTGGGTCACTAGAGTATACTAACAGTGTTGTCAGATCACACCGCGTGTCTCGCCCTTGCTTGGATACCGGCCGCGCGCCACTATCGTTGCTTCAGTATGTTTCGAAACTCGGGGGTGGAATGACGCTGTCGAGGGGTCTAAGTGCTTGACGTATCCGAATTTTAAACGTTTTTTTAGTTATAGCATTACCCGATTTTTTTCTGTTGTGAAATAATTCATAATAATAAATGTTGTGATGTGATTTCAAATTTGTGTGATATTATCTACTGTTGGTTCTGTTGAAAAACATACTTTTTGTGTTTTATTTTTTTATGGAATTTAATTATAAAATGGATTATTTTAAAATAAGATCGAAGGTAAGAGAGTATGTATTTTAAAATTGTAGTTTTTTGTCAAAAAGTTTGAAAAAGAAGTGATAGCGGGCGTCAAGGACGTCTTGTTCTCAAAAATTGAACACGTGTATTTAGAACTATGTGTTGTAATATGACAACATCGCATATAATGCGCCAACCCCTTTTGAACCTGGAGACTGCCTCAATAAAATATTGATTGCGAAGAGCCTCAGGAGCGGCCAGGTAAATTTTGAGATTTCATATAAAGTGTATATTTCGCTTAATAATTCAAAGCGCCATTTATGGTTATTTTTCTTCAATTTATTTTCATCTCGGGATTTGCCGGTTTAAATATAATACGTCATTTCCATAACACCCTGTAGGTATAATATAACATTGCTGTTACAACTTAGAAATGAGTAAAAAAAACAAAAGTGATTTAAAAATACTATTATATTTCAAGTCCAGTCCTCAATATTACACACTGTAGTACATGCTGTCTCTAGCTTTTGAGCACAAGGTTTAAAGAATAATAACCTAAAATTAATAAGTCCGGTCCTATCCATCCCAGCTCCCGCAATCTTTGGGTATTTGAGTGCATTTCATTGTGCTTCTTGTGCTTCGAGCGCTAAGGTGACACATCACATGTGATCGTACACGTTTTGTGAATTCTAAATCATATCTGAATATTTGTCCAGTGTTCCTTATAGGATACCGTAAGTACGAACACTTAATATGTTTTTACAGATTTACGTTTTATTTTTGAGTAAGTTTTGAAACTTATGTCCTCTTAGGAATCTAATCCCTTTTTCAGCATTCTCTTTTAGTACCTTTACCTATTGCCAACATGGGAAAAGGAAAAGGCAAAGAGAAAGGGCGTAGTAAAGTAAGAAGCCCTTCTTCGGGTGGGTCAGAGACCTCACTTTCCCCAAAACATCTGGCAAAAAGACTACGTAAGCTTGAATATCAACTACAACGATCTGCTACAAGGTTAGGATCACGTAGCAGTCAGGCCGGCCATGACAGTCGGCGTAGGTCACGTCATCCGCCCACTCGCAGACACCGGAGATCGTCTTCGTTTAGCTCAGTCTCTCGCGAGCGGCTTGCACCTGCCCGAGAGAGAAAACGGAGTAGAACAACCAGATCGAGCAGGTCTAGAACTCCCAAACGAGCTCGAATTGCTGACGGATTCGATTCGAACCAGGAAAGTGCGACGTTGCCTCGTGCAGAGCAATGTCGCCGATATATACCTTTCGAAAGCGCGTGCAGCGCAATTTCGACTCTTGATGATGCTTGTAGCGTCACTAATGGTGAAAGCCCCGATAAAGACGAAATTGTAATTCATGATGAGACATCGGTGATTTTACCAGAAGATATTTTAAATATTTTAGGTGAGCATCCCAACAAACCTGAAAGCAACAATTTTTCACTGCATGAACAGTTGGTGGTAAGGTGGGAAGATATTCTGCTCAATGGCACGAAAAAAGGTGACTGCCAGAACCTTTTGGGGAAATATGAAATTCCCACTAATTTACCTAATCTTCGTCCACCTAAACTAAATCCCGAAATCAAAGCAGCCTTAGAGAAATCTAACCTGTCGGCGGACACATCTTATGTCGAGTTGCAAAATCGCTTAGGGAAAGGTTTAGCGGCTCTGGGCAAGGGTCTTACTTTAATACTTGGTAATATCACTAAACTCCCTGAGGACATTAGGGATGATATTTTAAGAAATCTAGGAGACTCTGGAAGAATGTTGGCGAACATTTTCCATCGTATGTCTGTAACACGGAAAAACTTGATTGTCCCTTGTTTGAAAAACATGAAAAATTTCGCAGATACTTGCACGCCATCTGAATATCTTTTTGGAGCGGATTTAAGCGAAAAACTTAACTCCGTCAAGACATTAGAAACTCTAACGAAGGAATTAAAACTCCCTTCTAAATCCAGAAATACTTCATTCCTTAAAAGGGTAAATAAAGGGGTGGGGAGCCAACCAAAATTCTCAGGCCAAGGTTCTTCCGGCATGAACCGAAATTTAAACCACTATCGCCCGGCTCGTCCTATGGGGGAGACAAGACACGACAGGGCACATACCTCCAGATCAACCACCCAGCGGGATCGTCAAAAGGATGCTCAGTGGGGCAAACTCAGACGAAGGAAGTATTAGATGAGGTAAGAGATTTCGGCTATGCAGGCCGTCTCCAATTTTTCCTTGACCAATGGTCAACAGTAACTGATTCTCCCATCATACTCAGTTGGTTAAAAGGTTATAAACTACCCTTTACAACTATTCCTGCTCAATATCGCAGCCCTATTTCTCATAGGTTATCACCTATTGAATATCACCAAACTAGGGCTGAAATAAATAATCTCTTACAGATTGGAGCTGTTACGAGATGTTCCCCATGTGCAGGTCAATACATCTCAAAAACATTCCTCGCGGAAAAATCAAATGGCACCAAAAGATTTATATTAAATCTTAAAAATCTAAATAAACATATTGCCGCCCCGCATTTTAAAATGGAAGATGCTAGAACCGCAAGCAGGTTAGTTCAACATGGCAACTATGCAGCAACGTTAGACTTGAAGGACGCTTATTATTTCCTACCAATCCATACGGAGCATAGGAAATTTTTAAGGTTTTTATTTGACGGATTTCTGTATGAATTCACCTGCTTACCGTTTGGCCTAACATCAGCTCCTTTTACGTTCACGAAACTCATGAAGCCAGTTATGCAAACGCTTCGTTGTGCCGACGTTACGTGTATAAATTATTTGGACGATTTTTTAATTCTCGGATCGTCAAAACAAGAGTGTGTACGGAATGTACGTCTCGCCATAGCATTATTACTTCGCTTGGGTTTTAAAATAAATAAACAAAAAAGCGTTATAACTCCCAAAAGAATATTCAGATTTCTGGGTTTTATATTTAACTCTATATCAATGACAATCACATTGCCACAAGAAAAACGAAACAAGATTTTGAAATGGACACAGTATTTTATATCTCGTAAAAGATGTAAAATTTTAAAATTTGCACAATTCCTGGGTCTGTTAAATTCCGCATGCCCAGCCATAAAATATGGACGCGTATACACAAAAACTTGCGAGCGCGCTAAATACTTAGCATTACAAGAGAGCAATGGAAATTATAACTCTTTTATGTTTATTTCTGAGGAAACTAAACGTGATTTATCCTGGTGGATGGAAAAAATTCCCTCTTCACAAAATGATTTTAAAAAAGATTTATTTGCCCTAGAAATGTGTACCGATGCTTGTTTATCGGGCTGGGGTGCGGTCTGTAACGGCGAAGAAACTGGTGGTTGGTGGACAGCATACGAGGCAACAAGTCATATTAACTATTTGGAGCTTCAGGGCATAATGTTGGGTTTACAGTACTTTGCAAACAAATATCAAAATTGCAATATCTTAATTCGTACAGATAATACCACCGCTCTGGCATACGTAAATCGGATGGGTTCGGTACAACATCCTCTTCTTAATGCCTTAAGTAGAAAAATATGGCTTTGGTGTGAATCCAGAAACATATGGATATTTGCCTCGTATATTAGCTCAAGTCAGAACATTGAAGCAGACTTTGCATCAATTATAAACGATAATGCTACAGGAATAGTTGTATTTCCATTTTGGCCATCACAACCCTGGTATACGTTACTTAAGAAATTAATAGTGGGTAAACCCCATTATTTTGGACCCCAAGATAACATTTTATTTTGTCCCTTTAGTATGAGGATGCACCCCCTTGCAAAGAGCCTTATCCTGGGGGCCGCCAGATTATCCGGACAGCGTTCCAGAGGAGGGGGATTCCAGATAACGCACTAAATACAATGCTGAAGTCCTTAAGTGACGGAACTATTCAGCAGTACAACACTACGTACAAACTATGGTGGAAATATTGCCAAACCAAAGATATATCCCCTTTTGATGGAAAAATCCCCGACGTTATTGGATTTTTTCAAGATATTCTAGACTCCACTGGTAACATTTTCGGATCATTCAATTCTCACCGCGCAGCTCTTTCATTGTTGGTTTCGACTAATATAGGGGAAAATATCCAAGTAAAACGTTTTCTAAAAGCAATATTTCGTTTACGGCCGCCTAAGCCAAAATATGACTACATCTGGGACCCTTCCCAGGTTTTAACCGTTGTGGAAAATTTCTCCGATTCCAGCCTAAAGTCACTGTCATGTAAACTGGTTACATTGCTGACGCTAGCAACAGGTCACAGGATCCAAACAATATTTTTGATCAAATGCTCTAATATTAAAATACATGACTCAAAAATAATAATCCTTGTCCCAGATCTTATTAAAACATCGGGACCTCGTAAAACTCAACCAACTTTTATTTTGCCATACTTCGTAGAGAACCAAAAGCTGTGCGTAGCTTCATGCCTAAAAACATATCTAGAAGCAACTAAATCCTTACGTCAGCCAAATTGTGACAAGTTATTTATCACACACAGCAAACCACACGGCCCGGCATCAAAACAAACCCTAAGTAGATGGGTGAAGAGTACTCTTCATGAGGCAGGAGTAGATACGGACATTTTTAAAGGTGAAAATGAGAAAGGGTGTCCCTATTGATGTTATCAGAAAATCAGCTGGCTGGACACCACAATCGGGCACCTTTGCTAAATTTTATAATCGTCCTTTGATGAATTCATCCAGTTTTTTGCAGTCCGTACTGACTATTTAAAAGTGGTTAAACTTATTTTTGTCTAAGCTTAAGACTATATTTGTGTAATTATACACTTTATAACTAGTATTTTGTTAAGAAGACATTCATCTGCCACTCTTTATTAGGTACCACGTTTAAAATGTCTTCTATATTAAGACTTTAACATTTGTTTACTGTTATTTTAACAAATATATTACAATCTAGGAAACTAAACTACTATCAAGTGTCTATTTTCTTATATGATACGCTCGAAGGCGTTTTACTGCAACTTCTGTAAACATCTACAGTGTGTAATATTGAGGACTGGACTTGAAATATAATTTATCGATCAAAAGAACTTACCTGAAGTTCGATCGTAATTATATGAAAGTCCAGTCCGAAAATATTACAACCCACCCACCACTCCCGTCGATGGTTGTCAGCAAAACAAATCAACATTAATCTTTACTTTAAAAAATGAAATGCACTCAAATACCCAAAGATTGCGGGAGCTGGGATGGATAGGACCGGACTTATTAATTTTAGGTTATTATTCTTTAAACCTTGTGCTCAAAAGCTAGAGACAGCATGTACTACAGTGTGTAATATTTTCGGACTGGACTTTCATATAATTACGATCGAACTTCAGGTAAGTTCTTTTGATCGATAAATTTGTTTGGCAAAATATTAATTATAAATCTCAAAACATTGAACAACAATTGTCATAAACATAACCTCACTTTTCTAATCAGTTAACCAATAAGGATTGGTTAGTTTAAATACTAACCAACAAGTTGGTTATTATGTATTATTAACAATATTAAGTTCACACTTTAATCAACTACTGTGGATAGTTTGTAAACTAGATGGATAGTATAAAAACCGACCAATATTGGTAGCTACTTTAGTAGAAATATGATTTCTAATCAAAATAACCAGACAAAACACTTTAACCGTATCTTATATCCTGAAAAAGAAACATATATGTACAAGGAGTACGGTAAGTTTTATGTCAACTTTAATTTTCGTTTAATTTATGTATTTTTGGTAAATTTACATTGTAAATTATAAATCTATTATCGAAGACCCGTAAAATCCTGAATGTTTATTTTTCAAACTGTATGTCTGTCATAAGTAACTGCAGTCCCACTAAATCTTAGCTCCTCGTGCCACAAGAACCATAACCATATTGAGGAGATTCCGTAAGTATGAGAGACGAGTATTATTATAGTCTCATCAGCGGCGTAACTTCAAAAATTGTGCCCGGATGCAAAAATTATAGATGAAGTTTTCACACCACGCTCGAATGTAGCCTCTTTGGCTTTTTTGAGAAGTTGTAACTGGGTCCAGATACTAATATGGCATTTTTTAATAATAATATGCAGTGATTTTTTTTCATATTTTTGTAAAATATTTAGAACCAAACAATTATTTTTGATGGATACCTAAAGTTCCGCAGCTGGATCAAAAACGGATTATCTTAACATACTCCTTGGAAGGTGAATGTTTTTGGGTCCCGCCTCAAGGGTCCCCTAAATCTTGCGGGCCCGGGGCCAATTGCGCCTTCTGTCCCGTCGGTAGTTACGCCCCTGAGTCTCTTCGTTCCATAAAAATATAAACGATACGGACTCACTATTCCAAACATTTGTATAATCCCTGAACTAAACACACCTAACATATTACACTACCTATAATTTACTTTATAAATACAGTGGAACCTCTCATAACGGACACCTCTAATAAGCGGACGTCTCTATTAAGCGGAACAAACCCTCCTTTAAACGGACAAACAAGTTTAAAAGTATTTGGGAGACGAATAAGTACGGTGCAAAAACTCTCCGAAGACAGACCGGTAACCAATCGCGTATGCGTGGCAGCGCGAAAGGACTTCGCCGAGATAAGTATGTGTGATTCCCCGACAGCAGTCCACCGTTTATTTGTGAGTTGTAAGGTTAAAATCGTAAACAATGGCAGAAAAATGTCGCGTTTTGAGTGTGAAAGAGAAAATTAATGTTGTGGAAGTTTTTAATCTGATAACAATGTGTAGAGTTCATTAATATTGATAGCAATGTGCTATTAGAAGATGATAGTGAGCTCATTCCTACCGATTATGTAGCCCAAATTGAAACCACATCAATATCTGACGACTCTGATGAAGGAGTTGAATGCAGTAATCAAACAAATGTCACCAAATATCAACAAGCCATTAGTATGGTAAAGGAATTACAAGAATATGTAAAGAATGGAGGTGACTCTACAGCAATGGAGTTGTTATCAGACTTACAATTACATTTTCTAGATTGCAAGTTTAAAACGCAAACAAGTCAAAGTACGTTATTAGATTTTTTTAGTACTACATCCTAACTAAAACTAGTGTATTTTTGTTATGTTATGTTTATTTGTACATACATATACATAGTAATAATTTTGCATTTACATATTACCTAATAACAAATTTTCCAAGGGCGGACACCTCTATTAGGCGGACACATTTAGACGGTCCTGTTGCCGCCCAAGAGAGGTTTTACTGTATAACACGTAGTACACGTCCTATATTATTTAAGTGACTATACCCTTATTATGGTACTAAAATGTGTGAGATAATAAGAAGAAAATACTTCAATATTCATCTAAACAACTTCATACATAAAACAAAACACTCCAAGCGTTACCCTTTTCGACCTAACTGACATGTTGTAGCGTTTCGGTCGTTTTCCTGCCGGAAAAAATGGAAATTTGCAAAGCTGAAAATTGAGATTGTTAGAAAAATGAATGATGAGTTTTCCATATCGGCTTCTCTGGTTAGCAGAAAAGCTGTTGCTCCTATTTTCAGTCTTAAGAGGATAAATATTATCATTAACCCGACAGGTTTGAATGTGACATAATAACATTGACAGAAAGAATTTATTCAAAATCAAAGTTCTCTGGATAGTAAATAAGGAATTGAGTTGTTTGATAAAAGAAAAATTATTTGTGACAATGTCATTGACGTGACAATCAAAGTTTACTTAAATACTAAGTTTAATTATATCGTTTTAAGTAAACTAAACATTGCAAGTATTGTTTAGAGTCCCAACCAAAAAAGCTATGTTGATAGGCATGTTGAAAATGTTCAGAATAAATTTATCAAATACCTCTCGGGAAAGAAAATTTTAACATATCTAACAGAGATGTTTCTCTGACCCGAATACATTTTCGTTTAGCCTCCCTGACTGATGGAAGAAAATCTGCCGATATACCATTTTTATATAATAATAATAGACTTTTTATTAGTATAGTTCAACGTTACAATTATGAAACAAGATTAATTAACAAAAACTATAGGAAATAAACTCCTGGACAAAATTAACGCAACATCATAAATTTGCCATATTTTTGATGCTATTTTTTTTCTGAATTTATAATCCGATTTGAATGATTTTTTTTTGCATTGTAGGTTGGTTCCTTGACAATGTTATAGTTTTCGCTGTTTATGATAAAAATTTAATTTCCGATTTATGGTGTATTAAAAATTCCATGTTTTTTTCCGAAAATTCGCATCACCCTGTGGAGTATATTAGCAACCGGGACATATTGCAGTTGACATTAAACGGTAGGTCCATCTTTCCCCAACATTTTCTTTTTTGGTTTACTTCATTATCTCTGTTATTAAAGGAGATACACCGTTTTATAGAGTAATATGTTTTTATAGACTTTAATATTCAACACATTCATTGTTAAATGTTTTCAAGAAGACTATGGACTTTTTCTGACATTGCAAGCGATGTGTCAGCAGATGTTGTGTTTTAAAGTTATAAAGGTCAAATAATCGCCATACTGATAAAAACTGTTCGGAAACTGCTTATTAAACGTTCGTTTCGTATGCCCAGTTGCCCGACGAGTATTTTAATCTTGAAACCTACTTGAAAACATTTAACAATGAATGTGTTGAATATTAAAGTCTATAAAAACATGTTAAGCTATAAAACGGTCTATCTCCTTTAATAACAGAGATAATGAAGAAAACCAAAAAAGAAAATGTTGGGAGAGATGGACCTACCGTTAAATGTCAACTGCAATATGCTTCGGTTGCTAATATACTCCACAGGGCGATACGAATTTTTGGAAAAAAACATAGCATTTTTAGTACTCCCAGTATAAATCGAAAATTAAATTTTTATCATAAACAGCGAAAACTATGACATTGTCAAGGAACCAACACAATGCAAAAAAAAATCATTCAAATCGGATCATAAATTCAGAAAAAAAATAGCATCAAAAATATGGAAAATTTACGATGTTGCGTTAATTTTGTCCAGGAGTTTAGTTTAACTTAGGATGAGATAAACCCATAAGTGGCGAAGTCTAGCCAAGAAGGCTATACTCTTACTAATAAACTTTGTAATAACTTATCGACATATTAATGGTCTATATTAACGTCCCTCAGAGGACGTCCCTATAAGGACGACTGAATTATTTCCCTTGCCACTTAGATACACTTACACGAAAAGAAAAACATAGTTAAATTTGCTATAAAAATAGGAAAATTAACCATAATTTATGGCTCTATATGGGACTGGATTAACTTTCATTAAGAACTGCCATTAAGTTGTAGCAAAATGTTAATCTACATTTTTAGTAAAAATTACAAAAATATACATTCATATGAGAAGTTGTAAAATTTACTAAAATCTTTTGTAAAATTTACTAAAATCTTTTGTAAAATTTACTAAAATCTATTTTAAGTATCCGTATTAATCTTGAGTAATACTGCTTTCAACAGGACACGGGTTAAATCTTAAAAGTGCATAGTGCTATCTATCAAGGAAAAACTGGACTAACTTTAATACTGGACTAACTTTTCAGTTTTGGTTGTATTAATGCCCGTTTCTAGCTTTCGCTTAAGTGGCAATTTAAATATATTGATTTGTGATGCCTATTCACATCCCCTATAAAGATTTGCAATCACTTCACGGCTCTGACTGAAAAGGTTTTTACCAGGAGAATATTTATTTATTATCACAAAGTTCAAAATTTTAATATAACACCCTAGAACACGACACAATCAATACTTATTTATAAAACACAATACAATAACTATTGCCATTTCTATCACTACGCAACTGGGTGGGGTACATCCATCAAATATCGGACATCACCGAACAGATGGCCCATCGGGTGTCTCACGAGACGCATGCGCTATCAACTGTCTGGGATAGAACCTATCAAATTAGTTCTAGGCACAAATATAGTATATAAACAGTATATTGCTAATACCATCTGCAATTAGGTCCCCGCTATGGGCATCGAGGAGGGCGTTGTGAGTTTGCGTAGTTCGGAAATTTCCTTGTGAAACTAACATTCCACAGTACCGGATTTCAACTTTTTAATGTAAATTTCACTGGTTAGTAGTATATTGCAATCAAAATTTCGATTAGTTCGATTTAAGACAGCGTTCCATGCATACGATTTCTGATGATATGATGATCCGACGGTGTCCTGATTGGTGTAAACTTTTGGTGCCAAATTCCGTCCCAATATTTGCAACAATCGACACGATGAGCTTTATTTTAACTTTCATCCGACGTCATATGTTTTTTAACCTCACTTTTTTCTAAACCAAAAATTAAGAATGAATGACTGTATTGACTATTTTGGGAATTTATCAGCTACTAATGCACCAAATCAAAAATACATTAATTTTAAGGTTAGGTAGTACATATTATTATATTATATACGAGTGACAATCTCTTCTTTTCTTACAAGCTTTTTAGTGAAATTCGGTTCCGAAGATTGGATAATGTGATAGGCAAAATATTTTCGTATAAATGTACATACCTGAAATACTTTATACCTGGTATTGATCCACGACTTTTGTAAAAAACACCCTGCACCTGTGTCCTTTCCTCTTAAACGAAACAAGTCACTAACCTACCAAACAGCGAATCGAATCACCACAAATAAAAAACTCCTTGACAAAAATTATCGTTAGGTAATGAAAGTTTATAAGCACTAATATACCGACAACAATGTGGATGAACCACATTTTATTCTGTAATTTGAAAAAGCATCCAGAACCAAAAATGTCGACGAATAACAACAAACAAATAATGTCGAGCCGGCTCTGACGCGATCGATAAAATTTCCACCCTACTGCGCAAAACTCAATAGGCCCGCGTCACCTTTCATAGCGGGGACACTTTTGTATTTTGGAACGTTCGTATTGGCCATATACTGTTTATATATATATGTGGTTCTAGCTAGCTGTAACCATTGACAACGCATGATGTTGCCATATCAAAATAAATAGTATGAAAAATAGAATTCAAACTATAATAGAATATTGGTTTCTTATATAAATTTTACAATTTATTTTAAATGCGCAAATGTAATTGTGGGGTTTTCTCCACACACAGAATATTAAATTAAAATAGTATATGTGACAACATTGTTAACCCCGGAAATTTTTTTGCCCGCATTTCTTTCGTAGCTACAGATAAACTTGTCGACCTGTATAGATATCACGAAGAAAACCGAAGAAAATTTTTTTTTGACTTAAGACAAAGGGCGGTGCGATATAAACTTGTTCTTATAAACGAAATACGACATCCTGCATGCATTTAGAAATAAATAAAAATATAAAAGTCAAACTCATTAATATAGTGCGGAAAACCATACCGTTTTTCCCCGTTACTGACAACTTGAAGCATTTTTATCCTTTTCGTGCCAAACAAGGGTAAATTTGCAATGCTGAACATTCAGGGTGTCAGAAAAATTAATGATGATACTTTATCAGTAGTTCGGACAGGGCTGATATCACTGAAGAGCTGTAGCTATATTTTTAGTAATCGATAAATTAAGGGTCTAAAACATAAAATTAACAGTGGTATAATATCCAGCTTAACATACCTACAGTGTATCCCAGGATAAGCGAACCTATACAGGTCGACAACTTTAACTGTAGCTACAAAAGGAATGCGGGAAAAAAAATTTCTTGGGGTAACAATGTTGTCACATATATTAAATTTTAATTTAATAACATGTTACCAAGTAAACCCTAAAATTAAATTTACCCATTTAAAGTAAATTGTCATAAGTATATAAGAAACTAATATTCTATTATAGTTTCAATGTTCTTAAAACTTTCTTTTCATACTATTTATTTTAATATTTAAATGCAAAATAAAACATTTTTTCATTAAAGTACTTATAATCTAAAAATAGGGCAACATGGGACAATATCAACGGTAACCATGGGTAACTGGTGGCTAGAGCTAATTTGATGGGTTATTTATATCCCAGACAGAGGATGACGTCACGCGCCTGGTGACACGCCTATAGTGCCAGCGAGCTTGTTCGGCGATGTCCAATATGCTTCATCCAGTTGCGTAATGATAGGGTTTATTTTAAAACTGTGATAATGAATGAATATACCCTGGTAAAACCCTTCATAGTCAAATCCGCGAAGTGATTGCCAATGTGTACAGGGTGTGTGAAGAGGAATCACAAATTAATACATTTAAATTGCCACTTAAGCGAAACCTAGAAAGGCTGGCAATGTATACGGGAGTAAGCGTAGGTGCAGTAAAAAACATGCACAAAGAAGATACTGAAAGGAAGAAAATAACCCGAATCAATTGTTGTCATCTCCTGTCAAAAAAGGGACCATCTCTCTCCTGTCGAAAAAATCGAAGGCTTCGACTTTGACATTGTTAGGAGAACAATTGTTTTATTTGGAACTAAAAGTATTTTCAACCTTAAAAAAGTTGCTCCAATAGCTGAGAAGTGACATAAACTTTCCATTTTCCCGTGAAACTTTGAGGTGCATATTGAAATCAAATGGATTTTATTGGCGAAAATGCCAAAATAAGCGAGGAATATTAATGAAAAGGCCTAATATATTGCACTGGTGATACAAATATATTCATGCTATGAAAAAATATATATTATTACATTATTAAGATAATAATAGCACGCCCATGACTCGGCCATGTTTTAAAAGATATTGCTTGACCATTTGGGATCTAGACGTGCTTGATTAGAAAATAAAATTAAACATTTTTTATGAAATCAAGCATGCCTTGATTGGGGCATTATTTTTATTTTCTGTCTAGTTAAAGTTCTTCTTCACAAAATATCCACAAATTTTATTAAGAAAAGTTGCTCGGAATTCAAAATCATGCAGATGTGCCGAATTTAAAAACCATCAGCCTACATTGTTTTTTTTTTCACTTTATACAATATTTTCCCTAGACCGAGATACGACTATGGAAGCCATAAATCTTACATCTTTGGGAAAAAAATTTCATTTACTAAATCGACTAAGAAAAATTGACTGAAAATATTTTTACGTTTCTAAAATGGGTGCAATTAGTCTGTTATAAATAAAAAATCAAATTTTATCGAATTATCGCTGTTATGGGTTTCATTTAATAACGGTTCATATTAGTGTCCTTCATATTTCTCTAAAATTTTATTTAATTTGGTTATTTAGTTTAGGAGCAATAATAATAAATAAAAAAAAAGGTTTTGCAGTCCTGAAAAAAAAAATCAATAAAGACCATCCAAAACTTTTAACCTCGGTATTGGTTGAGATTTATGACAGGAGGTATAGAGACACTATGAATCTAATAGGGTTTATCTATTTTATAGAGAGTATTCATAATGTGCTTTCGAAAACGACACATTTCAAAATATCATTTTGTTTTTTTACACTATTTTCACAAATTATGTTGTTTAAATAGCATAGGCGCCTAATAACTAATAATTGTAAAAATGTTCAAAATGTCTTTCAATTTGATCTATGCACAAGTAAACACGTTCTAGAAAAATCTGTTTACATCTCTAACATCTTATTCTTTGCTGCATATTAATACCATTTGTAATGCTAACAAACAATTTTTTTTCGCTGCCACCAAGTACAAATCATATCAACGAACCAATAAAATCCGTTTTAATTTCTTATTATAATTTATTTGACCTAAAAACAACTTGGTTGAGTTAAAGAACCATCCAAACTATAATAAACAAATAATAGGTAGGTACCTATTTTATTTCAAAGCGTGGCATAGTTTTTACGCTTAACCACTACTAACAGCTGTGACAGTATTTCACCTTAAATGTTAAGGGATATAAATAGATTTTTCAAGAACGCGTTTAGATCAAAATGGAAGATATTTACTGCAGTTTAGAATTATTAGTCTAGGCGCCTAAGTTATGTAAACAACATTATGAAATTTGAAATTATTTCGAAAACGGCTGGAAATAACTTATATGCTTGTATTATAATTACGAAAAAGGATCGCTTATGAAGTCTACATCAAGTAGCCAAATAATATATAGGGTGTTCCATTTGAAAATCTTGAGAATTTTTTTTTGAAATGTGGCGTTTTTGAAAGCATATTATGAACACCTTGTATAAAATATATGAACGCTATTATGTTCATAGTATCTTTATACTTTTGGCATCAACCTCTCTCAATGCCGAGGTTAAAAAAATTATTTTAGATTGTTTTTTTGGTTTTTTTTTCAGGACTGAAAATATTTTTTTTCATTGCTCCTAAACTACAGAACCAAATGAAATACAATTTTAGGTAATTATAAAGGACACTAATATGAACCTAAATATGCCATAGAATACTAGGTGTCCCATTTAAAAAAAATACAACTTTATGTTATCAGACTTTTTTGGGCAACCCTGTATAATGCAAAATATTTTCAAAACATGCCGCTCTTAATCCCATACCTCAAGCGATTTTGGGTTAATCGCCGTCCCCGCTTCGTTGGCGGAGCATGTATATGGATAACAATAATAATAATAATATAATACTTCGTTTACTATTAATAATAAAACAAATTTAACAGAAGTAAACTACGATTGAAAAATAACCAAAACATCCGAGCAAACCCGAACATATGCCTTCCAGCACAAACTTACTGAAATTACCCTTGAACGATAGGAGCACTGGAATATTCGTAATGGGTTCAAAACCTTTTATTTTATAAATTAATAAGAGAGGGAACGAAATTTGGTCAAATATGCTTAAATCTCGTTTCCTGCTTATTAAAAACGTTTAAAGTTTAAACTCCAGATAGGTAATTAAGTTCCAGCAAACGATATTTGGTCACTTTTAGGATAAAACAAAAATGTAACGAAATACCGAATGCGTCGCTACTGATGCAAAATTACCGATAACCTTTTTTTGGTAATTTCTTGTCATGGAAAACTGGTATTAGATGACGAGATATCGAAAAAGTTGTTTGAAAAAAATGTTTAGGTCTTATACCCTTTGCCAAATTTGGAGCGAAAATTCGAAAAATTATATTTTTTTGAAAAATATCCTGTATTAGTTTCATATTCTCAGGAATATAATGAAAATGTGTTAAATGATCGAAAAGGTAAGAATCTATTATTTAAATATTTTTGGTGTTTTTATAAAACTTTAGTTGTTAAAATTTAAAATTTAGCTTTTTACCATGTAACTGGGTGTAGGGGTGTTTCCAGCCAAACGAGTAGTAATGTGACAAATGTGAAAAATAAGTTTTACGTTACCAATAATGCAGAAAAAAGTTTTCCGTATTATTATGTGCGCAACTTTTTGGTGATCACTGTATATGCCGATATGTCAGGGTGTCCCATTTTCGACACTTTTATAGGGTAATTGTTAGTACTATCAAAAAAGTAATGTACATAGGTGTAATGTGGTCCTTTTGAGTCAAACTTAAATGGCAAAAACCAAAATTGGAAAATTTTCGCTCGCTTAAGAGATACGGGGGAAAATCAAAAAATGGACAATTTCAAAGTACCCTATATATTCTTAGTTAAAAGAGATACAGAAAAATGTTTTATACAGAAGTTTCTTTATATTGATTGTTGAATAATCTGCGGTTTTCAGAATAAGTATACGGGGTCACGTAAAAAAGTTATCGGACCTCACCTCATTTTTTTAAATGGCATGTTATATATTTAGAGAATTTAAAATAGCATCTTTTTAGATTAAAATATACAGGGTGTTCCATTTAGAAAAATGAGGTTAGGTCCGATAACTTTTTTACCTCACCCCGTATACTTAATCTGAAAACAGCAGATTATTCAACAATCAATATAAAGAAACTTCTGTATAAAACATTTTTCTGTATCTCTTTTATCTAAGAAAATAGAGGGTACTTTCGAAATTGACAATTTGTTGATATTCCCCCGTATTTCTTAAGCGAGCGAAAATTTTGAAATTTTAACCATTTTAAGTTTGACCCAAAAAGAGCACATTTTTTTTTATAGCACTAACAATTACGGAGAGAACAAACCCTATAAAAGTGTCGAAAATGGGACACCCTGTACATAAGTAAAATTGAACATTTTTTATTTATCAGTAAATTTAATAAAGAATGTAAGCTCTTAATTTTCGCAATTAAAACCAGTAGCAGGAACAGCAGTTGGAAATGCTATAATTGTAGATTATTCAATAAATCTTGTCCAAAATTCTTAAAATCCATTTATTAGTAATTCAAGTTTTATTTGCCAATAAAGTACTGTAATAATACCACCAAACGATTATCCTATAACCGATTTATATACTTTTTAATCGCCTTAACATTTTAAATTCTAACTGGCACATCATTAATCTCTGATAGCATGTTTTGTACTTAACTTCTTCACAAAAATAGACTTTTAGCGACCTACATAACAATGTTTTTATTGCCACTAAAACGATCAAATAGTTTTGCGAATAAAGCTCTAAAAATAGACCCGAGCATCGAATGCCAGCTTTCGGAAACAAAAATCCTCACGTTAAATAAACATTTCCCATTAATTCACGTGCTCGAGTTTAAATTTAAAAAAATAGGGTTTAAAAGCGTATGTAGATGTTTACACGACAAAAAGTTTTTGTTACTGCTGAAGAGTCCATTAGCTATCGCGTTTCAGTTAAGCGGCGTCCACACAACATTTTATCTGACGTATCACGTGACGTTTTACCTGACGCCTTAATACCTGATAATCTAACAGTGTCTGGTGAAATTTCACCAGATCTGGTAATTTTATTAATAATCTGGTGATTGATCAAAAACTTTAAAGAAAGGGCAATTTCTGGTGGTTTTGGTGAATTCTGATGATTTTCTGGTTTATTTGTATATTTTTTGTTAACAATAGCACATAAAATATACTTTAAGCTCAATTTGACCTTTTTTTTTTGCTCATCGAAATATTTTTTGGTACGATGATGAACCTTCTTGCCAATATGGTCATAAAAGTATGTTTCACCCTCTTTTTTTGAGTCATATTTATATTTAATAACCAATTCTGGTGATTTCGTTAACCTGGCAAATTGCAGTCTAACTTGAATACCTAAAATTTGGCAGGCATGACGTCAGGTAAGGTAAAAAAAATATATGGACGCCGCTTTAAGGAGACATTTATTTATTATTATTTTTTTTAAATTAATCTTTATAAATGTTACATTAAATATAATACATTTTATAATATGAAATTTCTGAATGATATATTAATTAAAAAATAAAATGCTAAATTCGTTACTAATTTTAAGGGATCAAAAATTTCATCCTTCTCATATTTTTCCGCTTCTTGTTATTTGCCAAAAATTTTAAAAACTACGATTTAGAGGGAAACATATGGAATATTAAATTTCCATTTATTACATACATTTTCATGTCATTAAACAGTGAAAAGGTAGATATCAATACCTCCTGTAACATATTCAGGGTAGTGTTGGGAAAGAATCCTTATTTTCAAAATCGAGTACACAAGAATCGTGAATTCTCAAGAATCGACAACATGACACCGAAATCGAGCACTACCATCGAGCGTACTCGGTATTCGTCGGAATCGAGATTATTCCTATTCGGTAATCAATCACCATCGGCGTCGGCATCCCGCATCATATCGAGTATACAAAAATCGAGAACTTTCAAGAATCGAGTACCGAGTAGAAGTATAAAAGTGACCGAAAAGAAATCGTCTATACTACCAAAAAGAATGGATATGATAATATTTTTAAATTCTTATTGTCACTAAATTTGTTGCTTAACAGCATTCCGGAGTACCTGTAAACGAGCTTTCTTTGCAAGCGTGTATTCCTATTTTAGGAAAAAAATGTCAAAGGAAAAAAAACTTTCTAATAGAACTAGAACTCGCGGAAAGTCTATATTTTTTTGTTTCGGAAGATTTTTCGATTTAATTCTTTTTACTGCTCCATATAGAAAAAAATGATGGACTTTCCTCGAGTTGTTAACAAAATTTAGACATCTTTCGTTAAAAATTTTTTTTGAATTTACCGTTTTCATAGGAAGCCAAAACTCCGTTCTCAGCGTAGAAAATTGAAGTATAGACCCCGATCACGTGCAGTCTCTTTCTTCCGATTCTCTCTGTTTCTGTCGGCGGACCGCCACGGATGGGCTCGACGCCTGAATTTTGTGTTCTAACGGCAATAGCAGCGTCCACGCACCTTCGACCGATCCGCCTCGTGCCTACACAGCGCGAAATGAACACAGGTCAAATCGGAGATTTCGACTCCTGCGTCCTCTTAATTAAAATTTTTCGTTCCTTACTAATAAAAATTAAATATACATGAGTATAAAAAATTAAACAAGAAAGTCCGATCTATCCTAGTTCATCCCTGTTTTCACTCAGCTTCTTATTCAGATGCAAAAAACAGTTTTGGTTTTCCAGGTAAACTAGTTCTAAATCGAATTGATCGAGAGTGTAATGTTGTTTGTCTACATTAACTCCGTACTCGGATCTCGAGACGAGTGTCGGAGTACAACGAGTACTTTAAAGAACCTAGTTCTTCTTCGATTCTTGTACTCGATGACCGCATCGCTAATTCAGGTGGTGTTGCCTATATGTGTTAATACATCAACGTACGACCGTCACCGTGCGCGCGTATTTGTCCATCCTACACATGTGTGTGCATTCAATAAGTGCTGCGTGCGTGTGAGTCAAGACACCTATACAGTGAGTCCCAGAAGAAATGTCTAAATTCATTTAGAATTCAGCGGTAAGTTTTTTCAAAAAACGCTCGTACCCGTCGATTTTGATTTTTTAATTTTTTTTTTGTGGTAATTTCATGTATACAGGGTAGCTCAAAAATAAGTTACGACCATCAACTTCATTTTTTCAAATGAAAACATATATTTTTTATTTCATTTTTGAATTTTGCATTGAATTCTAAGCATGTTTCATGTACCATGTCCTATACATAAACTCAACAGTTATTGAAAAAATTAGGATTGAACATATCTATAAGTAAGACCTGTTTATTAAAAAAACACAACAAAATCAAATTAAATGTTGAAAATGTGCGCCATTTACGGCTTGACAATATCCAAGACGATCAATAAACTCTCTTTGCACGTTTCCAACCATTTCCGGAGTTATGACACGCACTTCTCTTCGGATCCTTTCTTTCAACTCCTGCATATTGTTTGGCCTGTTAACAAATACTTTTGATTTGAGGTAACCCCACAAAAAAAAGTCCAGCGGAGTTAGGTCTGGCGACCTAGCAGGCCATTCGATAGGTCCTCTCCTTCCAATCCACCGATTGGGAAAGGTTTCATCCAAAAATGTGCGCACAGTGGCCGCATAGTGCGGAGGAGCACCATCTTGTTGGAATATCAGTTCTTCGTCAGGGGAGTCTGGATCCATTGGATTCGGAAATAAAGCCACTAATGCTGGAATTAATTCTAGTTTGAGAAATTCGAGATATACTTGTCCAGTTAAAGACTGTTCAAAGAAAAATGGACCAATTACTCTTTCGCGTACGATTCCACACCAAACATTTATTTTCTTAGGGTACTGGCTGTGAACCTCTATCATCCAATGCGGATTTTCTGTTGCCCAATATCGACAATTTTTTCTGTTCACATTACCATTCAAATAGAACGTAGCTTCATCCGAAAAAATAATATTTTTTACTAAATTATTATCTAGATTGCACATATTTTGCATGCGTCCGCAAAACTCACTTCGCCTATCGAAATCATCTTCAAATAACTCATGCACTGGAATAACTTTGTATGGGTGATATTTGTGCTTTTGAACTACTCATCTCGAGTAGGACGACCAGATTTAGGCAAATCTCTAACATGACCGAATTCTCTAAACTTAGCCTCTATTCTACTCACCATCTTTTGACATATGGGAGGACGATCAGGATGGATTTCATTAAATAATTGGGCTGTTCCTATTTGAGTACGTGTTTTATCACCAAACCCAACCATGCATAGAATTTCAATTTTTTCCCGTTCCGTTAACTTCACCATTATTGTGAAAACCGCAACTTTGAAACTACGCTTGACAATAATTATACTTATTTGAAATAAAATTGTCATACAGTTTCTATGGAAATAAACGGTGACAGTGAGACAGTACACTCTTACTTATTATGGAGCCCAAAATGCCATATTGCCAGAAGATTTGATAGATCGTTGGATTCCCTAAATGATATGTTCAATCCTAATTTTTTCAATAACTGTTGAGTTTATGTATAGGACATGGTACATGAAACATGCTTAGAATTCCAAAAATGAAATAAAAAATATATGTTTTCATTTGAAAAAATGAAGTTGATGGTCGTAACTTATTTTTGAGCTACCCTGTATACATGAAATTACCACAAAAAAAAAATTAAAAAATCAAAATCGACGGGTACAAGCGTTTTTTGAAAAAACTTACCGCTGAATTTTAAATGAATTTAGACATTTCTTCTGGGACTCACTGTATATCAACGTGCGTACATAAGTATACGATAGTATATGTGACCTTAGGTAACGTAGCCTTAACGTTTAGATAAACCTTTAAAACGATGTTTTAAGTTAATTTGAGGGTAAGTTGACGTGTTAAGTCTAAGATTACCACGTCTTTAAAAATCTACTGCTTTAAATGAGCGTTAAAAACTTTAATATACTGTTAAACTTGTGTTAAGGATGAATTAGGTCATTATGTACCTTAAGGTAACTAGCTGATATTTTTATAATAAGCATTTAGCACATATTGTCAGGTCGACGAAAATTTCTTTTTCTCTCTTACTGTACATTAATAACCTTCTAGTGAAAAGCAAAAACCTAATATGTAGTTTTGATGACGACATCACACTTGTCGCATCTTTCAACCGAATTAATTATTTTAAATTTAGTGCATATTTATGATTTTAGGGCCAGTATATATCAAGCAGAAGGGAGATTGGGCCAACGCAGAGAACTAATTGGGCGTACCTTCCGCCTAGCAATAAATCAGGCACATAGTAATAAACCCGTTGTATCTATTAAATGTTTACAGTATGGATGCAAAATTTAGCACAGCGACTAGAAGTTGCAGAATATTGATTACTAGCTCAAAGATATGGCTCTTACTGCATGGTGGAAGATTCATCTGAAGGTACTATATATATTATATAACAAACTTGATGAAAGGGTCTCGAAGATTACGGTACGAGCGCTAGTGAGTGGACCAAGGGTCTATGGTGCAAGTAACAAAATTGTCCGAATAAAAATCCACTGGTGGAGACTCTCACAAATCCAATCAAATCCAATCTTGTTGATTAACCACGCAAGGTGCATTCTCCAACTTAGTCCATAAGTGGCGAGAAGCTGAACTAATTGAATCTGACCTTATATGTTAAGGTGTTAGAAGTCCTTGGGGCGCAGGATCGGGAGATTTGTAATTTGATTTGTACCGCCATAGGAATTTTAAACGAATTGATTATCCGAAATTTGTAAAAATGGGCAGGTTCTAAAGCTTATTTTAATACATTCACCCACAAAAAAATGACGAATCGAAAATTTACTTCTACTTTGAGGCGAAATATCGTTTAAATGGTTTACTGCACGGTATTAAGGATAGAACCATTTGTTGGCAAAAATGATGTTATGCAACAAATTTAATGCATAAACATAACAATAACATAATATCGGGTGTTTCCGTCTCTAGATCTCATCAAATCCGCTAAGTGTCGTCGACTGGTCGGCTTCGTACTAGGTTTACAATTATTGATTCCTGCGTTATGTTGTTGTTAAATGTTAAATCGCTTATTATGGGAACAATTGGTAAAACATGCTGTGGCAATATACGATATACCACTGAGCAT
This sequence comes from Barypeithes pellucidus, assembly GCA_963991005.1. Lineage (NCBI taxonomy): Eukaryota > Metazoa > Arthropoda > Insecta > Coleoptera > Curculionidae > Barypeithes > Barypeithes pellucidus. The sequence goes on from OZ022562.1 coordinate 31,576,404, forward strand.
TTAGGTTGTTCCTTATTATACATAAATTTGTACTGTATTCAGTACAAACCCAGTCTGTCACACCATTACAGATCCACCTCCAAAATTTTCTTTTTACACAAACATTTCTTTTACGCTAAAACCTTGTTCTTTGTTCAAAAAGATGAATCTCAGCTAACCGAACAGATAGGCAAATGATTGAGACAACAAAATATTGCTAAAGGACTATCCTAAATAACGGTTTTCTATTAGTTGAGTTTTGGTTGTCATGACAGTCTACAGGGCGTTTAAAAAATTAGCAAAGAAACATAATTCTTTTTATTTACCCTGTTTATTGGAATAAAAATAATAAAAAGTTAAAAACTAATAACAGCATTTTTGCCAACAAATGGGTCTATCCAACAGTTAAAACCTCAAAACCGTGCCACAAACCGTTTAAAATATATTTCGCCTGAAAGTAGAAGTATATTTTTGGTTCGACACTTATTTATGGGCGAGTGTAGTACCCGACTTAAAGCTATTAGGGATCATCGTTCTGCGTTGAAATTTTCGCTTTTGTTGCTATTGTATGAGGAAAATTACCAACATTAATAAGTTTAGGAGTTTAGGGTCGTCTAAATAGTTGTTAACAACATAATTTATAGTTCCCAGAGGTTACCATAACTGACATATTAAAACTATTTTAGAAATGAAACCTTCAAAGGCCGGGTTTAATACAACAGGATGTTTCCTAATAACATGCTGATATTTAAGGAGGCACATTTTCAGAAAGAAACTTCATATGAACATATGTCCTAAACGTCTTAACTTTTGAGATACTGGGTGCAAAAGATTTGCAAAAAATCTCCTTTTTATTAATATCTTTCATACTGCTCTAGATATTTTTATGAAATTTGGTACACACTTTCTATTCATCAAGAGGTATTTTATGATGTATAACATGTTTTTTTATTCCGACCAGTGGCGTTCGTGCGGGAATTTCCCTCGGTATTTTTGAAGGAGAGAATGGTACGACACTTCTTTTTTTTAAGTAAAAAATATTTTTGAAATTCTCATTCTTTGCTGAGCAAATGTCGTCTCTTGATTTTCTGCCGAGTTTTCGTATAAAAAAATTAAATCCATTCATTCAACTTTGTGTTATGATATTAGGTATTAACAAAGATTAAAAAGGATCTATTTGGTAAGAAGCAGACTTTGTTTTGTAAACATAAACAGTTTTGACAGTTGTCTACCTAGTCTAGTTGTCACGTATTTAGGTCATTAACCTAAACAAATTATTTAAAAAAGCCATGAAAATCTTTAACACCCTGTATCTCAAAAGTTAATACGTTTAGGACATATGTTCATATGAAGTTTTTTTCTGAAAATGGACCCAAGAATAACCCTCAAATATTAGCGTGTTATTAAGAAACACCCTGTATAATATGAATATACGAAAATTGTAAAAAATATATTTTACAAAATTATCTGATTTAAAAATGTATTTCTTGTCCAAGGAAAGACTGAAACAAAAAAGTAAAGCAATTTAACCTGCCGGGAGAATCACACGAGGTCAAGGGGGTTAACAAGGGTTGAACAGACTTTAACCAAGTATTCACACCCTCTTGCGACTCATTACATTTGGATGGGTTTTCCGACTTATGCAAAGGCTGAGAGCAAAGAAACGCCGGGAGCAATGCTTTTGTTAAATTTGATACCAGAACTAGTGTTGTGATCGCTCGAGCGAAAAACCGCTCGAGTACTCGATTATTGAAATAACCGACATCGCACGATTATTAAAAAACTGCTCGAGTTATAAATTCAAGCGAAAACTGTCGCTTGTTACTTATTACCTTTCGATACCCAAGCTTCGCTTGACGCCGACCGAAATATGCTGGTTGGTAGGGTGATCGCTCGAGGTAAAAAACTGCTCGTATATTGGAGCCATTTTTCGCTCGATAGGAAATACTACTTTAGTTATAAATTCAAATCTCTGTCTTTCACTTGATACCCGATTTTCGCTCGAAGCCGCGCGCCACCAGAAATGTGCCGATTGGCGACGTTCGAGTTTGTTCGCTCAGAAGGCTGACACGACATATGTCTTTGTTAAAGGCACATAAACGATAAGGTGCATACAAAAAAAAAGTCCCGTAGTTGATTCATCGCGACATGGGTTTTGTTTTGATTGGGACTTTTAAACAAATTAACGGATATATTTCTTTTTTAAAATCAGAATTAATAAAAACTCTAGACTTAACTTCTAAAACTTACAAGAACAACCCCTGGTATTGTATCAATACATTCTTCTTAGTCATAAAAATTTCAAGTGAATCGATTATTAAAACCGCTCAAGTATCAAGTACTCGATTATTAAAACCATCGGCTTTTCCCAACACTAACTAGAACAGTAGAGCCATATTCTCATTTGTAAAACTACTGCTGCTATGCAGATAATGCTTGATAACCATTGAGAATTAACGGAGATAACATGATTCGATATCGAATCGATTTTTCTATGGGAATTGAATACATTGAGTAGTTTCCTTAAACCATCACCGAATATTTCAACTTTCCATAAATTCAGACCACTAATTTACAAGTGTTTGAAATGAATGTAAATTGTATTTGTTCTGTTTGTATCAAGAGATTCCTATGATTTTTAAATCGTACCCTGAAAAATTACTAAAATTTCAGAAAAAAATTAATTATTTGACAACGCTTCATTTCAGTTCAAAAAAATTAAATGCGCTTGTAAAGCTCTTGTTTTACTAAATCTTTTCTAAATATTTTTGGATCATGCGTCTTAGCTTTAGCTTTTGAATGGGATTTTTTCTACATTTAATACTTTAGGCGCTATCCAAGCCAGACACCTTACTGACTCACGCTGTATAAGCAGCTAAATTTTTGAAGCGTTTCTATTATTCGTTTTCAATATATGCATGTCTGGCTGACCCTGAATCACCCTGTATATTTATGCCCTTAAAAATAAGGGAAAATACAAGTACAGTAAACTTTTCGTCAAAATCTCTCAATATTTACATACATTATTCGAAATTCATGAACATAAACTAAGATAACAAATATTCTAGCCATATCTAGACTAAGCAAGGCCACACCTGGGATATATTTCTGGCGCCACATTTCTGATATAATTATTTTTAAAATACCCTGTATAAAAAGGTCTATTATTTCTATGAAATGGAAAGACTCATACCTTTTCTAAATCTTGTTTTTCTTTTACATTAATTGCAAAGTAACGTAAAATTACCCTTGACATGCTTTCTTTATAAAAATTATAATATTATTAAATCCGAACAAACTCCCACTGTTATCAATAAGGTTGATATGCCAATGAGCCTTACATCAAAATGATACAGAATTATTCAAACTTCCTAACGATGTTACCAAAGATATACCTTAATGCGGGAATAATCGGAGAAATTGAAATTTGAATTTTAATACTTATTTATCAATTGTGCCCCCTTGCAGCGAATTGCGGAACAATTTCCAGGACTTTCTAACATAATAGGCACAACATAGACATAACAATAATTTTTTTGAATTTCTATGGCCAGTAGAGATATAACAGGTGGCCGGCCTTAATGAAACACCCTGTATATTTACTAGTTATAAAATTTACATTTTCGTGGCTACGATACTTTTCTTCGTGCAACGAATGTAAACACTTAGACACAACAGATTAGTTCTAAGTTCAGCTACATAAATTACCTGTAATTTATTCTAAATTAAAAAGATAATTTTTCCTTTAAATTTGCGGATCGGTGTAATTTAAGAAGCGATATAAAAAGCATCATAATTTTACTTAGGTGTATCAACTTAATACAGGAAGGAACAAACTTGATATAAAATCGAATTACATTATCTTAGTATCGTCTAGACCCGATTAAAGTGATTAAAGTCTGTGTCAATGTAGTTATAAAGTCTGGAAAGTTCTGCCGCAACGGCGCGGCGGCTCAATATAAGTTATTTTGCATGATATTAAAACATTCCTTGGTGGATTCCTGACGCTCCTGTTGTTTATAGGGATTGTCAGAAATTTTATAGCGTTTACTATGTTGCATGTAGGAAAAATACTTTTTTTTTACGAAATCCAAGTAGAAAAACTTATGTGCTACTTTAATTTAAATGTTCTTGTGGATAATAAAGTATAATGACTTGCTGTGCAAATTAGGTTTAACTCACGTTTAAACGAAAGCTGAGTTTAACCTTATTGATGGTGTATAGACATACATGGTTTAGGGATAAAACTGATTTCAGCATCTTGGTTTCATAAAATGTCCAAAATAATTGGTTAAAATAGGATTTAGATCAAATAACGTGTCCCATAAGTTTTGGCACAAATTTCTACCAATTGTTTTTTATAATAAAATATATTTAAATAAAGTTTTGTAATACAATACTTAATTGTTTCATGAGCAACAAAATTATGAACTTAAATTAAATTTAGAGGACCATGGTCTTCCACTAGACGCAACTTTCTGCGGGTACCTAGCATTAGATTTTGGAAGGCATTTATATCGATTTCTCGGTGTTTTCTATATATCCTGCGTCGAAGTTCCTCCTCATTTTGTGCTTCCCATCCTCCATCGTAAACTTTTCAAGATAAAAGAGCCCAAAAATCTTCTATGGGCCAGCCTGGGGAAGGTTAGGAGGGTTGTCGTCTCGCTGAACATGTGGTACGTTTTGGTCTGCTATCCAACTCCAGTATGTTCTTCTTCAATAAAATTAACCAGTTTCGTAAGACAATTATTATCGATATACCTTTGGCTATCCAGGGCTTCACCTCTTACTCGAACCACATACGGCCTGGATACACCCCTGGTGGAAATAGGGCATCATAATAATACCTTATCGGCGAATTTGGTATTTTGTTAAAATTTGACATTATCAGGGACCTCTGCAATATTGTCAGTATAAAAACCATCATTTCCCTTCATTTCGGAGTTGCTTAGTGTGAAATACTTTCAGTCATCCATAATTATTACCCGGTTGTTAGCAAAATATACTCTTCTTAATGCACGACAGCAACTCGGGATTCTGGCTAGTTGGTTGGCTGTATATTTCGGAGCCTTTCTTCTTTTTCGACGTTTCTGGCCATTCCGCGATAGTTTCCGCGCTATGGTGTTCTTAGATGTTCGATATTGTCGTGCTCGTTTTCCTGTTGATGTATCAAGTGTGTTTTTCGCCCTTCTTACCAATCTGTCTCATCTTACTCTGGTAAAATTTCTAGTACTTCCACTTTTTGGAAGGTACATTAATACCTTGCTCACATTCAGCAATTGTCCGATAAATGGTTCTACGCGATATTTTCATTTGTCATCTTCATATTTCAAAAATGCGTATTATTTCGGATTTAGGTCCCCGTCCAACTAAATTATAAATACTTTTCCGAACTTCTAATTTGTAAGCCATATCGACTTAATCAATTTTAAAAATGAACAGCAAACGTTAAGTGAAGGTTTCAAACAAGTTTTTGTTACCACGGCAACTTGATATTTTCTTCGTATTACCAATTTGATGGCATCTGAAATTTGTGCCAAAACGTTATAAGAATATTTATAGAAATAAAATTTAGAATAGGGTTCTGTGCATTTATTTAATTCGTAAATTCGACTTTTTATTTTTTCATAAATATCAAAATTTTAGCAGATATTTTACAAATGAAATTTTTCATTTTAAATACGTAGGAAAACTCCTGGTTATACTTGACATCTAAAAGTAGTATTTTCGATGTTGTCAAATATGGCGTTTGTAGAAGTTACTTCCTGCCGTATTGATAATATATTTAATGTACAAATCTCTTGATAAATGATGAGGGAGCTCATCTAAAACTTGGTTTAATCTATCAATCAAAATTAAAAACCTGTCTGGATTTGGGTAAGCTGATTAAAATATGCAAAACACAAAGTGTAATCGGGTAAAGAATGAACACGCGTCATCGCCTGTAACGCTATTATTCAACTCGAGGTTATGTAGATCAAATAAGACAAAACCACGTCAGCAGCTAATGGACCTGATTAACATTACGAAGGTCGAAGATATATAAAATTTATTTTTTGTACTTAAGTCAAAAATTAAATTTTAAAATGCTAGTTGATGCGTTATACGTATTTTAAATTTTAGTCAATTATATCAATTCAAAAATGATTTATTGTTTATAATAATATTTCTTGACTAAGTTAACCAATTAATTACAAAACATTCCAAGAAAATGCTTCGTTGCCCTTGGCATACATGGATCCATGTTTCATCTGAACCATAATTTGACGTTTGTTAATACCATTGCTGCCGAAGAAAAAACAACTGATATTAGTTATTTTGAATGCAGTGATTCAAAAAACACTTAGCTTTTCTTCTTATCAGTTCTAATTTTTGAGATAGACCGTACTCATAACAAATTGTAATATTAATATATTTGACAATTATAATGATCATAAATTTTATCAAACATTTAACTAATGCCTTTTTAATTATACCTATTTATTCATAAATCACTGGAAATATCTAATTTTATATTGGCAAAAGACCATATAATTATTTCAGATTATAGATAATTTTTCCTTGAGTTTTTTGCACCTGCAGATTTCTTATTTTCGTAGTTGCAATTGCAAAATATACATTAGAAGTCAATAAAACAATAAAATTGAATACCGTAAGGTTCATAAATTAATTCGTTAACTTGGCTCGTGTCCTAGGGTATGAGTACCTATATCTCAACACCATAATATGCGGAATATTGCCTGAGTTTGCAAAATTTAGTTGAAACTTGAGTTTCATTGCAAGAGTGTGTTTTTGAAAAATCGTATTTAAACATGCCTTCTACAAGTAGGCGTAGTTGCATAAACCATCCGGACGTTTTTTGCTACATATGTGGCGAGTACATTTTAAAAGAAAGTAGAAGAGTGATTTGTGGCTTTGTGAAAAAGCTTATTTGGCCTATTTTAGTGTTTACTTAGGAGACCAAGATAAACCCTGGGCTTCGCATGTTGTATGCAAAATCTGTGAGAAGAGAATGGCCTTGTAGAGATGGTTTAGTTCAAGGAAAAGCTAATGTAATTAATGAAGCGTTGGTTGAACGGGAAAAAATCATTTCCTCCTTTGCATATTAAACTAGGACTAATGAAACAATTTATAAAGGCCTTAGCCCACAATTGTGCGTATTTTGAATACTTGTTCAGTAAATTTCCTGCACTCAGCAAGGAGAAATTGAAAGCCGGAACATTTGATGGACCTCAGCTAAGAGAGCTCATAAACGATTCACATTTTACAGAATCGATGACCGAAACTAAATTTAATACATGATGTTCTTTTATTGAAGTTGTCTCCACCAGGATGGACTATGGAAGAAAGATATCAGGGTAGATGGGGCATTCACATGATGGCCGATTACTGTTAGAGTCTTCAACGAGACTGTCCTTTTCAATCTCATGCGAGAAAATCTACAAGTTTTTGGCTGATGCAGATCAGCTAATTTTTATTTATTGGTTTAGGTTAATTTAAATTAATAGTTTCGTTAATATTGTTAATGTTATTGACAGATGATTTTTGTATTTGTTGTGATGTACTATAAACATTTTTCTTCCATTCCTGAGTTGTTTTTTTAGTCGTACCAGTAATACATATATAATTATGCGATATAAAGTACCCTTAATCTCGAAAATATAGCTTATGACCTTAGTTTTTGCAAACGACCTGATGGAGCAAATCTGAGGGTATTTTTAGGTTTAGCAGACCCAAATACCTAGAAACAGTAACAAAATTGCCGGCAGCAAATTATGTGTTGACCAGTGTAATGTAACATGTACTACTTAGTTTACTACCGTAGTAAAAGTAATTTGCTACATGCTCTTATTACGCATTTTGTTACATTTACTACATTTGCTACTTTCACGTTTCATTTTTAGAATACTTTCACTTAGATCAAACCGTAAAGCAAAAAGCAAGAGAAGACCAATAACCAAAAACTACTATGTTCTATTTTCCACTCGAAGTTCCAACTTTTAACATCAAATTTACAATAATAAAATTGAGGTTATGTTGTGTCTTTGATAGTTTCAGCAAGTCAAAACAATAACTACATTTATTACATTTACTACATTTACTACGTTTGCGACGTAACAAATGTAACAATGAAGTAAATTCAATTTTTCTGCGACACTAACAACCCTGCCGATGGGACTTTAGCCACTCCCGATTCCAAGCATTAGTTGTTATAGGTTATTCAAACGAAATACAATTTTTTCAATATACAATATTTAATATTACTTACAGAAAAGGAAACAAATTTGTAACTAATATTAACTTAACTTAATAACTTAAATTGATGAATAAATTCTATTTAGAGAAGTACTTTTGTTTAGAAACTTGAAAAATTTGTGAACCCTATGAAAATACGAAATATAAATATCATGTCATTATTTTAATTTTGCCATTTCCATCTAATTTCCAAAGAAAAATGTTTTCTGTTTTATCCTTTTCATTAACTGTAGTATATTCTTTCTCTCGCCGGCACGACTGTAAGTGAGAATTAATAGTACGATGTAGGGAGATATTTAATTGTATTATTCAATTACAACAATTTTTGGGCCTTTAATTTTCAATTTAAAAAGTATCAATAATATTTTTAGCGATAAAGATTTGATCTTTGTTCAATTTCTTTAAATTATTACATATATTAGGGTTAAATATTTGGTAATTTCTTTAGCAAACCGAGGAGCTTTTATAAACGTTCTTCCTGGCCTTTTAGGCCTTATGGCTCAGTTTTTCTTCCATAAGTACTCCATTATATTTTATTTTTCTTGCCATTTTAAGATAAAATTCACACTAATGACCCACATCAAGGGTAAATGGCACCCTTGCTGCATTTTTTATTACTTACTATTACAAACGATTCTGGAAAACTATATGAAAAAGTAGATAGCGTTGGCTGAAAAAGTTTATCCGATTTTGGATAACTTTATATACATTCTTTTGTATTCATATTGAAGTTTCCAAATCCACACGATTCGACGGAGTCCTCAGAGAGCTGACGAAAAACGATTCGGATGAAAATCATATATGATGATTCTTTTTATAGGCGAAATCAAGATCTATACGAACAGATACATATACAGGGTGGTTAAAGAGATGATGAAGTTAGGACCAACCATTTTTTTTTAAATATTTTTTTAATTACTATGCTTTAGGCGAGGCCTTCGGTTACAATGTATAGTTTAAAATTATTTTGGTATACCGGGTGTCCCGCTCGATAACTATTTGTCTTACAGTTTTCGATAAAAAAGTAATAATACAAAAGTGACCCCTAAAGTATACTAAAATTCTTTTCAACTTTGAAACTTGACAGGTAGATGGTGTATTTTTTATTTAAAATCAAAAAATGATAATATCTTTTAAAATCAATAGTGAAGGTATGTCATGCGGAACTGTTTTGAACTCTCCAATTAACACTCCACAAATTAAAAATAAAAAGTCTATTTATTTTTTAGGTGGTATTAATATCAAATACCAAAAATTATTTCCCAGACCACCCGATGATACCTTATACAATAAGGGCGTAATTAGTCTACACAGTAGCACTTTAAAATACTAATTCAGATTGAATGGTACTACCAAGAAAAGTAAGCCTTTTCCATTGATAGGATGTCAGGCCGGTTTCGAACTCTTTTGTTCTCGTCAGTACAGGGTAGGTGTCCATACCTATCATCAGCCCAAGTAGCATTTTTAGATTGGACACACATTCTTTGCTGAGAAACGTTTCGACACATTTTCGATTCGAATTAGAGATTTGTATCGAGACATGTGTTACGAAACTTTTGCGACACATTTTCGAATTCAGTTACTAGAAACACTTAAAGACGTGCTTGTTTCGAAATATTTTACAAATCGTGGTGTCGATATATTAACGACACGCGAAGATAAATATTTTTCGAAAAATTTTTATAAGGTACATTTTTAATCACCATCTGAACAAGTTTGAGGTTATGTTATTGTTTAGCGCATAGACAAAGGAAGAGAGGGGACGCGTAAAACCAGAAGCTATTTTGTTACCGCCTGGCTCCTTATCGGATTTAGCAGTGGCGTTACATGAATATTTTCTTAGTATTATCCCAGTACAAAATTATTATTTATGGAATATGGAAGTAATATTTTTATTGAATTGAATTTGTATATTGTGTCCCTTACTGAGTACATCAAATGTTCTTCTGCTTCTCAATAATTTATGAATGCTTAGTAAATATTAATTTTATTAGCCAAAAATATAACTTCATATAGGAAAGGTTGTGAAATTTAAATATCTTTCAACTTTAGGGAAAACGTAAAATAAAAAACAAAATTGGTCGATTCAAAATTTATTACAAAGAAGCAACAAAATGTAATTACTGGTAGTTTTGAAAATATTGTTGGCACAGCACCTCCAAATCGTACTCTTTCCTCAACTTTATAAAAAAGGACTTCTCAAAATGCTCTGAACAAATCCTGTAGGCAGGAGAAGGTGCCCAATCTCTAAGTCCCATGTTCTGCACCCAAATGTTTGCTTTTTGTGGATCTTTCGCAAATCTAAAAATAATATAACAATGTGTGAGCTTAGCGGTTTAAAATAAGTTTTAACAGGACGCCATCCTTGTGAAACGACCTTCGCCTGAAGTCGTGTTGCTCAAAGACTATGCCCTTCAACGATTCAAGACAAACGTTAATCGCTTTCTTTAAAAAAATAACACTGGTATACATTCGAAATAATATAATGCTTTCACTAATAATTAACCAAAATTAAATAAGAAATAATTTAATTTTGTCAAAATATACAAATCATGCAGGTACGCCATTGAGTGACACACCCTCTCCAAGGGCAATTACCTGGTTCTTATTAGAAATCTTGAATGAAAAGTGCAACAAATCTAGTACAAATTACAAAGGAAGGTAGCTTTAACTATAGCCTTAATCATAGTTTCAAATAATATATACTGATAAACTTACAAGGGAGATATCTAATATAAAATAAATGCATGCAAAAAATACAATTTGAATATTTACCGATGGGAAGTAGCTCTTCTCACCACAAATCACCAAAATACATAGGGTGCCACCTCGATTGTCTGGCACCCTATCAATGGCGGCCGATCAATTTTAGGCGACGGCCCGTAAACCGGAATTATTCGTCCCCTCTCTTCCTTTGTCTATGGTTTAGCGAGATTTAAATTGTTATTTTTCTGTAATAAAAAGCTTACTGTACTGGATTTATCAACATAAAGTATGGCTATAGGGTGGGTATACTCTACTACTATGTTGATAAATACAGTGCAATAAGCTGTTTTTAACAGAAAAATAACAATTTAAATCTCCCTATGCAAACAATAATAACATAACCTCAAACAAGATGTTGATTAAAAATCTTCAAAAAACACTGTTTCTGAAAATGAATCAATAAAAACATCTAATATACAAATAATACCAGGAAATTGCTTATTTATCCCTTATAATTTTAGTTTGGAAAGGTTTTTGCAACCACGCCTCTCGTGACGTCACTCCGCGGCTGGCCATACCCAACCTTTCTTTTCTGTGCATGCAAGAAAACCTTTTTTTCTGTGGCATTCACCTTACAAACCTTTTATTCTTCTGTGCATCATGGTAACATTATAGAGGCCAAAGAGTAGAAATTGTGTGTCGAGTCCATTTTGGACCAGAAAAATTTCTTGCTTTCTAGCGGCCATTTTAGGAAATGAATTTTTATTTTGTTAAAATGAGTTTTAATGAAATTCCTGCATCTCTTGCAAAGCCAAAATTTGTTAGATAAGTTACATTTTCCTAGCTAAGTCGATTTATAAAAGCAATAAATAAAATATTGATAATATTTTAATTTTTATATTTTTGACAAAGCATATTTTTTTCTGTCAATGAAAATAAATCGAGGGCACGTTAAAAATATAAAGCCAAATTACTAAACTGCACGATAAAATTTACTGCGACAATGATTTTTTGGTTCTAATATGCATATATAAAATAAAATAACTTATAGGAAATATACTTATAACGAATTCATCATGGTGAAATTATTGTTTCATATTGTTTTTCTTTTATTTTACAGCAGTGAAGGTATCCTAATTGTTTTGCGCATGGTTTGACATAGCCCCGTCCCTTTAACTGCCATTTTTAAATACAAATAAGTAACATTTTCGATAAAAGTTTCAATTGTGCATCGAAACAGCGAAAGTCACAGCTAGTACCAACCACTTGGAAACACGTGTAAATGTCCCATTTAAGATGTATACGTTTCGAAAATATTTCTATTTTTGTTGCCAACAGTTTCCAATTTTGATCGGAAACAGAAACGATAGTTACGATACATGTACCACAATATGTCTAAAAATGCCACTTGGGAGAGAAGACTCTATACTTCATGCAGTATTATCAACGGTAGTTGACAAATACAACGCGTAGTGCCATCTCTTAGCAGTCCCACACAATCTGAAGTATAGAGTCTTCTCTGATGATAGGTATGGACACCAACCCTGTACCGACGAGAACAAAAGAGTTCGAAACCGGTCTGCAGGTGGTGACATCCTATCAATGGAAAAGGCTTCCTATTCTTGGTAGTACCATTTAATCTGAATTAATATTTTAAAGTGCTACTGTGTAGACAAACATACGCTGGTCTGGAAAATAATAATTTTTCCATACATTGCTATTTATTTATTTGACATTGTTGGCACACATCTCCGAAAATAAAGGGTGGGGAGGTTTTACTCGTGTTGCAGAAAAAGTTTGATAACTTCCGAATATATTATCCGATTTTATCGAGATTGGTCTTGTTTTAAACCGAATTTATAGCCAAATTATACTCTCTGATAATACTAAAGTGTTAGTTTAAGCCTGAACAGCCCGATGGCGTTTTTTGATCGCTTTAGTAATTTACTCTATTTACCATGAACAACTTAATGGAAAGCGACCATTTTAATTTACTAGTTTTATTATTCGTAAAAAAGTGGCGCCCATCAAAAGTGGGTATTTATTTTCAATCTTCAAGTTATGAGCAAAATTTAAAAATTTTTATATATATTAAATGTTCGTTAATAATAAGTAAGCCATGAGAATTCAAACAATAAAATTGACAAGTAGCTATCATAGCTTCGCCATAATTTGTTATCTTGAATTCTAATATTGTGCTCTTGTTACAAACAGTTAAAACAATTTGAAAGTTGTCTCATTCTATTGCTGAAGCATATAACATGCTGGCCGTGTATTTTCAAACAAAATCCAGTTAATGCCTATCGGGAGTACGCAATGAGATATCCAGAGAAACAATATTTCTCGCGAATGGTTTTTAAGAATCGGTTAATGTATTTGGAAGCTATCGAACTCTTTCTGCAACATGCATCCATCAGGGACACCCGATATACTAAAATTAATTTTATTGAAACGAACATAATTTAGATTCCCAAGAGATAAACTTAATAATATAGTTCCTTGGTATCAATCTTTTGTCAAATTTCCTAATGGCGTAACATAATGTGACCTGTAGTTTCCTCTAGATCAACCAGTTATTGAGGACGTTTTCCTTTATTGAAAAGAACATTTAAAATTACCATACTGATTGAAAAAAACATTAGTCCTGGTATGACTTCAACCATAAGTAAATGCTGGTTGAGGCAAAAAGCAGCACATCATATTAATGTTTAATTTACGGCCTAAATACATAAATCCATGGAACCAAGTTAATGCCGAATCCAACAACTAAAGTTAGCTTTACAGTAAAATTCTAAAATATATACTCGAAGTAAACTTGAACAACAACAAAAAGTATTTCCCAAATATATTTATCTTATAAATAAAATAGAAACCCTCAACATAACTTTATTCCCTTGTACCCGGGGCAGACTAAAACGGAGGTTTTTATGGCCAAATTTAGCCTTTATTTCGAGAATCATCAAACTTTATGCTGCAGCCGTAAGGGTTCGTATAGAAAACTGCATTGCATTGTGGTTTATTTGAAAACATATGGGAACATAGACGGAGGCTTTAGGACGCACTGGCGTGGAAAAATGAAGTTTCTCAATGACAAAATACTTTATTGTTTTAGAGTAAAAGGAAAAGGAAGTTAATTGAAAGAATACTGCAGGTTCTAAACTAAAGCTACGGTTAAGCTAGTAGATAAGCTGGAGGGATACTGTGATCGGAAATTCGATAGCTTGTATCAATCCAAAATTGCGGAGTATCTTTATGCATTCGAGTGTAGTATCTTTCTTTTATAACGTAATAATTTGAAGAAGTACATGTTAAGTGTTTGTAGCAGAACTGCAATAAAATAAAACAATAAAAGAAAATTTAAAAAATAATATAAACAACTATTAAAAACTTATTCCGAATTTTCAGGCCCACCAACAGTATCTGATAAATTATAGAATAATTATATAATACTTCTTCGGCAGTTCTTTAAACAGAAACTAAAAAGACCTTCTTGATCTTAATACGTGTTGGAAACTGAAGGAACGGTATCTTGATGATAGATCACATGCCATCGTTCTTCGGGCAGTATCCCACTAGCTTATCTATTTATGTCAGTGATTTCTTATAAAACCATAGAGAGGATTTGAAGCCATATCATTTGGCTATGAAGTCAGAGGCAGATATGGCTATGCTATTGTTTTTTGGATTACAAATTCAATGCTTCACAATAGCAGTTCTTATCCGTCTTCATTTAATGACTACACAGCCCTACAAAAATTTTTTTTGACAGGTCATATAATTATTAGATAAGAAATAATTTTTCCTTCAATTTTTTTGCACTGCAGATTTCTTATTTTCGTATTTGCAATTAGCACGAAATTTATTCGTACATTAGAAGACAATAAAAGAGAATGAAATTGTATACGTAAGTCTCATAAATTAATTCGTTAACTTGGCTTGTTTCCTAGGGTATTAGTACCTATATAATCCCTATATGCGGAATATTGCCTGCATGCATTTGAAAAATTTAGTTGAAGAATGGTGCGTGTTTTGAATACTTGTCCAGTAAATTTCCTGCACTCAACAAGGAGACATTGAAAGCCAGAATATTTGATGGACCTCAGATCAGAGAGCTCATAAAAGATTCACATTTTACAGAATCGATGACCGAAACTGAATTTAATACATGGTGCTCGTTTGTTAAAGTTGTGCAAAATTTTCTCGGAAACAATAAATCGGAGCATCTAGCATTAACATTCATTATCTCCACAGCCACTTGGAACCATTCCCAGAAAATCTTGGCCGGCCTTAGTGAAGAAATAATACAGGATATAAGAACTATGGAAGAGCGTTATCAGGGTAGATGGGACATTCACATGATGGCCGATTACTGCTGGAGTCTTCAACGAGACTGTTCTTTTCAATATCATGCGAGAAAATCTTATAAAAGGAAATTTTTGGCTGATGCAGATTAGCTCATTTTTATTTATTAGTTAGGTTAAGTTAAATTAATAACTTAAGTTAATATTGTTAATGTTATTAACAGATGATTTTTGTATTTATTGTGATGTACAATAGACATTTTTCTTCCATTCCTGAGTTGTTTTTTTTTTGGTGGTAGCAGTAAGACATATATAATTATGCGATATAAAATACCCTTAATCTTGAAAAATATAGCTTATGAGCCTAGTTTTGAAAGCGATCTGATAGAGTAAATCTTAGGTTATTTTTAGGTTCAGCAGACCCAAATACCTAGAAACAGTAGCGAAATTGCCGACACCAAATTATGTGTTGTCCAGTGTTATTTATATATTTAAAAAAAAATGTTACCATATAAAATTGTATTGTGGTGTATTAAAATAATGTGGAAACATAAACGGAGTTCGATGCCAAAGGGGCGATTGTGATGAAATTGATTTTTGATGTTTAACGTATAAATTACACTTAAACTCTCAAACCTAAAAATAATTTTGTAACCATAGGCAAAGTGAGATCATTCTATATGTAGTAAATTTATATAAGACAACAACTAGAAATTTCGGAACAGTCAGTTGATATAACACCATCTACAATCAAAAGAATAATGTATAATAAAATAAATTTTTAAATTCATGCAAGAGCATGTTTGAAAGTATACTACTTTCATAATTTTTACAAAATAAACTTAAGACAAAATGGCTTCTGAAGAGTTCTAGATATCGAGGACGTTGGGATTGTTCAAGCACATAAATGAGGTTCGAAGAAGCTTATGAAGATAACTTACTGATTGTTTTACTGGGAACATTCAGACCAAATTAAATGATCTGGTTGTTCTAGTTACTGGACAAACAAAGGTTCATAAATCACTCAGACCAATTAAATGGTGTAATAATTATTTTATAAAATTCTATTCTATTACAATAAGATAGTTTTTACAAACTTGTCTGCATGCAACACTTTTTAAGTAGTTATATTTAATACCGACACCAAAAACTATCAGTTGTAAAATTATTACGACTACTACTTAACATTGTTCCGAGCCCAAAGATCTGTTTCCTGCAGATAAAACTATATATGTCGACTACTTATCTGGATAAAAGGTAAGTTATATCTTAAAGATCAATGGTAATGAGTGAATTCTTAGTCACAGTAATCATTTGTAGTATGACAATGTTCGTGTTTAGTTCCTTTTACAGGCCATTTTAAAACCACAGCTTAGACCTAATCATGTTTACCAAATTATTTGCGAAGCGTTCGTAGGACAATTTAGCTGAAATAATTAAAAGTTGTAAAATAATTTCAGCTATTTATGTAGAGATAAGATACTCTTAGACAGTCCAATAACAAAGACTTGATGCTGTGTCGGGCGCAAAGCTAAAAAATGACCAATCAATATACCGGTCGATATTTTTACTCAATCTTAGGAATGGACCTTTATAACGCGACCAAAGGCCGAAGTTTAATTCAATTTCGGGCTTTGGTCATCTCTAAACAGCCAAACCTGGAATTGTTTGCCACGTTTGTAAGAAATGCATTGGTTGTTATCATTTTTATGGAAATTATGGAAGGAATTGTTGAGGTAAGATTATTAAAATAGTATTTTTTTTCTCCAGTTTGATGTCACTAGGGATTTTGATCACAATGAGATAAGGTGATTTTCCTCGGTTATTATGGTTATTTTTCTAAAATTTGTTTTAATCTCAGGATTTGCCATGTGACAACAAATTTTGTATCTAGAAAGTTTGCTTTTATTGTTGTAATTTTGCCTTGAACTATTGGTTTTTACTGATATACGACAAGAGGCTCATATTACTAACCTTGCATTCTGGCATTTACTATGGGGTGCTTGCTTGCTTATGGGGTTTTGTCTCCAATATGCCTCGTAAAACCTGTTAAGAGATTTCTCACATGCTTTGTCTAGCGTAATACCCTTTGGAGTGATCCTGCACTGGTCGTGGGATTTTGTCCTGGGTTCCTTTTGGGTTCCCATGACTGATTCCCTCCGTTTTTGATGTCTGATAGTTCGCAAAACCAATTTTAACAGATGACCTCTGTTTTCTTAGAGGTTACTCCCTGATTTAAGAGCCATTTCTCTTTGTAGACTTTTGTGCAGTAATAATTCATACTTACCTGTATCTTTCCGTAAAATTCCAGCGATACTATTGATACATTTTTCTCTGCAAATCATTCTGTTCAGGTTTGTTTTTGTAAAACTTTGAATTGACATTATTTCGTTACCTAGAGTTTGAGGTTATGGTTCGAAGCTGTGTTGCCCGCTGTAAGGTGGATTCCGTTTTGTTGATTCAACTGTAAAAATGGGCGCGCACCGCCTAAAGTAGACTGTTGTTTCTGTAATCCACAGTGTAGTTTGTTCATTGTATGTTACAAATACTGCTGCAACTTCGTTCTCTCTTCCCTGTTATGGCTTGTTGAAGTGATGTGTTATAGCTTATCTGTAATTTCGATGGTCTATTAACGAGGTTACATTCAATTCATGGTTCTGTTTAAGAGTAATTTGTTGAATGAGTCTTTCTTTTCTTCGGTCGGTATTAGAGAAACCGAGTTTACCTGTTGAGTGTTGCAAGAAATCTTGGCACTTTCATTTTTGCAGCCATTTCAAGAATAGTGTTTGTACTTTTTATTCCTCATTTGTTCAAGCCATCCTTATGGATTTGTAAAGTCAAACAGGGCCAATAGATCCCCAGAGGTTCCCATTTAATGATATACTGAGTATTTCCAGGGTTGCTGCTGTAGATTTTCAGATGTTCCGGATTAAGCCACACCCTTCTGATTAGCTGTGAAAAACCACCCTATGCTAACTTTCTAAATACTATAATAAATCATTTCTATAATACCCTGTATATAAACCCCCAAAAGGAAACTATTTCGAAAGAGTTAAGTTATATTGTTAAAATATTATCATTTAATTACGTAATTTAACTAAATATATCAGATAGGTTTCGCAGATAAATCAAGCTTCAACAAGTTAATCACTGTGTAACAGTTCATCCGCAAAAAAACCAGACGAAAATGATTATTATAACTAAAATAAAAGAGTATCACAGAAAAGTGTTATTGTAAAGAAATGTACAGAATAGGAAGAATATTATCTTTTGAAAGAATATTAGCAAAAAAATGGTTTAAATTTGTTTTTTGAAAAAAAATTGAACAAACACGAAACACATATTTCAGAACCGCCTATGGTTTAATAAACTTTCTTTGTTTCGTATCCATTGGAAATTCTATACCTTTAGGCTCTGTCCCTTTAGTTGAAAATACAGCGAACCCTAAAAAGGGTTGTAAACCAGGACACGGGTATTTTATTTAAGACATTGCATTATATAGGATTTACAGCCAGAATCAGCAATACAGTAAATTTACTGCTTTAAATGTTACGGCCCGTAGCGTGACCTTAATGGATTAAATTTAGGCAGGAAGTTTATTGTCTTTAAAACATAAACGAAAACAATAAAGTAAGAGAAAAACTGATGATGATGATAATAAAATTACGATACGAAACACGCAAAAATGTAGTATAAATATATTATACTATACAAGTCAGCACAATTTTACAACCGGTTTCACTGAAGAGTTTAAGTTAGACAATTTGGGAATTAAAATGACATTTATTTATTTTAGTTCCTATTTAAATCACAACAGCAGTCGTAATAGGACAATAAAGTTTCATATGGCAATTGAGTTTTTTCTATAAAATAAAGAAGAATATTTGAGTTTGCAGACGAGACACTGATTACAATGCAACCTTATCTCGAATAGTATTGATTCCTGACCGTTTGTTCAAATATATTTGTTCTTAGGGTTTTCGGTCAATTCTTAATAAAGCGAGTTATCAAATTTGTGACGTTTCGGTTTATTTCATTTTAAACCATCATCAGACTACAATAAAAGGAAAACATTTCTTTAGTTTTTAAGGACATGATTTGTGAAATATGATGGGAAAACATTTAGTTTATAGCAATCTAATTATAATAAAAACATACCTTATGTAATTGCACTATCACAATCACTTTAACATATTTAACATAATAAGTAAATATGTTAAAGTGATTGTGATAGTGCAATTACATAAGGTATGTTTTTATTATAATTAGATTGCTATAAACTAAATGTTTTCCCATCATATTTCACAAATCATGTCCTTAAAAACTAAAGAAATGTTTTCCTTTTATTGTAGTCTGATGATGGTTTAAAATGAAATAAACCGAAACGTCACAAATTTGATAACTCGCTTTATTAAGAACTTATCTCGAATTATTGCTTAGCTTTATTTGGCGGACTAGAACTCGCTAGGCAATCTCACAGATGCACCCAGGGTAGCATTAAAACATAAATGCTATATAGGTTGCAGCCTCGAGGGCCACAAAGGGGGCCCACCACACAAAGAGTGGCCCGCATCACGAGGGTCCCCCCCCCCCCCCCCGCGTAGTGTTTTAACCTTTTTTTTTTTTGGGATCTTAATTCCGGCCTTGGATGCTGGGCCTAGAGTTTGTCAAAGTACAATAAATGTTATTTCTTAAAATGTTGTAACTTTTGATAAATATTTTTAGAATTAGTGAACGACCGATAGATACTGGTTTTTTCATAGTTAATACTTACAACTTTGAGACATGATAATGCCGCATCCACACCAAACCAACAAAACAAAAACATCCAACAAAACAGAAACACAATAAACTAGCAACTTTCTGGAAACAAAACAAAGCGAAAACTTGCGTCCACACTGGCGAGACAAAATGTAAACTAAAGTCTATGTAGTAACTGCGTAGTTTTGGTTTTGTTTCGTGTTTTACCAACAAAAAAAAAAAAAAAAAAAAACACCAACATAACTAAAACAAAAGACCAACAAAACAAAAACAAAACACCAACAATATTTTTCAACAAATCGGAAACATTTTATCAACTTTTATGGTTAACGAAACAAAACCAAAACTACATAGTTGACAGTGGCATAGCCACAGGGGGCGAAAGGGGGGGGGGTTGTTCGGGTTTGTTCGGGTTTGTTCGGTAATCAGTAAATTGCGGTTTTTGGCATCGGTCCAATTAGTTCAGGAGGCGTCGTCGGCTTCGTTATATCTGCTCGCAAAAAAAATATTTATTAAATAAGTAATTCAAGAGAGAATTTTTAAATCCGTGTGAATTCACAGAATTGAACATCCACTATACACACCGCACCTGCAGTGTTGCCGGAAATAAGAACAAAACAGGAACCCTTTGATGTTTACCGCTCCGCGATGGGAAACCATAAGTTGCTAAAACTGAAACAAAATATAAAAGTTGATAAATTGTTGCCGATTTGTTTCTAAATTGTTGAAAAACATTATGTTGCTGTTTTGTTGGTTTGGTGTGGACCTGGCAGAAATCAATAAGTTGCTGAAAACGAAAACAAAACGAAAAAATTGGTAAAATGTTGCCGATTTGTTCCTAAATTGTTGAAAAACATTGTTTTGCTGTTTTTGTATTGTTGGTTTGGTGTGGACCTGGCAGAAACCAATAAGGCTAAAAACCAAACAAAACGTAAAAATTGATAAATGTTGCCGATTTGTTGATAAATTGTTGAAAAACAATGTGTTGCTGTTTTGTTTCTGTATTGTTGGTTAGGTGTGGACCTGGCAGGAAATAATAAGTTGCTAAAAACCAAAACTAAACGTAAAAATTGATAAATGTTGCCGATTTGTTCCTAAATTGTTGAAAAACATTGTGTTGCTGTTTTGTTCCTGTATTGTTGGTTTGGTGTGGACCTGGGAGAAACCAATAAGTTGCTAAAAACCAAAACCAAACATAAAAGTTGGTAAAATGTTGCCGGTTTGTTTCTAAATTGTTGAAAAACATTGTGTTGCTGTTTTTTTTTTATTTTGTTGGCTTGGTGTGGACGCAGCATTAGGATTTTTCTTTTTGGAATCGAAAGAAACTTGTAACTAATTTAAGCAAATGTGAGAATAGAGTAAAGCAAACTTAGATATAAATATTTTAGCGATTACTTTTAAATTAATTAAAAATCTGGATTCATTCATGGGATGTTAAGCAATTTCTTAGAAATTATTCGATTTAATTTCTTAAGCCATACGAGGCAGCAATAGCTGGAACGTTCATTTATTATAAGTTAGGAAAATACCAGTAAAAAAAAGGAAATACAACCAATGATTGATGTTTTATTTATAAAGCCCCAATGTATGTCACACACTATAAAACGATAACATTTGGTTGGATATAATTTTCCTTTTATATACTTTTTCACGGCCTAAGAAAAAAACTTATTTTGCTGACAGTAAAATAAGGGAAGTAATCATGGAATGGAACAAATAAATTGAGAAAAACCAAGGGATTTCTTAATAATTTTCTAAACAAATTCATTTTGTGACCAAAAAAAAGGCTTTTCGGCTGAAACAGCGTTGATCATATAATTGCTTTTGCAAAGTAAACAGTATACGAATGATTTTTTAAACGCGCCCTGAAATCTGGCCGGAAATGTAAGGCTTGCCCTGGTTCAGGAAGAGTACGTCTCATGGGCTTTTGTGTAAACTCCTGTTTAAAAACAAAGAATATAAAAAATATAAGCTTACTGTACCCATTCACAGAAAGCAGAAAAATACAAAAGTTGCTTGTCAGGTAGTAATTATGTCGTATAATATATTATATGTATGTACCGGGTGTCCCACTAAGAATGGCTCTCGGCCGTATCTCTGAAAGTGTTAGTCGTATGGAAAAATTTTTTAATATGAAAAGTGATCATAAGAAATTGCTGGAAATTATTTTCAAGTTTCTCAGTCGAGCGCTAGAGGGCGCAACCGTAACGGTAAATCCGTAAAGCTTAGTTTTTTCAAAAGTTGCCGCGTTAAGGTATATTCAAAATAGCATTTTCGTATACGTTAAGGTTTTATGAAGAAAATTTACTTATAACATATTTTTGTCACTTTTAAAATAAAGTGGTGGGGGAAGGTTGAACATTATTTTAAATAAATGCCTACAACTCCGGGTTCGCTCAACAGAATCTAGTGAACTTTGTTTTGTTAAAAAGTGGTTCCCTTACTCTATACTCTACTGTATAAACTATGACAATATGACTTTTAAAGTAGGCGCTAGAGGGAGCTATTTTACAACTTAACAAACATTGCGCATTTTTTCAAAAATTTTAAATACAACAGTAGATTTAATTTTACTTCATCACAAAGATCAATAAAAGCCTAAAGAACTGGCGAAAACCACAACTTGATATCTTTTTTCAAACCGGAGATATTAACAAGAACAAAAATAAACACGGAAAAATATGATTATATTTAAGTTTCAACGGTACAGGTTTTTTCAAAAGTTAAATAGGCCTTGGAAAAACAAAATCTAATTTAAAATTAGGTGCTTTCACGTCAAAGTTTTTATTTGGCTTTTGAAAAAACCTGTACCGTTGAAACTTAAATATAATCATATTTTTCCGTGTTTATTTTTGTTCTTGTTAATATCTCCGGTTTGAAAAAAGATATCAAGTTGTGGTTTTCGCCAGTTTTTTAGGCTTTTATTAATCTGAAGTAAAATTAAATATACTGTTGTATTTAAAATTTTTGAAAAAATGCGCAATGTTTGTTAAGTTGTAAAATAGCTCCCTCTAGCGCCTACTTTAAAAGTCATATTGTCATAGTTTATACAGTAAAGTATAGAGTAAGGGAACCTCTTTTTAACAAAACAAAGTTCACTAAATTCTGTTGAGCCAACCCGGAGTTGTAGGCATTTATTTACAATAATGTTCAACCTTCCCCCATCACTTTATTTTAAAAGTGACAAAAATATGATATAAGTAAATTTTCTTCATAAAGCCTTAAAGTATACGAAAATGCTATTTTCAATATACCTTAACGCGGCAACTTTTGAAAAAACTAAGCTTTACGGATTTACCGTTACGGTTGCGCCCTCTAGCGATCGACTGAGAAACTTGAAAATAATTTCCAGCAATTTCTTATGATCACTTTTCATATTAAAAATTTTTTCCGCAAGCCATACGACTAACACTTTCAGAGATACGGCCGAGAGCCATTCTTAGTGGGACACCCGGTATATACAGTGTGTCCACTGATTGACTATCGAAGAGGGAAAACTTTTTTATTTGTGGGTTTATGAAAAAAAGTTATTTTTCATAAAAACTCCTGCTTGTTCTCCAACGACCAAAAAGTATATTATTTTTTCAAATTTATATACCGGGTGTTCAGAATTTAGAAAAATATGAAAAAAGCTAAGAACAAAGTACCCTTATGTGTAAAGATAGGATAAAAACTAATTAGTAAAAGTTGTTGTGGTTGAGAACCTACGTCTCATTACCAAGTTTTGACTTATTAGCTAAATGTACAGAGACGGGCAAAAAATTCCAACTCATAAAATATGATTTGCTTTAAATTAACGCATTTTACAAATTAGTTAATCTTTAGAACGTATTTCTTTGTATAATATTTATCTTTATACGAGGAATTGTCGAAAACGGCTAAGTAACTACCCATGTTATTAAAAAATCAATACGTTTTAAAATAAAACCGTGCACTATTCATAATTAAACGAATTTATTAGAGAACGAATGAAGAGTAAAAAATTGTAACAAGTATAACAAATGTAAGTGAAAAAAGGCAGGTTATCAGCAAAAAAAAACTATTCAAAGGTTTCTCCACCAACCTCCTCGCATCGTTGGACTTTCTTAATAAATGCTTTATATGCATTTCGTATCTCTTGCAAAGGGATAGCCTGAATCGCTTCTCTAATTCTAATTTTTAAATTGTCAAGATCAGGTTCCAAATGAGATGCATACACTTTCTGGGTAAGGTAGCCCCATAAGTAAAAATCCATTATTGTAGGTCGGGACTTCTTGGCGGCCAAGGGATTGGTCCATATCTCCCAATCCAACGCTCCGGAAATTGTCGATTCAACCATTCCCGCACAATAACAGTGGAATGCGCAGGATGACCATCTTGTTGAAAATATGCAGTTTGCCTGTCAATAAGTGGCATATTATTTAAATAATGAAAAAAAATTGAATTTAGCATTTCTAAATAACTATGCTGATTCATATTTGCTTCAAAGAAGTACGGTCCAATTATTCCGTTGTACGTAACTGCACACCAAACGTTAACTTTCTTGGAGTACTGTCTTCTGCAATGAATTCGAAAATGGGGATTCTCAGTTGACCAGTAACGTACATTTTGGGAACTAACCACTCCATTAGTTGAGAAAGTAGCTTCATCGGAAAAAATAATATTATGAAAAAAGTTTCTATTTTGTAAGTATTTCTGACCAACCCATAAGCAAAAATCAAGTCTTTTTGCATCATCATTTGCTTCTAGAGTATGAACAAATTTAGGTTTATAATATGGCCTGACTTTATTAGCTTTAAAAATTATTTGCAAATATGATTTACTAATGTTTCCAATATAGGATGCTCTAATCCTTAGCGATGTTTTGGGAAAATGCCGAACGGAATCCAGCGCAAGAGTTGCCCCAACATTTTCTTCTTCATTGATAGGAGTCTTCTTCTTTTTAATATTTAAAACGCTTCCTGTTCTTCTAAATTTTGAAACAATAGATTTAACTGATATTCGGTTAACGGTAATATTTGGCCATTTCTCGTTAAACATTCTTGTGACATACGAGTATGAGATATTTTCCCCTAAACCATAACATTGGACAATAAATACTTTTTGTTCTAACGTTAGCATTTTTTTTCACTGTCATAAATTAAGCAATATGACATTGACAACATTTTTATTTGTTTGTTCATTTGTTAAATACGTCGCTCCGCGATGTGTTTTCAACGCCGTCTTGTCGGTAAAATGTACGTCCATTGTCATCGCAACGTATACTATAAAGTTTTTACAAAGAAATACGTTCTAAAGATTAACTAATTTGTAAAATGCGTTAATTTAAAGCAAATCATATTTTATGAGTTGGAATTTTTTGCCTGTCTCTGTACATTTAGCTAATAAGTCAAAACTTGGTAATGAGACGTAGGTTCTCAACCACAACAACTTTTACTAATTAGTTTTTATCCTATCTTTACACATAAGGGTACTTTGTTCTTAGCTCTTTTCATATTTTTCTAAATTCTGAACACCCGGTATATAAATTTGAAAAAATAATATACTTTTTGGTCGTTGGAGAACAAGCAGGAGTTTTTATGAAAAATAACTTTTTTTCATAAACCCACAAATAAAAAAGTTTTCCCTCTTCGATAGTCAATCAGTGGACACACTGTATATAATTTTCGAACAACCAGAGGATAACATAGACAATAAATAATTTGTGTTTAAAAATAACTTTCACACACCAACATGGTAATAAAAAATGCAACAATTTGCTCAGTTTTTTGTAATACTGTAACAAAATTTACATGGTCCTGATACTAAGAAGTGTTGTCGATCATAGATAAATGTTGTCTGACGTAAGAATTGACAACCGTCAATGTTCAATCTATACTAAAATATAATTAATTTTCAATTGACAAGTTTCAAAATAGTTCCTGATCTAACCTAAAATTCTTTTTAATAAATTAAATATAGGGAAAACATTTCTGCTACGAATTAAATTACACTAAATATTTTTTTTTATGTAGTTAAGTTGGTCAGTCAAATTAACTTAATTTAATTAAATTAAAATACAACCTCGGATAGAAGGGTATAATTCTCTTTTAAACTGAAGGTAATTTCTTTTCTAAATGGGAAAGTGAAAATCCATCTTATGAGGACAGACAAAGAATGCCAGTTATATTTCTAGTTTATAACAGTTTTGCTAAAAAATGCTATGCAAATTTAACAGGTTTGTTATTTAATGATGTGTATCAATATTAAATATTATTTTAATGTTTCAGAATTTGACACCTAGCTTACCGGAAATTATTTCATTATAATATTCAAATAAATAAGGAAAGTAAAGCTGGATTCATTATTGTGGTAAAGTAAGCCGTAAGACGTAACGTTAAGCCGTGAGAAAAATAAACGTTATTTGCAACAGAACATAAAAATTAAGCAGTAAGAAGTAAGAGATTGTTCAACAATTCTATTTCTTGACGTCACCAAATTGTATGATTTTAAATGTTTTTTTGGATAATAGCAGCACAACATTGCTTGTAATCATATTTTACATAAAGAAACATGTGTCATGTGAAAAACAGGAACCATAACCTACAAATCCTTAACGAAACTATGAGCGGGTATGTCCTTATTGCTTACATCTTACGTCTTATCGACTACGGCTTACGTCTTACGGCGTAAGTTACCGCAACTATGAATTAAGTATTCTTAAAAATTAAGGTTCTTCTGTCATTGTCATTAAAAAAATGAGTTTTAAACGCCCACGAGACGTAATAGTACAGGGTGTTATGGAAATGACGTATTATATTTAAATGGGTGACTTCTGGGGTGTCCTAGAGAAGCGCTACATATATATATTTTTTTAAATCGAACGTTTAAAAAGTGGGGCAATTCACCCATAAACCCACAGGTCACTGCCCAGCTTTGTAATAAACAGATGTTCTGGCGCAATGTTGCCAAACTGTGGAAAAGTGTAAAACTTTAGATTCTTATAAAAATAAATATTTAGCTTACTTAGAAATTAAATCCAGGCCGCCGACACGAGTAAGGAATCCAGGGCTCAAACGTGTTTCACTTTCAAACTTTTTAGATGTCAAATACGTATGTAAAAATTATATTATTTTTCAGACCACCCGCTGAAACCTTATACAATAAGGGCGTATTTTTGTCAACACAGTAGCACTTTAAAATACTAATTCAGATTGAATAGTACAGTACTTAGATGTGTTCATGAGACGCATACAAATCTATGCAAAAACTAATGTGAGTTTATGTGTTTTTGTGAGGTTATTTTGTCGGTTTTTGTTCGGGTTAGTGTTTGTTTATAAATTAAGTTGGTTTTAAATAGTCCGAAAAGGTAAATAAAATTGCATTTTTTTCTAAAGGGTGCCATTCATGAGACACATGCAAATCTACGCGAATACTAATGTGAGTTTATGTGTTTTTGTGTGGTTATATTGCCGGTTTTTGTTCTGATTACCTACTTGGTGTTTGTTTATATATTAAGTTGGTTTTAAATAGTCCGAAAAGGTAAATAAAATTGCATTTTTTTTTTAAAGGTGGCATTTATAAACTTTTAAGTTGTTCATATTCGACGGGTGTCGATCGAATTGAACAAATGAGAACATACCTGGCCATTTATAAACTCCGCGGCAGTTCGTTCGAGTCAGTTCAAGTTTATAAATCAGAGATTGTTTCCAAGCGAACTGAACTGAACGTAAAGTTTATAATAATGTACCCTGAAAAATAAACAACTTCGATTCTGTCAAACAGTTATTGACTTTCTAAAGAGTTTACCATGAGAACATGACAAC
Organism: Barypeithes pellucidus; assembly: GCA_963991005.1. Lineage (NCBI taxonomy): Eukaryota > Metazoa > Arthropoda > Insecta > Coleoptera > Curculionidae > Barypeithes > Barypeithes pellucidus. The sequence continues at coordinate 31,604,191 of OZ022562.1, forward strand.
ACTGCTCAAAATTCATTGACGGCTTCCGCCATATGTTGCTTTGTTTACTTTTCCCACAGTGTCACCACGTGCATATTTTTGGTCTGACAATAGGTCATGTACAGGGCATATTAAATTAAAGCGCCATTTTTTGATATTTTTCTTCAATTTGTTTTCATCTCAGGAATTGTCGGTTTAAATATAATATGTAATTTCCATAACACCTTGTATATTTATTTTAAAAACACGATGTTCATTTGATTTGATGGTTTCACTTTATGGATGGGCTCAATCCGTGGACACACTGTATATAAAAATCCAGGAAGTTCGTCTCGCTAAATTATAATTTTAAAGTTATAGACTTCATTTCGATTTTAACTTTGAAACATCAAATACTATTTAAAGGGGCTTTATTTTTACTCAAAATGGATAAATTGCTTAATTTCAGTAAAAGTTATTTGAGAAATCAAAAAGTTTCTCTAGTAAATCCGAGACTGGGCAAAAGATGCTGCAGCATAGAATTTGTAGCGTGTTTTTAATCTTTAATCAAAGAAATATATCCTTAAGAATCGTATAATTATTATTATTTTTGATTGGTACCAGTCATGCTCATAGATTTTTTTCAAATGGAAGAAAAGTATAGCAAAAAATATATTTTTAGCAAACGACATAAACGAGAGAAAACTATAATTTGAAATTAAAAGCACATGTAAATAAATTATTTCTCAGCAGAAACACTTTACGATAAACTGAAGGTCACTAGTATTCGCATCGACGTGCACCTGCTTATCTTTGTTTCGATCGATTGAATCTAGTGGCCGTAGTGCTACTACATATTATTTAAGTTATCATCGTAGCAGTGGACGGCAAATGGTTGATAGATGCTCTAATACATGAATTGACGTCATAGAAATAGTTATTTCTATGACGTCAATATAGTTTATACATAGATTATGAAAAGAGTGGCAACAAACTTTTTGACGTGACGGTATACTAAAATTATTAGCTATAACGTCAGAAAAAAAATATATATCATTAATTGACTATTTACATTTCAAGTCTCTACTTTACTGGTTTTAACGTGGCGCGAATGTGTTATTCGCAGAGCTCATTCAAATTTCATAGATCGTTTGATTGTTGAGATTATAACAGTTTTAACGGACAACAGGCAACATTCCATATTTTAAAGTGTTTTTTAAATGTAAATATGTTGTGTTCTGAGTAATTTTTTGAATTTTAACGTGTAGATCTAATAATGACCCTCAAAAAAACTATTCTAGATTTCGAAAAGGCCTTTGATAAAGTACAACATGGCAAACGCATCTCAATCCTACGTGTGTCAGGAAGTGACGACAGAGACACAGATATAATATCAAAGCTATACTTGCAACAAAAAGACGTTGTTCGAATGGAAGGCGAAACATCGGAGTTGTTTAACATAAGGACAGGAGTACGTCAGTGTTGTATACTATCGCCTCTTCTATTCAATGTGTACTCATAACATCTATTTGAAGAGGCATTAGGTAACATGGAGGATGGAGTTGTAATAAACGGTGAAATAATAAATAATCTAAGATACGCTGATGATACCGTCCTTATAGCAGATACTGCTGAAGGACTTCCGAGACTTTTAGACCGCGTAGAGACTGCGTGTAATAGAGATGGTATGAAGATAAACTGTAAGAAGACACACATATTAATTATCAATAAAAAATATTAATTATCAATAAAAACGTCATCGACAACCTACAGTTTACCGCCAACAATATAGCTCTCACAATAGCAGAGACAGTTACATATCTGGGCTGTACCTTGAATAAGGACTGGGATCACTCTCGAGAAATAAGATGCCGAATCGAAAAAGCAAGAGGTACGTTTAATAAGATGCGTAGCATACTATGCAACCTATCTCTCAACATCCATAACAGAATAAGAATTTTAAAATGCTATGTACTCTCAACCCTCCTATATGGGGGCAGAAGCGTGGACCCTTACCGATGCCTCATGTAGGCGCATAGATGCATTTGAGATGGGGTGCTATCGCCGCATACTCAGAATCCCATGGATACACCGCGTGTCAAATGATGCCGTATTGCAACGCATCACTGGACAACTGGAATACCTACCAAGTGTCAAACGTAGAAAATTGGAATACTTCAGGCATATCATGTGAGGTGAAAAGTACCACCTTCTACAAGGGAAAATAGGGGGTCGAAGATCAGTAGGACGTAGATGAATATTGTGGCTGCGAAATTTACGAACATGAACCGGAATGACATTAACAGTTCTACTCAGAGCGGCAGTGAATAAAGTAATTTGGACCAACGTGATGGCAAACATCCACAGAGGATAGGCACTCGAAGAAAAAAAACTATCGGTGGTGCAACAATTAATAGATTATAGCAGTGTTAACACAGCGGGCGTTAATAGAGGACGAACGAGGAATTCAAACACGTTGGCTGCAGAAGAAGCTGTTCTAGCTACGGTAGAACGAAATCTGACCCCAAGTGGGTCCAGTATCAGATTTTATCACATGGCGCAACGTTTACGAAGATGTCATATTACAAAAGTTAAAAAGTTTGAACCAGGAGACTATCCTTTACGACAAGGGCATTGCGAGTGGTATATGCAGATAAGTCAGATCTGAATGATTGATTTCGAGGATGATATTCACAGATAAGGCTGGCTTTACCCGAGATGGAATAATCTTATAGCGTCCAATTTCTTAGTGAACACTAAATAAGAATATCGTCCTTAAAATAAGCTAATTTGAAACTCGTGTGTGTATGTGTGTCTGTGTGTCTGTGTGTCTGTGTGTGTGTGTATCAAATTTTATATTTTAATATGATTTAGTGTAATTATGCAGTGTGGATTTGCTCATTATTTAGTTATAAGATAAATTAAAAGAAACAACTGGGTAAAGATTGTTTCAAGAAAAATGGATATAACTTAATGACTGCCGTAAAAGTACCTGGGCCATCCCATTATTTATGACCGTTTGTTATTATTATGTGGAAAGGATCGGATTGTAATAATTATAATTAAATATAGGCACATCAGGTAGGTTAGGTTGCCTAATTTATATTTAAATATCTTTTTGTGGTAAAATCATCAATGGACAATGCGAGCTATCACAGTCGCCAATTACATAAAGCTCCAAGCTCAAATAATACAAAATTGCAGATTCAGAACTACATGGCGGCGAATGATATATATTTTGAAGAAAGTTATAAAAAAAGTGATATTTTAGAAGTTTTAAAGACATTTTGTATAAAAAAAAGTATATGTTTGTGACACATTGGCAGAAGAAATTGGACATAGAGTGCTACGGCTCCCATCCTATTATTGCATTTTTAACCCCATAGAGCATATGTGGCACCAGTTAAAATCACTGGTTAGGTCTGAAAATATTTCTCCGACTTTAAGTTCAAGTGTTGTAGAATTAATACGAAAATGCTTTAATGATATTTCCCCAGGTAGTTGGAAAAATTCAGTCCGTCACGTAATAACTGTAGAAAATTCGTATATTAGTCTGGATCGTATAATTAATCCAATTATAATTAATTTTGATGAGGATAGCGATAGCGAAACAAAACTATCTATAGAATCACATTATAAATAATGTAAATAAATATGACTAGTAATATTTAAAAAAAATGTTATTTCATTACATTAATATAATCATATCATTACTTGTTTTCCTTAGTCCGTACCTTCATACTTCACTTGTTTATTGCCAAGCTCTTGTCGACACAATGGGACCCACCCAGGAAATCATTAAGTCGTATCCAATTTTCGTGAAACGTACTGTAACCACTTTATTTTTCATTAGAACTTATAACATGAAATCTTAGTTCAGCCATAGCAAAAATTAAAAGAGAATGATGTATTTTGTAGGGAAATTAATCAAAATATAGGCTTTTGGGTGAGAAGGGAAGAAATTCGAGGAGTGAATAAGTAAAAAAAACTCATATGACCTCGTCCGATTTTTAATCAGTTGTTTCAAGATTTAAGAGCGTAATTATAAATAAACAAAGTTTCATACATTAACGTTTTTTTAATCATATCATTTAATTACATTTCTTATTAGTAATCTATATCAAAATAATTTTGTAAACATAATTTCTAAAAAAGTATGTTAGGATTTCTAATAAATTTAGTAAAATCAAGTGTCAGTAAAATACACAGTGTGTAAAAAGTCCCGGAACAGTCAATTATTTCAAAAATGGTGCACAATATAAAAAAACTTTCTGTATAAAAGTTGTTGGTCTTAAAGAAATTTATTAAACTTAGATCCCTGTAATTATACAGGGTTGCCCAAAAAGTCGTGGTAACCGAAACTTCATTTTTTTTAAATGGAATGACCCTTTTTTGATCACATTTTCTGATTCCTCTAAACATTCTAAACAACAATTATAGAACATGTCATATGGCTAAACCTATTAGTTTTAGAACTAATTTGAGTTGAAGGACATAAATGCGATAGGTACGATATTACCTTTTGCATTTTTATAAGCTGGTACTAGACACCTAAAAAATAAAGTATTTGTGACAATACCTGCAGATCTGAATGAATTAAGAGGAAGAATTATTGAAGAATGTGCATCTATTAACCAAGAAATGTTACAAAACGTCATCGACAAATTTTATTATAACCTAGCCCATTGTCAAACTGTGGGAGGAGGACATTTTCAGCATTTAATTAAATAACGACTTACACTTAATTTTATTTTTGTTCTTTTCAAGTTATTGTTAATTTTACTGCTTGTATTTAATAATTTAGTTGTTATTAAAATTTTGACACAACTTGAGTGAGATTCATTTTACACGAGTTTAATGTTTTTCTTTTAATTTTAACGTAAAACATTTGAGCCGACTCGAAACAATGCAAAAGGTAATATCGTACCTATCGCATTTATGTCCTTCAACTCAAATTATTTCTAAAACTAATAGGTTTAGCCATATGACATGTTCTATAATTGTTGTTTAGAATGTTTAGAGGAATCAGAAAATGTGATCAAAAAAGGGTCATTCCATTTAAAAAAAATGAAGTTTCGGTTACCACGACTTTTTGGGCAACCCTGCATAATTACAGGGATCTAAGTTTAATAAATTTCTTTAAGACCAACAACTTTTATACAGAAAGTTTTTTTATATTGTGCACCATTTTTGAAATAATTGACTGTTCCGGGACTTTTTACACACTGTGTATATTGTAAACTTTAGTGTAAGTGAAAATAATTGATTTATAACTGTAGTAGTTAAAAATTACCCCAAGTTTAAATAAAGTGCTGTAAATATGCTTTTAAGATGAGGATCACAAATTAGCAATCATAGCCATCTATGTTGCATCAATTTAATTAAAAAATATGCCGCTTTTTGGCAGGTTAGAAAGAGACGAGAGTCTGACATGTCGATTAGGGTATCAACAAGTTTCAGGAAGATCTGTGACAAAAATTTGAAAATTGTTCATATTTGAAATTGTCATTATTATTCTTATAATATTATATTTTTTAACGCAATTTTTTCATAGCGTTTTAGAATCCTTTAACTTTGCGAATCCAGTTTTAGATTAGAAAAAAACTAAGTATATTTGGCTAAACATTCGCATACAATAGTGCCTGCTTGGCAACCTGTGATTAAACGCAGCTAGCTTAAATCAGATGCAACGTATCAAACAGAACTCGTTCCTCGCTAGAAAAACAAGTGGGGACAATAATAGAAAGCGCTTCAGCGATCATTGGAAGTCAAGCGACGTTGGGCAAGGTTAGTACTTGGATGGGTGACCGCTTGGGAATACCGTGTTGCCAAATTTTTATAAAATATTTTAGTAAAATTTACAAAAGATTTTAGTAAATGTTACAAAAGATTATACAGGTCGACTACTTTATCTGTAGCTACAAAAGGAACGCGGGCAAGAAAATTTCTTGGGTTAACAATGTTGTCACATATATTAAATTTTAATTTAATAACATGTTACCACGTAAACCCTAAAATTAAATTTACCCATTTAAAGTAAATTGTCATAAGTATATTGGAAACTAATATTCTATTATAGTTTCAATGTTCTTAAAACTTTCTTTTCATACTATTTATTTTAATTTAAATGCAAAATAAAATATTTTTTTATTAAAGTACTTCTAATCTAAAAATAGGACAACATAATTTGATAGGTTATATCCCAGACAGAGGATAACGACACGCGTCTGGTGACACGCCTATTGTGCTGGCGTGGTTATTCGGCGATGCCCAATATGCTTCATCCAGTTGCGTAGTGATAGGGTTTGTTTTAAAACTGTGATAATGAATGAATATACCCTGGTAAAATCCTTCACAGTCAAACCCATGAAGTGATTGCCAATGTGTACAGGGTGTGTGAAGAGGAATCACAAATTAATACATTTAAATTGCCACTTAAGTGAGAGCTATAAAGGGCCTCAATGTATACGGAAGTAAGCGTGGGTGCAGTAAAAAACATTCACAAAGAAGATACTGAAAGGAAAGAAAATAATCCGGATCAATTGTTTTCATCTCCTGTCAAAAAGGGCCCGTCTCTCTGCTGTCGGAAAACTCGAAGGCTTCGACTTTGGCATTGTTAAGAGAACAATACAAAAGTTTTATTTGAAACTAAAAGTGGTTCCAACCTTAAAAAAGTTGCTACAACAGCTGAGAAGTGACATGAACTCTCCGTTTTCCAGTGAAACTTTGAAGTGCATGTTGAAATCAAATAGATTGAAAAATATATATTATTACATTATTAAGATAATAATAGCACGCCCATGACTCGGCCATGTATTAAAGGATATTGCTTCTCCCTTACCGATACCGCGTAGCTATAGACTCGCTTGTCGAGCTGTAGTAAATTTTACAAAAATATGAAAGGTGTACTAAATATTTTCGTAGTTTTTACTAAAGATTTTTCTAGTAGTTTTATTGCAGTTCATATACAGAGCTTCCAGTCATATACAGAGCCATAAATTATTAGTTTTACTATGTTGATAGTAAAGTTAACTAAGTTTAATTCATTTTGAAATGAATTAAGTAGTGCTCTACCGCGTGAGGCGATTCTTCAAAAGGGAAGGGCCAATTAAATAACTATGGAACATACCACACCACACGTTTACGGAAAATTTGTGGTTAAAATTACTTTGTCAACAAGTTGATACAATTATAAGAACCTTAACCACCCAATATAAGTCTTAAGTTAAGTATGTCATAGGTTATTTTTCTAGAACGTTTTAAACATCTCGACGTTGGAACAGGAATTGCTACTTTCCTTTCTAAAACATCACCTTTTTCGCTTTCCCAACTTCTAAACAACTTGCACAAAACACTCTTCACGTACTGCCGGTATTGCAAAGCCCTATACTTAGCCAGATTGAATTTCTTTTTGATAAAACTTTCTTTATACAACGAGTATAGCGACTGCATATGAATGTATAGTTGAAATATTGTGTTATCATTCTTTTTATAATCCTGGGTACAATAGGAATATACTCCAATTTACTGTACTTATATTTGTGGCAATAAAACAGGAATAAATTGTTTAAAAGAAAACAGAAACAGAACTAAATTATGAAATATGTGTCTGCAGCTTGGGGTGAGTCTAATGTTTTTCTACGACTATACATACACAGCAATATAACCATTATCGTCTTATTCTTGGAAATGATATTAAGAGCACGATAAAGAACGTTGCACATTTTCTTCAATAAAAACTTGTGTTGGTGTGTAATGTAACAGTGGCCAATACCAACTTTCTTATTTTAAATGCAACACCCTGTAGATTATTAAATTCTTAGATTCCTCAGAAAATTTTAGACATATTTAATGTACAATATCCTATACCTATCAACTCTTTCGGAAATATTAGGTGTTGAAGATTTATTGCATTTCAGTGTTTCTTTTTACTGATATGAATTAAAGAAAGGTATAATTATTAGTGTTATTTACTTATGTTTAAAACGCGTGACCTTAGCAAATTGTTGTTTTTTTGCATGACAGTAGTTGTCAATGTCATAGTCACGGACGCAAATGGAAGTAGCTCGCTTATTTCATGAAAAATTTCCAAATTTGTCGCCTATAACTCGAGCAAGAATTCGTAAAATAGAGAAGCAGTTTCTTCAGTTTAGATATGTAAAGCAGGTAAAAAAATTAGTTGCCAATGCAAGAAGTGATGATACAAAATTAGATAGTATGCTTGAGTTTGAGGAAAACCCACATACTTCTAGTCGAGAAGCAGCCCCAATATTCGATGTTAGCCACTCATCGATTATTCGAACATTACAAGAAAATAAAAGGTATTCCTATTAAATGATACCTACTCATGAGCTCATGGAATACTATTTTGAAAGGAGAATGCATTTTTGTGAACAAATGATGGCAATGTTAGATAACAATGTGATCCAATTAGAACATGTTTTGTTTTCTGATGAGTGCAACTTTACACTTCACGGTCATGCTAATCGTCAGAATTGCCGCTATTGGTCTTAGGAAAATCCTCACTAGATTAGAGAAGAATATACGCAATATCCTGAAAAGGTTAATGTTTGGACAGGAATTGTTGGAGATCATCATACGTCCCTTTTTCGTTAATGGCAATTTAAATGGCGATAATTATTTAGCACTGCTCCAAAATAATGTCTTGCAAACTTTAAAAAACATATATTCTGATCCAGAAAACCCACAACTTTCAGCGAATATGATATGGTTTCAGCAAGTTGTCCAGCACTACCTCAACCGAGTATTTCTAAATCCGTAGATAGGGGGCATGGATCGATGGAATGGCCAGCACGATCCCCTGATCTGACGCCATTAAACTTCTTCTGGGGTTATGTGAACAATATTGTATACAAAACTAAACCCCTGGATTTAGCTGACTGAAGAAGGCGAACAACGCTTGCAATGCAGATCGGTCACGCCTGAGATGTTCAGTAATGTTAGAAGAAATTTGTATTTAAGATTAGGATATTGCCAAGAGGTTCACGGCGAGCAGTTCCAACATCTCCTACATTAATGTTTTTTTGTTTTTGTTTTTGCATTATCAAGAAATAAACAGTTTAATAGTTTTTGAGAGTGTTGTTAATTTTTGCAATAAATCTGAAAACACTTAATATTTCCTAAACAGTTGAAGATAGGTATAGGATATTGTACATTAAATTTGTCTAAAATTTTCTGAGAGATCAAAGAATTGAATAATATACAGGATGTTGCATTTAAAATAACAAAGTTGGTATTGGTCACTGTTACATGACACACCCTGTTTGAAAAGTTTTTATTATGTATATTGTAAAGATGCTCGCCTGCACAGCTATTTTTCACGCACTCTGCTTCTTCCTATGAAAGACTATTACACATTTTGTACTTAGGTCTTAGGCCAGCCTTAATATAAGCTTCCTCCTTCCTCGATCTGGAGTACAAGTATACAAAGTATACGACGGTGATATAGGCTTTGGGTTACTTTTTATTTGGTATAGGTGTATTGTAATTAACTATTAACATGCATTTTATAAAATATAAAATTTTGTGAAAATAATTTTACCACTTATCTTTAAAAAAATAATAAATTGTGTATTTTTTTAACGGGAAGTTATTCCTCAAATAGTTTTAGTAACTGTGTAACTTGAAATACTACTTTTTTATAAATTACTAATTTTCCACCTCCTTCAGTGAACACGGCTGTATACGTATACGTTACCTTAAGTATATTAAGTAATTCATGTGACAAAATTATCCTAATTTTGGTCAAAGCGTGTTCCTAGTTCCTACACCCTTTAAATATACAAGGCAAGGAAAGACAAAATTTGGGGTAACCTTTATATATCTAACTAACAAAAGCTACTTAATACGAGACATTAACTTAATCTGAGGTTAGCACAAAATGAAATGTCTTAAACATCTGTGTAAGTTTTCGACATATTAATGCGGAGAGGCAGTTGCTTTATATAATTGTTCAGGTAAGTAGGTGCTTCTGTGCTTAAAAACAGTGGCGGGCCCTGCGGGCCACTCATCGCTGCTTAGTAGTCCTATCTGTTATTTATAACAATACAACCTCAATCATCCTTCAGAATTCGCTCGCCAGCGACAAAATATGATACATATAGGGTGTTACAAATTCGGCCTTCACCATTGGGATCTCGAAAACGGTAAGAGATACGAAGTCGGTTAAATTGGGGTGAAGTTACGTAATTATGGGCCCAATAATATAATAATAATAATAATAATAATAATAATAATAATAATAAACGTCTTTTTTATTCAATCATAAATATATACAAATAGGCGATATTTAGCCAACAGGGCTATTCTTACATATAACCTATATGCATATATGCATATCTAAACATAACTAAAACCCCTAAAACTAACACCCCTAAAAAAAAAAACATAAATAATCAGAAAATAAACAGAAGCTTAGTAGCCACAACACTAAAATCCTATAATAGGATACAATTAGACCATAATTTTACAAACAGTAAATTATAATGTAAATTCTATAATGGGATACAATTAATCCATAATTTTGCAAACCAATAAGCATATCCCAAAATACAATGTAAAAGAAAAACCAAAAAACAACAAAAAAAATATCAATTCAAAAATTAATAAACATGAGCTTATGAACTAAAAATATTCAATATTACAATGACTCAAATAATAATAAAATAAAAAATCATTACCCGCGCCATATAATTACTCCTCAAAAGACAAGAGCAAATTACTTAATCAGGAATAATGTCAAAACGTCTGTAGTGAACAGCGCTTAAGATCAGAGTCAATGCCATAAAAAAATCAAAAAATAAATACAGGAGCTTGCAAAATATTTGGAAAATCTAGAAATTTGGGGTTTCGTTTTTTAGTTTTTCCTGACTTTGTTCGAAGAGATGTTCAAAAATAAATATCACTTCCTCATTGCTACTTTATATTTGTTGTAGAACTGACTTTTTCAATTTAAGAAAATTATGAGGATTTTTACGTTAGATTATTTTTTAATAATTTAACATGTACATAGGATCATTTTTTCTATGTTACGAGTGTCCGAGCGTTTAAAAGAACAAATTCCTGAGTTTTAAATCAATTCATGCAAGACTTTAAGGGCGTACTGTATAAAGGCTTATTTCGAAAATTAAACTTTTACATGCCCAATTATCAACTAATTTCAAATGGTTTCGAGGTGTACCTATAAGCTGGCGCATAAACCTTTCAGCACTTTAGCGGAAACACGCAGAACATAATTATTATTAATCTAGACGAAATACCAGCTGCATGGATATTGTGATAAATTTCCATACACTCAGCATACTGTTCTCATTTTCCTTGCTTGGCGGAAGATACGAAATCCATAATACAGACGGCAATTTCCATAACGATTTTACATAATTTTTGTAAGAAATTATACAGAAATATCTTAACCAAAGGAAAAGCTATCCTCATACAATATCCAGGGTTTCGTTTATTGTGGAGGGAGACGATATTAAATAATACTTGCAGCTTTCGTGGCTTAACCCATTAGGAAAGGTAAATGTTACCCTTAAAATCTTAAATGGGACTTAGTGTAGGCGCTCTCTCTCTTTATATTTGTTGTAGAACTGACTTTTTCAATTTAAGAAAATTATGAGGATTTTTACGTTAGATTATTTTTTAATAATTTAACATGTACATAGAATCATTTTTTCTATGTTACCCAAAAAGGATTACTTTTATATTTCATAAAATAATAATATTTTTTAATGGATGTGAGTTTTTAATATAAAATCAGACTGGATTTTTATAATTCTGCAACGTCAACAGCTGTGGCTCCTGCTCTCCGTTATCGTAAAGCATCGTCAGCAGGAGATTAGATTGTTTAGAATGACGCCAACTAACAGGTAAAAAAGTCCAGTAAAAAAGGCAGTCGATGTTTGGGTTCTCTGCGCGGTCGACCAACGATAGGGATCCCCAAAATCGCGCTCACCAGCGTTACTATTTTCAAAAAGGGGGGTTCGTCGTTTTGGCTATAGGTTTTAAAGTGTTCTTCACCGAAAATTCCGAGAAAAGTCAAACCGTGGATCTTTCCTGAGAAAATTTTAAGAAGTAGGTCTCTACTCGGTCGACCGCCGAATGGGGTTCCCAAAATTCTCAACCGCGTTTAAATTTTTACTCAACAGGGGGTCCGCCATTTGGCTGCAGGTTTTATAGTGTTTATCACTGAAGATTCCGAGAATAGTCAACCGCGGATCTCTTCCTCAGTAAAATTTATTTTCGAACACTCGTATGTTTCAGTGCGAGTATAAATAACGCTGACTCGTCTTCAAACGCTCGTGTATTTGGTGCGAGTATAAATAAAATCTAAATATTTTCGAACACTCGTGTATTTTAGTGCGAGTCTAAATAAAAAACTAAAATTGATTTACGAAAACTCGTAGCCGTCCGTGCGAGTATAAATAATGCTGGGATACCTTCGAACACTCGTATCTGGCGAGTATAAATAAATTTGAAAAAATAAAATTTCGCTATAAAATTAAAGAACCTACAAATTGCGGAAAAAATTATTCTATAAAGCTTTGCACTCAAAGCTGGAATAATTTTCGAAGCCAAATTTTACCCGATTGTGATAAAAGACATTCTCCGGAATGAAGAAGTGATGGTCACTAGAAATTTTTTCTAGGTCCCGTCGAGGAGGTGATAGTTACCGTAAGCTGTTCTAACTTCATGAAATATCCTAAGTTAATATTAGAAGCCTCTACCGCGTTTCTAAGTTTTTGGAAATTATAGGGTAGCTGAGATCTCTTTAGTTGAGAAAATAAAATATTAGCTTAGGTTTATTTTCCATTGTAAATAATGCAAATACTAAAATTTAAAATTGAGAGTATGCGACAGATGACTGAGGATGGTTTGTTTCTCTTAGAGAAAAAACAATGTTAGTATAGGTTAATTCTTATTGTACATAAAAAATGTAAATAATTAACTTACGACTACTTCGGGTCGCGTTACTCGACTAACGAAAGGACTAACCCTTCAAAAAACCCTCAAAGACAAAATACTTAAAATTAAATAACTAAAAGCCCTCCGTGTTCAAATATAACAACTTGCATTGTTATTATATTCAATTGGACGCGCCCGAGCCAATACACTGAAAAGTATAGTTTCAACAAAAGTTAGGCCTCGTCCTATGTTCAAACAACTATACTTTATAAATTAAAATCAGTCATTTTTATTCTCAAAATTTTTGCCCTCATTTCTTCAATTGCGCTCTGGTGGACTGCTGACAGCTTCCAGTTGGCGGGGAAAGGATGGTGGGCCCACCAAAGACCGTAGACGTAGACGTTGTGTCAATCGGCTGGCATCCCTGGCACAAAAAACTCGAAAAGAAAAATCGTAATCGGAAAATTTAGCGTCCGAAAAAATAGTTAAGTAGGTACGTCTTAAGTTGCGATGAATTTTTCATTACTTACTAAGATTGGCGACATTACAAATAGTGTCGACCAGTTTTATATCTTCAAAATTTAAATGGTTAAAAAGGTTAGATAGGAATTAATAATTAATTCCTGGGTGGGGAATTACACCTTCTGGACGAAACCACAATGGGACAAACTTCAAAATTAATAAATTGCCATCTAACTAATAATCAAACCAAATTAAATTCGAATAAAATTAAAGGGGTAAATTGGTTATACGGGGGTTATCAGTAAACGTCTTACGTTGAAATGCGCCGTAGGAGAACGCTTAGAGTTACCTACCATTGATTAAGCGCAAAACGGACGAACGTTACCGGTTACGTACGTCGCTTAGATCACGTACGGTGATTTCGTAGTTTTTCAAATAATGCAACATATTCTCCATAAGATCGTTAGACCTTTCATGCGACGTCTCGTCCTTAGGTCACTATCATCAACTTATTTTTTTACAATTATTTTAACTTTTTAACTTTTTAAGAAGGTTTTTCCTCAGAAAGCTCAATTTTTTCAAAAGGAAACATTTTGGCTCACTCTGGCAAAAAGATTTGAACACTTTTTTTCTACAATTTCATAGCACACGCCCTTATGTCAAGTTAAAAAAGATGAGATAATTTATTAAAAATACCAATTCATGGTAAAAAATACAACATTTATCTAGGTACCCATGATGCCATAATGCTAACAAAAAAATTAACATCATTTCAAATTTAAAATCGGCCTAAATTTGGCTTAGAGGTAAACCATTTAGGGAGTTCATAGCAATGTACCTAGTTGAAAAAATACAAATAAAAAGAAAAATGAATTAAACTCTCAAAAAGTGACGTATGGGGTGTCGATGAATTTGGAATGGTGTTCTGAATCGATATAGCCAAAAATATACTGGATGTACCATTTAAAAATTCAAAGTTGAGGACATTTCCGGTTAAAGCGGAAGTTACAAAACGGAGTCAGTCATGTGATAAAATGCAAAAATAATATCACATACTAACCCAACAAATTTTATTTGTGTAATTGAAACAATAATAGGGGGTGAGCGTTACTCCTGAAACACCCGGTATAATACGTATATCTTGTATATGTTAATATAACTAATAATTACATATATGTAATGAAATGTTTTTTAGCGTAATTTTAGATTTTAACAGAAATTATATCAAATAATGTGATTTAAATAATTTTAAAATAAATTGTCAAATACTTTGCCACACGATGAATGTGGAGAAAATCTTTATTTTCAAAAACTACTAACACTCAACATACCTATTTGTAATAAAATAAATTAGCACAAAAATGTTTAGTTCAATTATGAATAATTAGGCCATGTGATATTTTTAGAGCATACCAATTTAATATTAATTAACAACCTACATAACTTTTTTTAGTTCTTAAAAGCTTTCGTAAATAAACTTGTTAGATAATATTTTTAACTTACCAGAATATTAGGTACAGCACTTTTATATTTAGATTAAACAACATACCTGAAACAACAAAGAAATTATTGTTAATTAGACTTAAAATAACAACTAATTTCGGTAATATATAAATCAATCAAGACTTGTTTGAAATTAAAAATTATAGGTAACATTTACTTTTACTGGTGTTTATGACGGTTCCTTCACGATTCCACTTGTTTTATTGTAAAATTGGTTGAAAATAAACAAATTAAAATTAAATGTTTCCAACAAAATGTATGGTTGTG
The DNA here is from genome assembly GCA_963991005.1 of Barypeithes pellucidus. Lineage (NCBI taxonomy): Eukaryota > Metazoa > Arthropoda > Insecta > Coleoptera > Curculionidae > Barypeithes > Barypeithes pellucidus. Next base: position 31,619,305 of record OZ022562.1, read on the forward strand.
GGTTCAAATTTAAATTAACTAAATATCATTGCGGTGATAGACTGGAAATAGTAAATTCTTTTAAATATTTAGGTATAGTTTTGATTTGAAATTAAAATTTAATTTATAATTAAATTGCGGTAGAGACTTATCATTTCAAAATAAATTATTGTTAGAAGAACCAGTTACTTCAATTATATCACAAAATAAATGTATTACTTCAAAACCACCTTATTTTATTTTATTGGTTGGTTGCAGAAGTAATCTACACTCGCCTGGACAAAATTCCGCCACCCTGAAATTTTGGTCAATTTTGATATTTTATAACTTTTTTATTTTTATGCGATTTTCTTGATTTTGGCATCAGTTTGTAGATCCGTTTATTATGTTTTTCCTTAATTATTTTATAACGTAACATTTTTCGATTAGGCTATATTATACAGGAGTAAATCAAACTTTTGTTTTTATCGTAATCTCAAAATAATCTGTAGGAAAATTGAGGTGGATAATTTTATTTACCTACTGTTTCTTGTAATCTTTGACGTATTCTAAACATTTCGATTTTTGATTCATTCCATAATCTCATTTCTGCCGCAAGCTGCAAAATGTTAAATGAAATGCTGATTTGAAGCCTAGTTTTATTAAGAAAAACAACCACTAGGTATATCATAAAGTTAATTAACAAAAACAATTTTAATATCGTGTATTTCTTCCTCTCGCAGCAATGACAGCTTGCAATCTTCGTGGCATCGAATGAATAATGTTACTTATCCTTTCTTGAGGGATAGCCTGATATTCTTCGGTCAGCGCCAGTTGTAAGTCTTGCAAGGTTTGTGGTTGTAAAGGACGACGACGAACGGTCCTTTTAAGTTGATCCCGAACAAACCCAAAAATGTTCCATTGAGTTGAGATCCGGGCTACCTGCGGGCCATTCCAATCTTATCCAGATAATCGCTCACTACATGTGCAACGTGAGATCTAGCATTATCATGCATCCCAATGAAAGGAGCAAATGGAACAACAACTTCTTGGAGGATCTCCTAAATGTAACGGTGGGAGGTTAGAGCTCAACAAATACAATATCGGTGCGAGCCTCGGTAGAAATACCCATGACATACATATTCTAAAAATAACATCGTTTCATTTAAAATTTTGCAGCTCGCCGCAGAAATGAGATAATGGAAGGAATCGAGAAACGAAATGTTAAGAATACATCAAAGATGATAAGAAATAGAATGTAAATATAGTTATGCACCTCAATTTTCGTACAGTGTGTTTTGAAATTACGATGGAAACAACAGTTTGATTTACTCCTGTATAATATAGCCTAATCAAAAAATGTTACTTTATAAAATAATTAAGGAAAAACACAAATTGATCTATAAACTGATAACAAAATCATGAAAATCGCATAAAAAATAAAAAAGTTATAAAATATCAAACTTGACCAAAATTTCAGGGTGGCGGATTATAAATTAATTTGTTTAACAATTTTACACTCGCATCGAATTACGTCATACCGAAAAAGTAAAAAACAAAGAATTTATATGTTGAATAAACAAAAGACGAAGAAATTTGAAACATAGTGCATTGACTTTGAAATTTAAACAATGAAAGTGTAAAATTTATACAAAATTAAATTATTTATCAAATTTCTTTATCCAATTTTAATAATGTTATTCATTCCACCGTCTAAAATCAAGTGTTGCATGTTTTGTACAAATAAAAGCTGTTTATATTAATAAGAAATCATGATGAGAATTTTACAAAGAATATAATTTTCTGAAAAATCAATAATAAAAGGCATTCCAATTGTCGAAAACTACCATTTATATTAGTCTATATAGTAGTAGCAACAAATTAAACTGTATACTGGATGGCGGAGCCGATATCTTCTATGTATACAATTTCCGAGGCTCAAACATTTGAAAAATGTAGATACTTAATAAACGAAATACAACTTCTTGACCAGCTTTAATCTCATAACGGACGCATAACGACCTGTATGACTTAACTCCCCTTTTAAAACCGATAATCCTTCAGCTGCTATCTCTAAGATTCAGTCCTTAAAGGGATAAAGTTTCAGACCCTTCTGGCCACCACTTAGCATAAGTTGGAAATTATATTCTATATTGCCTATGATGGCAGCCTAGCGATCATTGCAAACGAAAATTCGTCGGTTCGATACCACATAGCGTCATATACAGGCTGTACAAAATCAAGTGCACATTGTTTGTAACTCTTTTATTACTATAGATGCAAAGTCGTTTAAATTGGGAAAGTAGGATCATTTTTCTGCTAAAAATCAATTGAGCATAGCGTTTTCGAATAAATGAGGAATTTTTTTAAACAGAATACCCTGTATATTTTTGACTGAGAGGTTTGTAAATCATTTACAGAACAAAAAAGTTCATAGTCACTAATGGCTTAAAATTAGAAATAACTGAATTATTATCATATTTATCTTTTTGTCAAGTTCGCTGGGTATTTTTGAAATTAATTTTAATTGTCTCTTTATTTGAACGAGATAAATAAAAAATACAACCTATGTTAAATGTGCAAAGTCATCATTGTTTTCAATACATTTTGTTTTTCTATAATAATAAAAGAGTTAGGAATAGTGCGCCCTTAACTTGGTACACCCTATATAGCTGATCCAGATGGGTTAGGGGACGCTAAAATAATCGATCCAAGCAATAGTTGGACGGATTCTGATTTTCTTATTTTAAGTCTGATTTTTTATCTTGTACAGGTGGAAACATAAACTGTTTTTTTGACTCACACTTTAAAACACCCTATAGAGTAATGGAGATGTCAAACTTGTTATTTTGTCAATTAATAAGCAAGCGACATCTATTCTTAACATTTTCGTTTCCGTTTTATTTCAATACTTTAATTTTTGTAGCAGATACGATTTTTTAAAAGAAACATTACAACTTCCTCGAACGGACTTGGTAACAGTCAATACAGGCGCTGCGCTATGCTATGCTATACTATGCTATTCAGATAGGTATATTATGTTTTAGTGCTACATGTTCTTCCTTTCGCGCCATTTATCGGAGCAAACTGTATGCTGATACAGGATAATGCTCTACCTGATGTTGCGAGAATTGCTATTTTGTATTGTATTTAGATCAGGTCGCAATCCCAAAAATGAATTGGCCCCCAAGCAGTCTCGACTTAAACCCAATAGAACATGTATGGGACACACTGGGCAAAAAATACGATGTCCCTGCATATTTACATGAGCTCAGTGCAGCTCTGGTTGAAGAATTACAGCAAATTGAAATACATACATAGGGAATCTTATTGAAAGTATTCCAAGGCGTATTGCAGCTGTCATTCGTGCTCGCGGGGGAAAAACCCGTTATCTACCACCAAGGATTTATTTTCTTAGCAGTGAATGGAAAATGATGAGCAGACAGTGGTTGATGGGCAATCAATTGTCGATTTGTTTGACGCACTCTAGTAATTTAGATTTAAATTTAGTGAATAACCTAACCTTCTATAGTAGAAACCAGAATGTTCAAATATCATTGGCTACAATTTCTGACAATATTATTCAGTTAAAGAGGAACAAAGGGCCAAGACCTGATGGGATACCATCAAATCTTCTTATCAACTGTGTTTATTCTGTTTCTCTTCCCTTATGGATATTATTTAATTTGTGTCTAAAATGCGGCATTTTCCCTGATCTATGGAAACACAGCTTTAGCAGTTCTATTTTTAAATCAGGAAATCGATCAGATATTCGTACCTACCGACCAATTTCTATTATAAATTCAGTTCTTAAATTATTTGAGAAAATCATATGTGATCAATTAAAAGTAACTTTATCTCCATTAATATCTCCAAAACAGCATGGTTACTGAAAAGATAGATTCACTGCCACTAATTTAATGCTTTATACTCAATAGCTTTGGAGAGTGGATGTCAGGTTTATTTCATTTATACTAATTTCTCCAAGGCTTTTGAACAAACCCAAACAAACCATTGTAGGCTTCTTAAGAATATAGAATACAGCAGCGGTATTACAACCGCACCCGATGGCATGCCACAGTTGATACTTTTGACTTTACTTGAGATTTTCGCTATACACATTCAATTATCAACAAGGTACATTGTTAGAATATACAATACCCTGGATGTCTATTTTTTCAAGCTTTTGTAGTAAAACTACGTCAAAAACTTTTTGCACGGCAACAAATAATAGTGTTAGAATAGAACATAATAATAATAATAATATATTACGCAACAGAGACGAACAATCCATTGATGAGTTTAAACAGAAAGAGGAAGTCGTCTACACTCCAACTTTTCCAGTCCAAACTTATTTCTGGCCTCCTCATCCTGGAAGGCCAGGGGAAATTTTGTTCTAAAAGATGCCAATTAAATTTATTTGTTTTGGACTCTTTCAATATGTGAATTAGGTCGAAAGGAGACCAAATGCTAGATCAGTACTCAAGCCGTGAGCGTATTAAGCTATTGTACAGAAAATTGAGACATTTTATTATTGTGAAACCATGAGAACATCTATTAAGATAACCCAGAAGTTTAAGAGATCTGTTAATAACATGGTCACAATGAAGATTAAATGTAATCTCGTTGTCCAAAGGTCAGAAATTGAAGCATGTTACGTCAATAGAATAGTCAAAATCGATATGTGTTAAAGATCTATGGGAATATTTCCCAATATTCAAATCCAAACCATTACGGGAACACCCTATTTGAATACGATCCAAATCGTTTTGCAATAATACAGTCAAGAAACGATCTGATAACCCTATATAGCTTTAAATCATCGACAGGAGATATTCTTAGTCAATGTAAGTTACTAAGTCATTAATAAATAAGATGAATAAGTAAGGACCCAAATGACTACCTTGCGGAACACCCGACTTTACTATTATATCTTGGGAAGAAAACCCTTTTACAATTACGTATTGTAAACCATGACAAAATATTACCACTAAACCCTACCTCTCAAGCTTTCTCAACAGAACCGCATGTCTCACAGTATCAGAAGCCTTGGAGAAATCAGTATAAATCGAATAAACCTGACATCGACTCTCCAAAGCTTCCAACACATATGAAGTATAAAGTATTAAATTTTGTGGCAGTGAATCTATCTTTGTAGAAACAATGTTGTTTTGGAGATATGAATGGAGATAAAGTTACTTTTAATTGATCACAGATGATTGTCTCAAATTTAAGACTGAATTGATAATAGAAATTCGTCGGTAGTTACGAATATCCGATTTCCTGACTTAAAAATAGGACTGATAAAGCTGTGTTTCCATAGATCAGGGAAAATGCCGCATTTTAGAGACAAATTAAATAATATCCATAAGGGAGGAGAATCACTGCTTCACTGCTAAGAAAATCCTTTGTCGTCTAAGCTTTCCTGTATTAATTTCACAACGAGCTTTATATTCAACGTCTAGAAAATAACCTACAATTTGTTTTAAAAACCCATAAAATAAATACCGAGGTAAATACCATTAGCAAAGCAAATATTTTCTGAGAGAGGGTTTTTATTTGAATTTTGTTATTGTTTAGGCCATTTTCCACGGAAATTTTGAGATTTATGGCCTTAATACTCCTTGAAAACGTATTTTTTGTGCCATTTTGCATAACGAACCTTAAATAATTTGCTTCTGGTTTTAATTTGGAAAAGTCGGCGACAAGATGCCACTAAATTTAAATAACCAGTTTTTATTTCTGCACTTTTAAGAGCTTATAACAGAAGCGCAATTATCGCTTTGCATTTATCTAGATACCCATGACGCCATAATGTTAACAAACAAATGAACATAATTTCAAATTTAAAAGCCGCCATAATTTGGCTTAGAAGTAAACCATTTTATGGTGTTCATAGCGAACTAGATGAAAAAATAAAAATAAAAACAAAAATTATTTAAAGTATTAAAACATAACGTGTCGTTGAATTTGGAATGGTGTTCTGAATCGATATAGCGAAACATATACTGGGTGTTCCCTTTAAAAATCCAAAGTTGAGGTCATTTCCGGTTAAACAGGAAGTGATAAAATGGAGTAGGTCATGTCATAAAATGGAAAATAATATCAGATATAAACCCAACATATTTTATTTCGGTAATTTAAACAAATAAAAAATTTAAACAATAAAAACAATGAACAATAAAAACCCGAACAAACCCAAAAAAAACAATAAAATGTTATAGGGGTGAGCGTTCCTCCTAAAACGCCCGGTATATTCAATTTAGTCATATGGTGGTCTATATGGAATTTCGAGGAAATTTCAAATATGAAAAAATATATAGAATATTCTATTTAAAATAAAAGGTAGTTTCTACTTCCGGTATAACCGGAAGTGCCGCCATCTTGAAAACATTTTTGTTCAATGTACCACTACGTTTTAGTAATTCAACGAATTTTCAGAAAATTCGTATATACGGTGCTTGATATATCGATAGTGGCCCAACGAGGTGGGACACCCTGTAGATTTTTTTAATTTTGCCCTAAAAATGATAAAGCAGCCATATTTATAACGACAACAGCAGAAAGTTGTGGAACTATATAATGTCAAGTAAGTGTTGCGTCGTCGTCATCGTAACAGTGTTGCTATGACATTTTTGGTAATGCAAACACAACAGTAGTTATAAGTTTTTAAAAGTTGTAGAGGGAGAAAAACCTCCTCGGGAGGAAAATAACCACTTTCCTCCCTTATTTCGGGGTCGAAAATGACGTTTCCTAGTAAAGAAGGCCTATACAGGGTGTTTCCTAACCTCTCTGAAAAAATGAAGTTCCTCTCATGCCAATTCCTTTTCGAAAAGAATATTGTATTTTTCATTTTATTAATTAATGCATATGATTTAAAAACTTTGAATAATGAACTTAAACAGGAGACAAATGTCACGGAGACAACAAATGTGGTTGCCATGGAACGAAGCAAAGCCTACTCGTATAATTTGACGATAAAAATACGAAAATAACTAAAAAATTGAGGTAATTTTTTATCCAGATCCCCGCAAATGAATTAATTGTAAAATTTAAAATTGACCCAAAGTAAAGTGCTCTAATCCTTTATGTTTAACAAATATCGTTAGACATTAATTAATATAATGAAAAATACAATACTTTTTTTAACACCCTATATTTCGAAAACGAAGCGACATGCGAACAACTTTTATGCCACATTTTCGTCTTAAAATAAGCTAGCTAAGCTATAACCTCATTAATTTTTTCAGAGAGGTTAGGAAACACCCTGTATACATACTTAAAGAAGAAAATGCGTTTCCTCCCTTGGATACTAATGCCAATCAAACCCGAACAAATCCTTGATATGTAAATAGCTATTACATCGACTAAACCACATTTACTTTAGCCGGTAAATGAGAAGAAGAGTCCTTACTCAGACCTCATTCAATCTGTGTTATTAGTCTCGTATAATCTATTCAAGTAAACATTTTTTTAATACCCACTCAAGGACAAGTATTATAATTGGCACAGGTTCCACAACGATGCGACATATGTAGATGAGCTCGGGTTATTAACTTTATACCTTTAGTAATGCACTCTCTCCAGTTTTTGTTGTCTATAAATACATTGGCACAAGCAGTATTTATAGTACCGTTTTAAATATTTTGGAATATTTACAACGACATAATCATATTTTGTTTGTTTGCAAGGAAGTTTCGGGTACGAATGTCGATTTTGTCGTTAAGACATTCTAGCTGGGGTAGGTTAAAGTGAAAAATAACTGCGAAAAAGATTAAAAGTAGGAAAACTAGTATATCGCACCCTCAGAACGAAAGTGACACAACTCAAAAAACTCAATTGTAGGGAATTCAAGGAAAACATTTTGCACTTTTTATTTTTTTAGAAATTGGCCAATTTTGATGCGTAATTCAAATTTTAATAAATTGATTATCTTTGCAGGATATTGTTGTCTTCGTTTTTTTCTGCTAAGAAAATAAATCATTGACTTTTTTCCCACTTTTTGAAGAAAAAACAAAAAAGTGTCGTTTTATTGCTAAATTCTTAAAATCGAAAGGTATTTTTCCAAAAAATGTCATTTTCTTACCAAATTTTTGAACGCTTTCAATGTTCTTTTTTGAAATATTTCATTTTTTTACTAAATTCATGAACCTTTTAAATGACTTTTTTTTAAATGTGCCGTTATACGAGTGACGATTGAGGAACAATTTTCCAGTTAAGTTAGTTTATTACTAATATTATTGTTTAAAAAAATACTTGAATTAATGTTTTGTTATTATTTTTTATTTATTATTGTCATTTATTTAACTAAATGTTATTTGAGCATTATCTTAATTATTTAAAGGTAAATAAAAAACATAATTATAACTTAATTATAAATTATACTGATATCTGGGAACTACTTGCTTCAGACAGGAATTCACAAACAGTCGCTGTTTGTGCAGATCACCAAGCTTCCAAAATTTCGTGAATACATTCTGTCTTGTTTCTTCCGATACCCTTTCGGGACATTTAAGTCTGCAAGTTGCCGGGCAAGAAAGTTTAACTGTTTTCGCATGTACGGTTTTTTTAGATTTTGAGACAGAAATATAGGCTTGTCCCGAGTTTTTTAATTTTTTGGCTTTGTTTTGCTTCCATTCACTGGGATTGCGTTGTCTTTTTCTGGTGCTTCTGCTTTTTATTTGATTTTCGGATGAGGAACTGTCTCCTGCTCGGTCTGTTGGGTCATCAGGTCCATCGGATTCAGATGAAGATGAAGAACTGCTAATTTCTTTGAAAGTGTTATTAGATGAACTAGATTTGAAAAGAGTTTTTATCTTTGATTTTCTTTCATCTTCGTCGTTATAATAAGTTGGATCAATATCGCTTGCGTCAATATCTGATTCATTAGAATGAATTGGCGATATTTTATAACTTTTTGTTTTTTTGATTCGTCTAATTTTCATTTTTGTTGGAGCATCGTTATCAATTTCTATTTGGAATTCAGGTAATTCGCCGGTTTGAAAATTCTAAAAAAATAGTAAAAATGTATTACTGTGGAAGCTTAGAAAACGATTATTATTATTGTCTGATTTTATTTTTGGCATAGATTATTGAAGTAGGAAGGAAAGATTTTTATCGGATTATATTTTTTTATGGTCAAATAATATTGAGTTATTTTTGCTGTGAAATAAAGGGATTGAAAGGACCTGATATTCTTACCTCTTTGTTTTCGTTTGACTCGATAACTATAGGTGCAATGGATTGAAGCGATGTGGGGTGAAATGACTCCACAAAAACTGGCTGTGGAACTGTGTGCAAAGTGTTTACATTTTGCCTAGTTAAAGTATTTATCGCAGGCAGCGGTGATTTCTCTGATTCTGTTGGTTCAATCAAAGGATTAGAAGTATCAGATGTACAATTTTTGTTAGTCGGGCCACATAACAGAGCCATAATTCTTTTTCCTCGCTCGCTCATTGTCTTAAAATACAAAAAAAATAAAGCTACATTTTAATATTTAAAAAGAAATAAAAATTTAGTTTATTCTTTAAGGCTAAAATGAATCATCTAGAAAAGTGACAATCAGTTCTAAAACGGTTTCTAAAATAAAATGACGCAAAATGAAACTTAACAAAATATTATGAATGTTTTGATTCAATTTCAGAACTAAAATGCACTTTTTTTAAAAATCACACACTTTCCGTCGGCCTTTTTAGTAATAAATCGTCATAAATAAAAATATTTTCGTTTAAAAGTAAACAAATTTAAATCTAAAACGACTGAATGAGAATTGTGTCATTATATCACAGCAACTTACAAATAAAACTTACCTGTTTTTGGTAATAAAGTGGCAGATTTAAACTTACACACAACTACACACTCCGACTGGTGGAGCAAGACTAAATAATGTCAGTTTAATGCTGAAATCGGGCGCCTACTCGTTTAATTCGACAAAGACATCAGTACAGGTATCTTGATTTGTAGTTCGAATTTTCACGTGGTTTCACTGGGTATCAATAGAGGGGGCTAAATTATGTCGTTTTATTATGAAAAATAAAAATCATGAAATTTTGAATTATGTCACTTTCGTTCTGAGGGTGCGATATAGCGTCTGTGGTAGAAAGTGTAACAACTGGGAAACTTTTTTATCCTTCATTTAATCGAGAAAAGTAACTCTTGCTAAAACGTTTTGCTTAGCCAGAGTCGACTATCCGAAATATTCTACAGAGTGGCCAAAAAAATATAAAATTGATCTAAATAATTCTAAAAATACATCAAAATGTCGTTTTGAAGCTCTTTCTACAATTATGTGCTCTCTCTAAACATGCTGACGAGAAACAGCCACCTATGAGAGATCATTAGGTCATTTAATTTAGAGACAATTTACAAATTGGCCTGCGAGAGCACCTGATTTGGCGCCCCTAGACTATTATTTATGGGATAGATTAAAATAAATTGTTTATAGTTGTTGCAGAATTATACCGTTGACTCTTACTGCCATAAATAAACTACCTGATTAAACCCTATTGTATACGCCTCAACCTCTCCAAAGCTCAATAAATGGGACCAGGGCCGGCTTGAAAATGTATACCACACCACATGATTTATTTTTATAATTTAAAATAAATAGATAGGTATTTTAGTTTTAGGTACCTATAATAAATGTAAAATAATGATAACAATTAATGATAATTGAAAATAATATAATTTAAAAGTATAACTATTAGGATAACAAGTAGAAGTCTCCATTCCCGTAAACGTTGAGATTCCATTAATGTTTGTCTTTTATATTCGGTATTTAAAACCCATTTTACGCAATATTTTCCTAAGGCTTGAAAGGCTACAAGAGATATTTGTTTCGTCTTTAATCAGCCGCTCTTTGAGGGAAATCGAAGTGGGTACAGTTTGTGCCTCATACATTTGGTAAATCTTTCTTCTTAATAAATCCATGTCATTTTCGTCAATGCTTCTAAATGTGCCAGAATCACTCCGATTTTTCTAGGATTAACAGGTTTAAGTACTATGTCTCTTACCGAAGATAAAGGAGTTTTTGTCAAAGTAGACGTCTCTGCTAAAGCATCCATCGAATAAAAATTTCTACTCAACAACGATTGGTACACATTTTTAATTATTAGTTTGGCATCGGTAGATAAATGCTTTCTTTTACAAATTACACTTGAAGATGCCCCCCTATCAGCACAATTCCAAGGACGCCACATTCTACCACTAATAAGCCTAACTAAAAATTACTCGCCGGAAAACCACTAAAGATTAAAATTATTTAAAATCACTTTGTATTTATATATGCATCAGGCATAGGTATAAATTGAATTTGTATACCTGGTCCTGCTCTGCTCGAAAAGGTTTTAAAATTTGGGATTTCCTTATTTATTTTATGGTCAAAGGGATAATGAGGTTTTATTGCAGTCAAAAGGTCAACGGTATAATTCTGCAAATACTATACCGTTAACAAACCCAAACAAACAAACTGATAAAAGTAGTCCATATTGCAAGTTTAGCTAGGTAACTGCATAATATGCATAGTTGCGTAGTTTAGCAGAGCTTAGCTGCTTAGCTATAGTATTATAGTACACATGTTCTTCAAACTTGAACAAACATAAGGAAAACAGCGGTGTAAGTGAGCCGATACCGTGACCGTTGTCACACTAAAGTATTGGTTTCAGCTGAGGTAGTGGATAAACCATACTTATTATCCATAATTAAAGTCTAAAATATAGAAAAACAAAAGTTCATAACCGTAAATATTTCGGCAAAATAAATTTTACTTACAGCCAATTTGGTAATAATACCATCACAAAATATTCAATAAAAGTTCAAAATTAATGATTTAGGGTTAGCATAGCACCAAAAACGTTCGAAAAACAGTTGAAAACTATAAAAAAAGAGCTGAAATCGGGCTAGTCCGGATCTTTACAGACCGAAAATTGTTTATCAGCTCTATCGTTACAAACCGGAGGAATTTCGGAAATTGTTTATCAGCTCTTAAGGAGAGCTAAATACTGTTCAAATATCCTAACCTTCGAATCTTTCCATAAATCCCCTTGACATAAGTATGATCATGTGTTGATGGTGGGTTTAGCCTCGGTATCATCCTTCGTTCTATGTTTGTGATTTTTGACGTTTTTTGATGGCTTGGTCTACTAGTCTAGTGGGATAACCATTCACACCAAAGTCCTTCGTGATGTGGTTGAGTTCTTGTATTATAGTCTCCTGTCCATTGCAAACTGTGAGTGTGCTCTGTCAACCAGTGTTTTAACTATCACAGGTTTGGTGTTGTTTGAATCGTTTGAGGCAAAATTAAGGTATTGCCCTGTGTAAGTTTGTTTCCTGTATACCGATATTTCGATGGCATTACTGTTTTTCAGGACTGTAACGTCTAGAAACGGTAGTATGTTGATATTAATAACTAACCTATTATTGTTACATACGAATTATTATTAGTTATTATTATAAACAAAGAAACTTAAGAAATTAAGATGGAATAATACAAACATGCATTTAATTTAGGGGCAAGCATAATGCAATTTTCTGAAAGCATGAAGAATTTATGCTGAGATGTCCAAATCAAAATTTACCGATTGAAAAATATTTTTAAGGGTTATCGTAGCATTTTAGGAGGAACAGAAAAAAATTTAAGCATTTATTTGATAAAAATTAATTTCGAAAATTTTATAGTAAATTACTGCAATATCATATTTTATAAGAATTATATTATCTCGAAAATTCTTTAAAGGGAAATGCTAACAGGATTGAAATATATATACAGGGTCCGCAAACGAAGCGTGGACGGAAGATTAAATCGTTATCGAAGAACTTATCAACAATACTAAAACAGTTTGAGATATTGGATTAAAAGCGGCATGTTTTAAAAATATTTGACATTATACAGGGTAGCCCAAAACAGTGTGACAGCATAAAGTTATATTTTTTTAAATGGTACACCCAGTATTTTATTGCATATTTAGGTTCGTATTACTATCGTTTATAAGTGCCTCAAATTTTATTTAATTTGGTTTTGTAGTTTCGGAGAAATAAATTAAAAACGAAAAAAAAAATTTTTGCAGTCCTGAATAAAAAAATCAAAAAAAAAAACAATCCAGAACTATTTTTTAACCTCGGCATTGAGTGAAATTTATAACAAGAGGTCTAGAGATACTATGAATGTAATTGTGTTTATTTATTTTATACAGGGTGTTCATAATAAGCATTCAAAAACCCCATATTTTAAATTAATTTTTCTCAAGTTTTTCAAATGGAACACCCTGTATATTATTTGGCTATTTGACGTAGAATTCATACACAATTTTTTTTTGTAATACAAGCATATAAGTTATATCCAGCCGTTTTCGAAATAATTATAAATATCATAAATTATGTTGTTTAAATAGAGTTTTTATTGGGAAATTTTTTTATAGGCGACTAGACTAATAATTGTAAACTAAAGTAAATGTTCAAAATAGCTTCCGTTTACTTAATTTAATGATTTTCCTCTACTGCCAACAGAACTCTTAATTCATTTTCTTCATTAATAACGGGTTTATTGATTATCATCCTTTTTGTGTACGCAACGCTTCCTGTTGCTACAAATCTTTGCAACAACTTCTCGAAGGTTTCACGGCTTACTCTCAATATCTGGATATCTTTCAGCATACACTCGGCTCGCGATGAGGCAATTTCTTGCACATTCACCCAGTATAAAAATCATATTTACCATTTCTAAAGTTGTAAAATTCGACATTTTGTGTAAGTTAGTAATTAATTTCGACGACTGAACAAATGTAAATAATTTTATTTGGCTGTCATAGTGACAATCTAAACAAAAAAATCATGGCAACTGGATTAAGAATAAAAAATAAAATTAAATAAATAAAAGTAGCAAAAATGTAGGCTTTTAAAATTTATATCGAAATAACTAAAATACGGTAAATTCTAAGAGTAATAGGAAGCTATTTTGAACATTTACTTTAGTTTACAATTATTAGTCTAGTCGCCTATAACAAAATTTCCCAATAAAAACAACATAATTTATGATATTTATAATTATTTCGAAAACGGCTGGATATAACTTATATGCTTGTATTACAAAAAAAAATTGTCTATGAATTCTACGTCAAATAGCCAAATAATATACAGGGTGTTCCATTTGAAAAACTTGAGAAAAATTATTTTAAAATGTGAGGTTTTTGAAAGCTCATTATGAACACCACGTATAAAATAAATAAACGCAATTACATTCATAGTATCTCTAGACCTCTTGTCATAAATTTCACTCAATGCCGAGGTTAAAAAAATAGTTCTGGATTGTTGTTTTTGATTTTTTTATTCAGGATTGCAAAACTTTTTTTTTTAGTTTTTAATTTATTTCTCCGAAACTACGAACCCAAATCAAATAAAATTTGAGGCCCTTATAAACTATAGTTATACGAACCTAAATATGCAATAAAATACTGGGTGTCTCATTTAAAAAAATATAATTTTATGCGGTCACACTTTTTTGGGCCACCCTGTATAATTGCAAATATTTTTAAAACATGCCGCTTTTAATCTAATATCTCAAACTATTTTAGTATTGTTGATAAGTTCTTCGATAACGATTTAATCTTCCGTCCACGCTTCGTTTGCGGACCCTGTATAGTTCCTACCTGGCTTAACTGATTATGTACAAGAATGATTCTAGTATGAGTTTCTTAGTCCATATGGGCTATACGAAGTTACACAATTTCATTAAAATATACAGGGTTATGTAAAAGTTATAATCGAAAATGTAAATCTCCAGGTGCGTATCTACGATATCTTTTTTAGGAGGGGCATTAGGAAAAATTATTATATGAACTACTAGTAATATTTTGATCTCCCCTGTATGTTGGCGAAATATTGCCATATACTTACCGGACACACTGTATTATAATTCTTTTCCAATTTTTTTTTTTGATAATCTTATAAGATTACCACCCGGTATACTAATTATGGACACGAAAATGGATTCTAATTTTAAAATAGACTTTTATATAAATTGGAGATAAAATTGGATATATCGTCTAATTTTACAGAGGTATAATGTGTTTCCTTGTGTACTAAATCGTTAATAATGATGCTTTTAGTCGTGTTTCTAAAAATTGTGTGTGTTGGTTACACGCGACTTTTTAAGCTTTAACACTTTTCTTTTTTGAAACTATTAGATATTAAGGACGTTTTTATTTAGAATTAAAGTGAAACAAGTTTAGCTACTTTTAAATATTTAGGCCTTCTAACCGTGCGATCCAAAATTATTATCTTTTTGGATTAAAAAACGTAGGGCTTGGTTTAGGTTGACAGTTGGCGAATTTTCAATTTCGTTCAACGCATGTTCGGTCGCAGGTTGCTGGTTTTTGTCTCTGTTAACGGGTACAAATGCCAAACCTTCAACTGTCAAATATGATAATTGACTTCTTAAATTAAGAGCTGCGTTTAATGGCAGGTTGCCAAGCACTCACTATTTTATGGGAAGATTTAGTCAAATATACTAAATTTTTCTCTAATCTAAAACTGGATTCGTAAAGTTAAAGGATTGAAAAACGGTAGGAGGACATTGCGTTAAAAAGGGAAAAATTTCTTTGATCGTGTTTGGCATGAGGAGCTTCCAAGTAAACTGCGATCTTATGGTATGTCCAGTCGATTCTGTGCATGATTGTCTAGCTTTCTTAAGGACCGCTCTATGTAAGTTGCGATTGACGGATTTCTCTCAGATATCTTCACCATCAATGCCGGTGTTCCTCAAGGGTCCATATTATCTCCCACCCTTTTCTTACTCTACATAAACGGCCTTCTAGTGAAAACTAAAAATCCGATATTTAGCTTTGCTGACGATAGCATACTTCTCTCATCGTTCTCTTTGAATGCACAAACATCGGCTGACGACGCATAACTTCGCAGACAGGATGAGGTACTACGGCTCAACAGAGACCTGGAAGAAATTTTGGCTTGGGGTGACAGTAACCAAGTCGAATTTAACGTTAAGAAAACCCAGGCAGCAGTTTTCTCTAAAAAGGTTAACATTACAGAACCGGATATAGTCATGGCAGGACATGCAATTCCACTGGCTTCATCTATTAATTTGCGGGGCGCCAATCTCGGAGGAAATATGTCTTGGCATAACCACATTGTGGCAATCGGCAAGGTAGTTTCTCAGAAACTTGGTGTACTCTTCCGAACCAAAAAGTTGTACACAATTCAACAACTTTTGACACTATACAAAGCCCAGATTCGACCATCACTAGAGTACTGCTCTCATGTCTGGAGCTCTGCACCCAAACATACTCTTCGGCTACTGGATTCCATCGAAAGGAGAGCCATTCGTCTGATCGGAGACCACGAGCTGACAAAGACCATCGATAGCCTGGAGCATCGAAGACAGGTTGGATTTAGACTCTTTTTTATAGATATTTCCATAGAAAATGCTCGGCTGACCTTGCCCTCATAATTCCGCACAGAGCGGTGAATAGCAGAAATACACGACGAACCGCTGCCGCCCATCCATATGTGGTTAAGCTTAGTACTCCTCGAACCATATTATTTAAGAATTATTTCATCTGGAGGACGTCATCCTTATGGAACGACCTTCCCGAGGTCGTATTTCCCAACGAGTATAAACTCCAACGATTCAAAATCAACGTGGATCACTGCGCACATACACCACTCCCGGAGTGCCTTAAAGGAATTTGCTTGTGTTTGATCACGAAAAAAAAAATAAAAAATTTCATATATGAACAATTTTCAAATTTTTGTCATGGATATCCTCGAAACTTGCTTTATACCACAATCAACATGTCAGAGACAATCTAAATAATAAATTATCTAAAGAACTTTATTACTAACGGGAAAAACTTCACGAAAATAAGTATTGGTCAGCTGATGTCTCTCGTGTCTTTCCAATCTGCCGAACAAACCCGGCATATTTTTTAACTAAACTGTTGCCACAACTGATTGCTAATTTGGGATACTCATCTTAACCTACAAATATTCTTATTTTTGGTCATTTTTGCTTTGTTTACAGCTAGCTTCTAGTCTTGGAATCGATTTTTGAAGAATATTGGAAAGTACGTTAAACCAAAACAAGCCTAAACCAGGGTTGGAGTAAGTCATGACTTCTTTAGAAAAGTCAAAACGTCTTGACTTCGTGAGTTGATTCGTACTTTTTGATTTAATTTTTTTATAATTTAATATGTCAAAAAGTACGTTCTGAATGATTACGTAAAGTCTAATTAACAGAAAACGACAAAAAAATTATCCTAGTTTCCAGAGTTCCCCGATTGTTCCTCTGGAAAGATACTTAAAACCTACCTAAGATTGTGAATTGTTTATTCTTTAAACTGTGCATCAAAGCCATATCCTCATTGATTTAAAATCTTTGTTAAAGTCTATTTTAATTGCTTTAAGCACAATAAATAAACATAATATATTTTTTGTAATTTTTGTTTTTGGAATAATATCCTCAACAATATTCCTTTATTGTTCCACTATGTAAAAATATCTATG
Source organism: Barypeithes pellucidus (assembly GCA_963991005.1). Taxonomy (NCBI): domain Eukaryota; kingdom Metazoa; phylum Arthropoda; class Insecta; order Coleoptera; family Curculionidae; genus Barypeithes; species Barypeithes pellucidus. Next base: position 31,636,777 of record OZ022562.1, read on the forward strand.
GAAAATATTGAATTTTTACGTGCCAAACATTAGTATAAGGTGGAACGCTTAATTTTTCATAAAAATAATCAGGTACATTTTCTTTCCTAATCTCTTTCATATGATCATCAATTCTAGGATTACAAAATCGTTTGCTTTTTCAAAACCTGTATCCAGGGTTTTATGGCAACAACATAAAATTCCCATTCGAGCTTTATTAAAAATTAGATCCTATCGCTTACCTATGTTACTTAATATACTTTCATTTTTTTTATATTCTTTGCTAACATAAAATATTGGCAGATGTGACTTTTATAATAATAGGCCCCAAAATCGTAAATTTGCTTTTAAAAAATGTATTATGAGAACAAGAAAGATGTGCCTTTCTTGTTTGATTGATACATCAAAATTAATAGCAATATACTTACAATGAAAATTTAATGTGTGAATTTAAACTCAATTTATTTTGTTACCATCACCAATATTCTTGCACGAAACATTTTATCTGCAGGCACTGTAACAAATTTTAACTAATTAAGCATACTTTAGGGTTTACAAAAATGTATAGTTGATTATATTTATCTTCAAAAACAAGCTAAAAATGCGATACTTTTATAGTTTACGAAATACCTATTCCGTAAAAGTTTTCATAATATGTATTTTATTTAATTATTCTTAACAATAGTTCAAATTTTGAATTTGCTATTTTTATGTTCTTTATATATTTTTGTAACGCTCAAAGTACGATCAATAAATTAATAAAATTATACAGCCTGTTCAAAATGAAGTCGGCACTATTGCTAACTTCCTTATTATAAAACCTACGAATTCGATTAAATTAGCATGCGTAGATGCACGTGATATTTACAAAAATGTATTTTTTTAAATGGAATGCCCTATATCTGCTATAACCGTTTGATAGAGAGTGAAATTCTAAACAAAATTCATTCTTTACTACATATCGCTAAAATTAATAATAACGGAAATATCTTGATTTGTTGTAATTATCCATTTCATATCACAGGAAGCTGTGAATCGCACTGACAAGATCAAACCCTTTGAAATGTAATTATCCATTTACTATCACATGCGGATGTGAATCGCACTAACAGAAACAAAACCTTTGACAGATCTGTCATGTTCAACATTTTATTTTGTAGTTTTTCGTTGCTGTTTGATATTTTTGAAATAAAATGGTATTTACCCATTTAGAAAAATGCGATCTACTTGAAGCTTACATAGTGTGTCAAAAAAATAGCAAACGTGCTTTAGAACATTATCGTACAGTGTTTCCTGAAAGAAATTTTCCAGATCGGAGATATTTTTTGATATTATATAGGAAGTTTCGATCCAATGGAAAACTGTTTGAGAAATCGATACCGAACATTTACAATCAATGAAGAGGCTGAAATAAATGTCTTGGCGTATTTTGAATCATTTCGCGAAAACTCTAATACAATAGACTGTGTGCGAGATCTTGGACTATGTTTGGGAACTATTCATAATGTATTAAAAAAGCACAAGTATGTACCATATAAGTATAGACCAACGCAATCTTTAATCCAGGGTGACCTAGAGAGACGCATGGAATTTTGTCAGTGGTTTATTAATACGGTTAATAATAATCCGAATATGTTGCGCCTAGTTTTGTGGAGTGATGAATCTAATTTCAGTAATAGAGGCATGTTTAACAGAAAAAATACGCATTACTGGAGTCGCGAAAATCTTATGCGTCACCGCCCTTGTAATCCGCAGAGACGTTTTAGCTTAAACGTATGGTGTGGCCTTTTATAGGTTCAAAAATATTTGGGTCAGTTTTTCATGAAGGTACTCTGAATGGCGAACGCTATGTAGAATTATTAAGAAACATATTGGAGGAATTTTTAGACAACGTTAATTTAGCAGATCGGGAAGAAATATTTTTTCAACAGGATGGTGCGCCGCCTTACAATACCTACCTACGTTGTTACCAATCTACTTATCAAATTTTTTGGACACCGTTGGTTAGCTACACACGGGCCAATTATATGGCCTCCGCGTTCACCATACATTACTCCCCTTGATTTATATTTTTGGGGATTCTTAAAAAATAAGGTTTATGAGAAACAGTACAATAATATTGATTAACAACAACCGTTCTAAAGGCTACACGCAAAGTTTTTAAATGTGCTCAGAAATGTATAGAAGTAGGAGGAGATGTGTTTGAACAGTTGATGTAAGTTAATAAGTAAGTAATAATAAGTAAGTAATAGGTCTTTTAATTCTTGTTATCGGTTCACAACAGCCTGTGATAGGAAATGGATAATTACAATAAATCAAGATATTTCCGTTATTATTAATTTTAGCGATATGTAGTAAAAGATGAATTTTGTTTAGAATTTCACTCTCTATCAAACGGTTATAGCAGATATAGGGCATTCCATTAAAAAAAATACATTTTTGTAAATATCAAGTGCATCAGATGTTCAATTGTTTTTTTGACATGAGCATAATAATCAGCGTGAAAAACTACACTACTTTGCTAATTTAATCGAATTCGTAACAGTACAGGCTGTATACAGGGTGTTATGGAAATGACGAATTATATTTAAACCGGCAAATCCCGAGATGAAAATAAATTGAAGAAAAATAACCATAAATGGCGCTTTGAATTATTAAGCGAAATATACACTTTATATGAAATCTCAAAATTTACGTGGCCGCTCCTGAGGCACTTCGCAATCAATATTTTATTGAGGCAGTCTCCAGGTTCAAAAGAGGTTAGCGCATTATATGCGATGTTGTCATATTGCAACACATAATTCTAAACTCACGTGTTCAGTTTTTGGCAACAAGACGTCTTTGACGCGCGCTATTACTTCTTTTTCAAACTTTTTAGACAAAGAGAACTACAATTTTAAGGTACATACTCTCTTACCTTTGATCTTATTTTAAAATAATCCATGTTATAATTAAATTCCATAAAAAATAAAACACAGAAAGTATGTTTTTCAACAGAACCAACAGTAGACAATATCACACAAATTTGAAATCACATCACAATATTTATACAATATTTATTTTTATGAATTATTTCACAAACAAATAAAAAATCGGGCACTACAACTAGCAAAACGTTTAAAATTCGTATACGTCAAGCACGTGGCACCCTCGACGTCGTGGAACAAACGTCATTCCACTCCCGAGTCTCGAAACATACTGAAGTATGAAGCGGCGCGCGGCCGGTATTCAAGTTACGGCGAGACACGCGGTGTGATCTGACAACACTGTTAGTATACTCTAGTGACCCACATTGTTGCTAAGTGAATATAGATGGAATGGGGCGACAGTATGTGGGTAAAAAGGGTTTCTACCTTAGTATTTAAATATTCGATTTAAAAAAAAAAGGTATGTAGACTTTCACTAGGACACCCAAGGAGTCACCCATTTAAATATAATAAGTCATTTCCATAACACCCTGTATAAGGTGTTCCATTTCAAATTTATAGTCGATCTCAAAAACGAAACTCTAGAGAGAAATTAGGTACGCCGCTGAACTTTATGTCAAAATCTCTAACAAGATCATTTTTTACTTTTGGTAAGCTAACGCGTAACGGAAATATGAGGGGTGTTCTGAAAAGCGATGATTTTGAAAATCGCCCTGTAGAGTAAAAACAAAGAGAGCCATGACAAATTTGACAGCGAAATTTTTCAATACGTTAAAAAGTAGGAAACCGCAACATTCTATCTTTTCTAATAACTCTAATACCCCCTAGAAAGTGTCGAAACTATGACACCATGTGCCCGAATTACATTACAAAAATTACACTCAATTAAACAATAGTTAATTACTGAATACGAACCATTTCGAAATTGATACGGCGGCGGAGGTCTTGGAGCTGGCGGTGGATCTTCAAATTGTTGCAACCATTCGTACAGCTGTTCCAAATCCCTTAAACTTTGCTGTCTCTCGGCTTCTTCGCGAGCAGCTACATCCTCCAATTTTTCCATGGTCTGAACGATCGAGTTATCTTTCGGTATTAGTTCAACAAAAACACAAATGATTTCATCGTTGCAACTTTTCACACAATTATTTTTAAAAATTAACTATTTTTGAGTTTATCGAAAGTTCACGTTTGGCGTACAAAAAAACTCATTTCTTTAGAGTATGAAGCACGTTGTTAAAGCTGTTGTGTTATTTAGCTATTTTATAAAATTCAATTATTTATTGACTATATGTGTGTTACTATTATTGTGTACTGTCAATTGGGGTATTTTATATTTGTTTTATTCTATATGCTACAAACACCATCTCTGGTTCTATTAGCAGATATTTCTTATCTAATGGAAGTAATTTTTACTTGGTCGTTAAAATACGTGTTCCTAATATTTGTAATACACTCATCGATCCATCCAAAATTTTCCTTAATTTTAATATACAGTACAAAGATCTCGGAAACCATAAGAGATACGAAGTTGGTTAAATGGAGGTAAAGTTGCGCATTTACGTGCCTAATAATATGCCGTTTAGAAAGTTTTAAAATTCCGAGTAGTTCCGGAAAAAAACGAAATTCTGAAAAATCGTTTTATTGTTTTCTTGTGTTGTTTTGAGATCGAATTCTAAAGTAAATTGCACTTTTGCATTGCCACTTTTCCGCTCTATCTAACAGCGTTAATTGTTTTGTAATCCGACGAGTCGTCTTCGAAGGGCCATTATCAACTTTCTTTTTTTAAATACGGTCCTGTTTTCCTGATATCAGAATTTGAGAGCTTTTTTTCTCCCGAATGCAACGATGTATGATACATTGTGGTTTAATGACGTTTCGAGGGTTTTTTGACAGGAACATCAGAAAATTTTGGAATACAGTCCTGTATTTCTCCTAATTTAATAAATAATATCTCATTAGAAAGCTCTAAATTCTTTACTTATGTTGACTAGTTCAATAAATAACAAATAATTTAATAATAAACCACAAATAATTGAACAAAAATTATTCCAAAACAGTAATAAAACGAACAACGAAAAAAATAAGGAACTATATAATCAGGTGTTCAAAATGATTTCCGTTATTCTCTAAGCACAAATAACATCTTGTAACTGCCACATAACAGTTTTTTTGAGATAAAATAAAACATGCGATAGAATATCAAACTTTTCAGCACTTGTAAATTTATGTTCCATATTTTCTAGAAAGTAGAAAACCTCTTAAAACGCTCTCAAACGATCACAATGGGAATGTCAAGTGAAACAAATCACGCGCCACCATCTTAATTTTTTGTTTCAAGCACCTATTTTTCTTTTAAATCCCGAATCAACAGAGTTTGAAATAATGTTCCTGTATTTTGTTCACTTATTTGTGGTTTAATATTAAATTATTTGTTATTTATTGAACTAGTCCAACATAAGTAAAAATTTAGAGCTTACATATGAGATATTATTTATAAAATTAGGAGAAATACAGGACCGTATCCCAAAATTTCCTGATGTTGTTGAAAACACCCTCGAAACGTCATTATACCACAATGTGTCATACATCGTTGCATTCGGGAGAAAAACAGCTCTCAAATTCCAATATCAGGAAAATAGGACCGTATTTAAAAAAAGAAAGTTGATAATGGCCGTTCGAAGACGGCTCGTCGGATTGCAAAACAATTAACGCTGTTAGATAGAGCGGAAAAAGTGGCAATGCAAAAGTTAGAATTCGATCTCAAAAAAACCCAGGAAAAGAATAAAACGATTTTTCAGAATTTCGCTTTTTCCGGATATCTCCGGAACTACTCGGAATTTTAAAACTTTCTAAACGGCATATTATTAGGCACGTAAATGCACAACTTTACCTCCATTTAACCAACTTCGTATCTCTTATGGTTTCCGGGATCCCTGTACTGGCCCTCCTTATCTTGGTCACGTGGTCCGATTTAAATAATTTTTTTAAATTGTAGATAAATGTTTTAGTTTTGAACTATAATTTTTTAAGAAGCGGTATACACATGAAATATACAGGAAAAGAAAGAATGTTTTGTTGTTTAAGTTTGTAAAACATCCTGCAGAATAATTTTGCAATCTAAGCTTTTTTGGAAAGCTATTCTTAAAAGTTTACTTTTTTATTTGTCTCGGTTCAATAGATACAATTTTTTAAAGGAAACACTACATATTTCATCAACAGATTTTAATTGTAGCATAAAACTACCAAGTTAATAATATTGGTTAATGGAGGAACCATAAGGGCTGATAGATATATTCGGGATATTTTATCACCACATATACTTCCTTTTGCACAGTTTATTGGAAACAACTTCATGCTGATCCAAGATAATGCTCGTCGCACTGCAAGAATTGTTATCCAATGCTTCGAAGACCTAGAAGTACGAAAAATGGACTGGCCATCAGGTAACCGAGACCTTAGTCCCATAGAGCATGTCCGGGACATGACGGGTAGAAAGATTCTAAAACGAGTTGGTTCCGAGTAACCTAATAATTAAAAGAAGCACTAACTGAAGAATGGGATAAAATCGATCAAAATCAGGTTAAACCCCTCATTCAAGAAATATCAAGACATATGGAGGCAGCTATTTTGTTTCTTAATATTGTTTTTTTCTACCGCTATAATATTAAGGGAAAAAACATAAATTTATATTTGAACATGAATACAGCTTTATAAGAAAATTGAAAAATGTTAACTGAAACTAAAACATTTATCTACAATTTTAAAAAAAATTATATAAATCGGTCTATGGAAAAAAAAGGGTATCATATATTATATTTGAATAAAATTTTTGATTTATCGAATTTAATAGGCTGGTCGATCAAGAAAAAATTGATCACGACACACCCAAAAAATGTAAAACTACAAATTATCAAAAAAAAAGTTATACAGCGAGATCACAGTATTACGGTGTTACCGATTTAGTGGATTCATTTACGAAATCTGCTCCAAGGTCTCGTGGTATCAGCCGCAATGTAGAGAGAAATACCTGATTTATCATCCCGTACCAGCCAACATCGTCGTTACTCTTTTAGCACATTATCTATTGAATAGCGTTCTTTCCAGTGTTGGGATCGCTCGAGTACTCGATTATTGAATAACCAACATCGCTCGATTATTGGAAAAACTGCTTGAGTTATAAATTCAAGCGATAATCGTCGCTTATAATTTGTCACTCGGTACTAGCCGACGCACTACCGCAGCCGTTCGAACGCTCGATGAATCGGAGTTTCGAGTGATTACCCGCTCGGGCCATTATTGGAAAGACTACTCGAGTTATAAATTCAAGCGAAAATCGTCGCCAAAGGCGCACGAGAATTATTACCATCAGATTGTCTCCAGAGTTTCCCGGGACAACTTTTGTTTTGGATGATCTATGATGATACAAAATAGTATAAGTACGAAGTAATTTTACAATACCTCACTAATATTTTAAAAGATCAGATCAAACTAAGAGTCACATTTTATAAAAGTATACTGAACCGTATTGGGTTAATTGTTTTTTATCGATAAGTATATTTACATTTAACATGCACCGAGATAATCTTGCATGAGTCAATGTAATATTGATGTGGTAAGGTGTTCTTAAAAAAGTATGTTATTTTTTACAGGTTACTTTGTTTGTCACAATCAGTAATCGGCCGATATCGATATAAATATCGGTAAATTTTGTATCGTCAAAATTTTCCGATAATATCTATATATCGAAATTTTTTACTGTTTTTCAACGCCGTTATAGACAACTAGAAGTAACTGAATTTAAAATCCGCAGCAAAGTCGCCATATAAAAATATTAATTTGACAATATTTCGAGAACTACAAATTTTCGGAATAGGCAACCTTAAACAAACTTACCCTTATTTTTAATGCTAAATAGAAAATAATTATAAAATTTGGATGTTTCAATTTGAAAATATAGATTTCTTCAATTTTAATCCTATTGTTTGAACACCCTGTAGTAATAGTTCAAAAATATTATAAAAATCTATTAAAACAGGTCCTTTTCAACAAGAAATCCAACTCAAATTAAATAATAAAGGCTTCCTAATAGGAAAAATGAATAATTCATTTGATTTCTGCAAACGTAATTTTAGACGTCAAACCTTAAATAGTTGTGTCAAACATGCTTAGACTTAGGTATAAAACACGATATATAAAATCTGCCTAGAATCTTGCATAGATTCCACAAATATAATAATATACAGGGTGATTCTTAATAACATGCTAATAAACTCCTGGACAAAATTAACGCAACATCATAAATTTGCCATATTTTTGATGCTATTTGCTTTCTGAATTTATGATCCGATTTGAATGTTTTTTTTTTGCATTGTAGGTTGGTTCCTTGACAATGTCATAGTTTTCGCTGTTTATGAAAAAAATTTAATTTTCGATTTATACTGGGTGTACTAAAAATGCTATGTTTTATTCCGAAAATTCGTATCACCCTGTGGAGTATATTAGCAACCGAGGCATATTGCAGTTGACATTAAACGGTAGGTCCATCTTTCCCCAACATTTTCTTTTTTGGTTTACTTCATTATCTCTAGTATTAAAGGAGATACACCGTTTTATAGCGTAACATGTTTTTATAGACTTTAATATTCAACACATTCATTGTTAACTGTCTTCAAGTACACTACGGACTTTTTCTGACATTGCAAGCGATGTATAAAATAGCATCAAAAATATGGGAAATTTATGATGTTGCGTTAATTTTGTCCTGGGTCCATTTTCAGAAATAAACTTCATATGAACATACATACTATGTCCTAAACGTTTTAACTTTTGAGATACTGGCTGTTAAAGATTTGAAAGAATGAATTTCATTTTTTTTATACGAAAACTGTACGTCAGAAATCAAGAGACGACATTTGCTCAGCAAGAAATGGGAATTTCAAAAATAATTTTTATTTAAAAAAAAAGTGGCGTATCATTATTTTCTTCAAAAATATCGAGGGCAATTCTCGCACGAACGACACTGGTCAGGTTAAAAAAAACATGTTATACAAATGCATCTTTGATTTTTTGATAGAAAGTGTACCAAATTTCACAAAAATATCTAGAGCAGTACCCAGTACCACAGATATTAATAAAAAAGGAGATTTTTTCAAAATCTTTAACACAGTGTATCTCAAGAGTTGAGAAGTTTAGGACATAAGTTCATAGGAAGTTTATATTAGAATATTTTAGCCTAGTTGCCCCCCTCAACATTAGCTTACTGTATAATTTTCAAAATTTTCCTATATATGGTATTTCATATATAGATCGATCCCAGTATGAAATAGTTACATATCTTTTAAGAATGTGTGAATCTTAATACATAAGTTTCAAGTTTTACAGAAGTTTTATTTTATAATAAACAAAAAATAAACTTAATTTACTTTCTTTACTGAATAAACAACACTATCAAAAATAAAAAGTCTATACTTTTCAGATGGTATTAATATCAAATACCAATGTATGGAAAAATTATTATTTCCCAGACCACCCGATGATACCTAATACAATAAGGGCGTATTTTTGTCTACACAGTAGCACTTTAAAATACTATTTCAGATTAAATGGTACTACCAAGAAAAGGGAGCCTTTTCCATCGATAGGATGTCACCACCTGCAGACCGATTTCGAACTCTTTTGTTCTCGTTAGTTCAGGGTAGGTGTACATAGTACATACCTATCATCAGAGAAGACTCTATACTTCACGCTATATTATCAACGGTAGTCGAGAAAATGCAACGTGTAGTGCCATCTCTTAGCAGTCCGGCACAATCTGAACAGACGTGATTTGAATAAATAAAAAATAAAAAGTCAGGCAGGTGGTGACATCCTATCAATGGAAAAGGCTTCCTGTTCTTGGTAGTTCAGTCTGAAATAGTATTTTAAAGTGCGCTACTGTGTAGACAAAATACGCCTTATTGTATAAGGTGTCATGGGGTGGTCTGGGAAATAATAAATTTTCCATACATTGGTATTTGAAAAACCCTATATTGCCTACGCGTTTCGGTGGAAACGAAGCTTCAGGACCAGTCTGCAATAAGTTGAAAATCATAATTCAAATTTAATTAACAACATATGGGCTACAGAGGTTTAAAAAAATTATTCCACTGGACAATATGACCATTATAGTTAATATGTTTATGTCCGGAAAATCGGTATTTACAATAGGATAATATTATAATGTCAATATTGACTAGTTGCAAAATTCAGCTATAAACTGATAAATTATTAAACATGTCATGGCTATTCTGCAATTTCAAATACCGGCAGATAAATATTATAAACCAGCGAGAGAATGAAATGTTGGTAAATTTGGATAATTTTTCCAATTTTATGTGGAATTACACATTAACGATATCACGTCAATTGGCCGAAAGTCAATTCAAGCGGAAGCCAATTGACCGAATGCGTCGAATTATTTATTTGTTTATTTATTTAAATTGCAGCGTTTTGCATGTATGGGTATACAGGGTGACAATTTGAAAATTTCCAACCCATAATATCTCATTTAAAGCCGTATTAGAGTCGGCAATTTTTGTGTCTTGCGCCGGCAATGGCAATTATAATTGCACGTATTCGTGCGCACTAAACCGTTCTAGATCAGCTGGCCCAATACTGCTCGCATTGCCGGCGCAATGCGAGAATGGAATCCGTATTACAGTAGGCAATTCTAGTCTTCTGGCAATTAAAATTGCACGGATTCATGCGCAGTACACCGTTCTCGATCAGCTGTCTCTCGTTGCCAGAAATGGGGCACGCGCCATTTTTATTGACATTGTCGGTGCAAGTCTGGGTAGAGATGGATTATTCTGTTATTTTTAAATGTTTATTAGTTGGTCGAAGCGCCTATGAACATATAATGGCTATTTAAACTAACTGGTACTGAAATTAACAGTTCACATTCTTTATTAAGCATATGTACTGCTAATTCGTAGCAACTTTTTTGAACTGCCATTTGTAAGTAGCAGTAGCTGCTTTAACTGCTAATCAAAACGAACAGGTTTGCTCATCTCTAATTCTGGGGGTATTTTAGGGATTTCGACACTACCAACTGCTGTTCTGACTGTTGGAAATGCGCCAGCTGATCGAGAATGGTTTATACAGTAAATAATATTAAAAATCGGAGAGACACATCAATTTTATTGTAAAGGGGGGTACATTTAAATAATATTTGCAACCGTCGTGGTTTAACCCACTAGGAGGGGTAGATGTTATTCTTAAAATCTTAAATGGGAAGTATCGTTTAAATCTCTTTCCAATAATAACTTAATTTATTATTTTTTGTGTAATACTTTCCAAGAACTCGCGTTCTAAAAATTGAAATTTTTTAGGCGATGACTTGGTAAAGAATTGGAAAAGGTTTGTTCGGGTCACCCAGAGTGACTACCCCTAATCATTCCACTAAAAGAAGATTCAACACAATAATGTTTTTTAAACCATAATCTAAAAACAATAAATCTGAGTGCAGGTAAGTTCATTTTGGGTACGCGAGTTTTGGAAACTAATACTCAAAAAATTATTATTGGAAAGTGATTTAAACGACCTTTAAAACGATGTACCAATCGACCCCTAATGGGTTTAACCACGAAGGCTACAAAATTTTCAGTTTGAGATTTAACGCTAAGGGTTTTTGTTTATAAAGAAACAAACCCGAGACTGGTAAAAGTACGGGAAATTTATGACTGAAATTCTGAATAATTTCTTAGACAAACTTGATCTTATAAGTAGACAGAATCTGCATTTTCAACAGGATGACGCATCTGCTCCCAACCACAGAGGAGAGGTACGTATCAACTACTAGGTACTATTTTTAATGATGAATGAATTGGAACAAATGGCCCTATTCCGCGTCCTTCTCGATCACCAGACCTAACCACGGGTGATTTATTTTTGTACAGCTATTAAAAGAACCAAATGTATCAGTATAGGTACGATAACAATTACGCCTTAAAGAATACAGGTAGCTGCATAACTTTTAATGGCAAAATTAAAACCATACATGTTTCGAAGGTTTAAACCTTCATGTTCAGTGGAAAATACAAGGACATTAGAAGAAACTCATGACATTGTTTAAACTAAGCAAAGCAGGAAAAAGAAAAAATCCCTTTATAAATTATAAAAATTAACGATTTCTTTAAAAAAAATATTAAAATAAAATAAATAACTAGAATGCATTATTTAATTTTGAATTTGATGTAAAATTTTATCATATTGTAAAAGCATCTTGGCAGGTCGTCCTAAGATGATTTTTTTTTAAATCTTGGGACCACCTTCCAAGATGCTACATTTTTACAAAATGATAAAAATTTACATCAAGTTCAAAATTAAATAATGCATTGTATTTATTTTATTTTATTTAATAATTTTTTAAAAGAAAACGTTTTTAATTAATTTTTATAATTTATAAAGGGATTTTTTCTTTTTCCTGCTTTGCTTAGTTTAAACAATGTCATGAGTTTCTTCTAATGTCCTTGTATTTTCCACTGAAGATGAAGGTTTAAACCTTCGAAACATGTATGGTTTTTAATTTTGTCATTAAACTAGCGGAGCAGATTATGAGTTTCTTTGCCTACCTATAACTTCACTCCAATATTTTATGTGTTGTAACAGAATATACAGGGGTTACTATTTAAAAAATGGTATTTCTAACTTCTAAACTCAAAAATACGATGCTCAAACTACCAACGACGCATTTGAATAACCCTGTATGAAATATACACAATATATTATATTTTAAAATCCTGTATCAAGCGATAATTTAATTTAAAAGTGATTCATTGTTTATTATTTTTAGATTAACAAAATTTGTATGTCGTTCATAAACATCCAATCACTATTTTACAGAGCCGTTAATACTAGTTAAAATTTTTGAAACTTTATTTGATGCCTTTAATGAACAAACGTCAAACATTGAATACATAATAATTTGGGCCGATATGGAGCTATACAAAATAAGTATATATAATTAAAAATAAAATTCAGCTTTTTAAATATTTGTAACGATGTTTCAATTTGATAAATATTGACTGTTTAATTTTATGTTTTTGACATCGGCGCTCTAATTTATGATTTACAACGCTAGGTTCACATGGTAACACACCGCACGTTTCTTTGCAGGATAAATCGTAACGATCAAATAGTGGCGCATATTGACATAGAATTATTGTGTACGAAATCATCATTCTAAGAACATTTCAGTGCATTAAAATATTTTTAACTTCCAACCGACCATCCCTTAAAACATTAAAAATGGAATTGGTCCATCCGTCTGGCTTAACCAGATGCCCTTCCCCGAAGAGGTAGAAAAATCCCGAGGAACAGGGCAAAGCAAGAAATTTTCGAGAGTTCAAGAAAGGCACCCGTACGTGCAGCCAACGCGTGGGTGTCGTCCCGGTCAGTACGGGATAATTAACGTAACAAGCTGATGGACACTTTTCGTATTTTCATTTGTATTATTTTAATTAGTTACTATTTTATATGTGCATTTGTTTTAATAAAAAGCTATTAAAAACAAGTGTGGGTTTTTCGGTGACAACAGAACAGAGCCGCAAATTGGCACATATTGAACGTAGAAAAATCTGAATACGCCATTAGATTCTACGTAAAAAACTACAAAAAGAACATTTTATTTCTTCTTGATAACTCACAGGTTAACCGAAATATGGGGGAGGGGTGTCTCCGAACATGTTAAATTCTCAAAAATATCCCGTATATAAAAAACGAGGAGGCTTAGAAATATTCTAATAGGGACATTTTTTGTTTCACAAAAAAGTAGCACAGTGCTGCTACTAGTGAAGATTCACTAATAACGGATATACCCCGTAAAACCACATTCAAGTGGACACCCTCTACATTATCATTTGTTATACCAGGGCGAGCGGTGATACCGTCGGCGTCTTCGATATCACGACATAAGTAGAACAACATGCAGATCCACAGTCCATACGTATACTCCAGGTGATCGCTCTGGATGAAAATTGCGGTTGTTCGTTCTTTTTTATTCCGTTATAACCGAATAATGTACAAAACGTGCAGTATATTGCTGTGTGAACGCAGCTTAAGTAGTAAATATCTAAGCTGATGAACAACCTTACTTTAAAAATAAGGCTGCAGGAATTATAAAGAAAATTATTAAGAAATAATATTTAAAACTTTACGATCGTTATTATGGACCTATACCCTATTCAAAACCAAGAGTCAGTAAATGTAAAGGGCACGCTTGATCCGCGATCGATACTGAAAATCCTGCATTGCGATTGGCTAATCAGCCATAAAATATCTAATGGCTTGCGACAGGATTGGACTTATTTGTTGTGTTTTTAATACTGTTTTATAATTAAAACCGTAGTGCCTTTGGGGCCTAAACCGAGACTACTTTTAATCACCGTTAAATTAATATGTCTAGCAGCACTGATACCGCAGATGAACCTATCGGCATTGATTGTCTCCCTTGTATGAACAAAATATACATGAAAAATATTACCATTTCGGAGTGCGGTCCTGGTGACTATTAAAAACCACGTGGATTTATTTGCATTACAATTTTTTTTTATCTATAAATAAATAATAAAATATTAAACACCTTAGGTCATGGGTCCTTAACTTTTTAGGTCGCAACTCCATAAAACAATGGACAAACTTTTGACAAATCGAAACGACATATATATAAATAGTATATTGCCAATACGAACGTTCCAAAATACAAAAGTGTCCTCGCTATGGGAGATGGCGCGGGCCTATTAAGTTTGCGCAGTAGGGTGGAAATTTTATCGAACGCGTCAGAGTCGGCCCGACATTATTTGTTTGTTGTTATTCGTCGCCATCTTTGGTTCTGGATGTTTCTTCAAATTATAGAATAAAAAGTGGTTCATCCACATTGTTATCGGTATATTAGTGCTTAAAAACTTTCATTATGTAGGTATGTGCATATATACGAAAATATTTTGCTTATCGGTTAGAAATCGGTTTGCTTATTGGTTTAGAAAAAAGTGAGGTTAAGAAACATACGACGTCGGATGAAAGTTAAAATAAAGCTCATCGTGTCGATTGTTACAAATATTCGGACGGAATTTGGCACCAAAAGTTGACACCAATCAGGGCACCGTCGGATCATCATATCTTCAGAAATTGTATGCATGGAACGCTGTCTTGAATCGAACTAATCGAAATTGTTATTGCAATATTTTTCCTAACTAACCAGTGAAATTTATATTAAAAAAGTTGAAATCCGGTCCTGTCGAATGTTTACTTTCACAAGGAAATTTCCGAACTGCGCGAACTCACAACGCCCCTTCGATGCCCATAGTAGGGACATATTGCAATATACTGTTTATATATTTGTGATCGAAATGCATCATCCGTATGTATCTAGTGAAACAGTGAAATAAAGATTAGGTTATACAATGATTCAAATTTCTAATGTGGATTTATTTTACTGGAAGGAAAGCCATGGCATGTCATCAATATACCAAATGTAACTTAAAATTCATTATTTAATACAAGGTTTTTCGTATAAGTATCATATTCTTTTGACGGGTTACGAAAGGAGAACCACCATCACAGGTGTTCTAGCAGGACATATGGCTCTCGTCTCAAGAACTGCCTACGTCGGATGAAACTGTATATGCATGCTATGAAGATGGTTCCTGGACACGCTGTATAATGTTGTTTCAGGTTTAGATTATTTGCAAAAATTTCTGAACTAATAAAATCAACGTCTGTCTATTTATAATCATTAAGTTAGACATAATATTTACGTTGATTTTTGATGATATGTTTAACTTCGAAACAGTTTTAAATAAATATGTATTTAAATTCGAATCATTTTAGTTTATATTTTAGTTTTGTTTTTAGAATGTTATTCTTTGCTACAAACTTACAATTGCATAATTCCTAACTAACCACTAAGTTTTCGTGAATTTTCAAACCAACAAGTGAAGTTAATAAGAACCATTTTCGAACTGTAATAATAAAGTGAAGCAATTTAATCTAAAAATAGAATGGAAACAACCTGCCGATCCATTAATAAATATTAACCGATAAATGAAATGTATGCTGGATATTTTTAACCCAGTTTACAGCAAAGGTCATATACAGGGTCTCCGAGAAAATGTGGGAAATTTTCCTGATATGAAGAAAACAAGTGAAAAGAGTACTACAAGTTGATATAAACTTTTTTCGTATATGCCTCCTCTTCGGAGATATAGGCTCCTAAAGAGCTCCACTGGAGTCAAGTTTTTTACACCAGCCATATCTATTTTTTTTTTTAAATATGATGTATACCTTTCAAATTACTATCCAAGAAGGTGTTGTGAATTACACACAGCTCCAGGGACGGACTAGCTGTGACACTCATGGACCCATTTTTTAACGCCCTATATGACTAGAGTGGACGACAAACTATCAACTAAAAGGGAAAATAAAGTGGGTGTTCCGCAGGGAAGTGTGCTGGGTCCATTACTGTTTATTATTTATGTTAACGATATTCATATAGCTTTAAAAAACTCGTTTGTGAATTTATTTGCGGATGATACCCTTATTTGTGTATCAGGAAAAAACTTTAGGGATATAACTGATCTTTTGAATAGCGAACTTAAAATAATGTATCACTGGCTTTGCCAAAATAAATTAAAACTGAACACATCAAAGACAAAGTGTATGATAATAGGTTCAAAAGTAAATTGTAAGAAGTATGCCGAATTAGGATTAACCCTTAACATAAATGAGTCTGAAATTAGTTTAGTGTCGGAAATAAAATATTTGGGAGTCTTTTTGGATCCTCAGCTTGTTTTTACGAATCACGTTGATTACCTTTGTAAGAAATTAGGGAAAAAAATTGGTTTTTTCTGTCGCGTTTCGGATTGTTTGTCCCAGTGGGCCAAGACACTGGTTTATAATACAATCATCTTGCCTCACTTTAATTATTGTTGTTCTTTATTAATATCTTGTACTCAGGAAAATATACACAGGCTGCAGGTTCAGCAAAATAAGGTTATGCGAATTATTCTTAAATGCAACAGGTATATCCCGGTAAGAACTATGTTACAGAGGTTGAACTGGCTGTCTGTGGAACAGAACATTAGAAAGGCGAACTTGGTTTTAATATATAAAATTGAACATGAGCAGCTACCAATATATTTTAATGCTTTTCTTAAAAAAAGATCAAATTTTCATAGTTATGACATTCGCTCTGGGCAACATTATAACATTGAGTCAGTTAAAACCACATCTCTACAAAAATCGCTATTTTTCGAGGGAGTTCGTCTTTTTAATGACCTCCCTGAGGGCATTAAGGAGGCAAATGGGTTAAATGTTTTTAAAAGAAGATTGTTTCTTTATTTGAAGGATATGTAGAGTAGAGTAGGATTTATCATTTTTGTAACTGACATATAAACACTGTTTTGTAACTTGTATTTTTTAGTAATAACTAGCCAAGTGCTAAATAAAGATTATTATTATTATTATTATTATATGATAAGAACTTTAGACAACGGTTTTTACATACCTAACTATTGACTAAAAATTAAGTAGGGGAGACCGAGGAGGGTTATGACAATTTTTACTTAAAATACCATATCTCAATAAACAAAAATAACACCATTATGAATTGTATGCCGCAATGTAGCTCAATCCTTGCTCTTTTAAAACAGTCCTCAAAGTCAATAAACGTTATAAGCTTTCTGAAAAAATTTACGAAATCTGAAACTACTCCCTTTGTCACAACTCTCGTAACACCGAGGTAAATTATGACAGGTACCAAGGTAAGTTGTGAAAGCTGTGTATCTAGACTAACTTTAATAGATAAATTCACTTTTATATGAATTATAAACAAAACACACTTTTTTTGTATAAAATTACGTTAATTATCATTAGGCGTAATTGTAGGAACTACAATAACATGAAACATTAAAATAACAGTAAATCTTTTATAAGTAACTATGGCATCATTATATTAAACTTAGGTTGTAAGAATTGACCAAATCAAACGAACAAGAACACAAAAAAACAGAAAAAACATTGCAAAAAGCGTGTAAAATAAGCTAACCAGAAAATAACCTTCCTAGGTGCCAAAAATCGCGATCTGGTCAGAATAATAATTCGTAATTTCGAAACAAGATGCAAACAAAGCAAGACAATGCCACGCTTTGAAACTCCAAACATATTAGATATTAGAAACAATAACATAACCACGTGAATGTAATATATCATGATATAAATACAATCAAAAATTTTATAAAAAATTTACTTTTCGTTTGTTTTTTCATGCAGACGTCGTAATCACGCAACCGCTTGTCGTGGGCCATTGGCGCGTACTGCGTCAAGTAGCGCGTCTATAAACAAACAATCATGCGCTTTTGTCAGCTGGCTAACGGCCATAGATTCCGAGAAGTCGTCATTGTCACAACCTTACTGTCAGAAATCTCCTCGGTTTCCCCTACTCCTCATACATGTCGCTAATCTTAACCGTTTTCGAAAAATTTGCATTTCATATACATCATGTATTTGTCGTTTCAATAAAATATACATTTTTCGTCCAATCAAATGTTCAATCTTCAAAATGTCGGTTTTTCATATTTAACCCGTGAGAAGTTAGGGCGTGTAAATAAAATGAAGTTATCTCGAAAACGGTTAGGATTAGCGACATGAATGAAGAGTACTTAACTTTTAGTTAATAGTTAGGTATGTAAAAACCATTGTCCAAAGTTCTTATCAAAAAGGGACAATGAGTGTCACAGCTAGTCCGTCCCTGCTGCAGTGAGTAATTTACAAAACATTCTTGGATAGCAATTTGAAGGGTCTTACATGTCATACATTATATTAAAAAAAATTTAAATATACTGCGTGGTTCAATAATTATGTGTAAAAAACTTCTTTGGGAGTCCATATCTCCGAAGAGGAAGCCTATAAGAAAAAAGTTTATATGAACTTGTACTACTCTTTTCACTTGTTTCCTTCATATCCGGGAGATGTCCCACATTTTCCTGGACACCCTGTATATAACAAGCGTAGTGACGGGGAGACCGCAGTTACATTTTTAATCAAATAACTAAAGAGCAATGATTCTCACTTAGACTGCATTGTTTCAAAACTATTTCAGAATATATTATCATGGAGAACCGGAATCTAATTCCCATTTATTCTATATGAGACAAAAACACTCGATAAAAATATTTTGTAAATGTAAACGGCCGCGTAATTTATCTGGTATTTTAAAAATTCGCTGTTATTTTAAATAAAATGTTACGTAAGGAAGATCGTTATGACTGATATATACATTCCCAAGAAAGCCTAAACCCTTTTTCTTATAATAAAGGCGTGATAGGAGGCCGGTGTTTTTCGATAAATCAATCCAACAGTAATTAATTAATTCGCCTCCAAAACATAATCTTAAGCAATAAGTAGAGACGTTGGATTTGTATGGTTAATATTATTTAAATTGCATTTCGTTTTAAACGAAATTAACATATTTCCCTGTTTAAAATTTTAAACAAGATCCCTTATTTCAGAACCATATCTATTCATGATAATCATAAAGTGTTATAATTATTAGACCCAAGAGCTTTTAAAACGAAGCAGGAGTAATAAAAGAATAATGAAATAAGGTAATAATTTCGATGCAATTTATTTTTATAGTTAAGTGTAAACCATAAAACAAGGAATTGAATTTAATAGTGAGCATATTTTACGCATCAGTTATAAAATAATAAAATACATATGTCTATTTAACAATGAGAGCTTTTAAAACAACTGTCAGGGTAATAATAAGTCCGCAATAAATGGTTTAGTTTATTAAAGTAAAAAGTTATCTTAATAGTTAGTTATTACACAGCCCAACAAGAAATTCCTTTTGGCTTTCTGCCGAAGAAAAAAAACTGATTTTAGTTATTTTGAATGCGGTGATTCCAAAAACACTTAGCTTTTCTTCGTATCAGCTCTAGTTTTTCCTAATAAATTGTAATATTAATATGTTTTAGATACGAATTATTCATTATAAATTGACCAATATTCATTTCTGGTTATGAACATTTTTCCTTAGTTAATTGCCTAATTGACACGCTGTGAAACTGAAATGCGTCCGGGCATGGATCTGTCGAAGGGAAAACGGTGGTTTTCAACTTTCTTAATATAAAATTATGATATATTAAAATTATTGTACACAAATTCGCAACACTAATGCTGAAATGCAAAACAGAATTTAATCCACAGTCGTTATGTAAACTATGTAACGGGTTTTGTTTTTTGAATTATTATTTAGGAAGATGTACTATCGCTAAAAACAGAACAAATGCATTATTTCAGGGGGTAGTTATATTAATTTCACAGAGGTCGTGTTTCCGCATATTTAACGATTCACATTTACAATTTTAATAGATATACACACAATATAGGTGCATAAAACTAATACAATAACAAATTAAACAAATAAATATTTGTACCTAATTCTAAATTATCAAATTCAAAGCCAGTAAATCCGAACAAATCCGAATCCATGGTGTATAGTTTTAATCGAAAATGATAGATAGATTAAGAATATTTATTTGTCTTGAAAATGCCCTACAATGTCCCAATGGGAACTAATTATTAGATCTATACAGGGTTATAATAAAGAAACGGATCAGCCTTTTGTATAGACTACCTCTCATTTAATCAAGAATCGCTCGGACACGTCAAACTTATTTTTTCGAAATGCATTATTTTTAGAAAAAAAAATATTATACAGGGTGGATCATAAATATGCTACTTGTATCAACTTCAATTTTTTTAATGGAACATATTGTATCTTTTTACATTTTCACATGGTACAATCCATTCTAGACATTTTTCATAAATCATGCCCTATACTTATCTTCTATCGTTTACGAAATATTCATATGTACTTTAATACAGGAATGCACCATTGATATGTTTCTCGACATAGCAATTTTGCAAATTTGATTAACATTACATGAACTTAAATAGCAAATTGTCATTGTCAATGCCTTCAAGATTGTGATTTGAGTTTAGAACGTTGCTATGATAAAAAAACATATCAATGGTGCATACAAACATTAAAGTATTAATATTTCGTAAACGGTTCAAGATAGGTATAGGGCATGTATGAAAAATGTCTAGAATTGATTGTAGAATGTAAAAATATGCAATATTCAAGTTGATATAGTAATAATACATTTTCATGTTCCACTCTGTATAATATCTTCTTTCTAAAAAAAAATGCATTTCAAAAAAATTAATTTGATGGGTCCAAGCGATCCTTGATTAAGTGGGCGGTATTCTATATAAAATGATCCGTTTCTTTATCATAACCCTGCATATGGAAAAGTATACATATTAAAATTTACAAAAATTGGACAGATGTTGATGGGGACCGGCTAAAATATTTTAATGATGGCACTTCCGCTTATACCGGAAGTCGGTGTCAACTTCCTTATTTTAAATGTATGTACATATTATTGTATTTTGCATTAACAATAACATAAGTTTGTATAAGGTTGTAGTTTTCGACATATTGCCAATTTAATATTTTTAATGGCGATTTTGCTGCTGATTTTAAGTTCACTTACTCTTATTTGATGGCATTGAAAAACGGTAAATGCTTGGTGGGACACCCTGTAAAGTTGAAAAAAAAGGCAAAGAAAATTTGTGTTGTGATCGCTCGAGCGAAAAACCCCTTGAGTACTCGATTATTGAAATATTCGACATCGCTCGATTATTAAAAAAACTGCTCGAGTTATAAATTCAAGCGAAAATCGTCGCTTGTTACTTATTACCTTTCAGTCGATGCCCGAGCTTCGCTTGACGCCGACCGAAATGTGCTACTTGGTATTCGCTCGAGTGAAAAACTGCTCGTACATTCTCGAGTAGTTTTTCCCTCGATACTCGAATTATAAATTCAAGCGAAAAATCTAAAATCGTCGCCTTTCACTTGATACCCCGCTAGACGCCGCTCGCCTCCCGAAATGTGCCGATTGCGACGTTCGAGTTTGACGCTCAGAAGGCGGACACAACATACATAAACGAGAAGGTGCATATAAAAAAGTATGCCAAATCTCTAAGGGGATTCATCGCGACATGGGTTTTGTTTCGACAGGGACTGGCTAGCCAGCGGCGATTGTAAATTAAAAAAATAACTAAAGGATCTTTTTTTAAATCAGAATCATCTGTTCTTCAACAAAAACTCTAGACTAAACTTCGAAAACTTACAAAAACAACCCTTTGTGTTTTATCAACACATTCTTCTTAGCCATATAAATTTCAAGTGATTAATCGCTCGAGCGATTCGCTCAATTATTAAAATCGTTCGAGTATCAAGTACTCGATTATTAAAATCATCGGTTTTTCCCAACACTAAAGAAAATATATGTGCTAGAACTTTATTACCAGTATTATATGGATAAAATCAATGTTGATCTGCCACTTAACCTTAATAATTAGGATTGTTTCATAGAAGAAATATATGCTAACTACCGTTAACTTTCAGTCCTAATTAAAATAACCTTTCACCTTTGTGTTGAAATATTTTTATGAATGAAAATTTTTCGATTGTAATCTTTTATCCTTCAAAAAGCTACAACGCATGTTGTCAGGGAAAATAGGCGTTTGTTTTAATAAATTTCCAAATTTTTTTGCATATCTGACCCTCGAAACAAGAAAAGAGCCCTGCAATATACCATCCTGTCAAAACGTCAATATTAATAATAGGCCAATAGGTTTGTTTGCCGATTCTGAATATATCTTTCGATTTGTTACGCTTACGTGCTTAGATAAAGTTTTCTTTTTGATTAAACACTAAACATTACGAGCTTTCAGCTTCATATAAATTATGTTATACAGGGTGATTCACGACGAGCTTGCATTAGAATTTTATAGAGAATGCTCTCCTTAACTAAAATAATCACATGTTCTTGTCATTTCCTGTTAAACCGAAAGTAGCAGTCAACTTTCGTTTCTAAATAGAACATGGTAATTTTTATTATATTTCTCTATTAACCTTTAAATTAAACAAATTTTATAGAACATCTTTTTGTCTCACTTTGCCAGTTCTTGAGATATCTGGACTTTTTGTAATTATTTTGCAAATGAATGGTGATAAAATAATCCACGCTCTTGGAATAAAAAATGTTCTTACCGACTAGCTTGAAGATTATCAAGTTTCAAAAATATTTCAAACTTGGCAAAAAAAGTATAGGGCGGTCACAATTCAAGGTTCATAGAATAGAATTCAGCCATTAAAAACTTTCTTATTTTAAATGGAACACTCTGTATATTTTTATTTAATTTGATGATAAATTAGTTGTTCTTTATAGTATAGTATTAATTGTTGTAATTATACCAATATGAAAGCGTTTCCTCAAAAAAATAAAATTAATTCCGAAAATGCTATTTTTTCAAGTGTGCTATGAAAATTATTGTGAGTAGGTACTGTACAGGGTGTTCGCTAATTAATGGTACATGAAAAACCACAGATTCGTTACGTAAAAATATTAGAATTTAATTATACTTACTTATATCCGAAAGTTGATATTAACTGAGATACAGAGTGTTAAAGTTAAAACTTCATTTTTGTTTTTCTCTAATAAATTGTGAGAAACTAACGTTTTTTTACAAAATTTGGCAATTATTGTTTTTTAGGACGAGAAATTGATTTTTTGTCAAAATGGTGCTTTAGTCAACAGTTTGTATATTCACAGTGTCGCGACAAATTAATTAAACAAGTATGTCAAGTTTAAAAAAAAATCACATCCAAATAATGTTTTTATGAATACATTTTAGCGACATTAACAATTACATTTCAACAATAATACATCCTATTCAGTCCTTCATGTGCATATTTGTTAATTTTCTATAATAGCATTAAATTAATGGACTGAAAATTCCGTTTATTCCGTACTAAAAAACGGACATTGCATAAGTTCTAAAAATAAATGGCGCAAACCATAATTGACCCAACTAATTTGTTTAAATTGACAACATTTAAATTGTTTGAAATAATAGTTATATTATTTTGAGAGCTGGAAGCGACATTTTATTCAAATAGTATTAATAATTATAATAATTAACTTAGGGACACAAAAACTGGCATCGTAAGGTTGGTGAAATTTAATTTGTCGTTACAGTAGAACCAAAGTGTTTTTTTGCAAGTCCTCCTTTGAACTTAGAAATTTTAAAACAAAAATGTCTGCCTACTTGCTATTAGCCATATTAAAATAAAAAATGTCATTTTTCCGAATAAACATTAAATATTGTCATTCGTTAATAGCAAAAACAAATTATACAAGGTGTTTCAAAAAGGATGTGCTATCGCTGGTGTGGTGACTTCTTACCCGAAAATAAAATAAATAGCGATGGCACATGTTTTTTGAAATGCCCTATATACAGGGTGTTATGGAAATGACGTATTATATTTAAATGGGTGACTCCTGGGGTGTCCTAGAGAAGCGCTACATATTTTTTTTTTAAATCGAACGTTTAAAAAGTGGGGTAATTCACCCCTAAACCCACTCACAACTCCTCGGCACATTCATATATGAAGATATTACATTGCCCAGCTGATTAATCAACAGATGTTCAAGCAGAATGTTGCCAAAATGTTTAAAAGTGTAAAACTTTAGTTTCTTATAAAAATAAATATTTAGCTTACTTAGAAAGTAAATCCAGGACGCGATTAAGGAATCCAGGGCACAGACACTTTCAGTTCTTTTTTCTATAGGAAAAATTTTATGCTCATCACGTGTCCTGATGATAGTGTGGGAGTGCATAATAAGCTTATCACTAAACCCCAACACTAACGCATAATTACACACATAGAACAAGAGCACTTAATCATATCGCAATAGAAATATTAAAAACGCTAATTTCTATGGGCCATTAACCCCTTACTAAAGATAAAATTAAATAATTATGTTAACAATTGACAGGAACTACCCTCTGAAATAATGGTCTAGTCTGTCTTCCGACAAGTCGTCTCAAACTTTCTTTCCGAGAAATCTCCGCTCTCTAGAGCCAGCGCGGTTGCCCTTTCCGAGACTATAATTATACAGGAAAATAATATCATAAGGAAATTCGGCAATTTATGATAGTCACTTATAAAACATCGAAAGCGGCAACGCTGTATTTTTAAATATTAGCCCGATGTCCACAATCAGCTGTTTAAAGAAGCAGGCCGATATCGATCGAGAGAACCAACGTGTTATTTATTTTTAAAATTTTTAGATGTTAAATACATTATTTCCCAGACCGCTTAGACAATAAGGGCGTATTTTTGTCTACATAGTAGCACTTTAAAATACTAATTCAGATTGAATGGTACTTAGATGTGTTATGTGATTTTATTGTGCCGGTTTGTTTTTGTTCAAGTTACCTAGGTACTTGGTGTTTTTTATAAATTAAGTTGGTGTTAAATAAGTTCGAGAAGCTAAATAAAATTGGATTTTTTTTTTCTAAAGGGTAAGTGGCATTTATAAACTTTTAAGTTGTCCAGATCTGACGGGTGTCGTTCGAATTGAACAAATGAGAACATACCTGACCATTTAAAAACTCCGCGTCGGTTCGTTCGAGTCAGTTCAAGTTTATAAATCAGAGATTGTTTCCTAGCGAACTAAACTGAACATAAAAGTTTATAATAATGTACCGTGAAAAATAAACAACTTGCAATCTGTCAAACTGTTATTGACTTTCTAAAGAGTTTACCCTGAAGATATGACAACACTGTTGACATATGTTGCTTTGTTTACCTTCCTGACAGGGCATATTAAATTAAAGCGCCATTTTTGCATATTTTTCTTCAATTTGTTTTCATCTCAGGAATTGCCGATTTAAATATAATACGTCATTTCCATAATACCCTGTATATTAAGTATTTAATATTTAAATTTTGTCAAACAACATATTTTATCAAAATAATAATTATTATTTTCAGCCTTAAATGACATGAAAATATCTAATGTTGTTTGGATTTTTATATTGTTAGACACGGGTTTGATTTAATGGATTTGTTCGGGTTTGTTTTTAAAAACCGCAGAGAAAGGTCATAGAAAAAATCATATGTATGCCTCTGGAGTAAAGTGAAATTTCCTTAGAGTTTGATGCCCTTCGCTTGGCCCTCAACCTATCGGCGGAAGGAAGTGATGTAGCTTCCTCCCTTGTAATATAATAGCTTTTTCCAAGTCCACAAGAAATATTATGGATCCTTGGAAAACCAATCAATAAGTTTTATCGGAGATTTGGAAAAAGTGTTTTTATCTTCAAAGATGAAGCAACAAGTAGCCACAAGGATTAATGACAACATTTTAAATTCGCTAATATTTTATACACTTGAAAAATCTGATTGTATCACTGCGTATAAAAAGATACAGTGAGGATAAATAGGTTCGAATAAATTGATTTAAAATTCAACCCTTAATTTTTCGAAAAAACGGACATGTCGGATTTAATGTTTAGATTTGCATTTTTTAAACTTATTTTTCAAAAAAAGATATCTTATAAATCTGTGGTCCTCAACCTTTGATTCCAACGGACCGGTATATAATTAATACTTTTTTGCGGACCGCCTACACTCAAGGAGGAAATTGAAACTTTATTCTACACTGAAGGACATACCGAACGACTCACTATAATTTTAAGTACTTTTTGTGGCATCACATCTTTTGAGCAGCTTAATGGATTTTGATAAACTATAACCCCACTATTCAGGTACACATTGGCGCAGCAAAGTTTTATTTTTCCGTTCATTTAATTTAATATACGGGATAAAAAAAAGTGATAATTTGTTACTACAATTTAAACTGCGACAGGAGGGGTTTTCAGGTATAACTAAGTACTCACATCCCCACGAGAGTGAGAGTAAAGATTAGTCTCTTCTATACAGTTTTTTTCATTTGTCTTTTTATCTTTAACAGTTTTGGTGGTGACCCAAAGATGAAACGTCGCTTTAAAGATCTGCTAATGCCATCTTTTTTTTGGCTTTGGCAGGTCTGCCATTCGGCCAGTCGCTAATTGGTTTATTGATTCGATCGTTCAAGCATATAATGCCATCTCATGGAGAAGAAAAAGTAGCAATGAGGAAGTGAAATGTATGTTTGAACATCACTTCGCACAAAGTCAGAAAAAAAACAACCAAAAATCAAAATTTAAAATTTTTCCAAATATCTTGAAATCCTTTTTATTTATTTTTGATTTTTTTGCAGAATATTATTGGAACCATAATTATGTAGGTACCTTTGCCCCAATTTAGCCGACTTCGTACCTCTTACCGTTTCCGAAATTCCAATAGTGAAGGACGAATTTTTTACAGCCTGTATATTGAAAAAAAATGACTTTCCAATATTCTAGGTTTAATTAAAAAAAAAATTATTTTATATTCAATTAATAAACACGTGGGAAGCAGAAACCTCGTTTTAAAGGTCTACGAAGTCTTAATAAGTCTTGTATTTGAACATTATCATAGATTAAGCGTATTTTTTACATACATACAGGGTGTTTCCTAACCTCTCAGAAAAAATGAAGGAGGTGAATCGCCTCGCCTTATTTTAAGACGAAAATGTGTTATACAAGTTTTTTGCATGTCGCTTCGTTTTCAAAATACATGGTGTTAAGTCAAATATTGTATTTTTCATGTCATTAATGCCAAACGATATTCTACACTCTAAAAAATGGTCTAGTTTAGGATACTAAGATCTCAATAACAAGAAAATTTAGTGAAAATGGCGATAAGTGGAAATTTAGTATCGAAGGCCTAATTTTATTGCTACGATTATTCTAGTTGGAGTCACTAATAACTATTTGTAAGTCAACCAAGTACTTCTAGTACCCGAAACAATAAATATTCTTACGGTAACCAATATAGTTAGTTATTAGGAGAAACATCATATTTTTGTTTCAATAATTGTTTGTTAATTATTACCTATTTTATTGTTAAAAAAAGAGCAATAGATACCAATGTATGGAAAAATTATTATTTTTCCCGACCACCCGAGGATACCTTATACAATAAGGGCGTATTTAGTCTTTAAAATACTATTTCAGATTAAATGGTACTACCAAGAAAAGGAAGCCTTTTAGATTGATAGGATGTAACCACCTGCAGACCGGTATCGAACTCTTTTGTTCTCGTCAGTACAGGGTATGAATACTTCACGCCGTATTATCAACGGTAATCGAGAAAATACAGCGCGCAGCGCCATCTCCTAGCAGCAAATGGCGGCAGTTGGTGTGACGTAAGGTCTCACATCGTACCTACTTATTACTACTACCTCTATCTGGCCAATAGTAATAACTAGGTAAATTAGTATAGGGAGCTAGGTAATAAAAAGTGTTGGTTTCAACATGATAATGTAGTTATGTTAACTAAGAAGTAGTTAAAAATAATAGTTAGTTCTATTAACTAGATCATCTTATTCATCGTAATTCAGTTAAAACGAAAATTTGTTTTGCTAAATAGAAATTACTTTTGCATAAGCTAAAACTTTAACAGCAAAATAAAATTAGTCTTAGATACCAATGCATTTTTTAGAGTGTAATAATATTTGTTAAACGTAAAGGATTAGAGCACTTTAATGTGGTTCATGCAAGACGTGTTAGAAACTATTTAGATCAACAATATCCTGCTCGGTGGATAGGTAAAGGAGGACCTCACCCATGGCCACCCCGTTCGCTGGATTCCAATTCCATTGGATTTTAATTTCTGGGGTCACCTTAAACAACTCGTTTATACTACTCCTATTGAAACTGAAGAACACCTTCGTATTATTGATGGTTTTAATACGATTGGCGCCAGTCCCAAAATTTTCCAACACGTAAGAGACAATTTAGCAGGTCGTATACATGGGTGTTTACTAGCTCATGGAGGACATTTGCAGCACTTTATTTGACATTTGTTCATATGAGTTCATTATTCAAAGTTTTCAAATCATATGCATTACCAAATTATTGGCATTAATTAATAAAATGAAAAATACAATATTTTTTTTAAAACCCTGTATTTCGAAAACGAAGCGACATGCGACAAACTTTTATACGACATTTTCGACTTAAAATAAGGTGAGGATTCACCTTCTTCATTTTTTCGGAGAGGTTAAGAAACATCTTGTATATATATTAAAGAATAATATAACACAAAAATGCAAACCCTTGACGGGCTTTATTAGGACTACCACTCCCTCGCTGTTTTAGAAATGATAAAATATCTTGATAAAAACCCAAACCTGTCGTCAGAGATGCTTAAGCTATTTTGCCGAGATAAAAGAGCAGCAACTTATCATGTATAACAAAAAGTAAGAAGGTATGTTCGTTAAAGTTTTTATACGTCTAGAAGCTGTCTGTAGCTTTCGGGGTATATCACTACTCTATCTCTCAAAATAATTATAAGCCGGCGGCGATTTCGAACAAATTATAATTGTTAGGTCGCAACAATATTGTCTGGATTTCAGAATAATTTATCTCAATTCCTTCTAATGGCTCCAGAATTTAGTAGACAATGCAATTTGATATTAAGGAATATTAAATAATTGGAGCAAAGTTTATACATTGCGTCCAGAAACTAGAAACTAGTTAGGCATTCTTCATAAAAAGTTCGACTTGTTGAGAAAGTAACATTCACAGCAACAGCATAGAGATGGTCTAGAAAATAAGTCGTATATTAAAATGAGCAATGTAATTTTATGGTCATTTGATTTTTTACAGAGCGTTTTAAAATAAATGTGTTTCAAATCACCGACTTGAAACAAACCTGGAGCCGGTATTTCTATCTGCTTTGTACACGTCAATGTGACGCCTGTTATTACGAATATAAACGCAACAAAAAAGATACGGGTATTCTATCTGTAGAATCCCCATCTCCTTTTATCTTCTGTCTGTTTCTGTTTTCATCATGACCATTGATCGGTTTGATATGTCTTGGTTAGGAAAAACAAACAATCGACGGAGGTGACACAAAAATCCATATTTTTATCCAGTTTACGGCTTATTTGGCACATATTGAGTTAAGAATTACTATTTTTTCCAGAAACAATACTTAAATTTAACACATAAATACTGAAAAACAACAATGTGACAACAATGGTGTGAATTTGAAAACTTCCCACCCTTAATATCAAGCGTCTAGTAAATAATATTAAAAAACGGAAAGACAAGTCAATTTTATTATAAAGGGGGACACTCTTAAAGAATATTTGCAGCCTCCGTGATTTAACCCCCTGGGAGAGGCAGGAGCCATTAACATCTTAAATGGGAAGGAGTGGCAAGTGGCAATTTTTCCATCGTGCTGGAAGACGGCGCGAGTCCAGCCTATACCAAAGAAAGGTAAGAGAACCTTCCCTAACAACTATCGACCAGTCTCATTGCTTTCAGTTATATCCAAAGTAATGGAGAAAGCTTTTAGCCAACGACTGCTACCTGTACCTGGAAGGCTTCTACATTATCAGTGATCATCAATATGGTTTTCGGAAGTCCAGGTCAACTGCAGATCAGCCTTTGGTCGTGTTTAGCATAAGGGGCTTATAAGTAAACTGCGATCCTATGGTATGCCCACTCGATTCTGTGCATGGTTGTCTAGCTTTCTAAAGGACCGCTCTCTGCAAGTGGCGATTGACGGATTTCTTTCAGACATCTTCATCATCAATGCCGATGTTCCTCAAGGGTCCATATTGTCTCCCACCCTCTTCTTACTCTACATTAACGACCTTCTAGTGAAAACTAAAAATCCGATTTTAGTTTTGCTGACGATAACACACTTGTTTCATCTTTCTCTTTGAATACACAAACATCAGCTGCCGACGCACATCTTCGCAGATAGCATGAAGTATCACGCCTGGAAGAAATTTTGGCTTGGGGTGACAGTAACCAAGTCGAATTTAACGCTAAGAAACCCCAGGCAGCAGTTTTCTCTAAAAAGGTTAACATTACAGAACCGGATAGTCATGACAGGACACGCAATCCTACTCACTTCATCTATTAATTTGCTGGGCGTCAATCTGGGAGGAAATATGTCTTGGCATAATCACGTTATGGCAATAGCCAATATAGCTTCTCAGAAACTTGGTGTACTGTTTCGAATCAAAAAGTTGTACACACCTCAACAACTTTTGATGCTATACAAAGTCCAGATTGGACCATCACTAGAGTACTGCTCTCATGTCTGGAGCTCTGCACCCAAACATACTCTTCGGCTACTGGATTCCATCGAATGGAGGGCCATTCGTCTGATCGGAGACCACCAGCTGACGAAGAGCCTCGGCAGCCTACAACATCTAAGACAGTTTGGGGATTTGACCCTCTTTTACAGATATTGCCATGGAAAGTGCTCGGCTGACCTTGCCCTCTTAATTCCGCCCAGAGCGGTGAATAGCAGAAATACACGATGAACCACTCCTCGAACTTCATTATTTAAGAACTATTTCATCTGGAGGACTTCATCTTTATGGAACGACCTTCCCGATGTCGTTTTTCCCAACGAATATAACCTCCAACGATTCAAAACCCACGTGAATCGCTTTATTCGCACAAGCACCACGCTCAGGGTGCCATAAAGGATTTTTCCTATAGTGCTTGTGTTTGATCATAAAAAAAACATGCTGGCTCAAAATTCTTTATGTATGTATTATTTTCTAAATAAGCAGAACTTTTTATGAAGAATATCTATTTTCTAAAAATAAAAATTATTCCCATTTGTTAAGATGTTTTCTTTTATTTTATTCCCATTTGTTAAGATAGTTAGAAATTCCGGTCGAGTACAATTTATTAATGACATTAAGATCTACAAAAACGTTTAACTTTTTGTTCCTAGAGACACGAAGTTTCTGAAATCACCTCTAATGGCTTTTCTGTAATTTTTGTTGGGAATTGTGTACCTTGTTCTCCCTTCGTAATACTTTTTGGATAATACCTCATTACTTATCCAAGCACGCGAGTGTCAGAGAAGCAGAACATTTCCTTTTTTACTTCTTACTTATTTATAAACATAGCTTTTTGGAGAATAAAAGTTTTTGTACGACCTTAGACATTTCATGTATTAAGCTACTTAAGATACTGATGTCTGAGTATATTTCTCTAGAATAGCGTCAACAGCATTTGACGTTATTTATCCAGGATGCTGCAAAAAATATTCGTAAAAAAATGGGATTTGTCGTCGATATTTAAGGTTTTTCGTGGCTCTATTTACAGAAATGATGTAATAGTAAGACGCCTATTACACACGATTTCGAAGCCTACTTACTTTGAAAGAGTGTGTAATAGGCTTACCACTCTAGTTATGTACATACTATACTTTTTCTACGACTTCATATTTACTTTTATGTTAAATTATCGAAATACGATAATAAAACATTTGAGTCGGTACTCACATAGTACATCAGTCAATATATTTTTGATTCACCTTTTCATGCCACTCTCTGGATTTTTCTAGTAATAAATTAGTTGGTGCAGATACAGCTTGTAATCCAATTTCCCGTGGCGTTCCCTCAATCTGAAGATCGTAGTCACTCATACTTTACCCATAAATAGACAAATTAAAAATGTTGACGTTTAAAATTTCTTGACATTTACGTTGTCAACGTGACCCGATGGGTTTCACAACCGACTTTGCATAAAATCTGTTTCAAATATTGAAGTTTTGGCATATTACGGGTAATGTGATTTGTGGAACTGTTACGTATTATATATTATATATATATATATACACGGTGTTGAAAAAAGGTCGGTACCCCGGAATAACTCCGGCGCATCGCATTGCAGCGGAAAATGTCTGGGGAAAAAGTTGGTTCGTTTTGAAGGAGGAATAGTTTGCAATTTAAACCATCCCCCACCCCCTCAACCCCCGGTCGCGGATGGGGGTAAGTTAAGATTTTTAAATGGAACCCCATATTTTTTATTGACGTATCGTGTTTTCCGACCAAAAATAAACATCTTTTGTCCTAAAATTTTTTTTATTCGGGCCCACCAATAATCACCATGAGAAGGAAAAAATCAAAACCGTGCGAAAATCAAGTTTTATCCCGGAAATTCTCTTTTTCTCTGTCTTGTACTAAAAAATGCACGTGATTATTGGTGAAGGATGGACCCAAATAAAAAAAATTTTCGGACAAAAGATGATTATTTTTGGTCGGAGAACACGATACGCCAATAAAAAATATGGGGTTCCATTTGAAAAATCTTAACTTACCCCCACCCGTTGAGGAGGTGGGGGATGGTTTAAATGGCAAACTATTCCTCCTTCAAAACCAAACAACTTTTTCCCTAGACATTTTCCGCTGCAATGCAAGGCACCGGAGTTATTCCGGGGTACCGACCTTTTTTCAACACCGTATATACATAATATACGAGTAGAAAAAACAAAATATGAATGAATATACAGGGTGTTTCTTAATAACACTCTAATATTTAAGGAGGTTATTCTTGGGTCCATTTTCAGGAAAAAACTTCATTCATATGAATATGTCCTAAACATTTTAACTTTTGAGATACAGGATGTTAAAGATTTCCAAAATATCTCCTTTTTTATTAATATCTGTGATACTGCTTCTAGATATTTTTGTGAAATTTGGTACACAGTTTCTATTCATCAAGAGGCATTTTATGATGTATAACAGGTTTTTTATTCCGGCCAGTGGCGTTCGATTCTTCTTTTTTTAAAATAAAAATTACTTTTGAAATTCTCATTCCCTGCTGAGCAAATGTTGTCTTTTGATTTTTTATGGTTTGACGTACAGTTTTCGTATAAAAAATTAAATTCATTGATTTACACTCTGTTATGAAATTAGGTATTAACGAAAATTAAAAAGGATCTAGTAGGTAAGAAGCAGATTTTGTTTTGTAAAAATAAACCGTTTTGACAGTTGTCTGCCTAGCCTAGTTGTCACGTATTTAAGTCATTAATCTTAACAAATTATAAAAAAAACATGAACATCTTCAACACCCTGTATCTCAAAAGTTAAGACGTTTAAGACATATCTTCATATGAAGTTTTTTCTGAAAAGGGACCCAATAATAACCTCCTTAAATATTAGCACGTTATTAATAAACACTCTGTATATTTATTGTCATTGCCACTTTTCATTTCCTATAATACCATGACATTTTAAGTACGACGTTTCGGTTTTTAGTATCACTATGAGGTATGTGGCCTTTAAAGTATTTTATAGGTAATTTCTGCTCCCACCCCTTTATAATATTTTACAGGAACAAATCCGCACAAACCCTCTCACTTTCCCGAACAAAATTCCTGGGAATGCCACTGTAGTTCTTTCTAATTCTGACTTGTGACACAATACAATTAGGCAGCGTCAGAGAGTTCCAGACGGGCAAAAACAGCTTTTTTACTTCCAGTGCTCCTTCAGTTTGAAAACTTTCTTCGCGTCTGAATAAACAGATTTTCATGCGCTTTGGGGAAAATTACAATGTCATGTCTGTCTCTAGTTTCGCTTTAAGAAATTCAGTAGGAGATTGTCTGTTAAATAAATACAATATTGGAAAAACTAGAGCAAACAATATAATAGCTATTTGTTTAGCGAAAATGAAAAAACTCTTAAATTTTTTTAAATTAATAATTGAGAGAAAAGGAATAGATTATCCAACATTTTAGGATTAATATACCTAACCATGGGCGTCGTTTGGGCGGGGAAGATAGGGCACTCCCCCCCCCCCCGCCCTGGACGTTGTCAACTTGGTAAATCAATAATATTTTATTTCGTTAGCGAAAAAGATAATCGTATTTTTAAAGTATAAAGTAAATTCGACATTGAGATGATGAGAAATATTTCTCTTAATCGAAGCGAAGAAAAATTCTAATATAGCGAATCAGAAGCGAAATCATAGCGAATTTTAAGAACCATTCATTAATTAAATTAAAATTAGATTGTCGAACATCAGTGAATTAGATTTTTTTCTATTGACCAAAAATAATTTTTGATCCTATTCAAAATTGTTTCCGCAAGAACTTTATTGAAGTAATAAAAAATGTTTGATTCTGTTCAATTGAAAACTGAATTTAAAACCCATTACTTCCGTCTCAGTCGAGAGAAGCATTTCTTGATTTAAAATGAATCAAAACTTATACGGGAAATACGAAATACAACTGACCAGGACACTCAGGAGATCTCGTTGTAGTATTAACAAACAATGAAATTATTGCATATTCGGCATTATAACCGTAGAATACCATTATATACAAACAAGCATGCTAATGAATGTTTCTTAAAATAAATATCGAGTTATTTTTTGGTTTGTTTTCGGCTGTCCCTTTTGGTTCAGAAAATGGAAACCTCTCCTCGAAAAAAAAAACATTACTTTTGTTCGTCTGTTGTAGTAAAAATGTGGCGCTTCTTAAATTAAGTATGACTAGAATTGGTCAAAATTTCTGTCAAATTATCTGAATTCCCACCTTACCGCATCTGTTTTTCTAGTATTTACTATACATTATTGACCAAATTTAGGTGTGTATTTTGGGTTTGTTCCTGGGGCGTGGTCTATAAAAAATTTCGCCTGGGGTTGGCTTTTTCACGTATACGGGGCCAGGTAAAAAAGTTATCGGACCTAACCTCGTTTTTTAAATGGAACACCCTGTATATTTTAATCTAAAAAGATACTATTTTAAATTCTCCTTTCAAATATATATCACACCAGGCGATTTATTAAACTTTATTACTTTAAACCACAGTAGACCATGAAACCTAAGCTAATATCCTAGAAACAACTATGTTTTTACATATTCATTTGCGAAAATGACCTATCAACGTTTTGAAAAATTTGATATGATATCAGTTTATATTGAAAGTGGAAAAAACGAAGTAATGGCTCAAAATGTATATTTGTTCGCTATCCGGAAAGACGGTAACCATTTAAGAACATATTCCGAATATTTGCGATGATTCCCGTTATTTTTACCTTAATCTTTTATTTCGTTTCAAAGTAATAATGTTTAAATAAATCGCCTAGGAAACCAATATCATCCATGGTGTGTTATATATTTGAAACGAGAATTTAAAATAGTATATTATTAGATTTAAATATACAGGGTGTTCCATTTTAAAAAGAATGAGGTTAGCTCCGGTAACTTTTTACCTGACCCCGTATACTTATTCTGAAAACGGCAGATTATTCAACAATCAATGTAAAGAAACTTCGGTATAAAACATTTTTCTGTATTTCTTTTAACTAAAAAAATATAGGGTAATTTTTTGATTTTCCCCCGTATCTCTTAAGCGAGCGAACCCAAAAGAGTACATGACACCTACATTACTTTTTTGATAGCACTAACAGTTACGGAGATACCCTATATAAGTGTCGAAAACGGAACACCCTGTACCTAACTCAACAGTTGGGACTTGCCACGGAAGTGAGATCTTACGAATTAAACCTACACTATATAAATTCCAGAAATCAAATTAATTTTATATTATAGCAAAATAAGATTTAAAAAATATATGTAGATGTAGACTCATTTCTTTGTTATAAGAAAATCTAATATTAGTGCCTTGTTACTTCGAGAATATTTAAGTTATGACGGATTAAATGCTACGAAGGATTACGGAAATATTTACAAAATTTACGTTGGGGTTGAGTCGATCCTTTTTCCGCATTAATCCCTGAAAATTTAACCGATAATGCCGTGGATAATGCTTGGAAGTAAATATGTTCGCGTTGTTTTAATACATAAATCAATGTGGGATATTTTAATACGATAAACTAAATTATGTGCTTGATTTCAATAATTTCGCTATATATTTTATTATGTTATGTAGGTAAGTTAATTATACCCTAAAAATTATTCAAATATATGAATATAAAACAGTGGGATGCATATCTTACGTCAGAGATATTCTTGTCATATGGCCGCCCTTGTCCATAGGGTTATTTTAAATAATAACCCTTCGTACTTATTTTTAAAACTGGTCCGTGGTAGCAATGTTCGTGTTTTCGTGATGTTGTGATTTTTACAACATAATTAGCGGCAGCATAGCCTAATTTTTTGATCGCATTCCTTTCGATGTTCAGAAACGGCTGGGCATACAATGAGTTTCAATTCGAAATTAATTATATAAAATGAAACTAAAGTTTACTTTGATATTTGTCACTATGTTAAAAAGTTTTGCCGTTACGGCGGTTGGGTAGTACAACAACATCTTCAAGACGCTCACCCAAACTAAGTGTATGAATATAATATAGGTAGTACTAAAAAAAATAATAACTTGGTATAATAAATAATGTTTGACACAAGAGTGTAATAAACTTAAATTAGGGACAAGTGAGTCAATATTCAGATAATCTAAGAATGCATGTGCCAGATGGGATTTTCACAATAATTTTAATAGCGGGGAGTTGCCGAGATCTAATTATTTGTTTAAAAGGTTAATATTATTGTCTTTTTTATCTCTATAAATTTCAATATTTTCTCAAATACCAATGTATGGAAAAATTATTATTTCCCAGACCACCCGATACAATAAGGGAGTATTTTTGTCTACACAGTAGCACTTAAAAATACTAATTCAGATTGAATGGTACCACCAAGAAAATGAAGCCTTTTCCATTAATAGGAGGTCACCACCTGCAGACCGGTTTCGAATTCTTTTGTTCTCGTCAGTCCCACACAATCTGAATAGACGTTATTTGAATAAAGCAAAAATAAAAAGTATATATACTTTTCAGGTGGTATTAATATCCAATATCACTGTCTGGAAAAAATATTATTTATGACAATATGCGTTGTATTTTTTCGACTACCGTTGATAATACAGCGTGAATTATAGAGTATTCTCTGAGGATAGGTATGGACACCTACCCTGTACTGACGAGAACAAAAGAGTTCGAAACCGGTCTGCAGGTGGTGACCTCCTATCAATGGAAAAGGCTGCCTTTTCTTGATAGTACCATTCAATCTGAATTAGTATTTTAAAGTGCTACTGTGTAGACAAAAATACGCCCTTATTGTATAAGGTATCATCGGGTAGTCTGGGAAAATAATAAAATAATAATTTTTCCATACATTGGTATTTGATATTAATACCACCTGAAAAGTAAATAGACTTTTTATTTTCAATATTTTCTAATAAATTTAATTTACGGCCTATTTGTTCAGTGTGTAAGATTTGTAGGTTGCCTATCTTTGGAAATATGTGGTTTGTATCTAGAAAGTGATTCGCAAAATTAGATGAATTTTTATTAAGTCTAAAGCATTCATTATGATCTTTAAATCTCGTTTCAAGATTTCGTCCCGTTTATCCTATATTGTAGCTATTGCATTCGTTACATTTTAACTTATAAACTCCTGATTTTTTATATTTGCACGCTTATCTTTAATGTTAAAAATTAATTTGGATAAACAGTTTGAGAATTTCAATGCTATTGTACCTGATCAGATGATAAATGTGTATCAGATGATAGATGTGTACCCATTATTGGTGGGATTAGCTCTGATGGTATCGAGCTCAATCTTTAGACTTTCTTTAGAGAGTGATTGAGATAGAGCTCTATGTACCATTGATCTATATGCTGCCAATTTATGCGCTTTTGGATGTACCGAGTCATGTGGTATCTGTAAATGTAGGTTTTCTGTAAATATCAAACTGTCGTTTTTTATTCAAGGTTTTTGATATTCTAAGATCCAGAAAATTGATTGAGTCGTTTCCTATTCTAGCGTGAATTTAATTTTGGGATGTATAGAGTTAAGCTGGTTTAAAATACGTTTAAGTTCTTCCTCAGTCCCTGTGAAGCACACTAATATGTCGTCAACATACCTACACCAGAAAAAAATATTTTTTGAAATTGTTGACTTTATAAAGGTTTCTTCTAAAACGGCCGTAACGCCAAAACCTTTTAATATAGTGACAAATAACAAAGTAAACTTTAGTTTCATTTTATATATTTAAAATGTATTGTCACAAAGTAACGGACGAGTCAATCAATTCTTTGAAATTAATTCTTTTTTAAAAATTTAAATTTATATAAGCGCATCTTTGAATAATTGACGCGGGTAATTAGAAAAAATATCCACATGTTAAACGTGAACTATTTGTAAAAAATATCGGAGAAATGTTTGCTCCCCTGGTGGATCGATATAATAAAATTTGTAACTAAAATATGTGGTTTTATATCGTATTAAGACACACCAAAATAGAAAATAATATTTAAAGCAATTTCGGAGATATTGAAAAATTTGCATTTTATACACCCTGTAGCAGAAACTGTGACACTGTGAAATATTAGCACGTCATTAAAGAACACCCCCGTAGAATCCACTAAGCCTAATGCATTAAGTTATTGTAGACAAAACAAACTCATACCCTTCCTAATTTTATCTATTTTGATTATTATTCTCAGTATAACGGGTTTCGACCATTACGGAGTCATCCTGAATGATTATGGTCATTTAATGACCGAAACGCGCGAAATAATAATCAAAATAGATGAAGTAAGAAAGGAATTGAGTTTCTTGTCTACGATGTATTATACGCTTTGCCCTGGATATATTCTACTTAAAGGCATTACGGTATGCCTTCGTCTCCTGCCATTTACTATGTCAATGCGTTAAAAAAGTAACAATAATTGGTCATATGTGACATTAATAAATTCGATATTTCTCTTTACATCACCGCTGATACCACGAGATCTCGGAAAGGATCTAAGAAATATTGAGAGAATCCACTGGAAACTTTGAAAATACGAATATACAATGTCAAAATTAACAAAGCGGTGAAATGCCAGTTGAACTGCTAGGTGTAATAATAACCCATGTACAGGGTGTCCATTTTTGGGTAGTTTTACGGGGTATCTCCGTTATTAGTAAAGATAGAAGGATGCGGTTTTCGCAGCATATTTTTGAGAATTGTGCATTTTGGGACACCCCCCATATCTCTGTTACCCCGTAGCGTATCAAAAAGAAATAAAGTGTTCTTTTGTAGTTTTTTACGTAGGATCCAGTGACGTACTCAGAAAATAAACAAATTTGTTTTTTTTTAAATGGGTAACCCTATACATTTTTTAATAATATAATTTAGTTTGTAACAAGCTTCTCAAAAATATATAACACTTTATTTTTAGTCTTAGTATTAGGTCCGAAATATACGTTTTTCAAAAATATACCATTTTTTTTAAGTATATGCCATGACGGGTATTTAAAACAAACAAAAGAACACAGTCCTATGTGTCATAATAATAAAATCTTCTAATTCTGTTAGAGCATTCAGGTTCTCTAAGTTGTTTTAAAATTTCTAATTAATAGTGAAAAATCAGTTTGTCCTAATTATTGCAGAGCATGTAAACTTTGAGAAGTACGACATGCTTGTTTGTTATATCCAGCGTAACGAAAATGCAGATGGAGCATTAGAAGTGTATTTTAATAGGTAAATATAAGCCCTTATGTAGTAATTCTATGAAATTTATAAAGTCGACAACCGGATAAACGAATTTTTTCAAGAATAAAATCAAATTTAATTGAACACGGTTTATTTTCTAAACCTCGCCCTAAAATCTACCACAAGGATAATCGCGAGGCTGATAAAATAAATGTGTTAGCTTCAATTGAAACAAATTCAAGTAGTTCTTGCAGCAAAGTTGAAGGTTCGGTCGGAATAATTAAATCAAAAGTGCAAACAATCCTAAAAAAACACAATTTTAAGCCATATAAATTCCACCGTGTACAAACCTTACATCCTGGTGATGCACAGCGCCGCATAGAGTTTTGCAATTGGTATTTACAAAATCTGAACAGCGAAAACAATTTTGAAAAAACCGTTATATTGTCTGATGAGGCTCATTTTACCAGTGCTGGCATGTTTAATCGACAGAATACGAGGTTTTGGTCTCAGGAAAATCAGCATGTAATATTTCCAATCCAACGGCAAGGCAGATTTCGCGTTAGAATTTCATGCTTTAGAG
This sequence comes from Barypeithes pellucidus, assembly GCA_963991005.1. NCBI lineage: Eukaryota > Metazoa > Arthropoda > Insecta > Coleoptera > Curculionidae > Barypeithes > Barypeithes pellucidus. The sequence goes on from OZ022562.1 coordinate 31,677,585, forward strand.
TGAATAGCAAAGTAGTTTATAATATATTTGAAGGAAGCCTTAATGCAAATAAATATTTGGAAATTCTGGAAAACGTTGTGCCAGAAATAATAGAAGATGTGCCCTTAGCTGGTCTTAACTTGAATCTTCAACAGGATGGAGCGCCCGCTCACAATGCCCAAATTGTAAGGGCCTATCTAGATAATAACTTCCCAGGTCGCTGGTTTGGAACTAATGGACCTGGACGATGACCACCAAGGTCACCCGACTTGTCGGTTTTGGATTTCTTCTTATGGGGATACCTTCATTATAAAATTTATTCCATTCAGCACCAAACAATGGCAGATTTAAGAATTGCCATTGACGGAGCTTTTAGGGAGTTACAAACGCGGCCGTTTATTATTTTTAATTCATTAAAGCGAATAAGAACTATGTGTGAAACATGTCTAAGGCATAATGAGAACAATTTGAGCAATATTTATGAGGGAGTTCAATAAATTTTCAATTGTTGTGTCTAACATTTAATCACACCAGTATTTTTTTAATACTCGTCATGGCCTACTAAAAAAAAAGGTATATTTTTGAAAAACGTATATTTCGGACCTAATACTAAGACTAAAAATAAAGTGTTATATATTTTTGAGAAGCTTGTTACAAACTAAATTATATTATTAAAAATTATATAGGGTGACCCGTTTAAAAAAGGGAAATTTGTTTATTTTCCTTGAAAACTATTAAATGTAGAAAAAATCTGAGTATGTCACTGGATTCTACGGAAAAAACTACAAAAAGAACATTTTATTTCTTTTTGATACGTTAAGGGGTAACCGAGATATGGGGGGTGTCCTAAAATGCCCAATTCTCAAAAACATCCCGTATATCAAAAACAAGGCGGCCTAGAAAAATTCTGATTACGGGATCTTCTGTTTGACAAAAAAGTAGCGTGCTGCGAAAACCGCATCCTTCTATCTTTACTAATAACGGAGATACCCCGTAAAACTACCCAAAAATGGAGGATACGAATAATTTAAGAATTTTTGCATATTACCTGTTTGTAATTCATATAACACTGATAGACGCAAGGCTTGTGACATGACAATTTTTTAATGTTTCTAATGTATTTTAACACTCTGAAATCAAATTGGAAAACAGAATTTTGCCATCACCCATAGATATTCTGTAGCGTTCACATTTATAATTTACGATAAGTAACAGAAATCATACGAAAACACGCGTGTTCTTATAGAATATACCCGTTTTAATGAATACTGATTGGTTATATTATGAGGAGATTTAAAAGTGATGGCTGTTCTTCCTGGAATGCAATAGTTAACTCATAAAGGTATTACTTCCAGCTTAGCATTATAAATTGCGATTGATGAAGAATTTTGTTAGTAGTAATGAATAGAAGAGGTTTCTTGGATCTTAAACAAAACTCTCCGAGGATTAGTGAAGCAAAAATTAAAGAGGGCATTGTGAGTCCACAAATAAGGGAAATAGCAATAGATAAAATATTTGACAATGTGGCAAAGGAAGCTGAATTATGTGTTTGGAATGGTTTTAAATCAATGTTGCACATTTTCCTGGAAACGTGAATGCAAAGATATTGTGAATAATTGCTTATAAAGGAATGGGATGTAACATGCCTCTCAAAATTCATGAAAAAACGATATCAAGGCAAATGGAGTGCCAGCTTGCTTGTTAATTATTGCTGGACATTGTTAGGAGATGCTGCAGAAACAAAATATCGCCTAAAACATTGACAACAACATTATGAGGTACATTTAAGATTAATTATAATACACCTAAATATATAGATCAAATATTATCACTAATATAGTGACAAATAACAAAGTACCTTTTAGTTTCATTTTATATATTTAAAATATATTGTCACAAAGCAACTGACGTCACAAAGCAACTGACGTCACAAAGCAACGGACGAGTCAATCAATTCTCTGAATAACACATCTATCGTTATATTTTATTAGGAAACAAAAATGTCTTATAGCTAGAGAACTATGGGTGATGGTCTAAAACCATTTTCGGCCTTTTCGGCATGTTTTCCATAATAAAGACCTTGTTTTGACCATGTCATAAAAAATAGGTTAACTTTTGTTTATCAGTGTAATCAAATTTTTGAACACAAAAATCCCGATTTAACTATATAAATAATACCGTATTAGTGCTTGAATTCTTAAGATTTAAAAAAACGCTTTACAACATATGATGACAATAACATTCTTGGAAATCTGGCTTGGTGGACTATTTTTTAGCTGTAGCTGTAACAGATGGACAGACAGATAGACGGGCACCGATTGCAATTTTTATGAGGAAGTTCAAAAACACAATTATTAAGTATGTACAGCTTTGTAATAAATACGATATTTTTCAAAAATTACGATTCAAAATATTATAAGTTTCAATACTAAAGTAATTGATTGATGCATGGAGTTTCTGTTGCTATTTATTTACCTACAACTGGCACGATAAGGATAATCTACAAACTACTTCATTTAGAATAACTGCTTTGGGATGCTACTTAAGCACCTATGATGAACGATTGGTCACTAAACAAACTTTAAAAACAAAATATTTTCTATTTTTATTTTCTTAAATTTTAAACTTTAAAAATTGTCAACTTTTACACTTGCAACATTTATAAAATCGAGAATATCAACGATATAACTTTGAAAACATTAACAGGTTAACGTGGGCGACCTAGAGCACGCAATTTTTTAATAACCCTTCGAAGACGGTGTCCACGAGTGCGGTAAAGAGGACTGTCAGCTGCGGCGCGCTACACGGGCTGGCGCGGCCGCGACAACTGTCTGCGAACCGGCTGTCGCGTTTTCTTCTTGCGTGACGCCGGGCGTCCATGTCCCCAAGTGTCATGTTGTGACGTGGGAATTTTATTTGGAATATGAGGATGGCGTCCACGTCGCGAAGCGTCGAGACGACGACTGGACGTCGAGCGTCTCTCAGCTGGTGGCGAGTTCATCGGCGTCGACGGCGTCTGAACGAACGTGTTTCTGTATGTCCTCTGCGCTCTGGAAGACGAGATGGAGGTCGACCTGCGCTGCATTATCGTGTTTCTAGGGGGTTTTGGGATAGTTGTCTGGAACACTGTGGAGTTGCAGCGAATTGTTTAATATGGCAGCAATTAATTAGCATTCTTATTTTTAAATAATTATGAAAAACGCGACCATAGGGCTTTTGCCATTAAATTTATTCGAAAAGTATTATACTTTCGGCAATAAATATAGAAAAACAGAGAGGTTTGTGCAATCTGTAGTATAAGAAAAATATTTCTTCCACAACCGGTTTAAGGAAGGACCAACATGTCAGATTAATCAATTTATTTTCCGATTCTAATTTGAAGGTCAGATTCGTCATTTGAATTTTACGAGACATCAGTTGCAAAAATATTAGTCATATGTATGTAGTTTAGTGGTGGAATACTATCGATGGCACTATCGATAGTTTGTTACTATCGAAAACTATCGATTGTTTTAAGTAATCATCGATAGTTTAAACTCGCATGTTATTAGTAGCCGTTTTCAGAATAAGTATACGGGGTCAGGTAAGAAAATTATCGGTCCTAACCTAATTTTTTAAATGGAACAACATGTATATTTTAATCTAAAAATATAGCATCTTAAACTCTCTTTTCAAATTTATAACACACCATGGATGATAGATATCATATCAAATTTATCAAAATGTTGATCAGTCATTTTCACAAATGAATATGTAAAAATGAAATTGACGTTAAATGTTAATAACAAACAGAATGTCAACATAGTTGTCTCTAGGATATTTGCTTTTGTTTCATGGCCTACTGTGGTTTAAAGTAATAAGGTTTAAATAAATCGCCTAGGAAACCAATATTATCCATGGTGTGTTATATATTTGAAAAGAGAATTTAAAATGGTATCTTTTTGAATTAAAATATACAGGGTGTTCCATTTAAAAAAATGGGGTTAGGTCCGATAACTTTTTACCTGACCGCGTATACTTATTCTAACGGCTAATACGGCAGATTATTAAAAAATCATTGCAAAGAAACTATTGTATAAAACATTTTTCTGTATATCTTTTAACTAAGAAAATATAGGGTAATTTAGAAATTGTCAATTTTTTGATTTTCCCCCGTATCTCTTAAGCGAGCGAAAATTTGCTAATTTTGATTTTATCATTTTAAGTTTGGCCGAAAAAGAGTACATGACACCTACATTACTTTTTTGATAGCACTAACAGTTACGGAGATACTCTATAAAAGTGTACGAATTAAATAAATTAATTTATTTTTCAAAAATGAGTTTGAAAAAAATGCATAATAAGTATAGCTGTATGTATGCTCCAACACTTCTAAAGTATACAGGTTGTCAATTTGAAAACTTCCCACCTTAATGTTTCGATTAATAGTAAGTTAAGTAATACTTATTCAAAATCGGAACATGGAAACAAGACTATAGTAAAATTATTATAATATAGCAAATATTTTAGTGTAAAATTTCCTACAAAATAAGTATTAATTACATAATTCTGTAATAATCCGTACCAAAATAATATTGTAAACACAATATATAATTATACAAGAAACTATAGTTAGGATTTCCAATAAATTTAATAAAATCAAGTAAATACTAAAATGTAAATGTATGTAACGAATTTATGTGCCCGGAACAAACACTATAATACAGATTTTATTGTACAATTTATTATAAAATATTGAATTAATTACAATTTTCATTATTAATCCGTAGCAAAATAATATTGTAGATACACATACTTTCTGAAAAAGTATATTTAGAATTTGTATTAAATTTAGTAAAATCAAGTAATTATTAACATATATGTGCATTGTAAATTTTACCACGAACGAATAGTTAAAAATAATTTATTTATAACTCCAGCACTGAAATATTTTAAAATGTATGGTACATTTCACAGGCTATTATTTCAGTATTTTTTATTTTTAAAATGACCAATTTTAAATGTGTGTTATAAAAATATGTTTACAAGAATAAAAGGCATAAATGAGATGCAACGGTGGGATTTTATTTTTCGTAAAAAAGAATAGGAGGACAACTTAACAGGAAACATACTATCGATCGATGAAATCAAGTGACGTTGGGCACGATTAGTACTTGGATGGGTGACCGCTTGGGAAAACCACGTGTAAAAATTTTTATAAAAAATTTTTTTAGTAAATTTTACAGAAACGATATACAGAGTGTTATGGAAATGACGTATCATATTTAAATGGGTGACTCCTGGGGTGTCCTAGAGAAGCGCTACATATTGTTTTTTTTAAATCGAACGTTTAAAAAGTGGGGTAATTCACTCCTAAACCCACACACAACTCCTCGGCACATTCATATATGAATATATTACATTGCCCAGCTGGGTAATCAATTGATTTTCAGGCACAATGTTGCCAAAGTGTTTAAAAATGTAAAACTTTAGTTTCTTATAAAAATAAATATTTAGCTTACTCAGAAAGTAAATCTAGGACGCGATTAAGGGATCCAAGGCACAGTTCTTTTTTCTATGGGAAAAACTTTATGCTCATCACGTGTCCTGATGATAGTGTGGGAGTGAATAATAAGCTTATCACTAAACCCCAACACTAACGCATAATTGCACTTTACAATAACACACATAGAACAAGAGCACTTAATCATTTCGCAATAGAAATAATAAAAACGCTAATTTCTATGGGCCATTAACCCTTTACTAAAGATAAAATGAAACAATTATGTTAACAATAGACAGGAACTACCCGTTGAAATGAATGGTCTAGTCCACCTTCGGACCAGTCGGACTTTCTTTCCGAGAACTCTCCGCTGGTAGAGCCAGCGCGGTTGCCATTTCCGAGACTATAATTATAGAGGAAAGTAATATTATAGAAGGAAATTCGGCAATTTATGTCGCTTATAAAACATCGAGAATGGCAACGCTGTATTTTTAAACATTAGCCCGATTGTCCAAAATCAGCTGTTTAAAGAAGCCGGCCGATATCGATCGAGAGAACCAACGTGTTATTTATTTTTAAAATTTTTAGATGTTAAATACATTATTTCCCAGACAATAAGGGCGTATTTTTGTCTACACAGTATTACTTTAAAATACTAATTCTGACTGAACGGTACTTAGATGTGTTGTGACGCGAAAACTAATGTGATTTTGTGATGTGAGTACTTGGTGTTTTTTATAAATTAAGTTGGTTTTAAATAAGTCCGAAAAGGTAAATAAAATTGCATTTTTTTTAAAGGGTAGTATGTAGTAAATATACGCATCGATCGAATAACTCAAGGGACACAAGCCGAGATTATCACAAGGATGGGGTTGTTCGCTTGGGATGACCGCGTCAAATCTTCAAAATTTTTACAAAAGATTTTAGTAATTTTTACAAAACATTTTAGTAATATTTACAAGATTTTAGTGAATTTTACAAAAACATATAAATGGTTTACTAAATATTTTCGTAATTATTACTAAAAGTTAGGTTAAAATTTTGTTGTAATTTAATGGCAGTTCTTAATAAAAGTTATTCCCGTTACATACAGAGCCATAAATTATTGTTAGTTTTATTATTTTTATAGAAAAGTTACCTAAATTTAGCTGTCCGTGTAAGTTTTTATACTGAATATCTTACTGTACACCATCACCCTGTATAAATATAAATATATACCTCACAACAGGAACATAATACAAACAGTTATTTTCTTACTAAATAGACAAGGAAGCAATAACAGAACACTTTATTCATGACACAGATCTTTAACAAATTAAATTATTTAACGGGAAGACACGTCGTCGCCCATCAAATAAATATTTATGGGACAGCGACAAATGAAGTGACAGATCTAATATACACAGGAACGAAATTTTAATTTTTTTTATTACCTAATGTGGGGTAAGCTAAGTGAATTATTTTGTTAAGTAAATACATTAAATATACAGGGTGTGGTAAAGTTATAGGATTTGATTGCGCGATAAAGGGTGTTTAAATTCTCATCGGCAATATTCCATCAGTGCATTATAATGCTGCTAAGTGCGAAATTGCAGGAACTTAAAGTTACTCAACCCACTTGGTTTTAGCAATTAGAAATAGGGAGTACTACCATGTTCAAATACATTTTAGGTAATTTAAATACAGTTTCCTATAGAAAATACACTACGCCAATTAATTATCGAATTTTCAAAAATTCAAATCCGAATTAATAAGCTGTTATCAATTTTAATAATTTTTATTTTCACTGTTAGAAAACATATTCTAGAGTTTAGGGCAGAGCAGTTTACCTCCTGATACGCATAAAATCTAGATGTATGTAAATTTCCTAAAATTTAAATTTAATCTATTTTTTAAACTAAACCAATTAGAGAAATATCCGAGTTACAATGCTGGCCCGAAAGAATCGCCATATCACTCGAGGTAACAAAAAAGTTACCATTTCTTCTAAATACGTTATATTGTCGAAGAACGTACATGGACATTGATTGTACCGTCAGAAAAAGATTTAAGCTAGAAATCTTAAAATTCTACATAACTTTACCGTTGTCCCAAACTTTAAAAGGACTTGTAAATTAAACACAATGCAGGCATGGCCGTACCACAAAATTTGATGAATTCAGCCTGAGTGATGGATATGGTCAGGCAATTAGAGCACATTGGGTCACCAGTTTTGCTCTAAAATAAAAATTACGGGTATCTCCTTCTCTGAAGGGTTAACTTAGAATATTTTGACTGGCTCGTATACAACGTGTCCAAGGAAGTTTTTTAGTAATTAGCAAGTAATTCACATCACTTTAATACCTAAACAGAAGGTGTATCGATCTCAGCCTATTTTTTTTATAATGATGGACTGAAGAAAAATGATTGATCCAGTCGTGAGTTATTTAGGAAGATACACATTTTTAATAAAACTCATAATAAAAAAGTTTACAATATGTGTACAACTTCCTTGGACATATTATTCTGAAAATAAATAAATTTTTTAGGATATCAAAATAAAAATATATCAATTTCTAGATAACTATATATAAAACGGTATATACAAATAAGTACTTACTTGCACGCAATTTGCAATGTTGGTAAGAATCGTTCCTGAATACATACCTGAAAATAAAGTACCATTTAGATTTTGTAGATAAAAAGTTAAAAAAAATCTTGTTGAAACTTTAATATTTTCTTCAAGATAAACATTCTATGGGTATTTATGTACCAAGGGCATTATAGTCTAGTAACGATTGTGATGTATACAATCCTTTATTTTTCATCTATTCAAAATATCTTAACTTATAGTAAAGGAAAACATTAATATTTCAAGATATTGTCAATTAATAGCATTTTTAAAAGTTAAATCAAAGGGATATCTCCCCAAAAAGTTTTGGGTTTGTTCGGATAATGGGAGTTTTTGGCGGCATAAGACGGGATGAGATGGTAAAATTGATGATAATGAGGATAAGAGGCCTGTTATGCTTGCCATTGTATCAGAAACTAAAACTGCTACGCCAAATAGTCTTACTATAATCGAAGAAGACCAAGCAGATACCTTAAAATTGGTTAGGCAGTTCCTTGCATGAAAGCTGAAAGGAATTAAGGAACGCAGATTTTTTCCTTACATACCGATACCGATTTCGAAAACGCCAATTAATATACAGGACATTGCCTACGTCGGACCTCGTCCACACTTCTTATCGAGGATGGTGCTTCCCTTGCAACACTTAAGCTACACGAAAAGTGGAAGAGAACTTGCGTAGCGGAGGGTTATATAGAGAAAAGCATTACGTCGAAAAACCGAATAGCAAATTATAGGTAGCTTTGTTACCGAAAAAGAAAATATGTTAATTAATGTCGAAATGGAGAAGGAATCCGCATGCACATCAAGAAACTCAGCAATGTAAAGGGATACGAAATTAAAGAATAATATATGACAAGTATTTACGTATATTAATTTCATAGATATATAACACATACAACTAAAATACCATTAAAATAAGAAAAGATTCCGACAAACTTTTAAAACATCCGCCGCGCCATTCGAACCGGTCGACGATAGCCGAAGCTGCTCGGCCACCTCTGCTTGTTGCCAACAGCGTTGTCAGTCTTTTACAAATTGTAATATATCCATTACTATTTTAACAACTTTTGAGATGTTCATCCTTGTTGTGGGGCTTCCCATATGAAATTTATGTTCAATCTGGAGATGGCTCCCATATCATAGTAACGGCCTTTTTTTCGTTGTCTTCTTACTCTGACACTGTTTTTTACTATTCTATTAGGTTTCGAACAGCCAACCTATTACTTTTGATCAAAGATTTCTGACAACACTGGTCGCCACGTAGTGAGTGCCGTTTGCCGTAATTTTCCATGGAAATTTTGAACGTTCACCAGAACTGTTTCTTATTTAGTCGTGTGTGTTTATTTAAATAAATATCTGAATTTTCATAATATGACGTGCGCTGTGCTGGGTTGTGATATGGATAACCAGGAAAAGAAATTTTACAGAAATATAAGGTGTTTCCGCTTTCTTAAGGATAAAAACAAAAAATTAGATTAGATACGGTTTTATTTATTTTATTAACTTCTTAAGTATTTTCCACTGAAGTTGATGAGGATATATGCCTTCGAAACATATATGGAAATTAAAATATTGTTTATTTAACTACTGAAGCAGACTATGACCTCTTCATAATTTCTCTCCACTGAGATATGGATTATTTAAAAAATAGTTTAATTTGTTTATAACTAGGTCGTATTTTAGCTTTAATCTTTGTTGTATATTCATGAAATAAATATACCTAAATACCATGATATTATTCTTTCATTTCACATACCATTAAATGCGTAAAACCTTTTAATACCTTTAAAAGAGAGTTAATAAAAACACTGACAGCAGTATAAATTTTCATAAGAGATTTAAAAATAACTCGCCCGTTGACGTCACAAACCACGCCTCCATCGGCGTGGAATTATACCTCTTAGACCTTTATACCATGAACGCATTCCACGCTGGTGCTGGAAACTAGTCGTTTTCGACCCTCGCCGAAGCTCATTTGTTTCCGACGTATAATAAAGTTAACAAATTTTCGGTACTTCACTGAGACATTTGGTATGTGTTGACATTCAGTTATTTCGGTCTTCTACGGTAACATATCTATTTTTTAAATTATCTCAATAATATGCGATTTTACCACTATGCGATACAAACTTTTTAAGGACACTGTATATGGAAATAATATAGCGAAATGGAGGAAAGAAAACCAAAATAGCAATATTTGGGAACATTCATTGCTCATAAAATGTGTCTAGACTTGGTCTAGTCGACACATTTCGGAGGTTGATAGATAAAGAATAATGGGAAAATAAAGAAAATTGTCTCAAAAAAGTTTTATTATAATTCAAAGCTTATTGTCCTTTATCGGTTTATTAAAGTAGATAAAAATATCTAATGATAGTACCATATTGAGAGCTTGGAGAATAAATAAACATTATAGATATTTGCTAAACTTTGAGTACCTTCTATAAAATATTCGTATTTATACAGAGATGTGTAGTTATATGTGGAGAGCCATAATAACGATTATACAGGGTGACCCAAGATAAGGAGGGCCTTTATGGGAATTTCGTTAATGGTAACAGATACAACTTCGATTAATGACCAAAAAGTATTCCAATCAAAGTACGAATAATATGCCGTACAAAAAGTGTAAGAATTTTACGTTTTGAGTTATTTAAAAAAACTGAAATTTTGAATTTTTATTTAATTCTTTTTCGACGTTAATATTGGAGCAAAACTGACAAAACGTTCTCACGTCCATTTTAGTTAGCTTAAAGATTACATAACAATTTTTTTTATCCGACGTTATGTTTCTTTTTGCTAATACGGCCCTGATCTTATAATGTCAAATATTAAAACCTTTTCTATTCTAAATTCAATTCATTCATTATCGTTTAATTACGTCTCGAGTCTTTTTAATCATCTTCATGAAATTTTCTAGATACGGACCTGTATTTTCCATAAATTTCTAAAAACAGTTCAACGCAGTAGGTACTAAAATTAATATTTTTAAAATTCTTTTATAATATTGCACTACATAATAATCATAAAACAAGATATTTATTAACAATAACAAATCAGTAACTATGAAAAAATAAACAAGAAATAATTAAAAAACATTAATTAATGTAAAACTAACAGTATATTATCAGAAATTAATTTTTCTAAAGCTGTTCGAAATGATTTCCATCATTCTCCAGAGACCTTAGACCACTGAGTAAAGTAAGGCCACAAATGCTAATGAATGTTCTAAATTCTGCGATTTTAGAATTGGACTCTTTTTACAAAAATTATGGAAAATGCAGGTCCGTATCCAGAAAATTTCATGAAGATGATAAAAAAGACACGAAACCTAATTAAACGATAATGTGTGGTACATAATTCAATTTAGAATAAGAAAACGTCTTAAAATTTGCCATTATAAGGGTCGTATTAGAAAAAAATAATGATAAGGCTTCAAAACAAAACGTCGTTTAAAAAATTTTTTTCTGAGTTTAGGTTGACCCTGACTCCGTATACTTATTTTGAAATCGGCAGATTATTCAACAATCATGATAAAGAAACAACTGTATAAAACTTTTGTCTGTATCTCTTTTAACTAAGAAAATATAGGATAATTTGGAAATTGTCAATTTTTTGATTTTCCCCGTATCTTTTAAGCGAGCGAAAATTTTCGAATTTTGATTTTCTCATTTTAAGTTTGACCCAAAAAGAGCACATAACACCTATATTACTTTTTTGATAGCACTAACAATTACGGACATACCCTATGAAAGTGTCGAAAATTGAAAACTGATATGTTTTTGAGTATATACAAATCAGATTTTTACTTAGTTTAAGAATTTTTCTCTTCGTGCAAGTATTATTTTCTTCCGTGCTCTGGAGAAATAACTGCATTTCTGCAATTTTATTTCTAATTTTAAACCTGATCTGGACTTAAGAGGATGCCGGAGTCAGTCGAAATCTCCGATTTGACCCTTGTTCGTTTCACGCTTTGAAGGCACGAGGCGAATTGGATCTTCCCTTGCAGTTAGAAAAACGAGCGTCCGCCCGTAATCGGTACGCCGACAGAAACAACGATAATCGGAAGAAAGAGACTGCCCGAGATCGGGGTCTAGTAAAAATAAAGGAAAGAAAAATTAAAATTATATCTAATGAGTACTAATGAGTATTTTTTACTTTATTGTCAGTCGCTTTATAAAATACTTTCTTACAAAATTACCTCATTTTCCTTAATATAAAAACCACTCTCGCCTCTTTTACAACAAAAAATTGTTGTGACATTTGAAAGTGTGGGCTAATTTATTGTAAATTTGAACTTACTTGCCAGAAAGAGATTTTTCTGGTATTGTTATTTATTCGTTTCCTTCAAAATAATATGTTTGGTTCGTCGGCTTGGGAGATGTTTTAAAAACACATTATAAATCAGCACAATGAAATTCCGTTTTAGAAATATTATTATTGCTATTTCACTATTAACAGGACAGTAATAAATTTAAATTATAGTGACAACTAACCAAATTGGTATAACTTTATTTTTTCTACAAATGAAATATGATTTTCGGTTCTTGAGTAAACATTTTAAAAAAATTTTGGGTCGATCCATTATACAGTGCGGCTCAAAAATCTGCCCCCTCCTGTTCTACTTTTTGATATCAAGATACTGAAAGTTAAACAGCTATTGCAGAGGGGTGAATAATAACATAACATGTTCTTTGTAGTAAAAGTTATTATTATTTCTATTTTTTTTTTTAGGATGGGCGGCAGTGGTTCGTCGTGTATTTCTGCTATTCGTCGCTCTAGGCGGAATTAAGAGGACAAGGTCAGCCTAGCACCTTCCATGAAAATATCTGTAAAAGAGAGTTTAAAACGCTGCAAGCAATATAGATCTCCCTAAGGGATATACAAATCACTCACCCTCTGACGTCACAAGCCACCCATCCATCGGCGTGGAACCATACCTCTTAGTTATTTATACCATGGTAAGTGATCTATTACCATTAAAACTGTAATTGCCCCAACCTGTCTTCGATGTTCTAGGCTGTCGAGGTTCTTCGTCAGCTCGTGGTCTCCGATCAGACGAATAGCCCTCCTTTCGATGGAATCCAGTAGCCAAAGAGTATGTTTGGGTGCAGAGCTGCAGACATGAGAGCAGTATTCTAGTGATAGTCGAATTTGGGCTTATTATAGAAGTTACAAGTGAACGACGCCATAAAATATCGGTAACAACTAACTGACAATCGGATGACATTACATAAAAGGTAGCAATTACAGTTTTAATGGTAATAGATCACTTACCATGGTATAAATAACTAAGAGGTATGGTTCCACGCCGATGGATGGGTGGCTTGTGACGTCAGAGGGTGAGTGATTTGTATATCCCTTAGGGAGATCTATATTGCTTGCAGCGTTTTAAACTCTCTTTTAAATGTATAAAAAGGGTTTACGCATTTAATAGTATGTGAAATGAAAGAATAATATCATGGTATTTAGGTATATTTATTTCATGAACATACAACAAAGATTAAAGCTAAAATACGGCCTATTTATATACAAATTAAACTATTTTTTTAAATAGTCCATCTCTCGGTGGAGTGAAATTATGAATGGGCAAAAAACTCATAGTAGCTTCAGTAGTTAAATAAACCATATCTAAAATTTCCATTCGAATGCATATATCCTCATCAGCTTCCGTGGAAAATACTTAAATGTTAACAAAATAAATGAAACCGTATCCATTCTAATTTTTTGTTTGTATCCTTAGGAAAGCGGAAACACCTTATATTTCTATCAAATTGCTTTGCCTGGTTATCCATATCACAACCGAACACAGCGCACCTCATTTTATGAAAATTCAGATTTTTATTTTAATAAACACCCACGACTAAATAAGAAAAAATTTTGGTGGAAAAATTTCCATGGAAAACTACGGCACACAGCACTACGTGGCGACCAGTGTTGCCAGAAATATTTGATCAAAAGTAATAGGTTGACGGTTCGAAACCTAATAGAATAGTAAAAAACGGTGTCAGAGTAAGAAGAGTACGAAAAAAAGGTCGTTACTTTCCTATGATATGGGGACCACCTCCAGATTGAACATAAATTTCATATGGGTAGCTCCATAACAAGAATGAACATCTAAAATTTTTTTTAAATAGTAATGGATATATTAGAATTATTGTAAAAGACTGACAACGCCGGTGGCAACGAGCAGGGGTCGCCGAGCATCTTCGGCTATCGTCGACCGGTTCCGATGGCGCGGCGGTTGATTTAAAAGTTGGTCGGAATCTTTTCTTATTTTCGTGGTATTTTTGCTGTAATGTGTGTTATATTTCTATGAAATTAATATATGTAAACACTTGTCATATATTATTCTTTCATTTCACTTACCATTAAATGCTTAAAACCTTTTAATACTTTTAAAATAGAATTAAAAACGCTAACACCGTATAAATCTCCATAAGAAGTTTAAAAATCACTCTCCCTGTGACGTCACTGCGCGCGGCAGATGAAATTGGGACGGTTAGATATCTTACCTTTAGTTATTGTATCATGGTCACCTACTGTGATATTTATCTATAAGTAAATACAGTCAGTCCCAGGAGAGAACTTATAGGTGTAAATGAATGATAACAAATTTCTAATTGAAATTTAACCATTTGGGATCAAGGCGTGTTTGATTAGTTAATAGAATTTAACATATTTTGATTTTTAATAAATCAAGCAGGCCTTGACTGGAGTTACTTTCTATATAGGCAAAGTGCATCTTCTTCAAAAAATACCGAAAAATATTATTAAGAAAAGTTGCTCAGAATTCAAAACTATCCAAGCGTATCAAATTTCATTACTATCAGCTTACATTGCTTTTATTCATTTTATATGTTTTCCTTAGTAAGGAATTTCCAATTTCTTCAATTTCCTCATCGTTTGTCATATAAGTCTAGGAAATAAAATTTGGTCATCAAATGTTAGTTCTGAAATAATATTTTCTAATAAATGTATTCAATACCACGAGCAAACTTTGTTTAGAGGTTTAAAGAAAATTAATGGAGGCTGATGGTTGATTTAAAAATTTCCATAAAAAAAAATATAGTACAATACCATATATTTATACAATATCATACAAATTTGAAATCACTAATTATTATTATAAATTATTTCACAAAAAAACGTTTGAAAATCGTGGGAATTCTCGATCGACGCGACATACCACTTTAAAGGACGGGCACGTACTGATGAAGTAGCAGCAGTGTTGCGCCCGATCGAAAATAACGAAGAGGGTATATTCGACATGTAGAAAAATTGTAGATTATGGTAGACGCTATACGGCCAGCGCCTGGTACCATATAATTTTTTTTTTTTGAAAAGGTAAATTAAATTATAAATAGAAAACGGTATATTTACAATTAAAAATAGACGGTCTGGTGCACATAAAGAATTTTGTTACGCAAGATACTAAATTAGAAATACGTGTAATGCGGTATAATGGTAGCTGGACTCTCCAAACGGTAGAACTGGCAACACTGAGTAGCACCGCAGCGTGGCGAATGACAAACGTTCTCGTTCGGCCAATGTCGAGGCCCGCGTTTCGATCTGGCATCGCTGCTCGCCTACTAACCTAGACACACTTGTTGACTGAAAACAGATATGTATGGCGTTGCACTTGGAAGCACATTGGGCAACGTAAGGGGTTTGTACCCAAGTATTTAAATATTCGATTAAAGAAAAAGTATGTAGGGTTTCTTTAAGATACCTAAGGAGTCACCCATATAAATAGAATAATAAGTCAAGAACGGGAGGCGAACAAACCCTAGCGAACCGTCGGGAAGAAAATTGTTCTAAAGACCGCATTACAGTGTTTTTTGCTACAAGTTATTTTTTGGCCTGAGAGTTGTAAGCAATATTTCATGCAAATCGTTTTACAGTTGGCACTTGCAGTGCAGTTGCTGTTTCAGCGGCACCGTGAAACTATCAAAATACGACGAATTAACTTCGCAAGATACAACTAAGAACTGAATAAGAATATAAATACACACTAATACATGATCAACAATAAACACACGAGACGTTAAGTAAGGTTAATACAGGGTGTTATGGAAATGACTAGTCTACATACTTTTTTTTTGATCGAATATCTAAATACTAAGGTAAAAACCCTTTTTACCAACATACGGTCGCGCCGTTTCATCTGGATTCAGTTAGCAACAATGTGGGTCACTAGAGTATACTAACAGTGTTGTCAGATTACACCGCATGTTTAGCCCTTGCTTTGATACCTGCCGCACGCGACTATCATTGCTTCAGTAAGTTTCGAGATTCGGGGGTGGAATGACGCTATCGAGGGTTTCAAGTGCTTGATGTATACGAATTTTAAACGTTTTGTTAGTTGTAGCATTACCCGATTTTTTTTCTGCTGTGAAATAATTCATAATAAAAGTATTGTGATGTGATTTCAAATTTGTGTGATATTACCTATTGTTGGTTTTGTTGCAAAACATACTTTTTGTGTTTTATTTTTTTATATAATTTAATTATAAAACGGACTATAAGATCGAAGGTAAGAGAGTATGTACCTTAAAATTGTAGTATTCTTTTTTCTGAAAAGTTTGAAAAGACGTTTTGTTGTCAAAAACTGAACACGTGCGTTTACAATTCTGTGTTGCAATATATGACAACACCGCCTCAATAAACTATTGATTGCGAACGTCCTCAGTAGCGGCCACGTAAATTTTCGGATTTCATATAAAGTGTATATTTCGTACAATAATTCAAAGCGTCATTTAAGGTTATTTTTCTACAATTTATTTTCATCTCAGGATTTGACGGTTTACATATAATAAGTAATTTCCATAACACCCTGTATTTAGTAACTTTTATTTTGGTAATGTAAAAATCACTATGTTTTCCACCAGACTTGCAGCAGAAACTGTCGAGAAAACCAGGTTGTTGGCAAGCCATGCAAGTTGTAAGAATATTGAAAAAGAAAACGGCTGGTTCCTTAATGCGTATGCCTTCCTTCAAGTTTATTGCAATTGCAGAAAGACTTGCGTATTGCGGCCTTAATGCCACCCCCGTATCTTCATGTAATTTTAGAAATGTATAAAAATCCCTTTTATACGAAACTGTCATTATTTCGAACGGTAACAAAAAATAAATACCAATTTCGTTTTATTGCGACATAGGTATATGTTCTAAACAAAAAAACTTTTCACACCATTTAACATTGTGATTAAGCGACATTTTTAACGTGCGTCCATTATTTTGTAATATCGATTATTTCTAATATGTAGTTTAATTTCTCTATGGTTCAGTGGTTAAACTGCCAATTAATACTTTTTTACATTAATGTTCCCTTTTTAATTCTCACTAAGTGAAGCTCGGAAAGGATCGTGGTGAAATATGAAAGTTTCCTCCCAAAAAATGATTTTAAAATTTTTTTTTTATGATCAAACACAAGCACTATAGGAAAAATCCTTTAGGGCACTCTGGAAGTGGTGCGTGTGCGCAAAAAGCGATTCACGTTGGCTTTGAATCGTTGGAGGTTATATTCGTTGGAAAAAACGACCGGGAAGGTCGTTCCACAAGGATGAAGTCCTCCAGATGAAAGAATTCTTAAATAATGAAGTTCGAGGAGGACTAAGCTTAACCACATATGGATGGGTGGCAGTGGTTCGTCGTGTATTTCTGCTATTCGTCGCTCTGGGCGGAATTAAGAGGGCAAGGTTAGCCGAACACCTTCCATGAAAATATCTGTAAAAGAGAGTCAAATCCCCAACCTGTCTTCGATGTTCTAGGCTGTCGAGGTTCTTCGTCAGCTCGTGGTCTCCGATCAGACGAATAGCCCTCTTTTCGATGGAATCCAATAGCCGAAGAGTATGTTTGGGTGTAGAGCTCCAGACATGAGAGCAGTACTCTAGTGATGGTCGAATTTGGGCTTTGTATAGTGTCAAAAGTTGTTGAGGTGTGTACAACTTTCTGGTTCGGAAGAGTACCCAAGCTTCTGAGAAGCTATCTTGGCGATTGCCACAACGTGGTTATGCCAAGACATGTTTCCTCCCATATTGACGCCCAGCAAATTAATAGATGAAGCCAGTGGGATTGCGTGTCCGGCCATGACTATTTCCGGTTCGGTAATGTTAACCTTTTTAGAGAAAACTGCTGCCTGGGTTTTCAGCGTTAAATTCGACTTGGTTATTGTCACGTCAAGCTAAAACTTCTTTCAGGTCTTTATTGAGGCGTGATACTTCATGCTGTCTGCGAAGATGTGCGTCGTCAGCCGATGTTTGCGCATTCAAAGAGAAAGATGAGATAAGTGTGCTATCATCAGCAAAACTAAATATCGGATTTTTAGTTTTTTAGTAAGAAGAGAGTGGGAGACAATATGGACCCTTGAGGAACACCGGCATTGATGGTGAAGGTGCCTGAGAGAAATCCGTCAATCGCCACTTGCAGAGAGCGGTCCTTAAGAAAGCTAGACAACCATGCAAAGAATCGACTGGGCATACCATAAGATCGCAGTTTACTTAGAAGCCCCTCATGCCAAACACGATCAAAAGCTTTAGAAATATCCAGTGCAACAGCCCGAGACTCCCCATGATGTTCGATTGCGTTGTTCCAAATATGGGTGACATAGGCTAGAAGATCTCCAGTTGATATGGACTTCCGAAAACAATATTGATGATCGCTGATAATGTTGAAGCCTTCCAGGTACTTTAGAAGATGTTGGTTAATAGCTTCCTCCATTACGTTTGATATAACTGAAAGCAATGCGATTAGTCGATAGTTGTTAGGCAGGGTTCTCTTATCTTTCTGGGGAATAGGCTGGACTCGCGCCGTCTTCCAGCAAGATGAAAATATGCAAATATTATATTATATTAATACACGGAAAGAAAAACTTAGTTAAATGTACTATAATTATAGTAAAACTGACCATAAGTTATGGCTCTATATGTGACTAGAATAACTTTTATTAAGAATTGCCATTAAATTATAGCAAAATATTAACCTACATTTGGATAAACTAAAAATAAATTTTAGTAAAGTTTAAAATAAATTATAGTATTTTTTACAAAAAAAATTAGTAAACGTTGCCATGAATTATAGTATTTTTCACAAAAAGTTTTAGTAAATTTTGTAATAAATTATAGTATTTTTTACAACAAAATCTGATAGCCCTACGAGGACTGGAGTTCAATGATTTTTCCACATGTTAAATTCTAATAAATTTATTTGCTACATGAAAAAGGCTTTATGGTTTTAGTTCCAGTCCCCTTAAGGCTACCAGATTTTGTTGTAAAAAATACTATAAATTCTAACTTTACAAACTTTTCCAACCATTCAAATAATTTCCTTTCTTATCAATATCTGTGATATTGCTCTAGGTATTTTTGTGAAATTTGGTACACACTTTCTATTCATCAAGAGGCATTTTATGATTTATAACATGTTTTTTTTTATTCCGACCAGTGGCGTTCGTGCGGGATTGCCCTTGGCATTTTTGAAGAAAAGTTTGGTACGCCACTGCTTTTTTTAAAATAAAAATTAGTTTTGAAATTCTCATTTCTTGCTGACCAAATATCGTCTCTTGATTTTTTTGTCGTTTGACGTAGAGTTTTCGTGTAAAAAAAATCACTCATTTGCACTCTGTTATGAAATTAGGTAGGTATTAACAATGATTAAAAAGGATCTAGTAGGTAAGAAGCAGATTTTGTTTTATAAACATAAACAGCTTTGACAGTTATTTACCTAGTCTAGTTGTCACGTATTTAAGTCATTAACCTTAACAAATTATTTTAAAAAAATGAAAATCTTTAACACTCTGTATCTCAAAAGCGTTTAGACATATTATGTTCATATGAAGTTTTTTTTCTGAAAATGGACCCAAAAATAACCTTCTTAAATATTAGCATGTTATTAAGAAATACCCTGTATACAATAATATATACATACGTATATTACTATGCTTTTCTTAAAATAGAAACAGGTTAATACTGTGGTTCACAAAAACCTGGCAAAATAAAAACAAATAGAGCATATTTTCATTGTGTTTGATAAGCCAGTGAAGGGTAAAAATGTAAAAATTTACAGATCATTTAGCCTTTTGTAGCAACAAACTGCGTTTTCTCTAGATCCTGAAAAATCTATTTTGTTTGAGAACTTTAAATACAATGCAAAATTATTGAAGCAAAGTTTTTTATTTTACAAAAAATATATAAATATCATTCATCTCTCACTATATTTACAATGAAAAAAAAAATCAAATTACAAATCAATAAAAAGTTTTATGAACTCGACAGAGCTCCTTTTTAGCAGAGTTAAAAATCATTTTTTTTTTATTAACTAAATACGGCCGGCCAGAATTCGTGACAAGGGAGAGATATGTTTCAGATTTTTCCGTCACAAATATTTCTTTTATTGCTGGGCATCGGCACTTGTTATTTGCTACGTGGGCTAGAAAGGAATCCGTGTTCAATATTTAAATACAGTGAAACCTCTCTTAGGCGGACTAAATGTGGCCGCCTAATACAGGTGTCTCGCCATGGGAAATTTGTTATTAGGTAATATGTAAATGAAAAATTAATACTATGTATATGTATGTACAAATAAACATAACATAACAAAAATACACTAGTTCTAGTTAGGATGTAGTAGTAAAAAAAATCTAATAACGTAATTTGACGTGTTTGCGTTTTATACTTGCAATCTAGAAATGTAATTCCAAGTCTGATAACAATTCCATTGCTGTAGAGTCACCTCTATTCTTTGCATACCCTTGTAATTCCTTTACCATACTAATGGCTTGTTGATATTTAGTGACATTTATTTGATTATTGCATTTAACTCCTTCATCAGAGTCGTAGTGATGTGGTTTCAGTTTGGGCTCCATAATCGGTAGGAATGATATCACTATCATCTTCTAATAGCACATTACTATCAATGTTAATGAACTAGCCCAAATCATTGTTATTAAATTAAAAACTTACACAACATCAATATTCTCTTTCAGACTCAAAACGCGACATTTTTCTGCCATTATTTACGATTTTAACTTTACAACTCACAAATAAACGGCTGACTGCTGTCGGGAAATCACACATACTTTCATTCGGTGAAGTCCTTTTGCGTCTCCAAAATATTAAAAAAAAAACTGTCCGTTTAAAGGAGGGTTTTTGCACTTTCTGTATGAAAACAGCCTGTCCGGGTCCGCCCAAAACAGAGTCCGCCCAAGAGAGGTTGATTTTCATGGAATTTCATATACCTAGTTCCGGACTATTAAAAAATGTCCGCTTAGTAGAGATGGCCCCTTATCAGAGGTGTCCGTTATGAGAGGTTTCACTGTACGTCAAAAAAGTAACACGAAAGAAAGAAGAAATTAGGGTAGGATGCATTAAGGCAGCGATTTAAACCCTCTTATACAAACGTTTTAAAATTCTTAAGTAATTTTTAACTGTATATGTTAATGCCCATCATTGTTTAGTATTGTTTGCTTTTTTTAAACACAGAAATAAGATACACAAACAATACTGTAATACAATACCAAGCCAAATGTTACTACTGACGGGACATTTGAACAGTTGTATCCATCTGGTGTGGTATTATTTATTGTATTGCATTAATGCATTGAATGGAGTATGAGATAATAGGAGTGGATCGTAAACTTTTATATATGTATAAAAAGCGACGATTTGCTCTACATGGAGGGCCAAAAAATGTGACCCCATCATTCTGTCCTGAATAGCTTGTTTTGAAATCATTTTTAAACCAAATATTCAGGAAATTTTTCAAAAGTATAAGCGCTCGTAAAATGAATTTAAAAGTAATAAGATCGAATTAGAATATCATACAGGGCAAGTTAAAATAAGAAGTTACTTTAAACAAATCACCGAAATAAATTATTTATTTTTTCAAAAAAAGTGAGACTTGCATGTTAAAGCCTCTTATATTCTCAACAAAAAACATTTTTTGATATTTCATTCTGTTCAACTGTTCAGCATTTATGACTAATTCTCTGACCAAAAACTTCTTCTCACTTATCTGACAACTCGGATGAAGAAGTTGAATGCAGTAATCAAACAAATGTCACCAATTTTCAACAAGCCATTAGTATGGTAAAGAAATTATAAGAGTATGCAAATAATAGAGGTGACTCTACAGCAATGGAATTGTTATTAGACTTGGAATTACATTTTCTAGATTGCAAGTATAAAACGCAAACACGTCAAACTACGTTATTAAATTTTTTTAGTACTACATCCTAATTTTTGTTATGTTATGTTTATTTGTACATACATATACATAGTAATAATGTTGCATTTACATATTACTTAATAACAAATTTCCCATGGGCGGACACATTTAGACGGTCCCATAGGTGCCCGCCTAAGAGAGGTTTTACTGTATTTGAAAAAAGGAGAATTTATTTTCGAGACTTGTTTATTGTAAGTCGTTATTTTAACCTCCCTGTATGATATTCTATTACTTTTAAATTAATTTTACGAGAACCTATACTTTTATAAATTTTTCCGGCAAATTTGGTTTAAAAATTATTTTAAACAATAAAGTAGTCACTTTTATGGCCCACCGTGTATAATGTGGTTTTATAGGCGAAGTCCAGCACGATTTATAATAAATCTATAAGTACGAAAAATAACTCTACAAATTCCTTTGTAACTCATTTCTAGATATAGTAAGTTTGCGATAAAGAACTAAAGAGAAAGAAACGAAGAAAAGAAAAAATATTTTCGATGTATTTTTGAAAGGACTTTCTTTTGTTCGCAAAAGTTGTTGTCCTGTTTTCTCATGAAAGAAACAATGCAGCAGGACTTTTCTCCTGCTGGGAACCGGAGACATTCGACATCTTGTGATGGCGGCATGAGTCAGTGTCGTAGTATAAATAGATTATTTTTATCGTTTATTGTTTATTTGTCAATTTTATATAAACATGGTGAGGATTATAAAGTGGTACAATGCAAACGTCAAGAATTACAGCAATAATTCAATTCACTTAGTGTATCCATAAAACCTATTTGTTCTTGTCAATATAACGATTGTTATTTATGACAAACTGTCAAAGTCGGTAAAATGAATGGTTAATTTTCTTGTCAATGGCTGCACTGAGCAGAGCCCATCGATTTATAAGCGATTTTTAATCGGTGACGTCACGATACGCATCGATTTGTAGTTCAGTTGAATGCATTTTTTTGTTTGGTTAGGATCCCTTCTAAATATTTTCATCAAATATTACATTTTTTTCACTAGCTGAGATCCTGTATAATATGTTTTGATAATTATAATTCACTTCTTTCGTAATTTTTTATAAATTTTACTTCTCAACCTGACAAAACTGACATAAATCGCTGTCAAATCACAAATCGCTTTTAAATTCGATGGAAAAATGGGGTCCGATTTCCCATCGATTTGTGAAATAGATTTTTTTTTAGTGCATTCAGCAGATTATTACTAATCGTTTACAAATCGATGGGTTCTGCTGAATGCGCCCAATATTTTTTAAACCTTGTTTTAATAATTATTTATTGGTTCTGCCGAATACCACTCGTGCACTCAAGATTAACCAGATAGTTTCGGCAAAGGGCGGTGTTTTCTACAGAAAACCACATTCGTTTGTTTTCTTTTTTTTTTTTAAAGAATAGCCTTTTTAACTACCGAAAAATAAAGAAAACAAACTCATGAAGTTTTCACGCAAAACTGCATTTGTCGATAAATTTGAATGCATTAGTGGTATTATATAGGATGTGTCAGTAAGGTGGTTTTGATAGCGTCTAAACTATTAAACAGAAAAAAGTTTAATAAAAAAATTAAAGGACGTATGTATATCCAAAAATATTTTACAACCTGCACTGAATAAAAATTAGTTTCTTTAAATGGGACACCCGGTATCTTTTTCCAGTATTCGATTTAGTAGAACAAGTGCAAGTTCATAGAAAGTGACCTTGCCCTCTTAATTCCGCCCAGAGCGGCGTTAGCAGAAATAAACGACGAACCACTGCCGCCCATCCATATGTGGTTAAGCATAATACTCCTCGAACTTCATTATCGAACAAACCCGAACAAACCCGACAAACATTTAACTTTTGGGGATGCTAGAAATAATCTTGGATTTTCATCTGACCAATACCGACAGTTATGCCTGTTTACAATGCCATTAAGGTAAAATGAACACTCGTCCGAGAAACAGATATTGAACATGTAGTTAGGATTATTGTTAATAATTCCACTGACCACTCCAGAGAACTGGAGTCGGCGATCGAAATCATCCTCATTCAGTTCCTGAACCAGTCGTATCTTAAAAGAATGGAACTTATGTTGTTTAAGGATTCTCAGATTGTTGTACGTGAAACACCAAATACATCGGACAATTTCCTAGTACTAAGGGTCGGATCCATTGCTACTTGACCTAGTACAGTCACTTCCTGCGCTTCGTCTCTGTCATACATCCTCTTTTTGTTTCCGACTGAACCAGTAGCGTTAAATTTGGCAACCAGTTATACAACGTAAGCAGCGGATACATTTTTTTCAGGATGCCGTTCGTTAGATAAAGCCGCTGTTACTCGCGCAGAGTCGTTATTTCTAAAAAATAATTTTATAATTTCCACCCTTTCTTCTACGAAACATTTTACACCATTTTAATTCACTACAAAGGTACAATCGAATTGACACAGTTTTAAAGTTTCTTAAAAATTCACGATAGACTAAGGTAAATCAAAAACATGGTCCGGCTACTTTTTTGGACAAAAAATTAACAAATAAATAAATAAATTCAACTGCGTCTGATAAGAGCATACACCAGCGTTCTTTACTGCATGGAAGTGAATGGTTGCCATTTTCAGCATTTAATAAACTAATCACAAAAGTAAGTAGTCTTCCACTATATTAGCTGTCATTTCGTTAAAGATGAAAATTTTGAAGCGAAATTTTAGGGTCAGATAGTACTCGATAAGATCTTCAAAATGAGGTATCGCAACACCCCTCATCCCTATTCAAAATCAGGGGGTTGTGTTCACACCCGTTAGGGGGTTGAAGTTACGGAGATGAAAAAAGCGGAAAAGTTATTCCCCCTCGAATCAGAAATCGACGGGTTCGAGCGATTTTCTACATTTTCATTTTAAAGCAGGAAAATCGAGGTGTTAAGTTTTCGCTGGACCACTCTGTATGTTAAACATGATTTAATTCAATTATTTTTAATGGGACACCCTATATATTTTTAAACATATTATTATGGATGTATCTTCCAAACAATTTTTTTTTTTGAAAACTATTGAACTGAAATCAGAGTACGAGACTGGATTCTACGTAAAAAAACTACAAAGGGAACATTTTATTTATTTTTGATAAGTTACAGGATAACCGAAATATGCGGTGTCCTAAGTTGTAAAATTTTCAAAAACGAGGAGACCTAAAAAAATTTTAATAGGGGCATCTTTTGGTTCACAGAAAAGTAGGACAGTGCGGCGAGAACCGCATCTTATCTTTACTAATAAAGGTCATACGCCGTAAAACGAACGAACAATGGATACCGTGGCGAAATATTATCTTATACTTGTATCATTCTGTATTACTGAACATTTTTACCTTAAAAAAATATACATTCCATAGATAGTTTAGATTAGATAGATAGTTTAGATTTTATAAACAGTGAAAAATTGGTTTGAAGTCACGAGATCTATCATGGGTTTTTTTTTTCATGCCTCCTTGGTAAATATAAATGAAACGAAGGGAAAAAAGAAATGTATAAATGTCAATAAACTATTTTCACTGTATCTTTTTTTTTTGGCGCTGATTTTGCCCCTGGTAAAGAATTGGAAAGATCACCCGGAGTGACTGCCTATGATCATTCTACTAAAAGAAGAGTCAACACAATAATGTTTTTTAAATAATAAAGTAAAAACCATAACTCTCAGTGCACGTTCAAATTACGTCAAATTTGTTACACGATTTATTGGAAATTATCACTCAATAAAAGATTATGGTATTATCGGAAAGAGATTTAAACAAACAACACTTTTAAAATGATGTGCTACTTAACTCCTTTTCCATTTAAGATTCTAAGGTTTGCAAGTTTAAATCTTACACAAAAGGCACAATACCACAATAAAATTGACATGTGTTTTTTAATAGTATGTACTGGAATTTTGACACCCTGTATAATATATTAACAGTAATCACCTAATCTATTTCAGGCTAAAGAAACAAAGACGGCTCTGCCTTGTCTCTGGGTCAAAAAATAAAAGTTAATAAAGGCTCGCGAATTCTGCACTGGCAGGCTTCGAGACATTAAGCGATCGTCATTTTCGTGTGTTTCTCACTTTTTATTGGTCGAGGCAGATGTCCAGAACTTGCTGGATTTATATTAATACAAGTTGAGAAAGTTGGACGGAACGACCGAAAGAGCCATTAAGGAGCAGGAAAAAATGTCCACTAGGCGATTACATGCTTTTCGTCTAGGTAGAGAGGGTCATAAATTGCATTGCTATTCTACGAGCCACGCTACGTTGCCATATCTCTACTGGTATTAGGGTGTAGTGGGGAAAAGTATAAGTTTTTGTATTTCTTCAAAACTAATGAAACTATAACAATTTAATAACTCAATTTCTTATCAAAACTCGCAATACCAAAAATAAACTATTAATGGAACTTTACTTTTCGGCGAAGGAAATAACCCTCATTTGCTATTTTTACTGCTGAAGTCAAATGCAATGCGGTACCAAAATTTACATTCAAAATAAGCAAAGTGAAAATCTGGATAAACAAGCAAAATACAGCGAGTTAATCACGGCGTGGCCTGTTTGCAAGCCAGCGACTAATGCAACACTCTGGATTGCTGTTCCTCACTTAAACTTCTGCTCTCCTGGAACAATTTGATTGGTTCCAATCAGATGTGCAATTATATCACATTACCAACCATCCATAGGTATGCGGATGACACAATCATATTCGCAGATAGCTTGGAGGGCTTAGACATTGATTATGCGCACAGCAGAGTGCAGCCAGCAATATGGCTTTGACTTGATCACAGTAAATCAACAACAAATAGAAAGAGTAAGCAGATATAAATACCTGGGCACAAACATAAATGATCAATGGGATCATTCAGTAGAAATAAAAATTCGCATCGAGAGGGCCAGAACATCCTTCATCAAAATGAAAAGGGTCTTTAAAAAAAGTGATTTACCAATAACAACGAAAATACGTCTATTACGTTGCTATGTGTTTTCAATCTTACTGTATGGAGTCGAATCATGGACGTTAACTAAAGCATCGATGAGGAAACTTGGAGCTTTCGAAATGTGGTGCTACAGGAGGATACTGAGCATATCATGGACGGACCGTATTACCAATGTCGAAGTATTGCAAAGGCTTGACCGTGAAAAATGCGAGATCAACGATAAAATTAAACAAATGAAGCTGGAATACTTGAGTCATATAACACGAAACGAAAATCGATATGGTCTGCTGCAGCTCATTATTCAGGGCAAAATATACGGCCACAGAGGTCCAGGACGGAGAAGAAACTCTTGGCTTCAAAATCTCAGACAATGGTTTGCCTTAACCACTACTGCCAATAAAGCCAATAAAGTTAGAATAGCCATGCTAGTCGCCAACATTCGAACCGGATAGGCACTACAAGAAGAAGAAGACCAACCATCCACTAGATAGCGTAGCAGATTCTATTTTCATACTGGATACTCGTGTTCTAATCCCACTACCTACTGTCGTTATTTTTTTTTAACGTTTCTGCCTCCTAATGTAAGTAAATGGGATGGTTAAGCGTTTTACTCTGGATTTAAGCTTGCATATCCAAACTTAAATTTTCTGTAAATAAGGGATGTTTTTTTTACTAAATCTGCATCAGTTAATTATAAAAAATAATGTATTTATACACTGATGCAAAATCTGTAAATATCCGCTATTACTGTATTTTTAACACAACTTAGCAACGCGCGCGATTGTGACCATCATGAAGCAGGGACTGGTGGTTAACATGGTGCTTATTATAAATTGGATAAAGTAGCGAGAGGAATATAAAAAATTTCTCCCTTTAATTGCTTAATAAGAAGATTTTGTTTAATGTGTCCTTTCCTATTTTTAGTTAAGTTAACGTTTACCAGCTGCTGTTAATTCCTAGCAACAAAATAGCAGTTCATATAAAATGACTATTTAAATTCAGGAAAATTATTAAAAATCGCAAAACAGAATATACTTTTACCCCGTTATTCACTGGGATGTTTAATTTGAGTACACCGGGGTAGTGTTAGTGAAGTGTCATAGAGCAACTGAAGAATTTTATGAATCAAGTTTATTTTCGAATAAGCTTTGATTTGAAAACGGTTCAATGTATAAATTTATTAAACCCATCAATACGTGTTAGCACCGTCTAATGTAAAACTTTTTAAAAATTCTATAAATTCTTATTTCTTACTCATAAAATCATCATACCGCCAACATTCAATACGTTTAGTGTTGGGAAAAACCGATGATTTTAATAATCGAGTACTTGATACTCGAGCGATTTTAATAAGAAGAATGGGTATTAAGACACCGGCGGTTGTTTTTGTAAGTTTTGTCTAGAATTTTTATTAATAATAATTATTCATTCTGATTAAAAAAAAATTACATACTTTAATTTTTGAAGAATTTACAATCGCCGCTGGCTAGCCAGTCAAAACAAAACCCATGTCGCGATGACTCCACTAAGGTCGACATACTTTTTATATGCACCTTCTCGTTTATGTGCATTTAACTTCTCAGCGTCAAACTCGAACGTCGCCAATCGGCACAGCTCGGGTGGTGCGGCGTGTAGATTGAAGGTTGCATACCAAGTGACGATTTTCGTTTTTTGCCTGAATTTATATCTAGAGTATTTCCTAACGAGCGAAAAACTGTTCGATTAGTATACGAGCAGTTTTTTAACTCGATCACACTACAGCGGTACAATTCCGTCGGCGTCAAGCGAAGCTCGGGTATCGAGTGAAAGATAATAAGTGACGAGCGACGGTTTTCGCCTGGATAGATAACTCGAGCGGATTTTTTAATAATCGAGCGATGTCGGTTATTTCAATAATCGAGTAATCAAGCGGTTTTTCGCTCACACTAAATACGATACATTGAATCGTTTTCAAATTATGGCTTATTTTCGAAAATTACCCTCATACATTAAGCTAGAGATGTTGTTTCCGATTGATTTCATCGATTATACAACTCCATGTATATTTTTCCCATATAGAAGGATGTGATTAATAAGTGATAATCATTTAAGTGATTATCACTTGGTGGTCACATTGTTGTAATTGTCATTTTTTGACAAATTACTTCAGAAGTAATTTCTGTCAGTTCTTGTTACAAAATGGCAAAAGAAAGATTTGGTAAAATTTTGTTGTCTAAAGTCGACGATGCTATTAAAAATGTGAAGCCCAAAAATACCGAGCGTTCCGACAAATATGTATGGAAGCAGGCAGTTTACTGAGTTTTGCCTTGCGCGAAGTTTCGAAATTGAGAAAATGTCAACAGACAAGGATTTGTGCAACATTTTAAAAGACTGGGCATATAATATGCGAAAATCCGACGGAAGCGATTATAAAGAAGGTGTGGTCAAGCTTTTATGGAACAAAACGGCCAAAATGCTCCAGGAACTATATTTTGAAAAATATAATCGCCACATAGATCCATTCAATGACATGGTTTTTCAAAGCGCCCGTTTTGCCCGTAATGCAAAACGAAAAGAGTTGCAGGCGGTACCTGGTGCACGAAAGGAGAGTTCCACGGGTTTGACGAGACAGGAAATAGAAAAAATGGCCTTTAGTTTGGATGAAAATACCCCAGATGGGCTTCAACGGAAATTTTTCCACATAGCTGCATCCGAACTAGCATGGAGGGGAAATGAAGCAGTTTTTTTGCTATTGGAATATTTTAAGGAGGAAAAATATAATAACGGGTCTAGTACCTTTCGTAATTAACAATAATTACTGTAATAAAAATGTTTAACTCAGAAAGATATATGTACTTTATTTCGTTGTATAATCCTTTGAATACAACTCGATGTTTCGGTATTACCTAATACTTTTACCTGACACTCAACGCGTTACCCGGCAACACTACTCCTCCTTCGGAGTCGTAGTGTTGTTGCTGGGTAACGCGTTTCGTGTCAGGTAAAAGTATTATTCGGTAATCCCGACACATCTTGTGGTATTACATTCGAAAATTATCCTCATACATTAAGCTAGAGGTGTTGTTTTCGATTGATTACATCGAAAACAACCCCTCTAGCTATCGAAAACAACCCGCCAAGTTTTTATTGTTTATTGACAAAGATAATGACACTTTTTGACGCTTAAAAAAATAAATCGATTTTCCAGCTACAAACTCAAATATTAAATATTATTACAAAATTGCGTTATTAATAATTACTAATTTTTTTAGTTCTTTATTTAAAAGTTGTAATATAAAGTTGTTTTAACCATTATTCGAGTAATTTTCTGCCTAAATTACACTCGTGCATAAAAATTTTCAGATAATTTTGCATTTAAGCGTATTTCCTTTGAAAAACAACATTCGTTCATTTTCAAATTTTGTAAAATATGAAAATGAACTCTTGTTGTTTTTAGGCAATACGCTTTCATGCAAAACTATCGAAAATTTTTAGGCACTAGTGTAATTACCTCCGAAAACAATACCCCTAGCTATCCAAAACAACCTCTCTAGCTATTGAACACAAAACCATAGTAATCTTCTTACAACGACATTATTGGTATAATATGTCAATCTGATATTCTTATTGTTCCGAGTTTAGTTTCAAAAATGACACGTTTCGGAAAGGAATCAATCGAAGTAATCCAAGAAAAGATCGCTCAGAGTGTCCCAAAAAACACTAAAAATAGCAAGCAATATGTCTGGCGTCAATTTAGTATGTTTTGTGAAGTGAGAAGGTATGGTTTTAGCAAGGATTAAAAATTTTGGGGACATACTTGAAGATTGGGATTACAACATGAAAAAACGGTGATACATGATACAATGCAATGATTTTACAATAAAAACACAATATGGAATTTAACAGCGAAGATGCTTCAGCAAATGTATTATAACGAGTACCAAATCAGGTTTGATCCATTTACGAACATTGAGTTTAAAATGGTTCGTGAGGCAAACGAACATTGAGTTTAAAATGGTTCGTGAGGCAAAGAGCGCGAAACGCAAGCAAGTGCGGTATCTACCGGAAAAGAGAAAAATAAGTTCAACTTTTTTAAAATATGCTGAATTTAAAAGAATTGTTGATAGTTGTGATGAACGTGCTCTCGATGTCCTAGAAATTTTTTTTTATACTATTCTATGAGCTGGCTTGGAGAGGAGATGAAGAAGATCGCTGTCAATTAAGATATTTTAAAAGGGAAACTAACAGTAGTGGGGATAAGTATAGAGTACAACGCAAGCAAGTGCAGTAGCTACCGGAAAAGAGAAAAATAAGTTCAACTTTTTTAAAATATGCTGAATTTAAAAGAATTGTTGATAGTTGTGATGAACGTGCTCTCGGTGGCCTAGAAATTTTCTTTTATACTATTCTATGAGCTGGCTTGGAGAGGAGATGAAGAAGATCGCTGTCAATTAAGATATTTTAAAAGGGAAACTAACAGTAGTGGGGATAAGTATAGAGTACAATCCTCTTTTTTCCAATTCGAAAACCGCCCATTGTTCTAAATGGTTAATTTCAAACACGAGGAATTCTGATATTTCTCCTATACATTTTTTGATAAATTCATATAAAACAGAAGCAAGATTAATTTTAACAGAAAACCCATTCTGGAAAACATCAGGAAACTGGTATAAGAACACTCCAGTTGGTAAAAATACCATAGGTCAATGGACCACTAGCCAGGCCAAGAAAATGGATGTAGATACAAAAAACGTAACAATAACCAACCATTCTTTATGCGCAACAGCTGTTTCAAAACTAGCCAAGCAGGGAGTTGGCGAGCAGCAGCTTATAAAAATCACGGGACATTCGAACACAAAATCAATTTTGTCATAATATCTACAAATGGAAGAGGAACATCATAAGCTTGTTATTCAACAAATGAGAACAAATGAAATAGATGCCTAACCTAGTTGCTCGGAAATGTCGAAACCAACCTCAAGAGATTCTTCACATTCCGAGTCAAATTCTAACATTAATTATTACAACAAATTAGGTAAAATTTCGCCAAAATGAGAACATAAAATCATGTCGTTTTTAGGCAATAAGATTCCATGCAAAATTATCAAAAATCTTTAAGCACTCGTGTAATTAGCCCCGAAAATAAGCTTTCACTTTCAACACCCTGTATTTCTATTTAGAGAAACATTTCGAAAAAATTTATATGACTTAATTGGTCTAGTTTGATGCTTAATATCTCCAGTTGCTCTATGGCCCATAAGTTATGAGGCATCCTGTATATCCTATCCTATGACCACTAGTTTCTGGAGACACGGTATATTTTTGATATCATTCCTCATAGTTTACAAATTAATATTTTTTTACGCATCAACTCTATATACTCGTAATTTTCTAAAAAATTAAAGTTAAAGGTTTGCCCCCATATGCTGCAAACATTACCAGGGGCATTGCGTCTCATCCGGATTCAAGCAGAAAATGCCGACATCCAATTTGCATATACGGCTTCCGTTGATTTTTATTTTATGTCCTAATTATATTTTTAATATGGTGGGAAAAATTTACGTCAGACTTTAAATAGCTTATAGATTTTTTGTAATGAATGTGAACCCGAAAAAATTATTTAGCTGAATGGAACACTAGTTAAAGATGCCGTTAAATATAAATTGCACGGTAAACATTCTCAAGAATCGATTTTAGGACTAAAATAATTTTTATAACGTTACGATCGATGTTTATATTTTTTTTTTAATTTTTAAAAATTTAAACACAATTAGAATAACTAAATGGTTGTTATGGAAACAACAATGCCCGGCGATAGTGAAGACGACATGAATTGTATTCCACCAGATGTTGGAGAAAAGCTGAGGAAGCGGAGGAATGTTTAATAAGAACAAAATTGTAATATGGATTTTATCATGCTGTACATTGACTAAAGTGGACGGGAAATGACAGTTTCCAACTTTTAAAAACTAAGAAATGTATACATTACATACATGGTTGTAAATACAAATAATTACCAGGTTTATATACAGGATTAAAAATGCAAATATCTCGGAAACAGATTGATTTAACAAAATAAATCAAGAATACATTTTTTCTTTAGAAATTACTATTATATTATAAATTTTAATCAGAATTCCAATAAAGTTACCCGTAGGAAACGGAGGAAAATTGATTGATTGCTTGAAAAAACAACTTTTTTAATCGTTCTTCATTGAATTTATGAATAAAATGCAGTTAATTATTTTAAATTTATAATTATAATATATAACAGTTTTAATTTCAATAAAGTTTATAAACATGTTTCTTTATCACTTGTAAAAAAAATATTATTAAACCATTAAATTCAAAACAATTTAAAATAATCAACTGCATTTTATTTATAAATTCAACGAAGAAAAGCTTTAGAAAATTGTTTTTCCAAGCAATCAATTTTCCTCCATATAGACATTAGGATACAGTACCTATGTACAATTATTGTTCTCATAACACATTTGAAAAAATAGTATTTTCGGACTAAATTTGATTTTTTTGAGGAAACACTTTGATATATAGGTATAGAACAGTAAATACTATTTATAAAGAACAAATAATTTGTCATCAAATTAAATAAAAATATACAGGGTGTTCCATTTAAAATAAGAAAGTTTTTAATGGTTGAAGTCTTCCACACTGAACCTTGAATTGTGACCACCCTGTTTTATGCCAAGTTTGAAATATTTTTGAGACTGGACGATCTTCTAGCTATTCGGTAAAAAAAATTTTAGCCCAAGAGCTAAAGTAAAAAATATGTAGATTATTTCATCACCATGCATTTGCAAAATAATTACAAAAAGTCCAGATATCTCAAAAAACAGGCAAAGTCAGACAAAAAAATGTTCTATAAAATTTGCTTAGAATTTAATGGGTAATCGAAAAATATAATAAAAATTAACATGTTGTATTTAAAAAATGAGAATTGACAGCTACTTCCGGTATAACCGCAAATGACAGGAACATGTGAATATTTTAGTTACAGAGAGCGTATCGATAAACCTTAATCCCCAAAGTTTCAGAAACATGTAGTTCTCCATAAAATTCTAATGCAAGCTCGTCGTGAATCACCATGTATATTACGTAACAGTTCCACAAATCACATTACCCGTGATATGCCAAAACCGTCAATATTTCCAAAAGATTCTATGCAAAGTCGGCTGTGAATTCCTTGACAACGTAAATGTTCAGAAATGTTATATGTCTACATTTTTAATTTGTATATTTTTGGGTAATATGAGTGACTATGATATTTAGATGGAACGCCACGGGAAATTACATTACAAGCTGCTTCCGCAGCAAATAATTTAGCACTAGAAAAACCCACGGAGTGGCATGAAAAAGTGGATCAAAAATGCACTGATAACCATGTGAGTACCGACTCAAAATGTTAGTTTTATTTGCATATTTCGATAATTTAACATAAAAGTAAATGTGAAGTCGTAGAAAAAGTATAGTATACAATTCGAGTGGTAAGCCCATTATACACTCTATCCAAGTACTTAGTAGTAAGTTTCCTACTCGTGTGTAATGTGGGTCTTACCACTGTTGGCATATAATATACTATTAACGCATGGGTATACTTTAAAGACTTTCAATTGCACAAACATTTTTATGACGTCCTCGATTGTTGTACTTTATAACGAGATCAGATACTTTTACAATTGACATTACAGTGAACTAAAACTGTCACGAAAATGAAACCATTTACTTGAACTATCAATCATTTATTAGTGACAAGGGAAAACTCGACCCATTTTAGTATTTTAGTCATCCATCAGTCAGTTTGGTGTCTTGGGGGGATTTAAATGGAATATTTATGAACTTCATTAATAACCAATAGGAATTATAGGGACAAATGAAAATTTTAGAAGTTGACTTAGTAAACAGAACAGGTGCTATCCATGAGTAAAATCTACTTAATATGAAATTTTTGATTAATGATTGAATTGATTGATATTGGCAGGAAATATTCTAGACCACATTCGGAACTAACCACCAATAGAACCGGGCACGGATCCTTGCAAGCTGGGGTCACATGCATGAGCGGTGAAAGCAACGATAATCGACCGGGTAGAACAGTTTCACTTTCCCTTTTTCATTGAACCATTTTTCAAAGAGGATGTAGGCTGTTTCAAATTAACACCGCTTGATCAAACAGCAAGTAGCTGCCTTCATCGCCAGTCGTCTATATCTGACATGGTAGCTAGCGATGTAAGAATTTGAATTAAAATAATCGTTGAATCCGAGTATTTCAATACTCGGATTCAACGATGCATCCGAATTTCTAAATGGGATGCGAGCCGACTCGGTTCTTCGATAACCTCATTATTCTCACTTACCGATAAACTGGTAACAACACCGCAGGCGAAAATGAATGAAATTAGTAAACTTCAGGGTCATTTTCACACTAGCAGGTAAAAATGAGCATACAGCGTTGCCACTGTGATTTCCATTGCAATTTGATGTTCCTTAATGACGTGCTAATATTTCAGGGTGTGATTCCTTAGGTCATTTTACAAAGAAAAGTTCATATGAACATATGTCCGCAACGGCTTAAATTTTTTGCTACAGGGTGTTGAATTGTTATTTTTTAAATGGTTATTTTTTAATATCTCCGAAAGTATTTTGGATATTATTTTCAATTTTGGTATGCGTTAATAGGATATAGAACCACAAATTTTAGTTGGAAAAGTTATTCAATTATTCCACCAGAGGCGTCCCTGCAAACAAATGCTCTGATATTTTTTACAAAAAATATGGTACGCCACTGACATTTTTCCAAGTGGATATTTTTTCTGATAGCCTGGTCAATTCTACATTAAAACGGTCTCTTGAGTTTTCTCGTCATATTGAAACTCATTATTATTAACATCGATAAAATGATTAATGATAAATTTCGTTTTATAAAAATTGTTGGAGTGGGCAATTCATGCGAAGACGCGCGGAAGCATGCCTTTTAAGTGAAGGTGGCCACTATTACCTGTTATACAGGGTGTTATGGAAATGACGTATTATATTTAAATGGGTGACTCCTTGGGTGTCCTAGAGAAGCGCTACATATTTTATTTTTTTAAATCGACCGTTTTAAAAGTGGGGTAATAAACACTCTTACTCACAGGTCAGTCCGCGCTACTGTACAACATTTCACCCAGAGCCAATGGCAATGTTGCCAAACTTAATGTAAAACTGAAATTCCATATAAAATTATAAAAATAAATTATTTTCTACCTACTTGTATTTATTCTGATACCTAAAGAGCGAGGAAATCCAGGCACAAACACAATCAGTTTTTTTGCTTTTTCATGGGACCACTCCTGGAAATACTTTATGGACACATAGTAATAGTGAAACAGAACCGACAGTTAGCTTTTGAAAATACAATAATACAGATTATATGTGATATATGTGTTGGTGATTGACGAGACACAACGTATCCGGCCGCTGGTGGGTCTTGAACTAACAGACGCACGCGTGAGGCGCTATATGAAACTACTTCGCTCAGCCGATGTAAGGCGTCAAGAGGTCATTGGCATTTGACCTAGTGACGTACGTGGCTATTACTATTCCATATGTTTTTTCGGGTTGTTTAAAACATAGTCCATCGTAAAGGTTATTCAATTAATTGTACAAAAAGGTAATACAGAATTGAAAAGTGTTTAAATTATTTTATTTTGTCTAAAGAGTTTAAGGTGTACATATGACAACACCGGCCAGAATTCCTTGATTGCTTACATGTATCGCAGTGCTACACGTGTGTTTTTCTGTTTTGACGTCAGGTCACTTTTACCGCTGAATGAATTGAAAGCGCCATTTATGGCTATTTTTCTTCAATTTGCCTTTATCTCAGGAATTGCAGGTTTAAATATAATACGTCATTTCCATAACACCCTGTATAACAAATAACATTAGGCAAGGTAAACATTTTGTCCTTTACCCTTTCTAAACATGTTGCAAGATAAGTGACCAGTTGGATCAATGGCATCGCCGCAGGTAGATATATTATAGAGAAAAGACCGTTTATAAATTTCTTTTTTATGGCGAGGTATTGTCAAAAAATGTCCAGTTCTCAAATTTAAATGATGGACATCCATTCTGTAGGATATCCTGGTGAACAGATATTTCGGTGTTTTAGATTTAAGAATTTTATAAAAAGACAAGACATGTGTAGTGTTCTGCGATTGCTCATTGACAGCCACTGAGCATCCCTCAGCTTATGGGAAACTCGATTAGGTCGCCTTATACGATAAATTAGCCTCAAGCAACTGTTTTGAACCTTCTGTATTCGTCTTGTGTCCAGACTGTCAAGACACGGTCCATAGACACGGTCCATAGACACTATCAAAATGATTAAAGTGTGAGAGAACCAGAGAATCACAAAGTATTTTTTTTATTCCTGGTGTCAAATAGTGCCGTTGGTGATAAATGAGTTTTAAGGATGTGGTTTAGTTGCATTTTTCTATACCCTGACGACCTCACATTCTATAGAGCCTATGCCTTCTAACAAAGTCAATTCATATTTCGTCTTGTTCACTGGACCAATAACATGCCCAAGCGAGTGTTACAATGAAAAATGGAATCGATAATTAAACGCTAGTGTTTGTTCGGGTTTGTAATAAATAATAAAACGAAACGTTGGGAAATTGTGACTGAGTAATTTATTTGTCATTCCCGCTATATTTATCCTAATTATTTCATACTTTCTAGGGTTTTTTTGAAGTCGTTTCCATTTCTTTATAAATAGTTTATTTTTCTACAATATTTGCTGGTTTGTTGTTTACCTATACTAAACATTGTTTAATAGTAATCGTCCGCTAGAAAAATGCTCGTATCGCTTGTCAGCAGCCTTCGCGCAACCTTAGTTATCGTATTCCGTAATTTAAACCACATCCGGGACTAACGAAAGCAACAGGAGCAACCCTTGAGAGTCGTGTATGAGCGATGTCCACAAAGATCAGAACATACGCTAGATTGTTAAGATATTGCTTACATTTTATTCAAACGTGACGTCGAAAAACCGAAAGAAAATACGAGTTTGTGATAAAATATTTTGTTTTTAAAATCAATAAAAAAAATAAACGATGGACTATTTTTTAATTTTCTTTAAATTATAATAATTTTTAACATATAATCGCTTGCAAGCGATACGAGTATTTTTCTAGCCGACGATTACTATTAAATAATGTTTAGTATAGGCAAACCACAGAAAAAAAAAATTAGAAGCGGAAAAGGGCAAATCAAACTCTAGTTTTCACCCAGTACTGTATATCAATTGTGAAAACAATTATAATAGTAATTTTACGATTTGCTGGTACCTGAATGGTTCTGTAATAAGTAGTTTTATATAAATACCGAATTTTCGTTATAATTTTAGCCAGAATTGAAGATGGGTGGGGGATACGGGCTCTAGCAGTTCCTTACGGAAACTTTGGGGGTAAGAGGGGTCTTTCAAAAGAAAAACTGGAAAGAATCGAAGCTAAAAACTGCGTAGCTGCGTCAGAAACTAATGCTCACAGGTGAACGTAGACAGTCTAGGATAATTTTCACCTTAAATTATATATTCCATGACTAAGTCCATACCGTTATTAGTTATGATACGTTGAGTTAGAAAATGTGTGGTTATCACAGAAGTATTTTTATACCTTTAACTCATTTATCACATTTAATTAGATTAATTACACTATTTTATTTTATTAATGACGTTAATGCTTTTTAATCCTAACCTTAAAAACATTAAATCAATCAGAAAAGTCTGATTTACGCAAATATGGCCAAAACTAGTCATAAGACTTGTCCCCATTTTCAATGAATACAACTGTATGAATATCGGAATATAAATGCTCAGCTTAGGCAGTTGAAATATTTAAAAGAAAAAAAACGACAGTAACACGTTCGTTTAATGTTAAAAACTCGATCGTTTTAAAAAATATTTAAAGCATGTAACCGGTGTTGATTATGTCCAACAAATTGCTAATATTTGGAAAAGTGAAAACGGAATGTTTTAAAAAATATTAATTTCTTTTAAATATAATTACGAAGACTGGTAGAAAGGTTGCCATATACAGGGTGTTACGGAAATGTCGTATTATATTTAAACCGGCAACTCCTGAGATGGAAACAAATTGAATAAAAATAACCAAAAAAATGGGGCTTTTACATAATAACCGAATTATAAGACCTTATGTCAAAACAGAAAAAAAACACGTCATAACACTAGGAGAAAGATGTCAAACCATGTAAACAAAGCAATATTGAAATAGGATATGGCGAAAAACATCAGTGAATTTTGAACAGTGTTGTCATATCTTCAGGGTAAACTCTTTAGAAGGTCAATGACTTTTTCATTGAAACGAATTTCTTTATAAAAGGAATGTTATTTAGGCCACATACTCTCTTACCATTTCGGTATTTAAAACCAATTTATAATTCTCGCGTAGATTTCTATGCACTTTTGTCTTTACTGATTAGAAATCACACACGAAAAGTTAATGACTAGAAGCGGGCCTGCCGGGTGACCGTCAATTTCGGATCGGTGTTGCCAAACTACAAAATACTAATAACTAGAAATCCAGCTTTGTTAACAGAGAATTTTTGCTATTTTATAAGTTTAAATTCATACGCCGAGTAATTTCCTTTGGTAATATTAATTTTCCGTTTTATTTTCTGCTGCATGACTAATTAGTAAAATGGCAATAAAAAAAAAGAAAAAAAAAATTTTCTTTCTCTGTTGCAGGACAAAATTCATATTTTTTAAATTTAGTTTTAAATTTTAAGTTTTGCCGCTCAAATTTCGAAGTCTGGAATTGCCAATCTCGCTCGATTCCAGCTGATTTTCGAACGTGTACGAACGTTATAGCGAATTTTGTTTTATATTGTTTTATAAAATGTTTTGTTATTCTACTGAAATGCCAAGAACTTCAATCGAACTGATATTTTTGTGGTTTTGTTGGTTTTGTGCTAGGGACCAGAACAGGAAAATGCCTGACAAGCAAGGATCTTCTACATGGATAGATTCCCCATATCTGTGGTTCAACAATCAAGAATTACGATAGTTTCATGGAACTGTTGATAGAGGACTAGCGAGAAACCCTAACACGTTAGCTGCTGTACTACAAAAATTCAAAGGTTGGAACTACAAGACTACCATTTACAAGAAGGTTACTGCGAGAGGTACATACAGTCAAGTCGAAGTACCTGATTAATTCCGAAGGATACTATTCAAAGATGAGGCTGGATTTACCCGAGATGGAATATTGAATCAGCGAGACCAATATCCAACCAGATAAGGTTTTTCTTGAACATATTGGCAGGAGGAACGGAAACGGAGAAGATATTGGACACGTTGCTTGGCCCCAAGGTTGTCTAATCTTACACAGTGTGATTTTTTCTACGGGATTCCAGGAAAGAAATAGTCTATAAAGGGCCAATTTGTGTCCTATCTCCTATTTGTGTGTTTGTTATAAAGTGTGTAGCGTGTAGCGATTTTATGTGCCAAGTGCATATCTTCAAAAAACTAATTTGAAACATGTGTGTGTGTTTCTTTAAGTGATTTATGGTAATTTTTTCAGTGTTTCACTATGTGTTCTGTGCCTCTGACGATATGTTCTGAGATTGGAAGAAAAACGCCAAAGCGGGTTTAATGGGGTATAAGCTTTACTCACTAAAACCAAAAAAACTGAAGATGTCTGTGCCCTGGATTACTTGCTAGTGTACTGGCACCTGAATTCACTTCTATTTGGATACTAGGTAAGCTAAATATTTATTTTTATAAGAATCTAAAGTTTTACATTTTTCCACAGTTGGGGACTGTAATATAATTCATTACCGCGGAGTCACCTGTGAGTAAAAGGGTGTGTTACCTCACTTTTTTAACGTTCGATTTGAAAATAAATATATGTAGCGCTTCTCTAGGACACCCCAGGAGTCCCCCATTTAAATATAATACGTCATTTCCATAACACCATGTATATAAATTTAGCAACAGATTTAGAATAAAACTGACATAATCACGGGAAACTCAAAAGTTTTCCAAAAAATCATTGGCTGAGAAGCAGACCCAAAATTCTTCAAAAATATAGGCCAAACATTTTTTAAAGTAATAATAATTTATTAATATTTAAAATACCAGTAATGAAAATATTTATAAGTTAAATAATAATTTGATTGACAAAACCCGCACGGGCATAAAGTAATCCATTATGTATCTAAGGCTAAGGTATAAAAACAAAATAATGCACTGGTATGATGTAAAAAAATACTACATCGCATGACATAAATACAATATGCTTACACAAAATAAATAACTTTAATAAAGGTTTTATGACATCATCTATAAAAACTTAACCTAGAGTAATGTTGATACAAAATAAGTTATGTCTTCTTACAATGGCTGTTCATTATAAGTAACGCTCATAAATAGTCCTATGAAATCCCTAAAATACACCAAGCTGACGGGTAATTTAAACACCCAAATAGGCCTAAATTTAAGCTGTCACAAGCGGGTTATTTATAGACAAGTTTTTGCAAGTGCTTCCTGTTTTCTTGTTATTTGATTCTGTCTCTCCTTTGTGCAAATCATTGCTGCGCTCTCGCCTCTCTGATGTATTCACGTGGGGATAAATGACAAGACTGATGATTTCATTTAGCATCTCGTTCTTGTGAAATTTATATAATATACAGGGTGCCCAAGACAAGGAGGGCCTCTATGGGGATCTCGTTAATGGTACAGATACAACTTCGATTAAATGGGGAATCCAGTGGTCTATGATTTGCAAGAAAAAAATGTGGAAACCGCACTTCCATATCTTCTTTCATTTCAGAGTTATTACCACAAGAATACTTTTTAACACTTCAATAATTACCTATACCCAATTCCAACCGTTCCTTAGATATAATTCATTAAAGGAATTTTTTTATAAAAAAACATGTCGAAGGTAAATTGAGCTTATTTTGTAACTACTATAAACTGTGAAAAAGCGATGAGAGATTCTTTAAAAAAATATTATTATATTTAAAAGTATCAAATGAATCTTGAACTAATCCAACTGCACTCTGGCAACATCTATTTCTATTTTACTACTGCGATACGATCTAGGAACCCGAATATGAATGAACACTAAGCTCGATGACATTACAACGTTGGCGCTGGGATCTAATGGATTGTTCATATATTTTGGTTGATTTGTGTTTTTTGTGATTATTGGTGAAAAATCGTCTTTATTCATGTGTAGTTTGTAAAAGAGTGGATCATTTAAATAAGGATTTATCTTTTCATTGGTAAGCAGGGTTATGTTTTAATATTTAACCATTTGATATAACCAGACTTCAACATTGTTGCCATTCAGGCAACAAACATGTAGTTCTCTCTTCCACCCATTACTGATTTTCAATAACATTTCACACAATCACAACTTCACTTTCTAAGAGTTTTATGAATGGATTATGGAACCTGTACTTTACAATACCTTTGAATAAAATAAATATTAATGGAATAAATAACGATTACGACAGGGGTGAGTTGATGATGCATCCTACATGTTTCAGCACCTCTTTTAAGATTGGTTCAGGTGAGTGATTCATTAAACTGGGCGATTCACGGTCTATGGTATGATAGATGTATATGGAAAACGAGTAATAAATCTTTTCAAAGATTTGGCTTGTTATATATAAACACACCTGCTCCATCGACATCAAATATTTTCAGTGTTGTGGCGTTGCCGCTTCTACCAAGATATTGTAGCAACTTTGTTACTTTAAATGGAATACTCCATATTTTATTAAGTTTTTAGAATCAGCTCTAGATATCACACAGGAGAGGTTAAAAGCACGTTTATTTCTATTACTTCTAAAGACGACTGCTGTTTTTTTTAATGGAACCTCCTATACAGGGTGTTCCTTAATGACTTGCTAATATTTCAGGATGTGATTCCTTAGGTCATTTTATGAAGAAAAGTTCATATGAACATATGTTCGCAACTTAATTTTTTTGCTACAGGGTGCTGAACTTTTAATTTTTAAATCGCTATTTGTTAATATCTACGGGTAGATATTATTTTCAATTTTGGTATGTGTTAATAGGATATAGAACGACAAATTTTAG
Source organism: Barypeithes pellucidus (assembly GCA_963991005.1). Lineage (NCBI taxonomy): Eukaryota > Metazoa > Arthropoda > Insecta > Coleoptera > Curculionidae > Barypeithes > Barypeithes pellucidus. Next base: position 31,720,930 of record OZ022562.1, read on the forward strand.
TTAGAAAAGTTATTCAGTTGTTCCACCAGTGGCGTCCCTGCAAACATGTCCTCTGATATTTTTTACAAAAAAGATGGTACGCCGCTGACATTTTTCCATATGGATATTTTTCTGATTAGCCTGCTAATTCTACATGAAAACGATCTCTTTAGTTTTTCTGTCAATTCTACATGAAAATGGTCTCTTGAGTTTTTCTCGTCAGACCGTTCTTGATTAAAAACAATAAATTCATATTGAAACTTATTATTATTAACATTGAAAAAATAATTAAAGATAAATTTTGTTTCATAAAAATTGTTGGAAATGGTCACCTTCACTTAAGAGGGATGCTTCCGCCGGTCTTCGCATCGAATGGCCCACTTCAACAATTTTGGGGGTGGATGTTCTGTCACCCAGTAGTAGTAGTTTAAACTTAAAAGAAGGTTATATTTGTTTTCAAACGATATATTATCATCTTTTGTGTTTCTTTCAGGACCTTCTTGCTTAAGCTCAGGCTATCTTCTGATCAAATGACTTTACTGTAAGTTTCTTGTTTCATAAATTAAATCAATATTTCTACAGTAATATTGTTGTAAAAAGCGGTTTAGTTTCATTAAGGCCGACATACTTAACTATCTGTCTACCATTTTATTACAAATTTAACGATGAAGTCTCTTCATTCAATTCATTTAACACAAAACTTGCCGACATATGTACTGCCGTGCTAAGCGTTATGGCGGTAACTACCATATAACTCATATCGCCGGTCCGGTAAAACAATGACGCAACTGCTAAACTATTAATTGTTCAGGAGACACGAGAAACAAATGTCAAGTTTTTATTATTAGGTTTAAATAAAGTGAAGAAAATTTATATTCATTTATTGGTTGGACAGCGAGCAATTATACACTTTCGTCGTTGTTACCGAGCATATACATATAATACAATTTACAAATTTTATAATCATATGTAAGTCAGTAGCGGCTCGTGACCTATGATAGAGGGGAGGAAGTATCATGAAATTATTTTTTAAATTTTATTTCTCTGTAACGACCAAATAATTATATTCTTCGGCGTTTTAAACGTAGGAAGAAAAAAAGCAATAAGAAAATGCGTTAGGTAAAACATATTTTTATTAATTTTTTTAAATTACATAAGGAAATACAATTTTTTGAAAATAAAAAAGGTTTTTTAGCGTATAGTGCTTAAACGCAAATACCATTCTTCGGTTTTAATTGTAGAAAATTTATCAATAACAGCCACATTAAAGTTTGGAATACCCTATATACCCGTGCTAGGGCTGTTAACCTTTCGAATGTAATACCACAAGATGTGTCGGGATTACCGAATAATACTTTTACCTGACACGAAACGCGTTGCCCGGCAACAACACTACGACTCCGAAGGAGGAGTAGTGTTGCCGGGTAACGCGTTGAGTGTCAGGTAAAAGTATTAGGTAATACCGAAACATCGAGTTGTATTCAAAGGATTATACAACGAAATAAAGTACATATATCTTTCTGAGTTAAACATTTTTATTACAGTAATTATTGTTAATTACGAAATTACAATTATTATAGTTAAATCTTGAACTATTGGATAAATTATTATCATAGGTTGGAGGTGTTTGAAATTTTGCTTCAGCATCAGAAGTAGATGACGATGTATTTTCGGCTCTCATTTGCGACAAAATCTTCAGATGATGCTGCTCGCTGAGCTGGAGATAGGGAGTAACAGAATTTATAGATCTATGGCCCGGTATTTTGATAACTTCCTGGAGATTAGCACCTGAACTGCTAAGGGCACTTACTGTTGAAGCTCTATTAGAGTGATTCGTAATCTTTTTATTTTTCGTATCTAGGCCGATGTTGATTGCTCCCATTTTTGTCCAGTTTCTTATAATGTTAATACCTGCTGGACAATTCTTAAACCATGGGAAATTATCATTTTGTTTCCATTTCTGATTGACCGTCAAAAAGAATCGATTAGTTTTAATGTTTTCGCCTCTTTTGGACATTAGCTTAAAATATAACCGTATTGGACATAAATCCGGATTCACAAGATTTTTTACTAGACCCGTTATTATATTTTTCCTCCTTAAAATATTCCAATAGCAAAAAAACTGCTTCATTTCCCCTCCATGCTAGTTCGGATGCAGCTATGTGGAAAAATTTCCGTTGAAGCCCATCTGGGGTATTTTCATTCAAACTAAAGGCCATTTTTTTCTATTTCCTGTCTCGTCAAACCCGTGGAACTCTCCTTTCGTGCACCAGGTACCGCCTGCAACTCTTTTCGTTTTGCATTACGGGCAAAACGGGCGCTTTGAAAAACCATGTCATTGAATGGATCTATGTGGCGATTATATTTTTCAAAATATAGTTCCTGGAGCATTTTGGCCGTTTTGTTCCATAAAAGCTTGACCACACCTTCTTTATAATCGCTTCCGTCGGATTTTCGCATATTATATGCCCAGTCTTTTAAAATGTTGCACAAATCCTTGTCTGTTGACATTTTCTCAATTTCGAAACTTCGCGCAAGGCAAAACTCAGTAAACTGCTTCCATACATATTTGTCGGAACGCTCGGTATTTTTGGGCTTCACATTTTTAATAGCATCGTCGACTTTAGACAACAAAATTTGACCAAATCTTTCTTTTGCCATTTTGTAACAAGAACTGACAGAAATTACTTCTGAAGTAATTTGTCAAAAAATGACAATTACAACAATGTGACCACCAAGTGATAATCACTTAAATGATTATCACTTATTAATCACATCCTTCTATATGGGAAAAATATACATGGAGTTGTATAATCGAATGTAATACCACAAGATGTGTCGGGATTACCGAATAATACTTTTTCCTGACACGAAACGCGTTACCCGGCAACAACACTACGACTCCGAAGGAGGAGTAGTGTTGCCGGGTAACGCGTTGAGTGTCAGGTAAAAGTATTAGGTAATACCGAAACATCGAGTTGTATTCAAAGGATTATACAACGAAATAAAGTACATATATCTTTCTGAGTTAAACATTTTTATTACAGTAATTATTTAAATAGCATCGTCGACTTTAGACAACAAAATTTTACCAAATCTTTCTTTTGCCATTTTGTAACAAGAACTGACAGAAATTACTTCTGAAGTAATTTGTCAAAAAATGACAATTACAACAATGTGACCACCAAGTGATAATCACTTAAATGATTATCACTTATTAATCACATCCTTCTATATGGGAAAAATATACATGGAGTTGTATAATCGACTTAATATTGAAAAACATCGTTCCCCTTCGGCCGTGGTCGTTGGTATTATTTTGTAATAGTATATTTTCTATTCAATTTTTTGTCCAGGCAGGCTCCGCAACGCCGCGACCAAACAACAAACAGGAAAAACAAAACAAACAGTTAGTTGTGCTGCATACACAAATCCAGTTATTTTTATCGTATATTTAATTAAGGAGGTAAACTAGTTTAATAGCAATTAATTAGAAATAAAAATAAAAGCCATACATGTTTCGAAGGCTTAAGCCTTCATCCTCAGTGAAAGGAAAAACATCAAAACATCAAAAAGGGGGGTACCTATGACATTGTTATAACTGTAAATGAGAGAAAAAAAAGAAATTTAGTAAGTTTAAGTGTAAATTTAATCAAAAAGATTGAAGAAAATGAATTGACTCAATGGAATAATAGCTATAATTATAGGGGAGTAAAAAAAAAATATAAAATGTATAAAATATATATGAAAACTCTTTCTTACCTAGAAAGCAGGAAAAGAAAAACTTTTTAATATGTAAAAAATTGTAATATATGAAATAAAAAGTAAAAACTAAGGTTTATTTTTTGGAAAAACATAATAAAAATTCCTTTTTTAATTATTCTCAGGAAAAACACGATAAAAAATTATTCCTATTTTAATTTTAATAAAATCTTTTTAAAGATATTTAATTTTGAATTTGATATAAAACTCGTTCATTTTCTAGCGAATGTTCATCTTACACGAGGTTCTAAGATGAAAGAAAAAATTTTAAAAAAATTCCATTATGTTAAAGAGTCAGATAGGAAGACCAATGTCACAGGCTAACAGATTTAAGTGAAAATACCAAAATGTAACAAAGAAGAAAAACAATTGTGATGCTCGTAATAAGGAAAGATAATATTGGAGTAGTACCTATTTATTATTTATTTATTACTTATTACGAGCATTACAATTGTTTTCCTTCTTTGTTACATTTTGGAATTTTCACTTAAATCTGTTAGCCTGTGACATTGGTCTTCCTATCTGACTCTTTAACATAATGGGAATTTTTTAAAAATTTTTCTTTCATCTTAGAACCTCGTGTAAGATGAACATTCGCTACAAAATGAACGAGTTTTATATCAAATTCAAAATTAAATATCTTTAAAAAGATTTTATTAAAATTAAAATAGGAATAATTTTTTATCGTGTTTTTCCTGAGAATAATTAAAAAAGGAATTTTTATTATGTTTTTCCAAAAAATAAACCTTAGTTTTTACTTTTTATTTCATATATTACAATTTTTTACATATTAAAAAGTTTTTCTTTTCCTGCTTTCTAGGTAAGAAAGAGTTTTCATATATATTTTATACATTTTATATATTTTTTTTACTCCCCTATAATTATAGCTATTATTCCATTGAGTCAATTCATTTTCTTCAATCTTTATGATTAAATTTACACTTAAACTTACTAAATTTCTTTTTTTTCTCTCATTTACAGTTATAACAATGTCATAGGTACCCCCCTTTTTGATGTTTTGATGTTTTTCCTTTCACTGAGGATGAAGGCTTAAGCCTTCGAAACATGTATGGCTTTTATTTTTATTTCTAATTAATTGCTATTAAACTAGTGGAGCAGACTGTGAGTTTCTTTACCTCCTTATAAATTCACTCCACTTTGAGATGGACTACTTCAAGAAAATTGTATATTTAATTTTTAAAATTTCTAATAAAGTCCCTAGATTTATGCTTTGTGGTCTGCGTTAAATTAATTTCGGGTTTAGGTCTTCCCGCATTCTTCACTTCAATTTTTTGCTCTAAGCTCAAAGTGCCAAAGCTATTTTTTAAATAGTCCATGGTCAAACTATTCATTTTAACTTAATAAATATGTAATATTAAAATATTGAAACATCCACGCTCGAATTACTACATACATGCGCGAACGAACAGACAAATGCTCACTCTAAAATTGTGCGACTTTTCGATGTAAATACTAAAGAGAAACTGCATTATGTTCCGCCTATTTGAGCGCATATGCGCGCATTTCTCGTCATCAATCTAACGACTGGCGCACCGGCCCGATCGCGCCACGGTGAGAGCAGCCTTTAGGTATACAGTTTGGTTTGACGGTACGATAAAATATTATGGCGGGTCTGATTTTATACGATAAATAATATTAAATGAATATAAATTAATATTTTTTTATTCGTTTTGGGGGTTCACGTGCGCATGTGCTCATGATGTAGGTACATACTACTTTAAGAAAATAGGTACAAATATCTGTAATACTATAATATTAATTTATGGATTAATTAACGATTCTTAAATTCTAGACGATTGTCATTTTAAAACTATTATTGAACTTTAAACTTTGATATTTACTAAACGAATGCTTTTTGGGGGGAACCTTAAATTCTAATATTTATTAAAAAATATAATTTTGAAATCTCTTTTTGAACGATTTACAACTGATATCCGGGAATCTATTTAGAATTTCAGAATTACATAATTTGGGAATCACAAAAGAACAGCAGCGTTCATAAAGAGCCGTTCGGTGACGCGATATGTTAAGTTGGTCATTGTGGCGAATCTCGCGGTTGTGAGTGGCAAAGCGAAATGTTAACTTTTCACGCAGGTATCGAGGAATATGGCTCTCAAGCAACCTGTACAAAAAATCAAGCTAAATGTAACTTTAGTCTGTCCTGCATGTTCAGTCGTTTTAAATCACGCGATTTGTCTGCTACATGGTCCCGTAATTTAAGGTTATAAATAAAGCGAACACATAAATTTTGAATCCTCTGCAATCTGCCCCTAGACTGAAGATCAAGGCACGGTCCATAAACGATATCCGCATAATTGCAATGCGAGAGAACAAGAGATTCGCACAGTTGCCTTCTCAAAGACCCACTCAATATCTGCCTATTTTTATATAAATTTCGATGAGATATCTGGAGGTCGTGTCGGTCACATCGGTACGCTGATGACGTGCAGGTGTACTACTCGTTTGATGCGAATAATATAGCTGCTACTGCTAGTGGCAATAAATCCAAGATTCTGCTTTTTGGAGCTCGGAGGGAGCTGGTCGCACGGAATGTTGATTTCAAGATAGGAATTGGAGGTACAGCTTTGAATCCATCCTCGTCTTGTAAGAACTTGGGTGTCATCTTTGACTCCCAACTGCGATTTGAACCACAAGTATCTAGTTTGTTGCAAAGGTGCTACTATAAATGAAAGACTCTTTATATTCATAAGGATATTCTTACAATGGATATTAAGTTGAGACTGTGTGATTCATTAATTCGGTCTTTGGTTTCGTATTCGTATTCGATGTTTTGTATTGGCAGGCACTTATTCTGCGTGAAAGGAAGAGTCTTGAGAAGTTACAGAATGCATGTTTAAGGTTCAGTTATAATACCAGGAAGTATGACCATGTTACCCCGCTATTTCAGGCATCTTGATGGCTCAGCTTAAGTCAGAGCTATTCTTGTCATATGGCTGCTCTTGTCCATAGGGTTATTTTAAATAATAGCCCTTCTTACTTATTTTTCAAGTAGTCCGTGGCACGATGTTCGTGGGACGCGAACGCGGCATTGTTTCAGGTTTAATGTTCCAAGGCACAGAACTGTGATGTTTCAGAGATCTTTTAGATATAATGCCGTGAAGGTATACAATTCTCTTCCAAGTGAGGTTGTGACTCGCGCGAATAGAGGAATTGCGGGCATTGGGGGAGCGGTTAGATCGTTTATTGTTGGGGCGCGGGGTTAGAACATTTCCGGGGTTTGATTCCTTGTTTCTGCAAGTGAACTCAAAATTTATAGTTATTTGTATGAAACGTATTAGGAATTATTTTTGAATGTATATTATATTTATTTCTCTTTTTTCTTTTACTCTCTTTGTAGCGTAGTATAAATGTAATAAATTTTAAATTATATATTTTTTTCTAAATAGGCGGTTACATGAGTAGCGGCGTCTTTTAGTAATAGTAGTTACCAATGTAATTTTTGTGGAAATAAAAGGCATTTATTATTATTATACAGGGTACACCAAGTAAAGTGGCTATATTAGAAGTATCTCGAAAACTAAATGAGATTCTATTTTGAAATCTTGGCTGCGGCTATAAGAGATGGTTTCCTACGTTTAGAAAATATTTTGAATGGTGCGCTGTTGCCGGATCATACCGAAAGTGGTAGCAACTTCGGAATTTTAAATTAATTACCCTATATATTATGTATTTTTTGGAATTTGGGTAAAAATCTAGAACAGTTTTCTGTATAATATCATATACCTAACTAAGAGTTTTTGAATTATAAACAATGTTGTGCTTTTTTAACGCCGTATCGGGACCTGAAAAGAAAATCATATCTTTTTAGCGGTCACAGCTAGTAAGCTGAAATCGAAATTTTATAATTTTGAACAATATTTAATTAGTTTTATACAGGGCGTCTCCATAACAATATTTCTGAGGGAGATGAATTATTGCAAAAATCTTCTTTTTTTTTAAATGGGACACCCTGTATTTGATATGTTTTGCTAATGGAGGATCGAATTTTCTATCTAATGATATTAAGTGTTCCTATACCTATCTTCAATATTTTCGAGCGAAATTTAAAAAGTATCTTAAAAAAATATATTTTTGGTAGTTGGCTGTGAAAAAATGAAAAATCCATTTGACGTTATGTCTGTGTTATTGTAAAAAAATAGTTAACAAATAACCAATTTATTAATAAATAAATGAACAAAATTAAAATGACGCAACAACACCAATAAAATAACTAATAACTAAACTGTTGGCTCTTAAACATTAATGAATTGTGATGATAACATGTTCATTTGTCACCTTTTCCATTTTTTCCCCATCTAGAGACCCCAGAGCTGTTCTTACTTGATTTTTTAAATCTTTTTCCTTCCTTCCTTTTTCTGACGGATGTCTTGTATACTATTTCTTTAATCCTACCCCATAGATAAAAATCTAGGGCTAATCAACTTTTTGGGAGTCATAGGCATCAGGATGAAGTACATTAAATTTTCTGCAAGTTCTAGATCAAACTCTACCACATTCCCCATGAATAGAAAATAAAAATATCTAAGCTCGGATAATGTGAATTAGCCATTTTTATTACAACAACACATATCGTCAAATGGATTTTTCATTATTTTGTTCCTATGAATCCATTCCACAGCCAACTACCAAAAATATATTTTTATAAGATAATTTTTTAATTTCGCTAAATTCGAAAATATTGAAGATAGGTATAGGAATACTTAATATATCATTAGATAGAAAATTCGATCCTCCATTAGCAGAACATATCAAATACCCATTTAAAAAAAAAGAAGAGATCAGAGGGTGTCCCATTTAAAAAAAGATTTTTGTAATAATTGATCTCCCTCAGAAATATTGTTATGGAGACGCCCTGTATAAAACTAATTAAATACTGTTCAAAATTATAAAATTTCGATGGTCTTGCGAAACTATTGTCAAAATTTCAGATTTCTAGCTGTAACCGCTAAAAAGATATGATTTTCTTTTCAGGTCCCGATACGGCGTTAAAAAAGCACAAAATTATTTATAATTCAAAAACTCTTAAAGATAGGTATATGATATTATACAAAAAACTGTTCTAGATTTTTACCTAGATTCCAAAAAAAATATAATGTATAGGGTAATTCATTTAAAAACCCGAAGTTGCTACCACTTTCGGTATGATCCGGCAACACCGCATCATCCAAAATATTTTACAAATGTAGAAAACCATCTCTTATAGCAACAGCCAATATTTCAAAATAAAATCTCATTTAGTTCTCGAGATACTTCTAATAGGCCACTTTACTTGGTCTACCCTGTATATAATCGACTTACACATGACACATTTCAAGTCACTGTCAAATTAAAAATCATTTAGTAAATATGGCTATGAATTTTTTGTGTGTTGTAGGTGATAAAACTGCGCCCTAGCAAGAAAAACATTGAGAAACAAATGCAGGGATAACGAAAATACATTTATCGTCGCGAATAACATAATTGAACGCGAGCAGCCGGTTCCTTTGAAATAAATCCGAAATATTAAAAAGTTTTTTAAAAATATTTGAAAAGATATCAAGAATATAGGAGCAAATTTGTTGTAAAATGAGATATTGTAAAAGCAGAAAATAGGTCGTAACGGTAAACGAAATAGAAATTGTACGACAATGTACGATTCTTATTATGTTTTTGAGTGATTTTAAGTTTGAAAGTTGTTTATAATACGTTAGTTAGTTAGTTAAAAAGCACGTTTATAAAATGTGTAAGTCCACTCATTCCATTATTTACAGGGTGGGTTGGGAGGAATGGACCAAATTCCAAGAGCGTATCATACAGGGTAATCCACAGTGCCCATTAAAAGATTTCGGGAACTAGAAAAGATATTTGTTTGAACCATTGGTACTCGCTATAAAAGATGCTGATCCTTTTATGAAGATATTTCACCAATCTATCACTTCCGGTTATACAGGAAGTCATACCGGAAGTCGAAGCCAACTTGCCTATTTTGAATGGAACACCCTCTATATTATTATATTTTTGGATTCTATGGAAGATTCTAGTCAGATTTTAGATATCATGTCGTATACTTAAGCCTAGACGTGTTTGACATATTTAAGGTTTTATGTCTAAAATAATTATTCATTCACTATTGGGGAGACATTATTATTTAATTCGGGCCGGATTCCTTGTTGAAAGGGACATGCCTTAAAGGATTTTTTATAATATTTTTAACTGGAGTAACTGAACTTAAAATCCACAGCAAAATCGCTATATAAAAATATTAAATTGGCAATGTTTCGAAAACTGAAAATTTTCGGAATAGATAACCTTACACAAACTCACCCTTATTTCTAATGCTAAATGGAAAATAATTATAAAGTTTCGGGTTTGTTCGGGTTTGTTCGGGATTGTTCGGGATTGTTCGGGTGATGATCTTGCATCTAGGAACTTTGAATTGTCTGAACTTGTCCAGCGTCATAAACCTCTCAATAATGACAAAAATGATGTGGTGGAGATCGCAATACATCAGGGGAATTTAGTATCTCTAAACTAAGGGAGCTTCTGGAAGCAATTGCCTCAGTGACACCAATCGATTGGGAAAAGTTTTGTCAACATGTCACCGATATAGAAAATAAGATTTGAGAAACTGATTATATGATGGAGGAGAGTAAAACCCATTATAATACAAGTTGGGACTGATACTGATTATAGTGATACTGAATAGTGACACTGAAGGCGAAGAAGATGAAGATGATGAAGTATGTACTGATTTTTTTTGTATATTTTGCTGATTTGTTGCTATAACTATATTTCATGTGTCTTTGACACTAATACGACCAAAACTGACAAAACGTCATTAATCGATAAAAATAATTACCTAACATAAAATGCAATAATTGAAGAATTTCCTATTTTTATTATATTATTAAAATAATCATAGCACGCCCATGACTCGGCCATGTTTTAAAAGATATTGCTTTCCCCTTACCGATACGTCGGTAGACATACACTTGCTTGTCGAGCTGTATATAACATGATATACAAAATCTGTCTAGCGTAGAATCCTAAAATGTAATAATACATAGGGTGTTCCATTTCAAATAAGCAAGTTGACTTCGACTTCCGGACCCGGTATAACCGGAAGTGATAGATACGTCAAAATATCGGTATTAAGAAGATCAGCATCTTTTATAGCAAGTACCAATATTTCACACAAATATATTTTTTAATTCCCGAGATCTTTTAATATCCGATATTCATTTGTTTTCAAATAATATTAAATTCAATTATTTTTGAGATATTGAGGATTTAACATTACAGTGAAAGCTTTCTTATAAGCGGACACCTCTCATGACCGGACTACTTTTCTGGATGGGAATTTCCCATGGGCGGACACCTCTATTAGACCGTCTAAGAGAGGTTTCACTGTATATGCGTACAGTATGACAATCTGTACAAAGTGGTTCGGTTTCAAATTTGCTTAAATAAGGCTTCATTGTCTGTGGACAAAAACAGACCATTTGCGGAAGTCAAGATAAACATGCACGGCTAACAACTTCGTTTGCTTATGTGCAGTTTGGCTTATTTCATTTGTATAAACTACCGGTTTGTTTGAGCTCTATTAATATTTACTGAAATGCCTTATACTTGAATCGCTAACGCCAGGAAGGGGACATGTAACAATTTTCAAATGTTCAAGAAATAAGGAAGTTTTACTGCTGTCACTTTCCCTTAGAATGTTGTTATCACACTATTTAATATTTATATTTTAAAACTCTTTAATTTTGAAACATGTACAATGGACAATATAGATCTTTTCTAGCCAAAAATATAAACGAGAATATTTATTTTTTGTGATGTTTCTAATCTTCGGTTTATCAACTAAGACAGCGTTTCTCAAACTTTTCTGATCACGAACCTCTTTCGATTTTAGAATTTTGTTGTGGTGGGGGTCCACAACAAAATTCTACATTACGCTACATTAGTACAGAATGCCTAATAAATTACTTTTATATAAATATTATTTTTATTCGACTATTATTGTTTTTAACAAATCAAAAAGCATTAATAAGCAATAAGCTGAATAATATATCGCTGGCTGCAGCAAATGTTCTTAGTAAGACGGGTGGTACTGCTTTCTACTTCCACACAGCAACAATTTAGGGGCGCCATAACATAATTTTTGTTTTCTCCATAAAAAGTCATTCTTTATAAAAAAACATTTGCTTGTAAAAAATTAATAGTTGTCATCAGTTCTTGTATACAGGGAGGTCAAAATCTTAAAAAATACTCAGTCTGTAAGAGACCTTAATTTTTCGTTTTCAATTCAATTAAGAAATAAAACTCGCTATCGGTAAACCGATTCGCACTCGGTGGGTTTTAGTGGTATCAGTCCGGCGTCATGCAAAAAATAGTGAAGAATGAAATATGTATCATCCCCCATCCCTACCCCACTCACGCCGGTAACCAGATGAGATCAGATATCTCGTGGGTACTTTATTTTTAAAAAAATTTTATTCAACGTGGAGGCCCCCAACTTTTAAACACTTTTCTAGTCGTCTTCTAAACTCACTATAAGCAGAATAAACTAAAATTAAAGTAAATTTTTTCCTAATGAAATTTTCTTAAAAATGAAAAATTACGGCAGTTTACTCTTAGATAAAATCACACGGTACGCTTATAAACAGTTTCTCTGGTACATTTCTGGAAGTGTTAGGGCACTCAGGAACCACACAATATTTATTAGACGCTCTTCTCATTTTAAACCAGCAAGAAGATCAAGATATAATTTAACATTCAAACGCCGTTTTCATACAGTAAAGGTGCATTTACACATGCATAGATTTAGTGGCGCCAATAAAAACTGGCGCGCCAGTAAATAAAATTAGCAAGTGTAAACATCGATTTGCATAAAAATTTATTTTTGCATGCATAGACCAAAGAAGCCTGCATCCTTCTGAAATCACTGGCACCAGTGGTGACAAATTCGTACAGCAAATAAACACTTGCAAGTGTAAACAAGTGCTTGCACCGCTCGCCAGTTTTTAGTTTGATTTTCGTTTAGGTTGCGCTCCAACCCTATTCTTGCTACAACAATAATACTGATATAAATTTACGTTCCAAATTGTGCATTTTGGGACACGATACAAATATTGCAATGAAGCGAAAGAATCTCCTGTTGGAAGATATCTTAATGTCACTTGCAATTTTAATTTTGGTGTTAACGCATCTCTCATGTGGCTATCGATTTTTATAATACGTGGCGTCACATAATCCAGAAGAGTATCAAATGTTGCTTTGGCATTCGAAGATGGTTTTTATAGCTTGCCGGATCCTCTGCTGCGAGTTCTACTAGAAGTATTGCAGAAGCACCTAGGTCGACGATCAATCCATGGTTTAACCCAGACACGGCCTTTCCGTCGTTTCTATTTCTGTTTTTTTTTTCCACTAAAAGTTCAGCGACTATTTTAGAGGCTTCGGAAAGTTCACTCGACATAGTGCGCACCATGCATGTGTAAATCCACCTTAACACATAAACCCGCTACCGCATTCGGACCAGCATGTAGGAAGTGACGTCACGCGAAGCACGGTCCAACTGTGGTAATTTATTTAAGGGCTTAAAAGACCGAATAAAAACCTAAAAATTTGGAAATTGCCTTAAAAAGTGTTCTAGTTTCGATTTCTAAATTTTTTCAAAAATGCTGTATGGGCCTATTGTCAATTATTGTACAAGTAACCTCTTCATACAAATATTGACCCAGTACACCAGTCGTCTGACATCGGGCTTGTGTGGTGATTCCTTATCCAAAAATAAGGCAAATAGTTCTTATCAACATGAGCCCGCAAATATGTTGTGTAAGATACAGGGTGTTAACAAACCATTTACGTAACACCCTGTATATACGATTTAAGTCAATAAAATCAAATTAGCGCAATTGGCTTTAAATTGCCGTTTCATTTTGGAAAATAAACGTTAAACTAGATTCCGTAAAGCTAGTAGTTTTAGAATCTATTATACGGTGACTGGTGTTTTGTGAATGCAGAATCTATTTCCAACTGGAACTGAAATTACATGCGCTTTCATGTTAAAACAATGCTTTTTAGAGTGAAGTAATTGGCCTAATCCCGGAACGAATACATTACGTATAGTGCTTTTAAAACATTCTATTATTATGGCAATTTTAACAATAAGAATTTTTAAATAACTTTTAAGTTGCTTGGTTGATCACTAAAGAGCTTAATTTTATTGTTTTAAATTTTAAACTTCGAAAAACGAAGTTTTCGATTTCTCTAGTTTATGTATATTAAAAATATTTCCATGAAAACAAATTTAAACTAGTTGTAAAAAGTTATATTTTTGCAGCATTATTTTATTGTAACCTCGTTTGCGTTTTTACAGTGGAAGATTGGGGGGCGTTAGTTAAGTTCGTGACACAATATGTTGCGTTATGATTCGCATTGAATTAATGATCGCACAATATACTAGTGTACGATTCTCAATTAATATTTTCCGCATGTAACATACTTTTGCAGGACAACAAGAAAGACGAAAAACTTAGAAATTATAAGACTTGGGCATCCTTCACTACCAACTACCACCCTCCAAGAGTAAAACTTCTGTATCAGGAGTAGCTATTATGTATTTGAAAGGAAGTTAAGGGATTTAAGTCAATGAAGTAAAATCATCAAAACCAACATTCAATAATAATATTTAACTCTGAAATAAACGTTCCGATAGATCCGCTCTGTGCATCTGTTAGTTTTTGAGCTGTCATATGGCGACTGTCTTTTGTAAATTAAAAATCAGCTTCCAAGTGAAACTTATTTTTAAAACCCTGAAGGTTCATTTCGTTCTACTTGCTATACAACATATTATATTTTTTCCAATATAGGTACTACTTTGTAACCAGCTGCCGTACCGTTTTTGAGATATATTTATGTTATATTTAAAACCTGATTTCAGTGAAAACCCTATAATTTTTTTTTATTTTTTTTATGATCAAACACAAGCGCTATAAGAAAAATCCTTTAGGGCACTCTGGGAGAAGTTCGTTCCACAAGGACGAAGTCCTCCAGATGAAAGAGTTCTTAAATAATGAAGTTCGAGGAGTACTAAGCTTAACCACATATAGATGGGCGGCAGTGGTTCGTCGTGTATTTCTGATATTCGCCGCTCTGGGCGGAATTAAGAGGGCAAGGTCAGCCGAGCACTTTCCATGAAAATATCTGTAAAAGAGAGTCAAATCCCCAACTTGTCTTCGATGTTCTAGGCTGTCGAGGTTCTTCGTCAGCTCGTGGTCTCCAATCAGACGAATGATCCTCCTTTTGATGGAATCCAGTAGCCGAAGAGTATGTTTGGGTGCAGAGCTCCAGACATGAGAGCAGTACTCTAGTGATGGTCGAATCTGGGCTTTGTATAGTGTCAAAAGTTGTTGAGGTGTGTACAACTTTCTGGTTCGGAAGAATACACACATCCTAGGAAAAACTAGTGTTAACTATCCTGCCTCTTCAATTCTAGATTTACTAGTTAAAACTAATTTATATATTTTATAAGTAACGGTCTTATAATCTTAGTTAAAACTAAAAATTTCATACTCGTTCAATTGAAAACTACTTTTATTAGTTAAAACGAGTTTTTAAAAATGTAAAAATGTCCTAGAAGAGATTGAAAGTCCATAAACTCCTGAACATACCTATTAACGACTTTTTATTGCAATTTTAAACTTTTGTCCTGTAAGCTCAGGGTAGTTAGCTGGATTGTTGTAAAAGGGTATGAGATCGTTCTTGTTTATAGTGTCACCTCATCCCTGAAACGCAAATAGTTTGCGCAGTGCGAACACACTACTTCTCAATTTCTCTACATATATGTTTGTCCCATCTCTATAATGGGTCCCCATATTAGACCCCCACAAATTTAATGACTGCGATATTGTCATTGGCAGCACCAAGCTCCCTTAAGGAGGAAATTACCCCTTTTAATTAACTATATTAATTCTCTTTTTTAACTAGTTACATTAATTAAATGTGTTTAGTCACAACTAGAATGTAAACTCTAGTTTTAACTAGTTAAATCTAGAAGTGACGAGGACGATATTTAAAACTAGTTTTTCCTAGGAAAATCAGGATTTAACCGAAATAGGGGTTTTACGGTAACATACATACAATGTATCCACGGATAGAGTTCGGAAGAGGAAAAACTTTTTTATTTGTAGATTTAGAAGAAAAAGTCATTCTTCATAAAAACGTCTGCTTGTGTCGAAACTATAATTTCTAATACCAAATTTACGATTACTATACAGGGTTAGTCACAAATAACATTTTTAATTTTTTGGATTTTGTTTAAAACAGATTTACGTAAAAACAAACACCTATTGTTGGTTTCTTATTAAAATTGGAATTATATCCGGCCGAATAACGATTTTGTTGTAAGAAAACCATTTTTTATTTGTATTTTTATTATTACATGTCATATGTCTTTAATTCATTCAATTATAAATTATAAAATATTAAAATAAATAAAGTTCTATTCAAACGTGGTACCACCGAGTTCAGCGCATAGTTCAACTCGATATCCGAATTCCCGATAACTTCCTAATTTGCTGTATTGGAATATTTACAATTACTTCTCTTTTTTCTTTCAAGAGATCCAAGTTATTATTAAAATTGGTTTTATACACATGTTGCTTCAGATATCCCCACAAATGAAAGTCCATAATTGTGAGATCGGGACTCCTAGGTGGCTACTCATTTGGACCATACTTTCCAATCCATTTATTCCTAAACTGATGATTTAGCCAATCACGAACAATTATCGTGGAATGAGCGGGACAGCCGTCTTGTTGAAAGTGCAATTTTATTCGATCAGCTAAAGGTATATCTTGCAAATGATCATAACAAAAAGTGTTCAGAAGATGCAAATAAGTGTGTTGATTTAAATTGTTTTCAATAAAATATGGTCCAAGTATTCCATTGTAAGAAATAGCACAACATACGTTAACTTTCTTTGAATACTGTCTTCTAGAGCGAATACGAAAATTAGGGTTGTCACGGCTCCAATGTGTTAAAAGTGGCCTCGTCCGAGAAAATACTGTTATTAAAAAAACTTCTTTGTCTAAGGATATTTTCCCCTATCTACAAATAAAAATCCAAACGCTTTTCTTCCAGAAAATGAATAAATTTAGGTTTGTACGGACGAATTTTATTGAATTTTAATATCTATTCTACTAGAGATTTACTAACATTACCCATTTGAGAAGATCTTTTTCTTAACGACAGTTTGAGAAAATTTCTAACCGAATCCATTACAGTTACAGCATCATATTCATCATACTTTTTCTTCTCCCTTTTTTTATTCAAAACACTAGGTACCAGTTCTCATGAATTTCATTACAATTTTCTTTAATCCCACGTCCGTTAGAGGAATATCAGGCCATATCTCATGGAATTGTCGGAGAACTGCCATTTTGTCATGTCCTAAACCATAACTTCGAACAATCTAAATTCATTGTTCTAACGTAAGCATTTTCTGTTTTCACTATTATGCAGATTTATGAGAAAAGTATGACACAACTGTCAATAATTTGAAACATACAAAGAAACTAAACATTTCATTTATTTAGAACAGCCTACTTGACATTTTATTATTTTAGTATTAACTGTGAAATTAACCACTTTGAAAAAATGTTTATTAGGTTTTTGCACAATTGGTGAAATAAATCACGGGTTTGAAAATATTTTCATAAAATTTGAAAAAAAAAATCGAAATCGAAAAAACTGAAAATGTTATTTCTGACTAACCCTGTATAGTAATGGTAAATTTGGTATTAGAAATTGTAGTTTCGACACAAGCAGACGTTTTTATGAACAATGACTTTTTCTTCTAAATCTACAAATAAAAAAATGTTTCCTCTTCCGAACTCTATCCGTGGACACATTGTATATACTGAAATATAGAAGCTACCACAACATTTAATTTATTAACATTATGTACAAAATCTATGACGCACAAATGAGGGAAATTAATTTTCCATTAACTACATAGAAGTATGACCTTCCAGGTGGTTGACATGTACCTGTTATCGGTCTTCGAAGGTGTTTTTGGTGGTTGAATCAAACTCGAACAAACCCGGACATAACTCAATAATTTTCCTCATTTATTCATTTACTATCCTTACCTATTAATTGTTTCATTAATTATTTTCCTGATATCCGGACACCTTGGAGATCATGAAATATTAAAAGATACAGGTTTCTACAACTGATATAAACTGCCTTACTTACTGAGCTTTATTAACTCTATTAGTACAGCTTACAAAAAAACATTAATATTAATATATATATGATGGTATAGAATTTAATTTAATAAAATGGAACTAGCAGAATTTACATGCAGCAAACCGAGCTTGAATTACAGCTTAATTTTGAAAATCAACGTTACGCTAGATTATTTCGTAAAGTTTTTAGCTTTACAGCAATTACTCGGCGACCGTGTTTTGTGAATCCAGAATTCATAGTAATAGAGACGGTGGCAATAGGGAGTCCGTGAAGTGGAATATCAGTAATTTGGTTTTTCGTGGAGTTTAGGTCCCCCTCTACAACTTTTATATTTGATGAAATGCCGTAGAGCGTTGCTGAGAGGCGCTGTACCGCTTTAGATAGAAAATTCTCAATAAATTCAAAATTATATCGAGCCATGTCTGAAAATGAATTTATAGCATCTGCGTGATCCCAAAGTCAAGGCAAATACATTTTCTCACAAGTCACCCCTTGCATATACTTTTCCGAGGGTGTCAAAAAAAAATGAATGGAAAAATTATAAGGTCTCAATGGGCCCAAGTGGGCTTAATCGATTTGTATTCACATGGAGATGACTCGTAAACAATTTTCTGTAAGAATATTGCGAATCATTTTTCCCGTCACTCAACTGAACGAGACGTGCCTTGCGGTATCTCTGCGTAATATTTTCAGAATTCCGCCTAGCTAGTGCGATTCTCCCGAAATTTTTTTTTCCAAAATATTTGGGTGTCAAGGAATGTAGTGTGACAATTTTCTAACATGTCACGATCGTTTTCCGAATTTACTCCGAGGAGATTTTTAAAAAATTCCAATAATGAAATGGCGAGACCTGGAACGACAACATTTTTTTCATATAGTCTTTAACATATAATGTTCCATTCTAGAAAGTTTCAACTTCAAATTGGCTTTTTTTATTTTTTATTTTTGACACGCTCTGAAAAGTATATGCTTGCTAGGTTGACTTGCCAGCAAATGTGTTTCCCGTGACTTTGGGGTTATGCAAATGCTGTAAATTTATTTTCAGACATGGCTCGATATAATTTTGAATTTATTGAGAATTTCCTATCTAAAAAGGTACAGCGCCTCTCAGCAATGCTCTACGGCATTTCATCAGAATATAAAAGTTGTAGAGAGGGACCTAAACTCCACGAAAAACAAATCACTGATATTCCACTTCACGGACCCCCTATTGTTACCGTCTCTCTAACTCCACTTCCACCTGGCACTGAAACTACGTTCGATTTCATTTAACAATAATACTAGTACAGGTAAATAAATGACGACGAAATCACCGATAGCAACTATCTTACATGTAAAATGTCAATATTCTATAGAGCTATAGGAGGGAATGCATCATAATTTTTAATCTTTCTTTTTACATCAATATTATATTTATTATCCATCTAAATAAATATGGAATTTGTAACTTCCTCTGGTTCTTCAATACTTAGCGATGGCTGAAATCATCGAATATATTATACAGGGTGTTCATTTGAAAACTTCCCACCACGGATTTATCGAAAACCACTGATTAAAAGAAAAAACGCCGAGACACGTCAAAAAATTTGCCACAGGGGACAACTTTTTAACCAAAAACTACCTACTTCACCCCCTTTTACCCTCTGGCCACCGGGGTCATCCCCTTAAAATTTTAAATGACAAGGGGTAGCAAGTAATAGGTAATTGAAAGGTCTTTCAAAGTGCTTTATTTTGACGAGCAATACCTGCTCAAGGTACGGTGATTCTTGTTTGTTTCCGAAAACACAGTAATTAACAATGAAAATATTCTTCTCTTTCCTGTGGATTTATAACTATGTTGTAATAATTTGGGAAAACCTGTTTTATCGTTATGTTAGGTTATGTTTTGCCTATTAAAAAAATATATTTCGCACAGATCATACAATTTTTTTTATTGCTTAAAAGTGTTTCAAACTACTTGTTCAAATTTAAATTATAGTTGTTTTATTATCATAAAGCTCTATCATGGATTGGGCCATAACTTCACAGACTAATCGTATATTACGATGTATCATAATCGTAATATTATGTATTTCGCTGCTCGTTTAAATATCACCTATAGTTTTTCATCACATACATGAACTACTTACATTATAATATTCACATAGATTCAAAGTTTTGCATCACTCTGATTTTGTCATGTTAAGATAATTTCAGGAATGATTTTTTTTTCTAAATGTTTATTTATGTTTATCAATTAAAACGATACCACTTTTTGTAGAATGTTCGCTTATCCGAAGAATTATGGAATTCTGTCCTATTTTCCGACGAGACCAGGATTTGGCTGGTAAACGATAGTCGCCCGATTCGTGTTTGGAGAGAACCAACAAGTTTTGGGCAGGTATTATGTCGGACGGACGTACTGAGTTAGTCCACGTTCAAGGCACAATGACTGGCGACAGGTACATTAGGGATATTCTACATTCTTATGTTTGAACGTGGAGATGGGCTGTTGGTAACAATTTTGTGTTTATGGACGACAATGCCCGGCCCCATCGTACTAGAGCTGTGGATGAATGCCTAGAAAGTGAGGGAATCAATCGCTTGGAGTGGCCTACTTTGTCCCCTGACATAAACCTGATAGAACATGCTTGGGACATGCTCTCTAGGGCAGCTCACGTAGAAGAAAGCCCCTAGAACTCTCCAGGAGTTTGTCGTCGCTGCTACCGAGGAATGGCACACTATTCCACAAGAACGGATTGCTAACCTTACGCACAGCATGCGGAGTCGTCTTAAAGGTTGCATTGAGGCCAAAGGAGGAAAGACACTTTATTAGAAGCTATATTTTTTCTAAATTTCACAAATTATACAATATAAATAAATTTTACTTTTGTTAATTTTTTTTCACCATGACGTAATTACTTATTCGAGAATCAGAGTGACGCAAAACTTTTGAATCTATGTGTATTATTAAGAATAATTTGTTATTACGGTAATAAACAGCAATTATTTATGTGTCTCGGCTCTTCAGTGCAAAACAGCTAAACTCTGATAAATATGACCAATATTCGGAAATGATGTTCTATTAGGGGCGCCGCAAATTGTAAACCACTCCTGTTTCGAAATGCATATACACGATAGGGTGAGTTAGGTTGGGTTAAGTAGGCCGAGCATAGGCGGAACATATACGGAAATGCTATAAATTTATATATTTTAATAGAAATTTTCTGCAAACCTTGGCGGTTCCGTATATATTTGGTACAAATACATACGGAACCGCTAAAGTTGTACGGGTGTTGAAGTCAATTTTTGAAAGAGGAAAAAGACAACTAATTAGTGATGGTTAAATACCAATTTGTGGATTTAACCCAGAGACCAGCGGCGTGGAAACTACTACTTAATAATAATTTAAAATTTAATAAATGAGTTCTTATTATTTGTTACTACATAATATGGCAACAATTTTGACTTTTTCATAATCTATACTTAATTCAACAAAATACACGGAACATTTAATATTGTTAGTTTGTTTGTATCCTCTGTAGCGGAGATCGAAGAAAATTGTGACAGAGTAGAGAGTTGTGACAAAGACGATTTCCTGACGGAACCTATGACCGTTAGCGAGCTGGCAACATCGCACGATTGTTTGTAAAAGTAAGTTTTTTATAAAAATTTTTATTGTATTTATATCATGATATATTACATTCACGTGGTTAAGATATTTTTTCTTATATTGTGTGGGTTTGCAGTTTCAAAGCGTGGCATTGCCTTGCTGTGTTTGCATCTTGTTTCGAAATCACGAATTATTATTCTGACCAGATCGCGAATTTTGGCACCTAGGAGTTGTTACATGCTGTCACAACTCTCCTATTATAGTTTGTTTTCTGGTTAGTTTATTTTACACGCTTTTTGCAATGTTTTTTCCTGTTTATTTCTGTTTTTGTTTGTTTGCTTTGGTCAATTCTTACAACCTAAGTTTGATGTAATGATGCCATAATTACTTATAAAATATTTAATACTCTTATGTTAATGTTTCATGTTACAATTATGCCAAGTGATCATTAAAGTAATTTTATGCAAAAAAGATAGTCTAGATATACATCTGTCACAACTTACCTTGGTACCTGTCACAATATACCTCGGTGTTAGAAGAGTTGTGACAAAGGGAGTAGCTTCAATTTTTATGGATTTTCTCAGAAACCTTTTATTGACTTTGATGACTGTTTTTAAAAGAGTAAATTGAATTGCATCGCGGCATACAATTCATAATGGTGGTATGTTACTTTATTGAGATATGTTCCTTTAAGTAAAATTTGTCACGACCCTCCTCGGTCTTCCCTACTATCGATGAAAATGAAAATTTACACTGCGACATATTCATAAAACGTTTGTCAATTTTTGTGACGGCAATTTTTTAAAATCATTATTTCGTTTTTACTTTTTTCGTAAAAGCGGCCAAATACCAGTATTGCGGTTCAATTGCCTGTAGTTTAGGATTGAACATTTTTAATTAATAAATTAATGGGAGAAAAAACGAAATTTTGTCAATTTGCTCAAATTTCGTATCGAGTTTAATAACCATCAGCCTATATTGGGTTTCTTTCATTTTATACATTTTCCACAGCTAAGAATTTAATTTCTTCAATTTCCTCATCGTTTGATATATTAGCGTAGGAAATGGAATTTGATCATCAAATGTTTTTCCATATTAGTTGATACCATGAATAATTTTTTTCTGTTTAGAGGGTTAAAAAAATGGGCAAATTTTAATTTTTTGTCGTTTACGCCTATAGTGTCACCATTAAAGTTGGAGCCATAATATGGAGAAAATATTTATTTTTCAATTTAGGTAAAATTTTAATTTACCATAAGTTCTCTCTTCAATAAAGACCAAAAATGACATAATTTAGTGGGATCAGGCAGTTTTTGTGAACCGGTTTGGTTTTAATTTGACATTTTCTCCACAAAATGTCAAAAAGGCATTTATTGTTCGAATTTTAAAAAAAATGTATTTGGAAAACTTATGATAATTTTTGTTTTCTATCAATATCTATTTTCATTGAAAACGGATGTCGACCCTACCACCGTAATTATAAACAATGGCGCCCTATTTATTCTAATATGTCCATTTTTTTTTTCAAAGAGTTTATTATTTTAAAAAAGACTCTCCTCATCGTTGGTTAAATCTTTAAAGTTATGAGGAGTTTACTCCGTAGATGACAACATTTTTAAAAAGCAATTTACTTTTTTGAGGAAAATTAATATTTTGGTATAAAGAATGAATTTAGACGATGAGTCTTGTGTAAATAAACATATTTACGGTGTTTGGGATCGACTTCCGTTTTCACTGAACATAGATATTGGCCAAAAATAGATAGATTTAATTATGAAATTTTTGATCTTTATTCAAACAAAAACTTGTGGTGAAGTCAAATTTTATCTAAATCGAACAATACATTTTTCCCCCATATGGTTCCAACTTTAATGATGACACTGTATAAGTTCGGTTATCCTGTGACACGCTATATAGATGGTGTGGAATTTATAAACAATAGTATAGTCACATGACCTAACGAGGGTACATTATTTGCTTTAACTACACCAATGGTATTACGCACATTATGGCAAGGTGGTTTGACTGGGGTATAAATTGTGGAATTTCCATTAGCGGGATATATTCCATATATGTGCCATTTCCGCGAATGCTCAATAGCGAAAATAGTTTTGCACATGCATATTAGAGGTAGGTACATATTAAAATCATATGAATGCTTTAAATATTTATATTATTTAGCTATGAATAAACATTTTAGTTAAATAGAGCTTACGCCAATAAATTTTCATGACGAAAATATTTACGTAAATCATCAATGTTAAAAACACACCTTACCTTTAGTAAACTGTGGACTTGCGTCTCGAAATGTTAGCCTGAATTTGAGTTTTCAAAAAAATGCCGACGTATTGATCATTATACAGGCAGGAACAAAAGCCACTTTATTAGGTACCCTTAATTTTTTAATGCCGGTAGTAGTAGAATTTAGAATTATATTTTGTTGTGACCTTTTCTTAACACAATCCTTTTTGTTTCAAGTTATTATCTGCTTTTTAAAAGAAGATATAAATTTTTAAGAAAGTATTGCAATTTGTCAATTTTATTCACAATTCAGAGTATTACATTTTGTTATCGAGTAGTATTAACAAATTAATAGGGCGTGTTGCGAGGTGCAACACGAGGTGTGCTTTCAATGCAGTACGATTGTTGCCAGACGTCCGGCAAACCGAACATGTCCTCCCTTTTTGAGAATTTGCTACCCAAGTAGCATTTTTAGACACAAATTGGACACACATTCTTTGCTGAGAAACGTTTCGAAACATTTTCGAATAAAATTATAAAGTTGTGTCGAGAGACATGTGTTACGAATCTTTTGCGATACATTTTCGAATCCAGTTGCAACACTTAAGCCCGTGCTTGCTTTGAAATACTGTACAAACCATAGTGTCGATACATTAACGACACGCGAAGATAACTATTTTTAGTTAAAATTATAAAGTTATGGTAAGACACATGCGCTTCCAAATTGTAGCGATACATTTTCGAATTAAGTTGATCAAAACAAATTGGGATTTTTTTGCTTCGAAATATTTATCAAATAATGGTATTCATTCATTTACGAAACGTGTGATGAAAATATTTTTCGAAACTTCCAGCAACAAATACCCAACCTTTGTTTTCTGAGCAAACCTTTTCTCTTGGGGCATTCACCATCACATAACAAACCTTTTATTTTTCTGTGCATCACCTTGCCATAATAACCTATAATTTTTGCATTTGCCATCATAACCTATAATTTTTGCACAGCTGTTAACACCAACAGATTTTTTCTTTAGTTTCAACTACGGACTACGGAGTACATTTTTAGTTTCGGTTCAGAACAGAAACGGTTCAAAAAATATATGAATTTTAGCTTTAGGTTATGTATGTACACCGAAGAAACATTTAGCGCCCGAACAAACGCGAAGGTAAAATTTACGTTAGCTACGTTTGTTTCGCACTGAGTTGATACATTATCGAAACAGTGTTTACGTTTCGATACATTTTTTTATAAATTATAGCTACATGATGTACGAAACATTATAGAAGCCAAAGACTAGAAATTGTGTGGCGAGTTCATTTTGGACCAGAATAATTTATTGCTTTCTAGCGGCCATTATGTGAAATGAATTTTTATTTTGTTAAAATGAGTTTTAATGAAATTCCTGTATCTTATGAAAAGCCAAAAGTTATTACGTCGATTTATAGAAATAAATAAAATTCTGAAATTATTCTATTTTTTTCGCAAAGTATTTTTTTTTCAGTAAATGCAAATAAATCGAGGGCACGCCAATTACTAAACGGCACATTAAAATTTACTGCGACAATGATTTTTTGGTTCTTATGTGCAATAACTAGGTATATAACAGCTATATAACAGTATATAACTCGACAGCCTAGAACATCGAAGACAGGTTGGGGATATTTGACTCTCTTTTACAGATATTTTCATGGAAGGTGCTCGGCTGACCTTGCCCTCTTAATTCCGCCCAGAGCGACTCATAGCAGAAATACACGACGAACCACCGCCGCCCATCCATATGTGGTTAAGCTTAGTACTCCTCGAGCTTCATTATTTAAGAATTCTTTCATCTGCAGGACTTGTGGAACGACCTTCCCGAGGTCGTTTTTCCCAACGAATATATCCTCCAACGATTCAAAACTAACGTGAATCGCTTTTTGCGCACACGCAATACTCCCAGAGTACCCTAACGGATTTTTCCTATAGTGCTTGTGTTTGATCATAAAAAAAATAAAAAATAAAAATATAAAATAAAATATACTTACTATAACGAATTCATCATGGCGAAATTATTGTTTTTCTTTTATTTTAGAACAGTGAAGGTATCCTAATTATTTGGTTCCTTATTTTGTCCATTTTGACATGTTCACATACGATAGCAGCCACACTTAGAGACAATTTTGTTGCGCATGTTTCAACATAGCCCCGCCCCTTTATACTGTTATTGAAACAGATAAAGTAACAGTTTCGATATATTTGCGAGCATTTCCGAAACATTTTCGATTGTGTATCGATACAGCAAAAGTCACAGCTAGCACCAACCACTTGGAAACACGTGCAAATGTGCCATATAAAATGTATACGTTTCGAAAATATTTCCATTTTTGTTGCCAACAGTTTCCAATTTCGATCGGAAACAGAAACGATAGTTACGATACATTTACCATAATGTGTCTAAAAATGCTATTTGGGTAGCTCTGTCCGGCTTTTTCTTTCCGTTCGGCTTTCTTAGCAACCGTTCCAACGGTTCATCCATAAAAATTTACCATTACCACGTGAAATTGCTTGTTATTTTTTTTTATCGTAGTACCGGAAAAGTTCTTATGCCCAGTCATGATTAATAGAGCAAATTTTATTTTTTGGCGAAACAAAAGTGTTATTTTCGTTGGTTTTGTCGTTTTATTAACAATCAATACTTGCTTTTGAGTTTTATTTGGATAATACTGATTGGACTGACCATGAATTTTTCTAATATTCGTTGAATTGTGAATAAAATTGAAAAACTGCAATACTTTCTTTAAAAATTTGTATTTTCTTTTAAAAAACAGATAATGACGTGAACCAGAAATCATTGTGTTAAGAATCGGTCACACTTCAAAACAAAATACCTATAATGAAGTTCAATTTTACAGCTCAATTTTTCCACGGGGTGTTAAGAAATTAAGGGTAAAAAAGTAACTATAATGTTGCATTTTTTGAAACTAAAATTAAGACTAATATTCCGATACATACAGGGTGTTCATTTGAAAACTTCCCACCACGGATTTATCGAAAACCACGGATTTATCGAAAACCACTGATTAAAAGAAAAAACGCCGAGACAAAAGATTTGCCAAAGGGGACAACTTTTTAACCAAAAAACTACTTCACCCCCTTTTACCCTCTGGCCCCCGGGGTCATCCCCTTAAAAATTTTAAATGACAAGGGGTAGCAAGTAATAGCTTGTTTGAAAGGTCTTTCAAAGTGCTTTATTTTGACGTTTGATTTTTTAAAATCGGTCGATTCGTTTTCGAGAAAATTAGAGAAATCTTTATTTATCTTAATTTGTTCAGATAGAAAAAAAAGCACACGAAAATATCACTTTTTATTTCAATAAGTGTTCAAAATGTTGCCCGTTATTGGCCAAACAATGATATAGGCAATTTTCAAATTCCTGACGGACATTTCAAAAACATGTTGTGGGAGATCATGGCAGCTTTCGGTGATGCGTTGACGAAGTTCATCCAAACTGTTAGGTTGGGGAGTGAAAACAATAGTTTTCAAATGGCCCCATAGAAAAAAGTCTAATGGCGTCAAGTCAGGAGATCTAGCAGGTTATTATATAGGCCCTCTTGGCCCTATCCATTTATCTGGAAACTCGTCGTCTAGCCATTGCCGAACCGGAAGAAGTGAGGAGGAGCGCCGTCTTGCTGGAAATATATTTCAGCCTCATCAAGTATAGGGTTTCCATCGACTTCGATTTGGTTTTCAATGGTTTCAGTGATAAGCGGATTGAGGGTATTTTCCAACATATCTAAATAAATGCCTCCATTTAAATTCCCATTAATAAACAATGGCCCAATCACTTTGTTTCCTAAAATGCCTGCCCATACATTATTTTTTTGGGGGTACTGAGTATGCCCTTCTACAAAAGCATGAGAATTTTCATTGCTCCAATACCTGCAGTTATGATTATTAACAAATCCATTTAGATAAAATGTGCAGATATTCTTTACATGAATGGTATTATCATTAATCGCTGCAGTCATTTGTTCACAAAACTCAACTCGCCTATCGAAATCATCTTCGGTTAACTCTTGCAATATTTTCATTTTGAATGGATGAAATTTATGTAATTTAGTAACTGTGTGTACAGAGCCTAATCAAATACCAGTCGCATCAACAATTTTGCGTAATGAAGTATTAGGATTTATGGCAAAATGACCCAAAACTTCAACTTGAGCGGCTTCATCCAAAACTCTACGATGATTACGTTTTTTATTTGCAACAGATCCAGTTTGAGTAAATTTAGTAACAAGGTCCAAAACATTAATATGCGAAGTTATTCCGGATGTCTGGCGTTAAATGTAACGGCAGTTTGCCGAGCACATTGATTTTGGGCACCATAAATTAGAATCATTTCCGCTAGTGTGTAAACCATTTTGGACGTAAAATCTGAATCAATAAATTAATTTTCACTATCCCAAGATTGTCACAAAGGACAGCAAATTAAATTGTTTCTTTCCCTTAGCAACTATAAAAAACTAAACAGGTATAAGAAAACTAAACAGGTATAAGAATAAAAACAGTTCGCCCATGTTATCTGTGTTGATAAAAAGAAGGCGATAAAAAATTTTCTAATTTTCTCGAAAACGAATCGACCGATTTTTAAAAAATCAAACGTCAAAATAACGCACTTTGAAAGACCTTTCAAACAAACCCGAACAAACCCTTGTCATTTAAAATTTTTAAGGGGATGACCCCGGGGGCCAGAGGGTAAAAGGGGGTGAAGTAGTTTTTGGTTAAAAAGTTGTCCCTTTTGGCAAATATTTTGGCGTGTCTCGGCGTTTTTTCTTTTAATCAGTGGTTTTCGATAAATTCGTGGTGGGAAGTTTTCAAATGAACACCCTGTATGTGTATGAGTATGTATTTTCTGGAAAAAGAAGGGAGGAGGGGCGCCAAATTTAAGTTTTGCCCCAGATGCTAGAAACTCTAGGGCTCTGTCCTGCTTATAGGAAAAATTAATAATTAGAGGTCTGCAAACGTCATTTTTGACATAAAGTCTTAAATATGTCAAACACGCTTAGACTTAGGTATAGGATATGATATATGAAATCTACCTAGAATCTTGCATAGAATCCCAAAAGTTTTCAAATGAACACCCTGTATGTAAGTCTACACTTTGCTAAAAATTTCACCAAGATCGAAAAACAATTTAAAAAGTTACAGAACTATAAACCTGACTAACGTTATCTTTGTTCGGAATTTAATGTCTGGGGTGTATGTCAAATTAAAAATTAAGTAAATTTACCTGCATGAATGCATGCAATTTAATGAGACAATCTGACAATCTTGCTTTTAGGTTTTTATTTTTTGCCCGCATTCTTTTCACTGTCTCAGACTAATGTGCCAAACAATAAATATATCACTTTATCCTGGATCTGTGTCATCGGCGTACGTCTAACTATAATCTTAATTTGTAGATTTTTTGAATACACTAAATTCATTTGAATTTGAATGTGCTGTGCTGTGGCTACCCTTATATAAAAACAAAAAGCCAAGAGACTAATAGAAACAGCTAATGTAAAGGAAATAAAAGAAACAAGAAATTAATTCAACTTTTTATTAGAAATTAAAGAAGACAAATAGTACTATTATATCATCAGCCATTCTATAGTTAAAAGTTTTACAAAATAAAACAAGGCAACTCTTGACAACAAAAAGTAAAAGTTAGTGAAAAAAAAATAACTAGTGAAGAAAATATTTATGGCAGACTAAAATGGGGTATTTACGAAACTGCTTGAGCATTATTCTCCTTATAGCAAACGTCGGATTCTTGATCTTTCTGCTTCGATTGTTTAGGCTTCTTACCTGAAAAGAGAAGAGAAATATTTTAAAATGTGGTTCTTAGTTTAAAGATATTTGAAATTAAATACAACAGCCAAGTAAATTTAAAAGGGTAGCTATACAGGGTGTTGCAAATTCGGCCTTCACCATTGGGATTTCGGAAATACGAAGTCGGTTAAATTGGGGCAAAGTTGCGTGATTATGGGCCCAATAATATTCCACAAAAGAATCAAAAATAAATACAATTATCTGGAAAAATCTCAAATCTTGAGTTTCGGTTTTTAGTTTTTCCTGACTTTGTTCGAAGAGATGTCCAAAAATGAATTTCACTTTCTCATTGCTATTTTTATTATCCACAAGATGGCATCATCAGATCTTTCATGCGACGTTTCGTCTTTAGGTCATCATCATCAACTGGAGCCTGGATATTTTTGTTTAAATTATGAAAGAGGGCCGAAATCTACGTTCAGTGGTATACAACACTTACTGTTTTTTCGACGTTTTGTTCTTTAAATAGACCATCTTCATTAAAATACCCCTAGTAGGTTCCTTACTTTTGTTTCGAAGATTTTAAAATTATTATTATTATTATTTCGGTCTTTAATTGTTATTGTATTGTTATTACGTACTACTTACTGCTGTTTTTTTTTTTATTTCAAACTATGTAATAGTTTTATCAAATTTCTACTTAGTGTAAGTATAAGTAATTTATTTTATTAATACAAATAAAATTTGACTCTTAAGGCCAGCACTTCCTTAAGAGTTTTAAAAGAGGGATTGTGTTTTACATTTTCGAATTATACCGAATTTAAAATAAAAAGTGAATTACAGGAACATACTAGGGGTATTTTAATGAAGACGATCAATTTAAGGAACAAAACCAGTAAATGTTGTATACCACTGAAAGTAAGTTTTGGGTTCTCTTTCATAATTTAAACAAAAATATCCTGGCTCGCATTTAAAAAATGTCATAATTTAAATAAAAAGATCCAGGCCCGTATTTAAAAAAAATTAAGTTCATGATGGTGACCTAAAGAAGAAAAGGTCTCATGAAAGATCCGATAATGCCATCTTGTGTAGAATATTAAGCAGACACACTGTATATAAACCAGGTGACTAAAGTGTCTTTTTTAGTCCCTAGGTTTATAATGCACTATTAAAAGCCCCGAAAAAATGGTTCACGTTATTTAATTCTCATTTTTTAATGATCTCTGAAAATCGGCGCTAAAATAATACATTATTTTGTAAATTGTTTTATTTGTATTAGGGGCTATCGAAACATGTTGCCAAGATAAGGATTGTTTAATAAAATATAATTTACAATAAAATTGTTAGTTTTAAAATAGATATTTAAAAAACACGTTTATTTTTAAAGATTCCGGGATTTTCGAGGGTGATTTTTGAGAGCCCGGGATCCCGAATCCCCTCGTATGTAGATAGCTATATTTTCAAGCCGACCCTGCACCTATTTATTGCGGTTTAAAGATTTAGGGGTATACACAATAGGAATTAATCGGATAGTTGATTTATTACAGTAAAGGTCAACGGTATAATTTGAACTATACTATAATAATAGCTCAAGAATTTAAAAACTTAATTTTCATCATTGCTGTCGTTTTCCTACAACAGTTATATGGTGAAAATTAAAAAAAATCTAATTACGTGTTGTGTTAACATAACCATAAAAGAAGACAATGTTGTGGTGCAAGTCCGTGCAACTAAAAGTAAATTAATGTAAAATATCGCCTTCGCCATCTTGTCAGGAGTATGAAGTAGTCTCTTGCGGTTGACCGATATTTCGTTGCCGTGCGACAAAGATTGACAACAGGCGCCACAGTCGGAATAATTTTGGGTAAAAAAATAATCTTGTTTATGTTCGTCCTAAGCCAGGAAGCAAACAGTAGTGGATTCTGTGAGTCTGGCGAACATACACGGATTTTCTACAACCAGACTACTTCCCCGCACCGTTTTCGAGGATGCTGAACACGATGGTGCAGTTAAAAATTGTTTTTGGGTTGGCCCACCTCCTCAAATGGGATAAAAACCACCCCCAACCGGGAAAATTGAAAATATTTGCTTCAAGCTGCCCGATCTCGAAACCCTTCCGTTTTCGGGGTCGCGGTCGTGGTTGGCACCAGAGACCGTTTTCGAGGCCGCGATCGTCTTCAGCGACCTCGACAACGGGCGGTCAGACGATATTGCCGGTTTAAAGCTGTCAGCAGTCGAAGCACCCCCTTGGAGGGAGTTTCGTCGCTATGGGGGGTGGTTTGGCACCGGAGACCGTTTTCGAGGCCGCGATCGTCTTCAGCGACCTCGAAAACGGGAG
Source organism: Barypeithes pellucidus (assembly GCA_963991005.1). NCBI lineage: Eukaryota > Metazoa > Arthropoda > Insecta > Coleoptera > Curculionidae > Barypeithes > Barypeithes pellucidus. The sequence continues at coordinate 31,752,913 of OZ022562.1, forward strand.
ATCAGCAGTCGATGCACCCCCTTGGAGGGTAGTTTCATCACTCGGGGGGGGGGGGGGAGGGTCCATCGGGTGCAATATTGAAGGGTGCGAGAGTACTCCGCGACCCCGAAAACGGAAGGAATTCGAGATCGGGCAGCTTCAAGCAAATATTTTCAATTTTCCCGCTTGGGGGTGGTTTTTGGCCAACCCAAAAACAATTTTTAACTGCACCATCGTGTTCAGCATCGTCGAAAACGGTGGGGGGAAGTAGTCTGGTTACTGTAGAAAATCCGTGTGTATTTCGGCCTCTCGCCCGACTCACAGAATCCACTACAAGTTCCATTTAATAATATACTGTTATATATTATGGTTTTACGGAAATTAAGACACAAGTATCAAGAAAGGTTTCCTATTAGAATAGTATATACTGTGTCAATTAATAAACTTCCCACTAGGGATGTGCGGTACGGTACGATATTCTTGTGTACCGGTATTTTTCTTACCGATACTCGATATTTTGTACCGGTATTTTACTGTACGGTACGGTCCGATACGCTAAGTTTTTACCCAGTACCTATCGTATTTGTATGGTATGTAAATAATTATTTATTAAAATTATATATTATATTTTGACTAATCCAGTTCGTGCTAGAAAACGGAATGCATTCTCGAACGCAGCTCACAGTTACGGCTAAACTATTGCGAAAGAAGAAGATTTTATATTGAACGCGCAATCCCGAATAAAAGAAGAAAACGAACTGACTGGTCTGGTCTGAGAATAGGTGATTCCCCAATTGTGCATTTTAAAAAGTTTCTTTTTTGTTCATTTTTTATCATGCCGCCTCGTCCCATTAGCGATGTATGGAAAGTTTTTATTAAAACCAAGAGTGGAGGTACCTGCAAATTATGTCTTTGTGAGGTCAAAAATTCTGAAGGAACGACAAATTTAAGGAAGCATATTGCACGACGACATCCAAAATATAGTTTTAAAAAAAATGAGAAGGAATCTTGCAAAAACGAGGTATGCATATATAGTAAAATTAACATTAAAAGTGTTTGTGTGTACTAAATAGGAGTCTAAATATTATTCAGCTATTTCGCAGTTTGTCCCTACTTGTGCTGTTAGTCACCATTCTATCAAGAATTATATAGAAGAAAATGTAATTTTAGGCTTCAGAGAAAATTAATGAAACTATGGACATACAACAACAAGCTGGACCTTCTCAAGAAAAAAGTGACTCGGAGAGTGAGAGTGCAAGTACTTGCAGGATGGTTTCCAGTCAACCACGAATTTCGGAAACATTTGCCAAAATAAAATCATATACAGGTAAAAGATTTGACCTTGACCTTTTGATCCTAAATCAGTAAATAATTATATTTTCATGTATTTTTAGGAGGTGAAAAATCCGAGCAAATAACCAATGCTATTGTATATATGATAGCAACGGATAATATGCCCTTGAATTCAACAGAGAAAAACGGTTTTCGATATTTATTAAAAACAGTCGCACCCCTATATAAAATTCCAGGGAGAAAAAGTGTAACAAAACTTGTCGATCAGAAATATGAATTATATGCCCAAGTTGTTAAAAATAGGTTGGAGAATGTCGAAAATGTAACTATCACATCTGATATATGGACAGATATATTAAACACAAAAAGCTTTTTGGGGCTTACTGCTCATTTTTATTTCGAGAGTAAATTGAACAGTATAACAATAGGCGTTTATGAATTAGATGACCGTCATACTGGAGAATACATAGGTAACCTATTGGAAAAAATATGTAATGATTGGAAAATCCAACCCTATAAAATAACTGCTGTTGTCACTGACAATGGCGCTAACATGGTTAAAGCAGTAGCAAATGTTTTTGGGAAAAGTAAACATTTACCTTGCTTTGCTCACACCCTCGACCTCGTTGCATCTAAAATTATTAATGAACATAGTCAAATTAAAGCCATAACAGAAAAAGTTAAGAATATTGTGACATATTTTAAGCAAAGTGTGGTAGCAGCAGATAAATTGCGAAAAGTTCAACCCCAAGGTAACATTTTAAAATTAATACAGTCGATCCCCACCAGATGGAATTCTGTTTATTACATGTTAGACAGGTTCCTCAAACTGTCAACCTATGTAGCTCCTATATTGCTCGAAAATAGTAAAGGCCCGCCTATGATAGATGGACTTGAGATGGAAACTATAAAAGATATATTGGAAATCTTGAAACCAATCGAAGCAGTATCAAAAGAAATTTGTGGTGAGAAATATCTTACCGGTAGTAAAATAATTCCAATCGTTAATTGTCTAAAAATTCAAATGACAAGGCTAGCGCCTTCAACTGAAGCTGCGAAAACTTTACTTGGAACTACACTTCAAGAACTTACACACCGGTTTGGAGCAATAGAACAAGTTTCTTTACTCGCGATTTCCACCCTTCTTGACCCTAGATTTAAAAAGTTACATTTTAACAATCTTTTGGCCTGCTCACACGCTATAAAACATATTAGTAATATATGCAAAGACAGATCAAAGGAACCTGTACCTGTAGTTCATGTTGAGGAAGAAAAAATAAAAAGTGATAACATTTGGTCACATCATCAGGAGTTAGCAAGCACATCCGTCAGCTCAAAAATTGACAGAGAAGATGAGGGCATCTTTCCTGACTTAAAAGCACCTATCCACCGAGCCCCTGGACACCACGGATGTTCTCTTATATTGGAAAAATGTTATGGCAAGCACCATCCTAAAAAAACTTGCATTTAAATATTTATCAATAGTAGGGACTTCAGTTCCATCAGAAAGACTATTTTCAAGAGCTGGCGCGGTAATGCATGAATGCCGAAATAGACTACTTGGAGATAGACTGTCTAAATTGTTATTTTTAAATTCATTAGAATTAAGTTACTGGAATTTATGATTATTTGTTAGAGGTTTGTGACAAAAATGTATTGATTGATATTTATTATTATTTTGTTACGTTGTCAAATCTAACAAAATGTACATCATTACATTTTGTTCGGGTTGATTGATATTTATGAAGATTTTCTTAAGTTTGTTGTTTTTTGTTTGTGGATTTAATTTCATTGTTTAATTTGTTGTGATATTGAGCGATAACTGTTTAATAAATTTTGTTTCGACTGTGATATCTAAGTTGAGAAAAATTTAACATTTTTAAACAGTTTATGTGTCATAAATTATTGCTTTTACTTTTGATCTCCGATTTTTTAAAATATCATAGGTATTAATTATATAAAATGGGCGATTACAACAGATCAGGTCAGAATCTAAAGATAAGACAAGTGGTTGTTAGTAAGCAGGTTTTGTTATACGAAAAACTGTCACTTATCAGAAATAAGCTGCTTATGAACAACCAGTTGTCTTACCGAAGTTCAAGTCAGTTTCTGACCTGATCTAAGTTGTTTGTTCGTACGCGTCATTTATTTTAAAATTAACTTTTAATCGCCTATTTAATATAGTTAATACCCATGATATTTTAAATGATCGAAGATCAAAAATAAATTTATGGAACATAACTACATAATCTGTTTGACAGTGTTTGAAAATGATAAAACGTCAAATTTTGCTCAACAGAAGATGACAGTTGTGACAAATCTTACGTGCTGCGTTATTTTCTTGAAGTTAGGTCAGAATTTGTGCTGTTCGTAAGCAGCTATTATCTCCAAGAGCAATATAATTTCAAAAAATATTTTTATACATTTTTAATATACTCATTTCATCATAAAACAATGTACCGGTACTCATTGTACCGGTACTTTACTTAACGATATTGTACCAGACCGGTACTTCCACGTCGGTACATATCGATCCACGAATACCGGTACTTTTGGGAGTATCGCACATCCCTACTTCCCACCCTTACTATTTCGCTTCCAGTAAATAATATTAAAAATTATTGTGAAGAGGGATACTTCTAAAGAATACTTATGTAGCCCTTAAAATATATAATAGAAAGGGGGATAGTGCATTATTTTAAAGGTCTCTTAAATCTCTCATCAATAATAATATAATTTATTTACATGTGCCCCGAAAGTGCCTCTTTTCAAGCATGTTCTCTTCACCGACGGTGGCATTTTCCAAGAGAGCGGGCGGGAAAGTATCGAAGCGGGCGGGAAAGATTTTTCCCGCCCGCTTCGAGTCACCATCATGTGCTCATAAATAAATAAAACCAGAATTGTCGGTGCGGGATTTGAACCCGCGACCCTTAGATCGCCAGGCGGACACTCTACCCACCGAGCCATACTACAAGCGATAATAAATAGCGGATTATATATAAATTAAATTGGCTGTTAATTTTTCAAAGATGTTTTAGAAAAATGTCTGAAGAACTTCTTTATTTATATGGCCTCAAAGACTCGGGCACTTGTAAAAAAATAAATAAAACCACAGATGCCGACTGCGGGATTTGAACCCGCGACTCTCAGATCACAAGGCGTACGCTATACCACTAGGCGATCGAGCCTATTTGTCAAAAATAATAAATAGGTATTTACATTCTCCATGCGCGAGTGTTTTCATGTTATGTAGACAGGAAAACTATCTGAATAATTTCTTTATTTATTTGGCATCAAAGGTTCGGAGCACTTGTACACAAAATACGGTACATATCTCGGGCCGTCGGAGGCTTTTCCGGACTCGTGCGGTGGCATCCGCATATCGTCCGTAAAAGAATCCTTTCGGCCCTTGATACGTAATGTACTATTATTATTTTTTGAGTAGTAATTTCTGAGAAATCGCTTTTTCCCAGAAAACTAAATTTTTTCAAATGGAAACATATTGGCTCACTCGGGCAACAAGATAGAGCACTTTTTTTCTAACAATTTGATATCGCACACCCTTATGTCAAGTTAAAAAGGAGAGATAATTTATTAAAAATACCAATTCATGGCAAAAAATACAACAAGAAGCGCAAACGGCTTTGCATTTATCAGGTATAGTATTTGCAGAATTATACCGTTGATCTTTTGACTGCAATAAAACCTCATTATCCCTTGGACCATAAAATAAAAAAGGAAATCCCAAATTTTAAAACCTTTTCGAGCAGAGCCGGACCAGGTATACAAATTCAATTTATACCTATGCCTGATGCATATATAAATACAAAGTGATTTTTAATAATTTTAATCTTTAGTGGTTTTCGGCGAGTAATTTTTAGTTAGGCTTATTAGTGGTAGAATGTGGCGTCCTTGGAATTGTGCTGATAGGGGGGCATCTTCAAGTGTCATTTTTGTTGTTGAGTAGAAATTTTAATTCGATGGATGCTTTAGCAGAGACGTCTACTTTGACAAAAACTCCTTATCTTCGGTAAGAGACATAGTACTTAAACCTGTTAATCCTAGAAAAAATCGGAGTGATTCTGGCACATTTAGAAGCATTGACGAAAATGACATGGATTTATTAAGAAGAAAGATTTACCAAATGTATGAGACACCAACTGTACCCACTTTGATTTCCCTCAAAGAGCGGCTGATTAAAGACGAAACAAATATCTCTTGTAGCCTTTCAAGCCTTAGGAAAATATTGCGTAGAATGGGTTTTAAATACCGAAGCATTGATAAAAGACAAACATTAATGGAAACTCAACGTTTACGGGAATGGAGACTTAAATATTTAACAGCTGGTAAACAATTTAGAGAAGAAAATCGTCCAATTATTTACCTTGACGAAACATGGTGCGATACCCATGACACTCCAAGAAAAGGTTGGGATGATTCTTCCAAAAAATGTCAAACCAAGGCACCATCAAATAAAGGCAAAATAATCACAATATTATAAAATATGCTGGTTCAGAGAACGGGTTTGTTCCAAATTGTCTGTTGCTTTCAGCTAAAAACATAGCAGATTCTTCTTTAGATTACCATCAAGATACCGACGCACAACTTTTTGAAGATTGGTTTAAACATGAACTCCTTAAAAATATACCTGAAAATAGCGTCATTGTAATGGACAATGCTAGTTATCATAGTCGGCAAGCAAAAATCATTCCCAATTCTAATAATACAAAAGCAGAAATTCAAAATTTTATGATTGAAAATGATTTATATTTTGAAGAAACTTACAAAAAACGAGAACTGCTAGAAGTATTAAAAGCTTTTAAAATAAATAAGGAATACGAGTGTGATAAACTTGCAGCAGAAAATGGACATACAGTGTTGCGTCTTCCTCCGTACTATTGTATATTCAATCCTATTGAGCTAATATGGCACCAATTAAAATCCAATATTAGGAGAAATAATATTTCTCCTACATTAAATTCATCTGTAGTAGAATTAATTAAAAACAAAGTAAGAAAAATTTCCGCAGACAGCTGGAAAAACTGTGTACAGCATGTACTTAAGGTGGAAAATTCTTACAATTGTATAATTACAAATGTTCAACCCTTAATTATAAGTTTAGGCTTAGATGAAGATAGTGATAGTGAGTTAAATTTTGAATAAATTATCAATAGTTTCTTAGAATTTAATGAATTTTTATTGTACTTGTTATCCTAATAGTTATACTTCTAATTATATTATTTTCAATTATCATTAATTGTTATAATTATTTTACATTTATTATAGGTACCTAAAACTAAAAATACCTATCTATTTATTTTAAAATATAAAAATAAATCATGTGGTGTGGTATACATTTTTAAGCCGGCCCTGATCCCATTTATTGATCTTTGAAGAGGTTGAGGCGTATACAATAAGATTTAATCAGGTAGTTTATTTATGGCAGTAAGAGTCAACGGTATAATTCTGCAACAACTATACCCATGACCCCATATGCTAACAAAGTATTTTAGGGAGGTCATAGCAATCTAGATGGAAAAGAAAAAGAATAACGATTCAAAGTGTCAAGAAGTGACGTATCGGATGTCGCTGAATTTGGCATGGTGTTCTGAATCAATATAGGCAAAAATATACTGGGCATTCCAATTAAGAATCCAAAGTTGAGGTAATTTCCGGTTAAATCGGAAGTCATGTCATCAAATGCAAAAGAATATCACATACAAACCCACCAAATATTATTATTGTAATTCAAACAATAAAAAAGTTATAGGGGTGGGCGTTACTCCTGAAACACCCGGTATTTTTATATAATATTTTTTCATTAAACATTCAGTTTTTTTCAGTTTCTTAGTATTTAATTTGTTTCTTGAAATATTTCCAAAGAGTATATAAACTCCTGGACAAAATTAACGCAACATCATAAATTTGCCATATTTTTGATGCTATATGAATTTATGATCCGATTTGAATGATTTTTTTTGCATTGTAGGTTGGTTCCTTGGCAATGTCATAGTTTCCGCTGTTTATGATAAAAATGTCATTTTCGATTTATACTGGGTGTAATAAAAATGCTATGTTTTTTCCGAAAATTCGTATCACCCTGTGGAGTATACTAGCAACCGAAACATATAGCAGTTGACATTAAACGGTAGATTCATCTTTCCCCAACATTTTCTTTTTTGGTTTACTTCATTATCTCTGTTATTAAAGGAGATACACAGTTTTATATCATAACATGTTTTTATAAACTTTATTATTCAACACATTCATTGTTAAATGTTTTCAAGTAGGCTGGTTTAAGCAACAAAAAACAATTACTCACCAGAGAGCACAGAGTTACAAGATTGCGTTTTGCCAGAAATTATCAATATTGGACTGTTAATGATTGGAAGACGGTTTTATTTTCTGATGAAACTAGAGTAAGTCTCAATTCTCCTGATGGACGTGAACGTGTTTGACGAAGGGCAGGAGAGAGATTTGCAAGTGCAATATCTCTCCAAAAATCCCGTTTGGTGGAGGCTCTGTAATGTTTCGAGGAGGAATATGTTTCAACGGACACACAGAGTTGGTCCCTATATATGTAAGATCAATGAACGGCGATTTTTATCTAGAAGACATTGTAATTGAACATGTAATGCCATTTGGTCCTTTTTTGGGACCGAATAATTTATTTATGCAGGATAATGCTCGTCCCCACGTGGCTAGACAAGTTATAGACTACATCAACTCTGTAGCTATTCTATTGATTGACTGGCCACCTCACAGTCCCGATTTAAATCCCATAGAGCATTTATGGGACGCTCTTAAAAGAAAGGTTCGAAGTCGCAATCCCGTACCGGTTAACCACAATCAATTGGTGGATGCAGTAATTGCAGAATGGGAGTATATTCCCCAAGATACAATTAAAAATTTAATTTCCAGTATGCCGAGGCGTATGAATGCAGTGATTCCAAGTAGAGGTCGGCATACACGCTATTAACGTTATAATTCCATTAATTTTATTGTTTTTTGTTTTTTTTTGTTCCTTTCATGTTTCACTCGTTTCCAAAAAAAAAATTGTTTAATAAACGTCGTAATCTTAATATTATAATTACTTTATTAAATAATAAAGTAATGCGTTAATTTTGTTTTTTCATTTATCAAAGCGAGCAGAAATTATAGAGTTATACAGATAACAAATAATGTATTCGATATTGACACATCGCTTGCCAAGTCAGAAAAGGTCCATAGCCTACTTGAAAATATTTAACAATGAATGTGTTGAATATTAAGTCTATAAAAACATGTTAAGCTATAAAACGGTGTATCTCCTTTAATAACAGAGATAATGAAGTAAACTAAAAAAGAAAAAGGTTGGGGAAAGATGGACTTACCGTTTAATGTCAACTGCTATATGTTTCGGTTGCTAGTATACTCCACAGGGTGATACGAATTTTCGGAAAAAAACATAGCATTTTTATTACACCCAGTATAAATCGAAAATGACATTTTTATCATAAACAGCGGAAACTATGACATTGTCAAGGAACAAACCTACAATGCAAGAACAAAATCATTCAAATCGGATCATAAATTCAGAAAATAAATAGCATCAAAAATATGGCAAATTTATGATGTTGCGTTAATTTTGTCCAGGAGTTTATTTCTGGAAATTTTACAACACTAACCAGCATTATTTGAGACAAAAACAATTATGTGAAACAAATCTACTATGTCACATACTTTATAGGAAGCTGCAGTATAAGCGCATGTCATCGGTATTAATATTTCGTAAATTAAAAGTTAGACCCAAACCTAATAAAAAAAGTAATATTTCGTTTTGGAGCAAAAATAGCAACAGCGAAGAGGTCACATCAGTAATTGAAAAAATAAATATACTTTTGACTTGAAATTGGAGCTGGCAAGCAATGTTAAAAATGAACATGGTCTAAATTTTCCCGGAGAGATGTTAGTTTAAATGTTGTTTTATTTATCTAGTTTTTGCGCTTTTATCCAACTTTATTTTCTCCGTTACTTTTTAATTAAACAAAATATTTTCATTCGTGGGCGTTAGTCTTAAAAATAAATTGTATTTCTTCGCAAAGGTGATTCGGCAGCCTGAAGTACTCGTGACATTTATTTTAACAAGAATCTGTATGAGTATTTGGTTAATGGTTGTGTTCTTGTTATAACTGTAAATGTTATAAAACATGGGTTATACACAATTGTATTGCAATTCTGAAAAAAGTTTTGATCGATTTATTGTCGATTTAAAAATATTATTTTTATTTTTACACCAGTGTTAAAAACTTTTTTCAATACGAGTGCTTAACAATACAAAATACTTTTCAAACAACTGTAGTTAAACAGATGACAGTAAAACTGTTTTTCCACTACTAACCATTTAGTCATTTCATTTTGAAAGTAAGCAACCCGACTATTGCAAATTCTAACAATCTGAGCAATATTAATAAATCAATAACTGCAGCAAAATTTTGTAAATGGCTTAGTAGTGGAAGAAATATTATATTATATACTATTATTTAAAGAATAACAAATTTTCGGGACCCGTGAAGTGAAAAAGGGTACTAGAGCAATACTGATGCACATTAAAAAATTACACATTATTCTTATTTAATTGTGGGGGATCATTTTTTACGATATTACAGTGTCACCATTATAGTTGGAACCATATGGGGAAAAATTTATTGTTCGATTTATGTAAAATTGGACTTCACCACAAATTTTCGCTTCTATAAAGACCAAAAATTACATAATTAAATAAGACCATGCAGCTTTTGTTAAGTGCCGAATTTGACATTTTAATCACAAACTGTCGGAAAATGGCATTTATTGATCGAGTTAAAAAAAATACATTGGAAAAGTTGCTTGTATTGTAATTTTATGCCACCAAATTGTGCCCCGAAAGTGCCTCTTTTCAAGCATGTTCTCTTCACCGAAAGTGGCGTTTCCAAGAGAGCGGGCGGGAAAATATCGAAGCGGGCGACCCGCCGAGCCATACTACAAGCGATAATAAATAGCGGATTATATATAAATTAAATTGGCAGTTAATTTTTCAAAGATGTGAAAAATGTCTGAAGAATTTCTTTATTTATATGGCTTCAAAGACTCGGGCACTTGTAAAAAAATAAATAAACCCAGAGATGCCGAGTGCGGGATTTGAACCCGCGACTCTGAGATCACAAGGCGTACGCTATACCACTAGGCCACCGAGCCTATTTGTCAAAAATAATAAATAGATATTTACATTCTCCATGCGCGAGTGATTTCATGTCATGTAGACAGGAAAACTGTCTGAAGAATTTCTTTATTTATTTGGCATCAAAGCTTCGGAGCACTTGTAAAAAAAAATACGGTACATATCTCGGGCCGTCGGAGGCTTTTCCGGACTCGTGCGGTGGCCTCCCTCACCTCAGCCTCTTTTCGGCCCTTGATACGTAATGTACTATTATTTGTACAATACTCATCGTCTAAATATCGTTATACCAAAAATCCATTTTCCGCAAAAAAATAAATTTCAGTTTAAAATGTTGCCATCTGTGCAACCTCCTCTTAAATTTAAAAATCTAACCAATGATAGGAGAGTTTTATTATGTAAATAATAAATATGTTGAAAAAAATGGAAATAAATTACGATCCGGGCAAGCGCTGAACTGTTTTTAAAAACAAGATTTTACTGACAGAAGCGTCTATTCAAAATAAAGGTAACAATACAACTGAAGATGATATCTGATTTACTATTATTTATAAACGTTTCTAGCTGATGCTGTTAAATATTTTATCATATTCTAATGAATAGGCATTACTACGGAATATAACTAATATTAGAATAACAGTGCCGCTGTTTATAATTAAGTAAATAAATAGATTTACGGCGGTTTACTTTTTTTTATGATGAAGCACTATTAGGAAAAATCCTTTAAGGCACTCTGGGAGTAGTGCGTGTGCGAATAAAGTGATTCCCGTTGATTTTGAATCGTTGGAGGTTATATTCGTTGGGAAAAACGACCTAGGGAATATAGGGAAGGGAATATATATAGTTCAATAAGGATGAAGTCCTCCAGAGGAAAGAATTCTTAAATAATGAAGTTCGAGGAGTACTAAGCTTTACCACATATGGATGAGCGGCAGTGGTTCGTCGTGTATTTCTGCTGTTCGCCGTGCTGGGCGGAATTAAGAGGGCTAGGTCAGCAGATTACTTTCCATGGAAATATCTGTAAAAGAGAGTCAAATCTCCAACCTGTCTTCGATATTCTAGGCTGTCGAGGCCCTTCGTTAGCTCGTGGTCTCCGATCAGACTCATAATGGCTCTCCTTTCTATGGAATCCAGTTGCCGAAGAGTATGTTTGGGTGCAGAGCTCCTGACATGAGTGATGGTCGAATCTTGGCTTTGTATAGTATCAAAAGTTGTTTAGGCGTGTACAACTTTTTGGTTCGGAAGAGTACACCAAGTTCCTGAGAAGCTATTTGGACGATTGCTACAACGTGGTTATGCCAAGACATATTTAATCCCAGATTGACGCCCAGCAAATTAATAGATGAAGACAGTGGGATTGCGTGTCCTGCCATGACTATATCCGGTTCTGTGATGTTAACCTTTTTAGAGAAGAAACAATTTAAAACTGGAACAATTTAATAATTAGTAGTAACTCCATCTCTATAAATATTGCGGCTAGGTTATGGTTTTATTATTTTCTTGGAACGATGTACTTATTCAAATTTAAGAAGAGTTTATTTTCTTTTAGTAATTAAAGTATCAGCAATTAAAAAATCAGGAACTATAAATTTTATGCACAGTACATAATAATTACAGTAAGAAAATAGCAGAAAATAATAAAAAAAAATTTTATAAACAAGTGAAAATAAAAATATAATTGGCATTGTATTTGCGGTTGTAGGAAAAATTGTGTATATTTGTATGCTGTGTATTGTGTACCCAGGTATACGAGGTAGATAGTGTATTTTTACAATATGGACTGTTTAAAACAGTATAGTATAGGATTAGATAAATTCATTTTCCTAGCACTAGCTTTACCTAACTTTGATAGGAATTGTACTAATTCATTAATTTGTACTACTAAGTACTAGTACTATTAATTTGTATTAAATGGGTATTAATTTAGTTTTGCTGACGATAGCACACTTATATCATCTTTCTCTTTGAATGCACATCTTCGCGGACATCAGGAAGTATCAACACCTGGAAGAAATTTTGGCTTGAGGTGACAGTAACCAAGTCGAATTTAACGCTAAAAAAACCCAGGCAGCAGTTTTTTCTAAAAAGGTAAACATTACAGAACCGGATATAGTCATGGACGGACACGCAATCCCACTGGCTTCATCTATTAATTTGCTGGGCGTCAATCTGGGAGGAAATATGTCTTGACATAACCACGTTGTGGCAATCGCCAAGATAGCTTCTCAGAAACCTCGACAGCCTAGAACATCGAAGACAGGTTGGGGATTTGACTCTCTTTTACAGATATTTTCATGGAAAGTGCTCGGCTGACCTTGCCCTCTTAATTCCGCCCAGAGCAGCCAATAGCAGAAATACACCACGAACTACTGCCGCCCATCCAGATGTGGCTAATCTTAGTACTCCTCGAACTTCATTATTTAGGAATTATTTTATCTGGAGGACTTCATCCTTATGGAACGACCTTCCTGAGGTCGTTTTTCCCAACGAATATAACCTACAACGATTCAAAGCCAACGTGAAACGCTTTTTGCGTACACGCACCACTCCCAGAGTGCCCTAAAGGATTTTTCCTATAGTACCAACTTGTGTTTGATCACAAAAAAAATATCTTTTGTTGCTTGTGTTAATTTGAGATTCCGCAAAACTATCATATTTTTGAGATATTAAATTTTATTATCTTCTTTACGAGAATACTGTTCAAATAAAGTTAGATTAAATTTCGGGACGAGACGGATTAACTTCCTTTATCTCCCGTTAATAGTAACAGTAAGGCAATTATATGGAATTAATTCTTGCAATAACTTTAAATTAACTTATTTGAAATGTTTCCCTGAACAAAAATATCATATTTGCTCTCAACGACTCGCCTCGGTAATATTACCAGGAATGTACATTTTACTTTAAAAACAAAAACAATTTCATAATTATTGTGCAATTTATGGGAACCAAGGTATCAACAGCAGGTGTGGGAATGTTAACATCATAGATTTTATTTTATACGTCCTTGCCATTGTATAAAACTCCGATTCCTCCTTATAAACTGCACTGATGTAACATTGTTATGGTTATTAACCTAGTTACTTAATATTTAGTACGGATAATTTCCATCTCATATAAGTATAAATAGGTGTAAATCAAAGAAATTGCAGCAAAGAATAGGTAACGTTAAATATATTTTTCAAATTTACACTACAATATAGGGGTCCGAAACTAATTTTTTAACGATAATAATGGTTCCAGAAATTGACAAAAGTTTGTCTGAATATATCACATTGTCAATCCTTATTTTTCGTCGATATTCCTGTTTTTTTTTTCCCTCTGGGAGTGGCTGGCGCGTGTGCGCAAAAAGCGATTCACGTTGGTTTTGAATCGTTGGAGGTTATATTCGTTCTTCAGATGAACGAATTCTTAAATAATGAAGTTCGAGGAGTACTAAGCTTAACCACATATTGATGGGCGGCAGTGGTTTGTCGTGTATTTCTGCTGTTCGCCGCTCTGGGCGCAATTAGGAGGACAAGGTCAGCCGAGCACTTTCCATGAAAATATCTGTAAAGAAGAGTCAAATCCACAACCTGTCTTCGAAGTTCTAGGCTGTCGAGGTTCTTGGTCAGCCCGTGGTCTCCGATCAGACGAATGGCCCTCCTTTCGATGGAATCCAGTAGCCGAAGAGTATGTTTGGGTGCAGAGCTCCAGACATGAGAGCAGTACTCTAGTGATGGTCGAATCTGGGCTTTGTATAGTGTCAAAAGTTGTTGAGGTGTGTACAACTTTCTGGTTCGGAAGAGTACATCAAGTTTCTGAGAAGCTATCTTGGCGATTGCCACAAAAATGGTTATGCCAAGACATATTTCCTCCCAGATTAACGCCCAGCAAATTAATAGATGAAGCCAGTGGGATTGCGGCCATGACTATATCCGGTTCTGTAATGTTAACTTTTTTAGAGAAAACTGCTGCCTGCTCCGAATAAACCCGAAGCGTTGTCAAATCACTTTAGATAGTTGCGATTTTCGATATTTTTTTTGAACCCCCCGGTGTGGCATTTTTTGCCTTAAAACTAGCTATGAAATTAATTATTGATAGTGCTGTACTTTCAGAAATGACTGTATAACCATATTTTTGTTCAATTTATACGTTATTTACCGTTTTGAAAAAAAATTAAATGCTTCCTCGAAAATTGCAAGATAATATGGTCATGCAGTACTATATTTCGAAGCTAAGTTAAAATTAAAAAAATTTCTATCCAATAGTTTTCTTGCAGTCGGTCACACATTTTGACCTTAATGGAGGTCACTGATAAGTGCACTTAACACTTTTTTTTATTAAGAACGAAGAATATTTAGTTAAATGTTTACACATAGCGGCAAGGTGAGATTTCGCGTTCAAGCATCCACTTTAACAATACGATAGTTTATAGCTTTTTCTTCACATTAAAAATAATTTATTACCTGGCTTGATTCGATTTGTTGTACCAGATTAGTGGCGTATATAGTGTGGGGGGGGGGGACATGTAGCCCCCCCCCCCCCCCCGTAAAGTAATTTTTTAACCAATTCATAAACTAAAAAGCAACGAAATATTAATTAAAAAACGAAAAGGCGAAAGCGCCACTATATTTTTTTATGGAGAAGTAATTAAATGGTTAGCCGTTATTAAAATTGGTTCGCAACAAAAATAGCCATTAAATTATTTGATCAGCATAAAAAGATTTTGCTTGCAATAAATAAAAATCAGGCTGCAACACTTGTTCTGCAAAAAATGCTACAAACTGTCAAGAAATTAACCGATATCAGTCCGCTTGTAATATTATATTGTGTTCGCTTAATTAACAGGCGAGGTGCGAAATGATTACTTGGTCAGCAAGATTTTACAATTGGTCAGTAGAAAAAAACATATCTAGAACCAGTTTACTTCAGAGGTTTGCATATTAAAAGAATGGTTATCAATATAAATCATCGGATTGCGTTTGTTTTGAATAATCGGCAAAGTTCGTTATTGTGGGCGGCACTGTCAATTTATGTAACTTTCTTGTGTTTTCTTTTGCCGAATACAGGAGGAAATAGGCTACAAAAGGTGTAGCGAGGGCGGGTTTTCACTTGTTCTCCCAGAGCACTGTCACTATTTCCCATTTTATTGCTTTTTTTTTTGATGACCAAGATTAAATATTTTGATTACCCGCTGATTAAAAGTGGTGCGTACCTAAATAATTTAGAACACTCTAGTATGACATTAATTACTGACCGATTCAGAAATGTTTGCTGTCCATCAGTTGCTGACCAACTAGCCATTTTGGCTGACCGATTACATTTTTCTGTTCGAAAAAATAAGAATACTTTGTTAACCAGTTAAATGATACCCTTTTTTATGTAAGCCCCCTCCGAAACAAATTCCTATATACGCCACTGTACCAGTTGATACTACCAATTATTTTTTTTGAGTTGATATTGCAAAGGCTACATTATGTTGTTATAAACAGTAGGTTTGTATAATTTGCTTCCAATCACACATTATCCTGCTTTCCTTAAAATTTTCTCACGTTCGTCTTTATTTTCCCACTAAATTGGACAATAGCCTTCCAAACAAGTGCTGTTACGCTTAAAAATGTTATATTACGTTATCAGTGGAAGTTTTGTTATGGTTCACGATAAATGATTTACTGTTAATTGTTTTGGTTATAGACGTGGGAAGCGTGTCAATTGTTAATTAATAGTTACTTTATTCCGGGAAATTTACTTCCCAGTAATGCCGATTATATCTGCTTTTAAAAGTTTTGGCATAATTTTTTTAAAGATTGTAAATCTCGTTTTAGTTATGAATAAAGGGCGGATAACATTATGCAAACTGCATTTTAATAGAGCTGCTGCATTTTCCCGTAATTTCTGGAAAATTTGAAAAAATTTTAATAGCTGCTACATTTATTTGCAAATCTTGGCAAGTTTACAGACATTTTTTTTTTTTGGAGACTCCGAAATAGTTTCAACCAACTTGATGAAAATACATAATAAAATTATTGAAAAAATAGTGTGTTACTACCAAAATAGTAGTGTTTCCTTTAGTTATTATGCAGTGGCGTAACTATATAAACGGGGGCCCTAGACAATTTCTCAGAAGGGGGCCCTTACCAGGGAAATATGTTACATTATTTCACCCTGCGGGAACTTGACGGGAATGTTACGGGAATCCACCGGGTCCTCGTTTCCTTCCCATGAGGTTCCTAATGTCTCAAAACCGGGAATTCCATTCAATATTACGGTAACCGAACAAGAATCGAAGGGGAATCGAACGGGAATTTCGGAGACATTGATTTTTTCGGTATTCAAGTTCACGGTGATTTGGTGCTGTATGAGATTCGAGGTATGGATACGGAAATGAAAAACAGTCCATAGCACGCCAAGTTTTCAAAATTTTCATATCAGCTGAGATTTTTACAGAGAATGGTCATAAAAACGTACCAACCTTGCTCCCCTTGTGCATCAGCAACAAACAGTGCAAAATTAACGCCTGCGCACAAAATCGATCCCAACAGTTTCGTGACGGTTCTGGAACGATACAAAAATAGGGTGTTGGAACAAACCTAATATATGCATGTCCGCGATGGCGCGCAAATTTGAAATTGAAAACCCAAAAAACATAAAAATATAAAAGGTATATAACAAATATGAAAAACTGAAAAATCAGCTTTTTCACTAAAAACTTTTGTTTCGATTCTACAAAAAGTCAACACAGCAATTTAAAAAATTTTTTTTTTCGTTCACCACTTTTGGGGGCCCCCTGATGCTCGGCGCCCCGGACAATCTAACCGGCCAGACCGACTACGACGGTAGTTACGCCACTGTTATTATGGATTTTCATCAAGTTAAGGTTGAGAGACTAAAACAAAAGAAACCCGAAATTTATAAGCGATATCGTATAAAAAAATATACAATTTTTTAGTGAATTAATAGGGGAATGGAACTGCGGAAGTAAAATGTCAAAATTGGCAAAACACAATCAAAATTGCATAAATTTTAAAAGTTTATTTCGACTGTACCTGTATAATAAAGCCTTTAAATTCCAATTTCAATAACAACAATAAAAAAATTTCAGGGTCGCCAAAAATAAAAAAAATTGAAATTTCATTATTTAACTTGTAACCTCGAAACCCTGTATATTAGGATGGTCCCTCTCTAGGTAAAAAAAATAAAGTTTAAAATTTCATTCGTCTTACCCCTGAAATTGTTTCATATTACATAACAAAGTTTTTCACCAAAATTTGTTGAGATTAAACATCGGGACATTGAAGGGCTTTCATTTGAAATATGACGAATGACGATTTATATGAATCAATAAATTTCTTCCCGGAAATACTCAAAACCCATGTCGCGATGAATTCACTAAGGAACATGGCATACTTTCTCGTATGTGCCTTTAACAAAGACGTATGTCGTGTCAGCCTTCTGAGCGTCAAACTCGAACTTTCGATGAGAACGTATCCAATAAGATAAAAATAAGTGATAGACGTGTTTTGGACTTCCATTGTCTTTATTTCATTTAAATCACAATGTTTCACCTGGTAAGTATCTCCAGTCGTCTTCAGGTGAATACTGTATTCACCTGAAGACGACTGGAGAGTGAATACTGTATTCACCTGGAGACGACTGGAGATACTTACCAGTTGAAACGTTGTGATTTAAATGAAATAAAGACAATGGAAGTCCAAAACACGTCTATCACTCATGATACAGCATTGTCTCTAACCTTCAAAGAAACACAAGATAAAAATAGATATAGTCAATTAACATCGCCATTAACAGATACTGAAGTGTTTACAATCTCTTTTGAATAAACCTATATCTGATTTCGAGTGTTCTTGTACCAAATCCTTTTTTTAACGATTTAATATAGAGATAGATTTAGACTTTGAAATCTGATAATACATATTATATCAAAGCTTGATATTGCTAAAAATCTCAAAGTTGTCAATGATTCACCTTAGCGAGGAATTACGTTGATTAGTAAATATATCAGTAACACAGTAACATGAGGAACAAAAACAGTATTTATTGGAAGCCATCGGTAAAAAATTAACGGTAATAGGACCACATCAGTAGTTTTGTTATAAAATTAAGTTATTAATTATAAATATTACTCGTTTTTTAAAATGCTAAAGGAATAAATAGATGTCTATTATGATAAATAAAGAGTTTATGTGTAATAATGTGCCCAATAATATGCCACAAAAAAATCAAAAAGAAATACAGGGACAGGGAAAAATCTAAAAACAAAAGTTCTGGTTTTTATTTTTTCCTGACTTTGTTCGACGAGATGTCCAAAAATAATTGCCACTTTCTCATTGCTACTTTTTATTTTCCGCGAGATGGCATTAACATATCTTTAGTGCGACGTTTCGTCTTTGGGTTACCATCTTCAACTTAATTATTTTTAATACGAGGAACTACTACACTTACTGCTTTTCCGACGTTTTATTCTTTAAATTGACCATCGTAAAAAAAAACCTATTACGTTCCAGCAATTTACTTTTTTAAAAATTCGGTATAATTCGAAAATGTAAAACTCAATGCCTTTTTTAAAAGTCTTAAGAATGTGCTGGCTTTAAGGGTCACAATAAGTAGAAATTTGATACTGGTAGTTTGAAATAAAAACGAATAATAATTAAGGACAGAAATAGCAATAATAATTTTAAAATATTCAGTTCCTTCGAAACAACAGTAAATACAGGAACGTACTAGGAGTATTTTAATGAAGATGGTCTATTTAAGGAACAAAACGTCGGAAAACCAGTAATGAAGGTAGATTTAAATCCTCTTTCATAATTTAAACAAAGAAATCGAGGCTCGTATTAAAAACATTAACTTGATGATGGTGACCCAAAGACGAAACGTCGCATCAAAGAAATGATGATGTCATCTTGTGGAGAATGAAAAGTAGCAATGAGAAAGTGAAATTTATTTTTGGACATATCTTGGAACAAAGTCAGAAAAAAAATAAGAACCGATACGCAAAATCTTAGATGTGCCAAATATTTTGAAAGCCCCTGTATTATTTTTTGATTTTTTGCGGCATATTATAGGGTCCATAATTGCGCACCTTTGCCCCAATTTAACCGACTTCATATGTCTAACCGTTCCCGAAATCCGGTGAAGGACGAATTTGTTACACCCTGTATATCCTATCATTTATGACCACTCGTTTCTGGATACCCTGTATATTGAGTGAAAATTGTAAAAATTACAGACGTAAATTACGCACGTTATCTAGGTCGTAAATGATAAAGCAATTACCCTAGCAGAATGGTATCTTGTTTTATTTATACACGTATCAGAAGATCTTCGTTTATATTCCAAAACAAAATATATACACTTTAAGTGGTAATTATAGTGGGTATGTCGCTTTAGGCTGTAGATAAATGATCTTTATATTCACACCTATTTACGACTACTATTATAGTAATTTGTATTGGCTTCATACCCATTTCAAAGAAAGCGTATAAAATGCGGCCTTAGAGGTAAAAAACCGTAATAGTTAAATGCGTTTTATGTTTTATGCGAACACCATTTCAGGGAAAAAAAATACTTTTTAAAGACTTTTAACACATCCATGAACTTCAACGCAGTTGCGGTCTCAATAGGTATCAATTGGTTAAAGTCTATAAAATGACGCTTCCTCAGATATTTCTTACATAGATCTCTTAAGGACCGTCCTCTGCAAGTTGCGATTGACGTAGTTCTCTCCGAAACTTGGTGTACTCTTCCGAATCAAAAAGTTGTACACACCTCAACAACTTTTGACACTATACAAAGCCCAGATTCGACCATCAATAGAGTACTGCTCTCATGTCTGGAGCTCTGCACCCAAATACTCTTCGGCTACTGGATTGTATCCAAAGGAGGGCTATTCGTCTGATCGAAGAACATGAGCTGACGAAGAAGCTCGACAGCCCAGAACATCGAAGACAGGTTGGTGATCTCTTTTACAGATATTTTCATGAAAAGTACTAGGCTGACCTTGCCCTCTTAATTCCGCCAAGAGCGGCGAATAGCGGAAATACGGGACGAACCACTGCAGCCCATTTATATGTGGTTAAGATTAGTACTCCTCGAACATCATTATTTAAGAATTTTTTTCATCTGGATGACTTCATCCTTATGGAACGAACTTCCCGAGGTCGTTTTTCCCAACGAATATAACCTCCAACGATTGAAAACCAACGGGAATCGTTCGTCGTTCCAATAGAACGATACTGAAGGTTAAACATATCAATACGCGCGCGGCGGTTATCCAAGCAAGGGCCAGACACGCGGTGTGATCTGGCATCACTGTAGTTTACTCTAGTGACCTATATTGTTGCTAACTGAAACCAGATGGAGCGGCGCGACAGCATGTAGGCAAAACGGGTTTTGCCTTAGTACTTGGATATTCGATTAAAATTAAAAAAGTAGCCGTTCTCTAGGACAACCAAGGAGTCACCCATTTAAATATAATAAGTCATTTCCATAACACCCTGTATATCTGGCAATATTGTCAACACGTCACGTGTACCAACGCATTCTTTCCAGTATGTTGCATGCCTTCGAGGAGAGGTAATTTGATGTTCTAATATAAAATACAGGGTGAGTCGGGAGGAACGGACCAAATTTCACGCGAAAACAATGTAAAAAAACCCATATGTTCTTATCGGATATTCATTTGTTTTCAAGTTATAGCGCAATACCAAATAAAGAAAAGTTCATATATTAACGGTTTCCTAATCATAGCGTTCTATTAATAAATGTTCAAAATTACCGCCATTGACTTCTAAACATTTTCTGCTTCGTCTACGTCTTCTAATTGCTTCATTTCTTTCTTCTTTAAAATTGGCTGCAGTATTTCTAATACGTCGAATTAGTGCATCCCGAGTGTCCACTTTTACTTTGTACACTTCATTTTTAAACCAACCCCATAAACAATAGTCTAGTGCTGTGAGGTCTGGAGATCTTGGAGGCCAATTAATAGGACCACCGCGACCAATCCAACGCCCTGGAAATGTTTCGTCTAAATGTTGCTTGACCTGATGAGCAAAATGTGCAGGAGCTCCATCGTGCTGGTAATACATTCGCCTTCTGATATTTACAGGAACATCCTCTAGTAGTCCTTGTAACTCATGTTGTAAAAAATGTAGGTAGTTGTCTCCTGTGAGGCGATTCTCCAAAATGAAAGGGCCAATTAAATAGCTATCGAGCATACCACACCACACATTAACCGAAAACTTATGTTGAAAATTACTTTCAACTGTTGCGTGGGGATTTTCGATTGACCATACATGAGAGTTACGAGTATTATTAATACCGTCACGGGTGAATGTTGCTTCATCTGTAAAAAGTATATGCGATACAACACGATGATTATTATTTATCCACCGACAAAATTCAATACGATTAGCATAATCTTCCGGTTCTAGTGCTGTGCTTTCTGTACATGGTATGGATATAAGCCTAGCTCGTGGAGTGTGTTTAATACTCTTTTTTGTGAAATGCCCAATTGAGTACCAATTCTTCTTGAGCTGGTCGTTGCATCTTCTTCTACTAAATCCAGAATATTTTCTACTTCTCCTAAACCTTGTCGAGCAGCTCGTTGAGATGTAATGTTGGCACTGGGAAGATTACCATTCTCGCACAAATTACTAAACACTCTGATAAACACGTTTCTAGTCGGATGTCTATGATGTGGATACCGTTGACGATATTCTTCAACAGCAGCTGTAGCACTGCCATTACAGAAACCATAAATAAACACCATATTTGCATATTCTAAATTTGAATAAATATTTGGCATTTTGTATCACTTTAATCACTCAAACTTGAAAATAAACGTTTAATTACTGCCACAATAGACTGATACATTGTCAAGACAACATCGGTGTCAAATAGTTTAGAATCCTGAGCATGGCATACTCTAATTATGTGAAAGTTTTGATAAAAGTGGAACGTAGAAAAAATATTGGATATTGCGCTATAGCTTGAAAACAAATGAATATCCGATAAGAACATATGGGTTTTTTTACATTGTTTTCGCGTGTATAATACACTCCTGAAATTTGGTCCGTTTCTCCCGACTCACCCTGTATAATATAATAATTTAATTATCGTTCACTTCATGTCAGCAGAAAAGCAGTAAGAAAAAATAATATTTCAAGATTTTTTGCAGTGCATATGAAAGAAGAGTTTATTGGACTTATAAATGACAAATTATTTTAAACACATGTATTTTCTTTAAAAAAAAATAGACGTTATGGCTTAAATATTTGCACTACGTGGATTTTGCTTATCCATTTTTTACATAAAACCGAAATTATTATTTTTTTTTAATCCGTATCCGCTTATTGTACTGCAACGTAGGTATTCAATCATACAAATTGTAATATATTAAATATTATTAATGAGACATATTCATAAGACAGTAAATTTCGCTGCGTATAGGAAGTATGAAAATACAATAGTTGAACAATCCTAGCTTCCATCATCTACGTAAGTGAAATGTCACTTTCCATACTTCATACTATAAACGGAATATAAGGCAAAATATTAGAAAACATCTTGTTATCGATCCTGGTGCGGACAAAAAAATGTCTGTCAATGGAAAGGGCTGAAGGAGTTTCCTTCCTTTTGATGGAGGTTCGGTGAGACTGACACTTGACCTTTTTTCATTATAAAAAGCACTTTCTTATTATCTTTAAAAACACGATGGCGTTTATTTTGTTTGATGGTTTCTTGAATACTAAAGTTAATATAATAATTTAAATATGAGAGGGTTGTTAAAGTCACGGTGCTATAAAGTATTTAATAATCGGATTATTTTCAGAAATACGACGGTTTGCGTCCATTAGACGTTACTGTTCATAATTAAGTGAAGTGAGGGTTTATCTTAACGTCATATCTATAAAATATCCTCCTTCAACTTCTACTGTTCTGACTTTAAATTAAAATTTATGAAACCAAGGTTTATTGAAAATTTATTAGTTTTCAGCAAAATAAATACCAAATATAAACATAAGGAAAAATTAAGAGAGAAAAATTACCTACATAGTCTTGAGGCAGAGATTCTTCGCTATTATTATTTTATAATATTAAAATTAATCTCTGTCTTGTCAATCTTTGGATATTCTTTTCCCAACTAAAAAAATGTATTAAAAAAAAACCCTTAGAAAAATTTAGTGATTGTTCGGTCCCATAATTCTTCTAGAGAGTTCGGAAACAAAAGTTTTTCTTATTTAAATTAGGTTAAGTGCTGGAGCTACTGAAGCAAGCTAAAGTTCGCCTTCTCTACAGGGTGTCCGCTAATTAATGGTACATGGAAAAACCACACAGACTCCTTACGTAAAAATACTAGGATTTAATTATACTTACCTATATCCGAAAGGTGATACTAACTGAGATACAGGGTGTTAATGTTAAAACTTCATTTTTATTTCTCTCTAATAACTTTGAGAGAAACTAACGTTTTGTTATAAAATTTGGCAATTAAGGTTTTTTTAGGGCGATAAATTGATTTCTTGTGAAAATTTATTGTACAATGTAGGGGGCGCTATTTGCGGAATTTTTCGCACATTTATTATGTCATAACTTTTTTGTGCCTTAGTGTATTTAAGTTTTTAATGAAAATAATACTTTTCTCATATTTATTACGTAAAAAAGGTAGTTGAGGTGCAGTAAAATTTTAATGGACGAGATGCCCATAGACGATATTCGGAACTCTATCCAACAACCTGATTTTAAGATCTCCAATAATATTTACGACCGATTAGACGAAACAGGTAGCATTCGCCCTAAACGGAATTCCAAATAACTCACTCAGCTATCTTACAATAGTCAACAAACAAATAACAACATGGAGATTTCATAGCAACTGCATCTCTAAACTTCATTTGTTTTCTCATAGGTTACTTTAAGAAAAAATTTTGTTTGCAAATTAATAGTAATTGGGCAGGGTGCACTAAACAATTTAAATGCAAATATCTCCGAAACGGTAACTCTGGGCGACCTGAACTTAGTATACCTTTTTTACGTAATAAATATGAGAAAAGTATTATTTTCATTAAAAACTTAAATACACTAAGGCACAAAAAAGCGCCCCTACATTGTAAATTAAAATTTCATAAAAAATCAATTTCTCGTCCTAAAAAACCATAATTGCCAAATTTAAAAAAAAAACGTTGGTTTCTCTCAAAGTTATTAGAGAAAAACAGAAATGAAGTTTCAACTTTAACACCCTATATCTCAGTTAATATCAACTTTCGGATTTAGGTAAGTATAATTAAATCCTAATATCTGGGGTTTTCCATGTACCATTAATTAGCGGACACCCTGTTTATATGGACAAGTAAAGATAATATTATTATTTCTAAAGATGAAGAACCAGGGACCACAGAGATTGGCGGTGGACATAATTAAACGTTTAATCTTATAATAATACTGTAGTTAAAAAATCAATTTTTAAGAGATTACATGGTGATGATAGAATAAACCAGACAACTTTGATTGGCATTAATGATATAGGCAGTACATCGTATATTAATTGACTAAATTTCAAAGTCATGTGATTAGTACATCAATAATTATTATAGCTAATCTAACAGTCAAAGTTATCCGGTTAGTTAATTATTGAAAAAATCTTAACCTCTGTAACCCAACATTACCGTTATTAAATTTCTGTAATCCCGTTTTAATACTAATTTATTGCCATGATAAATTCTGTTCCAGGGTTCCCTTGATAACTTCCAAATAATTATTTGCCTCACATAGGTCAAAACACTTGAACTTTCTTGATGAATCGATGATTATGGATAGCTCCCCACTGATGCTTTTCGATATTTGACCTTAAATCTTTATTATTTACATTACTAATACATAAAGCCGAAAATAAAAAACACCTGGGACCTAAAAAAATATTTACGGAGCTATATTGTTAAATATTAACAAACGCTGTAATATTGACCCCGACAAACAAAAAAAGACTATCAAAGAGTCTAAAGGGCTGGATAGAAGAGCTTATTTTCTTTTGAAAAAGGTTTGAATTGTACAACTTGACACTTGACCTTTTTCCCTTACAAAGGATACCTTTTATTGACTGTAAAATTAAAATGGCACTTCTCTTAGATAAATAAGTTACCCCTAATAACTGTAGAATTGATATAATCTCATATACTTGTACTAAAATAACTGTATATGGTGCTTGTTAAGTGTGCAACTAAATAATAATAAGTAATTAAGTAATTTTTGGGGGATTTTCATTTCATCCATTTCATGGATGGTACAATAGCATCCACAGCCGGAGACAAAGCAAACTTACTTGCTGAACTATTTTCTTCGCACTGTAAATTTCCAGGGAAGAACACCACCCGACATTCCTGCAGTTCAATCCGAGATGACCGTAATCGTGTTCCGTCAGCG
Source organism: Barypeithes pellucidus (assembly GCA_963991005.1). Taxonomy (NCBI): domain Eukaryota; kingdom Metazoa; phylum Arthropoda; class Insecta; order Coleoptera; family Curculionidae; genus Barypeithes; species Barypeithes pellucidus. Next base: position 31,778,804 of record OZ022562.1, read on the forward strand.
TCCCGTCAAACGAATCCTGAAAGGACTCGACGTCAAAAAAGCTACTGGTCCAGACGAAATTCCTATTATAATTCTCAAGAGATGTGCCGATGAGCTACACAGAAACTTGGTGTACTCTTCCGAACCAGAAAGTTGTACACACCTCAACAACTTTTGACACTATACAAAGCACAGATTCGACCATCACTAGAGTACTGCTCTCATGTCAGGAGCTCTGCACCCAAACATACTCTTCGGCTACTGGATTCCATCGAAAGGAGGGCTATTCGTCTGATCGGAGACCACGAGCTGACGAAGAACCTCGACAGCCTAGAACATCGAAGACAGGTTGGGGATTTGACTCTCTTTTACAGATATTTTCATGGAAGGTGCTCGGCTGACCTTGCCCTCTTAATTCCTCCCAGAGCGACGAATAGCAGAAATACACGACGAACCACTGCCGCCATCCATATGTGGTTAAGCTTAGTACTCCTCGAACTTCATTATTTAAGAATTCTTTCATCCTGTGGACCGACCTTCCCGAGGTCGTTTTTCCCAACGAATATAACCTCCAACGATCCAAAACCAACGTGAATGGCTTTTTACGCACACGCACCACTCCTAGAGTGCCCTAAAGGATTTTTCCTATAGTGCTTGTGTTTGATCATAAAAAAAAATTGTTAATAAATATTCCAGAAATTCCTCAACGATACTGTATCGGGTGGCTTACTAAGAGAGGATACCGGCTGTGTCTCAGAAACTTAGTTTATTCCTGCCGTTGTGATTTTTTATAAGCAAAAGGTAAATAAATCTTTAAGATAATTTTATTATTTTTAATGTTTTAAAGTTCACTTAATTCAGGTTAGTTTAACTTTGATTAGTGTGTGTAGCAACTTATTAGCATCCTAAATATTTTGTTCAATCAATTATAATTATTTATGTCAATATCTCTTCCAATATGTTCGAACTTAAAGTTTTCACAGAATTTTTTCGGTATTTACACTCTCACTTTACACTTTTTAATCACGTCAAAAAAAAATTGATTTGAAATATTTAAGAAATGCCGCAAAATACGTTGGCATTTTAACTTAGTACCATTACCTTCCACTGTAAAAACTCAAACGACGGGACTTATACAGCAAATAATTAAGCAGAAAGCTCCTTACAAATTCGGTTAGTTTCATTAACCCAAACAGGAATTATCAATATTTATTTTAAATAATGTTTGCTCTCCCTCTACCACTTTATTTGATGAGCTAGACAAAAATATTCAGTATTAAAATTATGTAAAATCTTCTAGATATTTCAATGGAAATATGTTTGATATACCTTATTAAAGGTGACAGTTCATTTTTCTAATTTGGAATTAGTGTTACGCCCTATAGCGGTCAATATAGCGACTTAAAAATTATTTCCTGGGTCTCATTCTTTAAAAAAAAATTACCAAAAATATGCGTATAATGGTTTTCGAGATACAACCGGCGTCCTCTCTTAGTGAGCCATCCGGTGCGACTATTTTTGGAAATCCTTAATTAGGCAAATTAAAAAGAAAATGTAGTTATCAATTACATTAATTACACCTGTTTTTAACTTTCTTACTTTTCTTCACAGATATTTTGATGGAAAGCGCTCGGCTGACCTTGCTCTCTTAATTCCGCCCAGAGCGGCGAATAGCAGAAATACACGACGAACCACTGCCGCCCATCCATATGTGGTTAAGCTTAGTAGTCCTCGAACTTCATTATATAAGAATTCTTTCATCTGGAGGACTTCATCCTTACGGAACGACCTTCCCGAGGTCGTTTTTCCCAATGAATATAAGCTCCAACGATTCAAAACCAAAATATACATCAAAGGCGAATTAAAACTGTCAGATTCCATCCGACTGACGACTTTAAGCAACGGATTATTAAGTATTTCAAATTTAGCTTCCTTCTCTACTTTTATATAAGACATTAACAACAATCGTCTTTCGAATAATTGCTTGCAGTGAATAACTTGTAATTTTATTGTTCTTATATTGCACTTGGTAAAATTCAGGTCGTATTTTCTAAAAAATGAAACTCTAAGTGTTATGCAATTGGTACTTCATTATCTTTCGAATTTACATATTTAAATACGCGGAACAGTAGCGGAAGCAACAGTGGGAAATTCACTAAGTCAATTATATTATTATCATAATAATACGGAAAACTACCTACAATTTTATAACATGGTGGATTTATTTATTAGTACACATTTTTTGCAAAAAGGTTCGATAAATTTATTTTTCTACAGGTCTATAGAGCGAAAGCTTTATGGATTTGAAAACGGTATTAAAATTGCATTTTTAACTATTTACAAATTTGGCGAAAAACATATTGGTGTTATGGAAATGACTTATCTGTATTTAAGAGGACGTCGGAGTCAGTCAAAATCTGGATCTTCCCTTGCAGTTAGAAGAATACGTCGAGCGTCCGCCAGTAATCGGTACGCCGACAGAAACAACGATAGTTGGAAGAAAGAGACTGCACGTGATCAGTGTCTATACTTCAATATTCTACGCTGAAATACGGAGTTTTCGCTTCCGATAAAAACGGCACATTTAAAAAAAAAAAATTTAACGAAAGATGTCTAAATTTTGTTAAAAACTCGAGGAAAATCCATCATTTTTTCTATATGGAGCAGTAAAAAAATTAAATCTAAAAATCTTCCGAAACAACAAAATATAGACTTTCCGCGAGTTCTAGTATTACAAAATTTTTTTTCCTTTGATAATTTTTTCTAAAAACAGGAATAAACGCTTGGGAAGAAAACTCGTTTACAGGTACTCCGGAATCCTGTTAAACCCGCAACTCCGGAGATGACAACAAATTTAAGATATTGTAAATTTTACAACGAATGTAAGCGAAAAAAATTATTTATAACTCCAGTAGTTAAATATTTTTAAATATATGGTACATTTTACTGTCGACGATTATAGTACTTCAAGTATTTTTTATTCCAAAAATGATCAAGTTTAAATAAAGTGTTGTAAAAATACTTTCTTACAAGAACGAAGAGCTTAAATCAGATGCAATGGATCAATCAGAACTGGTAATTACTAAGGAGAACAGGTGAAGGTGATAAGAGGAAGCATCATATCGATCAGCGAAGTAAAGCGACGTTTGACACTTGGATGGGTGACCGCTTGGGAATACCTTGTGTCCAAATATTGTTACAAAAGATTTTCGTACATTTTACAAAAGATTTTAGTAAATTTTCCAAAAATTGTAGTAAATTTAACAAAAAATGTTTGTAAATTGTACAAAAGATTTTAGTAAATTTAACAAAAATTATAAATGGTTTATTAAATATTTTGGCAATTTTTACTAAAAATTGGCTTAACGTCATTGCTACGGATTTGATACGAATACCAGCGCCGAAAAGTTAAAATTGTGAAATTTATAAACAGCCGTGTTCTAATTCCATGGTTTAACTTCCAGAGCCAACGCCAGCTCGAGCGCCGACGCCAACGTCGGGTTTATAACCCAATAATATCACCTTATGTCAAATTCATAATATTACATGGCAGGCATTGGCGAGAGATATTAAGAATCAGATAGAGACGGTTAATGCTAAAACTGGTAAATTTAGCAACTTATTTATTTAGCCAGAAATACTGTAACGTTTAAAATTTGTCCTTCACCATTGGTATTTAGGGAATGGTAAGAGATACGAAGTCGGTCAAATTGGGGCAAAGTTCCGTATTTATGGGCCCAATAATATTCCGCAAAAAAATCTAAAATAAATACAAAATATTTGGAAAAATCTCAAATTTTGTCTTCGGGTTTTTGTTTTTTCCTGACTTTGTTCGAAGAGATATCCAAAAATAAATTTCACTTTCCGATTCCTATTTTCTATTCTCCGCAAGATGGCGTCATCAGTTTTTTTCTTTATTTCTATCCGCAGTTCATTTCAATCATGCAGCCAGCCGCAAAGTAAAAAAAAACGAATTTTTAAACATATAAAACGCTTACACGGCACTGGGGTCTGTCAGGGCGACTTCATTTTATGACTCACAAGAACTAACGACCATTGTAAAAAGTGAATACATATAAGGAGAAACTAGGATGGTGAACTATTTTACGCGTATTGAAAGGCTTAAGAGTTTTAAATTGATATTGTATAAATATCTCAGTACATTAGTACATTATAAATTTTAACATTTTCTAATGATAAAAGGTTTAAGATATTATAAGGATTTTATACTCTTGAATTAATTGTTGAATTAATGTGCTTGTAATACTTTTTGCACTCAAAGAATGTGTGATGCAAATCACATTTGACGTGACAGTAATCACATTTGTCAGAGGATACAATATGAATTTTATTCAGATGAACTGGATAACAGGCATGCCCCATGTGGAACTATTAGATCTTTATGCCAGTATATAACAAGAAATGAATATCTTGTTGGAGAGGTGCTGCAATAGGTCTTCCTTCTTACATTCCATTTATTCCACATCGCTGATTTAATGCTGAGGTAATGAAATCAATAATTAATTGTTGCAAATTATTGAAAGAAATTAATTTTTATATGTTCTAATCTGTATTTGTAATGTAAACTAGGTTTTGGCCATTAATTGGACAACAGGTATTATGATGGTCAATTTCTGGAACAAAACGTCGTAAAACCTGTAATAACTGAACGTAGATTTCGGTCCTCTATCATAATTTAAACAAAAAAATCCAGGCCCGTATTTAAATAAATTAAATTTATGATGGTGACCCAAAGACGGAACGTCGCATTAAGAATCTAATAATGCGATCATGTGGAGAATAAAAATTAGCAATGAGAAAACTAAATTTATTTCTCGAACAAAGTCAGAAAAGAATAAAAACCGAAACGCAAAATTTGAGATTTTTTCAAATATTTTGAACGCCCTGCATTTATTTATAATTACGCAACTTTGCGTCAATCTAACCGACTTCGTATATCTTACCCTTTCCGTATTCCAAATGGTGAAGGCCGAATTTGTAACACCCTGTATATTTTACCGGACAACCAGATGTGGCGGAAATTCAGAACCCCTGATAATAAAATTAATTTATCGCTTTAAAACTCCATTATCCATAAAGTCAGGTAGTTTGAAATGATTTACTTGTATGGCGACTAATGGGGCATAACACCTAAAGGGCTCCAAGGGCTGGCAAGTAACCCTTAACTCTGTAGGTCCGTAAGGCAAGGTCACTGGCGGTTTCTAGACAGCCACTAATATCCTGCAAAGACCTCAGAGCAGATTATGACCAACTAAATCTATAAAATAGGTTTTAATTAAATTGTTTTCAAGTGTGGTTTTCGTAGGTAGGAATAGAACTTATTCGTGACAGCTATACAGGGTGCTCAAGATAAGGAGAGCCTCTATGGGGATCTCGCATGGTAACAGATACAACTTCGATTAAATGCCGTACAGAAAGTGTTGGTAAGATTTTTAAGTTTGGAATCATTTAAAAAACTGTCATTTTAAATTTTTAATTTAATTTTTTTTCGAACATTAATAATAAAGTTAAACAAAACGGGCACAACATTCTCACAGCAACTTTTAGTAAACGCTAAAAATACATAACAAATTTTTTTATACGACGTTTCATTTTCAAGAAATCATCATCAACGTAATTGTTTTTAGTGTTGGGAAAAACCGATGATTTTAATAATCGAGTACTTGATACTCGAGCGATTTTAGTAATCGAGTGAATCGCTCGAGTGAATCGCCTGAAATTCCAATTTACCAAGCGATGACGTTACCGACTGCTTAACGGGCTGCCTAGCCCTTTACATGTGATCAGGTCGGGTATTTAGCAGGCACGTAACTACGGGTGGGCACAGGTTTAGCTAAAAAATTATAGTGTCACCAAAAAAATTCCAGAAATTTATTTATTTGTGAATAATGAATTTTTACCACGTGTCTCGATACCACACAAAAAACTGCAAAAAATCACACAAATTTGCATTTATTGTTCGGGTTTATTATTGTGCGTTTTTTACCCGAACAAAAAGTATTACCAAGAGTTATTTTTCTTTACATCTTTCTCAATCTGCGAGCATAAAATAAGTAGATATTTAAAATAGCTTGTCAAATTCTTCCACTTTAAATTATCAGGTGCCCACTGTGTGCACTTCAAAAATTTAGGCTTAGTTACGCGACTGGCAAAATAAGAAAATTGGTTATTATTCATAGTTTCCTAAAAGTTCCTGCTTAAATTTAAGAATGCTTACTTTTAATTACCAAAAAATTTGTCGATACCTATGTTTTGTTAACTATTTTGCTCGTTTCCTTATTTCCATTAACATTTTCTATAATGTATGTTATTTTTGAGAAGTCTTCTTGAGTTTAATAATAAAAAGTTCCTGTTTAGATTTAAAAATGTTTACTATAAGATTACCAACGAATTTTTCTATATATTTTGTTAACCATTTTGTTCGTTTTGTTATTTTTCATTAACAATTTCTATTATTATGTTATTTTTGAAAAGTTTTCTCGTCTTTATAGTAATTAAAAATTTTAAAATTATATCCTTTCATTTTTTAATATTTACAATCGGATCACACTCATAGGCGTAACTAGAGGGGGGGCCAGGTGGGCCGTGCCCACCCCAGATTGGTCTGGTGCCCACCCCAGTGTTTCCGAAGTTCAAAGCCATACATACGTCATAGTGACACTTGCCATTAAAATCCTACTAGACTAGGGGCCAGGCCCCCCCTACAAAATCATTCTAGTTACGCCAATGATCACACTACAGCGGTATATTTACGACTGCGTCAAGCGAAGCTCGGGTATCGAGTGAAAGATAATAAGTGACGGGCGACGGTTTTCGCCTGAATAGATAACTCGAGCGGTTTTTTTAAATAATCGAGTGATGTCGGTTATTTCAATAATCGAGTGATCAAGCGGTTTTTCGCTCGAGCGATCACAACACTAATTTTTTCTAATACGGCCTTGATCTTATAACGTCAAATTTTAAGACCTCCTTTTTATTCTAAATTCAATGTACCACACATTGTTTAATTACGTTTCGAGTCTTTTTAAGCATCTTCATGAAATTTTCAGGATAGGGACCTGTATTTTCCATAATTTTGTAAAAACAGTTTAACAATAGCAAAGGTATGGAAAAATAAACAACAAATTTTCGAGACTTTTATAGGGTATCTAAGTAACTGTTAGTGCTATCAAAAAATTAATGTAGTATCATGTACTCTTTTTGGGCAAAACTTAAAATGATAAATCAAAATTTGAAAATTTTCGCTCGTTTAAGAGATACGGGGGAAAATCAAAAAATTGACAATTTCAAAATTATCCTATATTTTCTTAGTTAAAAGAGATATGGAAAAATGTTGTATACAGAAGTTTCTTTATATTGATTGTTGAATAATCTGCCGTTTTCATAATAAGTATACGGGGTCAGGTAAAAAAGTTGTCGGACCTATCCTCATTTTCTTAAAACAGGAACACCCTGTATATTTTAATCTAAAAATATACTATTTTAAATTCTCCTGGGTGGGCCTGGTTTCCTAGGCGATTTATTAAACTTTATTACTTTAAACCAAAGTAGGCCATCAAACAAAAACTAATATCCATTTGTGAAAAATACTAAATACAACATTTTGAAAAATTTTATGATATCTATCATCCAAGGTGTGTTGTAAATTTGAAAAGAGAGTTTAAAATGCTATCTTTTTAGATTGAAATATACAGGGCGTTCCATTTAAAAAAAATGAGGTTAGGTCCGATAACTTTCTTACCTGACCTCGTATACTTATTCTGAAAACGGTAGAATATTCAACAATCAAATAAACTTATGTATTAAACATTTTTCTGTATCTCTTTCAACTAAGAAAATATAGGGTAATTTAGGAATTGTCAATTTGTTGATTTTCCCCCGTATCTCTTAAGCGAGAGAAAATTTTCAAATTTTGATTCACCATTTTAAGTGTGACCCAAAAAGAGCACATGACACCTACATTACTTTTTTGATAGCACTAACAATAACGGAGATACCCTATAAAAGTGTCGAAAATGGGACACCCTGTACGTCGGTAAAAGAACATTAATTAAGGCAAAACTAACAGTAGAATATTAGAAATTTATTATCCAGAAGGTCTCTAAACAAATAACATCTTACAATCGCAGAATTTAAAACATTCATTAGCATTTGTGGACCTACGCTTTGAAAGGCTTCAATAACTTTACTAGTACTAACTTTTGGAAAATTAATTTCTAATAATCTACTTTTATTTAGAATAAAAAGTCTTAAATCAGGGCCGTATTGGAAAAAATTAAGTTGATGATGATTGTTAGAAAACGAGACGTCATATAAAAAAATTTGTTATGTATTCTTTGAGTTTACTAAAACTACTTTTATTTGGAATAAAAAGTCTTAAATCAGGGCCGTATTGGAAAAAATTAAGTTGATGATGATTGTTAGAAAACGAGACGTCATATAAAAAAATTTGTTATGTATTCTTTGAGTTTACTAAAACTACTTTTATTTGGAATAAAAAGTCTTAAATCAGGGCCGTATTGGAAAAAATTAAGTTGATGATGATTGTTAGAAAACGAGACAACATATAAAAAAAATTGTTATGTATTCTTTGAGTTTATTAAAAGTTGATGTGAGAATGTTTTGCCAGTTTTGCTCTAACTTTAATATTAACCTTGAAAAAAAATTTAATAAAAAATTCAGAATTTAATTTCTTTTTAAATAACTCAAAACTTAAAAATCTTACCAAAACTTTTTGAACGGCATATTGTTCGTGCTTTGATTGCGATAATTTTTCCTCATTTAATCGAAGTTGTATCTGTTACCATTAACGAGATCCCCATAGAGGTCCTCCTTATCTTGGCACCCTGTATAGTTTTAATAAATAACATTTACGTAAACTTATTCCAATTTTAATGTACCAAAGAAAAATCGCTCCTCGAGTTATTTAGAAAATTACTATTGGACGAGTTTTAGAGATTTCTCCATAGCTCTGAATTTTTTTTGTTATGCCGGCGAGTCATAAATTGTCTTTAAAAATGACCTCAGTATTCCAATTTATAGGGGACGTTAAAACTCTTATCGTCTCAAAGCTACAATCCAGTAGAGGAGCTAGTAACCATATTTCCGGGATTAACGGAAGCAGAAGTGATAAATTATTTTACCAATTGGTTTTCGAAAACTGTAAAAGAAAATATGGCTGTACGATATACACGGATAAAGACTGTAGTAAAATTATTATACTAAATGTTTTATTGTACGATTTCCTATACATTTATTTATTAATAATCCGTACCAAAATAATATTGTACAAATAATTTATAAAAATTATAGTTAGTATTTCTAATCAATTTAGTACAATCAAGTAAATACTAAAATATATTTTAAATTTCACAACGAATGTAAGTACACGGAACAAACGCTATAGTAACATTGTTATAGTAAAGAATTTATTGTACGATTTCCTATAAAATATAATATTATAATTACATTTTTCATTAATAATCCAAAAATAATAAAAATATTCAGTCAAATGCGCTTACAGTGTAGCATAGCATAGCATAGCATAGCATAGCATAGCATAGCAAAACGTTGGGACAATTCAAATTAAAATATAGGTTCTTGACGCACTCTACAAAATGCGAAAAAACGGTGGTGGGCAAATTTGTATTCCTCATCCCGAAAAAGCCCCATATACAAGAATTCGTCAAAATATTATGAGCGTGGCAAAAGGAATTGCAAAAAACTGCAAAGAAAATTTAACTTTAACAACCTGTAACTTCGTTAATAAGGAAGGCATTTATTTTTGGTCTACAATTGTCCCCTCAATTTCTTGCTTATCATTTCCGGACACCCTGTATACGAATTAAAATTAAAACGTATACGATACCGGTGACGAAATAAATAATTATTATTATTAAAATTGGTTATTATATATATTGTTTTAACTTACGATACCACAGAAAAATGCTGTGCTGCAACCATGGTTGTCTTACCTGAAACAAAAAGAAAAAGCTCATAAATTATTTAAGTTAAATGATAAATTATAAAAGGACATGTAAAATGATTCCCTATTGAAAATTATATTTACGTTTTAAAGCAGGTAATTAAGAACCGTATTTCTTAATAACCTGTTCAAAATAGTTTGGGAAATATACGGTATAACAAAGTATACACAAATACATTTGAGTGCACATGGACTTGGTATATTTTCTACGCCCCAATTGGTTTCTTTGCACCAGTGGTGGTTTGTCAGGGGCTGCAGGGTCGGCAGTGCCGACCGAAGTTAGCTACCAACGAAGTAATAATATAATACACCGCAATTCAAATCATTCAAATCCCCCTCGTACATCGGTCCGGACAGCCGTATTCTGCCGTATAACCTTGAAGTAAAAACCCGAACAAACCCACACTGAATGAAATGAAATGAATGTTGACAATATGCAACCCAACATACAACAACTAATTTAGAATTGAGTCAACGGCAAATTTGTTCCTGTCGGAATGTGACGTAATATCAGCGACTACGTATATTGCGGACGGGAAATTTCGAAAATATATCAGTGTTTAATGTCGATTGCTTTGTTATCGAATTTTTAAAGAGATTGGGTATACGGACTATTTTCCAAAAATATTTATTAAGTTTTTCGCGATTGTATTTTTTTGCAATGTTGTTTGTTTACAATTTGTAGTAAAAGAGAAAAAAGAAAGAGGTAAGTTAGAAAGATTCTTAATAATTTGTAATAGAAATGGTGGGAATGTGCAGATGATGGAAACCGAAGTCGTTGAAAATACTGTAAGTAATAATATTAGAGACCAATATGATATTGTTAATTTCCTTTTAAATTGCGGATTTTCGTTCGTCGTATTCCAATGAAGAACAAACTGAAATAAAAAATAACGGACGCTCGATACCGAAAATAAGTTCCTTAATCAATATATCTACGGCAAAATGTGGGAAATCTTCCGGATATGAATAAACAAGTAAAAAGGGTACTAAAAGATCATATAAATTTTTTTCGCATTCGGAGGAGGAGGAGGGATGGGCTCCTAAAGATCTCCAATGCAATCAAGTTTTTACACATAATTATTGAACAACGAGGTGTATTTTAATATGATGTATACGAGTATCCAAGAAGATGTTGTGAATTAATTGCAGCTGCAGGGACGGACTAGCTGTGACACTCATGCCCCTTTTTCTTCACACCCTGTATGATAAGAACTTTGGACAATGGTTCTTGGGCGTATCTCGGTAGGAGGCAGGCTGTTACACTGGATATTTCTAAAGCCTTTGATCGTGTTTGGCATGACGGTCTTCTAAGTAAGTCGATTCTATGCATGGTTGTCTAGCTCTCTTAAGGACCGCTCTCTGCAAGTGGCGATGGACGGATTTCTCTCAGACACCTTCAACATCAATGCCGGTGTTCCTCAAGGGTCCATATTGTCTCCCACTCTCTTCTTACTCTACATTAACGACCTTCTAGTGGAAACGAAAAATCCGATATTTAGTTTTGCTGACGATAGCACACTTATCTCATCTTTCTCTTTGAATGTATAAACATCGGCTGCCGACGCACATCTTCGCAGACAGCATGAAGTATCACGCATCAACAAAGACCTGGAAGATAAGTATCACGCCACAACAAAAACCTGGAAGAAATTTTAGCTGGGGGTGACAGTAACCAAGTCGAATTTAACGCTAAAAAAACCCAGGCAACAGTTTTCTCTAAAATGGTTAACACTACAGAACCGGATATAGTCATGGACGGACACGAAATCCCACTGGCTTCATCTATTAATTTGTTGGGCGTCAATCTGGGAGGAAATATGTCTTGGCATAACCACGTTGTGGCAATCGCCAAGATAGCTTCTCAGAAACTTGGTGTACTCTTCCGAATCAGAAAGTTGTACACACCTCAATTATGTCTGGAGCTCTGCACCCAAGCATACTCTTCGGCTACTGGATTCCATCGAAAGGAGAGCCATTCGTCTGATTGGAGACCACGAGCTGCTTTGGTTGCTTTTCCCAACGAGTATAACCTCCAACGATTCAACACCAACGTGAATCGCTTTTTGCGCACACGCACGACTGCCAGAGTGCACTAAAGGTTTTTCCGATAGTGCTTGTGTTTGATCAAGGAAAAAAAAGCAGATACATCTTTGTTCGTATCAAATGTCCAACCTCAAAATTCCGATTTTTCATATTTAACCTGTGAGAAGTTAGGGACTCGGTGTACATAAAATGACGTTTTTTCGAAAACGGTTAGGATTAGCGACATAAATGAATAGCACTTAATTGTTAGTAAGGTAAGGTAAGGTATGTAAAAACCGTTGCCCAAAGTTCTTATTATACAGTGCGCTAAAAAAAAGGGGCCATGAGTGTCACAGCTGCTGATGTGAGACAATAGTAAAATTATTATAATAAAGATTTTATTGCAATATTTCCTATAAAATATGTATAAATTACATTTTTTATTAGTAATCTGTACCAAAATAATATTGTAAATATAATTTCTACAAAAGTATATTTATAATTTCTAATACATTCAGTAAAATCAAGTAAAATTGTGGTAAAGATTTTATTGTACGATTTCCTATAAAATATTGTAATAATTACAATTTTCATTATTAATCCGTACCAAAATAATATTGTAAACATAATTTACAAAAACTATAGTTAGGATTTCTAATAAATTTAGTAAAATCAAGTAAAATATAATGTAAATTTTACAACGAATGTAAGTGAAAATAATTTATTTATAACTCCAGTAGTTAAACATTTTTAAATGTATGGTACATTTTACTGATGACTATAATTGTAATTTAAAAAATTACCAACTTTAAATAAATTATTGTAAAAATGTTTTACAAGAATGAAGAGCTAAATCAGATCAACGGATCAATCAGAAATCGTTCTCCGTAACGAGAACAGGTGGGGAACTTAACAGGAAGCATTTATCGATCACCGAAGTTAAGCGACGTCGGGCACGGTTAGTACTTGACTGGGTGACCGCTTGGGAATAATGTGGCGAAATTTTTACAAAAGATTTTAGTAAATTTTACAATAGGTTTTATTACATTTTACAAAAATATAAATGGTTTACTCAAAGATCTTGTAAAACTCCAGATAGAAAAATGTACATTTCTAGCCTACGCAACGAATACAAACAGCCTTTCCCATCTCTTTCGATCATTATTACAGCATAGCCAGATTGTCGTGTCAAAAATTACAGTGTTGGTGCTGTGTTCTAACGGAGTATTTATATATTTTGGTTGTTTTGTGTTTCTTTTTGTGATTATTGGTGAAAAATCGTCTTTATTATTAACAATCATGGTGCATTCATGTCTAGTTTGTAAAAGAGTGGATCATTTAATTAAGGATTTATCTTTTCACTGGGTAAGTATGGTTATGTTTTAATAGTTAACCATTTGATATAACCAGACTTCAACATTACTGATTTTCGATAACATGTCACACAATCACATCTTCACTTTCCAAGAGTTTTATGAATGTATTATTGGACCTGTGGGTTTACTAAATATTTTTATAATTTTTACCAACAATTTTTGTTAAAATTTTGCTATAATTTTATGGTTTTCAATAAAAGTTATTTCAGTCACATATAGAGCCATATATTATGATTAGTTTCACTATTTTTTAATTTAACTAAGTTTTTTTTTCGTGTAAACATTTTTATGTGGTCATAAAGATCAAAGACTAATTAAAATATTATCTAATATTATGCTTCAACCGTACAGTCTGCTTTAAAATGTTGTATAATTTAGCATAGACAAAGGCGTTGTCTATATTACAGTATCGCTAATAATATGTTTGGATTATAATACAGCTATTACCATCCCACATTATACCGCAATACAACTTTAAACTTTGCTCGTTCAACGGTAATTAGCTGCACCTAGACCTTTTAAACCCGAAAACGACCTTAAAACCGTTAGTATGAGTTGGAAGATCAGTTTTTTGAAGATAAATAAGTACGGTAAAGGCACTTAAGGTGGGGTTTTACTCAAAAAATGATATTCTCTGAAGAGTTCATGCAGCGATAAACACATAACTTCTATCTAGTCACGAATCGAATAGTCACGTGTGCAAGGTACACTTTTAGTCAAGCAAAATGCATGAAATCAAAAATAGACAACTTGTGGTGACTCCTGAGTCCGAGTAGAATAGCCAAGGCAGATTTATACGTATTCAATAGCTGGCGCTAGACTCACTGGCCGACAACTCCTACAAGACACTGGCACGCCAGCTCTTGGCCGGTTGCAATTAAAAAGTATTTTTTTAGATTATAGCTGCAGTATTCAAATTTGAATTTAAAAATGTATCGCCGGTCACGTGTCCCCAGTCAATAATTTCTTACTTTACCCTTTTATATTTCACGTCATTTTACTAAAGTCACTTTTATATATAAATAATTTACACTCCTACTCAATTTGTATTGAAAAAATAATGTTCAAAGATCAACAGTTTAGTTTCTCTAACGCAATTATTAACCAGAAGTTCCGTTCCCGTAGCTGTATGTATCGCCGGTAACGGCAGAAATTGCTTATAAATAACGCCACTACAGGTCGGCCTAATAGTTTTATAAATATGACGGTATGTGTTTGAATTTGTGTAAAACGTGCTCCTGTTTAGGTAAGTTCCTTATTATGTTTATTTAGGTATAAACTAGAACATTGCCTACTGTTTACCAGGCGTATGTTTTTATGTTGTATCGCCGGTCACAGGGTTTACTCAGACCTAGTAGTTTTAATTAAGGGAAAAATACTACACGAAGTCATTCTCTTGAGTACAGATACTCATTTCTGCCTAAAAAAGTTTAAGAAATAGCTTGTATTAGCTGTTCTCGAACAAACCCAAATTTGTTCATTTTTGTATCGCCGGTCACAGTATCGCCGGTCATACATTGATGTGACGGTTTGTTATCCGAAGCTATATACAATATTTTTTTATTAACCGTTTATAAACCATTAAGGAAAAATATATTTTGATGTGCAAGTTTCGTTTACACCTTAGGTAGATTAAAAATATGACTGATGATATGATTTTAACATTCTATAAGGAACATTCCAAAACTTTAAGACAATATATGACAGGACTGTTATAAGTAATAGGAAAATGGTTATAGTGACTGATTAAAATAACTCAGTTCCAAATATTGGAGCTGCATATGATTCAGAAGAGTAAAATTAGCCATGTGACGGCCGTTAAATTATTAAAAAATCGATGCTATAGACCAAGATTTTTGTGACGATGATCCTTTGCGCGGATATATATAATTCCTCTAATTAGATACTATAAGAAACCTATTAAAAAATTAACAGGTGTTTTTGAGATTAATTATTTTTAGAATTCGATTTACTGAGTTGCCTATAAAAAAAATTTTACCCTGTTATATCCTTAGGTTCATGTGACTTAAAAATAAAATCGGAATAAATCCGGCTGTAACATGGGACAGGAAAAGGAAAAAGGTACTTAGATTTTTACCCCTTCGACAGTTTCCACCAGCCCGTAAATAATGCTACTATAATAAGAACCCGTATTTACTGCAGTATTGGGAAACAATAGTTATTTTCAGAATCGAGTATACAAGAATCGAGAACATTCAAGAATCGAGTACTTATCCGAATACCGAGTACAAAAGTGATCGATTCTCTTATTCTATATTTCGCTAGAATTAATTCGATTTGACAGCATCGCACCGAGATCGAGTACTATCTTCGAGCGTACTCGGTGTTCAGTGTCAGAATCGATTTTATTCCCATTCGATCGCCAATCAACGTCGACATACCGCATCATAAAATGCGTGTAGCGGGTGGGGTGACTCTAGGTGGAGGTAACTTGTACGATTTTAATTTTATTGTTTCTGTTTGGTATGAAGTGGGGATAGAATCGTTATTTTCAGAATCGCGTACACAAAAATCGAGAATTTCAAGAATCGAGTACCGACTACAAGTAAAAAATTAGATATGATAATATTTTTTAATTATTATTGCCATTAAATTTATTGCTTATTTAAAAAATTTTCGTTTTTTTACTATCAAAATTAAATACAAGTATTAAGAATTAAACAACGTCTGATCCCTCCTATTCCATCGCTGTTTTCACTCAGCTTCTTATTCAGACGCAAAAACAATTTTTGATCGGATTTGTTCGGGAAATTAGTCCCAAATCGAATCGACCGAGAGTATCGGATTTAACAGCGAAAAGTAGTAATTTAACTCCGTACTCGAATATCGTACTCGATTCCAGATGAGTATCAGAGTAGGGGAGATCGAAGAGGGTTGTGACAATGTAGCTCAATCCTTACTCTTTTAAAAACAGACAATAAAAGTTATTAGGTTTCTGAGAAAATTCACGAAAACTGAAACTACTCCGTTTGTCACAAGTCTCCTAACACCGAGGTAAATTGTGACAGGTACCAAGGTAAGTTGTGACAGCTGTGTATCTAGACTATATTTAATATATAGAATTATTCTATGAATTATAAACAAAACGCACGTTTTTTTTGCATAAAATTACTTTAATTATCATTTGGCATAATTGCTATAACTACAATACAATATTAAATCTTTTATAAGTAATTTTGGCATCATTATATCAAACTTAGGTTGTAAGAACAAAGCAAATGAACAAAAAACAGAAATAAATAGAAAAAAACCTTGCAAAAAGGGTGTAAAATAAGCTAACCAGAAAATAACCTTTAATAGGAGAGTTGTGATAGCGTGTTACAACTCTCCTAGGTGCCAAAAATCGCGATCTAGTCAGAATAATAATTCGTAATTTCGAAACAAGATGCAAACACAGCAAGACAATGCCACGCTTTGAAACTAATAAGAAAAAATAGCATAACCACGTGAATGTAATATATCATGATATAAATACAATCAAAAATTTTATAAAAAATTTACTTTTCGGTTGCTTTTCCATGCAGACGTCGTAATCACGCAACCGCGTATCGTGGGCCATTGGTGCGTACTGCGTCAAGTAGCGCGTCTATATACAAACAATCGTGTGCTGTTGCCAGCTCGCTAACGGCCATAGATTCCGAGAAATCGTCGTTGTCACAACTCTACTCTGTCACAATTCTCCTCGCTCTCCCCTACAGCGAGTACATTAAAGAATCGAATTTTTCTTCGATTCTTGTACTCGAGTATCGCATCATTAATTTACTGAAAATAGTTGTATAGGTTTCTTGAAATTTTAGATTCATTGTTCTTCCGAAAAAAACCGTTTGTGTTGCACTTGCAGGTTAATAAACCGAGAGTTAATTAGTTGTTAATCGAGACAACCAAGAAAAAAAAAAGAAATTATCGAAACAAAGGCTTATATTAGGAATTTTTCACTTTTTTTCTTAACACGATTTAAAATACTACCTACCTCTAATTATATAGAATGAAAACGGCATTTAAACCGTTAGTTTATGTTCCACGATCACATTAGTTCAGGAAGATAAATGAAATACGGAAAAGTGCCTTAATATCGGTCTAGACCTCGCTTATTTGCTTGGCCATTTAAATTCCAGAATGTTAAATTAAAAATACGGGAATTTAGTGGTTGAAATAATTATCCTCGGACCGAAACCCTGAACAACAACTGCAAGAAGCAATTGGAAATGTGAGATGTGCTGCAATAGGCAAACGAAAATTAATCAAAGGTAATATAACTAGAGCTCGTTTTTTATCTATAAAATTTTTCATTTTCACGAAAAGTTTTGTTTTGGAAATTTTATTGAATTAAAACGACGCTCTAGTTATATTTCATAGGAGTATTTCGACATAGATATAAACAGTATATTGCCAATACGAACGTTCCAAAAGACAAAAAGTGTCCCCGCTATGGTAGATAGCGCGGGCCTATTGACTTTGCGCAGTAGGGTGGACATTTTCTCGATCGCGTCAGAGCCGGCCCGACATTATTTGTTTGTTGTTATTCGTCGTTGATTTTGGATGCTTTTTCAAATTACAGAATAAAAAGTGGTTCATCTACGTTGTTGTCGCTATATTAGTGATTATAAACTTTCATTACCTAACAACAATTTTTGCAAAGGAGTTTTTAATTTGTGGTGATTCGATTCGCTGTTTGGTAGGGTTAGTGACTTGTTTTATTTAAGATGAAGGACACAAGTGCATGGTGTTTTTTTGTAAAAGTCGTGGATCAATACCAGGTATAAAGTATCTCAGGTATGTATATTTATAGTAAAATATTTTGCTTATTGTCCGATCTTTGGAACCCAATTTCACTAAAAACCTTGTAAAAAAAGAAGGAACAAATTCATTTAAAAATCAGGTATTAATTTTTTGTAAAAACGCTCGGACACGTCGATTGTAATTTTTTCTTCCGGATTTTTTGCCTCAAAAAGAAATTATACTGGGTGTGTCAAAAAGTAGATGTAGGTATAATTTTGAAAAATTATTTTATTAAGTGTTGAAAATTCAAACCATTAACTTCTTGACAATATGCCAATCTACTTAAAAACCCTTCTAAAACATTATTTACAGTATTTTCATTAATTTGCCTAATTTCATATCTAATTTTAAATTTTAAGTCTTCCAAATTTTGTGGTTTATCATTATACACTTTTGATTTCAAATAACCCCAAAGAAAGAAATCCATTGGTGTAAGATCGGGAGATCTTGCAGGCCATTCTATGGGTCCTCTTCTACCTATCCATCGTTCGGGAAAAATAGTATTCAAATACTCTCGTACTTGTCGAGCAAAATGAGGCGGAGCATCATCCTGTTGAAACCAAATAGAAGCTTCTGGTTGATTAGGCTGATTCGGATTTGGAAAATCCGCTGCTAGTGTGGGAATTAATTCATTTTGAAGAAATTGTAAATACCGGTCTCCTGTAAGATTTCCATCGAAGAAAAAAGGTCCAATAATTCTATCATTTAATATCCCTGCCCAAACATTAACTTTTTGTGAGTATTGCGTATGCTGTTCTCTCATCCAACGGGGATTATTTGTACTCCAATACCGAAAATTTTGTCTGTTTACCGAACCATTTAAACAAAACGTGGCTTCATCGCTAAAAAGTACGCTGCCATGGAAAAATAGATTTAAGTTGCAAATTTCCATCATAGTTTCACAAAACTGTAGTAAGCGGTCGGGATCATCTTCGTTTAGCTCGTGCAGCAACCTAATTTTATACGGATGGTACTTTCCTTGTTTCAATACCCGCAGAACAGATCGTCGGCTAACATCATTATTAAGGGCTACTTCAGTGGATGCCCTATGGGGATTATCTTCAACTTCTAACAAAATGTTCAATTTTGTGTTTTCACTAATTTTTGGACGACCTGGCCGTAGACGATCCTTAACATTCCCTGTTTCCCTGAATTTTTTCTCAATTTTACTCACTGTAGATCTTGTAATCCGTCGTTCTGGATACTTAGCGCTAAACAAGTTACAAACTTCTTCTTGACTTCTTGTTTTGTCTCCACATCCAATTAAAATTAAAATTTCGATTCTTTGAGTTTCATTTAAATGCACCATGATCACCGTTTTTTCAAAATTATACTTAAAATTCTTTTTGATTGACACATGACTTGCTATCGTAGTAACAATTAATTTAAATTTACCTGTTTACCTTTAAGTAGGTACATGTACCTTTTCTTCAAGAAATTTCTTTTTTAAGATGTAATTTTTCTCTAAAACCGTTAGAGATACGGATAGTATGTTACATGAATTATGCTCAGAATTTAACGTAGAATTTATGTGATAAGTAAAAATAGGGTGGTTCTATTTAAAATTCAAAAAAATTTATATTATATTTACTTTTTGACACACCCAGTATAATTTCTTTTTGAGGCAAAAAATCCGGAAGAAAAAATTATAATCGACGTGTCCGAGCGTTTTTACAAAAAAATAAAACCTGATTTTTAAATGAATTTGTTCCATATTTTAGCCAATCACTGTATATGTGGTCACTATCGAACCTTAAAATTAATGTATTTTTAATTTGGTGCATTAGTAGCTGATAATAATTCCCAAAATAGTCGATATAGTCATTCATTCTTAATTTTTGGTTTAGAAAAAAGTGAGGTTAAGAAATATACGACGTCGGATGAAAGTTAAAATAAAGCTCATCGTATCGATTGTTACAAATATTCGGACGGAATTTGGCACCAAAAGTTTACACCAATCAGGGTGCCGTCGGATCATCATATCGTCAGACATCGTATGCATGGAACGCTGTCTTAAATCGAACTACTCGAAATGTTGATTACAATATTTTTCCTAACTAACCAGTGAAATTTACATTAAAAAAGTTGAAATCCGGTCCTGTGGAATGTTTACTTTCACAAGGAAATTTCCGAACTGCGCAAACTCACAACGCCCCCTTCGATGCCCATAGCGGGGACATAATTGCAGATGGTATTAGCAATATACTGTTTATATATACATATGTGATTATTTCCCGAACCTAAATTAAATATTGTAATAATTCGAAAAATACTTTTAAATATATAATATCGACAGTCGTCGATATCTATGCTAGCTTATGCTCTCTACTCTAGACCTCAAACCTTCTGACGTTCCGTAAGTTTAAGGTTATGTGACTATACAAATTATATTCCGTATCTCTTTTAAGTCAGAAATTATAGGGTAATTTTCAAATTGTCTATTTTCTGATTTTCCTCCGTATCTCTTAAGCGAGCGAGATTTTTCAAATTTTGATTTTATCATTTTAAGTTTGACCCAAAAAGAGCACATGACACATACATTACTTTTTGATAGCACTAATAATTACGGAGATACCCTAAAAAAGTTTCAAAAATTGGACACCCTGTACTTAATGATTTATATTAAAAAAAAGTTAAGAATTACAAAAATTATGGATTTTTTTTTCCAAAAGGTGCGGCATTCCTCCTACATTTATTTCAGCAAATTATTCAATCGCCCACGGAACCCACAGAATGTTTATTATCCTCCTATTATCCGTTTTGATTTTCAGTTACGGGTGGCTATTAATGGCGGATCATTTTGAATCTCCATTATCCTTAATGGAGTGCCGTCAATAACTTGAACCCCGATCCTTTATCTACAAACGCAGTGGCAATGTAAATCATTTTAAAATGAGGCTATTAAATAGTATTAAAAAAGTACCTAATAGGTATATATTATACGATAATGAATAATCATAAATATTGAATATGATTTGTATTTGTAAATGTCGATTTTTTGCTTCTTGATATAACTAAAAAATACAAGGTGTTCTAAAAGGTATTGCACTAAATGTATAGGGTCCAAACAAGGTTAGAACTTAATCTGAAACTTTGTCGTTTGTCCACTCATTACACCGAGCTACAGGCACCCGAAGGGGGATGGAGATGGTTGTCACTACACTGTGCCAATTAATCCTCGAATATTCGAAAATACACGTCGTAATTAATAACACTGACGAACATTTTTTAAAAAATTTTTCCTCCCTGGAATGATTTTGGCTGGATTTTATATATTTTGACCTGCTGAATCCGGATCTGGCCTCAGATTTTCGATATCAGCCTCCAATGATAAGGGAGGGACATATGCTTTGAACAATTAAAAACCTATAATATATTTTATTAACAGTTAGCTTAAGTACATTATAAACATTTATAAATAATTTAAAATTTAATGTTTACTTCCCTAACGTCTTTCTTTTATAAGAACTCCTAGATGTGTATCGTATTAGGGTCTAGCAATAGTCGGCTAACATATTCGGGATCCACTTTTTCTCTATGGAGGCAATATCTTGGTGAAATCGTTCTCCATGCTCATCTTTACTGCTCCAAAAATTTTCAGGAAAAAAGTCCAAATGAGAATGAAGAAAAGAAAGTGAAGTTTTAGTGACATGTTGCATTCTAAAATATGATAGGCCGTGAGTAGTTCTTCCACGAGTTCACGATAATTTTCTGATTTATTATTTCCAAGAAAATTGTTGCAAACACTATCAAATGCATTCCATGCCCGCCTTTCATTGTCACTTAAAATTTGCCTGAAGTTCGCATCTTTAAACAATTGTCTAATTTGGGGACCAACAACAATTCCTTCTTTAATTTTGGCCTCACTGATACGTGGAAATTTGTATTTTAAATAACTACTTGAAAGCATTTCCTTCTCTATCCAGTGCTCTAACAAAATTTTTGATCAGACCCAGCTAATGTGAAGTGGAGGTAAATATATTTTTTCTTTCTGAACTAATGGTTCTCGGGTCAAATTTTTAACGCCAACTTGTATTGTGTCACGTGGAGGCCAAACCTTAATTTTATAATGTTTGTCTCTTGCACGGCTGTTCAATCACACAAAAAGCAGCAGTATTTTGTATAGCCTGCTTGCAGTCCTGTCAGTAACGCCACCACTTTTAAATCTGCACATATGTTCCATTTGTGATCTTCGTACTTTACACATCTTAGTAACATCTTAAGATTGTCATATGTTCCTTTCATATTTACCGAATGACCTATAGGAACCGATGGATGCTCGTTTCCATTAAAAAGTAAAACAGCTTTTAGACTTGTTTTAGACGAATCTATGAATAGTCTCCATTTATCGGGAGTATATGGTAAGTTCAGTTCGGTCATTAGGCCAGGTATGTCATGGCAAAATACTAAATCACCTTCCACTGCAAAAAAATTTGTGAGAGTAGATTGCCTTTTCCTGTAGATGGACACCTTCACTCCTTTTCCCACGAGCTTCCACTGCTCTAAATCTTCATCTAAAACTTTGTCGTTTGTCCACTCATTACACCGAGCTACAGGCCCCCGAAGGGGGATGGAAATGGTTGTCACTACACTGTTCCAATTAATCCTCGAATATTTGAAAATACACGTCGTAATTAATAAGCTGTTATTTCGTTAATAATGAACCAATTTTAATAATTGTAGTTTTAGTTGATAGAACACAGGTGCTAGAGTTTAAGGCAGAGTAGTTTACGTTCTGATACGTCTAATTTTACGGGGTAGCGCATAAAATGCATTGCATTGAAAGTTGGCATGTTATCTTACATAAAAATTGAAGTTTATTTATTTTTTAAACTAAACCCTTTAGAGTTATATCTGGATTAGATTGGCTCAAAAGTATCGTCATGCCACTCGAGGTAACAAAAAAATTACGATTTCTTCTAAATACAGTCGCCGGCACAAAATTCCGCCACCCTGATATTTTGGTCAAGTTTGATATTTTATAACTTTTTTATTTTTAATGGGATTTTCATCATTTTGTTATCAGTTTGTAGATCCGTTCATTGTGTTTTCCTTAATTATTTTATAAACTAACATTCTTCGATTAGGCTATATTATACAGGAGTAAATCAAACTGTTGTTTTTTGTCGTAGTCTCAACACACCCTGTAGGAAAATTGAGGTGGATAATTTTATTTACATACTGTTTCTTAATCTTTGATGTATTCTAAACATTTCGATTTTTGATTCATTCCATTATCTCATTTCTGCTGCGAGCTGCAAAATTTTAAATGAAACGCTAATTTGACGCCAATTTTCATTATGAAAAACAAACACTAGGCATATCATAAAGTTAATTAACAACAACAATTTTAATATCGTGTATTTCCTCCTCTCGCAGCAATGACAGCTTGCAGTCTTCGTGATATCGAACGATTAAGGTTATTTATCCTTTCTTGAGGGATAGCCTGATATTCTTTGGTCAGCGCCAGTCGTAAGTCTTGCAAGGTTTTTATGGTTGTACAGGACGACGACGAACGGTCCTTTTAAGTTGATACCAAAGTGGCTCGATTGCGTTGAGGTCCGGGCTACATGCGGGCCATTCCAATCTTGGCAGTCCAACTTCATCCAGATATTCGCCGACTACATGGGCAACGTGAGGTCGAGCATTATCATGAGTTAATGTAAATTGGTTCCAAATGAAAGGAGCAAATGGAACAACAACTTCTTGGAGGATTTCCTCAATGTAACGGTGGGCGATTAGAGCTCAACAAATACAACATGCTTGTCCTTCAGTAGAAATACCCATGACATACATTTTCTAAAAATGAAATCGTTTCATTTCAAATTTTGCAGCTCGCAGCAGTCGCAGCAGAAATTAATAATAGAATGAATCAAGAAACGAAATGTTTAGAATACATCAAAGATGACAAGAAATAGTATGTAAATAAAATTACCCAACTCAATTTTCCTACAGGGTGTTTTGAAATTACGACAAAAAACAACAGTTTGATTTACTGCTGTATAATATAGCCTAATCGAAAAATGTTACTTTATAAAATAATTAAGGAAAAACGCAATAAATTGATCTACAAACTGATAATAAAATCATGGAAATCGTCAGAAAAATAAAAAAGTTGCAAAATATCAAACTTGACCAAAATTTCAGGGTGGCGGAATTTTGTGCCGGTGAGTATACATGTGTTTCGTAACGAATAAATGCGACATTTTATCACTTTTGGCTTTTTCTAAATAAATTTCGACACACAAAGTCTATAATACAGAGTGCTACGCAATTATATATTTATTTAATTCATTTACTTAACATTGCATGGGAAGGAAAGAAAAAATAATTTAAAAAAAATATTTAATCGAAAATTCTATTTTTTATGTAATTTTTTGTTGTCTGTCGGAAGAAAAAAATAAAATATTATTTTATTTTCCAAACTATATCTTATTTTCTCATTAGTGTGAAAAAGTAGGCATTTCACAATAGTGCTTAAAGTGAAACTTTTCACCATCAAATTAGCGCGAAAAGTTGAACTTTTTAGTCATGAGTAATAAAACATTCATTTTAAACCTCTTTCTTTCTACTTGTCCGATTAGGTATGTCTACAAAATGAATATTGACATTTATTACATCACTAAATTGTGACTTAGGGATAGAAATCTAGTACATAAGATCGAAAGCCAGCCATAGGTTAGAAAGTTATAAGTTTGAAGAACTGAAATAAACGTTTGTTTAAAGAAAGTTAAGGTCGAAAGGTCATAAGTTCAAAAGAGCATCAGGTCGAAGGGAAAAACTTTGTAGCAAACACATGTAAAAATACTTTCTTGAGTAACTTTTTACTACTTTAATATAAAAAACGAGAAGAGTAAAAATACCAGTCTCCTACTCTTTAGCGATTTTAACATCGGTGACGACTGGTTAGGTCGGTTGCCAGTTAACATATCGTAACTAAACATTAAATAATTACTTACATATGGCGTATACATTTTCTACTTTATACTGTGCAAAAATCCGTTACAGTTAGTTATTTATGGTTCCTATATAATCTCCATAGAATGGTCTCAAGCGGCAAAGTCCCATAAAAATCGCCTCCAAACTGTCCAAAACAAGATCCTCAGGTCTATCACAAGTGGTCCATGGTACGTCAGGGGAGCGGCCATTACACCGCGACCTTAAAGTACAGCCCATGCACGAATTCCTCAATGAAAGACATATTGAGTTTCATAGAAAACTGCGATTGTATGCTAATCCATTAATCCGAGACAACTTCCCTAAAAACCCCAACCCAAACCTCAACAAGAAACGACACAGGAGCCTAAACGCTCCACCTACATAACACGGCAACCCTAAACTCACTTCACAACCACACACACAACACAAACAAATACAGACAAAACCCCTGTTGGCCAAAAGCCAGTAATGGTTTCTTGGTGACCTCAACACCAATCATAAGCGTGTAAGGGTGCCTAACACGGCACTAATACAATACCGCGGGGAGTTTAATCGGTCGGTATCTCTCCTTCCGAGAGTTTAGGTCTTTCCTTCAGAACCTCAGGCTGAGGTTTCTCCCTCAGAGAAACAGAGCCATCCTGACACTGCTTTGCACTCCGGGTGCATCGTGTCTGATTCTCCTCGCATGCTCAAAAAAAATAATATACGGGGTACCCCATCGAAAAAAGTCCAGCAAGGTTTACGGCTGTGTACGTGAAAATTAAAACAAAACCTCGGACCCGTAAACTTGTGTTTTTAGGGGGACACGTTATAATAACGTATGTAGATCTGGATCAACCACTTTACTGAAGATAAAGTTGAATTGACTGATACTTATTACTAAAAAAAAAATTGTTTACGCACAAACCTCTGTACTTGAAAAGAGGTGCAGTGAAATGTTTCAAATTCCGTTGCTCGGCGGCGCGTAGCTCAAATTTACAAAACGAAGCGCCATTTTAAAGAGAATTTAATGCCCTTTAAAAAGATGTATCACAACATACGCATTCCCCCCCCAATAAGGGCAGTAGCCGCCCCGCTAGGGGGGTTGAGGTTACAAGGATGGAAATAATAGTGAAACGTGTACCCCTGAAAACACAAGTTTACGGGGTCCGAGTTTTTTTTTTAATTTTCACGTACACAGCCGTAACCCTTGCTGGAATGTTTTCGATGGGCAACCCTATATAATCTCCAAGAATAACAGAAAAGATTGCTAGTCAAAATAAGTACACTGAATTAAAAACCACTTCTTGCTTTATGGAATGACATTTTGTTTCAAATTATTCCGGGAAATAATCAATTTCCGTCTAGGAAAAAATTAAAATTTTTATTTTGGAGGTAAATCACGAAATATCAGTTTTACATTCGCGAAAAAAGTTCTTTTTACACAAACAAACAAATCATTCGAGTATGCGAAAGAATTGATTCAAGTATCAAACAAAAGTTTTTTAAAAACTGTGTTTCAAAACAATTTTGGATTGGTGCTGTTTCTTCGAATTTTTTGTTTCAATGGACTTCATATTAACTCGATTGCATTAAAAAGGCAATTAATAAGGAGGCAATTCGAAAAATGTGTCTGCTTTTTAGGGTCAGTTCATCAATAAAATAGCATTTCTCAAAAATTTGTGTATGGAAGGAATACTGCTAAAAGATCTTTTTTAAATACGATTCTTCAAAATATAAGTTACGAACCAGAAGAAAATCTTAACTCTGGAGTTGAAGGATAGTTAGTTTTAAACTAGTTTTTTCTAGGAAGATCGGGTTTTTACGGTAACATATAATGATATATTTATAACATCCATTTGAATGTCCTATTATTAAAAGGGATATAACTAACTTTTTCGGTCATTTTGAACTAGTATATCTGGATTCGATATATTTAGGAGTATACGAATATATTAGTATCAAAACCGCTGCTAGCATTATAAGCGTATATTCGAGCTGCATAGTTATTGTTTCTTTTTAATTTCTTAGAATCATTTTTATGCCTTTTCCTCAAAATCTCTTTAAACTGCTTTTAGTGAAGTCGTTCCGGTATTCGAAAATCCCTTGACGAAATCGAGTAATTTTTTTTCCCAATCGATACAGTAGGATCCCCTCGACATTTTGAAAAAATGATTTGTGTAGGGCGCCGCATAGGGGGGGGGGGGGGGTTGTTCGGGTTTAACATTGATAAAATAATTAATGATAATTTTTTTTCATTTCATTTGCGAACATAAAAATTAAAAGGCATGTTTCCTCCCGTCTTCGCATCGAATTGCCCACCCAACAATTTTTATAAAAAAAAATTATCATTAATTATTTTATCAATGTTAAAAATAATAATATAATATAATAATCCCACCTCGTAGCTGATAAAAAAATTAACAAATTGAATCCGGCCTGATCCCCGTAGCTCGATTAATAAACTACTTATTAGCATTTATGTAAAAAATTTCCAATTCCCCTTACTCCCCTCCTAATTGCCCCCACCAACCTCAGCCTCCGGCCCATCAAAGTACTCGGTATCACCCGTTAATTCGCGAATTAATTATATTTTATTGTTTTTGCAGTTAAAAATCGCGTTAATTCGCGAACTCATTGAAATATCGGGATCGGGTTTGTTCGAGCTTACGCGCTCTGTCAAGCTCTTCAATTTTGCTTTCCACATTTTTTTTGTAGCATCAAAACCGGCATCGAGTTATTTTCAATTTCCCGTTGTAGGTTAGATTTACGGGGCGAGCCCTACACAAATCATTTCAGAACGTCGAGGGGATACTACTGCATCGATTGGGAAAAAAAAATACTCGATTTCGTCAAGGGATTTTCGAGCTGTTTATTTCGCCAGGACGACTCCACTACTTAGATTCCTCTTCACAATAGGTCATTCATTTAAGTTAATTGCCATATCACTCGCTTCGGTCGTAATACATCCGATATCGTTTTAAAACCTTAAAAACACATGTCGTGATGTCACGCGACAATATACATACACTCCTGTCGCGTCTAGCAACCAGCGGAACAATGGACACTCCCTACTTGCTGTCCGACCTACGGGTTAAGATAAGAATGTAGAAACGGACAGAAAATAAATGTTCGTTAATATTAATGACGCTTAAGGTATTAAGCCTTCGTTATGTTTATTTCTTCTACGCGGATTTTAGAGACTGCGTCAGCAAAATGTTGATTTTCTTTTGTGAGACAAAAATTAAAATTTACAATTTGGATAATAGTATATTACATACCAAGAGTGGTAAGACACCCATTACACACGATTTCGAAACTTACGTACTTCGAAAGAATGTGTGATAGGCTTACCACTAGAGTTGTGCACTATAGGTACTTTTTCTACGACTTTATATTTACTTGTAGTTATGTTAAATTATCGAAATATGCTAATAAAACATTTTCTGAGTAGGTACTCACATGGTTATCAGTACACCAGTCAATACACTATTTCATGCCGCTCCCTGGATTCCTCTAGTAATAAATTATTTGCTGTGGAAGCAGCATGTAATGTAATTTCCCGTGGCGTTCCCTAAATCTGAACATCGTAGTCACTTATATTTTACCCAAAAATATACAAATTAAAAATGTTGACGTTTAAAATTTCTCGACATTTACGTTGTCAAGGCGACCCGATGGAATTCACAGCCGACTTTGCATAAAATCTATTGGAAATATTGACGGTTAATGTGATTTGTGGAATTATTACGTAATATGTATACAGGGTACACCAAGTAAAGTGGCCTATTAGAAGTATCTTGAGAACTAAATGAGATTTTATTTTGAAAATTTGACTGTGGCTATAAGAGATGGTTTTCTACGTTTAAAAAAATATTGGATGGTGCGGTGTTGCCGGATCATACCGAAAGTGGTAGCAACTTCGGAATTTTCAATTAAATACCATATATATTATATTTTTTTTTAATCTAGGTAAACATCTAGAACAGTTTTCTGTATAATATCATATACCTATCTTTAAGAGTTTTTGAATTATAAATAATCTTGTGATTTTTTAACGCCGTATCGGGACATGAAATGAAAATCATATCTTTTTAGCGGTTACAACTAGAACGCTGAAACTTTGACCATAGTTTCACAAGATCATCGACATTTTCTCATTTTGAACAGTATTTAATTAGTTTTATACAGGGCGTCTCCATAACAATATTTCTGAGGAAGATGAATTTTTGCAAAAATCTTCTTTTTTTTAAATGGGGCACCCTCTATTTGATATGTTTTGCTAATGGAGGATCGAATTTTCTATCTAATGATATAATATAATTATCTTATAAAAATAAATTTTTTGGTAGTTGGCTGTGGAATGGATTCATAGAAACAAATTAATGAAAAATTCATTTGACGTTATGCCAGTGTTATTGCAATAAAAATAGCTAATTCATATTATTCCAGCTTAGATATTTTAAGTTTATTTTATATTCATGGGGAGTGTGGTAGAGTTTTATCTAGAACTTGCAGAAAATTTAATGAACTGCATCCTGATGCATGTTATAAGTCCGAAAATATTGAAGATAGGTATAGGAACACATATACACAAATATCATTAGTTAGAAATTTCGATCCTCCATTAGCAAAACATATCAAATAGAGGGTGCCCCATTTAAAAAAAAGAAGATTTTTGCAAAAATTCATCTTCCTCAGAAATATTGTTATGGAGACGCCCTGTATAAAACTAAATAAATACTGTTCAAAATTATAAAATTTCGATGGTCTTGTGAAACTATGGTCAAAATTTCAGCATTCTAGCCGTACCCCTAAAAACATATGATTTTCTTTTCAGGTCCCGATACGGCGTTAAAAAATCACAAGATTATTTATAATTCAAAGACTCTTAAAGATAGGTATATGATATTATTCATAAAACTGTTCTAGATTTTTATCTAAATTCCAAAAAAATATAATATATAGGGTAATTCATTGAAAATTCCGAAGTTGCTACCACTGTCTGTATGATCCGGAAACACCGCAACATCCAAAATATTTTATAAACGTAGCCTTATAGCCACAGCCAAATTTTCAAAATAAAATCTCATTTAGTTCTCGATATACTTGTAATAGGCCACTTTACTTCGTGTACCCTGTATATATTACGTAAGTAGGTTGTTATTATTATAGGAGTAGAAAAATATATTAAATAGGACTCAAAATTGACAATAACGTCGACATAGGTAAGTACCTACTGAGCTTCTTTGCTTTAGTCATTTGTTTTAGTATTCTTCACCCCATTTTTTAAAAATTTATTAAACTAATGAATGTATTATTTTAAGGTGAAAAAAACTGTCACCCGAGGGTAGTAAATGAGTGGAAAAAGCAGACTTAGCTGTATAATAAGATATAAACATTTATTTTCTATGGTAAGAGGCATCATTGAATGTTTTATACTGTTTTCCTCGAATAATAATAATTATTCAATAATTATTAATGTTAGAAATAAGGTGATATGTACAAATGATGTGGTAATGTTAACAAATTTTTGAGTAAAAATAAAGCAACAAATCACAACTAAAATTAAGTTATAATTAAGGAAAATTATTACTTAGAAATCATTGCTCCGGACATTTCATGCGAAATCCTCATTACTCATAAAAACGAAAGCAAATGAAAATTTTAAATTTAAGCATAGGTATGTACATACATTATCTTGATTTATATTTGAAGCGTATTTTAGTCTAACGAGGTAAACACGCAATAAATCTAATGAACATTACCCAAGTAATCTGCTTTTTAAAAACTTTCTCTCCGCAACCAAACATAAATAAAAGTATACGTTTCATCAAAATATGAAAATAATATGAAATGTCTGGCACATTTGCAATTTTCAAAATATAATGAAGCGCTAATAATCCTAAAAATTTAATTTCAATGTTTTCTAGTTTATGTCTACTTCAAGCGGTCTTTAGAAATAAAGGATGTGACCAACATACACTGACACAACGTCAATGGAATCTATCTAGTGATAAAAGTTAAGCAATATTTTTGAAATCCCGAGTTCTCGTTTTAACGGCCGCGATGTTGAAAGAAATACGGGAATTATCGTCGCACAGCGACCATAAGTCGTCATTACTCTTTTGACGCATTAGTCATTAAACGGCGGACTTTATCTTCAATAGAGACATATCGTAATGCAACAGTACCCAGAGTTAATTTTAGAGACAAATAATATGATAGAAACATCGGGACTTGTTCGAATCCTGTTCATGTTTGTTATTTGACTTATACAGATATTTTTTGATTTGGACTCACTAGGAAATGTGGTGTATTGGGAAATTGTTTTTATTACATTATATTATTAAAAACGGGTATTTTTAGAACTACGAAGACCGGGTTACGAACAGGGAGGGATTTTAGGCATTTCAAAATTTAGGCTGTTTGATGTTGTATAACTTTTTTATTTTTGACCCGATTTTCATGATGTTTACACCAGTTTGTAAATTGGAATTATTATATCTTCTTTTAATAATATTTTTCGCTTAGGTAAATTAAAATATTGTGTTTTGTCACCATTTCAAACCACCCTGTGGAAAATTTGAGGCAGATAATTTTGCTTATAATCATTTAGCTATAATCTTAGATGTATTACTAACATTTGGTGTTTGAATTATTCATTTCTTGTAAAAGCTCCACAATTTTAAATAAATACTGATAATGGATATATTGACCTGACATCGACAGTGTTAAAATTATTTCTGTAGTCATCATCTTTTGTCAATAAAAACATGATATCTAATGATACTTAACGTATGATACAAGCGCGGATCCGGGGGGGGGGGGGTGGTTATGACCACCCAAACCATCAATTTAACACGAAAAATACCATAATACTTTTCGTAATTTTTCCATGCATGACCTCCCCCCCCCCCCCCCCCAAACGAAATTTGACCCCCCCAAACCGAAGTTCTGGATCCGCCCTTGGTATGATATGAGTTAAAACTTCTCTTTATAAAAAACGAGTTCTGGTGCCATCCACGGTCTCCTCATGGACCCTTAAAATAATCAATTATTCTGATGTTCTGATTCTGATCTTAATCCCAAGTATAAGGGAAGACGGGGCAAAGTAAGCAGAAAAAGGAAAGAACGTTCTTGTTGTTAGCAATAAAAATATTGTTTTAGGTTTATTGCATTATATATTTATTAACTTATATTGTAACATTTTAATTTTAATTTAAATTTATTTAACGGACAAAAAAAATTAAAAACTAGGGATGTCAACACAAACTCGGAACGGGGTCAAAAGAGCACAGTACTGGGCACAATGCGCATGTTAGCATCTTCTCCTTTCTGCAGACGACAAAGATCCAGCTTGTTTTGGTTGCGATAATTAGAGAGATTAGAATTATTATTTTAGCAAAGGTGGGGTTATGCCAGTCGCATCAATGTTAAATAACCGATCTGGCGTTATCTGAGATTTCACAATGGTTTCAACTAAAAGTTCAAAGAATTGATTCACTGAGACTTTGTTAAAACCCATAGCGCGGGCCGCGGTAGTTGCTTCTGGGTTTCTTAAAGAAATAACATTGTGCCTTTTAGGGAGAGTAGTCAACCAATCTTCTGCCTCCATCGGGAAATATTGTTTCATTCTGCTAGCCGATGAACAAGTTTTCGAAGATCTCTCGGTGTAAAACCAAACAGAAGATTTTCCATATCTTGAATAAAACCAACAAACTCTAATTCTTGCCCTCACGTGAACTCAGATTTGAAGTGTCCCATATCTTTTCTAACTGCAAAAGATATATCTTGATTAATCTGATATTTGCGTATGCGACGTTGCAAAGTAGCAGGAGGAACAGGATAATTTGTTGCGGCAGTTTTACAATGCATGCTCTGGTTTACAACAGCATCACTTGCTTGGGTCATTTGATTCTCTGTCCAGGACTGTCGCTCAGTCTTCTTTTTGTAATTACACACCCTATTTGTATAACTGGAATTTAGGAAAAACTTTGATTTATAAAATGCATTTACTAGTTTTTCAACCTAAATATAACATGGGGTAATATGGACAGGGGCATAATAAACATATTGTTGGTGCTCAATTTGCCACGCTCATTATGCCCCAGTGTGATATTGGAATATTTTAACTTCTGAAAAAAAACAACATTCTTGCTATTTTGATGTACATAAAAACTAAACTTACCTTTTAACTTTGGAACTATAAGAAGTCAAAAACAAGATACTGGTTAGCGTAGTAGATTAATAAAAATCGTCTAAAATTATGTCATCTGGACTCGACTTGTATGAGGTGTGTCTAAAGGTGCATTTACACATGCATGAATTTAGTGGCACCAATAAAAACTGGCGCACCAGTAAATAAAATTAGCAAGTGTAAATATCGACTTGCATAAAAATTTATTTTTGCATACATAGACCAAAAAAGTTTGCATCCTTCTGAAATCACTGGCGCCAGTGATGACAAATTTGTACAGAAAATCAAAACTTGCAAGTGTAAAAAGAGCATTTACACATGAATGGATTTAGTGGCGCCAGTGGTCGCACCATTTATATTTGCACGCCAGTAAAGGTTTACACTTTGTTTAGGAAACAAAAATAAGTGGCACGCCAGTTTCATTTTTAAAGTGTTTTTCACAATGCGCACTATTTCGAGTGAACTTTCCGAAGCCGGTAAAAGAGTCGCTGAACTTTTAGTGGACATAAATGTACGACGAAAAGGCCATGTCTGGATTAAACCATGGATTGATCGTCGACCTGCTTTGGGTGCTTCTGCAAAACTTCTAGTAGAACTCGCAGCAGATGATCCTGCTAGCTATAAAAACCATTTTCTACCAACCAACTATATAAACTACAATCAATAAAAATTAGAAGCGCAACCTAAACGAAAAACTGGCGAGTGGTCGCTGACGTGCAAGCACTTGTTTACACTTGCAAGTTTTGATTTTCTGTACGAATTTGTCACCACTGGCGCCAATGATTTCAGAAGGATGCTGACTTTTTTGATCTATGCGTGCAAAAATAAATTTTTATGCAAGTCGACTTGCTAATTGTATTTACTGGCGCGCCAGTTTTTATTGGCGCCACTAAATCCATGCAGGTGTAAACGCACCTTAAAAAGTGTTTGCGTGTTGGCGACCACACGCCAGTATTTAGTTTGAATTTCGTTTAGGTTGCGCTTCTAATATTTGTTGATTGTAGTTTATATAGTTTATTATGGCTAAAAAAAGTAGTCAGCAGAACTGACAATCAAATTTCCTGTAGGGTATGAATCTTATCCGTGTTTATCGGATGTGTACCCTAAGCAGGTCGACGATCAATTCATGGTTTAACCCAGACACGGCCTTTTCGTCGTTTCTTCTTCTGTATTTCTTTTGTCTTAATTTTTTTCCACTAAAAGTTCAGCGACTATTTTACCGGCTTCGGAAAGTTCACTCGACATAGTTCGCACTGCTAAAAACACTTTAAAAATGAAACTGGCGTGCCACTTATTCTTGTTCTCTCAACAAAGTGTAAACCTTTACTGACGTGCAAATAGAACTGGCGCGACCACTGGCGCAACTAAATCCATGCATGTGTAAATGCACCTTAACAGCCACGTGTATGTTACTGAATGTCAGATCGGTGTTGCCAAACAACGTTGAAATTTCCGTAAATTATAGGAGATGTTCAATATGCCCCGGTGCTCATTTTGTCCCGTCTTCCCTAACCTCAGAATTAAGCAAATTCCGAGTTCAAACGAAAGCAATATTAAAATAAGATCAACTTTAATACTGCCTGTAACGCTATAATTTAAAATATTATGATTTAAAAAATATATATTTAAATAGTTTAAAGGTGACACGTCGCGCAAATTAGACTGATTACAGGTTACAACATTTTAAAATAATGACATGCTTTCATTTCTTAATATTGCATCAATTACCATGGCATTTATTGAAAACTAGTTCATCGTTTTTACCTGTATATTTTTTTCTATTTATGAGAAATTTTTAGATATGACGACGTTTAAAGAAAGTAAGAATATTATAATTATGACAGCACTAGGTATCACGCAAGTCTTAAAAACGTTTCTTCTTCTAACACCATTTAGTAATGAATTTTTCATTTACAAGGGTGATTTAAGATAAATTACCTAGTGAAAGATAACCGAAACGAGTAAAGTTACCATTTTAAATTGGTACCATGGCATGTAAACTTATTAATTACTTTTAATTGATTAAACAGAACATGACATTTTTAATTGTAACATATTTAACATTACTACAGTGAATGGCCTTGGTACTTAGGCAAACAAATAACATGATGTTTTGATCTCTATCGTCTTTTTTAAGTCACATTATATCAGTTTATTATCGTTTTCTTACCAGAATGCGTGGTATTGACATGAACCAAATTATCTTTGTTGTGCTTAAATGGCCTGCAGAATCTTAAGGGTGCATATGAGAGAAAAATCTCTTGCACACCAACAAAACCCAAAATTGTTTAAAAAGTAACCAACACATTTCTTCTATGATCGGCAACATTCAACTCAGTGGCGGCTCGTGATCTATAATAGAGGGGGTTCACAAGTATGGTGAAATTATTTTTAAAATTTTATTTTTGTGTAACGACCAAACAATTAATTTCTAGGCGTTTTAAATGTAGAAAGAATAAAAGTAATAAGAAAATGCGCGAGGTAAAACATATTTTTATTTATTTTTTAATTTTACACAAGGAAATACAACTTTTGGAAAATAAGAAAGGGTTTCTTAGTGTGTATAGCTGTCGGATCTTAACTTTAATTCTTTCTTTTCTAGTCTAAGGATCTTAACGTCGTCGCATGCAACCCTCGTAATAATATTTATACAGTCCACTACTAATACTACTAAAGCCATCTACGAGCTATCAAGAAAACCGAATGATGCCCAATACTACTACCGCCATCTACGGCTACGTCATTAGGCGCAACCAAGACGAGAACAACAGTTAACTGTTTTATGACGAGAACGAATCGAGCCACGAGACTGACAAGTTGGCATTGTTCATATTTTCAGTGTTCTTTAGTTTAAATCCTTAAATAAAATGGTTTAAAATCATATCGAGTATCATTTATCGAAATACACAACATTTATCGACCATACACAATAGTGCTCAAACGTCCATTCTTCTTTTCTTAATTGTAGAATATTGATCAATAACAGCCTCATTAAGTTTGGAATACCCTCTATACATTTTTTTTTCATATACTTAATTTTTAAACTTTCTAATAAAGTCCCTAGATTTACCCTTTGTGGTCTGCGTTAAATTAATTTCGGGTTTAGGTGTTCCCGCATTCTTCACTTCAATTTTTTGCTTCAAACTCAAAGAGCTAAAGTTATTTCTTAAATAGTCCACCGTCAACTATTCATTTTAACTTAATTAATATATAATATTAAAATATTAAAACATACATGCTCGAATTTCTAACTTTTCCATGTTAAATCGCCATCCCCCGCTGTCACCCGCCACCTGTTAGTACAGAGAAACTGCACTACTTAATGGCACGTGCGAGCAAGTCTCGTCATAAGCGTCATTTACCTCGACCGAGGCACGGTTGCCGGATCTATACAGTTTTGTTTGACGGGATGATAAAATATTAGGGAGGGTCGGACTTTTTTTTAGTTTGACGGTACGATAAAATATTAGGGAGGGTCGGACTTTATACGATAAATAATATTCAATGAATATAAATTAATACTTTTTATTCGTTTTGTTTTGGGGGTGCACGTGCGCATGTGCTCCTGTGGAAGAACCGTCACTGATTCAACTTGAAAATACAGCAAGCGTAAAATACAAGTTTTCGGTTTACAAAATGAAAATTTTACGTAGAAATAAAAAGTGAACAAAAATACAAATACACGTCGAACGATAATTTATAAGCAAAACGTGGTAGTACCATTCAAGCTGCAGCCGGATTACGAAACTTGATTGTTCGATTCGATTTGTAATTTTTCATCGAAATGTTTAAAATATCGATAACAATATTCGAAAAATCGACTCGATACGATCAAATTTACTTGATAACAATGGACTCGTCGAGGTTGTTACTTTTGTTGCCATTTGTTGAGGTTATGAGCAAAAACATTTAATACAGTAAAGAGACAGAATTGTTTATATTCTGGTCAGAATCATACAAAGTTTTAAACAGAAATCAATGATGCCAAGTCTGTACTGAGGGTCCTAAATCTAAAGCCTGCTTTTGAAACCGAAAGGTTATATTAATTATATTGAATCCATTTCTCATGTGTGTCTATTAAGTAAAAATATTATACTAAATATGTGTGTATATTCTAAATTTTCTACTCGTAAAGTTATTTATAGTTTCCCAACAATATCAAATTGCAATGTTTTCGGACAATCGCCGTGGCAACGCTGTACGCACGTGCTTATCGATTATAGTATCCTTGAAGTTTAGGAATGTCATTCATTTTTCGGGCACAGTGATGTTTGTGTTTATTCTCTACTGCGGTTGTGATCAATCGTATTTTTTAATTAATTTTTAGTGTTTTTTCGAATTAGAACTATTTTGAGCTATTCATTAGCTATCTACAATGGTTATTCAGTGCGTGGTGTGTAAGAAATTAGACTATTCTAACCCCGGATTAATATTTCGTCGGTAAGTGAGGTTATGTTTTTTAGATTAAGCAATGGTGTAGCTAATTCTATATTTTAAGTAAATGCAAAAATATAGATTTTTTCATATTAATTGAATTTCTGTAAAAAATACCTACTTACAACGATTACCTATTTATAACTAACGTTAGATCGAAATTATCAAAACGCGTACCTTATTAAAGCGTTGCCATTTTTTAAAGCCATCTTCTTCTAACTTGTTTAAAATTGTAGAACTGTGTGTACGAACTGATTGTAAATAAATGGTGTTTTATGAATGGAATGTTTTGTCTCCCCTTGTGTTATATGTCTATAGTTATAAGTAGTATAATAGCCATTTCTGGAAAGCACTCAAAATATTCCATTATAGTTTCTCAGTGCGTTTCATTAGGTTTAGCAGATATGATGACAGGAATATTTAAACTTCAGCATAAACACCCTTCAAACAAAAATAATATATTTCATGTGACGCTAGAGCTCACCTCAAACCTACAAAATTTGTCTCAAATGAAG
The DNA here is from genome assembly GCA_963991005.1 of Barypeithes pellucidus. Taxonomy (NCBI): domain Eukaryota; kingdom Metazoa; phylum Arthropoda; class Insecta; order Coleoptera; family Curculionidae; genus Barypeithes; species Barypeithes pellucidus. The sequence continues at coordinate 31,817,057 of OZ022562.1, forward strand.
TTGGCGTCAATATTATTGGTTTTTAGGTCAAATACAATGATTAAGCGGAAACTCCCGAGTGTAATTCGATCGAGTTTTGTGTGGTTCGTAACAACTCGATCGTTTTCACATCGAGTTGTTCGATGGATGTGGATCGAGTTTCGTGCTCCGCCTGCTGAATTTGTCTTCTGATATCTAACTGTGTTATGCAAAATACGACAAATTTTGTTATAATTGGGCGTTCGACGGGGCCGATAGCACGGAGAATAGCTGCTTAGCATTAGTTGTTTGTTCGGGTTTCTTCAGGTGGTTATATATACATACATACATATTTATACAGTGCGGTTCTTTAATGCCCCCCCCCCCCCCCCCCCATGCTTTGATCCGCTATTTTTTAAATTTAGGTGTGATCTATAGGGGAAGGTAAACTACTTTTGACGGAAGAATGACAATTCTAACTATCAAAATGGCGGGTTTGTTTGCCGCCATATTGGTAAAAAAAAATAAATAGGAAGTAGGGGGTCTTGCGACATACCATTTTGAAGGTCCTATCGAATACTTTACGATGTCAGAATATTTCTTCTCTATTCGTAACGAAAACAACATGGCGGCATTTTAAAAATTGCATAATTATTATGTTTTATTATCCTTGAGAGCTACACTTTACTCAAATTCAAAATGGCGGATGGGCGCCATCTTGATAAAAAAAATGAATAGGGGTCTTGCGATACATCATTTAAAGGTCCTATCGACTACTTTATGATCCCAGAATAGTGTGTCCCTACCGTACCCAACACAAAATGGCGACTATTTGCTTTGCTAGTTTAGTTTTTTTAAGGGGGGGGGGGAGGGGGGGGGGGGGACATTAAAGAACCGCACTGTATGATATTACCACCTGACAACCAAATCAGACTGATGTGTCTTTTAGGTCACGGATAGATATTTCCCCGTCATTTTTGACCACCAACTAAAAAGTATTAACAGAAAGAATCAACCCCACTTCATTCAAGAAAGTTCAAGATATAACCGTAAAACCTGCCTCTTTGTAAACAACTCCATTTATTACGTTACTTAAGACGACATGCGTGAAATATTCTTAAAAGAATCCATTCAGCAACATATAAAGAGTTTAAAAGTGGAAGTAGATTAGCCTGAACTTAACAAAGACCTACTATTTCTTGTAGATTATCAAATAATGCAACAACTTTTCCTATCTGATGCGCTCAATGGCTTGACTCAAGTGGTTTATCGCACGATTAAGATAACGCTGCTGCTTCGGCTCTTACACTTATAAAACGCTTCATTGTTTGTTCAGAAATGCATTGGGCCGATACTACATCTAATATATTTATTTAATGTATTAAAGTTTTGAGATCGTGTTTATACAGGGTGCATTCAAAAGTTAAAAAAATTTAATGTCTTGATAGTTTAAATAATTGTGATCCGTAAATCATTAAATAACAATTTTAATGGAAGATAAAATGTTTGTCATATTTCTACAAGATGTAAGAAACATTCTCTCACGTGATGCACTTGGCAACCCTGTAGTTTCTTCAGATGCTTGCTGTTTACTAATTTTATCTAAATATTATATTTACATCATAATTAAGTGTATTATGTGTATTAGGTACACGAAAAAATACTATTGTAAAATTTCCAATAAAATACAGGGTGTTATGGAAATGACGTATTATATTTAAATCGGCAATTCCTGAGATGAAAACAAATTGAAAAAAAATATCCAAAAATGGCGCTTTAATTTAATATGCCCTGTACATGACCTTATGTCAAATCAAAAATGACCATGTGATGCCCCTGTCAGGAAGGTAAACAAAGCAACATATGTCAACAGTGTTGTCATATCTTCAGGGTAAACTCTTTAGAAAGTCAATAACCGTTTGACAGATTGCAAGTTGTTTATTTTTCAGGGTACATTATTATAAACTTTTACGTTCAGTTCAGTTCGCTAGGAAACAATCTCTGATTTATAAACTTGAACTGACTCGAACGAACCGCCGCGCCCCTTTCGGGGCCGACCCGTGCTCCTCGCACACATGGAGCACCGGTAGATACGCTACTTATTACAAATAAATAAAGTTTTATACATTAACATTTTTTTTTAATCATAGCATTAATTTCCTAAATGTTCAAAAATATTGTCATTGGCCTAAAAGTCTACAAAGGGAGCCTGTTATTTTAAAGGAAAAACCTGCTTATCCATTAACTGTAATCTTAATTATTTTGATACGTATTTAGAATTTATATTTGATTCCTCTACACATTCTATGTAACAACACTCACTCTAGTCTTAGTACTCCTTTCACAATCACCCGAAAGAGCCGAAACACTGAATACAAAATTTCTGAAACATAACAAGTAGCTTTATTTACACAAAATGGATATAATGGTTTCACCAACAATGTTGCCCGCCACAAGTTAACTATAAATAGAGTAATTATATTACAGTAAGTAAGTATATAAAAAAAATACGATGAGATCTAACTTTTCTTGATGGAATCGATTACCTACGTGTAGAGTGTTCCAATAGTTTCTCTAGTATTCCAAAGACTTATACGAAATAGTCTCTATTTGGCTCTATTAAGCACGAAAATGCAATTTAGCTTGTACACAGTTCGTTGCTTTTGACAATAATGGGGAAATGACTTGAAAATACAGTTTGCACTGAAGTTTCTCGCCTCTTAATATTTTAGCCGCTCGATAAGGATAATATTGTGTTTCTGTCAGTTTGTGTGAACATTCAACTTAAATTGGGAGCTTGTATATTTTACTTTTATTAGGAAGCTTCTCTGTTGATTAAAAACAACAACTAATTAAATTATGTTCTGCATATACCTGGTGATGCATCATTAAGTTGTACGGAAAGAAAAACTTAGTTAACTTTACTATAAAAATAGTGAAACAAACCATAGTTTATGGCTCTATATGTGACTGGAATAACTTTTAGTAAGAACTGCAATATAAGTATAGCTAAAGTTTAACAAACATTTTTAGTAATAATTACTAAAATATTTAGTAATATTTTTGTAAGATTTACTACATTTTTTTGTAAAATTTACTAAAATTTTTTGTAAAATTTACTATACTCTTTTGTAAAATTAACTAAAATCTTTTAGAAAATTTACTAAAATCTGTTGTAAAAATTTCGCGACACGGTATTCCTAAGCGGTCACCCATCCAAATACTAAGCGTTTCCTCTTGTTGTCCCCACTTGTTCACTTAACGAACAGGGAGTTCTGCTTGATCCGTTGCATCTGATTTAAGCTCTTCAATCTTGTAAAAAGAATTTTTATAGCACTTTATTTGGTTTGTTATGTTTTTTGATATTTCTTAAAACGTTATCTTTTGTAGTTCTTTTTTTATTTATTTCAAATTTTGTTTAGTTTTGGTTTTGTATACAATTATTTACTAATACATTTTAACAATTACACGTTCACAATTCGACATTCACTGATCCAGTGAGTAATTGTTAACACTGACTAGTAATTGTTAATATTCGCTAAATTTCCTATTTTTACTGTTAAGTGCGGAGTCACACTGTCCCGTTTTGCAGGTCTCGATTTGCGGGAGCCGTTCGGAGCAATGATAAAAATAATGCGTTTTTGCGGTAAAGATGTGAGACAGTTCACTGAGACATTTGGTATGTGTCGACATCCACCGGCGAATGTTCATTCACTTATTTCTGTCTTCCACGGTAACATATACAATGAATTCGGAATCCCGAAAATTTTGGAAACATCTCAAATTTTGCGTTACGATTTTTATTTTTTTCTGCTTTCCTCAACGTCCAACAATAAATTTCACTTTCTCTTTGCTCCTTTTTATTTTCCACAAGATGGTATTATTAGATCTTTTATGCGACGTTCTGTCCTTGGCTCTCCATCATCAACTTATTTTTTTTAAATTCGGACGTGGATCTTGAATCTACGTTCAGTGGTGCACAACACTTTTTTTAAATCGATAATTCGAAAATGTAAAACTCAATGCCTCTTTAGTCTTAAGAAAGTGCTGGCTTTTGAGAGTCAAATTTTATTTATATTAATAAAATAAATTAATTATACATACCTATGCTAGCAATAATAAAAAATATTCAGTTTCTTCGAAACAAAAGTAAATTACAGGATCGTACTAGGGGTATTTTAATGATGAAGGTCAATTTAAGGGACAAAACGTCCGAAAATCAATAAGCGTCAAGCAGTGGCATACCACTGAACGTAGATTTCGTAACTCTTTCATAATTTAAACAAAAAAAATCCAGGCCCGTATTTAAAAAAAATAAGTTGATGATTGTGACCTAAATCTTATCTTTGTAGAATAAAAAGTAGCAATGAGAATGAAATTTATTTTTGCACTTCTCTTCGAACAAAGTGCGGAAAAAACAAAAACCGAGAAGCAAAATTTTAGATCTATCAAAAATATTTTGTATTTTTTTGTGGCATATTATTGGACCCATAATTACGCAACTCTGCCCCAATTTAACCGACTTCGCATCTCTAACCGTTTCCCAAAATCCCAATGGTGAAGGCTGAATTTGTAACACCCTGTATAAAGATAAAATTTTTACTACGTTTATGAGTTCTTTCATTCGTGCAAGTATTTTTTCCGTGGAAGACGAGACGAGATCCGCTTTTTCGCTGTGAAAATTCACAAGCGCATAAAAAATTCCATTAAGTATCAGGGGCCGAAAAGAGGCTTTTACAGACGATATGCGGAAAACCGCATGAGTGTACGCCTTGCGATCTGAGAGTCACGGGTTCAAATCCCGCACTTGACATTTCTGGTTTTATTTAACTTTTTTACAAGTGCCCTGAGTCTGTGAGACCAAATAAATAAAGAAATTCTTCAGACATTCTTCTAAAACATCTTTGACAAATTAACTGCAAATTCAATTTATATATAATTCGCTATTTATTATCGGTTATATGTATGGCTCGGTGGCTTAGTGGCAGAGTGTACGTCTGGCGTTCTGAGAGTCGCGGGTTCAAACCCCGCCCTCGACATCTCTGGTTTTATTTATTTATCAGTTAAAAAACTATGAGGAGCGGTCAGTATATGGTGACTCGAAGCGGGCGGGAAAAATCGTTCACGCCCGCTTCGATACATTCCTGCCCGCCCTCTCGGAGAGGTGTGGAAAGCGCCACTTTCGTGACCTCTCCGTGAAGTGAACATGCATGAAAAGAGGTACTTTCGAGGCATTTGTAAAAAAGTTATTTCAACCCTTTTTGTAAAGCCTTATAATGGCCGCTTATGAAATATCTTATTATTATAACCTCTTGTATACATAACGTAACCTAGTTCCTTTATACGTCTTGCAACTGACAGGCGACCATTGCATAATAAAATATTTATTATTGTTTGTTGGATCAATTCTGGGAATGCGATCGCCATTTTGAAACAATGCAAGTAATATGAGACAGCAAATAACTAGGTCGAAATGTAATAATTCTACTATTATATTATTAACAGAATGAATACGGTAACTATGGTTGCAATTATGAAGGCAGCTCCTGAAATAATGGGATATGCAGATCATATATGATTTTATTGTAATAATATCGCTGTTTATTTAACGTTAATAAAATTACTGGGTTTGATTTATTACATAAAATATCAATGTGTGTAAAAGGATTATAATTATTATAAACAATATGTTATAGACTTAATTTATCGCATAGAGGGATTTTAAGGTAAAAAATAACAACTAGCTAACAATCACATAATCCAATTTTGTTCGTGGAAAGTGTGCCCATGGTCCTGCGGCCAAAAGTCGATTTTGTAAAAATCCCTTCAGGTAAAGATTGTTTCACGAAAAATGGATATAAGTTAATGACTGAGAGAACAAGAACAATCTTAATTAATTAAATTAACTTAATTTGTAAAAGTTGTTGGGGTCGAAATGGTACGCTCACTATAAAATTTTGACTCTTTGCCTAAATGTACAGATACTGGCAAAAGGTTCCATCATAATAAAGTATGATTTCCTTTAAATTAACTTAGATTTTTATAAATAAGTCAAAACTATGTTTCTCTTCAAAGAGTATTACTCCGTAAAAGCTTCATATAGTAGAAATTATTTAAAAAGACCGAAATGGCAATAAAACGTGCAACAAAGAAAGCTACCGCGTCTAATCTTCTTTCTTTTCTAAACAATCATCATACGCATGAAATCGGCAAGTACCAACCCTGAATTGCCTATCTTTGTCAGGTGTGAGAAATTAAAGCGGAACAAAGAACCTTTTCCGAGGTACCCAAAAATGCAGGTATGGGCGAGGAATTTTGGGGTTTATTCGACATTAGACTTAGACTTATTTGGTGCAAAATGTTCAACACTGAGACACGGAATATTATTTTAAACGAGTTGGAGTATTTTCAAACTACAAAAGAAACATTTTTTAATAAACAAATTATTGGAAAAGATAGGAAAGATGCAAATGCCGTTTTGGATGTTTGGAAGGATGCATTACAAACCATTATCCCCGAAAATTGCTCTGATTGTGTTTGCCATACATATAATATTATAAGGGATTATTGGCAAAAAGAACACATTCTTGATGTTCAGGTTAAGCCACTGATAATTCATGTGTCAGGTTCTGGTTCAGATACTGAAAGTGACATTTCTTTATCTTTAGATTCAGATTAACTTATTGTATGTTAATTTCTTTATTTTTTTATAAAAATGTTATTCAGCTAGATATGAAATATATTTTTGTATTGTTTTTTTCTTCCTATTATATTTTTATTTAAAAAGTATTAATTAATATGTATTTTTAATGTACATAATTAAGATTTGTTTGAACAAGCCCCCCCCCCCCACACCAAATCCTAAAGCCGCCACTGAACATACAAACTATAAAAAACAAAAATATGAAATAAAACATAATTTCAATAATTCTGGTTTCATGGTTTCATTTTTTATTATTAACCAGAATCCACAGATACCCATCAGGATACAAGATACACCCTCGTATTACATTATGTGTCTCTTCCTCAGATACATGCTTGGGTACCTGGTAAAAGATAGAACACTAAGACTTATGTGAATTATTATTTTACTGTTTCTGAAGGGCGTCAACTGGACATTCTCTTTAATTTTTGTTGTTACTTAGAAGTGTTCGACAACACAGTAATACCGTATAAAGACAAACAAGGTTTTAAATTATTTACGAAATTGTAATTTAATTTAAAGGAAATAGTATATTTTATAAGGGTTGGAACTTTTGGCAAGTCCCTGTCCATTTATAGAACGACTCAAAATATTGTATTGGGGCGTAGATTTTCAACCCTTACAACTTTTACTAATTACTTTTATCGTGTCTTTACCCATAATGGTACTTTATTCTTAGCTTTTCCCATTTTGTTTCCGAGTTTGTTTCCCTTGGTTGTCATTTGAAAAAAACAGGTTAATTAATTTACTTTAAAAAGTTTAATGCTGATTTTCCTATTTATATACATATTATTATGCCAAAGGGTATGACCCCTCCCCCCCCTCCCCCTCTCACCATTTCTAAGGCACGAGCCACCACTGCGATTCCACCACACCTAAGTATGCACCGTGATTTCATTCATTTATTTTATATAATTATACTACCGTAACTGCCAGCGGATAAGTAGCATACATGAATTTTTGTGTACGAAGCCTAACGGAACCTGCTAATTAATGAATGTAATACATCATGAAATTATTTATTTTATAATTCATGTTCACACAGAAGAACAGATGATAAATACAATCCTGCCAATTTAATTTTTACTATAAGATGATTACAATCCAATTTTCTAAAGCCTTAGGCTACCAAGTAATATCTTGTAAAACTGGTAAAATTACCCTACCGCTTAAGAGCAGTGAGAAATAAAATCTATTCTTAGTAAAAGTGGCACCAAAAATATTAAGTTATTTCTACAGTGGTCGCAAGAGGACGCATTATACGATACAGGAGTCTGAAACAGGAACTAACTAGACTGAACTCCACTCACTAAAGCAGGACAGAGATGGGTGAGTAGGCGTTCAATGATTTCGTGGTTCTATTCTAATTTTACATGGTATTTAATAAGGGTTTCTAGATAGTCAGAAACATGTAGTTTTATTTTACATAGATTCGATTTTTCTGTACATCATCCTATCTAAAATTCCACAGTTACCCCCACCCAGCAAAATAAAGAGTGTGTGTGAGAGAGAGAGAGGGTTTATGATGAAAAGTTTTTGATTACACATAATATCAACATAATAATTACGACAATAAAACTCGGACAAAGATAATGTTAGTCCGGTTTATATTGCTGTAACGTTAATTGTTTTCCGATCTTGGTGAAACTTTTAGCAAAGTGTAGATTTGCGTCTTGGGATGATATCCTAAAGGTCAGTTTTCAAAAAATTGGTTTGATCATTATACAGGCAGAAACAAAAGTAAGTTTTTTACCATTAATTTCTTAACGTCCTGTGGAAAAATTGAGCCGTAGAATTTAGCTGAATTATAGTTTGTCTTGAAGTGTGATCTTTTATTAACACAATGTTTTTGGTTCACGTCATTAACTGCTTTGTAAAAGAAGATACATACTTTTAAAGAAAGTATTGCAGTTTTTCAATTTTATTCACAATTCAGAACCTTACACTATTTTATGGAGTAGCATAAACAAATATCCAAAAATTAATAGCCATCTGATGTTCTTATCACTTCTACTATGTAATGAGGCATGTTTCGATACAATACGGGCTATTAATTTTTAGATATTTGTTTATGCTACTCGATAAAACAATGTGATGTTCTGAATTATGAATAAAATTGAAAAACTGCAATATTCTCTTTTGAAAAATAGATAATGACGTGAACCAAAAAACATTGTGTTAAGAAAAGGTCAGACTTCAAAACAAATTATAATGAAGCTAAATACTACTGCTCAATTTTTCCAAAAAGTTACCTTTGTTTCTGCCTGTATAATGATCAATACATGATTATTTTTTGGAAATTCAGGATATCATCCCAAGACACAAGGCTATACTTTGCTAAAAATTTCACCAAGATCGGACAAGAATTAAAAAAGTTACAGGATGAATTGTGATTAAAATTGAAAAACTGTAGTACTTTCTTTGAATTTGTATCTTCTTTTAAAAAGCCGATAGTGACGCGAACCAAAAAACATTGTGTTAAGAAAAGGTCACCCGTGAAAACAAAATATTATGAAGCTAAATTCTACAGCTTAATTTTTCCACAGGTCGTTAAGAAATTAAGCGTAAAAAAGTTACTTTTGTTTCTGCCTGTAATCAATAGATAATTATTTTTTGGGAACTAAAATTCAGGATATCATCCCAAGACACAAGTCTACACGTTGCTAAAAATTTCACCAATATCGGACACATTAAAAAAGTTACAGGATGAATTGTGACTAAAATTGAAAAACTGTACTTTTCTGAAAATTTGTATCTTCTTTTAAAAAGCAGATAGTGACGCGAACCAAAAAACATTGTGTTAAGAAAAGATCACCCTTGAAAACAAAATATAATGAAGCTAAATTCTACGGCTAAATTTTTCCACAGGGCGTTAAGAAATTAAGGGTAAAAAAGTTACTTTTGTTCCTGCCTGTATAATGATCAATGCATGATTATTTATTGAGAACTAAAATTCAGGATATCATCCCAAGACACAAGCCTACACATTGCTAAAAATTTAAAAAAGTTGCAAAACTATAAACCTGACTAACATTATCACTGTTCGGGATTTATTGTCGGGGAGTGTATGTGGTAGTTAGAGAAACGGTGACAATAGGGTGTCCGTGAGAAGTGGAATATCAGTAATTTGGTTTGTCGTGGAGTTCACCTTTTATATCTGATGAAATGCCGTAGAGCGTTGCTGAGAGGCGCTGTACCGTTTTAGATAGGAAATTCTCAATAAAGGCAAAATTATATCGAGCCATGTCTGAAAATAAATTTACAGTATTCGCGTGACCCCAAAGTCACGGGAAACACATTTTCTGACGAGTCAACCCTTGCATATACTTTTCCGGGCGTGTCGAAAAAGAATGAAAATTAAAAAAAAAGAAAAAATCGAATTTGAAGTTGAAACTTTCTAGAATGGAACATTATACAGGGTGTTATGGAAATGAAAAGAAATTGAAAAAAAATTACCAAAAATGGCGCTTTCAATTAATAACCGAATTATAACACCTTATGTCAAACCAAATAAACATATCTGTTACTACTGACCAAACGTAAACAAACTTTAGCCATATGTAACCAAAGCAATATTGAGATAGGTTATGGCCAAAAACGTCACTGAAATTTGAGCAATGTTGTCGGTTAAACTCTTTAGAAGGTCAATAACCGGTTGACAGAAGATGTTTATTTTTCAAGGTACATTTCTAAACTTTTACGTTCAGTTGTTCGCTGGGAATTTTTTTTTTAATTTAAGCTCTGTTACCTTTTCGGTATTTTTTAAAACAACACATAAATGCACATTAATTAACGCACACACAACACTTTTGCTGGTTAGAAAAGGCTCCCATCTAAGTTTTTTGCATGGATGAAGGATTTATGAACATAACATTTTTTACAACTACTTTCAATATTGTTCTAATGGTAAATAACAGATATACAAGTTGATGAAGGTAATATGTACTGATCAGCGTGTTTAAACTCAATTTTCTCTAAATAATTAGTAAACAAACAAACAAACCCGTTTGATTTGACATTTTCGTTCTTCTTCTTTTTTTCTGTATGGCATCACTACACAACAACACTACAATGTTGCCACCTGCTGGCGTCTTTTTTATAAGATGCTGTTTTATAAGATTATATTCATAAATTATGTCATTTGCTTTTGAATATTACTTCTCCGTATAATTTTCAGTCATGCTTTAGGACAAAAATTCATATTTTTTAATCGAATTTTCAACAAGTTTCAAAGTATGGCAACGTTGTAGTACGTTTGTTTACATTCGGTTGTGTATTTTGCTTAATTTTCGAAAATTAATGAAGAAAAATTGTGGAAAGTATTGTTAAATTAACAAATAGTCCCTCTCGCTCGTCTGGGAATACGCGCATCCTGTTTACCTATTCAGTAGCGGTAATAAAACAGGTGTTTGTGGTGCTAATTAGTGAGCTCGGCTGGCCGACGTTGCCAGATTTGAGTCAACATCTTTCTTGGAAGAAATGACTAACGAATATTGCGGTATCTGTCGTAAAATAGTACGAGACGACGAACAGTCCCTCTGCTGTGATGAGTGTGATAAATGGTTTCACAGAGTGTGTCAGGATATTAGCAAAACTGAATACAAGAGGTTGGAAAAATCAAAAAACCCTTGGAATTGTGATTTATGCAAGGAAAAGGTTGAAAATATCACCAAATTAGATATCAAGAAAGATAAAAATTATACCATAGGAGATGTCATGACAAAACTACTAGAAATGGAAAATAACTACAATAAGCTCTTTCAAAAGTATGAAGAGCAAGTAGGTATTAACAATGAGCTAAAAAAGGAGCTACAAGAAATAAAGCAGGTGTTAAATGATAAGGAGCAGAAAGCATTAAATAATAATATAATTATACAAGGTATCCCAACCAAGGAAAATGAAAATATACAGGGAATAGTGGAAAAAATTGCTAAATCTCTAAAAGTAGTAAGCAAGGTACAACTAGCCTACAGAATGGGAGGTTTCAATGTGAATAAGACCTGCCCGGCAATAAAGGTAACATTTGAAAATCAAGAAGACAAAAAAAATGGATGATGGCTAAGAAGAAATGTGATCTCTCAACGGAAATATTGGGGCAAGTCGATACACCAGAACCAATATATATCAATCATGATTTAACAAAACAAAACTTTCAGCTCTTTAAGGAGGCCAAGCAATTCAAAAAGGATAATAATTATAAATATTTGTGGGTTAGTAATGGCAAAATCTTATTGCGTAAAACAGATATTAGCAAGACAGTCCTGGTACGGAGCAGTGAAGATCTAAAAAACTGAGTGAGGAAGTTAATGACTTAGTTACTATTGAATACCTGAATATACAGAGTTTACGTAGTAAAATAGATGAATTTCAGTGTGGCTTTAAAGGTGACATTTTAGTGCTTGTCGAAACATGGCTGTATGAGTCGGAGACTCCATATTATAATATTGAAGGTTACTCTGCGGTTCATTCCTGTAGAGATACAAGAGGTGGAGGAGCTGCGATCTATATAAAAAATGCTATTAAGTACAGTAAATTGGACTGCAGTGACTCTAACAAACCCTACAACTGGGTATGTATCTCCTTTGGAAAAAACAATTTAAAACTCAGTGTTATTTATAGACCACCATCATATAATGGTAATATATTTTTGAATGATTTTGAGGCAATATTAAATAAGTATAAAACAAATCATATAATTCTTGGGGATATGAATATTAATTTACTAAACGATAGTTCACTGTTAACCAAAGAGTACACAGAGTTGTTATCAATAAATAGATTTAGGATTGTAAATAAATTAGATGAAGCTGAAGCTACTAGAGTAACGGAGTCTACATCCTCAATAATAGATCATGTTTTGTGTAATGGGTCATTGGAGTCTAGATGTAAGGTAAAGGTAGAGGATAATCCTCTTTCTGACCATAAGAAGATAATATTAAAGGTAAGGGAAAAACTGATATTCTCTAAGCGAAAGGTGTGTGTTCAAAAGCAGTATCTTAATATTGAAAAATTTAAACAAAAATTTGCACAAAAAGTTAATGATTTGGAAATAAAATCATTTCAGGAATTAATAGAAATAATCAACAAGGCTAAGCAGGTGTCACAAAAAACTAAACTCATTAAGTACCATGTAAATAATGATTGGGTAACTCCCAATCTACTTAAATTAATTAAATCTAGGGATAATGCCTATAAGTATCATAAAAAGAATCCTAATAATACCCAATTAAAGGCAAATTTTAGATCATTAAAAAACAGTGTGAATAATGAAATAAAAGTATTAAAAAATAAGTTCTTTCGAAATAAATGGCAACAAGCTGGCGAAGACAGAAAGAAACAATGGAATATTATTAATTCGTTTATTAAAGACAGTCCCTGTAGAGGCAGTGTAAATGAATTGGAAATTGATGGTATAATGGTTACAGAAAAGCAGATAATTGCTGATACATTGAATACACATTTCTCGCAGATAGGCCTAGAAATAGTTAAGGAAATTGAAACTGAAAAAAGTAGTACTGTTTCTGATGTGATATTGGATGAGATTATGTGTGACAATAGTATTTATTTGGGACCAACTAATGAAATGGAAATATATGATATTATAAGAAATCTTAAACGGAGTGCTGCTCCTGGTAGAGATGGTATAACAGTTCAAAATCTAATTGATCTCAATGATAGTGTTGTAACAATACTTACAGTATTAATAAATGATATACTTACTACAGGTATATTCCCCGATGAGTTAAAGATTGTAAAGATCTGCCCAATATTTAAGTCCGGATTAAAAACATCTAGGAATAACTATAGACCAATATCTCTCATTAGTGTTTTTTCCAAGATTATTGAGACTGTTGTTAAAAAAAAATTTGTGTCTTTTCTGAATAAGCATATTACACCAGACCCTTATCAATATGGTTTCACAAATAATAGTAGCACGTTGGGTGCCACCGCTGACTTAATTAGTTCAATATCATGTGACCTGGACAGGGGTAATGTTGTCGTGGCGGTCTTTGTTGACTTGAGGAAGGCCTTCGATGTTGTTGATCATAGCCTTCTCTTGGGTAAGCTTCAGGATATGGGATTTAGGGGTGTAGCATATAATTTAATAAAATCGTATTTAAATGATCGAAAACAATATATAGCCCTGGGAGATTATATTAGTGAAATTAGAATAACTAATTGTGGAGTGCCTCAGGGTTCTGTATTGGGACCTCTATTGTATACCTTGTTTGTTTTGAGCTTGCGACTGTCGGGATTACTGGGAGAATATTATACTTTTGCTGATGACACAGTGCTTATCTATAAATCTAAAAGCTCTACAGATATTGAAGGTAGAGTTAATGGTGATTTGGTCCAATACTACATTTGGCTTTTACAAAATAAATTAAAAATAAATATAGACAAGACAAAGTATATGGTGTTTAAGCAGAAAAACAAAGTAATAGACAATATTCACATACAAATTAATAACATCGCTGTTGAGAAAACTAATGGAATAAAATATTTAGGATTGGTGCTTGATGACCAGCTAAGTTGGAGCGCACATATTAATCACATAAAAGAAAAAATTATTCCCTTAATTGGAGCACTCTATAGATGTAGACATTTTCTTACTATAAATGCCAAGTATAATATATATAATGCTTATTTCCTATCAATCATAAGATACCTGATACCGGTTTGGGGAACTTGTAATCAAACCAACTTTAATAAAATTAAAATCCTACAAAATAGAGTTCTAAAGATTTTATTTAATTTAAATTATTACACTCACACTGAAACTGTATATCAATTGCTTAGTCTTCAACCTGCTCACCATATTCTGATGCTTGAGCAGTCAAAACTAATATTTAAAATCTTAAATAACAAGTCCAAGTGCAATAGTCAAATTCAATTTGTGAATCAAATTCATGAATATAACATAAGAAACAGTGATGATATTCGTTTGGCCAGTGCAAGGACGAATAAAGCATTATGCAGTCCGATAAGTGCGGCTTGCAATATGTTTAATAGTTTACCTTTAGAAATAAAGAATGAAGAACGGCAGGGTGTATTTGTGAACAAACTAAAGAGATATATTCTTGTTACATAAGTTACTTATTATCTATGAATATTTATTTATTTGTTTTTGAATATTTTTACATATATAAATGGTGGTATGTTGCTATATACTATAAGCAGTACCTTCGGTTCCAATGCTACTTGCATTGTTTTGAAGGTTACCTTAATTTAGATGATGTAGTGTTATTAGTACTATTGTTATTATGTAAACAAAATGTACATTTTTGTCTGAATAAAGGAATGTTAAAAAAAAAAAATTTAATGTTTTGGCGCGAAAAATTTCGATTGTCCAGTTTCAAAACTGGCAACAGCGGAATAGTTCTGGTATTTTCCTAAATGTGCAAATTGTGATAGAGGGATATAAATTATTTTCTAATATTATAAATTTGCTATTCAAACTCAAAATGCCAAGAACTTCAATCGAACTAACGGACATGGTCTTGTGCTATGGAGCAGCACAGGAAAATGCCCTATACATGGAGCTTGGCTTTACCCGAGATGGAATATTTAATCAGCGAGTTATAGAGGAGAGAAAAACCCAAACACGTTAGCCGCTGTACTACAAAAGTTAAAAAGTTGAAACTACAAGACTTCCTTTACTTTACAAGAAGGTTACAACAGTGGTACATACAGTCAAGTCGAAGTACCTGACTAATTCCGAAGGATAGTTCACAGATGAGGTTCGCTTTACCCGAGATGGAATATTTAATTAGCGAGACCAATAGCCAGATAAAGTTTTTCTTGAACATATCGGCAGGTATTATTGATAATCACCTAATACGAAGGAACATATCCTGCCAAACGACCTGCCAGAAATTTTAGAAAATGTTCCTTTAGGTCGGATAAGAGACATGTGGCTTCTGCAAGCATAGTTTACGGATTGTCACTGAAATTTGGAAGTCCTATGTGCGTTTATTCTAGCGTACGGTAGTGTTTATAGTGGTTTTGTGGGTGTCTGTCTGTTTCTTTAAGTGATTTAGTTAGTTTTGATATGCCGGTCACGTCCCGAGATTGGAAAGAAGAGGACAAAGCAGTTTTAGTGGGTATAAGCCAGCAAGGAGTAGACTGTGACTTTGAGTTTACTTCTTAATAGCTATTAGGCAGTCCCACACTATTATCAGGGCACGTATAGAGCATAAAGTGTGAGCATAGAGTATCCTCGATTTACTTCCCTTGTATCCTAAGGTAAGCTAAATAATTAATTTTATAAGAAACTAAAAGTTCTACAGTTTTACAAAGTTTGGCAACATTGTAGGAACATGTGTTTGTCAGACAGCTCCGCCGGATAATATCATATGGTGCCGCGGAGTCACCGGTAGGTTTAGGGGCGAATTACCCCACTTTTTAAACGTTCGATTTAAAAAAAAATGTAGCGCTTCTCTAGGACACCCCAGGAGTCACCCATTTAAATATAATACGTCATTTCCATAACACCCTGTATGTTAAAGATTATGTGAAAACAATTTAGTCGTTCCAGGTCTCGCCATTTCATTATTGCAATTTTTTAGAAATCTCCTCGGAGGAAATTCGGATAACGATCGTGACATGTCAGAAAATTGTCACACTACATTCCTTGACATCCAAATATTGTGGAAAAAAAAATTTCAGAAGAATCGCACCTAGCTAGGCGGAATTCTGACAATATTATGCAAAGATACCGGAAGGTATGACAGGGAGAAAACTTTTCTAAATCTATTTTTTGAGAGAGCGATGCAGTCAGCAATTGTCCAAAGAGATCTCGCTGCAATCTTACGTCGTGCACCTTCGTACCGACTTTCTTTTCTCGATATCCTTGAAAGTAGCTGCACTTTCGCAATATTCCTTTTATCAGAAAATTATTTACGAGTTATCTCCACGTGAATACAAATCGATTAAACCCACTTGGACCCATGTTACTTGAGACTTTATAATTTTTCCATTCATTTTTTTTGACACGCTCGGAAAAGCATATGCAAGGGTTGACTTGTCAGAAATTGTGTTTCCCGTGACTTTGGGGTCACGCAGATGCTGGAAATTCATTTTCAGACATGGCTCGATATAATTTTGAATTTATCGATAATTTCCTATCTAAAGCTACAGCAACGCTCTATGGAATTTCATCAAATATAAAAGTTGTAGAGGGGGAACTAAGCTCCACGAAAAACCAAATTATTGATATTCCACTTCACGGACCACCTATTGTCACCGTCTCTCTAACTATGGGTTTGTACGGATTTTATAAAAAATATATTGAACCGTTTTTGCGATATCGCCTTATAACACTTTAAAAAATTTACCCAGACGCACAAAAAAGAGTTACTTATTTTAAAAATAAAATATTCAGCCTGAATAAAGTTTAGCTTCGCATATACGCAAAGAATCTAAACTTATTACTGATTTTAAAACGAAGGATTATCCTTGCACGAATCTGTCAGCCCTGTCTGATACAGTATTTTTTTATCAACTTTAAAACATTTAATTCTGCTTTAAGCACTTTTAGAATTGGCGATGTTAACTTGAATTAAGTTTTAATAACAATTCTCTGGTTTATTAATAACAACTCGTCGGCTGTTCCACTTGGCCAAAGTAATTTAGTAGTTGCGGATATTTGTCATAGTTAGAATTCAACTGCGCTGCACAAAACTTGTGTGTTTGTGAAATGCATTTACCTTGTTTCACTAAAACATGTTAGATAATGGGTTTTAAATAAATAAAATTAACGTGCAAAAGCCTAAAATAAATATGGAGCTTACAGGGAAAGAACGATGTCTACAATTTAACACTTTTCAGGAAAGTGACTGTCAGTTTTAAAAAACTGTAACGTATTATCCGAACATATTGTTCTTGTATTGCCGAAAGAAGCAGTAAAGCAACGTATTTGTTTAAAAATAGAATTACTTTTTAAATGAAAAAATTCTAAATATTTTCTAAACAGCATATCAATCATATTTGGAAATGATATTACTTATAATTTGAAGGAGCTACATTTTTTAAATTTTTAAACAAATTGACACAATTTAGTATCGTTAGTCTTATATAGCTTTTATCTTTTGTATGCATATACCTAGTTCAAATGAAATAAAAATTTTGTACTATCGTTTTAGTCGAAAGTTGATTTCATAAGGTCTAAAAACTAATAACCAATGGGATGAAATGTTAAGCACTTTTAACTACGCTTCCTTATAATATGTTATTATTCTTTTAAGTTTAAGTAAGTAAAAAAATCAATTCTTCGTCTATACGTGAGGCAACACCTGATCATAGAATTTGGTCATTCGAGCCGGATGGGAACACAGAGCAACCAAGATAAGTAATAGGAAGACTCCATGTTTCCTTTTCCCATTTAACCATTCATTCTACCAATTCAGGAACAGAAACAAACATTGCCACGTGCTCGAGGCATAATATTGCTATTGGTCAATCGCCGATAAAACTTCAGATGTGCGCCGCGCTGCATCTCTACAGGGTTGGGGTAGTTCAGTGTAGGCTATTATTTCAGGTATATTCATGCGTGGTTCGAGATTGTACTGTTGTATTGTTCTTAATGCGACCCTGTATGCTGTTCATGTGCTCGTCGCCTTTATTTGTTTTTGTCTACTGAATAAATAGACTATAGAAACGTTTGCAATGTTCACACTCGCGTGCAAATTTCTTGATTGCGAAAAGAATAGTCTATAGAAAGAAAAATGGGTACCCCGCTGCGTTTCCTCTACTAGTGGAGGGAACGGGCATGAAAGGTAGCTACCGATTATGCGTTGATTCGCCAATCGCGGACAATTCGTGAAAAGTGTGTAGGGACTTGTTCGTTTAAAATCGATGCGTAAGCAGTGTTTCTTTTAACTGCACTGCAACTACGAACTATTGTCGGACGGGACAGACCGCGCATCGACGCATAGTCTGTAGTCACCTCACGAAAAAAATACTCCACTCCAACATACCTACTATGCGCCGGGCCGCCCCCCACCTTGTCCATCGACCTATAAATAGTGGATGCTAAGCTTTAAGCTGGATTTATAAATTCTTGCTGGCGCTGGCGTTAGCGTCAGCGTTAATCGTTGCCGTTTGTAGACTGCATTTATAAACTTGGAGTTATCGTCCCTGTTTGTTTACAACTGAACAACATAACCCAATATATTTTTGCTTTAATAGCGGGGTGGTTTTTAAATAATAAAAATGGATTTAGCCAATATTAAAAGAAATTTTACAAAAAAAAAAACACTACATCAAATAATAAAACATTTGATGAAAAGATAACGGATGACTTTCGACGTTCAATAAACAGCTGGTAACTGTACGTAATCTAGTACTAAAATACTACTGGTTTAACGTCACTGCTACGGATTTGCTACGAACGCCAGCAGCGCCAAAAAGTTCAAATTGGTTTATCTCGAACGGTTGTCGGCGCCAATGCGAACGCCAGCGAAGTTTATAAGCCGCTGTATTCTAATTCCATCGTTTAACTTCTAGCGACAAACCCGAACAAACCCGAACAAACCCAGTGCGAGCGCCGACGCCAACGTAGAGTTTATAAAGCTTTAAGCTGGCAGCCATTGGACATAAACCAATTTTAACTTTTCGATGCTGGCGTTCGCGGCAAATCCGTAGCAGTGACGTTAAGCCAGTAGTATTTCAGTACTTAGATCACGTGAAGTTACCAGCTGTTTATTGAAGGTCGAAAGTCATTCGTCGTCTTTTCATTGTAGTGTTTTTTTTCTTTTTGGAAAATTTCTTAATAATGGCTAAATCCATTTATATTATCTAAAAACCATCCCGCTGTTTGTTAAAACCATTGACTTGAAATAAACATTGACCTCGTATTTCTATCTGCTTGTCAATGTGATAGAGGGGGTTCACAAGTATGGTGAAATTTTTCTAGGAGTTTTAAATGTAGAAATAATAAAAGTAATAAGAAAAAGCGTTAGGTAAAACATATTTTTATTTATTTTATAATTTTACACAAGGAAATACAACTTTTGGAAAATAAGAAAGGTTTTCTTAATGTGTATAGCTGTCGGATCTTAACGTCGTCGCAAGCAACCCTCGTAACAATATTTATACATTCCACTACTAATACTACTAAAGTCATCTACGAGCTATCAAGAAAACAGAATGATGTCCAATACTACTACCGCCATCTACGAGTTATCAAGAAAACCGAATGATGTGCAATACCACTACGCCATCTACGACTACGTCAATAGGCGCAACCAATACGAGAACAATAGTTAACTGTTTTATGACGAGAACGGATCGAGCCACGAGACTGACAAGTTGGTATTCTTCATATTTTCAATGTTTTTTAGTTCAAATCCTTAAATAAAATGGTTTAAAATCATATCGAGTATCATTTATCGAAATACAGAACATTTATCGACCCTACACAATAGTGCTTAAACGTAAAGCCCATTTTTCGGTTCTTAATTGAAGAAAATTGATCAATAACAGCCTCATTAAGTTTGGAATACCCTCTATAATTTTTTTTTCATATATTTCATTTTTAAACTTTCTAATAAAGTCCCTAGATTTACCCTTTGTGGTCTGCGTTAAATTAATTTCGGGTTTAGGTGTTCCCGCATTCTTCACTTAAATTTTTTGTTCCAAACTCAAAAAGCTAAAGTTATTTCTTAAATAGTCCACCGTCAACTATTCATTTTAACTTAATAAATATATAATATTAAAATATCAAAACATACACGCTCGAATTTCTAACTAGATGCACGAACAAGACAACTGTGCCCCTTTTCCATGTTAAATCGCCATAGCCTCGCTATCCCCCGCTACCACCCGCAACCTGTTACTACAGAGAAACTGCACTACTTAATCGCACGTGCGAGCAAGTCTCGTCATAATCGTAATTTACCTCGACCGAGGCACGGTTGCCGGATTTATACAGTTTGGTTTGACGGGATGATAAAATATTAGGGACGGTCGGATTTTTTTAGTTTTGACGGTACGATAAAATATTAGGGAGGGTCGGACTTTATACGATAAATAATATTCAATGAATATAAATTAATATTTTTTATTCGTTTTGTTGTGGGGGTGCACGTGCGCATGTGCTCCTGTGGAAGAGCCGCCACCGATGTGATGCCTGTTATTAGGAAAATAAACACAACAAAAAAGAGATAGGGATTCTATCTGTAGAATCCCAATCTCTTTTTGTCTTCGGCATGCTTCTGTTTTCATTGCGACAGTTCATCGGTTCGATATGTCTTGGTTAGGAAAACTAAATAATCGACGGACGTGACTCAATATCCTATATTTTTAGCCAGTTTACGGCAGACTTGACACCATGTTGAGTTAAGAATTACTAATTTTTCAATTTAACACACACACACACACTGAAAAACAATGAAGAACTTTATTTAACAATAACGACAAATATAACGGTTGTTAATCTAATAATAATAGTAGTGTCAAATGTGAAAATAGGTATGAAATACGGCCGTTCCAATAAGAACATTATGTAAAGTACGCTCCGAACGCTCGAAGGCGACGTAATGTCTTTGTCAAATTAACAAAAAGCGACAAAGAAAAATTATACTAATTTTCAGAGCTTCCCGATTTTTTTTTGAAAAGTTGTTTACAACCTACCTAAAAATGTGATTTGTTCATTCTTCAAAGACTATCAACTAAAGCCGAATCATCCTTGATTTAAGATCCTTGGTTAGAACAAAAGTATATTAGGTTATGTTAATTGTAAGCAAACAGGAACGACGAATGACGCCAAATCCAAGTTTATAAATGTAGGCTACGAACGGAAACGATGAACGCTGATGCCAACGGCAGCGCCAACGTCAAGGAGACCTTGCACAAAGGATAGTTTTTAACTTACGCACGTATATTATAGTTTTACAAATAGGTATCGTAAACAAACTAAAGGGATGACTTTGAACAATTTTATAATCGGTGTGAGAGGCAAATTATGCTTTTTGGCCGTAAATTGTATGTCATGGCAATGATCTGCTGCTATGGTCTGGACTTTCGTCATTTCTCTTAAAAATACGTGAGAGGCTCTGGACACGGACCCATTTTTTGAGTTGAAATTGAACAGTGCTAAATCATATTCCGAATATGATTGTCAGACACAGGATATCGAACGTGGAAGAAAAACGGACCCGTGTAAAAACTTATTTTTGAAGACGAATGCCGGGTTTATCCGGACTTTTTTACCGCGTTGGGTGTCAGAGCGCAACAAAATGAAGCGACCGTTAAAGTAATGTGTATTGTGGAGTTAAACGCATTGTAAATTATTCACCCGTCTTTATTATAGGGATCGAAATTCGAAGGAAGACAAATGGTATTAATTTGTGGCAATGTTTCTTTATTAATATTATGGTAATAATAGCGTAGCATAGCTATAAGTCTAGCGAAATGCCAAAGAACAAAATCGTCAAATTTCAACCGTCAAAAAAGGGAATTCATAATTTAAAAACTAGACAGAAATTTCAAATAATCGCAGGTGGTACAATAACGTAGGTATAATAATAATAATACACATCAAGATGGCAAATATCATTTTTTTTTAATGGTTTCCATGTCACTAAACAATATATTATTTTAACAACAGAAATATGCTATCAGATGAGGAATTTGATTTTGCTGCTGCTCCACCAGAAATTCGAGAAGCAGCAAAAATAGTAGAAGATCTTCTGCCAACTAAAAGCCGCTCGAGACATGACAAGGCATATAACTGTTTCAAAGAATGGTGAACGGATTTGTCGGTGCTAGTAGCTTATTTCAGTGAAAATGACAAGACAAAGAAGATATCAACGATTTGGTCACAATATTCAATGCTGAGGACCACCCTATCAATTAGGGAAAAAGTAGACATATCTAAACACACGAAGCTATTAGCATTTTAAAAAAAGCAAAACAATGGAACAAGCCGAAAAAATCGAACGCACTGTCTATGGAGAATATTGAAACTTTTTTGGAACAAGCACCTATAGAATTTCTTATTCAAAAGGTATTTTAGGCCAAAAGGTTGACCATTTCTATATTAACTTGTTATTTTATACATTTGTAGGTCGCATTGGTTATTAGTGTCTCAAGCGCCTGCCGATCAGATGAATTTTACAAAATGAAAACAACAGACGTTCACTTTTTAGAAGAAAAGGTTGCGATGAAATATCAAATCGCAAAACATATCAGCCACGATCATTTATGATAACTGATAAGAAATGGATTGCACCGTAGTACATAACTTTTCGGAAAAATATATAGGACGGAAAGCTTTTCATGCCAATAAGATATGGAAAAATTATACTAAACAATGTATTGGGCACACTTTAAGTCAGATTCCAAAAAAAATTGCAGCCTTTCTGAAGCTGAATATTGAAGGTTTTACTGGCCACTGTTTCAGAAGAACAGCGGCTACTTTGCTCGCAAATAACGGTAAAACAAAAACCATGTTAATTTTTAATTTTTTATAAATGTCATTAGGTTTATTTTAAAAAATCAAAAAAAATCATTGTCGTTAAATTTGTGTATGTTGGTGTGTTCGTATAATATTTTGAGATATCGATTTTTAAAAAAATTACAAAAAAGAATTTATTTCCACCCGGGTGGAAAGTAATAGTAAAAAAGTCAACTTTTGACCTTTCAAAGATAGATGAAAAGTCATTATTACATGCAGGGTTGTAAATAAAAATATTTTATTGTTTAATCGAGGAAAATCTATGTCTGGGGCTCCTAATATAATAATAATAAAAATAAAAGACGTTTATTGTCCTGGCAACGCAATAATTTTGGAATAAATTTATCTAAATTGATTGACTATTTAGGCCAGTGAAGTTCTTTAAGTCTCCAATCAATGCATAAGCGCCCAAAACCTAGTATAATGGCTATGGAAAATTCACTAAACTTGTTTGTAGCGATACACCTTCTGATATCAGATTTATCTAACTCTGACAGAACTATTTTGAGGTTTCAGGACAATATCTTTTTGACGCAATAAAGTTTATTATCTTTTCGACAAGAATACGGGGAAATATTATACTACTTTGTTTGTTAACAATTTAATAAATTACGGACCAAAAAGTTCAATAAACTGATTGTCGAAATATTGTTATTCGTATATTAAATGAAGGATACTCGATATGAATAGTCGAGACTTTAGCACTTCTTCGTACACAGCGTCGCCAAAAAAGAGCAATTATTATTAAACGACCAGAGGGTTTCGGTATTCAATAATGACCCATGTATTATGCATTTTCTTAAAAAAATAGTATAATGGAGTAGCATGTTTTTATCTGATCTTACCCAAGTAGCGTTTTTAGACACAACATTTTTGATTAAAATTACCTATAAAGTTGTATCGAGACACATGTGTTACGTGTGCAACACATTTTCGAATCCAGTTACTAGAAACACTAAAGACGTGCTTGTTTCCAAATATTTTACAAACCATGGTGTCGATACATTAACGACATTCGAACATAAATATTTTTCGAAACATTTTTAGTTAAAATTATAAAGTTTTGGTAAACACATGCGCTTCCAAATTGTAGCGATACATTTTCGAATTAAGTTGATCAAAACAAATTGCGATTTTTTGCTTCCAAATATTTACCAAACAATGGTATTCATTCATTTACGAAACTTGTGACGAAAATATTTTTCGGAACTTCCAGAAACAAATACCCAACCTTTCTTTTCTGTGCATACAAGACCTTTTTTTCTGTGAATTACCTTGCCATAATAACCTATAATTTTTAGCTTCGGTTCAGAACAGAAACAGTTAAAAAAAATATATGAATTTTGGTTTTAGGTTATGTATATACACCGAAGAAATGTTTAGCGCCCGAACAAACGTGCGGTAAAATTTACTTTAGCTACGTTTGTTTCGCACTCGATCGATACATTATCGAAACAGTGTTTATGTTTCGACACATTTTCTATAAATTATAGCTACATGATGTACGAAACATTATAGAAGCCAAAGACTAGAAATTGTGTGTTGAGTCCATTTTGGACCAGAATAATTTATTGCTTTCTAGCGGCCATTTTGTGAAATGAATTTTTATTTTGTTAAAATGAGTTTTAATGAAATTCCTGCATCTTTTGAAAAGCCAAAAGGTGTTACATAAGTTCCATTTCATAAAAGAAATAAATAAAAATTTTGAAAATATTTTTATTTTTATTTTTTTAGCAAAGTATATTTTTTTCTGTAAATGCAAATAAACCGAGGACACGTTAAAAATTTAAAGCCAAATTACTAAACTGCACGATAAAATTTACTGCGACAATGAATTTTTGTTTCTTATATGCAATAACTAGGTAGGTATATGAAATAATATATACTTATAACGAATTCATCATGGCGAAATTATTGTTTTTCTTTTATTTTACAACAGTGAAGGTATCCTAATTATTTGTTTCCTTATTTTGTCCATTTTGACATGCTCACATACAATATCAGCCACACTTGGAAGCAATTTTGTTGCGCATGCTTTGACATAGCCCAGCCCCTTTATACTGTCATTTTTGAATAAATATGTTCGAACATTTCCGAAATATTTTCGATAAAAGTTTCGATTGTGCATCGAAACAGCGAAAGTCAAAGCTAGTACCAACCACTTGGAAACACGTGCAAATGTGCGATTTAAAATGTATGCGTTTCGAAAATATTTCCATTTTTGTTGCCAATAGTTTCCAATTTTGATCGGAAACAGAAACGATAGTTACGATACATTTACCATAATGTATCTAAAAATGCTACTTGGGTAGTTTATAATTCTTCAGTTTTAATAATGCAATTATCCTAATTTAACCATAATTTTTATAATAAGAACAGATCCGGTATACGTCTTAGGATCATTCACAGCTTGCATCGAAATGGAATTAAACAATGTCCAATTTTAACATCGGAACGAAACAGAAAAATATAAATTACCAAAAAGCACATACATACATTCAGTACAGCCTTCCATTTATATTTACAGGAAATAAATCTCCAGCTAAGTTAAAAAGTTGATGGTTTTACGACATACACCAAAACGTGCCACGAGTGAATAATGGGTTTTATTTTAGACGAAAATTGATGAAACTTGGTTGTTTTATATGCATGTCATTTCCTTGTGTGAATTTTAAAAATAAATTCTTGCGCTTTGAGGTAATTCTTCATTTAAATTGATCAAATTGTTTAAGAACAAAATAGGGGACGACGGGTTTGTTAGATGCATAAAAAAAATAACTGTAGGTAATTCAATTACTTTTGGAAATACTAACTGTGGCTGAATTTCCAATTACTAGAATAACGTAATTGTACTTGGTAATTGGTTCTTATAAATCTAAGGTAATTCAATTACTCAAAAAGTAATTTAATTACTCAAACAGTATTTGCTGTATTCTAAACTTCTTTTTAAGTAACCCTTTCGTCTGGTTCTCCCCTATATACCTACAATTTTTTTATATTTAGAGTGTAGAGTTCAAATACAACGAGAGCTAAAAAGTATATACCAAATAGGAAAAATAAAAGTAATTTAAAAAATTAGAGCTATACCAGAATCACGTAGCAGTTTTATGCCTTGAAGTTTAGCTCGTCAAGCTCCTTGCCAACTTACTACTTACTAAATTTAAAAAAGCTATCGCAGGCACAGACTAAGGGACTCTTTTTGGCAATTACTATCATAATAACACTAATAATTTTTCAGGAATAATACATTTTGTAGAGTGGATAACGAAATTAAACGATTTTTCTTAGCGCAAAAGCTTAGTTTCTGAGACATTCCTTCATAATAATAAATTCTTAGAGATAATGTCACCGCCGCAAAATTTTGATTATGTTTTGCTTCGCTATATTTTATATTAAACTATGAAATTTTATCTTAAAGGTACAAACTGCACACTGACATGTAGCAGGTGGATTGTTTTTCAGCATGGCCCTACACGAAACACTTTTTTATTACTCATGACTGAGAAGTTAAGCTGTTCAAATTAATTTGAGAGTAAAAAGTTTCAATTTAAAGTACTAGTGCGAGAAATAATTGATTTCTTGCTGGAAATTAGCTTGCAATTATTGTAAAAGTAACTCCTGAACACCATGTATATGGGTCATATACAAAATACTTTCTGTGTTTTATTTTTTTATGGAACTTAATTATAATTTTAAAATAAGATCGAAGGTAATGTACCTTAAATTTCTACTTTTTAAAAAAGTTTGAAAAAGAAGTGATAACGCGGGTCAAAGATCTTGTTGTCAAAAACTGAACACGTGCGTTTACAATTCTGTCTTGCAATATGACAACACCGCCTACAATGCGCTGACCCCTTTTGAGAATTGAAACTGCCTCAATAAATTATTGAATGCGAACGTCGTCAGTAGCGGCCACGTAAATTTTCACATTTCATATAAAGTGTATATTTCGCTTAATAATTCAAAGATGCATTTATGGTTATTTTTCTTCAATTTATTTTCATCTCAGGGCTTGCGGATTTAAATATAATAAGTCATTTTCATACCACCCTGTATATTAATATGAAGATTTACATCTGTTAATAAAAATTTTACAAGAGCCCAGTGTTATCTGCAATATTTAGTCAGATGCAACAAAAATTTAATTCTATGAATACTAAAATATATTTTACGGCTTATGCAAATCTATCGAAATTAGAATATAAATTAAAGTTTTATCTGTGCTAAAATGGCAGATCGTACCTGAGCAATAAAATACTGATCATAAAATTTGAACGAGGCAATTTCATCACCAAAGGAAATTTAGTCCTTTCCTGTCCTCTTTCCAATAACTGTCAAAACAAAAAAGATATGGCACGAATTAAATTTGAATTTCAGGAAAAGTGGCATGTGGTGGGCGCGGTCCCTGTGCCAAATGTAAACTTGATAGTTTAAAAACTAACGACAAGATGTTAAAAATAACGAAATAAAATTGAACTTTTATTTAGAAGCTATAACTGTAAAAGTTTCCTCCACTTGAACAAGGAAAGACTTCTTTCTAAGTATACAGCGTGTCCAAGATAAGGAGGGCCAGTACAGGGATCTCGGAAACCGTAAGCGATACGAAGTAGGTTAAATGGAGGTAAAGTTGCTCATTTACTTGGCTAATAATATGCCGTTTAGAAAGTTTTAAAATTATGAGTAGTTCCGGAGATATCCGGAAAAAAACCGAAATTCTGAAAAATCGTTTTATTGTTTTCCTGGGTTTTTTGAGATTGAATTCTAAAGTAACTTGCACTTTTGCATTGCCACTTTTTCCGCTCTATCTAACAGAGTTAATTGTTTTGTAATCCGACGAGTCGTCTTCGAAGGGCGATTATCAACTTTCTTTTTTTAAACACGGTCCTCTTTTCCTGATATTGGAATTTGACAGCTTATTTTCTCCCGAATGCAACGATGTATGACACATTCTGGTTTAATGACCTTTCGAGGATTTTTTTAACATCAGGAAATTTTGGGATACGGTCCTGTATTTCTTCTAATTTTATAAATAATATCTCATAAGTAAGCTCTAAATTTTTTACTTATGTTGGACTAGTTCAATAAATAACTAATAATTTAATAATAAACCACAAAAAGTGAACAAAAATCATTCAAAAAAACAGTAATAAAAGGAACAACGAAAAAAGTAAGGAACTACATAATGAGGTGTTCAAAATGATTTCAGTTATTCTCTAAGCACAAAAAACATCTTTTAACTGCCACATAACAGTTTTTTTGAGATAAAACATGCGATAGAATATCAAACTTTTCAACATTTGTAAATTTATGTTCCATATTTTCTGGAAAATAGAAAACCTCTTAAAACGCTCTCAAACGATCACAATGGGAATGTCAAGTGGAACAAATCACGGGTCACCATCTTAATTTTTTTGTTTCAAGTGCCCACTTTTCTTTTAAATCCCGAATCAACAAAAGTTTGAAATAATGTTTCTGTATTTGTTCATTTATTTGTGGTTTATTATTAAATTATTTGTTATTTATTGAACTAGTCCAACATAAGTAAAAATTTAGAGCTTACTTATGAGATATTATTTATAAAATTAGGAGAAATACAGGACCGTATCCCAAAATTTCCTGATGTTCTTCAAAAAACCCTCGGAACGTCATTAAACCACAATATGTCATACATCGTTGCATTCGGGAAAAAAACCTCTCAAATTCCAATATCAGGAAAACAGAACCGTATTTAAAAAAAGAAAGTTGATAATGGCCCTTCGAAGACGACTCGTCGGATTAGAAAACAATTAACACTGTTAGATAGAACGGTAAAAGTTGCAATGCAAAAGTGCAATTTACTTTAGAATTCGATCTCAAAAAAACCCAGGAAAAAAATAAAACGATTTTTCAGAATTTCGGTTTTTTCCTGATATCTTCGTAACTACTCTGAATTTTGAAACTGTCTAAACGGCATATTATTAGGCACGTAAATGCGCAACTTTACCTCCATTTAACCGACTTCGTATCTCTTACGGTTTCCGAGATCCCTGTACTGGCCCTCCTTATCTTGGACACGTTGTATATGATTCCTTACTGTATGATGATCTTCAGGTGGTTTGGAAATGGTTGTGAACGCAGGCTAGAGTGTAAGAATATAATAAATATCGCATTTTCTGAGTGATTTTCTGTGATTTGGAAAATTAATATGAATATACAGTGTGTTCCATAATGACGTGCTTATATTTCAGAGTGTGATTCTTTATATCATTTTATGAAGAAAATTTCATATGAACATAATAATAAAATATGTCCGAAACGGCTTAATGTTGTTTTATTTAATCTTTATTTTTTAATATCTCCGAAAGTCCTTTATATTATTTTTTAAATATGACTTCTTCTAATATTTTTTTACAAGAGAAGTGGTACGCCACTCGAATATTTTCCTGATTATCCTGGTCAATACTACATGGCTTGTGCTTTTCTTGATTAAAACAGATTGAAACTCATTATTATTAACATTGACAGTGATAAATTCTATTTTGTATGTGTTGTTCACATACCAAAATTGAAAATAATATCTAATGTAGGTAGTTTTTGATATACAGGGTGATAATGTTGCCAAACTTGAGGGTGTTATTCCTTACTCAATTTTAATACTAAAAGTTTATATGAACAGAGGTTTTACACGGCTATGTCTTAATTATACAGGGTATTGAAATATTATTTAAATTGAACCATTTTCTAATATAAGGGGCGAATGTTATAGCTTAAAACTTTTAAAAGTTATATCGGCTGTCAAATTTGTATAAAAAAATGTTTTTCCTTCCAGGGCGTATGTGTTACGTCGCATGTAACCTGATTTAGAGATCTTTACCCAAGTTTTAGACGGTCTATTAAAAAAAAGTTTTGTAGTGTTTTGTCTAGGAGAACATGATAAACCACTTCCATACCAACCTGTAGGCTATTTTGGTAAGTCATTATTATGTGTATGTTATGTGTTAAATTAAATAATGATAATGAATTCAGTTAATGCTAATATCTATACAAATATAATATATTTATACGAATTATGGCGTTTTAACTCAAACATTGGATATTATTGTTTAACAACCACTGCTAATCGAATTGGGTCTCCCAGATCGTTTTATATACTCCATTTGTACTACATCCTAATTTTCTTAATTGAGGTAGCCTCCCTTTTTTATTATCCCTTGAGACAATCAATGCAATCAGTAATTGGTTAAAAGTCCATCAAATTTGGCTTTGGTGGTTATCGTGTTGTATTCTGGATAAAATAATTTCAAAGATGTGTTTTTCAACTTGTTTGTTCTACTTACGTACAGTGTCCGTTGGAAAGTCGGTGTGAAATGTAGGTTCGAATAAAATTCGGCAATAGTTTCTGCGTGCCAGAAATAAAAATAATGTAAATAAACCATGTACCATGTATTATGCGTGACCTTTATTTAAAAAAAAATTCTAAAATACGAATTGCAAAATTTTATTAGAAGAAGTTGTTGTTGGTTTTGTATTTTCCTATGTCTTTTGAGTAATTTGGTAAAAATTCTCTCCTCCTCCGTTGGCGTTATTTGGCCAAAATGCGAAAATAAACTCAGGTAGTTTTTAGGCAATACGCTTTCATGTAAAATTATAGAAAAGCTTTAAGCGCTCGTGTAATTAATTAGTTAAGTAAGTCACATTTTGTATTTTTATTTAAATGAACAACAAGATGCTATTAACCAATGGTTAGAAAAACGCTATTATTGCCCGATCATCGATTTTAAATTATGAGACATTTTTTCCAATAAGAACAAATTTTCAAAATCTTGTTGTAGTTATTAATTTATTAATTTTACTCACTTCTAAATACCTATGGTATGGTGGAATATTGTTTTTCTATTTGGGTTTCATAATGGCTACATTATGAAATGCAAAAAAATTGAATAACCTGCCACTTTATGAAACTGAAATTTTATTTTTTTTTGTTGGCAGCAAGTAGGGTTCGAACTTTAGGCTTACTTTAATTGCGTTGGAATTAGTTTTCTTGGCATTATGGATTCGACAAAAACTTTAAAATACTAACCTTTACCCTTTGAAATAGATAGTTATTACTAGATATGTATCTGAAATATTGCTGACGGTGTCCGTCAACTAATTTCTAGTCACAACTATAAAACAACATAACCTAAAAATAATAGAAATATCTTCCAGT
Source organism: Barypeithes pellucidus (assembly GCA_963991005.1). NCBI lineage: Eukaryota > Metazoa > Arthropoda > Insecta > Coleoptera > Curculionidae > Barypeithes > Barypeithes pellucidus. The sequence goes on from OZ022562.1 coordinate 31,848,365, forward strand.
TTATGCTCTATTTCTAAAGTTTTATTCAATAAAGTACTAATTTTTATTTTTAATTCAATATAGTATTATACATATTACTTCATATATACATATTTATAGCTACTGTAGACATTTCCTGGGTATTAATTATTATTCCTGTCAGGTTCTGTGTCGACACAATATTTTGTTCAATAGTATTATCTATTATTTTGTTCAATATTTTGAACTTTGTGCTGCTCGAGCATAACTCAGTCATATTCTTTTTAAAAGGATTTCTAGATTATTTTCTGCAATTTCTCGTATTTCTGACGGAGTACAACTTTCTTCCTGACTCATTTTTATTAACTTCAATAATATATTTATTTTCAATTATGACGGATGGGAAGAAGCTTTGTTGTGTTCAATTGTTTCTATCATGGCATATTTGATACTTGTAACATTTTATTAAATTGTAAAAGTATTGCCAACCCAAAAAGAAAATATTAATTCAACTGGAAAAAATCTACTATATTTTCTAAAGTTTTTCAGACTTTAAAGACCCAAATAGACAAAGTATTATAAAATACAGTATAGTACGACAATTAGAGCACTTGTACTTTAGAAAACTCGTTTTTTAAATTAAACGCGGGCTCTAAGATAATGTCTTATGAAGCTTGTATCTTAATATACTATTTTTCGTTTTTTTTTTTGTTACATTATTACAATTTGCAGTAATCGGGTTGCTAGATTTCAACAGTTTGATAGTTGGTTTTGCCAGATGACTCTATTATTGACCTAGGTAAATAATGGAGGTAAATAATAATGATTTCTAGCAAGAGATTAACAAAAATGATTTCTCAAACTGAAGGACTGAAATTCGGTTAGTAATACGTGATTAAATAGTTAGTAGTGGAAAAAGTACGTACATATAACTTTCTTGTATTATTCCACACATATTTATTCATGAGCATATAGTCATACCTTTACCTCCGCTTCAGTGGCAGAAAAGGTACTGTTACAGACAGTGTAATGATAAAAAATAAATAAAAATAAAATGAGTAGAAAAATGTCAGGTTCATCGACGTTTGAAGAAAAACAATATTTATGTTCCGTTTACAAGATTATAGTAAAGGGCTGGTCCAAAAAGGTTATATCGGTTAGGTCACAACGCGGGTCTTCTATTTAATTGTTTTTTACAATAGTTAGCGAAGGAGCCGAGGAAAATTTACAGGTCTCACTTATAATAACTTTGACACAGCTTTAACTATCTTATAGTTATCTTTTCATTATGTATATCTTAAAATGTTATCAATCAAGTTGTCAAGTTTGTAGCTCAAACCTTAAAAGAATAGTAATTATAACATTTATTGAATGTGGGTATACTTTTTTAACTCAGCTTCTTGCAACGTTTGCATTATTGAATATACTAATAATTATATTCTTCCAAAAACCTACATTTTTCTTCCTGGCAAATTTTTAGATAGTTTACTTTCGTTTTAATAAAACTGATTTTATGCAAATTTGTAATAAAGGAAAACTTGCATCAAAGTGTAACTTTTGATTTCTAATATTTCTTAGTCAAAATGAAGACCACCACAAGACTTACCAGGATAAGTGGTTTCAAAGTTCTCTATGTGCTGATTGTAAAATAACATACCTGAAAATGAAAAAAAAAATACATTAAATGGTGTCCAAAGGAAAAGCATATTCAGTAAAGGATTGTAACTTTAAAACAGTAAATAGTTTCTCTTAAAAACAGGTATTGTATGATGTGATGTCGCACATGCAACAGAACTAGAACTACTTTGTAAACAACAGCCCGATGAAAATATTAATTGAAAAAATATACGATTACACTGGTCAACACATAATTTGGTGCCGGTAATTTTGTTGCTGTATCTAGGTAATTTGTGTCTGCTAAACCTAAAAATAACCTTCATATTTCATTCTCTTTTATTGCCGTCTAATGTATATTTTGTGCTTATTGCAAATACGAAAATAAGAAATCTGCAGGTCCAAAAAAATTCCAGGACAAATTATTTCTTATCTGTAATAATTAATATAAGATTAGGTATTTCCAGTGATTTATGAATAAATAGGTATCATTAAAAAGGAATTAGTCATGGAATTAGTTAAATTTTTGATAACATTTATGACCATTATAAATGTTAAATGTATTAATATTACAATTTATTATCTATCTATCTCAAAAACTAGACTAGATCTGATACGAAGAGAAGCTAAGTGTTTTTGGAATCACCGCATTCAAATTAATTACTAAAATCAGTTGTTTTTTCTTCGGCACCAAGACAAATTTTTTTGTTGGGCTGTGTTATCATATCTATAATCTAAATTAATTGAATCAGCCGATACTAGGTAGAAATCCATAATATTATGAGAAAGTCATATTTCCTAAAAAAAGGCAACCCGAAATTATATGATGCAAACTTTATGCAGCACGCGGAATAACACCAAATTTTTCTATTGGTGGTTTGTTATGGATACACCAAATGAGTTGAAAGAAAGAGTCAAGGGAAAAGTTTAAGATGTTAACATCTACCCCTTCCAATGGGTTAAACCACGACAGCTGCAAATATTCTTTAAAATTCCCCCCCCCCCCCCCCCCCCCCCTCACAAATATAATAGAATATTTAAAATTATTCGCAAAAAACCATTGAATATTTCCCTTTTAAAAGCGTTATTTTATTGTAATCAATTTCTCTGAAACAGGTATCTGTTAAAACATAAAAGTACAATAATGACGGTAAAGCCGATTCTCAAGTCCGGGAAAATAAAATTTAATGCCATCGTTTCATCAAAAGTCTCAATTTAAATCTAACCGCTAAAACTTTTATGGGTTAGTTAACTTATCTCAAGACATCCCGTTTGTTATGTTTATAGTTTATACATAAAATTTATGAATTACTTTTATTAAATAACGTTTGCTCAGATTGCGTGGGACTGCTAAGAGATGGCACTGCGCGTTGTATTTTCTCAACTACCGTTAATAATACAGCGCCCTGTACTGAGGAGAACAAAATGGTTGGAAACCGGTCTGCAGGTGGTGACATCCTATCATTGGAAAGGTTTCCTTTTCTTGGTAGTACCATTCAATCTGAAGTAGTATTTTAAAGGGCTACTGTGTAGACAAAATACGCCCGGTGATCTGGGAAATAATAATTTTTCCATACATTGGTATTTGTTATTTACCTCAATTTATATTTTTCTCGCTATTTAAAATATTTTTGAAATCGGTTATTTTTTCTTTCAATTACGTTGCTTACTTTCCCATAAATTTCAATTGTCCAATTAACTTTTCGCTTTGATAACTCTGCAATAAAAAACCTTTTGCTCGAAATACTTTTCGGTATATTACCCAACAACAGCAACATAAATAAAAGCAAAATTAAATTACATCTCATTTGCTATCAAGGGCTGTGTATAAAGTAAACAACAATAGTATACAGTAGAGGGTGTACATAAAAACGGGACAACTAAAATTCCATTCCATTAAATGAGTAAGAATTAATTTTACCCCTAACGGGTTAATAGAGACTGTCTGCAAGCTGTGGCCGTAATTTTTAAAACGCAAACGTAAGCGCAGTTTCACAAAAGCCGATAATTGTCGGTGTCGGGCATTCATTTCACACAGACCGATATAGAAATGTCGTCTTCATAGAATATGTTACAGGCGAAGCCCGTACCTTCAGTGGTGTGTAAGGCTGGCCGTTAATGAAAAAAAAACGGTCTCTTTTTATCCGGTTATTTTCATCTGAAAATAACCGGTTAGTAAAATAAGTGGAGTTTCGGTTATTTTGGTGAAATTAAACAAAAAATACGTTGCTACCCAAAAATGTTATTTATTCACACCAGTACCAATACCGTACTTGAATTTTGCAGTTATGTATGATGCCCTATCACTTACCTTTCACTCAGACACTGCACTGACATCAAAAATCAAAATATAGTCATGTGCATGCCATACTTACTTTACATTGCGTACTAAAATGGACGATAATTTACTTTTTTTTTTTTTTTTTTTTTTTATGATCAAACACAAGCACTATAGGAAAAATCCTTTAGGGCACTCTGGGAGTGGTGCGTGTGCGCAAAAAGCGATTCACGTTGGTTTTGAATCGTTGGAGGTTATATTCGTTGGGAAAAACGACCTCGGGAAGGTCGTTCCACAAAGATGCAGTCCTCCAGATGAAAGAATTCTTAAATAATGAAGTTCGAGGAGTACTAAGCTTAACCACATATGGATGGGCGGCAGTGGTTCGTCGAGTATTTCTGCTAATCGTCGCTCTGGGCGGAATTAAGAGGGCAAGGTCAGCCGAGCACCTTCCATGAAAATATCTGTAAAAGAGAGTCAAATCCCCAACCTGTCTTCGATGTTCTAGGCTGTCGAGGTTCTTCGTCAGCTCGTGGTCTCCGATCAGACGAATAGCCCTCCTTTCGATGGAATCCAGCAGCCGAAGAGTATGTTTGGGTGCAGAGCTCCAGACATGAGAGCAGTATTCTAGTGATGGTCGAATCTGGGCTTTGTATAGTGTCAAAAGTTGTTGAGGTGTGTACAACTTTCTGGTTCGGAAGAGTACCCCAAGCTTCTGAGAAGCTACCTTGGCGATCGCCACAACGTGGTTATGCCAAGACATATTTCCTCCGAGATTGACGCCCAGCAAATTAATAGATGAAGCCAGTGGGATTGCGTGTCCGTCCATGACTATTTCCGGTTCTGTAATGTTAACCTTTTTAGAGAAAACTGCTGCCTGGGTCTTTTTAGCGTTAAATTCGACTTGGTTACTGTCACCCCAAGCCAAAATTTCTTCCAGGTCTTTGTTAAGGCGTGATACTTCATGCTGTCTGCGAAGATGTGCGTCGGCAGTCGATGTTTGTGCATTCAAAGAGAAAGATGAGATAAGTGTGCTATCGTCAGCAAAACTAAATATCGGATTTTTAGTTTTCACTAGAAGGTCGTTAATGTAGAGCAAGAAGAGAGTTGGAGACAATATGGACCCTTGAGGAACACCGGCATTGATGGTGAAGGTGTCTGAGAGAAATCCGTCAATCGCCACTTGCAGAGAGCGGTCCTTACGAAAGCTAGACAACCATGCACAGAATCGACTGGGCATACCATAGGATCGCAGTTTACTTAGAAGCCCCTCATGCCAAACACGATCAAAAGCTCTAGAAATATCCAGTGCAACAACCCGAGACTCCCCATGATGTTCGATTGCGTTGTTCCAAATATGGGTGACATAGGCTAGAAGATCTCCAGTTGATCTGGACTTCCGAAAACCATATTGATGATCGCTGATAATGTTGAAGCCTTCCAGGTACTTTAGAAGATGTTGGTTAATAGCTTTCTCCATTACTTTTGATATAACTGAAAGCAATGCTACTGGTCGATAGTTGTTAGGCAGGGTTCTCTTACCTTTCTTTGGAATAGGCTGGACTCGAGCCGTCTTCCAGCAAGATGGAAATATTCCTTTTTTGTAGGATAAGTTGAAAAGTCTACAAAATACTGGTGTTAGTTCATCGGCGCATCTCTTGAGAACTATAATAGGAATTTCGTCTGGACCAGTAGCTTTTTTGACGTCGAGTCCTTTCAGGATTCGTTTGACGGGACGCTGACGGAATACGATTTCGGTCATTTCGGATTCAACTGCAGGAATGTCGGGTGGTGTTCTTCCCTGGAAATCTACAGTGGAATGCGAAGAAAATAGTTCAGCAAGTAAGTTTGCTTTGTCTCCGGCTGTGGATGCTATTGTACCATCGGGACGTGTTAGAGGTGGGATAGTTGATTTGGTAAAATTTTGGCTGACGGCCTTAGCGACTGACCAAAAGCACCTTGATCCGTTTGGACAGTCAAGAAGTTTGTTTTTGATCCTCACGTTATGGGCTTCTTTGCTTTTATCTATTGTTAGCTTACATTGGTTTCGAGCGGTAATAAAGATGGTACGATTCTCAGTGGTAGGGTTTTTACGCCACTGTCGGTAAGCCAGATTTTTTGATTTGACAGCATGCTCACAATCCTTGCTAAACCAGGGCTTGCCGTTGGAAGGGCGTTTTTGGGAGGAGGGGATAAATGCTTCCATGCTCGTTAGAATGACGTCGGAGACCTCACCAGCACAGACGGATGGATCATCAGAAGAGAAGCATACGCTCATCCAAGGAAAAGTCCGAAAATGGTCTTTCAGGTCTTCCCACTTGGCCGATCTGTAATGCCATATCTTGCGAGGTTTAGGAGGTTGTTCAGAATTAATTGGTAGTTCGCTTAGAGTTGAAATAAGTTTGTGATCGGAAGATCCTAACGGAGGCTGTACGGTGACTGTATATAGGTCAGGATTTGACGTTAAGAAAAGATCCAAAAGACTAGCAAAATCTCCAGCTCGGTCTGGAATCCGCGTTGGTTCTTCTACGAGTTGAGTTAGACCAGAACTGATCGCGAAGGATTCGGCATCGCGGCCTTGCTCATCGTCCGTATTTGAATATTTAAGCCAGTTGACATTGTGGACGTTAAAGTCGCCAAAGATAGCAATCTCGGCATTTGGATGGTTGGTTTGCAAGAAGTCGATTGTGTTGGCTAGTGATGAGAAAAGGTCTCTGTAATGGGTATCACTTGGAGGACGGTAAAGGCAGCAGATAAACTTGGTGATTTTCGGCGTTGATATTTTAAACCACATTACATCAAAGTCTTTCGGTTCCAGTGTAGGTTCTCGTTGGCAGCAGAGATCATCTCGAATAAAAAGACATACGCCGAAGTTGCGTCGGAATCGGAAATGGAAATCGTATCCAGGGTATAAATAGCTGACGGTGTTTGTTGACGATCTGACCTTTGTCTCGGTCAGTGCGAGTACGTGAGGCTTAGAAGATTGTAAGTGCTGGTGGTGGTTGATGTTCGTGTTAAGCCCTCTGATATTGCAGAAATCAATTTTGAAGTTGCTAGTTCTGGGTTGGTTAGCAACTGCAGGTGCCACACCATTTCTTCGTTGAGTGTTGTTAGATCCCAGTAAATTGTCGGAAATGGGTGTTGTTTGATGAACTTCGCGTGATGGGGCCCCAAGTCCAGCCCCCGCCCGGAGATCCGAATGGGGGGCGAGTTTACCTCCGGAGTATTTTGGGCCTGGAGCTTCCATCATGCTATTTTGGGGGGGGTCCCACCCTGGTAACCGGAAACATCGGCACAGCGACGAAACGTCAACTCAATGAGCAAAAGTTAACTCAAGGAGCAAACTTCACGCCACCTAAACCGATGCAATGGTATCTCACCGGGCGATGCCGGGTGGGCCAACATCTTCCATTTATGAACTGACCGATTTTAATAGAGCACTCGGACAGACACGACGATATCGGCAACAGCCACCGACTTTTTATCGGGTTGGAGACGGTGCGAATTACTTCATCTAAAAACATTAATGTAGGGTCAATCCTACACCGATAAGATCGGCATGTGTGAAACCACGCTATAGGGTGATTCAAATAGTAATAATAAATTAGCGCAAGCTTGACCCAAAGAGAGCACACGACATTACTTTTTTGATAGCACTGACAATTACGCAGATACCCTATAAAAGTGTCGAAAATTATTATATATAAAATTATAATCCACTGCAAAAAAATATTAAATAGGCCATATTTCGAAAACTACAAATTTTCTGAATAGACAACATTATACAAACTTACCCTTATTTTTAATGCTAAATAGAAAATAATTATAAAATTTGGGAGTTGCCATTTGAGAATGTAGATTTTTTGCAGTTTTCTCAATTTCATTTTTAATCTTACTATTTCAACCATTTAATACAGGGTATTAATAACTATCAAAATATTATAAAAATCTATTAAAGCAGGTGCTTATCAACAAAAAATCAAACACAAATTAAATTATAAAGACTAAATTTTCTCAAATATTTAAATCTTTAACAGTTGCAAAGTAAGCTCAAATTACACGTTTTTTATAAATAATTCCTTTTAATTAATTTTATCTCAAAAAAGGTTGGAGATGGGTATAGAAAATTGTTAACAGTTGTTTGGATTTTTATATAGAATCGAAAAGTACCAAAATATATGGGAAATTCTATTTATAATAACAATGTTAAGCCTAACTTCCGGCATGACCGGAAGTGATAGATATGTCAAAATATCTTTATTAAAAAGATCGGCATCTTTTATAGCGTGTAGGTACCGATATTTCAAACAAATATCTTCTTTAGTGCCCGAGATCCTTTAATAGGCCACTCACCGTGGATAACCCTGTACAAATAAAAACTACACACTTATAGACACAATAATTATAGAATTTGGCTCATGCACCTAGTATAAATTCCTATCTATAATTATTTCCAAATCATCTATTTATCATTAATTTTTGTTAAAGAAAAGTCCAACTTTAAATAATATGTCGGGTAACGGTTCAGTTCATTACACAGAAGGTACCTTAAATTATATTTCCTGTATGTAACTCAGCAAATATGAATTGGAAAAAACTTGGAGTGTGACTAAAGAAACAAAAATAAATTAGTTTCTTGTTATAGCAGCAAAAGGAATTTAATAAAGTAGTTCTTCATAATATAAGATAACGGAAAAATTATTCCTGTTAATTCTATGAATAACAGATGGTAGGTACATAAAAAAAAACAATGTGTTATATCAAATGACATAACAGCTCATTATAATTATTATAAGCGGTCAATAACACTTCTCATCCATATGTACTGTTTATTATAAGATGTAAAGAGAACCAGCTGCAGTTGCTATATATTTTGTTTGGTCTAATATTAAGATAGTTACAAAATCACATATGTATTATATAAACAGTATATTGCCAATACGAACGTTCCAAAATACAAAAAGTGTCCCCGCTATGGGGGATGGTGCGGGCCTATTGAGTTTGCGCAGTAGGGTGGAAATTTTATCGATCGCGTCAGAGAATAAATTAAAAACTAAAAAAAAAGTTTTGCAGTCCTGAATAAAAAAATCAAAAAAAACCCATCCAGAACTATTTTTTTAACCTCGGCATTGGATGAAATTTATGACAAGAGGTCTAGAGATACTATGAATCTAATTGCGTTTATCTATTTTATACAGGGTGTTCATAATAAGCTTTTAAAAACGCCACATTTTAAAATAATTTTTCTCAAGATTTTCAATGTATGTATATTATTTAGCTAAGTATTTGACGTAGAATTCATAGACAATTTTTTTTTGTAATACAATAAGTTACATCCAGCCGTTTTCGTAATTGTAAATATCATAAATTATGTTGTGTAAATAGAGTTTTTATTGGTAAACTTTGTTATAGGCGACTAGACTAATAATTGTAAACTAAAGTTTACGATTAAGATTAAAATATAAAATTAAATAAATAAAAGTAGCAAAAATGAAGGCTTTTAAAATTTATATCGAAATAACTAAAATACGGTAAACTTTAAGAGCAAAAGGAAGCTATTTTGAACATTTACTTTAGTCTAGTCGCCTATAACAAAATTTCCCAATAAAAACTATATTTAAACCACATAATTTATGATATTTACAATTATTTCGAAAACGGCTGGATATAACTTATATGCTTGTATTACAAAAAAGATTATCTAATGAATTCTACGTCAAATAGCCAAATAATGTACAGGGTGTTCCATTTGAAAATCTTGAGAAAAATTATTTTAAAATGTGGCGTTTTTGAAAGCTTATTATGAACACCCCGTATAAAATAGATAAACGCATTTAGAATAGTATCTCTAGACCTCTTGTCAAAATTTCACATAATGCCGAGGTTAAAAAAATAGTTCTGGATTGTTTTTTTTTTGGGTTTTTTGATTCAGAAAATTTTTTTTTTTTAGTTTTTAATTTATTTCTCCGAAACTACGAAACCAAATAAAATAAAATAAAGGATACTAATACGAACCTAAATATGCAATAAAATCCTGGGTGTCCCATTTAAATAAATATAACTTTATGCTGTCACACTTTTTTGGGCCACCCTGTATAATGTAAAATGTTTTTAAAACATGCCACTTTTAATCCAATATCTCAAACTGTTTTAGTATTGTTGATAAGTTCTTCGATAACGATTTAATCTTCCGTCCCAGCTTCGTTTGCGGACCCTGTATTCTAAGGGAATCTTATTATCTAGTACGAAGTCGAAACAAGCTTCTAGAGAAGAAGCTAATAAATTTTTGCAGGCAAGTAGATTCGATTATAAAGTTTTGATTCCTGATTTGAACTATAACTGTAAAATTCTACTGCTGCCTGACGCTCTCGTATAAATTTAATTATAAATTATATACCAGTAGTTAAAACACTTACCTATCTTTTTAGCAGGTCTTTTCAAAGTAGACGGTGCCCTTATCACTGTAGGCTTCACCAAATAGGTTATACTCCTTTTATGGCTCAAGCCCGTGGACTTTTTCCGCCTAACGGGCCGTCTTCGCGGTACCGGAGACACTCCCGGAGGAACATATACGTTAGCACTCTGCTCAGAATCTGTACTACTAAAATTATCACTAATAACTGACACTAACGAATCTTCCTCGGAGAAGTCCTCGAGATCATTGGTGGGATCCCTATATGAGAACCTTTGGTCACCAACATCCTTGGAGTAATCCCTCCTTTCAGTCCGTTGCTCCGCAGGTTCCTCCTTATGAGTCTTCTGGATGGGATTTTGATCACTACTTTTCTTCTGATACCTTCTCCCATCTTCTTGTAGGCTGATGTAGCTGCTGTGAAGACACCTATTTTCATAAAGCTCCCTTTGATGAATCCTGAATAAGATAAATATTTAACTCTAGTAATAATATAAAAGAGTTAGAAGCAATACGAGTTATGGGATGGCTATTAATTCAATTAAATTTGTATTGTTCATACAACAAATTGAGAGATTCTATAATATATAGTTTTTGAGAAGATTAAATTATACATGTTCATACAGTTTTTTCGCTACTTTTTTTAAACTAATTTATACAGTGTGAGTCGCGACAACCCGATCAAATTCAAGCAGCGTGTTGTTTACTAGAAAATAATGTAAAAAAAACCATATGGCGTTATTCGATTTTAATTTGTTTTAAGATACAGCGTAATTAAGGAAATCAATTCTTGGTAAACCTGTGGTGTGGTATGGTTAACCAACCAAGGACATATGAATTTTTAAATTATTTTCACTTATACAGGCTCTGCCGTTGTCTGTAAATGGGACACCCTGTATATTCCATCCTAAATAAACCTTTTAAATAGCCGTCGAAATGAAATTTGATAGCTTCCTGCATGCATAAAGTCAGTTAACTAGAAAAACTGTAGTATTTTGAATCGATTTGATTCTCTTGATGCTAGATACTTATCACACTTGTGTAGATAACTATTTTACTAAAATAACTTAGTAAACATACAATTATTCTATTTGACTAAAATTACTAATATTTGGCAAAGTTGCATGCTTACCCCCACGTTTCGATATTCTATGCTAAATACAGGGTGTTATGGAAATGACGTATTATATTTAAAACGGCAATTCTTGAGATAAAGACAAATTGATGAAAAATACCCATAAATGGCGCTTTCAATTCATTCAGCGGTAAAAGCGACCTGACGTGAAACCAGAAAAACACTTGTGGGGCAGAAGTAAACAAAAAGCGAATTTTGACCGGTGTTGTCATATGTACACCTTAAACTCCTTAGACAAAATAAATAATTTAAACAATTTCCCATTCTGTAATACCTTATTGTATTATTAATTTAAGAAACTTCTCGCCAAAAAATGTTTTAAACAACCAGAACAAACATAAAGAATAGTATTAAATAAGTTTGAAATAGGCACGTATGTCACTAGGCCAAATGCCAATGACCTCTTGACGGCTTACAACGGCTATGCCGAAGTGTTCGTATAGCTCCGCATGCTTGCGGGCTGTTAGTTGAAGACCAGCCAGCGGCCGAATACGTTGTATTTCGTCGATAATCAACACAGTCGCAGCAATCCGCTCTGTTATTTCGGTTTACGCGTGTATCTTGCCAGTCCATAAATAATCTTTGAATATTGTTTTTATTGACGAAACTAATTTGTTCAGTTTAAGACCGGTTGTTTCTTATGTCAAATTTCATCGCGTGTAATAAAATCTAATAATCTGTAGTATAATATGTATTATTGTATTTTCAAAAGCTAACTATCGGTTCTGTTTCACTATTACTGTGTGTACATAAAGTGTTTTCAGGAGCGTTCCCATGAAAAAGAAGAAAAACTGATTGTGTTTGTGCCTGGATTTCCTCGCTCTTTAGGTATAAAGATAAATACAAGTAGGTAGATAAATAATTTATTTTTATAATCTTATATGAAATATCAGTTTTACATTAAGTTTGGTAACATTGCCATTGGGCCTGGGTGATATATGTTTGCACTAGCGCGGACTGACTTGTGAGTAAGAGGGTTTGTTACCCCACTTTCAAAACGGTCGATTTAAAAAAAATAAAATATGTAGCGCTTCTCTAGGACACCCAAGGAGTCATCCATTTATATATAATACGTCATTTCCATAACATCCTGTATATGGAATTACTTGTCAGTGTTACATTGGACATGTTACCAGATTTTAGGGGCCACTTAAAAGTTTTAAAAAAAAGTAGGTTGTGTTTCACTATTTCACCCAAGAAGTCACCAATTTAAATATAATAAACCATTTCCTAAGAAGGGAAATACGTAATTGATTAAAAAGAGATAAATATATCGTCGGCCTATTGCAAAAATACCAAATATCGACTATTCACTTTCAAGCAAAACCTCTGATACTACATTTTTAGATAGTTCGAATTGTATGAGTTTAAATGAAATCAATCAAATCATCTTTTTTTTGGGTCGCAGCCCTAGCTTGATAAGCATCTCATGTTATACAGTGTGCCCCAGGATAAGCCAACTTATACAGTGTGTCCCAGGATAAACGAACTTATGGATGTATATGACAAAAAAATCTAAGCCTGCTTGATTAGATAATAATATTTAACATATTTTGATTTCTAATAAATCAAGCAGGCCTTGGCCGGAGCATTGTCTATGTCTAGGTTCTTCACAATATATGGAACAATTTTATTAAAAGAAGTTGCTCAGAATCCAAAATAATGTAAGCGTACCGAATTTAAAACACATTACCTAACATGGTTTTTTTAAAAACTTTTCAATATATTCCCTGGTCAGGTTTTTTAAGTTTCGTCAATTTCCTCATCGTTTGTCAAATTAGCCTAGGGAATAAAATTTGGTCATCAAATGTTATTTCCGAAATAATTTTTCTAATAAAAGTTCAATTTATGAACATTTTTTTTTCTGTTTGGAGATTTAAAAAAAATGTAAAAAAATTAATGTACTATACAGGGTCCGCAAACGAAGCGTGGACGGAAGATTAAATCGTTATCGAAGAACTTATCAACAATACCAAAACAGCTTGAGATATTGGATTAAAAGCGGCATGTTTTAAAAATATTTTACATTATACAGGGTGGCCCAAAAAAATGTGACAGCATAAAGTTATATTTTTTTAAATGGGACACTCAGTATTTTATTGCATATTTAGGTTCGTATTCCTATTGTTTATAAGTGTCTCAAATTTTATTTAATTTGGTTTCGTAGTTTCGGAGAAATAAATTAAAAACAAGAAAAAAAAGTTTTGCAGTCCAGAATAAAAAAATTAAAAAAAACAATCCAGAACTATTTTTTTAACCTCGGTATTAAGTAAAATTTATGACAAGAGGTCTAGAGATACTATGAATGTAATTGCGTTTATTCATTTTATACAGGGTGTTCATAAAAAGCCTTCAAAAACCCCACATTTTAAAATAATTTTTCTCAAGTTTTTCAAATGGAATACCCTGTATATTATTTGGCTATTTGACGTAGAATTCATAGACAATTTCTTTTTGTAATACATGCATATAGGTTATATCCAGCCGTTTTCGAAATAATTATAAATATCATAAATTATGTTTTTAAATAGAGTTTTTATTGGGAAATTTTGTTATAGGCGACTAGACTAATAATTATAAACTAAAATAAATGTTCAAAATAGCTTCCTTTTACTCTTAGAGTTTGCCGTATTTTAGTTATTTCGATATAAATTTTAAAGGCCTACATTTTTGCTACTTTTATTTATTTAATTTTATTTTTTATTCTTAATCGAGTTGCCATGATTTTTTTTGTTTAGATTGTCACTATGACAGCCTAATAAAATTATTTCATTTGTTCAGTCGTCGAAATTAAGTACTAACTTACACGAAATGTCGAATTTTACACTTTATAAATGGTAAATATGATTTTCATACTGGGTGAATGTGCAAGAAATTGCCTCCTCGCGAGCCGAGTGTATGCTGAAAGATATCCAGATATTGAGAGAAAGACGAGACCAGAAACCTTCGAGAAGTTGTTGCAAACGAACTTATGCATAACAAATGTAAACCATTAAAAATTTACCGCTAGATTTTAAGAAAAAGTAGCAAAAATGTAGGCTTTTAAAATTTATATCGAAATAACTAAAATACGGTAAACTCTAAGAGTAAAAGGAAGCTATTTTGAACATTTATTTTAGTTTACAATTATTCGTCTAGTCGCCTATAACAAAATTTCCCAATAAAAACTCTATTTAAACAACATAATTTATGATATTTATAATTATTTCGAAAACGGCTGGATATAACTTATATGCTTGTATTACAAAAAATAATTGTCTATGAATTCTACGTCAAATAGCCAAATAATATACAGGGTGTTCCATTTGAAAAACTCGAGAAAAATTATTTTTAAATGTGGGGTTTTTTAACGCTTTTTAGGAACACCCTGTATAAAATGAATAAACGCAATTACATTCATAGTATCTCTAGATCTCTTGTCATAAATTTTACTTAATACCGAGGTTAAAAAAATAGTTCTGGATTGTTTTTTTTTATTTTTTTATTCAGGACTGCAAAATTTTTTTTGTTTAGTTTTTAATTTATTTCTCAGAAACTACGTAACCAAATTAAACAAAATTTGAGGCACTTATAAACGATAGTAATACGAACCTAAATATGCAATAAAATACTGGGTGTCCCATTAAAAAAAATATAACTTTATGCTGTCACACTTTTTTGGGCCACCCTGTATAATGTAAAATATTTTTAAAACATGCCGCTTTCAATCCAATATCTCAAGCTGTTTTAGTATTGTTGATAAGTTCTTCGATAACGATGTAATCATCCGTCCACGCTTCGTTTGCGGACCCTGTATGTGTAACATTTGGAATTCCGAGCAACTTCTCTTAATAAAATTTTCGATATTTTGTGAAGAAGAGAGGCACTTTATCTAGACAGGAAATAAAAATAATTCTCCCAAATTGGCAAATTTCAAATGGGTATCATTTAACTGGTTAGCAACATATTCTTATTTTGAGAACAGAAAAATGTAATCGGTCAGCCAAAATGGCTAGTCAGTAACTTATGGACAGCAAACATTTCTTAACGGTCAGTAATTAATGTCATACTAAAGTGTTCTAAATTATTTTGGCACGCAAATTAAATCCACTTTTAATCAGATATTAGAAAGCAATCAGCGTGTAAGCAAAATATTTAATCATGGTCATCAAAAACAAGTGAAACCCGCCCCCGCTACACCTTTTGTAACCGATTTCCTTCTGTATTCGGCAGAAGAAACACAAGAAAGTTACATAAATTGACAGTGCCCTGGGAAAACAACTGAAAACCCGCCTCCGCTACACCTTTTGGGCCTTGACTGCTACACCGAATGAATACACACGCACGCAATTAGCTACTCGTATCATGCGACTGCTTTCGCTCCGCCCACAATAACGAACTTTGCCGATTATTCAAAACAAACGCAATCCAATTATTTATATTGATAATCAGTTTTTTAATATGCGAACCTCTGAAGTAAACTGCTTCTAGACATGTTTGTTTCTACTGCCCAATTGTAAAATCTTGCTGACCAAGTAATTATTTCGCAGCTCGACTGTTAATTAAGCGAACACATGATATTACAAGCGCAATGATATCGTTTAAATTGTTGACAGTTTGTAGCATTTCTTGCAGAACAAGTGTTGCAGCCTAATTTTTATTTATTGCAAGCAAAATCTTTTTATGCTGATCAAATGATTTAATGGCTATTTTTTGTTGCGAACCAATTTTAATAACGGCAAACCATTTAATTACTTCTCATCTCAAATCGAAAATTTTTCGTCATTTACATCTATAAGTTCGCTTATTTTGGGACACACTATAGACCACCAATAAGTGTATGGAATGACATTGTTACTTTACTTTATACCAAATGTTGACTTGGATTTTCGCAGTATCTAGACAAACAAATTACAAAGGATTTAAAAAAAATCTCTCTCTCTCTCTCTTTCTCAGAACAAAGTGGACTAAATGGAGTTGCCTATAGGATTATTGATTACATTCAATAAGGAAACTAGCTGGAAGAAGAAAATGGAAGAAGATAAAACCTATAAATATGTTTGCAACAATTCTACCTAAACAGCAGAAATAAATATATTTTTTAAATGTATCAATTTGTACTTTATGTATTTATCAAATAACAATGAACCTTAGTTGGAAATGTAATAAAATAAGTTGGATACTTGTTCCAGTTTGTTCAGGTATGTTCGGGT
Organism: Barypeithes pellucidus; assembly: GCA_963991005.1. Taxonomy (NCBI): domain Eukaryota; kingdom Metazoa; phylum Arthropoda; class Insecta; order Coleoptera; family Curculionidae; genus Barypeithes; species Barypeithes pellucidus. The sequence goes on from OZ022562.1 coordinate 31,864,954, forward strand.
TATTCATACTCTTTACTCCTTCAATGAATTATTGATTAATTGATAACTACGTTCTAACACAACATGCATCCCAAATTTTAAAAAAATTACAAGTCCCGAACAAACCCGAACAACCCGAGCATACCCAAATTTTACTAATATAAAGTAAAAAACAAATTACCTTTGTTCGTTGGAAGTGGCAATTTCTTCCGAAACCAAACTCGTCTGGCCATACGACTTTCTCGATCCCTCGCCCATTTTGCTTTCTCTTTTACAGTATTTTCTAACTACCCCATATCCATTCGTAACATGTCGGTCATTTTCTAAAATTATATTTTTGTTGCTCAGTTCAAGGTCCCTTCTACTACTCTCAATTAATTTCGTTCCTTTCTTTTCCATAGAAAAACTTTCCAGATTAATATCCTCATCGTCACTAAGGTAATCATAGTCACCTGGTAAACTCTCATAGAGACCCTCATCGGTGCTGTCGATACTTCTTGTTGTAGAGTACATGTTAGAATCTAAAGGATTAAAACTTCTAATTTCTTGCATTTTGGTTCTAAAAGGAGGTTTCTGAGGACCACTTTTGCGTTTTTCTGGAGGTACGAAAATCATCGGGTCAAGCTTGAGGGAAGTAAGTACTCGCTGAGGTCGAGAACATATTACTTGGTATATGTCACTTCTAATAGTACCTAAAGAAACTTATCGTTAATTTCGTATTTCCTTTTTAAAGCTAAATTTAAATTTTATCATTTTAAGTGAAACAATAGGGATGCATAGAACATCAATTATGTATACAAGGTGTTCAATAAGTCATGGATCAAATGGAGACCAGGGTCATTTATAACAAAACATTCCCATTATCAAATCTTGATTTTGCATGTTATTATAAGGCCATGGTAGTTTGTTTCTTAAAAAAGTGTTTATTAGGGTTAATTTAAGATTTTCAGTACATTATTAGACAGTTCTTGCAAACAGGGTTTTCGATGTTTCACAAACCTGCAAAACCACAAATACAATACTACGTCCATCGACTTAAAACAAACATGAACTGGTATTTCTATCTACTTTGTACACGTCAATGTGATGCCTGTTATTAGGAAAATAAAGGTAGAGAGAGGGATTCTATCTGTAGAATCCCCATCTCTTTTTATCTTGTGCTTGTCTTCATTCTAACCTGTGATAGGTGTTTTGTTATGAAAAACAAACAATCGACGGACGTGACTCAAAAGTCTATATTTTTATCCATTTTACGGCAAACTTGGCACAGCTTACCCCATATTAAGTTATTGCCGGTCCAATTAGGGCTTTATAAAAATTCCTGAAAATTAGTGCGGAGAATTACTTTACACTATTGCTTAGGGATTTTCTATTTACGCTATAACTTGAAAATTGGATAAGGACATTTTGTTTCATTAGTTTTCACTTACACCAAATGACCCTGGAGTTTGCTTCGTTTCTCCTGAATCACCCTGTATACGTTAAATATTTTAATAAGCGTCTTAGGAAGCTCCGTCCAGTATCTTACTAACTCGATAACCATAAATACTCGAACCACTATTTATATTTATGTTTTTTGTTGATGCTAATGACTTCCTTTATCACAGGTTTTGGTTTGATTTATGACTTATAGAAGACCCTGTTCGTAAAGTTAAAACTTTTTAGTATGAACAAATGAAATATTATATTTTTATGAATTAAAAACTTCTAATATGAAATTAACAACGCTTTAATACAGTGCGGTTCTTTCTTTTCACCACCTTCCCCTACTAACTTTTGGCAGGCTAACTTTTCTTTACAAAATGTTGGTATGGCTATAGAGGTAGGGCAAACTACTTTTTGACGAAATAATGACAGTTCTAACTCTCAAAATGGCGGATGGGCGACATGTTGGTAAAGAAAATTAAATAGGAAGAGGGGTCTTGCGTACATCATTTTGAAAGTACTATCGTGTACTTCATGATGCCAGAATATACTTTTCTATTCGGACCGAAAACAAAATGGCGGCGTTTGAAAAATTTTCATAGTTATTATATATTTTTTTATCCTGTATTTAATTTACCCTATTACAACTTGGTATATTGTAGTAGGAATCAGAGAGCTGCACTTTCTTGCATATTTAATGGTGCTCAAGTTCAAAATGGCGGATACACGCGATAAAAAAAAATTAATAGGAAAGAGGTCTTGCGATACATCATTTTAAAGTTCCTATCCTATCGGTCGTACTTTACGAGCCCAGAAGATTGTGTTCATATTGAACCCAAAACAAAATGACAGCTTTTGAAAAACTAATATTTACTATCTTTTTGTTCTGCTATTTTAGTTTAGATTTTACAACTTTGAAAGGCAATTTATCAGCTGGCTGATACTCACTGCTTTATGCCAAGTTGAAACATCTAAACTAAAATAGCAAAATAAATAAATAGTAAATAGTAATTTTTAAAAAGCCGCCATCTTGATTTGGGTACAAATAAGGACACAATATTCTGGAATCGTAAAGTACTCGATAGGACCTTTCAATGTATTCGATGTATGCAAGACCCCACTTAAGATTCAATTTTTTATATCAAGATGGGGCCCATTCGCCATTTTGAATTTGAGCCCCATAAAATATGCAAGGAAGTGTAGCTCTTTGATTCTTACTACAGTATGCCTAGTTGTATTCATCTTTCTAAGACGGTAAATGAACTAAAAGATAATAAAAAAAATTATAAGCTTTAGCTTGTCGTTTGGATCCGCGGCTACCCGGTATCCGTAAGGGGGAAAGGAATCCAACAGGTCACATGGACAATTCATGGGCGTGCTATACTATACTGTTGTTTTAAAATTAAATATAAAAAATACTAAAATTTCTTAACTTTTTTTGTGAATATAAAGAAGTAGTAAGTAGGTATTAAAGTTAAAATAATAGAAACAGAAAGTGTGAAAACAGGAATGAAATTTTCAACCAAAAAGTAGGTACAAACAAACCCGAACATAATAATATATGCCATGAAATAATTTTCAAAACAAAGAAAAACGCAAAGAAAATTTGTTTACTATATGCCCTATTAATTATATAATACGCGTAACCGTTTACCGCTCGCTGCCACTGGTTAAAAATCAGAGCGTGTCTGGCACATGGCAGTGCCATGTGTCTGGCATATGTTTGCGGAAGCGTGTCCAAATCAATCACATATTATATCTGTTTAATGCTGTGATACAAAATGGAGGCGGTAGTGATCCTATTAATCGACTAAATTTCTGGAGTAAATGCACATTCGCATGTTGTCAGATTTTCTAGTAAATAGATAATTCAATTAATATTTTAATTTTGTCTGGTAATCCGGGCGTGAACATATTAATTAAAACTCAGAATACCTCTCAGTTTTTCAGTCTCAATAATATTTTTAACAATTAGGTTAAATTCTGCATTTATAGGAGGTATAAATATTAAAATTCATAAAACTTATTAGATTTTCAGCAAGTAATTTAACAACATCGATAATATTTCGTCTGCATTCTCTAAATAGTTTTGGTAGCCACAAAACGAAACGACAAGCTGTATGCAATTTCTAAAACGACGCCATTTTATTTTCGTTGCGAAAATAATATTCTGGCATCGTAAAGTACTCGATATTACCCTAAACGATGTATCGCAAGACCCCCTCTTCCTATTTCATTTTTTGTCAAGATGGCGCCCATCCGCCATTTTGACAGTTATAACTGTAATTCTTCCGTTAAAAAGTAGTTTACCTTTCCCTATAGGCCACACACAAAATTGAAAAAAATAAATAGCGGGTCATTTATGAAACGGTTATATATTAAAATTTAATTCAACTTACCACTATCCTTCTCTTTATTCTTATTTTTCTTTCCTTTACTTTTCTTCTTCTTACTGCTCCTCCTCCTAACAGAACTTCTCTTGGTATCTGCCACTAAAGAACCACTAGTCCTTTTAAAATACCCGTCTCGACTTACACTTAATTTAGGTTTAGGTCGCGTTTTTTTTCTAAAAAATCCTTTGGATGAACCATTGGGGGAAAAGTTCGCATGAAAATCACATAGTTTCGGTGCACTAATTGAAAAACTAAATCCAGAGTCTTTACTGGAAAATAAACCTGTAGACGCCGTATTATTACTTGTTGAACTTAACGTCCTTGTTACTGGTGGCGTAGACCGCTTTTGAAGACGATTCGACACTAAAGGATCATCTCTAAGATCTTTTAAAGCACTATCTAATGAATGATGAGCAGGAGGAGCACTGGTCGCAGATGATTTTGGCATCTCTAGACTCCTGGGAGCCATAACTTGAGGTGCATCCATCCAGATCCGTCCTAGACTTATGGATAACGAACACATCTCTTCCGTGCCAGAATCGGGCAACAAGGAAACAGGACTATGTCTCGATCTTCTCCTGACTAATGGACTTTTCTTAACTTGTGTTGAGTCTCCCCACGGAAACATTTCCACCGCAGAATCATTGCTTTCCTTTCTTTGTAGATTAGAAGGGCTACTACAAATGTGCGTGGTAGAAGTGTTGTTTTTCTTCCTGTAAACTGGCGATGAAGAGAGTTGACGTATCACAGGACTGGAAGCTTTCTCATCTGAAGCTGGGACATAGATAATGGTTCGTTCCGAGCCCTTTATTGCTGTGGTAACTGGGGGATCTTCTCTTTTGATCTCTTGTAACCACTGACTGTAGGCCACCACACTATTACCCGATCCACTTCTTTGCTCAGGTGATCGGGGTTTTCTGTAGTTATTGCACAACATCTCTTTACCTGATTTAATAGTAGCGTTCAGGTCTACTTTATCAACTTGCACTGAAGAATCCACTTTTTTTACTACCTCCTCTGGTATTTGACTTAAGAGCTCTTCTTCGGAAACAGTTTGGGTGGCAACCTCTAATTTTGGAATTACCTTTTTCTTGCCCCTATCCAAGTAACTCTTTCGTATAGAAATCCGTTTAAAAGAATCACTTCTTTTGAAAGACGATTCTTTTTCTTTCTTTTTTCTACCTCCGCCCATAAGTCGGCGGAGGTTTTCGAAGGTTATAGGCTTCATTTTTTAATGATGTAGCCTGTCTAGGTATTGACATACACCCATAATACAATTTCGAACATCGGGCTGCTAGCAGCCCACATGGTAGACTTGAAAGATAGTAGGTTCACTCCTAACTAAAATCAATTATCGGTTGGCTGCTATGTAGCTTTGATGACATGGTAATAAACCTAGAAACAAAACAAACTCTTAAGTGTTATTAAAGTAAACAAAATAAGGTCCCTTTTGGTTGGATTTGAATGAAAAAATTTGAAAAGAAAGTAGACGTATAGCCAATTTCTTTCTGAAATATTATAGATTTATATTTTAGCATATTATATATAGGGTTCTGTGATCAAACACAAACACTATACTGTGTTCCACCGGGAACCAATTCGATCTATATATGGAAAACTATACATAGGAAATTTCTGAAAATTGGAAAGGATGCTAAAATAAGCAAAAATATTTTCAATATGGTGGAACGGTTATACCGGAAGTCAGTGTCCACTTGCTTATTTTAAATGCAATTCCCCATATATTATTACTTTTTGGAATCTACCCAGGATTCTTAAGGTTTTATATGGTGTTGTGATCACTCGAGCGAAAAACCGCTTGATCACTCGATTATTGAAATAACCGACATCGCTCGATTATTAAAAAAACCGCTCGAATTATCTATTCAGGCGAAACCCGTCGCCCGTAACTTATTATCTTTCACTCGATATCCGCGCTTCGCTTGCCGCCGACGGAATTGTACCGCTGCCGCTGTAGTGTGATCGAATTAAAAAACTGCTCGTATATTCAAACAGTTTTTCGCTCGATAGGAAATACTTTACTTATGAATTCAGGCGAAAAACCGAAAAATATCAACTGTTATAATGACCTTCGTTTTACACACCGCGCGATCCGAAAGCTGGCTAGCCAGCGGCGTAGTTTAGGTCTCCGATTAGTCCGATTGTAAATATTAAAAAATTAAGGGATATAATTTGAAAATTTTTATTTACTATAAACTCGAGAAACTTCTCAAAAATAACATAATAATAGAAATTCTTAATGAAAAATAACAAAACGAACAAAATTGTTAACAACATATATAGAAAAATTCGTTGGTTATGTTATAGTAAACATTTTTAAATCGAAACAGGAACTTTTTATTATTAAACTCAAGAAGACTTCTTAAAAATAACATACATTATAGAAAATGTTAATGGAAAATCAGAAAACGAGCAAAATAGTTAACAAAACATAGGTATCGAGAAATTTTTTGGTAACCAAAAGTAAACATTCTTAAAATTAAACAGGAACTTTTAGGTAACTATATCCATGAATTTAAAAAAATAATCACCTACTTTCTTATTTTGCCAGTCGCGTAACTAAGCCTAAATTTTTGAAGGGCACACAGTGGGCACCTGATAATTTAAAGTAGAAGAATTTGACGGCCATTTTAAATCTCTACTTATTTTATGGTCGTAGTTTGAGAAAGATATGAAGAAAAATAACTCTTGGTAATACTTTTTGTTTTAAAAAAGCACAAGAATAAACCCGTGCAATAAATACATATTTGGGTGATTTTTTGCAGTATTTTTGTTTGGTATCGAGACACGTGGTAAAAATTCATTATTCACAAATAAATACATTTCTGGAATTTTTTTGGTGACACTATAATTTTTTAGCTAAACCTGTGCCCACCCTTAGTTACGTGCCTGTTAAATACCCTACCTGATCACATGTAAAGGGCTAGGCAGCCCGTTAAGCAGTCGGTGACGTCATCGCTTGGTAAATTGGAATTTCAGGCGATTCACTCGATTATTAAAATCGCTGGAGTATCAAGTACTCGATTATTAAAATCATCGGTTTTTCCCACCACTAGTTTTATATCTAAATTGAAGTTGGCAGAACTTAAAATAATTATTAATTTTTCCTATAAGGAAATCTTTATTATATAATTTGGGTTGGATTCCTTGATGAAAATTACATGCGTTAGTAGGTTTTTTATAATATTTTAATAACTATTAAGCAATAAGATTAAAAATGAAATTGAGAAAACTGTAAAAAAATCTACATTTTCAAATGGAAACCCCCACATTTTATAACTATTTTCTATTTAGCATTAAAAATAAGGGTATGTTTGTATAAGGTGGTGTATTCCGAAAATTTGTAGTTTTCGAAATATTGTCAAATATTGTCAATTTAGTTTTATATGGAGATCTTGCTGAGGGTTCGGTTGCTCCTAGTTGTCCTTATCCTAGTCCATACAGATCGAATATGTCAAAATACCATCGTTAATATTTTTCGTTTATAAGTATAAGATAACTTGACGCATCTTTATTTTGGTAGTTCGGTACTTTATTATTTTACTTAGATATTTATTGATTTATTTATAAAACGATTATTTTATTGAAACTTTAAGTTTTAAAAAGTTAATTTCGTATATGTTCGTATTAAAAAAAATGTAGTTTGTTCAATAGTTCAAACTTGACAATAAAATGTAATGACTTCAATTAATTAAATATTAGTAATATTTTTATATTAAAAAAAATATTTTTTTTTTACTTCATAGCGCTTATAACTCGAGTTAATTGATATTCATTGAAAAATTGTTTTAATTGGATATTTCCTCTAAAACTGGCTTGACCTAAACATCTGTAAAATCATCACAATAGAAAAATAATTGTGCAAAACCAGATTATATTTTTATTGAGAAAATTGTAAATTAAATAGAAAATCACATAGCTGCAAAAAGAAGGATTTGATAAAGGGACAAATAACCAAGTCACAAAACCTTCTTGCTCTCAAAATTTTACCGTTCGAACGATGATTACGATCAAATTCCAGTCTTTTGTTACATTATTTACGATAAAGTTCAATGAAATCTTACTTAACAGGAACGATACTGTATCTTTTACTGTAGTTATATTATGTTTTTATCTATAATACTATTTAATGTGGATCCAAGTTAGTTTACTATGGAAACTTAGGAAACTTAGTAATATTCCTAGTATAAGATTTTGATCTTCTTATAAAGACCCAAAATTATTCTGGGAGTTTGAAATAGTTATTTATGTATCAAGGGTACTAAGTAGATGATGAGGCCCTGAGGGCGACAGTCTTACAAAGACGAGGGCCTCTGGCCCGAGGGTATATATCTATAAGTAACAATGGTGCATACAAACTTTTATGTCATACCAGTTCGTTCTAAATAATAAATATTTTTTAAAAATTTAATTTGATTTACCAATTTTTTATTTTTACCTACATTACCTTGACATTATTATAGCCTGCGTTTGTGTTGCTACGGAGATAAGTATTCAAATGTTTAATGTGTCAAAAGTCAAAAATCAAAAATTGAACAAGGTTTTGAAATTTCCGACGAAATTGAAAAAAGGCTGAAAAGGCAACGCAAAACCTGTTACCGAAAAAATCCAGAGACTCATACGACAAAGAATATGACCAATTTTTGAAGTGGATGTCAGAAAATGCTGTAGAAAACTTTAGTGATTTATCTGAAAAATTTTCCCCGAGCTCTCTATGGGCTAAATATTCGATGATAAAAAAGACTTTAATGGTAAATTAGAATATTAATATATGTAATTTTCACAAATTATGCGAGTATTTAAAGCAAAGGTCAAAAGGGTAATGTGTTATCTAGAGAAAATGTCCTAAAATTTATTCTGAGGCACCAAATGAAACGTATTTAATGAACAAGGTCGCATTATTATTTGGTGTATTTGGTGGATGTCGGCAAGAACTTGTAAATAAACTCCAGGACAAAATTAACGCAACATCATAAATTTCCCATATTTTTGATGATATGTTTTTTTCTGAATTTATGATCCGAATTGAATGATTTTTTTTTTATTGTATTTTAGTTCCTTGACAATGTCATAGTTTTCGCTGTTTATGATAAAAATTTAATTTTCGATTTATACTGGGTCCACTAAAAATGCTATGTTTTTTTCCGAAAATTCGTATCACCCTGTGGAGTATATTAGTAACCGAAGCATATTGCAGTTGGCATTAAACGGTAGGTCCATCTTTCCCCAACATTGGCTTTTTTGGTTTACTTCATTATCTCTGTTATTAAAGGAGATACACCGTTTTATAGACTTTAACATTCAACAACTTCATTGTTAAATGTTTCCTAGTAGGTTTCAAGATTAAAATACTCGTCGAGCAACTGGGCATACGAAACGAACGTTTAATAAGCAGTTTCCGAACAGTTTTTATCAGTATGGCGAATTTTATTTGACCTTTGTAACTTTAAAACACAACATCTGCTGACACATCCAGTATAAATCGAAAATTAAATTTTTATCATAAACAACGAAAACTATGACATTGTCAAGGAACTAAAATACAATACAAAAAAAATCATTCAAATCGGATCATAAATTCAGAAAAAAATAGCATAAAAAATATGGCAAATTTATGATGTTGCGTTAATTTTGTCCAGGAGTTTATGTTAGTCACACATGTAGAAGGTAGAAAATCATTCTTTATTGTAACGGTGCCAGAAACCAAAACTGACAAAAAAACGAGTTTTCACCATTATTGATGAAGACGAGATGAATAGTTTGAAACTTATAAGAGATTATGAGTCTTTGCGGCCACATGGCTGCTCAGAAAAAATATTATTTTTAAGCTACATACAAGGCCGCTATACTGTACAACCTGTTGGAAAAAATACATTTGGGAAAATTCTCTGTTATTGCAAAATATTTGGGTTTGGACAACCCCGAAAAGTACACTGGTCATTGTTTAAGTCGAACGTCGGCAACTCTTTTAGCAGAAGCTGGAGCAAGTATGGCTACGCTGAAGCGCCATGGTGAATGGAACAGTACCACAGTTGCTGAAGGATATTTAGAGTATAGCATATCCTCAAAAAATGAGGATTCAAGGATGTTGGCAGGCGTACCATTTGGATCTCGCATTTCCTTACAGAAACTAGAGACCCAGACAATGAATCATGAGTCAACCTTTGCTGCAGGAAATTTAGCTATCAGCGGAACATTCCAGAATTGCCAGTTCTATGTAAATACAACCAAATAATATATAAACGTAAATTTATATTTTCTAATTTTGTTAATAAAGAATAAGTTAATCGAAAATTGTTTTTTGCGTCTTAATGCCAGCGCGGGCCATAATGTGTACTTTATGTCCGCACGGGCATAAAGTAATCCATTATGTAGATGGTATCTAAGGTAAAAAACACAATAATGTACTGGTATGATATAAAAAGGGTTTTATGTTCAAAGACCAACAAGTAGTCACAGAGATTGATGGCAGCCAAATTTTAAATGAAATAGAAATACCGTAAAAATAATTAACTGATTATTTATTTATTTAAAATATTCATGTTTAGAAATATAAAGATAGAGTTTTATGTAACGAGGAAAGCTTGTTGGCAAAGTTTATTCTGCTCGTTTCATTTCCATATTTATTTTTTATAGATTAATTTATTAAAGAATCATAAGAAAATGGCAAAGAGTTAATATGTAATTCCTATTAAAACTACATATTACTATAATGTATCAAAATTTAAACAATAGCACCGAAATAGAGAACTTAATTTAAATATAAATTTAAATTTTTGGCAAGATTTTAATTTTGAATATTCATAAATTTTATACTTTGTACTACATCTTGAATGCCAGTGTGAATTTTTAATAAAGTTTTATAAATAAATTTAATCTAATTATTCATTTTAATATAGTAATATTATCACAATTTATATTTTAATTCGTAATTAAATTTATTAGTAAAATATTATTTATTTATTTATTATTATTATACATATTTGGATTTAATTAAATTATATGTTTTGTGGTTTATTTATTTTACTTTAATATATTTTATATTACATACTTTAAATAAATAAATTTCGATTTTCTGCTTAATATTTATTTAATAAGTGTAATAATCAAAGATTAATGGAAAAAAGGTAACTTTAATAAAATAAATTTATTGAGTACATTGTGAAATATTTATTTTATTTCAAATAATTATTTAAAAATCTAAATAATTTTCTCAATCAGTTATTATTCTTTTTGATATAATTATATATTTTTAGGCGTTGGAATGATTTAGAATTTCTTGTTGCATCTTGATGTCCCATTTTCGATACTTTTATACAGTATCTCCGTAATTGTTAGTGCTATCAAAAAAGTAATGTAGGTGTCCTGTGCTCTTTTTGGGTCAAACTTAAAATGGTACAATCAAAATTTGAAAATTTTCGATCGTTTAAGAGATGCGGGGGAAAATCAAAAAATTGACAATTTCAAAATTACCCTATGTTTTCTTAGTTAAAAGAGATACAGAAAAATGGTCTTATTTTTGGATAAGAACTCATCACACGAGCGATGGCAAATGGGTTTGAAACCCTCTGTATACTAATCTTTTTTCCTAATTTGAAAAATTTCTATTTGATATTTGACTGATTTTATAAACTAAAAGTAGCACAAATAAGCCAATGATGGATATTTGCTCTTTTAGGTATTTATATCAGTCAAGAAAGGTGGAACTATAGCCAAATCTATACCCGTTCAATTTATACAACAAAACATTAGGTGACCTGTGTGAGACCATGGGCAACGACACACCTAAGACGTTGTTTAGTATAGTAATATTAACTCGACAAAACTAATCAATAATAATTCAGAGATATAGAACACAAAATCATATCATAATTTGTTAAAATAATTATAGTAAATTTTACAAAAAAATTTTAGTACCTTTTACAAAAGATTATAGAAAATTTTAGAAAAATATAAATGGGTTACAAAATATTTTGATAATACTTTTTAGCTATAATTTTATTGCAGGTCTTACTAAAAGTTATTCCAATCACATATAGATCCATAAATTTTACTATTTTTATAGTAAAGTTAATCAAGTAAAAATTTAATTATCGCATATAATAAAATTACAATATCAAAGAACACCATGTAAGAAACCATTATAATTCCATACATTGCGTTTATTAGATAGTATATCCTTATGGCTTTACCATGCAGATTTACATACGTGTGGGAATCATATAATAATAAAGTTCTGTATTTCATTTCCAGCCTAGCCTTTGGGGGACTTCTTTTCTGATAGCAAACCAAGGAATACACTTTATATGTTGCTGTGAACAGACATCATTAAGAGTTCTAAGTTTCAAGTAAAACAGTTGTACACCATAAGGATAAATGAAATTATATTAATTTATCGTAATAATATCGTAATATATTTCATAAGCCAAATGGATACCGCTAGTTTAAACAATTTGCGTCCTGCTGGCAGGACACTTGTCAGTAACATACATAGAAATAATGCTAACGAAATCTTAACAATAATAAACTATAGTTTATAGGACTTTGCAATTAGCAGTAGCAGTTTAATATGGGGAAGGGTACCCAATACTGGATCTGATTCGAGCTCAACTTGAAGTCTACTGTGAATGATTTAAGTTTATGTGGTAAGTCATTGTACAGCCGTGTAGCCTGATAGGTAAAATCATTCCGAAATCAGGCCGTCGAATATCTTGGTATCGCCAGCACAACCTTATTATATCGCGTATTTCTATTGTGAACTACAACGCGATTAATAAGCCACTGACGTAGATGCGCATCTTCGCAGCTTCAACAAAGATCTGGAAAATTTTTTGTCTTGGGATGACAGTAACCAAGTGGAATTTAACGCTAAAAAACCCAGGCAGCAGTTTTCTCTAAAAAGGTTAACATTACAGAACCGGATATAGTCATGGCAGGACACGCAATCCCACTGGCTTCATCTATTAATTTGCTGGGTGTCAATCTGGGAGGAAATATGTCTTGGCATAACCATGTTGCGTTGGGGCAATCAGCAAGACAGCTTCGCATTAACTTGTTGTGCCCTTCCGGACCAAAAAGTTGTATACACCTCAACAACTTCTGACACTACAAAGCCCAGATTGCATCATCACTAGAGTACTGCTCTCATATCTGGAGCTCTACACCCAAGCATACTCTTGGGCTATTTGATTCCATCGAAAGGGGAACCATTTGTTTGATTGGAGACACAAACAACCTCGACAGCCTAGAACATCGAAGACAGGTTGGTGATTTTACAGATGGTTTTTGTACTCCTTGCATTCTTCCGATATCTCTTAAAGTTAGGAACGGTCCATGCAATACTGCTGCAAAAAATGAAAGAAGCATAGCTTTGAAGTCAGGAGTTGGGACGTCACGGTTCGCATACAATAATTTCAATTTGAAGAACGATTTCCTAACAAGTTAGTTGACATGCTCTGTAAACTTGGGGCTGTTATCGACTAAGGCCTTGTCGATTTTTCTATCGGTGCATTTTTCTCGCCTACGTACTCGTACTCCGTTCTCGCTAATCAGCTTTGACACCACCAAAGTATACGACCTGTGATTTCTTAGGATTTCTTCGCATTTACTCTTTCACATCAACTTCTTATAAATTACTTTAACGCTACACCACTGCCGTACAAACCAAGAATCAAGTAACTCCAAATTCAAAGGTTTTGGCTAGAGCAGTTTGTTTATTTTAAAATGGTATAGTAGCAGTAGAGATGCTAGAATTTAGTTGTAAATAACTTGGTAATGTAACACCACAGAATTGCCAGAATTATTGGAGACAATAAGGGGTCAAAGGGAAGCCCATATATGCATCCAAAGTAAGAATGAAGTAAGTCGAGTTGCTTGACTCTTTGAATTGACGGCAGACCAATCTATGTAAGTGCCATCTCCATCTACACATGAGGTTTTACCTGACGTTTTAGGTTTTCAAGTAGAGCGCTGTCTACACATAAGGTCTTACCTAACATTTTTCTTGTTGAAATAAAATGTATCAGTTAAAACATTAGGTGTGGACAGGGTCTCCATATAAGGTTTTACATCACGTTTTACTTGTTCAAGTAACAAGAGTTATTCAAGTAAAACGTTTCAGTTAAAACTTTAGGTGTGGATAATCATAAGGTTTTACCTTACGTCAAGTAAAACGTAAAGACGTCAGGCAGAAGTGTTAGCCCGGTCTACACATGCGTTTTAGTTGTTCAAGTAAGACCATCAGGTAAAACTAGGAACGTGTTTACTGCTTGGTGAGACGGACGTCTTGCCTGAAAACAAAGCCCTTGCCCTTCAGCATTCTCAGTGGCCGTCGATCTTCTTTCCATTCCGTTACACCTAATGCTTTAACTAATACGTTTTACGTGTTCAAGGTATATGAAAAGTTTTATTTGAACAAGTAAACGTCAGGTAAAACTTGCGCCGATCAAAACAGGTTTTCCGTAGACACAATGGGGCTTTATTTATAACCACTTATATGCAGAAATGTTCTTGGTTTACGGCATCATGCAGTATTATTAATTCCATTTTACCTCAGGTTTGAAACTCTTAAGGCACGATCGAGAAACCAAAGAAACAAGTAAAATAAACTATTAATTTTCTCGTTTTCATACTTGAATACGACGAGGCTCTTCGGCCGGTTTAATGCGTGTATTTACATCTTGTAGGTAACGTTTCGAAGCTTAAAAGATACTTTGAATATTAAAATAATGAAATTATGATGTCTTTTATTACTTTAATGGTAATTTTAATGTTACTTGCTTGTTGCGATGCGAGGATCTTTATGAATTTAGAGTTTGCATATGCATATACTGTGGGGTGAATATTTCAGATGATGGTGATGAAGATCAAGATGCTTCCTTATGCCATTTTATAAAGAAATCATATTATATTAAATTTTTTTGGCATGTGTTAACAGAATATGAAATCACATATTTTGCTTAGAAAAATTGAGTGTAGGGAAAAACCGATGATTTTAATAATCGAGTACTTGTTACTCGAGCGATTTTAATAATCGCGGAATCGCTCGAGCGATTAATCACTTGAAATTTTTATGACTAAGAAGAATGTGTTGATAAAACACCAGGGGTTGTTTTGTAAGTTTAGAAGTGTAGTCTAGAGTTTTTATTAATTTTATTCTGATTTTTTAAAAAATTACAATTTTTGAAGAATTTACAATCGCCGTTGGCTAGTCAGTCAAAACAACACCCATGTCGCGATGAATCTCTGAATCCACTAAGGGATTTGGTAGTTTTTTATATGCACCTTCTCGTTTATGTGCCTTTAAGAAAAACGTATGTAGTGTCAGCCTTCTGAGCGTCAAACTCGAACATCGCCAATCGGCACATTTCGGGTGGCGCGCGAAGATCGGATATCAAGTGAAACGATTCGATTTTTCGGCAGAATTTATAATGAGAGTAGTATTTCCTATCGAGCGAAAAACTGCCCGAATATACGTCGGCGCCAAGCGAAGCTCGAGTATCGAGTGAAAGGTAACAAGTAACAAGCGAGCAGATTTTTTTAAATAATCGAGCGATGTCGGTTAATGCAATAATCGAGTACTCAAGCGGTTTTTCGCTCGAGCAATCACAACACTAGAAAAATTGTTCTTCGTTCCACCAGTGGCGTTCCTGGAAACATGTCCGCTGATATTATTTCCATGTCGATATTTTTTCTGATTAGCCTTATCAATTCTATATGAAAATGGTCTCCGTCTGACGATTGATTAAAATAATTAAATTTCAAATTGTAACTCATTATTATTAATTTTGATAAATTTTGTTTCATAAAAATTGTTGGAAATAGCCAGTTAATTATTAAATATCGCACATCCCGTTCAAAACCGTCGTGACTCAAAACGATCGATTTTACAAGGAAGGTAAAAGAACATTTTTAGCCATGTTTTCGTTTTCACAAAAAAACTTTTTTATAGATTTTTCATTAATTGTACTCACTAAATATTCTTAATTCTATGTGACTTCCTGTCCAAAATATACTGTCTTCGTCGTGTGTCGAGTTTAGTTTGTACCTAAGACAAATTTGGTGACGCCATCTAGTAAAAAGTAGTGGATATGTGACTGCGAGGTTTTGTAAACAGATAAAGTAGGTTCCGTTTCTGAACTAATCATCAAAATTAAATATTTTGAGTTGCGAAGATGATGATCGGGATGTGCGATATTATAATAATTGAGAGTACATTATATGCACATATTAAATATCATATGTCGAAAATAATATTATTTTATATTTTTTAGAGCATAAGTAAAGTAGGTTGCATTTGTTATAAAATAATTATTTGAGAAATAATATAAATTTAGGTTTAAGCGGCCGAACAAAATAATTTGTTAAAGTCTTCGAACAAAACCTGTTCAAAAATTGACGAGTTTAGCGCTTTTTCTATTAATTTATTTTAGCTCTATATTCATAGTCATATTATTTGCAAGAAATTTGAAATCAGAAATTTTTGAATGACCTAAATTTATTTAACGCTATAAAATAGAAATCTCAGCAATATTCCTATCACTCGTCTTGAAGGATATATAGAATTCTATACGAATATGAAATAAAATATTTAAATCTAAAACAGAGACAATATACTTGTTTATCCAAACATTGAAAAATTCTATCAAATTCTAAAGGTGTGACGCACAGCAACCCAGAAAAGCGCAGAATATAAAGCACTTATATTACCTTAGTGACATAAACATTTTTAATGGCTCTTTGTTATGGATTTCGTCCGTCAAACCAATAAAACCATCACGGTAAAATAAAAAATTGATATATATTTGCTGTCAGTGGCAATACTTACAGCGCTTTAATACATAACATAAAATATATTTGTAATGTAAATTACACGGAAAGAAAATTTAGTTAAAATTACTATAGAAATAGTAAAACTAGCATAATTTATGGCTCTATATGTGACTGGAATAAATTTTATTAAGAACTGCCATTAAATTATAGCCAAATGCAGTGAAACCTCTCATAACGGACACCTCTAATAAGCGGACATCTCTATTAAGCGAACATTTTTTTATAGTCCGGAACTAGGTATATGAAATTCCATGAAAATCAACCTCTCTTTAAACGAACAAAAAATTTTTTAAAGTATTTGGGAGGCGAATAAGTGCAAAAACTCTCTGAAGTCAGACCGGCAACCAATCACGTATGCGTGGCAGCGCAAAAGGACTTCGCCGAATGAAAGTATGTGTGACTCCCCGACAGCAGTCCGCCGTTTAGTTGTGAGTTGTAAGGTTAAAATCGTAAACAATGGCACAAAAATGTCGCGTTTTGAGTCTAAAAGCGAATATTGATGTTGTGGAAGTGTGTAATTTGATAACAATGATTTGGGCGAGTTCATTAACATTGATAGCAATGTGCTATTAGGAGATGATAGTGACCCCATTCCTACCGATTATGTAGTCCAAACTGAAACCACATCACTATCTGACGACTCTGATGAAGAAGTTGAATGCAGTAATCAAACAAATTTCACATCTTCATCAGAGTCGTCAGATGGTGATGTGGTTTCAGTTTGGACTACATAATCGGTAGGAATGGGGTCACTATCATTTTCTAATAGCACATTGCTATCAATGTTAATGAACTCCATTGTTATCCAATTACAAACTTCCACAACATCAATATTCTCTTTCAGGCTCAAAACGCGACATTTTTGTGCCACTGTTTACGATTTTAACCTTACAACTCATAAATAAACGGCGGACTGCTGTCGGGGAATCACACATACTTTCATTCGGCAAAGCCCTTTCGCGCTGCCACGCATATGCGATTGGTTGCCGGTTTGTCTTCAGAGAGTTCTTGCACCGTACTTATTCGTCTCCCAAACACTTTTAAAATTTTTTTGTCCGTTTAAAGGAGGGTTTTCGCTCTCCTTGTATGAAAACAGCCTGTCTGCGTCCGCCCAAAGGAGAATCCGTCAAAGAGAGGTTGATTTTCATGGAATTTCATATACCTAGTTCCGGACTATGAAAAAACGTCCGCTTAATAGAGATGTCCGCTTATTAGAGGTGTCCGTTATGAGAAGTCTCACTGTATATTTTAGTCATTACTTGATTTTACTAAATTTATTAGAAATCCCGGCTTATAGTTTCTTGTAAATTATGTTTACAATATTATTTTGGTACTGATTGTGATTACTAATAAAAAATGTAATTAATAATATATTTATAGGAAATTTTACAATAAAATCTTTACTAAGGTCTTATTTCAGTGTTAAAAGTTTAAATGCAGGATGGCATGAAATATAGCAGGGAAAATCTTCTTGTCGCAGTTTCGGTTAGTCGCGTGAGACATAAGTAAAGATTGTTTCATGAAAAATGGATAAAACTTAATGACTGCGGTAAAAGTACCTGGGCCATCCCATTATTTATGACCGTTTGTTATTATTATGTGGAAAGGACCGGATTGTAATAATTATAATTAAATATAGGCACATCAGCTGCTACGGCTCCCACCCTATTATTGCATTTTTAACACCATAGAGCATATGTGGCATCAGTTAAAATCACTGGTTAGGTCTGAAAATATTTCTCCGACTTTAAGTTCTAGTGTTGTAGAATTAATACGAAAATGTTTTAATGATATTCCCCCAGGTAGTTGGAAAAATTCAGTCCGTCACGTAATAACTGTAGAAAATTCGTATATTAGTCTGGATCGTATAATTAATCCAATTATAATTAATTTTGATGAGGATAGCGATAGCGAAACAGAACTATCTATAGAATGACATTATAAATGTAAATAAATATGACTAGTAATATTTTTAAAAAATGTTATTTCATTTGATTACATTAATATAATCATATCATTACTTGTTTTCCTTAGTCCATCCCTTCATACTTCACTTGTTTATTGCCAAGCTCTTATCGACACAATGGGACCGACCCAGGAAATCATTAAGTCGTATCCAATTTTCGTGAAACGTACTGTACTTATAATTTACTTATTAAATTATATAATTCTGAACCACCATAACGTTGTAGTATAATATGATTACTTTAGGGGAAAACGAACAAACCCTAACAAATCTATAACCTTCCGATTGCCGGTCGGATATGTTATTTTTATGTTTTTTATTTAAAAATAATAGTAATAATGATATCCATTGTCACGTTATTGCTTCATAGCAACTATTAATTTAGCACTATTTATGTTGTCGGACAATGACTTTTTAATCTTAAAACAGACACGAACGCGCGTTGGAATCGCTCTTAGAATTACCAATTCATATTAAATAGCCGACTATCGTAAAAGCCGCCATTATTATAACGGGTTTGTTTCATTCTTACAATATAATGAGATATTTTAGGTGTAGGTTTTTATTGATACCATCAATTTATTACATTTTTATTACAAATATTTTGGGACCTCATTCGAGGTGAGGTTAAAGCAGTGGTCAATATTACACTAAAGATGGATTTTTCACGAGTAAAATTCCGCCGTATTAATTATATGTATAAGGAAAAAACACTATAGTAAAATTATTATAGTAAACATTTTATTGCACCTATAAAATATAGTATTAATTACATTTTTCCTTAATAATCCGTATCAAGATAATATGGTACACATAATTTATAAAAAAGTATAGTTAGTATTTCTAATGAATTTAGTACAATCAAGTAATACTAAAATATATTTTAAATTTTACGCGATAGTGAAAATAATTACTTATAACCAAATACCAATGTATGGAAAAATTATTATTTTCCAGACAACCCGATGATACCTTATACAATAAGGGCGTATTTAGTCTACACAGCAGCACTTAAAATGCTATTTCAGATTGAATGGTACTACCAAGAAAAGGAAGCATTTTCCATTGATAGGATGTAACCACCTCCAGACCGGTTTCGAACTCTTTTGTTCTCGTCTCGTCAGTACAGGGTAGGTGTACATACATATCACCAGAGAAGCCTCGAATACTTGACGCTGTATTATCCTCGGTAGTCGAGAAGATACAGCGCGTCGCGCCATCTGTTAGTAGTCCCACACAATCTGAACAGACGCTATTTGAATAAATCAAAAGTAAAAAGTCTATACTTTTCAGGTGGTATTAATATCAAATACCAATGTATGGAAAAATTATTATTTTCCAGACCACCAGTTGATACTTTACATACAATAAGGGCGTATTTAGTCCACACAGTAGCACTTAAAACAATATATCAGATTGAATGGTACTACCAAGAAAAGGAAGCCTTTTCCATTGATAGGTATGTACTCCCTGCACTAACGAGAACAAAATAGTTCGAAACCGGTCTGCAGGTGGTTACATCCTATCAATGGAAAAGGTTTCCTTTTCTTGGTAGTACCATTCAATCTGAAATATTATTTTAAGTGCTGCTGTGTAGACTAAATACGCCCTTATTGTATAAGGTATCATCCATCGGGTGGACTGGAAAATAATAATTTTTCCATACATTGCTATTTGATATTAATACCACCTGAAAAGTATAGACTTTTTACTTTTGAATTACTTATAACTCCAGTAGAATATTTTTAAATGTATGGTACATTTAACTGACGATTATTTAAGTATTTTTTATTGTAAAAATGACCAAGTTTAAATTAAGTTTAATGCTTTTTTACAAGAATAAAAGGCTTAAATCAGATGCAACGGATCCATGGAATTTCAATCTTCCTAAAAAATAATTGGTAGAGAACTCATATAGCGAATTATATTTTCCCTTTTTTGATAACAATGGAAAATTTTCTTCGTATTTTCCCCACTAGTCAAATTGATTTTGATCTCTTTTTAAAACAATTTGTTGTAAAAACTGGATCCGGTGAAAAATGTTGTTGGTTATTTTCTAATATCTTCGAAAGTACTTTAGATATTACTTTCAAGTTTGGTATGTGTAAGTAGGATATAAAACCCAATATTTTAGTTACACAATGTATTCTATCCGTCAGCATATTTTTAGTCGTTCTCTAAGACATCCAAGGAGTCGAACAAACCCATTAAAATTAGTCATTTCCATAACACCCTGTATATATGATGTATTTCTGCTATCGCTATATACCATTGATCGAAGAAATCAAGTGAGGCGTATTATTTTTATAGTAAATTTATCTTAAGTTTTTCATTCCGTGTACTTTTTTTTAATGGGTGATTCCTGGACCAACTTTAAGTCGAAAAGTTCATATACAGGTCGACAAGTTTATCTGTAGCTATCAAAGAAATGTGGCAAGCAAATTTATGGGGTTAACAATGTTGTCACATATATTAGATTTTAATTTAATAATGTCTTACCGAGAAAACCCTAAAATTCCATTTACGCCTTTGAAATAAATTGTAAAAGGTATATAAGAAATCAAATTCTATAATAGTTTGAATATTATTAAAACTTTCTTTCCATACTCTTTATTTTGATATTTAAATGCAAAATACTATATTTTTTTGATTAAAGTGCTTTAAATTTAAAAATATGGCAACATCGTGCATTGTAAATGGTTACAGATAGCTAGAGCTAACAGCTAGACAGATGATAGCGCATGCGTCTCGTGAGGCACTCGATGGGCCATCGGACTTGTTCGGCGATGTCCTATATTTGATGGAAGTACCCACCCAGTTGCGTAATGATAGAAGGGACAATAGTTATTGTATTGTATTTTATAAATAAGTGTTCATTGTGCCGTGCTTTAGGGTGTTACTTTAAAATTTTGCACTTTGTGATAATGAATTAGTATACACGTGGTAAGAAATCACAAATCAATATATTTTAATTGCCACTTAAGCGAAAGCTAGCAAAGGCTATGAATACAACCAAAACTGAAAAATCATCATTAATCAATTAATCATGTAGCTGGTTCTTCCATGTTGAAAAATTTACATCTTGTAAAAAGTAATTTTTTAAACCTTGATAAAATATAGTTACCTACCTTCTCAAACATAAAATGCAATTATTGAAGAATTTCGTATTTTTATTACATTATTTAAAGTACTAATAGCACGCCCATGACTAGACCATGTCATTGTTTTAAACGATATCTACTGCCCCTTACCGATACGTCGGAGACACAGATCCACTTGTCGACCTGTACACATATGTCCTAAAATGCGTTATTTTTGATATACAGGGTATTCCTTGTTTTATATCGAACATCTCGAAACCAGTTTGAGATATTACACTAAATGTGGCATGAATAAGTATGATATAAAACCACAAATTTTTACCACAAAATTTTTTTTCTCAATTTAGTAGCGTAGGTAATAGATACATCTCAATACAATTTTAATCAAAAAATATGTTACGCCACTGACATTTTTCAAGCAATTTATTTTATTATTAATTATCAGTCAAATCTAAACAAAAAAAGGTCTTTTCCTCAAAACTTGTCGAAGAAAATAACATTTTAAACATTTTGTGTAATATTTATTTTATTTAAACGATTCTTGTTTAATAAAGATTTTCATTTTTCGAAGAATTAAAACCCCTTTAAAGTGCTTGGAGCTTATATCAAAACGGCTTAGTGCTTGGAGAACAATTACTTTGAAGAGTAATTGGTAAGATAAATGCCCTTTAATAAAATTGAAGTGTTTGGGGTTTGGTAATTGAAGCGAATGCATTTGTGTCTGCTCTCTGGAGAAGATTTCAGAAATATTGCGCATGAATCCACCTAAATTTTAAATTACAAAAAGAAATTAAAGTTCGTAATCAAGCAAACGGGTTTGTTCTAAATTTACTAAAATGAAAAGGAAAAAACCGGTACCAACCAACTAAAAAGCAGTTGATTAGTTGCTGAAATAACCCCGTTAAATCTTTTGTTAATTCAAATATCCCGAGGCTGCTTATAAAATAAAATAGCTCTATTAAAACCTCTTCATAATCGGTCTTATTCAAAAAGTGATTAGGTAACAGCTCATTTGCGAAAAAGGAGATGAATGAAAATTTCCAATTCGTTTCGGGTTCTTTTAAAGTAGATATAATTAAGTTGCGGACTATTTGTGAGTAAAGTTGATAATATTAGGAAAGGTATTGATACTGAGTGTCCAAAAAGATTTGAGGTCTGATAAGACATAATATAGGGTGTACAGGGTGTCCATTTTTCGGTGGTTTTACGGGTTTACTACGTTATTAATAAAGATAGAAGGATGCGGTCTTCGAAGCACTGTGCTACTTTTTTGTGACAGAGAAGGTGCCAGAATTAGAATTTTAGGCCTCCTCATATCTCGATTACCCTGTAACTTATCAAAAAGAAATAAAATGTTTTCTTCGTAAATAAATAATATAATTCAGTTTACAAGCTTATATATTTAATACTTTATTTTTTGTCTTAAGATTAAGCCCAAAATTATGTTTTTTTGTTAAAAAATGTACAATTTTTTTTTTAGTAGACCATGACGGATATTTAAAAAAAAAATTACTATGGTGTGATTAAATAATATACGAAACAAAAAATGAAAGTCCAAAAATATATACGAAGGTGATATAACTAGAGTTCGTTTTTTATCGATAACATTTTTCATGTTCACGAAAAGTTTTATTTTGGAAATTTTACGAAATGTCGTTGCTCGCTTTCGTGATTTTATCAGAATGAACTTGCCGAAACGATCATTGAGTAAAATTTCTAAAAAAAACAAAACTTTGAATGTTACAATGATCAATTTTATCGATAATTGAGTTATATTTGATAAGATTATTTCCAGAACCTAAATTAATGATTATAATAATTGGAGAAGTACTATTAATATATACAATATCGACAGTTGCCGATATCGATACTAGCTTATGCTCTATACTCTATATTTCAAACATTTTTCACATTTGTTGTCGATTTTAGTTAAAATAATTCAAAATAGAAACACATTCTCGATCTTACGTTTAAAGCGCCGAAGAATATAAATATTTGGTCGTTTCAGAAAAAACTTTTTAAAAAAATTTCATGATATAGTCTTTGCAGCGGACCCTCAAGCTTTTTCGACAGTTGACATCAGCAATATGTCATCGATCAGCTGTTTGGGGACTTAATAAAATACCCCAGTTTTATACGAACCCCATTCAGCGTGTTGTGTTTTTATATTTTTCCAGTTTGATTTGTGCTAATCAGTTTTAAAAGTGTATTTCCGTCGTTTTGGTATAGTTTATTTTGTTTTGAAAACTTTGATTAACTACATATTGAGTTGTTGGTGTATCTGGTAAACCACAGTAAGTATGAGTCACGTAACGAAAAATTGATAGGTTAATATTTTATTTATCTGTTTTTAGGCGAAAATAATATTGTCTGCCTTCTACCTCAGCTGATGCCACCGTTAGGGAAACTAAGGTAAAATTTAATATTAATAAAAAAAATTCTAGATGTTTTATTTCTTTCCGAGTGATTTGAGATTTATTTCAGTTAAATATCAGGTAATACTTTTGTGTGGCGACTTCAATGTAGACAGTTTGGTTAGCTGGGAAAGTAGGAAATATCTGCATGATATTTTTAATAGTTTTGGTCAGAATTCAAGTGCAATTATTGATCAGGTAGTATGTAATAATATGTTTATCTAAGTTCATTATTTTTAGAACTTTGCAGAGAATACTAAATATATTGTTTATTAAAGTGGATGTTGAAATTTCAGTTTTCTTGGCATGGGGAAGGCCGAAATATCAATTTCATTAGTTTTTTGCATATATGACTTACGTAACCTACGTATTTGCAGTATACGTAGCCTATGTATATAGAAGAAGGGTGAATATAGAATTTGCTTGTTATGATACTATACACTTATAAGTTTCTATTGAACATTAAAGTTAAAACAGAGGTAACAAGAGTGAACAACCTTTAAGAAAACCGTATATTTAGTTTTTTAATACAATAACCTTTCCCTAGAAAAGGTCCATAGCTATTTTCAGAAATGTTTTTTTGTGCATCCGGTACAAAAACATGGAAAGTTTTCCAAGTGATTTGTATTTATATAACCGGGAAAAGAAATGATCAAGGATGGCTTTTTCGAAAAATTGAAGAAACGATTTTTTATAGGTATAGTTAAGTCCATGTGAAGACACACTGTATAAAGTTTACAGTAGGTGAAGATGGAGATACATGTAGATACGTACGCTAGACATGTAATTATATATAATTACTTTATTTTATATATTTGAATAAATAAATAACAAAAAAATACAATGTCAGAAATAAAATATTTGGGAGTCTTTTTGGATCCTCAGCTTGTTTTTACGAATCACGTTGATTACCTTTGTAAGAAATTAGGGAAAAAAATTGGTTTTTTCTGTCGCGTTTCGGATTGTTTGTCCCAGTGGGCCAAGACACTGGTTTATAATACAATCATTTTGCCTCACTTTAATTACTGTTGTTCTTTATTAATATCTTGTACTCAGGAAAATATACACAGGCTGCAGGTTCAGCAAAATAAGGTTATGCGAATTATTCTTAAATGCAACAGGTATATCCCGGTAAGAACTATGTTACAGAGGTTGAATTGGCTGTCTGTGGAACAGAACATTAGAAAGGCGAACTTAGTTTTAATATATAAAATTGAACATGAGCAGCTACCAATATATTTTAATGCTCTTCTTAAAAAAAGATCAAATTTTCATAGTTATGACATTCGCTCTGGGCAACATTATAACATTGAGTCAGTTAAGACCACATCTCTACAAAAATCGCTATTTTTCGAGGGAGTTCGTCTTTTTAATGACCTCCCGGAGGGCATTAAGGAGGCAAATGGGTTAAATGTTTTTAAAAGAAGATTGTTTCTTTATTTGAAGGATATGTAGAGTAGAGTAGGATTTATCATTTTTGTAACTGACATATAAACACTGTTTTGTAACTTGTATTTTTTAGTAATAACTAGCCAAGTGCTAAATAAAGATTATTATTATTATTATTATTATTAATGTGTATGTGTGTTTTATTCCCTTTTTAAAAATATAAATAGACTCGTTTCATTTTTAAAATAAACGTACATACTATTGTACTACGGTCCTGGAATGTCATACAAACCTAGGCAAAATAAATAATCAGAAATAAGCAGGCAAGTCATTAATGTCAAGATCTGGCGCGAGGGTTCGCTGCAACGACTATACACTCTAGCATAGGTCACGAGCCGCCATTGCCGTGGACCACATTTTGAGAAACGCTGGACTAGTATTACAGATCTATTGAAATATCATAATATATAATAATGTATGACCCTATTCATAAAAGTTTAATAACGCTATAATAACAAAGGGGCAACAACGCTGGCTAGGTGAAATATGTATTAATTCTCGAGACAGCATTCCATTCTTTTAATTTTTATAATGCAGAGGCAATAACTTTTCTTGGTGCTTATACTGAAACAAGGATATAGAAAAAGAAAATAAGGAAAAAAAAAGATTATAAGAATGAAATATATTCGCTTCGCGTTCGGTCGTTTACGTAGCAATTTCACGGTTGAAGGAAACTCTGATCTTGACCAGCCGACTTGCTGTTTATAATAAGAGGGTAAAGAAGGTTAACTAAAAGGTTAAGTGCAAGTTATGCGTTGGTATCTTATATCGCTTTTGCTTTTACGGCTGTATCTGGATGTATAATTCCAATGTATTTTTTTGTTAAATATAGATATTTATTTTTGTTTAATGCAAGCGGGTTTGTTCGGGTTTGGTAAGTAAGTTGACACCGACTTTCCGGTACAACCGGACGTACCACCATATTGAAAATATTTTATCCGAGTCGTCCCCATCAACATTTGCATACTGTCCAATTTTCAAAATTTTTCTATGGATCGTTGCCAGTCTGGATAATAAAAAATTACATTGACGCCCTGGTACAAAATAAGTGGCAGTTAATGTATCTTATAAAACGATAAAACTATATATTTAGGTTTATCCAGGGTGTTATGGAAATGACTTATTATATTTAAATGGGTGACTCCTCGCGTGTCCTAGAGAAAGTCTACATACTTTTTTTTTTAAATCGAATATCTAAATACTAAGGTAAACACCCTCTTTACCCACATACTTTCGCGCCGTTCCATCTGGATTCACTTAGCAACAATGTGGGTCACTAGAGTATACTAACAGTGTTGTCAGATCACACTGCGTGTCTCGCTGTTGCTTGAATACCGGCGGCGCGCCGCTTCATACTTCAGTATATTTCGAAACTCGGGAGTGGAACGACGTTGGTTCCACGACGTCGTGGGTTCCACGTGCTTGACGTATATGAATTTTAAACGTTTTGTTAGTTGTATTGCCCGATTTTTTTTTCTTGTGAAATAATTCATAATAATAAATGTTGTGATGTGATTTCAAATTTGTGTGATATTATCTACTGTTGGTTCTGTTGAAAACATACTTTTTGTGTTTTATTTTTTTATGGAATTTAATTATAAAACGGATTATTTTAAAATAAGATCGAAGGTAAGAGAGTATATACCTTAAAATTGTAGTTTTCTCCGTCTAAAAAGTTTGAAAAAGAAGTGATAGCGCGCGTCAAAGACGTCTTGGTGTCAAAAACTGAACATGTGGGTTTAGAATTCTGTGTTGCAATATGACAACATCGCCTATAATGCGATAACCTCTTTTCAAACTGGAGACTGCCGCAATAAAATATTTATTGCGAAGGGCCTCAGGAGCGGCCACGTAAATTTTGAGATTTCATATAAAGTGTATATTTCGCTTGATAATTCAAAGCGCCATTTATGGTTATTTTTCTTCAATTCATTTTCATCTCGGGATTTGCAGGTTTAAATATAATACGTCATTTCCATAACACCCTGTATAATAAAACTCGAATATTAGGAAGTTTTTCTGCCTTTCTCATTAATTCAAATTTTTCCCGGCATTCTAATTAATTAAAATATTTCTGGTGCAGCTTATTTATTTTTAAGTAAACCTTTCATACTACGGTCGATATTAAATTCAAAAGTTCTAAAATTGAAATAAAAATATTCTGAAAAATTTTTGGCAATGCTTATTGACTTTTAAAATCTTTTTTGACTTTGACCCATATAGGAAATGAAGAGTTATTTTTGGTAAATATCACAAAACAGTGAATTTTAATTATTTTCATTAATCGGGTATATTTTTTCTCTTTGGTTTTTAAGATCATGAACGACCGTGGGTAATATAAAAATATCATTTCAAAGTTGGATGCTTGCCGGATGCAATTTGGACAGCAAATCCTGAGAAGAAAATAAATTGAAGAAAAATAACCTTAAATGGAGCTTTGAATTATTGTACGAAATATACACTTTATATGAAATCTGAAAATTTACGTGGCCGCTACGAGGACGTTCGCAATCAATAGTTTATTGAGGAGATGTTGTCATATATTGCAACACTGAATTGTAAAGTCACGTGTTAAGTTTTTGACAACAAGACGTCTTTGACCCGCGTTATCACTTCTTTTTCAAACTTTTAAGAAAAAAAAATTAAAATTTTAAGGTACATACTCTCTTACCTGCGATCTTATAATCCGTTTTATAATTAAATTCCATAAAAAATAAAACACAAAAAGTATGTTTTGCAACAGAACCAACAATATGTAATATCACACAAATTTGAAATCACATCACAATATTTCTTATTGTGAATTATTTCACAACAGAAAAAGAATCGGGTAATGCTATAACTGGAAAACGTTTAAAATTCGTATACATCGAGCACGTGGAACCCTCGACAGCGTCATCCCATTCCCGAGTCTCGAAAGATACTGAAGCAACGATAGTCGCGCGCGGCAGGTATCCAAGCAGGGGCAAAACATAAATTTTCAGATTTCATATAAAGTGTACAATAATTCAAAGAGCCATTTAAGGTTATTTTTCTTCAATTTATTTTCATCTCAGAATTTGCCGGTTTAAATATAATAAGTCATTTACATAACACCCTGTATTATGAATATTTGATGGATTTTCGTTCATCAATTATAAAAAAATCGAAAATGTAAAACATGCATAATTAAAAACGAATGAAATAATTTAGAAACAACTATTTTCAAGTAAAATTGTAACTGTAAGTGAAGACATGTAAATGCAAAATGCTCGCCAAGAAAATTCTTTCTGCCTTGACAGTATAATAGATTAATTCTCTAAATAAAGCGAAGTACAAAAGATCGTTTCGTGCAGTTAAACGCGGACAATAAATAATCCAAAATTACTTTTCAGACATATTCGTGTGATCTATAAAATGTGTTTAGGCAAATGCAAGGCAGTATAACGGGGCCAAGAATAATGTACTTGAAATTAGACCACCACTGCAGTAACGCTTAAATTGTAACAGTTAAGAAATTTTATTATTTTTTTAAATTATGCTCTTGCTGGCCTTATTTTTTTCTATAGAAGAAAACTTTTATAACTATGCAGATAAAAACTGTTTTTCCTTGGACGTAGTTACCGAATGCACTTAAAAAATGAAGCGTTACAACGACTCTCCCCGATAATAAATCCCGGACAAAGATAAGGTCTTTTTTATAGTCCTGTAACTTTTTTTAATTGTTTTCGGATCTCGGTGAAATTTTTAGCAAACTGTAGACTTGTGTCTTGGGATGATATCATGAATTTTAGTTCTTTGGTTAAAATTTGATTATATAATCGAGGAGATTGAACCCATTATAATACAAGATGGGACTGATACTGATAATAATGATACTGAATAGTGAAGGCGAAGAAGCCGAAGATGATGAATAAAGTACGTACTGATTTTTTTTGTGTATAGTTTGTGATTTGTCGCAACTACATTTCATGCGTTTTTGACATACGATCGTGATATAAAGGTATTTTGGCCATAGTTGCCAAGTAGCATTTTTAGACACAAATTGAACAGACATTCTTTGCTGAGAAACGTTTCGAACCATTTTCGATTAAAATTATAAAGTTATATCGAGACACATGTGTTACGAAACTTTTACCAACACATTTTCGAATCCAGTTACTAGAAACACTTAAAGACGTGTTTGTTTCGAAATTTTTTACAAACCATAGTGTCGATACATTAACGACACGCAAAGATAAATATTTTTCGAAACATTTTTAGTTAAAATTATAAAGTTTTGGTAAGACACAAGATTGCATTGAATTTCGCATCAGAGATTTTTTATAGCGGTGTACGTTTATTAGCGATAAATAAGCAATTTCTTGATATTATTTATATTTTAGGTATTATTATTGATCCATTTTCAACCACAGATTGAGGTAAGTGTTTTAGGTAGATTTTTAATCACCATCTGAACAAGTTTGAGGTTATGTTATTGTTTATTAAAAAAAGCTTACTGTACTGTATTTATCAACATAAAGTATGCCGACCACCATATAGCTTGAAATATTTTTTATTATAGATTCGAAATCTGTAAAAATGGTTACAATCGGATACGAAACACAATTATTTTTGCAGATTTTCAATCTATAAAAAAATATATTCCAAGCTATAGGGTGGGTATACTCGATGTTGATAAATATAGTGCAATAAGCTGTTTTTAACAGAAAATAACAATTTAAATCTTCCTATGCAAACAATAATAACATAACCTCAAACAAGATGGTGATTAAAAATCTTCAAAAAACACTTACGTCAATCTATTTCTGAAAATGAATCAATAATAACATCTAATATAAAAATGATATCAGAAAATGGCTTATTTAACCCTCATTAACGTGTACCGATGCTTAAAAAATCTCTTATTGGATTCTAGTTTGTTTGGAAAGGTTTTTCCTCCCGTGACGTCAGACTTAGGTTGTCCATACCCAACCTGTGTTTTCTGTGCATACAAGAAAACCTTTTTTCTGTGGCATTCACCCCTAATAAACCCTTTTATTTTTCTGTGCATAATACGAAACATTATAGAAGCCAAAGACTAGAAATTGTTAGTCGAGTCCATTTTGGACCAGAATAATTTTTTGCTTTCTAGCGGCCATTTTGTGAAATGAATTTTTATTTTGTTAAAATGAGTTTTAATGAAATTCCTGCATCTTTTAAAAAGCCAAAAGTTGGTACATAAGTTCCATTTTTCTAGCTAAGTCGATTTAAAAAAGGAATAAATAAAATTTTGAAAATATTTTAATTCTTATTTTTTTGACAAAGTATATTTCTTCTGTAAATGCAAATAAATCGAGGGCACGTTAAAAATATAAAGCCAAATTACTAAACTGCACGATAAAATTTACTGCGACAATGATTTTTTGGTTCTTATGTGCAATAACTAGGTATATGAAATAAATAACTTATAGCAAATATACTTATAACGAATTCATTATGGCGAAATTATTGATTCATATTGTTTTTCTTTTATTTTACAACAATGAATGTATCCTAATTATTTTGCGCATGGCTTAACATAGCCCCGCTCCGTCATTTTTGAATAAACAGAAGTAACAGTTTAGAAATATTTTCGAACATTTTCGAAACATATTTGATAAAAGTTTCGATTGTGCATCGAAACAGCGAAAGTCACAGCTAGTATCAACCACTTGGAAACACGTGCAAATTTGCCATTTAAAATGTGTACGTTTCGAAAATATTTCCATTTTTGTTGCCAACAGTTTCCAATTTTGATCGGGTTTGTTCTAAAAATGCTACTTGGGTTAGTTCTATGAGGTGGTACAGAAAAGGTATTCCTCTGACGTGTTTCTCTAGATGGTACTTGCAATCCTATTCTGTCAAGTAACAAAGGACAGTTTATATTTGTTATGTAATAGTAGTTAAAGATGGGGTGTTCACCATCAATTTACTCACACTTACTGCGCATGCGTGTCATATGTCATCTGTCAAATGTCAGTGGCCTTAACTACCATGGGCGCTAACTACATGGACACTAACTACATAGGCGCTAACTACATGGGCACTAACTACCAGTGGCCCTAACTACCAGTGGCCCTGGCTAACTCCGACGGCGTTAATCTCCATGCCGTTGATCTTACACCATGCTACCAATTTATTCAAGTTCGAATAGTTGAAGAATTTTCTAGTTTAATTACATTATTAATATAATAATAACACGCCTATGACTCTGCCATGTTTTAAGAGATATTGCTTTCCCCTTAGCGATACGTCGGAGACAGAGACTCACTTGTCGACATGTACCGGGTCACTTATTATATTATATATGTAAACATATGGCATCACATTGTCTGTGTATATCTAAACTCAACAACATTCACATAATATTCTACTATTTTTAAGACCGCGTTGTCTAGATACAATCTGTTGGTTCATTAAAATCCAGTATTTCATTCAGAGACGTCATGATGGCACAGTGTAATGGACTTTAAAAGGCTGATGACCATGAAATAGTGTACCTGTGTCTTTGTAATATAATACTTTATCGGTTAAAGGAACTTTTACGTTGAGATAGGTACAGGGATTTTAATGCAAAATATATTCATTTTCTATTTGCATTACGCATTAGTCTGTGTCCACAACGGCGCACCGCACTTTGCACCGACCATAGCCTTGCTTAGGCCAAGCAAATAAATACATTACTATAAATGTACGCGGCCACAACGGCGCACCGCCCATAGCCTGGTATCTTCGATTCCCTTCCAGAAATTTTGTGTCCACAATGGCGCACCGCACTTCGCACCGCCCATAGCATTGCTTAGACCAAATATTCAAATCCATTGATGGCGCATGTAATTCAAAATAACTTTATAGCATTCTTCTGTATTGTAAAAAATAAAGGTACTTTACCCTTGAGTAAAATTGATATTTTTTGAAAAATCTCGTATACGGCTTTAAAAAATTCTGAAGGTTGCATTATAAGTTTTGGACCATGCACAACTATTTATCTAGAATAAATGTTTTCAGAAAACCAACAATAAAAAGTTTTCCATATGAGTCCAACTTAAGTATAGACACACTATACAGGGTGTTATGGAAATGCCGTATTATATTTAAATGGGTGACTCCTGGGGTGTCCTAGAGAAGCGCTACATATTTTTTTTTAAAATGGAACGTTTAAAAAGTGGGGTAATTCACCCCTAAACCCACACACATCTCCTCGGCACATTCATATATGAACATATTATATTGCCCAGCTGACTAATCAACAGATGTTCAAGCAGAATGTTGACAAAATGTTTAAAAGTGTAAAACTTTAGTTTCTTATAAAAATAAATATTTAGCTTACTTAGAAAGTAAATCCAGGACGCGATTAAGGAATCCAGGGCACAGACACAGTTCTTTTTTCTATAGGAAAAACTTTATGCTCATCACGTGTCCTGATGATAGTGTGGGAGTGCATAATAAGCTTATCACTAAACCCCAACACTAACGCATAATTACACTTTACAATAACACACATAGAACAAGAGCACTTAATCATTTCGCAATAGAAATAATAAAAATGCTAATTTCTATGGGCCATTAACCCCTTACTAAAGATAAAATGAAACAATTATGTTAACAATTGACAGGAACTACCCTCTGAAATAATGGTCTAGTCTGTCTTCGGACAAGTCGTCAAACTTTCCTTTCCGAGAAATCTCCGCTCTCTAGAGCGCGGTTGCCATTTCCGAGACTATAATTATACAGGAAAGTACTATTATCAGGAAAATCGACAATTTATGATAGTCGCTTATAAAACATCGAAAGTGACAACGCTGTATTTTTAAATATTAGCCCGATGTCCACAATCAGCTGTTTAAAGAAGCAGGCCAATATCGATGAGAGAAACAACGTGTTATTTATTTTTTAAATTTTTAGATGTTAAATACATTATTTCCCAGACCGCTCAGACAATACGGTTCTGGTCTACATAGTAGCACTTTAAAATACTAATTCAGATTGAATGGTACTCAGATGTGTTATTTGATTTTATGGTGCCGGTTTGTTTTTGTTCAAGTTATCTAGGTACTTGGTGTTTTTAATAAATTAAGTTGGTGTTAAATAAGTTCGAAAATAAAATTGCATTTTTTTTTTCTAAAGGGTAAGTGGCATTTATAAACTTTTAAGTTGTCCAGATCTGACGGGTGTCGTTCGAATTGAACAAATGAGAACATACCTGACCATTTAAAAACTCCGCGGCGGTTCGTTCGAGTCAGTTCAAGTTTATAAATCAGAGATTGTTTCCTAGCGAACTGAACTGAACGTAAAAATAAACAACTTGCAATCTGTCAAACGGTTATTGACTTTCTAAAGAGTTTACCCTGAAGATATGACAACACTGTTGACATATGTTGCTTTGTTTACCTTCCTGACAGGGGCAGCACGTGGTCATTTTTGGTTTGACATAAGGTCATGTACAGGGCATATTAAATTAAAGCGCCATTTTTGGATATTTTTCTTCAATTTGTTTTCATCTCAGGAACTGACGATTTAAATATAATACGTCATTTCCATAACACCCTGTATATATAATAAAATAATTTTCAACATTTTAATTGTTAATGTAAATAGAAGGGTTCGTTGATCCAAAATCCAAGTAACGATATATTCAAAATTATCTATATGTTGTGTCGCTCAAGCGAAAAACTGCTCGAGTACTCTATTATTGAAATAACCGACTTCGCTCGATTATTAAAAAACTGCTCGAGTACTCTATTATTGAAATAACCGACTTCGCTCGATTATTAAAAAACTGCTCGAGTTATAAATTCAAGAGAAAATCGTCACTTGTTACTAAACCTTTCACTCGATAGTCGAAAATAATTTTTCGCTCGATAGGAAATACTACTCGAGTTATAAATCGAATCATTGCCTTTCACTTGATACCCGATCTTCGCTCGACGCCGCGTGCCACCTTAAATGTGCCGATTGGCGAAGTTCGAGTTTGGCGCTCAGAAGACTTTTTTTTTATGATCAAACACAAGCACTATAGCAAAATCCTTTAGGGCACTCTGGGAGTGGTGGGTGTGCGCAAAAAGCGATTTCCTTGTTTTGAATCGTTGGAGATTATATTCGTAGGGAAAAACGACCTCGGGAAGGTCGTTCCATAAGGATGAAGTCCTCCAGATGAAAGAAATCTTAAATAATGAAGTTCGAGGAGTACTAAGCTTAACCACATATGGATGGGCGGCAGTGGTTCGTCGTGTACTTCTGCCATTCACCGCTCTGGGCGGAATTAAGAAGGCCAGGTCA
Source organism: Barypeithes pellucidus (assembly GCA_963991005.1). Taxonomy (NCBI): domain Eukaryota; kingdom Metazoa; phylum Arthropoda; class Insecta; order Coleoptera; family Curculionidae; genus Barypeithes; species Barypeithes pellucidus. The sequence goes on from OZ022562.1 coordinate 31,899,812, forward strand.
GCCGAGCACTTTCCACGAAAATATCTGTAAAAGAGAGTCAAATCCCCAACCTGTCTTCGATGTTCTAGGCTTCTTCGTCAGCTCGTGGTCTCCAATCAGACGAATGGCCCTCCTTTCGATGGAATCCAGTAGCCGAAGAGTATGTTTGGGTGCAGAGCTCCAGATATCAGAGCAGTACTCTAGTGATGGTCGAATCTGAGCTTTGTATAGTATCAAAAGTTGTTGAGGTGTGTACAACTTTATGGTTCGGAAGAGTACACCAAGTTTCTGAGAAGCTATCTTGGCGATTGCCATAATGTGGTTATGCCAAGACATATTTCCTCCCAGATTGACGCCCAGCAAATTAATAGATCTGACACGACATACGTCTTTGTTAAAGGCACATAAGCGAGAAGGTGAATAGAAAAAAGTATAACAAATCCCTTAGTGGAATTATCGCGACATGGGGTTTGTTTTGACTGGCTAGCCAGCGGCGTAAATTTTTAAAAAATTAAAGGATATAATTTTTTTAAAAACCAGAATCAACTGTTCTTCCTTAATAAGAACTCTAGACTAAACGTCTAAAGCTTACAAAAACAACCCCTGGTGTTTTATCAACACATTCTTCTTAGTCATAAAAATTTAAAGTGATTAATCGGTCGAGCGATTCAGTCAATTATTAAAATCGCTCGAGTATCAAGTACTCGATTATTAAAATCATCGGTTTTTCCCCAACACTATCTATATGCATTCTCTTATATTCAAAAAACCGTTGGAAATGTCTCCTTAGATCATTATAAAGGTGATAAAGTTCTCCATAGAATCTTCGCTTTACGTCAATGGCATGAACTGGTAATTTTGACTTTTGTATAAACATATATCACTTCATTATATTTGAGTCTAAAACAATATTTTCTTCATGGAAAAAAGATGACAAGGCACAGTCCATGTTTATATGTCGATCTCGAGAGACAAACTGATCGGACAGGCAAGGCGATGGGCAAGGTGCGGTGCGCCGATGTGGCCACTACTGTGCGAAGCAAAAACTGGACTCTGCGGTGCGATGGTACCATGCTATGGGCGAGGCTATAAGCAGCCATAAGGTTATTTAATTTCTACACGACTAAGTAGACATATTGAGTCGCGTGATTCTCCGAAGAATAAGTATGCTCGTAGGTAATATTAATTTCCAGCCGTTTTTCCGCATTTGCATTGTAAGACCAAAATCTTCACAATGACCAAGATACCGCAATGTTCATTACTTGGAAAATATTTTGTTCATTCAAAATCTTTTCATCTTTGTCTGACGGGTGTGTTCCAACAACACACAACTACTATTTAATTGGCAGTTCAGTAAACGTAAGGCTTTTTCATTAATTCAATGTTGCAGGGTTCGAAAGGAAACATAAAAAAATGTATCAAAATGTAATATCAAATTAATTTTAAAGTAAAAGTGGAAAATATTCAGGTTTCAATGATGGAAAGTAGTTTTCGTAAAATAATTTTCATTGTCAGTTAATAAGACACAAAAATATAGTAAATATATATGAATCGTCGCAGGTATTGCATGAAGAAAGTACTGCAGCATGTCGGCTTTCTATTAATAAGCGAGTATTTGATAGAATTATGATAATTCCACGGCAGTCTCAATTTTAACTTTAAGTAAATATTTTATGTCATAATTATGTGAGCTTAGATTTTCTTTGTGTTACAAAAACATGCACATGCATGCGTTGTGCATGCAATTCGTTGCGTTATTTTAAAAATAAATTAGAATATTGTGGCCCGTCGACATGTTGAATTTATCATTTTATGGGTGTTTCATTGGAATTGTCGTATACTCCACTCCACACATAATTAATAATAATTATAATAATAAAGAACCAGATATAGCCATGGCAATCGACACGCAATTCCACTGGCTTCATTTAATTAAATTCCTGGGCATCAATCTGGGAGGAAATATGTCTTGGCATAACCACGTTGTGGCAATCGCCAAGATAGCTTATCAGAAACTTGGTGTACTCTTCCGAACCAAAAAGTTGTACACACCTCAACAACTTTTGACACTATACAAAGCCCAGATTCGACAATCACTAGAGTACTGCTCTCATGTCGGAGCTCTGCATCCAAACATACTCTTCGGCTACTGGATTTCATCGAAAGGAGGGCCATTCGTCTGTTCGGAGACCACGAGCTGACGAAGAGCCTCGACAGCCTAGAACATCGAAGGCAGGTTGGGGATGTGACTTTCTTTGATATTTTCATGGAAAGGGCTCGGCTGACCTTGCCCTCTTAATTCCGCCCAGAGCGGCGAACAGCAGAAATGCACGACGAACCAGTGCCGCCCATAATAATAATAATAATCATCTTTATTTCAACTTGTTACACTTCAAACAGAGCAAACCAATGAAATGACGTCACACCAAAACAAAAAAGAAAAGAAAAACCCATTGCACTGGTATCATGTCCACAGTTCACCAGCTTCCACAAAATTCTCTAAGACTATAAGGATCTAAATCTATCAGAAATTTTCTTAGTTCTCTCTTAAATACTTTTTGTGTGTCAATTTTTTTTACATTTTCTGGCAAAGCATTATATAACTTAAGGCACATATACTGTGGAGATTTATCCGTTAGTATCAGTCTATGTATAGGATACCTAACATCTGCTGATCTTGTACCGTACACATGCTCAAAATCTACCTCAAAATAATCTCTGTGTTTAAAAAAGAACATTAAACATTCAAATATATAAACAGCGTACGCTGTCATAGCACCCATTTTCTTAAAAACACTTCTACAGCTTTCCAAGTAATTAATTTTTTTTTTATTATCCTAATTAATCTTTTCTGGACTACAAATACCCTCTGCATTTTACTATCTCCACCACAGAAAATAACGCCGTATTTGAGTATCGACTCAAAGCTGGCAAAGTACATTATTTTAAGTGTTTCCTCATTCATATACCTACATACTACCCGAATACCATAACAGACTGAATTCAGTCTTCCGACTAAACTATCTATGTGCTGTGCCCAGACAAGATGTTCATTGATGGAAATTCCCAGGAGCCTTACATTATCCGTGATGCCTACTTCTTTGGTGCCAAAGATAAATATGTGGTTAAGCTTAGTACTCCTCGAACTTCGTTATTTAAGAATCCTTTCATCTGGAGGACTTCATCCTTATGGAACGACCTTCCCGATGTCGTTTTTTCCAACGAATATAACCTCCAATGATTCAAAATCAACGCGAATCGCTTTATTCGCACAAGCACCTCTCCCAGAGTACCTTAAAGGATTTTTGTGTGATATTAAAAAATAAGGCTGTTGCATCTCTTTAATTTCCAGACGAGTAAATATAGAGGTATGTTAATCCTAAAGAAAAACCCCGTATATCGTCTTAGTTTCATTTTCGCTGTCATTACATATTTTCTAGAAATAATTTGCTCAAGAAAAGACGCTTCCACCATAAATAAAAGAGGAAATGAGGAAATAAAGTTTTTACTTTAGGATCTCCTTTTCTGAAGCTAAGTTTCCTCACGAAAAGTCCATAAAACAACTGGGCAGGTATATAAGCTTAAGACCTTTTTTTATTTAATTAAGATGTGTAGAAGTTAAAAAGAAGTAGAACGTTTCGGGTAGGTTTTTTTTAAATGTACTTATGTGAAAAATGTGTGATCATTTGGCACAAAACGTGATTTGTTAGACATTAATAGACAGGATGGCATTTCTTTTGTAAAATTTTAAATTATTTTTGCAAATTTACGAGGGCTTAATAATAATTTAAAATGTAAAATATAGAAAGTGATTTAACGCTTATGAACGTTTATCCTACCTGTGCTGAAGAAAAAGTATAGTGTGTTGTTTGATATTAACCATTTTTTTATTATATCACCAATCTTCTGTCAACAACAGTGTCATTTGAAAAAAATTTTAATTTGTAAGAATGTTTTAAATCAAATTATTTTTGACGTTCTAATAAAGGTTTTGACATCATGCAATGCATCTAGCTGGTGCTAACAAAAATTATTAATCCCACTTGTATTTTTAAGACTACTCAAAGCCCGTTAGCAAACAATAACATAAGTGGGTACATGATGACAATCAACATAGCAAGAATGATGACCATTACCAAAATCATCAATCAAGGAAGCAAGTGAATGCCATGAAAATAATGTTAAATACAGAAACACCAGTTAAAAAACCAGGACGAAGAAAAATAAGAATGTGGAAAACTTTAGTAAAAACATGTCAATTTTTAGTATTCGACGAATAGTAAGAATTATAAATGAAGCCGTCATATTTATAGGAAGATAATCCCTGTTGAAAAGGACCTGCCTTAACGATTTTTTTATTATATTTTGATAACTATTAATACAGGGTGTTCAAACAATAAGATTAAAAATGAGAAAAACAAAAAAATCTATATTTTCAAATCGAAACCACCAAATTATCTCTATTTAGAGTAAAACGAATTTTACGTTTATATAAGGTTGTCCATTCCAAATTGTAGCTTTCGAAATATTGCCAATTTAATATTTTTATATGGCGATTTTGCTGCGGATTTTAACCTCCGGCGGGACACCCTGTATAGCTACTTTTCTTAAATCCGTATTAGAGTCGGCAATTCTCTTGCGCGTGCAATAGCAATTATAATTGCACGTATTCATGCGCACTAAACCGTTCTCGATCAGCTGGCCCAATACTGCTCGCATTGCCGGCGCAATGCGAGAATGGAATCCGTTTACAGTCGGCAATTCTAGTCTTCTGGCAATTAAAATTTCACGGATTCATGCGCAGTACACTGTTCTCGATCAGCTGTCTCGCATTGCCAGAAATGGGGCACGCGCCATTTTCATTGCCATTGCCGGTGCAAGTCTGGGTAGAAATGGATCATTCTGTTATTTTTAAATGTTTATTAGTTCGTCGAAGCACCTGTGAACAGCTAATGGCTATATAAACTAACTGGTACTTAAATTAACAGTTCACATTCTTTATTAAGCATAATTATGTACTGCTAATTCGTAGCATGAACTGCCATTTGTAAGTAGCAGTAGCTGTTAACTGCTAATCAAAACGAACAGGTTTGCCCATCTCTAATTCTGGGGGTATTTTAGGGATTTAGATAGCTGTTCTGAATGTTGGCAATGCGCCAGATGATCGAGAACGGTTTACTGCGCATGAATTCGTGCAATTATAATTGCCATTGTCCCGGAAATTTTTATTGCCGACTCTAATACGGCTTTTAAAGCAGCTACTGCTGCTTACAGAAACAGGTCAAAAGTTGCGACGAATTAGCAGTACATGTGCTAAATAAAGAATGTGAACTGTTAATTTAACTACCAGTTAGTTTAAATAGACATTAGGTGTTCATAGCTGCTTCAACCAACTAATAAACAGTTAAAAATAACAGAATAATCCATCTCTACCCAGATTTGCAGCGGCAGTGGCAATTAAAATGGCGCATGCCCCATTTCTGGTAATGAAAGACATCTGATCGGGAACGGGCAATTTTAATTGCCAGAAGAGTAGAATTGCCAATTGTAAAGGCCGTATTACACTTGGGAATTTTTATGGCGCCAGCAATGGCAATTATAATTCAAGGATTCAGGCGCAGTACACCGTTCTCCGTACTACAGTCAGAAATTCTACTCTTCTGACAATTAATATGACACGGATTCATGCGCAGTACATTGTTCCCGATCAGCTGTCTCTCATTACCAGAAATGGGGCAGGCGCAATTTTAATTGCCCTTGCCGGCGCAATTGGGTAGACATGGATTATTCTGTTATTTTTAACTGTTTATTATTTTTCCGAACCAGGTATGAAGAGGTAATGGCCATTTAAACCCACTGGTACTTAAATTAGCAGTATACATTCTTTATTAAACTTATGGACTGCTAATTCAGCAACTTTTTGCACCTCCTAATTGTAAATAGCAGTAGCTGCTTTAACTGGTAATCAAAACGAACAGGTTTGCACATCTCTAATTCTGGGGATATTTTAGGGATTTCGACAGTACCCACTGCTGTTCTGACCGTTGACAATGCTCCAGCTGATCGAAAACGGTTTACTGCGCATGAATACGTGCCATTATAATTGCCGGCGCAAGAGAAAAAATTGCCTAGTCTAATACGGCCTTAATACGGATTCCATTCTCGCATTGCGCCATCTGTGGACGGTGTACTGCGCATGAATCCGTGCAATTATAATTGCCATTGCTGGCGCAAGAGACAAAAATTGCCAAGGACTAATACGGCTTTTATTAACAATTGATATTTTATTTAAACCCGTATGATTTTTAAGTTCTAAATAAGACATGTTATAATAAAAATAGAAGAAGGTGAACGACATTATGAACAATAAATCACCGAAAAGATCACGTTCTGTCCAAATATGCGTAAAAATTCCACCAAAAACCATTTTTCATAAGAACAGTGTGGGATTCTCGTTCATACAAACGACCTTCCAACCGTCCTTTTCTGGTTCGTGTTGTGTTTCCGTTAACCGCATAAACTACAAAGCAATTATAAGGATATTAAGACTTGAATATTTAGGATGTCTTATTTTAACGGAACCACGTGATTTTTACCGTTGTGTCTGATGCATTTATTAGTTCAAATACGTTACAAGAAAATCTAATTAAATTAAACCTGTATTTTTATATAACGTAAGAAGATCTAGATCATTAAACAGCAACATTTACATGGGCGGTAATAATTCAATTTATGGTAGGTATATCGAAATAATTCTGGGAAGTGTTCGCTATATTTGCTGACGGAATGTTTTAACGACTAAAAAATTTACAGTTGAGTTGTTTAGAGGTAATTAATAGACGATTGGGATGAATATCCAAATATCCATCATATTACACGTACAAGCACTACGGTAATATTATCATAGTATAGTATATTTAAGTATAAGTGGATATAATAGTTATTTAGGTATCAAGGGTACTAAGTACATGATTATGCCCTGAGGGCGACAGTCTCGCCCGAGGGTATATATCTATTAGTACTCGTGGTGTATACAAACTTTTATGTCATACCAGTTCGTTTTAAATAATAAATATTTTTTTTAAATTTAATTTGATTTACCAATTTTTTATTTTTACCTGCGACATTACCTTGACATTATTATAGCCTGTGTTTTTGTTGCTAGGGAGATAAGTATTCAAATGATAGAAAGTTTTGGACTTGCATTGTCTTTATTTGTTATAAATCACAACGTTTCAACTGGTAAGTATCTCCAGTCGTCTTCAGGTGAATACTATATTAGTATTATAACTAACTATATTAGTATTCACCTGAAGACGACTGGTATACCAGTTGAAACGTTGTGATATATAACAAATAAAGACAATGCAAGTCCAAAACTTTTCTATCATTCAAGAAACACCATTGTTTACAACCTTCAAACAGACAAGTATTCAAATGTTTAATGTGTCAAAGTCAAAAATCAAAAATGGAACAAGGTTTTGAAATTCCCGACGAAATTGAAAGAAAGCTGAAAAGGCAACGCAAATTACCGAGAAAATCCAGAGACTCATACGACAAAGAATGTGTATGTCACAAAATGCTGTAGAAAACATTAACTGTATTGTTGGGGGGGGGGGGGGGGGGGGGGGGGCTGTATGAGCAAGTACAGAAACTAGATACCCAGATAATGAATCATGAGTCAACATTTGCTGCAGGAAATTTGCCTATCAGCGGAACCTTCCAGAATTGCCAGTTCTATGTAAATACAACCAAATAATATATAAACGTAGATTTATATTTTATTAATAAAGAATAAGTTAATCGAAAACTGTTTTTGCGTCTTAATACCAGCGCGGGCCATAATGTGTACTTTATGCCCGCACGGGAATAAAGTAAACCATTATGTAGAATGTAGATGGTACCTAAGGTATAAAAACACAATAATGCACTGGTATGACATAATAGTTATTTATATACCAAGGGCGATAAGTAGACTTTTATGTCCGCAAGGTGAAAGCAACTAGCCCGCGAGCCTTTGATCCGAGGGATAGTTTTCGCCTGATGGGCATTATAGTCTAGTGGCACCTGTAGTGTATAAAATACTGTATGTTTAATCTATTTAAAATATAAATAGTTAAAATCCTGCATTTTTTTTTAACTATTTGTACCAATTTTTAGTATTTAGTGAGCTTTAATCGATTGTCATAGAATAAGTTTGACGGTTGCTAAGGGTTATTTATTTTAAACGTCCTTTACGCTTTATATGCGAAAATATGGCAATTCCACAAAATATTTTAGAAAATGTTGAAAAAGCTCAGGAAAACTTATAATCGGCAAAGTCTAAAGTCCTGTACGACAAGGAGTAATGGAAAGTAAAAAACCCAATTACGGTGATTACTGAAACAGTAACGATGGTTTACTTTCAAGAATTGGTATGCAACCCTTTTGCTCATTGTTAATAACAATTTTTAATTATTTTTACTTTATTTTAGTCGGAAAAATATACCCCAAATAGCCTTTGGACATAATATTCCCAGGTGAAGTCTGAACGTAGTAAAGGAAAACATCAATATTTCAAGATATTGTCAATAAATAGCATTTTTAAAGTTAAATACAATCTTCCTAAAAAGTCGAAAGTTTTGGAAGTTTTCACTTTTATCAAAAATGCACCGAATGATACCTTCCTGCTGCATAAAGTGGTACTCGTAATTTGAGTTTTTGGCGGCCTAAGACGGGATGAGATGGTAAAAATTACCATTGATGATATTGAGGATAAGGGGCCTGTTATGCTTGTTAAGGTACCAGGAACTAGAACTGCTACGTCAAAAAGTTTTACTATAATCAAAGGAGATTAAATGATGCCCTAAGTTGGCATTAAGGCCAAAAGGAATTAAGAAATGCAGATTTTTCTTACATACCGTAATGGTAAATGCATAGCTATGCCTGTGGGTAAAAATACATTAGGACGTGTTCCTTCAATCCCAGCAAAATTTCTTAATTTAGGAAACGCCAAGGAATATACTGTATAACTATACTATATAATTGCCTACCTCGGACCTCGTCCACAGTTCTTGTCGATGGTGGTGATTCCCGTGCAACCCTTAAGCTACATGGAAAGTGGAAGAAGAGTACTAGCTTAGAGCAGGGTTATGTAGAGGAAAGCACCACGTCGGAAAACCGTATAGCAAAAATTATAGGTAACTTTGTTATCCAAAATGAAAATATGTTAATTAATGTTAAAATGGAGCAGGAATCCGCATGCACATCGAGAAACTCAGCAATGGAGTCGCAACATTTCATAGTTGTTCCAGCTTCTTTCTCAGGAGAATTAAAAAATCGTACATTTAACATAGGAAAAACAGAATAATATTATCTAAAGATAACTATAAAAAAAAATACATGTTCGATATTTTCTTAAATAATACTTACCGGGTATTATGAACTTTATCGCTAATATTTCCTATGATATTATGATGATGTTTATAGCAACCAAGGTCTTCTTGCTTGATTGGTTTAATTGTTATTTACTTTCCTCGCAATAAAGAAATTATTGTAACTGCGAAAATCTTAGGCATTAACCCTTTAACCCCTGTAACCGGAATATATTCAATTGGCTATATTATACAGGGTATTTCTTAATGGCGTGCCAATGACGTGTGATATAGTTGATATTTTATTCTCTGATCGAAGTCCCATACAAATAAACCCCATTAAGGTAAAAAGGTGTGACAAACTACAAGAAAAATATTGGATAGAATTTGTTAAAATTTTAAATTTAGCTATTAATCTATATTTTTGAATTTTTCGAAAAAGAATGTCATTCTTTTAAAAACGGTAACTAACATTTGAATTGAAAAAATACGGTTATACAGTCATTTCTGAAAGTATTGCATGCACTATCAATAATCTCAATTAATTTCATAGCTTCGTTTTAATGAAAAAAAATGGTTTGCAGAAAAATATCTAAAATCGCAACTATCTAAAGCGATTTGGCAACGCTTCGGGTGATCAAAGGCAGAATAGGAAAAACGTCTCCTACTCCCTCGATACAGCCAGTCAGCGAGCTGTCTCGTCGTGTCTTGGAAGGGCGATGTTGTCTCATTGTTCAATGACAATGACTTATGCTGTTTCGTGGCGAAATCCCAAATCAGACCACGCGGTCCACTGACAAATACTCTTAATATTGTATATTATTTTTGCAAGCAGATCTAAAGACGCCGACGCCGTCTCGTAATAATAAAACCTTGTTATATTTTATTTCGATTGGAATTCGATCAGAAAATATCAACTATACCTTCGGTTATTTTATGAAGATTAACGCATGTCCGCAGCGCCAACAGCTTAAATTTGTCCACATTTTTTTTCAATGGTTATTTTTTAATATCTACTAGTACTTCAGGGCAAATTTGGCGCAACACCTTCAAAATTGTATAATTAAATTGTATAACTCTAAAATTTAATTTCGACCGTAATTGTATAATGGCATTTTCAGGCGATCTGAAATATTACGAGAATCGAGCCTACTGTATAATAATTCATGTTTATTTCCTGCTAATTACGTAATTACAGTAATAAAAGAATATAATGAGCTGAATAATTTAGAATCCTCTTAGTATATTGTTTTGCTATAAAACCCTAACGGTATTCTAATTTTACCGTTTCGGAAAATATTCCTTAAAAGCTAATGAAATTAATTCTGTGAGGTATATTTTACTTTTAATGTAAAGTAAATATTCTTTTCATTTATAGAAATACCTACATTTTCTTGTTTCTGCTGTTGCTTCTATACAGGATGTTTCATCGGGAACCAGTTCGATCTATATATACAGGGTGTTATGGAAATTACTTATTGTATTTAAATGGGCGACTCCATGGGTGTGCTAGAGAAAGTCTACATACTTTTTTCTAAAATCGAATATCTAAATAGTAAGGTAAAAACCCTTTTCACCCACATACTGTCGCGCCGTTCCATCTGGATTCACTTAGCAACAATGTGGGTCACTAGAGTATACAGCAGTGATGTCAGATCACACCGCGTGTCTCACCCTTGCTTGGATAGCGGCCGCGCGCCACTATCGTTGCTTCAGTATATTTCGAGACTTGAGGGTGGAATGACGCTGTCGAGGGTTCCACGTGCTCGACCTATACGAATTTTAAACGTTTTGTTAGTTATAGCTTTACCCGATTTTTTTTCTGTTGTAAAATAATTCATAATAATAAATGTTGTGATTTGATTTCAAATTTGTGTGATATTATCTACTGTTGGTTCTGTTGAAAAAAATACTTTTTATGTTTTATTTTCTTATGGAATTTAATTATAAAACGGATTATTTTAAAATAAGATCGAAGGTAAGAGAATATGTACATACCTTAATATTATAGTTTTTTTTTCTAAAAAGTTTGAAAAAGAAGTGCGTCATAGACGTCTTGTTGTCAAAAACTGAACACGTGCGATTAGAATTCTGTGTTGCAATATGACAACATCGCCTATGATGCGCCTCTTTTGAACCTCGAGACTGCCTCAATAAACTATTGATTGCGAAGGTCCTCAGGAGCTTAAACGTAAATTTTGAGATTTCATATAAAGTGTATATTTCGCTTAATAATTCAAAGCGCCATTTATGGTTATTTTTCTTCAATTTATTTTATTCTCAGGATTTGCCGGTCATTTCCATAACACCCTGTAGAAAAACTATACATAGGAAAATATAGAAAATTGGACAGTATGTTGATGGGGGCAACTCGGCCAAAATATTTTCGATATGGTGGCACACCCTATATATTATTACATTTTTAGAATTACCCAAGATTCTAGGCAGATTTTGTATATAATGTCCTATATATAAGTCTAACCGTGTTTGTTAATATTTTTCCATATAAAATTTTCCTCTACTGATTTTTGTTTCCAAACTACAGGGTGTTAAAAAATTAAATAATCGTTTTTGCGTAATACCTTTTTAGAGCTGGCGGAGATAGTTTACTCCGTTGCCATTCCTGACGTGCAGACTCTTCGTCAAAGAGTTGAAATGGGGTGTCGCCAAATTAGAGAGAGATGCCTGGTATTTTTGGACGAGTAAGAGAATCCATGAGGAAACGCATTGAAAAATGCATTGAAGCTAGGGAACAACATTTTCAGCATCTCTTGTAATATTATTTTTACTTTGTTAAGTATTATTAACTAATAATTAATTTAAGTTTGTAAGTTAGTAGTTGATACAATTATTATTGTTAATTAATTAATTATTCGAATTTAATTACAAACTTTTAACAGTCTTTTAACACCCTGTAGTTTGGACACAAAAATCAGTAGAGCAAAAATATATAGGAAAAAAAATTATTTCTTGCCAAGGAAATCATTGCTAATTTTACTCCCAACATTTCTGTTACACCCTGTATAATAAGTGAATCAGTGAAATAAAAATCTTGCCCCTGCTTAGCTAAGCTAATTAAAATTCGTAAACGGTAAGCGACTTGTGTTTCGGGCTTTAAAAGCTCATTTTTCATATCTGTATAGTGAAACCAGGTTTAAACAAAGAAACATTTGTAAACCCACTCTACTGCCATTTACTGCATTATTTTGCATATTTCTGAATATTATTATATAACCGTGAGTACACGGTCGAATTTCATTCCTTTTAACCGATCGGTAATAGTAAATTTTAACATAATATACATTAATATAGAGAGTCAATAGAATATATTTGTAATCTTAATGTTTGTTTGTGAAATTTTTGTTGTTTTGTTGTGTACCTACCTGTGATTGTAGCCATACGCTAAATAAATAAAATATTAAATAGTCGGCAATGAAATTCAAGTATTTTTTCTGAATCTTATACGAACAATATTTAATACGTAATCACATATTTATTGGGGACCTCTATTTCATAAAACAACAAACATTAATACAATAACAATAGAGATGCGACAGGTGATGTGAAATAATCGATTTTCTATACGAGTGTATGCTACATGTGTGACCAATCTAAACCTTTTAACAAAGGTCAGTTGTTGTTCTGTTAATGTTTACATTTTTTCATATCTCCTAGATAAAAAATACTTTACTATACTTCACGAAACAAAGACCATATAAAATTATTATAGTAAAGATTTTATTGTAATAATAATCCGTACCAAAATAATATTGTAAACATAATTTACAAAAAATTATAGTTATAGGATTTCTAATAAATTTAGTAAAATCAAGTAACTACTAAAAAAAACTACTAAAAAAACTATAGTAAAATTATTATAGTAAAGATTTTATTGTACGATTTCCTATAAAATATTGTATTAATTACAAACATAATAATATTGTATTAATTACAAACAAAATAACGTTGTAGATATTTGTAAAAAAGCATAGTTAGAATTTCTAATAAATATAGTAAAATAAAGTAATTATTAAAATATATTGTAAATTTTACAACGAATGCATAGTGAAAACAATTTATTTATAACTACAGTAGTTTTTTTTCTAACCTTTCAAATAAAGTGATGGGGGTTAACTCAAACATTTATTTCGAAAAAATTCAATATCTCAGGAAGGCGACGTATCGGAATATCAAAATTAGTGTCATTTACAAGAGTTTTTCCTGCTCCAACAGCTACACTGCAAGCGATGTCTATATCATTTTTACTGTAGGAGCTTTTTACAGATTAAACATATATTATGATTTTTTTCGAAAAACTTAAATGCGATTTTAAAGATGCAATTACACCGTCACAAAGAGAAATAAAGGCTAGAGAAAACGGTGAAAATAGCAACTATCTTTTTTCTAACCGGCGATATCGATAAAAATTTAATATACATAAATACTACTTATTAATCGCCCCGGTAAAATATATAACATATATTGTAAAAAAATAAGAAGGCTTTATAGTATAGCAATTTCTCGTGGTAACTTTTCATGTAAATATTTTTTTCCGGAAGTTGTACGGTGAACGGTTCCTGCGATACAGCCACGTAGCTCGCATAGTTGGCCACCTTGTACAAGTAAACCATTCACACAACGTGGCAAGTATACGACAATAATAAATAGCGTCCGAGCCCGTCTCACATATACATAAACAGTAAAATAAATTGCCAATACGAACATTCGAAAATATAAAAAGTGTCCCCGCTATGGGAGATGGCGCGGGCCTATTGAGTTTTGCGCAGTAGGGTGGAAATTTTATCGATCGCGTCAGAGCAGGCCCGGCATTATTTGTTTGTTGTTATTCGTCGCCATCTTTGGTTCTGGATACTTTTTCAAATTACAGAATAAAAAGTGGTTTGTCCGCATTGTTTTCGTTATATGTATTAGTGCTTATAAACTTTCATTACCTAACAACAATTTTTGTGAAGGAGTTTTTAATTTGTGGTGATTCGATTCGCTGTTTGGTAGGTTAGTTTCTTGTTTTGTTTAAGATGAAAGTACACAAATGCATGGTGCTTTTGCAAAAGTCGTGGATCAATACCAGGTATAAAGTATTTCAGGTATGAACATATATACGAAAATATTTTGCTTATCACATTATTCGATCTTCGGAACCGAATTTCACTAAAAAGCTTGTAAAAAAAGAAGAGAGTGTCACTCGTATACAATATAATATATACAGGGTGTTATGGAAATGACTTATTATATTTAAATGGGTGACTCCTTGGGTGTCCTAGAGAAAGTCTACATACTTTTTTCTTTAAATCGAATATCTAAATACTAAGGTAAAAACCCTTTTTATCCACATACTGTCGCCCCGTTCCATCTGGATTCACTTAGCAACAATGTGGGTCACTAGAGTATACTAATAGTGTTGTCAGATCACACCGCGTATCTCGCCGTAGCTTGAATACCGGCCGCGCGCCGCTTCATACTTCAGTATGTTTCGAGACTCGGGAGTGGGACGACGTTGGTTCCACGACGTCGAGGGTGCCACGTGCTTGATGTATACGAATTTTAAACGTTTTGTTAGTAGTATTGCCCGATTTTTTGTTGTGAAATAATTCATCATAATAAATGTTGTGATGTGATTTCAAATTTGTGTGATATTATCTACTATTGGTTCTGTTGAAAAACATACTTTTGGTGTTTTATTTTTTCATGGAATTTAATTATAAAACGGATTATTTTAAAAGACCATCGAAGGTAAGAGAGTATGTACCTTAAAATTGCAGTTTTCCTTCTCTAAAAAGTTTGAAAAAGAAGTGATAGCGCGCGTCAATGATGCCTTCTGTCAAAAACTGAACACATGCGTTTAGAATTATGTGTTGCAATATGACAACATCGCATATAATGCGCTAACCTCTTTTGAACCTGCAGACTGCCTCAATAAAATATTGATTGCGAAGGGCCTCAGGAGCGGCCACGTAAATTTTGAGATTTCATATGAAGTGTATATTTCGCTTAATAATTCAAAGCGCCATTTATGGTTATTTTTCTTCAATTTATTTTCATCTCGGGATTTGCCGGTTTAAATATAATACGTCATTTCCCTAACACCCTGTATATGTGGTCACTACCTAACCTCAAAATTAATGTATTTTTAATTTGGTGCATTAGTAGCTGCTAATAATTCCTAAAATAGTCAATATAGTCATTCGTTCTTAATTTTTGGTTTCGAAAAAAGTGAGGTTAAGAACATACGTCGTCGGATGAAAGTTAAAATAAAGCTCATCGTGCCAATTGTTACAAATATTCGGACGGAATTTGGCACCAAAAGTTTACACCAATCAGGGGACCGTCGGATTATCATATCGTCAGAAATCGTATGCATGAAACGCTGCCTTAAATCGACCTAATCGAAATTTTGATTGTAATATTTTTCCTGAGATTTACATTAAAAAAGTTGAAATCCGGTCCTATCGAATGTTTACTTTCACAAGGAAATTTCCGAACTGCGCAAATTCACAACGCCCCCTTCGATGCCAATAGCGGGGACATAATTGCAGATGGTTTTGACAATATACTGTTTATGTATATGTGGCCCGTCTTCATAAAAACTTTGGCTTATTTATTATTGGTAATAGCAAAGCATTCCCTTGAATCTGGTAAAAATTGGCTTGTCATTACAACAGATATCGATAAAAAATATTTTGAAATTGAGATTCAGACAAGTAGAAGGGGCGGAGTTATGCATGCGCCGTATTTATAACAACCACAAAGATTCGCTTACGTCGAATGAACAATTAATTAGTTTTTTAAATTTTGGGTTTATTCGTATTTTTTTTTTTGTATTCAGTTATTAGACCATAAAAAACATTTCATTGAAAAACAGATCGGTTGCTTCGTATCCGAATTTCACGATACACCCTCAAACAATGTTATCCAATTTTCTTAGCGACCAACAGGTTCACATTCCCTAAAACATAAATCCATGCATAAGAGCAAGCATAAAAGATAAACAAACAGCTGCATAACAAAATTCAAATATAAACTCTGTGTGCTTTTAATTTTGTTACGATGGAAAATTCCCTGGAATCGCTCTAGACTGTTTTAACTAGATAAACGCCGGTTCTGAGAACATAAAATCAGGGTAGGACTGAATTTTGTTCATATATTTTTAATTAACATTAAATTAAATACCTCTGCGTTAGATTATCAGTCGTAACACTATACTGCCCAGCTAAGACTAGTTGTCCTAACTACTTAAAAGTAGTTTTGAGAAATTACGCATTTTGTGATTCATTTATTTTCATTCATTCCGAGGAGTGATGTTTGCTTAAATATTTTTGAAAATATATACTAAACTTTACTATATATTATAAAAATATAAGAGATATAAACACATCTTTCTTAAAAAGTGAAAAGCGAGCGAAAATTTTCGAATTTTGATTTTACCATTTTAAGTTTGACGCAAAAAGAGTGCATGACACCTACATTACTTTTTTTATAGTACTAACAATTACGGAGATACCGTATAAAAGTGTCGAGAATGGGACACTCTGTACATTACATTACGCGGAACTTTCTTATTATTAAACCGACAAAACTAGTGTTTTATTTGAACGTTTCCGTAGGAAGAGCGAGGGGAGAAAAATGTATAAAAACCATGGTCTAGAAATCGTGCGTCTTATCATAGGCGTGCTCAAACAATCATTGATTAAGTCGAAAATATATAAATACACGGTGTTGATTCCGCAGTTGGATTCTCTGAAAATTCAAAACTATAGTTCTTTTTTCTCAAAATATCCTTCTGAAGGTTATTATTATTTAGTTATTAGCAGTGGCGGCTCGTGACCTATGATAGAGGGGGTTTACAAGTATGATGGAGAAATTATTTTAAAAATTTTATTTTTGTGCAACGACCAAACAATTACTTCCTAGGTGTTTTAAATGTAGAAAGAAAAGAAGTAATAAGAAAATGCGTTAGGTAATAGTACATTACGTATCAAGGGCCGAAAAGAGGCTTTTACGGACGAGTCCGGAAAAGCCTCCGACGGCCCGAGATATGTACCGTATTTTTTTTTACAAGTGCTCCGAAGCTTTGATGCCAAATAAATAAAGAAATTCTTCTGACAGTTTTCCTGTCTAGATGACATGAAAACACTCGCGCATGGAGAATGTAATATATATTTATTATTTTTGACAAATAGGCTCGGTGGCCTAGTGGTATAGCGTTCGCCTTGTGATCTGGGAGTCGCGGGTTCAAATCCCGCACTCGGCATCTCTGGTTTTATTTATTTTTTTACAAGTGCCCGAGTCTTTGAGGCCATATAAATAAAGAAATTCTTCAGACATTTTTCTAAAACATCTTTGAAAAATTAACTGCCAATTTAAATTATATATAATCCGCTATTTATTATCGCTTGTAGTATGGCTCGGTGGGTAGAGTGTCTGTCTGGCAATGTGAGGGTCCGGGTTCAAACCCCGCACCGACAATTCTGGTTTTATTTATTTATGAGCACTGGTGACTCGAAGCGGGCGGGAAAAATCTTTCCCGCCCGCTTCGATACTTTCCCGCCCGCTCTCTTGGAAAACGCCACTTTCGGTGAAGTGAACATGCATGAAAAGAGGCACTTTCGGGACACTTGTAAAAAAAACATATTTTTATTTATTTTTTAATTTTACACAAGGAAATACAACTTTTGGAAAATAAGAAAGGTTTTCTTAGTGTGTATAGTGGTTAAACGTAAAGTCCGTTCTTCGGTTCTTAATTGTAGAAAATTGATCAATAACAGCCTGATTAAAGTTTGGAATACCCTCTATAATTGTTTTTCATATATATTTAATTTTTAAACTTTCTAATAAAGTCCCTAGATCTACCCTTTGTGGTCTGCGTTAAATTAATTTCGGCTTTAGGTCTTCTCGCATTCTTCACTTCAATTTTTTGCTCCAAACTCAAAGAGCTAAAGTTATTCTTTAAATAGTCCATCGTCAAACTATTCATTTTAACTTAATAAATATATAATATTAAAATATTAAAACATATACGCTCGAATATCTAACTAGATGCACGAACAGACAACGGTGCACACTACAATTGTGCGCCTTTCCCATGTTAAATCGCCATAGCCCCGCTATACCCCGCTGTCTCCCGCCACCTGTTACTACAGAGAAACTGCATTATGCCCCGCCTACTTAATCGCACATGCGAGCAAGCCTTGTCATAATCGTCATTAACCTCGACCGAGGCACGGTTGTCGGATCGAGAGCCTATAATATACAGTTGGTTGACGGCACGATAAAATATTAGGGAGGGTCGGACTTTATGCGATGATTGACGGTAAGATAAAATATTAGGGAGGGTTGGACTTTATACGATAAATAATATTCATATTCAATGAATATAAATTTATATTTTTATTAGTCCCCTCTTCTTTACATGCGTTGTAACTATTTGCCACGATTTATTTTGCTTCACTCTTCAAATGTTTATTTTTAATTATTGTCTGATCCATCGTAATTGATACAAATATTAGCAAAACGCCAACGTTGGTCTAATAAATAAACACAAAATTTCCTCCCCGCGTTTCACGCCACTGCAGAATCAAATTTCTGTGTTTTCACGGCGCTACGAAGAGCGGAACTTTATAAGAAATAAAATTAAAGTTAAGAAGTTTTTGTTTTAGTGTAGGATGTCAAATTTGATAAAACAAATTTAATGATATATTTTATGGAACGTATATCAAGTCGGTACAACCAATTATCTTGCATTTTTTTTCCATTTAAGTCAATTTTGACCTAATTATTTCTTGTTAATTTTCCATGGTTTCTCCCCTTAGCAAAAAAACAGACCACGGCTACAGCGTTGCCCATATATCTCAAGACAATGAATAGAAATTTATTATATTCATTTATAAATATTGTTGAAAATGATGATTTTTACACATATTCACGTTCGTCTAGGTTGATTTTTTTTAAATGATGAAACACGAGCACTATAGGAATAGGAAAAATCCTTTAGGGCACTCTGGTGGTGGTGCGTGTGCGAATAAAGCGATTCACGTTGGTTTTGAATCGTTGAAGGTTATCTTTGTTGGGAAAAACGACCTCGGGAAGATCGTTCCATAAGGATGAACTCCTCCAGATGAAAGAATTCTTAATTAATGAAGTTCGAGGTCTACTAAGCTTAACCACATATGGATGGACGGCAGTGGTTCGTCGTGTATTTCTGCTATTCGCCGCTCTGGGCAGAATTAAGAGGGCAAGGTCAGCCATGAAAATATCTGTAAAAGGGAGTCAAATCCCCAACCGGTCTTCGATGTTCTAGGCTATCCAGGCTCTTCGTCAGCTCGTGGTCTCCAATCAGACGAATGGCCCTCCTTTCGATGGAATCCAGTAGCCGAAGAGTATGTTTGGGTGCAGAGGTCCAGACATGAGAGCAGTACTTTAGTGATGGTCGAATCTGGGCTTTGTATAGTGTCAAAAGTTGTTGAGGCGTGTACAACTTTTTGGTTCGGAAGAGTGCACCAAGTTTCTGAGAAGCTATCTTGGCGATTGCCACAACGTGGTTATGCCAAGACATATTTCTTCCCAGATTGACGCCCAGCAAATTAATAGATGAAGACAGTGGGGACTGCGTGTCCTGCCATGACTATATCCGGTTCTGTAATGTTAACCCTTTTAGAGAAAACTGGTGCCTGGGGTTTTTTAGCGTTAAACTTGGTTACCGTCACCCCAAGCCAAAATTTCTTCCAGGTCTTTGTTAAGGCGTGATACTTCATGCTGTCTGCTGTAATGCATATATATTATATTAAAATTTATTATATTACCGGTAAGATTCGTTGCTCCAATTGAAAATTACTTGATGACACCTTAGTCACTTTGTTATGGGGAATTATCATGCATTTAACAACTTTTTGGATTTGTAAGGCAAAACAGAAGTACGAAGTCGCCTAAATACTGCAGGGGCTATTAAGTTTGATCGATCGAATTTATATTTGTAATTGACGGATTAACTTCGGAGGCTATTAAAATTATTAATTATGCTTGAACCTACTAGCCTTAGATATTTAACACTTCCTCTATCGAAGAAGACACGACAAAATTTATCACAGTCATATTTTATTTAAAAGGCGTTGTATATTGTACATCCTGACATGTAATAAAACGTTATATTGCCAATAGAAATGTATTCATAGTAATCCTGTCACACCAACATATGGTTCTATAATATTATAGTATATCTTAATGGCAATTTGAAGTTTACGACCGCAGAGCAGTATATAATTTCAATTAAAAAGAACATTTGTTCGTAACAGTAATAAAACTAATTGAGCGGTTTAAAAATTAATGAATTTATCATCGTGGAGGCAAGCAGTAAAAACTATCTGTATTTCCCGGTATCTGTCACTAATAGTCTTTTTTCTCCATAGATGTAACAAATCGTTAGTACCATGCATGCGTAAAATATCAGAAAAAAATCGCAGATATGAATGTAAGGTCCATAGTTATTTATGATACAATTACTAAAAGTGACATTTTATTTATGTCGAATAATATACTACAGGTCCAATAAAATAAAATTTTTTTTAGCACATGAATCATACGCTAGTTTTTCTGCAAACATCATTAAAAATACAAATCAACGCATTTCTTACATTATTCACCCTCCGGCGGGCGCGTATGCGGCAAAATGCCCAAAATTAAAAAAAAAATTTCGCCAAATAATTTCAGGAAACGCACGTCTTCGCGCGCTCAGGTATTTGTTATTCGAATCGCCTACCCCAGGGGTCGGCAACCTACGGCTCGCGAGCCGCATGCGGCTCTTTCGATATGAAATTGCGGCTGTTAGTGGCTCTTTAAAAACTGGGAAATTGTGTAAATTATAACTTTTGGCTCTTCCGTCTCAAAAGGTTGCCGACCCCTGGTCTACCCACGTTCAAGTAGTGCACATACCGCTTAAAGTGGACAACGAGTCAGTTTTCAGGTCACGAAAGCCACTGAGTCAAAGTGAATTGGAAAATACTGTAAATGAAGTTATGAGAGAACTAGAAGATGAAAAGAATGAAGGCGAGCGGGAAGAATACGATAGGCAGATTGATAGTGACACAGATCAAGAAGGAGAAGTTGTCACAAAAGATTTATAAGTAGTGAATCCGAACAATCAGAAGATGAATTGGACATAGTTGCACATGTCGACCAACAAAGTCAACAGGAAGATAATTACCGGTTTCTTATTGGACGAGACAATGGAACTATCTGGATCAGTAAGCCTCTCTCCTCTGGTAAAAAAAGCAAAGAATAAGAATAAAAATTTTACCCGGTCCAAAATATAGCGCCACAAATATTCATAAAGAGGTTGATACATTCAGTTTATTTATTACTGACCAGATGATTGACGACATTGCGAACAACGTCTTCCTAAAGACCTCCAGGCCTATTTGTCAAAATACAAGAACGATCAGACAACTCCTATAGCAACTGCAAAACCGGGGATATGTTACATCTGTGGTAAACATAAAAATAGTAAAACCAAGTCTGTCTGTCAACAGTGCGCAAACAATGTTTGCAAAAAACATAGTAATATATATACAGTGTGTACATAAAGTAAGGAACAAATTCATTATCTAGGAATCTAAAGATATTTCGGAAAAATCCTCGGACACGTGTATAATAATTTTTAATGGCGCATTTTTTCCCATACAAACTTAATATACAAGGTGGCTCATGTAGTAGATATGACATTATCGACGATTTTTTTTAAATGGGAACCCCTATGTTTTAGTTCAGATCTGTAATATCCAAGAA
The DNA here is from genome assembly GCA_963991005.1 of Barypeithes pellucidus. Classification (NCBI taxonomy): domain Eukaryota; kingdom Metazoa; phylum Arthropoda; class Insecta; order Coleoptera; family Curculionidae; genus Barypeithes; species Barypeithes pellucidus. The sequence continues at coordinate 31,921,939 of OZ022562.1, forward strand.
CAGCTGATTTAAAAAACATAACACACTTAGGGCCTAAAATTCATAGTTTCGTTACTACAGGGTAAAACAAATAATTTTATTTAAGATATTTTTTTTTTGGCTTGGGAGGCATCAATTAATTACGTGAGGCGTTTTTAGCGATTTTTCAACCCCCCTTCCCCCAATAAAAGATTTCGTGACATTTGGCTCAATCCCTTCCGCCATCACCCAATTTTACCTGAAAGCCTTACGTAATTAATGGACGCACCATCATTTGCTGTTACTTATGTTTTTTCTGAAGTAGGCTTATTTGCTGTTATGTAACTATGGTATTTAGATAATGTCATTGTCATTACATTGTATTTTTCTAGTAAGTTTATTAGAAGTAATAAATTTTATTTTAAAATATATTGAGTTACTATGCGTTTATCTTTAACACAAAGAATAGAAATTCTTATGATGATTGGATATGGTGATAGGATCCGTACTCAACAAGAAGTTTGCATTTTGTTTAACACTAAGTATCCAGCAAGACCAATTACTAGATCAACTGTGAGTAAACATGAAATAAATTTTCGGGAAACGGGTTCAGTGGAAGATATTCCCAGAAAAGGCCGTCCAACTATTCCGGATGATAAGAAATTAGATATTTTATTGGCTATGGAAGAAGATCCCCACAGCAGCGTCCGCCAGATTAGCATTGATCATGGGGCGGCTGCTATGACCGTTCATAACCTATTGACGGTAGAAAAATGGCACCCGTTTAAAATCCGATTGGTTCATGAGTTGAATAAAGATGATCCAGATCGTAGGATGGAGTTTTGTCAAATATTAATGGAAAGATGTAACTTAGATCCTTTGTTTGTTGAAAATATCCTATTTTCGGATGAATCTACCTTTGAATTAAATGGAGAAGTGAACCGGCAAAACTGTAGATACTGGGCAAAAGAAAATCCCAGGTGGATGCGTGAGCACCATACTCAATATCCTCAAAAAATTAATGTTGGGCTGGTATTGTGAAAAACAAAATTATTGGGCCATATTTTTTGACAACAATGTAAACGGGCTAAATTATCTTCATTTTCTTCAGAACTTTCTTATCCCTACGCTAGTTAACTTATACCCTAGTAGAAATAATCCAGGAATTCTAGATGAAAATTTGTGGTACCAACAAGACGGCGCACCTCCACATTATGCAGCAGTAGTGCGCCATTACATAAACCAAGTTTTTCCGAACAAGTGGATTTGAAGACGTGGGCCTGTTGCCTAGGTCTCCAGATCTTACACCACTGGACTTTTTCTTGTGGGGTCACCGGAAACATGTTGTTTATAAAGTCAGACCTGCCAATATTGAAGATTTAAAAAATCGAATAACAACAGAATGCAGGAACATTTCAGAAGAAACCATAAGAAAAGTCCAACAAGAATTTATTGATCGCTTGGGGTACTGTCAGGCAGCAGAAGGAGGACAATTTCAACACTTAATTAAATAGCTTATTTAATTTTTTTACATTTTTTTAAATTAAAAATATCTTAAATAAAATTATTTGTTTTACCCTGTAGTAACGAAACTATGAATTTTAGGCCCTAAGTGTGTTATGTTTTTGAAATCAGCTGTTCTTGGAGATTACAGATCTGAACTAAAATATAGGGGTTCCCATTTAAAAAAATCGTCGATAATGTCATATCTACTACATGAGCCACCTTGTATATTAAGTTTGTACGGGAAAAAATGCGCCATTAAAAATTATTATACACGTGTCCGAGGATTTTTCCGAAATATTTTTAGATTCCTAGATAATGAATTTGTTCCTTACTTTATGTACACACTGTATATATATTATATGCTTCGAGTGTAGCGGGAATAACCCTCTTTTATAATCTTTTTTTTATGACAAAATATACTTTTATACCTTACTTTTCATCAATAAAAAATTGAAAAGCACAATAGTTTTATATTGTACCAATTTCCCCTTGTTTGGATTTAAAACTGAAAAAATGAAATGCCGTGTAAATGTAGCGACGCGCCCGCTTATGGAAAATAATTTGACGCGCCGCCGGAGGTTTAAATCTATAAAATATTTTGAAATAAAATTATCCATGAAGTTTATTGTTGCTCAGGTATAGTGAAAGTTTGATCGTTTGACAAGTATCTTCAAATCTTGTGACATGGAAAGTGATCGAGAAAATGAATTTCTCCCGGCGGACATAGAAGAAGCTGCTAATAAAGCCACTTTTGAGTTATTGCTTAGTAACTCAAAGGAACATTACGAGTTTTCGTAAAGTGGAATGATTCTAAAAATGTTAGAGGGAAATTCAGTGAAAAAATGGCATTTGACATACTTTGACACTTTATTTATGTATGTCGAACGAAATAAAATTACTACTTTCAGCACATGAATCACACACTATTTCTTCTACAACCACCATTAAAAGTACAAGTATACACGCAAATTTATCTAATATCTAGTGTTTTTTTGAAGGTTAGAGTTAGATACAATGCTGTATCATGAGTGATATTGTATGCTTAGCTGTTTCTGATCATCGGAAGGAATCCGTTAGTTGTGTCGTAAAAATCATTAACAGAAAAGAATCATGTAATTTTCAATTAAAACAACTAAACTTACCAGTAACATAATAAGTTTTAATATAATGTTCTGCATGGTGTTATCAAATCCACCATCATTAAATGTGTTTTATCAAATTTGGCATGCTACACTAAAACTGCATTGCCTTAATTTGATTTCTTATATAGTTCCGATCTTAGTAGCGCCGTTAAAACGCACTGAAAGTTCTCTCTACAGTGGCGTGAAAGGCATTTCTTGAGAGAGTATGATTTTACAAATGTGAGTGGCAAATTCAGTGAAAAAGTGTTTTTGGCATATACTGTGAAGAAAATCCGAAGTTTGAAAATCGTCAGTGTGAAAAGTAAATCACGTCATTTACTTTTAGTGCCAGTTCTAAAAGGAATTTTCCTTTAACGCAAGTTCCTTAAAATTACTTAATTTTAGATACGACAGCATGCGTTAAAAAATATACTTTGGATCCGTTACACTATTCATACACACCAATTTGAAATTTCTACTATTTTTACTATTTTTTTCTAAAAGTATACAATTTCAGTAGTAAATAATCATTAAAAAAATTTGCGGGATACACAGTAGTTTTTAAGAAATGTATTAATAAATATAGCGATTTTATGGTGTTGACAACCAGAATGTTTGCCATCTTGCCGAATTTTCGATTTTATAATGAAAAAAATATAGGTTTTGTAGAAATTGAACGTGGTGATACGGACCTCGTTAAGCATGTGTCATTTTAGACATCCCCCATATGAAGCTTCGACCCTCGTCTTATAGACGACAAAATTGAACTGCTCTTGGCAACTCTGCAATATAACATCAAACTTGTATTTCCCCTAAAATTGACAAGAGTTGCCACTTGTCATTTATTTTCTAGATAGGAGAGTAAAAATGTCGAATTTTGTTCCTCCTTTCTATTTATTTCAATATTAAAACTACGAAAATATATCAATAGAAAAGCAACCTAAATGTATTGCTGTAGCAAAATTTTCTATGTGGCAACATTGTTAAGTGTTACATTTTACCAACCAATTCCTTTTTTTGGGTATTTTTTACATTTAAACGTAATTTTTATGGATTAATATGTATTTTCCGCATTTCATTGTATTTAAAAACATTCATATTACAACATAAAACAAAAAGAGAGGTAAAAATATACAAGGGATTCGTGTGTATGGATAGTGTAATGAAATTAAAAAAGATGTGGATGAAGATGTATTATTTTACTCATCTGATGAATGCAATTATTCGTCCGCCTAGTGATGAAGACATTTTGTTGTGAAAGAACTGCGTTTAATCACAGGTTTACAAGCTGGCACTATTTCATGTAAAGGTGTAGCCAAACATACTTAATTTCTTTCTAATCTAAAACTGGATTTGTAAAGTTATACGATTGGAAAACGATATCAGGAAATTGCGCTAAAAAATTAAAAATAATAATTAGAATTTGAAATATGAACAATTTCGAAATTTTTTTCACATATATCCCCGAAACTTGCTTTATACCACAATCCACATGTCATACAATCTAAATATCAATAAATTAACTAAAAAACTTTATTATTAACGGCTAAAACTAAATATTGATGAGCTGATGAATCTCGCCTCTTTCTATAACCTGCCAAGCGGCACATTTTTTAATGGAATTGTTGCAACTTAGATGGCTCTGATTGCTAATTTGGGATCCTCATCTCAACTCCAAATTTTCTATCGACGGTTTGGTAGTAATCAGCCATAATTTCTTTTTAAACAACTTTTATAATAAATAAAATTATGCCTTATCGTCAATATGGTAAAAAAAAATTTATAGTTCAAATCAAATTATAATTTTTAGCATAGAGAATCGGGCAAGCAAATATGACTTGCAAAACGGAATTCTTGTAAGCGGGGTTAATGTATTTTAATAACGGTACTTTAACATTAGGTAGGTAGGTATGTAGGTATTATTAAATCGGCATCAATCATTATTGGTAGATAAGAGTATTAAAATATGGAAAATAACAAAAGAAACCACTCCTCCGCGGCTTTATTGTTGTTGGCATTTTAGTTTCACTTTTAGTAAAAGATTGAAACGTGTTGCGTAAATCATAACATCAATTGTTATTGCGATGTCTCGGGAATTAACAATTATTATTTATTAGGTTATTATCGATTATGTCGACGAGGCTCATTAAGTGCTGTTAAAAAATATTTATATCAATTAAGAGATATTTATGTACCACGGGCGTTAAGTAGGCTATAAGGCACGAAAGGCAAAAGCACCTAGCCCGAGGTATAGTTTTCGCCTGATGGGCATTATAGTCTAGTAACGCCTGTGGTGTAGGTATATACTTTAGTTTTCATCTATTTAAAACACAACAACATAGTTAAATTCCTGCATCTTCACTCTAAAAAATGGTCTAGTTTAGGATAGCAAGATCTTAGTCTCAATAACAAGAAAATTTAGTGAAATTGGCGATAAGAGGAAATTTAGTATCGAGGCCAAATTTCACTAATAACTCTTTTTAAGTCAACCAAGTACTTCTAGTACCTACCCGAAAGAATAAATATTTATGATAACCAATATAACTAGTTAGTTATTAGGAGCAACATCATATTGTTGTTTCAACAATTGTGTTTGTTAATTATTACCTATTTTATTGTTAAAAAAGAGCAAAGAAATATTAAATACCAATGTATGGAAAATTATTATTTTTCCAGACCACCCTATGATACCTTATACAATAAGGGCGTATTTAGTTTACACAGTAGCGGTTCAAAATACCATTTCAGATTGAATGGTACTACCAAGAAAAGGAAACCTTTTCCATTGATAGGATGTAACCACCTGCAGACCGGTATCGAACTCTTTAGTTCTCGTCAGTACAGTGAAGGCGTACATCTATACTTCACGTCGTATTATCAACGGTAGTCGCAGCGCCATCTCCTAGCAGCAACTGGAGGCAGTTGGTGTGACGTCAGGTCTCACTTCGTACCTACTTGTTACTACTATATCTGGCCAATAACAATAACTAAGTAAATTAGAATAGGGAGCTAATTAATAAAAAAAGTGTTGGTTTCAACACGATAATGTAGTTATGTTAACTAAGAAGTAGTTAAAAATAAGAGTTAGTTCTGTTAACTAGATCATCTTGTTCAAGTTAAAACGAAAATTTGTTTGCTAACTAAAAATTACATAAGCTAAAACTTTAACAGCAAGATAAAATTAGTTTTAGATAATAATGCAATTTTTAGAGTGTTTTTTTTTAACTATTTTCGTCAATTCCTAGTATTTAGTGAGCTTCGATCGGTTGTCTTAGTATATGTTTGACGGTTGCTAAGGGCTATTTATTTTACGAGTCTTTTACGTTTTATAAACGAAAATATGGAAATTCCACAAAATATTTTAGAAAATGCTGAAAAAGCTAAGGAAAACTAAAGTCCTGTGCGACAAGGAGTATGAACGTTTTCTACAATGGAAAGTAAAAAACCCAATTACGGTGATTGCTGAAACAGTAATGATGGCTTACTTTCAAGAATTGGTATTCAACCCTTTTGCTCATTGTTAATAACAATTTTTACTTTATTTTAGTAGGAAAAATATACTCAAATAGCCTTTGAACAAAATATTAACAGTTAAAGTATGAACTTATTTTAAAGGAAAACATTAATATTTCAAGATATTGGCAATTAATGGCATTTTTAAAAGTTAAATAAAAGGGATATCTTTCTAAAACGTCAAAAGTTTTGGAAGGTAAGTTTTAACCATTATCAAAAATGCGCCGAATAATACCGTCCTGCTGCATAAAGTTGTACTCGTAATGGGAGTTTTTGGCGGTCTAAGACAGGATGAGATGGTAACAATGACCATTGATGATATATAGAGGATGAGGGGCCTTATGCTTGTCAAGGTACCTGAAACTAAACCTACTGCGCCAAAAAGTTTTACTATACTCGAAGGAGACCAAACAGATGCCTTAAAATTGTATCTTAAGGCCAAAAGGAATTAAGGAACGTAGATTTTTCAGTGGGTAAAAATACACTAGGACGTGTTCCTTCAATCATAGCAAATAATTTTAGTGTTATTAACAAATAAAGTTATTCATTAAAAATTTAAAATTAATAATTTAGTCGTAGATAAAGTAACGTATACTATTACTTCTCGCAATAATGATAGCTGTCCTTCTTCGAAATGTTACTCCCCACCAATAACGCGGCTCGGTTCCTAAATATTCCTTGGGAATAACAGCTATCATTATTAACTCATGGTATAATCTACTATTTTCTGTTCCCTTTTTATTAGATTCAATGTTGCCTAACTTGATTTTTTGATGTATTGTGATGTTCAAATGGAAATATCTCCAAAACGGTTAGCGATATTAAAATCGAGCCGTGTACGTCTTTAGTTTAGAAATTGCCTTTCTTTGAAAATCTTGCGTTTAAAAATATTTTATAACAGTTAAAAAATCATAGATTTATTAAAAAATCCAGTGTCCAACTTACAAATTCTCAGTTCTTACTCATAAAAACATCATACCGCCGACTTTCAATCTCATACAATGAACTGTTTTCGAATTATGGCTTATTTTCGAAAATAAATTTGCATTTTTAACAGCCTGTATTTCTAGAACGAGAAACATTTCGGAAAAACTTATATGATTTAATCGGTCTAGTTTGATGTTTAGTATCTCCAGTTGCTCTATGGGCCATAAGTTATGGGACACCATGTATTAGTGGGTTTTTGCAGTAATTCGGACTCTACAGTCTGTCCCACGATAAGCGAACCTACAGCTAAATGACAAAAAAATTTTGATGAAGAACTTTTATGAAATCAAGCAGGCCATGACCGGAGCATTATTCTGATTTTCTGTCTAGGTGCCTGCAAAGTTTTCATTAAGAAAAGTTGCTCAGAATTAAAAATCATGAAAGGGTACAGAATTTAATAACCATCAGACATAATTTTTTTTTGCATCTTTTTTAAACCACTGAACAGAAAACAAAATTCTTCATGGTATTAAAATTTATTAGAAAATATTATTTCGGAAATAACATTTGATGAGAACCAATTCGGTTTTTTTTGTCATTTACACCTATAGGTTTGCTCATCCTGGGACACACTGCATAAGAAGTTTGGGAAAGTTAAAAACATGAAAATAACTTGTCACACCTACATAAATCTCATTCAATTTCAATCTGCGTAAAAAACGCAATATTTTTGTCGTCCAAAATTGGACAGATATAGAGCGGTCAAATCCTCGTAAATTTGACAATGTAACCTGGCTTTGGTAGTAATTTTGTCCTTTTTTTTTAAGATGACCAACATTACACGTGTATTATCGCTTTACTGACCGGGTTATAATAACATTTTAAAAACTGAAACCGGCTCTGGTGACTCCGCGGTTAAAAGGGCACCAACTGTGAACTCCAGGAGGAGAGTTCACAGGTTCGATCCTGCGGCCGAGGAACCGATTCGCACTAGGTGGATTTTAGTGGGGAGTTATAACCCTCTTTATTGATAGGGTAACCATGACGAAATAAGCTTAAAACATCACGGTAAGAAATAATAGTTATTTATGTATCAAGGGTACTAAGTAGATGATTATATGCCCTGAGGGCGACAGTCCTACAAAGGCGAGGGTCTCTGGCCAACAACTTCTAGGAGTTGTTGCTCTGGCCCGAGGGTTAGTAAGTCACCCGAGGGTATATATCTATTAGTACCCGTGGTGCATACAAACTTTTATGTCATACCAGTTTGTTTCAAATAATAAATTTTTTTTTTTAAATTTAATTTGATTTACCAATTTTTTATTTTTACCTGCGACATTACCTTGACATTATTATAGCCTGCGTTTTTGTTGCTAGGGAGATAAGTATTCAAATGTTAAATGTGTCAAAGTCAAAAATCAAAAATGGAACAAGATTCCCGATGAAATTGAAAAAAAGGCTGAAAACGCAACGGAAAACCTGTTACCGAGAAAATCCAGAGACTCATACGACCAAGAATATGACCAATTTTTGAAGTGGATGTCCGAAAATAATGTAGAAAAAAAATTAACGAAACGAAATGATCTATCTGAAAAAAATTCCCCGAGCTCTCTGTGGGTTAACTATTCGATAATAAAGAAGACTTTAATGACAAATAAGACTATTAATATATGCAATTTTCACAAATTATGCGAGTATTTAAAGCAAATATCAAAAGGGTACCAACCAAAAAAATCTAGTGTGTTATCTAGAGAAATGTCGTAAAATTTATTCATGAGGCACCAAATGAAACGTTTTTAATGAACAAGGTCACATTATTATTTGGTGTATTTGGTGGATGTCGGCGGCAAGAACTTGTAAATATGTTAGTCACACATGGAGAAGATAAAAAATCAGTCTTTGTTGTAACGGTGCAAGAAACGAAAACTGACAAAAAAACAGTTTTCACCATGTGATGTGTGTGTGATGAAGACGAAATGAATAGTTTGAAATATAAGAAATTATATGTCTTTGCGGCCACATGGCTGCTCAGAAAAAATACAATTTTTAAGCTACATACAAGGCCGCTGTACTGTACAACCTGTTGGAAAAACACATTTGAGAAAATTTCCTGTATTATTGCAAAATATTTGGGTTTGAACAACCCCGAAAAGTACATTGGTCGTTTACGTCGAACGTCGGCAACTATTTTAGCAGAAGCTGGAGCAAGTATGACTACGCTGAAGCGCCATGGTGGATGGAAGAGTACCACAGTTGCTGAAGGATATTATTATAATATTTGGGTTTGAACAACCCCGAAAAGTACATTGGTCGTTTACGTCGAACGTCGGCAACTATTTTAGCAGAAGCTGGAGCAAGTATGACTACGCTGAAGCGCCATGGTGGATGGAAGAGTACCACAGTTGCTGAAGGATAGTATATCCTCAAAAGATGAGGTTTCAAGGATGTTGGCAGGCGTACCATCTGGATCTCGCATTTCCTTACAGAAACTAGAGACCGTGACAATGAATCATGAGTCACCTTTTTCTGTTAGCTATCAGCTTAACTTTCCAGAATTGCCAGTTCTATGTAAATACAACCAAATAAAATATGAAATGTAAATTTATATTTTGTTATTTTGTTAATAAAGAATAAGTTGATCGAAAACTGTTTTTTGCATCTTAATGCCAGCGCGGGCCATAATGCGTACTTTATGCCCGTACGGGCATAAAGTAATCCATTGTGTAGATGGTATCTACGGTATAAAAACACAATAATGCACTGGTATGACATAAGTTAAATTATATCCCGCGAATTTCAAAATCACTATTTAATCAAGCAGCCACCTAAGCATAACCTTATAAAATATTCTTTATTACGTTCAGGTGCGGCGTTCTTATTAATGTTTATTAACCTAAACGAGAGCGAAAACATTTTTCATCGAAATAAAAACTCTTTTCCGGAAAAAAGATTAGTAGGCGCTTCCCAGAAAGGTTGTTACATGTAAGACCGGTATGTAAATTTAAATGTTTATAATGCAATGTACTTTTATGACATAATTTATGCGTAGTCTAGGTTTATTGTCTTGTCTATAATAGGTTTAGAAACAATAAAGATTCGTAAAAATGGTGGATAGAAGGACACTTCTTGCCTTTACTTTTCCAAATTTGAATACTAAATTGGAACAGTATTTTATGTTGTCATGCTGTAGGTAGGTGGAACCAAAGGGTATTTTGTTGGCTTGGGCAAAGAATATTAAAATGAACAACATAAAAAAATTTTTATGATCAAACACAAGCACTATAGGAAAAATCCTTTAGGGCACCCTGGGAGTGGTGCGCGTGCGAAAAAAGCGATTCACGTTGGTTTTTGAATCGTTGGAGGCTATATTCGTTGGGAAAAACGACCACGGAAAGGTCGTTTCATAAGGATGAAGTTCTCCAGATGAAAGAATTCTTAAATAATGAAGCTCGAGGAGTACTAAGGGCGGCAGTGGTTTGTCGTGTATTTCTGCTATTCGTCGCTCTGGGCGGAATTAAGAGGGCCGAGCACTTTCCATGAAAATATATGTAAAAGAGAGTAAAATCCCCAGACTGTCGTCGATGTTCTAGGCTGTCGAGGTACTTCGTCAGCTCGTGGTCTCCAATCAGACGAATGGCCCTCCTTTCGATGGAATCCAGTAGCCGAAGAGTATGTTTGGGTGCAGAGCTCCAGACGTGAGAGCAGTACTCTAGTGATGGTCGAATCTGGGCTTTGTATAGTGTTAAAAATTGTTGAGGTGTGTACAACTTTCTGGTTCGGAAGAGTACACCAAGTTTCTGAGAAGCTATCTTGGCGATTGCCACAACGTGGTTATGCCAAGACATATTTCCTCCCAGATTGACGAGATATCTTTATAACGAAATATAGATAATAATTTCCATCCAACCCTAAACGAGGGGTTAACTTTCTATCTGTTTTGTACACGTCAATGTGATGCCTATTATTAAGAAAATAAATACAACAAAGAAGGGATGGGGATTCTATCTGTAGAATCCCCATCTCATTTTATCATCTGCCTGTTTCTGTTTTTATTTAACAGCTCATCGGTTTGATATGTCTCGGTTCGACGGACGTGGCTCAAAAGTCTATATTTTTGTTCAGTTTACGACTTACCATATTGAGTTAAGAATTACTAATTTTTCCACAAACAATACTTAAATTTAACACACAAATACTGAAAAACAGAAAGAATTTTATTTAACAATAACAGTCTGATGATGTTTGGGTTGCTCTCATGGAAAATTGTAATATAAGAAATCTGACAAGTTCACCGGCTGAGCTTTTATTGTTCAGAAAAAATTAAAAAGTAAATTACCAGTAGTGGAAAATCAAAAAAAAACTGAAATTAAAGACTTTAGGCAAGAATTAGAAGTTATAAGGAGTTATAGGAGGATATGCACACCAAGAGATAACCAAACTTAAGGGACAGTGATAATATTGATAATATTGTATACAGGGTGTTTCTTAACAACATGCTAATATTTAAGGAGGGACGGAGGGAGGTATTTAAGGGTTATTCTTGGGTCCATTTTGTGTGTGTCCTAAACGCCTTAACTTTTGAGATACAGGGTGTTAAAGATCTTTAAAAAATTCCTATTTAATTAACATCTGTGATCTGCTCTAAAGTCTGTTTCGTTGCCGTTGATAGCTCGATACCCTCATTAAAGATTCAAAACAAGGGCCCGGTGGCCTAAAATATTTTACCTATAAAATGGTCTTTTTACGTACATCTAGCATAAAGATGAAGAAATTTTGACCTATTCCACCGGGTAACAGATAAAGTAACAATAGAGCCATAAAATGAAATGAAAGGATAATGATTAAAACGGCCCATCATGGTCGGAGAGTTGGGTTTTTAATGTAACCGCTTATTATTTTATTTAAATGTAATAGATTTTATGATTTTATGAATTTATTTACAAGAAAACTAATTTATTTACAGATCAAAAAATATTGACAATTTCAATAATTATAACTCGATAAAATGGTCCTCAGAAGAATCTGAAGAGTCATCATGTCCTACGCTTATTACTAAAGGCTCAATTTCCATAGTTGTGTCAATTACGTTGTCAAGTTCCCACATTTTTTGTTCCTCTACTATAGCATGTTTTATGGCGTTTTGCCAATTTTCTGATGACACATTTGCTAAAGAATGAAGCAAGAGGTGTCGCACTTCTTGCATTTTAAAAGTTTTGTTATTTCTAGCAACATATCCTTTTACTTGAGCCCATATTAATTCGATAGGATTTAGCTCACAATGGTAAGGTGGTAAACGGAGCACTATAATACCTCGATCTCTTGCCATCTCGTCAATAACATACTTTTTATACTGTGATTTATGTAGCCTAACAATATCCAAAAGTTCTTTTTTTACCATGGTATTGTCGTAACTCAATTCCTTTCGTTGTAACCAGTTTACGATTTCCGCCTTTTTCCATGAAGTTGTGGGAAGATTATCTTTTAGCCTAGAGTGATAGCTGGCATTATCCATCACTATTACAGAATTAGCGGGAATGTATTCTATCATTTGCTTAAAATATTCCTCGAAAACATCAGCAGTCATTTCTTCATGATAGTCTTTAGTAGAATTCGACTGGAATTGTAATAATCCTTGATCCAAAAAGCCATTTGAACTTCCTATATGAGTTATAATAAGTCTGCGTCCCTTTCCAGATGGTGGTCTAAGTCCTGTTGACCAGCCTTCCATGACAGCTTGTCGAGAACTTAGGACATTTTTATCTTGCCAAACTTTAGATACGGTGTGCCCTTCGTTCAGCCAAGTTTCATCCAAATAGAAAATGTTTTTGCCTTCGCTGCGGTATTTTCGGATGGACCTTAAGTATTGACGTCTCCAGCAAATAATATCTGCTCTATCAATAAGAAAAGATTTTCTGTTTTGCTTCTCCCATCGAAAGTTCATATCATGAAGTATTTTCCATAGTTTCGTTCGTGATAGCTGTGGTAAGTCCTCGTCGTAGTTAATGGCTTGTAAAATTTTGTCTATAGTTGGTATTTCCTTGGCAAAATAAAAACTATGTACTTTTCTTCTAATACCATTTTTAATGAAATTGTCAATTTCTAACGGTTTCTTTCCTGGGAGTGGTTTTGGCTCACTGAGGTTCTTAGATTTTCTTTCACGCAAGAACCTATATATAGTAGCCTCTCCAACTCCTACCATATTGGCACACTCTGCAATGATGCTACGAACATCACTTGCAGGTTTCTGGTACACTAGAGCATCATGCACGTTTAATATTAATGTCTTTTCTCGGAGAGAATATGCACTCTTGCTAATTTGACGAAGACACGTTGGCGAAAAACTTGAAGCCATTGTTACAAGTATAGGAAATAATTCAACTTTGAGATAATGCAGTATCTAAATACAACTAAATACATAGTTTGACAAACGCACATCAAATGGCGTAATAACATCCTAAAGCAGGCAAAAATAGGTAAATTAATTACCCCTGTTGTACCTACTTTAACCCTAATCCTACTTAACAATGGACAGAGGCCAATTTTCTTATTAAATAAGGTAATTACTATTGGCAACGCCTATGGTTTACGGTTGTTTTATGGCTTCAACCCTCGATATAGCTATCAACTGCAACAAAACGGACTATAGATATTGTTTTTAAATCTGGTAAACGCTTTCTATTTGTCAAGAGGCATTTTATGATGTATAACATGTTTTTTTATTCCGACGAGTGACGCTCGATAATTTTTAAGAAAATAATGGTACGTCACTTCTTTTTTTTATAAAAATTATTTTTGAAATTCTCATTCCTTGCCGAGCAAATGTCGTCTCTTTATTTTGTTGTCGTTTGACGTACAGTTATCATATAAAAAAATGAAATTCATTCATTTGCACTCTGTAGTAGGAAAGAAGCAGATTAAAAATGATGTAGTAGGAAAGAAGCAGATTAAAATTGATGTAGTAGGAAAGAAGCAGATTAAAAATGATGTAGTATGAAAGAAGCAGATTAAAAATGATGTAGTAGGAAAGAAGCAGATTAAAAATGATGTAGTAGGAAAGAAGCAGATTAAAAATGATGTAGTAGGAAAGAAGCAGATTAAAAATGATGTAGTAGGAAAGAAGCAGGTTTTGTATATATAAATAGTTTCGACAGTTGTCTTACCTAGTCTAGCTGTCATGTATTTAAGTCATTAACCTTAACAATTAAAATGAAAATTTCACAATAACATTCTTCAGTCAATCAGGAGCTTGCTTTTTGTTCCGTTACCACGGCAACTAAGAAAATTTCCGGAAATTTTTCTCCTCCTCGAAGCAGCAGGAAGTGATTACAGTGGACATTTTTTGACGTTTGTGTATATTATAATGACATTTTGCTTGACTGAACACAACTTCCTTTAAATAATATGTTTTACCAACTTTAGTAGATCAAATAAAAATAAAAATAAATATTTAAACTATTTTTATTTTGTCAATATCAATTTCACGCAACTAAAGTTGGTAAATAGGAAATTATTGCTCTTCGAACTAACAACTAACGCAATCCTCATTTTTTCTACCTTCAAATTAATAATTTAGTGCGAAATTTTCTTACCGAATCTCCCTCGTTCTTGAGTTAATATACGGAAATTTTCCTTCTACACGATTTTTTTGAGAAAATAATTTGGGAAAATTCCCTGTATTATTGCAAAATATTTGGGTTTGAACAACCCCGAAAAGTACACTGGTCATTGTTTGCGTCGAACGTCGGCAACTCTTTTAGCAGAAGCTGGAGCAAGTATGACTACGCTGAAGCGCCATGGTGGATGGAAGAGTACCACAGTTTCTCAAGGATATATAATTTTCAAAAAATCGAGTGCTCGAAAAATTTTCGGTAATAATTCAAGTACTTACTAGGGAGATTATAAGTGAAATCCTGTATCTTAGAAGTTTAGACGTTTAGGACTTATGTTCATATGAAGCTTTTTTCTGAAAATGGAAGCAACCTCCTACTTGCAAAACGCAGACACATTTTAATAAAAATGATCGCAGGTAGCTTTGTGACCAACTGCTTGGTCTCTATTAACTTTCATTTTAACCCTGTATCTGCTTGACAGCAGTTGTCAATGTCTCGCAATTAGGAACGTTGATCAGTCTTCTAACAATCTGAGAAAAAACATGTTTATCTAAGTGTTTTGAAGGGAATTTTTAGTATTAGCTTGTCAACTACGACTTCCCGTTTGTAACAAGAATATCTAATTAGTGAAAAATAAAACTGTTTGCACTGTTAAAAAAGATAGTGTCATTTTAAGAGAAAAATTAATGCAGAAAAGCATAGTTGCGCGGCCTATCCCTTATGGTGGTCGTCAGAGATGAAACCTACGATTCATCAAAAATTATTGTAGTAAAGATTTTATTATAAAATTTCCTATAAAATTATTACATTTTCTATCTGTAATCCGTACCAAAATTTATTTTATTTATTTCAGTTTATCAGATATTACAAGGTTTGAGAATATATCTTCCTATTTTAATTAGTAACTTTAGTGTACAATATGCCTTTGTGGCTTGTGTGTACACTATTAAAGTAATATACTACTGTAACCATAGTAATACCGTTCCACAATATATTATTATTTTATAACTCATAGATATTGTTATTTTATAAATTACAGACAGTTTATGACCTTTTATGCATCACAATGGTAACATCAAAGATATTACAAACTTACACACACAAATCTACCCTTAAAATATGTCAAAGTGTTGTATATCAATCTGCAATAGCCAAGCTGGTATTTCTTTCTTGATCTTATTAAAGGAATTATTTCTTTAGTTTAATGGTAGTTTATTATAAATTTTTGGGCCCGTAATAAATAATATTGTAAACATAATTTACAAAAAAAAACTATAGAAATTTAGTAACATCAAGTAATTTCTAAATTATATTGTAAATTTCACAACAAATATATGTGCACGCTATATTAAAATTATTATAGTAAAGATTTTATTGCACGACTTGCTATAAAATATCGTATTAATTACAAAATAAAATGAAAATAAATTATTTATAGCTTCAGTAGTTAAATAATTTAAAATGTATGGTATATTTTAGTGACGACTATTATTGCATTTTTTATTGTAAAAATGACCACTGACCGACCGGGCTTAAATGACCCGTTGTTGTATTTGGATAGGTGACCGCATGTGTCAAAATGTTTACAAAAGATTTAAGTAAATTTTACAAAAGATTTTAGTCAGTTTTACAAAAGATATTAGTAAATGTTACAAAAATATTACTAGGTTTACTAAATATTTTGGCAATTTTTTCTAAAAATTTTGCTATTTTTTATGGCAGCTCTCAATAAAAGTTATTCCAGTTACATACCTAATTAAGAATGTGCAGTAATTTTAAGAACAATTCTTTGGGTGATTCTAAGACGAAAAGTTCATATAAACATGGGTTTGTAATGCTTCGTTTTCAAGATACAGGGTTTTAAAAAAAAAATTTTAATCGGATTTTCGTAAATATCTTAAATATCCTTTTGTCGGAAATTTGGCAGTTTTATTTGTAGCTGACAACTGTCAACTTAAATGCTGCAATTATTTTCCAAAAGCAAACCTTGATTAAGAAAGAAAATATCCATGCATCTCCAGGGAAAGTGTTTTTATTTCTTTTCTCGAAAACTAAGTAAGATACGAGAAAAATTCAAGAGACAAAAGTGTTGTATTTTTAGTCGCTTAATCCGCCCGGGATGCCACTGGACTCAATAATTTTAATCTACTTAGGGCTAAATTAGCTTCTTAACACTACAAATAAAACTGACAAATTTTAACAATATCGACAAAAGGATGTTTAGGATATTTACGAAAACACGATTAAATTTTTTTTTTACACCCTGTATCTTGAAAACGAACCATTTGCGGACTTATGTTTATATGAACATTTCGTCTTGGAATCGTCTCTTAAAATTACTGCACATACTTAATTAACACCCTGTATAGAACCATAAATTATGGTTATTTTTACTATTTTTATAGTAAAGTTAAGTTTTTCGTTCCGCGTAGTCAAGCTTACATGAGGCTGATTTTCACCTCTAAAATTTAAACTTGAGCAGTGGCGTAGCCACACGGGGGGCGAAGGGAGATGGTGGCCGCTCCAGCCCCTTGACCTGGCACCCTTTCACCACCTAAATACCTAACATAAAGGACATACTATCAAAAAAATTAAATCGCGGAAGCCTGTAAATTATGGTTTTAAAATAATAAAGTTCATTTTAAATACTTAAATTATACTTGATAGGACAAAATGTCTATTTAAAAATATAGGCCCCAAACACAGACTACGTCAGTGATTACTAGTTTAATATCCTGTGAATCACTTTCGTAATTATTTTAATTCACTATACTGCATGAATGATCCTGTCTTATATAAAAATGTTAATTTTACCTCATCTTCAATGGCTGCTAAATGTTAGATCAATTAAATCGATCCGGAAATATACAAGTATTCCGTAAATTGTCTGATTTGCATATTTTAATGGCGATAGTTAATACGCGTCATACAGTATATGAAGAATTGTAGACATATAAATTAGGAGAATAGGATATAATGGCTTCATAATATACGATTGCATTCTTTACAGTTTTAAATGAACTAGATGCACAGGTGCTAGTGCAGGTTTTTATTGAAAAGAATGATTTTAGAACAGTAGGTTAATAATATACAGGGTGGCCCATCGAAAACAGTCCAGCAAGGTTTACGGCTGTGTACGTGAAAATTGAAAAAAACCTCGGACCCGTAAGCTTGTGTTTTCAGGGGGACACGTTTCATTATTAATTTCATTCCTGTAACCTCAACCCCCTTAGCGGGGGCGGCTACTGCCATTGTTTTTTCAAATGGGAATGGGTATGTTGTGATACATCTTTTTAAAGGGCATTAAATTCTCTTTAAAATGGTGCTTCGTTTTGTGAATTTGAGTTACGCGCCGCCGAGCAACGGAATTTGAAACATTTCACTGCACCTCTTATCAAGTACACAGGTTTGTGCGTAAACAATTTTTTTTTAAGTAATAGGTATCAGTCAATTCAACTTTATCTTCAGTAAAGTGGTTTGACACTTTGAACAGTTGTTGTACTATTGTATGGAGGTGAATGGCGGACATTTTTAACATTTAGTATTACTCAATAAAATTACATTTTTTAAAACGCAATTTCTCGGCGGCGCGTACCTCAAATTTATAAAACAAAACGCCATTTTAAAGAGAATTTAATGCCCTTTAAAAAGATGTATCACAGCATACCCATTCCTATTTGAAAAAACAAGGGCAGTAGCCGCCCCCGCTAGGGGGGTTGAGGTTACAGGGATGAAATTAACAGTGAAACGTGTCCCCCTGAAAACACAAGTTCATGGGTCCGAGTTTTTTTTTGGACTGTTTTCGTTGGGCCACGCCATTGGGATTTCGGAAACGGTAAGAGATGTGATACCGAAAATCCGAGGAAAATTAAACTAGACTCTTAAATAGGCCATAATGGGCCCTATTTATTTCAAATAACTACCAATCATTTCTGCTTATCCAGTAGTGAATTCATTTTTTCCATTATAAAGGTCATAAATCTGAATAATTAAGTAATTTGTTCTTATAATTTATTCTAATCTATCAATAAAGCTACTTATATATTGCCATAATAAAATCAATCAAGATTTATCATACGGACGTCCATACTGTTATATAAAAATGCAAACGACCTGCTTGTAGCCTTAAAAGTGAATTCCGGTAATTCATTAATACCCAATTTTATGCAAAATCTATTTCTGAAGGCTATAATAATATTCAAGCTGTCATCATTTGTCAAAACCATATGCAAATTCCTAGTTTAGTAGTTTAAAACAGTAAGCGAAAATTGAAACCGTAAGATTATTAAAAATAAATGTAAAAAAATGCATATGTTTATTGTAATTTTTAATTTTAGCTTTATTTAATACGAATGTTTATTTCCTTTGCAAGTACTTTCGCACTTTTTATACTACGTTTCTAATAATATTGGAATAAATATATAACTTTGTAGAGGCGATGAGAATCGGGTTGACGATGAATTTCATAGAAATCACGTTTGTCCATTAAACAGACTTGTGAAAACCAGGTGCTGATGCTGACCATATATAATTTTACTTGCTGATGAAAGGTTTGGTGCTTAGGGTGATGAAGCTAAAAAAATGTATTACTGGCTTTTGCAGGAAAATTTCGTACCCAAAAGCAAAATGTTGCCATTCTCTTTTTTTTAATTTTTATATATTTATATATATTTTTATATTTAACATTTTATATATTACAAGATAAAATTTAAATTTCTCGTCTATGTGATATTTATGATTTAAATAATATAGTCTTTTCATTTTGACGGCCCCTGTAAAAGAGATTCACATAGGCTTTTTCCAGATTCCATATTTGAGACACCTCTGTGATTCTATAAATTAATCTTAGAGTAGAAGAAGCTTATTAAACTGAGATATAAAGCTTCATATCCTCCGCATAAAAATGGCTATTGCAGTATTTTATTTAGCTAAAAAAAGAGTTCGAGTGATTTTGGACTTCTGATATGCAAAAGTTATTAAAAATACAATGAAATATCGAGACGACAATGTATCTGGAAAATGTAGCTACAATTTGATTTTTATATTGTTTGAGAGCTGATAATTCAAAAAAAAGTTTCTTGCGTTAGAAGAAATAAAATAGCATCTATATCCTTACCACCACATTGATACACTAAGTTTATCTTGTCATGTTTTGCCTTATACTATTAATGGCACTGATCCTCGTCTAAACAAACTAAGCGCTTCAAATGTGTGTTTTTAAACAAGTTTCAATACTGTGAATACTTAAATTTAAAGTTCTCTTTATATGAATAAATATACAGTGAAACCTCTCTTAGGCGGACACCTACGGGCCGTCCAAATGTGTCCGCCTGTCCGCCCATGGGAAATTTGTTATTAGGTAATATGTAAATGCAAAATTATTACTATGTATATGTATGTACAAATAAACATAACATAACAAAAATACACTAGTTTTAGTTAGAATGTAGTACTAAAAAAAATCTAATAACGTAGTTTGACGTGTTTACGTTTTATACTTGCAATCTAGAAAATGTAATTCCAAGTCTGATAACAATTCCAATGCTGCAGAGTCACCTATATTCTTTGCATACTGCTATAATTCCTTTACCATACTAATGGCTTGTTGATAATTGGTGACATTTGTTTGACTATGATGTGGTTCAGTTTGGACTACATAATCGGTAGGAATGGGGTCACTATCATCTTCTAATAGCACATTGCTATCAATGTTAATGAACTTGCCCAAATCATTGTCATCAAATTACAAACTTCCACAACATCAATATTCTTTTTCAGACTAAAAACGCGACATTTTGTGCTATTGTTTACGATTTTAACCTTACAACTCACAAATAAACGGCGGCTGCTGTCGGGGAATCACACATACTTTCATTCGGCGAAGCCCTTTCGCGCTGTTACGCATACGCGATTGGTTGCCGTTCTGTCTTCAGAGAGTTATTGCATTATTCGTCTTCCAAATACTTTAAAGTTTTTTGTCCGTTTAAAGGAGGGTTTTCGCACTCTTTGTATGAAAACAGCCTGTCCGCGTCCGCCCAAAGGAGAGTCCGCACAAGAGAGGTTGATTTTCATGGAATTTCATGTACTTAGTTCCGGACTATGAAAAAATGTCCGCTTAATAGATCTCTATTAAGCGGACATCTTCCGCTTATTAGAGGTGTCCGTTATCAGAGGTTTCACTGTATTAACTATATTTTAATGGCACATCCTGATAACAAAAATTAGGGCGGTATTAATAACCAAAAATAGAATGACATAATGCCTTCAAGCTGTTTCAAAGATAGCATTCTAGTGTAATAAATCGTGAGAAATGATCCGACATCGACAGTTCGATTGTAGGTTATAGTAGTTCTTAAATTATTATTTATTACGTAATAAAAATTGCAAATTAGTTTCGTTATGGATGCCCCAAACAAGGAACTGTTTCAATTTAAATAGTAAATTAGTTCTGTGTAACAATGTTTTTTTTTTTAAACCGAGTTCGCTTCATTACAATTTAAATTTATTCTCTTAGACGGCGAGGTTACCAGTTCCGGGCATTTAACTTTATAGATTGAAACTTAAGATGTTTCTTTAATTTAAATATTAAGTTGACAAGTTAAACAACGAGCAGTTTCCAGAATTGTATTTTTGTGAATAGGAAAAAGTATTCGTGGAAAGGGTTAAAGTTTACATTACATCGTTCGTTGACTTGCAATAAATCAACTACCCGATTAAAGCCAATTGTGTAGGTCACAACATCGTCAAAACGCAATTAATGGATATAGGATAAGCTTGAAAATATGAGATAATGATAAGAAGGGACGCATATAAAATTTCTATTGTGGCTCTGCTCAAAAAGATGTAGATTATAGGTTTATAGATAATTAGGCTTCTGCAGCAGTCAAAAAATCACCCTTTAATGTAAACTTTACTATCCCTATATTGATACATACTGAGCTAACAACAGTACCCAGTACTCATAAATTTTGTTTCAGTCGATCAAGAGGTCTCAGAACGACTAGTTTTAGACGTCTTTTGTCCATTACTAACCATTTATAGTAATCAAGTATTATTAACTTTCCAGCTTGATAAATTATTTTTATTTACAACCATGCATGTAATAATGACATTTTATCTATCTTTGAAAGGTGGAAAGTTGACGTTTTTTACTTTTACTTTCCACCCGGGTGGTATTTTCTTGTAGTTTTTTAAAAAATCGATATCTCAAAATAATATACGAACACACTTTTTCAAAAATGGTAATAGCTTTGCGTGTTTAGATATGTCTACTTTTTCCCTAATTGATAGAGTGATCCTCAACACTGAATATTGTGACCAAACCGTTGATATCTTCTTTGTCTTGGCATTCTCACTGAAATAAGCTAGTAGTGCCGACTCAGAACCAGGATTCTGAACTTTGTTTGCCGTACACCATTCTTTGTTACATGCCTTGTCACATCTCGGGCAGCTTTTAGTTGGCAGAAGATCTTATTCTACTATTTTTGTTGCTTCTCGAATTTCTGGTGGAGTAGCAGCAAAATAAAATTCCTCATCTGATAGCATTTTTCTGTTGTTAAAATAATATATTGTTTAGCGACATGGAAACCATATTAAAAAAATGATATTTGCCATTTTGATGTGTATTATTACCTACGTTATTTTACCACCTGCGGTTATTTGAAATTTTGTCTAATTTTCCAATGGAAAAGTCAAAATTACATTTATCTTTTATGAATAATTTTAATTCAAATAATAAGAAGTGGATGGTAGATGTGGTTGTAAATAAAATAGTATACAAACCTCGGTGAAAAGTTTCATTTACTGTCTCGAGATTTAGTTAACCGAGGCGCAAAGCGGCTCTCTCGGCAGGAATGACTTTCCACCTCGGTACGTAAAATACTATTCTTCACCTGCCAAAAATCATTATTATTTACTTCCACTATTTCTATTGTCAATAATAGAGGCATCTTCACCACCCACCAGAGGGGTTAAACGCGCTTCAAGAGGTTTCCCTGCAGAGAAACACGCACTTTCCCTACGTTTTCGAGGATGCAGAGCACGGTGGTGTTGGATATCATGTCCGACCCCTTCCAACCCCTCCACCGGCCAATACTCACCCCTGAAAGGGGTGATTTTTTTTTCAAGTATCAGCGGCAAATATATATTCCCCCCCGTTTTCGAGGATGCTGAGCACGTTGATGGTATTGGATATCGGGTCTGACCCCTTCCAACCCCTCCCCCGATCAATACTCTCCCCCATTATGGAACGAGATTACTTTTTAATAAAAAAAATTTCGAAAAAAAGTGTTTTTTTCTAAAAAAATAAACTGACCACGCCTTGGCGTTTTTTCGCGCAAACTATTTGATTACAATTTTTTTAGTTGGACCGGAATGAGAGACCATTACAACCAAAAAGAGAAGTACTACTACTTTCCCCATTCTCAAAATGCCAAAAAGGGGGGGGGGGGGGGGAGGGTCGGACGGAATATCCAACACCGCCAACGTGCTCAAATCCTCGAAAACGGGGGGGAATAATATATATTTGCCGCTGATACTTGAAAAAAAAAATCACCACTTTCAGGGGCGAGTATTGGCCGATGGATGGGTTGGAAGGGGTCGGACGCGATATCCACCACCACTACCGTCTGTGTCTAAATATTTCTGAGGGATCCAAAAATTGACTAATATACAGGGTGTTGCATTTAAAATAGGAAAGTTGGTATTTCTCACTGTTACATGACACACCCTGTATGAAAAGTTTTTATTGAAAAAAATGCGCAACTAGAAATACCATATCTACAAAATTTTGTTTTTGGCAATTGGTGCCTGGCATTTCCACTCTTCAATTGATTGTTGTTGACCTATGCATATTTATTAAAAAAGGTAACCTATGTAAGGTTAGCCAAATTTGCTTCCTACCAAAAATTGTAGAATCTTTTTTAGTTCAGAACAACAGTTTCATAGAGAATAATCTTGAAATAACCACGGATCGATTACCATAACAAAACCGCATGCTGGCCTATTATGAAGAAAAAATGAAAGCTTGTCTCGTTACATAAAAATGTAAATGACCTGTCCAATAAACACCAACAGTTAAAAGGCGAGATTAAATTTACAAAAGACCTTGAAATAATAACAAGCAAGATACGAGCCTGAAGGGTATTAATCTTGACCGTGTAATAATATACAGAGTCACAATACATACCAATTTCAATTTTAGTTTCTAAAAATAATAAAAAACACGTACTGAGTTGATTTGCCTTGAAGCAATAAATGTTTGTAACAGAAGGCACTTATATGCGCGTATAAACAGAATGCAGATTTATAGCCAAGTTGAAATTAACAGTTTTGTTCTTTATTTTCGATATTCTATGTAATATCCAGCGACACACGACTGCACCGCTCAACATATAAATTGCTTCCGGCGATTTCATAAGTGTTTCCAGGTTATTTTTAGTTGCAGAAATCATATTTTTATTATCGTCTATAGTTTTCGATATTCTATAGGGATATCTCCCCTATTTTCCGATAATCGATAATATAACTATTTTATATCCACATATTATTATACAGGTACAGGGTGTCAATTTTTGGGTAGTTTTACGGGGTATCTCCATTATTAGTAAAGATAGAATGATCCGGTTTTCGCAGCACTTTGCTATACTTTTTTGTCAAACAGAAGATGCCGTAATCAGAATTTTTCTAGTCCGTCTTGCTTTTGATATACGGGAGGTTTTTGAGAATTGTGCATTTTGGGACACTCCCCATATCTCGGTTACCCCGTAACGTATCAAAAGGAAATAAAATGTTCTTTTTGTAGTTTTTTACGTAGAATCCAGTGGCGTACTCCTACATTCAATAGTTTTCAAGGAAAATAAACAAATTTGCTTCTTTTAAATGGGTCACCCAATATATTTTTTAATAATATAATTTAGTTTGTAACAAGCTTCTCAAAAGCATATAACCCTTTATTTTTAGTCTTAGTATTAGGCCCGAAATATACGTTTTTGACAAATATACCATGACGGATATTAAAAAAATACTGATGTGATTAAATATTAGACACAAAAATTGAAAATTTATTGAACTCACTCATAAATATTGCTCAAATTGTTCTCCATTATGATTTAGACATGTTTCACATATGGTTCTTATTCGCCTTAATGAATTAAAAATAATAAACGGCCGCGTTTGTAACTCCCTAAAAGCTCTGTCAATGGCAATTCTTAAATCTGCCTTTGTTTGGTACTGAATGGAATACATTTTATTTTGAAGGTATCCCAATAAGAAGAAATCTAAAGTCGACAAGTCCGGTGACCTTGGTCCTGTTGAAGATGCAAGTTATTGAGACCAGTTAAGGGCACATCTTCTATTATTTCTGGCACAACGTTTTCCAGAATTTACAAATATTTATTTGCATTAAGGCTTCTTTCAAATATATTATAAACTATTTTGCTATTTAGTATAAAGCATGAAACGCTAACGCCAAATCTGCCTTGCCGTTCGGTTGGAAATATTACATGTTGATTTTCCTGAAACCAAAACCTCGCATTCTGTCGATTAAATATGCCAGCACTGGTAAAATGAGCCTCATCAGACCATATAACGGTTTTCGGTTTTTTCAAAATTGTTTTCCCTGTTCAGATTTTGTAAATACCAATTGAAAAACTCTATACGGCGCTGTGCATCATCAGGATGTAAGTTTTGTACACGGTGGAATTTATATAGCTTACAATTTTTTTTTTCGGATTGTTTGCACTCTTGATTTAATTATTCCGATCGAACCTTCAACTTTTCTGCAAGAACTACTTGAATTTGTTTTAATTGAAGCTAACACATTTATTTCATCAGTCTCGCGTTTATCTTTGTGGTAGATTTTAATGCGAGGTTTAGAAAATGAAGCGTGTTCAATTAAATTTGATTTTATTCTTGAAAATCTATAAGTAATTTAAGAAAATTTATAAATTTCATAGAATTACTACAAAAGGGCTTATATTTACCTATTCAAATACACTTCTAATGCTCCATCTGCATTTTCGTTACACTGGATACAACAAACGAGCATGTCGTACTTTTCAAAGTTTACATGCTCTGCCATAATTAGGACAAACTGATTTTTCACTATTAATTAGAAATTTTAAAACAACTTAGAGAACCTGAAGGCTCTGAGAGAATTAGAAGATTTTATTATTATGACATATAGGACTGCGTTCTTTTGTTTGTTTTAAATACCCGTCATGGCCTACTGAAAAAAATGGTATATTTTTCAAAAACGTATATTTCGGGCCTAATACTAAGACTAAAAATAAAGTGGTATATATTTTTGAGAAGTTAGTTACAAACTAAATTATATTATTAAAAAATATATAGGGTGACCCATTTAAGAGGAAGCAAATTTGTTTATTTTCCTTGAAAACTATTGAATGTAGAAAAAATCTGAGTACGTCACTGGATTCAACGTGAAAAACTACAAAAAGAAAATTTTATTTCTTTTTGATACGTTACGGGGTAACCGAGATATGGGGGGTGTCCCAAAATGCACACTTCTCAAAAACATCCCGCATATCAAAAACAAGGCGGCCTAGAAAAATGTATCCAATTTCCATTCTCACAAAATAAAATGACACTTTAACACTAGCACCATAAATAACTATTTCAATCTGAGCTTATTTTTTTTAAAATTCATTACGTTTTACTGTACAGTTTTATTGTTAAACGGTGCTTTCAAGAGAAACAATCTTTAAAAATAAATGGATAGTATTGTTTAAGCCTGGCTTTAATATGAATGCTAACATATTTCGTTTAAAACGAAACGGGACCGAGACTCATAAATGTACTGTACAGTGTACACGGAAAGTAGTAACGTACAATAAAACCATATAAGCAATTTAAAACTGCATAAACAACTAGCCTTGTAAATATGTTAAATTTTTTTACAAGGGCATCTTATATATACCGCAAGGCCAGCACACAAACCGACAATAAGAATTGTATTAGTTGTTTATACCACGTGTCCAAGATAAGGAGGGCCAGTACAGGGATCTCGGAAACCGTAAGAGATACGAAGTCGGTTAAATGGAGGTAAAGTTGCGTATTTACTTGCCTAATAATATGCCGTCTAGAAATATTTAAAATTACGAGTAGTTCCGGAGATATCCGGAAAAAACGAAATTCTGAAAAATCGTTTTATTGTTTTCCTGGGTTTTTTGAGATTGAATTCTAAAGTTGCACCTTTGCATTGCCACTTTTTCCGCTCTATCTAATAGCGTTAATTGTTTTGTAATCCGACGAGTCGTCTTCGAAGGGCCATTATCCACTTTTTTTTTTAAATACGGTCCTGTTTTTCTGATATTGTAATTTGATAGCTTTTTCTCTTCCGAATGCAACGATGTATGAAACATTGTGGTTTAATAACGTTTCGAGGGTTTTTTGAACAACATCAGGATATGTTGGGATACGGTCCTGTATTTCTCCTAATTTTATAAATAATATCTCATAAGTAAGCTCTAAATTTTTACGTTTGTTGGACTAGTTCAATAAATAACAAATAATTTAATAATAAACAATAAATAGGTAAGTGAACAAAATACAGAAACATTATTTCAAACTTCTGTTGAATCGGGATTTTTTGAAGAGAAGTAGGCGTTTGAAACAAAAAAATTAAGATGGTGACGCGTGATTTGTTTCACTTGACATTCCCATTGTGATCGTTTGAGAGCGTTTTAAGAGGTTTTCTATTTTCCAGAAAATATGGAACATAATTTTACATATGCTGAAAAGTTTGATATTCTATCGTATGTTTTAGTTTATATAAAAAAAAACGGTTATGTGGCAATTAGAAGATGTTATTTGCGCTTAGAGAATAAAGGAAATCATTTTGAACACCTGATTATGTAGTTCCTTACTTCTTCGTTGTTCGTTTAATTACTGTTTTGGAATGATTTTTGTTCACTTATTTGTGGTTTATTATTAAATTATTTGTTATTTATTGAACTAGTCCAACATAAGTAACAAATTTAGAGCTTACTAATGAGATATTATTTATAAAATTACGAGAAATACAGGACCATATCCCAAAATTTCCTGATGTTGTTGAAAATAATTGGACGTTAACTCTCGACATTATATCCTATAAAATAGTGTTCCTCTTGTAGCACCAAAGATAATACAGTAAATAAAAAAACAAAATATTATTAAAATATATGGTTAGAATTTTGACTTAAATTCTAAAGTGATGATGTAGATGTTGTTGTTGAACTCCATCAGGTGTTTCAAATTTTATGTAAAAACACGTATTTTGACTTAAATTCTAACGTAATGATGTAGATGTTGCTGTTGAACTCCATCATGTGTTTCAAATTTTATGTAAAAACACGTTATAATTGGTACACTCGGTATTTATAAAAAAATATCTTCATTCTGGAAGAGACAACCTGTAATTAAAAAAAAAAATCGTCCAAATCGGATCACTGCGCACTGGTTTTGCCTAAAATATACTTCTCTTAACTCTCTACATACGCTTAAAATGTTCATCATTTAAAAAGAATTTTGGGAAAGCTCTACATAAATCATCCTGAAGTACATTGCTATCTGATACGATCAGATTGCGATCTAACCGTGCTTTGGGCTTCGTTGTGAAATACACGAGTGTGCGTTATTTTCAGCGATCTTCAATTTGTTGAAGGAAATGAGCCAACCGACACACCTTACTTATTGTAATAATGTGCTTTGTTAACGATAACGACCTTCTCTGTTATGTCTACGCTGATCTATCGAAAAAATATACAATGCGATTCACGGTGAGTTGACTATTAGAAGACCTCAAAATTATTGAAACATTGATACTTCTAGAAGATATTTTGTTTCAATAACCGGAACTGTTGAACGTAAATGCAGCTGCCTTAAAAATATATTTACTAACGAAACTCTCTTTATCTACAGTTAAATATCGGGGAAATCAGATGTAATTTTTGAGGTGGCTGAATATTAGCTCCCCTCAACATTTCATAGAAAAACTGCATTATAACTCCTTGAAGAGGCCGATATGGTAAACATACGTGCCAAGTTTGAATACATTTGGGTGCGCCAATCCTAAGCTATTCAATTAAACGTGATGGCAAAACCAAGAATATAATGTTGAGATATCGTTGCTTCAGTATGTTTCGAGACTCGGGGGGTGGAATAATGCTGTCGAGGGTTCCACGTGCTTGATGTATACGAATTTTAAACGTTTTGTTAGTTGTAGCAGTACCAGATTTTTTCTCTTGTAAAATAATTCATAACAATAAATGTTGTTGAATAATAGAAAAGCTTTGGACTTGCATTGTCTTTATTTGTTATATATCACAACGTTTCAACTGGTAAGTATCTCCAGTCGTCTTCAGGTGAATACTAAAATACTTAGTATTAGTATAATTAGTATTCACCTGAAGACGACTGGAGATACTTACCAGTTGAAACGTTGTGATATATAACAAATAAAGACAATGCAAGTCCCAAACTTTTCTATTATTCAAGAAACAATATTGTCTACAACCTTCAAACAGACAATAAATGTTGTGATGTGATTTCAAATTTGTGTGATATTATCTACTGTTGAGCTGTTGAAAAACATACTTTTTGTGTTTTAATTTTTTCATGGAATTTAATTATAAAACGAATTATTTTAAAATAAGATCGAAGGTAGTATATACCATAAAATTGTAGTTTTTTTTTCTAAAAAGTTTGAAAAAGAAGTGATAACTCGTGTCAAAGACGTCTTGTTGTCAAAATCTGAACACGTGTTCTGTGTTGCAATATGACAACACCGCCTATAATGCGCTAACCTCTTTTGAACCTCGAGACTGCCTCAATAAACTATTGATTGCGAAGGTCCTCAGGAGCGGCCACGTAAATGTTGAAATTTCATATAAAGTGTATATTTCGCTTAATAATTCAAAGCGCCATTAATGGTTATTTTTCTTCAATTTATTTTCATCTCAGGATTTGCCGGTTTAAATATAATAAGACGTTTCTATAACACCCTGTATATAGACTGAAATATATTTTTTTATATAGGTAGTCGGTAAAGTTTAATTTTTCAGTATATTTTAATTACATGAAGGAAATATCCATAACTAGTTTAGCAATTTTCACACAATTTAAGAATGAAACGTTACACAAGAAAATGATGGTAAATGAATTTTATGCTCTAATTAAGTAATCGGTTATCGGAACACTTTTATTACTTTAGTTTTTTGTTAAATGCTAAACCCATTAAACATTTGCATGGAGTCAATTTAAGTATGCAACACACCATGACATATTACATTAAAGATTAGGGAATAAATGGAAACGTGTAGATTGTTTTTTTTTTATGATCAAACACAAGCACTATAGGAAAAATCCTTTAGGGCACTCTGGGAGTGGTGCGTGTGCGAACAAAGCGATTCAAGTTGGTTTTGAATCGTCGGAGGATATATTCATTGGGAAAAACGACCTCGGGAAGGTCGTTCCATAAGGATGAAGTCCTGCAGATGAAAGAATTCTTAAATAATGAAGTTCGAGGAGTACTAAGCTTAACCACCTATGGACGGGCGGCAGTGCTTCGTCGTGTATTTATGCTATTCGCCGCTCTGGGTGAAATTAAGAGGGCAAGGTCTGCCGAGCACTTTCCATAAAAATATCTGTAAAGCAGAGTCAAATCCCCAACCTGTTTTCGATGTTCTAGGCTGTCGAGGTTCTTCATATAGAAGTTTTCTTCTAAAAATGGACCCAAGAATCCTTATATATTAGCATATTATTAAGAAACACCCCGTATATAAATAATTCAAATACTTTAATTGTTTTCGATATACCAAGGTGGTCTAGACTAGCGGGTAGTCCCACTATTTATTAGCTACACACTGACGTAGTTTTTCCGTTCATTTAATTCAATATACGGGATAAAAGAAAAAGTGGTATATTTATTAAAATTTAAATTGCGACACGTGGGTTTTCACATACTTACGAAAGTATAGATTGGTTTGTTTTCTACATTTTCCTTCTTTATTTATCTATTTATCTTTAACAGTTTTAAAGTTATACCGCTATTTACTCATTACGAATTACATTTTATGTATACCTACCTGCAACTGATACGTAGGTAATAGTAGGTATGATACATGATGCGACAACTTACATTTTTATAGCGTCACAGAAGAAATAAATAACTACATCGCAACCATGAGCAGGCGATGTGCGGCCGTGTTAAAATCAAGAGGGGGACCAACACACTATTGAATGGTTCATAATCATTTACTTATTCCATTTTGGTTTTCTATTAACTATTGTATTTATTGTTCAGAATACCGCTAAATCGTATCTTTATTAATAAACTATTCTATGGTCTTTGACACGACAAAAATGTGTGGTTTTATATTCAGTATAATCGTATGTACATACCTACCAAAATTTAGTGCAATATTTCAAACTGGTTTAGATAAAAACAAGCCAAAAAAAAAAACGCTACCTATAGGTATATCTAATAAAATACGATGTTCCACAAAGAAGAAATATTTTTGGTCGATTTGAGAGATCGAAAAAATGTGAAAACGTTCAAGAGGGCTCTTGACTCCTGGCCCTATTTACTAAACTTTTTTGATTTCGACCCTATAAGAGTTAATTAATTAAGGATTATGCAAAAGTTATTTTTAATTGATTAAAGTATAATTTTAAATATTTAACGAGAAAATTTACTTTTAAGGGGTTTGCTAGGGTTCCATTGACCTTGTCCCAGGATAAGTGAACCCAAAGATGCAAATGACAAAAACTTCGAATTAAAATTTGACCATTTGGGATCAAGACCTGCCTGATTTTCGATTTTTATGAAATCACGCAAGCCTTGACCGGAGCATTATTTTTATTTTCTGTCTAGTGTGCCCCTTTTTCACGAACATCGAAAAATATTATTACAAAAAGTTGCTCGGAATTCAAAATCATGCAAGTGTGTCGAATTTAATAACTATCAACCTCTATGGGGCCTTCTCATTTTATACAATATTTTCCCTATTTAGAAATTTCTAATTTGTTTAATTTCCTCATCGTTTGTCATATTAGCCTGGGAAATGAAATTTGGTCATCAAATGTTATTTCCGAAATAATATTTTCTAATAAATGTATTTAATATCATGCAGAATTTTTTTCTGTTTAGAGAGAAAAAAATGCAAAAAAATTATGCGATATTTTGCCAAAAATGTATTTAATACCATGCAGAATTTTTTTTCTGTTTAGAGAGAAAAAAATGCAAAAAAATTATGCGATATTTTTCGAAAGAGTGACTTTACCTAGACAGAAAAAAATTATGCAAAGTAAGTTAAATTTCATTTTCTAATCAAGCCTAGATCCAAAATTATCAAATTTCAATTCGAAAATTTTATATCATTGACATGGGTTCGCTTATCCTGGAACACATTGTGGGACACAAGGTGAAAATATTTATTATAGATAAACCCGAACAAATTCTTATACGAAAACAAGTTGCATACAAATCATTGTGCATTGACCGCAAATCGCGCCATTGCTTCGTCTAAACAACAAGCCCCCACGGTATATGAGCTACGTGGTTGTCAATGGCGTCCGGCACATGCAGTCTGATTTTTAGGGATAGTTATTCAACTTTTTAACGGTCGATTTAAAAAAAGTACAGCTCGACAAGCGAGTCTATAGTTACGACGTATCGGTAAGGGAAAAGCAATATCTTTTAAAACATTGCCGAGTCATGTGCGTGCTATTATTATCTTAATAATGTAATAATATATATTTCTCATGGCATGAATATATTTGTATCACCAGTGCAATATATCAGGCCTTTCCATCAACATTTTTAGCATATTTTGGCATTTTCACTAATAAAATCCATTTGATTTCAACATGCACCTCAAAGTTTCACGGGCAAACCGGTTTGTTTGGGTTTATGTCACTTCTCAGCTGTTGTAGCAACTTTTTTAAGGTTCCAAATAAAACTTTTGTATTGTTCTCCTAACAATGGCCAAAGTCGAAGCCGTCGATTTTTTCGACAGCAGAGAGACGGGCCATTTTTTTGAGAGGAGATGACAACAATTGATCCGGCTTATTTTCTTTCCTTTCAGTATCTTCTTTGTGAATGTTTTTTACTGCACCTACGCTTACTCCCGTATACATTGCGACCCTTTCTAGCTTTCGCTTAAGTGGCAATTGTATTAATTTGTGATTCCTCTTCACACACCCTGTACACATTGGCAAATACTTCTCGGATTTGACTATGAAGAGTTTCACCAGGGTATATTAATTCATTATCACAGTTTTAAAACAAACCCTATCACTAAGCAACTGGATGAAGCATATTGGACATCGCCGAAAAACCACGCCGGCACAATGGGCGTGTCACCAGATGCGTGTCGTCATCCTCTGTCTGGGATATAACCTCTCAAATTAGCTCTAGCCACCGGTTATCCATGGTTACCGTTGATATTGCACCATGTTGCAGTATTTTTAGATTAGAAGTACTTTTAAAAAAAATATTTTATTTTGCATTTAAATATTAAAATAAATAGTAAGGAAAGAAAGTTTTAAGAACATTGAAACTATAATAGAATATTAGTTTCTTATATACTTATGACAATTTACATTAAATGGGTAAATTTAATTTTGGGGTATAGTTGGTAACATGTTATTAAATTAAAATTTAATATATGTGACAACATTGTTAACCCAAGAAATCTTCTTGCCCGCATTCTTTTTGTAGCTACAGATAAAGTTGTCGACATGTATATCCAAGGAGTCACCCATTTAATAAATTTCCATAGCTCACCTGTTTTTTTTTATATTTTCTGCAAACAATTATCCATTCCATATTTCCATTGATGATAAAAATTCAATATTTTGTTTAGTTTTTCTATGATTTAGATCAAAAACGGCTGAAAAGGCTGTATTTTGGAAAATCCTCTAAACTGTAATTGGCTCTAATATTAAACGTTTAATTTCAACAGTTCCTCTGTAAATTGTAAAAACGTAGTGACGTTCGTTTGCTTTTCCATTTAACTCAAAACCCGGGTGACTGGGAAGTGTCAACAGAACATTAAGCGGATTAAAGCAGAGTTTAATTTGCCAAGTTTTAGTGTAACTCTGTCGGCAAATATAAGTAATTTTATATTATGACTGAAGCAAAGTTTGGCTAATGTTGCCATAAGTAACTATGGGTGGGTCTCCGGATTACGCCATAACGCAGGGCGCGCACCGAATCGACTCGGACCGGTTGGCTCGGCAAAGTACGATCGGTACGGCAGCGCACCGAGTCGGCACATTCGGTTTGTTTTCAGGTTCCGTTCCAACCACCCTAAAAATCGTACAATGTACGGTCACGCACATGCGTAGTAGTCGAAAGCCGTTCCAACCGACACAAAACGGTGTATTGGGCGATCCCGTTGGTGTTCCAACCAAATTTGTGATCGTTCGCAAACCAGTTCCTGAACGGTGAAAACGATACATGGACAAGAGCAGGAACCGTTTATATTGACTTGCGCCGTAAGAATTTTAACAGTTGTTTTTGTATTCCTGGCATTCGTGCAGTTCTTTTAGCCTTGTTTTGCAGGAGTTGTTGCTTAACCACTCGTTAATCTGATTATTTAATTTATTCTTATTAAATTTATATAATCCGGTTCCCAAACCTACAAGATATTCTTACCATTAAACACGTTATTCTCTTCCATAATTATTAAATACAACAATACGTAAGGACAAAAGATAATACTCAAGTTTAGACGAAGAAATTAAGCAACAAAAGTAGGGTTATGATTTATGATAATTAACTAATCTTGTTTCCTAGTCTAAGACCTAATCAGACAGGCGATCAGGATCAGCTGTGATTTTTACAGAGAATGGTCATAAAAACGTACCAACCTTGCTCCCCTTGTGCATCGGCAGCAAACAGTGCAAATTTAACGCCTGCGCACAAAATCGATGCCAACAGTTTCGTGACGGTTCGAGAACGATACAACAATAGGGTGTTGGAACAAACCTTTCGTCAGTCATTTAGTGCAGACGTTTTTGAGCAACTTTGAGCAATTATATAATAAAAAAAATGGATTGAAGTTCATCACAATCCTACGAAGATGTACGATTCCCTTGGTATGTATAAGAAGAAAAAGCAAAAACGTAAACCAAGAATCTGGATCCATAACTTTAATCAAGACCTGTATATTTTTTTAAAATTTATAATAAGAAATAAAAAAATTCAGGTAACAAAGTATTTCATATGAAATGCTTAAAAGTACATTTTGTGTTCAATAATACTGCTTATTTAGGGGGATGTCGGATATTTCTGCACACTCACACACAAAGTGTGTCGGGCCCATGGTATAAATAGGTTCGTTCCAACCACCCTAAAAATCGTACAATGTACGGTCACGCACATGCGTAGTAGTCGAAAGGCGTTCCAACCGACACAAAACGGTGTAGCTGGCGATCCCTTTGGTGTTCCAACCAAATTGTGATCGTTCGTAAACCAGTTCCTGAACGGTAAAAACGATACATGGCCAAGACCAGGAACCGCTTGTACTGACTTGCGCCCTAAGAATTTTAACCGTTGTTTTTGTATTCCTGGCATTCATGCAGTTCTTTTAGCCTTGTTTTGTAGGAGTTGTTGCTTAATATCTTGATTATTTAATTTATTCTTATTAAATTTGTATAATCCGGTTCCCAAACCTACAAGATATTCTTAACATTAAACGTTATTCTCTTTCATGATTATTAAATACAACAAAACGGAACGAAAAAAGATAATACTCAAGCTTAGACGAAGAAATCAAAACAACAAAAGTAGGGTTGTGATTTATGAATGTTATGATAATTAACTAATTACTAAACTTCTTTCCAAGAATCAGACAGGCGATCAGCTGAGATTTTTACACAGAATGGTCACAAAAACGTACCAACCTTGCCTCCCTTGTGCATCGACAACAAACAGTGCAAAATTAACGCCTGCGCACAAAATCGATTCCAACAGTTTCGTGACGGTTCTAGAACGATACAAAAATAGGGTGTTGGAACAAACCTAATAGGACCAGATAAGATTCCACGCAGAGGGAGGCGTGGCTTATATCTCCCCGTTACGTCACAGACGCCAAGCGGCGAAGAACAGCTCGAACGCTTACCGTATGGTTTTCAATGCAGGTTTCAAAATTTGACCTGAATTTTGTTTTATGTAGTGGTATTCTAGCTGTAATGTGTTATATTTTTATGAGGGTGATTCGCGACGAGCTTGGTGAAATACTGAACATATGTTTCTGAAACTTTGGGGATTCAGGTTTATCGATACGCTTTGTAACTAAAACATTCAACGTCGGAAAACCAGTAACGTAGATTTCGTTCCTCTTTCATAATTTAAACAAAAAGATCCAGTCCCGTATTTAAAAAAATTAAGTTGATGATGGTAACCTAAAGACGAAACGTCGCATGAAAGATCTGATGATGCCATCTATCTCGTGTAGAATAAAAAGTAGCAATGAGAAAGTGAAATTTATTTTTGGATATTTCTGCGAAATAAGAACCGAAAACCAGAAATTTAGATTTTTCCAAATATTTTGGAAGCCCCTCTATATTTTAAATATATAAAATGAAACAAAAGTTTACTTTGTTATTTGTCACTATATTAAAAGAGATTTGGCGTTACGGCCGTTTCGTAGTAAAACTACATCTTCAAGACGCTGATACGAGAGTGATCCCAAACTAAGTCTATATAATATAGTTAGTAGTAAAAATGATAGGTAGTAGTAAAAAATAAAAAATATTAATTTGGTATAATAAATAATGTTTGGCACAGTAGTGTAATAAACTTAAATTAGGGACAAACGGGTCAGTATTCAGAGAATCCACATGCCAGATGGGATTTTTACAATAGCTTTAATAGCGGGGAGTTGCCGAGATCTAATTGCGTGTTTAAAAGGTTAATATTACTGCCTTTTTTATGTTTATAAATTTCAATGTTTTCTAGTAAATTCAATTTATGGCCTTTTTGTTCAGTGTGTCAGATTTGTAGTTTATAAGTTAAAGTGCAATGAATGCAATTTTTTTACGGCATATTATTGTTGAATCTCTTACCGTTTCCGAAATCCCAATGGTGAAGGCTGAATTTGTAACACCCTGTATGTAAACATATACTTATTTGTTTTATCTTTGATTATTGTATGAATAAATGTTATCGTCTAAACTACTATTATCATCTCCACAAAATTAAAGTTGTACAAACTAACTTGTGCGACCAATGCATGTCGCAGCTGACCTAGATCATATTATATTCTTCGAATGTGCAAAATACACCAACTGTTTATGTAGTACTTTACAGAACTTGTACAAAACCATACACCGCTAAACTTAATGTACTACGTTCTATCAACACAAAATAAGAAAGCACTACACATGATCATTAGCCTTCATAAAAATAATATTAAGTTGTAGTCTCATTTTATCCAGAGGAATATTACTATTGTAAAGTCTCTTCTGCTCTGTCCTTTGTTAGAATAGGTATTAGTAAGTACGATGTTCCTATTGTGATTCCAATGTTTTATTACTCCCATTGGCCTACCTGTTTGTTTCTCAATGTTCTGATCGGCCCAGAACGAGAAGAGTGTGCTACTTTCCTTTTCTATGTGTCGATAGTTTAGAACTATTTTAGGCTTGCTTCAGAAACTTTTTGGCACAAGGCGCATTATAGAATATAGCTGCTTATAAGTGACTCGCTGAATAGCTGAATAGCTCAAGCCAAAAAAAAAACTATTATAGACATATTAAATTCGAATTCATCTAAAAAAGTCTTTGATAGATTTATGATAGTATAGTTTGTGATGTAAGGAATGATTTTATTTTTATCAGGTGCTAATTTTCGGTGGGCAATATTTAAAAGAACATCATTATTTTATGTAAACAGTACCCACATAAATCATTAAATTTTTCCGAGGATATTAAGTGAAAGTTAATCTCTGACAAAAAAAAAGTTTGCGAACAAGATCTACAAGTTTTTATTGTTATATGTATGTATTATGTTCCTGCGTAGGGTGCGTTAACCCACGTAAAATGTCGTAAGACATTTAAGGTTAAATTCGATTTTATGTGCCACTTAAGAAATTTTAGAAATTCCAGTATTACATACACATTAAAATATTTGCATGGGCAGAAAATTTACAAAAGATGTAGTAAAAAAAACATTACATACATACAAATGACTTTTTATTAAAAACAATTAATTAAAACTCAAAACGAATTTTCAAATAGTGCCTGAACTGAAACCGGCTATATACTAATCCACCATTATTTTGAAAAACTTTTTAAATGAATTTAATAAATTCCTAGCAGATTAAACTAATGTCTCGTACACAAAGGCTATGCGATTTATTTCAAAGTTCTTACACGGTAAATAAAATAAACTTGTTAATCTATTTGGAATATTTTTAGCAAACTTTTTAATAAGACCACCACCACCACATGCTGCTATTTAAAAAGTAGGGGTGAGGGTGGCTGGGGTTAGAGGGTTGACGGGATAGTATTTGCAGAATTATACCATATATATTTTGACTGCAATGAAACCTCATTATCCCTTCGACCATAAAATAAATAAGGAAATCCCAAATTTTAAAACCTTTTCGAGCAGAGCCGGACCAGGTATACAAATTCAATTTATACCTATGCCTGATGCATATATAAATACAAAGTGATTTTTAATAATTTTAATCTTTAGTGGTTTTCCGGCGAGTAATTTTTAGTTAGGCTTACTAGTGGTAGAATCTGGCGTCCTTGGAATTGTGCTGATAGGGCGGCATCTTCAAGTGTTATTTTTAAAAGAAAGCATTTATCTACCGATGCCAAACTAATAATTAAAAATGTGTATCAATCGTTGTTGAGTAGATATTTTAATTCGATTGATGCTTTAGCAGAGATGTCTACTTTGACAAAAACTCCTTTATCTTCGGTAAGAGACCTAGTACTTAAACCTGTTAATCCTAGAAAAAATCGGAGTGATTTTGGCACATTTAGAAGCATTGACGAAAATGACATGGATTTATTAAGAAGAAAGATTTACCTACATTAAATGCATCTGTAGTAGAATTAATTAAAACGAAGTAAGAAAAATTTCTGCAGACAGCTGGAACAACTGTGTACAGCATGTACTTAAGGTGGAAAATTCTTACAATTGTATGATTACAAATGTTCAACCCTTAATTATAAGTTTAGGCTTAGATGAAGATAGTGATAGTGATACAGAGTTAAATTTTGAATAAACTATCAATAGTTTCTTAGAATTTAATTAATTTTTATTGTACTTGTTATCCTAATACTTAGTTATACTTTTAAATTATATTATTTTCAATTATGATTAATTGTTACCATTATTTTACATTTATTATATTTCATGTGGTGTGGTATACATTTTCAAGCCGGCCCTGATCCCATTTATTGAGCTTTGAAGAGGTTGAGGCGTATACAATAGGGTTTAATCAGGTAGTTTATTTATGGCAGTAAGAGTCAAGGGTATAATTCTGCAACAACTATAAATAGAAGTACTTCAATATATTACGAAAAACCGAACTTAACAGGATTCCGGAGTACCTGTAAACGAGTTTTCTTCCCAATCGTTTATTCCTGTTTTAGGAAAAAAATGTCTAAGGAAAAAAACCTTTGTAATAGAACTGTTACTCGCGGAAAGTCTATATTTTTTTTTTTCGGAAAATTTTTAGATTTTTTTTTTTTACTGGTCCATATAGAAAAAAATGATGGACTTTCCTCGAGTTGTTAACAAAATTTAGACATCTTTCGTTAAACATTTTTTTTAAAAAAATGTATCATTTTCATAGGAGACGAAAACTACGTTTTTCAGCGTAGAAAATTGAAGTATAGACCCAGATCACGTGCGGTCCCTTTCTTCCGATTATCTCCGTTTCTGTCGGCGTACCGATCCCGGGCGGGCTCGACGCTTGAATTTATTGTTCGAACGGCAAAGAAAGATATAATTATTTATTATGCATTGCGATTTTCGTTTTCAACGCGTGGTATTGAATTTTTGAAGTGCAATCGAGATTTGTTGTGTTATTTTACTTCCTAGAAGTTGCTATTTGGTTTATATATTTTATTGGTTTTTATTCGTTAAATATATATTATTATTTGTCATATTTATATAATGGTTTATCATATTTATATAATGGGAAAGTTCAAGGAACGAGAAAAGAAAGGAAAAGTTATGTCAAATTTCGTTTTGGGGGGGCCATGCATAGAAAAATTACGAAAAGTATTACCTTGGCGCGTTAGTCAAACCGGTGTGTATGGTATTTTTCGTGTTTTCGTGTTATATTGATGGTTTGGGGGTCATGACCCCCATAAACACCCCCCCCCCCCTGGATCAGCGGTTGACCGCGTTGGTGTGAACAACTTAATTTTACAAGAATATGAAAAAAAAATCTGTTCCGTAGAATAAAACTATAGTTTAGTGGTAAACCATTGGACTTGATAGACTTTTATTCTGGGGTATAAAAATAATTATGTAGTTTCTCAATATAAAAAAATACTAATATAATTGTTAACGATTAATTAACGAACGATATTTTTCATATGTTCATAAGGGCGTACAATGCGCAAATTTATAGGATGATTAACAACGTTTGCCGGTAGATGTGAAATAAGCTATCATGGTAGGATTTTGCTACACTGAGAATAGGGCTAAATCGTATGTGTTTTTTTGTATTGTCAGTGCCAACCACATAATATGTGTATTAATTTTAGAAGACGTTACTATTAGTTTTACTTTTAACTTTTAGATCTAAAGACACTTACTTACATATTAACATATACTGTGTGTGTATATAGTTTGGAAACGGCTTAATAACTTTTGAGCCGTTAATTTTTTTTTACAAAATTTGGGAGTGGTTTATAGGGGAATGTAAACTTCTTTTTGAAGGAATAATGACAGACTGACTGAATGATGGGCGCCATTTTCGGGAAGAAATTTAAATAGGAAGGGGGTCTTGCGATACATCATTTTGAAGATACTATCGAGTACTTTACGATCTCAGAAAATTACTTCTGTATACCCGAAAACAAAATGGCGGCGTTTTAAAAATTGCATAGTTGGTATTTTTTATTATCCTTAATTTCATTTACCGTCTTAGGAAAATAAATACAACTTGACATAGTGTAGTAGGAATCAGAGAGCTACTCTTTTTTGAATATTTTATGGTGCTCAAATCCAAAATGGCCGCGGAGCGACATCTTGATAAGAAAAATTAAATAGGAAGTGAGGTCTTGCGATACATCATTTTTAAGGTCCTATCGAGTACTTTACGATCCCAGAATATTGTATACACAAAACCAATATGTCAAAAAATAATATTTACTATTTTTTCTTTTGTTATATAACTTTAGATTTGTTGTTGTGATTATTAGTGGGTATTCTTCCTTACTTTTCAATTTTTTACATTGCCTATAGAAATAGTAACCCTTTCGCTGAGGACGAATTTTCGGACCTTGATTTTCTGTGTCTGTAGTGCGGTCGTCCGATATTTAGTAGTTTCATATTCTTTTGCTGTTGGGTCAAAATTTGTTTACAGGCAACTTTCAGTAAATCGGAATTTAAAAATAAATCATCTCAAAAAACCTGTAAAATTTTTAATAGGTTTCTTATAGTATCTAATTAGAGGAATTATATATGTCCTCGCAAAAGATCATCGTCACAAAGATATTGGGTCTATTTTTGTATTTAGCATCGAATTTTTAATAATTTAACGCCCGTCACATGGCTAATTTACTCTTCTGAATCATATGACGCCCATATTTGGAACTGAGTTATTTTAATTTGTCACTATAACAATCTTCCTATTATTTATAACAGCCCTGTCTTATATTGGCTTAAAGATTTGGAATGTTCCTTATAGAATATTAAAATACTCAGAAAATTAGTCATATTTTTAATCTACCTAAGGTGTAAAGGAAACTTGCACATCAAAATATATCTTTCCTTAATGGTTTATAAATGGTTAATAAAAAAATATTGTATATAGCTTCGGATAACAAACCGTCGCATCAATTTTCATGCGTGACCGGTGTTACCGTGACCAGCGATACAAAAATGCATAAATTCGTGGATAACAGCTAATACAAGCTATATTTCTTAAACTTTGTTAGACTGAAATGAGTGTCTTTACTCAAGAGAATGACTTCGTGTAGTAATTTTCCCTTAATTAAGACTACTAGGTTAACCCTGTGACCGGCGATACAACATAAAAACATACGCCTGATAAAAATTATTCAATGTTCGAATTTATACCTAAATAAACATAATAAGGAACTTACCTAAACAGGAGCACACTTTACACAAATTCAAACACATACCGTCATATTTGTAAAACTATTAGGCCGACCTCTAGTGGCTTCATTTATAAGAAATTTCTGCCGTGACCGGCGATACATGCAGCTGCAGGGACGGAACTTCTGGTTAATAATTGCGTTAGAGAAACTAAACTGTTGATCTTTGAACATTATTTTTTCAATACAAATTGTAGTAGGAGTGTACATTATTTATATATAAAAGTAACTTTAGTAAAATGACGTGAAATATAAAAGGGTAAAGTAAGAAATTATTTACTGGGGACACGTGACCGGCGATAAATTTTTAAATTCAAATTATAGTACTTTTTTTTTTTTTTTTTTTTTTTTTTTTTATGATCAAACACAAGCACTATAGGAAAAATCCTTTAGGGCACTCTGGGAGTGGTGCGTGTGCGCAAAAAGCGATTCAAGTTGGTTTTGAATCGTTGGAGGTTATATTCGTTGAGAAAAACGACCTCGGGAAGGTCGTTCCACAAGGATGAAGTCCTCCAGATGAAAGAGTTCTTAAATAGTGAAGTTCGAGGAGTACTAAGCTTAACCACATATGGATGGGCGGCAGTGGTTCGTCGTGTATTTCTGCTATTCGTCGCTCTGGGCGGAATTAAGAGGGCAAGGTCAGCCGAGCACCTTCCATGAAAATATCTGTAAAAGAGAGTCAAATCTCCAACCTGTCTTCGATGTTCTAGGCTGTCGAGGTTCTTCGTCAGCTCGTGGTCTCCGATCAGACGAATAGCCCTCCTTTCGATGGAATCCAGTAGC
Source organism: Barypeithes pellucidus (assembly GCA_963991005.1). Classification (NCBI taxonomy): domain Eukaryota; kingdom Metazoa; phylum Arthropoda; class Insecta; order Coleoptera; family Curculionidae; genus Barypeithes; species Barypeithes pellucidus. Next base: position 31,964,681 of record OZ022562.1, read on the forward strand.
CGAAGAGTATGTTTGGGTGCAGAGCTCCAGACATGAGAGCAGTATTCTAGTGATGGTCGAATCTGGGCTTTGTATAGTGTCAAAAGTTGTTGAGGTGTGTACAACTTTCTGGTTCGGAAGAGTACGCCAAGCTTCTGAGAAGCTATCTTGGCGATTGCCACAACGTGGTTATGCCAAGACATATTTCCTCCCAGATTGACACCCAGCAAATTAATAGATGAAGCCAGTGGGATTGCGTGTCCGGCCATGACTATTTCCGGTTCTGTAATGTTAACCTTTTTAGAGAAAACTGCTGCCTGGGTTTTCTTAGCGTTAAATTCGACTTGGTTGCTGTCACCCCAAGCCAAAATTTCTTCCAGGTCTTTGTTGAGGCGTGATACTTCATGCTGTCTGCGAAGATGTGCGTCGGCAGCCGATGTTTGCGCATTCAAAGAGAAAGATGAGATAAGTGTGCTATCGTCAGCAAAACTAAATATCGGATTTTTAGTTTTCACTAGAAGGTCGTTAATGTAGAGTAAGAAGAGAGTGGGAGACAATATGGACCCTTGAGGAACACCGGCATTGATGGTGAAGGTGTCTGAGAGAAATCCGTCAATCGCCACTTGCAGAGAGCGGTCCTTAAGAAAGCTAGACAACCATGCACAGAATCGACTGGGCATACCATAGGATCGCAGTTTACTTAGAAGCCCCTCATGCCAAACACGATCAAAAGCTTTAGAAATATCCAGCGCAACAACCCGAGACTCCCCATGATGTTCGATTGCGTTGTTCCAAATATGGGTGACATAGGCTAGAAGATCTCCAGTTGATCTGGACTTCCGAACACCATATTGATGATCGCTGATGATGTTGAAGCCTTCCAGGTACTTTAGAAGATGTTGGTTAATAGCTTTCTCCATTACTTTTGATATAACTGAAAGCAATGCGACTGGTCGATAGTTATTAGGCAGGGTTCTCTTACCTTTCTTTGGAATAGGCTGGACTCGCGCCGTCTTCCAGCAAGATGGAAATATTCCATTTTTGTAGGATAAGTTGAAAAGTCTACAAAATACTGGTGTTAGTTCATCGGCGCATGTCTTGAGAACTATAATAGGAATTTCGTCTGGACCAGTAGCTTTTTTGACGTCGAGTCCTTTCAGGATTCGTTTGACGGGACGCTGACGGAACACGATTTCGGTCATTTCGGATTCAACTGCAGGAATATCGGGTGGTGTTATTCCCTGGAAATCTACAGTGGAATGCGAAGCAAATAGTTCAGCAAGTAAGTTTGCTTTGTCTCCGGCTGTGGATGCTATTGTACCATCGGGACGTGTTAGAGGTGGAATAGTTGATTTGGTAAAATTTTGGCTGACGGCCTTAGCGACTGACCAAAAGGATCTTGATCCGTTTGGACAGTCAAGAAGTTTGTTTCTGATCCTCACGTTATGGGCTTCTTTGCTTTGATCTATTGTTAGCTTACATTGGTTTCGAGCGGTAATAAAGATGGTACGATTCTCAGTGGTAGGGTTTTTACGCCATTGTCGGTAATCCAGATTTTTTGATTTGACAGCACGCTCACAATCCTTGCTAAACCAGGGCTTGCCGTTGGAAGGGCGTTTTTGGGAGGAGGGGATAAATGCTTCCATGCTCGTTAGAATGACGTCGGAGACCTCCCCAGCACAGACGGATGGATCATCAGAAGAGAAGCATACGCTCATCCAAGGAAAAGTCCGAAAATGGTCTTTCAGGTCTTCCCACTTGGCCGATCTGTAATGCCATATCTTGCGAGGTTTAGGAGGTTGTTCAGAATTAATTGGTAGTTCGCTTAGAGTTGAAATAAGTTTGTGATCGGAAGATCCTAACGGAGGCTGTACGGTGACTGTATATAGATCGGGATTTGACGTTAAGAAAAGATCCAAAAGACTAGCAAAATCTCCAGGTCGGTCTGGAATCCGCGTTGGTTCTTCTACGAGTTGAGTTAGACCAGAACTGATCGCGAAGGATTCGGCCTCGCGGCCTTGCTCATCGTCTGTATTTGAATATTTAAGCCAGTTGACATTGTGGACGTTAAAGTCACCAAAGATAGCAATCTCGGCATTTGGATGGTTGGTTTGCAAGAAGTCGATTGTATTGGCTAGTGATGAGAAAAGGTCTCTGTAATGGGTATCGCTTGGAGGACGGTAAAGGCAGCAGATAAACTTGGTGATTTTCGGTGTTGATATTTTAAACCACATTACATCAAAGTCTTTCGGTTCCAGTGTAGGTTCTCGTTGGCAGCAGAGATCATCTCGAATAAAAAGACATACGCCGAAGTTGCGTCGGAATCGGAAATGAAAATCGTATCCAGGGTATAAATAGCTGACGGTGTTTGTTGACGATCTGACCTTTGTCTCGGTCAGTGCGAGTACGTGAGGCTTGGAAGATTGTAAGTGCTGGTGGACTGAATTGATGTTCGTGTTAAGCCCTCTAATATTGCAGAAATCAATTTTGAAGTTGCTAGTTCTGGGTTGGTTAGCAACTGCAGGTGCCACACCATTTCTTCGTTGAGTGTTGTTAGATCCCAGTAAATTGTCGGAAATGGTTGTTTTTTGAAGAACTTCGCTTGATGGGGCCCCAAGTCCAGCCCCCGCCCGGAGATCCGAATGGGGGGCGAGTTTACCTCCGGAGTATTTTGGGCCTGGAGCTTCCATCATGCTATTTTTGGGGGGGTCCCACCCTGGTAACCGGAAACATCGGCACAGCGACGAAACGTCAACTCAATGAGCAAAAGTTAACTCAAGGAGCAAACTTCACGCCACCTAAACCGATGCAATGGTATCTCACCGGGCGATGCCGGGTGGGCCAACATCTTCCATTTACATTTACTGCAGCTATAGTCTAAAAAAAATTTTAAAATTGCTTTCTATGTAAGCGGTTACATATATTTCGCAAATTATAATCATTTCTACAGGCAAATAGTTTATTTTAGTAAGTTATATGCTAAGGACTGAAAGTTGCCTGTAAAAAATTTTTGACTCTGCTACAGTGTATACATCTTAATTTAGATACAGGTACAGAGAGTGTCAGTTGATCTTTAGAATTGTACCTGTTATACTTGGGTGTGTATACCGGGTGTTTCAGCAGGAACGCTCACCTCTATAACTTTTTTATTTTTTAAATTACAGAAATAAAACTAGTGTATTGTGTTGTATGTGATATTAATTTGCATTTTATGACATGTCGGACTAAATTTTGTCACTGCCGGTTTAACCGGAAATGACGTCAACTTTGGATTTTTAAATAGAATACCCAATATAATTTTGGCTATATCGATTTAAAACATCATTCCAAATTCAACCACGCCCCTACGTCACTTTCTGACATCTAAATAATTTTTATTTTTTCATCTAGATTGCTGTGAACTCTCTAAAATGGTTTACTTTACTTCTATGCCAAATAAATTATGGCGGATTTTAAAGTTGTATTTATGTTCATTTGTTTGTTAGCATTATGGCGTCATGGGGACCTAGATAAATGCGAAGCCGTTTGCACTTCTTGTGGTATTTGTTGTCATGAATTGTATTTTTAATAAATTATCTCTCCTTTCTTAACTTGACATAAAGGTGTGTGATATCAAATTGTTGGAAAAAAAGTGCTCTATCTTTTTGCCCGAGTGAGTCAATATGTTTCCATTTGAAAAAATTGAGTTTTCCGGGAAAAAGCCTTCTTAAAAGTTTAAAAAGTGTGTACAAAATTTAAAACGCAATAGAATATGAAAATTTCATTTTTATCAAGAAATTGGGTTTGTTGAAATTTTAGGAGTTCATAGTAAGTAATCTAGATGAAAAATAAAAAGAAAAATTATTTTGTCTCAAAAAGTGACGTATGGGGTGTCGTTCCATTTGGAATGGTCGAATGGTGTGGAATCGATATAGCCAAAAATACATATACAGGGTGAACAATTTAAACATTCAAAGTTTAGGTCATTTCCGGTTAAACCTGAAGTGCCAAAATGGAGCCCGTCATGTCATAATATGCAAAATTATGTCAAACTACATAAACCCACCAAATTTTATTTCTTTAATTTAAACAGTAAAAAAGTTATAGGGGTGAACGTTCCTCCTGAAACACGCGGTATGTGTTTATATATGCGTATATGTTACTACGAACGTTTTATATGCTTGCGGGTATGCGACTGCGTGTGAAAGTACTTATGCGAGTGCATTTATTATTATACTATATAGGCATAAGTAAACATAGGTTATTTTATCGATATTATGTATTCGTGTGGAAATTTTGTATTTTTGCAAACTTTTCCTATGCTACAGTACTATAAAGTATCCGGCACTGGAGACTGAGCTAGGTTGAAAACCCCAAATTTTATTAATACTTTCTATTAGCATTAAAATAAAGATAAGTTTGTGTAAGGTTGTCTATTCCGAATATTTGTATAGTTTTCGAAATATTGTCAATTTAATATTGTTATGTGGCAAGTTTGCTGCCAATTTTTAGTACAGTTACTATACATATATAGTTTTCTATGACGGCTTTGAAAAACAGTTATTTTAATGCTAAATAGGAAATAATTAGAAAATTTGGGAGTTTTCATTTGAAAATGTAGATTTTTGCAGTTTTCTCAATTTCATTTTTAATCTTATTGTTTGAACACCACAAAATATTATATAAAATCTATTAAATCAGGTTACTTTTAATAATATTTTCAATTGAAATTAAATGAAAAGCTTTCTTATAAAAAAAATTAATTATTATTTTAAGGTCGGCAAACGTCAAAGACATAAGACCTTAAATATGTCAAATACACTTAAACTTAGGTATAGGACATGATATACAAAGTCTGCCTGGAATCTTTCGTAAATTCCAAAATGTAATAAAGGATAATCCATTTAAAATAAGCAAGTTGACACCGACTTCCGGTATAACCGGAAGTGAGACCATATTGAAAATATTTTAGTCAAGTTCCATCAACATCCAGCATACTGTCCATTTTTCGAAATTTTTGCTATAGTGGATCGAGTTGATTCCCGATGGGACACCCTGTATATAACTAGAGAAATTTCTCTCTGCCACTTTTCCTATAGAAAAATGTTTCCTAAAGCTGTGCGATACATACATGAATAAATTGTTTTATTAAATTTGATTTATTTAAATATGAAATCTTTATAATAATTGGTTACGTTGGAAAGTAGAAATCAAATACAACTGCCAATAGTGCCAATGAATACTAGCTGAAACCGCGACCCACCGTCGGCGTCGAGCGATCTACATTATGCCTACAAAGTTAGTACAAAGCGCGAAATGAAAAATAAAATATGAACAGAACAGAGGTCAAATCGGAGAATTCGACTGACCCGGCGTCCACGTACCTTCGACCGATCCGCGCCCCGTGCTACCCAGCGCGAAATGAACACGGGTCAAATCGGAGATTTCGACTCACTCCGGCGTCCTCTTAAGAAGACGCCGATTTGACCCGTGTTCATTTCGAGCTATGTAGGCACGAGGCGGATCGTTCGAAGGTGCGTGGACGCCGCTATTGCCGTTAGAACACAAAGTTCAGGCGTCGAGCCCACCCGTGACGATCCGCCGACATAAACAGAGATAATCGGAAGAAAGAGATTGCACGTGATCGGGGTCTATATTTCAATTTTCTACGCTGAAAAATGGAGTTTTCGCTTCCTATGAAAACGGTACATTTAAAAAAAAAATTCTTTAACGGAAGATGTCTAAATTGTGTTAACAACCCGAGGAATGTCCATCATTTTTTTCTATATGGAGCAGTAAAAAAATTAAATCTAAAAATCTTCCGAAACAAAAAAATATAGACTTTCCGCGAGTTCTAGTTCTATTACACTTTTTTTTTCCTTTGACATTATTTTCCTAAAACAGGAATAAACGCTTGGGAAGAAAACTCGTATACAGGTACGGAATCCTGTTAATCATTTTATTCACTTTTAACGAATTAACAAACTGTTACATTTATTCCAAGCTTCGGAAAAATCTAAAATTTTGCGTTCCTGTTTTTATTTTTTCCTGACTTTGTCCGAAGAGATGTCCAAAAATAAATTTCACTTTCTCATTGGTATTTTTTATTCCTCACAAGATGGCATTATCAGATCTTTGATGCAACGTTTCGTCTTTGGGTCGCCATCATCAGCTTAATTTTTTTAAATACGGGACTGGATCTTTTTGTTTAAATTATGAAAGAGGACTGAAATTTACGTTTAGTGGTATACAACACTCACTGGTTTTTCGATGTATCGTTCCTTAAATTGACCATCTTCATTAAAATACCCCTAGTACGTGCCTATAATTTAATTTTTTTTAAATCGGTATAATTCGAAAATGTAAAACCAAATGCCTCTTTTGAAAGTCTTAAGAAAGTGCTGGCTTTAAGACACAAATTTATGTGTATTAATAAAATAAATTACTTGTTTGAAATAAAAAAAACAGTAGTAGTACCCAATAACAATCACAAATAGGAATAATAATATAAAAATCTGCAGTTTCTTCGAAACAAACGTAAATTACAGGAACGTACTATGGGTATTTTAATGAAGATGGTCAATTTAAGGACAAAACGTCTGAAAATCAGCAAGTGTTGTATACCACTGAACGTCGATTTCGGTCTCCTTTCATAATTGAAACAAAAAAATCCAGGCCCACATTTAAAAAAATTAAGTTGATGATGATTGAAAGACGAAACGTTGCATGAAAAAACCGATGATGCCATCTTATGGAGAATAAAAAGTAGCAATGATACAGTGAAATTTATTTTTTAAAATCTCTTCGAACAAGATCAAAATTTTAGATTATTCCAAATATTTTGAAAGCTCTGTATTTATTTTTGATTTTTTTGTGGCATATTATTGGGGCCATAATTATGCAACTTTGCCCCCGATTCATCTCCTACCGTTTCCGAAATGCCAATGGTGAAGGCCGACACCCTGGAGAGATTTACATGCTTTATTTTAAATTAGGAACTAAATAGGTAAATAAGGATTTAAAACTGTGGTGTTCATTTATTTCTTTAAACGTAAAGAAAAATTGCTTATAGGTTATTATATTCTATTAACTTATGGTTGCAATAATTATTTAACTTTCATTGAGTCTAGTTCGTGAGTTTATATTAAAACTAATCTTTAAACCTAAATTCCCTATTAGCTTATCTGACTAGGAAGCCAATAGTATGATTGATGACTGGACACAACAAAAATTACCCGCCTTAAACGATGGCAAAATATTACGCAAAAAAAATGAAAGTTAGATACTAGGTTACTGGTACTAGACGACGATAGATACCTAGATAATTGAAAAAAATAAAATAAAAATAATTAACAACTATAGATACATTGTTAACTATGTGGGATCTAATAGAAAAGCTATTAGTTAGGTGTCAAAGCGATGTTTATCGATCATTTTCGATTCGTGATTGATGAAACTTAGTTTTATGTAACACTTAATTTTAGTCGCAAAAAATACCAATATTGTGTATGGACTTTGATAAATTACACAAATCATTTTGCAAGGTTCTTTTAAGATAGATAAAGCAACGAGAAACGCGAGCGTTTGCAAAAGGTGTTTGAGGGGCCGAAACAGGGACGCGAGGTGAAATTTGAGGTGAGGGAAGCAAATTCTACAAACTACAAATATCTACATATTTAAAGTGTTATTAAAAATGTGTATTGGTTTGATTAATATTGATCTATTTTTATTTTTTCAAAAAATCTTAGTGTGAAGATTTCGTCTTATAATAGTTTGTACATGACATAGCGGTAAGCCGTTCCATACTCAATTCAGCTGTTGTAAATGAAGCCATCGCATCTCGTCCTGCTCATCGAAATGGTCGATAATCACGCTCCATCAATTCCAAATTTTTAAGACGTAAATGATCACATGTTTAAAAATCAATTCTAATTCTAATTTAATAATATCTTGTCAAAGTGTAGCGTTTTTATTAATTAAAATGAAATATTCACTCGAAGAAAGATTTCGTATTCACACGGGCATTTTTTAGTACAAGACAGAGAAAAAGAGTATTTCCGGGATAAAATTTGATTTTCGCACGGTTTTGATTTTGTCTTTCTCATGGTGATTATTGGTGAAGGATGGGCCAAATAAAAAAATTATTCGGACAAAAGATGTTTATTTTTGGTCGGAGAACACCATACGCCAATAAAAAATATGGAGTTCCATTTGAAAATCTTAACTTACCCCCACCCGCGCCCGGGGGTTGAGGGGTGGGGGGTGGTTTATATTGCGAACTATTCCTTCTTCAAAACCAAACAACTTTTTCCCTAGACATTTTCCGCTGCAATGCGATGCACCGGAGTTATTCCGGGGTACCGACATTTTTTGAACACCGTGTATATAAATATTTTATTAAATAGTTTGCGCCGGTGTATGAATAAAATATTATATTGTCCAATAGATTTCAAATTACCAGCAGTTATTTAATTCATTAATTAACTTTAAATATTTAAAAACATGGTGCCCTAATGGTATTTTTATGTTGCATAGTATAGTTGCATATGTTGCAGACTAAAGGTAAACACAGTATTATACATGTTACGGTTTGGTTAAAAATGCATCACTATTTATTTTATCTTGATATTTTTATTTTTCTTTTATTTACTAAGAAGATTTTTTATAAGAACTTTATTGATTACTCAATAGGCCATTGGCCGAGGTCAATTTAGATGAAAAATGTTGTTCGATCTACAGACAAAGTTATTAAAATTAAAAAGTTCTAGGGCGTTGTGATAATATAGGGGGTAGGACAAGGAAAACGACTGGAAAAGGGACAGGTACGATGGACTGCACAATAATTGTAAGGCAAATGGGGGTAGAAAGTAGGTCGAGAAAGAATACATAAAATCGCAAATAAAGAACGCGTAATTTTATCCTAATGTAAGTATAATATAAACAGGGGACGCATAAATCGTAATTACTCATTAATAATATGTTCAGCAGAATGTGGGGACAACAAACCCATAAACTCTGATGTAGTCCTTATACAGTTTTTATCGTGATGAGCAACAATTAAAACCAAAATCCTTTTAACACCTACTCAATATGCATAGATATTAAATAAAGGCAAGGAAGTACACAAATCCTCATAATTAAAGTACCTATAACAAACACAAAGCCTATTCACGCCCACCTAAAATAGTTGAGTTATTCAAGATTTTTACCAAAATAGCAAGGTTTACAAATGTATTTGTATATCCAACCAAAAAAGACCTTCTCTACATAAGAGCATAAATTATTTATAAAATTTACATTACCATATTATTGTAAAATCCAGAACGAGTAAGAAGTCTAATAATATGCTTTATATTCAGAAAACGTAAAAACTTTTGATGTATTACTGAATATATGTCTAAGTTATTTACTATATACTATTACAGATTAAGGATACGATATATTAATTATGATAAATAATAACACCAACGTCGTTTCCTTAAGATGCAACTTTTATCATATTATGAATTCTTAACTCGTTCTGATGTATAAGTTAAAACTCTTTAAATAATAAAAGAAAATTCTAAGTTTATAATAAAATAAACATCAGAAAACGGTACTACGGCGGAGTTACCATAATCTCTTAAGGAGCTTAGAAGCAAGGTAGAAAAAATCTGCAGAATGCAGAAATTCAAAATATAATTAATCTATTTGCCTGTAACTAACACCTTCCAAGATTTACTTGCTTAAGTGAGATCCCTCTCCGCAGCTTTCCGGTATGTGATTTTAATTATTTCAGGATATAAGTTATCTATACAGGGTATCCGGGGCAAATGTGGGAAATCTTCCGGATATGAAATCTTCCGAATATGAATGAAGAGTACTTAACTTTTAGTCAATAGTTGTTGTATGTAAAAACCGAGGTCCAAAGTTCTTATCATACAGGGCGTTAAAAAAAGGGGCCATGAGTAACACAACTAGTCCGTCCCTGCAGCTGTCAGTAATTCAGAACACTTTCTTCTATAGTAATTTGAAGGGCCTTACCTGGTATACATCACATTAAAAAAAATTGAAATATACCTGGTGGTTCAATAATTATGTGAAAAAAACTTGATTCAATTGGAGCTCTTTGGGAGCCCATATCTTAGAAGAGGAGGCCTATACGAAAAAAGTTTTTATGGACTTTTCCCACATTTTCCCGGACACCCTGTATATTAGACAACAATCACAGCCTATATTTAATAAAACTTTGTTGGGGGTTATTCAGTTAGGCAAGTAACCAAGGGTGGAATCGCTCAGAACCCACTATTTTCTACTTGACTCTCTTCACTTCTAACCACTTCACGTTTTCATTATTTATCTATATCATAACGGCAACATTTTCTTTTAAAATCTAAATATAACTAATTATTATGAAGAAAACCACTTACCATAGACTTATATAATCCTCTTAGGTATTGTTCATGAAGTATTGCACTTTAAAGGTCACTGTTCCATCTTGTATATTATATTTAATAGTCACTGCTGCTACCACGTCCTCATTCACTTGGTTTAAGATATTAAGAATTTGATAAAATCTTAAACTATAAATCAAAATATTAAATTGACAATTAATGAAAGTTCAGGTATCTAGAATTACAACATGCTAAAGTCAAACTGTAAGTTTAAAGGAGGCAAAAGATTGCTTCATATCTATAACAGAGAAGTTTGCAAATTGGCTCAGTGTTTTCAAACAAACACACTGTGAATAGTCAGTAGAGTCGATATTATACACTGCGGCAATTAATTATCGAATATTCACAAATTCACGTCCTAGTTAATAACTTGTTATTTCGATAATAATGAACTAATTTTAATAATTGTTTTTTTAACTGATAGAAAATAGATTGTACAGTTTAGGGCAGAGTAGACAACGTCCTGAAACGTCTAATTATACGGGATACCGCATAAACTCTATATAAACCAACGTTGAAATTATTTTTATTTTCTATTTAGCAAAAGCAAAAACTGATAAAATATCTCATTGATTTCGACAATATAACGTATTTAGAAGCAATAGATGGCGATACTTTTAGGCCAGTGTCTAACCCGGATATATCCCTAATTGGTTTAGTTTAAAAAGTAATTAAAATTCTTATGTAAGATATGTCACATTTAAATTTTAGGAAATTTACATACATCTAGATTTTATGCGCTACCCCGCACAATAAGATGTATCAGGACCAGTGGCGGTTCTTCCACATGCGCACGTGCACCCCCAAAACGAATAAAAAAATATTAATTTATTTTCATTTCATATTATTTATCGTATAAAGTCCGACCCTCCCTAATATTTTATCGTACCGTCAAACCAAACTGTATATAGGCGGTTCTCACAGTGGCGCGATCCGGCCGACGCGCCAGTCGTTAGATTGATGACGAGAAATGCTCGCATATGCGCTCAACTAGGCGGGATATAATGCAGTTTCTCTTTAGTATCAGGTGGCGGGGGAGTGCGCCTTTGTCTGTTTGTTCACGCATGTATGTAGTAATTCGATCGTGGATGTTTCAATATTTTAATATTATATATTTATTAAGTTAAAATGAATAGTTTGACGGTGGACTATTTAAAAAATAACTTTAACTCTTTGAGTTTAGAGCAAAAAATTGAAGTGAAGAATGCGGGAAAACCTAAACCCGAAATTAACTTAATGCAGACTACAAAGGGTAAATCTAGGGAGTTTATTAGAAAGTTTAAAAATTAAATATACGAAAAAAATAACTGGATTTGGGGATGCAGCACAACTAACTGTTTGTTTTATTTTTCCTGTTTGGTCGCGGCGTTGCGGAGCCTGCCTGGACAAAAAATAGAATAGAAAATAATCTTCATCCTGCCATCTTTCCACTTTTACAAATAATTGTTACCATACCGATGACCACAGCCGAAGGTGAACGATGTTTTTCAACATTAAAACGAATAAAAACATTTTTGCGAAGTTCAATGAATGCAGAAAGGCTAACAGCCCTAGCAATGCTATCGATTGAAACAAAATGTATAGAGGGTATTTCAAACTTTAATAAGGCTGTTATTGATAATTTCTACAATTAAGAACGAAGTTTGGACTTTACACAAAAAAATCTCTCTTATTTTCCAAAAATTGTATTTCCTTGTGTAAAATTAAAAAAATTAATAAAAATATGTTTTACCTAACGCATTATCTTATCGTTTAAAACGCCGAAGAATATAAATATATGGTCGTTACAGAAAAATTAAATTTTTAAACTAATTTCATGATACTTGTGCATCCCCTTTATCATAGGCCACGAGCCGCCACTGATCAGAACGTCAACTACTCTGCCATGAACTCTAGAATCTATTTGCTATTAGTTAAAAAATATATTTAAATTGGTTCATTATTAACGAAATAACACTTTATTACTTAGGATGTGAATTTTTGAATATTCTGTCCTTAATTGGCGTAGCACATTTGTGCTAAAAAAATTACTTAGCCAGTTGTGATTCTAGATCCCTAAATAATAATATAGTAGGCTGTTAATATATTGATACACATAACATATAAAACAGGAAGGTAAGTTTTACACAAGGTATATTGCTTTGTTTGTACTTTTCTAGGATCATCTGAAATTAAACTAAAATGTATGATGTGTTTTCGTTCAAATGTATACAACTGTTTAATCAGAAAGAACACATTATTACATGTTGACATATCTTCTCCTAAACCTCCTTTGTGACGAAAGATACGATATTTCTCTTAATTTTAATATAATACTTTGTTAACCTATTCTTACAGTTGTTATATTAAACCTCCAAATGTCAATTTAGAATGGCTATAAATTAAAATTTTTTTTTCGAAAATAAAGCTTTTTAGATTTGCATTTATCTCATTGCTTATTACATTCATATTTAACCATCAAATGATTTATTCTCGTCCTTGTTAAAAGTCAGAAACCACAATGTCGTTTATTTCATTACAGATATTTCGCTGGCTTATACAAGCTCTTAACCCTTAAGTAATAGGAAAACTGCCGATGCACTTTCCAATAATAAAAAGTCAATTAGAAATTTTGTTGCATTACTAAATAAAATTAATTTGGTCAAAGAAATTAACTAATTAATAATTTATTTAAATTAAATGGGCTCAGTGAAATCGCTTATTGCAAAGAACTTCCTAATCATTTAGTTAAAGTGATTACTATGGTTTTATGTAAAAATAAGACTGCAAAGTAATAAAATAGTAGTGACAAATTGATTGCTGGTCATGTTTCTCTATTCATTTCCAGGTTTGTACGTATTGGCTTTCGGTCACTTTGAAATGAAATTCAAGTATTCAATTTAAATTTATTCTAACTTTGATTTTGCCAATATTTCTTGACATATTACTCATGTATAAATTCATTCTTTACACCAAAAATTCTATCAGAATACTCATTCTTCTCAAAAAATTAAATTACAATTTTTTTTTAAGTAATCCATCTCGAAGTGGAGTGAAGTTATAGGTAGGTAAAGAAACTCCTAATCTGCTCCACTAGTTTAATGACAAAATTAAAAACCATACATGTTTCGAAGGTTTAATTAAACCTTCATCTTCAGTGGAAAATACAAGGACATTAGAAGAAACTCATGACATTGTTTAAACTGTAAGGAAAAAAGAAAAATATTTATATAAGTTGAGTTTAAGTAAAAATAAGAGAGTTGAAGGTAATGGAATTGACTAAATAATTTAGTACCTGCTTTGCTTAGTTAAGAAAGGGATCTTATACTTTTTACTCTCCTTTAATTATTATACTAAATCATTTAGTCAATTCCAGTACCTTCAACTCTCTTATTTTTACTTAAACTCAACTTAGTTATAAACATTTTTCTTTTTTCCTTACAGTTTAAACAATGTCATGAGTTTCTTCTAATGTCCTTGTATTTTCCACTGAAGATGAAGGTTTAAACCTTCGAAACATGTATGGTTTTTAATTTTGTCATTAAACTAGTGGAGCAGATTAGGAGTTTCTTTACCTACCTAATTAAATTAGAGTTTAAAAAGATTATTGAGGAGTAAACTTCTCATAACTTTAAAGATTTAACTAACGAAGAGGAGAGTCTTCATCGCCACATGGGTTTTGTTTTGACTGGCTAGCCAGCGGCGATTGTAAATTTTTAAAAAAGTAAAGAACGCAATTTTTTAAAAATCAGAATCAACTGTCAACTTTATTAATTAAAACTCTAGATTAAACTTCTAAAACTTACAAAAACAACCCCTGGTGTTTTATCAATACATTTTTCTTAGTCATAAAAATTTCATTATTAAAATCGCCAACACTAGTTTTTATAATATAAAGTCAATTAAATTACAATAAAATTGTTTTATATTGTATAATATTGGATGGATAAAATCTTAAGGGCAGATTCAACTTACTTTAGTCCAAAATATGAACAAATAGATTTGGAGAATACATATAAATATTTAGGAATCAAATCAGGTTTCCTCTATTTAGCGATGTGTAAAATACAAGACTTGGAAATTCTTATCAACAAAAGCGTTAGTAGAGAGTCCAAGAATCACATTATTTTTTCACTATACGACAGGATAAGGTAAAATATAGAAAATCAAATTTACGAAAAAGAGGAAAATCCTCACGAGGAAGGACTATTTAGTGAAATGGATCTCATCCTGCAAAAAAATTAAAGCCTTAATTTATATGTATTTTAATATGTCTCTCATAATAATATAATCACTTCATTGTCGCTCTTGTGTAAGCGAAGCCACGTATACACCCTGCAGCACTGTTAAAATAAGTTAGTCTTAGTTCAAACTCACTTTAGTTAAGTTCCAAGTTAGTAGGAATGTTAGATGAAAGAAAATATTTAATGTGGCTTATTGAACGATTCTTTTCCTTCCTTTATTCTTAAAATTAATTATCAAAAAATTGATTTAGTTTTCCTGAAACATTTAACCGAGTACCGAGTGCCATGGGGGCAAAATATTGTTAACAATTTAACAGATTATTGTTAAAATGTAAATTAATGCGCATGACAATAAACTTCACAAGCTGTATTGGTACGAGAGGAGTGTGTTCTATGAACCGCAAACCCGCAAGTTAAAGATGCGAGTTCTATAAAAAAAAAACACCCGCCAAGAACACAAACTAAATAAAGTGATCATTTTAAAATAAAAAAGGGGTCCTCTTCAGCATCGCAACGAAAAAGGTGAGTGGAAGTTCTCAAATTTTGTTCTCTCGATCTCATAATTAAATTTCACGAAAATACGTTTCCTTTCTTTGCGACAACAACACATTATTAATTTTACAGAAGCGGATAAATAAGAAACGAAATGTACAGCTTAACGACCAGCCGGTACTACCTCTAACTGTAATCGACAAATTAAAAATACAATCGCGTAAACTGGGTTCCACGACAGCCGGTACCAAGTTTTACTGGTTTACTCTTTAAGATATATCGGTTACCGTTAACTCTTAATTTTCAGTTCGATGATGTCAGAGTTGTAGAGATTACTGCGCCCAGATAATCTTGAGTTTCGTTGCATAACTGCGAACGGCTGATCTGGTCGATGTAGCGAACAATATTCTTCTTCGAAAGTTAACGATGGAAATCAGTGGCGTATTTAGAAATTTGTTGCGGGGGGGAGGTGGGGTTAGTCAATAAGCGGAAAAATCGCCGCAGGCGAAAATTTTTCATGGCCCGCCCACAATTCGTTAAGAAGTCACTATTTGATTTCGCAAATTAAATAAATTAATGTTTTTAATTAATTTTTTTAGGAATAGGTAAGTAAACTCATAGTTTACTCCACTAGTTTAATAAACAAATATATACCGGGTGTTTCAGGAAGAACGCTCACCCCTATAACTTTTTTATTTTTTTAATTACCTACAGAAATAAAATTTGGTGGGTGAATGTGATATTATTTTGGATTTTATGACATTACGGACCTCAACTTTGGATTTTTAAATGGAACATCCAGTGTATTTTTGGCTATATCGATTCAGAACAAAATTCCCAATTCAACGACACCCCATGCTCACTTTTTGACACTTTATAAATCAGCTTTTTTTCTTATTTCTATTTTTTCGCCTAGATTGATTGCAATGAACTCCTAACTTAAACTTAAAATGGTTAATCCAAATTATGTTCATTTGTTTGTTAGCATTATAGAGTCATGGGTACCTAGCTAAATACAAAGCCATTTGCGTTTATTGTATTTTTTGTTATGAATTGTTATTTTTAATAAATTATCTCTCCTTTTCTAACTTGACATAAGGGTGTGTGGTATCGAATTGTTGGAAAAGTGCTGCTTTTTGCCCGAGTGAGCCAATGTTTCCATTTGAAAAAAATTGAGTTTTCTGGGAAAAGCCTTCTTAAAAAGTTAAAAAGTGTGTAAAAAATTAAAAACACAATAAAACTTGAAAATTGCATTTATTATCAAGAATTTCGCTTAGAAGTATTTTAGGTAGTTTCTAGTGTTGTGATCGATCGACCGAAAAACCGCTTGATTACTCGAGTATTGAAATAACCGACATCGCACGATTATTAAAAAAAACCGCTTTTTATATGCACCTTCTCGTTTATATGCCTTTAAGAAAGACGTATGTCGTTTTTACCTTCTCAGCGTCAAACTCGAACGTCGCCAATCGGCCCAGTTCGGGTGGTACGGCGCGTAGAACGAAGGTCGGGTATCAAGTGACAGGCGATAATTTTCGGTTTTTCGCCTGAATTTATAACTAGAGTATTTCCTATGGAGCGAAAAACTGTTTGAATATACGAGCAGTTTTTTTAACTCGATCACACTACAGCGGTGTATTTCCGAAGCTCGGGTATCGAGTGAAAGATAATAAGGGACGAGCGACGGTTTTCGCCTGAGTTCCAAGGGGTCTGGGCAACCAACGCCCCCCCCCCCCCCCCCCCCATCCCATCCCTCAAAAAAGACAAGAAAAACTTTTTTCGCATTCAATATGAATAATTTGGAGATTAAGTAGTCTTGGAAGAGATTGCAAAGATGCGAAGGAAACATTGTTTTGAGATTTAAATCAGCCGGATTCCATATTTCCATTCTTTTAAACAACAAATATACCTACTTACTTCATTTTTTAAAGTTACGTTAATTACGTTAAACTTATAAAAACAATCGCCGGTGTTTTATCAACACATTCTTCTTAATCATAAAAATGGCAAGTGAGTAATCGCTCGAGCGATTCACTCGATTATTAAAATCGCTCGAGTATCAAGTACTCGAATACTAAAATCATCGGTTTTTTCCAACACTTAGTAGTTTCTCGCAATCTAAATAGTTAAAAAAATAAAAATAAAAATCATTTAAAGTGTCAAAAAGTGACGTACTTATGGGGTGTCGACGAATTTGGAATGGTATTCTGAATCGATATAACCAAAAATATACTGGGTGTTCCATTTAGAAATCCAAAGTTGAGGTCATTTCTGGTTAAACCGATTGAGCATTGAGATTGATTTTTAGGTAAAATCTGAAAAAATAATTTAAAAATAATTTAATTTTTGCTTATTGAACTAGTGTAGCAGACCAAGAGTTTTCTTATCTCTTTATAATTTCACTCCACTGAGAGATTACTTCAAAATCAAAAGAAAACACAAAATATTTTTTAAGGTTCTGGGGATGAGTTTATTACGCCCTACCCTCACGAACCAACTAATGTTTTGATTAAATTGAGTTGTTTGAATAGTCCATTTTCACATTTTTCTTGATAAAGCTTTGATAGATTTAAAATAGAAAAAAATAAAGAACATTAACGTAACTTTAGAAAATTAAGTAAGTAGGTATATTTTTTGTTTAAAAGAATAAAAATATGGAATCCGGCTGATTTAAATCTCAAAACCATGTTTCCTTGGCATCGTTGCAATCTCTTCCAAGACTTCTTCATAATGGAAAATTGGAACATTTTAATCTCAAATATTTTTTTTGAGATGATTTTAATTTTAAGATTTAATCATATTTAATACGAAAAAAGTTTTTGTTGTCCAGACCCCTTGGACCCTTCTAAGTACGCCGCTGATGTAAAGTTTATCTCCGCCGGAATTTAAATTTGATGTTAAGATATCCTTGTGGAACGACCTTCCTGAGGTCATGTTACCAAATGAATATAACCTAAATCGATTCAAAACTAACGCGAATCGCGTTACTCCCGCACCACTCCTCGACTGCCTTAAAGGATTTTTCCTATAGTGTTTGACCATAAAACCAAGAAAACGTAAACGCTTAAACGATGTAGGCCATGGTAATTGAGTGCTTATGAGCCGCTCGTGATTCCAAATGGCGTATGTAGTAAAAGTAAACTCATTTAACTGTACTCGCCGATCATTACGATCAACCAAGATGCGTCGGCATATTTGAAGATTCCGAAGTCAACAATTTAACCATTATGTTTTGTCTTGTTAAGCAAGACACTTGTATAGGATTTTTAGTTGTTTTTCAGAGACTATCGTTCATAGATTGTATATAATGAAAAAAATTACCAAGCTCGACTTGTTTTATTATAGCTGGAAAAGCATTTAACTTGTAGTGCTTTCATCTCTACCTGAATCAACCTTATTACAAATTCGAAGACCGTATACGATTTTCAGCGGCAACATTATTTAGCTCAGAAATGTTGTACCTGTGAATGTAATGTCTTGTTAAAAAGTCTTATTGCTGTGTAAGCCAATAAACAATCATGTGTCAACGGACACAGCATCCACTTAGAAATTGGACACACAAAAGCCACGGTTCTAATCAACGACGAGCTCTTGGATATTATGATCGTATGAGGGTGATCTACGATTTCATAAAGCCTTTTAAAATCGGTTGGGACTAATGAGGTATACTTAGTTAGCACCGATGGATCAAAAAGCGTCAACGGTGTGGGCGCAGATGTATTTGGGGAAAGGCCCAGGATGGACATAAGCATCCCACTGGGTAACTACGCCACAGTATACCATTCCAAGTTCATGCTATACAAGTATGTGAACAAAATAATCTTGGAAAAGAGCTACCAGGACCAAAAGATATCCATCCCGTCGGACAGCCAAGCTGCTCATAAGGCTCTGAACTTCAATCGGCTTACTTCAAAACATACACTGGAGTGCCATAATGACCTGAAATAACTGGCGGTCAGGGGGAACAAGGTGGAACTCTTGTGGGTTCCTGGCTACCCTGGGATAATAGGTAATGAGAAAGCGGATGAACTAGCGAGAGCCGGATCAGCTCAAAGTCTCAGAGACCCTGAACCGGCATTGGGGATATCAAAGCAAGCAACGAAAACAACATTAGATAGATGGGCGCATAAACAACATTTTTCTACATGGAAAGTTTTACCTGGTCGAAGATACTATCGAATAGGATGCTAACCCTGACGCGGCCCCAGTTGAAACAGTTGACTAGTCTGCTAATAGGCCACTGTCATTTACAAGAACACCTTCAACGTATAGGAATCTACAATGGATCCATTGGATGAAGACTCTGCGGCGAAGAGGATGAAACTGCCTTCCATATAATATACTGCTGCGAAGCGCGGTCTCGTAAAAGACTTAAGATCTTCGGGAACATCCAACGTGGTGACAGCCTCCCACATGACAGACTTGGTAGAAGGCTATTGGATCTCATAGAAGGAACAAATATTTTCTAACAAGATCGGGGTACACAATAAGCTAGAAGGCGTCACACCCAACTCCCGCCTTTAACGAACCAACTTTAATCTGTCAGCTAAAATTAATGTGTCTGTTTAAGAAATCTATATATGTTATATATTATTTTATTATATATAAAAGTTATATTATATTAAAAGTTCGTTTGGAATTAAATCAACATTATTATATAAGTAAAAATTGTCATTAGTGGCAACGTTGTAAAGCATCTTCAAGTCAAATACTTCTACCGACGTGGACGTGACGTTAACAAATTTCGGTAATACGCCGACCGAGCAAAAAATAAAAGAAGAAAATAGTTCCCAATTACCAGATAAAGAAGCTATTCCCAGAATCGCTGGAGAATCTTAAATATGCCGATATTTATCGGTAAAATTATGCCGATACGATACCGAGGTACCGACATTTAGGTATATCGGAATTGGCCGATCACTAATGACAACGATACATTTTTTTTCGCTCAGTGATGAATGCAGAAGTTAGGTTTTGCCAGAAATAAATAAACTCCTAGACAAAATTAACGCAACATCATAAATTTTCCACATTTTTGATGCTACTTTTTTTCTGAATTTCTGATCCGATTTGAATGATTTTTTTTTGCATTGTAGGTTGGTTCCTTGACAATGTCATAGATTTCGCTGTTTATGATAAAATTTAATTTTCGATTTATACTGGGTTTACTAAAAATGCCATGTTTTTTTCCGAAAATTCGCATCACCCTGTGGAGTATATTAGCAACCGAAGCATATTGGAGTTGACATTAAACAGTAGGTCTATCTTTCCCCAACATTTTCTTTTTTGGTCTACTTCATTATCTCTGTTTTTAAAGGAGATACACCGTTTTGTAGAGTAACATGTTTTTATAGACTTTAATATTCAACACATTCATTGTTAAATGTTTTCAAGTAGGTTTCAATATTAAAATACTCGTCGGGCAACTGGGCATACGAAACGAACGTTTAATAAGCAGTTTCCTAACAGTTTTTTTTATCAGTATGGCGAATTTTATTTGACCTTTGTAACTTTAAAACACAACTTCTGCTGACACATCGCTTGCAATGTCAGAAAAAGTCCATAGTCTACTTGAAAACATTTACCAATGAATGTGTTGAATATTAGTCTATAAAAACATGTTACGCTATAAAACGGTGTATCTCCTTTAATAACAGAGATAATGAAGTAAACCAAAAAAGAAAATGTTGGGGAAAGATGGACCTACCGTTCAGTGTCAACTGCAATATATTTCGGTTGCTAATATACTCCACAGGGTGATGCGAATTTTCGGAAAAAAACATAGCATTTTTAGTACACCCAGTATAAATCGAAAATTAAATTTTTATCATAAACAGCGAAAACTTTGACATTGTCAAGGAACGAACCTACAATGCAAAAAAAATCATTCAAATCGGATCATAAGTTCAGAAGAAAAAAATAGCATCAAAATTATGGCAAATTTATGATGTTGCGTTAATTTTGTCCAGTAGTTTATATTTGTTATTATTAAACGGGGTAATTAAGGGGGGTAAAAGGGGTAATTATCATTTATTACTCATTTAAGTTTTTTTAATAAAAAATTTGTATGTGCCTGTCGGAATTAGGACATTTATCACGAAAGCATGAGTCTTAAATTTAAATAATAATTTCTAAAAGTTGTTAATATTTTACACCTTGAAAAATTAGTGTTAAAAACCAGAACCATAACATAATTAACAGATTTTCCAAGGCTTATAATAGGCGCAATTCAATTCTAGGGAAAAGTTACGTTGTTATACATTTTACGCAAAATTAGTTTTAAAATTTATTCGAAACAACAGCAAAATCATCATTATGTCTTGAATACAAAATAATAATAAAATTATGCTTATGGAACACTGGTTTAGTTTTTGGTCCAATGACTGGTTTTACAACTAATAGTTACGTTGCGTTTTCAGTCGGTGCAAAAAAGTGTAAAATGTAGAATATTTAACATTAAAATTGTTAAAATCTAGTGAAAATAATTTCATCAATAACGTGATCTACATGCTTTGTAACAAAATTTAAAAAATAAAAAATAAGATAACAAACCCGCCTTTTTTCTCTTTCGGAAATTCATGTCAATTTAATTGTGGTTTAATCCCCTGGGAGGGGTAGCAGTTACCCCTTTTTTTTTCGTGCAACTGGCCTTACAAACTAGTGTATTGACCACGGAATTGTGTATAACGTGATAATAAAGATTAGTGGTTTTTTGCTTATTTTATTTTTAATAAAGATGAAGAAGGTATAATGTAGATGGAAGGGAAGCAATTACAGTACGTTTTACGAAAATTGGATACGACTTAATGAATTCTTTCCTGGGTAGGTCCCATTGTGTCGACAAGAGCTTGGCAATAAACAAGTGAAGTATGAAGGGACGGACTAAGGAAAACAAGTAAAGATATGATTATATTAATGTAATCAAATGAAATAACATTTTTTAAAAATATTACTAGTCATATTTATTTACATTTATAATGTTATTCTATAGATAGTTCTGTTTCGCTATCGCTATCCTCATCAAAATTAATTATAATTGGATTAATTATACGATCCAGACTAATATACGAATTTTCTACAGTTATTACGTGACGGACTGAATTTTTCCAACTACCTGGGGGAATATCATTAAAGCATTATCGTATTAATTCTACAACACTAGAACTTAAAGTCGGAGAAATATTTTCAGACCTAACCAGTGATTTTAACTGGTGCCACATATGCTCTATGGGGTTAAAAATGCAATAATAGGGTGGGAGCCGTAGCACTGTATGTCCAATTTCTTCTGCAATGTGTCACAAACATATACTTTTTTTATACAAAATGTCTTTAAAACTTCTAAAAGATCACTTTTTTTATAACTTTCTTCAAAATATATATCATTCGCCGCCATGTAGTTCTGAATCTCCAATTTTGTATTATTTGAGCTTAGAGCTTTATGTAATTGGCGACTGTGATAGCTCGCATTGTCCATTACTATCACGCTATTCTGAGGAATGTTTGGTAAAAGACAATTCTTGAACCATTCCTCAAAAACTAACAAATTTTACCACAAAAAGATATTTAAATATAAATTAAGTAACCTAACCTACCTGTTATGCCTATATTTAATTATAATTATTACAATCCGGTCCTTTCCACATAATAATAACAAACGGTCATAAATAATGGGATGGCCCAGGTACTTTTACTGCAGTCATTAAGTTATATCCATTTTTCATGAAACAATCTTTACCCTTAAAATTGTGAATAGGAAGGGAGTCAAGTAGCACGTCATTTTTAAGGTCGTTCAAATCTCTTTCCAATAATAGCATAATTTATTATTTTTTGAATGGTAGTAGGCGGTGACTTTGGCACTGGTAAAGAATTGGAAAAATCATTCTACTAAAAGAGAAGTCACACAATAATGATTTTTTTAAATAATAGCCTAAAAACCAGTTATGTTATAATTACGTCTATTTCGGAATGTGATTTTTTGGAAACTACTAAGTACAGGGTGTCCCATTTTCGACACTTTTATAGGGTATCTCCGATATTGTTAGAGCTATCAAAAAAGTAATGTAAGTGTCATGTGCTCTTTTTGGGCCAAACTTATAATGGTAAAATCAAAATTCAACATTTTCGCTCGCTTAAGAGATACGGGGGAAAGTAAAAAAAAATGACAATTTCTAAATGAACCTATATTTTCTTAGTTAAAAGAGATACAGAAGTTTATTTATAATAATCTGCCGTTTTCAGAATAAGTATACGGGTCATGTAAGAAAATTATCGGACCTAACCTCATTTTTTTAAATAGAAAACCCTGTATATTTTAATCTAAAAAGATAGCATTTTAAACTATCTTTTCAAATTTATAACACACCATGGATGATAGATATTAACACACCATGGATGATAGATATCATATCAAATTTTTCAAAATGTTGATAAGTCTTTTTCACAAATGAATACGTAAAAATTAAATTGGCGTTAAATATTAATAACAACTAGAATGTCACATACATACACATAAAACATAGTTATCTCTAGTTGTTTCATGGCCTACTGTGGTTTAAAGTAATAAAGTTTAAATAAATCGCCTAGGAAACCAATATTATCCATGGTGTGTTATACATTTGAAAATAGAATTTAAAATGCAATTTTCTTAGATTAAATATACAGGGTGTTCCATTTAAAAAAAATGGGGTTAGGTCCGATAACTTTTTTACCTGACCGCGTATATTTATTGTAAATACGGCAGATTATTCAAAAATCATTATAAAGAAACTTTTGTATAAAACATTTTTTCTGTATCTCTTTTAACTAAGAAAATATAGGGTAATTTTGAAATTGTCAATTATTTGATTTTCCCCCGTATCTCTAAGAGAGCAAAAACTTTTATCATTTTAAGTTGGATCCAAAAAGAGTACATGACACTTACATTACTTTTTTGATAGCACTAACAGTTACGGAGACGAATAAACCCTATAAAAGTGTCGAACCCTGTACTCAAAAAATAATAAATTATTTTATTATTAAAAAGAGATTTAAGCGAGCTTTAAAACGATGCGCTACTTAACCGCTTATCCATTTAAGATTTTAAGGGTAACACCTACCCCTCCTAGAGCGTCCTTTCACAATGAAATTGACGTGTCTTTCCGAATTTTACTATTATTTACTGTATATATAAAACCTACTTGGAGAACATTGAAAACAATTTCTAGTATCTACGTAAGCATCTACAGGTAATCATCGTATGACATGATTTGGGATTGTTTCACAATGGAACATTAAAATAGCACACATTTACTTTTAATTTGACGAATGTAGGTGGCCCAAAAACTAATAATTTATAATCTTTGATAAAAAGATGTACACGAATTATTTTGAATAGAATATACCGAGTATTTTATGCAGTAATGTGGTGTATATAGGTACATTGTAAAGTGTAAGAGGTAAGATGTGAAATATCGGGAAGTATTGGAATTTCATCCTTTTTTTGATGCATTTATTTGTAATGAATATCTACTACTGCCTAACAATTTGGAAACTAATCATGTAAAAATGTATCAATAAATAGACAACTATTAATTATAATACAATGCAATTTTCTAGGAAAAAATATAAAAAGTATGTTTTTTGTATTGTATAACGCAATAGAGTTCGGGCAGGCAAAATCAGTGAAACGTTAAGGCTCGGTAATAGTATATTAAGATACAGTTTCATGAGACATTATCTTAAAGAGCACGCGATGAATTTAGAAAACGACCCGCGAAACGGGAAGTTTTCTAAAGTACAAGTGCTCTAATTGTCTTATGAACAGTGTATTTTATAATACTTTTTCTATTTGGGTCCTTAAAGTCTGAAAAACTTTAAAAAATATAGTAGATTTTTTCCACTTGAATTAATATTTTCTTTTTGGGTTGCCAATACTTTTACAATTTAATAAAATGTTACAAGTATCAAATATGCCATGATCGAAACAATTGAACACAACAAAGCTTCTTCCCATCCGTTATAATTAAAAGTTAATATATTATTAAAGTTAATAAAAATTAGTCAGGAAGAAAGTACGAGAAATTGCAGAAAATCTAGAAAAACTTTTAAAAAGAATATGCAAAACTTTGAGTCAAGGTGCGAGCAGAACAAAGTTCAAAATATTGAACAAAATAACAGGAATAACAATTAATGCCCAGGAAATGTCTACAGTAACTATAAATATGTATATATAAAGTAATATTTATAATACTATATTGAATTAAAAATAAAAATAGTACTTTATTGAATTGTACTTTATTAATTTATTTTAGAAATAGAGCATAAACTGGAAGATATTTCTATTATTTTAGGTTATGTTGTTTTATAGTTGTAAGTATAAATTAGTTGGCGGACACCGTCAGCATGTTATATATTTCCGAGTATAGGTATTTCAGATAAATATCTATACTCATAATGTAGCCATTATGAAACCCAAATAGAAAATCTAGATTGACGCATTACTATGAGCCTCATATCAAGAATACAACTATAACTCAATATCTTTATGAAAACTAGTGTTGTGATCGCTCGAGCGAGTACTCGATTGACGCCGACGTACATTCGAACAGTTTTTCGCTCGATAGGAAATACTCTAGTTATAAATTCAGGCGAAAAATCGAATCATTGCCTTTCACTTGATACCCGATCTTCGCGCGCCACCCGAAATGTGCCGATTGCCGACGTTCGAGTTTGACGCTCAGAAGGCTGACACGACATACGTTTTTCTTAAAGGCACATAAACGAGAAGGTGCATATAAAAAAGTATGCCAAATCCCTTAGTGGATTCATCGCGATAGCGGGTTTTGTTTTGACTGGCTAGCCAGCGGCGATTGTCAATTCTTAAAAAATTAAATTGTTTTTAAATCAGAATCAACTGTTCTTCCTTAATAAAAACTCTAGACTAATCTTCTAAAACTTACAAAAACAAGTCCTCGTGTTTTATCGACACATTCTTCTTAGTCATGAAAATTTCAAGTGATTAATCGCTCGAGTGATTCACTCTAGTATTAAAATTGCTCGAGTATCAAGTCCTCGATTATTAAAATCATCGGTTTTTTTCGACACTAATGAAAACCACAGAGGGCTAAGTTAAATTGATGGTAAAAATTAAAACTTTGAATTTATTATTATTGTTTTGGAAAAATTATTTTAAACCATCTTCTCAAATAAACCTAAGAACATACATAATGACTAGGATAAGAATGTACTCTACAGGGATCTCGTATCCACATCGGACATACAGAAATGACCAAAATAGACAAAAGTTACGCATTTGTGAGTTCTACAAAGTCATGTCTTCAAATTAAAAAATTCAGAATATTACAGAAGACATTTTGGGCAAAACTGAATTGTTACTATGTATTTCGTTCCTTTTGTTTTTTATTCTATTTGAGGAGATGCCTATATGAAAATAAATTTTATATTTCGTTGCTACTTTTTCTCCTCTATAAGATAATTTAAATACATTTTTAATCCGACGTTTCGTTTTTTCTCAACCATCAAAAACTTGTTTTGCAGTTGCATTTATGCTTTAATAGGCATTACAAACTATATTTTTATTTGATATTATTTAGAATAATAATAATAATAACTTTACACAAATTTTTTCATTTTCAATTTTCGCCACAATAATAATAATAAATAATACGCGTATATCGTTGTATTCAGAATTTAACGTGCAGTTCATAAAGCATAAAATAAAATGTCACTACTATTTAAAAAACAAAGTTGATGATGGTTCCGAAAAAACGAAACGTCGGATTAAAAATTTAATTCAATTATCTTATAGAGGAGAAAAAGTTGCAATGAGAATGTAAAAGTGTTTAATGAAATCGTAAAAATTCGGGTTTGCCTAAATATCTAATGTCCAACTTTTGTCTAATTTTTATGTCTTATAGTTAACAAGATCCCTGTGCAGTGCTTTCTTATCCAAGATACTCTGTATAGAAGTATATTGCAACCTCTCAGTCAGTACTGTGCGTTCTTGTTTAAACACCCGGTAGATATACTAAATTTTACTCATCAGATAGATAATATATTTTAATTAAAGTGCAAATTCTTAGAAAATCGGAGGAAGTAAAGGATTAGTATTTTAAATAATTTTTGTACCGTTATACCCAGTTATTATTATATTTGGTAATATAATATAAAATGTTTCACACAATAAAAAAATGTACGGTTATAATTTCCAAATAGTACGGTCATAAAGTATAATATAGGTTTTTAAATTTAAATCCCCGTGAGCGCGAAGAATCAACTGTATTTATATAATTTTTTTATTGAGAATAATTCTAGACACACTCGAATGCAAAGAAAACGGTCTTTACAAAATTAACTTTAGAATTTTTTATTTTTAGTCCGATATTAATAATTTAGATAATTTAGAGAACTGTCAAACAAATAATACAAAATGATCATCGTTATCAATAACAAATAATAAATTTTTCTATAATTTCGAATGCATATGTTACGGTTAAAGTGCTTACTTGGCTAGTTTATAGACTAGCTGGATGGTATACAAACTATCCAAATGTCTAGATATTTTGATGGAAAATCATATTTCTATTAAAATAGCTACGAAAATTAGTTGGTTTGAATAATATCCAGCTATGTAAACTAACAAATCCTCTTTGGTTAATTTACTAGAAAAGTGAGGTTATGTTTATGAGATGACAAGTGTTGTGTGTTGTTACTGTGGAGATTTATGGAGAATTTCCATTAACTGGTTCAACCAACATCCCCTGAATAAGAGGTATTATTTCAACCCAAAAGTTATGTGCCCTGTCAATGCAGAAGAGTTGGCATAAATAAAAAGTGTAAATATGTTGCGTTCCGATATATTGCGTTCCGATATACAGGGGTCCGGGAATATGTGGAAAATCGCCCGGATATGAAGAAAACATTTTTTGACAGTATCGTGATTTTTGTCAGCTAGTAGGTTAGTTCGGTCTTGTTATTAAAATCAACTAGAACGTCTATTTTGTACATTTAAAAATTAAATAAGAAATACTGGCATATTATACTATTCACAGAGCTCTGTTATTTGTCACTCCATTTTTTTTCCATATTCTTATAATTCCAGCTGAGGTAATAATAATAATTTCACCGTGAGATAATAAGAACTTGTCTTCCAGACAAATAACAATAATTATTAGATGCTAATGTCGATTTTCAATGGATCGCTCAGCTAATTCAAGAATAATAATCCATACCAATAATGATCCGGTTCTTGGCAATTTGTGTTCACAGTCAAATGAAATATTTTAAACTTATTAACTCATGCCTAGAGAGTACTTGGTATCAATAATTTTTTATATATTTGGTAGTAAACAATGAGATTTTTGTTAATTTAATGTTTAAAATTTAAGCATTCAAAATAAAAATTGAAGGGATAAGTTAAGTAAGTTGTCTTACCAAAAATCACTATACAATTAAACTAATAATTAGTATATTTTTCTTTGTGCAGAAATAATATGACATTATAGCCCCTGATTTTATAATACGCTAATCGGATAATTTCTTATGAATAAAGTAATTTACAGGTAGCTCATACAAAATTAATCAAGAGCAATATTATTTTTCGATGCTCTGCCAGTACATACACAAATAGAGGTGAGCGATATTTCACGAACTGTGAT
Source organism: Barypeithes pellucidus (assembly GCA_963991005.1). NCBI lineage: Eukaryota > Metazoa > Arthropoda > Insecta > Coleoptera > Curculionidae > Barypeithes > Barypeithes pellucidus. Next base: position 31,993,442 of record OZ022562.1, read on the forward strand.
TTAATCACTGAAATCAACAAATCACAGGTAGACAGTTCCTTAGCAGTAATAAAAAGCGTGATGTGATCACAGGTTAAACAAATCACTTTTTAGTACGTATTTAACTTTTACTAATCATTAAATCTATCTATAGGTACTTAGTTTGTTTTTGGGTTTCGGTCACTTTGAAATGAAATTCAAACGTTTGGTTAACGTTTCGGTTTATTATACAAAACCATCGTCAGAACTATTTGTAATAAAGAAAAAAAGGCGTATAAATAAAATAGAAACAAGAAATATTTTTGATGGTGTTAGTAACAAAATTCTTATTTTATGTTAATATTAATTTGTATAGAATGAAATGAAAAAATATATAAATGAACATACCTTGTACAATTCTCACTTACTTACATTAAATTTGATAACATTTTGTCTCGTTGTTGAGTGAACATGAACTAACTTAGTTATATAAATTTAGTAGTAAGGTAGGTTATTATTTAAATACCATAAAACAAGGTATGCATATTTAACATTATTTACATTTTGGGTATTTGGTTTGTTTACATTTTTACAATGGGTTTGTGCACAACTTAAAAAATGTTATCACATTTAGTGTAAGTGAGTGAGAATTGTACAAGGTATGTTCAATTATATATTTTTTCATTTCATTCTATACAAACTAATATTAACATAAAATAATAATTTTATCACTAACACCGTTAAAAATATTGCTTCTTTCTATTTTATTTATACGCCATAGTTATTTTTTATTCCCATGGGGTTGACTTGTAACACCATTAGAAATACATTTATTACATTTGCCATAATCGGACTTATTGTGTGGTAAAGATTGTTTCACGAAAAATGAATATAACTTAATGACTGCAGTAAAAGTACCTGTGGCCATCCCATTATTTATGACCGTTTGTTATTTTTATGTGGAAAGGACCGGATTGTAATAATTATAATTAAATATACTTAGGCACATCAGGTAGGTTAGGTTGCTTAATTTATATTTAAATATATTTTTGTGGTAAAATTTGTTAGTTTTTGAGGAATGGTTCAAGAATTGTCTTTTACCAAACATTCCTCAGAATAGCGTGATAGTAATGGACAATGCGAGCTATCACAGTCGCCAATTACATAAAGCTCCAAGCTCAAATAATACAAAATTGGATATTCAGAACTACATGGCGGCGAATGATATATATTTTGAAGAAAGTTATAAAAAAGTGATCTTTTAAAAGTTTTAAAGGCATTTTGTATAAAAAAAAGTATATGTTTGTGACACATTGGCAGAAGAAATTTGACATACAGTGCTACGGCTCCCACCCTATTATTGCATTTTTAACCCCATAGAGCATATGTGGCACCGTCACGTAATAACTGTAGAAATTTCGTATATTAGTCTGGATCGTATAATTAATCCAATTATAATTAATTTTGATGAGGATAGCGATAGCGAAACAGAACTATCTATAGAATGCCATTATAAATGTAAATAAATATGACTAGTAATATTTAAAAAAAATATTATTTCATTTGATTACATTAATATAATCATATCATTACTTGTTTTCCTTAGTCCGTCCCTTCATACTTCACTTGTTTATTGCCAAGCTCCTGTCGACACAATGGGACCGACCCAGGAAATCATTGAGTCGTATCCATTTTTCTTGAAACAATCTTTACCAACACCAATTGTGTTAAAATAATAAAGGCCATTTTCGCATATCACCGTTAGAATAGCATGGGTGATACGGGATTTCGTGCCTTATTGCTTTCGGGTGGATTTTCTCAAATCAAATCTCATATAGACCTATTATTTAAAATGCGATTCCGTGAAGTTATTGGTCGTTATTGGGTACTTGACTGTGACTTCTGAATCTTGAGCTTGAAATCGTGAAATGAAAATGAGTAGTAATATTCGATAAGAAAATTCAAATGATTACGATTCTATTCTTAAATGATAATATACAACACGCACAAAATGATTAAGAAACCATACGTATTTGCATGAACAAATAGTTTGTTGTAAAGTACACAGTGTTTAGTTCATCATAGTTAAAAGGTATAATTCTACTTTAATCTCGGTAGAAATAACGTTTCCTTTTGTTTGTTATCAATGTTTTGTAATATTTTTACAGATTTTAGTTTTCGTAGTAGTATACATAATAATTAATTTAAATCTATCGACCATCACCCACTAATTATTTTACGATGCGCGCAATATTCTCTTACGTATATTATCTAGTTAATATCTCGCTTAGCAGTGATAAAAATTTATAAACCGTGATCACGTCACGCTTTAATTTCACTAATATCAAAAAATAACAATCACGTTTCACAACGTGATTGAAAAATAGCGACATCGCTCACCACTACACACAAATTATTTTATTCTTAGTAATAATCATAGAAAAGTACAGCGTTTCCGAAGAAAACATAAAGAAATGCAGGTACTGTTATAAATTGACAATCAATTTAAATAGCAACTCAATTACAATGTATTGCAAGATTCAATAACCAAAATTTAAAACATCCATGCGCCGACTATCCATATAACTCTGCAGTTAAAAATATCCAAAATAAGTATCCACATACACCGTTTTAACTTGACTTAACTCAAAACAGCGCGGCTTAACTTAAATAAAGTCGGGCGTGTAGCGAGCTGGTCCGACCGTGCTCACCGGTTCACTGAGGTACGTACGACTTGCTTAACTTATTCGCCTTGCTATTGGTACTATGGTAGTCTTAGGGGGGAACGGGGAAATAGGGGATTTCTTCTTAGCATCGGAGAGAGTGATGCTGCGAAGGTACTGTGGTGCAAAGGCCGCTTCGTTTGGGTGGTACCTGCATCTTATGGTATAGGCAGGTTTATCTTTCGGTTTATGTAAGACTTTGGTTATAGTATTTGAAATTATAAGATCCGTTTTAGGAAATGGCATAGTTATTAAATAATTTGCTAAATGTTGTATTTGTAAACTTCTTAATCCTATTGTTTCATAATGCGAACTAGGTTCTATATTTTACATATAAATAATTAAAATTATATAAACAGGTTCACATCTAAAAAAATTGTTAATTGTGAATACGCAATTCTGCGTATACACCGTGTCCAAGATAAGGAGGGCCAGTACAGGGATCTCGGAAACCGTAAGAGATACAAAGTCGGTAAAGTTGCGCATTTACGTGCCTAATAATATGCCGTTGAGAAAGCTTTAAAATTCCGAGTAGTTCCGGAGATATCAGGAATAAACCGAAATTCTGAAAAATCGTTTTATTTTTTTCCTGGGTTTTTTTGGGATCGAATTCTAAAGTAAATTGCACTTCTACATTGCCACTTTTTCCGCTCCATCTAACAGCGTTAATTGTTTTGTAATCCGACGAGTCGTCTTCGAAGGGCCATTATCAACTTTCCTTTTTTAAATACGGTCCTGTTTTCCTGATATTGGGATTTGAGAGCTTTTTTTCTTCCGAATGCAACGATGTATGACACATTGTGGTTTAATGACGTTTCGAGGGTTTTTTGAACAACATCAGGAAATTTTTGGATACGGTCCGGTATTTCTCATAATTTTATAAATAATATCTCATAAGTAAGCTCTAAATTTTTAATTATGTTGGACTAGTTCAATAAATAACAAATAATTTAATAATAAACAACAAATAAGTGAACAAAATACAGAAACATTATTTCAAACTTCTGTTGATTCGGGGTTTAAAAGAAAAGTAGGCGTTTGAAAGAAAAAAAAATTAAGATGGTGACGCGTGATTTGTTTCACATGACATTCCCATTGTGATCGTTTGAAAGCGTTCTAAGAGGTTTTCTATTTTCCAGAAAATATGGAACATAATTTTACAAATGCTGTAAAGTTTGATATTCTATCGCATGTTTTATTTTATCTCAAAAAACTGTTATGTGACAGTTAGAAGATATTATTTGTGCTTAGAAAATAACGGAAATCGTTTTGAACACCTGATTACGTAGTTCCTTACTTTTTTCGTTGTTCGTTTTATTACTGTTTTGGTATGTTTTTTGTTCACTTATTGTTGTTTATTATTGAATTATTTTTTGTTCACTCATTTCTGGTTTATTATGGGTATCATTTAACTGGTTAGCAAAATATTCTTATTTTTGCGAACAGAAAAATGTAATCGGTCAGTCAAAATGGCCAGTTGGTCAGCAACTTATGGACAGCAAACATTTCTGAATCGTGACAGTGCCCTGGGAAAACAAGTGAAAACCCGCCCCCGCTACACCTTTTGTAGCCGATTTCTTTCTGTATTCGACAAAAGAAAACACAAGAAAGTTACATAAATTGACAGTGCCCGGGACCTTTGAAGTAAACTGCTTCTAGACATGTTTTCTTCTACTGACCAATTGTAAACTCTTGCTGACCAAGTAATCATTTCGCAACTCGACAGTTAATAACGGCAAACCATTTATATACTTCTCTTAAATTATTTGTTATTTATGGAACTAGTCCAACATAAGTAAAAATTTAGAGCTAACTTATGAGATATTATTTATAAAATTAGAAGAAATACAGGACCGTATCCCAAAATTTCCTGATGTTGTTCAAAAAACCCTCGAAACGTCACTAAACTACAATGTGTCATACATCGTTGCATTCGGAAGAAAAAAAGCTCTCAAATTCCAATATCAGAAAGACAGGAACGTATTTAAAAAAAATAAAGTTGATAATGGCCCTTCGAAGACGACTCGTCGGATTACAAAACAATTAACGCTGTTAGATAGAGAGGAAAAAGTGGCAATGTAAAAGTGCAATTTACTTTAGAATTCAATCTCAAAACAACCCAGGAAAACAATAAAACGATTTTTCAGAATTTCGTTTTTTTCCGGATATCTCCGGAACTACTCGGAATTTTAAAACTTTCTAAACGGCATATTATTAGGCACGTAAATGCGCAACTTTAACTCCATTTAACCGACTTCGTATCTCTTACGGTTTCCGAGATCCCTGTACTGGCCCTCCTTATCTTGGACACGTTGGAATGTTTGAAAACTGACTAATTACGTATGTTTCCTTGGGGTTCATAGTTATTGATTCACATGCGCCTTAGTCGTAAACTGTAATGTTTAGTCATTGCTATCGACAACATAGTTCTTAGTGCTATTAAAAAAATTAAGTGTTGTACTTGGTGTCCCATTTTCGACACTTTTATAGGGTTTGTTCGCCTAGGTAACCAATATCATCCATGGTGTGTTATATATTTGAAAGGATAATTTAAAATAGTATCTTTTTAGATTAAAATATACAGGGTGTTCCATTTAAAAAAATGAGGTTAGGTCCGATAACTTTTTGACCTCACCCTGTAAACTTCGACTATCAATATAAAGAAACTACTGTATAAAACTTGGTTCTGTATCTCTTTTAACTAAGAAAATATAGGGTAATTTTGAAATTGTCAATTTTTTGATTTTCCCCCGTATCTCTTAAGCGAGCGAAAATTTTAAAATTTTGATTTTACCATTTTAAGTTTGACCTAAAAAGAGCACACGACACCTAAATTACTTTTTTGATAGCGCTAACAATTACGGAGATACCCTATAAAAGTGTCGAACATGGGACACCCTGCTGTACATAATAACATATCATCAAAAAGGCTCTGAAAATGGTTAAAAATAAAACCGAAACGTTAACACAACTCTTTAAATCCACAATATAACCGAGAACCTATTAGAAAAAAAAACACTATAGCCTATATACAGGGTGTCCTACTTATAATGGAAACAAGCATATAATTTCGGTGATTCCGAATTGATTGTTCTGAATTTTGGTCTGGTTATGTATGAATCCAGGACGCACTATTATATAGCTTAAAATTTTAGCGACGTAACTCAATGGCGTACGGATTTATAGGGCTTTTAAAATAACAATTATAAGAGTAAAGTATCTTTAGCAATTTTATTTAAAAACTAATAAGTCGAATTGGCATCCCTCAGAACGACCAAATACGAAATTTCAATAAATTGACACAACCAGTGACGTGCGCATGACTAACTGTATTTATATTTCCTTTTAAACATAATTAACTAAAATGCTGACTGTTTAACTGCTTCATCTAAAATAAACTTTACTTTAAAAGCAGTGGCGTATTGAATTTTCTGCTATAAAATTAAATATTGTACATAGGTGACAAATTAGAAAATAATCAACCAGGAATAAATAAGAAAATTTGAATCAGTTGGCCATGTAAACGAAATATTATTTACACGTCGACGATTAATCATTGATTGTAAGAATAAATTATTAGGTGTCCTATGGACAAAATTTAATTTATCTACGCCGCTGCTTTTAACTTATAGTATTATTTAGATGAAGCAGTTAAACAGACAACATCTTGGTAATTAGCTTGTTCCTTATCGCGCGTAATTTAGATGTAAATATTTTTAAAAAGAAATTACTACAAAATTGGTCATACACGCACGCCACTGGTCGAGTCAATTTATTGAAAATTCGTGTTTGGTCGTTTTGAGGGATGCCAAATCGACTTCTGATTAGTTTTAAAATAAAATAATCGATAGTCGACTCTTATAGCTATTAATTTGAAACCCAATAAATCCGTACGCCAATGAGTTAAAATTTTAAGCAATAGAAAAGTGTGCCTTAGGATCATACGTAACCACATCAAAATAAACAAAACCGAAAATATAAATATACAGGGGTGTCCCAGAATATGTGGGCAATCTCCAGGGTTCAGATAGAACACTTAAAAATAACAGGAGAAGTACCTATACATTTTTCTTCCTACGGCCTCGCCTACGGAGAGACGGGCCCATAACGGACGTCCCTGGGAATTGTTGTTTTAGGTGTAATTTAATAATTTTTTAGTATAATGGTTAAGATGAGTCTCCTTCTTAAAATTCGCCCTTTTAAACATAGTTGGCTTATTTTGTTTGCTAGGGACGGACTAGAAGTAACACAAAAATGCTTTTTTTTTATACATGATGTATGATGAAGGAACGACAATAATATTTTTTGATACTCTAAACCTTAAGCTGAAAAAAAGGTACGCATGATCAATGTCGATAAAATGAACTGTTTTCGAAAAATATTTTTTGTTCAATATGATTTATATTCAGTATACGTAAATTCCATTACTAAGTTAGTAACTAATAAGACAGGAGAAAAACCGCAAATTTCAAGACACTACCATAAACTGACACTGGCATAAATATTCTTATTTGAATCGGTACATGTGAAAAAAACCATAACAACAATGAGGGAATTTTATGAACATAAAACAACAACTAATGCAAAAAATCATATTGAACAAAAAAAATTTTTTTCCGAAAACAGTTCACTTTATCGACATTGATCATTGATCAAGAGTACTCTTTTTTCAGCTTAAGGTTTAGAGTATCCCAAAATATAATTGTGGTTCTCCGCAATCATACTAAGTGTACAAAAAAAATTGTGTTACGTCTCGTCCGTCCCTGAAAAAATAAATAAGCCAAATGTGTTTAAAAGGGCGAAACTTAAGGAGGCTCATCTACTAACAATTACACTAAAAAATTATTAAATTACACCTAGTACTTAATAAATTATTTAAAAAACAATGATTTCCAGGGATTTCCGTTATGGGCATGTATCTCCGTAGGAAGAAAAATTTATAAGAACTTCTCCTGTTATTTTTAAGTGTTCTATCTGAACCCGGGAGATTGCCCACATATTCTGGGACACCCTGTATAGACTTGTTTAAATTATAAGTGTTACACCCTGTAGATCGGCCATGAAAACAAAAACATATTAAGGATAGTCAATTTAAGTCAATTTAAATACGTTCTGATATAAAATGCATTTTAAATCACATTAAATAATAAACACTACAAATGGCATTTCACCAGCATAAAATATATCGCCATCAGCGGCTTATCATCTGTATTATTCCATGGGGGTGGGGGGGTGTTGTTAGAATATAAAGTATCATCAAACATCAGCGAGTGATAGTCACGTGCTCAATGTATAAACTTATTGCTAAGTATTGGTCAACCGGCCATAAAATTTCCCATGTGAGTAGCACTGCGTTGTTATATAGCATATTATTTCAGGTCTATTTTTACTATTGATATTGTTCTATATGCGACTTTGTGCGCTATTCACGTGCTCGTCGCGTGTATTTGTTTTGATCTACTGAATTGGAAAAATGAATAGACTAAAGGATACCAACCCTAATGTGAGTTTCTTCATTGGTCGCTTAGTTTGCCTTGTATCATGTTATACGATTGTTTAACTGTACAAAATTTTATAGCTTACATAATTAACGTTATGAAATAACTCAATAGTAATTCTAATAGTGTGTGTCTTATTTTATTCTCATGGTTTTATAATTCAAGATTGTTTTCACATATACTTGCAGAAATGCTAGTGTAATGTAAACCATTATGTAAACGAAGTCAGATAGATACTAACTATAGAAAAAATATATTAATCTAGTTTAATATGGACGAACAAATCCGTCTTCTTTACAGGAATACTGGTTAATTACCGTCATTATATTCAAATCGCAAAATTTGCCAAATTCTAAATTTCTAAAAAAAATGTTTCATACTATAATTTGTAGGATTTTCACAACGTAAGAGAAATATTTTTAGTAACAATACATTTAGCAAGCACTAATCTTCTGATTAGTTAATAATGATCCAATCGATGGGAGAATAAAATTAGTTCTTGACTTACCTTTTCGTAGAATGACTTTCTTGGACATGCTGACTTACCTAAAATAAAAAAAGATGTTAGATATCTATTATGTAATGTTATAAGAAATATCTAAAAAATCACAGTACCTTTTCCTTTGCCTTCTGCTAATTTTAAATGTCTAAATAAAATATAATATTTGTTAAATAATTAATTGAAAAATAAAAAAAATATAAATATTTATACATTATACAGGGTGTTATGAAAATTACTTATTATATTTAAACGGGTGACTCCTTGGGTGTCCTAGAGAAAGTCTACATACTTTTTTTATAATCGAATATCTAAATACTAAGGTAAAAACCCTTTATGCCACATGATGTCGCGCCGTTCCATCTGGTTTCAGTTAGCTACAATATAGGTCACTAGAGTAAACTACAGTGATGCCAGATCACACCACGTATCTCGCCCTTGCTTGGATAACCGCCGCGCGCGTTTTGATATGTTGAACCTTCAGTATCGTTGCTTCAGTATGTTTCGATGCTCGGTGTTGAAACGACGTTGCAGAGGGTTCCACGTGCTTGATGTATTCGAATTTTAAACGTGTTAGTTGTAGCATTACCCGATTTTTTTTCTGTTGTGAAATAATTCATAACAATAAATGTTGTGATTTGATTTCAAATTTGTGTGATATTATCTACTGTTGGTTCTGTTGCAAAACATGCTTTTTGTGTCTTATTTTTTATGAAAATTTAATTATAAAACGGATTATTTAAAAATAAGATCGAAGGTAAGAGAGTATGTACCTTAAAATTGTAGCTTTTTTTCCTAAAAAGTCTGAAAAAGTAGTGATGACGTGGGTCAAAGACGTCTTATTGTCAAAAAATGAACACGTGCATTGGCAATTCTGTGTTGCAATATGACAACACCGCCTACAATGCGCTAACCTTTTTGGGGACTTGGGACTGCCTAAATAAATTATTGATTACGAACATCGTCAGTAGCAGTCACGTAAATTTTCAGATTTCATATAAAGTGTATACTTAATTCGCTTAAAAGCGCCATTTATGGTTATTTTTCTTCAATTTATTTTCGTCTCAGGATTTGCCGGTTTAAATAGATAAGTCATCCATAACACCTTGTATACATTATTTTCACTTGCACAATGCCCTCCTGGAGTCTGATCCGTTCTTCTGACTGACCCTATATAATGGTATTGGTACTGGTAAATGGTATATTTCTATTTCCTCGGCATAATATGAAAACTGCACAAATCCGAAATGAACAGCAATTACAGCAGGAACAAAAACTGATTTACAGCTTAAAATATTAAAATAGTGGGGATTTTTTATATTAGGCCGATGATTTGTAATTCCCGGACTACTTATATCAGAGTAGGGTTGCCAGGTGGCAGGGAATGGCAGGAATTTTCTGTATCAATTTTTTGTTTTGTAAATTATAATATTATATTATTTATAATAGTTATAAATCTGCCAGAAATCCCGGAAATCATCCTCAATTCCCAAAAAAAATTGTTGAACTGATTCTGAAGCCGATCTGGCAACCTGAACCACAACCTCATTTTATATTCTGTCAAGTTATCTGAATTTACACCTTCCGCATAGGTTTTTCTAGTATTTACTATGTATTTGGGCTTAATCTTCTCGGTCGCCTAGGGCCCCATAACGCCTTAAACCGGCACTGCAAAAAAATAATACATATTCAATATTATGAGAAACAATAAAACTATGTTATATTTCTTTACCACTATATTCTTAAAAATTACATGTCTCGCTATCACTGTAGCTTCTTCAGATTGAGAATGAATGAATATTTTTCTATATCTAACAAAATGTACAATCTTAAAATATTATTACAGGTATAAAGATGGTGTATGGTATTAGGGGATATAATAGTAACAATGGGATTTTCCGAATGGTCAGTATAGTGATTATATAAATTATTTTATAGATTTATTTATACAAGTAATTGCGGATTGGTGAAATAAGTTTATTAACTCAACCTAAGGATAGCTTACAAACCTAACAACACTTTAGGGAAATATATAAAAAATAATAAAACTAAAAATCACAAAAATAGAAAATCAGGTGTGTATAAACTAAAATGTAAAGATTTTCCGAAAACATACATTGGCCAAACAGGGAGATATTTTGGAAAAAGACTACAAGCACATTATAATAGTTACATAAAAGATAAAACATATTCTAATTATTCCAACCATTTAAATGAAAACCAACATAATTTTTATTCAAATTTTAAAATCTTACATACTGAAAACAAAGGGATAAAACTTAATCTGCTAGAATCCGAATGTGTATAAACTAAAATGTAAAGACTTTCCGAAAACATACATTGGCCAAACAGGGAGATATTTTGGAAAAATACTACAAGCACATTATAAAAGCTACATAAAAGATAAAACATATTCTAATTATTCCAACCATTTAAATGAAAACCAACATAATTTTTATTCAAATTTTAAAATCTTACATACTGAAAACAAAGGGATAAAACTTAATCTGCTAGAATCCGAATGTGTATAAACTAAAATGTAAAGACTTTCCGAAAACATACATTGGCCAAACAGGGAGATATTTTGGAAAAATACTACAAGCACATTATAAAAGCTACATAAAAGATAAAACATATTCTAATTATTCCAACCATTTAAATGAAAACCAACATAATTTTTATTCAAATTTTAAAATCTTACATACTGAAAACAAAGGGATAAAACTTAATCTGCTAGAATCCGAATGTGTATAAACTAAAATGTAAAGACTTTCCGAAAACATACATTGGCCAAACAGGGAGATATTTTGGAAAAATACTACAAGCACATTATAAAAGCTACATAAAAGATAAAACATATTCTAATTATTCCAACTATTTAAATGAAAACCAACATAATTTTGATTCAAATTTTAAAATCTTACATACTGAAAACAAAGGCATACAACTTAATCTGCTAGAATCCATGGAAATGAATAAACTTAAAAGTACCTATGTTTTACTGAATGATCAAATAGACCTTAACAATTCTCCTTTGTTAAATTTATTTCACCAATCTGCAATTACTGGTATAAATAAACCGATAAAATAATTTATATAATCACTATACTGACCATTTGGAAAATCCCACTGTTACTTTTATATTCCCTACACACTACATCATCTTTATACCTGTAATAATATTTTAAGATTGTACATTTTGTTAGATATAAAAAAATATTCATTCATTCTCAATCTGAAGAAGCTACAGTGATAGCGAAACATGTCCTTTATAAGAATATAATGGAAAAGAAATGTAACATGGTTTTATTGTTTCTCATAATTTTAGTTATGGATTTCCACATTTCCACAGTATCGGCTGAATCAATTAATTTTATACATATTCGCTGTTAGGGTTGCCGGGTGGCCGTGAATGGCCAGGATTTTCCCGGAATACAATAATTTCTTATATCATACATATCTTTTTTTTTTAGTTATTGATATTGTCCGCTATGCATAGGTAGCACTGAAATCCCGGAGACCATCCTCAATTCCTGGGAAAAGAAAAATTGTCCCGGAAAGCTCTGAAGCCAATCTGGCAACCCTACACCAGGTGGCCAGGAATGGCAGGGATTTTCCCGGGTCACGGATTGCTTTATATAATCCCGGAATTTTGTACCAATTATATTACCTTTATATTGATAAATTATAAGAATCTGCAAGACATCCCGGAGATCATCGTCAATCTCCGGCAAAAAAAAATGTCTACCGGAAAACTGTGAAGAAAATCTAGCAACCCTAACCAGACGTGATATACAGGATCGGACGAATGTCTAGGAAAACGCCTTACTTTCAAACCAAAATGAAATTAGCAATTCCTCGTCCATGATAAATTATTCAAATAAAAGTAGTCCATTTTAAACGAAAATCAGTTAATTAATATCCTTAACCAACATCATTTGCAAAATATACGAGCCTTTTAAAGAAATGGGATACTGTAACTTGATCAGTTCAGTTTTTGCTATATCTATTTTCAATTATTCTTCGTGCAACGCGAATAAGCGTTTAATCATCTTTAGAGAACAATTAGCCAGTCGTGCGTGACGAATATCTTTATCTCTCTAAGCGGAGCTCTTGATGAGGTTCTGTTAAATACCGAAATTATGCTTCTTTATAACAGCAGCTCTATACAGGGTGTCCAAGATAAGGGGGCATCAATGGGGATCTCGTTAATGATGAGAGATACAACTTCGATTAAATGGGGAAAAATTATCTCAATAAAAGCACTAACAATATGCCATAAAGGTTTGGGACGTCTGAGATTTGAGTTATTTAAAAAAAAATGGATTTTTTATTAAATTTTTTTCCGATATTAATACTAAAGTTAGAGCAAAACTGACATTCTCACAACAACTTTTAATGAACCCAAAAATTACAGAACAATTTTTGTTATACCTCGCTTCATTTTCAAGCAATCACCTTCAACTTAATTTGTCTAATACGGCCCTGATTTTATAATGTCAAATTTTAAGAGCTTTGTTATCCTAATTCTATGATATACTACCCATTACCGTTTAATTACGATTCCAGTCTTTTTAATCATCATCATCTTAATGAAATTTTCAGGATACGGACCTGGATCCTAAAGCGTTTCATATACACGTCGACAAGTATATCTGTAGCTACGAAAGGAATGCGGGCAAATTCTGGGGGTTAACAATGTTGTCACATATATTAAATTTTAATTTAATAATCTCTTACCGAGAAAACCCTAAAATTACATTTACGCATTTAAAATAAATTGTAAAAGGTATATAGGGTGCACCAAGTAAATAAATATTAGAAGTATCTGGAGAATTGAATGAGATTTTATTTTGAAAATTTGGTTGTAGCTATAAGAGATGGTTTTCTACGTTTCTAAAATATTTTGGATGGTGCGGTATTGCCGGATCATACCGAAAGTGGTAGCAACTTCGCAATTTTAAATGAATTACCTTATATATTATATATTTTTTGGAATCTAGGTAAAAATATAGACCAGATTTTTATATAATATCATATACCTATCTTGAAGAGTTTTTGAATTACAAATAATCTTGTGATTTTTTAACGCCGTATCGGGACCTGAAAAGAAAATCATATCTTTTTAGCGGTTACAGCTAGAAAGCTGAAATTTTGTAATAGTTTCACAAGACCATCGAAATTTTATAATTTTGAATGGTATTTAATTAGGTTTATACCGGGCGTCTCCATAACAATATTTCTGAGGGAGATGAATTATTGCAAAAATCTTCTTTTTTTTTAAATGGGACACCCTGTATTTGATACGTTTTGCTAATGGAGGATCGAATTGTCTATCTAATGTTATTAAGTGTTCCTATACCTATCTTCAATGTTTTCGGACTGTATAGCGAAATTTAAAACTTATCTTAAAAAAATATATTTTTTGGTAGTAGGCTGTGGAATGGATTCATAGAAACAAAATAATGAAAAATCCATTTGACGTTATGTCTGTGTTATTGTAATAAAAATTAACTAAGTCACATTATTCGAGCTTAGAGTTTATTTTATATTCATGGGGAGTGTGGTAGAGTTTTATCTAGAACTTGCAGAAAATTTTATGAACTTCATCCTGATGCAGCACCTATGACTCAGAAAAAGTTGATTGGTCGAGGAGGTCCCTGAAAATGGCCGTAAGGTCTCCAGATCTAACCCCCCCCCCAATCTATGGGGTAGGATTAAAGAAATAGTATACAAGACACCAGTCACAACAAGGAAAGATTTAAAAAATCGACTAAGAACAGCTCTGGGGTCTCTAGGAAGGGGAAGAAATGAAAGAGGTGACAAATGAACATGTTATCACCACAATTCATGAATGTTTAAGAGCGAACAATTTAGTTATTAGTTATTTGATTTTAATGTTGATGCGTAATTTTAATTTTGTTTATTTATTTATTATTAAATTGCTCATTTGTTAACTATTTTTTTTTTACAATAACACAGACATAACGTCAAATGGATTTTTCATTATTTTGTTTCTATGAATCCATTCCACAGCCAACTACCAAAAAATATATTTTTATAAGATAATTTTTAAATATCGCTATAAGTCCGAAAATATTGAAGATATGTATAGGAAAACTTAATATTATTAGATAGAAAATTCGATCCTCCATTAGCAAAACACATCAAATATAGGGTGCCCCATTTAAAAAAAGAAGATTTTTGCAATAATTCATCTCCCTCAGAAATATTGTTATGGCGACGCCCTGTATAAAGCTAACTAAATACTGTTCAAAATAATAAAATTTTGATGGTCTTGTGAAACTATTGTCAAAATTTCATCTTTCTAGCTGTAACCGCTAAAAAGATTTGATTTTCTTTTCAGGTCCCGATACGGCGTTAAAAAATCACAAGATTATTTATAATTCAAAAAGTCTTAAAGATAGGTATATGATTTATATAGAAAACTGTTCTAGATTTTTACCTAGATTCCAAAAAAAAAAATAATATATAGGGTAATTCATTTAATATTCCGAAGTTGCTACCACTTTCGGTATGATCCGGCAACACCGCATCATCCAAAATATTTTAGAAACGTAGAAAACCATCTCTTATAGCTACAACCAAATTTTCAAAATAAGATCTCATTCAGTTCTCGAGATACTTCTAATAGGCCACTTTACTTGGTGCACCCTGTATAAGAAACCAATATTCTATTATGGTTTTAATATTATGAAACCTTCTATTCAAACTATTGATATTTAAATGCAAAATAATATATTTTTTTATAGGGTGTGCGAAGAAAAATCACAAATCAAAAGGGACATTAATACGACCAAAACTTAAAAATAATCATGTAGCTCGCTGTTTATTGTTTTAAAATTTTATGCACAGTAAGCTCTTGTTACATAGTTTCATTTTCCAAAAAATAATTGATTTTTATTATCAAATAAACAGTTAAATAAATATTTAAAACTTATATTATAGTAAGTCGACTTACTAGGTTCTTGTATTGCACGGCAGACTCTGACGGCATTCCTTTCGTAGCTACAGATAAACTTGTCGGCCTATAGATGGGCATACTCTGGCCTACTTTAGGGATATACTACCCGGCGAATTGGCCAATTACATTAAGTCCATCTATTTTGAAGTTTCTGCTCAACGGGTCAACTGTGGATTCAGTTTTGTCAACCTCAGCTCACCCCCAGTATTTTAAGATGATTCTGATACAATGTATCCGCGTAAAAGATCACTATCAACATAAATTACACCCAAATGATAAGCTGATTTTTAAAATAATTTTTTAAACCAAAACCGCGAGGGTGCCCAGCCCTTCCTCAGCAGCTATGCCACTTTTATTTCAGTCGATTTTATTAGGAGATTAAAAACGAAATGTTGATCAATTATTTTATTTGCGTCACTATTATAAGTTACGAGCAAAGTAAGTTATAAATAAAGGAATATGATCTGGCAGTAAACTGTTATTTTTTCCTTTTATCTGTCGATGTCGCTTTTAATCTTCCTGTCAATGACACTTGTTGCAGCAAAGAGAGAACCCGTGGGCACCCAGATCAGTTATTTAATGAAATTATGGCCGATGTGGCTGCACAGATGCCGGTTCGTCCGGTCTTTGACTCTTCGGCCGAGGCCTGCCATCGTTTGTTCCGAATTGCAGACTTAGAACGGGCGCTCCAGGCAAGGTTTGGTTTATTGGTATGAAAATACCTATTTCAATAAAATTATCCACTTTAAAATACTGAGTTTGAAAGTAGATTTAGTGGGCAACTGTTTTCAATCGGATTCAGTTATAAAAAAGAAACATAATGAAGGGTAAATCTAATTTTAACTAAAATAACATTTTGTGTAATGACCAAACACATTTTTCTTAGGCGTTCTAAACGTAGGAAGAAAAAAAAGTAATAAGAAAAAGCGTCAGGTGAACCATATTTGTATTTATTTTTTTATTTTACATTTTTACAAGAAGAACGGTTAGAAAATAAAAAAGGTTTTTTAGTGTGTACAGTGCAAACAAACGCACCTTGAATGACTGCATATATACACAGCGTTGCCAGCGTCATTACGTTCATAATAGATATGTTACGGAGGACGATGATTTATTACGTTAGGACGCCGCTCACGAATCTATTACGTTCTTGTAATTATCGATAGATTTATAAATTTAACAGTTGACTTCTAAATAATAAAAAAAAGTCATCACTTTTAATCAGGCCCCTCACCAGACAAGACCTAAAGATAAATTTACAAAAAAAAAAAACAAACAGGTCATTTACTTCATGTTGAGTACAAGTGGTAAGTATGGCTAATCTTTTTTATTATTATTTATTACGAAGAACCTTAATCTCTTATGAAATTTCTATCCAATTTATTACGAAAAAAAAGTTGCTACTGGCAACCCTGGATATACATGGAAACGGGCAAAGGCGCACCAGAATTCCGAGATGCTGTCGTGCATTAGAGTTTAGACAGTTTAGAGTATATTTTGCTAACAACCGGGTGATAATTATGGATGACGAAAAGTATTTCACACTAAGCAACTCCGAAATGAAGGGAAATGATGGTTTTTATACTGACAATATTGCAGACGTCCCAGATAATGTAAAATTTAAACAAAAGGTCAAATTCGCTGATAAGGTGTTGGTTGTATGGTGCGCTATTTTCACCAGGGGTATATCCAGGTCTTATATGGGTCGAGTAAGAGGTGAAGCCCTGGATAGTCAAAGGTATATCGATAATTGTCTTACGAAACTGGATAATTTTTTTGAAGAACATGCTGGAGACGATATTACGTTCTGGCCAGACCTTGCGTCCTGGCACTATGTAAGACAAACCCAAAATTGGTTAGCAGACCAAAACGTACCATTTGTTCAGCGAAACGACAACCCTCCTAACCTTCTCCAGGCTCGGCCTGATTTTTGGGGTCTGTTATCTCGAAAAGTTTACGATGGAGAATGGGAAGCACAAAATGAGGAGGAACTTCGACGCAGGATATATAGAAAAATCCGACAAATCGATATAAATGTCGTCCAAAACCTAATGCAAAGTGTCCGCAGAAAGTTGCGTCTAGTGGAAGACAATGGTCCTCTATATTTAATTTAAGTTCATAATGTTGTTGCTTATGAAACAATTAATTATTATGTATTACAAAACTTTTAGTTTTAAATGTATTTTATTATAAAAAAACAATTGGTTCAAATTTGTGCCAAAACTTATGGGACATACGTTATTTAATGTTTTTAAAGGTAAAAACGTAATTTTGTCAGCTCCGTTATACTACCTCCGTGATAACGTAATAACATTATAACCGGAAATATTTGACCAATTTGTCAAAACAAGCTCAGCCACTAGAAACTAGAAGGTAGGTAGGTAGTATCTTGCAATTAAAAAACATCAAAATATGTAATTCTGTAATTTTTTTATTTTTCTTAAATTTGGAAGGTGAAAGTCTCCTTCCTAATGATAATGACCCTTAAATGTACCGTTCCTTCTTTCAATTGTAGGCGAGTTAACAAATAGTCAACCTTCAAAAAGATAAAACGAAATGCAACAAAGAAATTAATCTTGTAATTGAATTAGTGACTATACTTACAAAATATCTCTGCGTAATCGTGTTTTTGCTTAAAACTATTTTATTATAACTGTAAATTCGGCCAATATTGTGTAAGTTCACTGAATAATAACACAACAACTTTTCTTTATCTTATGTAAAATAGTTAATAATTGAACTTCTTGTGTTAATAATGAGAACTGTCCTAAGTAACGGAGAAACCATAGAAAAAATTCAGAGGAGATGTGTAAGAATTTATTTGCAAATATCGAAACTAAATATAGAAAAAGTACTGCTAGTAAATAGGTTGCACATTCTATTTGGGTTAATGTTAGGAAACTTGTTAGGTTGTTGATGTTTACGTCACTGCCTAAAATGTCGCTCAGGGTATTTTTCAAACTGTACTTTTGTCTCTGCAAACTATATTTTGGACAGCTTATGAGTATGTGCTTCGCCGTTATCGCTTCACTGCATGTGTTGCAAATTGGCTGGTTGCTTCTTGTAATTAGGTGTTAGTGTGTTGTTTTGGTATGACCGATTATAAGCCGACTCAGTATCACTTGAGCTCTGCGGGTAAAGATTGTTTCACGAAAAATGGATATAACTTAATGACTGCAGTAACAGTACCTGTGGCCATCCCATTATTTATGACCCTTTGTTATTATTATGTGGAAAGGACCGGATTGTAATAATTATAATTAAATATAGGCACATCAGGTAGGTTAGGTTGCTTAATTTATATTTAAATATCTTTTTGTGGTAAAATTTTGGGTGTCCTAGAGAAGCGCTACATATTTTTTTTCAAATTGACCCTTCTAAAAGTGGGGTAACAAACCCTCTTACTCACAGGTGATTCCGCGGTAATGAATCACAGCACCCTGTGGCAGTGTATCACAAACACCTGTTACGCGCAATGTTGCCAAACTGTGTAAAAATGTAAAACTTTAGTTCCTTATAAAAATAAATATTTAGCTTACTTAGAAAGTAAATCCAGGACGCTGTAAGGAAACCAGGACGCAGACACCTTCAGTTCTTTTTTCTATGTGAAAAGCTTTATGCTCATCACGTGCCCTGATGATAGTGTGGGACTACATAATAAGCTTATACCCACTAAACCCAATTCGGCCTCTTCTTTCTAATCTCAGAACATAACCGGCATATCGTCGAGAGAAAAAAACACATAGTGAAACAGAACAAATTACACTAAACCACTTAAACACAGATACCCACGCGTTTCAAGTCAGTTTTTTTGATGATATGCACCTATTATTAGATTACACAAACGCACTAAATACTAACGCATACTTAATAACACTACCGTACACATAGAACAACAGCACTATACGATACAAATTATGTCGCAATAGAAATTCAGAAATCAAAAAACGCTAATTTCTAATGGGCTAATCAAATTTATTAATCCTTTACTGAAGAAGAATGATGAAATAATTATGTTGATAGACAGGACATCCCTTTAAAATAAATAGTCTCGTCTAACTAGCGCGGTTGCCATTTCCGAGACTATCATTATACAGGAAAGTATTACAGAAGGAAATTCCGCAATTTATGAATATAATCTTATAAAACATCGAAAGTGGCAACGCTGTATTTTCAGCCGAAATAGCTAAAAACTTAGATGTGTTCATGAGATGCATACCTATATACGCGAAAACTAATGTGAATTTATGTGGCTTGATTTTGGTGTTTTGTGAGGTTATTGTGTCGGTTCTTGTTCGGGCTATTTACTTGGTGTTTTTTTTACAAATTAAGTTGGTTATAAATAAGGCCGAAAAAATTGCATTTTTTTTTCTAAAGGTTAAAGTGGCATTTAAGTTGTTCAGATTCGATGGTGTCGTTCGAATTGAACAAATGAGAACATACCTGACCATTTATAAACTCCGCGGCGGTTGTTCGAGTCAGTTCAAGTTTATAAATCGGAGATTGTTTCCTAGCGAACTGAACTGAAAGTAAAAGTTTATAATAATGTATAACCCGAACAAACCCTGAAAAATAAACAACTTCAAATCTGTGAAAGGGTTATTGACTTTCTAAAGAGTTTACCATGAAAATGTGACAACACTGCTCAAAATTCACTGACGTTTTTTGCCATATTGCTTTGTTTACCTTTCTCCCAGTGACACCACGTGCTTATTTTTGGTTTGACAGCAGGTCATGTACAGGGCATATTAAATTAAAGCGCCATTTTTGGATATTTTTCTTTAATTTGTTTTCATCTCAGGAATTGCCGGCTTAAATATAATACGTCATTTTCATAACACCCTGTATAATTAAAAATAAGTTTTTTATTTTAAAATCGGCATTTACTGGCTATGTGAATTGATTTTTCTTTGTAGGGTAAGTGTGGATAAAAATAAAATAAATCGTTGGTTTCATATTATATTTCTTGCAAAAAAACCAAAGTAAATTTTAAACCATGCATAACATATATAAATATAAGAAGCCGAAAAGAAATTACTTCAAGATTACAAAAAAATGTTCAATGTTTTATGGGGTCTGTTCCCCAGGATGTGGGAGATTGAAGTTTCTTTCATCAATCCTAAAATAAGTTATTAAGAAACTTACCACTGTGAAGGACAATAATAAAGGTATGAATCAGAGGTAACTTATTAACTTATTTATTTAACACCTTAATATTACCTTACAAGTTTTTTTCCAATTTGAAAACTTCTCACGTTAATTACAGCATAATAAAAACATTAAAAATGAAGATTTTATTTGCAAAATTGGTTAATAAAGTGTGTAAACGTCACCACCGTTATAATATGTCGCGTTCCGATATTTCGTTATATTACATCGCCTGAAAACACTATAGATTGTATATGGCTTACTTAAATTTTTTAATTTCTATTACAAATTCGTCGCTCCATCTTTAAATATTAGAATAATATCTTTTCCAGTTAGTTTAATTATTTTTTAAATATATGCATGTCCGTTATCAAACTAAAAATTAAAATTACACTTGACAAGTTTCTTCGTAGAATAATTTTAAAATGTGTTTGGTATGACCGCGACCACCAAACAGTACTTTTAGATTGATTAATTATTATTTGCCATTAAAAATGTGATCAATTGCGATTTCAACCGTTATCCCATTTATTGGTCGTAAAATCGTTTGTTTCATATTATATTTCTTACAAAAATAGCAAAGTAAATTTTAAACCTCCATAATGACGTGCTAATATTTCAGGGTGCGATTCGTTAGCTCATTTTATAAAGAAAAGTTCATATGAACATATGTCCGCAAGAGCTTAAATTTCTTGCTACAGGGTGTTGAATTTTTATTTTTTAAATGGTTATTTTTTAATATCTCCGAAAGTACTCTAGATATTATTTTCAATTTTGGTATGTGATGATAGGATATAGAACCACAAATTTTAGTTAGAAAAGTTATTCAATTGTTCCACCAGTGGAGTCCCTGCAAACCTGTCCTTTGATATTTTTTACGAAAAGATGGTACGCCGCTGACATTTTTCCATGTGGATATTTTTCTGATTAGCCTGGTCAATTCAACATGAAAACGGTCTCTTGAGTTTTTTTCGTCAGATGCACCGTTCTTGATTAAAACCACTAAATTCATATTGAAACTCATTATTATTAACATTGATAAAATATTAATGATACATTTGGTTTTATAAAAATTGTTGGACTAGGCAATTCGATGCGAAGACGGGCAGAAGCATGCCTTTTAAGTGAAGGTGGCCATTTCCAACAATTTTTATAAAACAAAATGTATCATTAATTATTTTATCAATGTTCATCACAAACAGAACAATTTTTATAAAACAAAATGTATCATTAATTATTTTATCAACGGTAATAATAATGAGTTTCAATGTGAATTTAGTGGTTTTAATCCAGAACGGTGCATCTGACGAAAAAAACTCAGGAGACCATTTTCATGTAGAATTGACCAGACTAATCAGAAAAAATAACCACATGGAAAAATGTCAGTGGCGTACCATGTTTTTTGTAAAAAATATCAGAGGACATGTTTGTAGGGACGCCACTGGTGGAACAATTGAATAACTTCTCTAACTAAAATTTGTGGTTCTATATCCTATTAACACATACCAAAATTGAAAATAATATCTAAAGTACTTTCGAAGATATTAAAAAATATCCATTTAAAAAATAAAAATTCAACACCCTGTTGCAAGAAATTTAAGCCGTTGCGAACATACTAGTATGTCTGATGAACTTTTCTTCATAAAATGACCTAAGGAAATTAATTCAAGGCTACAAAAAAAAAAATATTAAAAAAACTGGGCGTCTCTCCCATGGGAAGTGGCAGAGTTGCCTAGAGTTGTAGGGAGAGATGCCTCGTGAACTTACCCCTAAGAGATAGATGCCTTATTGAGTAATGTTATTTTTTTCAATTATTTCCGTTTGTATATGTTGCAGGCCTCATGTAGCCATTTTGCACATCTGACACAACAAATCCACTTCACAGTTTTAGTCCTGCAACTGTATTCCTCGAAACATTCCACACATTAATAATATCGTTGATTGCAGTTTTATAGCTACTACTTTAATCTAAACACATAAATACAATGTGTGACAATAATTTTTCGTAGGTAGAGATGCAGCATCACTTCACAAAGAACCAAAATACAAACTTAACACTGAAAATGTGCATATCGCCTATTTAACTGGAATACTACAAATAGAACTAGATTGTCATTGAAATTTAGTATGAATATTAGGCCATCAAAATGCTACTTACCGTTTTAATTATTAAATTACAAACTCAAAAGACACAGAAAAAAATCAAAGACCGCATAGAGAACTAATACTAAAGTCGGTACGGTGTATGAAGTCCGCTAAGCAATAAAACCTCTCGAGCAGGGTAGTCGGTGGCTCTCAAACAATAAATTATATTTTAGTTATTTTCTAAATAAAATAATTTAAAGTAAATAAAAAATTAGTTTAGGCAAAGATAAATAATTATTTTTTAGCTTTTATAGTATTTAGGCAAATTAGTTTTACGAATTCTTTTTTTATAAAGTTTTGGTTCTAAAAAGAACCGATGTCGCCATCTTTTTGAAACATTATTCTGTTGTTCGTTTTTTTGGATTTGAAGCCCAGCTCTTTTAAAATGATGGACAAACTTGTAGTTCCAATATCGCAAAGTTCTTTTTTCTTTATCTTTTCAAGAATAGCTTTGAGGGTAACATATTTCTTGGCTCTATACATGTCATAAACAATATTACTAATCGATAGTTTTATCCCATGGGATAAATCAAAGGTTTTAGAATGGAGTCAAACCCTTTTATATGGTCTGTTCAATTCCTCTTCACTCTTTTTTCGAAGTCTTTTTAAGGTCTTATCTGAAATGCCGCAAGCCTCAGACGTTCGTTCTTGCACTGCCAAAACAGATACTAACGGGCCCGAGTTATTATTTTCTAAGAAAATAACGTTTCACTTGTAATATCAAACGACGTTCACCTAGACGTTGTGAACATTTTCCATAACTTTGCTTTATAACTGCTTTTAATTCACACACAATGAGGAACAAACTAAAAGCATAACTACTAATTTAAAATAGAACATACCATCCTGCACTTGAGCAACTTTTAAATATTTCTTGGACAATAGTGATTGTTATATAGATTTAACTATAATGATTCCAAAATAACTAAATTCTAGGAAAAAGTACCTTATTGACGCAAAATGTTTTTCATTCGATAAATAAAAAAAAACTATGAGTGTAAAATAAACAAAATAAAAATATTTATCGCGGTACATAATTCTAAGATAATTTTGTTTTGGAACTTCTGATATTGCACGGCCGACTACAGTGCACCAGTGGAATGTTCGGTACGATCAAGTATAGCGAAGCTATTGTTAACTGAACCGTCTTACTGTTTAACGACCTTTAATGATTTAATCCGATATCGGACTTCATAAAACGAACCGACTTTAGCCGACAGTTTAGATGTCGCTATCGCCAATGTGTCGTTCTACAACATGTGCGTACCACGTGTGGTTCGGCACCTCCTCATCCTTTTAAACTAAATATATAATTATTATTCTATTGATGTTTTAACGAAATAACAAAAATGATAAATATATCTGAGCTCAACAGCATATGTAGGAAATATAGAGTAGTTAGTGATCGGAGTTTTTGAAATTTAAATATTCGAATACGACCTCCATTTATTATTCAAGTAAGTATTCGAATTATTCAATATTCGAATAACATCTACGACCATTCAAATATTCGAGTACTTATATGAATATTCAAATATATTTATATTCTTCAATATTGAAATATTTGAATGTTGGAACATGGAAAACTTTTTTATTGTTAATTTTAAGAAAAAACTAATTCATGAAAAATTATGCATGGTATAAAACTTAAAATGCAACCATCAGATATTAATTCTTTTCAGTCGTATACAAGGTTTCTAAAAAAATATAAATTTGGCTAAAGAGTAAAGTAGCTTTTTTGACAATGTCAATTTTTTAAAAAGTTTATTATATTTGAGTACTACATTCAAATATGCAATTATATCATTCTACCATACATACTACGACAGGTAGCATCAACGAATACTTATAAACAGGAAGAAGACAAACAGCCGTGTTAACACATCGAAGCAAGTATGGACAAACGGACAAACCAGGCATCCATTACGTCTGGAATCAGCTGACAAACGCACGTGCTTTTCAAATGTCACTTTTGTCAAAATTTTTATTACTGTCAATATTTTAAAGTGACATTTAACCAACAAAAAACATTCAAACCCCTATTATTTGATTTACTAAGTAGTGAAAATCAAATATTAGGATTCTGACATGTTTTAAGCTGTAAATATCACTTTAAAATAATCCTTACACACTCTTATATCATTTTTTGAATTAGTAACGTAACTCCAAATGAAACATTAAACTTTATAAATAAGCTTGTAAGTAGTTTTATTAAAAAATAGGAAGTAAATCATAATTTACATAAAATATTTTACCATCTTCAACTGGGCTCTAGGTCCTAGCAAATATTTCAAGCTTCAAGGCACAACATATTTTTTGGCCATATGTGATTTAGGAAAAGAAATTATTATTGATGCTTCCTCTCAGTAAAGATGACTAAATGAATTTTTCAATTACAAATTACTCACTTGCACCAAAAAGGAAACGACGTTTTCGTAAAAGATTAGAATATTAAAAATTATTTTAAAATTTAAAGATGCGTCTTCTCCACCATTTTAAATCATATCAGATGTTGCTTGATTTCCATACCCGCCAGACGAAGGAAGTTAGCTTGTTTAACAGTTCGTGCTGTTCGCATTCTATGCCTGTCTCTGTCTGCAGCAAGCCTCCCTAATTCAGTAAAGTGAGACAAATATGACTAGGATCAAGTCGCCTGCATAAACACTCACTTTTGGGCTTTCCATATTAACTCTACGTAAGTCTGATATTGACGCTTAAATGATAGAGATAGAGAGATAGAGATAGAGTGAAACAGATAGATAAAAGTAGGTTACTTGTGAGCGTATGGAGCAGAGTAGGCTTAGCATCACTTCCAAGGCCTTCTTACGTGTTTCGATCCCCCCCATAAGCAGTCTCACCGGGCTGGGTAGCATGACTTTTAACTCCGTGTCCTCAGTGGCAACCAGTTTATGTATGTTATAAATTGAAACGCGTCTTGACTTTCACTGTCATCTTATCAGTGCATACTAGATTACATTTAACTTAAAAAAAAAAGTTTACAGATAAATCTGATCAACTATTATTATAACAATTTCTGATATTGTCAACTCTTTTACTCTTGAGTCAAATTCACATTTTCTTGCGAAACCTCGTATACGACCGAAATTATTATCTGATGGTTGCATTTTAGGTTCATAGATTAAATCACTACAGCTTCGCTCTCGGGATTTAATCAAAATAAACATGCCAACGATATTTCGTAAAATTTCAAAAAAAACAAAAATAAAAAAATTGAATCGATAATTAAAACGACACTCGAATTATATTTGATAAGATTATTTCCAGAACCAGAAGAAATTAAATATTATAATAAATCAAGAAATACTTTTAATATATACAATATCGATATCGATACTAGCTTATGCTCTCTCTAGACTTGAAACCTTTTGACGTTTCGTAAGTTTAAGGTTATGTGAGTCAAATTTAAAATAGTTATACAGTTAGTATCAAATATCAATGTATGGAAAAATTATTATTTCCCAGACCACCCGATGATGCCTTATACAATAACAGAATTGCAGTAGCACTTTAAACTACTATTTCAGATTGAATGCCTTTTCCATTGATAGGATGTCACCACCTGCAGACCGGTTTCGAACTCGTTTGTTCTCCTCAGTACAGGGTAGGTGTACATACCTATCATCAGAGAAGACTTTATACTTCACGCGGTATTATCAACGGTAGTCAAGAACATACAACGCGCAGTGCCATCTCTTAGCAGTCCCACGCAATCTGAACAAACTTTATTTGAATAAATCAATCTGCAAGTGGCCATTGACGGATTTCTCTCAGACACCTTCACCATCAATGCCGGTGTTCCTCAAGGGTCCATATTGTCTCCCACTCTCTTCTTACTCTACATTAACGACCTTTTAGTGAGAACAAATAAATCAGATATTTAGTTTTGCTGACGAGAACACACTTATCTCATCTTTCTCTTTGAATGCGCAAACATCGGCTGCCGACGCACATCTTTGCAGACAGCATGAAGTATCATGCCTCAACAAAGACCTGGAAGAAATTTTGGCTTGGGGTGAGTCCAAGTCCAAGTCGAATTTAACGCTAAAAAAACCCAGGCAGCAGTTTTCTCTAAAAAGGTTAACATTACAGAACCGGAACCATTACAGGGCCGGACACGCAATCCCACTGGCTTCATCTATTAATTTGCTGGGCGTCAATCTGGGAGGAAATATGTCTTGGCATAACCACGTTGTGGCAATCGCCAAGATGGCTTCTCAGAAGCTTGGGGTACTCTTCTGAACCAGAAAGTTGTACACACCTCAACAACTTTTGAGACTGTACAAAGCCCAGACTCGACCATCACTAGAATACTGCTCTCATGTCTGGAGCTCTGCACCCAAACATACTCTTCGGCTACTGGATTCCATCGAAAGGAGAGCTATTCGTCTGATCGGAGACCACGAGCTGATGAAGAACCTCGACAGCCTAGAACATCGAAGACAGGTTGGGGATTTGACTCTCTTTTACAGATATTTTCATGGAAGGTGCTAGGCTGACCTTGCCCTCTTAATTCCGCCCAGAGCGACGAATAGCAGAAATACAAGACGAACCACTGCTGCCCATCCATATGTGTAAATTATACAATAAGGGTGTATTTGCAGATTGCGTTGGACTGCTAAAGTCCGTTTTGTTGCAGTTGATAGCTCATATCGAGGGTTGAAGCCATAAAACAACCGTAAACCATAGGCGTTGCCAATAGTAATTACCTTATTTAATAAGAAAATTGGCCTCTGTCCATTGTTAAGTAGGATTAGGGTTAAAGTAGGTACAACAGGGGTAATTAATTTACCTATTTTTGCCTGCTTTAGGATGTTATTACGCCATTTGATGTGCGTTTGTCAAACTATGTATTTAGTTGTATTTAGATACTGCATTATCTCAAAGTTGAATTATTTCCTATACTTGTAACAATGGCTTCAAGTTTTTCGCCAACGTGTCTTCGTCAAATTAGCAAGAGTGCATATTCTCTCCGAGAAAAGGCATTAATATTAAACGTGCATGATGCTCTAGTGTACCAGAAACCTGCAAGTGATGTTCGTAGCATCATTGCAGAGTGTGCCAATATGGTAGGAGTTGGAGAGGCTACTATATATAGGTTCTTGCGTGAAAGAAAATCTAAGAACCTCAGTGAGCCAAAACCACTCCCAGGAAAGAAACCGTTAGAAATTGACAATTTCATTAAAAATGGTATTAGAAGAAAAGTACATAGTTTTTATTTTGCCAAGGAAATACCAACTATAGACAAAATTTTACAAGCCATTAACTACGACGAGGACTTACCACAGCTATCACGAACGAAACTATGGAAAATACTTCATGATATGAACTTTCGATGGGAGAAGCAAAACAGAAAATCTTTTCTTATTGATAGAGCAGATATTATTTGCTGGAGACGTCAATACTTAAGGTCCATCCGAAAATACCGCAGCGAAGGCAAAAACATTTTCTATTTGGATTGAAACTTGGCTGAACGAAGGGCACACCGTATCTAAAGTTTGGCAAGATAAAAATGTCCTAAGTTCTCGACAAGCTGTCATGGAAGGCTGGTCAACAGGACTTAGACCACCATCTGGAAAGGGACGC
Organism: Barypeithes pellucidus; assembly: GCA_963991005.1. Taxonomy (NCBI): domain Eukaryota; kingdom Metazoa; phylum Arthropoda; class Insecta; order Coleoptera; family Curculionidae; genus Barypeithes; species Barypeithes pellucidus. The sequence continues at coordinate 32,022,002 of OZ022562.1, forward strand.
AGACTTATTATAACTCATATAGGAAGTTCAAATGGCTTTTTGGATCAAGGATTATTACAATTCCAGTCGAATTCTACTAAAGACTATCATGAAGAAATGACTGCTGATGTTTTCGAGGAATATTTTAAGCAAATGATAGAATACATTCCCGCTAATTCTGTAATAGTGATGGATAATGCCAGCTATCACTCTAGGCTAAAAGAGAATCTTCCCACAACTTCATGGAAAAAGGCGGAAATCGTAAACTGGTTACAACGAAAGGAATTGAGTTACGATAATACCATGGTAAAAAAAGAACTTTTGGATATTGTTAGGCTACATAAATCACAGTATAAAAAGTATGTTATTGACGAGATGGCAAGAGATCGAGGTATTATAGTGCTCCGTTTACCACCTTAAAATTGTGAGCTAAATCCTATCGAATTAATATGGGCTCAAGTAAAAGGATATGTTGCTAGAAATAACAAAACTTTTAAAATGCAAGAAGTGCGACACCTCTTGCTTCATTCTTTAGCAAATGTGTCATCAGAAAATTGGCAAAACGCCATAAAACATGCTATAGTAGAGGAACAAAAAATGTGGGAACTTGACAACGTAATTGACACAACTATGGAAATTGAGCCTTTAGTAATAAGCGTAGGACATGATGACTCTTCAGATTCTTCTGAGGACCATTTTATCGAGTTATAATTATTGAAATTGTCAATATTTTTTGATCTGTAAATAAATTAGTTTTCTTGTAAATAAATTCATAAAATCATAAAATCTATTACATTTAAATAAAATAATAAGCGGTTACATTAAAAACCCAACTCTCCGACCATGATGGGCCGTTTTAATCATTATCCTTTCATTTCATTTTATGGCTCTATTGTTACTTTATCTGTTACCCGGTGGAATAGGTCAAAATTTCTTCATCTTTATGCTAGATGTACGTAAAAAGACCATTTTATAGGTAAAATATTTTAGGCCACCGGGCCCTTGTTTTGAATCTTTAATGAGGGTATCGAGCTATCAACGGCAACGAAACAGACTTTAAGAGATGGCACTGCGCGTTGTATTTTCTCGACTACCGTTGATCATACAGCGTGAAGTATAAAGTCTTCTCTGATGATAGGTATATGTACACCTACCCTGTACTGGCGAGTGACGAGAACAAAAGATTTCGAAACCGGCCTGCAGGTGGTGACCTATCAATGGAAAGGCCGTGCTTTTCTTGGTAGTACCATTCAATCTGAAATAGTATTTTAAAGTGATACTGTGTAGACAAAAATAAGCCTTTAGTATAAGGCATCATCGGGTGGTCTGGGAAATAATAATTTTTCAATACCTACATTGTTATTTGATCTTAATACCACCTGAAAAGTACATATTTTTGTACTTAAATCCTATCTTTAATGTAGTTTTCCGGGTGTCATGGGTCAATAATAATGAAAATCTAAAAAAATCTGCATATATTAAAAGAAAATCCATTCTTGACATTTATTAAAACTCACTCGCTAGTACTCGGCATACTTGTTGTGGGTCAATGAGACAGTTTTGTCACTTACAAGGAACACGCAAATTTTATCACTATAATCATACGTGCATGATGTAAATGAAATAATATATTTGACAAGTGATGGAAATAAGTAAGGTAAAATTACTCCGATTGTACTTGCATTTAACTATATCTACAATCCCAGAAAGCTGTTTATTGGCGTCTTCACCCACACCCATTTATAAAACAAACACAACGAATAAAAGCTAAAGAAACCGCCGAGATGTTTATACATAGCACAAACTTAGGTGTAATAGTCGTAAATTTTTTTCAATAGTACAAACATATATAACTATATTATTTGTATGCAACAAAGGCAATAAAAGTGATAGCGGTAATATGTGAGATGTCTATAATTTTCGCAAATATCGTTGGGCATGTGAACTTTAATGGTTTTAATGCAATGATATTATATCTAATTGGACAGTTTTTACTAAAAATAACATCCCTTCATGGTATTGCCTGTTTTTTATTTGTTAATTGACAGGTTGGATATAATTTCAGGAAGAACTGAAAATGCATAATAAACTCAAATTATTTGTCAATATTACTTGCTGCGAGGCAAAGCCAAGGTCGGCAATCCGCATAGTTGGAAAAACATTTTTCATCCGTATGACATTATGTACGTTATTTTTCATCCGATTGTGTTTTTGATTCGATTTCGAAGTAAACCAATACATTTCATCCTGCCTGATAGTTTGTATATCTTACTGTTTGTCAATTAACAATGAAACTTGTAATATACGTATCCATGGATATACAAAATAATTAAATTAATAAAAAAAAATGTTTTCCACCACTAAACATTTAATTACGTATTATTAAACGATTTTCTGCTTAAGAAATCTTAACCTCCTACCAGAAATAATATGATTTAGGAGGAACGCTCACCCCTATACTATACAGGGTGTTATGGAAATTATTTATTATATTTAAACCGGCAAATCCTGAGATGAAAATAAATTGAAGAAAAATGACCATAAATGGTGCTGTGAATTATTAAGCGAAATATGCACTTTATATGAAATCTCAAAATTTACGTGGTCGCTCCTGAGTACCATCGCAATCAATTGTTTATTGAGGCAGTCTCGATGTTCAAAAGAGGTTAGCGCATTATAGGCGGTGTTGTCATATTGCAACACAGAATTCAAAACGCACGTGTTCAGTTTTTTACAATAAGACGTGTTATCACTTCTTTTTCAAACTTTTTCAAAAAAAACTACAATTTTAAGGTACATACTCTCGAACTTATTTTAAAAAAATCCGTTTTATAATTAAATTCCATAAAAAAATAAAACACAAAAAGTTTGTTTTTCAACAGAACCAACAGTCGATAATATCACACAAGTTTGAAATCACATCACAACATTTATTATTATGAATTATTTCACAACAGAAAAAAAATCGGGTAAAGCTACATCTAACCAAACGTTTAAAATTCGTATACGTCAAGCACGTGGAACCCTCGACCGCGTCATTACACTCCCGAGCCTCGAAACATACTGAAGCAAAGATAGTGGCGCGCGGCCAGTATCCAAGCAATGGCGAGACACGCGGTGTGATCTGACATCACTCTTAGTATACTCTAGTGACCCACATTGTTGCTAAGTGAATCCATATGGAACGGCTCGACAGTATGTGGGTGACAGGTGTGGGTGGGTTACCTTAGAATTTAGATATTCGATTTAAAAAAAAAGTATGTAGACTTTCTCTATGACACCCAAGGAGTCATCCATTTAAATATAATAAGTAATTTCCATAACACCCTGTATGTAATACTTTTTATTGTTTAAATTACAGGAACAAAATTTGGTGGGTTTGCATATGATATTATTTTGCATTTTATGACATGACGCACTCCATTTTGTACTTCCGGTTTAACCGGAACGGACCTCAACTTTGGAATATTTTTCCATTTGAAAAAAATTGAAGTTTCTGGAAAAAAAAAATTAAAAAGTGGTCAAAATTTAAAACACAATAAAACTTGAAAAATTTTGTCAAGGATCTGGCTTAGAAGTAAACTATTAGGCAGTTCATAGCAGTCCAGATGAAAAAATAGAAAAATAGAAATATTATTTAAAATATCAAAGTGTACGGTATTTGGAATGGTGTTCTGAATTAACATAGCTAAAAATATACTGGGTGTTCCATTTACAAATCCAAAGTTGAGGTAGTTTGGTTTCCGGTTAAACCGGAAGTGACGAAATGCAGTTCGTCATGTCATAAAGTGCAAAATAACATCACCCACAAACCAATCAAACTTTATTTCTGTAATTTAAACAATAAAAAACAAACTATCAAACTTTTGAAAAGAGGCAACCCGATTAGTGCAAATTATAAAAATTCTGTGAAACTTCAAATCATAGGTAACTTGACTGAAAGGATTAATACAGCCGATAATGCAAGTGAGTAAAACTATTAGAATTATATGGGGCCACGTTCTACACGAAAATAGCTCATCAGCTTACCACGGTGCCCCACGCCGCCGCAACATACGCGTTGGGAACACCCGGCCTATACACACGCCCATGGTGAGGCGAAACAGATTCAATCTATAATATATTTTCGGAAATAAACATTTTTCGACATCTATTTAATAAGTTTTTCAACAAACCCCAACAAACCTTGAAAATGCACGTTCGGGGTCTTATAGCATTGGTCAATGAACATTGTACTGTATATATACTGTTACTCACAGAGCATACCAATATAGTAAAAATTGCATATCAAACACATGTCATGTTGTGTCAAAGTGCTTTGCTGGTAACTCAACTGCATTTGCGTTATTGAAAATGTTAAGTTAAATCAATAAACTGAGATGCTTTGATTCGTAGGCAGAAAGCCATTTTGTTCATTCTCATCGGGTCATCATGGTCATTAACACGAAAATTCGATGAAGCCAATTAATTAAGAAACTAAAAAACTGCTTATAAAAACAAATCTATTTAGCGTCGGCAGTTTGGTCGTCGGCTTCTATTTTGGTTACAATAAAAGGCATGACTTAATTTATGCGGTTACCAACAAGATGTTGGATCCATTGGCCAAACCCAAAATTATAAAGATTTGTTCTGGAACATTGCGTAAAAAAAATATATAGGTTCACTGGAACAAATATGGGTAAGTGTAAAAATACAAGGTAAACATATGTGTTTGGGTTCCTTGTACCGCCCGCCATCTGCTAATCTTAACAACTGCATCAACGATTTGGAGTCGGTTTTATCTACCTTTTTACCTCAGTATGATTGCATCCTCTTTGGAGGTGATCTTAATGTTGATTTTGGCAATGTTCAGAGTAACGGATATAATATTCTATCTCGACTTTTAACCAATTACGGTTTGTATCAACTGATAAGTTCTGCCACAAGGATTACTAACAACTCAAGTTCTTTATTAGATATACTTGTGACTTCGAACCGGGATTTTGTGGAGGATCAGGATGTTCTTAGGATGGACAATATATCTGACCATCGGCTGGTAAACTGCACTTTAAAACTAATAAAGACTAGACCTAATATTTGTTTTCGTACGTACAGAGATTACTCTAATTTTGATTTCAATAACTTTCTGAATGATTTATTTAGCATTGATTGGAACTACATCTATTCTCTTGATAATGTGGACAATATGGTTGAATTTTTCAATGTAAATCTATTAAACGTCTTCAATTTGCATGCTCCACTTAAAACCTCCAGATTTACAAAACCACCACTGCCATGGATAACTGATAACATTAAGTTGATGATTAAGTTACGTAAAAAAGCCCTTTCAAGATATAAAGTATTAAAAACGGATGCTGCCTGGAGTGAGTATAAGGATTTAAGAAATTTTATTACTGTTGCTATTAGAAATGAAAAACGAGCATATCTTCAACATAAATTCAGGGTTGACCCGGCCGGGTTCTGGAAAACATTAAAATTTCTTAACATAAATTCTCAATCGAAACCAAACCCTGCAGATTTTGGCTCAGCAGACATTTTCAATCATTTTTTTATTGATAGTGTACCATCCACTAACATAGGTAATAATAATCTAGTTATAGATAACTACGAAGGTAAGCAGTATGAAAATATTCAAAATGAGTTTCGGTTTTCTCTGGTTACGGAAGAGGAGGTTCAGAAAATAATTTATAATTTTAAATCAAACGCCAAAGGAACAGATGAAATTAATCTTAGGATGCTCACTTTAATAACACCTTATCTTCTTAGCTATGCCACTTTTATTATAAACAGTTGTCTGTCTTTAGCCACATTTCCATCAACATGGAAGAAAGCCAACGTTGTCCCGGTTCCGAAAATGGATACCCCCAAAGATGTGAATAACTTTCGTCCAATAAGTATTCTTCCGACTCTTTCGAAAATATTGGAAAAAATAGTGGCCATGCAGCTTACCGAATTTTTAAATTCACACGAGGTTCTCTCTCAAACTCAATCCGGTTTTCGTCCTCATCATAGTACTTCGACCGCTTTACTGAAGGTTACCGACGATCTTTACAAGGCTTGTGATCAAGGTAAAAATAGTTGTCTAATCCTGTTAGATTTTAGTAAAGCTTTTGACACGCTGGACCATAATGTATTGTTTACTAAACTAAAATTCTTTGGTGTAGGTAAGGACGCACTTAAATTTTTTAAAAGTTACCTTTTGGATAGATCTCAGCGTGTCCTTGTAAGCAATTCAGTTTCTAATTATCTTCTACTTGATAAGGGCGTTCCGCAGGGTAGTATTCTGTCCCCATTATTGTTTTCGCTGTATACGTCCGACTTGAGTAAGTTTTTAAAAAAATGTAGTAACTACCAGTACGCAGACGACACACAGATTTACTATTCTTTTTCCCTTAATGATTTATGTGAGGCCTCGGAAGCTATTAATGAGGATCTTAAGATTGTTTCTAGTTATTCGAAGGCACATGGGTTAGTCTTAAATGCTGGTAAAACTAAAATGATAATATTCGGTAAACAAAAAGAGTTGTTAGTAAATAATGCTAATTTTCAAATAAAGGTCGATGGTGAATTCCTTGAAGCTACGGACAGTGCTAGAAATCTGGGGGTGGCCATGGATAGTCAGTTGAGGTTTGGTAAACATACTTCCGGTCTTCTTCAGAAAGGCTATGCTAAACTCAAAATATTATATTTGCACAAAGACTATTTACCTTCAGATGTCAAAATTAAACTATGTGATACTCTAATCCTGTCAGCTCTATCTTATGCAAATGTCATTTATTGGCCAGCTTTAGTGGCGAGAGATAGGGAGAGCTTACAGAAATTACAGAATAATTGCTTGAGGTTTTCCTATGGAGCACGCAAGTATGATCATATTACACCCTTGTATAATATCTCGAAGTGGCTTAAACTAAATGAGCGATTCAAAATTCATTTTGCAACTCTGGTACAAAAGATTTTACTTTCTGGGACCCCTCATTACCTTAGAGAAAAACTCGTTTATGGGTTTAATATTCATGGAAGAGACACTAGACATAATCGACAGCTAACAGTGCCTAGACATGTATCAGCCATGTTTCAGAGATCTTTCTCGTTTAATGCGACTAAAATATATAACAGGTTACCTGCACAACTTAAAGCGATTAATAAAATTCCACATTTCAAAAAAGCAGTTAAACACTTTATATCAGAGGATTAATGGCTGATCATTGGTGGATATTAGGGTAAAATTAATTGCCATTATGTTTATATTTTTAAATTTTATTTTTATTTAAAGTAAGAAGTAAACTATAAAGTAGTTGATATAATATATTATTCCATGTTTTGTTTGGATAATCCATAGATTGCTTTGGAACTGTAATTGTTCAAGTATAAGTAGTTTTAAGGATCTATTACAGCGAATATTTAATATTAATATAGTAGGTTAAGTAGAAACTAGCGTGGAGGGTTAGATTGAGTAGCCTTGGCTAGATCTCGCCTCCATTCTTTTATTATGTATTTAATTCTTATTCAGTAATAAAAGACATTTATTATTATTATTATTATTAGTATACCAAATTTTATTATCGATTTTTTGTAAGAAAAGTATTAAAATATAGACGGCTATCTATAACATATCCATTAGTTTAATAAAATTATTTTGTTGTACTTAATGAGAGTACTTTTCTTTTTGTAGATAGTTATTTACCGTTTGGGTTTGAAATTAATCGAGAAATAGATTCCGACACAAAACTATAATTAATTTAAAAAAAGGCTTGTGTTGCAAATTCTTAATTTTTTTAAATAGTCCTTGTGAAGTTAGAACAACTTGAGAAAATGTTGGCAAAACGTCGATATCAGAAAAAAAGATTTTGGTAGCCATTAAATATACGGGCAAAAGACTATAGTCAAATTATTATAGTAAAGATTTTATTGTCAATTTCCCTATAAAATATAGGTAATATTTATTAATGATCTGTACTAAAATTATATTGTAAACATAATTTACAAAGAACTATAGTTAGAATTTTTAATAAATTTAGTAAATTCAAGTAAAACATATTGTAAATTTTACGACGAATGTAGTAGTAGAAGAAGAAAAGGTCTTCTGCGTATTATTAATGATTTTAATACGGTTCGCGCCAGTCCCGAAATTTTCCAACATGTAAGAGACAATTTAGCAGGTCGTGTACATGGGTGTTTACTGGCTCATGGAGGACATTTGCAGCAATTTATTTGACTTTTGTTCATATGAGTTCATTATTCAAAGTTCTTAAATCATATGCATTATCTAATAATTGGCATTAATTAATAAAATGAAAAATACAATATCACACAATACACCCTGTATTTCAAAAACGAAGCGACATGGGAGAAACTTTTATACCACGTTTTCGTCTTAAAATAAGTAATCAAATGATCTATTTACATTCCTCAACATTTCAGATGAAAGACTAGCAAGACGGCTCATTAGTGATGGTTAAGCCTAAAAACCATGGTAGGCTTTGAAATAAAATAAGAATTTATAATAAACAAATGGATTCTAATTTTATTTCAAAGCCAACCATGGTTTGTTTGTATAAATAAACGTTATTATATTCACAGTATCTCTAGACCTCTTGTTTTACATTCTAATCAAAGCCTTGGTTAAAAAAGTTATTTTTGGTAGTTTGTTTGAATTTTTTTCTAAGACTCCAAAACTTTTTTTTAATTTTTAATTTATTACTCTTAAACTACATAACCAAATGAAATAAAGCTTTAGGCAATTATAAAGGACACTAATACGAACTAAATATGCAATAAAATACTGCGTGTTCCATTTAAAAAAAGACAGCATTATGTTACCACAATTTTTTGGGCCACCCTGTATATTGGAAAATATTTTCCTGAAGTGCACCATATAATACAATATAAATCGGCATATGAATGAAATTCTTAAGTTAATTAGTATAGAAGCTATGGAAGATGGAAGCCTGACACACTATTGCCAGTACATTTGCTCATTTTTACTATTTTGATTACGATGAAGGTAGCCCCCCGGGATCGCATTTTCGGACCTCGGGCCCATGGAGACTTTTGATCAGCATCGATTCTTGGAGAATATCCACGAGTATCAAAGTTTTTAACCGAGGGCCGATTCCCATATGTTCCGTGCGGGGTCCTTTATTAACTCACTTTACAAATTTCTATTTCATCGATCGGCATTTCTTACAAAATTACATTTTTCTTTAACACTGTCCCTTGTCTTATCCACCCACATGTCGAACATATACTTTATAATATTTCAATATTATCTTTTTATGGTCTACGTGCCATGACCCCCTTAGTTTCTATGTCGCCTGTGTTATCCGTAATAATGTAGCACGCCTAAGGCTGTCGCAATTGTCGTTTTTGCAAAACCTCATTAAATCATTAGATACCGTTTAAGTAAATAATCTAAATGTATTAGGTGCGGGTTAAGGCATTTAATCATGTTTGTTTATAGTGCGACAATAACTTTCTTAACCACAGTTTCTTCGATATTATTTCTGCAGTACAAATCCTCTTATTTCTAAAGTGTTTAAAATTTAATCAAAAATCGAAATATCTAGATTTTATAGTCGCCCACACGGAAACAAAAACTTAGTTAAAGTTTATGGCTATACAGGGTGTTATGGAAATGACGTATTATATTTAAATGGGTGACTCCTGGGGTGCCCTAGAGAAGCGCTACATTTTTTTTTTAAATCGAACGTTTAAAAAGTGGGGTAATTCACCCCTAAACCTACCGGTGACTCCGCGGCACCATATGATATTATCCGGCGGAGCTGTCTGACAAACACATGTTTCTACAATGTTGCCAAACTTTGTAAAACTGTAGAACTTTTAGTTTCTTATAAAATTAATTATTTAGCTTACCTTAGGATACAAGGGACGTAAATCGAGGATACTCTATGCTCACACTTTATGCTCTATACATGCCCTGATAATAGTGTGAGACTGCCTAATAGCTATTAAGAAGTAAACTCAAAGTCACAGTCTACTCCTTGCTTGCTTATACCCACTAAAACTGCTTTGTCCTCTTCTTTCCAATCTCGGGACGTGACCGGCATATCAAAACTAACTAAATCACTTAAAGAAACAGACAGACACCCACAAAACCACTATAAACACTACCGTACGCTAGAATACACGCAAATAGGACGTCCAAATTTCAGTGATAATCCGTAAACTATGCTTGCAGAAGCCACATGTCCCTTATCCGACCTAAAGGAACATTTTCTAAAAGTTCTGGCAGGTCGTTTTGCAGGATATGTGGTCGTATTAGTTGATTATCAATAATACCTGCTGATATGTTCAAGCAAAACCTTATCTGGCTATTGGTCTCACTAATTAAATATTCCATCTCGGGTAAAGCCAACCTCATCTGTGAACTATCATTCGGAATTAGTCAGGTACTTCGACTTCACTGTATGTACCACTGTTGTAACCTTCTTGTAAAGTAAAGGAAGTCTTGTAGTCTCAACTTTTTAACTTTTGTAGTACAGCGGTTAACGTGTTTTGGTTTCTCTCTCCTCTATAACTCGCTGATTAAATATTCCATCTCGGGTAAAGCCAAGCTCCATGTATAGGGCATTTTCCTGTGCTGCTCCATAGCATAAGACCATGTCCGTTAGTTCGATTGAAGTTCTTGTCATTTTGAGTTTGAATAGCAAATTTATAATATTAGAAAATAATTTATATCCCTCTATCGCAATTTGCACATTTAGGAAAATACCAGAACTATGGCGCTATTGCCAGTTTTGAAACTGGAACATCGAAATTTTTCGCGTCAAAACATTAAATTGAAAATTCGATTAAAAAATATGAATTTTGTCCTAAAGCATGACTGAAAATTTACGGAGAAGTAATATTCAAAAGCAAATGACATAATTTATGAATATAATCTTATAAAACAGCATTTTATAAAAAAGACGCCAGCAGGTGGCAACATTGTAGTGTTGTTGTGTAGTGATGCCATACAGAAAAAAAAGAAGAACGAAATGTCAAATCAAACTGAGTAACGGATTTGTTTGTTTACTAATTATTTAGAGAAAATTGAGTTTAAAGTTTTGTTTGGCACAGTCATCAGTACATATTACCTTCATCAACTTGTATATCTGTTATTTACCATTAGAACAATATTGAAAATAGTTCTAAAAAATGTTATGTTCATAAATCCTTGATCCATGCAAAAAACGTAGATGGGAGCATTTCTAACCAGCAAAAGTGTTGTGTGTGCGTTAATTAATGTGCATTTATGTGTTGTTTTAAATAATACCGAAAAGGTAACAGAGCTTAAATAAAAAAAAATTTTTTCAGCGAACAACTGAAGGTAAAGTTTAGAAATGTACCTTGAAAAATAAACATCTTCTGTCAACCGGTTATTGACCATCTAAAGATTTTAACCGACAACATTGCTCAAATTTCAGTGTCGTTTTTGGCCATACATTATCTCAATATTGCTTTGTTTACATATGGCTAAAGTTTGTTTACGTTTGGTCAGTAGTAACATGTGTGTTTAATTGGTTTTACATAAGGTGTTATAATTCGGTTATTAATTGAAAGCGCCATTTTTGGTTATTTTTTTTCAATTTCTTTTCATCTCAGGAATTGCCATTTCCATAACACCCTGTATATGTGACTGAAATGACTTTTATTACGAAATGCCATTCAATTATAGTAACATTGTAACCTAAATTTTTAGTAATAATGACAAAAATATTTATTAAACCATTTATATGAAAAGTTTTTACAAAGTTTACTAAAATATTTTGTAAAATTAACTAAAATCTTTCGTAAAATTTACAAAATATGGTACTTGGTATACCTGGTTCAACGCTTGACTTCATCGATCGATGGTGTGTTCCCTGTGCACCTCCTCCATCCATTATTTGTCACGAATATTGAAATCTTAGGAATCCGTTGCACTTGATTTATCTTGTAAGAAAGCATTTTTACAACACTTCATTTAAATGTGGTAATTTTTGTATATAATAAAATATATTTAAAGTACAATAGTCGTCAGCAAAATGTACCATATATTGTAAAATATTTAACTACTGGAGTTATAAATAGGTTATTTTCACTACATTCTTTGTAAAGTAAAAATATAATTTAGTATGTCCCATTTTCGATACGTTTATAGGGTATCTCCGTAATTCTTAGTGCTATCAAAAAAGTAATGTAGATGTCATGTGCTCTTTTTGGGTCAGACTTAAAATGGTAAAATCAAATAGATACGGGAGAAAATCAGAAAATTGACAATTTCAAAATTACCCTATATTTTCTTAGTTAAAAGAGATACAAAAAAATGTTTTATACACAAGTTTCTTTATATTGATTGTTGAATAATCTGTCGTTTTCAGAATAAGTATACGGGGTCAGGTAAAAAGTTATTGGAACTAACATCATTTTTTTAATCTAAAAAGATACTATTTTAAATTCTCCTTTCAAATATATAACAAACCATGGATGCTATTGGCTTCCTAGGCGATTTATTTAAACTTTATTACTTTGAAACGAAATAAAAGATTCAGATTAAGGTAAAAAATAACGGGAATCATCGCAAATGTTCGGAATATGTCCTTAAATGGTTGCCGTCTTTCCGGATGGCGAACATAATATACATATTGCGCCAGTTATTCGTTTTTTCCAATTTCAATATAAACTGATATCAAATTTTTCAAAATGTTGATAGGTCATTTTCGCAAATGAATATGTAGAAATGAAATTGACGTTAAATAATAGTCAACATAGTTGTTTCTCGGATATTAGCTTCTGTTTCATGGTCTACTGTTGTTTAAAGTAATAAAGTCTAAATAAATCGCCTAGGAAACCAATATCATCCATGGTGTGTTATATATTTGAAAGGAGAATTTAAAATAGTATCTTTTTAGATTAAAATATACAGGGTATTCCATTTAAAAAAATGAGGTTAGGTCCGATAACTTTTTATCTGACTCCGTATACTTATTCTGAAAACGGCAGATTATTCTACAACCGATATAAAAAAACTTCTGTATAAAACATTTTTCTGTATCTCTTTTAACTAAGAAAATATAGGGTAATTTTGAAATTGTCAATTTTTTGATTTTCCCTCGTATCTCTTAAGCGAGCGAAAATTTTCAAATTTTAATTTTACCATTTTAAGTTTGGCCCAAAACAAGGACATGACACCTACATTACTTTTTTGATAGCACTCACAATTACGGAGATACCCTATAAAAGTGTAGAAAATGGGACACCCTGTACTTTAAGTATTTTTTATTGTACTTGATTGAACTAAGGCCCATTCTATACGAGCCACAAAAACGCGACCGGTTAGTCGCTCAGTCGCTTGAAAATTTTGCCCATTCTATACGAGCGTGTTGACGCCGCGCCTTTGTAGCGCGTATAACCGGCGAGTGAAACGCGACCCATTCTAGACTAGCGACAAAACGCCTCATATTTGCTATGGATCCCGTACAAGTTGGGTGTATCGCTGTTCATCAATTAACGGTATTAAGTTTTTTGGCCAAAAAAAATGTCAAAAAAGGCGTTGGTGGGTACACCCGGTTGGTGCTAAGCGCCTGACCTTAGGGGTGTTTCATCTTAGCTTCGTAGATCATCGGAGATATCCTGAGAAGTTTTTTCAATACTACCGGATGTCTGTAGAGACATTTGACGAACTTGTTTGCAAAGACACCAAGCACAACAATGATCTAGTCGTGGACTGCTCAACTACAAATCGGCTCGGCCGGCCAGACGCTTGCAAGTTGCTACATGTAGAATGACACGCCGGTCTCCGGCGCGCGACTTTTACGCAACCTCTTGCGTTCAACACGCCTGCACGCCAACGAAGCGTGCACACGCGACCGCAAAGTTGCCCGTATAGTATGCCCCATTAACACTCTGTGGTTCTGTGAAACACGCGTGTCGCTCGCCGGCAAACGGTCGCGCTTTTGTGGCTCGTATAGAATGGGCCTAAATTGATTAGAAATACTAACTAAAGTTTTTTTATAAATTATGTGTACAATATTATTTTACTATCTCCTTATTAATAAAAAATGTAATTAAAACTATATTTTATAGAAAATCGTACAATAATATATTTACTATAATAATTTTACTATAGTCTTTTCTCCGTGCAGTTGTATTTTAAATGTGTTAGTTTAATATGATATACCCAAAAACATTTAATATAATAAAGGGACAGAATTGTTTATATTCTGAATCATACAAAGTTTTAAATAGAAATTAATGATGTACTGTACTGAGGGTCCTAAATTTACCGCCTGCGTTTGACACCGAAAGGTTATATTAATTATATTGAATGCATTTCTCATGTGTATCTATTAAGTAAAAATATTATAATAAATATGTGTGTATCTGTTAAATTTTCTACTCGTAAAGTTATTTATAGCTTCCCAACAATATCAAATTGTATGTTTTAGGGAAATCACTGTGGCTGTATGGCCCTTTGGCCCTTTTTACGGGTCATAGTAAAAATTACCCTGAAGTTTGGGATTTTCATTCCTTTCTCGGCGGCGGTGTTGGTCACGCCTATTCGCTATTGCTTTTGTGATTGTTTGTGATCTATTGTGATTTTGGATTAATTTGTGATTTTTCGAATACGAATTCGAAATACGTAAGAAGATGGCCATGCAACTGACGTCACGCCATGCGTAGCGCCGCTAAGACCTACGTTTTCCATGTGTGCCAAACATCCCTATGTGTCAATATCAGACTTACGTAGTTATACCTGGAAGCCATAAAGTGAGCGTGTGATTTGATGTTGCCCATATTTGTCTCACTTTACCGAATCGGGGTAGGTTGATGCAGACAGAGACAGACATAAAATGCGAACAGGCCGTGTTGTTAAATAAAATTTTAAAAGTAAATTTCCTTCGTCTGGAATATAATCAAGCAACATATGAATGATATGTAAAGTGAATGAAAATGACGAAAGCGAAGCGTCCTTAAATTATAAAATAATTTTTAATTTTCTAATCATTTCACGAGAAAGGTCGTTTTCTTTTTGTTGCAGGTAAGTAATTTGTAATTGATATATTTATTTAGTCATCATTATTTGTTATTTTATAGTATAAAATGGGTTAAAAAAATTTCTGAGTAGCAAACACCTTTCTAAAGAATTTTTCGTAAATTTTAGTTAATAATTTATTAATCTAGATATGAAAAGCTAAACATGCAATTTACAGCTTTATCATATTAACTTGTGGTCAGAATTCTTTTAAATATTTTGAAAACAATATTTTTGGTCCTCTTCGAGGTCCTCTTTTTCATTATTGTAAAATAATTTTCCACCGTAAAGTCATAGAGAGTCAATGGGAAATGGGGCCCAGAACTTACAACACCAAAATAAAAAAAATACAAGGATATACCTATAATTTTTTCTAAAGTATGCTTTCTCAGTTGTAAATTCGGTAAATTTAAAAATCAATAACGAAATTTAACCTAAGTAAAAAAATTACGAAAATTATATTTTTTGCCAAAAATTATATAAAGTGTACTAAGAGTAAGCATCAATAATAATTCCTTTTCAAAAATCATATGGGGCCCAAGAATATACTCGGAATGGAGCCCTGAAATATTTGCTAGAGCCTGGAGCCCAGCTGAAGATGGTAAAATATTTTATGTAAATTATGATTTACTTCCTATTTTTTAATAAAACTACTCACAAGCTCATTTCTGAAGTTTAATTTTTCATTTGTAGTTACGTTAGTTCAATAAATGATATAAAAGTGTGTAAGGATTATTTTAAAATGATATTTACATCATTAAACATGTCAGATTCCTAATATTTGATGTTCACTACTTAGTAAATCAAATAAAAGGGTTTTGAATGTATTTTTTTCCTTAAATGCCACTTTAAAATATTGACAGTAATACGAATTTGGACAAAAGCGATATTTGAAAAGCACGTGCGCTTTGTCAGCTGATGCCATGCATAATGGATGCCATAACTTTTATGCCTGTTTCGATTTTTTAACACGGCTGTTTGTCTTCTTCCTGGTTATAAGTAGTATTCGTTGGGGGTGTAGCTCGAAAAGTAGGTATTAGGGTTTCGACTTTTTCGTATATGACTTACTACCTTTATTTTAACATGTAGAATCACCTCTCCAAGTATCCTGATGGATTAACCGAGCACTCAGTATAATGACATATTTTTATTCCTAAACAACAAACTCTAACAGGCACGTACCATGACCTAATTGGTTCCGTAATCTTAAATTGTTACCTTGTTAAGTCAATGATTCTGCAATTATTGGAACCTGTCTCTTATACTTATACAACATGTGCCACACAACCATAATAAGGAAGATCCCATTATATCAGAATGTAGGTACTTGTAACAGCTAACGAGCTATCTACTAGAGATAGCTAGTTGAAGGAAAGTTTAGTCCATTACACCAAAAATGTGATTACAGAGAAAGTCAGAGTGGCAATGACTTGAATTAATACAAAATAATAGATAAGGTTCCAAGTATACCGGGTGATGCGTCCGATCAGGAAACATAGGATATCCCACATAAATTGTAAGATGATCAAATATTACCGTCTCAATTACTTCTAGCCCTTTTTATAGACTACAACAATGAGAATACAACTATAATAGAATAGAACTACAATAAGAATTAGGAACTACGGACATATTTCGGATAGTATAACAACAAATAAATGATTAAAAATTTGCCAAAGTCATTTTATGTCAATGCTAATATTATTTGAGAAGTAATTAAATGGTTTGCCGTTATTAAAATTGGTTCGCATCAAAAAAATAGCCATTAAATCATTTGATCAGCATAAAAAGATTTTGCTTGCAATAAATAAAAATCAGGCTGCAACACTTGTTCTGAAAACATGCTACAAACTGTCAATAATTTAACCGATATCAGTCCGCTTGTAATATCATGTGTTCGCTTAATTAACAGTCGAGCTGCGAAATGATTACTTGGTCAGCAAGATTTTACAATTGGTGAGTAGAAAAAACATGTCTAGAAGTAGTTTACTTCAGAGGTTTGCATATTAAAAGAATAGTGTTACGTCATATCATATTGTTTACCTGCGCCAACAAGAGAAGGTAGAGAAATGACACAGATATTTTGAAGGAAGAGAAGAGAGAAGACATTTAATTTATTTGTTAAGTTCTTGTTGATAATAAAGAAAGCTAAAGTTTAATTAAAAGTCTTTACGATTACCACAGCACCTATGGATAAGATAGACCTAACAAATGGTTATCAATATAAATCATTGGATTGCGTTTGTTTTGAATAATCGGGAAAGTTTGTAATTGTGGGCGCAGCGAAAGCAGTTGCGTGATACGAGTAGCTAATTGCGTGCGTGTGTTTTCATTCAGTGTAGCAGTAGCTCAAAAGGTGTAGCGGGTTTTCACTTGTTTTCCCAGGGCATTGTCAATTTATGTAACTTTCTTGTGTTTCCTTTTGCCGAATACAGAAGGAAATCGACTACAAAAGGTGTAGCGGGGGCGGGTTTTCACTTGTTTTCCAAGGGCACTGTCAATTTATGTAACTTTCTTGTGTTTTCTTTTGCCGAATACAGAAGGAAATCGACTATAAAAGGTGTAGAGGGGGGCGGGTTTTAACTTGTTCTCCCAGGGCACTGTCACTATTCCACGTTTTATTGCTTTTTTTTAATTTGATGACCAAGATTAAATATTTTGCTTACCCGCTGATTGCTTACTAATATCTGATTAAAAGTGGATCGCTCATCGCAGCTTATATATTTAATTTGCGTATAATTGCAAAATAATTTAGAGCACTCTAGTATGACATTAATTACTGACCGATTCACAAATGTTTGCTGTCCATAAGTTGCTGACCAACTAGCCATTTTGACCGATTACATTTTTCTGTTCGCAAAAATAAGAATATTTTGCTAACCAGTTAAAACCCATATTATTTTATGTCAACAGATACTATTTTCGCCGTAGTATCATTTAATCATTATAACTTTTTCCTCAACTGAATAGTTCATGGAGATTATTAGAAATATTCAGAGCCAAAATTATTTGGAAAATTAAAAACGCTGGCAAATAATGACAAGCGTATACTTAATTATAAAGATAAATACTGGTGTATTTTCATTTTACCCTGATTTAAAGTTAAACAGCATCCTACTCCCGATTTAAGCTAGTTTGAAGACAGCATTTTCCTAATATCTTAAAAACGGTTTGTGTAAAAAAGTTCAAATTTAGCTGAATGATTCCCTTTTCCCTTCCTAGCTTTTCAATTTTAAGGACTTTGTCTGGGGGCCGCTTAACAAACTTCAGTAGTACAAGGAAAAAGACTACAGTAAAATTATCATAGTAAAGATATTATTGTAAAATTTCCAATAAAAATTAATTATATTTTTTATTAGTAATCCGTACCATAATAATATTGTAAAAATAATTTATAAAAAAGTATAGTTAGAATTTCTAATAAATTAAATTAAATAATTATAGTACCGATTTTATTGTAGATTTCCTATAAAATATTGTAATAATTACAATTTTCATTATTAATTCGTACCAAAATAATATTGTAAAAATAATTTATAAAAAAGTATAGTTAGAATTTCTAATAAATTAAATAAAATAATTATAGTACCGATTTTATTGTAGATTTCCTATAAAATATTGTAATAATTACAATTTTCATTATTAATTCGTACCAAAATAATATTGTAAATATAATTTACAAAAACCGATACTTAGGATATCTAATAAATTTAGCAAAATCAACTCAAATATATTATAAATTTTAACAAATTTAAGTTAAAATAATTTATTTATAACTCCAGTAGTTAGGTAAATATTTTTAAATGTATGGTACAATTTTACTGATGACTATTATTGTACTATTGTAGAATGAAGAGGTTCAATCAGATGCAACGGTTCAAACAGAACGCGGTCTTGGTTAGGATAACAGGTGGGGACAACAACAGGAAGCGTTTTATCGATCACTGAAAGTCCAGCGACGTTGGGCACGTTTAGTACTTGGATGGACGACCGATTGGGAATACAGTGGTCGCGAATTATTTTACAGAAGATTATAGTAAATTTTACAAAAAAATTTAGTAAATTTTACAAAAGATTTTAACAACTTTTACTTGGCTATAATTTTATGGCAGTGTTCTTATTCAGTTATTCCAGTCACTTACAGAGCCATAAATTATGGTTAGTATTACTATTTTTATAGCAAATGTAACTGGGTTTTTCTTTCCGTGTAAATATATCATTACTTACAGGGGCGATACGAATCTGGT
Source organism: Barypeithes pellucidus (assembly GCA_963991005.1). Classification (NCBI taxonomy): domain Eukaryota; kingdom Metazoa; phylum Arthropoda; class Insecta; order Coleoptera; family Curculionidae; genus Barypeithes; species Barypeithes pellucidus. The sequence goes on from OZ022562.1 coordinate 32,041,244, forward strand.
AACAACAGTAACCTAATAAGAAATATGATGTAGGATACTGGTGACAGATCCAAGGACACATTTTATCAAGTCCATTTTAACCAATTTAACATTGTAGGTAAAAAAAGTTGTTTATTTAGCCCTCCTGTAAAGATGCCGATGATATTACTAGTTTAAAGAGTTAATTCAAAAGAAAAAGTATGTTTGCTTTTCAGATGATATTAATATCAAATACTAATGTGGGGAAAAATTATTTCCTAACCACACGAACATAAGTTTATTATACTATAAGGGCGTATTTTTGTCTAGACTGTAGCACTTAAAATACTATTTCAGATTGAATGGTACTACCCAGAAAAGGGGCCCTTCTCCATTGATAGAACAAGGTTATCTTTTGGTGGTTAGGAAATAATTTTTCCAAACATTAGTTGGGGAGACCGAGGAGAATTGTGACAGAGTAGTGACAACGACGATTTCCCGGAATTTATGGCCGTTAGCGAGCTGGCAACAGCGGACGATTGTTTGTTTATAGACGCGCTACTTGACGCAGTACGCGCCAAAGGCCCACGATAAGCGGTTGCGTGATTACGACGTCCTCATGAAAAAACAACCGAAAAGTTAATTTTTTATACAATTTTTGATTGTATTTATATCATGATATATGACATTCACGTGATTATGCTATTTTGTCTTATATTGTGGGTTTGTTCGGGTTTTCGACTACAAAAGGTGTAGTGGTGGGATTGCACTTGTTTGCCAAGAAAACTGTCTATGTAAATTTCTTGTATTTTCTTTTGCAGAATATAAAAAGAAATCTGCTCCAAAAAGTGCACAATATTTTTAATATCCCATAATTAATACAGGACCGAAATTAATAATATAAATAAGAACAAGAACAGGAAAGTGACCGTTTTGCTATGTGGAAACGATATTGATGTCGAAAAATACGTCGTATCTTTTTTAGTTAGCTCTATCCGTACAATGTCATCGTTCTTAAAATATTCACAAGTCGCTTTACTATTTCTTCTCTAACAAGCAATTCCTGCAATAAAAACGAAACGGGACAAATAACCATTATCCAGTTTCTCAAAAAATGTTGCGTGATAATTTCAGACGCGTAGATGTGGATTTTACTTTCCTTTAGTGCGGAAGAAGTCAATCCAGCCATTAGAAAAAGTTTACTATCTTATTGCTTGTAGTAGGTATACAGAGTGTTGTGGAAAAGTAAAAACTTTACATGGTTAAATGGTCCCCTTTGCAGCAGTCCCCGAACAAACCCCTTTGCAGCAATCAGTACAACAATGAACTTATTTAAATATATAAAACAATTTATACAATAGAGAAAGGGTCATTCACGGTTAGTCGCCTATTAAAAGATTTAAAGAACTAAAAAAGATATTTGTTTGAAATATTATCATTCGTTAATTAATTTTAATTAAATTAAAATACTGACCTTTTTAGTGCAGATACTTTGACGTATATATCACTTTAGTATTTGACTGTTTTTCAACGCCGTCATAGTAATATGTAGTCATGTGAGTAACTGAATTTAAAATTCGTAGCAAAATCGCTATATAAAAACATTAAATTGGCAATATTTCGAAAACTATAAATTTTCCGAACAGGCAACCTTACACAAACAATATTCTCAACTTATCGTAAATTTCATATTTTTCACATAATAGAGGCAGCAGGATTGTCTGGATTGCAAGTTATTGTGTAGGGACTATTTAAACATGTGATTCACATTATATCGCCAATCCCGTCAAACGGAGCCACCTATGTCAAAGCAAGGAAGTTGACATAGCGCGGCCTAAATATGAGGTGCCATCTTTTCTGCCTTTTGCAAAAAGAAATATACATTATCTAGTATATTATATAAATTAATAAATTTTTTGCTACCACTTTTAATGTAATTACATCAATCTGTGATAGCAATTGCGCATCAAAGTACTTAAATAACCTCTTCGTTTTTACGACCATTAAGTTTTTCATTTAATAAAATCTCCAATCAATTGGAGATGGCGGTACCATTTATAGTATTATTTACTGCATCTATTATATGAGCTTTGATAGAATATGCTTAAATATTACCTTGTTCTATAGTTAGTCTCTGGTAAAGATTGTTTCAAGAAAAATGGATATAACTTAATGACTGCCGTAAAAGTACCTGGACCATCCCATTATTTATGACCGTTTGTTATTATTATGTGGAAAGGACCGGATTGTAATAATTATAATTAAATTTAGGCACATCAGGTAGGTTAGGTTGCTTAATTTATATTTAAATATCTTTTTGTGGTAAAACTTGTTAGTTTTTGAGGAATGGTTCAAGAATTGTCTTTTACCAAACATTCCTCAGAATAGCGTGATAGTAATGGACAATGCGAGCTATCACAGTCGCCAATTACATAAAGCTCTAAGCTCAAATAATACAAAATTGGAGATTCAGAACTACATGGCGGCGAATGATATATATTATGAAGAAAGTTATAAAAAAGTGATCTTTTAGAAGTTTTAAAGACATTTTGTATAAAAAAAAGTATATGTTTGTGACACATAGGCAGAAGAAATTGGAGATACAGTGCTACGGCTCCCACCCTATTATTGCATTTTTAACCCCATAGAGCATATGTGGCACCAGTTAAAATCACTGGTTAGGTCTGAAAATATTTCTCCGACTTTAAGTTCTAGTGTTGTAGAATTAATACGAAAATTCTTTAATGATATTCCCCCAGGTAGTTGGAAAAATTCAGTCCGTCACGTAATAACTGTAGAAAATTCGTATATTAGTCTGGATCGTATAATTAATCCAATTATAATTAATTTTGATGTGGATAGCGATAGCGAAACAGAACTATCTATAGAATGACAATATAAATGTAAATAAATACGACTAGTAATATTTAAAAAAAATGTTATTTCATTTGATTACATTAATATAATCATATCATTACTTGTTTTCCTTAGTCCGTCCCTTCATACTTCACTTGTTTATTGCCAACTCTTGTCGAGACAATGGGACCGACCCAGGAAATCATTAAGTCGTATCCATTTTTCATGAAACAATCTTTACCATCTGTTTCGTTTTAGTTCCGTTTTTTTCTGTTCGTCTATCGTTAAAGTAGGATCACTATTTATTGTATCTTAATAATCATTAAGAAATAACGTATTACCTACTTATTATTAAAAAGTACAGGCCGAAAAATACGCAAGTTGCAACAATTTCTGAATTTTTCGGTAATTTCAAAAAAATTTGGATATTTTGAATGTATGCATAATTTGTCAATGCAAGTTGAAATTTTAATCCATGTTGCCCCTTTGTCTATTTTAATTATATTCAGAACTATTTCCAAACTGGAAGGTATCCCCATTTCGGTCCGCTGGTAGTCGTCCCGCGCCTGTGTCTACCAAGGAGTCTTGCACGAATTTGAAGTTACGCCATTGCATTTCGGTATAGTTGTTGCAGAATGATACCGTTGATTCTTACTGCCATAAATAAACTACCTGATTAAATCCTATTGTATACGCCTGAACCTCTTCAAAGCTCAATAAATGGGACCAGGGCCGGCTTAAAAATGTATACCACATGATTTATTTTTATAATTTAAAATAATTAGATAGGTATTTTTAGTTTTAGGTACCTATAATAAATGTAAAATAATGATAACAATTAATGATAATTGAAAATAATATAATTTAAAAGTACAACTATTAGGATAACAAGTGCAATAAATATTAATTAAATTCTAAGAAACTATTGATAATTTATTCAAAATTTAACTCTGTATCACTATCACTATCTTCATCTAAGCCTAAACTTATAATTAAGGGTTGAACATTTGTAATCATACAATTGTAAGAATTTTCCACCTTAAGTACATGCTGTACATAGTTTTTCCAGCTGTCTGCAGAAATTTTTCTTACTTCGTTTTTAACTAATTCTACTACAGATGCATTTAATGTAGGAGCAATATTATTTCTCCTAATATTGGATCTTAATTGGTGCCATATTAGCTCAATGGGATTGAATATACAATAGTACGGAGGAAGACGCAACACTGTATGTCCATTTTCTGCGCAAGTTTGTCACACTAGTATTCTTTATTTATTTTAAAAGCTTTTAATACTTCTAGCAGTTCTCGTTTTTTGTAAGTTTCTTCGAAATATAAATCATTTTCAATCATAAAATTTTGAATTTCTGCTTTTGTATTATTAGAATTGGGAATGATTTTTGCTTGCCGACTATGATAACTAGCATTGTCCATTACAATGACCCTATTTTTAGGTATATTTTCAAGGAGTTTATGTTTAAACCAATCTTCCAAAAGTTGTGCGTCGGTATCTTGATCTAAAGAAGAATCTGCTATGTTTTTAGCTGAAACCAACAGACAATTTGGAACAAACCCGTTCCCTGAACCAGCATGTAATATTGTGATTCTTTTGCCTTTATTTGATGGTGCCTTGGTTTGACATTTTTTGGAAGAATCATTCCAACCTTTTCTTGGAGTGTCATGGGTATCGAACCATGTTTCGTCAAGGTAAATAATTGGACGATTTTCTTCTCCAAATTGTTTAACAGATGCCCCCCTATCACCACAATTCCAAGGACGCCACATTCTACCACTAATAAGCCTAACTAAAAATTACTCGCCGGAAAACCACTAAAGATTAAAATTATTAAAAATCACTGCATATTTAAATATGCATCAGGCATAGGTATAAATTGAATTTGTATACCTGGTCCGGCTCTGCTCGAAAAGGTTTTAAAATTTGGGATTTCCTTATTTATTTTATGGTCGAATAGATAATGAGAAGAGATCAACGATATAATTCTGCAAAAACTATACCTATATCCAAGAATTTCTACCCAGGTATAAAACTAGGTAGTGTACTGGATTGGTATCATTGTATGAATATAAATACTGTTAAGATTAGACGTGCCAATAGTTTGAAAAAATTGTTTCTTAAAAAATGTCTAAAGTGGAGTGTAATTTAACTTGAATTAAATCGTAACCAGAGCTTAGAGTAGAAGATGAATATATATTTTTGAACGTGCTCAAAAATTATCTAGTTAGAACGAGAGTTACACCTATATTTATGCCAATAACAGATACTTATATGTTTTGAGGTCGATTTGCTATGTGAACCTATGGTATAAATAACTAAGAGGTATGATTCCACGCAGATAGAGGCGTGGCTTGTGACGTCAACGGGCGAGTGATTTTTAAATCTGTTATGGAAATTTATATTGCTGTCAGCGTCTTTAAATATATTTTAAATGTATTAACAGGTGATACGCATTTAATGGCATGTAAAATGAAAGATTAATATCATGGTACTTAGGTGTATTTATTTCATGAACATACAACAAAGATTAAAGCTAAAATACGACCTCAGTAGTTATAAACAAATTAAACTATTTTTCTTAAATAGTCCATCTCTCAGTGGAGTGAAGTTATGAAGATAAAGAAACTAATAGTCTGCTTCAATAGTTAAATAAACAATATTTTAATTTCCATACATGTTTCGAAGGCATATATCCTCATCAGCTTCAGTGGAAAATACTTAAGAAGTAAATGTTAACAAAACAAATAAAATCGTATCAATTCTAATTTTTTTTTTCCTTAGGAAAGCGGAAACACCATATATTTCTGTCTTTGCCTGGTTATCCATATCACAACCGGACACATCGCACCTCATTTTATGAAAATTCAGATACAGTGATATCTCGAGATACGAGTTTAATTCGTTCCGTAACTTTTGCTCGTATGTCAATTTGCTCGTATCTCAAAGCAATTTTCCCCATTGAAATGCCGTTAATCTGTTCCAGCCCCAAAAATGCTACCCCCAATTGTTGTTACTTGTTTTTAAATAAGAGAAATGTATTTATAAATGACAAATATTGTATAAAAACATAATAAAAGTGAATGTAAAGTAAAAAAAAACTGGTTTTATGAAGTGTACATACATATTTTTATTTTGGTCACTTAAATGCAACTTACACACAACTTACATACTACGGTATGCTTAATTTTAGTCACTGCTTTTCTCTTCACTGTCCAAGGAAGTTTGTTGCTTCCTCCCTTTCAGAATGCTGCGGAAATGAGTTAGGCAAGTGTTATTAAATAGCTCCGATGCACGACCAGTTGTAGTTCGTACTTCAAAACAAAACTTCGCTCGCTCGACTGCTCGTATCTCAAATAACTCGTATGTTAGGGCACTCGTATCTCGAGGTACCACTGAATTTATTTTAACAAACACATACGACTAAATAAGGAAATATTCTGATGAACTTTCAAAATTTCCATGGAAAACTACGGCAAGCGGCACTGCGTGGCGACCAGTGTTGCCAGAAATCTTTGATCAAAAGTAATAGGTTAACGGTTCGAAACCTAATAGAATAGTAAAAAACAGTGTCAGAGTAAGAAGAGTACGAGACAAAGGTCGTTACTTTCCTATGATATGGGGGACACCTCCAGAATGAACATCTAAAAAAATTGTTAAAATAGTAATGGATATGTTCCAATTGTAAAAGTGGTGGCAACCAGCAGGAGTCGCCGAGCAGCTTCGGCTATGGTCGACCGGTTCCGACGGCGCGGCGGTTGTTTTAAAAGATTGTCGGAATATGGAATATGTGTGGTATATTTCTATGAAATTAATATACGTAAATACTTGTCGTATATTATACTTTCATTTCACATACCATTAATTGCGTAAAACCTTTTAATACCTTTACAATAGAATTAAAGAAGGTAACACCGTATAAATCTCCATAAGAAATCTCTCTCCCTGTGACGTCACTGCGCGCCGCAGACGAAATTGAAACGGTTACACATTTTACCTTTAGTAATTGTATCATGATGTGAACCTCATGTTTTTTTTCTATTAATTTTGCCTTTTTCAAAAATAATTTTTAGTTTTCATCTAAAAATCAAATTATAAAACTATTGTGTCCTTCCTTTTGTTTTGTCTACGTTCTCCTGAGATAAATCTGTTGATCTCGGAGGCCATTCAATTCCTCCCCTTCTGCCAATCCATCTATCAGGGGAACTCTCGTTTAACAGCCGTGGAACGGGAATAAAATACTAAGGTGGCGTAAAATATAACAGATCTTCCTGTAAACCTAAATTACTAATTATTAATACTACAAAACATCACGTGTAGTAAAATACAAATTTTGACACTGCATGAAGAAATTCTTACATGTTCACACAGATGACTCCAACTCCGGTCAAGTCTATTTTAGGCCATTCGTGTCAAAATCATATTTTATATATGTTTGCCAAGGTACCATGTGCAAAACCTTATGCAAAATATTGTTTTATGATACTTTAAATCAATATAATCGGGTAACGCGACATCTTGTATTAATGGGTTTAACATTAAACTCGTCCTTCAATTTACATACCAATTATAAGCATACATGTTGAGATGGAATATTTCTACAATAATTAACACATATTAAATGATATAAAGTTTATGTATGAAATATAATTTAAAATACACCTTGAATATTTGATCATGTCGCACCGCGAGGAATAAGTAAGAAATATTTGAAGGGTTTCCCATCTATTTTTATCAAATGGAGATAAATACGCCTGATCACATTGCTGTCATCTGTTGCCTAAACAAACGGGCCCGTCCAGAGCCAGAATCAGTCGTATTGAAGCATGATATTAAAAATGTATCGATTCATTCAAAATGGATGTATCAAAATTCCATCAATCAGAACGCATCGGCAATCGGCATGTATCCATAAAATCATCAAAATTAAGCTCATAATCATTTGAGGAATAGTACGTAACGATAAATCTTATAAAATAAACGAGATACATCACACATACCTTTTTTAATACATAAATATCGATTTTAAATACAGGGTGTTATGGAAACGATGTATTATAGTTAAATGGGTGGCTCCTTGGGTGTCCTAGAGAAGCGCTACATATTTTTTTTTAAATTGACCGTTTTAAAAGTGGGGTAACAAACCCTCTTACTCACAGGTCAGTCCGCGCTACAGTAAACATATATCACCCAGGCCCAATGGCAATGTTGCCAAACTTAATGTAAAACTGAAATTCCATATAAAATTATAAAAATAAATTATTTATCTACCTACTTGTATTTATCTTTATACCTAAAGAGCGAGGAAATCTAGGCACAAACACAATCAGTTTTTCTTCTTTTTCATGGGAACACTCCTGGAAACACTTTATGTACACACAGTAATAGTGCAACAGAACCGATAGTTAGCTTTTGAAAATACAATAATACACATTATACTACATATTATTAGATTTTATTACACGCGTCGAAATTTGACATCCAGAAGAAACAACCGGTCTTAAACTGTGCAAATTAGTTTCGTCAATAAAAACAATATTCAAAGATTATTTATGGACTGGCAAGATAAACGCGTAAACCGGAATAGCAGAGCCGAATGCTGCGACTGTGTTGGTTATCGACGAAATACAACGTATCCGGCAGCTGGTTGGTCTTCAACTAACAGCCCGCAATCGTGCGGCGCTATACGAACACTTCGGCTCAGCCGTTGTAAGCAGTCAAGAAGTCATTGGCACTCGACCTAGTGACATACGTGCCTATTTCAAACTTATTTAATACAATTCTCTATGTTTGTTCTGGATTTTTAAAACATTTTTTGTCGTAAAGTTTCCTAAATTAATTGTCCAATAAGGTATTACAGAATGGGAAATTGTTTAAATTATTTATTTTGTCTAAGGAGTTTAAGGTGTACATATGACAACACAGGTCAAAATCCACTTTTTGTTTACATGTATAGCAGTGCTCCACAGGTGTTTTTCTGGTTTCACGTCAGGTCACTTTTACAGCTGAATGAATTGAAAGCGCCATTTACGGGTATTTTTCTTCAATTTGTCTCAAGAATTGCCGGTTTAAATATAATACGTCATTTCCCTAACACCCTGTATAATAACGTTAGAATAAAAAATTGTTTTTAACGATTTAATTGGTAATTTCTTACATGTGATTTTTAAAAAAATCGATTTTATCCGAAAACAGTGAACTCTATCAAGGGATAACAATAGTACAATATTTAAACAATGTATGAGAAATACAAAATTTATATTTAAGCTAGGTACCTACAATTAAGAAATAAAAAAATTGGACCAATAAAAAGCCGGGCTTCCTGCATCTGACGCCTCTCAAAAAGAAAAAAATAATACATACACTATCTAGTACCTCTTCAAAATGATTTAAGACCCTAAATTTATATTGAGAGGTTTCGGAAATATTTAGAAACGTCCATCCAAAGGGTGCCCCCTTTAAGGGTCTCTAGCTCCCTAGGTAGCAATAGCAATATTTCGCGTCAATTTCGGCTTTTTTTGTACGGCATCCTCAACCATGAGTATAAAATAATTGAGTTAGTAATTAAGTCACTAATTGGTTTAAAATTTCCGTCCCAAAAGATAGTTTGGGGTTTAAAATGACATGAATACTCGGAAAAAAGCTGCAGCTGACAGACCATGTATACACGGAACCAAACACTTAGTTAACATTATTTTAAAAATAGTAAAAGTGGAATAACTTTTAGTAAGAACTGCCATAAAATATAGCCAAATTTTAACAAAAATAAATCACCAACATATTTAGAAACCATTTATAGATTTGTAAAATTTACTAAAATATTTTGTAAAATTTATTAAACTTTTTTGTAGTTTTTGTTGCATCTGATTTATGCCTTGTAAAAATATTTTTCACTTCGATTAAATCTGGCCATTTTTTAAATAAAAAATACAAAAATGGTCGTATAAATATATTATTTTCACTTGAATTCGATCTAACATTTGCAATACATTTACATTATTTTACTTGATTTTACTAAATTTATTAGAAATACAAACTATAGTTTTTTGTAAATTATGTTTACAATATTAGTTGGGTACGAATTACTAATAAAAAATGTAGTTAATATCTACCACATTTGATAGGAAATTTTACAATGAAATCTTTATTATAATAATTTTACTATAGTATTTTTTCGGTGTATACCATAGGCACTAAGTACATTCAATTTTTTTTAACGGAATATATTAAAATGCAAATTTAAGGCAGGGTTTCATAAAGTTCCATTTTTATTAAAAGAATTAGTGTTAGGAAAACCCGATGATTTTAATAATCGAGTACTTGATACTCGAGAGATTTCACTCGAAATTCATATTCATCAAGTGATGACGTTTACAGATATTATACCTAGGGTTACCAGGTGGCCGATATATTTCCGCAATTTTCGGCGGGTCGTCGATTGCGATGTATAATCCCGGAATTTATTACCTTTTTATTTTCTGTTCATTTTTTTTTGCTAAATTATAATAATCTGCCAGAAATCCCAGATATCATCCTGAATTCCCGATAAAGACAATATTTGTCCCTTAAAACTCAGAAGACAATCTGCCAACCATAATTGTTGGGCGCCTTCGGCGACGCCTTTCGCTTGACTTTGTAACTCGAGTAGTCTTTCCACTAATCGCTCGAGCGGTTTTTAAAATCACTTGAATCTCTGATTCATCGACCGATGATGTCACCGAGCGCTCGGACGTGAGCGGTCGGTAGTGCGGCGGCGAGGAGCGAGTGAAAAGTTATAAGCGACGATTATCGCTTGAATTTATAACTCGAGCAGTTTTTCAATAATCGAGCCATGTCGGCTATTTTAATAATTGTTGTAAAACTGGCTTATTCCAATTAAAGAAAATGAATAAGGATTTTACGTTAGATTATTTCTTAAATAATTTAACAAATAAAACGGATCGAAGAAACATAATCTTTCCACATGCAAAATTAGACCGACTTGATATCGTAATATGCATCATCAGCAAAAAATTATTACAACGGTTTTTTTTTCGCGGCAGGAAGCAGAGGAGAAGTTAGTCGATGTTTTGGGTTCTTCAGGCACGCGGCGGCCGCCGGCTTGAGGTCGTACTCAAACGCGGTTTCGTTTTATAATTTTTTCTTTTACGTAAGAAGGGGGGGTCCGAATTTCGGCTACAGGTTTTAGAGTGTTCGTCACCGAAAATTCCGAGAATAGTCACCCGCGGATCTGTCCCTCAGTAAAATTTAATTTCAACTACTCGTGTTTCCGGCGAGTTTAAAAAATACTGGACTGTCATTAAACACTCGTAGTTTCCGTGCGAGTATAAATAACGCTGGAATCTCTTCCAACACTCGTATGTTTCAGTGCGAGTATAAAGAACTCTGGAATATCTTCAAACACTCGTGATTTGGTGCGAGTATAAATAAAAACCTAAATATCTCCCAACACTAGTGTATTTTGGGGCGAGTATAAATAAAACCTAAAATTGATCTGCGAAAACTCGTAGCCGTCCGTGCGAGTATAAATAATGCTGCGATAACTTCGAACACTCGTCTTTCGTGCGAGTATAAATTAGTCTGAACTGGAAATAAAATTCACCCGATTGTGACGTTAGAAAACATTTTGAGTTCGGAATAAGTAATGGTTACTGAAAATATTCTACAAGAAGTGACGGTACTAAAATTATTATTAGTCCTAAAACAATGAAATATCTTAAGCTAGTATTAATAAGCCTCTACCGCGGTTAAAAAAGTTTTGGACATTATAGGGTAGTTGAGATCTCTTTAGTTGAGAAAAAATATTAGCTTAGGGTAGTTTTCTATTGTACAAAAATGTAAATATCAAAGTTAAAGTGAGAGTACGCGATAGAAGATGAGTGACAGGTTGGTTGATTTCTCCTTACCCCTTACTAGTGTAGGTTAATTTTCATTGTACATAAAAATGTAAATAATTAACTACGAGTACTTCGGGTCGCGTTACTCAACTGACGAAAGGACTAACCCTTAAACAACCCTCAGAGACAAAGACAATTAAAATTAAATAAATAAAAGCCCTCCGTGTTCAATATAATAACTTGCATTGTTATTATATTCATTGGACATGCCCGAGCCAATACCACAATAAGTATAGCTTGAACAAAAGTTAGGCCTCGTCCTACGTTCAATCAACTATACTTCAAATTAAAATCATTCATTCTTTCTCATGACAAAATTCTTGCCGTCATTTCTTCATGCGCTCTGGTAGACTACTGACAGCTTCTAGTTACCGGGGAAAGGATGGTGGGCCCACCCAAGACCGACTGACACCTGCGTGTCAAGTCGGAAATGGCATTACGCCTGGCATCCTTGACATAGCACCGAAAAATCGAAAAAACTCATTGAAGCAAAGAAAAATCGCGTCCGAAAAAGTTAATTAGGAACGATTCATATTGCTATGGTTTTTTCATTAGGTACTTGCTAAGACTGGCCACTTCATAGTGTCGACCAGTTCTTATATATTCAAAATTTAATGATTAAGAAAGTTAGATTGGCTTTAAATAAATAATTCCTGGGTGGGGAATTCACCTCTGAATAGAATTCAAAAATGAGGACAACATTAAATTTCCAAAAAATAGCCGTCTACTTAATAATCTGATTAAATCAAATTCAAATACAACTTAAGGGGAACTTGGTTATACGGGGGTTATCAAAAAACGTCTTACGTGAAACGCGCAGATAAGGACAACGTTTAGAGTTATCTATTATTTATTAAGCGCAAAACGGAGGACGTTTCAGGCTACGTACTCCACTCATATCATGGTATAATGTACGTACGTTCCGCTTGAAAAAAATTCTTGGTCTTTTTCTCAATTAGGCGACATAATCGAGTACTCGAGCGGTTTTTTGCTTGAGCGACCCCAACACTGAAAAAAATCAAAAATCATTGACTTTTTTAAAAAATTCAAAAATCATTGATTCTTTTGGTTTTAATAAAAAATTTAATCATCTCGCTTTTTTTTCAAATTAATACAAATTATTTTAATGTCAGCCTAAAAAATATAGTACAAATTACAGCTACCTACAACCTAAATATTTGTCAGAACGCGATTCTTGCAAGAAAATTCTTGTCGCGGCTTGTTTCATTTCCGATCTATAAACTGCTGTTGTCCAATACGCGCGCAAGTTTATATTTTGTACGTGATTTTTATTTTTTAAAAGCGTCGCATGCTACTTTTAATTTTTGAGAATATTTTTATATTATGTTGTTATGTTGCTCTGAATAAAAATTTTTTAAATAATTTAAAAAAGTTTCATTAAAAAAAAGTGAGTGATTTAAATCATGAGTTCAATCGTGATTTAAATTACTTGATACTGTATTAAATCAGCTTAACTCTGAGTTAAGCCGAGTGAATCATTATAATTTGTGAATGTTTATAACCTTGTATACAAACAGACTGGCAGATGGAGTATTTTGTGCGTTTATGATTTTTTATCGTCTAACAAAACTCTTCTAAATCACGATATGAAACAAAGCGGTTCCGGCGTTGCGCTGCTTCAAAACACATCTCCTCCTATCTGATCAGCTTCAAAACACATTTTCTCCTATCTGATTTCGAATTAAATCATTTAAATCATTCCCCTTATTTATTTCTAACAACTATTTTGCAGCAAAATCTAACAGAAAGGATGTATTACCGCATTTCTACAAAACTGATTTTGAGCCATTTATCCGAAACTCTTTCAGAAAACTTCGATTGAGCTGTCTGGAACTGCTGACTTTATGAAAGTCGACTTTCCTTCAGTTACAGATCATTTTGCCAGATAAAACTAGTCAAGTGAATTTAGTGATTTTTAATTATTTATTCGGATGTAATGAATTCATGAGGCTAAATTATTGGAACATCTACTTTTATATACGATTTTCCTGAACTTTTCAGTATTACAACAAGTGTCCCAAATAGCTGTATAATACCTTATTGATCGCAATATTTCGTTTTCCGATATAAAATGTCGTGATACTGGTATTGTTGTAAATTTTCCTTCCTATTCAATGGTGAAATTATGTTATTATGACCAGAATAGTAATTATATTCTTCGGTTGAAAAATTTCTGGCTACTGCACTACTATACTTTTTTTATGATTAAACACAAGCACTATAAATCCCTTAAGGCAGTCTGGGAGTGGTGCGTGTGCGAATAAAGCGATTCGCGTTAGTTTTGAATCGTTGGAGGTTATATTCGCTGGGAAAAACGACCTCGGGAAGGTCGTTCCATACGGATGAAGTCCTCAAGATGAAATAATTCTTAAATAATGAAGTTAGAGGAGTACTAAGCTTAACCCCCATATGGATGGGCGACAGTGGTTCGTCGTGTATTTCTGTTATTCGCCGCTCCGGCGGAATTAAGAGGGTAAGGTCAGCCGAACACTTTCCATGGAAATATCTGTAAAAGAGAGTCTAATCCCCCAACCTGTCTTCGATGTTCTAGGCTGTCGAGGCTCTTCGTCAGCTCGTGGTCTCCGATCAGACGAATGGCCCTCCCTTAAATCTTGGCGATTGCCACAACGTGATTATGCCAAGACATATTTCATCCCAGATTGACGCCCCATTAATAGATGAAGCCAGTGGAATTACGTTTCCTGCCATGACTATATCCGGTTGTGTAATGTTATTAATTATATTAACTTTTAGCTGCTTTCATGCATTATGGTGGAGGTGCAGCCCCATATAAAAGTAGCAACCTTTTCTTGGTCATCAACAATTACAATTTTCATTATTAATCCATATGAAAATAATTAATAATTTAGAAAAAATATAGTTAGAATTTCTAATAAATTTATTAAAAATAAATAAAATATATTGTACATTTTACAACGAATGTAAGTGAAAATAATTTATTTATAACTCCGGAACAAAAGATTTTGGTAAATTTTACACAATATTTTAGGAAATTTTACAAAAATATAAATGGTTTATTAAATATTTTGGTAATTTTTACTAAAAAATTTTGTTCAAATTTTGGTATAATTTGATGGTAGCTCTTAATAAAAATTATTCCAGGCACATATAGAGCCATAAATTATGGTTAGTTTCACTATTTTTAAAAACATATCCAGTCGATTTTATTAACATTTAGAACTTTCAATAGAGATCGCGATCGCATGAATTCAAAACGAACGTTTACTGCCTTTAAAAGAATTTCAAATTACGAAAATGTATCCTTCTTTCGCTATACGCTTCAATTATTATAGTTTGCCTAGTACAAAGGGACCACCATGAAAGTTAGTAAGTAAGCTTATCATTTGTTCACTCGTTCTGTCATGTTAAAGAAAATGTAAATAAATATTTGTGGTTATGGTTTCGCGCAAAAAGAGCCGAGCCACATAATGAACAATTCTTCCGGGCAATTTGTCATAATACGATGAACGTGAAAAAATATCTTTGTTTCCAAATATTTATTATTATTATTTTTGCAACATTTATTTTACGGAGAGGTCGAATTTAATACAGAGATACATATTTATTACTTTAACCATACGGAATGAAAACTTAAGTTACATTTACGATACAAATAATTAAACTAACCATAATTCATGGCCTGTATATCGTCGTTGATCTTACAAAGTGACGTAACTCACATGCTATACTATACATTCAATCAATTAATCCTACCCAAGTAACATTTTTAGACACATTCTTTGCTGAGAAACGTTTCGAAACATTTTCGAGTAAAATTATAAAGTTTTATGGAGACACATGTGTTACGAAACTTTTGCGACACATTTTCGAATCCAGTTACTAGAAACACTTAAAGACGTGCTCGTTTCGAAATATTTTGCAAACCATAGTGTCGATACATTAACGACACGCGAAGATAAATATTTTTCGAAACATTTTTAGTTAAAATTATAAAGTTTTGGTAAGATACATACGCTTCCAAATTGTAGCAATACATTTTCGAATAAAGTTGATAAAAACAAATTGGGATTTTTTTGCTTCGAAATATTTACCAAACAGTGGTATCCATTCATTTACGAAACTTGTGACTAAAATATTTTTAGAAACTTCCAGAATCAAATATCCAACCTTTGTTTTCTGTGCATACAAGCAAAGGCTTTTTCTGTGGCATTCGCCATCACCTAATAAACCTTTTATTTTTCTGTACATCACTTTGCCATAATAACCTATAATTTTTGCATTTGCCATAATAACCTATAATTTTTGCACAACTGTTAACACCAACCGATTTTTTTCTTTAGTTTCATTCACATTTTTAGTTTCGGTTCAGAACAGAAACAGTACAAAAAATATATGAATTTTGGTTTTAGGTTATGTACACCGAAGAAACGTTTTGTCGGCTACGGTTAGCGCCCGAACGAACGTCGGTAAAATTTACTTCAGCTACGTTTGTTTCGCACTAGGTCGATACATTATCGAAACAGTGTTTATGTTCCGATACATTTTCTATAAATTAAAGCTACATGATGTACGCAACATTATAGAAGCCAAATACTAGAAATTGTGTGTTGAGTCCATTTTGGACCAGAATAATTTATCGCTTTCTAGCGGCCATTTTGTGAAATGAATTTTAATTTTGTTAAAATGAGTTTTATTGAAATTCCTGCATCTTTTGAAAAGCCAAAAGTTGTTACATAAGTTCCATTTTCCTAGCTAAGTCGATTTATAAAAGAAATAAAATTTTGAATACTTTTTGGCAAAATATATTTTTTTCTGTAAATGCAAATAAATTGTGGACACGTTAAAAATATAAAGTCAAATTACTGCACGATGAAATTTACTGCGACAATGATTTTTGGTTGTTATGTGGAATAACTAGAATATATGAAATAATATAACTTATAAGAAATATACTTATAAAGAGTTCATCATGGCGAAATTATTGTTTCATATTGTTTTTCCTTTTACATCAGTGAAGATATCCTAATTATTTGTTTCCTTATATTGTCCATTTTGACTTGTTCACGCTGGTTTTGCGTATGCTTTAAAATAGCACCGCCCCTTTATACTGTAATTTCTGAATAAACAGATAAAGTAACAGTTTAGAAATATTTTCGAACATTTCCGAAACATTTTCGATAAAAGTTTCGATTGTGCATCGAAACAGCGAAAGTCACAGCTAGTACCAAGCACTTGGAAACACGTGCAATTGTGCCATTTAAAATGTATACGTTCCGAAAATATTTCCATTTTTGTGACCAACAGTTTCGAATGTTGATCGGAAACAGAAACGATAGTTTACGATACATTTACCATCATGGGTCTAAAAATGCTACTTGGGTATTTACAAGAAACATTTCCTATTTATTCTGATAAAAATCTCTAGTTCCTGACATGAGGGGTATAAAATCAAATGAGGCACTCACTTGTATAGTTTTGACAAAACCTATAAAAAAAAATATAGAAACTGTTTGAAAGCAAATATGAGGCTAAAAGTAATTGTAGATCGTTGAAATACATTTTGGCCTGTTGAATTAAAATACTACGTTTAGTTATTTTAGGTTGAAGGCAAACCCGCACAAACAGTGTCCAAAACTGAAGAAGGATGGAAAATTCGTGGTGTGTAATAGAACTGTTACGAAAATTAGATTGCGCGGAGCGGCGGTGCGAGGAGTTAGAGTAGGTCGTCCTAGGATGAACAGAATGATAATTTTTTTGAGTTACTTAGAGGAAAATACATTCGCAACTTTTTTTCTCTATTTTATTGAGTCCCAACGCTTGCATTATTGACCATCCAGGTATCAAAAACTCCAATCATTGCGTTGACAACAGTCAGGTTTACGCAAATGTTACGAAGGTCATGAATACAACTGTACATATAAGTACTAAATTTTATTAACCTGACGCCCAGTTATGTCGTTCTCCTTTTAGTGACATAATTTTGGAATGCATATAACTTCTATACAGAGTGATTCACGACACGCTTGTATTAGAACTGTATGGAGAACTACTAAACATACCTTTCTGAAACTTGGGTAATTTAGGTCTGGCGATATGCTCTCTTTAAATAGAATATTAACATGTTCCTGTTAATTCCGGTTACACCGGAAGTAGCTCTAGACAACATGGCAATTTTTATTATATTTCAGGATTAACCATTAAATTCTAAGCAAATTTTATAGAACATCCTTTTGCTTCACTCTCAAAGTTCTCGAGATAAAAAATTTTGTCGAATTCATAACGCCTAGAAAACTAATTTCAACGAAATCGAAGTAAGCCTAAAATTCGAACTCTACTTGCTGCCAACATGAAAAAAATAAAATTTCAAGTGGCAGGTTAATCCATTTTTTTGCATTTCATAATGTAGTACTTATTAAACCCACATAGAAAAAATGACTTTGACAAATTTCTAATCATTTATTTGCTGATGTACTGTCAGAAATGTATCAGGTCCGTATATTCTAGTTTATCAGTTTAAAAATACATTTCGTTCAATAACTCCTAAATTGCTTGGAAAATATACTTTATATTACACAAGGACATTATTCTTATCGTAGTCTTTAAAATGTTTAAGTACATTTTTCAGCTAAACTAAATAGGGCAGCCAATATTTAAATCTAGAACAGTTTTCTGTATAATATCATATACCTATCTTTAAGAGTTTTTGAATTATAAATAATCTTCTGATTTTTTAACGCCGTATCGGGACCTGAAAAGAAAATCATTAGCGGTTACAGCTAGAAAGCTGAAAATTTCACAATAGTTTCACAAGACCATCAAAATTTTATTATTTTGAACAGTATTTAATTAGCTTTATACATGGCATCTCCATAACAATATTTGTGAGGGAGATGAATTATTGCTAATGGATGATCGAATTTTCTATCTAATGATATTAAGTGTTCCTATACCTATCTTCAATATTTTCGAACTTATAGCGAAATTTAAAAATTTTCTTATAAAAACATATTTTTTGGTAGTTGGCTGTGGAATGGATTCAGAAACAAAATAATGTAAAATCCATTTGACGTTATATCTGTGTTGTTGTAAAAAAAATAGTTAACAAATGAGCAATTTATTAATAAATAAATAAACAAAATTCGGAGACCATTTCCAGGGACCTCGGCCAATCAACTTTTTCTGAGTCATAGGAGCTGCATCAGGATGAAGTTCATTAAATTTTCTGCAAGTTCTAGATGAAACTCTACCACACTCCCCATTAATATAAAATAAACTCTAAGCTCGAATAATGTGAATTAGTTAATTTTTATTACAATAACACAGACATAACGTCAAATGGATTTTTCATTATTTTGTTTCTATGAGTCCATTCCACAGCCTACTACCAAAAAAATATATTTTTTAAAGATAAGTTTTAAATTTCGCTATAAGTCCGAAAATAGGTATAGGAACACTTAATATCATTAGATAGAAAATTCGATCCTCCATTACCAAAACATGTGTCAAATACAGGGTGTCCCATTTAAAAAAAGAAGATTTTTGCAATAATTCCCTCACAAATATTGTTACGGAGATGCCCTGTATAAATCTAGTTAAATACTGTTCAAAATAATAAAAATTTTGATGGTCTTGTGAAACTATTGTCAAAATTTCAGCGCCCTAGCTGTAACCGCTAAAAAGATATGATTTTCTTTACAGGTCCAGATACGGCGTTAAAAAATCACGAGATTATTTTACAACTCTTAAAGATAGGTATATGATATTATACATAAAACTGTTCTAGATTTTTACCTAGATTCCAAGAAAAATATAATATATAGGGTAATTCATTTAAAATTCCTAAGTTGCTACCACTTTCGGTATGATCCGGCAACACCGCACCATCCAAAATATTTTAGAAACGTAGAAAACCAACTCTTATAGCTACAACCAAATTTTCAAAATAAAATCTCATTCAGTTCTCGAGATACTTCTAATAGGCCACTTCACTTGGTGCACCCTGTATATAACAACAATGGAATATTTATATTTTTGTTTTGTCTACTGTAACCTGGTGATGTAAAAAATTCTTTAAACTTTAACGTCCGAGCCTTATAAGGCGATGAACGCGTAAAAGTAGGCGTCTTAAGATTTAAACGACGACCAAATTGCGAAACAGCCTTTAAAAGCAAAAGTAAAAATCAAAATTTATTTCTCTGTAGTACATAAAATATTTTTTAGGTAAAATTTTAAATAATGTTATGGATATACGGTTTTAATTATAATAAATATATATATCCAAAAAAGGTTAATTTAAAAATGAAAAATAATCAAAACCGAAAGAAAAAATAAACAAAAAAAATTACCCGTTAAAATTTGTTCGTTTTCTTTTCGCCAAATTCATCATTAGATACTTTTCGATGCAGTAACAAAGTAAATCATGAAAACAATTTAAAATGACACGATATAAACCACTCGCTTACTTTCACATTAGTTAATGTCTTAATATTTTATTTCATTTACGCAAAATCAGAAATTAATTTTTTCGGATTTGAAAATTAAACAGGGTACACCAAGTAAAGTGGCCCATTAGAAGTATCTCAAGAACTAAATGAGATTTTATTTTGAAAATTTGACTGCGGCTATAAGAGATAGTTTTCTAAGTTAGTAAAATATATTTGATGATGCGGTGTTGCCGGATCATACCGAAAGTGGCAGCAACGGAATTTCAAATGGATTACTATAAATACTATATTTTTTTGTCTCTAGGTAAAAATCTAGAACATTTCCTGTATAATATCACATATCATAATCTTGTGATTTTTTAACGCCGTATCGGGACTTGAAAAGAAAATAATCTTTTTAGCGGTTATAGCTAGACAGTTGAAATTTTGACAATAGTTTCACAAGACAATATAGATTTTACAATTTCGAAAAGTATTTAATTAGTATTATACAAAACAATATTTCTAAAGGATATGAATTATTGTAAAACTTGTTTTCTTAATGGGATATATTTTGCAAATGGATAATTCCATTTTCTAGCTAATGATATTGGGTGTTCCTATACCTATCTTTAATATTTTTGGACTAACGAAATTCAAAATTTTCTTATACAAATTTTTTTATATAAGAGACTATTTCTTTTGGTAGTTGGCTATGAGAGCGATTCATGGACATAAAATAAAGAAAAATACATTTGACGTTATGTTTGTATTTATTGTTTCCGTGAATCCATTTCATAGCCAGCAACAAGATATGTTAGGAACACCCAATATCATTAGATAGAAAATCGAATCCTCCATTTACAAAATATATCAAATACTATTTAAAAAAGAAGGTTTTTACAATAATTCTTCTCCATCAAATATTGTTTTTGAGACGTCCTCTATACAAGTAAATAAATACTTTTTGAAATTGTAAAATCCCTATTGTCTAGTGAAACTGCTCTCTAGCTGTAACCGCTAAAAAGATATGATTTTCTTCTCAGGTCCCGATACGGCGTTAAAAATATCACAAGATTATTTATTATTTAAAAACTGTATTAACGATAGGTATATGACATTTTACCGAAAACTGTTCTAGATTTTTATCTAGCTTCAAAAAAATATATGCACGGTGTTGAAAGAAGGTCGGTACCCCGGAATAACTCCGGTGCATCGTATTGCAGCGGAAAATGTCTGGGGAAAAAGTTGCTTGGTTTTGAAGGAGGAATAGTTTGCAATTTAAACCACCCCCCACCCCCCTCAACCCTCGGGCGCGGGTGGGGTAAGTTAAGATTTTCAAATGGAACCCCATATTTTTTATTGACGTATCGTGTTCTCCGACCAAAAATAACATCTTTTGTCCAAATTTTTTTTTTATCCTTCCTTCACCAATAATCACCATGAGAAAGACAATATCAGAACTGTGCGAAAATCAAGTTTTATCCCGGAAATATTCTTTTTCTCTGTCTTGTACTAAAAAATGCCCGTGGAATAAATAACTTTTCCACATTGGTGAAGAATGGGCCCGAATAAAAAATTTCTTCGGACAAAAGATGTTTATTTTTGGTCGGAGAACACGTTACGCCAATAAATAATAAGGGGTTCCATTTGAAAATCTTAACTTACCCCCACCCGCGTCCGGGGGTTGAGGGTGGTTTAAATTGCAAACTATTCCTCGTTCAAAACCAAACAACTTTTTCCCCAGACATTTTCCGCTGCAATGCGATGCACCGGAGTTATTCCGGGGTACCGACCTTTTTTCAACACCCTATATAATATTTATAGTAATCCATTTAAAATTCCGTTGCTGCCATTTTCGGTATGATGCGGCAACACCGTATCATCCAACATAAACATACAAAACCATCTTTTATAGCCACAGCCAAATTTTCAAAATAAAATCTCATTTAGTTCTCGGGATATGTCTAATAGACCACTACACTTGGTGTACCCTGTACATACTAAATTTTGGGCAAACCGATTAAGCAGTTTTTGAGTTATCCTGCGGAGAGACGGAGGAAACGTATCTTCGCCTATCATAAGGTTTAGGTCTTTAAGTTGGAACTCTTTAATGAACAGCAAAGTAATAAAATTCAAAGGTAAATTACTGTTAAATAATTTAACATAATATTGTCGTCTCATTTTCTTTTTTTTAATACGCACACCTATAATTTAGTTATTTTCTCTAACATAAAATAACAGTATAAATACTAACACAGTTATCTTGTTGCGTGGGTGAAAACAATTCATTCCTGGGTTGACTGATTCCGCAGATATTGGTATCTATTATGAGACTTTTACCTTTATCTTTTGTACGAGCAAGTATACTGTTATGATACATTGAGATAAAATTTATACAATATAGAAACATCTATTCCTGATTTATACTTTTGATAAACATAAACAAAGTTTATTCACAAATCCATTCTTATAAGATTGTAAGTCACGACAGTCATGATTGGAAATAATGTTTTTAATCAATCAAATGATACACAGTAAAAATGCATGTAAATTGGTTTAATGCCCGACTAGTTTATATGCATGGAAATAATAACGCAAATAGCCCTCTAGGGCGTTATTATAAAACAATACGATCAATAAGATTGTCAATATCCGCGTCAAAAACATTGACAGAGGCTGATTGAAGCGAATGTTGAGTGTTTGAAGGAGATTGGCGAGATTGTCAATTATTGATGAATATAAATTCTGATTCAAACACATTGATGGGCGTAGTGATGTCTATTGGCTTGATTCTCAATATTTCCCTCAGTCGCTTGCCGCGCATCATGATGGAGCGAAATCTGATGAGCAATGATACAGATCACCGCCTTGAACCAAATACATGGACCCGGTATTTCCATCTGGTTTGTACACGTCAATGTAACGCCTGCTATTACGAAAATAAACACAACAAAATAAAGATGGGGATTCTATCTGTAGAATCCTCATCTCTTCTTATTTTCTGTCTGTCTCTATTTTCATTCAACAGATAACCGGTTTAGTATGTCTTTGTTAGGAAAAACAAACAATCGACATATGTGACTCAAAAGTCTATAATTTATCCAGTTTACGGCACAGTTTTACCATATTGAGTTAAGAATTACTATTTTTTCCACAAACAATACTTAAATTTAAGGGTACGAACATACCGCAGATGCCGCAATGCTGGCAGCGAATGTTTCAGTTTCAGTTTATGTTTACATCGTGTTTGTCATGGCGAATATACCTATATCATCACCTGTTTAAACAACTCAAACGTCAGGTTTGTCGCTGCATCGAAACATCGGAACAAAACATCGATGGGTTCGATGCACGATGTTTGTCGATTTACAAGAAAAATATTTCGATATACATCAGTGTTTCTCGGCCAATATTTCGATATGCATCGATGGATTAAAGCCGATGTTTTTCCTATATCGATATATTGAAATTCTATACATCGATTTGTGATGCATCGATGGATTTGAAATTTTGTGCATCCCTATATACAACTTGTCCAAGATAAGGAGGGCCAGTACAGGAATCTCGGAAACCGTAAGAGATACGAAGTCGGTTAAATGGAGGTAAAGTTGCGCATTTACGTCCCTAATAATATGCCGTTTAGAAAGTTTTAAAATTCCGAGTAGTTCCGGAGATATCCGAACAAACCCGAAATTCTGACAAATCGTTTTATTGCTTTCCTAGGGTTTTAGAGATCGAATTCTAAAGTAAATTGCATTTTGCATTGTCACTTTTTCCGCTCTATCTAACAGCGTTAATTGTTTTGTAATCCGACGAGGCGTCTTCGAAGGGCCATTATCAACTTTATTTTTTTAAATACGGTCTTGTTTTTCAGATATTGGAATTTGATAGCTATTTTCTTCCGAATGCAACGATGTATGACACATTGTGGTTTAATGACGTTTCGAGGGTTTTGTGAACAACATCAGGAAATTTTGGGATACGGTCCTGCATTTCTCCTGATTTTATAAATAATATCTCATAAGTAAGCTCTAAATTTTTACTTATGTTGGACTAGTTCAATAAATAACAAATAATTTAATAATAAGCCACAAATAAGTGAACAAAATACAGAAACATTATTTCAAACTTCTGTTGATTCGGGATTTAAAAGAAAAGTAGGCGCTTGAAACAAAAAAATTAAGATGGTGACGTGTGATTTGTTTCACTTGACATTCCCATTGTGATCGTTTGAGAGCGTTTTAAGAGGTTTTCTATTTTCCAGAAAATATGGAACATAAATTTACAAATGCTGAAAAGTTTGATATTCTATCGCATGTTATATTTTATCTCAAAAAAACTGTTATGTGGCAGTTAGAAGATGTTATTTGTGCTTAGAGATTAACGGAAATCATTTTGAACACCTGATTATGTAGTTCCTTACTTTTTTCGTTGTTCGTTTTATTACTGTTTTGGAATGATTTTTGTTCACATATTTGTGGTTTATTATTAAATTATTTGTTATTTATTGAACTAATCCAACATAAGTAAAAAATTTAGAGCTTACTTATGAGATATTATTTATAAAATTAGGAGAAATACAGGGCCGTATCCCAAAATTTCCTAATGTTGCTTAAAAAACCCTTGAAACGTCATTAAACCACAATGTGCCATACATCGTTGCATTCGGGAGAAAAAAAGCTCTCAAATTCCAATATCAGAAAAATAGGACCGTATTTAAAAAAAGAAAGTTGATAATGGCCCTTCGATGACGACTCGTCGGATTACAAAACAATTAACGCTGTTAGATAGAACGAAAAAGTGGCAATGCAAAAGTGCAATTTAATTTAGAATTCGATCTCAAAAAAACCCAGGAAAACAATAAAACGATTTTCTTGAATTTCGTTTTTTTCCGGATATCTCCGGAACTACTCGGAATTTTAAAACTTTCTAAACGGCATATTATTAGGCACGTAAATGTGCAACTTTACCTCCATTTAACCAACTTCGTATCTCTTACGGTTTCCGAGATCCCTGTACTGGTCCTCCTTATCTTGGACACGTTGTGTATCCTATCGTTCTTGGAGCAGACTCCTTTGTTTTACTTTTAATAGGTATCGTGCTTTGTGCGGGTTTGTTCGACAGACTGTTATAAGAATAATCTACAATAAAACGATTTTTCCTAATTTCGGTTCTTTCCGGATATATCTGGAACTACTCGGAATTTGAAAACTTTCTAAACGGCATATTATTAGGCACGAAATGCGCAACTTTACCACGATGCCAGGAGTGCTACGGCGATATAAAAACAACCTATTTTGTGTTATCATCGATATCGCAGTAAACGGCGAGAGTGACTGCGTGAAACATCTTTGGTATGTACGGTCTCATTAGAAATCAAAGGTTTGTTTTACAAGATGTGACTCCGATGAGGCGACTGAAACTGAAACATCCGCTGCCAGCATGGCGGGATCTGCGGTATGTCCGTACCTTAACACACAAACACTGAACAGCAACAAAGACAAGTTGTTAACAATAACGACAAATATGACAATTGTTGATCTGGTTGTGTTAAACGGAAAAGCAGGCAGGAAAGATCGCTCCAATAAGGGCTTTATAAAAAGTATGTTCCGAAAGATCAAAGGCGGCGTTCTGTCTTTGTCTAATTAACAGGAAACAACAAAGAGAAATGATACCATTATCAGCTCCCCGATTGTTTTTCTGGAAAGTTGTTTACAATCCACTTAAGAATGTGAATTGTTTATTCTTCAAAATCCGTATCCTCTTTAACGTATGATCCTTGGTACAGATAAGTCCTTGCCGAATCACTAGGTATCTCAGAGTGTAGATCACGGGAACGTACATAATTTTCTATTCTTTTGAGTACAGAAAACGAACGTTCTGCACTGCAATTTGTCACTGCAGTGCACAAGAAAATACGCAATGCTTTTGCTGTATATTGAAATGTTTCCTTCAAATTCTTTTGCTTAATAACAGTTGTCTCAAACTCATTCTCTCCATGGACAGTCAAAAATTGTTTTAAAAGAGCACATTCTTCTTGTAAATTAACCGCAAGATCAATTGGCTATAATTTTTTGAAGTTTTATGGCGTTAACTCTAACTTCCACCTCAGACATTGTATCTAATTTGTATAAAAATTACTTACTTACTTGTCCAACAATTGATGGCATATTGGGAAGAGAGTAACCCTGAAGTAAACCTTTGTAATAACATTTCTTCTTTGCGACCCTCATCATCTCGTTTATTTTTTTTTAATAATTCTTTTGTGACTGCTTCTGTATTCTTCTGGGGATTTTCTTTTAGCAGCCTTTTCCAAAGAAACAAAAGATTCCCTTTGATTTTCTACAATAGTAATGAATGAATCGTAGAGTCTGGAAACTACATTTATGTCTGCGTTAACGCTAAAGCGCGACGGGTCAGCCGGCAACATGATCGCCCCCTGCCTTATTGCTCGTCTTGTACTCTTGTTGATTTATCAAGCAAGTTTTTGTTATTAATTAGGTAGTCAGGTCATTAGGTCTCCTCAGGCAAGTCAAAAAGCAATAAAATAAAATATAGACAACGATTGAGAAATGAGCCCAAAGCTGAGCGATTTGCGCCTCCCCTCGCAGCCTACCGTCCCGGGCCATGGCCCTAGGGTAAATGCACCCCTGTCCATGAGGCGATTCTCCAAAACAAAGGATCAATTAAATATACATATAACTATAGACCATACCACACCACACGTTTACAGAAAATTTGTGCTGAAAATTACTTTCCAATATAACGTGGGGATTTTCCTCCGACTAAACATGAGAGTTGCGAGTATTATTAATGCCATCACGGGTGAATGTTGCTTCATCCATAAATACTATGCGCGTAATAACACCATGATTATCATTTATCCACCGAAAAGATTTAATCCATTTAGAAGAACGCTGGATAATGTAATTACGCTTTAACTAGAAAGTAAATGAAATTCAAAATGATATATGAGCTCCTGGAGCTTGATCCATTCCTCGTGACTCACACTGTCTATATTTCTTTGTACAAAAATCAAGAAATACGAATAAAAACGTAGATACTAATTCACATTAAAAAAAAATTACAACAGTGAGCGATTGACCATAAGCGATGATTATTCCGATAGTTCCACTAGAACCATCTTAATAATTTTACACTTAGACGGTACGACATAGAATTATGTTCACTTCACGCTATTTGGCTTTTGTACTGCATTGTAATTTGAACTGTGGCTGTTTGGTTCTTGTAAACACCTGCGCTTATTGCAAGGAAGTACCAGATTTGTTCATAATAATTATTAAATACTCACAGGAAACATTGCTAAATTGGTATTGTGGGCAGAATTAATCAACGGTACATTTTTCAGATTGGGTACTGTCAAACAGGGATTTAATGGCATAGAGTACCAACTGACTAATAAAAGTTAGAGAGACGGTGACAATAGGGGGTCCGTGAAGTGGAATATCAGTGATTGGGTTCCTCGTGGAGTTTAGGTCCCCCTCTACAACTTTTATATCTGATGAAATGCCGTAGAGCGTTGCTGATTCTCAATAAATTCAAAATTATATCGAGCCATGTCTGAAAATGAATTTACAGCATTTGCGTTATCCGGCGAAAGTAACAGGAAACACATTTTCTGACAAGTCAACCCTTGCATATACTTTTCCGAGCGTGTCAAAAAAAAAATGAATGGAAAAATTCAAGTGACATGGGTCCAAGTGGGCTTAATCGATTTGTATTTACATGGAGATGACTATTATACAATTTTCTGAGATAAAAAATATTACGAATCATTTTCCCCGCCATACAACAGAACGATACCTGCCTTCCGGTATCTCTGCGTAATATTGTCAGAATTCCACCTAGCTAGGTGCGATTCTCCTGAAATTATTTTTTCCACAATATTTGGGTGTCAAGGAACGTAGTGTGACAATTTTCTGACATGTCACGATCGTTTTCCGAATTTTCTCCGAGGAGATTTAAAAAAAATTCCAATAAAGAAATGACTCGACCTGGAACGACAAAATCTTTTTCACATAATCTTTAACATATAATGTTCCATTCTAGACAGTTTCAACTTCAAATTCGCTTTCTTTCTTTTAATTTTAATTTCCATTTTTTTGGGACACGCTTGGAAAAGTATATGCAAGGGTTGACTTGTCAGAAAATGTGTTTCCCGTGACTTTGGGATCACGCAGATGCTATAAATTCATTTTCAGACATGGCTCGATATAATTTTGAATTTATTGAGAATTTCCTATCTAAAGAGGTACAGCGCCTCTCAGCAATGTTCTACGGCATTTCATCAGATATACAAGTTGTAGAGGGGGACCTAAACTCCACGGAGCACTTGTAAAAAAAAGTACGGTACATATCTCGGGCCGTCGGAGCCTTTTACGGACTCGTGCATCTCCGCATCTCGTCCGTAAAAGCCTCTTTTCGGCCCTTGATGCGTAATGTACTATTAATTTATTTTTCTCATTTTAACATCCAATTTCTATAATTTTTTGTAATAAAAACACGTATTTTATAAAAATTACATGTTTTGCCCAACGTCTTAAATATCAAGCTAACTTCACTTTTATTTATAAAACGTCGTATGTGCATTATTTTTTCAAAATATCTTCATCAAACAATTTTTTTTGACAAGCGTAATATTAAAAATATAACTCTTGATAAAAAATCGAAAATCAAAATAGTTATATTGCACATAAAACAAAAAATTATTATAGTAGCGGGGTGTGAACTGTCGAAAATTCGAACCCTTTGTTCATTATTCAAAATCTAGTTGGTAGAACTACTATGGTTACGGCTATAAGCAAAATAAACACCATAGATAAAGAACGGCGCAATTTTTGTGCAATGATTATGACGACAGCAGTCAATGAACTAAAAAAATTGCGATTATAAAATACAGTTGGGATTATTTTTTTAAATATTCCGTTAACTTATTAGGCCATTACGGAAAATTTTGCCAAAATTTAATGTAAATTTTCGAAAAACATACTTTTAATTCCCGATATAATTTGAACGTCCTTGTAAAAAATGTTGTAACGCCTAATAAGTGTTTGGAATCCTGGCGTGGGCAAAACTATTGAAAATCATTGTGCGTCTGTCGTCAATAAATTTATCCAATTAAAGCAAATTGTTTTTATAATGACGATAGTTATCTCTACATGGCAAGGTAGTCTCTTGAAGTAAATGTTAAGGAAAAAATAAATGTTGCTATAATAGAAATTGCAAAATAAAAAGTTATGTCACGTAATGTTAATATGGAGGAGAAAAATAAAGGTAAGTTAGGTTAAATAAGTACTCGACTTGTCCACAAGGACGACGGAAAACAATTTCGAATGACTTAAGAAGTTTTTTTATTTATTTGCTTTATTTATTGGGGTTACAAAATTTCACATCATTACACGTTCCTCGTTAAATTCAGTCGAATAACATTCTAATTTTCGTCCTTACATTATGCTGGACATATTAATGAATAATTAAGCTTTTTTAGTTTAAAAGGTTATCAATTTTAATTAGTTTTTCTATTCATAGTACTATAAACATTGAATTGTATTAATTTTTTATATTACTTCATTATTTATATGCCACGTCTAAAGCAATATGAACCTGGTTTTATAGTGAATCATTTACACAGACTACTTAAATTTCTATCACAATTTTCTTCTAAAACGTCATCATCCACATGAAAGAACGGGTAAGATGAACGGAGTAGGGAATCCAATCCCGCAAATGCGGGATCCCGTGGTAATTTCGCGGGATTGACAATGCGGGATTAAACGTGCGGGATTCGATGTGGGTGCTGTATGTTAATAAAAAGTAATTAGCAATTAGCAATTAGAAACAGAGTAGAGTAGCAGGAAAATATTTATTGCATATAGGTACAATACAATAGTACGACTAGTTTAACGGTTACATGTTACATTGATTTTGAAAGTATTTTCGGAGCAAAGATATCATGTTTAATGTTTCGTCTTTTAGATTTGATCTTATTTTATTGCACATGTATCCTGCGGCTAAAAACGCACGTTCGTTCAGCTTCGACACTTGTCGACGGAATATGATTTGTGGCCCTCTGATTCGAATAGTTGGCGCATATCGGTCGATGTGATAAACTTTCCAAAGGGTATATCATCTGTAGTGAAACGGCCCGGACCCGGGTCTATTTTTCGCTAAAAAATATGTCGATGTAGAAAATAAAATAGCCAATATATTTAGGTCCAGTAATACATGCATAGCCTACATGTATTTTAAAAGAGCTTAAAACAGCAAAAAGTCGAAGATATTAGCGATTTACCAACCAAGGGTCTCAAGTGGTCACATTCCATAGGTTAAAAATAACATAGGGGTGCATAAAGTGACGCAAGAGAGCAAAGGCAGGGGTGCGCCTATAAAAGCGAGAGACGCGACGCTAATAGGGAATTCAATTTTTGACTTTCGAAAATACAAGTCGTTACGCTGCCCGATTCAGAGTCAAAATTTCCCGTTCTCAAATCAAGTCATTTCGCTGCCAGTGCTCTTTCAGTGCATCATTACTCTCTTTAATTTCAACATTCAAATTTTCCCAATTCACAAATTAGTAGTTACGCGGTAATTAGTATTCCACGGCCATTTAGTGTTCAGTACATCATTCTACGTATTAAGAAATTTCCTTCTACTTGTTAGAGTTTTCTGGTGGCTCACGTCGGCTTTGTCGATGTCGATGCGCTAGGAATCTTTGACAATGGAATTAAATTCAGTATGGTATGCTACTCTTAGTATATCACTCTTTTTCTTTAGACAAGTATTAAGAAATTTCCTTCTACTTGTTAGAGTTTTCTGGTGGCTCACGTCGGCTTTGTCGATGTCGATGCGCTAGGAATCTTTGACAACGGAAGTAAATTCCACATGGTATGCTACTATCAGTATATCACTCTTTTTCTATAGACACATATAAATAATTTTCTTCTACTTGTTAGAGTTTTCTGGTGGCTCACGTCGGCTTTGTCGATGTCGATGCGCTAGGAATCTTTGACAACGGAATTAAATTCAGTATGGTATGCTACTCTTAGTATATCACTCTTTTTCTTTAGACAAGTACTAAGAAATTTCCTTCTACTTGTTAGAGTTTTCTGGTGGCTCACGTCGGCTTTGTCGATGTCGATGCGCTAGGAATCTTTGACAACGGAAGTAAATTCCACATGGTATGCTACTATCAGTATATCACTCTTTTTCTATAGACACATATAAATAATTTTCTTCTACTTGTTAGAGTTTTCTAGTTGCTCACGTCGGCTTGCCAATGTAGATGCGCTAGGGATCTTTAACAACGGAGGTAAATTGAGTGTCCCAAAATCAAATTAATTTATACACAAAATGGCCGCGCTCTCTTCTTCTTATCTTCTATTTTGATTTATTAATACAAATCTCATTCAAATCTAATTCGATAAATAAAGATCCTACAAGTTCAGTCTGCCAAATAAATTGTCTGCAGGACAAAAATGGTAGGGTTCTAGTAAAAACTACAAAGGGTAATTCGGGATTAACGGTTTAATCTAAAATGTCTGCAAGACAAAAATAACTTAAACATTATTTTAAAGTGAAAAGCGAATAACGGTACCACTGGTTGGCATAAATCAATACACTTTTGCTTTCGTTTAAAGGGTCGTTCTTTAGTAGGTCATTTTCAGAAACAGATGTTTGTCTTTCCAGGGTAATTTTACAGTGGGTTCTTGAAAACAAAGGTAGGTGTTTATTACGCAGTAATAAAGCCTTCCTCGAATAATATCTGCAATCCGCGGTGAAGAAATGGGGGAGGGTTCTAAAAAGGGTTATCTATGATGTATAACAGGGTAACCGCAGGTTACCACTGTTATAAAAAAGGGTTAAAATCATTTGGTATGATGTTGCCAGTAGAACGTTAATTTATAACAGGTGTAAATAAAAAGGCGTGATGGGTTTTTCTTAGGAATGAATGTTCGACGGTAGGACACCACTACCGGACAGTGTCTTTCGACTTCCAGTACATGAAAAACAATGCTCGCTTGAGAAGAAAAGTGACACATGCGGAAAGCGAGCAGGCTCCTAATTTTTATTACACTTTTATGAGTTATATGTTAAAATGTTCAACAGTAGGACACCACTACTGTACAGTTGTCTTTTCACTATACTACGTAGTAGCATTATACCAAACGTGTACGTAAACTGAGGGATGGTACATAAACAAAACGACAAGTAAATTAAATAAAAATACGTACACGAAAATGGGGTCATATGTAACAAAATAAATTGCAGATTATCAGGGGATCAATGTAAATAAAATGGTCGCAGACCAAAGGTTCATGTAAGAAGCGAGATAGAAATATCGGATATCTACTATTATTGTCGCAGACATAATAGATAGAGAACATGTAACAATGCTATTATTGTCGCAGACATATAATACTTAGTATTGTGGTAAAGGGGGTAAATCATCACCGTTCTGTCGCAGACAGATATTGTTGAATAATAACGGGCCAAATTATGGGAGACAAACATTCTGAAACAGGTTATATAATTATTATTATAATAATGTAAAACCTTTGTATCTGGTAAATTATTAATTTGTAATAAATAAGTGAATGGTTAAACTCTCTTTGATTTAAATTCCTGGCAGCGGAATCCTATCAGTACTTAGGGAAAAACGTCATACTAAGAATAAAACTAATAAATCGTAAAACCTGACAACCTTACCGTTGTCCCAAACTTTAAAAGAACCTGCAAAGTAAACACAACGTATACAGGGTCGTACCACAAAAATTAGACGATTACAGCCAGAGTGATGGATTCCATCAGGTGAATAACACACCCGGGGTCGATCAGTTTCACTAGTTACCATTCGAGACACTCTTTCCTCCATCGAAACTTTTTCTCAGATGATAAAAAATCTCTTATGTAGCACATAAGAACCACTAACATCTGAGCGCTTAGCAATAGAACTACTCGAACTGCTGGTACTAGCTTTCATTTCCTGTGTTATTTTATCAATATCGACACTACCGCTGCTGCTCTGGACTTTCAAATTAATATTATGCTTTGTTTGTAAGTGGGTGTGAAGACCTTTGGTGGAACGAGCAGAGATTTTGATAATGCTGGGGTATAACTTACATTTAGCTGTAAGGCCATCTTCGGACTTTAAAAAATACTTCCAAACTAATCTTGAACCTTTATTCTCTTTGTAAACTGACACCCATTTTTGTGATTGCTGTTTAAATTCCATGTATTATATTCGACCACTTGATAAATGTCACTAGATACTAGTAGAACAACGCCCTTATTTTCGCACGTACACAAGAAACCTGTTCTGTTTAACGTATTTTCAATAGCCCAGCATGGCGGGGAATCCCCGACGCGTCGACGAAAAATACCGCAGTTCATTGTTTGCTATCCCGCAAATCCCGCGGGATCGATGGACTCAATCCCGCAGGTTTGCGGGATTAAAGTTTGGGTGCGGGATTGGATTCCCTAGAACGGAGTGATTAAAATATAAGTACATGCATGGAAAAAAGACTATAGTAAATTTATTATAGTAAAGATTTTATTGTACGATTTCCTATAAAATATTGTATTAATTACAATTTTTATTATTAGTCGGTACCAAAACAATATTGTAAACTTATAATACAAAAAGACTATACTTAGTTAGGATTTGTAATAAATTTAGTAAAATCAAGTACAGTGAAACCTCTCATAACGGACACCTCTAACAAGCGGACATCTCTATTAAGCGGACATTTTTTCATAGTCCGGAACTAGGTATATGAAAGTCCATGAAAATCAACCTCTCTTGGGCGGACTCTCCTTTGGGCGGACGCGGAATGGCTGTTTTCATACAAAGAATGCAAAAACCCTCCTTTAGACGGACAAACAAATTTTTAAAGTATTTGGGAGACGAATAAGTACGGTGCAAAACTCTCTGAAGACAGACCGGCAACCATTCGCGTATACGCGGCAGAGCGAAAGGACGTCGCCGAATGAAAGTATGTGTGATTCCCCGACAGCAGTCCGCCGTTTATTTGTAAGTTGTAAGGTTAAAATCGTAAACAATGGCACAAAAATGTCGCGTTTTGAGTCTGAAAGAGAATATTGATGTTGTGCAAGTTTGTAATTTGATAACAATGATTTGGACGAGTTCATTAACATTAATAGCAATGTGCTATTATAAGATGATACTGACCCCATTCACCCACCTATTATAAGATGATAGTGACCCCATTCACCCAATTTACTATCTGACGACTCTGATGAAGAAGTGGAATGCAGTAATCAAACAAATGTCACCAATTATCAACAAGCCATTAGTATGGTTATAAGAGTATGCAAAGAATAGAGGTGACTACAGCAATGGAATTGTTATAGAGCTGCTATAGAATTACATTTTCTAGATTGCCAGTATAAAACGCAAACACGTCAGACTACGCTATTAGATTTTTTTAGTACTACATCCTAACTAAAACTAGTGTATTTTTGTTATGTTATGTTTATTTGTAGTAATATATAGTAATAATTTTGCATTTACATATTACCTAATAACAAATTTCCCATGTGCGGACACCTCTATTAGGCGGACACATTTAGATGGTCCCGTAGGTGTCCGCCTAAGAGAGGTTTCACTGTATATTGTAAATTTTACGACGAATGTAAGTGAAAATAATTTATTTATCTCCAGTAGTTTAATATTTTTAAATGTATGGTACATTTTACTGACGACTATTATTGTACTTTAAGTATATTTCATTGTAAAAATGACCAACTTTAAATAAAGTGTTATAAAAATGCTTTTTTACAAGAACGAGGAGCTAAAATCAGATTCAACGGATCAGGTTCATTACGAGGATAAGTGGGGACAAGATGAGGAAGCGTTTCATCGATCATTGGAAGTCAAGCGAGGTTGGGCACGGCTACTTGGATGGGTGACCGCTTGGGGATACCGTGTGCCGCGAAATTTTTACAAAACATTTTAGTAACTTTTACAAAAAATTTCAGAAAATTTTACAAATATTTTTGTTAAAATAGCTATAATTTTATTGCAGTCCTTACCAAAAGTTATTCTAGTCACATATAGAGCCATAAACTATGGTTAGTTTTACTATTTTTACAGTAAAGTTAACTAAGTTTCTCTTTCCGTATACTCCACTCGTATGACGGACAACAATTTTGAATGACTTAAGAAGTTCTTTATTTATTTGCTATATTATGGGTGTTACAAAAATTCTATCGTCGCACGTTACCCGGTAAATTCCGTCGAATAACATTCCGTTTCGTCCTTATATTATGCCATACATATTAATGAATAATTACGACCAATGCATTCCCTTTTTTATTCTAAAAGGTTATTAATGTAAATTAGGCTTAAACTTTATTCATAAAATTATTATCAATGTTAAAATCACGCGGTCTTTAATTGCAGCTTTTTGCTATTTTAATTACTATGCTTTCTCGACCTACTTACTACCCCCAGAATATCATATAAATGCTGAACCACTTTATATTAAAACTACTCAACTCTTTGCCATAATATGCATATATACCCATCGGAAAAGTTTTTATCAAATTAATTACATTGCAGTTGCAGGAAAATTTAAAAGTTAAGCTACAATATTAAAAAAATTTATAGAGAAAGTTTCTTAACTGAAACACACCCCGAAACAAACATTTATATGTCAAAACAGACGAGCAATGTATTCAAATATTGATTGAGATAGCGATGGTAGTATCGTCTATGCATACCCTTAAGTGAATGTTTACTCCAAGTGGAAAATAAAAGACCCCAAGTGGAACTTAAAAAATAACCATAACTGGTATTTAGGAACTTTATGGTATAGCAAATAAATAAAAATCTGATAGATTACCATAACATAACATAACATACAGGGTGTGACAAATTCTCCCTTCGCCATTGGAATTTCGGAAACGGTAAGAGATACGAAGTCGGTTAAATTGAGGTAAAGTTGGGTAATTATGGACCCAATAATATGCCGCAAAAAAAATCAAAAATAAATCCAGGATCTTTCAAAATATGTGGAAAAATCCCAAATCTTGCGTTTCGGTTTTAATTTTTTCCTGAGATCAGATCTTTAATGCGATGTTTCGTCTTTTCGTCACTACCATCTAATTAATTTTTTTTAATTCGGGCCTGGATTTTTTTGTTTAAATTATGAAAGAGGAACTAAATCTACCTTCACGCGTATACAACATTTAACTACTGATTTTAATAAGTTTTGTTCCTTAAATTGACAATCTTCATTAAAATATCCCTAGCAAATTCCTTTAATTTACTGTTTTTTTAAATTCAGTATAATTGGATGGGTGCACGTAACAACGGGAGTAAAGGTTAATGGAATACCCATTAATAACATCCGGTATGCAGACGACACCATACTTATTGCTGAAACAATAGAAGACTTACAGGGCCTGGTTGATCAAATAGTGACGAGCAGCGAGGAGAGCGGACTTACCTTAAATATCAAAAAGACCAAATTTATGACCATTACAAAATCAGTTCAACAACAGGAGAACTTATGGATCAACGGAGAACTAGTGGAGAAAGTTAGTAAATACAAATACTTAGGAACAACGGTCAATGAGGGTAATGACTATACTGAAGAGATCAAATCAAGAATTGGACAAGCCAGAACCATATTTAACAGAATGAGAAATGTGTTATGCAATAGAGATCTTAATTTACGCCTCAGAGCCAGAATATTGAATTGCTATGTTTTCTCCGTGTTGCTATATGGGATGGAATCCTGGACGTTAAAGAAAAATATAAGTGATCGACTGGAAGCATTTGAGATGTGGTCAAAGTTGGGTAGACATGGTAACAAATGAGGTGCTGGGAAGAATGAGAAAGGAAAAGAAAATATTAAACACAATTAAAATAAGAAAGTTGCAATACCTGGGCCACGTGATGAGGGGAGAAAAATATGTATTGTTGCAGAATATTATGCAGGGGAAGATACAGGGAAAAAGAAGTAGAGGAAGAAGACGCATTTCCTGGCTAAATAACCTAAGGGAATGGTGCCACTGTAGTTCCGTTGAGTTGCTTAGAGCTGCAGCATCAAAAGTTAGAATAGCTATGATGATAGCCAACCTTCTGAGAGGAGATGGCACTTGAAGAAGAAGAAGAAGAGAATTGGAAAATGTAAAATTCAATACCTTGATTAAAAGTCTTAAAAAAGTGCTGGTTTTAAGAGTAAAATAAAATAAATTACTTATATTTACACTAAGTAGAAATTTGATACACAACTATTAGTTTGAAAAAAAAAACACTAGTAGTACATAATAATAATTAAGGGCAGAAATAGCAATGATAATTTAAATATCTTCAATTTCTTCGAAACAAAAGTAAACAGGAACTTACTAGGATTATTTTAATGAAGATGGGATTTAAGGAACAAAACGTCGGAAAACCAGTAATTGTTGTATACCGCTGTAATTATGAAAAGTTGTTCAGTGTGAAAAAATATGTTCTACTATGCAATTACATCCTTCTGCACTGAATTATTTTTTTAATTTTTCTCAAATTACCTTTGAGGTTCTGATTACATTTGTGCTTGATTGTATTTTTATTGAATGGTGTATTATTCAATTTTTTTTAAATTAACATTGTCTGTAGAGAATTTACTTATTATTTTCGGAACGGAACAGGAAGGTTATCATGTTTTTAATAAATAAAAACATTAAAGTTCGGTATCGATTATTTGAGAAAAATTTTAAAAATAAAAAAAATCAGTTAGGAGGATGTAATTCCATATTAGAACATAGTTTTTCATATCGAACAAACCCGAACAAACCCAAACAACTTTTAATAATTACGGTTTTCGATATTGCCACAAATAAAAGTGGTCTTGAGCCAAATACAGTGAAAGCTCTCTTAGGCGGACATCTACGGGACCGTCTAAATGTGTCCGCCTAATAGAGATGTCCGCCCATGGGAAATTTGTTATTAAGTAATATGTAAATGCAAAATTATTACTATGTATATGTATGTACAAATAAACGTAACATAACAAAAATACACTAGTTTTAGTTAGGATGTAGTACTAAAAAAATCTAAGAACGTAGTTTGACGTGTTTGCGTTTTATCAACATTGCATTCAACTTCTTCATCCGAGTTGTCAGATAGTGATGTGGTTTCAGTTTGGACTACATAATCGGCAGGAATGGGGTCACAATCATCTTCTAATAGCACATTGCTATCAATGTTAATGAACTAGGCCAAAATCATTGTTATCAAATTACAAACTTCCACAACATCAATATTCTCTTTCAGACTTAAAACGCGACATTTTTGTGCCATTGTTTACGATTTTAACCTTATACAACTCACAAATAAACGGCTGACTGATGCCGGGGAATCACACATACTTTCATTCGGCGAAGTCCTTTCGCTCCGCCACGCATACGCGATTGGTTGCCGGTCTGTCTTCAGAGATACTTTTGTCCGTTTAAAGGAGGGTTTTTGCACTCTTTGTATGAAAACAACCTGCCCGCGTCTGCCCAAAGGAGAGTCCGGAATGGAATGGAATTTCATATACCTAGTTCCGGAATATGAAAAAATGTCCGCCTAATAGAGGTGTCCGTTATGAGAGGTTTCATTGTATATGACAAACCTCGTATACGACTGAAAAAATATAACATCTGATGGTTGCATTTTAGGTTTTGGATCGTGCAGAAATTTTTATAAAGAAAAACTTTTTTTCGTATAATAATAAAAAAGTTTCCCATATGGCGCCAACTTAAGAGGCACACTGTATATAAACCACGTGACTAAAGTGTCTTTTCAGTCGCTAGGTTTATAATCAATGCATTAATAAAAGGCAGTGAAAAATGGGTTGATCTTAATTAATTCTCTTTTTTAGTGATTTAGTGAAAATCGGCGCTAAAAAATTACATTATTTTCTAAATTGTATATTTGTATTCGTATCGAAACATGTTGCCAAGATAGGGATTTTTTAATTAAATATAATTTACAATAAAATTGTTTGTTTTAAAATAAATATTTAAAGAAAAAGTTAATTTTTAAAGAACTCTTTTACCTATATAATTTATCCCGGGATTTGAGACCTTAATCCCGGGATTGGCACCTCTAATTGTTACCCTACTATTAGCTTATTTTGTAAATAACCAATTGGCTTGAATGCGCCATAATACAACAGGGATTAGTATCAATACCGGAGCCGGGATGCACAGAGTACAATTAATGAAAACAGCAGAAAAATGCAGTTTTAAAAATTCCCATCGGGATATCTTGTATCTACCCACATTGCAAACTACCCACGAGATGAATAAAAATTTTATTGGCCACTGCCTTCATGGCATTAACGCCCCTGTAATCACAAACGTCAATCCGATCATGCATGCTTTACAACGGAATTTTCTATAATTTTTCATCGACCCTCTGCAATTGCACAAAGAAAAAAATCTCGTTCTTTTGCTCTTTTCTCGGGCAAAATCGCCCCTGTGGGCAAATCTAATCGCCGTTCATCGTAAATTCGCTTTTCTTATTGCCGTGATCTTTCAACCCGCATGTGAATTTGTCGGTGGTTAGACTATTGAAGTCGATTGATTGAAAGCAGACACCAGATAGGATAGAATAGTATTTGAAAGGTGTGAAAAGAGACACCAATCAAAAATGTGAAAGTGACAAAATGGAGTTCGTCATGTCATAAAACACAAAATAATATCACATACAAACCCACCAAATTATATTTATGTCATACAAGTGCATTAATGTGTTTTTATACATAATGGACTACTTTATGCCCGTGCGGGCATAAAGTAAGGCAGTTTTCGATTAACTTATTCCTTATTAACAAAATAAAAAAATATAAATTTACGTTGATATATTATTTGGTTGTATTTAGATAGAACTGGCAATTCTGGAAGGTTCCGCTGATAGCTAAATTTCATGCAGCAAAGGTTGACTCATGATTCATTGTCTGGGTCTCTAGTTTCTGTAAGGAAATGCGAGATCCAGATGGTACGCCTGCCAACATCCTTTGAAACTTCATATTTTGGGGATATGCTATCCTCTAAATATCCTTCAGCAACTGTGGTATTCTTCTATCCACCAGTCATACTTGCGCCAGCTTCTACTAAAAGAGTTGCCGATGTTCGACGTAAACAATGACCGACAACTTTTCGAGGTTGTTCAAACCCAAATATTTTGCAATAATACAGTGAATTTTCCCAAATGTGTTTTTTCCAACAGGTTGTACAGTACAGCGGCATTGTTTGTAGCTTAAAAATAGTATTTTTTCTGAGCAGCCATGTGGCCGCAAAGACATATAATCCCTTATAAGTTTCAAACTATTCATTTCGTCTACATAAATAATGGTGAAAACTCGTTTTTTGTCAGTTTTGGCTACCGGCACCGTTACAACAAAGACTGATTTTCTATCTCCTACATGTGTGACTAACATATTTACAAGTTCTTGCCGCCGACGTCCACCAAATACACCAAATAATAATGCGACCTTGTTCATTAAAAACGGTTCAATTGGTGCCTCATGAATACATTTTAGGACATTTTCTCTAGATAACACACTGGATTTTTTTGGTTGGTACCCTTTTGACCTTTGCTTTAAATACTCGCATAATTTGTGAAAATTACATATATTAATATTCCTATTTAACATTAAAGTCTTCTTTATCATCGAATATTTAGCTCACAGAGAGTTCGGGGAAAATTTTTCGGATAGATCATTAAAGTACAGTTCGTTTCACGATATTTGGATACGACTTAATGATTTCCTGGGTCGGTCACATTGTGTAGACAAGAGCTTGGCAATAAACAAGTGAAGTATGAAGGGACGGACTAAGGAAAACAAGTAATGATATGATTATATTAATGTGATCAAATGAAACAACATTTTTTTTAAATATTACTAGTCATATTTATTTACATTTATAATGTCATTCTATAGATAGTTCTGTTTCGCTATCGCTATCCCCATCAAAATTAATTATAATTGGATTAATTATACGATCCAGACTAATATACGAATTTTCTACAGTTATTACGTGACGGACTGAATTTTTCCAACTACCTGGGCGAATATCATTAAAGCATTTTCGTATTAATTCTACAACACTAGAACTTAAAGTCGGTGAAATATTTTCAGACCTAACCAGTGATTTTAACTGGTGCCACATATGCTCTATGGGGTTAAAAATGCAATAATAGGGTGGGAGCCGTAGCACTGTATGTCCAATTCCTTCTGCCAATGTGTCACAAACATATACTTTTTTATACAAAATGTCTTTAAAACTTCTAAAAGATCACTTTTTTATAACTTTCTTCATAATATATATCATTCGCCGCCATGTAGTTCTGAATCTCCAATTTTGTATTATTTGAGCTTGGAGCTTTATGTAATTGGCGACTGTGGTAGCTCGCATTGTCCATTACTATCACGCTATTTTGAGGAATGTTTGGTAAAAGACAATTCTTGAGCCATTCCTCAAAAACTTCGGCCGTTGTATCTTCATGGTCGTCCACACAAGAGTCTTTAATGTTTTTTGCAGAAAGCCACAAGGCATTTGGAACCCAACCGTTTTCTGACCCAGCATGCAAAATACTTATTCTTTTCCCTTTATTTGATGGAGCTTTTGTTTTACTGCAACACTAGAAGAAGCACCATCAATGTTTTTCCATGGACGCCACATACTGTTTTTTTAGACGTTTGGTAAATTCGGTAATACAATTAAACTCTTCCAGCAAGAAATAAAAACTAACAAATTTTACCACAAAAAGATATTTAAATATAAATTAAGCAACCTAACCTACCTGATGTGCCTATATTTAATTATAATTATTACAATCCGGTCCTTTCCACATAATAATAACAAATGGTCATAAATAATGGGATCGCCGCAGGTACTTTTACTGCAGTCAATAAGTTATATCCATTTTCGTGAAACAAACTTTACCCCAACAGCACAGTTTCGTTAATGTTTTCTTCAGCATTTTCTGACATCCACTTCAAAAATTGGTGTATGAGTCTCTGGACTTTCTCGGTAACAGGTTTTGCGTTGCCTTTCAACCTTTTTTTATATTGCGTCGGGAATTTCAAAACTTTGTTCCATTTTTGATTTTTGACTTTGACACATTAAACATTTCTCTAGCAACAAAAACGCAGGCTATGATAATGTTAAGGTAATGTCGCAGGTAAAAATAAAAAATTGGTAAATCAAATTAAATTAAAAAAAAATATTTATTACTTAAAACGAACTGGTTGACATAAAAGTTT
The DNA here is from genome assembly GCA_963991005.1 of Barypeithes pellucidus. Lineage (NCBI taxonomy): Eukaryota > Metazoa > Arthropoda > Insecta > Coleoptera > Curculionidae > Barypeithes > Barypeithes pellucidus. The sequence goes on from OZ022562.1 coordinate 32,083,685, forward strand.
GTATGCACCACGGGTACTAATAGAGATATAGGTACCCTCGGGCGACTTACGAACCCTCGGGCCAGAGGCCCTCGGCTTTGTAAGCCTGTCGCCCTCAGGGCATAATTATCTACTTAGTACCCTTGATACATAAATAACTATTCTGTACCTAAGTTAAGCAATAAAAAATTATAGGGGTGAGCGTTCCTCCTGAAACACCCGGTATATTGTTCATCTCTGACTTTATCCCGTCGGCAAATAATGGTCATGCTAATCAATAAATGTGAGAAAGTATCTTTGTAGGCGAAAGTAGAAAATATTCTTCCACGGTGGCAAAACAGTATTTTCAAAATTATTTAATTTTTTTTTTATAATCTCCACACTTCAGTTTATTTTATGAAGACGATTTAATAGTCAATGGTAACTAATGGATAGGAGAAATAACGCACGCGAAGTCGATCAACCGTTTGAGATACGGGATGCGTGATGAAGAAAAGTTCTTAAGCTAGAAGAATGCTGTTTCCAAAGGTAATAAAGGCCGCGTGTTCTAAGATAATAGATTGTGTCGGGTACGATAGGTGAAATTGAAGGACGGCAATAAATTTTTGTAAATCGGCTTAATAAGTATGGTTAAAATTGTTTGAGAAAATCGTACATGGAAAAAAAACTTATTTAAATTTACTATAAAAATAGTAAAACTAACAATACATTATGGCTCTATAGACTGGAATAACTTTTATTGACAGGATTCCGGAGTACCTGTAAACGAGTTTTCTTCCCAAGAGTTAATTCCTGTTTTAGGGAAAAAATGTCAAAGGAAAAAAAACTTTGTAATATAGAACTGGAACTCGCGGAAAATCTATATTTTTTGTTTCGGAAGATTTTTAGACTTAATTTTTTACTGCTCCATATAGAAAAAAAATGATGGGCTCTTTCTTCCGATTATCGTTGTTTCTGTCGGCGTACCGATTAAGGTCGACGTATTCTTCTAACTGCAAGGGATAAAAATACACGTGATATTTTTAACACAACTACAAAAACAATAACCGCGCATAACATCTTATAATTCATTTACCATACTAATGGCTTGTTGATAATTGGTGACATTTGTTTGCTTACTGCATGCAACTTCTTCATCAGAGTCGTCAGATAGTGATGTGGTTTTAGTTTGGACTACATAATCGGTAGGAATGGGGTCACTATCATCTTCTAATAGCACATTGATATCAATGTTAATGAACTCGCCCAAATCATTGTTATAAAATTAAAAACTTCCACAACATCAATTTTCCCTTTCAGACTCAAAACGCAACATTTTTGTGCCATTGTTTACGATTTTAACCTTACAACTCACAAATAAACGGCGGACTGCTATCGGGGAATCACACATACTTTCATTCGGTGAAGTTCTTTCGCGCTGCCACGCATACGCGATTGGTTGCCGGTCTGTCTTCAGAGAGTTTTTGCACCGTACTTATTCGTCTCCCCAATACTTTAAAAAAATTTTTTGTCCGTTTAAAGGAGGATTTTCGCACTCTTTGTATGAGAATAGCCTGTCCGCGTCCGCCCAAGAGAGGTTGATTTTCATGGAATTTCATATACCTAGTTCCGGACTATGAAAAAATGCCCGCTTAATAGAGATGTCCGCTTATTAGAGGTGTCCGTTATGAGAGGTTTTATATGAGTTTTTTTTCCGAAAACGGACCCAAGAATAACTTGCTGAAATATTAGCATATTACTATATGAAACACCCTGTATATTTACTGCTTATTGTTTATTTGAAATAATACCGAAGTAGAAAAACTATAGTTTTCAATAATATAATCTACCCACATTGCATTTGCTATCCCTATCTGTGCTAACCCGGTTTAAGTTACAAAACAATCTCTAATTATTATGTTTTAATCGCCTCCAACGGTACTGTACATGTACAATGTGAAGCCCCAAATAGATACGGTACGACACAAGAGTTTGAAATAGGGGAGGAACGGAAAGCAAGGTCAAAAAGTAATAAAATTTTCTTTCAAGCATAGGCGTGCTAAAATTTATAAAATTCATTTGGAATCACCGTTCCAGTAAAATACTAATAGTGGCGTCTGTGAGTCGGACGAACATAGAAATATTTTCAGCCTGAACAAAAGTACTTCCCCCCCCCCCCCTCTCCAAAACACCCCTCAGAGAGGTTAAACGCGCTTCAAGAGGTTTCCCTGCAGAGGAACACACTTTCCCTCCGTTTTCGAGGATGCTGAGCACGGTGGTGGTGTTGGATATCGCGTCCGACCCCTTCCACCCGCCAATACTCGCCGATGAAAGGGGTGAATATTTTTTTTCAAGTATCAGCGGCAAATATATATAAACAAACGAAAAGACAGAAGGGCGCTTTCTCAACGATCGCAACAGTTAAACATGATGCGTGAATTGCGCCCCCCCCCCCCCAACAAACCCGAACAAACCCGTTTTCGAGGATGCTTAGCACGTTTGTGGTGTTGGATATCGCGTCCGACCTACCTCCCCCTTACCCCCCCCCCCCCGTTTTCGAGGATGTTGAGAATGGGGAAAACAGTTGTACTTTTCCTTTTGGTTGTAATGTTCTCTCATGCCGGTCTAACTGAAAAAATATAATCAAATAGTTTGCGCGAAAAAACGCCAAGGCGTGGTCAGTTTATTTTTAATTTTTTAGAAAAAAATTAAATTAATTAAAAAGTTTTTTTTATTTCAATTAAATAAAAAAATCATAAAACAGAAAGAGTAATTTAAAAAAAAAATATTTAAACACTTGCAATTTTTTTCGAAATGTTTTTTTTTATTAAAAGATAATGTCGTTCCATAATGGGGGCGAGTGTTGGTCCGTGGAGGGGTTGGAAGGGGTCGGATGCGATATCCAACACCACCAACGAGCTCAGCATCCTCGAAATAAGGGGAAAATATATATTTGCCGCTGTTACTTGAAGAAAAAAAATTCACTCCTTTCAGGGGCGAGTATTGGTCGGTGGAGGGGTTGGAAGGGGTTGCACGCGATATCCAACACCACCAACGTGCTCAGCGTCCTCGAAAACGGGGGAGAATATATATTTGGCGCTGATACTTGTTCCGGCTGAAAATATTTCGATTTTTCGGGGTTTTTTCCGACTCACAGACGCCACTATAACAGCAAGAGACAGTATTAAAACAACAAATGGCTTTGCCTCCGCCACTGGCGGTTGACAAAGGTCGTGTCCGGTGTCGACACGCCTTATTATTATAGTGCTTTGCCTATAAATCCCTGGTTTTTGTAGAATTATACTCACAGTTTAAAATATAATAAAAACCGCAAACAGTCAAAGTTTACAAAATTTCGTTAATTGCTTTTATTAATTTGTTAATCAAAAATATTAAAAAAATTGATTGTAGGTAAGGCGAGAAAGACCGAGATATGACGGGGTTTTAAATAAAACAAGAAGGAAGGAATATATTGATAAAATACGAAAGGAATAGCATTGGTTTATGCTGTAAGACTAACCCGTATCCATTTATTTAACCATGTAAGTAATAATTATGACTGGGTATAAGTTAGCAAAGCCATCTCGGGATCTTGCAACGTTTCAAACTAAACAAAACTTCAGTATATTCGACAAAAGCAATTAGAGACTTAAGGACTTGGGGAAGAAGTTCTGTGTAAGGAGGTTTTACCTACAATAACAATAACTTTAGCGATAAATTTTAATTAAAGTTAGAAGACATTGCACAAACCGTGGATCATATTAAAGTACTTTTCAAAATTTTACACAATTTAAGAAATACAAGGTAATATATATATATATATATATACTTTAAAGTGTTTCTAGGCCATGTCTAGCAGAAAGGTTTGAAATATTTTCAATAAATGTTGGTGAGGCGATAGGGCTTGTAAAATATTTAAGTAGTGCTTTATCATCAGGCGATTCTCCAAAATGAAAGGGCTGATTAAATAACTATGGGGCTCTGCACCCAGACATACTCTTCGGCTACTGGACTCCATCGAAAGGAGGGCCATTCGTCTGATTGGAGACCACGAGCTGATGAAGAACCTCGACAGCCTAGAACATCGAAGACAGGCTGGGGATTTGACTCTCTTTTACAGATATTTTCATGGAAAGTGCTCGGCTGACCTTGCCCTCTTAATTCCGCCCAGAGCGGCGAATATCAGACATACACGACGAACCACTGCCGCCCATCCATATGTGGTTAAGCTTAGTACTCCTTGAACTTCATTATTTAAGAATTCTTTCATCTGGAGGACTTCATCCTTATGGAACGACCTTCCCGAGGTCGTTTTTCCCAACGAATATAACCTCCAACGATTCAAAACCAACGTGAAACGCTTTTTTCGCACACGCACCACTCCCGGAGTGCCCTAAAAGAATTTTTCCTATAGTGCTTGTGTTTGATCATAAAAAGAAAAAAAAATGTTTCTGTTTCCGATCAAAATTGGAAATTGGCAACAAAAATGGAAATATTTTCGAAACGTATACATTTTAAATGGGACGTTTACACGTGTTTCCAAGTGGTTGGTACTAGCTGTGACTTTCGCTGTTTCGATGCACAATCGAAACTTTTATCGAAAATGTTGGAAAATTTTTCTAAACTTCTGTTTATTCAAAAATGACAATATAAAGCGGCGGGGTTAAAGCATGCGCAAAATCAGCGCAAATTGATTCCAAGTGGGGGTAATATTTGTATTGAACATGTCAAAATGCATAAAATAAGGAATCAAATAATTAGGATACCTTCACTGTTGTAAAATAAAAGAAAAACAATATGAAACAATCATTTCGCCGTGAGGAATTCGTTATAAGTATATTTCCTATAAGTTATTTTATTTCATATACATACCTAGTTATTGTACATAAGAACCAAAAAATCATTGTCGCAGTAAATTCTATCGTGCAGTTTAGTAATTTGGCTTTATATTTTTAACGTGCCCTCGATTTATTTGCATTTACAGAAAAAAATATGCTTTGTCAAAAAATAAAATTTAAAATATTTTCACAAATTTATTAATTTCTTTTAAAAATCGACTTAGCTGGGAAAATGGACTTATTTATGTAACAACTGTTGGCTTTTCAGAAGCTGCAGTCCAAAATGGACTCAACACACAATTTCTAGTCTTTGGCTTCTAGAATGTTTCGTACCTATACGTAGATATAATTTATAGAAAATGTTTCGAATTATTTCTTTTTTCTTTTTAGTGTCTTATAATATCTTGAGGAAGTTCAGGTTTGTTCAAATTGTTGTTTTCTTCCCAAATTTTCAAAAAAAATTAAACGTAAAAGAGTTAAAATGATTTAAAAAACCATAGTAACAAAATGCAAAAATTATAGGTTAATATGGCAAGGTAATGCGCAGAAATATAAAAGGTTTATTAGGTGATGGTGAATGCTAAAGAAAAACATGCTTTTATGCACAGAAAACAAAGGTTATTTTGATCAACTTAAATCGGATCGACTTAATTCGGAAATGTATCGCTACAATTTGGAAGCGCATGTGTACAGGATGTCTAATTTGAAGAAACATTTTTTATTATCGCTATAAATCACCAGACCTAAAATGATATTTGAGCCCATTACGAATACTACTTGAAAAACCCTGTATAGAAATCTTTTTAATTTTTCTTAAGTATGAAAAATATAAAAGTTTGTTCGGGACTGGTATCATTATACGTGATCACCCTGTACCATAAATTTTAAAATATTTAATTACCGGAGTTCAAAAATAATTTATTTATTTAATCTTAAGATTTGTTGTAAAATTTAAAATATAAACTCCTGGACAATATTAACGCAATATTATAAATTTGCTATTTTTTTTTCTGAATTTATGATCCGATTTGAATGATTTTTTCTTTGCATTGTAGGTTGGTTCCTTGACAATGTCATAGTTTCCGCTGTTTATGATAAAAATTTAATTTTCGATTTATACTGGGTGTGATAAACATGCTATGTTTTTTTCCGAAAATTCGTATCACCCTGTGGAGTATATTAGCAACCGAAGCATGTTACAGTTGACATTAAACGGTAGGTCCATCTTTCCCCAACATTTCCTTTTTTGGTTTACTTCATTATCTGTGTTATTAAAGGAGGTACACCGTTTTATAGCGTAACATGTTTTAATAGACTTTATTATTCAATACATTCATTGTTAAATGTTTTCAAGTAGGCTATGGACCTTTTCTGACATTGCAAGCGCCGGATCAATATCGAATACATTATTTGTAATCTGTATAACTGTATAATTTCTGCTCGCTTTGATAAATGGAAACAAAATTAACGAGTTACTTTATTTAATAAAGTAATTACAATATTAAGATTACGTTTATTAAACAATTTTTTTTTGGAAACGAGCAATTGAATTGAAGAGAACAAAAATAAAATATAATAATTAAAATAAGATTAATGGATTTATAACGTTAATAGCGTGGGCACCTCTACTTCGAATCACTGCAGTCATGCGCCTCGGAATACTGGAAATTAAATTTTTAATTGTTGGGGAATATCCTCCAATTCTGCAATTACTGCATCCACCAATTGATTGTGGTTAACCGGTACGGGAGTGCGACTTTGAACCTTTCTTTTAAGAGTCCCATAAATGCTCTATGGAATTTAAATCTGGACTATGAGGTGGCCATTCCATCAATGGAATAGCTACAGAGTTCATGTATATAACTTGTCTAGCCACGTGGGGACGAGCATTATCCTGCATAAATAAACTATTCGGTACCAAAAAAGGAACAAATGGCATTACATGTTCAATTACAATGTTTTCTAGATAAAAATCGGTGTTCATTGATCTTACACGTATAGGGCCTAACTCTGTGCGTCCGTTGAAACATATTCCTCCCCAAAACATTACAGAGCCTCCACCAAACGGGATTTTTGGAGAGATATTGCAACTTGGACATCTCTTTCCTGCCCTTAGCCAAACACGTTCACGCCCATCAGGAGAATTGAGACTAACTCTAGTTTCATCAGAAAATAGAACCGTCTTCCAATCATTAACAGTCATATGTTGATAATTTTGCAATGTCAGAAAAGGTCCATAGCCTAGGTACTACATTTAACAATGAATGTGTTGAATAATAAAGTGTATAAAAACATGTTTCGCTATAAAACGGTGTATCTCCTTTAATAACAGAGATAATGAAGTAAACCAAAAAAGAAAATGTTGGGGAAAGGTGGACCTACCGTTTAATGTCAACTGCTATTTGTTTCGGTTGCTAATATACTCCACAGGGTGATACGAATTTTCGGAAAAAAACATAGCATTTTTATTACGCCCAGTATAAATCGAAAATTAAATTTTTATCATAAACAGCGGAAACTATAACATTGTCAAGGAACCAAGCTACAATTCAGAGAAAAAATTATTCAAATCGGATCATAAATTCAGAAAAAAAATAGCATAAAAAATATGGAAAATTAATGATGTTGCGTTAATTTTGCCCAGGAGTTTATTTTAGTATGTACTAAATTGAATAGAAAAACTAACTACTGTGTTTTATAAATTATGTGTTCAATATTATTTAGGTAAAGTCCGTTTTGTTGCAGTTGATAGCTCATATCGAGGGTTGAAGCCATAAAACAACCGTAAACCATAGGCGTTGCCAATAGTAATTACCTTATTTAATAAGAAAATTGGCCTCTGTCCATTGTTAAGTAGGATTAGGGTTAAAGTAGGTACAACAGGGGTAATTAATTTACCTATTTTTGCCTGCTTTAGGATGTTATTACGCCATTTGATGTGCGTTTGTCAAACTATGTATTTAGTTGTATTTAGATACTGCATTATCTCAAAGTTGAATTATTTCCTATACTTGTAACAATGGCTTCAAGTTTTTCGCCAACGTGTCTTCGTCAAATTAGCAAGAGTGCATATTCTCTCCGAGAAAAGACATTAATATTAAACGTGCATGATGCTCTAGTGTACCAGAAACCTGCAAGTGATGTTCGTAGCATCATTGCAGAGTGTGCCAATATGGTAGGAGTTGGAGAGGCTACTATATATAGGTTCTTGCGTGAAAGAAAATCTAAGAACCTCAGTGAGCCAAAACCACTCCCAGGAAAGAAACCGTTAGAAATTGACAATTTCATTAAAAATGGTATTAGAAGAAAAGTACATAGTTTTTATTTTGCCAAGGAAATACCAACTATAGACAAAATTTTACAAGCCATTAACTACGACGAGGACTTACCACAGCTATCACGAACGAAACTATGGAAAATACTTCATGATATGAACTTTCGATGGGAGAAGCAAAACAGAAAATCTTTTCTTATTGATAGAGCAGATATTATTTGCTGGAGACGTCAATACTTAAGGTCCATCCGAAAATACCGCAGCGAAGGCAAAAACATTTTCTATTTGGATGAAACTTGGCTGAACGAAGGGCACACCGTATCTAAAGTTTGGCAAGATAAAAATGTCCTAAGTTCTCGACAAGCTGTCATGGAAGGCTGGTCAACAGGACTTAGACCACCATCTGGAAAGGGACGCAGACTTATTATAACTCATATAGGAAGTTCAAATGGCTTTTTGGATCAAGGATTATTACAATTCCAGTCGAATTCTACTAAAGACTATCATGAAGAAATGACTGCTGATGTTTTCGAGGAATATTTTAAGCAAATGATAGAATACATTCCCGCTAATTCTGTAATAGTGATGGATAATGCCAGCTATCACTCTAGGCTAAAAGAGAATCTTCCCACAACTTCATGGAAAAAGGCGGAAATCGTAAACTGGTTACAACGAAAGGAATTGAGTTACGATAATACCATGGTAAAAAAAGAACTTTTGGATATTGTTAGGCTACATAAATCACAGTATAAAAAGTATGTTATTGACGAGATGGCAAGAGATCGAGGTATTATAGTGCTCCGTTTACCACCTTACCATTGTGAGCTAAATCCTATCGAATTAATATGGGCTCAAGTAAAAGGATATGTTGCTAGAAATAACAAAACTTTTAAAATGCAAGAAGTGCGACACCTCTTGCTTCATTCTTTAGCAAATGTGTCATCAGAAAATTGGCAAAACGCCATAAAACATGCTATAGTAGAGGAACAAAAAATGTGGGAACTTGACAACGTAATTGACACAACTATGGAAATTGAGCCTTTAGTAATAAGCGTAGGACATGATGACTCTTCAGATTCTTCTGAGGACCATTTTATCGAGTTATAATTATTGAAATTGTCAATATTTTTTGATCTGTAAATAAATTAGTTTTCTTGTAAATAAATTCATAAAATCATAAAATCTATTACATTTAAATAAAATAATAAGCGGTTACATTAAAAACCCAACTCTCCGACCATGATGGGCCGTTTTAATCATTATCCTTTCATTTCATTTTATGGCTCTATTGTTACTTTATCTGTTACCCGGTGGAATAGGTCAAAATTTCTTCATCTTTATGCTAGATGTACGTAAAAAGACCATTTTATAGGTAAAATATTTTAGGCCACCGGGCCCTTGTTTTGAATCTTTAATGAGTGTATCGAGCTATCAACGGCAACGAAACAGACTTTACGTACATGTATTTTTTGGCTCAATTTTAACCTCTTCTTACCGGCGTGAATGGGTGTCCGTGCAGTTTAGGTCTTGTTTAAACGTTCAAAGAATATTTCGTAACTTCCCATAAAGCAATGATCATTGATCATGATCACCCTATATACTTTATGCAAAATGGCAATGCCGCGCGAACGACATTTAATTTTTATTGATACCGATCAACGAAAGGGGGGCCAGGGGAACCTTTCAACGTCCCACGGCCCTTTGTTCTTGCGGATTCCTGACGAGTGGGTATGTTGACGACCTTGGTTCAAAGATACCATGCGGTCACCGTTTTGCTTACTGCATGTGGCACGAGTGTTTGTTGTTGGGTCAGAAACCGATTGCAAAGATTGTTTGACTACTTAGAATATTTATCAGTGCATTTATACATACAGGGTGTCCTAAACGAAATGCTACTGGTATTAAGTGTAAAATAGAAAAATTCTGTTTTGTACGGGAATACAACAGAATTTATGAGCAGATAGGCATCGACAGCGCGGATTGTTATGCCGTGTTATACATTATTATACAGGGTGTTATGGAAATGACGTATTTTATTTAAACCGGCAATTCCTGAGATGAAAACACACACACAGCTTTAATTTAATATGCCCTGTACATGACCTTATGTCAAACCAAAAATGACCACGTGGTCCCCTGTCAGGAAGGTAAACAAAGCAAAAAATGTCAACAGTGTTGTCATATCTTCAGGGTAAACTCTTTAGAAAGTCAATAACCGTTTGACAGATTGCAAGTTGTTTATTTTTCAGGGTACATCATTATAAACTTTTACGTTCAGTTCAGTTCGCTGGGAAACAATCTCTGATTTATAAACTTGAACTGACTCGAACGAACCGCCGCGGAGTTCGGGTTTGTTCTCATTTGTACAAAAAATGCAATTTTATTTAGCTTTTCGGACTTTTAAAACCAACTTAATTTATAAAAAACACCAAGTACCTAGGTAACCCGAACACAAACAAACCGGCACAATAATCTCACAAAATCTCGTCTCATGAACACAAGTACCATTCAATCTGAATTAGTATTTTAAAGTGCTACTGTGTAGACAAAAATACGCCCTTATTGTCTGAGTGGTCTGAGAAATAATGTATTTAACATCCAAAAATTTTGAAAATAAATAATACGTTGGTTCCGTCGATATTGAACTGCTAGACTGGGGCACTGCCGTCGCGAAAAGAAAGAATAACTTAATAATTTAAACTCGGGTTTAAGTATTAACACACAAATCTGCTTGAAAAAACAGTAGGAAACTGGCCGGCTTCTTTAAACAGCGGATCTTGGACAATCGAGCGGGTTGCCTATTCTCTACGCGACTGCAGCGGCTGGGGTTAATACTTAAAAATACAGCGTTGCCACTTTCGATGTTTTATAAGGTTATATTCATAAATTGCAGAATTTCCTTCTGTAATACTTTTCTATAAAGTCTCGGAAATGGCAAATGCGCTAGTTGGACGAGACTATTTATTTTGAAAGGGTTGTCCTGTCTATCAACATAATTATTTCATCATTCTTCTTCAGTGAAGGATTAATAAGTTTGATTAGCCCATTAGAAATTAGCGTTTTTATTATTTCTGAATTTCTATTGCGAAATAATTTGTATCCTATAATAGTGCTGTTGTTTTATGTGTACAGTAGGTTATTGTAAAGTGTACTTATGCGTTAGTATTTACTGCTTTTGTGGGGTTTAGTGGGTATAAGCTTATTATGCAGTTCCACATTCTCATCAGGGTACTGATGAGCATAAAGCTTTTCCCATAGAAAAAAAAACAAAAACCTGAAGATATCTGGATTACTTACTACTAATGTACTGGCACCTGGATTCACTTCTATTTGGATACTAGGTAAACTAAATATTATTTTTATGAGAATCTAAAGTTTTACATTTTTTACACAGTTGGCAACATTGGGCCCGAACATCTGTTGATTACACAGCTTGGCAATGTAATATGATCATATATAAATGTACCGAGGAGTAACCGGTGGGTTTAGGGGTGAATTACCCCACTTTTTAAACGTCATAATATGTCATTTCCATAACACCCTGTATTTATAGTGTGTCATCATTTAGGTAAAATTTAAATTTAACATAAGTTTTTGCGTCAATAAAGACCAAAAACGACATAATTAAATGGGACCATGCGGCTTTTGTTACCTGTCAAAACAAACCCGAACAAACTCGAATTTAAAAAAAAGTTATTTGCAAAAAGTTTTTTGAATTGTAATTTTAAGCCCATACACCTAATTTGAATCACTTGATGATAATTTTTATTTTCTATCTATTTTCATTGAAAACGGAAGTCCATCCTATACCACCGTAATTATACATAGCGGGCTATTATTGTAATATTTTTTCAACGTATTTATTATTTAAAAATAAGAAATTCCTCTTCGTTGGTTAGTCTTTAAAATTCTGAGCAGTTTACTCCACAGATGGCATCATTTTTAAGTTGTAATTTAATTTTTGGAGCAAAATGAATATTTTCGTAGACATTTTGATTAAAGAATAAATATAGACAATGAGTATTGTATACTTAAATAAATAGATTTACAGATGGAATACAAAAATTATTATCATACGTACAGTTTTTTATAAATTATTATGTTTACAATATTATTTTGGTACTGATTACTAATAAAAAATGTAATTAATGCTATATATTTCAATACAATCTTTACTATAATAATTTTACTATTTTCTTCGGTGTAAATAGAGAAAAGTAATTATTAGAATTTGTTACAGCTAAATACTATTTGAAGGCTTCCAATTGACCTGAACAATATTTTATTTATCTAGCGTCTGCTGTTTTTGCAGTAGGCTTAGTCCCTTTTGCGTTGTAATTGTTCTTTATTGTTAAAATACGGTTTTACTTTTTAAAAACTATAGAAAAGGGTAAATGAAAGATTTCTTATTGGGATTGTTTTCAATTCGATTTATGTCGTACTGGCTATTTGGTAAAAGAAAACTTAAAAAAGTCAGATGTTCAGGTTGTACAAATGATGTTTATTATACAGGAACAATTTTGTAAAAATTGGTTAAAATTTTTAAAATCCAGAAATACCCAGTTTTAAAAAAATTCTGTACCATCACAGTTTCTTTATTTTTTGAAATAAACATACCTATTATAAAACATAAATATATTTATGTTGCACAGAAAACTAAATATGACCAACTTTATCCGCAGGGGTCGACGATGATTTCCGTTGTTTCCACAGAAAAGCACTATACTACCGTTTTAATAAATTCGGCTTGTCTCCTTTTGTAGTGGTGTCCGTAAGTCCAATGAAGAAAAAAGAAGCGATTTAAAGTTCATAAAGAAGTGAAAAATGCGTCGTGGACGAAAATTTTCGAACAATTGTCTCTAGTAACTTGGCTTGTATTCGAAAATAGTATATTAAACCACAAGCTTTATAAAGCAACGTATTTTAGTAGTGTTGTGATCGCTCGAGCGAAAAACCGCTTGATTACTCGATAATTGAAATAACCGACATCGCTCGTTTATTAAAAAAACCGCACGACTTATATATTCAGGCGAAAACCATCGCTTGTCACTTATTACTTTACACTCGATACCTGAGCTTCGCTTGACGTCTGCTCGTATTTTCGAACAGTTTTTCGCTCGATAGGAAATACTTTAGTTATAATTTAAAGCGAAAACCCGAAAATCATCGCCTTTCACTTGATACCCGATCTTCGCGAAGCCGCGCGCCACCCGCAATCTCCTGATTGGCGCTCAGAAGGCTGACACGATATACGTCTTGATTAAAGGCACATAAACGAGAAAGTGCATACAAAAAGGTATGCCAAATCCCTTAGTGGATTCATCGCGACATGGGTTTTGTTTTGACTGGCTAACCAGCGGCGATTGTAAATTATTAAAAAATTAAAGGATATAATTTAAAAAAAAAATCTGAATCAACTGTTCTTCCTTAATAAAAACTCTAAACATAACTTCTGAACTTAGAAAAATAACCCAGGGTGTTTTATCAACACATTCTTCTTACACTGAGAATAATTAAACCATTAGAAAGTTCGTAAATCCCTAAATCGCATCGGCAGCAAAATTTTCGCTTAACACTATTAGAGTAATCATAATCATTATAAAAATATTTTCTATCGGTAACAATCTCGCTTATTTAATCATTTCTTATATTCGGAATTGGCCATGTTTAGACGTTTAGCAAATCAGTTCCCCGCGCTTATGATACAGGCATATTTAAAATTCAGCATAATACTCGCAGCGCTCTGTCGATAAGGTGTTATTAGAAATCTTATATTGCGAAATTAGCCGAATGGCATTCCTTCTCCGAGCTAGTCCGAATCACGCCCACCATTTTAATCTCGAAGACTCCGCGCCATGGTCGCAAATGTTTTTATTTCTGTGTATTGAAAAAAGTGAGAATTAAAGACATTCAAGGCTTAGGCTGTGTATCATTCATAGTAACTATACATTCTATACACTATAATCTACAATAAAGTAGTATAATATAATATAAATATAATGTTACTATTGTAAGTTTGACGCAAAAAGAGCACATGACACCTACATTACTTTTTTGGTAGCACTAACAATTACGAAGATACCCTATAAAAGTGTCGAAAATGGGACCCTGTACATTGATCACATCAATAATTTAAGTAAGTTGGTTTCTCTGGGATTAGGTGTGTTCGGGTTTGTTCGATATTTATAATAAGTGAGAGAATTATGTATATTATGTTATACGTATCATTAAAAATATATACTGTTATAAGAGGCATTATGTTATTTTTTTAATTTAAGAAAAATATGGTTATATAAATGTTCTAAGCTTTAATAAAAAATGTTCGTAATATACCAATATATACAATACAAATGTTATAATATAGAATATTAATATTAGTGTAAAAAGTACCCGATGCTTATATATGCAATATATTCTTGTTTAAGTGGACCACTTAGTATATCAGATATAGTGTAATATACACTATTAGAAGATTCTTGTTATAGGTATTAGAATCTTTCATATATTGGGTATAAGCTATCTTTTATGTGGAAGGAAACAGTATGATATTCAGTATTAGTCTATATTATCACTGGTATTAGAAATTCTCATAAACGGTATACCGAGTGTATATTGGTCACTAGTATCAGTATTATAATACTTACAATCCAGCCACTAACTGTTATTAAAATATCTTTATATTGGGTATAAAACGAATAACCGCTGCTGTAATATAATTAGTACCTCCAACTATTATAGATTATAACTACTATTAGAAGTAAGTTATTGCCACTATAACCACAGTTTAGAAAAGCGAGATTATTACAGTAGCCAACTGTCGCGCTGTCCAAATACGTATGTGGAAATCCAATAACTGATTTAATATTTTTTATACCAGGTATTGGAATTTTTTCTCAGTGTAGTCATAAAAATTTCAAGTGTGATTAATCGCTCGAGCGATTCACTCGATTATTAAAATCGCTCGAGTATCAAGTACTCGATTATTAAAATCACCGGTTTTTCTAAACACTATATTTTAGCAAGTGTCATGCACATGTTAGAGTTATAAGGGGACAAGTGCTACAATAACTTTATACTACTTTTTCTACTTTGTGTATTTTTTAATAATAAAAATCCGATAATAAAAAATAATATATTATGCCATCAAAATTTTGTAAATTTTTTGTTGTTAATACTATTAAATTATTTATCTAGTAGCCTTTGAAAAATTCAACTTGTCCGCCATTTTGTCGCGAATATTGAAAGCTTTCTTTAAATTAAACAATAATTGACCAAGATGATGTTAGTTTAACTCCTGCTGAGTTAAGGAAAATTGTAAATAATACATTAAATCAACTATTACCAAAAAAATCCTAGGCGAGATCTTCACAACCTGGTGTATTGCGAAGGACGTCCCTAAAATTAGTGAAAACGTTCTAATTGATTATTTTGAGGAGGAAAGCAAAACCAGAAGTCATCGACCTTATAGTCCTTTTACTAAATTAAGAGCTTGTATTAATATTTATCAAAACACAGACATAAAACATTATGCAAGCTATTAAAAAGGCAATCTGAGTCCTGTTCGTCGATTAAGGTAAATAGCTTATCAGTCGGCATTGCGCATGACATCTGACGACCTTTGTTTACTTGAGCGAGGCCATACATTTTCCAGTTTTGATCTTAGTTTGGCTATCCATAGATATAGGTCGGTAGTTGAATTCCTTGAAAATGAAATCAATGCAAGAACTTTACGATTATTTTCGTTTTCTGTCTGATTTTTATAGAAGATACAATTTTTGATAGTGAAAATAACTTTAGATTTGGTTTCAGTATTTTCTCTCGAAAACTGCATTTTTGCAAATAAAAGAGGTACCTATTGTCAATAAAACTTAAAGTAATCTAAATCGATGCTCTATCCGTGCATCGATCCACAAATTGCTTTAAATGGCATCAGATCTAGCCATAAAAATCTTTATTGACAAATTTCTAAAGAATTTAAAGTGGCTCTCAACAGAATAGCAGTTTTCCGGTTATAGTTTGTGCATTTAAATCGAAGTTTAGAGATACTCGGTAAAAATTTGGTTCAATGTCGGAAATTCGGAATATACGGTATTTATGATTATTTCTATTTATGGCCCTTACATTTCGGATAAATATAAGTCCTCGTTCTAGTATGTCATATAGCTTATTTCCTTGAATTGTTGCTCTATTGCTTCCTTAAGGTCCAAACATGTCTAACAATTCTGATCTTTAACCCAATGTACAGATTTCCCTCCATTAAAAGTTTTATTGAATATACATGGTGTTATGGAAATTACGTATTATATTTAAATCGGCAATTCCTGAGATGAAAACAAATTGAAGAAAAATATCCAAAAATGGCGCTTTAATTTAATATGCCCTGTACATGACCTTATGTCAAACCAAAAATGACCACGTTGTGCCCCTGTCAGGAAGGTAAACAAAGCAACATAATAATATGTCAACAGTGTTGTCATATCTTCAGGGTAAAGTCAATAACCGTTTGACAGATTGCAAGTTGTTTATTTTTCAGGGTAGATTATTATAAACTTTTACGTTCAGTTCAGTTTGCTGGCAAACAATCTCTGATTTATAAACTTGAACTGACTCGAACGAACCGCCGCGGAGTTTATAACTCGTCAGGTATGTTCTCATTTGTTCAATTCGAACGACATCCGTCAGATCTGGACAACTTAAAAGTTTATAAATGCCACTTACCCTTTAGAAGAAAAAAATGCAATTTTATTTACCTTTTCGGACTTATTTAAAATCAACTTAATTTATAAAAAACATCAAGTACTCACATCACAAAATCACATTAGTTTTCGCGTCACAACACATCTAAGTACCGTTCAATCTGAATTAGTATTTTAAAGTGCTACTGTGTAGACAAAAGTACGCCCTTATTGTCTAAATAACACGTTGGTTCCGTCGATCGATATTGAACTGCTGGACTGAGACACGGCCGTCGCGAAAAGAAAAAATAACTTAATAATTTAAACTCGGGTTTAAGTATTAACATACAATTTAACGATGTTTTATAAGGTTATATTCAAAAAAAGGTAGAATTTTCTTCTGTAATACTTTTCTTTATAATGAGTCTCGGAAATGGCAACCGTGCTAGTTAGACGAGACTATTTATTTTAAAGGGATGGAAGGGTCTATCAACATAACAATTATTTCATCATTCTTCTTCAGTAAAGGATTACTAAATTTGATTAGCCCATTAGAAATTAGCGTTTTTATTATTTCTGAATTTCTATTGCGAAATAATTTGTATCCTATAGTGCTGTTGTTTTATGTGTAAGGTAGGTTATTCTAAAGTGTAATTATGCGTTAGTATTTATTGCTTTTGTGTAATCTAATAATAAGTGCATATCTTCAAAAAAAAATAATTGGAAACTCGTGGGTGTCTGTGTGTTTCTTTAAGTGATTTAGTGCAAATATTCCGAGAGATTGGAAATAAGAGGCCGAATGGGGTTTAGTGGATATAAGCTTATTACGCAGTTCCACATTATCATCAGGGTACGTGATGAGCATAAAGCTTTTCCCATAGAAAAAAAAACAGAAACCTGAAGATGTCTGTGCCCTGGATTACTTGCTAGTGTACTGGCATCTGGATTCACTTCTATTTGGATACTAGGTAAACTAAATATTATCTTTATAAGAATCTAAAGTTTTACATTTTTTACACAGTTGGCAACATTGGACTTGAACATCTGTTGATTACACAGCTTGGCAATGTAATATGATCATATATGAATGTGCCGAGGAGTCACCGGGTGGGTTTAAGGGTGAATTACCCCACTTTTTAAACGTTCGATTTAAAAAAAAATGTAGCGCTTCTCTAGGACACCCCAGGAGTCACCAATTTAAATATAATACGTCATTTCCATAACACCTTGTATTTGTGGTTTAGACATACTTTTATTACCATTACTTTATTTTTAGTCATTTTTGAACAAACAACTCACATTGATTGTTACCCAATTATTTATACAATGCTCATCCGTCTAAATTCGTTCTTTATACCAAAAATACCACCAAAATGTTTGTTTCAAAAAAAAAAATTATATTCCAGTTTAAAAATTGGATAACTACTCATAACTTTAAAGATTTAATCAAAGAAGAGGATAGTCTTGGTTTTTAAATAATAAATACGTTGAAAAAAATGGACATATTAGAATAATAGCGCCGTTGTTTATAATTAAGGTGGTAGGGTCAACTTTTCAATTAAAAAGACATAGGAAACAAAAATTATCATAAGTGATTCAAACTTGGTGTGTGGGCATAAAAATACAATAGAAGCAACTTTTCCAAATAAGGTTTTTCAATTATATCAATAAATGCCATTTTTTGACATTTTGTTGAGAAAATGTCAAATTTGACAGTTAATAAAAGCCCCATGGACCCATTAAATTAGGTAATTTTTGGTCTTCACTCAAGCAAAAACTTATGGTAAATTTAAATTTGACCTAAAATAAATATTTACCCTATATGGTTTCAACCTTAATGGTGGCGCTGTATACGGGAATCATAATAAATTCCATATTTATGAGCCAGTTCAAAAATGTTCTTAACCATTGTATTTGACTATAAAAATTTTTAATGTGCAATATTCAGGACTGTAACAACAAGAATTTCCCCATCTAGAAAGCGTTACTTGATATAGGGTGGAATGAGATCTTCTACGGCCACATTATAGTATGTGTTGCATTTACATATAAGGAAAATATTTTATACACATTGTATTTCGGTGTATAAATAAAATACAGCTTGGCCATAAGTATTGAGCATCCTTGTAATATTTCTCGTTTGCCGAAATAATTTGGTTAATGGGTTTGTTAATATAAGTACTCTAGGTATCCCGAATTAAAATATTAAATAATTATCAACTCAAATAGGGTCATAAATATTCTCTCAGGTAGCCCGTATCGTTTATTCTAGTCAGTCAATTTGTGCCGTTAATGACAAGATGTGATTTCACTTGTGCTTATTACGATTTGATTTTCAATATGTATTACTTGTTGAAAATATGATACAACGAGTGGAAATTCAGCTTCTTCATGAACAAGGTAAGTCGCAAGTTCAAATTTCCAAATCTGTGATATGTTCGCGCCGAGCTATGCAAGATTACACAGTAATAGGCCAAGAACAGGTGAAAACAGATTACTATGGAGCGAGTGGACAGGGAATTAATTAGAAGGTTGAGAAATCGAAGAAAATCTTCCGAGCTCGCTGCATAATTATCAGAAGGAAGAACTAGGGCAATTACTGCCAGGACGACAAGAAGAAGGCTGCTGGATGTTCGGTTAAAGGATTGCAAAGCCAGGAAGAAGCCGTGATTTTCTGAAAAGAACAAAAAGTCACGATACGATTGGGCGGTAAAACACCAAAGTTTTACTACAGATGACCAATATGTTCCAATATTGTTTGGTCTGACGAATCAAACTTCGAGGTAAAATATAAATCACATATTTTTTAATAAAAAAGGGATTTTTCAACTGATAAAGATTTATGTAATAATTTAAATTTTTTATCTTTTATATTTTTTGGAGCTTCTTGGAACAACCGGTGTAACATTTGTTAGAATGCGAATGGGGGGGAAGAATACAATCCAGAATGTGTGGTGCCCACTGGTAAATATGGAGGAGGCAGCACAATGATCTGGGGCTGCATGGTTGGTTAGCTCTATAATAAAAGCCAAGGATGGTCCAACAAAATACTAATTATCTTCTTTAAATATACTTGGTTGCCCAGAAGTTCGGAATAAAACTAATATAGCCTTAACGTGTAACCTTTGGGGAAAACGCTCGGACACGTCAATTTAGTTTTATATATGCTCACATTTTGACGTTATTTATTTGTTTTTTTTTTAGACATTTGTCCAAGATATGATGACATCGATCTTTTTTTTAAATAGAATCATACAACTTGTGATACATCATTTGAAAGCTAATATCCCGTACAGTATGTTCATAAATTTTAGCCCGATTCTGTCAAGCTATTTCAAAATGGCGACTGTTAAAAGTTTTTAAAAAATCACTATATAAATAATACTTCGGAAATATCTAAATTAATTTTACAAGTTTACAATATCACAAAATGTCAGAACGTGAAACAATGAAGATTTCTTTTCTTACCTTGAAAGGTAAAAAAAACTATCAATGATTTATCATTTCCGCTTATTTAAATAGAGATTTTTCAAAAACTTTTAACAGTCGCCATTTTGAAATAGATTGACAGAATCGCCCTAAAATTTATGAGTATACTTACGAGATATTAGCTTTCAAATGATGTATCATAAGCTGTATGTTTATATTTAAAGAAAAGATCGATGTCGTCATATCTCTATAAAAAAAACAAACGAATAACGTCAAAATGTGAGCAAAACTAAATTGACGTGTCCGAGCGTTTTCCCCAAAAGTTACAGGTTAAGGCTATATTAATTTTATTCCGGACTTCTGGGCAACCCTGTACGTATACTACTACAGACTTTCATTTCAACAATCCCGTTAAAAAATTAAAATATAGACGTTTTTGCGGGATGATCAATACTTATGGCCAAGGCTGTATATACAACGAAATATAATAATCGTTCACTTCTTTCCTCAAACTGTACACATAGTGTACAGCCATTAATTCGATACATGTATACATACAGTGGACTCCGTATATAAAGTACCATCTAGGGCAGGGGTTCCCGGAACTGTGCGCCTCGGCGCTCCGAAGAGTAAGCATCGGCGCCGTCAGCTGGTGAGCTGTTTGCTGGTGGAGGGGCGACCCCCATATAAAAGTAACCACCTTCTCTTTTTTTGTCATCACTCTCTGTACTACCGTCGATCATTTCTTTGTTTTTATAGTCAATGTCCAATGAAAGTAGGTCTAACGACCTTCTTTTTGCCAACTCAAGTAGAGCGCCGTAACAAAATACCCAACATCTAAGTGCGCCGCGAACTGAAAAAGGTTGGGAACCAAATAATATGCACACGATATTCTCATAAAACCGTCACATTAAAGCTGCCATGTAAGCGACGCGTACCGCGGCGCCGGTACCTCTTCCCTGAAAATTCCCGATGCAATGCGACGAGAAAGCCTGTATTTCTACTACGTGGTATTTATCGACAATATCGCTTATAATTCTGAAATGTTGTTGAAATTCATTTTCCATCGCAAATAACGAATAAAGGTGTCACCGATATAAAATCATTAGCGTCCGATAGAAGTAGGCCTACAATTGTTTGAATAGTAAAACGCCAACTTTGCATTTAAGTGCAAGATTTGACAACAATTTTATTTGCAGAGCGCTTTCGACCTTCCGGTCATCTTCCGTGCCTCATTGTCAGGAATCCAGGAATTCCCCGTCGTTTAAAAAATTATTAATTTAAAATAGTGCCATTCGAAACTTACCTCACGAAACAGAAAATTCCCTCGTTTTCTGATAATCCATAACTTACCTGAAAAAAAATGTATATTAATAAAACTGAAATAATAATATGTCAAGTAAAAAGTTTACATTAATAAATGCGATAAATATTTGTCCTTCAAGCTTCTGGACAGTACTCATTTATGCCTACACTGAAAGTAAACACTGTCCGCGCTAGCGCAGAGAATCAGTCCAGAAATTGTTAACATTTTTAATTGTTAAGCTAATAATCCAATCAAAATTGTTTATGTAATTTCCTGAGGGAATAAATATTAAGATTTATTATGTAGTCAAATGTAACTTCCATGGTCAGTATATTTACGAAGCTTTAATGATTACTGAATAAATTATGACATCTAAAAGTTATATTTACAAAGTTTTGATCGTTTTTACGATATTATTACCTACACCAGGTAATCTAGTGATGCGGTACTCGAGTACAAGAATCGAAGAAGAACTGGATTCTTTAAAGAAATCGCTGTACTCGGACACTTGTCTTGAGATCCGAGTACGGCCAAGATAGCTTCGCAGAAACTTGCTGTACTCTTCCGAACCAGAAAGTTGTACACACCTCAACAACTTTTAACACCATACAAAGCTCAGATTCGACCATCACTAGAGTACTGCTCTCATGTCTGGAGCTCTGCACCCAAACATACTCTTCGGCTACTGGATTCCATCGAAAGGAGGGTCATTCGTCTGATTGAAGACCACGAGCTGACGAAGAACCTCGACAGCCTAGAACATCGAATTGGAGATTTGACTCTCTTTTACAGATATTTTCATGGAAAGTGCTCGGCCGACCTTGCCCTCTTAATTCCGCCCAGAGCGGCGAATAGCAGAAATACACGACGAACCACTGCCGCCCATCCATATGTGGTTAAGCTTAGTACTCCTTGAACTTCATTATTTAAGTTTTCTTTCATCTGGAGGACTTCATCCTGATGGAATGACCTTCCCGAGGTCGTTTTTCACAACGAATATAACCTCCGACGATTCATCCTCAACCAGTGAGAAGAATTACTGACTATTGTAAATTGTATAGTGGGTGTTCCTTATATTGCAGAGTATAATTCCTTTTAGGTCATTCATGTGAACATATGCATGGTCGCGTCCGATATAATTTTTTGCTTCGGAAGTTGAAAATTTTTTAAAATCGTTATTTTCTAATATCTCAGGGACATTATTTTCAATTTTGGTATGATTAAGTTATTCTATCGAGTCACCAGTGGCGTCCCTGCAATTGATATTTTTTACAAAAAAAATGTGGTACGCCATTGACATTTTATTTTCTTGCTTTTGCGTTCCGTTCTACACTCATAAATGATGCTACTGATTGAACAAATACTTTAAAGAAATTAATTTTAATACACAACAATATTCTTGTAATGTTATTTAACCCCAAATTGTATTTTTACAACACTCTCGAACAACCCCACTTGTTCACAAAATAACAATATATTTCTGAAATTAAGTACGGTAAAGTTACCCTATGTTGCAAATGAAATGGCAAGAAATTTGCTTATTTTCACACACTTTTTGTATGTATTTTAATTATTTAAGGACACGACCGGCAAAAGCAATTAGATACTCTGCATGAGGCTGAAAGACTTCATGCTGACTAGACTAAACTGCTTAAAATTTAAAATTGTGTATGGTAGGTACTGGTTAATCCGCTGTCTGGGATTTAATGGAGCTTTATCCTGAAGTTACATTACCCATGCCTGAAGCAAAAAAATAGGTTTTTTATTATAAGTACACGGAAAGAAAAATTAATCATAATTCTGGCTGTAGAATATGTGACGGGAATAACTTTTAATAAGAAATGCCATTAAATTATAGCAAAATTTTAACCTAAATTTTTAGTAATAATTACAAGAAATTTCCTAAAATCTTTGGGTAAAAATTTTCAAGATTGCACGTTATATTCCTAAGCGGTCACCCATCCAAATGATAACCTCGCCTTGTGTCGATTAATTTCTTCGAACGATGATATATTTGGTAATTGAGTTCCACCTATCGAAGATCGAACTTCCAGGGATCCGTTGAATCTGATTTAAGCATTTTATTTTTGTAAAAAAAGCATTTTACAACACTTCATTTAAATTTGGTCATTTTCACAATAAAAATACATAAATGATAGCCAGTATGTACTCATTTCTAAACAAATCTAAGAACTACTGTAGTTAAAAATAATTATTTTCATTTACATTCGTTGTAAAATTTAAAATATAGTTTACTTGATAGTATTAAATTTATTAGAAATTCTAACTATACGTTCTTATAAATTAGGTGAGTACAATATTACTTTGGTACGGTTATTAATAAAAATTGTAATTAATACTATATTTTATAGGAAATCGTACAATAAAATCTTTACTATAAGAATTTTACGATATAGTGTCTCTCCATGGATAACTGTGTATATTAGCAGCATACAGCATTATTAGTAAGTACACTGAAAAAAATGACTGTATAAATCATTTGTTTCGTTCATTTTTATTGGCTACTATAATTTTTATTTGGCCATTGCCCTCAATAAATAAATAATTTTCTTTCATATTTGTTTGGTTTTTAATTACTTATGTGAAATAAAATTATTTGAACCAAATAAAAAATATTTGCTGCATGTTTCCCTTTAAACCTTGATTCTTTTTATGAGTATTATAGGAAAATCCTTTAATGCACTCTGGGAGTGGTGCGTGTGCGCGGAGGCTATCCAGGATGGGAAACACGACCTCGGGAAGGTCGCTCAATAAGGATGACGTCCTCCAGATGAAAGAATTCTTAAATAATGAAGGTCCAGAAGTATACTTAATCACATATGGATGGGCGGCAGTGGTTCGCCGTGTACTTCTGCTATTCACCGCTCTGGGCGGAATTAAGAGGGCAAGGTCAGCCGAGCATTTTCCTAGCCGAAGAGTATGTTTAGGTGCAGAGCTGCAGACATGCGAGCAATACTCTAGTGATGATCGAATCTGGGCTTTGTACAGTGTCAAAAGTTGTTGAGGTGTGTACAACTTTTTGGTATACCATCGGAATGAGGTGGAGTAGTAATATTTTCGCTAACGGTTTGGCGACTGACCATAACGACCTTGATCCGTTTAGACTGTCAAGAAATTTGTTTTTCATCCTCTCGTTATAAGCTTTTTTGCATTGATCTATTGTTAGCTTAGAAAGATAGTACGATTTTCAGCGGTAGGGTTTTTACGTCACTGTCGGTAAGCCAGATTTTTTGGTCTGACAGCCCACTCACAATCCTTGCTAAACCAGGGCTTGCCGTTGGAAGGGCGTTTTATGAAGGAGGGAATAAATGCTTCGATGCTAGTTAGAATAACGTCGGAGAAGCATACGCTCATCTAATCAAAGGTGCGAAAATGGCCTTTCAGGTCCACTTGACCAATGTGTAATGATATATCTTACGAGGTTTAGGAGGCTGTTAAGAATTAATGGGTAGTTCGCCTACAGTTGAAATAAGTTTGTGATCGGAAGATCCTAACGGAGGCTGTACGGTGACTGTATACAGGGTGTCCCATAACTAATGGTACACAGGAAAACTGCAGATTCCTTGGGTAAAAATACTGCGATTTGGCCATATTTAGTTTAGTCCAATAGCTGGTAATAACCGAGATACGGGTGTCCAAGTAAACATTTAATTTTCAATTTTTCTAAATAACTTATTTCTGAATCAATATTTTTGCATAAAATTTTGTGACTATGGTTTTTTTGGGGAAAGGAATTTGAATTTGTTAATAATTTTGATGTAGATTATAGGGGTTCTCTGCGTTACTTTGGATACATAAAAAGAAATGTAACTTTTTTGTGCCTTAGTATAATTATATTTTTATGAAAAATATCAGTTTTTCCGTCATTTTTAAGCAATAAAGGTATACTTTGTAAATGTCGCTCCGACTAACCGTTTTCGAGATATTTTCAATTACAATTTCTAATGCGCCCGTTTAAATTTTGATTTGTAAATGAGAAATTTGTCACAGTAGGCTTTGGTAAAAACAAATACAATGAAAGGGTGTTTGTGGGTGTTTTTAATGAGTTTCTGAAGATACTGTTATCAAAAATTAAACTAAAAATGCCGCGACATAACTGTTTTCTAACGGAGAAATGCGAGACATGGTATGTTTATACGCACAAGAAAATTTTAACAGACATGCACATCGGTGAAAATGTATCCAAATAGAAGGCAGCCAGATTTTAAAATTTTTAGAAGCCTATACGACATACTGGGAGAAACAGGACGCTCCACTATTACGTTTTGGACGCAAGGCTCCTGTTTCTCCCAGTCTGTCGTATAGGCTTCTAAAAATTTTAAAATCTGGCTGCCTTCTTTTTGGATACATTTCCAAATACCGCCGATGTGCCCCGCGTCCGTTAAAATTTTCTTGTGCGTATAAACATACCATGTCTCGCATTTCCGTTAGAAAACAAGTTATGTCGCGGCATTTTTAGTTTAATTTTTGATAACAGTATCTTCGAAAACTCCTTAAAAACACCCACAATGCTGACAAATGAAAATAAACTTTGACAAAAATGAGGTTTCCAAGTGCTTTCATTGTATTTGTTTTCACCAAAGCCTACTGTGACAAATTTCTCATTTACAAATCAAAATTTAAACGGGCGCATTAGAAATTGTAATTGAAAATATCTCGAAAACGGTTAGTCGGAGCGACATTTACAAAGTATACCTATATCGCTTAAAAATGACGGAAAAACTGATATTTTTAATAAAAATATAATTATACAAGGCACAAAAAAGTTACATTTCTTTTTATGTATCCAGAGTACCGCAGA
The DNA here is from genome assembly GCA_963991005.1 of Barypeithes pellucidus. NCBI lineage: Eukaryota > Metazoa > Arthropoda > Insecta > Coleoptera > Curculionidae > Barypeithes > Barypeithes pellucidus. The sequence continues at coordinate 32,109,987 of OZ022562.1, forward strand.
GCGCCCCCTATAATCTACATCAAAATTATTCCTTTCCCCAAAAAACCCCTTGTCACAAAATTTTGTGCAAAAATATTGATTCAGAAATAAGTTATTTAGAAAAATTGAAAATTAAATGTTTACTTGGACACCCTGTATCTCGGTTATTACCAGCTATTGAACTAAACTAAATATGGCCAAATCGCAGTATTTTTACCCAAGGAATCTGCAGTTTTCCTGTGTACCATTAGTTATGGGATACCCTGTATAGATCTGGGTTTGACGTCAAGAAAAGATCCAAAAGACTAGCCAACTCTCCATCTCGGTCTGATGTAGATGATGTTGAGTTACCATACCAAACAAATATTTATTCTTTGCAAATATTTATTCTTTGCAAATATTTTTTTATTTCGCTACCGGTTGTTTGGACAATTCCGCGAGGCGAAAAAAGAGGAGGATTGCTTAAACGCGTGATACTAATACACTGAGAGTGTACTTCCTTTCCAAAGAAAAACGTTCTCTGTTATCCTTTTACATGAACTGACACTAAAAATAACAGGTCTTTGATATTACTAGTAAAGTTATGAAGCATCCTTTGGCCGCCCCTATCTGCACTAATTATAATTTGTGTAATTATAATTATTATTTTGCAAATTCATTGTTTTTAAATTCCAATTTTGATTTCTGACGATTGAATACTGGAAAGTTCAAAATAACTCGTCTTCTTTTTCTATAGTACTTCATATGGGACTATACTAAAGATAACCTACGTCCTTAGCGTAACCTATAGGAACCACTCTTTGGCAGATGTGGCATTGGTTATAGTCTCCTGAGTAGTAAAAGTCTTTGAAGAGTAGTAAAAGTCTTTGAAGCAATAATTAACAGAACCGATTTGTCGTCAATCTTCCTTAAAACTTCAGCCATATGGGTAATGTATTTGCGAATTATATCGTTGATTTTTTGACTGAAATAAAACCTCATTATTCCTTCGACCATAAAATAAATAAGGAAACCCCAAATTTTAAACCCTTTTCGAGCAGAGCCGGACCAGGTATACAAATTCAATTTATACCTATGCCTGATGCATATCAAAGTGATTTTTAATAATTTTAATCTTTAGTGGTTTTCCGGCGAGTAATTTTTAGTTGGACTTATTAGCGGTAGAATGTGGCGTCCTTGGAATTGTGCTGATAGGGGGGCATCTTCAAGTGTCATTTTTAAAAGAAAGCATTTATCTACCGATGCCAAACTAATAATTAAAAATGTGTATCAATCGTTGTTGAGTAGAAATTTTAATTCGATGGATGCTTTAGCAGAGACGTCTACTTTGACAAAAACTCCTTATCTTCGGTAAGAGACATAGTACTTAAACCTGTTAATCCTAGAAAAAATCGGAGTGATTCTGGCACATTTAGAAGCATTGACGAAAATGACATGGATTTATTAAGAAGAAAGATTTACCAAATGTATGAGGCACAAACTGTACCCACTTTGATTTCCCTCAAAGAGCGGCTGATTACAGACGAAACAAATATCTCTTGTAGCCTTTCAAGCCTTAGGAAAATATTGCGTAAAATGGGTTTTAAATACCGAAGCATTGATAAAAGACAAATATTAATGGAATCTCAACGTTTACGGGAATGGATACTTAAATATTTAACAGCTGTTAAACAATTTAGAGAAGAAAATTATCCAATTATTTACCTTGACGAAACATGGTTCGATACCCATGACACTCCAAGAAAAGGTTGGAATGATTCTTCCAAAAAATGTCAAACCAAGGCACCATCAAATAAAGGCAAAAGAATCACAATATTACATGCTGGTTCAGAGCACGGGTTTGTTCCAAATTGTCTGTTGATTACCATCAAGATACCGACGCACAACTTTTTGAAGATTGGTTTAAACATAAACTCCTTAAAAATATACCTGAAAATAGAGTCACTGTAATGGACAATGCTAGTTATCATAGTCGGCAAGCAAAAATCATTCCTAATTCTAATAATACAAAAGCAGAAATTCAAAATTTTATGATTGAAAATGATTCATATTTTGAAGAAACTTACAAAAAACGAGAACTGCTAGAAGTATTAAAAGCTTTAAAAATAAATAAGGAATACGAGTGTTACAAACTTGCAGCAGAAAATGGACATACAGTGTTGCGTCTTCCACCGTACTATTGTATATTCAATCCTATTGAGCTAATATGGCACCAATTAAAATCGAATATTAGGAGAAATAATATTTCTCCTACATTAAATGCATCTGTAGTAGAATTAATTAAAAACGAAGTAAGAAAAATTTCTGCAGACAGCTGGAAAAACTGTGTACAGCATGTACTTAAGGTGGAAAATTCTTACAATTGTATGATTACAAATGTTCAACCCTTAATTATAAGTTTAGTCTTAGATGAAGATAGTGATAGTGATACAGAGTTAAATTTTGAATAAATTATAAATAATTTCTTAGAATTTAATTAATTTTTATTGTACTTGTTATCCTAATAGTTATACTTTTACGTTATATTATTTTCAATTATCATTAATTGTTATCATTATTTTACATTTATTATAGGTACCTAAAACTAAAAATACCTATATATTTATTTTAAATTATAAAAATAAATCATGTGGTGTGGTATACATTTTCAAGCCGGCCCTGATCCCATTTATTGAGCTTTGAAGTGGTTGAGGCGTATACAATAGGGTTTAATCAGGTAGTTTATTTATGGCAGTAAGAGTGAATGGTATAATTCTGCAATAACTATACCGTCGATGCTCGAAACAAAATGAACCTTTAAGCCTTTACTATATGGCACTAAAGCTTCGGTAACCATAAGTGGTCCAAGATCTGAGCCCCCTATACCGATGTTGATAATATCAGTAATCTGCTAACCTGAATATCTAAAAATATATTTATAAAATTGTTAAGGAACTCTCAATAGTTCGCCTATAAATTAATTAGAAAAATATTGATTTCCGCGCCAACATCAAAAAGATTACCGTAAGAATCTAGTAAGCTACGTAATACATAACTACTCAATATTTCTAGTTTTAAAATTTTCAAAATACTGTTTCCTGCATATTAGTTTACTCCCAGTAGAAGGGGTGGCTGCCCCCCCCCCCCCCCCCCCCTGTCATTGCGCCCCTTCACCACTTAAATATGTACCTAATAAAGCACAGACTACCAATAAAAATTAAATTACAAAGCCTACAAATGCCGGTTTTAAAACAAAAATTATTTTTAAATCCCCATTCTGTAGTATCTCGTTTGTCGGCATTTGTCAAAGGAACGGCATACGCCATACGCCGCTGTCCCATGCAAAAATAATGCATCGTAAATCACAAGTTAATATTTAACCTCCCGTGGGGCGACCTATTAGTTTCTTCTGTTGTTTATGGAAGATAGTGGTTAGTTTGTTTGGGCTTGTTCGATACAAAGATATTACAAACTACAGATAGAAAAATGTACATTTCTAGCCTACGCAACGAGTGCAAAAAGTCTTTCCCACCTCTATCGGTCATGATTGCAGCATAACCAGATTGACATATTCTCAAATAAAAATTTGTTAATTTGGCAAATACAACTGGTTTAAGATTAATCCGCAATTGCGCTTAAAATACATTTATTTCCCAATAATTTTACTATGAACTGTGAAAAGGCGATGAGAGATTCTCTAAAAAAATATTATTATACTTAAAAGTATCAAACGAATCTTGAACTAATCCGACTGCCCTCCGACAACATCTATTTTTATTTTGCAAATGCTCTACCCTTCCGAAACCAAACGGTGAATGAAATACTTATCTCGTAAACATTACAACGTTGGCGCTTTGATCTAAAATCTAAAGGATTGAAGATAACTTACTCGTAGCACCATAATCATGACGTCATTCGCAGTTAGCATTCGCCATTTATATATAATAAAAAGTCGCAATCGCAGTTATAGCTACGCATGAATATTCGCGGCTTAGCTCATTGCTAATAACCAGACTTCAACATTGTTGCCATTCAGCCAACAAATATGTGGTTCTCTCTTCCACCCATCACTGATTTTCAATAACATTTCACACAATCACAGCTTCACTTTCTAAGAGCTTCATGAATTGGATAACTTACAATACCTTTGGTTCGATACGATGGATGTTCGAAATCAGCTATTTGTGCATAACCTTGGTCATCTGTGACCCTCATTGAAGGTAAGATAATTGTTTAGATTGTTCGCTGAAATATTTCGTATTTCGATGCCTAGTACAATTTTGCAAATTTTACTTTGTAGTGCGTAAAAAGTTCATAAACGTACATAATTGTTATGATTTGAGTTTTTACTATTTGCACGCCGGTACTTTCAGATAAGAACGTGTCTACTTGGCACTACTTTCCTTAAAACCAGATGTTTATTTGCCTCAAATAAATTGATATTTATTTGTAACAATTTTTTGTTTGTTTGTCATGAATTATCTCCCACTCTCTTCTTACTCTACATTAACGAGCTTTTAGTGAAAACGAAAAATCCGATATTTAGTTTCGCTGACGATAGCACACTTATTTCATCTTTCTTTTTGAATGCACAAACATCGGCTGCCGACGCACATCTTCGCAGACAGCATGAAGTATCACGCCTCAACAAAGACCTGGAAGAAATTTTGGCTTGGGGTGACAGTAACCAATTCGAATTTAATGCTAAAAAACCCAGGCAGCAGTTTTCTCTAAAAAGGTTAACATTACAGAAACGGATATAGTCATGGACGGACACGCAATCCCACTGGCTTCATCTATTAATTTGCTGGGCGTCAATCTAGGAGGAAATATGTCTTGGCATAACCACGTTGTGGCAATCGCCAAGATAGATTCTCAGAAACTTGGTGTACTCTTCCGAACCAGAAAGTTGTACACACCTCAACAACTTTTGACACTGTACAAAGCCCAGACCATCACTAGAGTACTGCTCTCATGTCTGGAGCTCTGCACCCAAACATACTCTTCGGCTGCTGGATTCCATCGAAAGGAGGGCCATTCGTCTGATTGGAGACCACGAGCTGACTAAGAACCTCGACAGCCTAGAACATCGAAGACAGGTTGTGGATTATTCTCTCTTTTACAGATATTTTCATGGATAGTGCTCGGCTGACCTTGCCCTCTTAATTCCGCCCAGAGCGGCGAATATCAGAAATACACAACGAACCACTGCCGTCCATCCATGTGTGGTTAAGCTTAGTACTCCTCGAACTTCACTATTTAAGAATACTTGCATCTGGAGTACTTCATCCTTATGGAACGACCTTCCCGTGGTCGTTTTCCCAACGAATATAACCTCCAACGATTCAAAACCAATGTGAATCGCTTTTTGCGTACACGCACCACTCCCAGAGTGCCCTAAAGGATTTTTCCTATAGTGCTTGTGTTTGATCATAAAAAAAAAATATTTCATTTATTTTTCTCAAATTGGTGGTGAGATTGACGATGTAACCACTAATATATTCATATATTCATATATAATATATGTTTGAATCAGCAATATCATGTTGGTTCTTAATTGAATGAAACCTTACACAAGTACTTATTTGGACCAAACAATACTAATTTGTGATAAAGAATATGTTATTTTAAATGAATAACAAAGGGTAGAGACAATTTCCTAAATTATTTTAACAGAATAAATATATTACTGTTTCACATAAATATTTGTTTCTTAGGAATACTTTGTTATTTGTATTAAATAGCTAAGGCTGGCCGAGAAATACATACATGCTATTAGAAAATAATTACATTACCGTTCTAAATAGATTAATATTTGCTACAAAAACATCTTATTTGGATCAAATACCACATGACTACCTATATTTAAATAATATTTGCTTAAATACAAGATATTTTACAAACAATAATAAATAAATATTTGTTCAGACAATAGGAAATAAATATTTGTTTCGGCAAACTCCATTTTTGTTTAGATTAAATAAATTCTTTTTCAGTGTAGTGTGTAGTGTAACTATTGTATTAAAAAATTGTAACTAGATTGGTACTTTAAAACGCCAAATGCTATACAAACATTTTCGTTTCTCATCTATTAATATCAGCTCCGCTGCAATAGTAATAAACCCAACTGTTGAACGACCTAAAAAAATACTCAGTTCTGAATGAAAAAGATATTAATTGACCTTCAGCGAAAATTTCGCTTCCCATTTGAGGATTGTGCTACATCAAAGCCTTTAGTGTCTTAAGAGACTTTGAGTTTAATTAGTCATTATTTGATTTTTAAGGGATTTTACAAATAATTTTGCATGTCCAGTGGCTTAATGACGCTCCTTTATAATAATTGCAAGACAAAAAGTCGTGTGGAACTTTCAAAATTGTATATAAATGAATTCTAGTGAGTATCTTCGTACGGACATACATTGGAAAAAACATGTATGTATGAACAGAAGTTATTTCAAGGTAATCCTACATCTTTTATAAGCTTTAGATATGAAAGCATGTCCTAACACGTCCCCAGCGTTAGGGGTAGAATTGCTCCCATGTCGGACGTTTTAAAGATCGCGTTTCTCCCAGAAATGCCCCATAGGCCTTGTTTAACGAACTGTATTGAGGATATAAGTTGCTCCAATTTATTTTTTATCTGGGAAAAATATGCGGGTAAAATAATAGATAATATTAAAAATGTATGAAAATTTCTTAAACTTCACGAAAAAAAAAAAATTGAAAGAGATGCCTGGCTTCTTTTAACGCAAACTAAAAAAATATATTTATGCGGATGTGCAAAAGTGGATTTCATACAGAACTAAAAATCAAGACAAAAATATAAGCAAATGAAAAACCAAGAATTGTCTTGTAAAAAAACACAAAACACTCGTCATATCTTATAAAATAAAACTTATTTGATTTCAACGTTTAAATCTGATTCTTGTATTGGTGCAGGTATGTGTGCTCTTACCAAGATGGAGAGTATACAAGGTGTTAAAAAAAATAGTGTATTTTTCATTTTATTAATGAATGCCAATGATTTGATAATGCATATGATTTAAAAACTTTGAATAATGAACTCATATGAACAAAAGTCAAATAAATTGCTGCAAATGTCCTCCATGAGCTAGAAAATTGACGTGCTAAATTGTCTCTTACGTGTTGGAAAATTTCGGGACTGGCGCGAATCGTATTAAAACCATCAATAATACGCAGTCGAAGGTATTCTTTAGTTTCAATAGGAGTAGTTAAACGAGTTGTTTAAGGTGACCCCAGAAATAAAAATCAAATGGATTCAGATCCGGCGAACGGGGTGGCCATGGGTGAGGTCCTCCTCTACCTATCCACCGAGCAGAATATTGTTGAGCTAAATAGTTTCTATCACGTACTTCAAGGTGAGGGAGAGCGCCATCATGCATGAACCACTGTAAAGTTATCGTCCTTAATGGCACTGCTTATTGGATGTTAGCTTATGTACTGTTAAAGTCTGTTTCGTTGCCGTTGATAGCTCGATATCCTCATTAAAGATTCAAAACAAGGGCCCGGTGGCCTAAAATATTTTACCTATAAAATGGTCTTTTTACGTACATCTAGCATAGTGATAGCTGGCATTATCCATCACTATTACAGAATTAGCGGGAATGTATTCTATCATTTGCTTAAAATATTCCTCGAAAACATCAGCAGTCATTTCTTCATGATAGTCTTTAGTAGAATTCGACTGGAATTGTAATAATCCTTGATCCAAAAAGCCATTTGAACTTCCTATATGAGTTATAATAAGTCTGCGTCCCTTTCCAGATGGTGGTCTAAGTCCTGTTGACCAGCCTTCCATGACAGCTTGTCGAGAACTTAGGACATTTTTATCTTGCCAAACTTTAGATACGGTGTGCCCTTCGTTCAGCCAAGTTTCATCCAAATAGAAAATGTTTTTGCCTTCGCTGCGGTATTTTCGGATGGACCTTAAGTATTGACGTCTCCAGCAAATAATATCTGCTCTATCAATAAGAAAAGATTTTCTGTTTTGCTTCTCCCATCGAAAGTTCATATCATGAAGTATTTTCCATAGTTTCGTTCGTGATAGCTGTGGTAAGTCCTCGTCGTAGTTAATGGCTTGTAAAATTTTGTCTATAGTTGGTATTTCCTTGGCAAAATAAAAACTATGTACTTTTCTTCTAATACCATTTTTAATGAAATTGTCAATTTCTAACGGTTTCTTTCCTGGGAGTGGTTTTGGCTCACTGAGGTTCTTAGATTTTCTTTCACGCAAGAACCTATATATAGTAGCCTCTCCAACTCCTACCATATTGGCACACTCTGCAATGATGCTACGAACATCACTTGCAGGTTTCTGGTACACTAGAGCATCATGCACGTTTAATATTAATGTCTTTTCTCGGAGAGAATATGCACTCTTGCTAATTTGACGAAGACACGTTGGCGAAAAACTTGAAGCCATTGTTACAAGTATAGGAAATAATTCAACTTTGAGATAATGCAGTATCTAAATACAACTAAATACATAGTTTGACAAACGCACATCAAATGGCGTAATAACATCCTAAAGCAGGCAAAAATAGGTAAATTAATTACCCCTGTTGTACCTACTTTAACCCTAATCCTACTTAACAATGGACAGAGGCCAATTTTCTTATTAAATAAGGTAATTACTATTGGCAACGCCTATGGTTTACGGTTGTTTTATGGCTTCAACCCTCGATATGAGCTATCAACTGCAACAAAACGGACTTTAAGTCGGTTAAATTGGAACAATTTCGCGTTTCGCTTTTTAGTTTTTCCTGACTTTGTTCGAAGAGATGTCCAAAAATAAATTTCACTTTCTCATTATCACTTTTTATTCTCCCCAAGAGGGCATTTTATGAAGGAATGAACAATATTCAATTCTTGGGCTTCCCTGGTACACTTATTTTTCTCGGAGCAGTTCACTTAAAGATTTTATTGTCACTGGCTTTCGTACAATTTCTTTTTATCAAGTATACATTTCAAAATTCTAATTATGGGTTTAATGAAAGTAGATGGCACTATGCAATCCTATCTCTGTAGACGAACCTGCTAAGAAAACAACAGGAACTTATATCAAATTAAAATGAGCAGTAACTATTATACATCGATATATCTTAATATACCTTATTATACAAAATTATATTAACATGCTTTTTATAATTATGTTCTGCAAGCACTAATAGTTCATGGTAAAAGATATAATTTTTTCAGGACTTTGTACCTGTGTATGTTAACAATGTTATAGGTATTAAGTAACTTTTGATTTATTTTTATCTAGAAGTCAATTGCACTTGAATTCTGACCAAAACTATTAAAATATCATGCATATATTTCCTACTTTCCCAGCTAACCAAACTGTCTACATTCAAGTCGCTACACAAAAGTATTACCTGATATTTAACTGAAATAAATCTCAACTCACTCAGAAAGAAATCAAACAACTAGAATTTTTTTTATTAATATTAAAATTCACCTTAGTTTCTCTAACGGTGGCATCAGCTGAGGTAGAAGGCAGACAATAATAATTATGCTCCATAACTATTATTTTTGCCTAAAAACAGATAAATAAAATATTAACCTATAAATTTTTCGTTGCGTGATTAGTACTTACTGTGGTTTACCAGATACACAAACAACTCAATATGTAGGTATTCAAAGTTTTCAAAGCAAAATAAACTATACTAAAATGACGGAAATACACTTTTAAAACTTATTAGCACCAATCAAACCAGGAAAATATAAAAACACAACACGCTCAATGCGGTTAGTATTAAACTGGGGTATTTGATTAAGTCCCCAAAGAGCTGATCGATGACATATTATTGCTGATGTCAACTGTCGAAAAAGCTTGAGGGTTCGCTGCAAAAACTATATAATTACATTACACTACATTGCATTACATTGTTAAACACAATAATATGAAACGTTCGTTTCCAAGAGTCACCGCGTAGGCATCTCAAAAATACTTCAAATGGTATTGGCAATTGACATATCCTTGGAACAAACCCGAGCAAGCCCTAAAAGAGGAATCATAAGCAATCAGCACATTGTATCTCGAATAAAATTCATGACTTTAAAAATTTACCCTGTACTTATACCTAGAATGAAGTCTTTGCTTTAATTTAAATTAGTTTTTGTGATATTTCATAAAGTTAATTTTAATCTGCGTGAGTTTTTTGTAATAACAATAACCATGAAGATATTGGCTGTGGTTTCAATCTACACGGTATAATAAAGTGGCAAATAAAATTGAATTTACACATCATGAAAATAATATATTTTTTTTTTTAGAAAAATGTTGCTTCTCTCATTTATTTTGTTAGTGCTGGGTGGGAAAGTAATCATCAACTCGAATACCAATCGATTTTAATATGCTATATTTTTTTCCGAAAACTGCCCAGGGGAAAAATAACTCAAATAAATTTATATCTTTATCTGTGTGAGAATAATAAATAATAACCTCCCTATCACGACTCGAGTAACATAGCAACAGTTTTTTTTCTGTTTTAGACTTAGTAGTGTTATCTACAGCGTGTATCAGCCAAATGGAATGAATTCTATAATAAATAGGGGCGTGTGCGAAAGAACTCTCGGGCACGTCGATCGGTATTTCCAGTTGCGCATTTTTTTCAATAAAAACTTTTTGTACAGGGTGTGTCATGTAACAGTGGCCAATACCAACCTTCTTATTTTAAATGCAACACCATGTATATTATTCAATTTTTGGATCCCTCAGAAAATTTTAGACATTTAATATCCTATACCTATCTTCAACTGTTTCGGAAATATTAAGTGTTTTCAGATTTATTGCATTTCAGCGTTTCTTTTTACTGTTTACAGTTTTATTTACTTATGTTTACAACGCATGACCTTAGCAAATTGTTGTCTTTCTGCATGACAGTAGTTGTCAGTGTTATACTCGTTTGAATTTTTATTTTTTTGCAATATGCTTCGGTTGCTAATATACTCCACAGGGTGATGCGAATTTTTGGAAAAAAACATAGCTTTTTTAGTACACCCAGTATAAATCGAAAATTAAATTTTTATCATAAACAGAAAACTATGACATTGTCAAGGAACCAACCTACAATAATAATAATAATAATTATAATTCGTCTGATCGGAGACCACGAACTGACGAAGAACCTCGACGGCCTAGAACATCGAAGACAGGTTGGGGATTTGACTCTCTTTTACAGATAATTTCATGGAAGGTGCTCGGCTGACCTTGCCCTCTTAATTCCGCCCAGAGCGACGAATAGCAGAAATACACGACGAACCACTGCCGCCCATCCATATGTGGTTAAGCTTAGTACTCCTCGAACTTCATTATTTAAGAATTCTTTCATCTGGAGGACTACATCCTTGTGGAACGACCTTCCCGAGGTCGTTTTTCCCAACGAATATAACCTCCAACGATTCAAAACCAACGTGAATCGCTTTTTGCGCACACGCACCACTCCCAGAGTGCCCTAAATAATTTTTTCTATAGTGCTTGTGTTTGATCATAAAAATAAAAAAAGAAAAAAAATAAATAAGAAAACTTAATATATGTCGTAAATTAATTATGCTGATACTAAAAGGAATAGTGCTTAATATTTATTGAAATATTTTGTTTTATTATTATATTTTATTTATACTTTAATACACTTTATTCAAATTAACCCGACAAGATCATTTCTGAAATGTTATAGCGGGAAATAAAAATTAACTGCTTAAATTGTAAAAACCTTCGCGAAAATTTAAATGAGCTGAGTTCGCGTTCGTACTCTCTTGAAATTCGTTAAAATTTAATTAAAAATACCTCTTGTCAGCCGCTTTTTATCTTGTTTAATCGTGAAAAAATTAAAGAATTAACGAAAGTGAAGATCTAAGTTAAATTAATCTGTATGTTAGGCACAAAGCTCGAAAGTGGCTAATGGTCGCTATTTTTGCTCAATCTTAGGTTTGGACGCCAAAAAGTCGGTTTGTTATGTGGTGTATGAACTGATAGAACTATAGCCAACCTATGATTTATATTGGTTGCTTATGAATTCTACATCCAATGCCCAAACAACAGGGTGTTCCATTTGAAAATCTTGAGAAGAATTTAACACTAAGAAAACCCAGGCAGCAGTTTCCTCTAAGAAGATTCACTTTGCAGAAGCGGATATAGTCATGGCAGGACACGCAATCCCACTGGCTTTATCTATTAATTTGTTGGGCATCAATCTGAAAGGAAATATGTCTTGGCATAACCACGTTGTGGCAATCGCCAAGATAGCTTCTCAGAAACTTGGTGTATGTACTCTTCCGAACCAAAAAGTTGTACATACTTCAACAACTTTTGACACTATACAAAGCCCAGATTCGACCACTAGATTAGAGTACTGCTCTCATGTCTGGAGCTCTGCACCAAAACATATGCCCTTCAGTTGCTGGATTCAAGGAGGGCCATTCGTCTGATCGGAGACCACGAGCTGGCGAAGAACATTGAAGACAGGTTGGGGATTTGACTCTATTTTGCCCTCTTAATTCCGCCCAGAGCGGCGAAAAGCAGAAACACACGAACCACTACCATCCATCCATATGTGGTTAAGCTTAGTACTCCTCAAACTTCATTATTTAAAACTTCTTTCATCTGGAGGACTTCATCCTTATGGAATGACCTTCCCGAGGTGGTTTTTCCCAACGAATATAACCTCCAACCATTCAAAACCAACGACGTGAATCGCTTTATCGCACACGCACCACTCCCGGAGTGCCCTAAAGGATTTTTCCTATAGTGCTTGTGTTTGATCATAAAAAAACAAAGTATCTTTGAAATCGGTGTTCAGTCGCTTTGCAAGCATTAGAACTTTCCTTTTTCTGTAACTGCAAGATGATATTTATAAAGCGACTTTACTACTACAACAATGATGTGCCCAGCAAAATCAACTTTACTCTCACGGTTTTTTTTTGTTGTCCCCTATTTGCGTATTTTTTTTACTGTCGTAGGTAGTTGAAAGTATTATAACGGTAGAAAATTTTTTTTCTCTCATTGGTTTTATTTGCTCGGGAAGAAGACGCGCGGTTTTTTTTTGGGGTTTTACCGGGCTAGTAAAAACAAATTTCGACTGAAATATGGTTAGTCAAAACTAGAATTAACTGAGCTTGTTTGTTAATTCTAGTTTCAGCTCGTCAAATCTAGAATTAACTAAAATGTGTTTATTCAAATCTAGAATTTACTGAGCATGTTTGTTAATTCTAGAAATGTGTTTATTCAAATCTAGAATTAACTGAGCATGTTTGTTAATTCTAGTTTCAGCTCGTTAAATCTGGAATTAACTAAAATGTGTTTATTCAAATCTAGAATTAACTGAGCATGTTTGTTAATTCTAGAAATGTGTTTATTCAAATCTAGAATTAACTGAGCATGTTTGTTAATTCTAGTTTCAGCTCGTTAAATCTAGAATTAACTAAAATGTGTTTATTCAAATCTAGAATTACTGAGAATGTTTGTAAATTCTAGTTTTAATTTGTTAATTCTCGAGTAGAATATAGAACATACTAGGAAGGACTAGGATATATTTATTAAGACGAAAATGTGGCATAAAAGTTTTTTTGGATGTCGCTTCGGTTTCGAAATACAGTGTGTTAAAAAAATATTGTATTTTTTGTTTTTATTAATTAATGCCAATCGATATTTGTTAAACATAAAGGATTAGAGCACTTTACTTTGAGTCAATTTTAAATTTTACAATTAATTCATATGCGGGGAGGGGATTTGGGTAAAAGAGTACCTTAATTTTTTAGTTATTTTCGTATTTTTATCGTCAAATTATACGAGTAGGCTTTGCTGCGTGTACATGGGTGTTTACTGGCTCATTGAGGACATTTACAGCAATTTATTTGACTTTTTTTCCTATGAGTTCATTATTCAAAGTTTTTAAATCATATACATTGTCAAATCATTGGCATTAATTAATAAAATGAAGAACAATATATTTTTTAACACCCTGTATTTCGAAAACGAAGCGACATGCGAAAAACTTTTATACCACATTATTATCTTAAAATAAGGTGGGGATTCACCTCCTTCATTTTTTCAAAGAGGTTAGGACACACCCTGTATATGTTTAAGGTATTAATAAGATTACCTTGTAATGAACTCCATACTTGGTTGGGAATAAAAAGATTTAAAAAATAATTTGGGAAATATTTCCGTTTAACAGACAGACGACAAAGCACAATAAGCACCAATATGCTTCCGTAAGAATATATACAGAATCGTGAAAATGACAAATATTCTCATTTGAATAAAAAAATTACAACATCCGACTGGTGATGTTGCATAACTTTAATCAACATAAATAATCTTAATAAATTAGACAATATTTAGTACCTCGCTTATCGCAGTATTTAATATGTGATAATTCTCTTTGATTTCCTGTGTTTATGACAGGGAAAACGTAATTTCCTGCAATCTTGATGATATGATGATATTACTCTTAATTTTAAATACATAAACATTTCCTTTTCTATAAGTACGTTCTCAGAAACTGATTATGTTGTAAGTGTTGCATAATGTTTACCTAGTATTTTCTTGTAAAATTTGCAGAATAAGCTAGAAAAGGTCTCGAGTAATAGTAGATAATTAGCAAGCGATAATGACAGTTATACTAGAAAGTTTGTATTATTATTGTGCGGATCATTTCTAGGTAAACCATTAACATATTATGAAAATCTTTTGTAAAATTTACGAAAATCTTTTGTAAAATTTACGAAAATCTTTTGTAAAATTTACTAAAATCTTTTGTAAAATTTACTAAAATCTCTTGTAAAATTTACTAAAATCTTTTGTAAAATTTACTAAAATCTTTTGTAAAATTAACGAAAATCTTTTGTAAAATTTACGAAAATCTAAAAAATAGACTATGTCCTAATATTTATAGTATTTGCAGAATTATATCGTTGATCTTTTGACTGCAATAAAACCTCATTATCCCTTGGACCATAAAATAAATAAGGAAATCCCAAATTTTAAAACCTTTTCGAGCAGAGCCGGACCAGGTATACAAATTCAATTTATACCTATGCCTGATGCATATATAAATACAAAGTGATTTTTAATAATTTTAATCTTTAGTGGTTTTCCGGCGAGTAATTTTTAGTTAGGCTTATTAGTGGTAGAATATGGCGTCCTTGGAATTGTGCTGATAGGGGGGCATCTTCAAGTGTCATTTTTAAAAGAAAGCATTTATCTACCGATGTCAAACTAATAATTAAAAATGTGTATCAATCGTTGTTGAGTAGAAATTTTAATTCGATGGATGCTTTAGCAGAGACGTCTACGTTGACAAAAACTCCTTGTAAGAGACATAGTACTTAAACCTGTTAATCCTAGAAAAAATCGGAGTGATTCTGGCACATTTAGAAGTATTGACGAAAATGACATGGATTTATTAAGAAGAAGGATTTACCAAATGTATGAGGCACAAACTGTACCCACTTTGATTCCCCTCAAAGAGCGGCTGATTAAAGGCGAAACAAATATCTCTTGTAGCCTTTCAAGCCTTAGCTTTTAAAATAAATAAGGAATACGAGTGTGACAAACTTGCAGCAGAAAATGGACATACAGTGTTGCGTCTTCCTCCGTACTATTTTATATTCAATCCTATTGAGCTAATATGGCACCAATTAAAGTCCAATATTAGGAGAAATAAGTAAGGTAAGAAAAATTTCTGCAGACAGCTGGAAAAACTGTGTACACCATGTACTTTATACAAGGTGAAAAATTCTTACAATTGTATGATTACAAATGTTCAACCCTTAATTATAAGTTTAGGCTTAGATGAAGATAGTGATAGTGATAAAGAGTTAAATTTTGAATAAATTATCAATAGTTTCTTAGAATTTAATTAATTTTTATTGTACTTGTTATCCTAATAGTTATACTTTTAAATTATATTATTTTCAATTATCATTAATTGTTATCATTATTTTACATTTATTATACGTACCTAAAGCTAAAAATACCTATCTATTTATTTTAAATTATAAAAATAAATCTTGTGGTGTGGTATACATTTTCAAGCCGGCCCTGATCCCATTTATTGAGCTTTGAAGAGGTTGAGGCGTATACAATAGGGTTTAATCAGGTAGTTTATTTATGGCAGTAAGAGTCAACGGTATAATTCTGCAACAACTCTACGTAAATTTTGAAATGTATAAATATCATACCCTTGAACATGTACATCCCTTACAATGGGGGAAATGTACACGGCTTTAATTTAATTTTTGTTATGCTAAATCGTGACTCTTTATATTTTGTTCCATATTGTTCTAAGAAGATGTTGGAACGGATAGCAAAACTTTCAACTTTTATCGTTTTAGTCGTTGTAAAAACTTATTAATTTAAAAAGTTTAAACTGAAACGTACCTACTGCCATCTATATTGACTTTAAAAATGCAAAGTAGCTTCTAGGAGATATAAGCCATCTACTTACACATTTAAAAGTAACATTTACAAAACGAAGAATACAATGCATCTCTTTACATACAGTGTGTACCAAAGTAGTCGTTCACCATTGGGATTTCGGGAACGGTAAGAGATATGAAGTCGGTTAAATTAGGTCAAAGTAGCGTAATTAAGGGCCTAATAATATGCCGCAAAAAAATCGAAAATAAATACAGGGGCTTTCAAAATATATGAAAAAATGTAAAATTTTGCGTTCCGATTTTTTCTTTTTTCTCACTTTGTTCGAAGAGGCCTGGATTTTCTTGTTTTGTTGGAATAGAAGTGAAAATAATTTGTTTACAGCTTCGGTAGTTAAATATTTTAATATGTATGGTCCATTACCGACTATTATTGGGCCTACTTTGAGTATTTTTTATTGCAAAATGACCAAGTTTAAATGCAGCGTTGTAAAAATCCGTTTTTACAAGAATAAAATGCTTAAACCAGATGCAACGACTCCCTAGAATTTCAATCTTCGTAATAGATGACAGAGAACTTATACAGGGTGTTATGGAAATGACGTATTGTATTTAAACCGGCAATTCCTGAGATGAAAACAAATTGAAGAAAAATATTCAAAAATGACGCTTTAACTTAATATGCCCTGTACATAACCTGTTGTCGAACCAAAACTAAGCACATGTTGCACTGACGCAATGGTAAACAAAGTAACATAATATAGCGAAAAACGTCAGTGAATTTTGACCAGTGTTGTCATATCTTCAGATGGCCAATGTCCTTATGATTGAAAGGAAGTTCTTTATAAAAAAAAAGGAATTTTATTTAGGCCCCATGCTCTCTTACCTTTAACAAAATTTATCGCGTAGATTTCTATACACTTTTATCGCATCACACATAAAACACAAAGTCAACGTTCTGTCAATCTTTTGATTCGGCTTCATTTAAAAAAAAAAATGGAATTTTCTTTAAAACACATGCTGTCTTCCCTTGTTATTTAAAAACTAGTTCCATAATTTGCATAAAAAATTATTTACACACAAAATAATATGTTTTAGTACAGAAACCGGTACGTAACCTTACAAAATCCACACAGGGACATCGGTTTTATCAATTTGGATTGTTACTTTTTTCTCCCGTAAAAATTTGTGGGCACTTTCGTCTTTTGTCGATACACATATTAAATTAAATTTACAACATTTAAAAATCACTGGAAAAGCAAATACACGTTTCGCGCTATTACGGTGTTTGTGTGAGTTGACATTCGGTCGGGCAGGGTGAGTCGACCTGTCAATTTCGGATCGGTGTTGCCAAGTTACGAAATACTAATAACTAGAAATCCAGCTTTGCTTGCTCCTCAGTGAGTTTTTGCTATCTTATAAGTTTAAATTCATACGTCGAGTAATTTCCTTTCGTAATATTACTTTTCAGTATTATTTTTTTTCTCTGCTGCAAGACAAGATTCATGCATGATGTGATGAGCATAGAGTGTCCACGATTTACTTTCTTTTTTTTTCTCTGCTGCAGGACAAAATTCATATTTTTTGAGCATGATGAGCATAGATTGTCCACGATTTACTTTCTTTTTGTATACAAAGGTAAGCTAAATAATTATTTTTATAAGAAACTAAAGTTTTAAAGTTTTACATAGTTTGGCAACATTGCGCGGAACATGTATTTATCAGATAGCGCCGCAGAGTAATATGATACAGGGCCGCGGAGTGACCTGTGGGTTTATGGGGGTTTACTCCACTTTTAAAACGGTCGATCGATCGATAATATGTAGCGCTTCTCTATGACACCCCAGGAGTCATCCATTTAAATATAATACGTCATTTCCATAACACCCTGTATAGCGAATATACCATCGTGCGAAGAAATCAAGCGAGGTTAGATGGGTTACCGCTTGGGAATTCAACATGTAATTTTAGTAAATTTTACAAAAATTATACTAAATTTTACAAAATATTTAAATAAATTTTACAAAATATATATATCATATAAATGGTTTACTAAATATTTTTGTAATTATTAAGTACTAATACGTTAGGGTTTGTTCGGGTTTGCTATAATTTAATAGCATTTCTTAATAAAAGTTGTTCCAGTCACATATAGAGCCATAAATTATGGTTAATTTTATTATTTTTATAGTAAAATTTTTCTTTCTGTGTAAGAACCTTAAATTTTTTTTTAAGTGTTTACTTGGTTCCTTTGAAGGCTTCACTAAAGAACGAAAATTTAACTTCAAAGTTGAAACCAGTTCATACTTGAAACAGAAAGATCACATGTTTATTTTGAGTTTGAAGTCGAATTTTGAGTTGAATCGGAATTTTTATTCTTTCTGGTTTTACGCCGCGTTAGGTTCCTGTTAGGTAAATCGTATTATTGCTTTTTGGTCGAGAAGTTTATGACAAATGGATAAACAGCATACAATGTATACATTTTAAAACAGTGAGTTTTTCTCGTTTCCTTTCTTTTGTCCTGTAGTATTTGATGAAATATTAAAATGTCAACACAACCTCGCAAAAAATTTTAATAAATTCCAACGCAAGTATTATACGTGTTTTCCGTTTATTACAAAAATTTAATATCGGTCTTTAGCCACTTGTCTTTGTTAATTTCAGCTTGATGAAAATAGAAGTGTCTATTACTGTGTGCAACCTTGAAAGTTAAAATTTGCCTTTGTAAAACGGGCCTATGTATAATGCCTTTCCGTTTTGTTAGAACCTGTATACTCATATCCTGTTCTTGTTATTTTTCTTGTTAGAACCTGTAGATTCATATCCTGTACTTGCTATTTTTCTAGTGTAAAGTAATTCTCTTATCAAATGTTATTTGACCTTACTAATCTTAATAGATTAACCTTTCATATCTTTTAGGGATGGTTGCAACAGGGCTTTTTAAATAACAGGTGCAACCTGTTTCGGTTTTAAAAAATACCTGTTTCAAGAAACCAGTTTCAGTTCCAAACGGTTTCAAAATTTCCGCTATTCTTCTGTTACATCGCAATGCTGCGGCACGCGGGTCGGTTTGGCTGCTGGTGCCGGAAAAGTAGCCCAGATTGGAACTTTTTCGTTTGTTTTAAGATACCTACGTATTATTATATTCTGTTTAGATATTTATTGTTATTACATAGGTATCAATGTTTTGGTATTCTTTTAAACTTAAACAACCAAATTTGGAGAAATTTAAGTTCCTACTTGTTGGATTTTGGTTTTCTATATAGTTTATAAATATATGTTCTTTACTTAATAGTTTTTTTAGCAGGCCTTTACGGACGAGAGCGAGTCCGTAACTTCACTGCCCGAGGTTCGTACCGTACTTTTTGTCAAAAGTGCGCCGAGTCCTTCTGCCACTAAAAAGAGTGTTGGTGTGTGCTTCCAGCGTGAACGCGAGAGGGCTGTAATGAAAACATTACAGCCCTGTTTCTAGGTATATTACAGCCCTGTCTCCGAGAGGCTTGAAAAGAGCTACTTACGGTCACGAAAAGAGGTCGCGTAAGAGGCGCTTACGGCGCACGTATGACGAAAAGTCATTTATGTTTTCGTTGTAATACTTTTGTCAGTCCTATGTGGTACCGAGTTAGCGTCTTAAACGTTTGGTAAAACTCCTCTCTAAGCTCCGTTTTACACAGGGGAAGTGCAAACAGGAACAGCACGTCCAGTTCCGATGATTTAATTAAAAACGTTTTTCTTTATTGCACTACTAAAACACTTTGAAAAGTAATAAAAACCTTAATTTTAAATGAAAAGTGACTTTTAATACTTAACGGCAGGTTTAATTGGAATATTTTGGGATCGGGTGGAAAGGAAATTTAATAAGTTAAGGATCTACTAAGGAAGGGTTAAGAGCTCACCACCGAGCCGGTAATACTGATTTTTTATCCTGAAAGCACGCGTCCGCTTGGAATAAGCTGAGAGAGTACAATAACAAAATGAGATACCAGATGATACTGATGACTATTATTGTACTTTAAGTATTTTTTATTGTAAAAATGACCAATAAAGTGTTATAAAAATGCCTGTTTATAAGAATAAAAAGCTTAAATCAGATGCAACGGATCAAACAGAACTCGATATTTCAAGGAGAACAGGTGGGGACAACAAAAGGAAGCGTTTCGTCGTTCACTGAAGTCAAGCGACGTTGGGCACGGTTAGTAAATTTTAGAAAAGATTTTAGTAAATTTTGCAAAAGATTTTAGAGCCATAAATTATGAATAATAGAAAAGTTTTGGACTGGTAAGTATCTCCAGTCGTCTTCAGGTGAATACCAAATAAGAAAAGTACTACAGTTCTATTTATACTAGCTATGTGCACTGAAGCATAATTGAGATGGGTGCAGTCGTGCGTTCAGTTTTGCGCGATATTAGTAATTCTAAGCTTACATCTACTTAACAAGGGTTTCCAGATATTTCTTAAATCTAATGAAGGTTTACTAAAACAGCCAGGGTTCTGGTGTATGGTAGCAGCTTCCTTGAACTTCCTCTTCCTCCAGTGTGGTTCTTTGAGCAGGATTTCCTAATGAAGGTTTACTAAATCAGCCAGGGTTCTGGTGTATGGTAGCAGCTTCCTTGAACTTCCTCTTCCTCCAGTGTGGTTCTTTGAGCAGGATTTCGGCTTCTGTCCACCTGATGTGATGGCCGTGTGTCCAGGCATGGTCAGCTGCACCTGATTTTTCCGTTTCTCCTTTTTGAGTGTTGTTTCTGTGTTCTTTAATCCTTGTTTCCAGTGGCCGTAGTGTTTCCCCAATATACGATCGGCCACATTCGCAGGGGATCTGGTAGACACAGTTTTTCCTATCTTTCTGGCTAGTTGGTTTCGTCTTCGTTAGATGGCTTCTTAAGGTGTCTCTCGAGCTGAATACCGTTCTGATGTTGTATCGTTGTCCTAGTCTTCTAATTCTAATTCTCTCGGATATTCCTTTGACATATGGAATGTTCAGTATTGGTTGAGCCTCTTTTGTCTCTCTTTTTGGTGGATTTGGCCGAGTCTTACGATTTTCCAAAATTTTATCAACTAATTTCGTGGGATAGCCATTTTTGTTGAGGTCGGTCTTGATGTGGTCAGTTTCTGTTTTGAGTGCTTCATTTGAGTTGCAAATGGTGATTGCTCTATCCACAAGCGTTCTTACTATCCCATGTTTTGTGTTGCTTGAGTGATTTGATGTGTAATTCAGATATTGACCTGTATGAGCAGGTTTCCTGTACACTGAAGTTTCGATGGTGTTGCCATTTTTCTTTACATTGACATCTAGCAAAGGTAGTTGATTGTTGTCTTCTTTCTTTCTTCTCATGGTGAATTTGATTGTCAGTGCGAAGCTGTTTATGTGCTGTAGGAATTCCTTGAGTTCATCATCGTTTCCATTCCAAATAATATAGGTGTCATCGACATATCTCAGCCACGTTTTTGGTTCCTTTTTTGCTTGTTTTATTGTTTCAGTTTCAAACCATTCCATATAAATGTTGGCGATTATCGGCGAAAGAACAGAGCCCATCGGTACTCCATCCGCTTGGCTGAAGAACCTATCTTTTTCTTGGAAATAAGAATTGTTGAGGCAACATTCTAATAGTTCCATGATGGCATTGATAGGTAACGGTATTCTTTCTTGTAGAGTCTGGTCTTCCTCAAGTCTGCTTTTGATGACATTAAGTGCATCTTTTAAAGGGACGTTAGTATAAAGGCTTTCGACGTCAAAACTTACAAGTTGATCTCCTGGTTGTACTTCCATTCCTCCTATTATTTGAACGAAGTGTTGTGAATTCTTTACAAACGATGTGCCATTTCCTTGGAGTGGTTGGAGTAGGGGGAGTAAGAATCTTGCTAGCTCGTATGTGGGGGAGTTGCGAGAGCTCATTATGGGTCTTAGAGGCATGTTATGTTTATGTATTTTGGGCAGACCATAGAGGTGTGGAGGCTTACTGTGGTGTGGTGTTAGGCGTGTCCGTGTCTTATCTGGTACGTATCGTTCAAATTTCTTGAGTGTTCTGTAGATTCTTCTCTCGATGGTGGCGGTCGGATCTTTGAAAATGAGGGTGTAGTTTCCTTTTTCCAAGACTTCTTCGATTTTTTTATTGTAGGTCCGAATATCCATGATGACGGTTGTATTCCCTTTGTCGGCTGGTAGAATCTTGATAGTCGAATTCTTGCGAAGTTTTGCAAGAGAGATTGCTTCTTCCTTGCCAATATTTTGTTTTGGAGGCCTTGATTTTTCCAGAACTTTTTATGAGTATGAAATGAGAATTTTCAGAAAATTTTATGTGTTAGGTACATCGATACGATCGAATGAAATAAACCAATTAGCGTCTGGCCGAATGGCAGACCTGCCAAAGCCAAAAAAAAAAAAAGGTACATTAGATCTATGATTTTTTTTTCTCATGTTGTTAGTATTTTTAATCCAAGACTGATGGCAATTTCTGAACTAAAAAGGTATCTCCGTTTATCGGTATTCGAGATATCTCCATTTAAAAATCACAATATGTCAAAAAAATCAAAGAAAAAATGGAAATAGCTCGGAAACGGTTAGAGATCTAAGATGGAGCAAGTATACCTTTTTAGTTTAGAAATTGCCCTTCTTAGAGAATCTTGGATTAAAAATACTTAATAACAGGTAAGAAAAGTATCAAACCCAGTATATGTTACTACCTCTAATGTGAAACTTAAGAAAAATCTACATATTCTTATTTTTTACTCATAAAAACATCAGACCGCTAATTTTCAATCCCATTTTCAAATTAGGTTTTTTTTCGAAAATAAACACTGTATTTCTAGAACGAGAAACATTTCGAAATATAGTGAAACCTCTCTTAGGTTTTCTTTAGTTTGACGTGTTTGCGTTTTATACTTGCAATCTAGAAAATGTAATTCCAAGTCGGATAACAATTCCATTGCTGTAGAGTCGCCTCTATTCTTTGCATACTCTTATAATTCCTTTATCATACTAATGGCTTGTTGATAATTGGTGACACATTTGTTTGATTACTGCATTCAACTTCTTCATCAGAGTCGTCAGATAGTGATGTGGTTTTAGTTTGGACTACATAATCGGTAGCAATGGGGTTACTATCATCTTCTAATAGCACATTGCTATCAATGTTAATGAACTCGCCAAAACCATTGTTATCAAATTACAAACTTCCACAACATCAGTATTCTCTTTCAGACTCAAAACGCGACATTTTTGTGCCATTGTTTACGATTTTAACCTTACAACTCACAAATAAACGGCGGACTGCTGTCGGGGAATCACACATACTTTCATTCGGCGAAGTCCTTTCGCTTTGCCACGCATACGCGATTGATTGCCGGTCGGTCTTCAGAGACTTTTTGCACCGTACTTATTCGTCTCCCAATAATAAGAGATCAGTTAACCAAGAATATTAACACCGAACTAAGTAAGATAAGAGCTGAACCGAACGAAGACCCAAACATAATATGGGATGCCATCAAAACCACGATAACGGCTTCAACAAAGGAATTACTGCAAACAGAGAATACTACTCACAAGCAAAAACCATGGATGACCCATGAAATCTTAAAACTAATGGAGGAAAGAAGATCATACAAAAACATAGACAAAAACGCATATAACCATACACAAAAAGAGATAAGAAGAAGAATACGTGAAGCCAAAGAAAAATGGTATGGAGAAAAATGTACAGAAATAGAAGACTTACTGACAAAACACGATGATCTTAACCTTCATAAAAAAATTAAGGAGTTAGCTGGTATAAAAAGACCAAACCAAAGCAATATCTTGCTGGACAGAAATGGCAAAATAATCCCAGACAATGAAGGCAAACTAGCAAGATGGAATGAGTATATCCAAGAACTATTCAACGATGATAGACAACAAGAAATAGTGGAAGAGGACACAGAAAGAGAGTTGGGCCCAACAATAACAAAAGAAGAGGTAATGCACGCAGTAAAAATGGCAAAATCTAATAAATCTCCAGGACCCGATGAAATTCCAGCCGAAATAATTAAACTAATCACAGAAGATCAGATAGGCATATTGGTGGAACTATATAACACAATATACAACACAGGAATCATTCCCCGTGAATGGCTTAGATCGACCTTCATTACATTACCAAAAAAGGTCAACGCGAAAGAATGTAGCGACCATCGAACTATCAGTCTAATGAGTCACGCTCTCAAAATATTCCTAAAAATAATACATCAGAGAATTTTTAGGAAAGTAGAACAAGATATTAGCGGAACACAATTTGGCTTTAGAAATGCAATGGGAACAAGAGAAGCTTTGTTTGCCTTTAATGTGTTGACTCAGAGATGCATGGACATCAATCAACCGATGTATGTTTGTTTCCTTGACTACAACAAAGCATTCGATAAAGTACGCCATAACCACCTTATTCAATTGCTTAAGAGTAAAAATATAGACATGAAGGATATTAGAATAATAAATAATCTATACTACAATCAGACGGCTAATGTCAAAGTGGACAATGAACTCTCAGAAGAAATAGAAATCCAACGGGGTGTAAGGCAAGGATGTGTACTATCGCCGCTATTGTTTAATCTTTATTCGGAAGAAATCATTCAGAGAGCACTGGAAGAAACAACAACGGGAGTAAAGGTTAATGGAATACCAATTAATAACATCCGGTATGCAGACGACACCATACTTATTGCTGAAACAATAGAAGACTTACAGGGCCTGGTTGATCAAATAGTGACGAGCAGCGAGGAGAGCGGGCTTACCTTAAATATCAAAAAGACCAAATTTATGACCATTACAAAATCAGTTCAACAACAGGAGAACTTATGGATCAACGGAGAACTAGTGGAGAAAGTCAGTAAATACAAATACTTAGGAACAACGGTCAATGAGGGTAATGACTATACTGAAGAGATCAAATCAAGAATTGGACAAGCCAGAACCATATTTAACAGAATGAGAAATGTGTTATGCAATAGAGATCTTAATTTACGCCTCAGAGCCAGAATATTGAATTGCTATGTTTTCTCCGTGTTGCTATATGGGATGGAATCCTGGACGTTAAAGAAAAATATAAGTGATCGACTGGAAGCATTTGAGATGTGGTCATATAGAAGGATCTTAAGAATAAGTTGGGTAGACATGGTAACAAATGAGGAGGTGCTAGGAAGAATGAGAAAGGAAAAGGAAATATTAAACACAATTAAAATAAGAAAGTTGCAATACCTGGGCCACGTGATGAGGGGAGAAAAATATATATTGTTGCAGAGTATTATGCAGGGGAAGATACAGGGAAAAAGAAGTAGAGGAAGAAGACGCATTTCCTGGCTAAATAACCTAAGGGAATGGTACCACTGTAGTTCCGTTGAGTTGTTTAGAGCTGCAGCATCAAAAGTTAGAATAGCTGTGATGATAGCCAACCTTCTAAGAGGAGATGGCACTTGAAGAAGAAGAAGAAATACCTTAAAATTTTTTTGTCCGTTTAAAGGAGGATTTTTGCATTGTTTATATGAAAACAGCCTGTCCGCGTCCGCCCAAGAGAGGTTGATTTTCATGGAATTTCACCGTACTTATTCGTCTCCCAAATACCTTAAAATGTTTTTTGTCTGTTTAAAGGAGGGTTTTTGCATTCTTTATATGAAAACATCCTGTCCGCGTCCGCCCAAGAGAGGTTGATTTTCATGGAATTTCATATACCTAGTTCCTTACTATGAAAAAATGTCCGCTTAATAGAGATGCCCGCTTATTAGAGGTGTCCGTTACGAGAGGTTTCACTGTACTTATATGACTTAATCGGGCTAGTTTGATGTTTAGTATATGCAGTTGCTCTATTGTCCATACGTTATGGGACACCCTGTATATTTAAGGAAATTAGTTGCTATATGTTGTGATGTAAGTTTTGTCATTTTGCTCTGATTTTTGCTTAGGTAAAAACCCCTTAGTCATCCCGCATGTGACCATGCCGGTAAGGATTCGGTTTGCGATGTCTAAATATCGTGTAAATTTTTCCAGTTGTTATTATTTTAATATCGCGAATACAAAATTTAACCTCGTCGTCTCGTTGACTGGCGTAAATATAATTATGTTCTGTTGTGAAATAATTTGTTTCCGCGTGTGTTGTTTATCTCGGTTGAAAAAAATACATTTTGTGTAGTCCTCTTTATGAAAATTGTAGAAGGAATTATTGAGATAAGATATTATGTAGCACAATTTGTTTTTCTAATGTTTATACTTAGGTACGGATAAAATTGGCAATATTGTTGACTACTGACGTCACTGTACTTACAATCATATATGATTGTTTACGAAATGTGGCGCTTTTCTTTTTCAATAATTTGTTTTCGTCTCAGAATT
The DNA here is from genome assembly GCA_963991005.1 of Barypeithes pellucidus. Classification (NCBI taxonomy): domain Eukaryota; kingdom Metazoa; phylum Arthropoda; class Insecta; order Coleoptera; family Curculionidae; genus Barypeithes; species Barypeithes pellucidus. The sequence goes on from OZ022562.1 coordinate 32,136,700, forward strand.
TGCTGGTTTCAATATAAGTAATTTCCACGACACCCCGTATATTGATACTGCTAATATTTAACTTGTATAATAAATGAATTTGATCGCGCAACTGACGACATGCCACTCTGTAATTAAACAATGGTCAGTAGGGCAATTGTTGCATAATGCAAGATGCTAAATGTGGAGTTTGGTTCAGATAATTGGTAATCTCCTATTGTTAACACCTTTAGATGTTCCCAGAAATTGGATTCCGATTGTTCATGGTGAATTAGCGGTGTGTAACACTAATTACTGATTGGCATTGGGTTTATATTCCACGTAACTATTCATTCATCAAAAGTAGGATCTAAGAGTGTACATTTTATGATGTGGCCAATAAGTCCATCACGACCGCTGACCTACTATAAAGGAGAAGCTCCTCAAATTCAAATCGTGGTCTCTTTATTTCGTAATTACACACAAAAAAAATAGTCAAATCATTGACTTGAATCAAACATGGACTCGATATATCTGCTTTGTACATGTCAGCGTGACGCATGTTATGACGAAAATAAACACAACAAAGAAGAGATGGAGAATCCCCATCTCATTTTATCGTCTGTCTGTTCGGGTTTGTTCGCTGATCGGTTTGATGCGTCTTTGTTAGGAAAAACAAACAATCGACGGACGTGACTCAGAGTATATATTTTCATCCAGTTTACGGCAGACCTGGTACCGTCTTACCATATTAAGTTAAGAATTACTATTTTTCCAAAAAACAATACTTAAATTAACACACAAACACTGAAAAACAACAAACAATTTTATTTAATAATATTGACAAATATCCAGTAGTGTCAAACGTAAAAGCAGGTATGAAAGACGGCCGTTCCAATAAAGGCTTCATAAAAAGTACGTTCCGACGCTCGAAGGCGGCGTACTGTCCTTGCCTAATTCGCAGAAACCGACAAGGAAAAATTATACTATTGTTCAAAGCTCCTCGATTGTTTTTCTGGGAAGTTATTTACAACCTACATAAGAATGTGAATTATTTATTCTTCAAAGACTGTGAACCAAACCGTATTCTCCTTGATTTAGAATACTTGACTCAAATAGAATAAAATCTTACGCAAAGAACTATATTTTCTAAACATGTGCACTTATAGGCGTACAAAAAAATTCTGGTGCCTTACAAAAGGTAGGGTTTGTTCGAACAAACCACTTTCGAATATCTTGTTTAGGGATAGATCCTGATCAAGAATTGAAGGTTTCGACCTTGGAGGAGGGAGGCGTAAGCCGCCATCTGGAATTTACGGTACAAAAAATTATATAACTCCTTAACAGTTAATCCAACGGCAAAATTTCCAAATAATAAGTTAAAGACAATATTTTGCTATAATTTTTATATTTACATCAAGATTTGACAAAAAAAACCATTAAACTATACTCCGAGCTATATTCTATTCAAAACCGAGAGTCAGTAGGTACGCGTAAATAAATGCACGTGATCCGGAATATTCACCAGTCCCACACCTTCAGAGAGATGTTACGCATGCAATTGGAGTTCACGTATCCGTCTCTACACTAAGAAGACGCATTCTGGAATCCGGTTTAAGATGTCGGCTGTCAGTAAGATTTCCCCAACAACAATATGACCACCGAGTTCGTCGACTGCAGTGGGCTGAAATGCACGTTCGCTTACCCGAAGAATTTTGGAATTCTGTCCTATTTTCCTACGAGACCAGGATTTGTCTAGTAAACGATAGTCGCCGGATTCGTGTTTAGAGAGAACCAACAAGTGACGCCCAACTTGCCCAGCTCGCCCCTTGCCTCCATTCGCGGGAGGAAGCGCCATGTTTTGGGCAGGTATTATGTCTGTTTTAGTCTATTTTCTCGATGACGTAATTACTTATTCGAGAATCAGAGTGATGCAAAACTTTTGAATCTATGTGTATTATTGTGATAGAACATCTTATACCTTCATATACACCCTGTATGTCTATAGACTTGTGATCATAAATGATAAGATACAGGGTGTTATGGAAATGACATAGTAATTTAAGTTCAATCTCTAAAAAATATATAATGCTATAATTTTTACCTCGGCAAAACCGCGAAAAATGTACACTACACTATCCTTAAATCAAATTTTTACACTCATGCACATGAAAACAAATAATTTAACAGCAGACACACTAAAGGCCACCAACAACGAGTTACCGGGACGCAAGGTGCTACGCCGTCAATTTGCGTTTCCATCTTCTAAACTTCATCCATGTGAATTGCAAATCTGTTTTCCAATTATTGTTTCAATTATTTTTTTATAAAATAGAAAATCTTAGTTAAATTTACTTTTTAAAATAGTAAAACTAACCATACTTTATGGCTCTATATGTGACTGGAATAACTTTTATTAAGCCCATTTAATTATAGCAAAATTGTAATCTACATTTTTAGTAAAAATAACAAAAATATTTTTGTAAAATTTACTAAAATCGTTTGCAAAATTTACTAAAATCTTTTGTAAAATTTAATAAAGTCTTTTGTACAATTTACTAAAATCTTTCGTAAAAATGTTGGCACATGGGTTTCCCAAGCGCTCACCCATCCAAGGACTAACCGTGCCCAAAGTCGCTTGACTTCAGTGATCGATTTATGTTCCCTGTCCTCCTCCTATTATTTGTTACGATAATTGCTATGCTAGGAATTCGTTGCATCCATCTATGCCTTTTATTCGTGTAAAAATATTTTTACAACACGTCATTTAATCTTGGTCATTTTTACAATAAAACCTACTTAAAAAATACCCAGTGAAAAATTGTAAAATGTACAATATATTTTAGTAATTACTTGATTTTACTAAATTTATTACAAATTCTAACTATACTTTTTTCGAAATTATTTGTATCTACAATATTATTTTGGTACTGATTAATAATGAAAACTGTAATTAATACAATATTTTATTGGAAATCGTAACAATAAAATTTTTACTACATATTATAATAATTTTACTAAATTGTTTGTTCCATGCTCATATTGTAAAATTTGCCATATACAGGGTGCACCAAGTTAAGTGGCCTATTAGAAGTATCTCGAGAACTAAATGAAATTTTATTTTGAAAATTTGGCTGTGTCTATAAGAGATGGTTTTCTACGTTTATAAAATATTTTCGATGGTGCGGTGTTGCCGGATCATACCGAAGGTGGTAGCAACTTCGGAATTTTAAATGAATTACCCTATATATTATATTTTTTTTGGAATCTAGGTAAAAATCTAGAACAGTTTTCTATATAATATCATATACCTATCTTTAAGAGTTTTTGAATTATAAATAATCTTGTGATTTTTTAACGCCTTATCGGGACCTGAGAAGAACATCATATCTTTTTAGCAGTTACAGCCAGAAAGCTGAAATTTTGACAATAGTTTCACAAGACCATCGAAATTTTATAATTTTGAATAGCATTTAATTCGTTTTATACAGGGCGTCTCCATAACAATATTTCTGAGGTAGATGAATTATTGCAAAAATCTTCATTTTTTTAAATGGGGCACCCTGTATTTGATATGTTTCGCTAATGGAGGATCGAATTTTCTATCTAATGATATTAAGTGTTCCTATACCTGTCTTCAATATTTTCGGACTAATAGCGAAATTTAAAAATTATTTTATAAAAATATATTTTATGGTAGTTGCCTGTGGAATGGATTCATAGAAACAAAATAATGAAAAATCCATTTGACGTTATGTCTGTGTTATTGTAATAAAAATGGCTGATTCACATTATTCTAGCTAAGATATTTTAAGTTTATTTTATATTCATGGGGAATGTGGTAGAGTTTTATCTATAACTTGCAGAAAATTTAATGAACATCATCCTAATGCAGCTCCTATGACTCCCAATTGAAAAGGCCCCAAGATCTCCGCATCTTACCTCCGTAGAGTTTTATCTATGTGGTAGGATTAAAGAAATAGTATACAAGGCACCCGCCACAACAATGGAAGATTTAGAAAATCGAGTAAGAACAGCTCTGGGGTCTCTAGAATGGGAAGAAATAAAAAAGGTGACAAATGAACATGTTATCACCACCATTCATGAATGTTTAAGAGCCAACCCTGTTAAAGCCCCCCCCCCCCCCCCCCCCCCCCGCATTTTAAACAATTTAGTTATTATTGGTGTTTTATTGGTGTTATTGCGTAATTTTCATTTTGTTTATTTATTTATTAATAAATTGCTTATTTGTTAACCATTTTTTTTTACAATAACACAGACATAACGTCAAATGGATTTTTCATTATTTTGTTCCTATGAATCCATTCCACAGTCAACTACCAAAAAACATATTTTTATAAGATAATTTTTAAATTTCGCTATAAGTCAGAAAATATTGAAGATAGGTATAGGAACACTTAATATTATTAGGAAATTCGATCCTCCATTAGTAAAACATATCAAATACAGGGTGTCCCATTTCAAAAAAAAATTAAGATTTTTGCAATAATTCATCTCCCTCAGATATATTGTTATGGAGACGCCCTATAAAACTAATTAAATACTGTTCAAAATTATAAAATTTCGATGGTCTTGTGAAACTATTGTCGAAATTTCAGCTTTCTGGTTGTAACCGCTAAAAAGATATGATTTTCTTTTCAGGTCCCGATAGGGTGTTAAAAAATCACAAGATTAATAATAATAATAATAACACTTCTTTATTTCAAATTACAAGTTACTATAGGTAATTACAAACTACAAGGCAACTATAAAGTGAAATAACGTCACAAAAACCAATAACGACAAGAACTCACTGAAGTCAAAAGTCCCTCAAGGTATATGGTTCTATTTCAATTAATAACCTCTTTATTGACCTTTTCCACACTCTTTTATATTACTTATCCCTTTAATGTTAATAGGCAATATATTTTATAATTTAACGCACATGTAATATGAGCTTCTTTTAGAAATTGTTAAATGGTGACGTGGATACAAAAAAATTCAAAGTTCGAGTACCGTAGCTATGCTCATTAAGTTGCTGGAAAATTTCTTTGTTTTTGAATAAGAACATTAAACGCTCGTAAATATAAAGTGCATGTATTGTCATTATATTTAGCTTTTTAAAAACGCCTCTACAGGTCTCGAGGTACTGTAATCCCTGCATCAACCTCACCAGATTATTTATAATTCAAAATCTCTTAAAGATAGGTATATGATATTATATAGAAAACTCTTCTAGATTTTTACCTAGATTCCAAAAAAAATATAATATATATTATATAAAATTACGAAGTTGCTACCACTTTCGGTATGATCCGGCAACACCGCACCATCCAAAATATTTTATAAACGTAGAAAACCATCTCTTATAGCCACAGCCAATTTTTCAAAATACAATCTCATTTAGTCAAATGGATTTTCATTATTTTGTTTCTATGAATCCATTCCACAGCCAACTACCAAAAAATATATTTTTATAAAATAATTTTTTAATTTCGCTATTAGTCCGAAAATATTGAAGACAGGTATAGGAACACTTAATATCATTAGATGGAAATTCATTTAAAAAAATGAAGATTTTTGCAATAATTCATCTCTCTCAGAAATATTGTTATGGAGACGCCCTGTATAAAACGAATTAAATACTGTTCAAAATTATAAAATTTCGATGGTCTTGTGAAACTATGGTCAAAATTTCAGCTTTCTGGCTGTAACTGCTAAAAAGATATGATGTTCTTTTCAGGTCCCGATAAGGCGTTAAAAAAATCACAAGATTATTTATAATTCAAAAACTCTTAAAGATAGGTATATGATATTATATAGAAAACTGTTCTAGATTTTTACCTAGATTCCAAAAAAAATATAATATATAGGGTAATGCATTTAAAATTACGAAGTTGCTACCACTTTCGGTATGATCCGGCAACACTGCACCATCCAAAATATTTTATAAACGTAGAAAACCATCTCTTATAGCCACAGCCAATTTTTCAAATTAAAACCTCATTTAGTTCTTGATACCCTTCTAACAGGTCACTTAACTTGGTACACCCTGTATATTAGTAGTGACTTGATTTTACTAAATTTATTGGAAATCATAACTATAGTTTCTTGTAAATCATAGTTTATATTATATATTTTAGTTATGGAATAAATTTTTCTTAAAGTCTAAAATGGGCGTATAAATGTGAGAAGATAAAAACACAAAAGGGCCCCGAGAAACATCCGAAATGAGACATCACAAAGAAAAAGAAAGTTATTAATTGAACAAAATGAAAATCAAGAGGGCGCACTAATATATCACCCGGTTTTTACAAAGGTAAAAGGGAAGGTCAATAGAAATACAATGTTATCAGTAAGACGCAGAAGAGCTAAAAGTGACATAGAGTCGGAAGCTACCGAGGAAAATATATAGACAATCATTTACTTTTGTGTGCTTTTGTACGACTTGTTTAAATAAAATGAAATATTTTTTGGCATTAAATATAAAGGATATGCCCGTATTTAATTTTCACAAATCATATTTTCGGTTGGAAGATAAAGAGACAAGTATCATTTAACTGGTTAGCAAAATATTCTTATTTTTACGAACAGAAAAATGTAATCGGTCACCCAAAATGGCTAGTTTGTTAGCAACTTATGGACAGCAAACATCTGTCTGTCTGTAATTAATGTCATACTAGAGTGCTCTAAATTATTTTGGTACGCAAATTAAATATGTAAGCTGCTATGAGCGATCCACTTTTAATCAGATATGTAAGCAATCAGCGGGTAAGCAAAATATTTAATCTTGGTCATCACAAAAAAAAAAAAGCAATAAAACGTGAAATAGTGACAGTGCCTTGGGAAAACAAGTGAAAACCCGCCCCCGCTACACGTTTTGTAGCCGATTTCCTTCTGTATTCGGCAAAAGAAAACACAAGCAAGTTACATAAATTGACAGTGCCCTGGGAAAACAAGTAGTGAGAACCCGCCCCCGCTACACCTTTTGGGCCTTGACTGCTACACCGAATGATAACACGCGCACGCAATTAGCTACTCGTATCCCGCGACTGCTTTCGCTACGCCTACAATAACGAACTTTGCCGATTATTCGAAACAAACGCAATCGAATGATTTATATTGATAACCATTCTTTTAATATGTAAACCTCTGAAGTAAACTGCTTCTAGACACATGTTTTTTTCTACTGACCAATTGTAAAATCTTGCTGACCAAGTAATCATTTCGCAGCTCGACTGTTAATTAAGCGAACACATGAGATTACAAGCGGACTGATATCGGTTAAATTGTTGACAGTTTGTAGCATTTTTTTGCAGAACAAGTGTTGCAGCCTGATTTTTATTTATTGCAAGCAAAATCTTTTTATGCTGATCAAATGATTTAATTGCTATTTTTTGCTGCGAACCAATTTTAATAACGGCAAACCATTTAATTACTTCTCATTTATTAAAATGCTTCCATTCGTTTTTTTTTCTTGGAACAAAACATATAAATGGATTAAGGTATTATTTATAACTTGTATTTTAAATTAATACATTCTTTTTTGCATTTGGGACACATCATATTTTTAAAATTCTTATTTCTTCTAGTTCTTTTAAACCTCAATTTGGATGTGTATGTTCTTTCTGCGATTTTTTACTTATACAAAAATCTTTAATCATTCATCATCGAATACTTTGTTATATTGCCATTATCGTTAAGAATATAGAGTTAAATAAAACAAAGTCCCATTATTAATGAAAGTTGTCGAATTTATTTTGGACTTTTGGGTTTGTTGAAAATTATTAAAATCACAAAATTAAATTGACCAAAAGATTATTCTCAATAAAATATAGGTAGTTCTGTTTTTCTTGAATGTCTACCATGACACGATTCACGGGCTTACTCGTCGAAAAATGGCATTTATTGATCGAATTTTAATATAAATTATTTGGAAAAGTTGTTTGTATTGTAATTGCCCACATACCCAATTTGAATCACTTATGATAATTTTTGGTTTTATCTATTTTTGGTCAATATCTACATATTTTCATTGAAAACGGAAGTCGACCTTACCACCGTAAATCTATTTATTTATACAATACTCATCGTCTAAATTCATTCTTTATTCCAAATGTTCATTTTCCTCCAAAAATTAAATTACAGTTTAAAAATGTTGCGGAGTAAACTCCTCATATAACCAACCAATATAACCAACGAAAAGGAGAGTCTTGTCTTTAAATAATAAATACGTTGAAAAAAATTAGAATAATAGCGCCGTTATTTAAAATTACGGTGGTAGGTCGACTTCCGTTTTCAATGAAAATAGATAGTATTGGCCAAAAATGGATAGAAAACAAAAATTATCATAATGGATTCAAATTTGGTATATGGACTTAAAATTACATTACAAAGAACTTTTCCAAATATATTTTTTTTAATTCGATCAGTAAATGCCATTTTTCGATATATTGTGGACAAAATGTCGAAAACTAAATCTTTTCGCCACATGGTCCAACTTTAATTGTGACACTGTATAAATATCATTTAAATTTCATTATTAATTTATATACCTTTATAGGTATTTACTCGCGTGTAATCTGGAACAAGGATTTCTAAAATTACAAATGGAATTTATTAAATCGTTATGTTAGAAATAAATACTCGTATAGTCCTTCCAAATTACCACTCTTCATGTCAAACGGTCTTTGAAATAGAGCTGTTACAGACGGGCAGATAGGCACTGTGGTTGCATAAGCGTGCACTTTTAAATTTTGGTAGGGATGAGTTTTTAAAGTATTACCAGTCGAAAACCGTTAAAAATATTTTCATGATATTTTGGTATAAAAATAACCCATTTCCATGGAAACAAATAATAATTCTGAAAAAAATCAAAATTCAAGAACAATAATTTAGTAACCGAAAGAGTATCCAACATCGATGTACATATTTACAAGCTAAAAAGCGATTTAGATCTCTTCGTGAGGCTGGCGTAGTAGCCGCGGTTAGGTAGTATACTACTATAGTATATTTATTTTCCCAATTCATTGGATCAAAACAAATACACGCGACGGGCGCGTGAACAGCACACAGGGCCGCATTAAGAACAATATAACAGTATAATCTGGATCCACGCATGAATAGACCTGAAATAATAGCATACACGACGGCCCTGTAGAAATGCAGCGTTGCGCGCATCGGAAGTTTTATCGCCGATGGACCAATAGCAGCAAATTTATGCATTGAGCACGTGGCAATCACGCGCCGATATTTGTTTATGTTTTTGAATTGGTAAAATGGATAGAGTATACTCGTAGTAGTAGGTAGTAATACTAACTCACTAAATTGCTTCTTAACCACCGAGATTATTAATTTGTCATGTTTTGCCAATGCCAAGTTCCTTTGAATTCGCATTTTATTTGAAGGTTATGTATATAAAATAGAAATATTAGTGTCATCCCAAACGATCAGTCTACTTTTCGGTCAAATCAAACGAATAAATCAAATGAAAATGTATCGAATTCTTAAGCACCCTACCAGATATGGAAAAAATGTGCGAATGTGACGTCAAAGAGGTACCTTTTTATTTGTGTTGTTTGAAAATGTCTACCCCTGATGGGGCAAATGGACCGAAATCGCCCAACCTCGTCCTCTGTTCCTAAGTTAAAAATGGCGCCCATCGGTGTTTTTTATAAATTTGATTTTCTTTTCAAATCCTTAATACTTAGTTTATAAAAGAAGCTTCTTGATTTTGCTGAAAAGAAAGTCATTCAAACATCTATTTTGTAATTTTATGCTAATACAACGTGCCAATTCAAGACAATTCAATGCACTGCAATAAGGAATATTTGCAGTCTGTGTTTTAATCCCCTGGGAGGGGTAGTAGTTAGAGAGACGGTGACAATAGGGGGTCCGTGAAGTGGAATATCAGTAATTTGGTTTTTCGTGGAGTTTAGGCCCCCCTCGGCAACTTTTATATCTGATGAAATGCCGTTGAGCGTACCGCTTTATATAGAAAATTCTCAATAAATTCAAAATTATTTCGAGCCATGTCTGAAAATGAATTTACAGCATATGCGTGACCCCAAAGTCACGGGAAACACATTTTCTGACAAGTCAACCCTTGCATATACTTTTCCGAGCGTGTCAAAAGAATGAATGGAAAAATTATAAAGTCTCAAGTGACATGGATCCAAGTGGGCTTAATCGATTTGTATTCACATGGAGATGACTCGTAAACAATTTTCTGATAAAAAGAATATTGCGAAAGTGCAGCATACTTTCAAGGATATCATGAAAAAGAAGACTATGAAAGTCGGTACGAAGGTGCACGAAGTAAGACTGCAGCGAGATCTCTTTGGACAATTGCTGACTGCATCGCTCTCTCTCAAAAAATAGATTTAGATAAAGTTTTGCAGTACCCGATTACTCCAGTCCCGCTTTCTCTCTGTCATACCTTCCGGCATCTCTGCGTAATATTGCCAGAATTTTGCCTAGCTAGGTGCGATTCTTCTGAAATTTTTTTTTTCACAATATTTGGGTGTCAAAGAATGTAGTGTGACAATTTTCTGACATGTCACGTCGTTTTCCGAATTTCCTCCGAGGAGATTTAAAAAAAATTCCAATAATGAAATGACGCGACCTGGAACGACAAAATCTTTTTCACATAATCTATAACGTATAATGTTCTATTCTAGAAAGTTTCAACTTCAAATTCGCTTTTTTTCTTTTTTTAAAATTTTTTTTTACACGCTGGGAAAAGTATATGCAAGGGTTGACTTGTCAGAAAATGTGTTTCCGTGACTTTGGGGTCACGCATATGCTGTAAATTCATTTTCAGACATGGCTCGAAATAATTTAGAATTTATTGAGAATTTCCTATCTAAAGCGGTACAGCTCCTCTCAGCAACGCTCTACGGCATTTCATCAGATATAAAAGTTGTAGAGGGGGACCTAAACTGAACCAAATTACTAATATTCCGCTTCACGGACCCTGTTGTCACCGCCTCTCTAACTATAGATGTTACCCTTAAAATCTTAAATGGGAAGGAGAGTCGAGTTACACATCACTTAAAGATCGTTTAAATCTCTTGCCAATAAAACCATAATTTATTATTTTTGAGTAGTAGTTTCCAAGAAATTGCGTTCCAGAAATGGACGTACTTAATTAGATTGTCCTGCACTGAGATTTACGGTTTTTAGATTATTGTGTTGACTTATTTTTAGTAGAATAATTACGGGACCGGAAGTAGTCACTCCGGCTGACATCATTTCCAATACGTCACCAGAGGCAAAGTCATCGCCTAAAAGAACATATTATTATTTTCTTTTAAAACATATTTTTTCCTACAGTTTTATTTTGATGATTAAATGGATGTCATGGGCCGATATGGTGTCTATTACATGAGATGTTACATGACATTTCGTTAAGACTCATTTGTTATGTCACTAGAAATACTACGGGACAAGATTTGACTTATTGTTCCGTCACACACAATACATTATTACCATATTAAATTCTATATTATGTTGAATATAAATGGTAAACTTTTTGTCTGGCTCATTATTTTTATTTTCAAGGATATTGAAGTATTTTTGTCATTTCACAATACGACTTTCTGTTGCTAAATATTTTGTTTAATTACTCGTAAGCCCACGATTATCTATTCTTGTTCTACTATTTAAAAAAATGTTGATGTTATCTTGCAGGTCGTCCTTGTCGAAGCAATTAAGATTATTTCGTTTTCTATTTTTAATTTTAAAATTACCAGGTTACGTAAAATATTATTTAATGCACAACAATTTTCTTCTCGCTCTCTTCTTTATCGGCTAAGGTGAGGTCAGTTTTATCGTTGGCATACCTTCAAGTACAAATCTTATTTTCAACAGCATACTAAATATTTTAAATCATATAAATGCCTTTGTAACAATTCTCACTCTAGTCTAAATACTATGATTTATCCTTCTTGTATAATTTTTTTTTTGAAGTAGTCCATCTCGAAGTGGAGTGAAGTTATAGGAAGGTAAAGAAACTCCTAATCTGCTCCACTAGTTTAATGACAAAATTAAAAACCATACATATTTCGAAGGTTTAAACCTTCATCTTCAGTGGAAAATACGAGGACATTAGAAGAAACTCATGACTTGTTTAAACTAAGCAAAGTAGAAAAAAGAAAAATACCTTTATTTATAAAAATTAATTAGAAATTAACGTTTTGTTTTAAAAACATTAAATAAATAGAATGCATTATTTATATTATTTTATATAATTTTTTTTAAGAAAACGTTAATTTTTAATTAATTTTTTTTTTATAATTTATAAAGGGATTTTTTTCTTTTTTCTACTTTGCTTAGTTTAAACAATGTCATGAGTTTCTTCTAATGTCCTTGTATTTTCCACTGAAGATGAAGGTTTAAACCTTCGAAACATGTATGGTTTTTAATTTTGTCATTAAACTAGTGGAACAGATTATGAGTTGCTTTACCTACCTTCTTGTATGAGGTATCGTCAGGTCGGTATAAAATACATGTTCTATATATATTTATATGATATTATCACCCGACAAGCAAAGCAGAGTTCTGTGTTCTTACGAAATAATTTTTTTCTGCACGGAAAAGACACTATACAGCATGTGTCAGCCAAATAAATTCTATAATAAATAAATGGGGGCGTGTAGGAAATAACGCCGGGACACGTCGATTGGTATTTCTAGTTGCGCATTTTTCTCAATAAAAACTTTTCATACAGGGTGTGTCATGTAACAGTGGCCGATACCAACTTTCTTATTTTAAATGTATGTTATTCAATTTTTGGATCCCTCAGAAAATTTTAGACATATTTAATGTGCAATATCCTACACCTATATCTTCAACTGTTTCGGAAATATTAAGTATTTTCAGATTTATTGCAAAAATTAACAACACACTCAAAAACTAATAAGTAATACTGTTTATTTCTTGATAATGTAAAAAACAAAAACGTAGATGTTGAAACTGCTCGCCGCGAACGTCTTGGCAACATCCTAATCTTAAATAGTAGTTTCTTCTAACGTTAGGTACTGAACATATCAGGCGTGACCGATCTAATTGCAAGCTTTATTCGTGTTCTTAAGTCAGCTAAATCAAGGGGTTTAGTTTTGTACACAAGATTTTTGACGTAACCCCCTAAGAAGAAGTCTAATGGCGTCATATCAGGGGATCGTGCTGGCGATTCCATCAATCCAAGCCTCCCTATCCACCGATTTGGAAATACTCGGTTGAGGTAGTGCCGGACATTGATTTGGTAATGTGGCGGTGCTCCATCTTGCTGAAATCATATCATATTCGCTGGAAGTTGTGGGTTTGCTGGATCAGGATATAAGTTTGTTAGAGTTGGCAGGACAATATTTTGGAGCAATGCTAAATAATTATCGCCATTTAAATTGCCATTAATGTAAAAGGGACCTATGATATCTCCAACAATTTCTGCCCAAACATTAACCTGTTCAGGATATTGCGTATGTTCTTCTCTAATCCAGTGAGGATTTGCCCAAGACCAATAGCGGTAATTCTGACGATTCGCATGACGTGAAGTGTAAAGGTGCACTCATCAGAAAACACAGCATGTTCTAATTGGATCACATTGTTATCGAACATTGCCATCATTTGTTCACAACAGTAGATTCTCCTACCAAAATGGTCTTACATGGACTCATGAGTAGGTATCATTTTATAGGGATAGATTTTATTTTCTTGTAATGTTCGAATAATCGATGAATGGCTAACATCGAATATGCTTGTCGACTAGAAGTATCTGGGCTTTCCTCAAACTCAAGCATGATATCTAATTTTGTATCATCACTTATTGCATTGGCAGCTAATTTTTTTATCTGCACCATGTCCAAGCTGACGAAACTGCTTTTCTATTTTACTAATTCTCTGAGGGATCAAAAAATTGAATAATATACAAGGTGTTGCATTTAAAATAAGAAAGTTGGTATTTCATCATGGTTACATGACACACCCTGTATGAAAAGTTTTTATTTTTGCATTGCGAGCCTGCGAGGCGAGCTCAATGGGAGAATGGAATCCGTATTACAGTCGGCAATTCTATTCTTGCGACATAGAATTACACGGAATCATGCGCAAGACACCGTTCTCGATCAGCTTTCGCAATTAGTATTGCATTGCCAGAAATGGGTCGTGCGCCAGTTTAATTGCCATTGGCGCTGCAAGTCTGGGTAGAGATGGATTATTCTGTTATTGTTAACTGTTTATTATTTGGCCGAAGCATCTATGAACAGCTAATGGCTATTTAAACTAACTGGTACTTGAATTAGCAGTTCACATTCTTTATTAAGCGTATGAACTGCTAATTCGTCGGAACTTTTTTGAGCTGCTATTTGTAAGTAGCAGTAGCTGCTTTAGCTGGTAATCAAAACGAACAGGTTTGCCCATCTCTAATTCTGGGGATATATTAGGGATTTCGACAGTACCAACTGCTGTTCTGACTGTTGGCAATGCGCGGTTTACTGCGCATGAATACGTGCAATTATAATTACCATTGAAGGCGCACGAGAAGATTTGCCGACTCTAATACGGTTTTTAATCTACCACAACCTATAGAAATACACCTCCATTCCCTTCAAATTGTGAGGACCTTACAAATATGATTTCTAATAAATTTAGTACAATCATATAAATAAAACAAAGCGTCTAACTTGTATTCAGCGTAATTTAATGCTACCAACGCCTAGCGCTTTCGGCCTCTAAAAGGCCATCATCAGGGCTAAGGCTTCGTCAAAGTCACCCCAGACACACAAGAAACATACCATAAAAGATATTAAACACCCTTTAATTTAACTGTGTGGTGGTTTCTTTTAAAGGGTGTTTAATATTAATATATTTTATGGTTTATTTTATGCTATATTTCTTGTGTGCCTGAGGTGACTTTCACGAAGCCTTAGCCCTGATGATGCCCTTTTAAAGGCCGAAAGTGCTAGGCGTTGTAGCATTAAAATTACGCTGAATACAAGTTAGACGTTTTGTTTTATTTATATGACAAACTCAGCGTACAACCGACTCCCCCCCCCCCCCCCCCCAACAACAAACCCGAACAAACCCACCCCCTCTTATATTAGTACATCAAGTTAATACTAAAATATGTTTTAAATTTTACAACGAATGTAGTGAAAATAATTGATTTATTAATATTGAATTGTGTATTTCAGTCACATACACACACCACAAATTATGGTTAGTTGTATTATTTTTATAGTAAATTTAAGTATTTTTTTCCCGGCCAGTCCACTTTATTGTGAAAGAGGTACTTTTAAAGAATTATTGTATCGTGGTTAACCCCCTGAGAGAGGTTGATCTAAAAGTCTTGAATGTGCCACTTGACCCCCCATTTCCCATATAAGATTTTAAGGGTAACACATATATACTCCTCCCAGGGACGTAAACCACGAAGGCTATAAGTGTCCTCCTCAGAATAAAATTCACTTGTCTTTCCGATTTTTAATATTATTTACTCACAACGGCACAACAAAATTAAGGGTGGAAAGTTTCCAAATTGACACCCTGTATATTAGAAACTAGTTTCGGATTGTGGTCCAAAGTCATTCTGTAAGTAAATGGTCTTCTCGGAACTTGAAAACCGCTAAGCTTACCCGAAATTAATTGGCCAGCGTTAACTGTAACATGGTGAAATTAGTTCGTAAACTTCCTGCATTTGCTGGTAAGCAGAATTAATTTCTTTTTTGTCTTACAAAATATGATTAAAATCACATAAGGGGCATTATTCCTGACTGGCACTGGTCTCAAATGTGTTTTAAATCCTCACAAAAACGAAAACGGCCTCTTTAGCAGTCGCTTGATGAGTATCTTACCTCTAATTATACAAAATACAATTTCTAAATCAATCAAATCAAATCTAAAAATAGAGGCTCTTATACAAATTGATTAATTTAATAAAAATATTAAAATTATTTTGTTGAAATGCACTTATATTTGCATGAGCACACAGAAAAAATACTATAGTAAAATTATTATAGTAAAGATTTTATTGCAAAATTTAGTATTAATTACATTTTTTTTAGTAACATGTACCAAAATAATATTGTAAATATAATTTCTAAAAAGTATAGTTGTTAGAATGTCTAATAAATTTAGTAATAAATTTAATTATAATAATTATAATTATCATTGGGTTTGTTTAAATTTAAACAAAATATAAATGGTTTACTAAATATTTTGATAATTTTCACTAAAAATTTTTGTTAAAATTTAGCTATAATTTTATTGCAGTTCTTACTAAAAGTTATTCCAGTCATTTCTGACAAAGTGTTGTAACCGACAAAAAGTAAGAAATTGAGTTACGCCGGCTAACAGTATATCTTATGAGGGCCGATATTCTGACATAGTGTCGTATAACCGTATCTATTATAGTTTAAAATATATTTATTAAATTGCTAAAGTAATTATCATCTAAAGACTGGCTGTCATTTTCGTTTTTTGCTTGGGTTTGTTCGGGTTTCGTAAAATTTACTAAATAGCAGTGGCGGCTCGCGACCTATGATACAAGTATCGTGAAATTCTTTTAAACCTCTTCAACGCCGCAACCAAACAACAAACAGGAAAAACAAAACAAATGGTTAGTTATGCTGCATCCACAAATCCATTTTTTCGTATATATCATTTTTAAACTTTCTAATAAAGTCCCTAGATTTACCCTTTGTGATCTGCGTTAAATTAATTTCGGGTTTAGGTCTTCCCGCATTCTTCATTTCAATTTTTTTTCTCCAAACTCAAAGAGCTAAAGTTATTTGTTAAATAGTCCACCGTGAAGCTATTCATTTTAACTTAATAAATATATAATATTAAAATATTAAAACATACACGCTCGAATTTCTAAATACATGCACGAACAGACAACAACGCGGCGCACTCTAAAACTGTGCGCGAATTGAAAGCGCCATTTATGGCTATTTTTCGTCAATTTGTCTTTATCTCAGGAATTGCCGGTTTAAATATAATACGTTATTTCCATAACACCCTGTATAATAATAACACTTTAGACAAGCCCCTACAATGTGTAATAAGACAACAAAAACATATCCGTTTTGTTGCAGTTGATAGCTCATATCGAGGGTTGAAGCCATAAAACAACCGTAAACCATAGGCGTTGCCAATAGTAATTACCTTATTTAATAAGAAAATTGGCCTCTGTCCATTGTTAAGTAGGATTAGGGTTAAAGTAGGTACAACAGGGGTAATTAATTTACCTATTTTTGCCTGCTTTAGGATGTTATTACGCCATTTGATGTGCGTTTGTCAAACTATGTATTTAGTTGTATTTAGATACTGCATTATCTCAAAGTTGAATTATTTCCTATACTTGTAACAATGGCTTCAAGTTTTTCGCCAACGTGTCTTCGTCAAATTAGCAAGAGTGCATATTCTCTCCGAGAAAAGACATTAATATTAAACGTGCATGATGCTCTAGTGTACCAGAAACCTGCAAGTGATGTTCGTAGCATCATTGCAGAGTGTGCCAATATGGTAGGAGTTGGAGAGGCTACTATATATAGGTTCTTGCGTGAAAGAAAATCTAAGAACCTCAGTGAGCCAAAACCACTCCCAGGAAAGAAACCGTTAGAAATTGACAATTTCATTAAAAATGGTATTAGAAGAAAAGTACATAGTTTTTATTTTGCCAAGGAAATACCAACTATAGACAAAATTTTACAAGCCATTAACTACGACGAGGACTTACCACAGCTATCACGAACGAAACTATGGAAAATACTTCATGATATGAACTTTCGATGGGAGAAGCAAAACAGAAAATCTTTTCTTATTGATAGAGCAGATATTATTTGCTGGAGACGTCAATACTTAAGGTCCATCCGAAAATACCGCAGCGAAGGCAAAAACATTTTCTATTTGGATGAAACTTGGCTGAACGAAGGGCACACCGTATCTAAAGTTTGGCAAGATAAAAATGTCCTAAGTTCTCGACAAGCTGTCATGGAAGGCTGGTCAACAGGACTTAGACCACCATCTGGAAAGGGACGCAGACTTATTATAACTCATATAGGAAGTTCAAATGGCTTTTTGGATCAAGGATTATTACAATTCCAGTCGAATTCTACTAAAGACTATCATGAAGAAATGACTGCTGATGTTTTCGAGGAATATTTTAAGCAAATGATAGAATACATTCCCGCTAATTCTGTAATACTGATGGATAATGCCAGCTATCACTCTAGGCTAAAAGAGAATCTTCCCACAACTTCATGGAAAAAGGCGGAAATCGTAAACTGGTTACAACGAAAGGAATTGAGTTACGATAATACCATGGTAAAAAAAGAACTTTTGGATATTGTTAGGCTACATAAATCACAGTATAAAAAGTATGTTATTGACGAGATGACAAGAGATCGAGGTATTATAGTGCTCCGTTTACCACCTTACCATTGTGAGCTAAATCCTATCGAATTAATATGGGCTCAAGTAAAAGGATATGTTGCTAGAAATAACAAAACATTTAAAATGCAAGAAGTGCGACACCTCTTGCTTCATTCTTTAGCAAATGTGTCATCAGAAAATTGGCAAAACGCCATAAAACATGCTATAGTAGAGGAACAAAAAATGTGGGAACTTGACAACGTAATTGACACAACTATGGAAATTGAGCCTTTAGTAATAAGCGTAGGACATGATGACTCTTCAGATTCTTCTGAGGACCATTTTATCGAGTTATAATTATTGAAATCGTCAATATTTTTTGATCTGTAAATAAATTAGTTTTCTTGTAAATAAATTCATAAAATCATAAAATCTATTACATTTAAATAAAATAATAAGCGGTTACATTAAAAACCCAACTCTCCGACCATGATGGGCCGTTTTAATCATTATCCTTTCATTTCATTTTATGGCTCTATTGTTACTTTATCTGTTACCCGGTGGAATAGGTCAAAATTTCTTCATCTTTATGCTAGATGTACGTAAAAAGACCATTTTATAGGTAAAATATTTTAGGCCACCGGGCCCTTGTTTTGAATCTTTAATGAGGGTATCGAGCTATCAACGGCAACGAAACAGACTTTAGTATCTCTTTACTCTTACCTTCCCGAAATCCTAATGGGGAAGGCCGAAATACTCATTTTATTAGTTTTTTGCATATATGACTTACGTAACCTACGTATTTGCAGTAAACACAGCCTACGTATACAGAAGAAGGGTGCATATAAGAAGTTGCTTGTTGTGATACTATACACTTATAAGTTACTATTGAACATTAAAGTTAAAGCAGAGGTAACAAGAGTGAACAACCTTTAAGCCAACCGAATATTTAGTTTTTTAATACAATAACCTTTCCTTAGAAAAGGTCAATAGCTATTTTCAGAAATGTTTTTGTGCATCCGGTACAAAAACATGGAAATTTTTTCAAGTGATTTGTATTTATATACAGGGTGTTATGGAAATGACGTATTATATTTAAACCGGCAAAATCCCCAGATGAAAATAAATTGAAAAATAACCCTAAATGGCGCTTTGAATTATTAAGCGAAATATACACTTTATATAAAATCACAAAATTTACGTGGCCGCTCCTGAGGCCCTTCGCAATCAATATTTTATTGATGCAGTCTCGAGGTTCAAAAGAGGTTGGCGCATTATAGGCGATGTTGTCATAACACAGAATTCTAAACGCACGTGTTCAGGTTTTGACAGCAAGACGTCTTTGACGCGCGTTATCACTTCATTTTCAAACTTTTTAGACAAAGAAAACTACAATTTTAAGGTACATACTCTCTTACCTTCGATCTTATTTTAAAATAATCCGTTTTATAATTAAATTCCATAAAAAAATAAAACACAAAAAGTATGTTTTTCAACAGAACCAACAGTAGATAATATCACACAAATTTGAAATCACATCACAACATTTCTTATTATGAATTGTTTCACAACAAACAAAATCGAGCAATACAACTAACAAAACGTTTAAAATTCGTGTACGTCAAGCACGTGGAACCCTCGACACGATGTCGTCACTCCCGAGTCTCGAAACATACTGAAGTATGAAGGCGCGCGGACAGTATTGAAGTAAGGGCGAGACTCGCGGTGTGATCTGATAACACTGTTAGTATAATCTAGTGACCCACATTGTTGCTAAGTGAATCCAGATGGGACGGCGCGACAGTATGTGGGTAAAAAGGGGTTTTACCTTAGTATTTAGATATTCGATTTAAAAAAAAGTATGTAGGCTTTCTCTAGGACTCCCAAGGAGTCACCCATTTAAATTTAATAAGTAATTTCCATAACACCCTGTATAACAGGGATCAAGGATGACTTTTTCGAAAAATTGAAGATACAATTTTTTTCAGATATAGTTAAGTTCATGACACACTGTATAAGGTTTACAGTAGGTAAAGATGGACATATATGTAGATACGTACTTCCTATCTTTTTGTGAAGATAGAGGTACCTACTAGACATGTAATTTAGATAATGACTTTATTTTATATATTTGAATAAACAAATAACAAAAAAAAAATTGGTTTGTGTGTTTTATTCCCTATATTAAATAAAAAAAAGCAATTTAAAAATATAAATAGACTCGTTTTATTTTTTAAAATAAACGTACGTACTATTTTAGTACGATCCTGGAATTTCATACGAACCTAAGCAAAATAAATAACCAGAAATAACCAGGCAAGTCATTAATGTCACGTGACACTTGACATATCTGGCGAGAGGGTTCGCTGCAACGTCAAA
This sequence comes from Barypeithes pellucidus, assembly GCA_963991005.1. NCBI lineage: Eukaryota > Metazoa > Arthropoda > Insecta > Coleoptera > Curculionidae > Barypeithes > Barypeithes pellucidus. The sequence goes on from OZ022562.1 coordinate 32,157,409, forward strand.
CACGAAAAATGAGCCATAAACCAGCCAATAATATATTATTTTTTTTTTAATAGCCCATCTCAAAGCGGAGTAAAATGATGAATGGAGAAAGAAGCTGGAAATCTGCTCGACTAGTTTAATAACATATTAAAAAAATTGGATCTGATCATTCCATATATGTTTCGAAGGCCTTCATCTTCAGTGGAATTTTAACTGAGAGAACTTATGATATTACCAAAATTATAACTGTAGAAAAGAAAGAAAACCATTTAATAAATCATAACAAAATTATGGATAATATGTACATACATTTTGCTGGAAAAGGTAAGAAAATCTGTTCATCGTGTACTGTTTGCATAATTTTGTCATGGTTTTCCAAATGGTTTCTCTCTTTTTTTAAAGTTATAATTTAGGCAATGTCATAAGTTCTCTCAGTTAAAATTCCACTAAAGATGGAGGTTTAACAGGAAAAAAATGTAATTTTTGGATTTAGGTAAAATTTAAAATTACCATAATCAACGCATGCGCTATCAACTGTCTGTGATATAACCTATAGGCCCTCGGTACCTGTAACCAATGACAACGCACTATGTTGCCATATTTTTAGATTAGAAGTACTTTTAATCAAAAAAATATGTTATTTTGCATTTAAATAATAATATTGAAACTATAACAGAATATAGGTTTCTTATACAGGGTGTTATGGAAATAACGTATTATATTTAAACCGGCAATTCTTCAGATAAAGACAAATTGACGAAAAATACCCATAAATGGCGCTTTCAATTATTCATTCAGGGGTAAAAGTGACCTGACGTGAAACCAGAAAAACACCTATGGGGCACTGCGACACATGTAAACAACTAGGGGGGCATAGCCCCCCTAGGCGCTACCCGCGCAGGGGCCTCCGGCATCCACCTATACGTGTTTTGGTTATTACCTAGCCGCTCCGCGGCGGGGCTACGCCGTTCACCTGCATGCGACAGATTCCCGCTAGGCGCTACCCGCGCATGGGCCTCCGGCATCCACCTACATGCGTTTTTGTTATTACCTAGCCGCTCCGCGGCAGGGCTCCGCTGTTCACCTGTATGCGACAGATTCGCCTACATGTGTTTTTGTTATTATTACCTAGATCTAACCACCGATTTGAGTGGATGCACCGAGAAGCTTGAATATAGGTTGATGCTTTAATTCGTTGGCCACACTCCTGCGGACTGTGATGGGGGTACATAGCACCCAACTTCGTTCATTATAACATATGTGACCGTTTAACATTTTAAGAGACCAGCTATATCCGATTGCGAACGATTCGCTTACCATATTACGTATCGAATAGAAAAAAAAATGTCAAAAATGACAGCTGTAAAAAAATAAACAACATTTTCGGATTCCTTGCAATCGAATTACATAGAAACGATACCAAACTTTTGAAGTTCTGTTAACCTAGCCGCTCCGCGGCGGGGCTCCGCCGTCCACCTATTTGCGACAGATATCAAACCTTTGAAGTTCTGTTAACCTAGCCGCTCCGCGGCGGGGTTCCGCCGTCCACCTGTATGCGACAGATACCAAACATTTGAAGTTCAGTTAACCTAGCCGCTCCGCGGCGGGGCTCCGCCGTCCGCCTATATGCGACAGATATCAAACCTTTGAAGTTCTGTTAACCTAGCCGTCCGCGGCGGGGCTCCGCCGTCCACCTATATACGACAGATATCGAACCTTTGAAGTTCTGTTAACCTAGCCGCTCCGCGGCGGGGCTCCGCCGTCCACCTATATGCGACAGATACCAAACATTTGAAGTTCTGTTAACCTAGCCGCTCCGCGGCGGGGCTCCGCCGTCCACCTATTTGCGACAGATATGAAACCTTTGAAGTTCTGTTAACCTAGCCGCTCCGCGGCGGGGCTCTGCCGTCCACCTATATGCGATAGATATCAAACCTTTGAAGTTCTGTTAACCTAGCCGCTCCGCGGCGGGGCTCCGCCGTCCATCTATATGCGACAGATATCAAACCTTTGAAGTTCTGTTAATCTAGCCGCTCCGCCGTCCACCTATATGCGACAGATGCGAAACATTTGAAGCTCTGTTAACCTAGCCGCTCCGCGGCGGGGCTCCTCCGTCCACCTATTTGCGACAGATATGAAACCTTTGAAGTTCTGTTAACCTAGCCGCTCCGCGGCGGGGCTCCGCCGTCCATCTATATGCGACAGATATCAAACCTTTGAAGTTCTGTTAACCTAGCCGCTCCGCCGTCCACCTATATGCGACAGATGCGAAACATTTGAAGCTCTGTTAACCTAGCCGCTCCGCGGCGGGGCTCCTCCGTCCACCTATTTGCGACAGATATGAAACCTTTGAAGTTCTGTTAACCTAGCCGCTCCGCGGCGGGGCTCTGCCGTCCACCTATATGCGACAGATATCAAACCTTTGAAGTCCTGTTAACCCAGCCGCTCCGCGGCGGGGCTCCGCCGTCCACCTATATGCGACAGATATCAAACCTTTGAAGTTCTGTTAACTTAGCTGCTCCGCGGCGGGGCTCCGCCGTCCACCTATATGCGACAGATACCAAACCTTTAAAGATCTGTTAACCTAGCCGCTCCGCGGCGGGGCTCCGCCATCCACCTATATGCGACAGATATCAAACGTTTGAAGTTTTGTTTACCTAGCCGCTCCACGGAGGGGCTCCGCCGTCCACCTATATACGACAGATATCAAACTTTTGAAGTTCTGTTAACCTAACCGCACCGCGGCGACGCTCCGCCGTCCACCTATATGCGACAGATACCAAACTTTTGAAGTTCTGTTAACCTAGCCGCTCAGCGGCAGGGCTCCGCCGTCCTCCTGGCAGTGACAGATTCGCCTACATGTGTTGTTGTTATTATTATTATTATTATTATTATCTAGATCTGACCACCGATTTGGGTTCAGCCTGAATGTAGGTTGCTGGCTTGGCCACACTCCTGCGGACTGTGATGGGGGTACATAGCACCCAAGTTCGTTCATTATAACCATGTTACCGTTTCACATTTTAAGGGACCAGCTATAACCGATTGCGAACAATCCGTTCACTATATTACGTATCGAATAGAATAAAATATGTCAAAAATAACAGCTGTCAAAAAATAAACAACATTTTCGGATTCCTTGCATTCGAATTACATAGGAACGATACCAAACTTACAAAATTCCGTTAACCTTGTACCTATTATTGACCTAAGAAACGTCAATTTGACAGCTGTCAAAAAATAGATAAAGATTTCGCATTCCTCATACTAAAATTGTATAGAAATGATACTACACTTGTTAAAATATTTTAACAAAAAAATGTAGAAATGACAGCTGTCAAAAAATAAATACATTTTTCGGATAACTTATACTCAAATTATATAGAATCGATACAAAATTTTTGAAATTTTGTTAACCTTGCACTTATTCTTCACTAAAGAATCATCAATTTGACAGCTGTCAAAAAATAAATTTTATTTTCGGACTCCTTACACTTAAATTATATTGAGACGTTACTAAACTTGCGATATCTTGTTCACCTTGCACATATTACTAACCTAAGAAACGTTAATTTGACAGCTGTCAAAAAATATATAAAATTTTCGAATTCCTCATACTCAAATTATATAGAAACGATACCAAACTCGTGAATTTTAGTTAACATTGCAACTATTACCAATTACCAAATTACCAATATACGTCAATTTGACAGCTGTCAAAAAATTTATAGAATTTTCGGATTGCCTGCATTAGAATTATACGAAATCGACACCAACTTTGCGAAATTATGTTACCATTACGCCTATGATCGACAGTTAACCGAAATCAAAGAATTGTTAAAAATGACAGCTGTCAAAATATGAATTAAATTTTCGGATTCCTTGCCCTCGAATTATACGAAAACGACACCAACTTTGTGAAATTCTATTAATCTTGCACTTTTTACTAACCAAGGGAACGTTAATTTGACAGGTGTCAAAAAATTTAAAATATTTTTAAAATCCTTTTAGCAATATTAACATAACGTACTAGTTGAATTTTCTTCAAATTACCAAATTATCAAATTAAGCCTATTTTTCCAAATTTTTATTCAAATCTGATGAATTTAAACACTTGCCCTTGTCTAATTTTCACTAAATACTGTAAAAACCACGCTTTTCATGCATTTCGAGCGAAAGTTAGAAATTTTGCTGTCACCGTTACGAATATTCTTAATTTTCTCCAAGTTCGAACATCTTTATGATAACTTTATATATATCAAAATGTTCGGAAAAGATGAGGGAATCAGATTAACCTAGAAAGAAAACTCTAAAAGAAAGGTTATAGAAGAAATAGCAGAGGAAACTTGACTTTTAATAACAAAAATTTCGAAAAAATTTATAAAATATTTTTTTATCCGCCAAAGGATATTTTTGGGTCACACAGTCGATGTGGAACATAAAGGTAATTTATTCCTTTAAACGATAGGCTAAAGAACGATTGAAAAAGTTACATACACTAGCGTACAGCCGGCTTTTAGTAAGAGGATGTCAAAATTAGTGATTCTTGCCTAATCGATTGTAGTTATTCTTGTATAAGAAATTAAGAAACTAAACTATGGTTTTTAATCGTGTTCTGATGTGCTCTTTCCGATGACCTATATAACATTTCCATGAAATATTATTTTACCCCATAAATAGCAAAAAAAAAATTTTGACAAAATCATCAAGTTCAGTTTTTCGCAAATTTCTCCATTTTATAGGCCTTTCAGCATGATATGATGTATTGTGAAATATTACTATTTGAGATGACCTATTCACCGGTTCAATCCCGGAGCCAATCTATGCTACTCAAGTCGATTAATTCATTATCGAAAATGACCCTGCATTGCCCATGATTTACAACATTAAAAAAATCGAGAACCTGACTTCCCGACATTTTATCAAAAAACTCTCGCGACGAGTTTTTCTAAATAAGTTTCTTGATAACATACTAGAATATAAACTGAATCGCTTAAGTTTTACGAGACCGGCAAGTCGTAGAAAAAAATATTTAATTTTTTCACATTTTCTGAATATTTCGTTTAATAACTTATTAACAGGATATCCTGTATAATGACGTACATCGGCTAAAGATACGCCATATATACCAAAATATACCCCAAAAGTTTCATTGCTCCAACGTGGACGGATTAGAAGAAATGAAATAAATTGTGTCTAGATGCACCATTTTTGGACGCTCCCATAAGCCCAATGTAAATAGGTCGTTGCAGACCATTTTGGAAATCGGGAAAATGGTAGGAAATTTTCCATTTTGGGCAACGGTAGGGGTCGTTATCGAAAGCCGAAATCCCATAGAATCTTTTCCATACCATTTCCATGCTCAAATCGTTCAATTAACTTCAGGATCTCGCTAAGAAAATGGCTATTTTGGCCCATTTCGGCCGAATTTTGACAGTCAACAAATTGGGTTAATTTTATTCCAAGGCATGCTGATTAAAATCGACCAAGTGTGCAGATTTGCAAAAATTGGCCGTCCCAGCTCGGAAAAACGTCGTTTTTCTCCCGATAGAAAGGAAATTTCTAAAATTTTGAAAAATAATAATGTTTAGATAAAAGATGGACGGAAAGAATACGCCTATAAAGAACTCTCCGAAATGATATTTGTAGAAGTTATTCGTGACTAAACAGAACTTTTAGTGAAAAATGGTTGAAAATGGATATACTTAATTTTTTTTAACCATTTCGATCGTAATTCGAAACGCGCTCTTGGTATGAATCTTAAAGTACCATCATTCCGCTTGACGAAAAAGCAAAAAGATATGGAAAATGTTAAATAGGAAAGCGTATAGACGAAATTAAGTGGAGCGGTGACAAATTTTTGCATTTCCAAAAAACTAAAATTCATTCTTTAATAGTAATTTCGGTATTTAAATCGAAGAAAGCAAAATATACGTATCGAATGTGATTTACCTAGATCTTTCCGGTAACGTCAACTAAAATTCGATCAAAAGCTGTTTTTACCTCGAAAAAAATTAAAATCCGTCAATTCTTACCCCGAAATATCAACTTGTTCAGTATTTTCAAATTTTCCCCATTTTCTAATAACTTTAGGTATAGATAGATGTATTGATGGCAGCTAGTTTTTGAGATGGGAAATCGAAAATTTTAAACCGCGAGACGCTCGGACGCACCCAGTTAGAGCTATTAGGTACCAAAAATGACCATTTTTTGTCAAATTTCGACTTTCAACAATTCTTTTAAATTACTTCTAATCGTCGTACGTTACCCAGTTTCAATAGGGTTCTGTAGCGACCGGTCCACTCCACACTCCGAAAATTTAAATCGAAAAAATTGAGTTTTGCGACTTGAAATGTGTTTCAACGGGAATCGCCGAAAAGTCGACTTTGACGCTTAATAACTTCGAAACTGTTCACCCTGTATATTTTAAATTTTGAGACAATACGCGTGCACTATCCAAAATTAAAACCAAAAAGTTTCGTCGCTTCAACTTTGACAGTTTCTTCGGTAAAAATTCGCAACCTCAAAAATGTCAAAAGATACGACGACGACAACGGACGAACTCAAGGTCACACGTAAGGCGTAATACATAGCACCAGAATTGGTGCTATGTAAAAAGCGAATTCTGACTGGTGTTGTCATATGCACACCTTAAACTCCTTAGACAAAATAAATAATTTAAACAATTTCCCATTCTGTAATACCTTATTGTACAATTAATTTAAGAAACTTTACGAGAAAAAATGTGTTAACCAAATAGAACAAACATAAAGAATAGTATTAAATAAGTTTGAAATAGGCACGTATGTCACTAGGTCAGATGCTAATGACCTCTTGACGGCTTACAACGGCTGATCCGAAGTGTTCGTATAGCGCCGCACGCTTGCGGGCTGTTAGATGAAGACCAATCAGCGGCCGGATACGTTGTATTTCGTCGATAACCAACACAGTCGCAGCAATCCGCTCTGTTATTTCGGTTTACGCGTGTATCTTGCCAGTCCGTAAATAACCTTTGAATATTGTTTTATTGACGAAACTAATTTGGTCAGTTTAAAACCGGTTGTTTCTTCTGGATATCAAATTTCGTCGCGTGTAATAAAATCTAATAATCTGTAGTATAATCTGTATTATTGTATTTTCAAAAGCTAACTATCGGTTCTGTTTCACTATTACTGTGTGTATAAAGTGTTTCCAGGAGTGTTCCCATGAAAAAGAAGAAAAACTGATTGTGTTTGTGCCTGATGGATTTCCTCGCTCTTTAGGTATAAAGATAAATACAAGTAAGTAGATAAATAATTTATTTTTATAATTTCATATGGAATTTCAGTTTTACATTAAATTTGGCAACATTGGGCCTGGGTGATATATGTTTACAGTAGCGCGGAGTGACCTGCGAGTAAGAGAGTTTGTTACCCCACTTTTAAAACGGTCGATTCTCTAGGACACCCAAGGAGTCACCCATTTAAATATAATACGTCATTTCCGTAACACCCTGTACACCTATTACAATTTATTTCAAATGCGTAAATGTAATTTTAGGGGTTACTGGGTAAGAGATTTTGGGAATTTAATATATGTAACAACCCCTGAATTTTTTTTTTTTTGATCAAACACAAGCACTATAATCCTTTAGAGCACTCTGGGAGTGGTGCGTGTGCGCAAAAAGCGATTCACGTTGGTTCTGAATCGTTGGAGGTTATATTCGTTGGGAAAAACGACCTCGGGAAGATCGTTCCACAATGATGAAATCCTCCAGATGAAAGAGTTCTTAAATAATGAAGTTCGAGGAGTACTAAGCTTAACCACATATGGATGGGCGGCAGTGGTTCATCGTGTATTTCTGATATTCGCCGCTCTGGGCGGAATAAGAGGGCAAGGTCAGCCGAGCACTTTCCATGAAAATATATGTAAAAGAGAGTCAAATCACCAACTTGCCTTCGATGTTCTAGGCTGTCGAGGTTCTTCGTCAGCTCGTGGTCTCCAATCAGACGAATGGCCCTCCTTTCGATGGAATCCAGTAGCCGAAAAGTATGTCTGGGTGCAGAGCTCCAGACATGAGAGCAGTACTCTAGTGATGGTCGAATCTGGGCTTTGTATAGTGTCAAAAGTTGTTGAGATGTGTACAACTTTCTGGTTCGGAAGAGTACACCAAGCTTCTGAGAGGCTATCTTGGCGATTGCCACAACGTGGTTATGCCAAGACATATTTCCTCCCAGATTGACGCCCAGTAAACTAATAGATGAAGCCAGTGGGATTGCGTGTCCGTCCATGACTATATCCGGTTCTGTAATGTTAATTTGACCGCATTCCTACAGGTAAACTTGTCGACCTGTATATTAATGTTGGTTCTAGCCAGATTAGTAGTAAGTACCCAAAAAACACAATATGGTTGGATATAAATTATTCGATGTGGTTTTAATGACTTTAAAATCTTATCCTATAATTTTAAAAAAGCATAATAAAACTGTGCAAAAAACTAAATCAATATTGTGGAACTCAATTTCAATTTGTCATTCAAGGAGTTTGTAAACATATTTCGAATAATTTTATTGTATATTAAACTGAATTTCCCCGATCAAGCGTAAAGTTTTATATTATCCATTTGGCTTAGTATCATATAGGTATTTTTATGTTAAAGTATTTTTTTCTCAATTTTTTCCACTTGGTTCGAATAATAGGGGCGTTTCCGCACGGACCTATAGCTTAATGTGGGTTCTAAACTACGATCCTCGGTCATGCGCAGCTTTTTTTTATGTTTTATGATCAAACACAAGCACTATAGGAAAAATCATTTAAGGCACTGTGCGAGTGGTGGGTGTGCGAATAAAGCGATTCCCGTTGGTTTTGAATCGTTGGAGGTTATATTCGTTGGGAAACACTACCTCGGGAAGGTCGTTCCAGAAGGATGAAATCCTCCAGATGAAAGAATTCTTAAATAATGCATTTTCCATTTAAATATTTGTAAAAGGGAGTCAAATCACCAATCTGTCTTCGATGTTCTAGGCTGTCGAGGTTCTTTATCAGCTCGTGGTCTCCGATCAGACGAATGGCCCTCCTTTCGATGGAATCCAGTAGCCGAAGAGTATGTTTGAGTGCAAAGCAGAGAGCAGTACTCTTGCGATGGTCGAACCTGGGCTTTGTATAGTATCAAAGTTGTTGAAGTGTATATAACTGTTTGATTCGGAAGAGTACACAAAGTGTATGCGAAGCTATCTTGGCGATTGCCACAACGTGGTTATCCCAAGACATATTTCCTCCCAGATTGACGCCCAGTGGTTTTTCTTAGTGTTAAATTCGACTGGGTTACTGTCACCGCAAACCAAAATTTCTTCCAGGTCTTTATTGAGGAGTGATATTTCTTGCTGTCTGCGAAGATGTGCGCCGGCAGCCGATGTTTGTGCATTCAAAGAGAAAGATGAGACAAGTATGCTAACGTCAGCAAAGCAAAATATCGGATTTTTAGTTTTCACTAGACGGGTTAATGTAGAGTAAGAAGAGGGTGGGAGACAATATGGACCCTTGAGGAATACCGGCATTGACGATGAAGGTGTCTCAGAGAAATCCATCAATCGCCACTTGCAGAGAACGGCCCTTAAGAACGCTAGACAACCATGCACAGAATCGACTCAGCATATCATAGGAGCGCAGTTTACTTAGCCAAACTCATGCCAAACACGATCAAAGGCTTTAGAAATATCCTGTGCAACAGCCCGAGACTTCCCATGATGTTCGATTGCGTTGTTCCAAATATGGGTGACATAGGCTAGAAGATCTCCAGTTGATCTGGACTTCCGAAAACCATATTGATGATCGCTGATGTTGAAGCCTTCCAGGTAGTTTAGAAGTTGTTGGTTAATAGCTTCCTCCATTACTTTTGATATAACTGAAAGCAATGCGACTGATCGATAGTTGTTAGGCAGGGTTGGCTTCGCTTGGAAAATTGACTCAAGTAGATTATTTTAAAGGAACACACCATATATTATTATTGATTTGGAAGCTGCTACAAATTTGCTCTTCGTTAAATATAAAAATATATCTAACCAGTCAAGTTTCTGCCATAGGCAAATATTTGTTAAGTACGTATGATTATTATTTTTTCTAGCATAAACGTAATTTTACCATTATATTCATATGGATATTAATGTACTTTTTTCCAGTGCCAATCATTTAATCACGTATCATTAACCGATTTTCAGCTTGAGAAATCATTTTTCTTCACCTCCTGCCAGAAATCATTATTATTTACCTCCACTATTGACAGAGGTTCAGGTTAATACTAGAGGCATCTGACAAAACTAATTATCAACCGTTTGAAATCCGATTACTGCAAAATATAATAATGAACTAAAATGATTAATAAAGCAAATTAATGCAAGTAAAATTACGAAATTAATAACCACAGATAGATTTTGTACATGGTTAGTAGTGGAAAATGATTATTATTAACAACAGTTTAGAAAGCTATTATTGCCATCAAGTCGGCGGTGGGGCCTCGTAATTTAAAATCGACGATCGGGCAATAGTAGCGTTTTTCTAAACGTTGTTAATATCTAATATTACAACACATTGAAAAAAATTAACAGTTCATATGAATTTATTCATTTTATTTGGATAGTGACGAAATGATTAGCAGAACATGTGGAAAATATAATGAAATGTATTCGAATCTATCACCCAATGAACCTAAGAAGATTTATACGAATCCAGACAAATTTCATTGAGTTTAACTTTAAAAGCGCCAAGAAACTTGACTCGACAACGTCACGTAACTCTCGACGAAAACAACCAGATTAATGTTTTGGCTTATTTTTATGCATTTTCCCTATCATAAATGCGAAGTGCTGAAGATGATTTAGGTACACGGGAAGAAAACCGTAGTAAAATTTACTATAAGAATAGTAAAACCATAATTTATGGAGTTATATGTGACTGGAATAACTTTTATTAAGAACTAACATTAATTTATAGCAAACTTTTTAGTAGAAATTACAAAAATATTTAGTAAACCATTTATATTTTTGTAAAATTTACTCAAATAGAGTGAAACCTCTCTTAGGCGGACACCTACGGGACTGTCTAAATGTGGCCACCTAATAGAGGTGTCCGCCCATGGGAAATTTGTTATTAGGTAATATGTAAATGCAAAATTATTACTATGTACATATATGTATGTATAAATAAACATAACATAACAAAAATACACTAGTTTTAGTTAGGATGTAGTAATCAAAAAAATCTAATAACGTGGTTTGACGTATTTGCATTTTATACTTGGAATCTAGAAAATGTAATTCTAAGTCTGATAACAATTCCATTGCTGTAGAGTCATCTCTATTCTTTGCATACTCTTATAATTCCTTTACCATACTAATGGCTTGTTGATAATTGGTGACATTTGTTTGATTACTGCATTCAACTTCTTCATCAGAGTCGTCAGATAGTGATGTGGTTTCAGTTTGGACTACATAATCGGTAGGAATGGGGTCACTATCATCTTCTGATAGCACATTGCTATAAATGTTAATGAACTCGCCCAAATCATTGTTATCAAATTACAAACTTCGACAACATTGATATTCTCTTTCAGACTCAAGACGCGACATTTTTGTGCAATTGTTTACGATGTTAACATTACAGCTCACAAAAAAACGACGGACTGCTGTCAAGAAAAAAAATACTTTCATTCGGCGAAGTTCTTTTGTGCTGCCACGCATACGCGATTGGTTGCCTGTCTGTCTTCAGAGAGTTTTTTTCACCGTACTTATTCGTCTCCCAAATACCCCCCCCCCCCCCCCCCCCCCCCTTCGAAGTTTTGGATCCGTCCTTGCTTTGCAATTGTGGAAGATTAATGTAAGAACCAATGCAATAATCATGATCTCTATTGTAAAATAATATACTTAAAAGATATTCGTGCTGCCATCTCTAATTTACTTTAAGAAGCCGTTTAAAGGGATAACAGATAATTAACTTGCAAATAGTGAACAGATTTCCGCTCGCGCCAATGTCGCTCGTTCGGCCATACTTGACAGCAACCGTGATAGATGGCGCCTTGGGCCAATAATAGTTCCCGCGTTTTAGTGGTTGTATAAACATCGATGTACCTACTGTGAAAATCGTCTGTAGTATTCAGATTTTTACTAATTTTTGTTATAATATTCGTTTAAATAATTTGATAAAAATTTTTGCCACAAGCCTGGTCTCTTGTACACTTCTGCTATATTATATTATACCAATCAGAAGCTTAGGTGGAAACCCGAACAAACCCGTATAGACTTCGGTCTTTACAAAATTCTATACCAATATTTTTAACCGGCATTAAAAATATTATTGTGAAGGGGACACTTATTTCCTTTCCAATAATACCATAATTTAAGACTCTTTGAGTAGTAGTTTCCAAGAAATCCCCTTCCAAAAATGGAAATAATTAAAACTTTGCAATGAGATTTGTGGTTGTAGGTTGTTATTAAAAAAAACTTTATTCTGTTGACTCCTTTTAGTAGAATTATAAGTTATATTATTCTTTACCATCAGGGGCAAAGTTTACATGAATAAATCCATTCTTGAAAACTACTACTCAAAAAATAATACATTATGGTATTGTTAAACTACCTTTAAAACGATGTGCCACTCGACCTGACCCCCTCCCCCTTCCCATTTAAGAATTGGTGACATGCATGTCAATTGTCACACGAAAAATAATAGGGTTGATTTTCAAGAAAATAGTATCAACTGTACCAAACACCGCCAAATAAATGAAATGGCGAAGGCCCGGTACCCATTTATATTTTCAAGATGAAAAATAGGTATGTATCGTCAGCTTTTATACTACCATTATTTTATCTGTAAAATGGCTGTAAAAATATAACAATATACAGGGTGTTAATTAAGTATGTGCAGTATTTTTAATAGACGATTCTTTGGGTAATTTTAAGACGAAAAGTTCATATAAACATGGGCCCGCAAATGCTTCGTTTTCAAGATACAGGGTGTTAATTGTAGTATTAAATTAAGCTAATTTAGCCCTAAGTAGATTAAATTTATTGAGTCCAGTGGCGTCCCGGGGCGGCACCTTAACTAATATTATTGGAAAAATAAAGTTTAGCCACTGGATCTTTTGGAATTTGTATATTTTTCTCGGATTAAGCAACTAAAAGTACAAGACTTTTGTCTCTTGAATTTTTTTCGTATCATATTTTGTTTTCGAGAAAAAAAAACGTTGATGCATGTCCCTGGAGATGCATGGACTAAGGAATCCAATCCCGCAAATTTCGCGGGATTGACATTGCGGGATTAAACGTGCGGGACTCGATGTGGGTGCTGTATGTTAATAAAAAGTTGTTGTATGCAATTAGAAACAGAGTAGAGTAGCAGGAAAATATTTATTGCATATAGGTACAATACAATAGTACGACTAGTTTAACGGTTACATTTTGAAAGTATTTTCGGAGAAAAAAATAACATGTTTAATGTTTCATCTTTTAGATTTGATCTTATTTTATTGCACATGTATCCTGCGGCTAAAAACGCACGTTCGTGCGTTCAGCTTCGACACTTGTCGGCGGAATAGATTTTACACAATTTGTGGCCCTCTGATTCGAATAGTTGGCGCATATCGGTCGATGTGATAAACTTTCCAAACGGTATACCATCTTTAGCTTCCATTCGAGACACTCTTTCCTCCATCGAAACTTTTTTCTCAGATGAAAAAAAATCTGTAATTTTCATTTTCTTATGTAGCACAGAAGAACCACTAACATCTGAGCCCTTAGCAATAGAACTAAACGAACTACTCGAACTGATGGTACTAGCTTTCATTTCCTGTGTTATTTTATCAATATCAACACTACCGCTGCTGCTCTGGACTTTCAAATTAATATTATGCTTTGTTTGTAAGTGGGTGTGAAGACCTTTGATGGAACGAGCAGAGATTTTGATAATGCTAGGGCATAACTTACATTTAGCTGTAAGGCCATCTTCAGACTTTAAAAAATAATTCCAAACTAAACTTGAACCTTCATTGTCTTTCTAAACTACACTGACACTAATTTTTGTGCTTGCTGTTTAAGGGTGCGGGATTGGATTCCCTAGCATGGACATTTTCTTTTTTAATCAAGGTTTGCTATTATTCTTTTTTTGCATATTAATAGTTTATTAAAGTTATGAAAGATAAAATCTGCTGTTACTGATGTTTGGGGCGAGTTAACATTTCTTTAGATTCTAGATCTAGAGTATCGCTTTGATTACTATTGTGATTCCTAAGAGAAGCAGGAAATAAATCATTCTTAACATCCTTTATCTTGAAAACGAAGCATATAAACTTTTCGTCTTAGAATCACCCAAAGAATCGTCTCTTAAAATTACTGCACATACTTAATTAACACCCTGTATAGCTATATAATAATATCCTATTCAACTTTTCATGATTATATATACGCTAGGTTAATCATTAGGTCAGCCATCCTGACATCGCAGTGCACCTTGCCCAGATGTTATACCCGGTTATTGTTTGTGTAGTTGTGTAATGATATCACGTGTATTTTTATGGGTTTCTATTTTTATTTGCTTTACGAGTAAATAAATATGATATTAGATGAATGGGTATCCTGCGAATAATTACTTTTATATAATACAAATAAAACTCGATACTGGATGATGCATCGTTGAGTTGAACGTAGAAAATCCCATGTAATTTTTGAGGATGCCTAATATTGGCTCCTCTCTACATTTTACAGAAAAACTTCGTTATGACTTCTTGAAGAGGCCGACATGCTAAACTTATGTGCCGAGTTTGAGTACATTTTGGTAAGCCAATCTTAAGCTATTTAATGAAACTTAAACATAGTTAAGAGGATGCAGAAGTCAGAGGAAATCTCTGATTTGACCCCTGTTCGTTTCACGCTTTGAAGGCACGAGGCGAATTGGACCTTCCCTTGTAGTTAAACGAATACGTCGAGAGTCCGCCCGTAATCGGTACGCCGACAGAAGCAACGATAATCGGAAGAAAGAGACTGTACGTGATCGGGGTCAATACTTCAATTTTCTACGCTGAAAAACGGAGTTTTCCCTTCCTATGAAAACGGTACATTAAAAAAAAAACGAAAGATGTCTAAATTTTGTTAACAACTCAAGGAAAGTCCATCATTTTTTTTTTCTACAACGTGTCCAAGATAAGGAGGGCCAGTACAGGGATCTGAGAAACCATAAGAGATACGAAGTCGGTCTCATAGTTCAGGTAATACAGCAAATTTGACATTGAAAAATATTTTAATATTTTTTTGTTTCGGAAGATTTTTGATTTAATTTTTTTTACTGCTCCATATACAACGTGTCCAAGATAAGGAGGGCCAGTACAGGGATCTCGTAAACGGCTCTCCGGAAACCGTACGAGAATAGAAGTCGGTTAAATGGAGGTAAAGTGGTGCATTTACGTGCCTAATAATATGCCGTTTAGAAAGTTTTAAAATTCCGAGTAGTTCCGGAGATATCTGAAAAAAACCGAAATTCTGAAAAATCGTTTTATTGTTTTCCTGGGTCTTTTTGAGATCGAATTCTAAAGTAAATTGCACTTTTGTATTGCCACTTTTTTCGCTCTATCTAACTGCGTTAATTATTTTGTAATCCGACTAGCCGTCTTCGAATAGCCATTATCAACTTTATTTTTTAAAATACGGTCCTGTTTTCCTGATATTGGAATTTCAGAGCTTTTCTTCTCCCGAATGCAACGATGTATGACACATTGTGATTTAATGACGTTTCGAGGGTTTTTTAAACAACATCAGGAAATTTTGGGATACGGTCCTGTATTTCTCCTAATTTTATAAATAATATCTCATAAGTAAGCTCTGAATTTTTTACTTATGTTGGACTAGTTCAATAAATAACAAATAATTTAATACAAATAAGTGAACAAAAATCATTCCAAAACAGTTATAAAACGAACAACGAAAAAAGTACGGAACTACATAATCAGGCTCACGAACGATCACTATGGGAATGTCACGTGAAAAAAATCACGCGTCACCATCTTAATTTTTTTATTTCAAGCGCCTACTTTTCTTTTAAATCCCGTATCAACAGAACTTTGAAATAATGTTTCTGAATTTTGTTCACTTATTTGTGGTTAATTATTAAATTCTTTGTTATTTATTGAACTAGTCCAACATAAGTAAAAATTTAGAGCTTACTTATGAGATGTTATTTATAAAATTAGAAGAAATACAGGAACGTATCCCAAAATTTCCTGATGTTGTTCAAAAAACCCTCGAAACGTCATTAAACCACAATGTGTCATAAATCGTTGTATTCGGACGAAACAAAGCTATCAAATTCCAATATCAGAAAAACAGGACCGTATTTAAAAAAGGAAAGTTGATAATGGCCCTTCGAAGACGACTCGTCGGATTACAAAACAATTAACGCTGTTAGATAGAGCGGAAAAAGTGACAATGTAAAAGTGCAATTTACTTTAGAATTCGATCTCAAAAAAACCCAGGAAAACAATAAAACGATTTTTCAGAATTTCGTTCTTTTCAGGATATCTCCGGAACTACTCGGAATTTTAAAACTTTCTAAACGGCATATTATTAGGCACGTAAATGCGCAACTTTACCTCCATTTAACCGACTTCCCGAGAGCCGTTTACGAGATCCCTGTACTGGCCCTCCTTATCTTGGACACGTTGTATATGGAGCAGTAAAAAAAATTAAATCAAAAATCTTCCGAAACAAAAAATATTTTTCAATGTCAAATTTGCTGTATTACCTGAGCTATGAGAAGATCGTGGTTTTGCCACCATTGAATACTGTAGGATTGGCTCTCCAAAATGTATTCAAACTCGGCACATGGGTTTACCATGTCGGCCCATTCAAGAAGTTATAATGCAGTTTTTGTATAAAATGTACAGGGGAGCCAATATTCAGCCATCTCAAAAATTACATGGGATTTCTTATGTTCAACGTAACGATGCATCACCCAGTATAACCAAGTCTGCACCATCAAAATTATAATGAGAATTTATTTATATTCAAATAAAAATGTTATACAGTGAAACCTCTCTTAGGCGGACACCTACGGGACCGTCTAAATGTATGTATTACTATGTATATATATATGTACAAATAAACATAACATAACAAATATACACTAGTTTTAGTTAGGTTGTAATATTAAAAAAATCTAATAACGTAGTTTGACGTGTTTGCGTTTTATACTTGCAATCTAGAAAATGTAATTCCAAGTCTGATAACAATTCCATTGCTGTAGAGTCACCTCTATTCGTTGCATACTCTTATAATTCCTTTACCATACTAATGGCTTGTTGATAATTGGTGACACATTTGTTTGATTACTGCATTCAACTTCATCAGAGTCGTCAGATAGTGATGTGGTTACCTCAGTGATTAGTAAACATTAGTTTATCCTTTAAACAATGTAGTAGTTAAAATGTTAAGATTTTTAAGATCGATTCATTTAAATAAAGCATTGTTTTGAATTATGCGTTACTTATTTATCATTTTACATATTAATCAGTAGACGAAACTAATGCTGGGTTTCAATAATAGTTATTTATGTATCAAGGGTACTAAGTAGATGATTATGCCCTGAGGACGACAGTCGCCCGAGGGTATATATTAGTGCCCGTGGTGCATACAATCTTTTATGTCATACCAGTTCGTTTTATATAATAAATATATTTTTTTTAATTTAATTTGATTAACCAATTTTTTATTTTTACCTGCCACATTACTTTGACATTATTGTAGCCTGCGTTTTTGTTGCTAGGGAGATAAGTATTCAAATGTTTAATGTGTCAAAGTAAAAATCAAATATGGAACAAGGTTTTGAAATTCCCGACGAAATTGAAAAAAGGCTGAAAAGGCAACGCAAAACCTGTTACGAACAAACCCAAACACTCATACGACAAAGAATATGACCAATTTTTGAAGTGGATGTCAGAAAATGCTGTAGAAAACATTAACGAAACTGTGCTGTTGGGGTACTTTAATGATCTATCTGAAAAATTTCCCCTAGCTCTCTGTGGGCTAAATATTCGATCATAAAGACGATTTTAATGGCAAATAAGAATATTAATATAATATTTAATTTTCACAAATTATGCGAGTATTTAAAGCAAAGATCAAAAGGGTAAAAATCAAAAAAATCCAGTGTGTTATCTAGAGAAAATCCTAAAATTTATTCATGAGGCACCAAATGAAACGTTTTTAATGAACAAGGTCGCATTATTATTTGGTGTATTTGGTGGATGTCGGCGGCAAGAACTTGTAAATATGTTAGTCACACATGTAGAAGATAGAAAATCAGTCTTTGTTGTAACGGTGCCAGACACCAAAATTGACGAGTTTTCAACATTATTGATGAAGACGAAACGAATAGTTTAAAACTTATAAGACATTATATGTCTTTGCGGCCACATGGCTGCTCAAAAAGAAATACTATTTTTAAGCTACATACAAGGCCGCTGTACTGTAAAACCTGTTAGAAAAACAAATTTGGGAAAATTCCCTGTATTATTGCAAAAAATTTGGGTTTGAACAACCCCAAAAAGTACACTGGCCATGGTTTACGTCGAACGTCGGCAACTCTTTTAGCAGAAGCTGGAGCAAGTATGACTACGCTGAAGCGCCATGGTGGATGCAAGAGTACCACAGTTGCTGAAGCATATGTAGAGGATAGCATATCCCCAAAAAATGAGGTTTCAAGGATGTTGGCAGGCGTACCATCTGGATCTCGCATTTCCTTACAGAAAGTGGAGACCCAGACAATGAATGATGAGTCAACCTTTGCTGCAGGAAATTTAGCTGTCAGCGGAACCTTCCAGAATTGCCAGTTCTATGTAAATACACCCAAATAATATATAAACGTAAATTTATATTTTGTTATTTTA
The DNA here is from genome assembly GCA_963991005.1 of Barypeithes pellucidus. Lineage (NCBI taxonomy): Eukaryota > Metazoa > Arthropoda > Insecta > Coleoptera > Curculionidae > Barypeithes > Barypeithes pellucidus. Next base: position 32,176,292 of record OZ022562.1, read on the forward strand.
TTAATAAAGAATAAGTTAATCGAAAACTGTTTTTTGCGTCTTAATGCCAGCGCGGGCCATAATGTGTACTTTATGCCTGCACGGGCATAAAGTAATCCATTATGTAGATGGTATCTATGGTATAAAAACACAATAATGCACTGGTATGACATAAAATAACTAACTAACCACACAACTATTGAACAGTAATGACATTGGCAAAAATGATTCACTTACGTTTTCTCGCAATGATAGTTATGTCACCGTTGTCTGGTTAGTAAATTATTGAATAACATCTTTTTACAACCCAACATTAGTGATATTTACTCTATATACTATTTCTCTTTAGATCACAATAAATTTTTGATATATGAATTTGTACTATAGTTCAGGACCAAAACTGATGGTGGTGACGTAACAGTCGAAACCATGGAACTGTGTTGTCATTAGTGGTTTGCATTGGTTTCCATGGTTTCGACTCCTACGTCACCTGTCTTCAGTTTAGGTCTCGAACAATCGTCCCTTTTTTTTTAAATTTTCCGCTTGATAAAAAATAAATGGCTTAAATATCAGAAGTTCGACTACAAGTTGCACCTTCTTTGTTCCTTGTTATAACTAAATATATTAAAAATTAGGTTCCTGATTCTAATGATGTTGTATCTTCATATTAACTGAATCGGTCAACTCTTCCCAATTCGTATTGGCGTATATTCTCTTGCGTGTTGGAATCTTATTTAATCCTCTTAATTTGCAGTCACTCACCTAAAAAGAAAAAGTTAATTAGTACGTTTTCAGCGATAAAACATATGCTATTATGTATATTACATAATATACATACATATATTTAATAATACACGCCGAATGTCTTAAAAAATAGCATCGGTCAGCCTAAAATTGTATAAAATGTATAAAAAAACATGTACTGCATTATAAGCTCTTGAAGAGGTCGACATGGTAAACCCATGTGCAGAGTTTGGATACATGTTGGTGTACCAATCGTAAGCAATTCAATTAAACGTGATGGCAAAACCACGAAACCATCACAATTCAGGTAATACAACAAACATCAGCATATTAAATTTTGACATTGACGAAAGGAAAATTAGTGTCACCGACCATATTTTCATTATTCGTTATGTTCAGCAACGCTGCGTCACCACCGACCTATATCTATAGCAGAAGTGTGAACTTTATGACCTCGCGCATGTAAACAAAGCTGCTCGTCAGATGTCATGCGCAATGACGACTGATAAACTATTTATCTTAACCGGCGAAGGCCTTGTGACGATCACTAAAAATCCACTTTTAGAATTAATTTTGATAGTAAAATGACATTCTGAAATATTAGCAGGTCTTTAGGGAACACTCTGTATATGCTATTAAAAGTTTAAAACTGATTTTGTTTGTTGAATAGGCATTAAACTTTATGAACCTACGGGTGAGTTTTTTAAAGTGTTACAAGGCGATATCTCGCAAACGGTTTAAAATATTTTCTTGAAATTTTAATGAGGTAATAGTGAGATGGGGGGACATATTTAAACATATTTTTGTTATCTACCCCCTTTCTCCATTTTGAGGGGTGGGGGGTAACTTTGAAATTTTAAATGGGAATATGTACTTTTGTTTATTAAATTCGGATCTACGTAAAAAACTACGTATTTGTACAAAAAAAATTTTTGGTTAGCTCCATATACAGATTATTTAAGGAAAGAATTACCACTATTATTAAACCAAAACATAAATCCTGACATGTGGTTTCAACAGGATGGAGCTCCACCGCATTATGCAATACAGGCCCGTAATCATTTAAACGATCATCAATCGGTGGATTGGTCGAGCTGGTCCCGTCAATTGGCCTGCTAGGTCTCCGGATTTGACCCCTCTTGACTTTTTCTTCTGGGGATTTATAAAAGACAAAGTGATGGCGACTGCACCTACAACTATAGACAATATGAAAGACCGAATCCGCTTTGCCTGCTTATTAGTGACACCTGAAATGTTAGAGCGGGTACGAAATTCGTTTAAAAAAAGAGTGAGAAAGTGTTTGGAAGTTGAAGGGAGACATTTCGAACATCTTCTGAAACATGACAGGCGATAAAGGGTAAATAATATTTTTTAAATTTTTATAACCTAATTAATTATAATTCGGTAACCAGTGGAGCTACCCAAAAAATTTGTTTGTACAAATACGTAGTTTTTTACGTAGATCCGAATTTAATAAACAAAAGTACATATTCCCATTTAAAATTTCAAAGTTACCCCCCACCCCTCAAAATGGGGAAAGGGGGGTAGATAACAAACATATGTTTAAATATGTCCCCCCATCTCACTATTACCTCATTAAAATTTCAAGAAAATATTTTAAACCGTTTGCGAGATATCGCCTTGTGACACTTTAAAAAACTCACCCTGTATACTCTATTCATTTTACCAATTCAGGAGCATGAACAAACATCAGCGCGTGATAGCATAAACGCTCGATACATAAACTCATTTCTATTGGTCAAACGGCGATAAAACTTCCGATGCTGGCGAGAACAGGGTCTTTGTTCAGTGTAGGCTATTATTTCAGGTCCATTCATGTGTGGTTCGAGATTGTGTTGTTCTTAGTGCGACCCTGTGTGCTATTCACGTGCTCGTCGCGTGTATTTGTTTTGGTCTACTGAATTGGGAAAATGAATAGGCTATAAATACATATGTATATCATCTTTCTGGTACAAGTAATGTATGCATAATTTACGTCATAAAAAAATGTTAATACAGGGTGTCCCTCGATGGGGTTATCTATACCATAAATCAGAGTTGTGAAAAAATTGATTTTTATTAAAAAAATCAAAAATAATCTGGCTTTAGAAACAATTAATGAGTTACATGGAAACACTGGACTGCTACCATTAGCGATATAGTTTAATGCCCGTGACTGTCCATTTAAACATATGTATTATGTTTTCGGAAGAAATATTAAAAAGCGTAAATGGAATACAGTGGTGGTTATCACGAATGTATTAGGCGGAAATCGCAAAGCACCTGCAAATAATAAAACAGTTCCTGTGCGTCGGTAACTGCTTTCTCAGTGTCAGTAGAGCGAATATTCAGCACTTTTGGCTTGTACACTTACATAGGTATTAGGAACAGAATAGGTATAGAAAGAGGAGGAAATCTATTTTTGTTTAAACTATACAGGGTCCGCAAACGAAGCGTGGACGGAAGATTAAATCGTTATCGAAGAACTTATCAACAATACTGAAACAGCTTGAGATATTGGATTAAAAGCGGCATGTTTTAAAAATATTTTACATTATACAGGGTGGCCCAAAAATGTGTGAGAGCATAAAATTATATTTTTTTAAATGGGACACCCAGTATTTTATTGCATATTTAGGTTCGTATTACTATCGTTTATAAGTGCCTCAAATTTTATTTAATTTGGTTTTGTAGTTTCGGAGAAATAAATTAGAAACTAAAAAAAAAAGTTTTGCAGTCCTGAATAAAAAAATCAAAAAAAACAATCCAGAACTATTTTTTTAATCTCGGCATTGAGTGAAATTTATGACAAGAGGTCTAGAGATACATGAATGTAATTGCGTTTATTTATTTTACACAGGGTGTTCATAATAAGCTTCCAAAAACACCACATTTTAAAATAATTTTTCTCAAGTTTTTCAAATGGAACACCCTGTATATTATTTGGCTATTTGACGTAGAATTCGTAGACAGTAGTTTTTTTTGTAATATAAGCATATAAGTTATATCCAGCCGTTTTCGAAATAATTATAAATATCATAAATTATGTTGTTTAAATAGAGTTTTTATTGGGAAATTTTGTTATAGGCGACTAGACTAATAATTGTAAACTAAAGTAAAAGTTCAAAATAGATTCCTTTTACTCTTAGAGTTTACCGTATTTTAGTTATTTCGATATAAATTCTAAAAGCATACATTTTTGCTACTTTTATTATTTAATTTTATTTTTTATTCTTAATCGAGTTGCCATAATTTCTTTTTGTTTAGATTGTCACTATGACAGTTAAATAAAATTATTTACATTTGTTCAGTCGTCGAAATTAAGTACTAACTTACACAAAATGTCGAATTTTAGAAATGGTAAATATGATTTTTATACTGGATGAATGTGCAAGAAATTGCCTTCTCGCGAGCCGAGTATATGCTGAAAGATATCCAGATATTGAGAGAAAGCCGATAGCAAAAACCTTCGAGAAGTTGTTGCAAAAATTTGTAGCAACAGGAAGCACTGCGTACACAAAAAGGATAATAATCAATAAACCCGTTATTAATGAAGAAAATGAATTAAGAGTTCTGTTGGCAGTAGAGGAAAATCATTAAATTAAGTAAAAGGATGCTATTTTGAACATTTACTTTAGTTTACAATTATTAGTCTAGTCGCCTATAACAAAATTTCCCAATAAAAACTCTATTTAAACAACATAATTTATGATATTTATAATTATTTCGAAAACGGCCGGATATAACTTATATGCTTGTATTACAAAAAAAGATTGTCTACGAATTCTACGTCAAATAGCCAAATAATATACAGGGTGTTCCATTTGAAAAACTTGAGAAAAATTATTTTAAAATATGGGGTTTTTGAAAGCTTATTATGAACACCCTGTGTAAAATAAATAAACGCAATTACATTCATAGTATCTCTAGACCTCTTGTCATAAATTTCACTCAATGCCAGGTTAAAAAAAAAGTTCTGGATTGTTTTTTTTTGATTTTTTTATTCAGGACTGCAAAATTTTTTTTTTTAGTTTTTAATTTATTTCTCCGAAACTACAAAACCAAATTAAATAAAATTTGAGGCACTTATAAACGATAGTAATACGAACCTAAATATGCAATAAAATACTGGGTGTCCCATTTAAAAAAATATAACTTTATGCTGTCACACTTTTTTGGGCCACCCTGTATAATGTAAAATATTTTTAAAACATGCCGCTTTTAATCCAATATCTGAAGCTGTTTCAGTATTGTTGATAAGTTCTTCGATAACGATTTAATCTTCCGTCCACGCTTCGTTTGCGGACCCTGTATAGTGAGGACGTAAAGTAAGGAATAAATTCAATATCTCGCAAACTACAATTTTTTAAAAAAATCGCTCGGACCCTTCGATTTTGTTTTTCGAACGCGCATATTCTGACATAAAATGCAGATATACAGGGTGTTGCAAATAAGAGTGACACAGTTCTTAAATAGAACCACTGTATATTATTGCATATACGGATTCTTCGGAAAATCCTAAACATTTTTCATGTAGCATGTGCTATACCTTAGCCCAAGCGTTTTGGAGTTCTTCTCATTCAAAATTTGAAAAGTTGAAGAAGTCATGGAGAAAACAAAGAATAAAATTATTTTAAAAATGTCTTATTTATCGAAAAAACAGTTAGGTGAACTTAAAAATAATTTTTCTAAAGTAAATGTTCGAAGTGTCTTCCGTTGGTCAACTGACAATAGGCCTAACCGATCTACCAATTCTCGCTGAACATTCCGAACCATTTGGGGTGTAATTTGCCGAATTTCTTGCCGGATGCGATCTTTTAAATCATCTAAATTTGCAGGCTGGCTTTTGAATACTTTTCCCTTAAGGTATCCCATAAAAAAAAGTCGAGTGGTGTTAAAAACCACCTCTTCCAATCCACCTGTTTGGAAAAGTATCGTCCAAATATGTACGAACTCCCACAGCGAAATGTGGGGGAGCACCATCTTGTTGCAACCAGATATTATGATGTGGCAAATCGGGACGTTCTAACTCAGGAAAAAGGGTGGCCAGGACTGGAACAAGTTCTTGTTCTAAAAAAAAGAAAGGTCCTATAACAATGTCATCGACAACGCCAGCCCACACATTGATCTTTTGATTAAATTGTGTGTGTCCTTCCCTCATCCAGTGTGGATTTACATCGGACCAATATCGATAATTTTGGGTATTTACGTCACCATTCAAGCAAAATGTGGACTCATCGGAAAAAATTATATTTTTTACAAAATTTCTGTTTACGAAACACATATCCTGTAAACGCTCACAAAATTCAAGGCGCCTCTCAAAGTCCCTTTCCAAAAGTTCTTGGAGAACTTGCATTTTATAAGGATGGTATTTATTTGTATGCAGTACTTTAAGAACTGTTGTTTTTCCAATATCCACGTCACTTGCTACCTGCCTAGACACCACATGCTGGTTATCTTGAACTGCCAGTAAGACTTCTAATTGTTGATTTTCATCAACTTGAGGACGACCAAATCTAGGGACATCTCTTACATGACCGAATTGCCTAAACTTGTACTCAATTTTGCTTACTGTTGATTGTGATATTGGCGGACGATTGGGGTATTTTTGATTAAATAACTCACAAGTTTCTTGCTGTGTTCTAACCCTATCACCGTAGCCCATCATCATCAGAACCTCTATGCGCTGTTTCTCAGTGAGCCGCATTTTAATTTAATTTAGTTATGAAAAAACGAAATGAGTCTTTTGAAAACTAGTAAAACGTTAGGAAAATACACATATAACTGACAATATCAGTAACTATTGACATTAATTCTTTTGGTTCTTGCATCATAACTCCAAAGCCTACTTGACTTTTCTTGCGCTTCACACATGCTGACTACAGGTTTTCCTCGGCGTGCATGAATCAATGCAAGTCTTGATTGATTGCGAAATATCTGACTTTCAAATTTTGAATGAGAATAACTCCAAAACGCTTGGGCTAAGGTATAGCACATGCATGAAAAATGTTTAGGATTTTCCGAAGAATCCGTACATGCAATAATATACAGTGGGTTCTATTTAAGAAAAAATTTCTTTTTGTGTCACTCTTATTTGCATCACCCTGTATATCTACATTTTATGTCAGAATATGCGCGTTCGAAAAACAAAATCGAAAGGTCTGAGCGATTTTTTTTTAAAATTGTAGTTTGCGAGATAATGAATTTATTCCTTACTTTACGTCCTCACTGTATAACGAAAATGCAGAAACATAAAGTATATATTTTGTACTTCCTTTTTATTCATTTTTAAAATATTTTTATATTAGGTCGTTATGTTCCTTTGAATAAAAAAATTAAAAATAATCAAAAAGTTTCATTAAAGAAAAATCAAGTGATTTAAATCATGAAAAAAATAAATTGATTTAAATCGTGATTTAAATCACTTGATGTAAATCATCGCAACCCTGCCACAAATAGACTTAATTTTTAATTTCTCGACAAAAAGTCTTTCCTTATAAAAAATTTTTTTCTTGTAAGAAAATTAACACTTGTCATTAGAAAATTTCGTTTTTGTATACAGGGAGGTCAAAATCTTTAAAAAATTATGATATTATCTAAGAGTAAACAACCTTAATTTTTTTGTTTTAACAAAAATATAATTAGAAAATCATCGTTAGAATTAAATTTTTTGTCATAATTCAAGATTTAAAGGAAATACAATTCAAATTAGTTTTTCCCCGTGCCTAAGCTGCATTCCGAATATAAGGAATCCACTCAATCTTTGGAGCTTCCACGTTGAATAACAAAATGCTAGTTTAATTAATATTACTTAGAATTTATGTTTAAAAAAAAACAAAAAACGATATTTACATCAGTGTATACAAAAATAAATTTGCTTTAAATCTTGAATTACGATGAAAAAGGTTCAGGAACATTTCTAATCTAATTTTTCTTAAAAACGAAAAATTAAGGTAGAAGAGTAAACTACCTATATTTTTAAGAGTTTGACTTCCGTGTATATAAAAACTAAATTTTGGTGGGTTTGTATTTGATATTATTTTGCATTTTATGACATGACGGACTCTATTTTGATACTCCGGTTTAACCGGAAATGACCTTAACTTTGGATTTTTAAATGGATCACCCAGTAAATTTTTTTCTATATCCGTTCAGAACATCATTTCAAATTCAATGACACGCTACTTTTTGACACTTTAAGTCATTTGTCTTTTTATTTTTTTATCTAGATTGCTTGGAACTCACTAAAATAGTTTAATTCTAAACCAAATTATGGTGGATTTTAAATTTGTAATTATGTTCATTTGTTTGTTCATAGGTACCTATAGGAAAGTTTATAAAAAAAATTCTTTATAAAAAGTTCTGCAGGGTCTAAAACCTAAAATTCATTAATCCGACATCAACCTACGAGGTTGGTCAAAAAATATTAATTTTACTCAAGGTAAAAGTCCGGCCTTTATTTATGACGATATCGAAAATTGATAAAAAAAAAAGTTGAACAAAATTGAGAACTACTTGGAAACCACATTTATGTATGAAATTAGCCATTTGCGATTCTTTTTATCTTTTCGAAACTTGTCTCTGCAATAACAATGAAAATTAAAACTTGTTAAAAAACATATTAAGAATCGGAAAGGTTATCATGTTTTAATAAACAAACGAGATATATGTTCAATATTGAAAGTAACAAAATTAAAATTAGCTACTTATAATGTTTTCAATTATGATCAATTTTTCTTTAAAAAAATTTTCGATATCGTCAAAAATAAAGCTCATTACTATCCAGCAAATTCATATTTTTTTAATAAACGACGGCAAAAATTTGATGTTTGATTATTTCATTTTACGTGACCGTACATAACTTTTACTCAAGAAAAACTTTTTTTCTTAAAATTAAAATAAATCATTTTCCCATATGCTGCGAACTTAAGTAGACTTATAAAAAATAAAGATAATAATTTCTCGGTAATATACACAATTTTAATATATCAATCATGTTCTTTTTAATATGGTCGTTCATGTAACTACAAGTAATACTGGTCAATTTATTACTAATTAGCAAGCATAACAATTTACGATATTTTATTTATAACTAAGCATCGAGTTACGCAGTTTTAGTAAAATTCGGGATATTATTATTTATTTCTTAATACAAAAGGTTTTCCAATAAGAACGAATTCTTTCATCTGGAGGACTTTATCCTTATGGAACGACATCCTTCCCGAGGTCGTTTTTCCCAACGAATATAACCTTCAACGATTCAAAACCAACGTGAATCGCTTTTTGCGCACACGGACCACTCCCAGAGTGCCTTAAAGGATTTTTCCTGTAGTGCTTGTGTTTGATCATAAAAAAAAAGAAAAGATTTTGAAATCATGGTAACCATGGTAATAAAGTTATACCTGTCATTAGTTGTCACTTATGTTCAGTATACTCTAACAATTTATTACAACGGATACTTATAAACAGGAAGAAGACAAACAGCCGTGTTAACAAATCGAAGCAAGTATGAACAAACGAACAAACCCAGCATCCAACCATTACATCTGGCATCAGCTGGAAACCGCACGTGCTTTTCAAATGTCACTTTGGTCCAAATTTTTATTACTGTCAATATTTTAAAGTGACATTTAACCAACAAAAAACATTCAAAACCCTTTTATTTGATTTATGTGGTGAAAATCAATATTAGGATTCTGACCTGTTTTAAGCTGTAAATATCACTTTAAAATAATCCTTACACACTCTTATATCATTTTTTGAACTAGTAACGTAACTACAAATGAAAAATTAAACTTCAGAAATAAGCTTGTAAGTAGTTTTATTAAAAAATAGGATTTAGGAAAAGCAATTATTATTGATGCTTACTTTCAGTAAAGATTACTAAATGAATATTTCAATTACAAATTACTCACTTGCACCAAAAAGGAAACGACGTTTTCCGTGAAAAGATTAGAAAATTAAAAATTATTTTAAAATTTAAAGATGCGTCTTCTCCACCATTTTAAATCACATCAGATGTTGCTTGATTTCCATTCCCGCCAGACGAAGGAAGTTAGCTTGTTTAACAATTCGTGCTGTTCGCATTCTATGCCTGTCTCTGTCTGCAGCAACCTTCCCTAATTCAGTAAAGTGAGACAAATATGACCAGGATCAAGTCGCCTACATAAACAATCACTTTTGGGCTTTTAATATTAACTCTACGTAAGTGTGATATTGAGGCTTAAATGAGAGTGAAACAGATAGATAAAAGTAGGTTACTTGTGAGCGTATGGAGCAGAGTAGGCTTACCATCACTTCCAAGGCCTTCTTACGTGTTTCAATCCACCCCATAAGCAGTCTCACCGGGCTGATTTATTATGGCTAAATACGCACTTCAAGAACGTTTGGTTATTATCCAAAAAGTATACGAAAATATGCGTTCTTTTGTGAACACATATCGCGCACTTCACGCTTTTGTGAACACATATCGCACACATTCTTTGCTTGCCATTCGTCGCATCGTTGAATGATTTGAAAATAATTTTACTCTTCACGATGTAAAAACACTAACAAGACGTCAAAATGCCAGTACTGTTGAAAATGTTGCTGCTGTAAGAGAAAGTGTTGCAGAGGATCCAAATTTGTCAATTCTTCGTCGTGCTCAACAGTTAGGGCTTAAAAACACGACACCTTGGCGGATTTTGCAGAAAGATTTCAAATTACACCCGTACAAAATTGTTTTCACTCAAGAACTTAAGCCACTGGTCCATCGTAGGCGCCGAGAATTTGCTGCTTGGAGTTTAGAACAACTTGAAAGGGATCCTAATTTTGCAAAAAAAATATCTTTTCAGATGAAGCTCATTTTTGCTAAGTGGATATGTCGACAAGCAAAATAATCGTTTTTAGTGCGAAAACAATCCACAATAGATTCACGAGAAGCCCTTGTATCCGCTAAAAGTAACTGTTTGGTGTGGTTTATGGTATGGTGAATCATCGGACCATTTTTTTTTAAAATGAGGTAGGAGATTCAGTTACAGTGAATGGTAAACGATATCGACAGATGTTAAGAAATTTCTTGTGGCCAAATTTAGATGCACTTGATTTGGAGGATATGTGGTTCCAGCAAGACGGTGCCACATGTCACACCGCTCATGAAACTATCGACGTATTGCAACAAAAGTTTGCTGAAAAGATAATATCAAGGAATGCAACTGTTCGCTGGCCCTCAAGAACCTGTGATTTAACTCCTTTAGATTACTTCTTGTGGGGCTATTTAATATCTAAGGTATATGCAAACAGACCACAAACACTTGACACATTAAGATTGAACATTGGACGCTGCATTCATCAGATCACGCCCGAATTATTGTACAAAACCAACGAAAATTGGGTTCGTCGAATTCGCTCGTGTAGACTCTGTAGACGAACTCGAGGTTGGACATTTAAACGATGTGTTATTCAAAACATAACTGTTATCGACTGTACTTTAATATAATATAAAACGTTCGGTTGTATCTGAAATAATTTTAATTTTATTTCATTTTAAAATCATATCGTTCTTTTGGAAAACCCTTTAGTACTACTATAATAATTAATATTATAGATTACAACTGATTGCAATAATATGCAACAGATATTTTGTGTTTATAGATTTGTTCTCCCGATTATTATTCCAGAGTGAGTGAATATATGAATGTTTCCATTCAGAGTTCGGCGAAGCACCTAATTATTTAGAACTATAAGTAACAAGTCAAGCAGAACAATAATGTGCAATGTTATGTTATTTAATTTGTTTTAACTGTGCACGGAACGAAAAGCCTAGTTAACTTTAATATAAAATAGTAAAAATAACCATAATTTATGGGTTTATATCGTTACCATAATTGCATAAGGTCGTATGTGAAATTCTTAACGTTTTGAGATATTAACATCAGCGTATATAAAATTTGTGTCTGTGTGATTTTTAACGGAAATATCTAAGAATTGCAAATATTCAAAAGACGTATGTGTCAAAATGGTTTTTACAATACCAAAAAAGGGCGTATGTACGGTAACTTGAAGGTAACATCCTATAATTAGGCACAAATTAATAATATGAGCATCACATAAAGCCGCATGTCCATCAGTGGCGGTTCGTGACCTGTGATAGAGGAGGTTCACTAGTAGCGTGTAATTATTTTTTGAAATTTTTGGTGTAACGACCAAACGCTTTTTTTCTTAGGCGTTCTAAACGTAGAAAGAAAAAAAGTAATAAGAAAAAGCGTCAGGTGAAACATATTTTTATTTATTTTTTAATTTTACTTAAGAAAAATTTTGATAAAATCAAAATGGTTTTTCAGTGTGTACAGTGCTTAAATGTAAAGTTCATTCTTCTGTTATTTAAAGAAACGAAATAACTTAAAATATTTATACAAACAAACACACTTCGAATTACTGCATATATGCACATTGCACAGCGTTGCCATCCTCATTATGTTCATAAAAGATATGTTATGGAAGAAGATGATTTATTACGTTATTACGCCGTTCACGAATCTATTACGTTTTTGTAATTATCGATAGATTTATAAATTTGACAGATGACTTCTAAAAAATAAAAAAAGGTCAATCGCTCAATCACTTTGAGTCAGACCCTTCATCAGACAAGACCTAAACAAATTTTCAAAAAAAAAAAACAGATCATTTACTTTATGCTGAGTACAATCGATACTATAAGTATGGCTGATCTTAAACAATATATTACGAAGAATTATTACGAAAATTCAATCCAATTTATTACGAATAAAAGTTCCTCCTGGCAACCCTAAACAACCCTAGACAAGACCTAAACAAATTTTCAAAAAAAAAAACAGATCATTTACTTTATGCTGAGTACAATCGATATTATAAGTATGGCTGATCTTAAACAATATATTACGAAGAATTATTACGAAATTTCAATCCAATTTATTACGAATAAAAGTTCCTCCTGGCAACCCTGTATATACACGTGCAAACGGACAAAGGCGCACTCCAAAAGTGTGCGCCTTTTCCATTCATAATCGCGATATCCCCGCTCTCCCCCGCCGACTGATAGTAAAGAGAAACTGCATTCTGTCTGCAAACTGTCTACATAAGCGCATATGCGACCATTCCTCGTCATCAATGCAGCGACCAGCGCGGATCACGCGTATAAGTTTGGTTTGACGGCACGATAAAATATTAGGAAGGTTCGGACTTTATACGATAAATAATATTAAATGAAAATAAATTACTAGTTATTTTTTGGGGGGGGGGAGGGGGTTAGGGTGCACGTGCTCATGTGCTCTATGGACAAACTGCCCCTAATGTCCATTCATATTACACTTACGCCTGTATAATTTGAATACATTTTTGACAAAGTCGTATGTACTTACAACCTAGTGTCAAAATAAATCTTAAAGGTTATTATTATAGATTTATCCCATGCGCTGTACAGGAGTTATTGAAATTTTTTATTTTTGGATGGTGGCGAAGCTCTTGGTTATACAGGGGTCTAACATTGCTAATTTCTTACATAATTATATTTGTCACAAATAACATAATTTGCATTTTAAAGGTATGGTTGTAAATAAAACAGCATAACACCCATACAACCCTCGGTGAAAAGTTTCATTCGTGTCTCGAAAAATAATTCACCTCGACGCTACGTGCCTCGATAAACCATCCTTTTCTCTCGACAAAATGAAACACTTTCCACCTATGTGTATGTATTTCTATGTATGTATGTGATATACTATTTCCAACATTATGTATAAAAAGTTATTCACCTTTCTTTTCTTAAAGAGAAAAACAGTAAATTTCCATCCCAAGCAGGAAATGGTTTTTCCTCAAATATTTAAATTTCTTAAACTTATATACCCAAAAAAAAATTGGTCACTTGGTCATTTTTACACGAAAAAATACTTAAAGTACAATAATAATCATCAGTAAAATGCACCATATATTTAAAAATATTTACCAACTGGAGTTATAAATAAATTATTTTCACTTAAATTCGTTGTAAAATTTACAATATATTTAGTTGATATTGCTAAATGTATTAGAAATCCTAACTATAGCTTTTTGTAAATTATATTTGGAATATTATGTTGGTACGCATGAATAAAGAAAATTGTAATTATTACAATATTTTATAGGAAATCGTACAATAAAATATTTACTATAATAATTTTACTACCGTGTTTGTTAAAATTTACTACATCTTTTAGTATTTACTTGATTTTACTAAATTTATTCGAAATTATAAGGATACTTTTTTTTTTTATGATCAAACACAAGCACTATAGGAAAAATCCTTTAGGGCACTCTGGGAGTGGTGGGTGTGCGCAAAAAGCGATTCACGTTGGTTTTGAATCGTTGGAGGTTATATTTGTTGGGAAAAACGACCTTGGGAAGGTCGTTCCACAAAGATGTAGTCCTCCACATGAAAGAATTCTTAAATAATGAAGTTCGAGGAGTACTAAGCTTAACCACATATGGATGGGCGGCAGTGGTTCGTCGTGTATTTCTGCTAATCGTCGCTCTGGACGGAATTAAGAGGGCAAGGTCAGCCGAGCACTTTCCATGAAAATATCTGTAAAAGAGAGTCAAATCCCCAACCTGTCTTCGATGTTCTAGGCTGTCGAGGTTCTTCGTCAGCTCGTGGTCTCCGATCAGACGAATAGCCCTCCTTTCGATGGAATCCAGCAGCCGAAGAGTATGTTTGGGTGCAGAGGTCCAGACATGAGAGCATTATTCTAGTGATGGTCGAATCTGGGCTTTATATAGTGTCAAAAGTTGTTGAGGTGTGCACAACTTTCTGGTTCGGAAGAGTACCCCAAGCTTCTGAGAAGCTACCTTGGCGATTGCCACAACGTGGTTATGCCACGACATATTTCCTCCGAGATTGACGCCCAGCAAATTAATAGATGAAGCCAGTGGGATTGCGTGTCCGGCAATGACTATTTCCGGTTCTGTAATGTTAACCTTTTTAGAGAAAACTGCTGCCTGGGTTTTTTAGCGTTAAATTCGACTTGGTTACTGTCACCCCAAGCCAAAATTTCTTCCAGGTCTTTGTTGAGGCGTGATACTTCATGCTGTCTGCGAAGATGTGCGTCGGCAGCCGATGTTTGCGCATTCAAAGAGAAAGATAAGTGTGCTATCGTCAGCAAAACTAAATATCGGATTTTGAGTTTTCACTAGAAGGTCGTTAATGTAGAGTAAGAAGAGAGTGGGAGACAATATGGACCCTTGACGAATATCGGCATTGATGGTGAAGGTGTCTGAGAGAAATCCGTCAATCGCCACTTGCAGAGAGCGGTCCTTAAGAAAGCTAGACAACCATGCACAGAATCGACTGGGCATACCATAGGATCGCAGTTTACTTAGAAGCCCCTCATGCCAAATACAATCAAAAGCTTTAGAAATATCCAGTGCAACAACCCGAGACTCCCCATGATGTTCGATTGCGTTGTTCCAAATATGGGTGACATAGGCTAGAAGATCTCCAGTTGATCTGGACTTCCGAAAACCATATTGATGATCGCTGATAATGTTGAAGCCTTCCAGGTACTTTAGAAGATGTTGGTTAATAGCTTTCTCCATTACTTTTGATATATCTGAAAGCAATGCGACTGGTCGATAGTTGTTAGGCAGGGTTCTCTTACTGGTTACAATATTATTTTGGTACAGATTACTACTAAAAAATGTAATTAATAAGTACTATATTTTATAGGAAGTTTTACAATAAAATCTTTACTATAATAATTTTATATTTTTTTCCGTGTGTTTCTGATTGGTTAGAAGGTAGGCAGTGTCTTATCAATCAAGCAATAGCGCGGACTCATTTTTGACTGGTGCAACAGATAATAACAAATACTTCTTTCCTCATCTAATTTAATCTAACAACAGTTCAAAACAGCAAACTGTCGTTTTCCGTCTTGAATGAGTAGATCGGATTTGATCAACTACTAGGTCTTCCCCTGCTTGGCGCATTCTAACATTCAAAATGTAAAATTATTTTTAAAACGTGGGCATGACTGTACCTGTGTATATGAAGTTATTATCATATTGTCGCTAAACAACCACTTGGTTTATTTATTTGCATTGTTTACGCATACATAGACTATAAGGTTAATGTACCGCTTATTGTTAGTTATACATTTGTTATAAAATCACTTATGAGATTAAATAAATAGGTAGTTACGAGTA
Organism: Barypeithes pellucidus; assembly: GCA_963991005.1. NCBI lineage: Eukaryota > Metazoa > Arthropoda > Insecta > Coleoptera > Curculionidae > Barypeithes > Barypeithes pellucidus. Next base: position 32,192,207 of record OZ022562.1, read on the forward strand.
AGAATTTATTTTTTTATTTATAGTTGGCATTTTATTCTCTGATCGAATTCCAATAGAAATAAAATATAAAGAAGGTTTTATTATTTATTAGTTTATTTGATGAGTCGGCGTCGTCTTCTTTATAGTCCTATCAAGTCACACCACTACGGCGGCATGGTTAATTTAATTTCGTCGGCTTCTTTATATCTGCTTGCAAAAATATATACACGGAAAGAAAGACTTAGTTAAATTTACTATAAATATAGTAAAACTAACCATAATTTATGGCTCTATATGTGACCGGAATAACGTTTATGAAGAACTGCCACAAAATTATAACAACATTTTAACATAAATTTGGATAAACTAAAAATAAATTTTAGTAAAGTTTAATAGCTTCTCAGAAGCTTGGCGTACTCTTCCGAACCAGAAAGTTGTACACACCTCAACAACTTTTGACACTATACGAAGCCCAGATTCGACCATCACTAGAATACTGCTCTCATGTCTGGAGCTCTGCACTCAAACATACTCTTCGGCTACTGGATTCCATCGAAAGGAGGGCTATTCGTCTGATCGGAGACCACGAGCTGACGAAGAACCTCGACAGCCTAGAACATCGAAGACAGGTTGGGGATTTGACTCTCTTTTACAGATATTTTCATGGAAGGTGCTCGGCTGACCTTGCCCTCGAGCGACGAATAGCAGAAATACACGACGAACCACTGCCGCCCATCCATATGTGGTTAAGCTTAGTACTCCTCGAACTTCACTATTTAAGAATTCTTTCATCTGGAGGACTTCATCCTTGTGGAACGACCTTGCCGAGGTCGTTTTTCCCAACGAATATAACCTTTGCGCACACGCACCACTCCCAGAGTGCCCTAAAGGATTTTTCCTATAGTGCTTGTGTTTCATCATAAAAAAAAATAGTAAGTATCTAAAGTAAAAATCTTTCCTTCTTAAAACTAATATTGACCAGATTTCACCTAAGATCGACGAAACTAGAATTAAAAAAAAAAAAAAAAATTAATAATAATTTTGCTTCTTACAAAATAGCAAACACTGCAATAAATCATAGTATTTTTTACAAAAAATTTAATAAACTAATTCTTTTTGGAAATTTATGTTTACAATAATATTTTAGTACGGATTAACAATAAAAATTGTAATTACTACTATATTTCATAGAGACTCTTGTCAGAAATATAGGATTCAATTGGGTCAAGAAAATGGCAATTTTATTATACATATGTATAATGTTCTCGTTAAATAAATCCTTTTAGCTGGTATCCAGGTACCCTTTAATTTTAAGTAAGAAAAAATATTTTTTAACGCTCATTAATCCAAGAGACGACATAGTACTTTGTAACTTGTGATGCGGTACTCGAGTATAAGAATCGAAGAAGAGCTCGATTCTTTAATGTGCTCGCTGCACTCGGATACTCGTCTCTAGAATCGTGTAGAGTATTCGAGTACTGAGTTAAATTCCTACTTTTCGTTTTTAAATTCGATACTCTCGGTCGATTCGATTTGGAACTAGTTTACCTGCGAAACAAAAACGGTTTTTGCGTCCGAATAAGAAGCTGAGTGAAAACAGAGATGGAATTGGATGGATCAGACGTTGTTGGTTAATTGTCGATACTTATATTTAATTTTTATTAATTTTTAATAGTAAAAAACGACAAATTTAATGACAATAAGAAGTTCAAAATATCATATCTAATTTTTTTTGGCAGTAGGCGATTTCTTTTGTACTTGTACTCGGTACTCGAATAAGTCCTCGATTTCTGAAAGCTCTCGATTCTGGTGTACTCGATTCTGATAATAACGATTCTTTCCCAACTTCATACCAAACAGAAACAATAAAATTAAAATCGTAAAAGTTATATCCAGCTAGTCACCCCACCCGCTACCGTAGTCTATGATGCGGGATGCCGATGCTGACGGTGATTGGTTATCGAATAATAAAGAAGAAATAATATCGATTTTGACAAACACCGAGTACGCTCGAAGGTAGTGCTCGAACTCTGTGTCATGTTGTCAAATCGCATTAATCCTATCGACATATAGAATAAGAAAATCGGTCACGTTTGTACTCGGTACTCGGATAAGTACTTGATTCTGAAATTTCTCGATTGTTCTGTACTCGATTCTGAAAATCATGATTCTTTCTCAACACTACTAATAACATTAAAAAAAATTGTATTTTTCGGTCCTGACCATATTCATCTTTAAATTATTTTCTATTGCATAGATCAGCGTTTCTCAAACTGGGGTCTACGCGCCCCCTGGGGGTCCGCTAGCAATTATTTTGGGGTCCGCGAACCACCAAGTGGAAATAAATTGTCACAACAAACAAATGCTCGTAATCGAGTAAACGCCGAACCAGATATACAGTGAGTCCCAGAAGAAATGTCTAAATTCATTTAAAATTCAGCGGTAAGTTTTTTCAAAAAACGCTCGTACCCGTCGATTTTGATTTTTTAATTTTTATTTTTTTTTGGTAATTTCATGTATACAGGGTAGCTCAAAAATAAGTTACGACCATCAACTTAATTTTTTCAAATGAAAACATATATTTTTTATTTCATTTTTGAATTTTGCATTGAATTCTAAACATGTTTCATGTACCATGTCCTATACATAAACTCAACAGTTATTGAAAAAATTAGGATTGAACATATCTATAAGTAAGACCTGCTTATTAAAAAAAACACAACAAAATCAAATTAAATGGTTGGAAACGTGCAAAGAGAGTTTATTGATCGTCTTGGATATTGTCAAGCCGTAAATGGCGCACATTTTCAACATTTAATTTGATTTTGTTGTGTTTTTTTTAATAAACAGGTCTTACTTATAGATATGTTCAATCCTAATTTTTTCAATAACTGTTGAGATTATGTATAGGACATGGTACATGAACATGCTTAAAATTCAATGCAAAATTCAATAATGAAATAAGAAATATATGTTTTCATTTGAAAAAATGAAGTTGATGGTCGTAACTTATTTTTGAGCTACCCTGTATAGGTACATGAAATTACCACAAAAAAATAAAAAATCAAAATCGACGGGTACGGGCGTTTTTTGAAAAAACTTACCGCTGAATTTTAAATGAATTTAGACATTTCTTCTGGGACTCACTGTATAAGGATGCAGCTTCTTTCAAATCAAGCCCAACATAAAATGCTTTGGAATATCTCGAACGAAATTTCCATATTAAAAAATCTCAAACAGAGAAAGAACCAACAATTACCCATAGAAATCTTAATATTAAAATCATCCACAAAAATTAATTTAAAATAATAAATAGATTCCAATTATTAAAAAAAAAAGAATTAGATAGATATGTACTATAAAAAATGCATTGGTTTATTAAACAAAAAAAGAATTAGATAGATATACACTATAAAAAATGCATTGGTATCTAAGACTAATTTTATCTTGCTGTTAAAGTTTTAGCTTATGCAAAAGTAACTTCTAGTTAGCAAAACAAATTTTCGTTTTAACTGAATTACGATGAATAAGATGATCTAGTTAACAGAACTAACTCTTATTTTGAACTACTTCTTAGTTAACATAACTACATTATAATGTTGAAACCAACACTTTTTTATTAAATCGCTCCCTATACTAATTTACTTAGTTATTGTTATTGGCCAGATATAGTAGTAATAAGTAGGTACGATGTGAGACCTGACGTCACACCAACTGCCGCCATTTCCTGCTAGGAGATGGCGCTGCGCGCTGTATTTTCTCGACTACCGTTGATAATACGGCGTGATGTATTAGATGTACACCTTCACTGTACTGACGAGAACTAAAGAGTTCGATACCGGTCTGCAGGTGGTTACATTCTATCAATCGAAAATTCTTCCTTTTCTTGGTAGTACCATTCAATCTGAAATGGTATTTTAAAGCGCTACTGTGTAGACTAAATACGCCCTTATTGTATAAGGTATCAACGGATGGTCTGGAAAAATAAAAAAAATTTCATACATTGGTATTTAATATTTATTTGCTCTTTTTAAACAATAAAATAGGTAATAATTAATTAACAAACAAAATTGTTGAAACAACAATATGATGTTGCTCCTAATAACTAACTATATTGGCTATCATAAATATTTATTCTTTTGGATACTAGAAGTACTTGGTTGACTTAAAAAGAGTTATTAGTGCCTTCAACTAGAATAATCGTAGCAATAAAATTTGGCCTTCGATACTAAATTTCCTCTTATCGCCAATTTCACTAAATTTTTTTGTTATTGAGACTAAGATCTTGGTATCCTAAACTAGATCATTTTTTAGAGTGTACTGGGTCAATTGTTGACGACATTTGGGTGTAGTCGAGTACTAGTACTACTAAACCCGAACAAACCCGAAATTTTTTTGTCTGCGGCCCATTTGGTTATATTTGCTCCCATTAAGATTTTGAAAACTCGGCGCCCTTGAGGTGTTCCTGTGTGGAAGTACAAAGTGTACCATCTATCTTACTAAGAACATTTGCTGCAGCCAGTGATATATTATTCAGCTTATTGCTTATTAATGCTCTTTGATTTGTTAAAAAAAATATTCGAATACAAATTATTTTTATATGAAGGTAATTTATTAGGCATGACATTGTGTCCTAGAGTTAATTCTGTACTAATGTAGCTAGTAGCTGGGGATCCACAACAAAATTCTAAAATCAAAAGGGGTCCGTGGTCAAAAAAGTTTGAGAAACGCTGGCATAGATCAATCGAAATTGGCTCCTCTTTTATCTCAATAACCATTAATACTATTTATTGTTGACAAAAATTTCTCGTCTCTATATTTTACTGGGCCAAATCGGTTAAATTATTAATAGGTTATCCTGTGGGCAGGTGGACGAACAGATAAAGTACCTATATTCCCATATACAGTTTGTTCCAGGATAAGCGAAGTTATAGGTGTAAATGACAAAAAAATTTTTATAGAAATTTGACCATTTGGAATCTAGGCCTGCATATTTTGATTTTTATGAAATTAAGCACGCCTTGACTGGAGCATAATTTTTATTTTCTGTCTAGGTAAAGTGCCTCTTCTTCGCAAAGTATCGAAAAATTTTCATTAAGAAAAGTTGTTCAGAATTTAAAATCAAGCAAGTTTATCGAATTTAATAACCATCAGACATCAATTTTTTTGCATTTTTTTTAAACGTCTAAAGAGAAAAAAAATTCTTAATGGTATTAAATACATTTATTAGAAAATATTATTTGAGACCATATTTCATTTCCTCAAACAATGAGGAAATTGAAGAAATTATAAATTTCTAACTAGGGAAAATATTGTATAAAATGAAAAAAAAATGTAGGCATCAAGATGGTTAATAAATTCGGCACTCCTGCATGATTTTAAATAGAGATCAGCAGATACCGATATAAATATCGGTACATCGGTATTTTATCGGCAAATCTTGCCAATAGTCGGTATAGACATTTTTAAGAAGACGCTTACCATTTGAAAATCATTATATGGTGCTTAAATTATTGCAAACGAAGATTATTTAAACGTGTTTCTTATTTATGGAGAATATGACAATCTAACAAGAACATGTTACAAATTTATTTCTTTGTCATTTGACTATTTATCAACACATTCACAGCCTTTTGAAAATGTAGATTTGCAGTTTTCATTTTTAATCTCGTTTAACACCTTGTATTAATAGATTTAAAATATTATAAAAATCTATTAACGCATGCCCTTAACAATAAATCCAACTCAAAATTAAATAATAAAGGCTTCCTAATAGGAAAAATTAATAATTCATCAAAGTTCTGGAAACGTAATTTTAGACATAAAATCTTAAATATGTCACACATGTTTAGACTAGGTATAAGACATAATATATGAAATATGCCTAGAGTCTGTGCGTAGAATCAAAAAATGTAATAACATATGGGGTGTTCCGTTTGAAACAAGCAAGTTGACACCGACTTCCGATATAACCGGAAGTGCCACCATTTTGAAAATAGTTTAACCGAATTACCCCCATCAAATTTCTTAAAAATTAAAATACAGGGTGTTATGGAAATGAATGATCAATTATATTAAAATGGGTGACTCATTGGGTGTCCTAGAGAAAGTCTACATACTTTTTTTTCAAATCGAATATCTAAATACTAAGGTAAAAACACTTTTTACCTACATAATGTCGCGCCGTTCCATCTAGATTCACTTGCAACAATGTGGGTCACTAGAGTATACTAACAGTGATGTCAGATCACACCGCATGTCTCACCCTTGCTTGAATACTGACCGCGCGCCACTATCGTTGCTTTAGTATGTTAGTTGTAGCATTACCCGATTTTTTTTCTGTTGTGAAATAATTTATAATAATAAATGTTGTGATGTGATTTCAAATTTGTGTGATATTATCTACTGTTGGTTCTGTTGAAAAACATACTTTTTGTGTTTTATTTTTTTATGGAATTTAATTATAAACGGATTATTTTAAAATAAGATCGAAGGTAAGAGAGTATGTACCTTAAAATTGCAGTTTTTTTTTCAAAAAAGTTTGAAAAAGACGTGATAACGCGCATCAAAGACGTCTTCTTGTAAAAAACTGAACACTTGCGTTTAAATTCTGTGTTGCAATATGACAACACCGCCTATAATGCGCTAACCTCTTTTGAACCTCGAGACTGCCTCAATAAACTATTGATTGCGAAGGTTCTCAGGAGCGGCCACGTAAATTTTGAGATTTCATATAAAGTGTATATTTCGCTTAATAATTGAAAGCGCCATTTATGGTTATTTTTCTTCAATTTATTTTCATCTCAATCATAATCAAGGAGGCCTAGATCCTAAATGGTCAAATTTCAATTCGAAAATTGTTTGTCATTTACACCTTTAGATTCGCTTATCCTGGGACACACGGTATGGTTGGTTTCGTTTGTTACGGAACCCTTAAAAATATAAAAGAACCTAAATTTAGCCAATTCCGTTTGGTTAGTAATATTTTTAAAGCCGCCTAAGTGGCTAATCCTCCTTGTGCAACAATAAAACTATGCCAATTTCGTCTAAATAATGCCACTCATAAATTGAAATGTTTACTTCCGTTCACTATTATATAGGTCGGATATTATTAGATTCTAAAATATTTTATCCATCTCTATTAGTACAGCTGTCTACCTATTTTAAGATATCAATGAAATATATTTTTTGTGTACAGTCAATGGAACAGTAAAGTATTTTTATTGTATAAATTTACTATTAACATTATAAAAAAAGTAACAAGATTTATGTAGCTTTTGCAATTCAATATCACGTCATTTCAAACTATTTTATAAGCTAATTTACATATTTAAGTTTTTAAATTGTTTAAATAAACTAAAACGGAGAAGTATAAGTATAAAGGAAATAATTGAGACGAAATTGCTGTTTTTAAAGCAATTATCATAATTTTTATAAACTTTTGCCTGTGGCGCTTTTTTTCAACTAAGGTCCAACAAGGAAAAAACTCTACAGTAAAATTGTTATAGTAAAGATTTGACTGGCCATTTGGTTTCTTCCAGTGCCAATAACGCAATACACACATAAAGATTTTATTATACCATTTTGTATAAAACATAGTATTAATTACATTTATTTTATTAATAATTCTTACCCAAATCATATTGTACAGGGTGACCAACTAGTCGGAAAAAAATATTTATAGGAAAAGTTGCCAAGAGAAATTGCTGGAAAATATTTACAAGTTTGTAGACAACAGAGACCTGGAAGAAATTTTGGCTTGAAGTGACAGTAACCAAGTCGAATTTAAGGCTGGGCGTCAATCTGGCAGGAAATATGTCTTGGCATAACCACGTTGTGGCAATCGCCAAGATAGCTTCTTAGAAACTTGGTGTACTCTTCCGAACCAGAAAGTTGTACACACCTCAACAATTTTCGATACTATACAAAGCCCAGATTCGACAATCACTAGAGTACTACTCTCATGTCTGGAGCTTTGCACCTAAACAGACTCTTCGGCTACTGGATTCAATCGAAAGGTCCATTCGTCTGATCGGAGACCACGAGCTGACGAAGAGCCTCGACAGCCTAGAACATCGAAGACAGGTTGGTGATTTGACTCTCTTTTACAGATAGTTCCATGGAAAGTGCTCGGCTGACCTAGCACTCTTAATTCCGCCCAGAGCGGCGAACAGCAGAAATACACGACGAACCACTACCGCCCATCCATATGTGGTAAAGCTTAGTACCCCTCGAACTTCATTATTTAAGAATTCTTTCATCTGGAGGACTTCATCCACATGTAATTTCCGAGGTCGTTTTTCCCAACGAATATAACCTCCAACGATTCAAAACCAACGTGAATCGGTTTATTCGCACACGCACCCCTCCTAGAGTGCCTTAAAGGATTTTTCCTATAGTGCTTGTGTTTGAACATAAAAAAAGGACGGCCGCTAAGGGGCGTAACACTAATATTAATTTGTTAAGTAACGTAAAATAGAAAAATGGTATTATTTTAGGAACTTTTGGAAATTAAAGAATACTCGAACTACTCTCTCTAAAGCTGGCTAATACCGTCAGTAAAAATCTCTAAGTGACATATGAGCCATATGGAGGAAGCGAATACAACGGGACAACAATCGAGTAAAACTCACAGTCGTTCAGGGACTCAGCAAGAGTAAAAATTGGGAACAACTGGTCTTACCGACGAGCTACGAGAGTCGAACGTGCGTGATATGATTCTCGCACATTCGATGAATGCGCCTTGGCGAGCGCGCGAGTAAAACCTGTCGAATTGACGACATTGGATGGGACACCGCTTGGGAATCCAATGTGCAATTTTTGAAAAAGGTTTTAGTAAATTTGACAAAAGATTTTAGTGAATCTAAAAGGTTTTAGTAAATTTTACAAAAGATTTAAGTAAATTTTACAAAAACTTCTCATATAAATGATTTACTAAATATTGTTGCAATTATTAATAAAAATGTAGGTTAAAATTTTGCTATAATTAAATAGTATTTGTTAATAAAAGTTATTCCAGTCGCATATAGAGCCATAAATTCTGGTTTGATTTATTATTTTTATAGTAAATTTAATTATCTTTCCGTGTACCTATGATTTTTCACCTGTTCCATTTGAACTTCATTTCAGGCAGCAAGATATTGTCGATGGTATGATTTTGGCGAGATACCTTAAGACCCAATCGATAATAAATCTCCAAGCAAATCTCTTGTTAGAATTCGGAATATTTCGACATAGGCTAAATTTATACAGACTCACTTGCAATAACTATTTAACTAAATATTAACGATATCACTAGCGTGTTCCATTTGTTCGAAACAATGTTAATTAATATTTTTTGTTAAATGGGTTGTTAAATCAGTACGTAATAAATAATGTTTGGTGCAATATGGTATTTAGGTTTAAAAGAAACAGTGGCTATTGTAAAATACTGATTGTCTGGCGAGTTTAGAAACATTTAGATATTACATGATACTGTAATTTATGGCAATGTAAATACATTCATGGTCAGAGTATATGTGTCTTTTAAAAAAATAGGACAGTCCAGATTCTTTTATATTCTCAAAGTTTTTTTTTATCAAACACAAGCACTATAGGAAAAAACCTTTAAGGAACTCTGGGAGTGGTGCGTGTGCGCAAAAAGCGATTCACGTTAGTTTTGAATCGTTGAAGGTTATATTCATTGGGAAACAAGACCTCAAGAAGGTCGTTCCATAGCCGAAGAGTATGCTTGGCTGCAGAGCTCCAGACACGAGAGCAGTACTCTAGTGATGGTCGAATCAGGGCTTTAATCAGGGCCTTGTATAGTGTCAAAAGTTGTTGAGGCGCATACAACTTTTTGATCCGGAAGAGTACACCAAGTTTCTGCGAAGCTATCTTGGAGATCACCACAACGTAGTTATGCCAAGACTCGCAGATTGACACCAAGAAAATTAACAGCTGAAGCTAGTGAAATTGCGTATCCTGTTATGATTATATCCGGTTCTGTAATGTTAATTGTTAATAAAATATAGTTCTTCTTGTTTTTTTTTTACCTTTGATACTACCAAGTATGATATATGTATTGATTACAGTTACTTACCCCGTCCATAGTCACCTTGTTGCTTCTAATAATAAATATCTAGTAAATTTGTGAGCACTAATTTGCCAACTATTTGACACCTCAGGAAACAGATATTTTTACAGGGCTACTTTTTACCAGCATGATATATACAGTGTGGCTGTGGAAAATAACTGTAACAGGTGTATGTAAAACAGACGGGACACGGTGTGCATGTTTTTAGATGAGGGACAGCCTACAACATGCTGAACCTTTGAACTAGGGGTTTAATACGTTGATTTTGGTTTCATCATCTATATTGCCGGTGATAAACACCGCGTTCCCCCTGGCAACCAATTTTAAAAAAATTTTAGCACATTCACTACCCGTTTCTCCACCTGTTCAACAATGCCTCATTTCTGTTTGCCCTCAAACTGCTGTTCCTAGGATAAGCCCCCGCTTTGGGTTCCGCCATCAATTGAAGCATACACGGCTTATTTTTTCTGTAAACGGTAATATACGGCGAACCTCAAACCGCAATGACTCATTGCCTCACGTGACATCCGCGAGATATTTCAACCTATCGTTAATGACTCAGCGAACCCTATGACTCACGCACCGCTAGAACCGCGTGACATCCGCGAGAGCCTCAACGGTGAAAATTTACATGGGTTTAGTACAGGTACCTTGAAGTGCTTGTCCATCCTTTTAATATTTTATTTTATTACCTTTGTGTGTTGTATCGTCCTACATACATTACTGCGCTTTAGTGGGATATGCATCCCCCTTACCTACGATACCTGAATGCGCGCTTTGTATGATACCCTTACTGTAATATATAAGTATTGATTGCAGTTGCTTTATTACTCCCGGAATACCGTTGCATCTATAGCTTATATGAATGATGACAAGCGCCCTCTATGGTTACTACCAATAATTAGTAGATAATGCTACCTGTCTATTTATTCACCTGGCCATATACGCTTCTACTACCGTATGCATGGTTGCCTACTGTTAAAGCAAATACATCTAACAACATCATTATATTAGCAGCCACCATTGTCTCTTCTTGACTAATTTCGCGTGCAATCAGAACGACTATAGTAGTAGTTATAACATTATTAACAGTTTTCAGTACTATTTAATATTATCTTTTTATTTGTCATGCACATATCATCAACTAGTCTGCGGTTTTTTTGAACAATCCCTGATAGCTCAGAGATACTTTCTATGTCTAGTAATCTAGAGGTCTGCGGTTCGAGCCTGGCAGACGGCACAAACTTTTTTCAGGATTAATATTGGCGCCCTCGGCATCATCATGAACACGTGACCATGGGAGCCATCGCCGTCATCAGATGGGGTACCACCAAGGTAGGACAATTTGGGGCACCCGGTCCTAGAGGTAGTGGAGCCATCAAAGACAGTGACGTCATCAGTTGGGGTACCCGGTCCTAGAGGTAGGGCCCCGGCCACGTAGGAGTGCATATGTAGTTAGTGCCCATGTAGATAGTGCCCATGTAGATAGTGCCTAGTAGTAGTTAGTGCCTATGGTAGTTAGCGCCCAACAAACCCGAACAACCCCTATATGGTACATCAACCCCTATATGGTAGATCAACCCCTATCTGAACTTAAAAAAGTGCCACGCCTTAAAATGGATATAAAAATGCAGATCGAACCTTAAATTTTCCCATAAGAAATAACATGTAAAACTACCCCTAAATGGCGCAGAACTGTTGTTGCCTATCTACTAAAACTGCTGCCTGGGTTTTCTTAGCGTTAAATCCGACTTCTTGTACTTATCCCAAGCCAAAATTTCTTCCAGGTCTTTGTTGATGCTTTATGCTGTCCGCGAAGATGTGCGTCGGCAGCCGATGCTTGAGCACTCAAAGTGAAAGAAGAGACAAGTGCGTCAGCAAAGCTATATCGGATTCTTTTGGTCTTCGCTAGAAGGTCGTTAATGTATAGTAAGAAAAGGGTGGAAGATAATATGGACCCTTGAGGAACAGTGGCATTGATGGTCAAGTGTCTAAGACAAATCCGACAATCGCTACTTGCAAAGAACTCAAAAAATTTAAATTGGAAACTTGATATATTTGCGAATGTTATAGAAAACCTATTTATCTTTCCACTTTCCACATTAATGTACAGTAAATATTTTTCAAAAATAATTTCGCCCTTAAATTAAAATCAATTTAACACATCAACAACCATTTTTCACACTTTAAAAAGGTGTAAAATTTACAAAGGAAATAGGAAAGGAAGCCCGCTTAAGATCGTCGTGGTGCGATAACCCATCGGCAGTGTTGCGTACAGTGACGTGAGTTTCATGCCTCGAATCACATCTAATTAGGTTCAATGGTCTGAGAAGGCACGGGTCTAGTGTTTTCATTTATGAGACATCTTTTTAACAAATCTTATTCTTTTTAAACGGTTTAAATAAAGAGGACTGTGGTTTGTAAATTATCATGCCTCCGCATCGTCAATATTTTTAAATTTAAATCGGCGTTTTAGCTAAACCAGCATCAAGTCATTGTGCCCTAAGTGGTATTTTTTTAAATTTCACTATTAACAAAGCCCGACAAGGACAAGACAAATCTGGCGCAATTTTTTCGCTAACAGATAATAAATTGTTTGTTTTAACAATGAGAACACTAATAGTACGCGAGGTACAAAAAAGCTTCCTTCATAACAGTAAGATTATGTTACATACCGACTAAGATGTGATCCCTCGTAACTAATAATAATTAAAAATGTACCATCGTGCCGATAAAAAACTAGGACAGCAAAATTTCTTATTTTCTCCTTGACTATTAGGAATTATTTACTGTCGAGTCTGGTACTAGTAAAATGGCATATACAAATTTGACATGTCAACATAGATTGTCACTTTATCATTAACTTGTCAAGCACATTTTTTTAAATATGCCACAATTAACCCCCCAGCAAAATGCTATTATCTACAGTTGGTTGCGAGATGGTGCTTTTATTAGGGATATTGCAGACGAACTGGGAGTAAACAGAAATACAGTGTTGTTGGCAAAACAAAAAATAGCAAGGCATCAACCTATTATTAGGAAAGCAGTTTCAGGTTCCCTTAGAATGTTAGCTGAAAATGAAAATAGAAGAATGCTAATTATCAAGAAGTAATAAACAGGAATGTTCTATGACTAAATATTTTAAAAAATTTGTTGCTACGGCAAATTTTGTGTTTGCATCTTCCTTACTTTCTGTTAAATTTATTTTATTATTCAGTTTTATTTTAATTTTTTGGCGACATTAAGTATAACTGCTTTAGATAAAGGATTTGACTTTTTCTTAATAAAAAATGCCTAATACATTTAGGTCATCCATATAAACTTGCGTTCAACTTTAAAAATTTGAATATTTGAAAAATGAGATATGTATTTCCGTTCCCAGTTTTGAGATTTTGCTGTACTAGTTTTTATCGGCACGATGGTACATAGAGGTATAACATCTTAACCGTCGATACATAATTTTTCACTCTAAATTTTAAAACATCTGCCGAGCACATCATTGCAGGCACCATGATGTACTTATCACGCCTCAACAAAGACCCGGAACAAATTTTGTCTGGGGGTAACAGTAAGCAAGTCGAATTTAATGCTAAGAAATCCCAAGCAGCAGTATTCTCTAAAAATATCATCATTTGCAGAATGGGATATAGTCATGGCTGTCTATTAATTTAATGGGCGTCAATCTGGGAGGAAATATGTCTTAGTATAACCACGTTTTGGCAATCGCCAAGACAGCTTGGCAGAAACTTGACGTAATTTGCCAGACCAAAAAGTTGTATGCACCTCAACAACTTTTAACACTCTACAAAGTCCATATTCGACCATCACTAGAATACTGCTATCATGTCTGGAGCTCTGTACCCAAACATACTCTTCGGCTACTGGATTCCATCGAAAGGAGATCTACTGGTCTGATCGGAGACCACGAGCTGAGCAAGAACCTCGACAGCCTTGAACATTGAAAACAGATTGGTGGTATAACTCTCTCGTCATCCTTGTGGAACGACCTTCCTGAGGTCATGTTCCAACGAATATAACCTCCAACGATTCAAAACCAACGTGGATCGCTTTACTCGCACAAGCACCACTCCCAGAGTACTTTGTGAAAATATATTATCCAATAGGAGTCATCATCTTTTGTATATACAGGGTGTCCGGAAATGATGAGCAAAAATTTAGCAGATAATTGTAGACCAAAAATAAATGCTACCTCTTCCTATAACATTTTTTCGAAAATTGATTATTGAGTTAAAGGGTGCTAACGTTAAATTTTATTTGCAGTTTTTTTGCAATACCTTTTGCCACGTTCATAATATGTTGAAGAAATCTCGTATATGGAGCTTTTTCGGGATGAGGAATACAAATTTGCCGCCGTTTTCTCGTATCTTGTAAAGGGCGCCACATACGAACCTATACTTTAATTTGAATGGTCTCAACTTTTTTGTACTACACTGAATGCGCATTTTGACTGAAAATTTTTATTCTCCTAAACTTTTGACATAAAAAAGGTATACCTACTACTTTTTTTGCGATAAATCTAACCGTTTTCGAGAAAAGCGCTAAAATAACATTGCTAGCATGTGATGAATACGAAATAATTTTAATTTATTTTATTTTTTTATTTTTGGTTTCCTTACAAAACATAACATAATCTTAAAAATTCCGACGAACTCTATGGAATAGTCCTTCCTTCTGCTTAATTACCTCACAATTAGCAACAATTCTTTCTCGCAGCTCTTCAACGCTATTCACAGGTGTCCTGTATACAAGCGTCTTCAGATAGCCCCAAAAAAGAAATCCATTGGGTTTAAGTTGGGGGCCAACTGTACAAACCACAGGGTCAACACTCCATTCATAAATCTGTTGGAAAGTGAGGTTGTGATTGTGTGGAATGTTATTGAAAATCAGTAATGGGTGGAAGAGAGACAAAACATGTTGGTCTCTATAATGGCAACAATGTTGAAGTCTGGTTAAATCTAATAACGTTTAAAAGGTTATGGAGCGGCTTTTCTCGTTTCCTTGCAGCGGCCCTAGTCTGGGCAAAAAGGCCGACAAGGGCGTATAATTTACTTTGAGATTCTTTACGTTTAACTATATTACCTATTCAAAAAGTGTAGTTTCGAATATTAGATATTTATAAAAAAGATAGAAATATTGATCCAGTTTTTATATACAGTGTGTCCAAGGATGGATTTAACTATTTATGCTTAGCATCAATATTTTTGGTGTATTCATTACTGGATCTCCAGATATAAAAGTGTATATTTCTAGCCAGATTATCATATTTATCACTAAGGTATCTTGCAAAATCAAAATTAAAAATTTGTAAATTTTACAATTACAAATTCCACTGTCTGTAATTTATAAAATAACCATGTCTGTGATTTATAAAGTAATAATATATTGTGAAACGATGTTACATATAGTTATAGTAGCATATTACTTTAGTAATGCACACACAAGCCACTAAGGCATATTGTACACTAAAGTGATTAATTAAATAAATAAATTAAAATAATATGTACCTAAACAAGTTAGATCAAATAAATAAAAAGAAATAAATAAATTATATAAAACCTGTCTACACGTACTTGTTACACTGCAAACGTTGTTTAAATATAGAAAAATAAAGATGTAAAATATTTTGACGGGACTGTTCCTTTCTTCAGTATTTTATTCCCATGTACATTACCTCCATAATCTTCTTTTGTGAAGTGTTTCTCACAAATAACTGTTGTATCACCTGGGCTATAATTATTCCTTCTAAGGGCATGTATCCAAATTTGCCGTAGGCTCCGACCTTTTAGTATCCTAACGAAGTGGATAAACATTTGGTACATTCTTAAACAAACTGAATTTTCATAGTGATGCAAACTCAAAATCAAATTTCTAAATATATTTACACACCTATGAAATTTTAATTTAACACCATTTCATCTTCTAGTGAAGCATTTTATAGCCGCACAGGACTCAACCATCTTGTAAATGCAAGATTTATATTAAGAAATAAACCAACTCGACTGCTTTTTGCCCAGACTAGATCCACGGACCGGTCCATAACCTTTTAAACGTCAATGGTTATATCAGAAATCATATCAATACAATCATATTAAAACATAACCATACTTACCGAAGAAAAGATAAACCCTTGCTTAAATGATCCACTCTTTTACAAACTATACATGAATGCACCATCATTGTTTATAATAAAGACGATTTTTCACCAATACTCATAAAAAAAAATAAAAACAGCCAAAATATATAAACAATCCCTTAAAATCAGTTAGCAGCGACCAGCAACACTGCATTCTTTACTATAATCCGATCCATTGATAAAGTTTGACCTTGTGCCGTAGAGCGTAGTATATTTAACTTAATGTTGCCAGAGTGCTGTCGGTTTATTTCAAAAACTTTTATGTATAATAATATTTTTTTTCTAAATCTCTCAAGGCCTATTCACAATTTATAGTAAAATTATTGGGAAATAAATTTATTTTAAAAGCAATCGCGGATTAACCTTAAACCAGTTGTAAATGTCAAATTAACAAATTTTTAATTGGGATTTTGCAGATACCTTAGCGATAAATAGGACAATCTGGCTATGCTGCAAACATAACAGCAAGGTGGGGAGTGCACGTTTTCATTCCTTGCGTCGACTACAAATATAAACAATTCTATCTGGAGTTTGTAAGATCTCTCGTATCCACCTTTCAGGAAAAGTTTCATTTAAGAATTGTCTGGCCGTTAACTCTAGCTAGCGTATGTTTCCAAAGCAATGCTATGTTTCAGATTGAAAATAAATTAAAATGATTTTGTATTCATCACAAGCAAGCAATGTTATTAGTTATAGATTTATCGAAACAAGAGTAGTATACCTTTTGTATGTCAAAAGGTTAGGAGAATAAAAATATTCAGTCAAAATGCACATACAGTGTAGCACAAAAAAGTTAGGATCATTTAAATTAAAGTATAGGTTCGTATATGGCGCCCTCTACGAAATGCGAAGAAAAGGTGGACACATTTGTATTCCTCATCCCGAAAAAGCCCCATCTACGCGTTTTCGTCAAAATATTATGAGCGTGGCAAAAGGTATTGCAAAAAAACTACAAATAAAATTTAACTTTAACTCCGTTAATAGTCAATTTTCGAAAAATATTATAGGAAAAGGTAGCATTTATTTTCGGTCTACAATAATCGGGGGTAATTACACGAGTGCTTAAAAAATTTTCTGAAAATTGTTATGCAGGAGTGTAATTTATGGAGAAAGTTACTCGAATTAACAAGAGTTAAATGCAATAATGTATTATATATTTTACTTTAATAATTATTAATAACGCTGTTGTAATAATTAATATTAGAATTTGACTCGGAATTTGAAGAAGAGGTTGGTTTCGACATTTTCGAGCAACTAGGTTGGGCACCTATTTCATTCGTTCTCATTTGTTGAATAACAAGCTTATGGTGTTCCTCATCCATTTGTAGATATGACGAAACTGATTTTGTGTTCGAATGTCCCGTGATTTTTATAAGCTGCTGCTCGCCAACTCCCTGCTTGGCTAGTTTTGAAACAGCTATTGCGCGTAAAGAATAGCTGGTTATTTTTACGTTCCTTGTATCTACACCCATTTTCTCGGCCTGGCTGGCCAACTCTAGTGTTCTTATATCAGTTTCCTAATATTTTCGAGAATGGGTTTTCTGTTTAAAATTATCGTTCATGATTAATCTGGCTCCTTTTTTGTATAAATTTGTCAAAAAGACGTATAGGACAAATATCAGAATTCCTCGTGTTTGAAATTAACCATTTAGAGCTTGTACACGGTTTATCTCCTTCCTGTGCGGATTTCGAAAAAATAGGATTGTACTCTATACGGCCTGTGTTTTCCCTACTACTATTAGTTTCCCTTTTAAAATATCTTAATTGACAGCGAGCTCCTTCACCTCCTCTCCAAGCCAGCTCATAGGATAGTATAAAAAAAAAATTTCTAGGCCATCGGGAGTACTTTCATCGCAACTATCAACAATTCTTTTAAATTCATCATATTTTAAAAAAGCTGAACTTACTTTTCTCTTTCCTGGTAGATACTGCACTTGCTTGCGTTTTGCGCACTTCGCCTCACGAGCCATTTTAAACTCAATATTCGTAAATGGATCAAACCTGATTTGGTACTCGTTATAATAGATGGCCGAAAAGACTACTCGAGTGGAGACCGCGCTTGGATAGAAGAAGTAAGGGAAGAGCCCTACGCGGTGGACGGACGATCTAAAGGGATGTGCAGGCAACTAGATACAAAGAGCTCAAGACAGGGGGGAATGGGCAGATATGGGGGAGGATTATGTCCAGCAGTGGCCACAGAGGGCTGAATGATGATGATAATACATTTGCTGAAGCATCTTCGCTGTTAAATTCCATATTGTTTTTATTGTAAAATCTTTGTATTCTTCGCCGTTTTGTTTTTCCGCAAGCTTTTTAATCTCCTTGCTAAGAACATACCTTCTATCATCACAAAATATCATAAATTGACGCCAGACATATTGCTTGCTTTTTTTAGTGTTTTTTGGGACACTTTGTGCGATCTTTTCTTAAATTACTTCGATTGATTCCTTTCCAAAATGTGAGATTTTTTAAACTAAACTCGGAACAATGAGAATGTCAGACTGACATATATATTATTCCAATAATGGCGTTGTAAGAATAATACTATGGTTTTGTGTAGCTACAGGAGTTGTTTTCGATAGCTATGGGTATTGTTTTCGATGTAATCAATCAAAAACAACACCTCTAGCTTAATGATTTTTCCCTAAATTTTTTGCTCATCATTTCCGGACACCCTGTATATCCGATAATCTGATTTCAATTGAAATCATATTGCTGCCACTAGAGCTCAGATTCCAGGAAAACAACGATTCCTGGCAAATTCGCATATTGAAGCCGACAAATTGCACTCGTGGTTACAGGAAATTTGTTATCGATTGGTTTATGCGACATGAAAATGTCTGGTTATCTACTATATTTGGAAGATTAGCGTTGAGATGAGAGAAGAAATTTTTAATATTATTTACTGGAAACGAGATATTAAGTGTATGTATACATAATTTGTGGCGTTACAATGACCATTTCAAAAAAACGAACATATGTATGTACAAGTAGGTACCAACTCAGACCCCCACTTTACCCGCACGTTAGGGCGCGTTTCACTAAAATATTTTTGAATATACAGTAAGTCTCAAAAAAGTGTGACGTCATGACGTGTGATATCATTTTATTTTTTAGATTACATGCCAAACATTTTATTGCTTATTTGGGCAACAACTTACATCCCCCAATATTTGATTGAAATCGGTTTAGTGGGAAAAAAATAAGAACCAAAAAAAATCAGTTTTGCACCACTTGTTTTAAAATTTATTAAAAAATAGAAATAGGGCATCGTTAATTAAACAAGGTCTAACAGTCTCGTGAACCAAGTTTGATGGATACGGATTGTACAGGGCGTCCAAAATTTAGTATTAAACTTTTCGAATTTAAAGCACTTTATTTTTCTTATTTTCGTAGCTCCTGTACTATATTTATCTCATTCCATGCGGAATTAAAAATCGAACATTTTCCTAATTACAACCCTATTGCAATTCTATCAACTATTTTTATAACCATTTCAATGAATAAATGCAGCCCTCGATTTTTATTCATTCCAATTACAATTGGAATAGCTGCTACAATTAGTTTTTCTGCAAATAACTCTTAATGAATTAGGAGTTGCAAGATGTTTGTAGTTAGGAAAATGGTTTCTTCTTCTTAATTCCGCGTGGAATGACATAATAATATACAGAAGCCACAATTGAGAATAAGAAGAATAAAACGATTTAAGAGCTGCGTTTAATCACAGATCGCCAAGCAGGCACTATTTTATGCGAACGTTTAGCCAAATATACTTAAGGTTTTTTCTAATCTAAAACTGGATTCGTAAAGTTAAAGGATTGGAAAACGCTATGAAAAAATTGCGTTAAAAATAAAATGTTATAAGAATAATAATAACAATTTCAAATATGAACAATTTTCAAATTTTTGTCACACATCTTCCTCAAACATATCAGACAATCTAAATATCAATAAATTAACTAAAAAACGTTATTATTAACGGCTAAAACTTCACGAAAAGAAATATTGATCAGCTGATGACTCTCGTCTCTTTGTAACCTGCAAAAAAAGCGGCATATTTTTTAATTAAATTGATGCAACATAGATGGCTCTGATTGCTAAATTTGGGATTGTTTGGGCTCCTCATCTTAATACATATTCGAAAAGTTTCACACTAAATTTTGGACACCCTGTAAAATTCGTATCAATCAAACTTGGTTAACAAGACTGTTCCCCCTTATTTATTAAGTATCTTGTTATAACTTTATTAACGAGGCACAATTTTTATTTTTTAAAACCAGGAACAAGAACTGATTTTTTATTGTAATTATATTTTTCGCTGATATCGAAAATTATATGATTATGTAAGTAAGCATAAGAGACGAACAAACCCAAACCCAAATAATTTCAATTTTTCTGTTTGAAAATATATAGGTGTAAAAATGTTATTTTTCACAATGCCCCATTTGCCGCCCCTTGCGGGGGCCCAGTAGTGGTGCTCCGTTAAATTTGATAAGAACTGATAATACTATGCAGTTTTCTTGAGAAATCACTTCAGTTACCTATGATCAATATCAAATATCTACAAAATAATATCATGCATATTCGTAGAATTTTGTTCCATATAATAAACTTTCTTATTCTTATATGTACCACTGACCTGTATCCATAGATACGTACAGCTTATGGGATGCGCAGTAAAAAGTTAAATTTTATGAGTGAAAAAATAGGTCGGTGGCGAACGGTTCACGAGTCATATTTTTAAAGGCTGGTGGTCCGTTGTCTTGCGCCCAATGTTCTCGCTGCCATATACTGTTCCGAAGTGTATGGTCACAGCGGAGCACCGCACATCGACATCGACCGTAGCCTGGTACCATAGCACCGCACAGTAGTGTCCACAACGGCGCACCGGCCCTAGCTCATTGCCTTGCCTGTCGATCAGTTTGTCTCTCGACATCGAGATATAAACATGGGCTGTGGACAAGTGGTATATGTTAAGAATTAGACGTGAAATTGGAAAATCAGTTAATATACAGGATGTCACATTAAAAAATATGTTTAAACAGGATCGTAATTAATTAATTACAAAAAAATAAGGTATACTAGAATAATTTTTAACATTTTAATTGCTATTTTAAATTGTGTTGTCCTACATAAAATCCAAGTAATGTTATAATCAAAAATATCTATATGCATTCTCATATACGCACAGTCCATGTTTATATCTCGATGTCGAGGGACTACTGTGCGAAGCTCGAGCTAGGCTGTGCGGTGTTATGGTACCAGGCTAAGTGCGAGGGGCGGTGCGCCGTTGTGGACACACACTTACTCCGCCTGCACCCATGCCCGTCAACCAAAGATCATCGTACAGGACCGAAATCAGTCGTAGGGATGTAACGATATTAAAAAATCTATCGATACGTGGATAATAGATATCAAAAATAATTGTAAAGGTGGCTTTTCAGTGATGGCCACAAGGCCTTTTATGCGAGAAAAATATTTTTTTCCCAGTAAAGAAGGTCTTGATTACATAAAGCTCCAAGCTCAAATAATACAAAATTCGAGATTCAGAACTACATGGCGGCGAATGATATATATTTTGAAGAAAGTGATAAAAAAAGTGATCTTTTAGAAGTTTTAAAGACGTTTTGTATAAAAAAAAGTATATGTTTGTGACACATTTTCAGAATAAATTGGACATACAGTGCTACGGCTCCCACCCTATTATTGCATTTTTAACCCCATAGAGCATATGTGGCACCAGTTAAAATCACTGGTTAGGTCTGAAAATATTTCTCCGACTTTAAGTTCTAGTGTTGTAGAATTAATACGAAAATGCTTTAATGATATTCCCCCAGGTAGTTGGAAAAATTCAGTCCGTCACGTAATAACTGTAGAAAATTCGTATATTAGTCTGGATCGTATAATTAATCCAATTATAATTAATTTTGATGAAGATAGCGATAGCGAAACAGAACTATCTATAGAATGACGTAGTCAAAAGATCAACGATATAATTCTGCAAAAACTATACCAGAGAGTTTGTTTTCAAGCAGGTGACCAGTTGATGATTCATACACCAGCTAGAATATCGCATACAAAGATGTTTGATGGAAAAAGAATAATGATACCTACTCGAGTATAATTATTATTTTATTTTTTTATGTGGTGTGGGTTGAAAGTACGGGTGAGCTGTTTATATTTACACTATGCCCACTGGTTTCAAGAACACGTTTTTAAATATTGCTTCGAGAATATTTTCTAAAAAAAGAAAAGTATAATACTTACATTTGTTAGTTAAAAATGTACCCATTTATTTATGATAGGAAAATAGGTGATTTATTTTTAATGTTTCTTATACTACGAAGTCATTAGCTTTTGTATATGATTATAAGATTGATAATTGGTCAGATTCACGCGTTAATGAGTTTAAAGATCTTGGAATAATTTTTGATACTAAACTTTCTTTCTGATCTCAAATAAGCACTGTTATTTCTGAGGCATCGAGGGCATATGGGTTCATAAAAATTTATCAAAATAATTTCGTGTACTTAATTGGTGTAAATGAAATAATTTTGATTGATCGAAACAGTCAATTTTACAGCTGATGGAAATAATCACTATATAGTCATAATTGACCGATGAGACTTCTGTCAATTGCTGATACTGTCTATGAGATAGATAATTACTATTAGAGTTAGTACCAGGGTGCGCCCGATTTAAATCACGACTTATAGTAGTCGACTGATTTGCTTATTTTAATCAATGATCGAAATTTAAAAAAAAATCTGAAACGCCATTTATTTTGAACGAAATAGCTCACGAATCACTTTTGTATTATATTGTGAATATTTATATAAAAATATTAAGAAATGTATTGGGTTAGATTAGTCGGTTTTATTAAATTTGAAATATTATGGATTAAAACGTAAAATAGGAAAGTTACAGTCAAAGTGAAAACATTGTGTTAAAATTCACATGTTTAGAATTATAATGAAATGCCAAACGTTGCACGTTTTATTGTCTGAATTATCCAGATTAGTATAACTCAAACACTTTACTAACTAGCAACTTAAAATAAGCAGCCCTATAGAAAAAAAAATATGTCCAGTTGAAATTAATCGCAGATTTAAAAACATGATGGTAAGTATTCTACTATACGCAGTGTGAAATATTAATTTAAGGGTATTCTATACCATCGAAACATATACAAATTCAGTTTCTAACGATACCTAATTAATGAGTGTTGCCATTTCCAACAATTTTTATAAATTAAAATCTGTCATTATCAATGTTGATAATAATTTCAATTTAATTGTCTAAATCAAGCCTAGGTAGCGCAAAAAACGCAAGAGACTGCTTGCAGGTAGAATTGACCAGATTAATCAAAAAAATTTACATGAAAAAATGTCAGTGGCGTACCACTTTTCTTGTAAAAGAAAGAGAATGTCTGCCGAGACGTATTGGTGGACCGCTATAATAACTTTCCTAGCTAAAATATGTGGCTTTATATCCTATTAACACATATCAAAATTGAAAATAATATCTCAAGTACTTACGGAGATATTAAAAAATAACGATTAAAAAAAATTCAACAATATGTAGTAGAAAATGTAAGCCGTTGGCGTTGCGGGCATACATATGTCCATATCAAACATATTACAAACTACAGATGGACAAATGTACATTTCTAGCCTACGCAACGACTGCAAGAGTCTTTCCCACCTCTTTCGGTCATTATTGCAGCATAGCAAGATTGACATATTTATCGCAAAGGAGTTCTGCAAAATCCCAATTAAAAATGTGTTAACTGGTTAATCCGCAAATGCTCTTAAATTAAATTTAATTCCCATAATTTTACTATAAACTGTGAACAGGCGATGAGAGATTCTTTAAACAAATATTATTTTACCTAAAAGTATCAAACGAATCTTGAACTAATCCAACTGCACTCTGGCAACATCTATTTCTATTTTACTACGATTCATTCCCAAAAGATAAGGAAGACGAATGAATACTAATCTCGTAAACATTGCGATGTTTGTCCTTTGATCTAACGGATTGTTATATATTTCGGTTGATCTGGGTCTATTTTGTGATTATTGGTGAAAAATCGTCTTTATTATAAACAATCATCGTGCATTTATGTGTAGTTTCTAAAATAGTGGATCATTAAATAAGGATTTATCTTTTCATCGGTAAGTATCATGTTTTAATATTTAACCATCTGACATAACCAGACTTCAACATTGTTGCCATTCAGCCAACAAACATGTAGTTCCCTCTTCCACCCATTACTGATTTTCAACAACATTTCAAACAATCACAGCTTCAATTTCCAAGAGTTTTATGAATGGATTATGGAATCTGTAGTTTACAATACCTTTGGTTCATATGAACTTATTTCCATAAAATGACATATGGAATCACACTCTGAAATATTAGTCATTAAGGAAGACCCTGTATATATTCTAAGGATGGTACGGAAATCCGGCAGTCCAGCCGATCCGGCCTTAACACCGGATTTACTGTTGCGGTCGGATAAAAGGTTAAGCCCGGCCGAATCTATTTTAAATTTAAAAACCATTAAGAAGATCATTTTGTCGATAAACATAAGGTAAAAACCTACAAAATTTGTGTAAATAAAACGTAGTACTCAATTAAATAACAAAAATGATGACCTCTCATCTTTTATCGAAAATGAAATTTCTTCTGATCAACCTTTATTTACAAAAATATCAAAGCGATTTTCCAATTGCGCTCTTTCAAAAAATATACCGTAACTGCCATGTTACTCATCTTTCTTGAAGGTTTTCACCTGTTCAGAAGGATGATGTCGTTTAAATAAAGGTGAGGTCAATTTACTACTGCCTCGTTTTGAAACGATATTTCTACAAAAATTGCAAATTGCTTTATTTTTCTCCTATTCATGTACTTTAAAAAATCTCCACACTTTACTTATTTGTGTGACGATTGTAGGAAAAAAAGCAGTCTTGAGGCCCATGCTCGGCACAGGCAAAGCATCGGCTTTGAACAACTTATCGATTTTGCGGGGTAAATTCACATTATGGTAAGCACGGCCCCGCAAAATCCATAAGATTCAATGATAACATATTTTGACGAGCACGTGCCTTGCAGAATAGTGAGAATCAGCCTTTAGTACTAAACTAATAAATAATTATACAGACACACCAGATGACACTGCAGTAGTATCACATAGAATATAACTTAGGGACTTCCCCGTTCTGGTTTTTAATGAAAAAAACATCTAGCGTCATAAACGCGAACTGCATTACTGACAAGCATTGTTGGATGTCTATACGAGATAATTCGGTTCCAGTGGCCGGAATATCGGCGGTTCGGTCCGCCGTAGGCCGGATTTGACTGTTCCGGTGGTACGGCTAAATTCCCTGTTCGGTCCATCCCTAATATATTCTGATAAACATCAGTGCTGTTAACTAAAAAAAAATAATATCCAATATCATTTAAACCAAAATAGCGCCGACCTCGTACAATAATTAAATTGACAAAACGTTAACTCCGCGCTGTGTTATAAATATACGCGACTAATAAGTTTCGATAAAATTAATTGAAGGAAAATTGTCACTTTACGCAATAACCCGTCTCGTGATCTAAAATCAGATTCCAGATTAGTATGTTTTCAAGAGAAATTTGACATTCAATATCTACAATAAGGCCTTTTTCTTCACCCGAAATCAAAATCGAATAGCAACCACTTATCATATAAATAACACATCACTAAATATTGTTAGTAAGATGAAGGATTTCAGCGTTATTTTTGATTCTAAGCTGCTCTTTGCCGAACATGTCGAGTCTGTCGTCAATGCCGCTTCTAAAATGTTGGGTTATATCATACGTAAATGTAAACCTTTTTATAATATTAAGCCAATAATTTGCCTGTTCAAATCCTTTGTTTTAAGTAAACTAAACTTTGCCAGTCTTGTTTGGAGTCCCAAACAGAAAAGCTATGTTGATAGGTTGGAGAATGTTCAAAATATAATTTATCAAATACCTCTCGGTGAAGCAAATTTTAACATGCCTGACGGCGATGTCTCGTTGGCCCGAAGGCATTTTCGTATAGCTTCCCTGTCTGATCGAAGAAGATTTACTGATATACTATTTTTATATAAACTTCTTAATATCTTGGTACAAAGTCCTGATATCCTGACAAAGGTCTATATCAATGTCCCCCAGAGGTCTCTAAGGATGACTGAATTATTTTTCTTGCCATTTAGTCAAACTTATGCGGCTCAAAACGCATTGTGTAGGATTATAAGAAATAGTAACGCATCTGTTAATATAGATTTCTTTTCAATATCTCTACGCAGAGTGAAGAGCATCTTAAAAAATGTGTGAAGAATATATTTTGAATATTGTTTTATAGCCTTACTTCACTCTGTCATGTCATGTGTACAATAATTGCAATGCTGAATATTGTATGAATGTATTTATGTTGCCTTTGTCTTCATATTTTCTTGTTTTGTTTTGTTTGTTGTATATTTAAGATTTCTTATATATTTCAATTTTGTTTATATAATTTTGTATGAACATCGTATGGATACTCTTTTGGGAATTTATTTTACCTGTTTGTATCCCTGTTGCCAAAAAATAGATAAATAAATAAATAAATAAGGGCGGATTAGGCTATTAACTTGCAGATCAATTTAAAAACTGTTAATGTAAAATCGATAGATTTTTGATTGAGGTTATTTAAATCAATAAAAATGTCTCTATTAATTTCTGCCTGAGAACTGATAAAAAAATGGCGCCTTTATAAAAAAAAATGTAAAACCATCGAGAATCATGAAGCAAGCAATTAGGTGACGGAATTATTAAAAAAAATTAACAAAATTTAGCAGTTCCTTGATCTGTTCCTTTTATTTTGCTTATAAGTCACATGTAACGAAACAATATTGACAACTTTAGCTAGTTCTTGTTAAGTTATTTAAAATGAATAAGTAAAGTAACCTTTGGCTTTGTATTAATATTGTGAATCACGTTGTTGCGTGACCTTAAGAAGAGTGAGATTGGTGGAAATTAAAAACATTTAATTAATAAATAGACAGAATTGTTTTTGTGCTGTCAGAATCATACTAAGTCTTAAACAGTAATCAATGATGCCAAGGCTGTACTGAGAGTCCTAAATCTACCGCCTGCGTTTGAAACTGAAAAGTATAATATTATCCCAACATCAAATTGCAATATTTTAAGGAAATCACAGTGGCACCGCTGTATGCTCATTTGTACCTGTTAGTGTAAAAATGACCCTGAAGTTTAATATTTTCATTCATTTTCGTCGGCAGTGTTGTTATCGGTTTATCGCTTGTGCTATTGTGATTGTTTGTGGTCTATTATGTTTTTGGATAAATTATTAGTTTTTGTTCGAACTAAAACTATTGAGAGCTATTTCTTAGCTATCTACAATGGTTCGGCAGTGCGTGGTGTGTAAGAAATTCGATTATTCTAACATCCGATTAATATTTCGTCGGTAAGTGAGAATAATGAGGTTACGTTTTTTTAAGTAAAGCAGTGGTGTAGCTAATTATATATTTTAAGTAAATATTGCAAAAATATGGATTATTTCTTTTTACTATCTGAATTTCTGTAAAAATACTTACAACGATTACTTATTTATGACTAATAATAGATCGAAATTATCTAAACGCGTACCTTATTACAGCGTTGCCACTTTATAAAGCCGTCTTCTTCTAACTTATATGAAACTGCAGAACTGTGCATGATTGTAAATAAATGGTATATTATGGATGGAATGTTTTGTCTCCCCTTTTATATTATATGTTTATAGTGGAACATGGCCGGCTATGTTTTAAGGCTTACAAAGTACAATGAATAATCCCCGAAATAACCTGAAAAAAATTTGATGATTATACGAATGTAGCCCGGTGCTTACCAAAGAGCACTGAAATCTCGAATTTTCAATGCTGTAAAAGAAGGAGAATAAAGCACCATGCCATTTATAAGTCCGACATTTTAGGAAAACCTGTTTGATATAGGACATTATGTAATTTTTATTACATTTTTCGATTAAGCATTAAATACTAAGCACATTTTATAGAAAATTGTTTTATCAGACTCTAGTTTTTGAGATATCTGGACTTTGTAATTATTTGGCGAATGCATGACGATGAAATAATCCATATAATTTTTTTACCTTAGCTCTTGGACTAAAAATTTTTTCTCACCGAATAGCTAGAAGATCATCAAGTCTCAAAAACATTTCAAATTCGACATAAAATGTACAGGGTGGTCACAATTCAAGCCTCATTGTGAAAGAATTCAACCATTAAAATCTTTCATATTTTAAATGGAACACCCTGTATATTTTTATGTAATTTGATGGCAAATTAGTTGTTATTTATAAATAATATTTACTGTCCTATACCTATATTAAAGCGTCTTCTCAAAAAATCCAATTTTATTCCGAAAATACTATTTGTTCAAGTGTGCTATGAAAACAATTGTACTTAGGATACTGATGTCTATACGGAGAAAAATTAATAATGACGGCAATATTTTCTAGTGTGCTTTGACAAGAAAAACAATTGTCTGATATTTCTTGGCGTATTTTCAAACTGTCAATTATTCTGTTACTAAAAAATGTCACGCTCCGTATTTTCAAGTGAAGCTTTTTTAATTTTATTTACGGTTTACATTGAATGTGGCAAAATTAAGCTAAGAGCTTGTCGAATATATCGGGATAAATATCCGAATAGGCCAATTCCCACACCTGGTATTATTAGACTAAATAATAATTGTTTAAAATTTGGATCATTTGAAGCCAAAGTACGAAGAATTAAACCAATACTGGACAATGAGGTATTTGAAGTTACCATTTTAGCCTATTTTTACGCTTTTCCAACAGACTCAATTCGTGAGCTGCAATGCAATTAAGAGTTTCGTATTCGAGTATACAAAGAATTTAAAAAAAATATAATATGATATCAGTACCCTAAGTACAATTATTGTTTTCATAGCACACTTGAACAAATAGTATTTTCGGAATAAAATTGGATTTTTTGAGAAAACGCTTTGATATAGGTATAGGACAGTAAATACTATTTATAAATAACAACTAATTTGCCATCAAATTACATAAAAATATACAGGGTGTTCCATTTAAAATAAGAAAGTTTTTAATGGTTGAATTCTTTCACAATGATGCTTGAATTGTGACCACCCTGTACATTTTATGTCGAATTTGAAATGTTTTTGAGACTTGATGATCTTCTAGCTATTCGGTGAGAACAAATTTTTAGTCCAAGAGCTAAGGTAAAAAAATTATATGGATTATTTCATCGTCATGCATTTGCCAAATAATTGCAAAAAGTCCAGATATCTCAAAAACTAATAGAGTCTGACAAAAACATTTTCTATAAAATGTGCTTAGTATTTAATGCTTAATCGAAAAATGTAATAAAAATTACCATGTTGTATTTAAAAAACTAAAGTTGGCAGATACTTCCGGTATAACCGGAAATGACAGAAACATGTCAATATTTTAGTTAAAGAGAGCATATCGATAAACCCAAATCCCCAAAGTTTCAGGAACACATATTGAGTAGTTCTCCTTAAAGTTCTAATGCATGCTCGTCGTGAATCACCCTGTATAAATTGACAAACGGTTTATACAGGGTGTTCCTTAATGACGTGCTAATATTTCAGGGTGTGATACCTTATGTCATTTTATAAAGAAAAGTTCATATGAACATATGTGCGCAACGGCTTAATTTTTTTGTTACAGGGTGTTGAATTTTTATTTTTTAAATCGTAATTTTTTTATATCTCAGAAAGTATTTTAGATATTATTTTCAATTTTGGTATGTGTTAATAGGATATAAAACCACAAATTTTACTTAGAGAAGTTATTCAATTGTTCAACCAGTGGCGTCCCCGCAAACATGTACTCTAATATTTTTTACAAAAAAGATGGTACGCCACTGACATTTTTCCATGTGAATACTTTTTCTGATTAGCCTGGTCAAATCTACATGAAAATGGTATCTTGAGTTTTTCTCGTTCTTGATTAAAACCACACTAAATTCATATTGAAACTCATTATTATTGAGAAAATAATTGATAATAATTGATTAATGATAAATTTTGTTTCATAAAAATGTTTTAAAAAATCTTTTTTGTAAAACATATCAGAGGACATGTTTGTGGGGACGCCACTGGTGGAACAATTGAATAACTTTTCTAACTAAAATTTGTGGTTCTATATCCTATTAACACATACCGAAATTGAAAATAATATCTAAAGTACTTTCGGAGATATTAAAAAATAACCATTTAAAAAATAAAAATTCAACAAATTTAAGCCGTTGGGGACATATGTTCATATGAACTTTTCTTTATAAAATGATTAAGGAATCACACCCTGAAATATTAGCACGTCATTAAGGAACAAACTGTATACAAGAGTTTGGCTCAAAAAGTTCCATTTTTTCATCGCGGTCTATTTCCGGTTTGATTTTTGAGGATGTTTATTTTTTGTGCTCGGCTCCTAAAACCGGTTCCTGAAACAGGTGATGTTTCACATTAATTTAAATATCAATGAGTAATTACATTTTATACAATTCCCTTATTTTCCTACATATCCACTATTTTACTATAATTTTCTACATATTTTGCGATTATTCGCTGACATCGTGGTAATTTTGCTATTTTTTACTATATTTTGCTACTTTTACTATTTTGCTTTACTTTTACTTCATAGTTACCTTTTTCAACAAAAAACTATCCCACAAGTTCAATTCGGTCATCGTACTTCTAACTGATCTTTATTTTCTCTGTACAGAAGAAGATAAAATATTATTTTAATTTTACTCGTATCTATACAACATTTAAAAAACTAATTTCTTGTTTTAATGACATAATTATTAATACTGTTAAAATAATGAGGTAATTTTATTGAAGAGGCAATATAACGTTGACATCGAGGTGAATTCAGTTCCCAGAACAGGAAAAAGTTAGTGTTGGGAAAGAATCGTTATTTTCAGAATCGAGTACACAAGAAACGACAACCCTCAAGAATTGTGTACTTATTCAAGTACAAGTACAAAAGTGACCGAGAACGAAATCGCCTGCTAGCAAGACAATTGGATATTATAATATTTTTAAATTCTTATTGTGATTGAATTTGTTGGTTTTTAAAAAATAATAAAAATTAAATATAAGTATAAAAAATTAAACATGAACGTCCAATCCATCTCATTCCATCCCTGTTTTCACTTAGCTTCTTATTCAGGGGTAAAAACAGTTTTTGCTTGGTTACTTTCCACCAAGAAGTTCCAAATCGAATCGACCGAGAGAGTTAAAAACGAAAAGTAGTAATTTAACTCCATACTAGAATACCGTACTCGTGTCCGAGTACATTAAAGAATCGGGTTCTTCTTCGATTCTTCTACTAGAGTACCACATCACTAGAAAAAGTGTATACCTACATTTCTAATTGTTGCTTATTAGAGTAGATGCTGATAGTTTCTCAATTTCGTTGACTTCTACATGATAGGGCTAAAAATTTGTCAGGAAATATACTGCCGAAACCAGAGAAATTATTTGTCTAGGGGAAAAATAATTATTCTTAATTTAATAGTCCATTTTTACCAATTCTTTATTTTAATAAGCTCAATATAGGCGATGTTGTCATATTGCAACACAGAATTCTAAACGCACGTGTTCAGTTTTTGACAACAAGACGTCTTTGATGCGCGTTATAACTTCTTTTTCAAACTTTTTAGAAAAAAAAAACTACAATTTTAAGGTACATAATCTCTTACCGTCGATCTTATTTCAAAATAATCCATTTTATAATTAAAATCCAAAAAAAATAAATCACAAAAAGTATGTTTAACCAACAGTAGATAATCACACAAATTTGAAATCACATCACAACATTTATTATTATGAATTATTTCACAACGGAACGAACAAACCCGAACAAAACGTTTAAAATTCGTAAGTATACGTCAAGCACGTGGAACCCACGACAGCGTCATTCCACTCCGGAGTGTTGAAACATACTGAAGCAACGATTGTGGAGCGCGGCCGATATCCAAGCAAGGGCGAGACACGCGGTGTGATCTGACATCACTGTTAGTATACTCTAGTGACCCACATTGTTGGTAAGTGAATCCAGATGGAACGGCGCGACAGTATGTGGATAAAAAGGGTTTTTACCTTAGTATTTAGATATTCGATTTAAAAGAAAAAAGTATGTAGACTTTGTTTTCCTATAAAATATAGTATTAATTACATTTTTTATTAGTAATCCACACCAAAATAATATTCTAAACCTAATTTACAAAAAAACTATAATAGTTTTTCTAAGAAATTTAGTTAAATCAAGTAATTACTAAAATATATAGTAAATCTTACAACAAATGTATGTGCACGGAGCAACAACTATAGTAAAATTATTATAGTATAGTCGTTATAATATAGTTATACGATTTATATAGTATTAATTGCAAAATAATATTGTAGATACACATAATAAATACCGTCGATCGAGAAGTCAAGCCACGTGTTGACCACGCTTACTACTTGGCTGGGTGACCGCTTGGGAATACAATGGGTCAAAATTTTTACACAAGATTTTAGCAAATTTTACAAAAGATTTTAGTAAATTTTACAAAAATATAAATGCACGTGTAAATGGTTTTTTAGTAAATATTTTGTTAATTTTATTTTTATTTTGCTATAATTTTATGGCAGTTCTTAATAAAAGTTATTCCAGTTCTTAAACTAGGGTTAGTTTTACTATTTTTATAGTAAAGTTAACTAAGTTTTTCATTCCGTGTAAATATTACACGCTTGATGTTATTCGGGCGTAGAAATTTGAAGAAAAATTTGGAAAGTAATTTCGTCAATTTCAATCATTTTTTATCCGCGTCCTCTATTTCTGTATAACAAATATTGGATAGATAGGCACAGTCATCGGAAAGTTTCTTATCACATGCATTAATAATTATTAACTAACCGTTAAAATCGATAAAGAATACGACCATAACAGAATAATTATAATAATAAATATCAACGTGTCTACCACATTAGTATGATAAATTTGTTTCAACGAATTTCATGCAAGTCTAATGATGTTGAAGCTATAATGCGTGAATAGTTTGCTAAATAAAATTTTGCACATAATAGAACTTTTAACGGTATAGGGTGTGGTGCAATAAAAATATTAGATACGTGGTACAACAAATAAGGAAATTGTTGACATGATATTAATCCAGTCCATAGAGGTAGTCGTACAAAAGGTGGGGTAAGAACCATTTTGGAAAATGTGGACCGTCCAATAGACTGAGGAACACAAAAAAGATAATATATTTCCTCCCTCGGTTTCTCGAAGGATATTTCTATTCTATTCTGCCTTTATACAATTTACAGATGGAGTCGAACTCGGATACCAATGTTGTTGATGGAGGATATATTACACAAAGTTATATGGTATCAAAATTTCTTCTAGCAGCTCAAGTTGCGAAAAGTATATTCAGTATGGACGAAATCAATGCGGTTCCATCTAGAATTTCTAGAAGAAGAAATCTGTTATAGGAGGAGGTTTGTTGCATTACCTATAATGTAACTGTAAATTGTCATATGTAGAGAGCATACTGGGGACACCACAGCAAAAAAAAAGCGCAATTTTGCTCTACGTCGTGTTATAATTCGCTAAAAATTATTTTAATGATGTAATAAATAGATAAACACAATTTAAAAAAATACAAAAAGAACGAGTTCCATGACTTCTATCCCTGAAATCACATATTCCAACATATTGAAAGATTCTCATGTTTTTTTAATAGTTTGTTAAGGTTAATGACATACGTGACGACTAGACAACCTACAAATCTGTTTATGTTTACGAAATAAAATTTCCTCCTTACCTACTAGATCCCTTTTAATTTTCTTTGTTAATACCTAATTTCATAACAGAGTGCAAAGGGATGAATTTAATTTTTTTATACGAAATATCTACGTCAAACGACAAAAAATCAAGGGACGACATTTGCTCAGCAAGGAATGAGAATTTCAAAAATAATTTTTATTTGAAAAAAAAAAAGAAATGTCTTCAAAAATACTGAGGTCAATTCCCGCACGAACGCCACTGGTCGGAATAATGCCTCTTGATGATTAGAAAGTGTGTACCAAATTTCAGAAAAATATCTAGAGTAGTATCACAGATATTTAAGGAGATTTTTTTGAAAATCTTTAACACCATGTATCTCAAAAGTTAAAACGTTTAGGACATAATATGTTCATATGTAGTTTTTTTTCCTGAAAATGGACCCAAGAATAGTCTCCTTAAAATATCAGCATGTTATTTACAAACCCTATATAGTAGTAATTGTATTAATATAATAACTAAATAATAGACCGTAATTCACGTAATTTGTACATTTCATACAGAGAAATCGAAAGGAAATGATTCGCCAGCGTACAGGGGAGGTAAAAATAATACAGGTAGTTTTTTTTTTTTTTATGATCAAACACAAGCACTATAGGAAAAATCCTTTAGGGCACTCTGGGAGTGGTGCGTGTGCGCAAAAAGCGATTCACGTTGGTTTTGAATCGTTGGAGGTTATATTCGTTGGGAAAAACGACCTCGGGAAGGTCGTTCCACAAGGATGTAGTCCTCCAGATGAAATAATTCTTAAATAATGAAGTTCGAGGAGTACTAAGCTTAATCACATATGGATGGGCGGCGGTGGTTCGTCGTGTGTTTCTGCTATTCGTCGCTCTGGGCGGAATTAAGAGGGCAAGGTCAGTCGAGCACCTTCCATGAAAATATCTGTAAAAGAGAGTCAAATCCCCAACCTGTCTTCGATGTTCTAGGCTGTCGAGGTTCTTCGTCAGCTCGTGGTCTCCGATCAGACGAATAGCCCTCCTTTCGATGGAATCCAGTAGCCGAAGAGTATGTTTGGGTGCAGAGCTCCAGACATGAGAGCAGTATTCTAGTGATGGTCGAATCTGGGCTTTGTATAGTGTCAAAAGTTGTTGAGGTGTGTACAACTTTCTGGTTCGGAAGAGTACCCCAAGCTTCTGCGAAGCTATCTTGGCGATTGCCACAACGTGGTTATGCCAAGACATATTTCCTCCCAGTTTATATAACATATCAGTTTTCCTAATATCCTGAAGATTTACATTTTCGATTAAATCTTTTAAATAATCTTGTATATTTTATGAAAAGTTGTAACTTTGTACAACTGTTATTGACTAAGAAACTCCGGGAAGCCAGGAACGGACTCGCCGCACTCGTAGGGTAAAACTTTTATAGAACTGCATCAATTTTGGAAGGCTACCAAATATTTTTTTAAAAATACTTTTGGCGTTTCTCTTTAAATATTTATCTCGAAAAATCAAAAAAATAAACCATTTGTTATATATATTGACTTCCAAATTTTTATCAGAGAAATAATGCCTTCATATTTTCTTTATTTTTATATCTCTTAGTAGTGCTGTGATCGCTTGAGCGAAAAACCGCTTGAGTACTTGAGTTATTGAAATAACCGACATCGCCCGATTTAAAAAAAATACTGCTCGAGTTATAAATTCAAGCGAAAATCATCGCTTGTTACTTATTACCATTCACTCAATACCCGAGCTTTGCTTGACGGCGACCGAAATGTGCTGCTTGGTAGTGTGATCGCTCGAGGTAAAAATCTGCTCGTATATTCGAGTAGTTTTTTGCTCGATAGGAAATACTATTCTAGTCGAAAAATCATGTACTTAGCCTTTTAATTGAAACCCGATATTCGAGCGCCACCCGAAATGTAGCGACTGGCGACGTTCGAGTTTGACAGTTAGGAGGCGGACACGACATACGTCTTTCTTAAAGGCACATATACGAGAAGGTGCATATAAAAAAGTAAATTAGTGCAGGGGTCGGCAGCCTCGGCTCTTTCGACGTCAAGTTGTGCCTCTCTCGATATCAAATTGCGGCCGTTAGGGGCTCTTTAAAACCTGAGAAATTGTGTAAATTATAACTTTTGGCTCTTCCGTCTCAAAAGGTTACCGACCCCTGCCTTAATGGATTCATGGCGACATGGGTTTTGTTTTGGACTGGCTAGCCAGCGGCGATTGTAAATTCTTAAAAAATTAAAGCATGTATTTTTTTAAAAATCAGAATCAACTGTTCTTCCTTAATAAAAACTCTAGATTAAACTTCTAAAGCTTACAAAAACAACCCCTGGTGTTTTATCAACACATTCTTTTTAGTCATACAAATTTCCAGTGATTAATCACTCGAGCGATTCATTCGATTATTCAAATCGTTCGAGTATCCAGTACTCGATTATTAAAATCATCGCTACGCTTAATCCTTATAAATGTTTTTCAATACGTTGAATTTCAACATCAATTGCTTGTTCATAAATTAAATGCATATTAGTATTACTCCATATTATCATTACATTAAATTCTCAAGTCTTGTTTATACCTAATAATAACTACTTAGTCATAATTAGTATGTGAAAATAATAGGTTAATTGGTATTGTGTTCTTATAAATTTACTCCAATTAAATTAATTTTAAAAATTTTGTATTAAATTAATGAAGATATTAAATTATTGGTAAAAGAGTTTAATTATCTCGAAAATGGTTGATTTTTTTAAACAAATCAAGAGCAGGGGAACTGGGGTATACTTGATCACAGTTTCAGTATTCTCTTTAAAAAAATTGAAAAATACATAAACACATAAGAGTACAAACATTTATGTAATTGATTTTAGAAACCTAGAGCCGTTTAAAATATTTAAATAGCACATACAGTGAAACCTCTCATAACGGACACCTTTAATAAGCAGATATCTCTTTTAAGCGGACATTTTTTCATAGTCCGGAACTAGGTATATGAAATTCTATGAAAATCAACCTCTCTTGGGCGGATTCTCCTTTGGGCGGACGCGGACAGGCTGTTTTCATACAAAGAGTGCGAAAACCCTCCTTTAAATAGACAAAAAAAATAAATTATTTGAGAGACGAATAAGTACGGTGCAAAAACTCTCTGAAGACAGACCAGCAACCAATCGTTTATGCGTGGTAGAGCGAAAGGACTTCGCCGAATGATATGTGATTCCCAGACAGCAGTCCGCCGTTTATTTGTGAGTTGTAAGGTTAAAATCGTAAACAATGGCACAAAAATGTCGCGTTTTGAGTCTGAAAGAAAAAATTGATATTGTGGAAGTTTGTAATTTGATAACAATGATTTGGGCGAGTTCATTAACATTGATAGCAATGTGCTATTAGAAGATGATAGTGACCCCATTCCTACCGATTATGTAGTCCAAACTGAAACCACATCACCATCTGACGACTCTGATGAAGAAGTTGAATGCAGTAATCATCAAACAAATGTCGCCAACCAATTATCAACAAGCCATTAGTATGGCAAAGGAATTATAAGAGTATGCAAATAACAGAGGTGACTCTACAGCAATGAAATTGTTATCAGACTTGGAATTACATTTTCTAGATTGCAAGTATCAAACACAAACACGTCAAACTACCTTATTAGATTTTTTAGTACTAAGTACATCCCAACTAAAACTGGTGTATTTTTGTTATGTTATGTTTATTTGTACATACATATACATAGTAATAATCTTACATTAACATATTACCTAATAACAAATTTCCCATGGGCGGACACCTCTATTAGGCGGACACATTTAGTCGGCCCCGTAGGTGTCCGCCTAAGAGTGGTTTCACTCTAAATCGAACGTTTAAAAAGTGAGGTAATTCACCCACCCGGTTACTCCTCGGCACATTCATATATGATCATATTATATTGCCAAGCTGTGTAATCAATAGATGTTCAAGCCCAATGTTGCCAACTGTGTAGAAAATAACTTTAGATTCTTATAAAAATAATATTTAGTTTACCTAGTATCCAAATAGAAGTGAATCCAGGTGCCAGTACACTAGCAAGTAATCCATGGCAGAGAGACATCTTCAGGTTTTTGTTTCTTTTTCTATGGGAAAAGCTTTATGCTCATCACGTACCCTGATGATAATGTGGAACTGCATAATAAGCTTATACCCACTAAACTCCATTCGGCCTCTTATTTCCAATCTCTCGGAACATTAACTTAAAGAAACACACAGACACCCACGAGTTTCCAGTTATTTTTTTTTTGAAGATATGCACTTATTAGATTACACAAAAGCAATAAATACTAACGCATAATTATACTTTACAATAACCTACCGTACACATAAAACAACAGCACTAAGTATAGGATACAAATTATTTCGCAATAGAAATTCAGAAATAATAAAAACGCTAATTTCTAATGGCCTAATCAAATTTATTAATCCTTTCCTGAAGAAGAATGATGAAATAATTATGTTGATAGACCCTTCCATCCCTTTAAAATAAATAGTCTCGTCCAACCAGCGCGGTTGCCATTTCCGAGACTATCATTATAAAGACAAGTATTTCATTCATTTGATGAATATAACCTTATAAAACATCGAAAGTGTGGCAACGCTGTATTTTTAAGTATAAACCCCAGTCGAATATGCAACCGTTTCTGCTGATCAGCTGTTCCTCCAAAATTAGCCGGCCATTTTCATACTGTTTCACCTGCAGGTGCTACACAGTAGCACTTTAAAATACTAATTCAGATTGAACGGTACTTAGATGTGTTGTGACGCGAAAACTATGTGATTTTGTGATGTGAGGTGTTTTTTTTATAAATTAAGTTGGTTTTAAATAAGTCCGAAAAGGTAAATAAAATTGCATTTTTTTTCTAAAGGGTAAGTTGCATTTATAAACTTTTAAGTTGTCCAGATCTGACGGGTGTCGTTCGAATTGAACAAATGAGAACATACCTGACCATTTAAAAACTCCGCGGCGCTTCGTTCGAGTCAGTTCAAGTTTATAAATCAGAGATTGTTTCCTAGCGAACTGAACTAAACGTAAAAGTTTATTATAATGTACCCTGAAAAATAAACAACTTACAATGTGTCAAACGGTTATTGACTTTCTAAAGAGTTTACCCTGAAGATATGACAACACTGTTGACATATGTTGCTTTGTTTACCTTCCTGACAGGGGCATCACATGGTCATTTTTGGTTTGACATAAGGTCATGTACAGGGCATATTAAATTAAAGCGCCATTTTTGGATAGTTTTCTTCAATTTGTTTTCATCTCAGGAATTGCCGATTTAAATATAATACGTCATTTCCATAACACCCTGTATATATTTTTTATGTTAATGTCAATATTATAAATATATATTTCAGCGAAACCTCTCATTTTTCGACAGTCGAATCTAGCAATATGTCATCGATCAGCTGTTTAGTGGTGAGCTGTACTAAGCCATGCGTTGCGATTTAAAGTTTAATTGGTACTAATAAGTTTTAAAAGTGCATTTCCATTTAGTATAGTTTAGTCAATCTCGCTGCAGACAAAACTTCTGCACGAGCCAGCCACAAACTCGTCCCACTAGACTCGCCCAATCCTTTGAGCTCGAGGTAAAAACAAACAGAAAATGGATCTCTGCGAGCATCGGACGAGCCTACCTCGAGCGACTGATGGTAGGCTCGTCAGAGGCTAGCAACCCGGTAGAAATATGACAAACCAGCTCGTTGTTCTCGAGCGGCTCAAGCGCGACTCAGGCTCGTCTCGCCATATTTATACGTACCTTTATGTCTGTCTAATTAACAGATAACGACAAAGAAAAATTATACTCATTTTCAGAGTTCCCCGATTGTTTTGCTGGAAAATTGTTTACAATCCACCCAAGAATGTGAATTGTTTATTCTTAAAAGATTGTGAACCACAGCCGTATCCTCCTTTGTTATAAGATCCCTGTTTAATTCAAATAAAGTAATGCTTTACCATATAAGTTAATATTAACCCGACTTAATACCTAAGCATATAATAGAAAGAAGCAAATACTACAAAATCCTTATTGCGAAGATTCGGTGAAAATAAAAATTTCGGTTACAGTAAATTCGAGAAAATTGGTACTTCGGTGCTCCCGAAAGTCTGTTTATTTGGATAACAAAATGATAAAAATAACTTTATTGTATCCCTAACGATCATAAAATAGGTGCAGTTTAATATTATCATGTAAAGGATTACTGGAAGACTTAGTTAAAGTTTTATGTGAGGTAAGTATATCTATGATTACCTATTATTAAAAGAATTCGAATTAATCTGTTAATTCTTGTTTGGAATTGGTAATTTAAGGATTGTCTATTATTGTCTTAAATTAATAGTTCTCTAATTTTAAGGTAGGGATGGACCGAACCGGGAATTTGGCCGGACCACCGGAACAGAAAAATCCGGGACCGAACCACCGGAATTCCG
Organism: Barypeithes pellucidus; assembly: GCA_963991005.1. NCBI lineage: Eukaryota > Metazoa > Arthropoda > Insecta > Coleoptera > Curculionidae > Barypeithes > Barypeithes pellucidus. The sequence continues at coordinate 32,232,764 of OZ022562.1, forward strand.
CCCACCGAATCGACTTCTCGAGTGCCAGAACGGGGAAGTCTCTAAGTAATACGCTGTGATGTGGTCTGGTGTGTCCGTATAATTATTTATTAATTTAGGACTAAAGGCCAAGTATCGCTATCGTGCAAGGCACGTGCTCGGCACAGGCAAGAACCGCTTCAACAAAATATGTTATCATTGAATCTTATGGATTTTGCGTCGCTTGTCATAATGTGAATTCACCCCGCAAAATCGATAAGATTCAATGTTAACTATTTTGAATTTATAAAATAAAAAACGTAAAATACTTAAGAAACATTTTTACAGTGTTAATGACCAAATACCAAAACATAGATTTATAAATTATGTACCTACATTAAGTAATAGTCTCAAAAAACTCAATAGCCTAGGTTGCAACACAGTGGTGCTGAATAAATGTAGTTTAGGATCTATGTTGGTGAATAATAAAGACAAAATAGGTAATCTTAACAAATCTGGAGTATATAGGATTAAATGTAAAGATTGTGAAGCTGCCTATGTTGGGCAAACCGGTAGAAACCTCAAGACAAGATTAAAAGAACATCGCAATTCTATTTTGAATAACATAAAAAATTCCGGAATCTCCACACATTATATAGAAAATCGATAGAAAATAACCATTTTATAGATACGGACAATATAAAACTATTACATAACGAAAGAAAGGGCCAACGTTTAGATCTTCTAGAACAGTATGAAATTAAAAAGCCTATACAAAATTATCCCCTCACAACTAATGATCAACCAAATTTCGTAAACACAAGTCTACCTACACTAATCTTGGGAAAACCCCCTAATTCTTAGGCAATAAAAAAGTTTATTAGTGACTGTATAAAGACCGGTAAAATAATGTTTAAGTTTGGCATTCATCTTGCAATGCTCTTGACAAAGGCCTAAATAGCCGAAACATGTAGAGTAATCCTCTCAATATATTGAAACATTTAAAAGCAAAGTTCTTCTTCCTTTACATGAAATTATTTTAAAAATGTTTCATAAAGAACCTACCGCGGAATCAGTCGAGTATATTATTATATTGTCTAGGAACCAATGCATCTCTTTATTATTTCTCCTTATTATTTTATAGCCCATCTGCAATCTTGAGCCTTGATCTAGCCAATATTTTCCGTGGATTTATCGGATAACAAAATGTTTGCAATCGAGATGGAGAAGATTCCTTAACTAAACCAGAGGATTGTGAGTTGTGAGTAGCAGACGAGACTCTCGCATTTTATCACCGAAAGAGAAAACTTTTTTGTGCCGTATAAATACATTCGTGAATTATTAGTTACATAAAATAATAGGTCCTATTAATAACATGTTCGTGCAGATGAAATCGGCTCGATTAGGAATTTTTTTTCGTCGAGATTTAAAACTCGAAATCCTATGAGGAAATTTTTTTTAGTGGCCAGGAGCCATACTGTGATACCCTAGGAAATCGTTATATTTTTAACAGATTAACATTTCAGTAAAAATACAATAGGCGCAGTAATTAACTGATATTATTTCATGCATTTTCATCAATTTTACTTTTGTCAAATGATTCATTAAAATGGATATTCCTGCGTTTTTAAACTCTACATATTTGTGAAATGATTTGATTATCAATTTAATTTGCAACTTTACATGGCTAGTAATGTTTTCCATTCTATATTAAAGTTTTGTCGTAAGAAGCATCAATGAAAATAGTCTGCAACTGCCAGATTTTATTGTAGATTCGTTTAGTAGCATCGAATGAAGTACGAGAAGGTACTTGCCTAGAACTATGGTAAAAATTAATTATTGCTCTCCTATTCCATCAGTAGGTAGGGGATAGAGTGGAGGATTGGGGCACTCCTTAAAAAAGGTGATGTAGTTTAAGCAAAATACGTATTTATGAGATATTTGCACTAATTACAATTAAATAAGATACGCACGATTCATTAAAAGTAAAAAAAAAACATTAAAAACCCTGAACCAAGTTTTTTGCATTTTAAGAAAATGTGAGAAATGGCCCATACCTCCCCAGAGGTAGGGACGGTCGGGCCAGGTTATGGGATAGATTGGGCCTAGTAATAAAATACTTACATATTCTTATATTTGATTAAATATGTTTTATACCTAAATCTTGAATAAATCATTGGGATTGAATACTTAAACATACTCAATCAAATCTGTTCTTAATAGGTAAAACGCTCGGTAAAACGTTAGTTGGGCAATAGATAGTAAGGTGGAGGGGAGGATTGGGCCCCAGGCCCATTGCACCCCACGTGTCCAAGCCCAATCCTCCCCATATGTAGGATTTTAGGTTAAAATATCTTTTACATAGAGTTGAATATGTTTAATAAAAAATGGTTAAAAGTAATCTCTATAGATGTCTCTTCAAGATTAATAAAAAATCTAACCAAAATATTAACGTATTCGCCACTTAACTGTCTTTATTTATCTGCACTTTAAAAAACAAAATACCAGTAAAAAGACCTTTGCTACACTAAAAAATCAAACGTAGTGAAATCGGTGAAATTTCGCTTTAATAACAGAAAGACGGATCTCTAACTTTTATTTATATTAATTTAAAATTAAAAATAACCGCGGAATTTGAACTGTCCCAACGCTCCCCACGGCCCAATCCTCCACTCTCTCCCCTACCTAGGTAAGTATAGTACGCGTATTTGGGAAATAATATTTCTTTTAAACATTATTTCTTTTCTTTTTTAATTGCAACTACGATTAAAAATGCATCAAAACAAGTATTTTTGCTAGTGAATCAACTATTAGTTAATACAGTTAGTCAATTCTATAAATAATTAATTTTTACCTAGGATTACCGCCGATTACCATCTAATACTTATTTATATTTATGTATCATTTCTGCATTGCTAACGCATGTTTATTTTTTTTTTGTAAAAAAATTGGCAAAAAGTGTGACTAAATTAATTTTCATGCATTGCATTTAAATCATTTAATTTAAATCACGACTTAAATCGTACACTTATCACGTAAAAATTTAAATCAATGATTTAAATTTATAAAACAATGTGAAATGCCATTTATTTTGAACGGAGCAGCTTATAAATTGTCCTCCCTGTCTATATTTATATTATATTTTTACATCAAAACACGCGGCAGAACAAGAAAGACTAGATACGGACTACCGAATACCGAAATTTATGACGCGACAGGCGCAGCGATTTCTTGATTTTTCAGGATTTATTAAGAACTACATAAACCTCGAAAATATTATTTCTTATTATTTGCACGTAAAAATACTTAAAATATATTCTGTGATCGAATGCACACAGATTTAAAAATTCTCTCTGGAATTATGTATTTAATAATGTTTTTTTGCCAGCTGATTTAACGAAGCCGACGTCGCCTCCAAAAAATAATATTTAAAATAAATTTGAGAATTTTTCTTTCAGTAACGCAACAATATTAACTATACTTACCAACTTAAATTTTTAATAAAAAACACAACAATTAGACATTACCATAGAAGTAAACCTAGATTGACCACCGACCCAAAAAATGGGCTATCGTTGTTGAAGGAGTCTAGACGTGACGACCTCCAGAAAATAATGAGGAATTATTTTAGAGCCAGTGTTAAACGTCAAATTAGCCAGAAGAATTTCTAAGTGTCGGTGACGTAGTCTGGTGAAAAATCGCCAATATCTAAGCATAAGTGAAGCCCACAGCGTTAAATGACAGTGAACAATAAAGGTTTATTTAGTATTACGTAATTTGTGTAGTAATAATATGCTCCGCAATTCCCTGAATTTATTAAAATTAGGTAATTCATGTCGCGAAAGCTTGATCACATAATACACTAAAGCCACAAACACACTATTTCACGTCACGTGAATTCACGTGTTGCCATATCGGCAAAATAGCACATGCTATCACTGCTTAGAAACAGACTACGTACACTGCAGATCATTTTTATTCAAGATCGCAAGTGAATCTTGTAGCCTTCTAGCGTTAAACTCTGACACAGTGTTATCACGCGTGCCGAATATGTAAATTTTCAGAAATAAAATTGTGCTGTCAAGTATGACTTGCCGTGAGCTGCATGTGGTGACTAGTGTACTTCTAAACCTATTTATAAGCACACATAAACCGCCTTGCAGATATTTCGGGTATGCCGTGATATTGCGTGATAGCATGTGATCTCACGTGACGGAATAATAGTGTGTTTGCACCTTAATATGCATCAGGATCAAAATAAACTCCGCATCAAATGGGAATTTTTCCCCTAAAAATTTTACTTGCTATTCGCTTCTGCCGAGGCTTTTAGCGATCTTTTTAACTGTCAAATTTTACATATTTGCAAAGAACTGCAAAATACGATAGGTATTATTTTTCAAAAATTTTAAAAATGTCACAGGAAAAAGTTTTTCTTATAATATTTTGCATGTAGGGTATACTCTACCTATTTTCTGTGCGTGTAAAGCTGTTTTTTATGGTTCTTTATTTGGTTGGCAGTGTTATCAATAGCTCTAGTAATTTCCACGATAATCTGTCTCTTACTAATTCGATTTGTGTTAATATTGTCATTTTTCTGGTCATTAATTTTAGTAAAAGTAAAATCTGAATCAGGGATTCTAGAAGATACTTATTTCTAGCGGTTAAGCAAATGAATAATTATTTCCTCTGAACTCATATAAACATTTTAAGATGCAAGGGAGTTATGATTAGAATATGGGTACCTATCAGCACAAAGTAGGAAGAAATGAATAATTATTAAGTATCTGTTGAAATTTTTTTATCCTAGGTTCCTACCTACTTAGGTACCTAGTGTACCTAGGTACTCAACTCAGTATTAATTTGGTATTAGGGAAATTTCTTTTTTGGTTACAGGTAGCTCTATAATATTACTATTTAGTTTCCTTATCTTAAATCAGGCATGAATGTTGTGGGTAGTTGGAATTAATTATTTAATAATATTATCAGAGATGTAAGTGTGGTGATCAAATAAATAACAATTCCAATAGTAGGAAATTCGACAAATTGTTGTCGAGTCAAGGGCCAATAAAGGTAACACATAGGGACTAACTCCCTGTTTACGAATGACGGGGATCTTTATCGATGGTAGTAAAAAATGTTGTTATTATTATGTTAGAACTGACGGCTCGCGATATACCTTATTTTACGGTCCACATTATAATGTTAAGTAGATTTTGTTCCCCAAATGGGAATATGGCATAAAACAAATGGATTTCTAATGTTACGGCATAGTTATTTTTGTTAAAATTCCAAAACAATACACCACCATTTCCTGAAGTTGTCACGACACTTTTGATGGAAAGTGTAAACAACTGATGTTGATATAACAAAAGTAGCATAACTGCAGATTATATTGTTTTGTCTCAATGTGAAATATTCATAAAAGATGTAATTGCATTTAAATCAAGGGCCTTTATTGATCAAAATAGGTTTTGAACACCACGAAGGACCCACCTTCAGATAATTCCAGATCCAATTCGGCCAGTTTGTCTCTGACGTCCTCCGGCAATTTGGAAATGTCAATGTTAATGTCACTCATTTTGTCACAAAAGTGTTTGTCACTATAAACAACACTAGAAACACTGCACTAACACACCGCACCGAATCCCGATACGACCATTTTGATTATTTTTTAGTGTCGGTAAATTCTACGGCCTGTTTTACCTCGAATAAATGTCAGACAGCTGTCCGTGAGTAAGAGGAAATGCGATGTTGACTGATTTGTCCTATCAAAAATCCTTGCAGTCGACAATTTGTATCAGATAATCTTCGCCTATTATGTATTATTGTTGTTTGATTTTTGAAATATTGTGTTTTATTTACCTTGGAAGTAGGATAAATAATCCAGTTTAATATAATTGTTTCTTTATTAAGTATAATCAATCTTAATAAAATGGAAGCAAACAGGGAACTGTTAACAGTTTTAACGAAAAAATTAAAAGGTATCAAAACACATAGGTACCATGATTTGAAAACGTTGCTTTGACGTCATTAGTTAGGAAACTATGGTGAATATAGTCGATATTCAATTTTGTGATCGAATTTCCACGAAATTAAAAAATCCCTCTTGAATTATTATTATTTAATAAATATTCTGTTTTACGGGACGATATAATGAAGCCGACGGCGCCTCCTGAACGAAGTGGACCGATGCGGATGCCGGCCTAGCCGGTGTCGGCGGGCTTGACTTGGAAAAAGCTTCTATAATTTTTATTAGCCACTAGTATTTTTCTTGAATTTGCCAAACTTGCAAGGGTTAAGTACATTATAGCTTTTTTCATTATATTTATTTTTGTATATGCTAATTATAAAAAGCCTAAAGTATAATAATATGTACCAATTGCATAAATTTTAATTTGCTCATAGTTTCATCAAATAATCATATTTCCAAATTTCTTCAAGCTGGCAACCTTGCCTTGCGATACTATGTACTTGTCGAATATTTCTGCAATACTGTACTACTGTGTAGGCAACACAATAAACGTTCGTAAGTATGGAAATTAGCTGAGCCGTACAATTACTATTAATAATCATGTTATAGGTATAATATTGTAAATACATTACAGATTAGTTACAAGAATACAAAATCTTCATATATTATAAATATCTTTAAAACACCTTTGCTCATATTTTTCTCTAGGCATCATTATTTCTTAAATCACCTTATATTAATTTTTTCCTAATGATGCTTCAAAAAAATATACTTAAAATAATAAATTTCTATATTGAGATGCATAAAATCATTTTAATTATTATTAAAATAATACGACATAATAATATTAACATGATATGATTTTTATAATGCATGACACTTTCGATTTATATCGAATAGTTTATTAAATATTTTTTTTATGGTCAAACACAAGTAGGTACTATAGGAAAAAATCCTTTAAAGCACTCTGGGAGTGGGGTGTGTTCGAATAAAGCGATTCACGTTGGTTTTGAATCGTTGGGGGCTATATGAAATCCTCCAGATGAAAGAATTCCTAAATAATGATGTTCGAGGAGTACTATGCCCATGTGGATGGGCGGCACTGGTTCGGCGTGTATTTCTGCTGTTCGCCGCTCTGGGCGGAATTAAGAGGGCTTAGTCAGGCGATCAGTTTCCATGGAAATATATGTAAAAGAGAGTCAAAACACCAACCTGTTTTCGATGTTCTAGGCTGTCGAGGCTCTTCGTCAGCTCGAGGTCTCCGATCAGACGAATGGCCCTCCTTGCGATGGAATCCAGTAGCCGAAGAGTATGTTTGGGTGCAGAGCTCCAGACATGAGAGCAGTACTCTAGTGACGCTCGAATCTGGGCTTCATATATAGTATCAGAAGTCGTTGAGGTGTGTACAACATTTGGTCCGGAAGAGTACACCAAGTTTCTGAGAAGCTGTCACAACATGGTTATGCCAAGACATATATATTTCCTCCCAGATTGACGCTCAGCAAATTAATAGATGAAGCCGCATTGGAATTGCATGTCCTGCCATGACTATATCCGGTTCTGTAATGTTAACCTTTTTAGAGAAAACTGTTGCTGGGTTTTCTTAGCGTTAAATTCTACTTGGTTACTGTCACCCCAAGCCATAATTTTTTCCAGGTGATATTCCTGAACTTATCTTACTAGTTATGCAAATTATTGTATTTCGTTTACATTGCATAATATTAGAAGGCCTATGAAATGATAAAAGCGAGTCGAATTTTCAAATCTTTAATAGATAGAAAATATTTTAAGAGCTATATGGCTATTTTGTTCTAAGTGATGTTATCTATGCAAAGATATGTTCCCGAACATAATATGTTGGAATATCTGATGCTACCAAATGCGTCCCTCAGTCGTATATTACGGTACCCCTGGCCAGAAAAGTTTAGGGTTTGTTCGGTGTGAAGTTTAGGGGACCTTAAGGGTTCGAGTGCGTGGCCCCAAAGACTCTTTCACTGATCAGCTTCCAAGGAGGATGTTAAAAATCTCTTTTCTGTACCAGCTGTGGAACTTTAGTCATCCATCAAAAATAATTATTTTGTCCTAAATATGTTACAAAAAATATAAGTCGAACAAACGTATATAGCGAGGCAATATCTATCAATATTAAAATATATTGGCAATATTCATAGGTATGTACGTATTTAACTAATGTTCATCGAGCATCTTGTAACTTGAAACCCTTATATTCTATCATTTATGACAATTAGCTTCTGATATACAGCCTGTATGTATAGTCTATAAACTCCTTGTCAGGGAATCAGTCGTTGAATAAGTATTTTTTTAAGTAATCTGTCTACACAAAATTCCATAATTCTTATTTATTCATTCATACTTTTTAAATGAAATTTAGAACAGCTTTAATTTTAGATAACCTTTGACATGGTTCTAATATTTGAATTTGTATAGATAAAAGATTAGACTAACTCGTAAAAAATATATACATATAATACTAATGTACTAATAATTACTGCTTTAATTAAATATAGAATGAAATAATACCACATTAATACTAAAAAGGAAGTTAAATTACATTTAGATTTACAGTATGCGGAAATAGATAGAGTTATCACCTAACACCCACTAAATTTTTCTATATTATTACTATTTTATATATAACCCATGCATATTACAATAGCTGCAAGATGGAATTGGCTTTCCATTACTTTGAAAAATTTGTACAATATGAGATATTTCGATAAACGCCTTAATTTTTTTGATGAAGAAGTTTCACAAATCATACAAAATGTAACCCCAAATCCATTTGTAGGCAATCCTAACACTGGCCAACACACATTTTGGTGCCGGCGATTTTTTAATTGTTCCTGGGTAATTTTTGGGTGGAGAATCCGAAATAGCCATCAGATTTTGTCTATCAGATCTAGTTTTTAAAATAGGAATTATTTACTTTTTTTAACCTCTATTATATATTTTACGTTACAACTATGACTATTGTCAGTAACAAAACAAAAACATATATAATTAAATATTTATTATGAAAAGTAGCTTAACATACATTCATACTCATATTAGTCACTATCACCTACAAATTTTCTTTTATACGACTTTCTAGCATGGAGTTTACCGGTGTAGTCTCGCTGAAGGCTCCAACAGAAGTCGGCCATCATGTGGCTATCCCATCCTCCTTGATATCGATCTTCCATAGTTTTAATATCCTGATGGAATCTATCTCCCTGTTCTTCACTACAGTCACCTAAATTTTCTGGAAAGCGACCTAAGTGGCTATGGAGGTAGTGAACTTTTATACTCATGTTACAACCGAGAATATGAAAATTTGCAAGCATAGTTTCCACTAATTCTAAGTAATTGTCTGCTTTATGATTTCCAAGAAAATTTTTAACTACTTGAACAAATGAAACCCAAGCGTTAGATTCAGCCTCATTCATTGATGTGGTGAACTGTGGATCTTCCATAAGTTGCCTTATTTGAGGACCATCAAATATACCAGCTTTTAGTTTTTCCGTGCTAATCCTAGAAAACTTACTTGACAAGTACCCAAAACAATTTCCATCTCGATCTAACGCTTTCACAAACTGCTTCATAAGCCCCAACTTGATATGCAAGGGTGGTAGTAAGATTTTTTCTCTCGTAACCAAAGGTTCATTCACTACGTTTTGTTTTCCTTGAACGATAGTATCTCTTAAAGGCCATTTTCTCTTAACCCAGTGCTGATCTTTAGCTCTGCTGTCCCAAAGACATAACAAACAGGGGTATTTTGTATATCCACTTTGCTGTCCAAGGAGAAAGTTCACCATTTTCAAATCAACACAAATTGCCCACTGATGTTCTTCGTATTTAATTTGTTTCAAAACTTGTGATATTGTTTTATACTCCTCTTTCATGGTAGTAGAATGTCCAATAGGAATTGAGGCATATTTGTTACCGTTATGTAAAAGGACACATTTTAAACTAAGGTTTGAACTGTCAATGAAAAGGCGCCAATCGTCTGAAGTGTATTCTGGCAAACCCATTTTTTGTAGGAGTCCTTTTATATGGTTACCGAATACCAGCTTATTTTCCTGAGTGAAAAAAGGCAGTAGATCCTTTTCTCTCTTACGATAAAATGTAACATTAGTGCCTGGATAAAGAAGGTTCTTTTCTTTTAATCTGGATGCAAGTAATTCAGCACACTCCTTTGAGAGGTATAGGTCTCTCACGAGATCGTTCAGTTCTTGTTGATTAAATCACTCAGGAGTTGTTAAATCTGCTTCAAATTCGCTGTCGTTTTCTGATTGCATTCTTTGAACTTCATCAGACGTTGATGTTTCTGTATCATCTTCCGGGATTTCAGGAAGACTGCTGAAGGTTGGAATGGGTATTTCCTTAGAGTGCGGTACAGGTCTTCTTGCAGAATCTAGATCAGGATATGTCCATTTATGACGATTGTTCCTATTTATGCCTTTAATATTAACGAGACAAAAATAGCAGTCATCATAATGGTTATGTGGTTCCCTCCAAACCATTGGTACACCAAATTTCAGGCACTTTCTGTTTCCAATTGTCCACTGTCGCAAATGTTCAACACATGTTTTACACACCACATGTGGAGCCCAGGATTTATCTTGATCTCCTAAATGAACGCCAAAATAGGCAAGATAAGACCTTTTCACAAATTCAGAAATAGTTTTTCTACTTTCTTTCAAAGTGTATTCGCCACATACATAACAAAAAACATCTGGATGGTTTACACAGCTACGCCTGCTGGAGGATGCCATTGTTTTAGTTTTAACACTATAAAACGACGAAAATGTACACAAAATTATGACACAACTTTATTTGCAAAAACTACACAATATACTAAGTCGAGAAGGATAAAGGTAGACAAAAGGTACTATGTTTCCAAAACCAATTAGTCGGGGTTGAGCAGGTATGGGGAGATCGGATCATAGGGAATTCCAAATATAAAATAGGTAATAAAATTAATAGGATTAAGTAGGAATATTGGTTTACTGACAATTTCAGGTATATTTGGCTAATTAGATCCTAGTTTTGAATACCAAATTTCTATTTTGAATTTTAAAGAGATGTAGATTTATTTATTTTTGCCTTTTATTAGAACTAAATTCAATTAGTCTCTATCTCAAAAACTAGAGCTGATAGAAAATATCTGATGCCAGTTTTAGAATCAGCACATTAAGTATATCTAAAATCAGTTCTCACATCTCAGGCACCAAAAATTTTTTTTTATTTTGTTGGCCTGTGTAATAATATATAATTTTTTAACAAATCTGATGCTCTGCTACAACTCTTTTAACCGGCTGAAGGTGGGTAGAACACATGATACACTAACTAAATAAGAGGTAAGATATCTAACCGTTAAAATTTCGTCTGAGGCGCGCAGTGACGTCACAGGGAGAGCGATTATTAAATCTCTTATGGAGATTTAGACGGTGTTAGTGTATTTAATTCTATTTTAAAGGTATTAAATGGTTTTACGCAATAATGGCATGTCAAATGAAAGAATAATATATGACAAGTATTTACGTATATTAATTTTATAGAAATATTACACAAATTACAGCTAAAATACCACTAAAATAAGAAAAGATTCCGACAAACTTTAACCGCCGCGCCATCGGAACCGGTCGATGATAGCCGAAGCTGCTCGGCGACGCCTGCTGGTTGTCACCAGCGTTGTCAGTCTCTTTACAATCGTAATATATCCATTACTATTTTAACAATTTTTGTTCATTGTTGTTGTGGGGCTCCCCATATGAAATTTATGTTCAATCTGGAGGTGTCCCCCATATCATAGGAAAGTAACGACCTTTTTCTCGTACTCCTCTTACTCTGACAATGTTTTTTATTATTCTATTAGGTTTCGAACTTTTAAACTATTACTTCAAAGATCAAAGAAAAAAGAGTTCTGGCACTGGTCGCCACGTAGTGCCGTTTGCCGTAGTTTTCCTTGGAAATTTTGAAAGTTCATCAGAATTGTTTCTTATTTAGTCGTGTGTGTTTATTAAAATAAATATCTGAATTTTCATAAAATGAGGTGCGCTGTGTTCGGTTGTGATATGGAAAATCAGGCAACGAAATTTGATAGAAATATAAGGGTTTGTTCGGGTTTGTTCGGGTTCTGTTTCCGCTTTCCTAAGGATAAGAACAAAAAATTAGAATGGATACGGTTTTATTTATTTTGTCAACAATCTTCTTAAGTATTTTCCACTGAAGCTGACGGGGATATATGCATTCGAAACATGTATGGAAATTAAAATATTGTTTTTAACTACTGAAGCAGACTACTACCTCTTCATAATTTCACTCCACTCCACTGAGAGATGGACTATTTAAGAAACATAGTTTAATTTGTTTATAACTACTATACGTATTTCAACTTTAATCTTTGTTGTATGTTCATGAAATAAATATACCTAAATACCATGATATTATTCTTTCATATACCATTAAATGCGTAAAATGTCTAAAAGAGAGTTAAAAACGCTGACAGCAACATAAATCTCCATAAGAGATTTAAAAATCACTCACCCGTTGACGTCACAAGCCACGCCTCAATCGGCGTGGAATCATACCTCTTAGTTATTTATACCATTTCTAACTAATTTCTTTAACGGAAGAAATGTGTGTCGAAAAAATAGGACTGTTTTTATCTGAAATGTTACTGATATTTTTAGTACAAAACTGAAGAATGAAAAATAATAAATAATTAAAGTAAGTAAATAATTTAAAAAGGGACTGACTCGTCTATTTTATAGTGGAAGGGGAAACTTTTTAAGCATACAGTGGAACCTCTCTTAGGCGGACACCTACGGGACCGTCTAAATGTGTCCGCCTAATAGAGGTGTCCGTATGCCAATGGGAAATTTGTTATTAAGTAATATGTAAATGCAAAATTATTACTATTATTATATTATTATTACTATGCATGTACAAATAAACATAACATAACAGAAATACACTAGTTTTAGTTAGGATGAAGTATTAAAAAAATCTAATAGCGTAGTTTGACGTGTTTGCGTTTTATAGAAAATGTAATTCCAAGTCTGATAACAATTCCATTGCTGTAGAGTCACCTCTATTCTTTGCATACTCTTATAATTCCTGTACCATACTAATGGCTTGTTGATAATTGGTGACATTTGTTTGATTACTGCATTCAACTTCTTCATCAGAGTCGTCAGATAGTCATGTGGTTTCCTTCTGGATTACATAATCGGTAGGAATGGGGTCACTATCATCTTCTAATAGCACATTTCTATCAATGTTAATGAACTCGCCCAAATCATTGTTATCAAATTACAAACTTCCACAACATCAATATTCTCTTTCAGACTCAAAACGCGACATTTTTGTGCCATTAGGCAATCCAAACCACGTGACTTTTCATTTGTCAAAATTTCCAAACAAACCCATTGTTTGCATTGATTTAGATAGGTTTATTACCTTTCTTAGGAGTTTTAATCCATCTAAATTCTAAATATTTGCTGGTTCTGACTAGTTCTGTTAAGACCATTTAATTGTGAAAACGTACCAGTGTGTTTTATCATGCAGAGTTCATATTAATTTGAAGAAATTATTGCAATAATGCTCGGACGTAGACCAGAGGTATGTTTGTTTACATTTTGATTATACTTTCAATTTAAGATTCATGAGCATTTTTCTCATTTAAATAGTAAAATTCTATTCTTGAATATCATATTCAAATGATATAAAATTATAATTTGTTTTAGATTTCTAATGAAGCTGAAATTAATAAAGGATTTGAATCTTTTTACCATGGCAGTTGTTGATTTGGACTACACCATTAATGGGATTCTACCAGTGGCCTATCATCTCGTATTTCGATTTTTCTAGCCTTAACACATAGTTTTTATTCACATGAGCAGATGAAAGCCTACAAAACCCTTGAAGCTCATTAATATTTTTCAGCCAGTTCTGTTATAAATCTTGGAACGAAGGTTGTAAATGAGTTCTATGTCATGCTTGGAAAGGTAATTATTTTTGTTTACTTCAAGTGATTGATACCTAGTGCAGGAGTGACCAACTTTTTTATAAGATCTTTCACTTTTGAACTAAAAAAATTTAAGGCGTGTCACTCAATTTTCGGAATGCAATACTTTATGTTACTTAATGTATATAATATTCTTTTTCAGGTGAAGCATTCACAAAAAGCCAGTGCTAAACCAATTTTTGCTGTGGAATATATCAACAGAAATAAAGGTATGATTTTTTGTACCAATGTACCTGCCGTTATTGTCCACGGAACTGCCCATTATCCCAATTGCAAATATGAACTTCGGCACAGTTTCTGGTTCGTTAAGACCTTAGACAAGGGAAGAGAGGGGACGCGTAACACCAGAAACTATTTTGTTACCGCGTGGCACCAAACCGGGTTTAGCAGTGGCGTAACATGAATATTTTATTAGTTTTATCCCAGTACAAAGTTATTTTGTATGGAATATGAAAGTAATATTTTTATTGATTGAATTGTTGTGTATCTTACTGAGGTTTGATATTAAAAATGTTCGTTTGCTTCTCAATAATTTATTGAATGCTTGGTAGATATTAATTTTATTCGTCAAAGTTATAATTTCATATAGGAAAGGTTGTGTAATTTAAATATCTTTCAACTTTAGGAAAAATGAAAGATAAAAAACAAAATTGGTCGATTTAAAATTTATTACAAAGAAGCAACAACGACTTTTAACAGCCTCCTCAAATAGTTCTTCAGTTTTTTCTTTCTCGGAGTGTCTTCTTTCTGTTCAGTTAGCCCAGATGAAGTACCAGGTAAAACTAGTTCTTCATCAAGCGGATTTGAACTTTCGGTAGCCTGTAAAAAAATTAATATTACATACATGATTTGAGATGTTTTTAAAGCGAAGACATTTTTTTTATAAATTATTTAGAAGTAATATATTCTTCTTCGGTTGCGTGGACCCAGCTGTTGAAGTACCAGCTATATATAATTCAGCATCATGTTGAGTTGACCTTTCAGTAGCTCGCCTTTTTAAACCCTGTAAAAAAAATTAATATTATCTACATGCTTCTGTAATTTAAAATGTTTCTGTTTTTCAAATTAATAATTTTGTTATTCCAGAAATTAACTAGTAAATACCTGTATATAAGTACTGGTAGTTCTGAAAATATTGTTGGCACAGCACCTCCAAGTAATCGAAGTCTTTCCTCAACTTTATAAAAAAACGAACTTCTCAAAATGCTTTGAACAAACCCTGTAGGCAGGAGAAGGTGTCCAATCTTCTGCACCCAAATGTTTGCTTTTTGTGGATCTTTCGGAAATCAAAGACTATGACCTTCAACGAATCAAGACAAACGTTAATCACTTTCTTAAAAAAAAACCACTGGTATACATTCGAAATAATATAATGCTTTCACTAAGAATTAACCAAAATTAAATAAGAAATAATTTAATTTTGTCAAAATATACAAATCATGCAGGTACGCCATTGAGTGACACACCTTCTTCAAGGGCAATTAGCTGGTTCTTATTAGAAATCTTGAATGAAAAGTGCAACAAATCTAGTACAAATTACAAAGAAAGGTAGCTTCAACTATGGGCTTAAACATAGTTTCAAATAATATATACTGCTAAACTTACAACGGAGATATCTAATATAAAATAAATACATGCAAAAAACACGAGTAGAATATTTACCGATTTAAAGTAATTCCAAGATCCTTTCGCTCATTTCTGCTTTTACAGCCATAGGCACAACAATACACCATATTTCTATAAATACACTGAATTCTTTTGATAGCTCTTCACACCACAAATCACTGAAATACACTAGGTGCCACCTCGATTGTCTGGCACCTAAAAAATGGCGGCGTATCAATTTTAGGCGTCACTCTCTGCGACGGCCCGTAAAGCGGAATTATCCGTCCCCTCTCTTCCCTTGTCTAAGGTTAAGACAGAGTTAGCTTTACCTTCAGTGTTCAAAGAAAGGATGGTAAATTTATTCAAATATGAACTCAAAACCTTGCTTACTTATTTTTATTTAATAATAATTTGTTTCCATATTTTCCATTTGGTAAATATATTATTTATATTAAATGTATTGTTTTATTTGTATATATAATTCAGTGCGTATCAAACATTTAAATATAAGTACTTATACTAAATATCCTTATTTAACATGAATTGTTTTTAAAAATATGTATTATCAAAATGGGTTTATTTACAAATTGTATGTATGTACTATATGTTCTACAAGATTCAAAATATATGTTTAAAACTATGTAAGTATATTTTTAATTATTATAAAACTTAAGTAGATAAAGTGGTAGGAAAAATATTTTAAAGTTCTCTTCGAGTAGGGCCATTTGAATAGCTAACTACACACTCTCTGGTATCTTAAAATTGATTCTGTAAGACCTTCCCTCTTGATAGCTGCTCTATTAATCACATATCCCGCCTTTTCTTTGATAAATCGTTTATTTGTGGGTAATGAATAGTCTTTTTTACTGCGAATCAAATGAAACTAAGGAAATTGTCGCGATCACGACGGCTTCCACAATTTGACCACAATACACGTTGTCGGCATTTTTCTTCCACAAATACTTATTATATACACTTAAATGAATCTATTCTAATAATAAATTTGTTAACAAAAGACCACACAATCACAGTAAAACGCTCCAAAAACGCTACGAGCTTAACAGTAAACATATGGACACGACCTTTGTTTGCCCACCAGATAACCTAAAAAAAATTTTTGACAGGTCGTTGGATTGGTCAATTGTTTACGATTTTAACCTTACAACTCACAAATAAACGGCGGACTGCTGTCGGGGAATCACACATACATTGCCACGCATACGCGATTGGTTGCCGGTCTGTCTTCAGAGAGTTTTGCACCGTACTTATTCGTCACCAAACTCTTTGGGGCCAGCAATCTTTAACAACCAAGATAAAGGCTATTGAGAGTATGCTGTTTAAAAAACGTTTAAAGCAATATTTGTTGTCTGAGGCTTTTAATTCAGTTAATGAATATCTCACCAGGGTGCAATGCCTCTACATTTTTCTTAACAATAACATAACTTTTATTTCAGTATAAGTTTGTTTCTTCTAAATTTTATATATTGTGTGTTTGTATATCATAAATTGTAGACTACTATATCGTCGCCTTAACTTAAGGCGACGATATAGTAGTTGCTTTAAGGCTTAAAGCAACAGTAAGACAAGTGCAAAATCTTTGTTCGTCAGAAAATTGATTTTAAAATTTGGCAATTATTTGATGCTGAAATAAAATAAGTATGTAATACATGTCTCTGAATAATTTTTGAGGTTAAAGTATAGAATTTCAGGATAATGCAGAAGATGTAACTGTAAAGTAAATTCCCTGCTTAGAATTTAGAAAAAAATAGCCTTGTCTTACTGTTACACTAAGAATATATTTAAAAAATTAGGATATCTATCACTTGTCTTATTATTCCTCTGAAAATACGCACCCAAATTATAACATACGAACGTAAAGTTTATAATGGAAAAATTTATAAAACGTACAGGGTACTCCAAAAGTAGAAAGGCTTCAAATTATTTATTAATTTATTTACATTTCCAAGATTTTAGTCATAAATAAAAAACAACTAAGTACTAACAATAAAAAAGGTAAGAATGAATCCGATTCACTGTCACACGCATTGTTATTGGTAGATGCCTTAAGGGACATAAAGAAATGGTGATGTTTTTTAGGAATTAAATTATCGTTGCATAAACTGATAAGGTCATTCCTTTTATTCAGTGGAATAGTCGGTGCTTCAGTATAAGCAGGAAATAAAGATATTTCTGCTGATTTTGTTCGTCTCTTCTTTTTGTTTATATTGATAACATTGTATTCCTTATCGTTGTAAGATGTTTTGTAAAAAATGTTGTTAGATTCTGTCTTCTTGATCATTATTACTTTAATTTCGTTCCAAGATATTTTTTCTCCATTTTCATTTATATTAAAAATTTTTCCTATCATTGTATTTATCTTCTTCCAATCTATAAAATCTTCTGTAGACATGTCATTCACAAAATAAGGTGTGCCCGTTTTCTTGGCAGATTTCACAATCGTTACGAGTTCACTAGGAACGTAAATGGGTCCGCTTTTCAAAATCCTGTTCTTTTCTTTTTCTATACAAGAATGTATAGGGTCGCCTTCATTCTCAGTGTGTCCAACACAATTAAATACTTGTGAGTTATCTGTTCTACATCCAAGTGTTCTATGGCATACAAATACATAGTGACTAAAAATTTGTTTTTGTTCTGGGCGGAACAATTATCACTATAGAATATAACCTGTTTCCCTATACCATACTTCTTTATGTAGTCAAATACACAAGATGTAGCAGTATCCAATCTTAACAATAATATTGAAAATAGTAAAGTTGAAAACATTTAACTTACTCTTATAATAAAAAGTACTTGACTTTGACGTTTTCCATACATGGTAAATTATAATGTCTAAGGAGATATAGCAATAAATATGTTTTTTGCGTCATTAAAATGACATTTCAGAGGTATATTCTATTATGTAGTATGCACATTGTATATGTATGTAGTATCTAAAGGTAACAAATATTTGTCCTTCCCTTAAAGTTTTTGTTAATTTTAAGAATTTTAAGAATATATACGTTCTAAATATCCAAATTTCATTAACAATAAAGATTTCAATTCGTTTTTCTAGTTAAACAAGCTTGTTCCTCTTTTTGTATTAAGAATGAGGTTACATAATTAAATTATATCTACTCAACGCATCCGAGAAGAAAGCCCAAATGTTAAATGTAAAAGAAGTCAAACTGTTAATTTGAATGAGTTTTCGCCGTTTTGTTCCCATATATGGTTATTATTATCGTTGAATTTGGAATGTTGTTCGGAATCGATATAGCCAAAATATACTGGGTGTTCGATTTAAAAATGCAAGAGGTCATTTCCGGTTCAACCGGAAGTGGGAAAATGGAGTCTGGCATTGTCACATACAAACCAACCAAATTTTATTTCTATAATTTAAACGATAAAAAAGTTATAGGGGCGAGCGTCCTCCTGACTGAAACACCCGGTATATGTATATACAGTGTAAGCGAACTTATACGTGCAAATGACAAAAAATTGTGAATTGAAATTTGACTATTTGGAATCTAGATCTGCTAAAAGTATTTTTATTCTTGTTCATTTTTGCTTTGTTTAGACCTAAGTTGTCGATGTCGTTTGGAATGGATATTTAAAGAATAATGGAAAGTAAGTTTAATCAAAACATGACAAAAAATAAAACGAATTATTAAAAACAACAACTCAAAAGTAAACAAATAGCCGATCCAGCAAAGCGCAGAATCTAAACCCAAAATTCCGATCTGCGATATTTTTTAATTTTTAATTCAAACAACACACTATAACACACAAAGTCATCGGTACCACGAAATGAATCTTTTAGCACCCATCCAAGCAAGACACTATAAACTATCAGTAATCAGATGGTTTCATTGTAAAGACCGCTGTCACGAGTCACAATTAGTGACAGTTGGTGGGTAACGTATTTCAATCTGTTTTAAACCGAAAAATACAAGAAAGCTGAGAACCAAGATGGTCCATTCTCTATTTTCTTTCAAGTAGAGGCGCTGTCCTATATCACAGCTCGGCAATGCGGCTGGGAACTGATGTAAGAAAAATTACTTTTTAGTGACTTAAAGCAACGGTACACTATAAACCGCATCACGCAAGTTTTGTTGGCATATCTATCTGACGAGCTCTAATACAGCGAAACGTATCTGTGGATGAAACTGCCCATAAGATCAAAAAAACGAATCCTAATGATTTCTAACCATCTTATTTCATTTCTAAAATTCACATCACCATTAACAATTTTCTAAAAATAATTTAAATACGGATCTGCCTATCAAGGGCCACACAAATCCAAACACAAATGTTCCATACAGCTTCTCATCTGTGGCCTGGCAATGCTTTCATAACAGAACACTTTCAGTTTTCGTTGGTACGGTTACGGTCCCGTCCGGTAGTCTTGAAAATCAGAACAGTGAAACACGATAACTTTAACGGAAACATGACTCTGGTTGAAAAATGTGCCGATAAGAAATTTTTATAGTAATTTAGTACATTTGTGTAAAAAAAGTCGACATCATAAGTGATAGTGGTATTCATTAAAGAATATGTGTATAGAAAAATTAATATCAGAAGAGGTTTTTGAATTTCGATTGAAATTATAACGGCTGTAGTACTTTCTACGAGATTTTCAATATAATTGGCGCAGAAGTGACAAAAAGTAATTATCACTCTATACTGATATATTTAATAATAGTTTTGGAAGTCCTAGTGTAAAAATGTGAGTTATTTCCTTACTAAATGTAATTTTAAGTAAGAACCTATTCATAGCAGTGGCGGCGATAGAAATCTCCCCTCGCTAAATTTTCCCAATTGAATTAATCAATCAAATTTCTTCTCTAAGGTGGGTGGTGTATTTTTTTAATTGCAAAAGGAAACTATTTGCAACTTTTGAATGAAAATCTCGGCATCCAGTTTTCTACATATATTTTCTAAAATTACTATAAATACAATTTATTTGGGTCCTAGAAATCCCGTTTTCCGTACTAATGACTCAATTTTATCAACAGAAGTAGAAAAAGAAGAAAACTAGTACCAATATATAAGATAGAATAGACAAACCGCGAAACCTAGAGGAATCAAATTCCACACTATACAAAAACTGTCATGACAGTAACAGAAGACAAAAATTAAACAATTTTATTCAGAAATATTTTTGAATAATTGTCTTAACTATGTAGAAAATGATTAAATCACTATTGCGGATAATACCTCAATATACTTGGAGAGGGATTTTACATGTTACAATGAAGGTTATACAACAAAGAGTGGAAATGTCAATCCTTTTCAAGCTACAGCCTTTTTTTCTAATTTTCAAGATCTTGGGGTTAGTTTTTAAACTATCAAGTTGATTTGGAACAGGGACTGCTCTTTAAGACTCTTTCTTCTGTTATAACTTTGCCACGAGAGGCCGCTTTACCTGAAATAAAATGTAATTCTTGTTTTCACAGAGATTGTAATTTAAGAGACAAAATATTACTTAATAAAAAAAGATACTTGCTTCATTCGAGTCGATAAACCACACAGTTTATGAGTAAAGCTGGGAAGTTTTTGTTAGCAGAAAATCAGTCTTTCAACTGGAACCCAAAAAAGTATTGTTTTCAACTTCTTGGTATATGACTTACTTATTACCTTTATTTTAGCATATAGTAAGTATCCTCATGCATTAGTATATTGTTATAATTTCGAGAAAAGAAAATGTCACAATCAGAACCATTCTTTCCCTATATTTGCAGCCTTGGTAAAAATATAGTGAGCCCAATTAGATTTTTTAAATTTGTCACCTTTGCATAATTTACAATGTTGACTAATATACAGAGATTCTGTTTTCAAACATAAAATAAATGCTTATATTATTTCTTCACAGGAATTCGGTTTTTACCTTATCGTCTCTAGGGATTTTCTTGTGAAATGGGAAGGCATTTTGATGCCCCAAAGAGGTCGCGCTTTGGCAATGACCAGTGAAAATACCCTCAATCTTTTTCCCTATGAAAAACAAAAATTAAACAAACAAAAATAAAATAAAAGAAAAGCACCTTTAGTGGAGCCGTTCTGGCGAAATCAACGGCTCGAAAATCCCTTGACGAAATCGAGTCATTTTTTTCCCAATCGGTACAGTAGGATCACCTCGACATTCTGACTTGATTTGTAAGGGGCGCCGCATGCGGGGGAAGGGGAGGGGGGGGGGGGCACGCCCCGTAAATCTAACCGACAACGGATTTTCTTGGGAAATGGAAAATAACTCAGCCGGTTTAGATGCTACAAAAAAAATGTGATGGGCAAAATTGAAGAGCTTGACAGAGCGCGTAAGATCGAACAAATTTGATTTGCAAAAATCAACAAAACTTAATTAATTATATCTCGAGAAGGGGAGGACTTGGGGCATCAATTTTTCGCGAATCAACGGGTGACACCGAGAACTTTGATAGGCCGGAGGCTGGGGATGGTGGGCAATTAGTAGGGGAGTTATGGCGGAGAAAAAAATATTACATAAATGCTAATAGCTAATACGTAGTTTATTGATTGAGCTACGGGGATCAGGCCGAATTCAATTTGTTCAAAAAATTTCTATTTTCGCAAATTCACGCTTGGCGCGGCATACAATAAATGGCCACTTTTTAATATCTCCGAAAATTATTATGTCCAATTTTGGTATGTGTTAATAGAGTATAGAACCACAGATTTTAGTTAGAAAAGTTATTCAATTGTTCCACCAGTGGCGTCCCTGCAAACATGTCCAATGATATTTTTTACAAAAATATGGTACGCCACTGACATTTTTCCATTCGGATTAGCCTGGTCAATTCTACATGAAAACGGTCTCTTGAGTTTTTCTCGTCAGTCGCACCGTTATTGATTAAAACCACTAAATTCATAGTGAAACTCATTATTATTAACATTGATTGAATAATTAATGATAAATTTTTTTTCATAAAAATTGTTTGAGTGGGCAATTCGATGCAAAGATGGGCGGAAGCATGCCGTGTCCGACTCCGCTACTTTTATTTACTTAATTTTAATTATCTCAAATAGGCAATTAATTCGAAATATCTTAATGAATTTTTATTAAAAATACCTCCATATAATATAGTCTAAATATTGTTATTCGACGTTGGTTTTCGTTTCATGTCTTCCTGATATTTATTTTAAGAACTTAAATATAACGAAAATCCTCAAAACACCTAAATTTGTTGAGTAAGTCTGGTCTTCTCTCATTTCTTCATTAGCTGTCGAAATGAAATAATCAATAACAAGCACTGAAGCAACTGAATATTTCTGTGAGACTTAACTGGTAATTAGCATCGGCACTGTTCAAACGCAAGAATATTAGAACTGGCACCTAAACATCATTAAAAAATGAGTTGTTGTAAGAGCTCTCTAGCAAGCCAACGGCTAATTTTTTAAAAAATAATCCGAAGTACCTAGTGGCGTCTGTGAGTCGGACTAAGATCGAAATATCTTCAGCCGGAACAAGAGTACCTCACCCCCCCCCCCGCAACCCCTTAAAACGGCCAAAAATCACTTCCCAAGAGGGGTTAAAAGCGCTTTAAGAGGTTTCCCTGCACAGAAACACACTTTCCCACCGTTTTCGAGGATGCTGAGCACGGTGGTGGTGTTGAATATCGCGTCCGACCCCTTCCAATCCCTCCACCAGCCAATACTCGCCCCTGAAAGGGGTGAATTTGAATTTTTTTTTCAAGTATCAGCGGCAAATATATATATATATATCCCCCCCCCCCCGTTTTCGATGATGCTGAGCACGTTGGTGGTGTTGGATATCGCGTCCGACCCCCTCCCCCCTCTCCCCCCGTTTTCGAGGATGTTGAGAATGGGGAAAATAGTTGTACTTCTCCTTTTGGTTGTAATGGTATCTCATTTAGGGCCAACTGAAAAAAATATTATCAAATAGTTTGCGCGAAAAAACGCCAAAGCGTGGTTAGTTTATTTTTAATTTTTTAGAATTTTTTTTTATGTAAAATTTTTTTTTTTAATTTCAAGAATGCCTGATAAAAAAAGTTACTCTTTATTGGAGTCTATAAGCCACATCGTGCACACACGCAGGTGCAAAACTGGAATTGTTAGCAGTAAAATCAGTTTTCAACTAGAAGCAAAAATATCATGATGCATTATCTGAACACCATGTATAAGAGTTTAATGAAAATACACTGACCTATCAATTTTTTAAAAAAAATTTCTTCCTTTTTCAGTTCTTATAAAAAAAGGAGACCATCAATTGGAGCCGAAATCCAACATGACGTGCCTTTTAATCCTTTCAAAAGTAACCCTCTTATTCTTTGTATTTCAAAAATGTGTTGGGCAGTTGGCTCAAGAAGCTGACCATACGCCGGCCATTGGAATTAAAGGGACAAGATGTTACGACCAATTCAATAGACCGCAGGTAGGTAAATTTTTTCGATAAGTTTTAGGAATTTAGTTTTTAGTGACTGATGAGTTCCTAAAAATTACACAAGTCGACAAATTTTAATTGTTGTAAAGTAACATTGATGAAAATAGAGGGTTTTCTGAAGTATTTTAGAGTCCTAAATCCGAAAATGATAAGCTAATTACTGTAACATGTACAGTTTTTTTGTTATAAGGGGTGGGTGGTGGAGAAAAAAGCGGTGACGACATATTTTTACAATCTAATATATTTATATAATATAAATATATAAAACATGTGGCATCCATGCCAAAACATTACTAAGGATTGGTTGTTATGTTAATAAAAAATATATTGCAAAAGATATAATACAGCAACAAACACCTTCACTTTTTCCTTTTGTGTTCTGTAGCATCATCCCTTTTTAAAAACCAACAGTAGTCGCCCAACATAGATGGGTTCCATCGTCCTTGGTATCTTGTTTCCATGGCCTGGTGAAACCTCTCCTTGTTCATCGCTTACTGCACCCAAATTTTCCGGGAAAAAAATCAAATGGGAGTGCAAAAAATATATTTTTAGAGACACGCGACACCCTAGTAATTCATAGGTTTTCAACAGTTCATCTATGAGTCTTTTATAGTCTTCATCTTTCTTGTTGCCTAGAAATCCTTTCACTACACGTACAAAACACGGACAATTTTCATTTAATTGTTCTAGAAAACGGAGTTTATCTAGGAGCTTCCTTATCTGAGGTCCAATAAACATATTTTTTTTTCAAAAGGCACTGCTTGTGCGTATATATTAAAACTAGTCCAATAAATATGCCTTCTTTTAATTTTGAATCACTTAGATGAGGAAATATTTCTCTTAAGTACTGGAAATCGCTACCTTCTTTTTACATGGCTTTTACAAAGTTTCTCATTAGTCCAAGCTTAATACGGAGAGACGGTAGCAGCACCTTTTTTGGGTTAACAAGGGGGGCATATTTAATGTAAGTACCAGGTTCAAAAGAAGTTCTATGAGGCCAATCCTTTTTACTGTAGTGTTCTTTTTCTGCCCTATGTCCCACAGACACAAAAAACAGCAATACTTTGTAAAACCCCCTTGAAGTCCTAGTAATATACCTATCACTTTTAAATCTCCACCACAGATATCCCACTGATACTGTTCATATTTAATACGATTTAATATGGTTGCTAAGTTGTCATACGTTTCTATCATTGTCACTGAATGGGCTAAAGGAATGGATGGTTTCTGATTTGCATTATGAAGCAGGACTGCCTTTAGGCTGTATTTCGACGAATCTGTGAATAAACCCCACTCGCTAGGATCATGTTCCATATTAAACTCATCCATTAAACCATCAATATGACAACAGACACATAGCGACCATTTCATGTAAAAAAAAATTGATAATGTTGCATTCCGTTTTCCACTTTCCGCTTTTTTATCTAACAAGTTCCACTGTGGAAGTCTGGAACCAAGAAGTTCCGATTTTTGTTTTGACAATCCTAGGTCACGTACCAAGTCATTTAATGCATTCTGAGTTATTAAGTGAGGTTCACTGGTAGTTGGTAAAAATGTTCTCAGGAAGTTGTGGATCAGATTCGGATGAAGAATTAGAATCACCGGGAAACACGATGTTCAGGTTTAAAGGCGCTATCGGTACCGGTAGTTCCTGGCAATGAGGAACTGGCCCTAGAGCAGATGGCAAATTTGGACACTCTATTTTGTCTCTATGCTTTTTTGAAATTCCTTCTGATTTAGTTATGCAAAAGTTGCAATTGCTTACATGATCACCATAGGAACAGTAAACGGCATAGAATTTTTCTTGCGATACATCCACTGCACTAAATTTACGTGACAACTCACACAACAAACATGAGGAGCCCAACTTTTATCTTCATCCCCAATTTGACACTTATCAAAATCGACTTAAACATTTGACTGTACTGTAAACGAGACAGAAACCAACTAAACTGCAGAAAACAATAAAACTCTTAAGGGTTCGTACAATACTGTGAAAATGATTTCACAGATCGCATTATATAAAAGAGAAGCAGGTACTTGAAAATGAGACGTGCTAGGCCATTTTTGGGAAAAAGTGTTTCAATAACTTCGTAAATGAGATGCAAAATAAGCATTCTCATCGATGTTACAACAATTATGTCGACTTGTGTTATTAACTGAAAAAGGAAACATTAAAGATTTCTCGTATGAGTTTCATTTGTCCCTTACTCAAAATCCTTGGTTACGTTATAAGTAATAGTTTAGTAAAATGCTAAGGTTTGTAGTAGCTACAACAACGTAAATAAACAAATAGGTTAGTAGTTAATTGTAAAAATTAAAAATTTTTTTAGCATATTTAGCTTTAGGATCGTAGTCCTCGTCATTCGGCATTGCATTTGCCCAAACCTGATTCGCCTTGTTTATATGCTCAAAGCCATAAATTTGCCACTTTCGATATTAATGTCAGGTTATTGAACCAGATCAGTGGAAGTAACGAACCGGACAACTTCAATTGTTATATTGGCAGAAATTGTGTGTAACCGAAATTCAATATCCCACTCTTTACAGCCTTATTCTTATTGTTTGTGTTTAGAAAATGTATTGGTCAGTTGGCTCAAAAAATAAGCGAATTCGTCATTAACTGACCAGGCAACTACGATTCTAATATAAAAATAGCATTGGTAGAAACGATTTTGAAAAAAGGAAAGTTGCCCCTGCGGCGTCTTTGGCAAATCTTTCTGTAAGGACTCTTTAATTCAAAATAAAAATAAATCAATACCCATTTATTGCAGTTTAGTGATTTAGTGGTATTCACAATGGG
This sequence comes from Barypeithes pellucidus, assembly GCA_963991005.1. NCBI lineage: Eukaryota > Metazoa > Arthropoda > Insecta > Coleoptera > Curculionidae > Barypeithes > Barypeithes pellucidus. The sequence continues at coordinate 32,259,543 of OZ022562.1, forward strand.
GATTAGTCAGGTAGTTGTTGAAGTAAAGGTCGACGGTATATTTTGAACACAACTATACGAACAAACTCTGCCTAACAAAGTAAAAATTCAGTAACAAAATAAGCTTTGTAGCAGCTACAAAAACCTTAAGAAACGAGTCAGTAGTTAATTGTAAAAATACAAAAATGCAAATTAACTTCAGGATCGTAGTCCTAGTCATTAAAATTTTGTATTTCTGCTCCGCTCTTCTATCAAACGGTGTCAGATTTTGGATCCGACGACGAAAACTATTTTGAATTACTTTAAGAACAAGGCCCATACAAATTAATTTTTATTTTATTTTCAATTTTAAAAAAGAAGACTCTGAATTACAAATCGTAATACATACAATTTGGAAGAGAAATCCTCTTAATTGTGTAGGCATGTCACTTATTATTTTTCATAACAAACATAACTTTTCCTCTATTTCTGATGCAGCATCAGTGGCCAAGAGGCCTGCCTCCCAAAGCTGCGAAAATGTAAATTTATAATTATATAAAATATAAGATCGAATTCTAATTTTTCATTTAGTCGCTCCGGTCCTGCTCCTCCAAAAAAATTTATGGATCGGCCATTGGGCAGCATGATATTTTTGCTGGGTTGTTGTGTTTCGTGGTGTTTACTTCATTCATTGGAATCTTGGGAACTTCTTATCCAATATCGATGGGTTTTTGACAAAACATCGTAAGCAACAAATTTCTCGAAAATTATTACAGCAAACTGTTGCTTATATAGTACTTTATAGGAAACTTTGGTCGGCCTGTAACTGTTTAAGAAGGTATAAAAAGCCACATTTAAGTTATCGTATCCTATATATCGTAAGTTATCGTTATCGTATCCGCCATGTGCTGAGGAGGTATCCGACGTCATTCTAACTAGCATGAAAGTCTCAAGTTCTCAAAAAAACCCCATTCCAACGGCAAGCCCTGGTTTAGCAAGGATTGTGAATTTGCTGTTAGATCAAAAAATCTGGCTAACCGACAGTGGCGTAAAAACTCTACCACTGAAAATTGTACCATCTTTGTTACCGCTCGAAAGTGTAATCTAACAATAGATCAAAGCAAAGAAGCTCTTCACGAGAGGATCAAGAACAAACTTCTTGACAGTCCAACATCCACAAAGAAAGGTAAGATAACCCTACATAACAACTATCGACCAGTTGCATTGCTTTCAGTTATGTCAAAAGTAATGAAGAAAGCTATTAACCAACAACTGCTCCCTGTACCTGGAAGGCTTCAACATTATCAGCGATCATCAATATGGTTTTCGGAAGTCAAGATCAACTGCAGTTTTTCTAGCCTATGTCACCCATCTATGGAACAACGCACTCGAGCATGATTGGGTGTCTCGGGCTGTTGCACTGGATATTTCTGAAGCCTTTGATCGTGTTTGGTATGAGGGGCTTCTAAGTAAACTGCTATCCTATGGTATGCCCAGTCGATTATATGCAGGGTTGTCTAGCTTTCTTAAGGCTCGCTCTCTGCAAGTGGCGATTGACGGATTTCTCTCAGACTCCTTCGCCATCAATGCCGGTGTTCCTTAAGGGTCCATATTATCTCCCACCATCCTCTTACTCTACATTAACGACCTTCTAGTGAAAACTAAAAAGTAGTACACTGGTCCCATCTTTCTCTGCACAAACATCGGCTGCCGACCTACATCTGCGCAGACAGCATGAAGTATCATGCCTCAATAAAAACCTGCAAGAAATTTGGGCTTGGGGTGACAGTAACCAAGTTGAATTAACGCTAAGTAAACCCAGGCTGCAGTCTTCTTTAAGAAGGTTAACATCACAGAACCGGATATATTCATGGCAGGACACGGAATTCCACTGGCTTCATCTATTAATTTGCTGGGCGTCAATCTGGGAGAAAATATGTCTTGGCATAATCACGTTATGGCAATCACCAAGATAGCTTCTCAGAAACTTGGTGTACTTTTGCGAACCAAAAAGTTGTACACCCCTCAACAACTTTTGATACTATAAAAAGCCCAGATTCGACTATCACTAGAGTACTGCTCTCGTATCTGGAGCTCTGGAGCTACTGGATTACATCGAAAGGAGGACCATTCGTCTGATCGGAAACCACGAGCTGACGAAGAGCCTCGACAGCCTAGAACATCGAAGACAGGTTGGGGATTTTACTCTCATTTACAGATATTTCCATGGAAAGCGCTCGGCTGACCTTGCCTCTTAATTCCATCCAGAGCGGCGTAGAGATACATGACGATCCACTATTGCCCAGCCATATGTGGTTAAGCTTAGTACTGATCGAACTTCATTATTTAAGAATTATTTCATCTGGAGGACTTCATCTTTATGGAACGACCTCCCCGAGATCGTTTTTCCCAACGAATATGACCTCCAATGATTCAAAACTAACGTGAATCGCTTTATTCCCACACGCACCACTCCCAGAGTGCATAAAAGGATTTTTCCTATAGTGCTTGTGTGAACAAACCCGATCATAAAAAAATATCAGTAAATTTGCAACGTTTTTCAAAACGGTCGTATTTACATCGTGATCGCCAATATGTCCTTGATAAAACATCGTATGCGTCATACACTCATGGTGGTTACGATTTATCCTGATGCCGCTTACGATAACTTACTATCACATTTTCTACAGCATTATTCCCTAACGAATTCGGAAACCATACTGCCGCGCAATACAACAACCTAGTAAGTCGTAAAAGTAAATTTGAAGACATTCCATTTAAAAATTGCGCAACTTCTTTAATATTTAATTTATTGTTCTAAAACTTTATACACAGTAAGCTCTTGTTACATAGCTTGATTTTCCAAAAAATCATTAATTTTTATTAACAAATAGATAGTTAAATAAATATTAGAAACTTACTACTCTATTCTATAGTAAGTCGACTTACTAGGTTCTTGTATTGCACGCCAGAATATGACAGATTTTTTTAAAATGGTCTACGATAATGAATTTAAAATACATATATCCAAATATTGATAATATTTATCGGTTATGACTTGGTCTATCTGTATCTAATTATTCTGCAAAATGCAGTTTTTTGTTAAGATGAATTCTTAGCTACTAAGATCCACTACGAAGCTGAAACGGTTGAAATCTATGACAATTTTAAACATAGATTCACACCTAACTATGTCGCCAATTAACGACTTTGACGAACATAAGCCTTTTAAAAATCTTTGGTTTAAATTATTTTGTTTTAAAATCTTTAAGTTTAAATTATCTCTTGCTAGAGATTATTTTTATTTGTCGAGTTCTAGTAAAGACTAGAATTATGTTCTTGTTCATAACGCGTTGTATTTTTTAAATGTTTTCAGTTGCTACTATAATTTTTAATTTATACACTTATCTAAATTTTATATGTTCAAAAATACAATACGATAAATTTATCAGCAATCTTTTGTCAAGTTAGTAGAATAAATGAATTATTTCAATAAAAATTTCAGCTGTTAAATTTAAAAATTCCTGCAATGCAATATTTAAAAAAAAACCTAGAGGCGGAAAAGTTGTAAATCCGGACCTGGTGCATCGACTTATTTAAGAGTAAAGTATAGACAAAGTATCGTAACCTGAAAAATTACCTGAAAATAATAGAGTTCATTAAAATTGACTAGTCTATATACTAAACTATAACAACACAAAGGAATAAATAAAAAAAATAAACAGGTTTATATTAAAACAAAAATAATGAGGAGGAAAGACTTTTATTGTAAAATTTGAGGCACGTCGCTTACGATGTTTTGTCAAAAACACATCCATATTATGATTGTGGAAACATAAAACGTCGTTTTTAGTCTGAAAACCACAAATTGATGGAACTTAGTTGTTCATAAACCCACGTCCAACCAAGTCAAGTTTCTTATTGAAATTAAAAAAAAATCACAAATTCAAAAATAAAAAAAAAACGAATAATTTCAAAAATAAGTTTTCGTAGCAGGAACTGTTTAGCACATTGTATATTATTGTAAAGGCAGAGGTATTCAGTAAGTATACATTTCCATGCAAGTAGGCAGTCATGAATGCCCTCACCCATCAGCTGATGGCAGGTATTGTAATTGGGTAACATTTAGCTCGATGCACGTGCAAGGTTTTTGACCTGCATCTGCTGCTTCAACTTTACTTCCCGGTGCATTTTAGCTTTTACTTTGAATATTGCCATGTCACTAAAACTTACGAAAATGTATTTTTAGGTACAGTTTATTAGATATCTTAAAATAACCTCCATTTTCTCATTTGTCATTAACATGTAAATGGAAGAAATTAAATAAGTATTTCAGCGACTGGTCTTAAGGGTGCTTCAGCGTCTACACGAGTATTGAGACGCAGTTTTTTGGTGATATTTCCGTTCTATATCCAAAATTTAAATATCTTAATAACACAGAAGTCTGCTTTGCTGAGAAGCAACACTTCTGTGTGGTAATAGCATATAAAATATGTATGGACAAATTAATTCCTAATCACATGAATATACCTTCTACCAGGGGTGCTCAAATAGTTGATCGCGATCGAGTGGTCGATCGTGAGAGTTTTTTCGGTCGATCACGATAAGTTCTGACAAGTTTGGTAGCTAAACGACAGTCACCATGCAGCCACAGTTTTTATTTTTCGAAAGACGCCCTCCATGAGTTTCAAAGGCGTTTTTCCGATTGTAAAAAATTGACGCTTATTGTCACTTTCATGACATCCATTTTTTTTTGTCAGGACGTTGAAACAACTGCATCTGAAATATCAAATGTGTTCGATTCAGACGTGTCTTCTATCGGAAACGAGGTATTGCACATTATTTCAGATCTGCATCTCAAACCATAACAGGAGATTTTTGATCTTTTTTACATGAAGAAAAATATCCATATTTGAAACAAATCGTTCTGCAGTTAACAGCATTGTTTGGATCCACCTATTTGTGCGAATCTGCGTTTTCCGAAATGAAAATAATAAATTTAAAATACCGAAATCGGTTAACTGAAGAGCATCTGTCTTTATGCATACGTTATAACTTATCTTTAATAAAATATGTATTTTAATATAGTAAAAGTTAGAGCTCCCCTATCTTATACCATAAGAATAAACAAATAATGCTAACTAAGTAGCTATTTACCGAGCTACTACCAAAGATATACTTCCTTTTCTTGGTAGTATTATTCAATCTGAATTAGTATTTTGATATCTAAGGGTGTCGCCACGCTTGCGAGCGATTTGTCGCGAGAGACAAATCGCGGACGAGAAAGTGCGGGCGACAAACGACAAGCTGGCAACTGTAAAAGCCAAGTGACATTTGTTTTCGCCATGCCTCTGTAACGAATGCGTCGAATTATTCTTCAGCAGAAGCAAGTCCAACTTCTGACCACAGTTCTTCGGTTCCACTATTATTTTTAAACTGTTTGTTAGCGTCCTGCCATAACCACAGGTCCACTTTGAACTTCTGATATCAAAATTTCCCTTTGACAAGACATCGTGACATGATCCTTGTGACAAAATAGGTGGTACATAAAACTAAATAAAAGTGCTCAAGAAATCAAGCAATACAAAGCGACAGTGCTAAGGGGCCGCCACACTTGCGAGCGATTTGTCGCGAGACACTAATCGCGGACGACTGAACATAGTCAAAAAATCGCTTAGCAATAAATCCAGTGGCGGCTCATGACCTATGATAGAGGGGGTTTACAAGTATGGTAAAATTATTTTTAAAATTTTATTTTTGTGTAACGACCAAACAATTACTTTCTAGGCGTTCTAAATGTAGAAAGAAAATAAGTAATAAGAAAATGCGTTAGGTAAAACATAATTTTATTTATTTTTTTATTTTAGGCCGGTATTAGACTATCAAATATATTTGACAAAGATATTTTATAAAATAAATTTTATAAAATATTTGAAGTGTAATATCAATTCTTTTATAAAATATTTATTTTATAAAAGATAACAACAGACGATTATCTTTGATAAAAGATTTTAATAGTTGATTGGTAACGGTAGTAACCTCATTTTCTGACAATAAGGCATAAATTTGACATTGACTGCGACTGGTATTGGTATATAATACCATGGCGGAAAATAAGTTTGTCTGGTGCATTTCAACAACAAAATTGCTAATTTCGGAGTATGAAAGGTTCGAAATCTTGTACAACCATCAACACCCGGATTACAAACACCGAAATAAAAGACTGGATATATTTATTTATTTATTTTCATTTTTTGCCTTGCAAGTTTCTGGGATTATGCCTGAAAGGGTACATTGAGGTATGCGACTGCTGTACTGTAAACTAGCATAACTCTCTCCTGTTGCCATAAACCGAAGGGTAACCATAAGGCGTTCCTCAACGCTGATACAATTCCTTAAATGTGTATTCTGTCGGGATATCAATGGTGATATCTTTATAACAATAAAGTTAAATGTGTCCTCGTTCATTCTTAAATAGTTTTTATAACTCCTAATACCTTCAACTCGTAACTTCCGAAGGATATTGTGGTGGACACCCCTTAAATTACGTCTTGCCACCCAGGGCCTTACCCAAAGGTGCCTGGCTCTTTTTTTTTTTTTTTGTTTGTTTTTTAATACTATAAACACATTGTAATCACGGCAGCACTTAACGCTAGACAAGCTAATGCACGTCTATCGTTCATTTTTAATTGTAAAAACGTGACAAGTTCCTTCAAAAATTGTCAAAGTTCTTTGACAGTGTAATACTAGTAAAAACATTTATAAAAGAAATATTATCAAAGAAATGCTACAAAATATTTTATAAAAGATCTTTGTCAAATATATTTGATAGTCTAATACCGGCCTAAAGACAAGGAAATACAACTTTTTGAAAACAAGAAAGGTTTTCTTAGTGTGTATAGTGCTTAAATGCAAAGTCCGTTTTTCGGTTCTTAATTTTAGAAAATTGATCAATAACAGCCTCATTAAAGTTTGGAATACCCTCTATAAATTTTTTTATATATTTAATTTTTAAACTTTCTAATAAAGTCCCTAGATTTACCATTTGTGGTCTGCGTTAAATTAATTTCGGGTTGAGGTCTTTCCGCATTCTTCACTTCAATTTTTTGCTCCAAACTCAAAGAGCTAAAGATATTTTTAATTAGTCCACCGTCAAACTATTCATTTTAACTTAATAAATATATAATATTAACACATACACGCTCGAATTTCTAACTAGATGCACTAACAGACAACGGCGCGGCGCACACTAAACTTGTGCGCCTTTCCCATGTTAAATCGCCATTCCTCCGCTGTCTCCCGCCACCTGTTACTACAGAGAAACTGCATTATGGCCCGCCTACTTAATCGCACATACGAGCGAGTCTCGTCATAATCGTCATTAACCTCGACCGAGGCACGGTTGCCGGATCGAGAGCCTATAATATACAGTTTGGTTGACGGTACGATAAAATATTAGTGAGGGTCGGACTTTATACGATAAATAACATTCAATGAATATAAATTAATATTTTTTTATTTGTTTTGGGGTGCAAGTGCGCATGTGCTCCTGTGGAAGAACCGCCACTGAATAAATCGCTTAGCGAGTAAACGTGTTGCTTCGTATTGTTTGATTTGAAAATCACGAGGTGCACGGGGTCTATGGGTTAGACAAATACGACGTTTTGCTTGCAATTCAGCGCTTGATGATGGTTATTGGTTTATCATTATTGTATAATATGGCTCTTCAGGCGGTTAGGAAATAATTTTTCCATACATATTTATATTTATAAAAATTTAAAACTTGTCACCATCAATCTCTGTGGCGTTACATAAAAATGGCGCGGTATAACATAAAAATATATAATATATATTTTTCTGTATATTATACAGAAATAAAAGTCCATCTAAATTAGAATTATCTTTAAGACCAAAAACGAAGGGGAGTAAAATTTATGATATCCATAGTACAAATCATAGTCAAATTCATAGACATGTTTCGACCTCAGGATGATAAAACAATGTTCAAAGAATTAAGTTTAATGACACACTAGAACGAGCAACAAACCCATAATGTTGAAATACTTAGTAAAGTTATATGGAGGTTTTAGTAGACTATTGTAGTAAGCATATGGTTTTGCTAGTTTTAACCCCCATATAACTTTACTAAGTTTTTAAACATGATGAGTTTGTTGCTCGTTCTAGTGTGTCCTTAAACTTAATTCCCTGATCGTTGTATTATCAAACTGATGATGGCCACCTATAAGGTCGAAACATGTCTACGAATTTGACTATGATTTGTAGTATTGATTTCATGTAAAGTTTTACTTCCCCACTTTTTTGTATTAAGCGTGTTTTACATTATCCCATTTCTTGTCCAAGAAATTGTACCATTTCTTGTATAATTTAAATTGTATAGTTTCATACAGTCAATTGTGTCATAAATTGTATTTAGTTACAAAATTGTACGAAAAATAGAGCAGGTCCTATTTTTCGTACAATACGGTACAATTTTCAATTGCGCTTGCGCCAACTTGACACTTATCATATTTCTCGCCAGTCGCCATTTCCACGTTTTAAAACAAAGTTAAAAAAATCAGATTAGCTGAATAAAAATAGATAAATAATACAAACATTAAAAACCTTAGATAAAATTAAGAACATTTATTTAGGTTATAAGCCTTACCAACATTTTTGTTGTTACCAACATAAAAACAAACATTACTCTAAAATCACTGTTAAAGCGCAGAATCCTAGGACATTTATTGTACAATAAATTTGATAAGTTTAAAACAGACAACACTACAAACTATTTACCATCCCAACAATATTTGTTCTATTTATTGCACAAGAAATTGTACAATTTTTCGAACAAGAAATGGGATAATGTAAAACACGCTTTAAAGATAATTGTGGTTTAAACATATTTTCATTTTAACATTTTAACCACTATGAGGATGGTAATCCTTGAACCATAAAAATATATTTTTTAAAATCATGAGAAAAATTATAGTAATTTCTTTTAAGGACCCTTAATTATTTTTCTAAAGGGTTTACAAATAAACGTCTTCCAGTAGCCACTGATATTTCTTGTGGCCACATTTTAGAACTGAATTATCGCAAAGGAACTGTATTTTTATGATCGTCTAATGTTAACTATAAATTTGTAACTATGCGATATATTAAGAATATTTCAGATTGTTTCATATTTTTTAACCCATATTTCATTAAAAACCGATAAAAGTTATCAACTTTGTAAGTGATGTCATAACGGTCATAGACAGTGACGGACTAAGGTGCAGGCGGAGGGTGTGTAGGCGTACACCCGCCATGCACCTTAAGGCGGATTCTTCGTTTTATTACATTTGGTCCTTATCCTTCGTGGTCAGTGATGTAAATTAAAATAAAGGAATTGGTTGACTCGTCGTCCATTACTTTGGGACAATACATTTTAAATATATAAAATTAAACTAAAGTTATCATGACGCGCTCATTTTTGAGCGTCTTAAAGATGTAGTTGTACTAACGAAACGCCCGTAACGCCTTCTAATATAGTGACAAATAACAAAGTAAACTTTAGTTTCATTTTATATATTTAAATTAAAATAGTTTACAAATTCTGACTTAAAAAACATTTAAACCAGTTGTTCGCGAAGTAATAAGTATGCCTACTATTAGCAAATGAATTAAAAAATATATTATTGAACCAAGAACGAAAGACACGCCAATTTTATATTGAATGGGACACTTTTAAAGAATATTTACAGCTTTCGTGGTTCCTTGGGAGGGGTAGATATTGGCCTTAAAATCCAGAATGGGGAGGGAAGCCAAGTGGTAGGTACATCATTTTAAAAATCGTTTAAATATATTTTCAAAAACATCCTAATACAGGATGGCCCTGGATGGGGATACCCATATTACAAATGGGCCTAATTTTTAATTTCTTCGCAAAATGTTATACAGTGAAACCTCTCTTAGGCGGACACCTACGGGACCGTATAAATGTGTCCGCCTAATAGAGGGGTCCGCCCATGGGAAATTTGATATTAGGTAATATGTAAATGCAAAATTATTACTATGTATGTATATGTATGTACCAATAAACATAACATAACAAAAATACACTATATAGTTTTAGTTAGTACTAAAAAAATCTAATAACGTAGTTTGACGTGTTTGCGTTTTATACTTGCAATCTAGAAAATGTAATTCCAAGTCTGATAACACTTCTATTGCTGTAGAGTCACGTCTATTCTTTTCATACTCTTATAATTCCTGTACCATACTAATGGCTTGTTGATAATTGGTGACATTTGTTTGATTACTGCATTCAACTTCTTTACATTGGCGGAACTAGAATGGTTTTGTAGGGGGGGGGGGGGGGGGGGGGGGGCGGGCCCCTAGTCTAGTAGAATTTTAATGGCAAGTGTCATTATGACGTATGTCACTATCAGCTTCTAATAGCACATTGCTATCAATGTTAATGAACTCGCCACAACATCAATATTCTCTTTCAGACTCAAAACGCGACGTTTTTGTGTCATTGTTTACGATTTTAACCTTACAACTCACAAATAAATGGCGTACTGCTGTCGGGGAATCACACATTCTTTCATTCGGCGAAGCCCTTTCGCTCTGCCACGCATACGCGATTGGTTACCGGTCTGTCTTCAGAGAGTTTTTGCACCGTACTTATTCGTCTCCCAATTACTTTAATTTTTTTTTTGTCGGTTTAAAGGAGGGTTTTCGCACTCTTTGTATGAAAACAGCCTATCCGCGTCCGCCCAAAGGAGAGTCCGAAAAGAGAGGTTGATTTGTATGGAATTTGATATAACTAGTTCCGGACTATGAAAAAATACCCGCTTAATAGAGATGTCCGCTTATTAGAGGTGTCCGTTATGAGAGGTTTCACTGTACTTACAACTTTTTTAAGCGGTGATGTTGCTTCTGTTAAGAATTGGAAAGAGTGTCCTCACCGGAGTGACTGCGTAGGAACCCCTAATCGTTCTATTACCCACTACCGGGGGGTTAAACTATGAAATATTGTTCATAATCAATTTGACGTGTCTGTTCCGATTTTTAATTTTATTCAATGAAAGCGGGTTATTAATGTTGTGAAGTTTTCATTTAGCGTTTCAGTTTTTTTAAGCTGTAATATTAACACTATTAAAGACTTCGCTTGGGCGCACTAAGGGTTTAATTATAACTATACCGAAAACTCTGTAGTCGTCAATGATGTCGATCTAATCTGATCTCTATTCCTACAGAATATCAAATACTATCGAAGCAAAATATTCCGAATTTTTATGGTCAAAATTTTAAATCAATTTTAGAAGCTTAAATCGTCTAACACGTCCATTGTTAAAGTCTAAATACGTATGCTAATCATTAACATTGTTGCAAATTTACCAATAAAATTTATTTAATGATAATTTGAGCCTATGAATAATAGTTTTGAAGAATAATTCTATAAATAAATCCATAACTATACACAAAAGCTAACGAGCTTGAAAACCCAATATTCAGTGTGTCAATTGGAAAATTGCTCACCTTTGATCCATACAGTGAGGACGTAAAGTAAGGAATAAATTCATTATCTCGCAAACTTACATTTTTTTAAAAAAATCGCTCGGACCCTTCGATTTTAGTTTTTCGAACGCGCATCTTCTGACATAAAATGTAGATATACAGGGTGTTGCAAATAAGAGTGACACAAAATTTTTTTTTCTTAAATAGAACCCACTGTATATTATTGCATGTACGGATTCTTCGGAAAATCCTAAACATTTTTCATGTAGCATGTGCTATACCTTAGCCCAAGCGTTTTGGAGTTATTCTCATTCAAAATTTGAAAATCAGATATTTCGCAATCAATCAAGACTTGCATTGATTCATGCACGCTGAGGAAAACCTGTAATCAGCATGCGTGAAGCGCAAGAAAAGTCAAGTAGGCTTTGGAGTTATGATGCAAGAACCAAAAGAATTATAATGTCAATAGTTACTGTTATTGTCAGTTTTATGTGTATTTTCCTAACGTTTTACTAGTTTTCAAAAGACTCATTTCGTTTTTTCATAACTAAATTAAATTAAAATGCGGCTCACTGAGAAACAGCGCATAGAGGTTTTGATGATGATGGGCGACGGTGATAGGGTTAGATCACAGCAAGAAACTTGTGAGTTATTTAATCAAAAATACCCCAATCGTCCGCCAATATCACAATCAACGGTAAGCAAATTGAGTACAAGTTTAGGCAATTCGGTCATGTAAGAGATGTCCCTAGATTTGGTCGTCCTCAAGTTGATGAAAATCAACAATTAGAAGTCTTACTGACAGTTCAAGATAACCAGCATGTGGTGTCTAGGCAGGTCGCAAGTGACGTGGATATTGGAAAAACAACAGTTCTTAAAATACTGCATACAAATAAATACCATCCTCATAAAATGCAAGTTCTCCAAGAACTTATAATAATATAATTTTTTCCGATGAGTCCATATTTTGCTTGAATGGTGACGTAAATACCCAAAATTATCGATATTGGTCCGATGTAAATCCACACTAGATGAGGGAAGGACACACACAATTTAATCAAAAGATCAATGTGTTGGCTGGCGTTGTCGATGACATTGTTATAGGGCCTTTCTTTTTTGACAGAAATTTAACAGGCGAGAGATACTTGAGTTTTTTAGAACAAGAACTTGTTCCAGCCCTGGCCACCCTTTTTCCTGAGTTAGAACGTCCCGATTTTCCACATCATAATATCTGGTTGCAACAAGATGGTGCTCCCCCACATTTCGCTGTGGGAGTTCGTACATATTTGGACGATACTTTTCCAAACAGGTGGATTGGAAGAGGTGGTTTTATTGAGTGGCCGCCAAGGTCACCCGATTTAACACCACTCGACTTTTTTTTATGGGGATACCTTAAGGGAAAAGTATTCAAAAGCCAGCCTGCAAATTTAGATGATTTAAAAGATCGCATCCGGCAAGAAATTCGGCAAATTACACCCCAAATGGTTCGAAATGTTCAGCGAGAATTTGTAGATCGGTTAGGCTATTGTCAGTTGACCAACGGAAGACACTTCGAACATTTACTTTAGAAAAATTATTTTTAAGTTCACCTAACTGTTTTTTCCATAAATAAGACATTTTTAAAATAATTTTATTCTTTGTTTTCTCCATGACTTTTTCCACTTTTCAAATTTTGAATGAGAATAACTCCAAAACGCTTGGGCTAAGGTATAGCACATGCTATATGAAAAATGTTTAGGATTTTCCGAAGAATCCGTACATGCAATAATATACAGTGGGTTCTATTTAAGAAAAAATTTTTTTGTGTCACTCTTATTTGCAACACCCTGTATATCTACATTTTATGTCAGAATATGCGCGTTCGAAAAACAAAATCGAAGGGTCCGAGCGATTTTTAAAAAAAATTGTAGTTTGCGAGATAATGAATTTATTCCTTACTTTACGTCCTCACTGTATGTCGCTTCCAAATATTAAAAATCGGAAAGTCACGCCAATTTTATTGTGAAGGGGGACACTTTTAAAGAATACGTGGTCACCCTAATAATTGTAAAACCTCTTAACTTAAAAAAACTGCTTTTTTACAGGGGAATATAAAAACTGTTGCATATTTGACTTCAGGAGATCCGAGGTTTACGTTTGACCTTCTACAGGCTGTATGATTATGACATCAAAATTTTACTTACTTATAAAACTTTAACTTACTTATAAAATGTGGAGTCAGGTGGTATTACCATTAGGGTGATAATGTGCAGTTTTCGTGATGTAATCCCATTTGAGGGGTATATATTACCCTTAAAATCTTAAATGGAAGGGGTCAAGTGTAACATCATTTTAAAGGTCGTTTAAATCCCTTTTCAATAACACCATAATTTATTATTTTTGGAAAAGAAATCGCGTGCCAATAATGTAAGTACAGTGAAACCTCTCATAACGGACACCTCTAATAAGCGGACATCTCTATTAAGCGGACATTTTTTCATAGTCCGGAACTAGGTATATGAAATTCAATGAATGAATCAACCTCTCTTGGGCGGACTCTCCTTTGGGCTGACGCGGACAGGCTGTTTTCATACAAAGAGTGCGAACACCCTCCTTTAATCGGACAAAAAATTTTTAAAAGTATTTGAGATACGAATAAGTACGGTGCAAAAACTGTCTGAAGACAGACCGGCAACAAATCGCGTATGCGAGGCAGCGCGAAAGGACTTCGCCGAATGAAAGTATGTGTGATTCCCCGACAGCAGTCCGCCGTTTACTTGTGAGTTGTAAGGTTAAAATCGTAAACAGTGGCAACAAAATGCCGCGTTTTGAGTCTGAAAGAGAATATTGATGTTGTGGAAGTTTGTAATTTGATAACAATGATTTGGGCGAGGTCATTAACATTGACAGCAATGCGCTATTAGAAGATGATAGTGATCCCATTCCTACCGATTATGTAGTCCAAACTGAAACCACATCACTATCTGACGACTCTGATGAAGAAGTTGAATGTAGTAATCAAACAAATGTCACCAATTATCAACAAGCCATTAGTATGGTAAAGGAATTACAAGATTATGCAAAGAATAGAGGCGATAGCAATGGAATTGTTATCAGACTTACAGTTTCTAGATTAGATTTTTTTAGTACTACATCCTAACTAAAAATAGTGTATTTTTGTTATGTTATGTTTATTTGTACATACATATACATAGTAATAATTTTTCATTTACATATTACCTAATAATAAGTTTCCCATGGGCCGACACCTCTATTAGGCGGACACATTTAGACGGTCCCGTAGGTGTCCGCCTAAGAGAGGTTTCACTGTAATTCACTTTTATACTTTTTTTATACGATAACTTTGTCCCTTGCAAAGAATTGGAAAGGGTGTCACCTGGAGTGATTTCCGATGGACCGATAATATTTTTTAGAAATAACCTAAAAACCATGAATTTCAGTGCAGATAAATTCTAATTACATCCATTTTTGGAACTCGATTTCTGGGAAACCTCTTTTAAAGGTAACATATCTACATCTCCCAGGGAGTTAAACCACTAGGACGACAAATAGTCTTTAGAAATGTCCCCCTTCACAATGAAATTGGCGTGCCTTTCCCTTTTTTAATAATATTTACTGGAATCGAGAATTAGGGGTGGGAACTTTTCAAATTAACCCCTGTATTATCTGTATTATTACGTTACATCTTAAAAAAATATTTCTGAAAATATTTTCATAAAACTAAAGTTTAATTGAATATTTTTTTTATTTTCCCACGATGACGCGTTATTTGAACACTCTGCATAAATAATTGTTATTTCTATTTTTAAAAAATTATGTAACACAATATTCGTAGACAGAAAAAAGAACTATCCGATGATTACATCGACTTCTTAAATTAACTTTTCCCAGTGTAAACACAGATGGTCTGTTATTGTTTAAAACCGATAAAATGACTTTAGCGGCTTGGCTTAGCCTGAATTCCCCATCCTGGAATAAAAGCTGTTTAAAGTTTATCAATACAGAGCAGTATTGTTTAGATTTCGGTTTGGGTTTTTTTTTTATTATATTGGTATAAATGTGATTGAACCAAAACGTAGGAATTAAGAAGTGAGCAGTTCTTTGTCCAAATTGGATTATTTAATATCAGGGGCGGACTAGGAACTTTCAATAGGGTTGGCGCACAATTCAAAAAACGGGAATATACAACGTGTCCAAGATAAGGAGGGCCAGTACAGGGATCTCGGAAACCGTAAGAGATACGAAGTCGGTTAAATGGAGGTAAAGTTTGCGCATTTACGTACCTAATAATATTCCGTTTAGAAAGTTAAAAAACTCCGAGTAGTTCCGGAGATATACGGAAAAAATCGAAATTCTGAAAAATCGTTTTATAGTTTTCCTGGGTTTTTTTTTAGATCGATTTCTAAAGTAAATTGCACTTTTGCATTGTCACTTTTTCCGCTCTATCTAACAGCGTTAATTGTTTTGTAATCCGACTAGTCGTCTTCGAGGGGCCATTATCAACTTTCTTTTTTTAAATACTGTCCTGTTTTTCTGATATTGGAATTTGATAGCTTTTTTCTTCCGAATGCAACGATGTATGACACATTGTGGTTTAATGACGTTTCGAGGGTTTTTTGAACAACATCAGGAAATTTTGGGATACGCTCCTCCATTTCTCCTAATTTTATAAATAATATCTCATAAGTAAGCTCCAAATTTTTACTTATGTTAGACTAGTTCAATAAATAACAAATAATTTAATAATAAACCACGAATAAGTTAACAAAATACAGAAACATTATTTCAAACTTCTGTTGAATCGGGATTTAAAGGAAAAGTAGGCGCTTGAAACAAAAAAATTAAGATGGTGACGCGTGATTTGTTTCACTTGACATTCCCATTGTGATCGTTTGAGAGCGTTTGAAGAGGTTTTCTATTTTCCAGAAAATATGGAACATAAATTTACAAATGCTGAAAAGTTTTATATTCTACCGCATTTTTTTTTATCTCAAAAAAACTGTTATATGGCAGTTAGAAGATGTTATTTGTAATTAGAGAATAACGGAAATCATTTTGAACACCTGATTATGTAGTTCCTTACTTTTTTCGTTGTTCGTTTTATTACTGTTTTGGAATGATTTTTGTTAACTTATTTGTGATTTATTATTAAATTATTTGTTATTTATTGAACTAGTTCAACGTAAGTAAAAAATTTAGAGCTTACTTATGAGATATTATTTATAAAATTAGGAGAAAACAAGACCGTATCTCAAAATTTCCTCATGTTGTTCAAAAAAACGCTCGAAAGGTCATTAAACCACAATGTGTCATACATCGTTGTATTCGGAAGAAAAAAAGCTCTCAAATTCCAATATCAAGGAAACAGGATCGTATTTAAAAAAGAAAGTTGATAGTGGCCCTTCGAAGCCGACTCGTCGGATTACAAAACAATTAACGCTGTTAGATAGAACGGTAAAAGTGGCAATGCAAAAGTGTAATTTACCTTAGAATTCGATCTCAAAAAAACCCAGGAAAACAATAAAACGATTTTTCAGAATTTCGGTTTTTTCCGGATAACTACTCGTAATTTTAAAGCTTTCTAAACGGCATATTATTAGGCACGAAAATGCGCAACTTTACCTTCATTTAACCGACTTCGTATCTCTTTTCCGAGATCCCTGTACTGGCCCTCATTATCTTGGACACGTTGTAGACTGTCTACGCCCATAGCCTGGGACTGTTAATGCTTTGAAATGTTATTTTCTTCATTGTTAAATAGACCAATCAGATACCACTATTTCTTGAACAAATTTTGTTTAGTGATTTAGGGCCGATATTTGAATGTTACCTTAAGTTAGAGCTCAGCTAAGGTAGCCTTAACGTTATGGTAATGGTAAACCTTAAAAACTATGAGAGTCAATTGACGCGTTAAGTGGAAGATTACCATGTTCTTAAAGATCTATTCCTTTAATTGAGAGTTAAAATGAACTTTAATATACTGTCACACTTGTGCTAAGGATGACTTATGTGATTCTGTACGTTAAGGTGACTTTGAAGTATCGACCCTAAATCGCTCCTAAATTTTTGTTATCCATATTGGTTTTTGTTTCGTCGTTTATCACTAATTCTTACAATTATGGCAACAGCTTATAAAAAAACATTAATTCTTTAACCTACTTGTTCTTTTTTAAATTAAAAGCTCCATTTTCGATAGAACTTTTATATGCATATATATTTTGATATAAGCCGATACAAATACGTAAGATTTGAAATGAAAACTTCGTTATAAAGGCTACTTTAATGTTGGGATGCGTAACAAAGGTAATATAACCATAAGTTATTCAGGAAATAATCTAACCTTATATCACTCGACCTATAAATTTAAATGGATTAAACTACCCAAATATTTCTAGCATGAATGTGCTTTTGGAACATAGTTTCATGCACAATAATTTTAAAATACAAACCCTCGACCACTTCGCGGTCTCTGATTCTTATTAAATTATTATCAAGTTAACTATTA
Organism: Barypeithes pellucidus; assembly: GCA_963991005.1. Taxonomy (NCBI): domain Eukaryota; kingdom Metazoa; phylum Arthropoda; class Insecta; order Coleoptera; family Curculionidae; genus Barypeithes; species Barypeithes pellucidus. The sequence goes on from OZ022562.1 coordinate 32,277,514, forward strand.
TCCAAGCAAAATAACGCTCAACATATCGTCGCCTTACTAAGAAACACGCGTAACTCCAAATTTGGGGCAAATTGATCTTTTAGCGCCATCTAATAGCAAAACATCAAACATACCTACTCAGAAATCCACATAACTGTAAAAAATAATCTTCGCGCCCAAAAATGCTATTCAGCAAACCACGTCATGTGCCAAATTTAAGTCAAGTAATGCGCGTAACTCCCAGTTTGCTTACGTTCAATGGGGTGTGCAGGTGGTGCTTGGAGGAAATCAACAGTGAGTGAAGAAATCAACACATTTTCGAACAAAAAACAGTTTTATTCTCAAGGTAAGATAGTTTGGGATAATATTTTTAAAAAGTTTAATTGTTTAATAAAAATGTATTTACATATTTTGCGACTTTTTAACCGGCTATGGACATACGCGGTTTTCTAAATTCAAATTGATATTATTGTGTAGTTACGCATTTTTCGATGATATATTATAGGAAAGACAAGAACTAATTTACTTAGTTTTGCTTTAAATGCAATAATATTTAGTTTGTTTTCAATTCTAGGATGTCTTTCCGAACAAAACGCATAATGGAAATGGTGAAAAAAACAGCCGGCAGTGTGGAAGCTGTTGAATATACAGTTCAAGAAAATGGCATGTTGTCTCCTGTTTATGCACCACTCTGTACTAGTGGAAATGAAACTTCTTTAAATATTGAAGCTCCATTAGTGATATCAACTGACTATATTGTTCTAAACTTAAACAATGCTGATCCAGATAACAACGAATTGGAAAACATTCAAATTCCAGAAAGGGAACAGGACTTAGAAGTCGTTGGTAGTAACACTACGGATATTTCTCCTGAAATGACGGATGATTCTTACGTACCTAATGAAGACGATGATAGTAATAGTTCTGTAAATGAAGATAATAACAGCGAAGAGAGAAATGAGCCGCCACCCGATAGCAGCCTGAATAATATAAAAACTCGAAAGAAGAGGAAATGTTCTGATGAATGGAACTATAATATAAATAAACATAAACGTTCAAAAGGTCTGCCGTATCATGGTAAAAAGAAAATTGAGGAAACTTGGAACTATAACATAAACAAACCAGGTACCTACCTAGTTTATGCGTGTCCTAAAAATAATAGGCAACTAATACTAAAACCAATTAAGGTTTCATTCATTGTAAAATTGTCTTTCTTTTTCAGGTAAATGTCTGCCAAATCCGTGCAACTGCACTCTGAGTAAAAAAAGTTCCGGTATTCAGTGTCAAAAAATGACGGAAGAAAAACGTTTAAAGATTTTTCAAATATTTTGGAATGAAATGACTTGGAATGACAGAAAACTACAAGTGCAGACTTTGGTGCAATGTGAGAATGTTAGGAGAAGAAGAGGGAAACAAAATATATCGAAAAGAAAATATTCTATAAAGTATTTTTTAAAAGTGGATTTGGAAAGAATAAGGGTATGCAAGCGTATGTTCGGAAGCACATTAGGTTTAAAAGAAACAATGGTATTAAGTTGGATAAAAGAATTTGATAAAGCAAATGGAGATAATAATATTGGAGCTAATCAGATTAGTAGAAAAAGCGAAGCAAGAAAGGCAAAATTTGCAGAAAAAAATACTGCTGTTTTCCAGTTTTTACAAGCGCTACCAAAAATGGAAAGTCATTATTGCAGGTCTTCCTCGAAAAAATTGTATCTTGAACCACTTTGGCGTTCAAATGCCGAACTATACAATTTTTTTAAAAATAAATATTGCCTTCAACATCACTTGGAACCAGCATCCATTAAAATGTTTATGAAGGTATTTGAAGAGCTTAACTTGTCACTATTCACACCAAAGAAAGATCTGTGCGATGTGTGTGAGGCATATAATACCAAAAACTTATCTGAGGAAAAGTATAACATGCACCAAACTTTAAAACATGAGGCACGCCAAGAAAAGGAAAAAGACAAATCTACTAGTGATCTAACAGTAAACGTTTATGCAATGGATTTACAGTGCGTGTTGTTAAGTCCCAAATCAACGGTGTCTGCAATGTACTATAAAACAAAACTTATAGTACATAACTTTACCATTTATAATTTAAAAACTAAAGATGGATTTTGTTTTCTTTGGAATGAAAGCGAAGGGGGCTTGACTGCAAATGAATTTTCCAGTATCATTAGTTTTTTTGTTGAACAAGAGATAAAAAAGGGTGAAGGTAATGTACGTGAAATGATTTTCTTTAGTGATGGTTGCACGGGCCAAAACCGCAATTCAACATTGGCTAATGCCTTTGTTAATTTAGCTGCTCAGCACAATATTGTTTTTACCCAGAAGTATTTATTCAAAGGTCACACCCAAATGGAGGTGGACTCTATGCATGCTACCATTGAACGACAGATCAGAAATCGCAAGATAAACTTGCCTGCTGACTATGTATATTTCTGTAAAAAGGCAAGATTAAGTCCATCTCCATATAATGTCAAGTATATTACGCATGCCTTCTTTAAAAGGTTTGATAGTCTGAAATTTTATACTTCAATACGTCCCGGTAGGACCGTCGGGGACCCCGTTGTCACTGATATGAAGGCGCTGAGATATTTACCAAATTGCGAAATTCAATTTAAAATGAGACATACTGATCCATGGCGTGAATTAAACCAACGATTAAATAAAAAAATTATTCTCTGCAAGTATGACGAAGTACCTTCTCTGTTTGCAGAACGTAGAAAAATAAAAAAAGAAAAATATGATCACCTACAAATTCTTAAATTGGGACTTTTAGAAGATTACCAAAAATTTTACGATGAACTTCCATTGGAATAAAATATTCTGTTTACCTTTGTAAAACCGCTTACTTTTTTGTTAGTTCCATGTGAATTTTACTGCCTTAAAAGAGTTAAATTTTGTTTAAATTAATACACATTTTGCGTTGTTCCTTGTACGTTTTATTTCCGAAAACCACCTAACTCCAATTTTTCAGTCAATTTTGAATAAGAATGTAGCGTAACTCCTTTTTATATTGCAAGAATTGAATTATTCTTATATTTTAACCCGAAATAATAAATCTTGTTTGTTGTTCTTTATTCATACAAAATTCAAATATTTTATCACTTCTGTGAACGCCAAAAAACAGTTTTTTTCATCCCCTGTAAATTTTACTAAAATGGAGTTACGCGTGTTTCTTAGTAAGGCGACGATATGTGTGATAGTTTAGTTAAATAAATTTATTGGTCTTGTGATGTAATATATGAACTACTAAATTCCAAACTAAATATTTTTATGTTGATTTTTAGAGATGTATTCCCGAATTTGAAAATGCTGCTTTCAATATGGAAATGGAAGCTACAAATACGTGTGGAGAATTAGGCGAACAAGAATACTGTGTCCAAACAGGAGTCACTGGAATTAGAAAGTCCTGTGAAGTGTGTCATCCTGGTCTTCATCATGCCAGGTTCCTTACAGATTTCCATAATGTGGACAATCCCACGTGGTGGCAGTCAGAAACAATGTTGGAAGGAATTCAATGGCCGAATCAGGTCAATCTAACTCTTACATTTGGTTAGTATAATTCTATCATACTGGTATAGGAAATATAAGTAGTTAGTATATAAGGTATCCCATTTGAATATCGAAGGTTAAAGAAAAACGGATCAACGTAAAAATCTAACAACTTATATTGGGAGACAAGCGCCTGGTCTACACGAATTTCGCTCTATCTCGGACATAGGTACTACGTTGGATATCCGTGCGCCATAAAAAAATATGAATTGGTCATACGTGTCGGTCTTTCAAAGTCACCTTAAGGTACAGAATAACATAAGTCATCCTTAACATACGTTTGACATATTAAAGTTCTTTTTAACTCTCATCTAAAGGACCTACCTACCTTTAAGAACGTGGTAATCTTCCACAACGCTTCAATTGACCCTCAAATTAATTTAAAACATAGTTTTTTTTAAGGTTTTCAATAACGTTAACGCTACCTTAGCTAAGGTCTAACTTAAGGTAACGTTCAAATATTGACCTTAATGGCCGATATTTCATAGTCACCTTAAGATACAGAATGATATAAGTCATCCTTAACACAAGTTTGCCAGTATATTAAGTTATTTTCAATTGTCATCTAAAGGAATATACCTTTAAGAACATGGTAATCTCCCACAACGCTTCAATTGACTCTCAAATTAATTTAAAACATAGTTTTTTTAAGGGTTTCAATAACGTTAACGCTACCTTAGCTAAGGTCTAACTTACGGTAACGTTCAAATATTGACCTTAATGGCCGATATTTCATAGTCACCTTAAGATACAGAATGATATAAGTCATCCTTAACATAAGTTTGGCAGTATATTAAAGTTCATTTCAATTCTCATCTAAAGGAATAGACCTTTAAGAACGTGGTAATCTTCCACTTAACGCGTTAATTGACCCTCAAATTAATTTAAAATATACCTAGTTTTTTTTCAAGGTTTACCATAACCTAAGTTACCTAAGCTGAGGTCTAACTTAAGGTAACGTTCAAATATCGACCTTTAGGGCCGATATTTCATAGTTAAGGTACAGAATGACATAAGTCATCCTTAACACAAGTTTGGCAGTATATTAAAGTTCTTTTCAATTTCCATCTAAAGGAATAGACCTTTAAGAACGTGGTAATCTTCCACTTAACGCGTTAATTGACCCTCAAATTAATATAAAATATAGTTTTTTCAAGGTTTACCATAACGTTAAGGTTATCTTAGCTGAGGTCTAACTTAAGGTAACGTTCAAATATTGGCTTTTAGGGACGATTTTTCATAGTCACCTTAAGGTAAGGTAAGGTTAATGATATAAGTCATCGTTAACACAAGTTTGGTAGTATACTACAGTAATATAGTTCTTTTCAATTCTCATCTAAAGGAATAGATCTCTAAGGACATGGTAATCTTCCACTTAACGCGTTAATTGACCCTCAAATTAATTTAAAATATAAGTTTTCAAGGTTTACTATAACGTTCAGCTTACCTTAGCTGAGGTCTAACTTAAGGTAACATTAAAATATCGGCCCATATAGTTCGAAAATCAAAAGTATCCCTAATTAGTAACCATAAATTTCGAATTACAAAATATAAATACAAACATTTTAAGGTTTTGTTATAAAAATATATGAATTTTCACCCTTCAAGGTTTATTTTGTAAAGAGTTTTCGTGTAATCTGGCAAAGCATAAGGTTCTCTCAAATATACGAAAAATAACCCGAACAAAACTAGCATGTTAAAATTAATTTTTATTTTACAAAGTGTTATTTTATGACATTTTTCAATATTAGAGTTCACACCAAATAAGATTTTATGTTTCTTATATCTAAAACCTATCTTTCCTGATATATGGAGTTTTGAAACATGACACACTACACTGAAACGCTCTTTACGAACAAATAGTGACATTCACATTTTTATTTCAGTTTTTTTATCATTGACTTAAGAATTACTTCACTCGGTTTAACTGTGGAAGCTATAAAACCGGGATTACAGGCTTAACAGTTAAACCGAATGTTGACATTTTTTAATAGAAATGGAAAAACTAAGTTAAGAATGCATATTTTTATAATGCAGAGGAGCTGTAAAACACCGTAAAATTTAATATTTCCAAAAAAACTTTCGAAATGAGATATCTGACATATCTACATATGTTATATTATGAGGTTTTCATTATTTTTAACATTTTAGGAAAAGCTTTCGATATCACCTATATTCGAATTTGGTTCTACTCACCCAGGCCGGAAAGCTTTTATGTCTCAAAGAGGCTTACCGCAGATGGTCCTTGGATACCGTTTCAATACTACAGGTAGGCGAAGCATTAACTTATACAGGGTAGGCCATCGAAAACTTTCCACCCAGGTTTATTTTCTTGTGTGAATAAAATTAAATAAAAACACACGGAAAAAAGATTAGAACGTACACATAACTTATAAAACACTATTGTTAGTATTTCTAATCAATTTAGCACAATCAAATAAATACTAAAATATATTTTAAATTTCACAACGAATGTAGTGAAAATAATGAATTTATAACTATAGGTAGTTTCGGTCACTTTGAAATAAAATTCCAATATTTGGTTGACGTTTCGGACTATTATACTAAACCATCGTCAGAACTTGTACAATTCTCACTCACTTACACTAAATTTGGTAACATTTTGTCTTATTGTTGAGTGGACATGAACTAACTTAGTTATACAAATGTAGTAGTAAGGTTATTATTTAAATACCATAAAATAAAAGGTATGCATATTTAACATTATCTACATTTTGGGTACTTGATGTCCACTCAACAACAAGACAAAATGTTACCAAATTTAGTGTAAGTGAGTGAGAATTGTACAAGTTCTGACGATGGTTTAGTATAATAAACCGAAACATTAACCAAATATTGGAATTTCATTTCAAGGGACCGAAACCCAAAAACGAACTACCTATAATTTGAAAAAACGGCCAAGGAAACAAAACTATAATTGTATTTATAACTCCAGTAGTTAAATACTTTTAAATGTATGGTACATTTACTGCAACTATTATTTTACTTTAAGTATTTTTTATTGTAAAAATTACCAAGTTTAAATGAAGTTTTGTTACAATGCTGTTTTACAAGAACAAAAAGGTTAAATTAGGTGCAACGGGTCAATGGGATTTCCATCTTCGCAACAAATAATGGGTGTATAACTTATACGGGGAACATACCATCGGTCGAAGAAGTCCAGGGATGTAACGCAATTGGCTGGGTGGCTGCGTGTGTCAAAATTTTTAAAACAAAGACTAGTAAATTTTACGAAAGATTTTTAGTAAATTTTACAGAAGATTTTAGTAAATTTTACATAAGATTTTAGTAAATTTTACAAAATATTTCAGTCAATTTTACAAAAGGTTGGCGTTTAAAACTTTTAAAATTACATATAGTCCTGAAATTTATAGAAACGCTTTAGCGTGGCTATATATAAATATAATTTTATTGCTTTTTTCCCTTCAATTCGAAAGATGTATTTTTCTGTTTCTTAACATACTCCTATGTATGAAAAAAACCTAGGATGCTAAAAAATATTACAAATATTAGAGCCAGAAGTTTAAAAATTCAGGCGAAAAAATTTAAACCACTGACTTCACAGCTTTCCTAAGGTGCTGAACTTATCGATTAACTCTATTTTAGTGCCACCTGTCGTGATACGTACGAACTACCGGACCAGACCTTCACAATCAGAGGAGAAGAAACTCGAGCCTTGTGTACATCTGAATACTCCGATATTTCACCGCTTCGAGGCGGCAACGTCGCTTTTGGAACTCTGGAAGGCAGGCCTTCGGCTTATAATTTTGATTCAAGTCCCGAGTTACAGGTAGGCATTAGTGATAGAACCTTAGTATAGAACGTATACATATTTGTCCTGCTGAGAGCGCTTCGGGAAAGACTGTTATACAGAGCGTTATATTCTGTCAGCAGATACCTATAATACTGACATTCCTGCTGGATGGAGGCTATCAACAGCAGAGCCGGTTTAAGCATTAGGCGGATTAGAGCCATTTAGAGGGGCCCGAAATTCGTACACATAAAATCGAAAAAAAACATAGGTTTAGTAGGCGCAGTATATAGAATATTATATTATTCGGTAAACTTTTGTTTAGGGCCCACGCCAAGTCAATTGAAATCAAGTGCGGATCCAGGGGAAGGGGGTCATGACCGCCTCCCCCCCCCCCCCCCCCTTCACCACTCCAACAAACAATGGAATACGAAAAATAACATAAACCGGCTTGATTAACATGGCAGAGTATTACTTTTCGTAATTTTATTGCTTGCCCCCCCACCCCCCCTCCCATTAGAAACGAAGCTTAGCCCCCCAAACCGAAGTTCTGGATGGAACCGCCCTTGATTGAAATTAGCAAACACCCTAAATCGCCAAATTCTTTATAAAACAAAAACAAAGGCAGAGCCCCCAAGCAGCGTTGCGATGATATTTTACAAAAATACTGCTTTTTTACACTTTTCTGCTATGGAGCGTGTTAGAACTGGCTTGTGCGCGGATCCAGGGGAGGGGTCGTAAGGGTCATGACCCCCCCAAACCCATCAATTTAACACGAAAAATACCATATATACCGGTTTGACTAACGCGGCAGGGTATTACTTATCGTAACTTTTCCACGCATGACCCCCCTCCCCCCAACGAAATTTGACCCCCCCAAACCGAAGTTCTGGATCCGCCCTTGCTTGGGCTACAATGCTTAAAGCGTGTTTTACATTATCCCATTTCTTGTCCAAGAAATTGTACAATTTCTTGTACAATTTAAATTGTATAGTTTCATACAGCAAATTGCGTCATAAATTGTATTGGGTTATAAAATTGTATGAAAAATAGAACAGGTCCTATTTATCACACAATTTTCAATTGCGCTTGCGCCAATTTGACACTTGTTGTATTTATCGCCAGTCGCCATTTCCACGTTTTAAAAACAAAGTTCTTAAATATCAGATTATCTGATTAAAAATAGATAAATAATACAAACCTTAAAAACCTTAGGTAAAACTAAAAACACATTTATTTAGGTTATAAGTCTTACCAACATTTTTGTTGTTACCAACATAAAAACAAACATTACTCTAAAATCACTGACTTAAAGCGCAGAATCCTAGGACATTTATTGTACAATAAATTTGATAAGTTTAAAACAGACAATATTACAAACTATTTACCATCCCAATAATATTGTGTCTATTTATTGCACAAGAAATTGTACAATTTCTTGGACAATAAATGGGATAATGTAAAACAGCTTTAAAACTGATTTTCCAACTTACTGTTATAGTATTATCACATTATACTTTTCTTTCTTGAATGCCTGCAAAACAATTCTTGATTAAACAATTTAATAAACTTTTTTTCCCAATCTTCTTTCATTAAAATTAAAAATAGAGATACTTCCATTAATGCCCCCAAAAATTGAATTTAGATGGTCAATTGTTTGGACCACCAAGGGGGATATATTCTGTTAAAATTAATTAAATTATATACTCCGGTCACTCGGATTCTAATTGAATTGTTCAGACTTTATTCTTTGTAGATGCTTCAATGCAGATGTAGAATATTCTTATTGTTGATATACGTATGATATAATAATCTACAGTGATATGATATTTGAAAATATGTATAAGTCGGGAGGTAACATTTTCGAAGTTGATATTTCTGACATAATGGCGAAGAGTAAAACCTTAAAAAAAAAACTAATATATAGAGGGTCTCCCAAAATATGTGGGCAATCTCTCGGGTTCAAATAGAACACTGAAAAATAATAGTAGAAGTTCCTATAAATTTTTCTTCCTACGGCCACCCCTACGTCCCTGGAAATAGTTGTTTTTTAAATAATTTTTGAAGTACTAGGTGTAATTTAATAATTTTTCAGTATAATGGTTACTAGATGAGTCTCTTTTAAACACATTTTATTTAGTTTGCCAGGGACACAAAAATATTTTTGGATACTGTAAACCTTAAGCTGAAAAAAATGTACTCGTGATCGATGTGGATAAAAGGAACTGTTTTCGAAAAAAATATATTTTTGTTCAATATGAATAATTCATATAATAAACAAGTGAATTCTTATTTTATTTCAAAGCCTACCATGGTTTTTAGGCATAACCATCACTAATAAGCCGTCTTGCTAGTATTTCCTCTGAAATGTTGAATAATGTAAATAGATCATTTCAAGAGCGTATTAACTTGTGCTCAGATTAACATGGTAGGCATTTTGAACACTTACTGTAGTTTATAATTATTAATCTGGTCGCCTATGCTTAATTTTCATAATAAAAACTGTATTTAAACAACATAATTTATGAAAGCAATTATTTCGAGAACGACTAGAAATAACTTATATGCTTCCATTACAAAAAAAGAATGTTTATGAATTCTACATCCAGTAGCCAAATAATATACCATTTGAAAATCTGGAGAAAAATTATTTTGAAATGTGTCGTGTTTGAAACCTAATTATGAACACCCAGTATAAATAAACGTTATTATATTCACAGTATCTATAGACCTCTTGTCTTAAATTAAATTCTACTCAATGCCTTGGTTAAAAAAGTTACTTCAGGTAGTTTTCTTGAATTTTTTTCTAAGACTCCAAAACTTTTTTTAAAATTTTTAATTTATTACTCTTAAACTACATAACCAAATGAAATAAAACTTGAGGCAATTATAGAGGACACTAATACGAACCGAAATATGGAATAAAATACTGGGCGTCCCATTTAAGAAGAGACAGCATTATGTTTCCACACATTTGTGGGCCACCCTGAATATTGGAAAATATTTTCCAGAAATGCACCATATAATACAGTATAAATCGGCATATGAATGAAATTCATAGAAGTTAATTAGTATAGGAGCTATGGAAGCCTGACACACTATTGCCAGTGCATTTGCTCATTTTTACTATTTTGATTGCGATGTAGATAGCTCTTGGATAATACCCCCGAGTATCAGTTGTTTTTAACCGAGGGCCTATTCCCATATGTCCCGTGCGGGGTCCTTTAAATGATATAATTATAGGTGACTGTTTCTCATCAGTATGTATAGAGAGAGAATATAATACTAGAAAGAGCTTCAAAACGGCATGTTGATGTATTTTTATAAATTATTGCATTATTAGATCAATTTTACATTTTTTGGTCACTTTGTACAATTTTTCGGATATTAGCAAAAGAGTGATTTCTTTCGATAAAATGAAGGATAAAAAGTTTTAAATTTGTTACACCTTATATCACACACGCTATATAATTCTTATACGGTAATAGCTTGAAAACTTCGTGATTCATCTGCCAAAATATTTTAAATTTTCAGTTTTTCTAAGCTGACATGTCAACCTAATTGTACCGAAAGATTCGTAGTGTGTGTATTTATGAAAAGTCAAGGAATTATTCTGAGGAAGTTCATTTTAATAAATGAAAATCAGACCAATTTAACCTAAGGATCTTACATTTATATTGATTCTGCTCTAATAAAGCACTCCTTAAAGACTAGAAATTTGATCGTTAAAACTGTTTATAAGTAAATTTATAATATAAGTTTTAATTGCTTGCAAGTACAAGTTTTGTAATAAATTATTTTATTTGTTGCATATCATTTGAAAGGAATGAACCTAATTTTCAATATAATTTGGGCAACTCTGTAAAATCTATCGTGTCCTCACCTACAGCAAACTACGTGCGCCTTATAAAATAAATTATGACACCAAATCCATTCCGAATCATCTGTGATTTTTCATTTCACTTCGAATCACGTACAATTTACGACGTTACATCCGTTTATTAAGTAACACGCTTAAATTGAATACAAAAAAATCAGTTGCAATTTTTCCACCTGTGTGATCGACAATATTTCAACATGCCGCAGCATCGAAGAGTTGTGTCAACCAAATCATCTGTCAGTTTAAAACTAAGACCAGTTCCTAAGACAAGATGTCAAAATCAATCTGCTACCTCTCAAAAAAAGTGTCAAAATCAAAGTGCTGATTTGCCGCCAATAATGGATGATGACGATAACCAATTTATTGTTGATGATGTGACGAAAATCGTTAAAGATACAATTGAACTATCGCTGACTGGAAATGTTTATCAGCAAGAAAAAGTAAACCATTGGAGCGCTTCAGTGTCGGAACAGTGCCTCAGTGCTTTAAGCAAGCTAAAAAAGAACTTTAAGTATGTCGTCACGTGCTCTATAATGCAAAAGACAGGCGCTGGGTTGCATACAGCAAGTTCTTGCTATTGGGATAGTGCCACAGATGGAACGTGCACCGTGAGGTGGGAGAACAAGACCATGTACTGTGTAGTGACAGTATTTGGATTGGCAATTTAGTACTGTAATTGAAATTTATTATGTGTTTACTTTTCTGGACGTTATGAAAATGTATATTGGTAAATTTTTGTCAAATAAAGTATTTGAAAATATTTTAATATACAATAAATGGCTTTTATTTTTCAATTTACAACCTAAAATTTAAATTATCTATCTCATTGCCTACGTAAATCAGTTAAAATTATTGTAATATTAATTTAATTTTAAATTACAAAAAATATCAGCCACTCTTTTTTTCACTTTATCGCTATGGATGAGGAAAACTGAACTAAATTTAAGACAACTTTAGGAACATTTTTTAATAAAGTACTTTTTATGGCTACATCAGTAAATAATACCAATATAAATATCTTCGCTAAATTTTTATTGAAGAATGAATGACATAAGTCATGCTTAACACAAGTTTGTCCGTGTATTAAAGTTATTTTTAACTCTCATCTAAAGGAATATATGTGACGTGGTAATCTTCCAGCTCCAACTAAGACAAAAACAAAAGACAAACTCTCGAACAAATGACATACCTAATTAATAATGGGCAGATTATGGTGCATAAAAATATCAGCCGTGAAAGAAAATCACAAGTGCAGGAAACTGCGATACATGTACGAAACTATTATAACGAAACCATATAAAAATAACCCGTGAAAATCTTCTTTGTTTTTCTCGGAAATGAAATTATTACCCTTAACAGATTCCGATTTACGTTATTTCTTGCCTCTGGCACTCGAAGTGTACCTATTCCAATCTTGCGTGATTGGCTGATAGGCATTTAAATATTTTGAATATTGGATGGGTAGGGACTTGCGCCATAAAACGAAACCCTCGCTGAAGTCATGTCGATTTGGAAGTTCCACGCATTATGAATTGGTCATATATCATGGTATAAAGATCTAAAATGTATGATTCCACGCCGAGGGAAGCGTGGCTTGTGACGTCAACGGGCGAGTGATTTTTAAATCTTTTATGGAGATTTATACTGTTAGCGTTTTAACTCTCTTTTGAAGGTATTAAAAAGTTTGACGCATTGAATGGTATGTGAATAGGCATACCATAGGATGGCAGTTTCCTTAGAAGCACCTTATGCCAAACATGATCTAAAAATTTTCCAGACCGGAGATATTTTTTGATATTATACAGGAAGTTTCGATCTAATGGAAAACTGTTTGAGAAATCGATACCGAAGAAAACATTTAAAATCAATGATGAGACTGAAATAAATGTCTTGGCGTATTTTGAATCATTCCGCGAAAACTCTACAAGAGACTGTGTGCGAGATCTTGGACTATGTTTGGGAACTATTCATAATGTATTAAAAAAGCACAAGTATGTACCCTATAAATATAGAACAACGCAATCTTTAATCCAGGGGACCTAGAGAGACGCATGGAATTCTGTCAGTGGTTTATTAATATGGTTAATAATAATCCAAATATGTTGCGCCTAGTTTTGTGGAGTGTATCTAATTTTAATAATAGGGACATGTTTAACAGAAAAAATACGCATTACTGGAGTCGCGTCATCGCCCTTGTAATCCGCAGAGACGTTTTAGCTTAAACGTATGGTGTGGCCTTATAGGTTGCAAAATAGTTGGGCCAGTTTTTTATGAAGGTACTCTGAATGGCGAACACTATGTAGAATTATTAAGAAACATATTGGAGGCATTTTTAGACAATGTTAATTTAGCAGATCGGGAAGAAATATTTTTTCAACAGGATGGTGCGCCGCCTCACAACACCTACGTTGTTGCCAATCTACTTACCAATTTTTATGGACACCGTTGGTTAGCTACACGCGGACCAATTTTATGGCCTTCGCGTTCACCAGACATTATTCCCCTTGATTTTTATTTTTGGGGATTCTTAAAAAATAAGATTTATGAGAAACGGTACAATAATGTTGATGAACTACAAGAATCTATTATTAATATTATCGATAACATCGATAGGCGAACCGTTCTGAAGGCTACACGCAAAGTTTTTAAATGTGCTCAGAAATGTATAGGAGAGTAGAAAAGTAGGAGGAGATTTGTTTGAACAGTTGATGTAAGTTAATAAGTAAGTATGTAATAATAAGTAATAAGAAGTAAGTAATAGGTCTTTTAATTCTTGTTATCGGTTCACAGCCGCCTTTGATAGGAAATGGATAATTACAAAAAATAAAGATATTTCCGTTATTATTAATTTTAGCGATATGTAGTAAAGGATGAATTTTGTTTAGAATTTCATTCTCTATCAAACGGTTATCGCAGATATAGGGCATTACATTAAAAAAAGTATATTTTTGTAAATATCACGTGCATCTGATGTTCAATTGTTTTTTTAACATGAGCATAATAATCAGCGTGAAAAACTACACTATTTTGTTAATTTTATCGAATTCTTAGCTTGTATAATAACAACGTTAGCAATAGTGCCGACTTCATTTTGAACAGGCTGTATATATTTTACTTCATAATCTAAAAGAGTTTGGTCTAATAATGCTCACATATATAAAAAATAATACTATTTGAGTCAAAACAATATGAATCGATATTGTTATCGATCCATGCAGGACACCTTGAAATTATTAATCAATTAAGTAAATGTAGAAATGATGGTCAACGTTTGGTAAAACCTTCATGAATACAAAGTATATATTATCGAAATGGCGCTCCTTCCTGTACAAAAGGGATTTTAATATTGTTTAACAGCACTGGGCAATTTCTTTTCCAAGTAAACATGGTTAATTTAATCATATACTTATAAATTTAATCGATTAAACTAACCAAAATATTTTGAGCACGATTTTGCTTGAAAAATAGTTGAATGTAAAACAAATTAAGAAAAACATGAGACCGCGAAGCGGTCGATGGTTTTTATTTAAAAGTTATTTTGCATGAAACTATTTGAAAAATAGTTGAATGTAAAACAAATTAAGAAAAACATGAGACCGCGAAGCGGTCGATGGTTTTTATTTAAAAGTTATTTTGCATGAAACTATTTGCCAAAAAAATCATGCAAAATATATTTTAATCCATTTAAATTTATAGGTGGGATTTAACCACTTATCTAAACAAAATTTATTTTCTATGTATGACTGACTGGTCTATTTCACAATGAGCGAAATAATCTGCTTGATTTTCGATGAAATACAATAAATGTAGTATCTCTCCTGCAACAACACGTCATGCCATCTCTCCTGCTGTGGCATCTCTCCTCCCGGATTTACCCATTTTGATAATACTTGCCTGTAGTTCGCGTCATACATTTTGTCCTCGTAAATAATAACTGTCATTGCCGCTAGTTTAATAATATACTATCAAATGGAAGCTATAACAATAAAGCTAGTCTTTAGAGCTCTTGCGTGATGATCGTCATCAGCTTAGCTTCAGAAAATAAATTTTGCACGCACAATTTTAAATAAGCCACTTTATTTTCCTTTAGCTTTTTTATCTGGTTAGAAAAAAGCTTTTTATGAACCAAATCAAATCGACCGCAAATATTCTCGAAAAAATATGAAATAATATTAAATTTCAATAATTACATTCGACTTAGTATCTTATGCTTGCTTAGAATCTTCGTACACTACCCCAATTAATTATCGAATATTCAAAAATTCACGTCCAAATTAATAAGCAGTTATTTCATTAATACTAAACCAATTTTAATAATTTAAATTGATAGAGTTTAGAGCAGAGTAGATACGTCATACGCAGATAGGGCAGAGTAAATACGTGATACGTAGATAGGGCAGAGTAGATACGTTATACGTAGATAGGGCAGAGTAGATATGTGATTCGTAGATAGGAGTTGGTACGTTATACGTAGATAGGGCAGAATAGATACGTGATACGTCAAATTGTTCGGAATAGCGCATAAAATCAAGATGCAATTTCCTAAAATTGTAATTTGGCATAACGAATGAATTTAAGTTATTACTAAACCAATTATATACATATCGTTCTTTAATGTTCTATAATACAGAGTGCTACTCAATTTTCTTTTCATTTAATTCACTTACTTGAAAATAACTATACAAATACATCATACAAAATTCATACAAGACTGTAGCACAAGAACAGTGTTCTGATGTTAAAACCCGATTCACATTCATCATTGCTAAGTATGGTAAACTTTAATAATTTTTAATGTCAAATAATCACGAATCATTTACTTACCTTATCCATGGTTATATTGGTTATCTGCTTAATTTTATAACTGAACTTTGTATTTGTATTGTTATTTTCGAATTTTTCAACAATTGATAGTAAGCTTAAAAGTTCTCGTCTATATTAATGATCTAAATAAAATACTCCATTCATTTTGACCATCATATAAAGGAAAACAAACTTGTTTGGTCTTCGAGTAAATTTCATAGCGGCTAGAGGACTAGGCGTGTGTACTGCCTTTTGAATTAAAGCATGCAATACAAATTATACTCGAAAAGTGGCCACAAGAATTACCGAGAAATACAACAAATCACAAAATAAGTACAGGGATGATCTTTAATAATAATTTTTACATTTTCTCTCAAAATATCTCGCACCCAAATGCGTGGCGAAACCGATAATAAAACACAAATTTTACCACATTTTCATTTCTGTTATAAAAATTTATCATTTTAATCAGTTTCTGATTGGTCGGATGTCTATCATAATTCGACATTGACTCTATAATTACTGACAACAAAGTCTGCTGAACCTATTGATATGTTTTTTTTTTCAGGAATGGGTGACAGCAACGGAACTCAGAATAACTCTAGACCGTCTTAATACGTTCGGTGATGAAGTTTTCGGCGACCCACAAGTACTACGGTCGTACTTCTTTGCGATCGCAGACGTTGCTGTTGGTGCACGTTGCAAGTGTAATGGCCACGCGTCCGAGTGCGTTGCGAGTACCGGAGCAGGTGGTACTCGAACTAGGGTCTGTCGATGTGAACATAATACAGCTGGACCGGATTGCGGCGAATGCTTGCCATTCTATAATGATGCGCCTTGGGGAAGAGCGAGTGCTCAAAATGCACATGAATGTAAACGTAAGTAAATTGTATAGTTATATTACACAGCCTGTCTTTGTGCCGAAGAAAAAACAACTGAATTTAGTTATTTTGAGTGTGGTGATTCCAAAAACACTTAGCTTTTCTTCGTCGTCGATCTAGTTTTTGAGATAGAGCCTACTTATAATAAATTGTAATATTAATATGCAGGGTGTTATGGAAATGACTTATTATATTTAAACCGACAAATCCTGAGATGAAAATAAATTGAAGAAAAATAACCATAAATGGCGCTTTGAATTATTAAGCGAAATATACACTTTATATGAAATCTTAAAATTTACGTGGCTGCTCCTGAGGACCTTCGCAATCAATAGTTTATTGAGGCAGTCTCGAGGTTCAAAAGAGGTTAGCACATTATAAGCGGTGTTGTCATATTGCAACACAGAACACGTGTTCAGTTTTTGACAACAAGACGTCTTTGACACGGGTTATCACTTCTTTTTCAAACTTTTTAGAAAAAAAAACTACAATTTTAAGGTACATACTCTCTTACCTTCGATCTTATTTTAAAATTATCCGTTTTATAATTAAATTCCATAAAAAAATAAAACACAAAAAGTATATTTTTCAACAGCTCAACAGTAGATAATAAAATTTGAAATCATATCACAACATTTATTATTATGAATTATTTCACAACAGAAAAAAAATCGGGTACTGCTACAACTAGCAAAACGTTTAAAACTCGTATACATCAAGCACGTGGAACCCTCGACAGCGTCAGTCCAACCCCGGGTCTCGAGATATACTGAAGCAACGATAATGTCGCGCGGCCGGTATACAAGCAAGGGCGAGACACGCGGTGTGATCTGACAACACGGTTAGTATACTCTAGTGACCCACATTGTTGCTAAGTGAATCCAGATGGAACGGCGCGACAGTACGTGGGTAAGACGGGTTTTTACCTTAGTATTTAGATATTCGATTAAAAAAAAAGTATGTAGACTTTCTCTAGGACACCCAAGGAGTCACCCATTTAAATATAATAGGTAATTTCCATAACACCCTGTATTTGACAATTATAATGATCATAAATTTTATCAAAAATTTAACTAATTCCAAGACTAATGCCTTTTTAATTATACTTATTTATTCATAAATCACTGGAGATACATAATCTTTATCGGCAAAAGGCCATATAATTATTACAGATAAAAAATCATTTTTTCTTGAATTTTTTGTACCTTCTTATTTTCGTATTTGCAATTAGTCCGTAAATTACTTAAAGGTTCTATCTCTCCAAAAATATGGATAACAGCTTTGTCAGACATTAACATTATTTTGATATTACATTTGTTTTGTGACGCTATTTTCTTCTTCCCTCAAGGGAAGGAGTTGAATTTCAAAAATATATTAAATATCTCTCCCTATAAACTCATCAAAATTTAATGAAAATATTTTTAACTTTTCGACATGATCGCGATGTGGCACTTATATTATATATATTTTAATATTAAGTAAATGCTATTTTTGGCAGACCTGCCAAGAAAAAAAGGTTAATTAAGGGTAAGTATAAAAGAGCTACAATGGACAAATTTTGCCGTATTAAGTTTCTTACTTAATAATTTTATTCTGACGAAGACGATTTACTCTTGCAATTCTTATACTGATATCGAAATTATTTGGGTCTCTCTATAAAACTGAATGATAGAGTCAACGTTCGCGTGTTAAAAAGAAGCAAAATAGAAGAAGTGTGGTTTATTTTCAATTTGTTCAGGATTTCGGTTTCTGTTTGATCGATACTAATAGGTGGTTGTTAATCCAATAATACTAAATGAGTGGGAAATTGTCCAGTTGGTATAGACTTTTCTTCGCTAATTATTATCATTACGCGGTTAACAATATTTTGATTAAAGTACAGTAGAACCCCGATTATCCGTGCGCGGATTATCCGGGCTGCGGATTATCCGTGCTATGCTTTCCCATCATCGAAATTTTGAAGTTCTATCGAAATAGCGTTACCGGAAATCACTCGACCAAAACTCTCATATGGCGCGCCGCGAGAGAGACCAGAGAGACGCATGGATACAATATCGATCGGTCGGGTAATCCCGGTAATTCCCGTGCTCGAACTCGGGGAATTCCTAGAAATCACGCACTTTTGATATGCCTCTGTGAAGTACAGAATATGTTTCAGGTTTAATTTATTTAATTGCGTGCTAAAGAAGAGTGACAACTACACTGCTATAATCTCAACGCGTGCGTTTCTTTTTAAAATGGCAACAACCAGTGTTAAACGCAAAAGAAATGTTTTAACAATTGAGCAAAAACAAGAGATTTTAAATAAACTTGAAAAGGGCGAAAGTATAGCAATGTTATCACAAGTCTATGAAGTTGGCAAACAAACAATACGCGATATCAATAAAAACAAATTGAAACTACAAAATTTTATATCGCAGTCCGACTCTTTTAAAAACTATTACACACGGAAATCATTGAAAGGATCAACTTTTCAACAACTCGATGAAGCACTTTCCAAGTGGTTTTTGCAGAAAAGATCAGAGGGCGTACCAATTTCTGGACCAATGTGATGATGGGACGGTATCAATCAAAAGGGTTTCTAACCGAGAGGCTGAAGAAGCTGCCAACATTCTACTAGATTATTTTGAGCAACGAAAATCTTTGGACCTTACCGACAATTTGAACTTGCGCAGAATACGTCAGACAATTAAAAAAGATCGACAAATTTTAACACAGACCAAGGTGACTGACTTTTTTCAAACGCATAGCTACATAAAATACCATATCCGCTTTATTTAAACGCAAATTAACATTATGTACCTATGATGTAGAGTTTTTATTTTTCTTATTTTGTGTAGTTTACTTTACCTTATGTAGAATTATATTTTTTGTTCTGTTATCTTTTTATGCAATACATACATATAAACTTAGTTTGAAATTATGAGATCTTTTTTTTTCTGTCATATTTTGAGTATGCTATGTACATATGTATGTATGTAACATGTAATAAATGAATGTTCGGATTATCCGTGCTTTTCACTTATCCGTGCCTCGTCCGGTCCCGTGGAGCACGGATAATCGGGGTTCTACTGTATTTAACTTTTACTAAACATTTCTAATATTATATGTTTGGAGTAAACTTTCCCAAATGAAAAATCATTTGATTGATTTTTTAAATTTTACACAAGAAAAATTTTTTTTGGAAAATAAGGAAGTTTTTTTTAGTGTAAAGTCCATTCTTCGGTTCTTAATTATAGAAAATTTGTCAATACAGCCTCATTAAAATTTGGAATACCCTCTATACGTATTTTTTTCAATAGATAGGGCTGTTAGCCATTTGTCATTCATAGAATATAGAACGCAAAAATGATCTCTTTCGTTTTAATGTTGAAAAACATTGTTCACCTTCGGCAGTCGTATGGTAACAATTAATTGTAAAAGTGTGAAGGTGGCAGAAAATATGATCTGAAGATTATTTTCTATTCCATTTTCTGTCTAGGCAGGCTCCACAACGCCGCGACTAAACAAGAAACAGGAAAAACAAAACAACAACAACGGTTAGTTGTTCTGCATCCACAAATCCAGTCATTTTTTTCTTATATTTCATTTCTAAACTTTCTATAAAGTCCTTATATTTACCCTTTGTGGTCTGCGTTAAATTAATTTCGGGTTTAGGTCTTCCCGCATTCTTCAATTCAATTTTTTGCTCTAAACTCAAAGAGCTATTTTTTAAATAGTCCACCGTTAAACTATTAATTTTAACTTAATAAATATGTAATATTAAAATATTGAAACATCCACGCTCGAATTACTACATACATGCGCGAACAAACAGACAAAGGCGAAATCCAAAATTGTGCGACTTTTCCATGTAAAATCGTCATACCCCCGCTATCCGCCCGCCACCTGATACTAAAGAGAAACTGTATTATGTGCGGCCTATTTGAGCGCATATGCGAGCATTTCTCGCCATCAACGGCTGGCGCGCCGGCCAGATCGCGCCACGGTGAGAGCCGCCTATATACAATTTGGTTTGACGGTACGATAAAATATTGGGTTTGTTCGGGTTTGTTCGGCTTTATACGATAAATAATATTTAATGAATATAAATTAATATTTTTTTATTCGTTTTGGGCGTGCACGTGCGCATGCGTTCCTGTGCTACACTGCTTATACAATAAAGATAAAGAAATAATATAAACAACCTAACACAGTTAGAGACATCAAAATTCAGATTAAATGGTACTACCAAGTCTGCAGATGGTGACATATTACCAATCAAAAGTGCTTTCTTTTCTTCCTCAATTAATATTTTGATATTAAACTGTGTTATTCAAAATACAGTGAAACCTCTCTTAGGCGGACACCTACGGGACCGTCTGAATGTGTCCGCCTAATAGAGGTGTCCGCCCATGGGAAATTTGTTATTAGGTAATTTATGTAAATGCAAAATTATTATTATGTATATGTATGTACAAATAAATATAACATAACAAAAATACGCTAGTTTTAGTTAGGATGTAGTACTAAAAAAATCTAATAACGTAGTTTGACGTGTTTGCGTTTTATATTTGCAATCTAGAAAATGTAATTCCAAATCTGATAACAAATCCATTGCTGTAGAGTCACCTCTATTCTTTGCATACTCTTATAATTCCTTTACCATACTAATGGCTTGTTGATAATTGGTGACATTAGTTTGATTACTGCATTCAACTTCTTCATCAGAGTCGTCAGATAGTAATGTGGTTTCAGTTTGGACTACATAATCGGTAGGAATGGGGTCACTATCATCTTCTAATAGCACATTGCTATCAATCAAATTATTGTTAAAGGAGGGTTTTCGAACTCTTTGTACGAAAACAGCCTGTCCACGTCCGTCCAAAGGAGAGTCCGCCCAAGAAAGGTTGATTTTCATGGAATTTCATATACTAGTTCCGGACTATGAAAAAATGTCCGCTTAATAGAGATGTCCGCTTATTAGAGGTGTCCGTTATGAGAGGTTTCACTGTAATGACAAGTTTTGTATAAAATTTATCTGTCGACAATGCCGACAGTTCGCAGAATAGCTGTTAAGCATTATTTGTTTATTCTTGTTACAGCGTATGTGGTAGACAGTAACAAATGGAAAATTTTTTTATCCTTCATTTTATGAAAAAAAGTTACTCTTGCTAAAAAGTTTTTCTTCATTAGAAAACCTCCCTAGCCATAGTCGAATATCCGAATTATTGTACAGAGTGGTCAAAAAATGTGAAATTGATCTTAGAATTAGTATTATTTCTAAAAATATATAATATAATAGAATGCCGTTTCGAAGCTTTTTCTAGAACTTTCTAAACATGCTGATGAGAAACGGCTACCATGAGATATAAATAGTTTATTCGATAAAACGAAATAAAATTTTATTTCACAACAAAACATAAAAATAAATTACTTTAGAAATTAAATACATAACTTAACATAAATATAGTCCTAACTGTATAAAACAACTGTCAAAATTCTGTTGAGCAGCCATTATTTTCGATACAGCGTTCTAGTTTTTTTTATAGTGTTCTTCCTATTTCTCGGCAATTCATTGCAAACTTGCATTATTCTGTTGTAGAATTCCAGCACTTGCGGGTCTATCTCGGTAGACAGTTTCTTTTAATCTACACCAGAAATAACAATCTAGGGGCGTCAAATCAGATGCTCTCGCAGGCCAATTTGTAAATTGTCTGTCTCCATACGTACCACATCCTATCCATCTGTTCGGGATATTAGTATTCTGCTAATGAAAAAAAATTAAAGAATAAAATCATAATAATAGAAATAAAATTACCTAATTATGTCCCACAGGTGGCTGTTTCTCGTCAGCATGTTTAGGGAGAGAACACTTAATGATAATATGATCCCTTCTTTCCTTAAACGTTCTTGATCATAACAGTATTTTTGACTTTATGAGTTCCTAAAAACAAAAAATATCCTACAACACAAAACTTAATCGAATTTTTGTTGCACTTGTCGTTTTAGATTCTCGCATATCAAATTGTACGTCATATTTAAAACTCTTTGTTGAATACGGTCTTTAATCCACCATTTTAAATAATGGACCATTCTCTACACTCTCCATCTGATCTAAATGGTTCCCATATATCACCCGTATCATGGTACTGCATTTGACATGTTAATGAGGAACCAGTATCTTCAAGCGTTGGCGTACCGAGAAGAGGTTCCCTCAAGTAGCACGCTGGGTTTTAGTATATTTTGAATCGCGTACCGGCATTGTTATAAAAAAAAGTTATATATGTACTAAGAAAAGCACTTTATGCATTAAATGCACATTAAATACTAATTTTAAAAATTTATTTCATTTAGTATATTTAAAAAAACGCGTGTTCACTGTTAAGTATGTTTCAAGAAATTTGGATAGTAATAGATAATGTTTTTGTTTGATAAATAATACAATTTAACCATGCATATTATCCATATTTTATGTTTTACTTTTGTTCTGAAAGCGCACGTTAGTTGTTTGTCTTGGGATGGATTAACGCCTTGGTTTTCCGGCAGCCGTAAGTAAATTTATACCCTTTATAACTCAATAAGAACGTTCCAAATTTAATTCATCATAAAATTTACAACCAATGTTGTAATAAATATTGAAATAAAAAATAATAAATATTAAAATGAAAAATAATAAATATTAGAATAAAAAATACTAAATATTAAAATAATAAATAAGAAATATTAGAATAAAAAATAATAATATTCTTGTTGTTCTTATTTTGTCCATTTGACTGTCTTATTTTTGCGATTAGTTAGTTTTAATACGTTTTCTTTTTATCTGAATATTGTGGTGAAACAGCAGACCCTTATAGAGGGTGTTTCTTAATGAAGTGGTAATATTTTTGAATGTGATTCATGAAGAATATACGGAAAAAAGGCTATAGTAAAATTATTATAGTAAAGATTTTATTGTAAAATTTCAAATAAAATATAGGTAGTATTAATTAAATTTTTTATTAGTAATCCGCACCAAAATAATATTACAAACATAATTTCCAAAAACCTATAGTTAGAATTTTTAATAAATTTAGTAAAATCAATTAATTACTAAAATATATTGTATAAATTTTGTTGTACGATTTACTATAAAATATTGTATTAATTACAATTATCATTATTAATCCGTACCAAAATAATATTATAGATACAAATAATTTCTAAAAAAGTATAGTTAGAATTTCTAGTAAATTTGATAAAATCAAGAAATTACTAAAATATATTGTAAATTTTACGAATGCATAGTGAAAATAATTTATTTATAGCTCCAGTAGTTAAATATTTTAAAATGTATTGCACATTTCACTTACTAATATTTAATTGTTTTAGTTAGTTTAGTTTAAATAAAGTGTTTTAAAAATATTTTTACAAGAATAAAAGGCGTAAATGAGATGCAACGGATTCTTGAGATTGCTCTTTTCGTAACAAAAAATAGGTTGAGAACTTAACAGGAAGCATACCATCAATCGATGAAGTCAAGCGATGTTGGGTACGGTTAGTACTTGGATGGATGACCGCTTGGGCATACAATATACAAAAGATTTTTACTGATGGTTTACTAAATATTTTTGTAATTTTTACAGAAAATTTAGACTAAAATTTTGCTATATTTAATTGCAGTTCTTAATGAAAGTTATTCCAATCACATAAAGAACCATAAATTATGCTTAGTTTTACTATTTTTATGATAAATTTAACTACGTCTTCCTTTCGTGTAGTTCATACAAAACAACATAACGCGATTTCTTGGAACGTAACACTCAAGAAATAAAATATAATGTTTGTTACTGCAAGGAGATTTAAACGAACATTAAAATAATATGCCACTTTACTTTATTTCCCATTTAAGATTTTAAGGGAACATACACCGTGTCCAAGATAATGAGGGCAAGTACAGGGATCTCGGAAACCATAAGATATATGAAGTCGGTTAAATGGAGGTAAAGTTGGGCATTTACGTGCCTAATAATATGCCGTTTAGAAAGTTTTAAAATTACGAATAGTTCCGGAGATATCCGGAAAAAACCGAAAATCTGAAAAATCGTTTAATATTTTTCCCGGGCTTTCTGGAGATCTCGAATTCTAAAGTAAATTGCTTTTTTACATTGCCACTTTTTCCGCTCTATCTAACAGCGTTAATTGTTTTGTAATCCGACGAGTCGTCTTCGAAGGTCCATTATCAACTTTATTTTTTAAATACGACCCTGTTTTCCTGATATTGGAATTTAACAGCTTAGATATTAGATAGAGCGGAAAAAGTGGCAATATAAAAGTGCCATTTACTTTAAAATTCGATCTGAAAAAAACCCAGGAAAAAATAAGACGATTTTTCCGAATTTCAGTTTTTTTCGGATATCTCCGGAACTACTCTGAATTAAAAAACTTTCTAAACGGCATATTATTTGGCAAGTAAATGCGCAACTTTACCTGCATTTAACCGACTTCGTATCTCTTACGGTTTCCTAGATCCCTGTACCCTTTCAAGTGTGTTAAAATACGACGGCTCTAAATATTCTTTAAAAATGTCTCACTTTCACAAAAAAATTACGTGTCTTTCTGATTTTTAATATTATTTACTGGAAGCTAGATAATAAGGGTGTGAGTTCTCAACTTGACACCCTGTATATTTCTTATCGATATGATCTGCTCCTTTGTATTTATTTATATTTTTTAATAATTATATTGTATACAGTTATAAGCAACATGATTATTTATCGTCTTTGAACAGCGGCTGAAACAATACCGTAATGACGACGTGCTTGAGACTTTATCTCTAAAAATGTGTTGCCATATTTGGAGTAAAATAATTATTGATATAATCTTACAATGAACCATACCGTCTGCCAGCGATATTTGTTTATCATTTTGATTATCTTTCGAGATACCTGGCGCTGTGGTTCTGGGTATCTTCAGTATGACAAGTTTTAAATTTTATAAACAATAAAATCACTCCCTAAAGTTATGAAGATTTATCACATAGAAAACCTGCTCGTTTAATGAAAACATAATACATGTATAAATTTAAACTGTATATGTTTCTGAGGTAAGAACTTCCATCTCAACAGCAGTTAAGACTAATTAAAGGCCCAGCTCGTCTGGGATAATTATTTTTAGTCAGCTCATGAGCTGGCCTGTTTTTGACCCAAAATATTATTGAGACCGTATAAAACTCCGTTTTAGTATACAGGGTGTCCGCTAATTAATGATACATGGAAAAACCACAGACTTACGTAAAAATATTAAGATTTAATTATACTTACCTATATCCGAAAGTTGATATTAACTGAGATACAGGGTGTTAAAGTTAAAACTTCATTTTTGTTTTTCACAAATAACTTTGCAGGAAACCAACGTTTCTTTACAAAATTTGGAAATTATGGTTTTTTTAGGACGAGAAATTTATTTTTTATGAAATTTTAATGTTCAATGTAGGGGGCATTGTCTGCGGCTTTATTTAAACATTTATTAGGTCATAACTTTTTTGCGCCTCAGTGTATTTAAGTTTTTGATGAAAATAATACTTTTCCCATATTTATTACGTAAAAAAGGTATACTAAGTTTAGGTCGCCCAGAGTTATCATTTCGGAGATATTAGCATTTAACTTGATTAGTGCGTTACCTCAGGCAAGCAACTAATATTTTGTTACTTCTTACCAATTCACTTTTACATGATAATCAATATTCTAGCAATGGTAATTGGAAATAATAAATACAACATCGCATAGGTTACTTTAAGAAAATTTTTTTTGCAAATTAATAATAATTGGGCAGGGTGCACTAAATAATTAAAATGCAAATATCTCCGAAACGGTAACTCTGGGCGACCTGAACTTGATATATCTTTTTTACGTAATAAATATGAGAAAAGTATTATTTTCATTAAAACTTAAATACACTCAGGCACAAAAAAGTTATGACCTAATAAATGTGCAAATAATGCCGCAGACAGCGCCCCCTATATTGTACATTAATATTTCATAAAAAAATCAATTTCTCGTTCTAAAAAAACCATAATTGCCAAATTTTGTAAAGAAACGTTAGTTTCCTGCAAAGTTATTAGAGAAAACAAAAATTAAGTTTTAACTTTAACACCCTGTATCTCAGTTAATATCAACTTTCGGATATAGGTAAGTATAATTAAATCCTAATATTTTTACGTACGTTCCTGCAAAGTTATTAGAGAGAAACAAAAATGAAGTTTTAACTTTAACACCCTGTATCTCAGTTAGTATCAACTTTCGGATATAGGTAAGTATAATTAAATCCTAATATTTTTACGTACGTTCCTGCAAAGTTATTAGAGAGAAACAAAAATGAAGTTTAAACTTTAACACCCTGTATCTCAGTTAATATCAACTTTCGGATATAGGTAAGTATAATTAAATCCTAATATTTTTACGTACGTTCCTGCAAAGTTATTAGAGAGAAACAAAAATGAAGTTTTAACTTTAACACCCTGTATCTCAGTTAGTATCAACTTTCGGATATAGGTAAGTATAATTAAATACTAATATTTTTACGTACGTTCCTGCAAAGTTATTAGAGAGAAACAAAAATGAAGTTTTAACTTTAACACCCTGTATCTCAGTTAATATCAACTTTCGGATATAGGTAAGTATAATTAAATCCTAATATTTTTACGTACGTTCCTGCAAAGTTATTAGAGAGAAACAAAAATGAAGTTTTAACTTTAACACCCTGTATCTCAGTTAGTATCAACTTTCGGATATAGGTAAGTATAATTAAATCCTAATATTTTTACGTACGTTCCTGCAAAGTTATTAGAGAGAAACAAAAATGAAGTTTTAACTTTAACACCCTGTATCTCAGTTAGTATCAACTGTCGGATATAGGTAAGTATAATTAAATCCTAATATTTTTACGTACGTTTCTGCAAAGTTATTAGAGAGAAACAAAAATGAAGTTTTAACTTTAACACCCTGTATCTCAGTTAGTATCAACTTTCGGATATAGGTAAGTATAATTAAATCCTAATATTTTTACGTACGTTCCTGCAAAGTTATTAGAGAGAAACAAAAATGAAGTTTTAACTTGAACACCCTGTATCTCGGTTAATATCAACTTTCGGATATAGATATGTATAATTAAATCCTAATATTTTTATGTACGTCTGTGGTTTTTCCATGTACCATTAATTAGCGAACACCCTGTATAGTGTGTGTATGTATATAGTCTGGAAATGGCTTAGTACCTTGCGCGCGCAAATTTTTTTTTACAAAATTTTTTACAAAATAGGGGAAGTTATACTACTTTTTGACGGAAGCGGAAGAAAGTCAAACAACAACTGTCAAAATAGCGGATTGGCGTCATTTTGGTAAAGAAATTTAAATATGAATCATTTTGAAAGTAATATCTAGTACGTTGCGATGGCAGAATATTACTTCTGTATTCGCAATGAAAATTTTTTTTTTAAATTGAATAGCTATTGTTTTCTTATTATCCTTTATTTAATTTAGCGTCTTAGAAAAACAAATACAAACTCGGCTTAGTATAGTAGGAATCAGAGAGCTACACTTTCTTGCATATTTCATGGTGCTCAATTAAAAATTGTGGATGGGCGACATCTTAATAGAAAAAATTGAATAGGAAGTGAGGTCTTGCAATACATAATTTTAATGTGGCACTTTACGATTCCAGAATATTGTGTTCTTATTAGTACCCAAAACAAAATGGTACGAAATAGTAGATATATTTTCAAAAAATAATATTTACTATTTTTTTTTCTTTTGCTATTTTAATTTTAGCTTTTACAACTTGGCATAAAGCAGTGAGTATCAGCCAGCTAATCAATTGCCTTTCTATAAAGTTGTAAAATCTAAACTAAAATAGCAGAAGAAAAAAATAGTAAATATTATTTTTTAAAAGGCCGCCATTTTGTTTTTGTTACGAATAGGGACTTAATATTCTGTCTCGATAGGACCTTTATAATGATGACCACATGACCTCAGTTCCTATTCAATTTTTTTTGTTAGTACTGTCATTCTTCCGTCAAACCCAAATGTAGTTTATCTTCCCCTATAAGCTACATCCAAATTAAAAAAAAATTGTCGGGTTTAAAGTTATTAAGCCGTTTCCAGCTGTAGATCTCCGTTTTTTTACGTTAAACGATTCGCCCTGCCAGGTTAAATAAATCTAAAAAGTAATTTTCATTAAAAAAATGGAGCTGGCCCGTTCTTGCACCAAACCCTTCAATTATTTAGTAATAATTTTCTTACATCCTGTAAAACTGGTACCTACATTTAACGATGAAAATATTTTAAATAAATTATAAATTCAGCACGACTTGATTATGAGAAACAAAAACCCCAACGCCTACACCTCTTATTTTAGTGCCCTTTTATACACAGCCCACGCATGTATCGAATGGGCGTATGAGCACCAAGGAGTGTCAAGTTTCTCATAAGAAATTGTTAGATGGGATTTTGTGAAAAAGCATTTAAGCGCCCACAATATACTGGATGAAGTGTTAAAGTATTTGCTCTTTTTGAGCTAACCTAAAACTGGTAGATGGGTGGGAGAAGGGGGCACATATTTTTGACATTTACTCTCTGTCTCTATTTTGAGAGAGGGTTGATACCTTTGTAATTTTAAATACTATTATATTATATATGTATATATTGTATTATACAGGGTGTTCATTTGAAAACTTCCCACCACGGATTTATCGAAAACCACTGATTAAAAGAAAAAACGCCGAGACACGTCAAAAGATTTGCCAATGGGGACAACTTTTTAACCAAAAACTACTTCACCCCCTTTTACCCTCTGGCCCCCGGGGTCATTCCTTTAAAAATTTTAAATTACAAGGGGTAGCAAGTAATAGCTTGTTTGAAAGGTCTTTCATAGTGCTTTATTTTGACGTTTGATTTTTTTAAATCGGTCGATTCGTTTTCGAGAAAATTGGAAAAATCTTGATTTATCTTAATTTGTTCAGATAGAAAAAAAAGCACACGAAAATATCACTTTTTATTTCAATAAGTGTTCAAAATGTTGGCAGTTATTGGCCAAACAATGATATAGGCGATTTTCAAATTCCTGTAGGACATTTTCAAAAACTTGTTGTGGGAGATCACGGCAGCTTTCGGTGATGCGTTGACGAAGTTCATCCAAACTGTTAGGTTGGGGAGTGAACACAATAGTTTTCAAATGGCCCCATAGAAAAAAGTCTAATGGCGTCAAGTCAGGAGATCTAGCAGGCCATTCTATAGGCCCTCTTCGCCCTATCCATTTATCTGGAAACTCGTCGTCTAGCCATTGCCGAACCGGAAGAATATAGTGAGGAGGAGCGCCGTCTTGCTGGAAATATATTTCAGCCTCATCAAGTATAGGGTTTCCATCGTCTTCGATTTGGATTTCAATGGTTTCAGTGATAAGCGGATTGATGGTATTTTCCAACATATCTAAATAAATGCCTCCATTATAAAACAATGGCCCAATCACATGCCTGCCCATACATTAATTTTTTGGGGGTACTGAGTATGCCCTTTTACAAAAGCATGAGGATTTTCATTGCTCCAATACCTGCAGTTCTGCTTATTAACAATTAAGCAGATATTCTTTACATGAATGGTATTATCATTAATCGCTGTAGTCATTTGTTTACAAAACTCAACTCGCCTATTGAAATCATCTTCGGTTAACTCTTGCAATATTTTCATTTTGAATTGATGAAATTTATGTAATTTATTAACTGTGTGTACAGAGCCTAATGAAATACCAGTCGCACCAACAATTTTGCGTAATGAAGTATTAGGATTTATGGCAAAATGACCCAAAACTTCAACTTGTTCGGCTTCATCCAAAACTCTACGATGATTACGTTTTTAATTTGGAACAGATCCAGTTTGAGTACATTTAATTTAGTAACAAGGTCCAACGCATACCTATGCGAAGTTATCTTTTCCGGATGTCTGGCGTTAAATGTAACGGCAGTTTTCCGAGCACATTGATTTTGGGCACCATAAATTAGATTCATTTCCATTCTTTCCGCTAGTGTGTAAACCATTTTGGAAGTAAAATCTGAATCAATAAATTAATTTTCACTATCCCAAGATTGTCACAAAGGTAACTGACAGCAAATTGTTTCTTTCCCTTAGCAACTATATAAAACTAAACAGGTATAAAAAACTAAACAGGTATAAGAATAAAAACAGTTCGCTCATGTTATGTGTGTTGATAAAAATACCCTTTCAAACAAGCTATTAGTTGCTACCCCTTGTCATTTAAAATTTTTAGGGGGATGACCCCGGGGGCCAGAGGGTAAAAGGGGGTGAAGTAGTTTTTGGTTAAAAAGTTGTCCCTTTTGGCATATCTTCTGACATGTCTCGGCGTTTTTTCTTTTAATCAGTGGTTTTCGATAAATCCGTGGTGGGAAGTTTTCAAATGAACACCCTGTATAGTGCTTGTGTTTGATCATAAAAAAAAATATGTTTGTCTCAATCGGCGAAAACGGTCACTGCCCGAAACTTATACCCACAACGCGATATAGATTTCACTAATTTTCAACATCGCGTTCCGGGTATATTCCATATACTCAAAACGCGTTGTGGGTAAATTGGAAAGATCCACGACGCGAAATCACGAGTATAATCGAGAACACACGACGGTTTTCGTATTATGGATAATAATAAATACCCATAACGCGAGAATCCATAACCTTACTTAATTATTTCGTTTAGTTTGTTCGGGTTCCAATTTTTAAGTGAAATTTCATTAAAAATAGGTGAATCAATCGAAACCCTTAAAAAGAATTCGAAGATAGTTTAAATAAACTATATAGAATCAACTATAAGGTCTACACTCCTTTTAGAACATTATTAGTGAAGCTAAAGAAGCACAAAAATTACGCAGTTAGGGAGAACCACTTTCATCAAAACTTTATCGAAGACTGAATCGATATGAATTGCTAAATATTGGAGAGGACGAAAAGTTGATGGCTTGTATAAACTGAGCACTGAGACTGAGAATGGGCCACTGGACAGATTATTTTCAAGAAATGAACTTCTTCAAGCAGATTCGCAGTTTATGTCGCAATCAATTGATAATAATATCAAAAAATACCCTTGCGAACTGCAGCAAATATGTCATCTAAAGGTTCCGGTCAAGGATTTCTCAGATGCAACTGTAAAAGATTTTGTGGTGATAACAAATGTTCCTGTAAACAACGGAACAAAAAATGTAACTCAAAATGTCATGGATCACTAACATACACGAATAAATTTTAAATACATTGGTTATTATAGAAAATGTTTAATTCATAAATAGATCTTTAAAACGTGTGTATTTTACATATTTTTTGATTTAATTTTTTCACCTTATGTATTTTTCGCTTTATGGTTATTTATTATTATCCATAACACGAAAACCGTCGTGTGTCTTCGATTAAAATCGTGATTCGCGTCATGGATTTTTCTAATTTACCCACAACGAGTTTTGAGTATATGGAATATACCAGCAACGCGATGTTGAAAATTAGTGAAATTCACATCGCGTTGTGGGTATAAATACCGGGCAGTGGTCATTTTCGGCAATTGAGAATAACGTAAATAAACTTTTTTGTTCGTTGCTTTGTTGAGTTGAACATATTAAATCTCTTGTAATTTTTGGGGTGGCTTAATATTGGCTCCCCATTTTATAGAAAAACTGCATTATAATTCTTAAAGAGGCCGACATGGTAAACCTATGTGCTGAGCTTGAATATATTTTGGGGACCCAATCCTAAGCTATTCAATTAAACGTGATGATAAAACCAGGAAACTGTCACATAGTTCAGGCGTAACACAATAAACACCAGCAAATAATTTTAATTACGTTATTGCCAAAATTTGACGTAAAGCTGGACATAACGAATAATGAAAGTATTGGGCGCATTCAGCAGAACCCATCGATTTGTAAGCGATTAGTAATCATCTGATAAATGCACTAAAAAACAAATCGATGGGAAATCGGACGCTATCGCCATCGCCATCGAATTTAAAGAGGGATTTGTGATTTGACAGCGATTTATGTCAGTTTTGTTTGTCAGGTCGAAGAGTAGAATTTATAAAAAATGACGAAAGAAGTGAATTATAATTATAAAAACATATTAGAAAGGATCTCCTCTAGTGAAGAGGAGCATTAAAAATAAAACTATCCATTTCGTACAGAAAAGAAGTAATTTTGGATGAAAATAGAATGGATTCTAACTAAACAAAAAACTGACAACAAAATGCTTACAAGCAGAACTCCAAATCGACTAATGCGCATCGTGAGGTCACCGATTTAAAATCGCTTATAAACCGACGGGCTCTGCTGAATGCAGCCATTGTCACTGACACTAATTTTCGTTTTGTCAATGTCGAAATTTAATTTGCTGGTGTTTGCTGTATTTTTTTGTTTTTTTTTTGGTCAAACACAAGCACTATAGGAAAAATCCTTTAGGGCACTCTGGGAGTGGTGCGTGTGCGCAAAAAGCGATTCACGTTGGCTTTGAATCGTTGGAGGTTATATTCGTTGGGAAAAACGACCTCGGGAAGGTCGTTCCACAAGGATGAAGTCCTCCAGATGAAATAATTCTTAAATAATGAAGTTCGAGGAGTACTAAGCTTAACCACATATGGATGGGCGGCAGTGGTTCGTCGTGTATTTCTGCGATTCGTCGCTCTATGCGGAATTAAGAGGGCAAGGTCAGCCGAGCACCTTCCATGAAAATATATGTAAAAGAGAGTCAAATCCCCAACCTGTCTTCGATGTTCCAGGCTGTCGAGGTTCTTCGTCAGCTCGTGGTTTCCGATCAGACGAATGGACTTCCTTTCGATGGTTCCAGGAGCCGAAGAGTATGTTTGGGTGCAGAGCTCCAGAAATGAGACCAGTACTCTAGTGATGGTCGAATCTGGGCTTTGTATAGTATCAAAAGTTGTTGAGGTGTGTATAACTTTTTGTTTAAAAGAGTACACCAAGCTTCTGAGAAGCTATCTTGGCGATTGCCACAACGTGGTTATGCCAAGACATATTTCCTCCCAGATTGACGCCCAGCAAATTAATAGATGAAGCCAGTGGGATTGCGTGCCCGTCCATGACTATATCCGGTTCTATAATGTTAACCTTTTTAGAGAAAACTGCTGCCTGGGGTTTTTTAGCGATAAATTCGACTTGGTTACTGTCACCCCAAGCCAAAATTTCTATCAGGTCTTTGTTGAGGCGTGATACTTCATGCTGTCTGCGAAGATGTGCGTCGGCAGCCGATGTTTGCGCATTCAAAGAGAAAGATGAGATAAGTGTGCTATCGTCAGCAGAACTAAATATCGGATTTTCAGTTTTCACTAGAAAAATGTAGAGTAAGAAGAGAGTGGGAGACAATATGGATCCTTGAGGAACACCGGCATTGATGATGAAGGTGAAATCCGTCAAGCGCCACTTGCAGAGCGCGGTCCTTAAGAAAGCTAGACAACCATGCACAGAATCGACTAGGCATACCATAGGATCGCAGTTTACTTAGAAGCCCCTCATGCCAAACACGATCAAAAGCTTTAGAAATATCCAGTGCAACAGCCCGAGACTCCCCATGATGTTCGAATGCGTTGTTCCAAATATGGGTGACATAGGCTAGAAGATCTCCAGTTGATCTGGACTTCCGAAAACCTGAACTAAGCGAGTTTCGTAACTTTGCCATCACGTTTAATTGAATTGCTTAGGATTGGCTCACCAAACTGTATTGAAACGACATAAAAAAAAGTTACCCTGTTACCCTAATAGTTATAAGTTATAAGGAAAAAAAGGTTAATGGTAACTTAAAAGAAACCCTATATTAGTTATAAGAGTATAATTCTGTTCCAAGTTCGGTAATAGAGGGCGCTAGTGACATGCACTGGGTTTAATAAATCTGATTATTTTTCTTACCTGTTATTAAGTATTTTTAATCCAAGGTTCTCAAAGAAGGGCAATTTCTAAACTAAAAAGGTATACCTACTTTGTTCAATCTTAACATATCTCCGTTTTCGAGATATTTCCATTTAAACATCATAACGCATAAATAGAATCAAGCAAAAATGGAAATATCTCGAAAACGGTTAGAGATTTAAGATCGAGCAAGTATACCTCTTTAGTTTAGTTTTTGAGAATCTTGGATTAAAAATACTTAATAACAGGTAAGAAAAAATTGTATTGTATGTAATTGTGAAATTTACCACAAATTTTAATTTCTTCCTCATAAAAATATAACACCGCCAACATTCCATTCTATACGTTAAACTGTTTTTAAATTATGGATTATTTTCCAAAATAAACTTTCACTTTTAACACTCTGTATTTCTAGAGCCAGAAACATTTCGAAAAACTTATGAGTATCACTTAATCGGTTTAGTTTGATGTCTAGTCTCTCCAGTTGCTCTATGGCGCATAAGTATAGGACACCCTGTATTTGCATATTTAATGAGAAATAGCATATTATTTCCATAATTGACATAAATATTTTTAATTACAGAATGCAACTGCAATGGCTACTCAAGCAGATGCGTTTTCGATGCGAAACTTTACGAACAAACAGGCCATGGTGGCCACTGTTTAGACTGTGCAGCCAATAGAGACGGTCCAAACTGTGAAAGATGTCGTCCTAACTATTATATGCGGGAGGATGGATATTGTACTGCCTGCAATTGTCACGAAGTTGGATCCCTATTTCAACAATGCAATTCAGAAGGAAAATGTCAATGTAAACCTGGAGTTACTGGAGATAAATGTGACAGGTAAAAATATAAATAAGTAATGAGAAAACACTTTTCAACACATAGATGTCAGATTTTTTGTTTTATTGTTTTTGACAAATTTGCCTATAGAGTTATCAGTTTTGTAAGCCAAAATAATGTCAAGTTTATTTAGAAAATTGTCAATTATTTTGATAGGTTGTCTGAAGGAAGCTACTAGTTTAAACTTGTCCGAGGTAGTTTTGATTTTAGGGTCAATAGCATTTTTGTAAATATTCTTTCTTAAGATTTGGTCGATTGGAGTTGAGGTATAACCATTATTTACTGCTATTTGTTTTATGATGTTCAGTTCTTTTTGAAAGTTAATTTTGTTTAAAAGGTGAGTTACTAATTTGTGAACCATGCTAATTTGTGTTGTATCAGGTGACAAGAAGAGTTATGTATGACAATATTAGTATGAGAAGGTTTATGGTTTATAAAAATTCTTCTATTATCTCTTTTAATATTTAAATCAAGAAAATTAATACAATTGTCAATTTCTTGTGCTATTGCAAATTTAATATTTTTATGTAGACTGTTGATGTATTCTAAAAAGACTTTTAATTGTCTGTCAGGTCCGAGAAAACATGATATGACGTCGTCAACATACCTATTCCACTAAAGAAATTGTTTAAAAATAGGGTGTTTGCTGAATTTAATTTCTAAAAAATCCATAAATCCATAAATGAGGATAATTTATGAAAAGGAAATTTTAAAAAAAGGCAACGTAAATATCTTCGTTTTAGATGTGCGGACAATTACTACGACTTTACCAAATCTGGATGCAAAAGTTGTGGATGCTCCGATGCCGGATCAGCATTCAATGCTCCGAGTTGCAGTCCAGGAACTGGGGTTTGTCATTGCAAGGAAAATGTGGAAGGAAGACAATGTCAGGAATGTAAACCAGGATTCTTCAATTTGGATCTCGAGAACGAGTTTGGATGCACACCTTGCTTCTGTTATGGACATTCGTCCAAATGTCGATCTGCACCAGGTAAAATAATTCCTACACAATAATGTACGTATAAACATTTCAAATACATATTAACAAAATTCTTGTGCTGATGTTTAACGTGGTGTAGGTTAATACCATTTGAGGTAGAAACTTGAGAAACTTCAGTATTAAAAGAATTAATCCTTCTGTTTCAAATATTGGAACATATAAGATTTTTAGCTACAAATGCACTGACAACAATACGGTTTTAAACAAGAATCATAAAGAATGTTTATATTCTGGAGTGTCAAAATATTTTCATCATTTTATGGACATCACTTACTTACCTTACTTAACTTTCTATTTCGGTATTCATATTTACAATACATGTCACAGTTATTTCATAATAAATTGAATATATAATACAAAAATATATATGTTTACACTGTGCGATGGATTCCTTGTCGGTTTCCCGCTGGGGATAACCAGCCAGGGAGAGACCTGCCCGGGGTTGATGGTAGCCCTAGGTGTAGTTGCACCATGTTTTGTTTATTTTACTTTAGCCATTTTCGAGTCAGTGCTCTTTGGATGCTTATGGAAATCAAAACTCTATCGGAAAATTTACGATCCTTGCTGTTAAGAGTATTGGTAGTATTTGAATGTGTTTTTTAGTGGAAAAGTTTATTTAAAAAACCAGTTTTAAACACTATACCAAAATTACTGTGATATGATTTTATGGTGTTTATACCGTAAATGCTATATTATTACTAAATAGGTACAAAAATTGACGTTGTTTACAGGATACTCCAAATATGCCCTAGAATCCAGTTTTGCGAGAGGTCCAGAGAAATGGCGTGCTGAAGATCAGTTTGGTAGAAATGTTCAAACTAAATATGAAAGTATTAGTCAAAGTAAGTACCCACTGACTGAGTTCTTGCTAGATCGAAAGGAGAATAAGGAAAAGGTTCCTGACTTCCTACATCCTCACGCTAAAAAGATGGTATAAGATCTCATAAATTATTCATTAACTAAAAATGTTTAATTAGGTATTTTAGTGGTAGAATTATATAAATATTCTTAAAAAAGTAGTGCAAGTAGTAAATGGTGGTAATGTTTGACAAACCCGACGCTGATTGCTGCATTCAATCCAGTCGATTAGTAAGCGGTGATGTAACGATGCGTAGCGATTCTGCTGAATGCAGATTTTTGATAATTTAATTTAAATTTGTTGTTTTTTCTTTGGTTAGGATCCCTCCCTGATACAGTTGAATTTAATAGATTCTTCAAGGAATGCTTGCTGCTTCTATAAGAAATAAAACAGAAAATGAATTTGTAACAAATTAAAAATATAGGGCATAAAAATATATAAATAGAAACTCGAGAGAAAACTGTTTCCTAACCCAACAAACCGATGCAACAAATCGCTGACAAATCACAAATCGCTTTTTGAATTCGATGGAGACAATGGCGTCCAATTAGTCATCGATTAGTCAAATCGTACTTTAGTTCAGCTGACGATTATTAATCGCTTACTCATCGATTGGCTCTGCTGAATGCAGCCATTGGGTTACATATTTAAGACGGTGTTTTTTTGTTTCGTATCCTCGTATACGTCAAAAATTTACCTGAAATATTTTTGTTTGGTACACCAAATTAATTAATCCATTTTCGGCTTCTCGTTTCGTACACCGACCACTATTATGGCCCAAAGGGTGTGGGTACCAGCTAACATAGGTACCTTTATAGGTAGGTAATTTCAAATCAAATCAAGTTCAAGTGTACTTTGGAAACAACTATACATATGTACTGATGTCTATATGGAGGAAAATTGATTGATTGCTTGAAAAACAACTTTCTAAAGCATTTCTTCATCGAATTTATAAATAAAATGCAGTTGATTATTTTAAATTGTTTTGAATTTAATAGTTTAATATTATTTTTTTAAATTTAACTAGGAAACAACTTATAAACTTGTAAGTGAAATTAGAATCAACTGTATTTTATTTACAAATTCAATGAGGAAACGACTTAAAAAGTTGTTTTATCAAGCAATCAATCAATTTTCCTGCATATACGATACCTATGTACAATTGTTGAAAAATAATATTTTCGGAATAAATTTGATTTTTTGATTTGACGCTTTGATATAGATATAGAACAGTAAATACTATTTATAAAGAACAAGATTTAAATAAAAATATACAGGGCGTTCCATTTTAAAATAAGAAAGTTTTCAATGTTTGAATTCTTTCAAAAGGAAGCTTGAATTGTAGTGACCACGCTCTGTACATTTTCTGCCAAGTTTGAAATATTTTTGAGACTGGATCTTATGGCTATTCGATACGAATAGTCCAAGAACTAAGGTACAAAAATTATGTGGATTGTTTCATCACAATCCATTTGACAGCTACTGCCGGTGTAACAGGAAATAACAGGAACATGTGACTATGTTGGTTAAAGATAGGGTATCGACAAACTTGAATCCCCAAAGTTTCAGAAACATATGTTCGGTAGTTCTCCATAAAGTTCTAATGCAAGCTCGTCGTGAATCAGCCTGTATTGTAAAACTTGATTAGGTAGATTATTTGAATGTCAATATTTATAACACAAAAAATTAATAGAATATAATACAATGATAGGAAACAAAGTGTTTTCTTCAATGTCATTATACTCGGTGTACGAAACGAGAAGGCAAAAATGGGTTAATTAATTGAATGTACGAAGCAAGAGTATTTCAAGTAAATTTTTAACGTGTGCGAAACGCGAGTGTACGAAACCAGAATGAATCTTGAAGACATATTTTCTTGTCCCAGTTTAAATAAAAAATTTTTACCAGGTGTTGGCGTTCAAGCTCAAAACGAGGAAGCCGTATATTTTCTGGCCCCAGACAGATTCTTAGGAGATCAAAGGGCCGCTTACAATCAACTTTTAGAATTTTCATTTAGAATTGGAGATACAAGACCAATGCCTACTGCAGTTGATATTGTCCTCGAAGGCAATGGAAACCGAATCACTAACACTATTTTTGCACAGTCTAACCCCATACCGAGTTTGCAGGTATGCAATGTTGTTTTAAGTTTTAAATTCACTTCCCCAAGAATAATACACATCAATATAGGTTTATTGATACATAATAATATATTGGGTGCGGCAATAATTTGGAAACGGTCCGATACTTCCGGGTGGTTAGATTTTCGAAAAAAAAGTTTGGGACAAAAGTTGCTTGGTTTTTAGTTTGCAATCGATTGGCCACTAAATCATTCCTCAATACCTCATCCCCACGTGGGGGATGGAGTGGCTTTGAAATTTCAAATGGCGAAAGTTGACTACTTTTGCTCTCTGAACTCGCATCCATTTGAGGTCGCCATTTCAAATTTCAAAGTCACCCCATCCCCCACGTGGGGGTGAGGGGTTAAGGTATGATTCAGAGGCCAATCGATTGCCATCTAAAAACCAAGTAACTTTTGTCCCAAACTTTTTTTTCGAAAACCTAACCACCCGGAAGTATCGGACCGTTTCGAAACGTTTGCCTCACCCAGTATAACATACAGTTGGGTCAGGGAACGAATAAATGTGCGTCATAACTATACAGTACTACCAAAGACCCGTTATTTCTAATGTTCTTTTGTTTCATCGGTTAATAAAAAATGATAAAACAGACACCTGTCTTAGGTACCTTTGAAAACGCAATACAATTCCAGTGTTTTAGACGCAAATGGCAAAATTAAAATATTGACATCCATTACTATCATTTATATTTTGTGTTTCATGTGGTTTACAAATTTTTCAAGTTCCTTAATGAAAGTACAGGATGTCCCATTTTCGACACTTTTATAGGGTTTGTTCGGGTTAATTTTTTTTTATAAAAATTGTTGGAGTGGGCAATTCGATGCGAAGACGGTCGGAAACATGCTTTTTAATTTTTATTTGGGCAAATGAAATGAAAAAAAAAATATCATTAATTATTTTATCAATGTTAAAAATAATGGGTTTCAATATGAATTTAGTGGTTTTAATCAAGAACGGTGCGCCTGACGAGAAAAACTCAAGAGACCGTTTTCATGGAGAATTGAACAGGCCAATCAGAAAAAATATCCACATGGAAAAATATGAGTGGCGTACCATCTTTTTTGTAAAAAATATATGTTTGCAGCGACGCCACTGGTAGAACAATTGAAAAACTTTTCTAACTAAAGTTTGAGGTTCTATATCCTATTAACACATACCAAAATTAAACATAATATCTGAACTATTTTCGGAGATGGCCATTTCTTGTATGCCCAGTGCGCATTGGGGAAAATAAAAATTTTTCGTCAATCCCACCTCATAGCTGATAAAAAAATGAACAATTTGAATCCGGTCTGATCCCCGTAGCTCGATTCATAAACTACTTATTAGTATTTATGTAAAAAATTTCCAATCCCGATTACTCCCCTACTAATTACCCTACCAACCCCAGCCTCCGGTCCATCAAAGTACTCGGTATCACCCGTTAATTCGCGAAAAAATGATGCCCCAACTCCGCCCCTTCTCGAGATATAATTAATTCAATTTTATTGTTTTTGCAGTTGAAAATCGCGTTAATTCTTGAACTCATTGAGATATCGAGATCGGGTTTGTTCGAGCTTACGCGCTCTGTCAAGCTCTTCAATTTTACCTTTCACATTTTTTGTAGCATCAAAACCAGCTGAGTTATTTTCAATTTCCCGTTGTAGGTTAGATTTACGGAGCGTGCCCTCCTCCCCCCCCCCATCATCATTTCAGAATGTCGAGGGGATCCTACTATATCGATTGAGAAAAAAATACTCGATTTCGTCAAGGGATTTTCGAATACCGGAACGACTCCACTATAACCCAAATTTCTTATATTTTTTTCTGATGCGATAATGCCATTATAACACAGATTGTGTAGGAGCAAGCTTAATGTACAGAGTTGGGTAAATGTTCTGGAACAGCTTAATTACAGGAGAATGATAAATTTTCGTTGATGTATAATCTTATTTTTTATAAAATAAAATGTATCGGATTTTTTTATTTTTATTTTATTTTTTATTTATTTATTTATTTGTCAATGTTTCCGAATTTAGACATATGATATTTATCGACAAAATGTTTTAAATATATTGAGAATTTAAAATAACTAATAATATAATAATAAAAAATAATATAGCGTCTCGTTTGACAATTGATGACTTTTTTTTAGTTTCAAATTTATTTATTTTCAAAGTCGTTTACACAGAATACAAAGTAAATAAACGTATAGTTTTATAAAATGCACAGCCAAATAGTAAACTTTTCGTCCTATCGATTGTTGAAAACCCGGATCTGATATTACTTTTCGTTCTCCTGTAATTAAGCCATTTCGGAACATTTGCCCAACCCTGTATAAAATAATTTAAAAAATCCTCGATTGTATCATTGTTGGGATAAAAAAAACTCTTTTAGTGTCCCCTATACTAACGCCTTACTTCTTTCAGACGCAAACGTACAAGTTCAGACTGCACGAGCATCCAGATTTTCAGTGGCAACCAAGACTAAGTTCCAGGGCATTTATCTCTGTCTTGACAAATCTTACAGTCATTAAAATTCGAGGAACATATTCGCCACAAGGCGTCGGATTCTTGGACGACGTTAAATTGGAAATTGCCTCTAGAGGAGCTGCAGGACAACCAGCTCTGTGGATGGAATTCTGCGAATGTCCTCAAGGTATGAAATATATTTTTCTAATTTTATTGTTAGTGCCGGATATAAATCATTTTCCTACCTGGCATTAATATATCTACAGTGTTTTAATGTTACAAGTTAGATAATGAAATTGAAGTTGTTGAATTTTTTAATTTTTTGGAACCTCTTAAATTTGAATGACTCTCTACAACTTTTGTTATTAAAATTGGAATGAAATGATTTATTATACAGGGTATTATGTAAGTATATGCGGTAATTTTTTTGGGTGATTCTAAGATGAAAAGTTCAATAAACATGGGTCCGGGTTCCGAAATGATTCGTTTTCAAGATACGTGGCGTTAAACAAATTTTTTTAATCGGGTTTTCGTAAATATCTTAAATATCCTTATGTCGATATTGTTGAAATTTGTAGTAAATTCTCAGGATCACGCCTCAACAAAGACCTGGAAGGAATTTTGGCTTGTGGTAATAGTAACCAAGTCGAATTTAACGCTAAGAAAACCCACGCAGCAGTTTTCTCTAAAAAGGTTAACATTACAGAACCGGATATAGTCATGGACGGACACGCAATCCCACTGGCTTTATCTATTAATTTGCTGGGCGTCAATCTGGGAGGAAATATGTCTTGGCATAACCACGTCGTAGCAATCGCCAAGATAGCTCCTCAGAAACTTGGTGTACTCTTTTAAACAAAAAGTTATACACACCTCAACAACTTTTGATACTATACAAAGCCCAGATTCGACCATCACTAGAGTACTGGTCTCATTTCTGGAGCTCTGCACCCAAACATACTCTTCGGCTCCTGGAACTATCGAAAGGAAGTCCATTCGTCTGATCGGAAACCACGAGCTGACGAAGAGCCTCGATAGCCTAGAACATCGACGACAGGTTGTGGATTTGACTCTCTTTTACAGATATTTCCATGGAAAATGCTCGGCTGATCTTGCCCTCTTAATTCCACCCAGAGCGGCGAATAGCAGAAATACGGCAAACCACTGCCGTGGTTAAGCTTATTACTCCTCGAAGTTAATTATTTAAGAGTTCTTTCATCTGGAGGACTTCATCCGTATGGGACGATCTTCCCGTGGTCGTTTTTCCCAACGAATATAACCTCCAACGATACAAAACCAACGTGAATCGCTTTATTCGCACACGCACCACTCCCAGAGTGCCATCAAGAATTTTTCCTCTAGTGCTTGTGTTCGACCATAAGAAAAATTAATTGAACTTAGCTGAAATATCCCTTTAAATGATTGATTATTATTGATAGAACCCCCAAATA
Source organism: Barypeithes pellucidus (assembly GCA_963991005.1). Classification (NCBI taxonomy): domain Eukaryota; kingdom Metazoa; phylum Arthropoda; class Insecta; order Coleoptera; family Curculionidae; genus Barypeithes; species Barypeithes pellucidus. Next base: position 32,321,058 of record OZ022562.1, read on the forward strand.
AGATCGATTTTGATCATATTTTGGTTTGCTAGTCCTGTTTTTACACCTTTTGTAGCAAGCCATAAATTTTCTTATAACAATATATGTCATTATCAATTAAATATAACTAAATTCTTCTTAGGATACATTGGACAATTTTGCGAATCCTGCGCAGCAGGATTTAGACATTCTCCAGCTCACGGCGGAGCCTTCACAAACTGCATTCCCTGCGATTGCAATAGCCACGCCAGTATTTGTGAGTCCGAAACTGGAAAATGCATTTGCGAACATCATACCACCGGCGAAAATTGTGATCTTTGTGCACGAGGATTTTATGGGAACGCTTTAGCAGGTAAGAGACGGAAAATTGGAATTTTTAAACTACAATCCCGAGATATTTTATATTTTGTGCAACATACAACAAAATAAAGGAAGATTTTCCCCCTTTGACGATTCAAGTTCCAAAAAAAAAATTCATTTTCAAAATTTGCATTTTTTAATACCTTGTGATTATTATATTTGAATGTATTTTGTTACGTTGACATCTATTTAATTCATGTTATTCCTTCATCAAGATTAATATTCTTAGAACTAGTCACAAACTATTTAGGTCGTTGAGGCAGGTTCCCTATACCCAGGGATGTAAGCCCAGGTTTTTTACTGGATATGTATGCTTAGTTTCAAACTTAAGGTATTAAGATTAGGCGATTCTTCTCAAGCGGTTCTAACGTTACAAAAAAAATCATGAACTAAGACTTGTTTCTATTAAAATTAATTCTTGTTTTGCGAGGAAACCTATTTCATGATTGATGACAAAAATACATTTAGCAGCAAAAATAACGCACAACCAAAAATTATGCTCAATTTCAAATTTGATTTGATTTCGCTAATTATTCTTTTGAACTGTAGCTTTATTCTTGAGTAATTGCACTGTTATATAATTTTTTATTCCGATTTCAGTTTTACGCATATACAGGGTGTAAAAATGAAAATAGTTTTTTTTAGTTATATTTGAGACGCCCTGTAGGAAGCATTAGCAGCAACAACGAGTGTATGATGAAATCATATTATAGCCTCATCTTTTCTAAACATTTTGTTTCTTTGGTTTTGTTTTGTTTTATTTTTCTGATATTCGAGATATCAAAGATAATACACAGTTTTATACCAGAACATGTTTTTTGTTTAATTAAAACAGAATAACACTAACACTAATTAACAATAAATGGCGCGTCTTCCCCCTCTACTTCTAGTGACTGCTTCATATCGCCTCGGCATACTCGATATTAAATTGAATATTTTATTTTGGTCAAGTCCCTTCCAAATATCGATAACCACTATTCGGACATCTTGCATGATGCTGTCTCAGTGGCCTACCAATAATATCCCATAAGTGCTCTATAGGATTCAAATCGGGACTGCGCGGTGGCCAATTTAGAGTTCGAATATTTACTTCATGCAACATAAGGTGTTGCGTTTTCGTGCATTAGTAAACAATTATTCCCAATGTACGGAGTAAAAGGGACAACGTGCTCAGACAAAATGTCACTTATATACCTCTCGCTATTTACAGAACCCCCACGTAAAGGTACGATATCCGTCCGTGCTGTTAAGGAAATTCCAGCTCAAAACATCACAGAGGCTCCATTAAATAAAGTTGTGTCACGTATGTTGCACTGTGCATAACATGTTGTGATATAAAACTGTATTTTCTTTAATATTACAGATATCAGAAAAATTAATGAAACAAAATGTTTAGAAAACATGAGGCTACAGTATAATTTCATCATACACCCGTTGTTGTTGCTAATGTTCCCTACAGGGTGTCTCAAATTTAACGTAAAAAACTATTCTCATTTTTGCACCCTGTATAAGCCTAAAACTGAAATCTGAATAAAGAATTCTATTACAGTGCAATTGCCAAAAAAAATTAGCGAATTCGATTTATCGGTTCGCGAGAAAATCAAGTTTAAAATTGAGAATAATTTTCGGTTGTGCGTTATTTTTGCTGCTAAGTGTATGAATGATAATTAAAAATAATGCGGTGTTAAAAAAATACAAATTATTCAGTATTTTTTTTTGGGGTGATTTTAGTACCTCGATTGAAATTAAAGTTCTGTCTCAATTACCTCGGCTGATGTAGAAAGAAGCTTTTCTTTATTCAAACACAGACATGTTAACAGATATTGTATGCCCAGCCGTTTCTGAACATCGAAAGGAATGCGAGCAAAAAATTAGGCTATGCTAACGTTAGTTGTATTGTAAAAATTGCTAAGAGACAATAATAATCATGTAATTTTCAATTAGAACAACTAAACCAGTAATATAATAAATCTTAATACAATGTTATGCATAGTATTACCAAATCAATCTAGATAAACGTGAATATGTGTAAAAATGATCATTTTCTACAATATTTAAATAACTAAAATATTTGTTGTCATTCTTAAGACCAGTCAAAAGGACATTTGAAAAAAATTTCAGGAAGAATCAAACTGCGGTATCAACACAGCGTATTTATTGTCCACTTAATAAATTATTGTTTTAGCACGCCTATGGCAAGACGCTTTCTATCATGGTTTTTGTACATTTTTCGCCTATCGCTCTTCATACGAAAATGTTCAAATTCCACTGGGCAAACTATAGGATAAAATTAATTCTTGTAGAAAAATTTGAAAAACATATAGTCGCAAACTCGTTTTATAAAGTAGATACTAAGTCGGCAATAGTTTTCTGTTTAATTAACGTTAAGACGCTTTTCGTGTAGTGCAGATATTATAGACATTTTTACTTTATATCTCTTTTTTAATATTTAATAAAATTTTCAAATTTTGAAAATAGTGTTAATTCAATAATTACTTATAACTATTATTATTTTTCTGTAGTATTTAGTGACCACACTGATAGTTCTCAAAAGGGATTGTTAGTTGGATGGAGGTCAATAAAACAAATGAAGATGATCAAATTATATATTTGGCCAGCGTTTCGACCCTTATAAAGTCATCCTCAGGACTCTTTTTGGTAAAAAAATAAGTTACAAATGCTTCTTAGGTTTAAAGAAGAAAAGTACAATAAAAATTTCACTATTACAGATTAAACTATAATAATGCCAACTTGAATAATAAATAGAACATAAAGTAAAAACACATTAAGAAACGAAAATAAAGAACAAAAACAGGCACTTACATAATAATATAGATTTGATCCCCTGTGTAACACACATTTTAAGTTTTTTCTTTAAATTTATTATTCAAGCATTGGTTAGTTTTCTATATAATAGTGATATTTTTATTAAAATTTTCTTTTTTAAACTTAAAAAGTGTTTATATCTTATTTTTACCAAAAAATCTTTTCTAGAGCCCTCAGGATAACCCAATAGATGTAGCAACGTTGACCAAATACATAATTTGATCCACTTCGTTTGTTTTATTGACCTTCATCCAACTAATAACAGTTTTGAGAATTATTATTATTATTAACTCTGAACTAAGATTTAATACTATGGAATATAGTATTAACTGGTAATATCTAAGTCAAGTCACCAGCTTTATAATTGATATTCATTTCACCAATTCAGGAGAATAAAAAAATATCAGCGCGTGATAGGTACGTCCTGCTATTTGTCAATCTGCGATAATACTCCTTTGCCTTTTCAGGTCTATTCATTCGTGGTGCGAGATTGTACTGTCATACTGTTCTTAATGCGACCCTGTGTGTTCTTCACGTACTCGTCGCGTATATTTATTTTGGTTTTCTGAATTGGGAAAATGAATATACTATAATTATATTTAAGTGTTTCCTTCTTCAACCTGTTTTTTCCCTTAGGTACACCAGACGATTGTTTACCTTGCCATTGTCCCGATGGCGGTGCTTGCATACAAATAGAAGAAGACGTCATTATGTGTACGGAATGTCCCACTGGATATTCTGGCCATAGATGCGACGTATGCTCTGATGGTTACTATGGTGATCCGACGGGTAGATTTGGGCGACCAACTCCGTGCCAGCTATGTGAATGTAACCAAAATATTGATACCAATGCCATTGGTAATTGTAACACTACAACTGGAGAGTGTTTAAGATGTATTCATAATTCTGGGGGCTTGAGATGCGAAGTTTGTTTACCAGGTAAGTTATTTTCAGTCCTATTTTTATTTTGTAGGTGTAAATTTATCCGAAATCTCGCATATGTGTGAGATTTTAACTAAGTTAAGAATATATCCATAATAGATGAGTTGAAACAATAACTGCTTTTAAACCAAAACTTTAAAATACTCTGTAGAGTGATGGAAATGTCAAACTTTTTATTTTGTAATTTAATCATCAAGTGACATGTATTCTTAACATTTTGGTTCATTCATACTTTAATTTTTATAGCAGATACTATTTTTTAAAGGAACATTACAATTTCCATTCTTTCCCCGTATAAAAAGAAATAAAGTAATGACAGCGGATAGGTACATTAGAGATGTTTTAGAGCCATAGGTGCTTTTTTCGCGTTATTTATCGGAGCAAATTTTGATGCTGATGCAGGATTACTCGACCATATGTTGCAAGAATTGTTAACGAGCATGTACATGACGTCGAAATTCCAAAAAATGAATTGGCCCCCACGTAGCTCCATCCTAAACCCAATAGAACAAGTCTTCGCTACACTTGGCAAAGAAATACGATCTCTGATACCTGCTCTGCAAATTTACATGAGTTCAGTGCAGCTCTTGTTGAATAATGGCAGCGAATAAACCAAAATTACATACGGAATCTTATTGAAGGTATGCCAAGGCATGTTGTAGCTGTTGTTGGTTTTCATTTAATTCACGTAATTTTAGGTTTAATTTTTTGTTGTTTGGAAATTAATACAATTGTCTTAAACAAGTTTGTTCCTTTAAAAAAATCGTATCTAGTTACTACAAAAATCGAAAGTATTGAAATGAACCAAAAACTAGGTCGCTCGAGCGAGAAACCGCTTGAGTACTCGATTATTGAAATAACCAACATCGCTCGATTATTAAAAAAACTGGCCGAGTTATAAGTTCAAGCGAAGATCGTCGCTTGTTACTTATTACCTTTCACTCGATACCCGAGCTTCGCTTGACACTGACGGAAATGTGCTGCTTGGTAGTGTGATCGCTCGATAGGAAATATACTCTAGTTATAAATTCAAGCGAAAAATCGAAAATCGTCGCTTTCCACTTGATACCCGATCTCCGCTCGACGCCGCGCGCCACCCGAAATGTGCCGATTGTGAAGATGCATTAAAAAAAGTATGCCAAATCCCTTAGTGGATTCATCGCGACATGGGGTTTGTTTTGACTGGGACTGGCTAGCCAGCGGCGATTGTAAGTTTTTTAAAAATTAAAGGATATAATTTTAAAAAAATTTGAATTAACTGTTTTTCCTTAGTAAAAACTCTAACTAAACTTCTAAAACTTACAAAAACAAGCCCTGGTGTTTTATCAACACATTCTTCTTAGTCATAAAAATTTCAAGTGATTAATCGCTCGAGCGATTCGGATTGTTCGTCGTGATGGAGATCACCCTACAGAATGTTTTAAAGTTAGGGTCAAATGACAGTTCTTGTTGTAACCTGGATATTATAGACATATTCTTAACTTTCTCAAGAGCTCACACATGTGCGAGAATTTCGATAAATTTTTTCTACATGATAAAAAAAAGGATAATCAACATTAGACTTAGATATTGCGTGGATCGATTATTTTGACTGTGAGTGTATTTTATAATTTGATTTTTCACCTGTACCACCATTTCTTCTAAATAAGTTATATTGTCGAAAAAACGTTTCGTAAACAATAAATCAGACATTCTGTAACTTTTGGCATCTGCTAGTTTAAAAATAAAAATCATTTCAACAAATAAACTCTATAGCAGAGAGTGTTAAACAATTTTATATCAATTTAATTAATTTACCCAACATTAAAAATTCAAAAATATCGATACAAAATAAATAATGATAACTAAAGATTTGAGAGAACCGCAACATAACCTAATCTAATTTTTGAAACATTTTTTTGCCATGAGTTTCAAAGATTAATGAGTGATTTTTCGTCTTCTGAAGACTCGGAAATACTGATATCAGATTTGGGAACCAAACAATTTCGATCTTCTCTATATTTTCACCGTCGGCGAAATTATTTAAGGTTATGACAAGATTTTCTCTAGGTAGATCTGCGTTCCAACAACAGTTTGATGCTGATCAGAAACTAAAACTTTTGATACATACGCTGTGATGCCGATTTGCGAACTTGTATACGATTTACTGCGGGGAGTCAAGATCTTCAATTAAAACGTTCCTCAAAAATAAAAATTAAAAATACTCTCAAAAAGTATCCAAATCACTTTCCACTTTTATCAAATTATTTAACCTAAAAAGCATAAATTTAAAATTTCCTCTAGACAAGATATTCTTTAGTTTATTTAATGTTTATTTGCGTTTATAAGTTGTTATAATTTATTTTATTTTTATTCAATATAATGTACTTTATAGGTTTCTACGGTAATGCTTTGGTACTTCCCAAGGGTGACTGTAAACGTTGCGAATGTTACCCAGTAGGTACCCTACCTGATCTAAATGGAGAAGCCATTTGTGATTCCAGTACCGGTGCATGTCTTTGCAAAGATCGGGTAATTGGTAAAAATTGTGATCAGTGCGAGGAGGGCTATTACAACTTGCAAAGTGGCGATGGATGCCAAAGTTGTAACTGTGATCCCATTGGTTCCTCGAATCAGACTTGCAATTTATACAGTGGACAGTGTTATTGCCGACCAGGAGTTACAGGGTAAGGACTCTAGCATAAAGGCATCATTAATGTGGCGAATATTCAGTCTTGATTTACCAAATTAAAGTATATTAAACTTGGCATTTAAAAAAGAATTCTGGATAATTTGTTTTAACCAAAGGTATTGTAAACTACAGATCCCATAATCCATTCATAAAACTCTTGGAAAGTGAAGCTGTGATTGTGTGAAATGTTATTGAACATCAGTAATGGGTGAAAGAGAGAACTACATATTTGTTGGCTGAATGGCAATAATACTGAAGTTTGGTTATATCAGATGGTTAAATTAAAACATAAGCATACTTACTGATGATAAGATAAATCCTTATTTAAATGATCCACTCTTTTACAAACTACACATGAATGCGCCATGATTGACGATTTTTCACCAATAATCACAAAAAAAACGTTCTAATGTTTACGAGATTAGAATTAATTCGTATTTTGGCTCCTGGATCATAACGCAGTAGTAAAATAGAAATAAGTGTTGGAGTGCAGTTAGATTAGTTCAAGATTCGTTTGATACTTTTAAGTATAATAATATTTTTTTAAAGAATCTCTCATCGCCTTTTCACAGTTTATAGTAAAATTATTGGGAAATAAATTTATTTTTAACAGCAATTGTGGAGTAACCTTAAACCAGTAGTAATTGCCAAATTAGCAAATTTTTAATTGGGATCTTTGCGATAATCTGGCTATGCTGCAATAATGACCGAAAGAGGTGGGAAAGACTGTTTGTATTCGTTGCGTAGACTCGAAATGTACATTTTTCCATCTGTAGTTTGTAATATCTTTGGTTTTAACTCATCACATAAAATAGTGAGTCCGGTTTAACATTTTCTGATTGAAAAAGGTTCGTCACTCCAATATGGTTTATCAGAATTGAACACATCGGACTCGTTTTTATCACAAGTTGGGTTTGCTTCCTGATTGATATATGCTTTCAAAAATTTATAGACTTCTCTCTAACTTAAATTGCGCGATAAATTATTAATATATTCCAGCAATAGATATTAACAAATAAATTACAGAAATAAAAATTGGAAACGAAAAATCCCACCTTAATAAGTACCACTGTACTTTCTCTTGAGAATGTAATTATTAAATTTGAACTGGCATATTTAAAAAGAAACATTTTATTTAAAATCAATAAAGCGTAAAATAAAATAAATAACTGTTTAATAAAACATTTATAATGAAACAAAATATATTGATTCTATTTACTTCATATATAAATAATCAAGTATAAGTCCAGAGATATTTAGAAATTATATCAATACCTGATAACATTAATTATTTTGGAATGGAATTTACATATAAAAAATAAAGAAATCTTATTCCAAAATTCGAACATTTAGACAATAATTTTTAAATATAAAATAGCTTTATATTAATCTTGAATTATTCTTTTGTACTAACTTACTTAAATTATGGAATATAGGGTTGGGGAGGCATAAATAGAAATTATTTAATAATATGAAATTTCCAAAAATATGTTTTAAATTTAAAGATTTAATTTCATTCATCATATTATACTCAAAATCGGTCTTATCATGCGGGTCCAAAGGTCACTAATGAATAAAACCAGAGAACACAGACTAACCAAATTGCTGTGAAATTATGTAGCAATATATCCGGAGGACGGTATATTAGTGTTATTATTTTACTTATCTAGTATATAGATAGTCACATATAGTATTACTTCCTGTCTAAAAATACTACTTTTCTAAATTTTGAATGTGTAATTATCCACATATTTTTTAAAAATCTGAAGACGTTGGCGCACTATGGCTGCTTACATAAGAATTCGAAAAACGGCTGATAATAATTTATTAAAATTTTAGGACGCCAATAGTTTTAGAGATTTATTTTTCTGGTGAGAAACTTGAAATGTCAAATGGAAGATATATTATATACCGGGTGTCCCGCTAAGGTCGACGAGCGGCTGTATCTCGATAACTATTTGTCCTACGGCTTCCGGGAAAAAAAATTTATTACAAAAGTGACTCCTAGAAGTATACTAAAATTATTTTTAGCTTTGAAATTTTACCGCTAGATGGCGTATTTTGAATTCAAAATCAAGAAATGATAATATCTCTTAAAATCGATAGTGAAGGTATGTCATGTGGAACTGTTCTCGACTCTCCAATTAACACTGTACAAATAATGTATTTGACATTTTGGTCTATCTCCTAAAATAACGGGTGGGGGGAGGTTTGAATCGTATTGCAGAAAAAGTTCGATAACTCCCGAATACGTTAACAGATTTCATCCAACTTGGTCTTGTTTTAAAGCCCCTTGACAGTCGAACTATAGTCTATTATAATACTTAAGTTTTAGTTTAAGCAAGAATCACCAGATGGCGTTTTTTGACCGCCTTAGTAATTTACTCAATTTTCCATGAAAAGTTAAATGGAAGGCTAACATTTTAATTCATTAGTTGTATTACTCGTGAAATTATTTAAAAAGTGGCACAAACCGGAAGTCGATACCATTATTCTAACTTAAGTTATCAGCAAAAATATATATTTTTTAATATATAATATTAAAACATGAAATGTTCATTAATAACAAGTAAGCCATGACAATCGAAACAATAAAATTCACACTTAATACTAATTACTAATTACTTACCACCTTGCAAAGACCAATACTTTTTACATTTTTTTCAGTAAATGCTCAAAATGACAGCCGTTATTGTCGATGCAACTTTGAACTCTTTGACGTGTGACATCAACAGCAGTTTCGATCTCTGTCACAGAAATAGACGATATCGCATTTCGGATTCTAAGAATCATGTCTTCTCGTGTGGTTGGCCGGGTCTGATAAACAATATCTTTAAGTCTTCCCCATAAGTAAAAGTCCAAAACTGTCAAATCAGGGGATCTTGGTGGCCAGGGAAATAAACTACCCCTTCCTATCCATTTGTTGAGGAACTCGGTATCTAAATATTCTCTCACGTTGAGAGCATAATGCGCAGGGCAACCGTTCTGTTGAAACCACATGTTTAAACGGGTTTCTAAAGGCATTTCATCCAAAAGAGGTGGCAAATGGTTCCTTAAAAATTTTAAATATCTTGCTCCATTAAGAGTCTCTTCAAATAAAAAAACAATAATTTTACCTCCAATAAAGCCGCACCAAACATTCACGCTGAATTGATTTTGATGATCAATTTCTATCATCCAATGAGGATTATTTGAAGACCAGTAATGGCTATTATGTAAATTTACTTTACCTCGACTAGTAAAGGTAGCCTCATCTGTCCATAAAATTTGATGAACAAAATTTGGATTTTCTCTGGTCATTTCAAGCATCCAGTTGCTGAAATCTAGCATTCAGTCAAAATCAAATGCCGTAAGTGCCTGATGAAGTTCAACATGATATATGAGTGTAATAATAAATGTAAATCTTTTAGAATTCTATGAATAACCGATTGAGGAACTACAAGATCTCTTTCTATATCCCTAATACTGCGTTTAGGATAATCTTCAATATATGCAAGAACATTTATGATATTGTTTTCATTTCGAGTTCTGCCAATCCTGAATCGAGCTTGCATTGGTAACACTTGTCCAGACTCGCAAGCATCTTGCTAAACGCTTAAATGCCATCCGCGAAAAATTTTGCCGCTCAGGATATCTTACAGCGTATTCCCGCAAGGCAATAACTGTATTTTCAAAACATTGAAAATATACTGCCAGCATGTCATATGCTTCAGCAATAGAATAAAACATAACTTTCAAATTGTTTACTAAAAAAAATGTATTGATCTTTGCAAGGTGATAAGTAATTAGTATTAAGTGTGAATTTTATTGTTTCGATTGTCATGGCTTACTTGTTATTAATGAACATTTCATGTTTTAATATTATATATTAAAAAATATATATTTTTGCTGATAACTTAAGTTAGAATAATGGTATCGACTTCCGGTTTGTGCCACTTTTTAAATAATTTCACGAGTAATACAACTAATGAATTAAAATGTTAGCCTTCCATTTAACTTTTCATGGAAAATTGAGTAAATTACTAAGGCGGTCAAAAAACGCCATCTGGTGATTCTTGCTTAAACTAAAACTTAAGTATTATAATAGACTATAATTCAACTGTCAAGGGGCTTTAGAACAAGACCAAGTTCCATGAAATCGGTTAACTTATTCGGGAGTTATCGAACTTTTTCTGCAACACGATTCAAACCTCCCCCCACCCCTTATTTTAGGAGATAGACCAAAATGTCAAATAAATTATTTGAACAGTGTGAATTGGAGAGTCGAAAACAGTTCCACATGACATACCTTCACTATCGATTTTAAGAGATATTATCATTTCTTGATTTTGAATTCAAAATACGCCATCTAGCGGTAAAATTTCAAAGCTAAAAATAATTTTAGTATACTTCTAGGAGTCACTTTTGTAATAAATTTTTTTTCCCGGAAGCCGTAGGACAAATAGTTATCGAGATACAGCCGCTCGTCGACCTTAGCGGGACACCCGGTATACAGGGTGTCCCATAACTAATGGTACACAGGAAAACTGTAGATTCCTTGGGGAAAAATACTGCGATTTGGCCATACTTAGTTTAGTTCAATAGCTGGTAATAACCGAGATACAGGGTGTCCAAGTAAAAATTTAATTTTCAATTTTCCTAAATAACTTATTTCTGAATCAATATTTTTGCACAAAATTTTGTGACTAGTATTTTGTTGGGGAAAGGAGTTTGAATTTGTTAATAATTTTGATGCAGATTATAGGGGGCGCTCTCTGCGGTACTCTGAACACATAAAAATAAATGTAACTTTTTGTGCCTTAGTATAATTATATTTTTATTAAAAATATCAGTTTTTTCGTCATTTTTAAGCAATAAAGGTATACTTTGTAAATGTCGCTCCGACTAACTAACTAATTGTGTTCCGATTGCCACAAAAAACATATGCTGATAAACAAAGATCACAAAAACGTGCCAATACTGTAAAGGACAAAATAACCAACAGCACGTCACAAGCAGAGAGTTTTAGCGTGTCGGACGTAAATTTTAAGGGAAGCAGTGAACACGAAAACGTGGATGAGGTTTTTCAACCTCGTAAGTCGGTTACTAGAACTCCCCCAACCAAAGCCCCGGCGAGTTTTCTACTCCCTCCCGGGAAAGAAAATAATAATATAGAAAATATGGAAAATGTTAATGAAGATTACAATAATGGCAAAAGATTAAGAATTGACAGCACCCCTGAAACCGATAAAGTAGTGAAAAAACAGTGTGATAAAAGCCTTATGCAGAGGGTATCTGAGCAACAAATTTTTTCAGAAAAGAGAGACGACGCCCTAGAGCGACAATTTCCGAAAGACGAAATAGTCATTACTGAAGTGTTCTCATACCTGGACCAAATGCAGAAAATAGTTAACAAATGTAAAGATGTTATCGAAAAAGAAGATCAGGAGTGCATAACAAACGCTAGCTTCTCTATCCACAGATGTTTAACGGTACTAATACATAAAATTGGAGTCTTAAAACAAGAAAATCTAGAGCTAAAATATAAACCGAGAAATATAGAGGTACCACAAGACATTTTTAATGATAATAATGTGCAAATAGGCCGTGCAGATGCACCTAAATCATACGCAGATGTGAGTGCAATAAAATCTACCAGACAGGAAATATCTACAGAAAAAAAACAAAGAATCTACATGGACAACGCCTAAAATGACAAAGAAACTTGAAACAGTAATAAGCATTGAGAATACTTCAGACCCCAGACAAACAATTAAGCAGTTAAAACAAAACATAAACCTAAAAGATACAGATGGTGAATTTAAAAGTATTCTTGAAAGCCATAATGTAGGACAACAAACTAAACTAAAACAGGCCCTTCAAAATAAAAACGAGATTAGAGTTAAGGAGGCCCCAAACACTGACCCTATGTTTATGGTGACTGGAATCGAAAAGGGTATAAGTGATGAGGATTTCCTGGAGGATCTAGTTCGTTTAAATGATATAAATAGTCAGCTAGGATATGAGGTAAAGGACAAAATTAATATTGTAACCAAAAAGCAGTGTAGAAATCCTAAGAAAGAAAACTGGATTCTCCAAGCTCCACCAGACATCTCAAAATGGTTCTTAAAAAAAGAGAAAATTAACTTTGATTTAGTAAAGGTTTATGTACAGGAACACTTCAATCTGGCAATATGTTTTAAATGCTCTAGGTTTGGCCACGTACAAAAATATTGTAGTGATGAGCAACTTTGTCATAAGTGTGGTGGAAAACATTTTAGTAAGAACTGCTCTTCCATAGTGTTGCAATGTCCAAATTGTGCAAGAATGAAACTCGATCCTGAAGTGAGCCATCACTCGGCACGGGATACCAAGTGTCCAGTGTACAAGAGACGGTTAGAACAATATCAAAGCCAGGTAAACTATTCAAAGGAGCAACCAAATTTTTAATAGACAAAAATGCTAAATCATATAAAACCACCAAAAGCATTATTCACCAAAATGTGCAATCAATAGGTAACGCCATCGATACTATAAATAATATGTTAAACAGCCACAAAGAATGTGAAGTACTATGTATTACTGAACATTGGAAATCACTAGAACAACTAAAGAAAATAGGTATTCAAGACTATAAACTAATTTCAATGTTCTGTAGGGAAGAAGGGAAGCACGGTGGTACTGCAATCTATTGTAAAAATAATTTAAAATGCAAGGCTCGGACAAAGATTAATAGCATGTCAGTTACTGGTAGCTTTGAGTGTGCGGCGGTGGAATGTCATTTCGGGAAAAAGGGAGCAATAATAATGTCGATATATCGACCACCCTCAGGGGACATAAATATTTTCATGGTCAATATGGAAAAACTTTTAGTAAAGGTATTTAAGGAAAACAAGGACATTTTTGTAGTAGGGGATTTCAATATAGAAATGTTAAGAGATAATAAAACGAAATCGGAATTGTTTTCTATAATGAACTCATTTAACATACGTCCAACCATCTTTGTAAATACTCGTGTATCTCGTAATAGTAGTAGTTGTATAGATAATATTTTTACAAATTGTGACTTTGTTGAAACCATTGTATTTGAAAGTTTTATATCTGACCATACTGCACAGAAAATAGTCTTTAAAGTAGAACCTATAGAAATCAACTACATTAAATACACTCGGTCTTTCACCCAAGATAACAAGGACAATTTTTTGTGTAGTTTACAAGAGCAGGATTGGTTTGAGGTGTATAATGTGGATAAAAATGATGTTAACAGACAATGGAATTTATTTATGATTGCGTTTACACGGTTGTTCAATCAGAGTTTTCCTCAAAAATTATCAAGGAAAAAAAAAACATGCGAGTTTTAGGTATCAAGATAATGAGCAGATTGTAGAATCTAAACGCAGATTAGATATCCTTTTAACATTATCAAGACATGATGAAAATTATAAACCTACTTACATTAACGAAAAAAAGAATTATGATAATTTGCTAATAAAGAATCGCGCTACTAAATACGGAAATAGAATTAAAAATTCAGATAATAAAACAAAATGCATGTGGTCAATATGTAAAGAAATAAATGGAGATAATAAGAAAGAAGTTGGAATGCAAGTTGAGGGAGACCCTGAGTGTTTAGCCAATAGATATAACGAACATTTACTTGAGGTTGTGCCTAATTTATTGAAAGACCTTGTCTCTGTCCCATTTGATTGTGCGGTACATAAAAACATGGGATGAATTTTTTTGAGGCCCGTAACACCAACTGAAATCTCCGAAATAGCTAAACAACTTAAAAATAAGCACAGTTGTGGTTTTGATGAATTTCCTACTAGTATTGTAAAGTTGGCAGTTCCTTTTATTCTAAATATATTGTGTTTTATAATTAACAACTCTTTCAAATATGGTACATTTCCAGATAATTTAAAAATAGCTGTGATAAAACCAATATATAAAAAAGGAGACCCAGGAAGTCTGGATAATTATAGGCCAATAAGTCTACTGCCCAGCTTTTCCAAGATCTTCGAAAGAGCTATGTATTCCAGGTTAATAAGTTTCCTGAACGATAGCAGGATATTCGTCGAAACTCAACACGGTTTTTTAACAGGAAAATCCACGCAAACAGCGATATATAAATTTATTCAATATGTTTTGGAACATCTGGAAAAGGGAGAAATAGGGCTGGGAATGCTGTTGGACTTATCAAAGGCCTATGATTGTCTGGACAGGAAATTACTAATTAAAAAATTGGAAATGTATGGTGTTAGGGGCAATGCAAAGGAATGGATTTTGTCATATTTAAGTGATAGGATACAATGTGTGTATGTGACCAGTCATGGTAAAACTTACAAGTCAGAGATGCGAGAAAATAACATAGGAATCGCACAGGGCAGCATATTAGGACCGCTGTTATTTATAATATTTGTCAATGACCTGTCACTTCTTTTGAACTCACCTCAGCAACATATCGTCAGTTACGCTGATGATACAAACCTAATTACGGGCTGTAAAACTTTGGAAGAATTGATCGAAATGTCCCGGGAGTTTTTTAATATGGTCATAGATTGGTACAGTAAAAACAAGTTAATATTGAATGAGGAGAAGACTAATCTATTATTGTTTAGAACCAAGCAATCAAACATTATAAAACCCATTGATATTACGCTTGGCAATAGGGAATTAGGCTTCTCTGATAATGCAAAGATCCTGGGAATTTCGGTCAATGAACACCTTGACTGGGCACATCACATAGACAGTTTAGTTAGAAGACTTAATTCAGTTTGCTACGGTATTCGAGTAGTATGTAGGTATATGAATGTGGAAACACTTAGAATAATGTATTTTGCAAGTTTTGAATCAATACTCAAATACGGCATTATTTTCTGGGGTGGAGATAGTAGAATGCAGAGCATCTTTGTAGTCCAGAAAAGGTTAATTAGGGTAATAAAGAAAATGAATTACTTGGAAAGCTGTAGAAGTGTATTTAAAGAAATGGGTGTTATGACTGTGTACGCAGTCTATATATTTGAATGTTTGATGTTCTTTTTTAAACATAAAGAGTATTTTGATATAGATTCTACGCATGAGTACAGTACAAGATCATCAGATGTTAGGTATCCCATACATAGACTAACACTAACGGAGAAATCTCCACATTATATGTGCCTTAAGTTACTTAATGCATTGCCAGAAACTTTGAAACGGATTGATACCCAAAAAATATTTAAAAGAGAACTAAAAAAATTTTTAATAGATTTAGAACCTTACAGTCTCCGAGAATTTTATGAAAGATTGTAAATGATGGTATTATTAGTGAAGTAAGTTTGTTGTTTGTTTGAATGTGACGTCATTTCATTTGTTTGCTCTGTTTACAATTTGAAATAAAGATTATTATTATTATTATTATTATTATTAACCGTTTTCGAGATATTTTCAATTACAATTTCTAATGCGCCCGTTTAAAGTTTGATTTGTAAATGTGAAATTTGTCACAGTAGGCTTTGGTAAAAACAAATACAATGAAAGCACTTTGAAACCTCATTTCTGTCAAAGTTTACTTTCATTTGTCAGCATTGTGGGTGTTTTGTAAATGTCGCTCCGACTAACCGTTTTCGAGATATTTTCAATTACAATTTCTAATGCGCCCGTTTAAAGTTTGATTTGTAAATGTGAAATTTGTCACAGTAGGCTTGGTAAAAACAAATACAATGAAAGCACTTTGAAACCTCATTTCTGTCAAAGTTTACTTTCATTTGTCAGCATTGTGGGTGTTTTTAAGGAGTTTTTGAAGATACTGTTATCAAAAATTCAACTAAAATTGCTGCGACATAACTGTTTTCTAACGGAGAAATGCGAGACATGGTATGTTTATACGCACGAGAAAATTTTAACAGACGCGGGGGCACATCGGCGGTATTTGGAAATTTATCCAAATAGAAGGCAACCAGATTTTAAAATTTTTAGAAGCCTATACGACAGACTGGGAGAAACCGGATCCTTGCGTCCAAAACGTAATAGTGGAGGATCCTGTTTCTCCCAATCTGTCGTATAGGCTTCTAAAAATATTAAAATCTGGCTGCCTTCTATTTGGATACATTTCCAAATTCCAACCAATTTTCTTGTGCGTATAAACATACCATGTCTCGCATTTCTCCGTTAGAAAATAGTTATGTCGCGGCATTTTTAATTTAATTTTTGATAACAGTATCTTCAGAAACTCCTTAAAAACATCCACAATGCTGACAAATGAAAATAAACTTTGACAGAAATGAGGTTTCAAAGTGCTTTCATTGTATTTGTTTTTATCAAAGCCAACTGTGACAAATTTCACATTTACAAATCAAAATTTAAACGGGCGCATTAGAAATTGTAATTGAAAATATCTCGAAAATGGTTAGTCGGAGCGACATTTACAAAGTATACCTTTATTGCTTAGAAATGACGAAAAAATTGATATTTTTAATAAAAATATAATTATACTAAGGCACAAAAAAGTTACATTTCTTTTTATGTGTTCCGAGTACCGCAGAGAGCGCCCCCTATAATCTACATCAAAATTATTAACAAATTCAAACTCCTTTCCCCGAAAAAAAACACTAGTCACAAAATTTTGTGCAAAAATATTGATTCAGAAATAAGTTATTTAGGAAAATTGAAAATTAAATTTTTACTTGGACACCCTGTACCTCGGTTATTACCAGCTATTGAACTAAACTAAGTATGGCCAAATCGCAGTATTTTTATCCAAGGAATCTGCAGTTTTCCTGTGTACCATTAGTTATGGGACACCCTGTATATTATATTTTTTTCGATAATTCGATTCTTCGTTAACAACTACGTAAGTAAACAGAAAATTGTTACATTTACTCTATTGGTTGATTACTTACAAGTTGTTAAAAAAATAAAATTAGAAATCTCGAACAAACCCGAACAAATAAAATTAGAGAACTTAAAACTTCATAATACATTAAATCGAACGACGATGGAATAATGCTATAGCCATAACTTTATCTTTTTTGATATTCCCACAAGAAAAAATCTAATGGGGTTAAATCCGGTGACCTTGTAGGCCGGTTGTCTGGACCACCACGACCAATTCATCTCTGCCAAACATTTCATTTAGTGTATTTCCAGTTACATATTCGTTAAATTTATGGTATTATGATAGTTTTAACTATTCTGATTTTATTTATTGAAAAAGTCTTAAAAACACCCAGTAGAATAAATGTAAAAATTTTATGATTGCTTAAGTAGTTTTGGACTTCGAATAATGTCAGAAATGTTTTATAATGTTTGTCCCCCAATCTCACTTCTGGCGTCCTAAAATTTGATAAAATATTTTCGGATTTTACAATCCTCACCCTGTATTTTAAAATTTAAACATTTTGGTAAATAAGCATAATAGTTTTTTTTAGCAGTTAGTATTTCTGGTAAAAAACTCTTTTTTTTTAAGATTGTTGTGTTTCTATAAATATTTTATTTTATTTATAATATCAACAGAAAATATAATTATCATCTTCCTCTACATATTATTATTAGTTCCAATATTTAAATTGCATTGAAAACATTCAGTATTCATATGTTAAGGACTATAATACAGAATATCTAATCTGTATCTCCTCAAGAATGGCCCTATGGCGCTCATAACTTTGGCGACAAATCCAAACAAACAGTGATACTATTTGTTTTGTTTCATTGATATTAATCCAATTAATCAACCGCTTTAAACCAATGTGTTCAATAAATATCTGAGATAATTATGTTTTAGTCTTCGATGTGACCATTGTGAAGCCAAGAAATATGGATTTTCGTTAGAAGGCTGTAAAGACTGCGACTGTGATCGCATTGGTTCTAAAGACATGCAATGCGATGCTTCTGGACAATGTCCTTGTCTGGACAATGTCGAAGGCCGGAGATGTAACAGATGCAAGGAGAATAAATATGACAGACACCGAGGATGCGTAGGTATGACAATAAAATTTATTATAAAAAACTATACCTATATTATAAATACGTTTGCCTTCTTTTAAGGATTTTATATTTTAATTTTATTTTGGTATTTCCTTTATTTTAGTATGAAATATTTTATGATTTAAAACCATTATTATATTGCATTATTGAATTTGACCATTATCCACTCATGTTATCTAGTATAGAGGTTTTACGCTTGTGTTGACTGAACATGCATCTAAATTTCTGTTGAAGTTTGACATAACTCGCTTGATATACAGTGTGTGTGGTAGAAAGTGTAACAAATGGGAAACTTTTTTTATCGAAAGAAGTCACACTTGCTAAAAAGTTTTGCTTAGTTAAAAACCTCCCTGGCCATATATATACATAGTGGGCAAAAAATGTTAAATTGATCTTTCTTTCTAAAATTACATTAAAATGCCGTGAGGCCCTTTTAAGAATTATGTTCTGAGATATAATCAACTCATTGAAGGTTTGCATTATTCTGTTTTGTAGAATTTGAGCACTTTTGGGTCTATCTCGGTAGACATTTATTTTAGTCTACCTTATAAATAATAGTCTATGGGCGTCAAATCAGGTGCTCTCGCAGGCCAATTTGTATCCATATGGCCCAGAAATTAGTACCTATTCAGTAAATAAAAAAAACGAACGAATATAATAATAATTATAATAATAAAAATAAAATTACATAATTATGTCTGATACAGTATGTCCATGGATGTGGTTTACAAGAGGACAAATGGACTAAAAATTGAAAGATACGAAAGAAAGTAACTTAATAAACGTTTTTGCTTGTCTAGAAAATACGATTCTTCATAAGAAACTTCAATTTTTTTTATACAGGGTGGGTAAAAACTGAAAAAATGTTATTTTGCTTAAGAGTAAACATACTTTATTTTGAAAGATACGAAAAAAGTCACTCTTAATAAACGTTTTTACTTGAATAATGAATGGGTGATACTTGTTGTCAATGTCTTTATTTAATGAAGTAATTATAATAATAATAATACGAACATTTTTATTAACATGAAAAGAATACGATAACGATTTCATAATTCAAAAACTCCACACCCATACTCGACATATTTTTCTAATTGCTTTCTCAAATAAGTAAAAGAATTTCTGATTTCTTCCTGATATATCGATTGGACAGTCTGGATAATTCTGCCCTTCAGCACTTCAATATCATTTGGTATTGCGGTTGCAAGAACAATTGGTTTTAAAGGGCACCATAAAAACATATCGGCCAAGGCTAAGTCGGGACTTCTTGGGGGCTACAAAACTGGGTCATTCCTGCAAATCTACCTTGGACCAAATCTGCGGTCAAGCCATTCTCTAACCTCATGAGCGAAATGGGCTGGACAACCATCTTGCTGAAAATACATATTTTGTCGAAAATTTAATGGTAGATTTTCGAGTTCATCATTGAAAATTGTATCCAGTATTTCTAAATATGATAATCTATTGCACGTGTTATCAAAAAATAAGGCCCTATAATGCCATGGATGGATATCGCACACCACACGTTCACTTTTGTGAAATATTGTCTTCTCGTCATAATTCTGAATTCGGGATTTTCTAAAGACCGTACCTAACGTGCTGGGTTGAAACAGTTCCATTTGTTGAAAATGTACTTTCATCAGAAAACATGATACATTTATAAAAACCAACATTTCCACTTAAAATTTTTTCTCCTATCCAGAGGCAAAAATGAAGTCGTCTCGCGTCGTCTCCCTATTCCAATCTTTGATTAAAGTGCGGTTTATACGGATACAATTTATTTGCTTTAAGGATCTTCTGAATTTGATTTTTTTTCACAACTTCCAACTGAGCAATACGATTTCTAAGGGACGTCATAGGATTTTCTTCAACAGAATGAAGAACTAAGACTGTAGCAGCATCATTAGGTCATATTTCTTCTTTTTTTGAGGTCCAAAACCGAATCAGTTCTCTTGAACTTTTTTATTAACTTGCAGATTGCCATCCTAGTTATTGGGATTGCTACAAATTTCTCGGTAAATTGTTCCATGACGTAGCGGTATGAAACTTGACCATCCCCATAACATTGTATTATAAAAACTCATTGTTCAGTAGATAGCATTTCTACTTAAATAATAACTTCATTAAATAAAGATATTGACAACAAGTACCTATCACCTTAAGTGTCATTATTATTTTGACTAGGTTCACCAGTCAGAGGTGTGCCAGAGAATACTTTTTGGAAATAATTTTTACACAGGTAAACCTTTTAATGAATTGTTCTACTTCGGTTTGTTGTGTAGAAAACACATTCTTAAGAGTGACTTTTTTTCGTATCTTTCAAAATAAAGTATGTTTAAGCAAAATAAAATTTTTGCAGTTTTTACCCACTCTGTATAAAAAAATTGAAGTTTCTTATAATGAATCGTATTTGCTAGACAAGCAAAAACGTTTATTAAGAGTGACTTTTTTTCGTATCTTTCAATTTTTAGTCCATTTGTCCTCTTGTAAACCCCATCCGTGGACCTACTGTAGGATGTTGCTCATTAGTATGTTTAGAGAGAACATAATTGTAAAAAGAGCTTTAAAACGACATTTTGATGTATTTTTAGAACTAAGGGTATTTTATTCTTAGATCAATTTCATTTTTTTTTGCCCCTCTGAACAATATTTCGGATACTCGACTATTGCTAAGGAGGTTTTCGACCAAGCAGAAATTTTTAGCAAGAGTGACTTTTTCGATAAAATGACGGATGAAAAAGTTTCCTATCTTACCTTACTTATGTTTCCTATCTTACCTTACTTATGTTTCACTTTCTACCACACCATACATGCTGTCCAAGACAAGGAGAGCCTGTGTGGTGATCTCGTTAATGGTAACAGATACAACTTCGATTAAACGAGAAAACTATCTTAATCAAAGCATCAACAATATGCCACACAAAAAATGTTGGTAAGATTTTTATGTTTTTAATTATTTAAAAAGAACTGAAACTTTGAATTTTTAATTTTATTTTTTCCTGCCTTAATGACAAAACATTCTCACAGCAAAGTTTCGTGATTACAAGGATTACATAACAAATTTTTTCTACGAGGTTTCGTTTTCAAGCAATCATCATCAACTTCATTTTTTCTAATTTAAAAATTATTTAAGCACTAAGTACTACTGTTCTTCGAAATTTATGGAAAATGCAGGTCCGTATCCTGAAAATTTCATGAAGATTTAAAAAAGCCCAAAACGTAATTAAACGATGATGTATGTACAACATTGAATTTAAAATAAAAATTGTCTTAAAATTTGATATTATAAAAACAGGACCTTATTAGAAAAAAATGAAGTTGATGATAATTATTTGAAAATGAAACATCGTAGAAACAAATTTGTTGTGTAATCCTTGGGTTCACTAAAAGTTGTTGCGAGAATGTTTTGTTAGTTTTGCTCTAACTTTAGCAAGAGTGAAAATAAAATAAAAAATCCAAAATTTCAGTTCTTTTTAAATAACTTAATACTTAAAAATCTTACCGAAACTTTTTGTGTGGCATATTGTTGGTGCTTTGATGGCGATACTCTCCCTCATTTAGTCGAATTTGCATCTGTTACTATTAACGAGATCTCCATACAGGCCCTAGCTTATCTTGGATACACTGTATATACTATTTTACCTATTCATTATAATCACTTGAATAAAACGTTGAAATGCTGCAGCTTACTAATAACCATATCGTCGTTTACGTTACTTAATGCAGTATATTAATTTCTAGACTGCCCCGATTGCTATAACTTGGTCCAAAGTGCTTACAGATCACACAACAATAAACTAGCACAACTAAAAGAAATCCTGAATGAAGTTGAACGTAGACCAACTGTAATAGCCGATGATGAATTCCCAGTAGAACTCGACAAGTTAGAAACGGATATTGACGAACTCCATGAGAAAGTCAAGACAGCCACTGGAGAAGACAGCATTATACACCAAGTACAAGATATTAGGAAGCGGGAAAAAGAACTTGCAAGTACTCTGGAGACAGTTAATGAAAACGTCGCAATCATACAAGCTAAGAGCGACGACGCTGATAGAAATAGTGATAACAGTGATATAGTGCTCGAAACGGTATGAATAATTTGAAAAATCTTGAATTTTCACTTTGGTGCTTCTTACAAAATTTAAATTAAAACTGAGCACTAGCGCTCATTGACCGTCTTCCTCAAAAGTTTATTTATATTACTGTTATAAAATATGATAGTAACGAACAAAATTGAGTATTTAGAAAATATCTTCTGAGAGAAAGAATTAAACAAGGCGTCTTTTTAAGTAACAGAAAATATAATTTTCTTAGGAAATAATCAAAATTATTGGCAATTTGCAGTATTACCTTTCATAAGAACGTCTTTGTGAGATTATTTAACAAAATTATAAAACCAGCCATATATACAGGGTGTCCCATAACTAATGGTACACAGGAAAACTGCAGATTCCTTGGATAAAAATACTGCGATTTGGCCATACTTAGTTTAGTTCAATAGCTGGTAATAACCGAGATAAGGGTGTCCAAGTAAAAATTTAATGTTCAATTTGCCTAAATAACTTATTTCTGAATCAATATTTTTGAACAAAATTTTGTGACTAGGGTTTTTTTTGGGGAAAGGAATTTGAGTTTGTTAATAATTTTGATGTAGATTATAGGGGGCGCTCTTTGCGGTACTCTGGATACATAAAAATAAATGTAACTTTTTTGTGCCTTAGTATAATTATATTTTTATTAAAAATATCAGTTTTTCCGTCATTTTTAAGCAATAAAGGTATACTTTGTAAATGTGGCTCCGACTAACCGTTTTCGAGATATTTTCAATTGCAATTTCTAATGCGCCCGTTTAAATTTTGATTTGTAAATGTGAAATTTGTCACAGTAGGCTTTGGTAAAATCAAATACAATGGAAGCACTTTGGAACCTCATTTCTGTCAAAGTTTATTTTCATTAAAAAGCATTGTTGGTGTTTTTAAGGAGTTTTTGTTATCAAAAATTAAACTAAAAATGCCGCGACATAACTGTTTTCTAACGGAGAAATGCGAGACATGGTATGTTTATACGCACAAGAAAATTTTAACAGACGTCTTGCGGGGCACATCGGCGGTATTTGGAAATGTATCCAAATAGAAGACAGCCAGATTTTAATATTTTTAGAAGCCTATACGTCAGACTGGGAGAAACGGGATCCTTGCGTCCAAAACGTAATAGTGGAGGATCCTGTTTCTCCCAGTCTGACGTATAGGCTTCTAAAAATTTTAAAATCTGGCTGCCTTCTATTTGGATACATTTCCAAATACCGCCGATGTGCCCCGCAAGACGTCTGTTAAAATTTTCTTGTGCGTATAAACATACCATGTCTCGCATTTCTCCGTTAGAAAACAGTTATGTCGCAGCAATTTTAGTTGAATTTTTGATAACAGTATCTTCAAAAACTCCTTAAAAACACCCACAATGCTGATAAATGAAAATAAACTTTGACAGAAATGAGGTTTCAAAGTGCTTTCATTGTATTTGTTTTTACCAATGCCTACTGTGACAAATTTCACATTTACAAATCAAAATTTAAACGGGCTCATTAGAAATTGCAATTGAAAATATCTCGAAAACGGTTAGTCGGAGCGACATTTACAAAGTATACCTTTATTGCTTAAAAATAACGGAGAAACTGATATTTTTAATAAAAATATAATTATACTAAGGCACAAAAAAGTTACATTCCTTTTTATGTATCCAGAATACCGCAGAGAGCGCCCCCTATAATCTACATCAAAATTATTAACAAATTCAAATTCCTTTCCCCAAAAAAAACCTAGTCACAAAATTTGGTTCAAAAATATTGATTCAGAAATAAGTTATTTAGGAAAATTGAAAATTAAATTTTTACTTGGACACCCTGTATCTCGGTTATTACCAGCTATTGAACTAAACTAAGTATGACCAAATCGCAGTATTTTTACCCAAGGAATCTGCAGTTTTCCTGTGTACCATTAGTTATGGGACACATTGTATAGTAATTATTTTAAGTAAACTTATTATTAATTCTTGAGTTGTGCATTCTGGCTATTTATTTTTAGCTTGAACAAACTCTCAATGATTTAAGAAGTAGTTTTGATACCCAAGCGAAAAAAGCACTAGAGGATGCCTGGGCTAGAAGTAAGTTAGTGGGTCAGCAATCGGATCGAATGACGGAAATAGCTCAAGAAGCACGGGAACTGGCTGATAACTTAGATACAAAAGCTGATGGTCTAGTTCAAACGGCCAAGGATGCTAAAAATAGATCCATTGAAGCCTACGAAAAAGCCAAGAAAGCTAACTCAGATCAGGTAAATAATAATTTGTTAACCCTTATATTTAGTCGTAGTATTAGTTATAAAGAGATATTAAAAGAAACGTTTGTGGATCGAAGTAAGTGCCAAAATAAATAATTTCGTGTCCACTACTGGTAGAACTGGTTATTCTTTGACAAATATCAAAAAAATATTTGCATAATATAAAATCTTATTCATATTCATTAAATTAAAATAATCGTCATAATTTGCTATTTTCTAATTTTAGAGCCTTATAAATGAACATGCTAGACAACTTAATAAAGATATAGCTAACGCAGAAGTCAAACTTAACAGAACTAAAGATTGGACAACGGAAGTCAGCGACAAAGCTAGAGACGTCAAGGAAAAAGCTCTAGAGTTACTGAACAAAGTTAATAACTTGTTGATACCACCAGTTGATATCCCTGCTCTCAGAAGGCGATCTAATAACTATAAAACCAATGCCGAAGAGTTAAAGGAGAAAGCTGAGAACTTGTTCCGGAATAGGTAGGAATTGTGTTCAAGATATTATTCATTAAAAATGTATCATCAATATATATAAATAATCTATATCTAATTTTAGTGAAGAATTAAGAAAATCTATTGAAGAGAAGAATGATCAAGGAGAAGAATTACTGGAAAGAGCTTTTGACCAACAAAGTGAAACTGCTGGTTTGTTAAGTGACATACATGAAGCAAACAATACTGTAGTGAATACAATTGATCGATGGAATAAATATTTAAATGACACCGAAAACATTTATAAGGATCTAAAAGGTAATAAATGATTGAGAAGGTTCGATCTGTCATTTTCACTGTGTTGCTAATTATAGGGAATAAGAAAAAATGTACCAAACAATTTTGTGAATGAAGATTTACAATGTGCTTGCACTCCTCGAATTCTTCTCTGGAACTACATTTCTCAGAACTCCTTTCTCTGAATAATTCTGGACCTGTTCTATGTTTTAGGGTTTTTTATCATTTTGAAATTTACGCTTTTTATTTTGATATATCAATATCATTAGACAGCTTAAAGAAAAGTGTGGGTATGTTCTTTATTTTCTTCTTTCTTGCAATCTACGTTCTTTGGTACCACCGTTTTATTCCAGCATTTTAATAAGAGATTCGAAGAAACAAATTAAAATAGCTGGTAAGCGGAATCAGCACAGTAACACGACTAACAAAGTAGGTACGATTTTGGTTAAAACATTTTCACTTCACAATATGGCAGCTGTTTCCTTAACACAGTGCCTTCTTCAGATGCCGAACACTTACATTCTAAATTAAAATAATGCAACAAGGATTTTAACTATCTACGCATCACAATTAAACAAATCATATCAATATCATTAGACAGCTTAAATAAAAGTGTGGGGATGTTCTTTATTTTCTTCTTTCTTGCAATCTACGTTCTTTGGTACCACCGTTTTATTCCAGCATTTTAATAAGAGATTTGAAGAAACAAATTAAAATAGCTGGTAAGGTAATAAGCAGAATCAGCACAGTAACACGACTAACAAAGTAGGTACGATTTTGGTTAAAACATTTTCACTTCACAATATGGCAGCTGTTTCCTTAACACAGTGCCTTCTTCAGATGCCGAACACTTACATTCTAAATTAAAATAATGCAACAAGGATTTTAACTATCTACGCATCACAATTAAACAAATCTTAGTATTTCTTAATTAAAAATGGGGTATTATTCAAATCTAGTTGATCATTTAACAATAGGTCGGAAGATTTCAGTTTATTAATTTCTACGGATTCTAAAAACAAACAAACCCAACTTCCTATTCAAATTTTATCAAGATGGCGCCCATCCGTCATTTTGAATTAAATAACCATGAAATATGCAACGTGTGTGAGACATGAAAGAACAGCGTTTTAGGGCTAAATAAAGTCTTTCTCAACGAGTCCTTATCATAAGGAATTGCGACATTGTTTTACGTAGATTATTTGCTGCAGAGTTGGGTTTGTTTTATGAATGAGGATATGAAAAAGGTGACACTGAGTTTAGCCAAATACTTGCAATATAATGGCTGGCGAGCAAAAATTAGGAATATATAATAATAATTTTTACCTAATATTTTAAAATTTATAAATACACTCTCCATCAGATCGCGCAGACATTTTTATTCAAAAACTCGAACAAAGACTTGATAGTACCAAAACATATAACTGACATTCTTCTATATAATTTGAAATTTTTTTTTAACAAACTTCAAATTGTCTTAGATTATCACCTAATCTCTATCAAAGGGCGTATGTCTTAATTATTTACAATTTCTAACCATTTTCCATTTGGTTAGAATGTTTGGATTCTGTTCGGTAGGTATTTAAGTTGTTCCAATAATAAATCCAGTACGTTCGTTGGTTGAACTTCTTACAATAAATTAAATAGATATCCCACCTATCCTGAAACATAAATTTTTTTAGATTTTGATTCTTTTACGCAAAAATCTAAAGCAGAAGCTGAAGCAGCGTTGAAAACAATACCGGATATTGAAGAGATTATCTATGATATTATTCAAAACACTAGAGAGGCTCAAGGTGCTTTGGAAGAAGCTGCTGAAAATGCCAATAATGCATTGAAAAAGGCTTTACAGGCAAAACAGTTAGAAGAAGATGCCTCAGAACAGGTATATTTTCTTTGTAGTAAAATAAATAACAACGATAAAGTAACAGAAATTAAAAACTCTTAGTTGTCTTATAAATAAATCAATATAATATTTCCAGCTTCAAAAGATTTTAAGAAATGCTACTGAACTAAACAATGGGACCACGCAAGTAATAAATGAAGCCGACGACATGATTCTTAGGATCGATGACTCTGAGAGAAAGCTAAATGAATTGCTGGAAATGACCAAGAGTAATGATTCTTTGGTTGTGCAAGCTAAAGAAAAGGTAGGTGTTTATTTTGGATTTAGGATATAATACGCTGCGTGAATAACTATTTATTCATGTTTGATTTATTATAAATCGGCTCACACTAAAGTAGTTCTGTCAAAACTTTTTCCAGTTTTTGTGACTCCAAAATTAAGTTGATTCCTTTGTATTTTGACTGACATTACTTCCTAGGTTGGTAATGCTGGCAAAGACACTGACGTTGTATCAAAAAAAGTAGAGGACCTTTTAGTAGGAGTCCAAGAGATAATTGCGGAACTTCAAAATTCTCCTACCATAAGCGATGGTGATTTGGACCGACTAGAAGAAGAAATTGAAAAAACGGAAGATAAAATTAGACAAGCAAAATTAGAAGATAAATTGATAAGGTTGCAAGACGAACATAGAGCTCAAGACATTCTTATTGAAGATTATAAGGATCAAATCATGAAAATGCAACGGGATGTCGATAATATCGAACAGATTGTTAAGGCACTTCCGAATGGATGTTTTAGAAGGGTAGAATTAGAACCATAAACCAATACATATATTTTTTTCAATAGTAATAACCTGTTTATCAGTAAATTTTTCCAATTAGATGTGTTTACATTACAAAGTTCATTTTTAAAGTTCCAATTACGCGCTGTAAAACAATTGCATTAAGATTATAAAAATAAAGGTATTTATTCTCAGGAAGCAATCGTAGACTTCAATTATTTCAGATCTATTTGTATTACTATCACTCATAAATGTTTTGATTAATAATTGTAAAGTACTTAAGAGCAACAAGTACTTAGAATATAACCTGCTTAAAAAAATTAGAGAACTCGTTTCCTGTAGCTGTATAACATTTCTATGAAAATATCATTGTTACTATTTAGAGAAAGAAATAATCGAAGAAGCCTTTTTAAAATTTTTATTTTATAATTACGAAATAAACAGAAAATTTCCTCTAGTTTGGTTGAGCTTTGTATAGTTACTTATACTGCCAAATACGCATTTATAGTTTGTTTTTACATTTATACCAAAGATGAATCATATTATTTGTTATATATACGCATAAGTGGCGATAATTTATTTTGTAAATAATATACGTATTTCTATGCACACAGCCATTATCTGTAATTTGTTGATGAACGTTGTTTATCGTGGAAGCTGGTTCTCATTGTTATCACGAAGCAGGCCCGTAGCCAGGATTAGATTTTAGAGTGGGCAGTCAAAGTTTTAGAGGGGGCAAACTTGAAAAGTTTTAGAGGGGGCAAACTTGAAAAGTTTTAGAGGGGGCAAACTTCAAAATAATTTTTGTGATCAGATCACGTAAGATCAAGAAAAAAAAAACATCGTTGATTTCAACATTGAATTAACTACCTATATAATTACAAAAAATAAAACTTAAACAAAACCAAAAAACGCAACGTAGGTAAATACCTTTAATATAATTGAAGTTTTCTATTCTTCCTTTCGTTAAATTTTTGTAAAAACACCTAAAAGTTTATGTTATTTGTTTGTTTACTCTCAAACGCTAAATATATCAGATTGGCCATTCTCTGCTGAGACTGAATCCCACGAAATTACATAAATATACAACTATCATAGTTTTGCTAGAGTGGGCAACTTTTTCTGTCAGAGTGGGCATTGCCCACTCTGGCCCCCCCCCCCCTGGCTACGGGCCTGTCACGAAGGTGTTTGCTCGGAAATTTGCATTTTATATTCAAAAAAGAGTATTCTACGTTTGTGTTTATAGTAATATAAGATATCAGTCAAGTTTCTGAACCTTGAAATTCTAGTTTTTGTTTGACAAAGCTAACTAAAGCTTCTTGCTACATTACTATTTAAAACCGCAAGCTAAAAAATTTTTCATCCCGTATTACGATACCTTTATATACAGGGTCATTCACGGTTCGTGGCCTGTTAAAAGAAGAAGAACTAAAAATATATTTATTTCAAATATTGGCTCTCGCTAGAACAGATGCCGATTTTTTTAGTGAAGATATTTTGACGTATTTATCACTTCCGGTTATACCGGAAGTCAGGGTCAACTTAGTTATTTTAAATGAAACACTATATATATTATTTCATTTTTGGATTTTACGCAAATTTCTAGACAGATCTCGTATATCATGTCATACACGTTTGTGAATCTTATAGTTATTTATGTATCAAGGGTACTAAGTAGCTGATTATGCCCTGAGGGCGACAGTCTTACAAAGCCGAGGGCCTCTGGCCCGAGGATTCGTAAGTCGCCCGAGGGTGCATACAAGTTTTATGTCATACCAGTTTGTTATAAATAATAAATATTTTTTTAAAATTTAATTTGATTTACCAACTTTTTATTTTTACCCGCGACATTACCTTGGCATTATTATAGATTGCGTTTTTGTTGCTAGGCAGATAAGTATTCAAGTGTTTAATGTGTCAAAGTCAAAAATCAAAAATGGAACAAGGTTTTGAAATTCGCGACGAAATTGAAAAAAAGGCAGGCAACGCAAAACGTGCTACCGAGAAAATACAGAGACTCGCACGACAAAGAAAAAGACCAATGTTTGAAGTGGATGTCAGAAAATGCTGTAGAAAACATTAACGAAACTATGCTGTTGGGATACTTTAAAGATCTATCTGAAAAATTTTATTTTGTTAAGAAAGAATAAGTTAAGCGAAATCTGCCCGTGCGGGCATAAAGTACACCATTATCCATTATCCAGTACATAGATGGTATCTAAGGTATAAAAACACAATAATGCACTGGTATGACATAAAAATAATTATAAATTTTTCCTATACGGCAACCTTAATTTAATTTAGCTTGGATTCCTTATTTTATAATATTTTGGTAACTATTTATACGGTGTGTTGAAAAAATAAGATTAATAATGAAATTAAAGAAACAGCAAAAAATGCACATTTTCAAATGAAAACCACCAACTTCCATTTATTTTCTATTTAGCATTAAAAATAAGGGTAAGTGTGTATAAGGTTGTCTATTCCGAAAATTCGTAGTTTTTGAAATATTGTCAATTTCATATTTTTATATGGCGATGTTGCTGCGAATTTTAAGTTCAGTTACTCGTAATTGGGCTTTGGACGGAGTTAAAGAATAGTCAAATGCTAAAGAAATAAATATGTCATATGTTCTTGATATTATTTTATCACATTCTCCATAAATAATAAATAAGTTTAAATAATCTTCTTTTTTGTATAATTTAAGCGCCTTGGCAGGATTATTAATAATTTTCAGCGTCATAGATTTCGTTAGCATTTGACTATTTTTCAACGCCGTCATAGCCAACTATGAAATTGAACTTAAAATCCGTAACAAATTGTCATATAAAAATATTAAATTAGCAATATTTCGAAAACTACAAATTTTCGGAATAGACTACCTTACACAAACTTACCCTTATTTTTAATGCTAAATAGAAAATAACATTTGAGAAAGTATCATTTTTTGGAGTTTATTCAATTTAATTTTTAATCTTATTTTTTAAACACCCTGTATTAATAGTTATTAAAATATTATAAAAAATCTATTAAAGCAGATCATTTTCAACAAGGAATCTAACCAAAATTAATTTTAGAAAGGCTTACTTATAGGAAAAATTGACTGAACATATCAATATTTTTATACAGGGTATTTTCTATGGATATCCCAACATTACGAACTTGAAACCTGAGTTTCGTAAGTTTTTTAAATTAAACACCCTGTATATGCTTTACCTTGTAGATGTTTTATTCCTCTCTAATTTTTATTAAGGTCCTTCTATGCCTATCTCTACCAATCTTGGTGGTATTTCAATTTTTATTTACACTCGAGCAAAAAAAAGTGTATGAATTTTACCATTGTCCTTTTTCTAGTCACCTATGACAAAATAAAAACAAAATGTTGTAATTTAAAAAAGAATTATTTATTTATACGGGAGGATACGACACAAAAATATTTTAGCGATTCAAGCTTGTGGACAATTTCTAAAGTAAATTATTACCTAATTATTTGTTCATTACTTGAATACATAATTCAATACGTTTATCAAAAGAATGAGTCATGTTTCTACACATTTGGAACTGTTTTCAAAGTATTGCTTAATTATTTGTTCATAGTGACCCCCATTAACTTTAACACATATTCAATACTTTTTTCAAAAGAATGTTTCTAGACATTTGCCGAGTAATACTTTGAAAACAGTTGAAAATGTGTAGAAACCTGACTCATTCTTTTGATAAACGTATTGAATTATGTGTTCAAGTTAATGGGGGTTACTATATGAACAAATAATTAGGTAATAATTTACTTTAGAAATTGTCCACAAACTTGAATCGCTCAAATATTTTTGTGTCGTATCCTCCCGTATAAATAAATATTTTTTTTTAAATTACAACATTTTGTTTTTATTTTGTCATAGGTGACTAGAAAAAGGACAATGGTAAAATACATCCACTTTCTTTTGCTCGAGTTTAAATAAAAATTGAAATACCACCAAGATTGGTAGGCATAGAAAGACCTTAATAAAAATTAGAGAGTATTAAAATATCTACAAGATAAAGTAATCATATACAGGGTGTTTCATTTAAATAACTTACGAAACTCAGGTTTCAAGTTCGTAATGTTGGCATATCCATAGAAAATACCCTGTATAAAAATATTGATATGCGTTATAATAGGGGACTTCTGTCAACATTCCTCTCTCCGACATAAAAATATTTTATTTCAAATTAGTATAAGTTAAGAAATATTACACATTTCATTGAACCATGTTCTTGCACAAATTTTAGGAATTTTCCAATCTACTTGGCAACGTTGCAAAAATGCCGACAAATAATTACCGTGCTATGTACTGAATTTTACGGTGAATTCAAATATGTAAAAATATACATAGTGTCCCATTTAAAAAATATGAAATTATTATCACTCCGCCCTTTTGGAGCACCCTGTATGGTCGAAAATAATTTTAAAAGCTGCATCTCTTAACGCTTAATAACTTTCGTGACAAAAGTTTTCCGCTATCCCTAGCGGTAAAAGAGATATTGAGCTTTGTCGCACTAATTGGCCACCCTGTATATTGTATTTCATTTAAAATAAGCAAGTTGACACCGACTTCCGGTATTACCGGAAGTGGCAGATGCGTCAAAATATTTTCGTTGAAAAAATCGGCATCTTTTATAGCAAGTAACAATATTTCAAACAAATATCTTCCTTAGTTTCCGAGATCTTGTAATTGGCCGCTCACCGTGAATGACGCTGCATATCAAGATGCGAAGGGTGCAGATGTTAGTGGATCAGAATTCGTATTTATGTGCAGGGCCGGTTTCCAGCTGTCCGTTAACTAACAGAGGAAATGTAAGGCGGCGTGGTCCTGTATTTTAGTTCTCTAGAGTATTCTTCTCGCAATCCAGAATTTTGCACAAAAGTGTGAACATCGCGGACGATTCTAGTTCAGGTGAAGAATTGATTTTTTGGCTACACTGAGAAGCAGAAGAAGAAGATATATGACCAGGATCGGCCCTGTGTATGTCATGCAAGAACCGCTTTCATACATTTTACCAAGGATATTTATACCTGTTAAATAGAAAATAATGTCTTCTGGAAGGATTTTATTTTGGATTTATTTTAGAAAGTTCTAATGTTGGATAAGGATTAAATTGATTTTAAGTATTCTTAGCAAAATGAGCTTTCTAGATATTATTACGAGCAAAACCGAACAAACAGTCTATCGGAACGAGCAGAATATATGTAAAATTATTTCTTACAAGATATGCCTACCTTTAGTAGAGAATTTTGAATAAATAGTGTGCATTTAGATTTATTGTTTATAATCCTGTCTTGTCCTAAAAGACATTTGGCTAAGTACAATAAACTTTTTATATTGGTCGTATGTTTTATTTATTTACATAGTACATAGTACGATACTTTTATAAGGTATCTCCGTAATTGTTAGAGCTATCAAAAAAGTAATGTAGATGTCATTCAGCTCTTTTTGGGTAAAACTTAATATGGTAAAATCAAAATTTGAAAATTTTCACTTGCTTCAGAGATACGGGGGAAAATCAACAAATTGACAATTTCAAAATTACCCTATATTTTTTTAATTAAAAGAGATACGGAAAATGTTTTATACAGAAGTTTCTTTATAATGATTGCTGAATAATCTGCCGCAGGTAAAAAAGGTATCGGACCTAATCTCATTTTTTTAAATGGAGCACCCTGAATATTTTATTCTAACAAGATAGCATTTTAAATTCTCTTTTCAAATGTATCATACCGTGGATGATATTGGTTTCCTAGGCGATTTATTTAAACGTTATTACTTTGAAACGAAATAAAAGATTTTTTAAGGTAAAAAATAATGGAAACATCGCAAATATTCGGAATATGTCCTTAAATAGTTGCCGTATTTCCGGATAGCGAATAAAATATAAATTGTGCGCCATTTCTTCGTCTTTTCCATTTTCAATATAAACTGATATGATATCAAATTTTTCAAAATGTTGATAAGTCAATGAATATGTAAAAATAAAATTGACGTTAAATGTTAATAAAAACTAGAATGTCAATATAGTTGTTTCTAGGATATTAGCTTCTGTTTCATGGTCTACTGTGGTTTAAAGTAATAAAGTTTAAATAAATGGCCTAGGAAACCAATATCATCAATGGTGTGGTATATATTTGAAAAGAGAATTTAAAATGCTATATTTTTGGATTAAAATATATAGGGTGATTCAAGTAAAAAAATAAGGTTAGGTCCGATAACTTTCTTACCTGACCTCCTATACTTATTCTGAAAACGGCAGATCGATATAAAGAAACTTCTGTATAAAACATTTTTCCGTATCTCTTTTAACTAGGAAAATATATTGTAATTTTGAAATTGTCAATTTTTTTATTTCCCCCCCTATTTCTTAAGCAAGCGAAAATTTAAGTATCGAAAATCGGACACCCGGTACATGTATTAATTGATATATACTATACATGGTGAATAGGGAGGAATGGACCAAACTCCGGGAGCGTATTGGGTACGTGAGAATAATGTAGAAAAGCGAATAATTCTTATCCGAATATCAATTGTTTTCAACTTATAGCGTAATTAACAAATCCCCAGAAAGTAATGATCAGCACAAATTTTCGGGTTTGTTCGGTATGGTCCATATTTATTTAATATAAGATTACTAGAAATATATCTGGGATTAAAAGCGGCATGTTTTAAAAATATTTGACATTATACATGGTGACCCAGAAAAGCGTGACAAATATAGATATACGTCTGTACATGGGACACCCAGTATTTTATTGTATATTTAGGTTGGCATTAGTGTCCTTTATAGTTGCCTAAAATTTAATTTCATTTGGGTTCTGTAGTTTAGGAGCAATAAATTAAAAACTGAAACAAAGTTTTGTAGTCCTCGAAACAAAAATCAAAAAAAAAATTCTAAAATTATTTTTTAACCATGGCATTGGAAGATATTTATAACAAGAAGTCTAGAGATACTGTACCGTACTATAAACACCCTGTATAAAATAAATGGATACTATTAGATTCATATTATCTCTAGATTCCTTGTCATAAATCTCACCCAATGCTGGGCGAGAAAACTAATTTTAAAATGTTTTTGATTTTTTTAACGAGGACTCCAAAACTACAGAACTAAATTAAAGAAAATTTTCGGCAATTATAAAGGACTCTAATACGATCCTAAGAAGCCTGGAACGGACTTGGCACTGCACGCGCAGTGTCAAAATTCATTCATTCCTCTTTAGAAATGTTTTCTTCATTTGTTAAAAGATAATCAACCATTTTTGAGATATTCGAATTTTTATACAAATTAATATCAGCTTTAAGGCGACAAATTTTATTGTCCGCTTATCTATCGGTATTCAGGAAGACAAATTAATGGCAATGAATTTATTTTTTCCGAAATAGTTGATTTTTTAAACATAAAATATGTCAAGGTCATTTCTGGTTTCCCTGGCTATGTACAATAATTATTCAAAATTCAAATTGTGTATTCGGCATTTATAAATGTTTTTGTGCATAATACATAATATATATTTTTTTTCATTTATCAATTATTTACTTATAATACCTTAGAAATGGTTGCTATAAACATCATCATAATATCATCTAAAATGTGGTGTTGAAAAAAGGTCGATACCCCGGAATAACTCCGGTGCATCGCATTGCAACTGAAAATGTCTAGGGAAAAAGTTGTTTGGTTTTGAAGGAGCAATAGTTTGCAATTTAAACCACCCCCCACCCCCTCAACCCCCCAGGCGCGGGTGGGGGTCAGTTAAGATTTTCAAATGGAACCCCATATTTTTTATTGGCGTATCGTGTTCTCCGACTAAAAATAATCTTCTTTTATCCGAAATTTTTTCTTATTTGGGCCCATCCTGCACTAATAATCACCATGAGAAAGACAAAATCAAAACCGTGCGAAAATCATGTTTTATCCCGGAAACACTCTTTTTCTCTGTCTTGTACTAAAAAATGCTCGTGATTATTGGTGAAGGATTAGCCCAAATAAACAAAAAATTTCGGACAAAAGATGTTTATTTTGGTCGGAGAACACGATACGCCAAAAAAAAATATAGGGTTCCATTTGAAAATCTTAACTTACCCCACCCTCGCACGGGGATTGAGGGGGTGGGTGGTAGTTTAAATTGCAAACTATTCCTTCTTCAAAACCAAACAACTTTTTCCACAGACATTTTCCGCTGCAATGCGATGCACCGGAGTTATTCCGGGGTACCGACCTTTTTTCAACACCGTGTGTAACCCTCCGTTAAGCTAGTACTCTTTCACTTTCCGTGTAGCCTAAGGGTTGCAAGGGAAGCACCACCCTCGATAAGAAGTGTGGACGAGGTCGGCCGTAGGCAATGTCCTGTGCATTCCTTAGCGTTTTCTAAATTAAGAAATTTTGCTATGATTGAAGGAACAAGTCCTAGTGTATTTTTACCCACAGGCACAGCTATACATTTACCATTTCGGTATGTGAGGAAAAATCTGCGTTTCTAATTCCTTTTGGCATTAATGCAAGGTACTGTCTAACTAATTTCAAGGCATCTGTTTGGTCTCCTTCGATTATATAATATTTTTGGCGTAGCAGTTTTAGTTTCTGATACCTTGGTCGTTAAACCTGTAAGGGCGCAACAAACGGTTTTGCACGGTTTCCATTACTATTTCATAAATGACAGTATTATCGAAGCCATATGACCCTATGCAATAACATTTTATTTCACATCGAGTTATTGTTATCTAGGGATGAAAAAATATATAGCAGAATAAAATTAAACTTTCAACAAAATAAAAGGTTCAATAAATAAATACGGATTTCACATTCATCCACTTCTCTTTCACCATTGTCCATACGGTAAACAAAGATACCGTACACAAAGATAAAAAATGAAGTTCAGTCACACCATAACAAAATTCACACGATCCGTAATTTTGCACACGGCATTTCTAGAAAGATCTCGCATTCGATGTGGTACTGTGTGCATCTGCAAGCGGTACTGTTGCACACGGTACTACATTGTGTAAATCACGCTATTTAACTTTGGATTTGCCAAGCCGGAGACAAGTTGTTCTACGCAACTAAACCGAAAGCGAAGTGAATAATAGAAATTTTCAAAGCCAGAAGCGAAAGTGACGTATACGAATAAATCAGATAAGCGACATGGAGAAGGATAAAAGTAAGTAGAATAAATTTTTGTATTTTGGGTTGTCTACGTTGTTTAAGGTTTCAATTGATTTTATTTTATATCGTACAAATTTAATATTTTTCCGTGATCGAGACTTTCTGCACATTTCGGTTCTTGTAACAACTATTGCCAAAAAAAGTATTATTGTAATAATTTATTTAACCGTAATATAATAAATAATTCCCATTTATTCGAATTAATTCGTCAGGAGGGAAATTTTCATCAATTTGTGAAGATACAAATATTTGAATTGAAAATTGTAGATTTTCATTTTTGTAGCTAATCGAATAGATTTATTTTAAATCGTTGCCGTAGGAATGAAAAAATTTAGTAAAGTTTTTCTTTGCGAAATTAATAACCGGTCGATTTTTTTAAAGTTATTTTAAATTGAATTTTTTCCCGAATTTTCCAAGTCAATTTTCTAGTATTTTCTATTATTTGAAATACATTTTTAGACCTCGAAGAAATTTTCGGGAAAAATTATGCACTTATTATTATAAATAGGCATTTTTTGATATAATTATAAAATACTAACAACTCTCTGTATTTGTTCACAACTTTTCAATAAATGTACGTACCTATTCAAATTTAGAATTTTATAGTGGCATTTTCCTGCAATATTCATTATGCTTTAAAAAACATAATACGAAGCAAAAAAATAGTAGCATTTGTAAATTTCGTTCCCAGAATTTAAATAAATTTAATTTTTAAATTGGCTTCAAAAAAATTGTTTTTGATAATTATTCTACTAAAAACATATTTCGAAGCATTAGTTTATGCAAAATTTTCTTTCTGATAAAAGCGATAACTCGAAAAAATTTCAAAAAATACATAACTAGATCTCTAGAAGTCTGCTTTGTTATATAATTTATAAAACTGTTAAAATAGAACTACCTACTGAAAGATCTACATTATAAACTGATTTTTTACTCCAGAATGTGACTCAAAAAAGTAGTAAGGAAAAATTATGATTTAAACAGAATACCTTGTGACATTTTTAAATTTCAGCGATCAAACTTCCTTTCGTTCATTTGTGATAAATCTGGATTCATTAGGCACATTAAACTTTCTGCAAATTCCTAGCTATTATTTGTTCACATTGTTCATTTAAAATAAATAATTTCATAAGAACTTCATTTGTGTAACTATTTTCATTAATTTTCGTAAGTTGTTCTTTAGAAAAGGTTAAAAAACGATATTTTTCCAAAAAAAATTTTGTCTATCAAAGCATTGGGCTACGTAGGGATTTCCGAAAATATTTAAAATACATACCTACCAAAAGTTGATATGGTTATATACACTTGGCTCAAATGTATTTAGATTTCAACTACAATTTAACTAGATATGTAGTATGGGTATTGGTTATCCAATGATTTTACTTTTTAAACGAAAACGAAGGTTGGGAGAATTTGGCAAACTGATTAGGCGAACATTGGGATCCGGCTAAATAAATCTGCTAAGCAGAAAATAATGGGATAATAGCCCAACTTATTCTTATTCTTTTAATCTTCTCAGTATGCACATGAGGTGTAAGATGTTATTTTAATTTAAAAAATATCAAGAAATTTACAAAAATTTTAAAGTATTTTTATACAATTATTAGCCAAAGAGCATAAACTAATGAACTTTTTGTTTCCTTCTCCTACCACTTTCTTTTACAGTATATATACTGCATTGACTCTACGTAGGGAAGCATTGAGCCCAGTCGAACGATTTTTTTACAACAATTTTTAAAGCTTCAATAAATTTTTAAATATTATTTTTATTCTAGTAAATTAATAAAACGATAATATATTTTTTGAAGTAGTCCATCTCAAAGTAGAGTGAAATGATAAATGGGACTCAAAATAGCTCCACTAATTTAATAACGATATTTAAAAAATATGAAGATTCCGTACATGTTTCGAAGGTATAAATCTTCATCTTCAGTGGAAGGTTAAATGAGAGAACTCCTGACATTGCCTAAATTTAAATCTTTTGCAGCAGAAAAAAGAAATAAAATTTTATGAAAAATTTTTGAAATGAACTAAAGTTAACATATTTAAATTAAGAAAAAGTATTATAATTAATAACTTAGGACACATTTTTAGTTTTAAATTTAATTCTAGTTTTAGGATAAAACTTATTCACGTTCAAAAAAGCAATAATGTCTAGATGGGCCCACATGGTACGTGGTGTTAACCCAAAATGACAATTAGGTTTGTTCGCGTGAATAAGTTACTAAATATAAATATATATAACACTAATAATAAATATAACAATTTTTTCTTAATTTTAATATGTTAACTTTAATTAATTTCAAAATTTTTTAATAACATTTTTTTTTCTTCTGCTGCCAACGTTTTAAATTTTGGCAATGTCAGGAGTTCTCTCATTTAAAATTCCACTGGAGATGAAGATTTATGTTTTCGAAATATATAGGGTAACAGGAATAACTCCGGTGCATCGCACAGCAGCGGAAAATGTCTGGGGGAAAAGTTGTTTGGCTTTGAAGGAGGAATAGTTTTCAATTTAAACCACCCCCCACCTCCTCAACCCCCGGGCGCGGGTGGGGGTAAGTTAAGATTTTCAAGTGGAACCCCCATAATTTTTATTGGCGTATCGTGTACTCCGACCAAAAACATCTGTTGTCCGAAAAATTTTTTTATTCGGGCCCATCCTTCATCAATAATCACCATGAGAAAGACAATATCAAAACCGTGCGAAAATCAAGTTTTAGCCCGGAAATACTCTTTTTCTCTGTCTTGTACTAAATAATGCCCGTGGAATGAGTGAATGAATAAGTTTTATTCCAAAACTAGAATTAAATTAAAAATGAACTAAAAATGATTCCTAAGTTATTAAATATAAATATATTATATATAACACTAATAATAAATATAACACTTTTTTCTTAATTTAAATATGTTAATAGTAAATTTCAAAATTTTTTAATAAATTTTTTTTTTCTTTTTTTTGCTGCAAACGTTTTTCATATTGGCAATGTCATGACTTCTCTCATTTAAAATTCCACTGGAGATGAAGATTTATGTCTTCGAAACATCCTACTTTTTATAGAGAACATTTTTCTTAGATGATAAATGCCCCTTACAGTTCCTATAGGTAAATTTAACTAACATGTATTTGAATTCCTCACAAAATGTTGAATATAAAAACATTTAGTTTAAGAAGTGTGATAACCTGTTAAACAATGGTAATAGTTCCTATAGTATGAAGGCTAAAGGAAACAGAAAGCACTTAAAAGTAAATTTACAGTATATTAATTATAAAATTTAAGACCATACATAAACTTTATTGTACAGTGTGAACCAATTACAGATAAATCAAAAACCTTGTATACTTGACATTTTTAAT
Organism: Barypeithes pellucidus; assembly: GCA_963991005.1. Classification (NCBI taxonomy): domain Eukaryota; kingdom Metazoa; phylum Arthropoda; class Insecta; order Coleoptera; family Curculionidae; genus Barypeithes; species Barypeithes pellucidus. The sequence continues at coordinate 32,362,026 of OZ022562.1, forward strand.
TTTTGAAACTAGACAAAAAAGCTGGGTTTTCATGTTCGATAAGATCAGAGTTTTTTCATTTATTTCCACGTCATTTGTATCACTCGTCACTTATTTTCAACAAAAATGCAACATAGGAATTAAGTTGTTTCATTGTAGGCGAATTGTCTGATACCGTGCATTTTTCCGGATTTAAGAATTGAACTGGTGATTTGGTTCCTTTTTTCTAAGCAGTCTTCATATTCAAAAAAATGTATTTTGTCTTTTATATAAACTTGAAAAAACAAAATATTTGACACAATATTAACAAATCGAGTAATTCTGTGAATATACACCGAAAATAAACTTTAATAAAATAGGAAAATCTTGAAAATGGTATGGAGTTCAACAATAATTCTCCTTTCCTTTAGATCTGGTGTTTAAAAATGTCCATTTCGATACCATCCCTTGTAGCTTGTTCAGCTCATAATAAAAGTAATTTTATAACTAAATTGGAAAAGTAGATGCTAGACACACTTATTAATCAATATTATTTCTTTGTTCTGTCCAGAATATGGCCAACTGGGCTAAATAGTAAAAACGTTGTCTTAAAAAATATATGTTCAGTTCAATCGAAAAAATTTTTAAAATTGTATAATTATTAATGATTGGCCGATACTCATAATTGGCCGATATCAATATAATATCGGTATCGCACTATATTCTTAAATATCTTTGTCTATTTGGGTTTCATAATGGCTACATTATGAAATGCAAAAAAATTGAATAACTTGCCACTTTATGAAGCTGAAATTTTAATTTTGTCACGTTGGCAACAAGTAGGGTTCGAATTTTAGGCCAACTTCGATTTCGTTGAGCTTAGTTTTCTAGGCATTATGGATTCAACAGAAATTTTTTATTGGAAACTTTAAAATACTAACCTTTAACCTTACAAATAGATCATTTTTACTAGATATTTATCTGAAATACCTATACTCGGAAATATATAACATGCTGACGGTGTCCGTCAACTAATTTCTAGTGACAAATATAAAACAACATAACCTAAAAATAATAAAAATATCTTTCAGTTTATACTCTAGTTCTAGAGTTTTATTCCATAAAGTATATTTTTATTTTTAATTCAATATAGTAGTATTATACATATTACTTTATATAGTATATACATATTTATAGTTACTGTAGACATTTACTGGGCATTAATTGTTATTCCTGACACAATATTTTGTTCAATAGTATTATTTAATTTTGTTCAATATTTTGAACTTTGTTCTGCTCGCACTATAACTCAAAGTTTTGCATATTCTTTTTAAAAGTTTTTCAAGATTATTTTCTGCAATTTCTCGTATTTTTGACGGAGTACAACTTCCTTCCTGACTCATTTTTATTAACTTTTATAATATATTTATTTTTAATTATGACGGATGGGAAGAAGCTTTGTTGTGTTCAATTGGTTCTATCATGGCATATTTGATACTTGTAACATTTTATTAAATTGTAAAAGTATTGCCAACCAAAAAGAGAATATTAATTGAAATGGAAAAAATCTACTAATATTTTTAAAAGTTTTTCAGACTTTAAAGAGCCAAATAGAAAAAGTATTATAAAATACACGGTTCAGAAGACAATTAGAGCACTTGTACTTTAGAAAAATCCCCGCTTCGAGGGTCGTTTTCTAAATTAAATGCGTGCTCTAAGATAATGTCTTATGAAACTTGTATCTTAATATATTATTAACTATTCAATATACGGGAGTCCCCCCCCCCCATAATATCGACAATTTGTCTCGAAATAGAAGAAAAACTTATATATGTATCAGCCGATCACTAATAATTATATTAAGTATAGTTGCTACAATAAATAATCATATGTAATTCTTATTCCATAGCTATTGGTGTATACCAATTGAAATAGCAATAGCAATTTTTTTCTTCCGTGTTTAAGTAAATATATCGCCAAAATAAAAAATATATTTTTCCTCTTTGTCGCAACTCTTCACATCTTTTACCCTAGAGAAAAATATGTTATTTTTCCTCACTAATACTTCTACATCGTTCCAGTAGTTTTTCAAATTTGAAATAATCATTTATTACATTTTTCGTCAATTTTTAAAAATTGAACAGAGGGTTACTACTGCATGATTTAAAACATTTTTGGTTCTTTCCAGTTTACTATAAAAAATGTATTTTATATTTCAACACGTTCTAAGTCAAAAGATTATGACCATAGCATTTTCCTGTTTAATTAGTTTAATATATTTTATATTCGCAGGTTCAATAGCGTCCGGTTCAATCGACACTACCACAGAAAAAGAAAATCTAATCAAAGGCCAAGATGGTGGATCCTGCTGCTGCAAAGAAGGTAAATGCTGTGCCAAGGGCGATTGCTGCAAATCCGGAGAAAAATGTTGTTGCAAGGATTGTAAATGCAAAGATTGCAAATGCTGTGCTGATGGTGGATCCTGCTGCTGCAAAGAAGGTAAATGCTGTGCCAAGGGCGATTGCTGCAAATCCGGAGAAAAATGTTGTTGCAAAGATTGTAAATGCAAAGATTGCAAATGCTGTGCTGATGGTGGATCCTGCTGCTGCAAAGAAGGTAAATGCTGTTCCAAGGGCGATTGCTGCAAATCCGGAGAAAAATGTTGTTGCAAAGATTGCAAATGCAAAGATTGCAAATGCTGTGCTGATGGTGGATCCTGTTGCTGCAAAGAAGGTAAATGCTGTGCCAAGGGCGATTGCTGCAAATCCGGAGAAAAATGTTGTTGCAAGGATTGTAAATGCAAAGATTGCAAATGCTGTGCTGATGGTGGATCCTGCTGCTGCAAAGAAGGTAAATGCTGTGCCAAGGGCGATTGCTGCAAATCCGGAGAAAAATGTTGTTGCAAAGATTGTAAATGCAAAGATTGCAAATGCTGTGCTGATGGTGGATCCTGCTGCTGCAAAGAAGGTAAATGCTGTTCCAAGGGCGATTGCTGCAAATCCGGAGAAAAATGTTGTTGCAAAGATTGTAAATGCAAAGATTGCAAATGCTGTGCTGATGGTGGATCCTGTTGCTGCAAAGAAGGTAAATGCTGTGCCAAGGGCGATTGCTGCAAATCCGGAGAAAAATGTTGTTGCAAAGATTGTAAATGCAAAGATTGCAAATGCTGTGCTGATGGTGGATCCTGCTGCTGCAAAGAAGGTAAATGCTGTGCCAAGGGCGATTGCTGCAAATCCGGAGAAAAATGTTGTTGCAAAGATTGTAAATGCAAAGATTGCAAATGCTGTGCTGATGGTGGATGCTGCTGCAAAGAAGGTAAATGCTGTGCCAAGGGCGATTGCTGCAAATCCGGAGAAAAATGTTGTTGCAAAGATTGTAAATGCAAAGATTGCAAATGCTGTGCTGATGGTGGATGCTGCTGCTGCAAAGAAGGTAAATGCTGTGACAAGGGCGATTGCTGCAAATCCGGAGAAAAATGTTGTTGCAAAGATTGTAAATGCAAAGATTGCAAATGTGCATGCGGAGATGATTGCAAATGCTGTGTTGAAGGTGAATCTTGCTGCTGCATAGAAGGTACATGCTGTGCCAAGGGCGATTGCTGCAAATCCGGAGAAAAATGTTGTTGCAAAGATTGTAAATGCAAAGATTGCAAATGCTGTGCTGATGGTGGATCCTGCTGCTGCAAAGGAGGTAAATGCTGTGCCAAGGGCGATTGTTGCAAATCCGGAGAAAAATGTTGTTGCAAAGATTGTAAATGCAAAGATTGCAAATGCTGTACTGATGGTGGATCCTGCTGCTGCAAAGAAGGTAAATGCTGTGCCAAGGGCGATTGCTGCAAATCCGGAGAAAAATGTTGTTGCAAAGATTGTAAATGCAAAGATTGCAAATGCTGTGCTGATGGTGGATGCTGCTGCTGCAAAGAAGGTAAATGCTGTGACAAGGGCGATTGCTGCAAATCCGGAGAAAAATGTTGTTGCAAAGATTGTAAATGCAAAGATTGCAAATGTGCATGCGGAGATGATTGCAAATGCTGTGTTGAAGGTGAATCTTGCTGCTGCATAGAAGGTACATGCTGTGCCAAGGGCGATTGCTGCAAATCCGGAGAAAAATGTTGTTGCAAAGATTGTAAATGCAAAGATTGCAAATGCTGTGCTGATGGTGGATCCTGCTGCTGCAAAGGAGGTAAATGCTGTGCCAAGGGCGATTGTTGCAAATCCGGAGAAAAATGTTGTTGCAAAGATTGTAAATGCAAAGATTGCAAATGCTGTACTGATGGTGGATCCTGCTGCTGCAAAGAAGGTAAATGCTGTGCCAAGGGCGATTGCTGCAAATCCGGAGAAAAATGTTGTTGCAAAGATTGTAAATGCAAAGATTGCAAATGCTGTGCTGATGGTGGATGCTGCTGCTGCAAAGAAGGTAAATGCTGTGACAAGGGCGATTGCTGCAAATCCGGAGAAAAATGTTGTTGCAAAGATTGTAAAAGCAAAGATTGCAAATGCTGCGCTGATGGTGGATCCTGCTGCTGCAAAGAAGGTAAATGCTGTGCCAAGGGCGATTGCTGCAAATCCGGAGAAAAATGTTGTTGCAAAGATTGTAAATGCAAAGATTGCAAATGCTGTGCTGATGGTGGATCTTGCTGCTGCAAAGAAGGTAAATGCTGTGCCAAGGGCGATTGCTGCAAATCCGGAGAAAAATGTTGTTGCAAAGATTGTAAATGCAAAGATTGCAAATGCTGTGCTGATGGTGGATCCTGCTGCTGCAAAGAAAGTAAATGCTGTGCCAAGGGCGATTGCTGCAAATCCGGAGAAAAATGTTGTTGCAAAGATTGTAAATGCAAAGATTGCAAATGCTGTGCTGATGGTGGATCCTGCTGCTGCAAAGAAGGTAAATGCTGTGCCAAGGGCGATTGCTGCAAATCCGGAGAAAAATGTTGTTGCAAAGATTGTAAATGCAAAGATTGCAAATGCTGTGCTGATGGTGGATGCTGCTGCAAAGAAGGTAAATGCTGTGCCAAGGGCGATTGCTGCAAATCCGGAGAAAAATGTTGTTGCAAAGATTGTAAATGCAAAGATTGCAAATGCTGTGCTGATGGTGGATCTTGCTGCTGCAATGAAGGCAAATGCTGTGACAAGGGCGATTGCTGCAAATCCGGAGAAAACTGTTGTTGCAAAGATTGTAAATGCAAAGATTGCAAATGTGCATGTGGAGATGATTGCAAGTGCTGTGCCGAAGGTGAAACTTGCTGCTGCAAAGAAGGTACATGCTGTGCCAAGGGCGATTGCTGCAAATCCGGAGAAAAATGTTGTTCAAAAATTGTCAAACAATGAACAATAGCTGAATTTTTTTAAATATAATCCACTACAATAGTTATTCTCTTTTAATTTAATACTCATATTACTGTATCAATATTTCTAAGTATTTATCGATTTACTATGTATTGTATTCCTTATGTAATATTAATAAAACTGCATGTAGTAAAAGATGGTTTTCTTTAGTTTCTTATAAAACGGACAAAATTATTATTTGTAAATAATAACGTTCCTTTGGTCTTTTGTTATATCAATGCATTCTTAGTCACCTTTTATCCTTTAGTGAAACTATTTTTTTAAGAGGACGTGGGAGCTAAAAAGAAACCGTTTATCAATAAATTCTAACAACAAAAAGCTACATAAAGTGTCTTGTAACCTATGTAAGCTAATTAAACTAAAATAAGCAAATTTTTGGTTGGCTCAAGTTTTATTAATATTTTCGATTATGTTGATTGAATGATGATTAGGTTTTCAAGTATCAATCATTTTCGATGAATTTTGAATACGATTTTATAAAGACAGAAACACAAATACAACGTATCCAAGGAAGTCCTACACAAATGAGTTATGGGGTTTATGAAAAAAAAAGGGTGTTTTGAAAAAAAGGCTCTGCTTAGCAAAAAACTAAGATTTACGAAGAAAAAAAGATGTATTATATTATACAGGGTTCTCAAAAAGTACAAGAAATTAGGAAAGTCCAAGGGAGAACAACCCCTATTTTTAATTTTTAAGCACAACGACACATAATAAATTTATTTAAAATCTTGTTGAGAGTACAAATACAAAATTTGAAGTAAATATCATTATTTTTAAAAACACCTTCATGCGTTGATCCATCACATATTTGTAACAATTTTTTTATTTGTCGTTTTGCTTAAAAATTAGAGGTAGGACCTTGGACCTTTTTACATTCTTGTACTTTTTGAGAACCCTGTCAAATATTATAAATTTTTTTCTTCGTAAATCTTAGTTTCTTGCCAAAAAGAGTTTTTTTAGGAAGACACCTTTTTTCCATAAAACGCTTAATAAAAAAGTTTCCAACTTCCTTGGACATGTTATACAGGGTATCCGCTAATTAATGGTACATGGAAAAAGCACAGACTCCTTACGTAAAAATATTAGGATTTAATTATACGTACCTATACCCGAAAGTTGATATTAACTGAGATACTTGTGCCTCAGTGTATTTAAGTTTTTAATGAAAATAATACCTTTCTCATATTTATTACGTGAAAATGGTATACTAAGTTCAGGACGCCCAGAGTTACCGTTTCGGAGGTATTTGCATTTAAATTGTTTAGTGCACCCTGCCCAATTACTATTAATTTGCAAACAAAATTTTTTTCTTAAAGTAACCTATGAGAAAACAAATGAAATTTAGAGATGCAGTTGCTATGAAACCTACATGCTACTATTTGTTTGTTGATTATTGCAAGATAGCTTTGTCAGAAAATGTTTCATTTTTGAGTTTATCGTAAGTTGGTGTTTTCATTACTGTTGATTTCTTCCGACACGATATGTTCTAGGGTCAAAGTTATTTTAATTAAAGTAAGTTAAAGAAAAATCCAATTGTTGCATTTATTATTCCCAATTACCATTACTAGAACATTAATTATCATGTAAAAGTTAATTGGTAAGAAGTAACAAAGTATTATTTGCTTGCCTGAGCTAACGCACTAACAAATTTAAATGTAAATATCTCCAAAACGGTAACTCTGGGCGACCTGAACTTTGTATACCTTTGTTACGTAATATGAGAAAAACATTATTTTTATTAAAAGCTTAAATACACTGAGGCACAAATAAGTTTTGACCTTATGAATGTACATTAAAATTTCAAAAAGAAATCAATTTCTCGTCCTAAGAAACCATAATTGCCAAATTTTATAAAAAAAACGTTAGTTTCTCTCAAAGTTATTAGAGAAAAACAAAAATAAAGTTTTAACTTTAACACCCTGTATCTCAGTTAATATCAACTTTCGGATATAGGTAAATATAATTTTACGTAAGGAGTTTGTGGTTTTTCCATCTACCATTAATTAGCGGTATATAAGAGGTTCCTAATACTAAAAACACATAATATTCGTACGGAAAGAATCCTCCCGTAATAAATATATTGGGTATTCCAATTTATAATTAACTAGTTAGGGATTAATATTAACCACTTCTAAAATATACACGGTGTTGAAAAAAGGTCTGTACCCCGGAATAACTCCGGTGCATCGCATTGCAGCGGAAAATGTCTGGGGAAAAAGTTGTTTGGTTTTGAAGGAGGAATAGTTTGCAATTTAAACCATCCCCACCCCCCAACCCCCAGGCGCGGGTGGGGGTAAGTTAAAATTTTCAAATGGAACCCCATATTTCTTATTGGCGTATCGTGTTCTCCGACCTAAAATAAACATCTTTTCTCGGAATTTTTTTTTGATTCGGGCCCATTCTTCATCAATAATCACGATGAGAAAGACAAAATCAGAACTGTGCGAAAATGAAGTTTTATCCCGGAAATATTCTTTTTCTCTGTCTTGTACTAGAAAATGTCCGTGGAATACAAAAAACTTTTCCCACGGCCATTTTTTAGTACAAGACAGAGAAAAATAATATTTCTGGGATAAAACTTGATTTTCGCAAGGTTCTGATTTTGTCTTTCTCATGGTGATTATGGATGGGCCCGAATTAAAAAAATTTCGGACAAAAGATTTTTGGTCGGAGAACACGATACGCCAATAAATAAAAAAATATGGGGTTCCATTTGAAAATCTTAACTTACCCCCACCCGCGCCCGGGGTTGAGGGGGTGTTTAAATTGCAAACTATTCCTCCTTCAAAACCAATCAGCTGCATGCGATGCACCGGAGTTATTCCGGGGTACCGTCCTTCTTTCAACACCCTATATAGTCTTCATGACAAAAGTTTATACGTTTGCTTCATTTTAAATGAAACAAGTATTAAGGAGAAGGTTTCATTCAGATAAAATTGAACAAATTTTACGGAACGGCAATCGATTTATGGAACTAAAAATAATATTGTACTAGTTCGTCACTTTTTAAAAGAACGTTCTTCTTAATGCCTGTCAAAATGAGTTATTAAAAAAAACAATTCTCATGTGACGTCAAATAAGAAAAAAACAGCATACTACAATAAAAATTCCTTGAAATTAGTAAACTTTCTCAAACTCCTTAGTTCCTATAGAGTTCAAATCAAGAAATATTTTAGATATCCCAGGATTCGAGGCAAGATGACGCAATGTTATCACATCAGGCTTTATGTTATTGTTATTATTCAATACTTAAATGAATCAAAGAATACAAATTACAAAATATTTCAGATTGTAGCACTGCAGTTAACTCTTATAAAAATAATAGTTTCGATAATAATCTAAACTCTTCTTTTAAATTGGCTGGAATCGATGAAGTTCCTAATAATAATCCAATATCTATTCAAACTAATTCTTGCGGAGTAGATGGTATATCCTCTAAAATACTAAAATGTTTGTAGCGCTTACATAGATAAGTACGTCATTCATATAATTAATTGTTCCTCAGAGTCAAATTATTTTCCCGATCAATTTAAGATCACTATAAGCAAACCTTTACCAAAAGTAAAAATCCCTCAACTTTTAATGATATTAGGATAATTAGTTTCTTATCTATTATTCCAGACGAAATTCCTATTATAGTTCTCAAGAGATGCGCCGATGAACTAACACCAGTATTTTGTAGACATTCAACTTATCCTACAAAAAAGGAATATTTCCATCTTGCTGGAAGACGGCGCGAGTCTAGCCTATTCCAAAGAAAAGTAAGAGAACCCTGCCTAACAACTATCGACCAGTCGCATTGCTTTCAGTTATATCAAAAGTAATGGAGAAAGATATTAACCAACATCTTCTAAAGTACCTGGAAGGCTTCAACATTATCAGCGATCATCAATATGGTTCTCGGAAGTCTAGATCAAATGGAGATCTTCTAGCCTATGTCACCCATATTTGGAACAACGCAATCGAACATCATGGGGAGTCTCGGGCTGTTGCACTGGATATTTCTAAAGCTTTTGATCGTGTTTGGCATAAGGGGCTTCTGAGTGAACTGCATCCTATGGTATGCCCAGTCGATTCTGTGCATGGTTGTCTAGCTTTCTTAAGGACCGCTCTCTGCAAGTGACGATTGACGGATTTCTCTCAGACACCTTCACCATCAATACCGGTGTTCCTCAAGGGTCCATATTGTCTCCCACTCTCTTCTTACTCTACATTAACGACCTTCTAAACTGCTGGCCATTTGCTTTCGAGCAAGAAAAATTTCGCCTAAATTTAAAAGTTAATATTTTCTGAACCAGATATGACATCGATCTCCGGTTTGTAATGGTTGATAGATTTGTCCCTTAGGAAACAATTGCCAAAGTTGGATTGTCTTAAACTGTTAGAAAATTATATATACAGGGTGTTAAAGAGGACGATGATTTTTGCTCCAATTTCAATAGCATGTAACTTTCACAATAATATTTTTAAATTTTATCACTGTACGTCAATTGAATCACTGGTTCATAGCAAAGAAAGCAATCTGTCAAATTTTTGATATATGCTATATTTTAAGAGATACCGATTTTTTTGAAAAACTTTTTGTTAATTAGATCCCACTGTGCGTTGTATCGTGCAAACTTTGCAAGTGATTATTATACCTTATGAAAAGCTTGTTTATGTTCAGTAACAACAATTGTACTTAAATGTTGTAATGTGCAGTGGCGTACTTATAATCACTTATATGTCTATGCTTTATGAGTATCTCACAATTTTTTTGTATTGGAAAGTACTCGCCCCTAGATTAGGCAAGTTTTTCCTTATTTTTTAGTTTTTCATATCACGCTACAGGTATATTATACAGTGTCTACAAAATTTTAAAAAAGATAATTTTTTTATTTAATTGTTTGAAAAAATTTATTTATTCATTTCTAACTTTCTAACACATGGTTAGCTTTGTTGCTACACGCATTAGCATGGCTGACTTGATATTGTTTTTTTTTCGTGATAATCTCGATTCAAATTAATACACTCGGATGGACGGGGTTTGGTTTGACGGCAGCTAGTGATATTTAATATTAAAGTGCCTTTCAATGTAAGTTTAATTTTATGAACAGTGTCGTGTTAGAAAGTTAGAAATTAATAAATAAATTTTTTCAAACAATTAAATAAAAAAAATATCTTTTTAAAATTTTGTGGACACTGTATAATATACCTGTAGCGCGATATGAAAAACTAAAAAATAAGGAAAAACTTGCCTAATCTAGGGGCGAGTACTTTCCAATACAAAAAAATTGTGAGATACTCATAAAGCATAGACATATAAGTGATTATAAGTACGCCGCTGTACATCACAACATTTAGGTACAATTGTTGTTACTGAACATAAACAAGCTTTTCATAAGGTATAATAATCACTTGCAAAGTTTGCACGATACAACGCACAGTGGGATCTAGCTAACAAAAAGTTGAAAAAAAGCAAAGTTTTTCAAAAAAATCGGTATCTCTTAAAATATAGCAGATATCAAAAATTTGACAGATTACTTTCTTTGCTATGAACCAGTGATTCAATTGACGTACAGTGATAAAATTTAAAAATAATATTGTGAAAGTTACATGCTATTGAAATTGGAGCAAAAATCATCGTCCTCTTTAACACCCTGTATATAAAATTTTCTAACAGTTTAAGACAATCCAACTTTGGCAATTGTTTCCTAAGGGACAAATCTATCAACCATTAAAAACCGGACATCGATGTCATATCTGGTTCAGAAAATATTAACTTTTAAATTTAGGCGAAATTTTTCTTGCTCGAAAGCAAATGGCCAGCAGTTTAGTTAAAACGGAAAATCCGATATATAACATCGGCTGTCGACGCACATCTTCGCATATAGAATGAAGTATCACGCCTCAACAAAGACCTGGAATAAATTTTGGCTGTGGGTGACAGTAACCAAGTCGAATTTAACGCTAAAAAAACCCAGGCAGCAGTTTTCTCTAAAAAGGTTAACATTACAGCACAGCGTCAATCTAGGAGGAGATATGTCTTGGCATAACCACGTTGTGGCAATCGCCAAGATAGCTTCTCAGAAACTTGGTGTACTCTTCCGAACCAGAAAGTTGTACACATCTCAACAATTTTGACACTGTACAAAGCCCAGATTCGACCATCACTAGAGTACTGCTCTCATGTCTGGAGCTCTGCACCCAAACATACTCTTCGGCTACTGGATTCCATCGAAAGGAGGGCCATTCGTCTGATTGGAGACCACGAGCTGACTAAGAACCTTGACAGCCTAGAACATCGAAGACAGGTTGGGGATTTGACTCTCTTTTACAGATATTTTCATAGAAAGTGCTCGGCTGACCTTGCCCCCTTAATTCCGCCCAGAGCGACGAATATCAGAAATACACGATGAACCACTGCCGCCCATCCATATGTGGTTAAGCTTAGTACTCCTCGAACTTCACTATTTAAGAATACTTTCATCTGGAGGACTTCATCCTTATGGAACGACCTTCCCGAGGTCGTTTTTCCCAACGAATATAACCTCCAACGATTCAAAACCAACGTGAATCGCTTCTTGCGCACACGCACCACTCCTAGAGTGCCCTAAAGGATTTTTCCTGCAGTGCTTGTGTTTAATCATAAAAAAAAATTATTTCAAAAGGTTTTGAGAAGGTCCTGTATTGTCAATTATGTCAATACTGTATACATAACTCTATCATAACGGATAGTCAGTGTGGTTTTAGGACGGATTTTAGTACCTCCATAGCGTTGGTTGAGGTTACTGATGACATAATGTATAACATGTATTCTGTTTCTTTCGGATTTTGATACCCTTAATTTGCTAAACTAAAATATTATGGTTTCTCAACCTAGACTCTAAATCTTATCAAATCATATTTCATTAACCGTTATAATAAAATTTTCTGCAACAATAATCTCTCAAATCAAGTTCTTTCAGGCGTACCACAGGGATCTATCCTTCTACCGCTTCTGTTTATAATTTACATACATACTGATAACTTAGCACATACTAAATCATTTTTAATGGTTTTTGGTAGCAAAAATAATGTAGGTTTCTTAAATAAAAATATTAATATAACTCTTGACGGTATTAAGCAAAAAATTTAGGTATTATTATTGATACAAAATTCAAGGAACATGTTAAAAAGTCAATTCAAAAGTAATATTTGACTTTAAAAATCTATAGTAACCGTCACTTTCTTAATTATAGTTGGCGTAAGATCATCTGTGATTGTGATTGTGAGTAATAACCTAAGGTTACTCTTTTATACATCATAGATAACCCTTTTTAGAACCCTCCCGAACAAACCCACTCAAGAAGATGTTCTTATCTAAACCTGTTATAAATTAACGTTCTACAGTCAACATCATATCAAAATGAGTTTAACGCTTAAGGCTACTGGACCTCATAGAAGGAACAAAAATCTTTTAACACGATCGGGGTACACAATAAGCCGATAGGGTGCAGTGATAGAAGTTCGGATCTTTAAATCGACCATCGCCTTTAACCAACCAACCAACCAGTATAACAAAGACCTACCTTTGTTTTGAAGAATCCACTCTAACATTCACCCAGGGTAGACAACATGTTTCTGAAAGTGAACTTACCTAATAAATTACGATACTTTTAAATGAAAGCAAAAGTGTATTGCTTTACACCAACAAGTGGTACCATTATTCATTTTCCACTTTTAAAATAATGTTTATTCATTTTTATCTTGTAGACATTTTAGATGATAAACAGAACCGTTATCCCGAATTACCATTTTAATTAAGGCCATTTTTGTCCTGCAGACAATTTAGTTGGCAGACCGACAGACAGACTTAATTTGTAGGGTATGTATTTACCTTATGTTTACCAAAATTGTTTCTAATTATATATGTATTAATAAATCAAATAAAAGATAAGAAGATTTTGATTTTTTGTTTAAAAATCAATATGATTTTGCGACGCTGCATTTACCTCCGTTGTCATAGATCTCTAGCGCATCGTCCATCGACAAGCCAACGTGAGCAACCTGGAAAGTCTGCTGAACACTTAAGGGCCGCGTAAATTCTTTGATTTGTGAATGGGAAAAATTTGAAATGTTGAAATTAAAGAGATTAATGGTGTACCGAAAAAGAAACTGGCAGCGAAATGACTTGATTTTGAGAACGGTAAATTTAGACTGTAAAATGGGGAGCGTAACGTCTTGTATTTTCAAGAGTCAAAATTTGAATTGCCCTTGAGCATCTTAGCGTCTCTCGTTTCTATAGGTGCACCCCTGCCTTAATTCCATGACGTATAATGCATCAATTGTATAAATAACTAAGAGATAAGATTCCACGCTGATGAAAGCTAAATCTCTTATGGAGATTTATATTGCTGTCAGCGTTTTTAACTCTCTTTAAAGGATTAAAAGGCTTTACGCATTTAATAGTATGTGAAATATGGTATTTAGGTATATTTATTTCATGAACATACAACAAAGATTAAAGCTAAAATACGACCTAAGTAGTCATAAACAAATTAAACTATTTTTTTAAAAATAGTCCATCTCTCCCAGTGGAGTGAAATTATGAAGAGGCAAAGAAACTCATAGCCTGTTTCAGTAGGTAAATAAACAATAGTGTAATTTCCATACATGTCTCGAAGGCATATACTCTCAGCTTCAGTGGAAAATACTTAAGATGTAAATGTATAATAAATAAAACCATATCCATTCTAATTTTTTGTCTTTATCCTTAGGAAAGCGGAAACACCTTATATTTCTATCAAATTTCTTTGCTTTGCTTTGGTTATCCATATTACAACCGAACACAGCGCACCTCATTTTATGAAAATTCAGATATTTATTTTATTAAACACACACGACTAAGTAAGAAAAAAATTCTGGTGAATTTTCAAAATTTAAATGGAAAACTATGGCAAACGGCACTACGTGGCGATCAGTGTTGCCAGAAATATTTAATCAAAACTAATAGGTTGGTGGTTCGAAACCTTTGATCAAAAGTAATAGGTTGATGGTTCGAAACCTAATAGAATAATAAAAAACGGTGTCAGAAGAGTACGAGAAAAAAAGGTCGTTACTTTCCTATGATATGGGGGCAACCTGCAGATTGAATTTAAATTTTATATGGGGAGCCCCACAACAAGAATGAACAGCTCAAAAATTGTTAAAATGGTAATGGATATATTACGATTATAAAAGACAGACAGCGCTGGTGACAACGAGGAGAGGTCGCCGAGCAGCTTCGGCTATTGTCGAGGGTCTAGGACAGTTCGGCGCGACCGTTTTGGCGCGAGAGGCCAGTTCGGCGCCGCCATTTCGGCGCGGCCGTTTTGGCGCGAATGGATATTATTTTTCTAAATGTGAGCAATACAAATGGCATTAAATTCACAAAATATATATATATTCAAAACCCGCCCCCGCTACACCTTTTGTAGCCGATTTATTTCTGTATTCGGCAAAAGAAAACACAAGAAAGTTACATAAATTGACAGTAAGTACCCTGGGAAAACAAGTCAAAATCCGCCACCGCTACACCTTTTGTACCCGATTTTCTTCTGGATTCGGAAAAGAAAAATATAAGAAAGTTACATAAATTGACAGTGCCCTGGGAAAACAAGTAAGAACCCACACCCGCTACACCTTTTGTAGCAGAACACATTTATTGCGAGAGATTTTCTTAGATAAGTTCATGCATTAAAATATGATTTAAAAGTATTTTCATGTATTTTAAATTAACATGTTAATGTTTACTTCGAAATATGTTTCCTTTGCCAATTTGCCGTAAAATATAAAATGGAGTTGAATCGCGTTGGTCTGTCTCGCGCCGAACCGTCCCGCGCCAAACTGTCCCCGCCTTCAAACGGCCGCGCCGAAAAGTCCCATTCCCATTGTCGACGGTTCCTATGCCGCGGTTGTTATAAAAGTATTTTCTTATTTTAGTGGTATTTTAGTTGTAATGTGTGTTATCTTTCTATGAAATTGATATGCGTAAATACTTGTCATATATTATTCTTTCATTTCACATACCATTAAATGCGTAAAACCTTTTAATACCTTTAAAATAGAATTAAAAATGCACTCTCCCTGTGACGACACTGCGCGCGGCAGACGAAATTGGAACGGTTAAATATAACCTTCCTTTAGTTATTGTATCATGGATAAGCACCCCTATTTTATTTGTAGCCTAAAGAATGCGGCTCTTGAGAACCCCTGGTTGACTTTCGCTAAAATGTTAGACTTTAGGCTGTTTTGAACTCTTTTAAAATACGTGTATTTTACGCGAAAAATAGCTACGGGTCTGGTCAGTTTCACTGAGGATATTAAGGAAAATATATTAAAAAAATAATAATTTATTAAATGCACTAAGCCACTATGAAATGTAATATACTGAAAAAATTTGAAACAATTGTTTGCTTAGCATGAGCAAGAACATTCACATTTGTATTTTCCATCGGCACCCTTCACGGCGTTTGCTTGGGTGCAGTTGCATTCACATTTGCAATTGTCACATGACGTGCCCTTGTCTTTTTTAGTGCATTTGCAGATACAGATACAGTCTACTTCAGTTCCATCTTGGAGTGTTAGCTTGCAGTCCTTCTCAATTGTGCAGCAACCTGCGTAAGAAATACGAAAAAACTTAGTAAAGAGCAAATTATCTACCATTATTTCATATTTCGAAAATTGTTACATTACTGACTGATGACTGATGAACTGAACCTTTAAAATGTACTATACGAAATAAAATTGTTTCGTTTACTTATTCGAAATTTTTAAATGAAAATTAAAGTTGTCATCTCTTTATTTTTAATTTATAGTTAGTTTTTATTTCCTCCCGTGAAAATAAAACTTTACCTTCCTACGATTTACCCACCGATCTATAACTGTTGATACGTACAACTTATGGGGTGGGCAGTAAAAAGTTAAATTTTATGAGTGAAAAAATGGGTTGGTGCGCACGGTTTACCGGTCATATTTTTAAAGGTTGCTCGTCGGTTGCCTTGCGCACAATGTTGTCGCCGTCATATAGGCGTATTGTTGCCGGTTTGGTTTGCAACCAACGACGACCGTCCAGAACCGAAATTACTCAGGGATGGAGCGATATTAAATATCTATTAATACGTGTACCTTTCGGAATTTGGCTATCCATAGACCTAGGTCGGTGGATTTACTCTTCAGATATAATTAAGAATGCGTTTATGCATTTAAAGTAAGTAAATAAGTAAAATAAGCCTAAGCCTAGCTCTCGAGAAAACAAACATCAGTATCACTCTAATCAAGGCTGTCCAAGAACTATATAAAAACAACACAAGCAAAATAAAGAAGGGCCAGGAGATGTCCAATGGATTTAGTATTAGCAAAGGACTAAAACAGGGTTGCTGCCTGTCCCCAACTTTATTCAAAATTTATTTAGAACAAGCCTTGAAAACGTGGAAGCGGAAATGTAGAAGTATGGGATTACCACTTAACGATTACATACTGTACACCCTCTGTTTCGCTGACGATCAGATAGTAATAGCTCAAGAGTATGAAGATCTAGAATATATGACCCGGAAGCTCATAGAAGAATACGACAAGTGGGGATTAAAAGTGAACATCGAGAAAACAGAATACATGTGTATTGGTGGAGATCAGCGTAACTTAGTTCTGGAACAACAAGAGATAAATTATTGCACAAAATATAAATACCTTGGCATGAACCTTACGGATGACGGTATCATGGATGAAGCAATAAAACATAGAAATAACCAGGGAAGACAAGCCATTAGACATCTCAACAGGGTTCTTTGGGACAAATCAATATCTAAGAACAACAAACATAAAATTTATAACAGCATAGTCAAAAGTATCATCACTTACGGTAGTGAAGTATGGACACTGAAGGAAAGAACAATAAAGTCACTGGAAGCCACAGAAATGGATTATTGGAGACGTGCTGCCGGGAAATCCAAACTGGATAGAGTCAGAAATGATAGAATACGAGAGATTATGGGTGTTAAACACAAAATAACAGAAGACATCAGGATAAACCAACTTAGATGGTACGGACATGTCCAAAGAATGGAAGATAATAGACTTCCTAAACAAGTATTAAACTGGACACCGCAAGGAAGACGAAGGAGAGGAAGACCTAGACTTAGTTGGAGAGAAGGAATAGATAGGGACATCGAAGAAAGAGGGCTAAATGAGAACTCATGGGAGGACCGAGATAGATGGAGACTGGAAATCAGAAGACGGCCAAGAACGTTATGAACTGATCTATATATATATATATATATAAATAAGTAAAATATCGGTAACTCTCTAAAGAATAGGTTTTATATTAAATAAGGACTGTTTTTATTTGATTCATCAATCTTCATCAAGTAATGGCTACTTTTAAACATTGATAACAACTAAACGATTTGGAATTTACTAATCGGTCAAGGAATATTTTCACTTAAATAAGAATGTAAAGATACAATAAAAAGTGTTCTGGTTTGTTCGAATTAAAAACATTTGTTGTTCCAATTTTCATGGTTGGAGCTATTCTGGTTCAAGTTATTGAACGCAACTCTGAATACCATAGTCATTATAAGATCAACCCCTTTGACAAAATTAAAACACAAAATCAATCCCAAGAATTTTTAGCATTACTGCGCCACCTTAACCTGGATTGAGGTATTCGCTAAAGAAAAAAAGATATACAGGGTGCCCCAAGTAAAGTGGCCTATTAGAAGTATCTCGAGAACTAAATGAGATTTTATTTTGAAAATTTGGCTGTGGATATAAGAGATGGTTTTCTACATTTATAAAATATTTTCGATGGTGCCGTATTGCCGGATCATACCGAAAGTGGTAGCAACTTCGGAATTTTAAATGAATTACCCTATATATTATATTTTTTTTGGAATCTAGGTAAAAATCTAGAATAGTTTTCTATATAATATTATATACCTATCTTTAAGAGTTTTTGAATTATAAATAATTTTGTGATTTTTTAACGCCGTATGGGGACCTGAAAGGAAAATCGTATCTTTTTAGCGGTTATAGCTAGAAAGCTGAAAATTTGACAATAGTTTCACAAGACCATCGCAATTTTATATTTTATATTTATAATTTTGAACATAACAATATTTCTGAGGCAGATGAATTATTGCAAAAATCTTCTTTTTTTTAAATGGGACACCTTGTATTTGAAATGTTTTACTAATGGAGGATCGAATTTTCTATCTAATGATATTAAGTATTCCTATACCTATCTTCAGTATTTTCGAAGTTATAGCGAAATTTAAAAATAATCTTATAAAAATATATTTTATGGTAATTTGCTGTGGAATGGATTCATAGAAAGAAAATAATGGAAAATCCATGTGACGTTATATCTGTGTTGTTGTAATAAAAATGGCTAATTCACATTATTCGAGCTTAGATATTTTAAGTTTATTTTATATTCATGGGGAGTGTGGTAGAGTTTAATCTAAAACTTGCAGAAAATTTAATGAACTGCATCCTGATGCAGCTCCTATGACTCAAAAAAAGTTGATTGGCCGAGGCGGTCCATGGAAATGGCCCCAAGGTCTCCAGATCTTACCCCCCTAGATGTATATCTATGGGGTAGGATTAAAGAAATAGTATACAAGACACACAAGAGAAGATTTAGAGAATCGAGTACGAACAGCTTTGGGGGTCTCTAGAAGGGAAAGAAATGAAAAAGGTGACAAATGAACATGTTATAACCACAATTTATGAATGTTTAAGAGCCAAGAATTTTAAACAATTTAGTTATTAGTTATTTAATTGGTGTTGTTGCGTAATTTTCATTTTGTTTATTTATTTATTAATAAATCCCTTATTGGTTAACCATTTTTTTTTTAAACAATACAGACATAACGTCACATGGATTTTTCATTATTTTGTTCCTATGAATCCACAGCCAACTACCAAAAAATATATTTTTATAAGATAATTTTTAAATTTCGCTATAACTCCGAAAATACTGAAGATAGGTATAGGAACACTTAATATCATTAGATAGAAAATTCGATCCTCCATTTAAAAAAAAGAAAATTTTTGCAATAATTCATCTGCCTCAGAAATAGTGTTATGGAGACGCCCTGTATAAAACTAATTAAATACTGTTCAAAATTCTAAAATTTCGATGGTCTTGTCAAACAATTGTCAAAATTTCAGCTTTCTAGCTGTAACCGCTAAAAAGATACGATTTTCCTTTCAGGTACGGCGTTAAAAAATCACAAAATTATTTATAATTCAAAAACTCTTAAAGATACGTATATGATTATACAGAAAACTGTTCTAGATTTTTACCTAAATTCCAAAAAAAATATAATATATAGGGTAATTCATTTAAAATTCCGAAGATGCTACTGCTTTCGGTATGATCCGGCAACACCGCACCATCAAAAATATTTTATAAACTTAGAAAACCATCTCTTATAGCCACAGCCAAATTTTCAAAATAAAATCTCATTTAGTTCTCGAGATACTTCTAATAGGCCACTTTACTTGAGGTACCCTGTATATAGTCTAGAAACGGCTTAATAACTTTTGACACGCTAATTTGTTTTTAAGTAAATTTGAGTGTCGCTTATACGGGAAGATAAACTACTTTTTGACGGAAGAATGACAGTACTAACTGCCAAAATAGCGGACGGGCGTCATTTTGGTAAAGAAGATTAAATACGAAGAAAGGTCTTGCGATACATCATTTTGAAGTTACAATCGAGTACTTTACGGTGCCAGAATATTACTTCCCTCATCGTAGTGGAAACAAAATGGCGGCATTTTAAAAATTGCATAGTTATTATTATTTTATTATCCTTTATTTCATTTATCGTCTTAGAAAAATACCTACAACTTGGTATAGTATAATAGGAATCAGAGAGCTACAGTTTCTTGCATATTTCATGGCGCTCAAATTCAAAATGACGGATGGGCGCCTGTTTCTCTGACTCCTACTACACTATGCCAAGTTGTATTTATTTTTCTAAGACGATAAATGAAATAAAGGATAATAAAAAATAATACCCATTAGTAGTTATGAGGGTGTGCTGAGACAGAATCGCGTGCCAGGCACACGTGCAAATTACTAGCCCACGTGTGTGTGATACCCTTTTGTGTTCCTCGACGGTCTCTATTGTGACGCCGCTCACCTGTCCGACTTTAATTGACAAGTGTGACGGATTTGGGGTTTTGTCGGTGTGTATTTAAGGGTATATACTTGTTGATGGAATGTTTTTGAATGAAACAATGGGGGATGTTCCTATTTTTATCAACAGAGTCGGCTTGTGCTCCTTTATATTCGGGTATATCAGATGTAGTACCGATATTTTGTGTGATATAAATATTATTTACGTTATTCCTATCAGAACTTGGTGTCTGTCTGTCCAGACACACGTGCCAGGCACACGAAAGTATTTCAGCTAGTCCACGTATGTGACCTTAATATTCGGGGAACATCAAATGTAGTATCGATATTTTATGTCATATAAATTTTATGTTAATCCTATTAGAACTTGGTATCTGACTGTCCAGACATGTGTGTTAGGCTCACGAGAGTAATTCAGCGTTTAATCGGGGGCGTATCAGATGTAGTACCGATATTTTATGTTATATAAATTTTATGTTATTCCAATCAGAACTTGGTGTCTATCCAATATTCAAACACTAAATATTTAGGACCGTTTTGTTGACAGGTTTATTGACCATATGAGTGGTATTCATATTAGTATCGATATTTTATAAATACAATTTTTTATGTATGCTTATCATATAAGGCTTCGATGTATGTCTGTCTCTACACCCGTCTATAACTATTTGCATCTATTTTTTTTTTTTGTTTGTTTTTTTTTTGTTGAGAGGATTAGGAAATCTCTATCTAGACACCCGAGTGCGTAGTCGGCGTCTTGACTCGGGTAGTGTCGGCCTCGTTGGACTAAAACCCATTCCCTCTCTATCCGACGTTACCTTTTTTAATGAGGATTCCTCTATTATTTTCCAATTGTTTGCACTTTCAGCAGAGCGTTTATTATCACACTGTATCCAATAGAGACACGAAGGTACACTTCCATAAAGTTTTTACCTTTTTATTCTTGTTATTGAATCTGTTATCTGCATTACGTACAGTATCTATCAGTGGAGTAGTTAGCTCAAAGTAGAAGTCTACTTCTGTCTGCACAGAACAGAACAGAAAAATATAATGTAACACACAATTTTAAAGAGGAAACTATAGGTAAAAATAGGTAAATCGAAATATTTTATTAAAAGTCTCTCTCTCTCTCAAGGAAAGGTTTTTATAATATAACGTATTTGTAATTCAGTCATCATACATGTTAAATGAATCGAGCAATAAAACACGTATACTCCTTTCAATATGATTTGAGAATTACTTATTTGACGAGGTAAATTTAAGCGTCTTTTTAACAAGTAAGAGCTAATGCTATATTAATTTTTGCACTTATTATATTCCAACAATATTGAAAGTATTTAAAATAAGAAAATCCTTGTAAATATTAATATAAATATATTCAGGAATACATCCCCTAAGACACCAAATCGTATCACGCCATGAGAGCTGGGGATTGAATGGTACCGCCATTATGCTACACTCAGCCCCGGATATGACGGTATTTGTAAAAATGAGATGTTTCAAGGTTGTAGTAACAAATGAACACCTGCAACATCCAATGTTAGAAACATCTCTTATATACATGATCAAGGCCGTGTGCTATGCAAGGGTGTGTATTTTTTAATCAAGTATATTTTTGTAAACAATAATTGTTTTACGCTATATTTTATTTATCCAAAATGTATGTTCCTCCCTTATTGCTCATTTCATTTTACTATCTATTGCTGGTAAAAATCCCAGGAACTACTTGAGGTTACGAAGATTACATGTTTGCACTTTTGAACTAGTTTCTATTCGAGGTTGAGTTTTTTACAATTTTTCATAGGATCAAAGAGGTTATTACGCATATTAGATTAGCTATCCAGATTCCACATAATTGAATCGAGCAATAAAGTTTATACTCCTTTCAATATGATTTGAGAATTACTTATTTGACGAGGTAAATTTAAGCGCCTTTTTAACAAGTAAGAGTTGGTGCGTTTAAATGCTATATTAATTTTTGCGCTTATTATATTCCAACAATATTCAAAGTATTTAAAATGAGAAAATCCTTGTAAATAATAATATAAATATATTCAGGAATATATCCCTAAGACAGCCAATCGTATCACGTTATGAGAGCTGGGGGGTGAATCGGTACCGCCATTAAGCGTCGCTCAGCCCCGGATGTGACGGTATTTGTAAAAATACGAGATGTTTCAAGGTTGTACTAGTAAATGAACACCTGCAACATTCAATGTTAGAAACATCTCTTATCTACATGATCAAGGTCGTGTGCTATGTAGGGTGTGTATTTTTTAATCAAGTATATTTTCGTAAACAAGAATTGTTTTACGCTATATTTTATTTATCCAAAATGTATGTTCCCCCCTTATTGCTCATTTCATTTTACTATCTATTGCTGGTAAAAATCCCAGGAACTACTTGAGGTTACGAAGATTACATGTTTGCACTTTTGAACTAGTTTCTATTCGAGGTTGAGTTTTTTACAATTTTTCATAGGATCAAAGAGGTTATTACGCATATTAGATTAGCTATCCAGATTCCACATAATTGAATCGAGCAATAAAGTTTATACTCCTTTCAATATGATTTGAGAATTACTTATTTGACGAGGTAAATTTAAGCGCCTTTTTAACAAGTAAGAGTTGGTGCGTTTAAATGCTATATTAATTTTTGCGCTTATTATATTCCAACAATATTCAAAGTATTTAAAATGAGAAAATCCTTGTAAATAATAATATAAATATATTCAGGAATATATCCCCTAAGACAGCCAATCGTATCACGTTATGAGAGCTGGGGGGTGAATCGGTACCGCCATTAAGCGTCGCTCAGCCCCGGATGTGACGGTATTTGTAAAAATACGAGATGTTTCAAGGTTGTACTATTAAATGAACACCTGCAACATTCAATGTTAGAAACATCTCTTATCTACATGATCAAGGTCGTGTGCTATGTAGGGTGTGTATTTTTTAATCAAGTATATTTTCGTAAACAAGAATTGTTTTACGCTACATTTTATTTATTCAAAATGTATGTTCCTCCCTTATTGCTCATTTCATTTTACTATCTATTGCTGGTAAAAATCCCAGGAATTACTTGAGGTTACGAAGATTGCTTTGCACTTTTGAACTAGTTTCTATTCGAGGTTGAGCGTTTTACAATTTTTCATAGGATCAAAGAGGTTGTTACGCATATTAGATTAGCTACCCAGATTCCACATAATATATTAAGAGCTGTTAGGAATAATTATATGATATAATGTTCACAATTTCGAGTATCGCAGAGAACTACTTGACGCGGAGGTTTGAAATTTAGTTAATATGAATCATGTCTTCTTCTTTATCTAGGTGTACGTATTACATGTTGTCTTGTTAATGTTTCATTCCGAATGTGTTTCGAATATGATCGAATCGCTATTTTGTTTCGATATAAAAGAACAGGTTTGTATTTAATAACGTCATTTGTGATTCACCCATCATACGAGTAACATGGATCGAGAAATAAAGTTTGTACTCCTCGAGCTACTGGACGAAGACGTTTTTGGCATAAGAAAGTCAGCTGACGGGTGGTTTATCGGTAACAAGCATGTCGAATTTATTGGTGATATTTTACTGATAGATGAAGAAAAGTATAAGTTAACAGCGGGGTTATTGAGCTTGTTAACACAACATATACCCAAGAAATATACCAGCCTCGAGCTAAAACAATATAAGGAAATTTTATTATTGTCCGACGCTCACAGATGGGGCTTTCTAAGGAACAATCATATAAGATCAAGTAAAGGCTGGAAATATATAAATATTATATCTAAGTTATTCCCTGCTAAAAGGAAATATAAACCAGATGACATAAAGAGGACATATAAAGAACTAGCAATAAATAACCCACAGCTAAGATGGTTGCTAAAAGGAAATATAAACCAGATGACATAAAGAGGACATATAAAGAACTAGCAATAAATAACCCACAGCTAAGATGATTGCAATGTTAATACACAAGCCTGGAAAGAAGTTTTAATTAATATTATATGTCAAAAACCAAGGAGTACATCATATATCTAGGATGTATGCATCGTTAGTACACAATGTAGAAAAGAAGATTTAAAATTAATATGTAATAAGTTTGTTGTGTTTATTATACAAATACAATATCTCCAGAATTAAGTGTTTATTATGATAAAAAGGAAAAATTATGTAAGAATAGATATACCTCAAATTGTAACATATCTAATAAACTAGTATACTTACTTTTCTTGTATTATTTGCATTATATTAATCAGAAATATATCACACTATCATTCAAGCGTGGAAATTATATTATAGTATCCTATTAATTAATATGAATCTAGACGACGAAAGTGAAAATTCTTTATGCATAGATATCAGACGAATTCTCGATAGATATTATTCTATTATGAGAAAAATACCATATAAAGTGCAATAGAAATGTATTATTTTAGAATGACTTCTTGGTGGGTAAATTTAAACGTGTTTATCCAATAAATCATTATAACACGGAAATATTCTAATTGAGAAAAAGCCTTGTAAATAATAACCTGTTCGGGAATACACGCCCTAAGATATCTAGTCATATCACATCATAGGAGTAGGGGGAGAATTGGATTCTCCATTATATGTCTCACTTTCACTCAAGGCTGTCTTCGTATTCTCCTTTTCTACAGTTTTGGGGAAAATAGAGGAGTTTTTCAAGGTTGAGGGTAGCGAGTGAAAACCACAAAAAACGCAAGGTTAAACGACTGGGAGGGAGGAGTTCAGGTGGTTATAAAAAGGTTGAAGACAGAACAAAAAAGTCCTTTATATTCTTCAAGCATCAGTGAGTAATCAGTGTGTTTTACAAGGCAGATTTGTGGTAAATAATCAGTTTCAATATTTTCCCTATAGATTTATAAAATATTTAAAATATTTACTATTCTCCATTATTAACATACCCTTATTATTAAAGAAGATAATTAATTAATAAAGAAGAAAACTAAACAATACAGCTATACCATTTCTTTATTCGAATTTATTTTTCGATTTATTTCCGACTTGAAGTAAATAACGGACTAAGTCCAAAAAATATTTTATTTTATAAAAACTTTGTAAAACCTAACATATTTCATTTAAAAATATGTCTAATTTTTATATGTATTTAATCACTGTATAAATAATATTTTATATTTATATTTTATGTAGGTCTTTTTAGGAGTATAATAAAAAAAACAACTCTAATATTTCTAGAACATTCTAAGTGCCATATACCTTCCGCTTTATAGGGGCTATGTGTCATATCGATTTTTTACTTTAAATGAACAAAGTGTCATTATTTTAAAAATAAAAAGAAAACCTGTTTTGACAAATTTTTATTTATAAACATACATAAAAAGTATATTCAGTTTGATCTATTTTTTATAAACGAATAATGTTTTCAAATTCCTCTTATGCTCTTCCTTCACATAATGAATAATTTTTAAAGTTTTCTTTTTTCTTTATTCTATTCTATAAACTGAAATTTAAATTACAAAATGTCTCCTTGTATGTAGATGCTATGATTAACTATAACTTGTGATTAAGCTGAGAAATATTGGAAATATTGTACATTCAGCTATTTGTCAAGCAGCAAAATCATGTTCAAAATACCCCGAATACTTTAATCGAATAAATTTATAGGTCTTGTGATATATACGATATTTCTTTAATAACTAAGGTAATAAAAAAAAATTGAAAACGAAGGATGACGTGTAAAAATGTTCTTTTGAATGATATGAGTAGTTATAATATTACAAATTTATTTGTAAAATCATATTCAAAATATGATGGATAGTTTAATCGAATAAATGTATATGCCTTGTTATATTATAATACACTATTATTATTCCTTTTAATAACAAAACCAATAAAAATTTAAAAAAAATGGAGGGTAATATGGAAAAATATTGTTTATAATGATATCGAGTTCATAATATGCAAGTTTATTTCACTTTTCTTCTAATTTCCTCCCTACATTATTTTATATCATATTTAAAAAATACGTCTCCATGTAGTAGGTGTTATGGAAAGATATAAGTTGTGTTTAAGTTGAGAAATATTGGAAACATTGTACATTCAGCTATTTGTCAAGCAGCAAAATCATTTTCAAAATACCCCGAATACTTTAATCGAATAAATTTATAGGTCTTGTGATATATACGATATTTCTTTAATAACTAAGGTAATAAAAAAAATTTGAAAACGAAGGATGACGTGTAAAAATGTTCTTTTGAATGATATCAGTAGTTACAATATTACAAATTTATTTGTAAAATCATATTCAAAATATGATGGATAGTTTAATCGAATAAATGTATAGGGCTTGTTATATTATAATACACTATTATTATTCCTTTTAATAACAAAACCAATAAAAATTTAAAAAATGGAGGGTACTATGCAAAAATATTGTTTACAATGATATCGGGTTCATAATATGCAATTTAATTTCACTTTTCTTCTAATTTCCTCCCTACATTATTTTATATCATATTTAAAAAATACGTCTCCATGTATGTAGGTGTTATGGAAAGATATAAGTTGTGTTTAAGTTGAGAAATATTGGTAACATTGTACATTTTTATACGATATTTCTTTTAATAACCACGATAAAAAAAAATTTAACGCGGGGTTAACGTGCAAAAATATTCTTTAAGATGATGTCGGTATTCATAATATTACAAATTTGTTTCAAAAGTAAAATCATGATCAAATATGATGGATAGGTTACTAATTGTGATATAATATATTATATTTCTTTTAATAACTAAGGTAATAAAATTGTATTGGTTAATATGCAACAATATGCAACAATTTATTTCAGAGCGAAATAATGTTCAAGATATGTTGGGTAGTTAATCGAATAAAATCATAGGCAAAGTGATATTATAATACACTATTATTATTTCTTTAATTACTAAGACAATAAAAAAATAAAAAATAAAATGGGGTTATATAATAAACAAGTTTATTTCACTTTTTTGTATTTCCTCCATACATTAATTTTAAAAAATACATCTTTTATCTCTATTAAGTTATTGTGTTAATTTGAGCTACCTAAATTTAATAATTGCTCGCAATAATTTATTCCTTATCATCTTGCGAGGATATTGAGTTATTAAATGTATAAAGATACGATTAAGTTTTCATGGATTATTTCTTCAATATTTCTCAATTAAATACAATGTATCGGTACGGGTCGAAAATTTAAATTATTATATAATCTGTAAAGCATTGTTTAAAGAATAGTTACTATTCTTTTTGTTACAGAATTTGGATCGTGTCATTACCTATTTTAAGATATTGAAGAGGTGAAACATTGCATCTCTTGTGATTAGATACTAATATTGGAATTAGACATATAAAACTTTACCAAAAAACATTTACGGGGTCGCGAAGTGCGCGTGCGTGTCGATTATAACGTATAAATAATCCAAATTTGATTATATGTACAGTCGTATTTCGTAGTCATAGTTTAGTTTACTTTAAACTTTGACAAGAGTAGTTGTATACTTCAGCTCTCTGATAGTGATTATCTCTGATTGCATTTATTTTTATCATTTGTGTGTAAGCTGAAGAGTTCTGCTGGAAATGGAAAAGTTTATAATAATCAAAGATTTGGTGAAAAACGTCAGACTATTCAATTTACATGGTCGAACAATTGACTTCAAAATTAAAGATATCCCCAAGAATGAAGAACCGATTTCATGGATTAAAGGTGCTTTATCGGATATTTTGGAGTACAGTACCATCAATCTGAAACCAAGGGATAAAGTAGGACTTCGATTTTGTTCCAAAGATTTTTCTAAAGGCGAGGGTTGGATTTCCTTTAAAGATGCAAAGGAGATAAACATCAATGATGTATGGAGCATAATCCAGGGAATATATCAATCAAATTCTACAGGCTTCAATACTGACACGTTTTGCTTAGGAATTACAAGCGTACGAATGCCCGAAGGAAGAGGACCTAGGAAAAGTGGAGACAAGAGCTTTTTAGAGGAGATAGGAAGGCGCAACGGCATAATACAAATAAATAATAAAGATAATATGTGTTTGCCTAGAGCACTAATAGTAGCTATATCACACATTAATAAAGATCCAGACTATATTAAAGTCCGTAGAGATCTTGGTAAAATTCAACGTGATCGAGCACTGACTTTAATGCAAGAAGCAAGAGTGGGAATTCCTGAGGAGGGGGCTGGTATTACTGAACTTCAAAAATTTCAACAATACTTTGCCGATGATTATAAAATAATTGTGTATCAGTATGGTTTTAAGGGTCGGCAAGTTATTTTTGAAGGGGCCAGTCAAGGGAAAAACCTGAATATACTCCATCATGAACGACATTTTTGTGTTATCAGCTCACTAACTGCAGCTTTTTGCTGCATTTATTACTGTGAATCCTGCCATATACCCTACAACAGTAAACATATGCATCGATGTGGAAAAAAATGTATGTTATGTCTGCAAACTCCATCATGTGAAATGAAAAAGAAAACTAAATGTCAAGACTGTCTTCGTACAACATTTAGAAGTCAAGAGTGTTTTGAAAATCATAAGAAACCAGGATCGTATGATAAAAACACTACAGTTTGTGAAATGATACGGCAATGTCCATTATGCCTTAAATTAATAATAGGAAGTAGAAATCATATATGTGGAGAATGGTTCTGTAAACTTTGTAATAAACTTCAACCTGAGGGTCACCTTTGCTTCATACCGGTGGATATCGCTAAACCAAAAACAAGAAATGTACTTTTCATATTTTTCGATCTGGAAACAAGACAGGAAAAATTGCTAGAAGATGGTTCTCTACTGCATGAGGTGACATTATGCGTATTTAAACAGTTTTGTGATTCTTGTATCGAAACAACACCTTGGATGTGCGAAAGATGTGGAGTCACGACTCAAGTATTACGAGTGAACCCCTTAGACCGTTTTGTAGAATATGTCATAAATCAAAGAACCCTTTTTAAAAGTGTAATAGTTATAAGTCATAATGGAGGAGGATTCGATAATCAATTTATATTAAATAAACTGATAACCGAAACAGAACATATACCGGAAGTAATCATGAGAGGTACTAAAATAATAATGATGAAGATATTAAATATAAAGTTTCTCGATTCCTTAAACTACTTTCCTATGGCACTCTCGAAATTACCCAAAGCTTTTGGATTACCTGATAAGTTCAAAAAAGGATACTTTCCCCATTTTTTCAATAAAAAAGAAAATGAGGACTATATCGGATGTTTACCGCCTATTGAATATTATGCTCCAGATGCTATGAAAACGGAAGAACGTTCGGTATTTTTAAAGTGGTATGATCAACACAAAAACGATGTATTTAATTTTCGGAGAGACATAGAAGAGTATTGTATTTCAGACGTTGAAATACTCTATGAAACATGTAAGAAATTTCAAAAAGAGATGTTAAACTCCACAAATGTTTCCCCGTTTACAGAAGCTACCACTATAGCTTCTACATGTAACAAAGTTTTTAGACGAAATTTTTTGAAACCTGACACTATTGGTATAATCCCCAAAAATGGATACAGATATCGAGACACTCAATCACGGATAGCAATCAAATGGTTAATTTGGGAAGAGTACCAACGAGGTATTGATATTCATCATGCGGCTAAGGGAAAAGAATCAGTTTTAAATGGCGTTAAAGTTGACGGATATAGTGAACAAACAAATCAAGTGTTCAGCTTCATGGGATGCTTCTACCACGGTCACACTTGTTTCATTCATCAAAGAGATACCCCAATTTATAATAACTCTAATGAAACACTCAACCATAGATATGAAAACACTTTAGCGATAACCGAAAGATTAAAAATGTTAGGTTATGAAGTAATCGAGATTTGGGAATGTCAATTTAGAAGGAAAATGATAGAAAATCCTGAAATACAGGAATATACAGAGAAACATCCGCTATTTTTCAACACGCCTCTAAATCCTCGAGATGCATTCTATGGGGGACGTACGGGGAATTGTAAAACATACTACAATACTGTAAATAATGAAAAAATAAAATACTTAGATGTATGCTCTCTATATCCGTGGGTGTGCAAATATGGTAAATTCCCCATTGGACATCCCAAGGTTTTTGTTGGAGAAGAGTGTAAACAGTTAAGTTTGCAACAAACAGAGGGGTTAATAAAATGCAAAATTTTACCACCCCCAGAGCTGTACCATCCAGTTTTACCTCTAAAAATGCATAACAAACTATTGTTTGTATTGTGCAAAACCTGCGCAGAAAGTATGAATTCTTCAGAATGTACTCATAACGATTATGAACGTGCTCTCGAAGGTACATGGGTAATAGATGAGGTATTAAAGGCAATAGAAAAGGGGTATATCATATTGGATATCTTGGAAATTTGGGAATATCAAACTGAGTTATATGATCCGAAACAGAAGAGCGGTGGTTTGTTTGTCGAAATGATGAATACGTTTATCAAATCTAAACAGGAAGCCTCAGGATGGCCGCTAGATTGTGTAACTTTGGGGCAAAAACAAAAGTATATAGAAGACTTTTACGATAAGGAAGGAGTAAAGTTGAATTTTAACAACATTTCAAAAAATCCTGGCTTAAGAGCACAAGCGAAATTAATATTAAATAGTTTTTGGGGAAAGTTTGGCCAATCAGAATGCCAGCCTCAAACCAAAATAATAAACTCTCCAGAGGTACTGTATTCTATGCTAACCAATCCTTGTATAGAGATCAATAATATCCTTCCTATCAACGAGAAAACTCTTCTAATAAATTTCCGATATACAGAAGAAAGTTTTAATCCCCTCTCCACAGTTAATGTTGCAA
This sequence comes from Barypeithes pellucidus, assembly GCA_963991005.1. Lineage (NCBI taxonomy): Eukaryota > Metazoa > Arthropoda > Insecta > Coleoptera > Curculionidae > Barypeithes > Barypeithes pellucidus. The sequence continues at coordinate 32,393,319 of OZ022562.1, forward strand.
TTGCTTCTTATGTGACCGCCCAGGCAAGACTTAAACTTTATTCATATCTCGAGCTATTGGATACTCGAGTATTATATTATGATACAGACTCTATCATTTTTATCAATAAGGAGGGGGAACCCGAACCTCCTACAGGTGAATTTATAGGAGATCTGACTGATGAACTGATTGAATATGGTCAAGGCAGTTTTATAACTGAATTTGTATGTGGAGGTCCTAAAAACTATGCATATAAATTATTTTCCCCTCTGGATAAAGTAGAAAGAGTTGTATGTAAAGTTAAAGGTATTTGCCTCAACTATGAAGCAAGTCGTCTTGTCAATTTTAACTCCATTAAAGATATGGTTTTAAATGATACATCAGTACCAGTTAAAATAACATCTAAGAATATTAGAAGAACCAAGACACATGAGGTTATTACTAAAGAGGAGACAAAGATCTATGAACCAAACTCTACAAAAAGGGTATTTTTAAGTGATTATGATTCAGTCCCCTTTGGATTTAAAAAAAGTAGGCTCATATAGTGTTATTAACTTTCAATAGGAAACGATTCTCAATGTATTGATAATTATTAATGATATAGGGTTTATGTCAGATTTAACTATCAAATCAAATAATTTTGAATCTGATTTAATTATTAAACATAAAATGCATTCACATAGAGTTTATAGCTTGATTTTAATCTTAACGTATTTGGCATACCTTATTCAATTATCGAGTTAGCAATACATGGAGAAAATCTATATCTGTTTCTATTTAGAATATAATTATTGAAATGCATGGATAAAAGAGGAGACAAAGATCTATAAACCAAACTCTACAAAAAGGGTATTTTTAAGTGATTATGATTCAGTCCCCTTTGGATTTAAAAAAAGTAGGCTCATATAGTGTTATTAACTTTCAATAGGAAACGATTCTCAATGTATTGATAATTATTAATGATATAGGGTTTATGTCAGATTTAACTATCAAATCAAATAATTTTGAATCTGATTTAATTATTAAACATAAAATGCATTCACATAGAGTTTATAGCTTGATTTTAATCTTAACGTATTTGGCATACCTTATTCAATTATCGAGTTAGCAATACATGGAGAAAATCTATATCTGTTTCTATTTAGAATATAATTATTGAAATGCATGGATAATGATAGATTGTATGTTATTTTATTTTTATGTTATATTATATCTATTCAAGTAAGTAAATGGTAATATATTTGTGATGACCTAGAATTACCAATTTCCAACTATCATTTTGTTTCGATTTATCAAAGCTATCCTGATTTATAAAAATTATGAGAATAGTATTTTTTAAAAATGAAGTTTCTTTTGGTACAAAAATATAAAACTAAACTTATTAGGTATTGAAAATTAGTGACAATAAACAAATGTAGTTAACATACCTAAATTATCTACTCTGAATAGTTAACTACCATTTTTAATTATTTTTAGAAATATTTTATACAGATTTAAAGTATTCGAGTATAACTACTAGGATAAAAGTAATATGAAACAACTACATTATAAAATGTAGTCAACTACTTCTACAAATAGTAAAAGTCATAATGTTGGTTTTCTACATCGAAAATAATGATATTTTATTATGTAAAAATATATTTTTTAAAAGTAGTTATCTACGGTTATAGTTAACTATTCTCAAACTTTGATTGATAGTTAGATCTTCGCAATTCTAAAGGTGACAACTTATATATATATCAATATTAAATATGTAAAAATATATTTTTAAAGTAATTACTACTTTTATAGTTTGTTACCACCCAACTCTGTCTGATAGATAGATCCCCGTATTTCTAAGATGTTAGCTTAATTAATGAAGCTGAAATTAATATTATATTTCTACATTAATAATAACAATATTTATATATAACATGTAATACATTTTTAATAAACGAATTTAATTTAAAAACTTTCTTCTTTGGATTGTTTTCTTTTATCCGAGAATCATATACTAATTACAAATAGGGGAGAGTGGGGTACGTTTGAACAATATTTAGAAAATAATTTTTATTTCAAAAAGTACAAAAGTAATGTTTACTATATTTCACAAACACATAGTCTTAACTCTGTAGAACCAACTACTACAGCTTAAAACCAAAGAAACTTAACTATGAAATAAAAATACATTTTTTATTAATACTCGAAATGTGTTTAAACCTACCCCCGCATGGGGGTAGAATTGAACATACAGGGGGCAGTATTGAACTTGAATATTAGTTTATGTTATATTGACTAAAATCAATACCGAATGACAATAGCGACATTGTTCTTAAAGTACCACCATGTTTCAGAGGTTCTGGAAGTTTAAGAACGATATCGCTAATGTTAACATCGCTCCGCTCGGGCTCATCTGGGTGATTAAATTTAAATGATTCCTCATTTTTTATTATTTTTCTTATTAAATATTTAACTCTATATTCTTGTGGATCTAATTTCTTTTCTATTTGTGCAACAAAATATTTAATCGTTTTCTTCACAAACTTGACCAAGATATAATCGTTTTCTACCAACTCTTTTGGATTTCGTTCACCTTCTCCATCAAAATCTGCTTCATCAATAAATTCTTCTGAACCATCAGACTCGTCATGAACGGAATAATCTTCTTCATCATCGGTCTCAGTTTGGGTGTTTAACGTTTTTATTTTATTCGTTTGTTTAGACTGGACAAGAGTCTTTTCGTCTTCTTTCCAGTTAAGTGATGGTTTTTTTTTCTTCGCTAAACGACTAAAAGCTTCAGCGTCTATTCTATTTTTTTCGGGTGTTTCTGTCAGAATTCTAGATTTCCTTTTTCTCTGTTGTCGATTTGGGTTCATTTTTCGAGGTGCTGCTTTCGGTAGGGGTCTTACAACTTCTGGAGATAGAACAGAAACAGTACGCAAATGCTCAGTTGGGCTTGAGATGTCGGGTTCTGGAATATTACTGCTAGGATTGGAAGAGACGTTAAAAAAATTGGGTTGAGAGTCCGATAGCTTGGGCTCTTGAATTATTCTTGAACTATGAACATGAACTACGCCTGAAGGTCCGGCTTGTTCATTATTATCTTCGGAATCTAATTTTTCCGCTTCTATGGGCCTATCTGTCACAAATGCTGTTTCAAAATCATCATCTGAGAAGACGTTCCTTGAAAAAGGCCAAACTCCCGTTTTGGAAAATCCTGCAACTATGTTCTTGATGGTAAATGCATTTGCGTAGGCAATGTTTGCTAATCCGGCAAGATCATGGATTGTAAGAGTTTTACCGGGATTGCTAAGTAACCAATCATTTTGAGCTACAGACAACTTTGATTTCAGCGGACCCATTACTGCAACATCAAGGGGCTGCATGCGATGAGTGCAGTGAGGAGGAAAAGTAACTAAAACCATACCATTTTCCTTGGCATAAATAACCGCTTCTAAAGAACAGTGACTCTCATGGTTATCCATCAAAATTAAAATTGGATCGACTTTGGTGCATTTCGTGTGTTTTTGTATGTGCTCTAGTACTTTAATAAATAAAGGGGCAGTCATCCACCCACTCTTGGGGTTATTAGAAAGGCCTAAACTTCCCGGTGGTGCACCTCTAAGCATTGAGTCGTGAAATCTTGCTCTTGGAAATATGAAGACTGGTGGAATAGTATTTCCACAAGCGTTAATAATAGCACACATTGTGATCAACTGGCCTCTCTCCGCTGAAACTGCTTGTCCGACCTGTTTAGTACCTTTTTTCGCCACTACGTGCGGAGCCTGAACTACCGTGGTAATGCCGGTTTCATCTATGTTGAATATTTTTTCCGCTGTAAAAGGATAAATTTGTAGGGCTCGTTCATAATTATTAAAAAATTCCTCGACGTTTGTTTTATTAAAACTAGTACAACGCGCTAAGCTAGTGTTTTCTGGTTTTCTAAGGGTCAGTCGCTCATGTCGTTTCATGAAAGACTTCAGCCAATCTATTCCTGCCATTTTTGCGATATCCCAGTTTTTTGGATATGAACATTTTAGTAATTTTGCATAACTATATGCCAATTTCCTTATTTCTATATAAGTAAGGCCATAATTAATTTTTGAACATTTAAGTGTGTATTCTTCCAACATTTTTTCTTGTGGCATAGTAAAAACTTGCCTGGCAGTATATTTAGAATTATAATTTCGGTTAATATCTTCATTATTTTTTTTAATTCTATAATATAAAGCTGTATGGACCAAACCATAAGTTGCTGCGGCTTTTCGAATGGACATCTGTTCATCTTTAACCGCGCGTATGGCAGCCAGCATGTCTTCCTCTACAATTTCTGGTTTTGTGCGCTTCTTTTTATAAGTACGTACCATGACTACCTACAAGAAAAAGAAAATTATACTAGTACGGGGCACCTTTGAACATGTTGAAAGGAACCCCTTGTTCATTGTTCAAACGTGCCCCAAGTGATATTAAATAATTTCTTTTTTATTATTATGAGAAGCATTAAGAACTCAGCAATTTCACCCACAACAAACAATACTAGATTCTAAAATAATTATTTTGACATATCAAAACCAACTCACCTGTTTATCTAGTAAAAGAAACTTCACTACCAAATTTAAACAGAATAAATACGTTGGCCACCGGAAAACAATAAATGCGTGCAGTCTCGTTCAACAACGAAGCAGGACTAAATTGAGATCATCCAGACTAGCGGCTGATTCTATTACTACATCTATTTCCGAATTGACATCGTAGACTAAATAGGGGCGGGATATTTGAATGTGTTCAATAGTGCCCCGTGTTCAAATGTACCCCCCTCTCCCCTAACCCAATACATACTTGTGCTATATAGTGATAAAAATACTTATACTGACATATAATGATATTAAACGAAACTACAAATCAATCCCCTACCGTGAGGAAATATTACTTATTTAATAATTTAATAATAAACTTTCGGGGTTTGTTCGACGCAGTTTCAGAAAAATTCTAATATTGGTAGAAGAATGAATATGAAACTCCTTAAATAAATTAATGATCAGTGAGTGGTGGAATGCAAGACTTTTGTGAAAATGGTAGGCAATAATTTATTTATACAGTCATAAATGATTACTTTTCAATGTACCTGTAAATTAAACACCGATGCTCTTTTCCTATTGATAATTTGATTCTCTAACTAATTTACGATACTTTAAACTTATGACGCACTATCCTGCAATCTAATAAAGACGTAAATTCATTGCATAATCAAATCGATACACCCAGAGTTCAAATACGATAATTAAATGAATATCACAGTCATATAAATTCATCATGAAAGCTTTAATTTGACTACTAAGTCTAGTATATATTTTGCATGGTATAATCTTATTGTGTGTATAAAAATCGGACAATGCGTATTTAGTATCCATACAGCATGATGTTTATTAAATTTCAAAATCAGAGCTTCTACTTCTAATAAATGCAAAAGTGTATTTTCTATGTTTTTATATGTTTTATATGTTACTAAAAACATTCATTATCTACTAAATGAAATATAGTGTAGGTCTTGTTTCTCAAGTGAACAGATATTTAAAGAACAATGAATGATTGAGAAATGACGTCGGAACAATCAATATTTTTACAATTCCCCATTTAATTCAAAACATACACGAAATTATGTGTACACATTTGATAGATAATGAAATTAAATAATACAATATAATATTGCAATAACTAGATCATATAAATTAAGTTTTACTATATTGAAGATTTTTCAACATGGAGTACGATAATTGAAATGTTTAAATACTAATAAATTCGCATAACTATGTCTAGTGATTTTGATGTGACTTACCATTAATCAGCTAAATTCTCACTTTTCTACGCAAAATATGATCGAGGATAAACTAGGAGATTAGTTTAAACTAGGAGACTAGGTGTTAAATCTTCATTTTTGAACTGGAATACGGGGACTTTGGTCTCTTAAACTTAGATGTTTTTAAATTGCTTTTGTTACCCGAAATTTTTTTCAGCTTAAGATCTCGCGTCTTTCCATTTGTTCGAACTAACTTCGAAGTAGATGACGCATAGTGAAGGGGTGACCAAGGTGTATCTTTTCTTTCTCACCTTCCCACGTAAGATTTAATCGCGTTGGTGAAGATTTCGCATTATCATGTATACGTCTTTCCGAACCAATTATTTGCGGAACCGTCGAAGATACATCGGATGTATCCTTAATTGGTTTCAATGCGCATACGTGGATAGGAGATAAGTTGGGTGAAACAATGACTTCTAACTCCGGTTCACTATTATCCGGAACAAAAATGCTAAAAAACAAAGATAGTTCACTTTTATTCACCGCATGGGATATACTGTTCTAGGTTAGGATCACTTTTATTGTTTATCGCTATATTATCTACGGAGACTGCACGTACACCACACGAATTCAATATTTCTGAGCTTACCGGTAATATTTCAGGCTCTAACTGTATTTCCATACCGTTACCCCATGGATCAGCATACACAACCGTAAACGCGCTTATAACTATAACATCAATATTTTGTGTCATTCTAAAATACGTAGTAAGACAAGTTATCTGTATGAGTAGGAAACAGAAACTAATAATTTAAAATTAACTCGAAGAGGAACAGGTAAAATACAATTTCAGGTAGGTATTATCTACCTTTTAAATAATACCTTTACAAAATTTTACCTTTCAAGAGGATTTAGTTTTGGAAAAACGATATTTTCGACCCTTTAAAATATTATTGTACTTTCTGTACAAACTTTACCTAAGAGATGATAATAGAACGATTCGTTTTCGGGACATCCATTACCAAGGCCGGCTACCAGGGTACAGCGGATTCAAAGCACCCGGTCGGCAAAACATGAGGCACGGCAAAACGAAGCTAAAGTCAGACATCAATCCGTAAAAGTTAAAAAATCAACATACCAAGCCTTCAGCCCATACCTTCAATCTCCACTATTCTATTAAATTTGTAGATTGTAATTTCTCTTATTTAAATAAAATATAGGAATGCATGACGGCGCGCGACGTAGTTTACAAAGAATAAAAACATCGCCATCGCCATCGCCGATGTTGGTCAAAATTGAAACACATTTTAGGATGAGTCGCTCCGCTTTTATCTATGCGATGTGATTGGCGCGGCGGCGACGGGTTTGAATGCCAAGTCGATAAAGGCTAATAAAGAACTTTTTAGCAATGGAATTTTTTGGGAATCATGGACTTAAATATATAGAAGTAAGCTAGAATAAAGTTAGGTGGTTAATATAAATAAGATTTTGTGAAATGAGTAACGAATATTTAGAAAAATTTAATTTTGTTTTCCAAGCTAAGAAAATTTAGTTTTGCTTTTAAACTTGCTTTCAACGTACAATTTTCTTAGTAAGGAAATTCATATTTAGTCAAAAAGTCTTCGTTTTGAATTAAAATTGCATTTTTAATGGTTAATTGCTTTTTTAATGGTACGTCTTATATTTGTTAATATAGAAGGTGTTTTATTTTTCAACCATGCTGTTGTGAGTTGCGATATAGTTTTTGTTTTTGAAAATACTCATATTGAAAGGGTAGTATACACTTTATTGCTCGATTCAATTATGTGGAATATGGATAGCTAATCTAATATGCGTAACAACCTCTTTGATCATATGAAAAATTGTAAAAAGCTCAACCTCGAATAGAAACTAGTTCAAAAGTGCAAACATGTAATCTTCGTAACCTCAAGTAGTTCCTGGGATTTTTACCAGCAATAGATAGTAAAATGAAATGAGCAATAAGGGAGGAACATACATTTTGGATAAATAAAATATAGCGTAAAACAATTATTGTTTACAAAAATATACTTGATTAAAAAATACACACCCTTGCATAGCACACGGCCTTGATCATGTATATAAGAGATGTTTCTAACATTGGATGTTGCAGGTGTTCATTTGTTACTACAACCTTGAAACATCTCATTTTTACAAATACCGTCATATCCGGGGCTGAGTGTAGCATAATGGCGGTACCATTCAATCCCCAGCTCTCATGGCGTGAAACGATTTGGTGTCTTAGGGGATGTATTCCTGAATATATTTATATTAATATTTACAAGGATTTTCTTATTTTAAATACTTTCAATATTGTTGGAATATAATAAGTGCAAAAATTAATATAGCATTAGCTCTTACTTGTTAAAAAGACGCTTAAATTTACCTCGTCAAATAAGTAATTCTCAAATCATATTGAAAGGAGTATACGTGTTTTATTGCTCGATTCATTTAACATGTATGATGACTGAATTACAAATACGTTATATTATAAAAACCTTTCCTTGTATTTCGAATCAATATCGCGATACTAACGTAACCGGAACACATTTGAATCACATTTGGAACGGAGTATAAACAAAACAGAATGTAATACGATCCCCTCAGTGTCAAGTACTTTAACAGTATACTTGGTTAAGAAATATATACCTTAATATAGACTGTAACAGGAACTCGATCGCCTACACAAAGGTGTAACCTTGTACTTTTTCCGATGGTTATTTGTTACCCCGTCTTTGAAATATCTTCTGTTTTCCCAAAATCATGGTTCCCCGTCTATACGGTTTTTATACCTGATTTAGTATAAGAAAGATACGCCCGTGAAACCGAGTGTTCGGGGGTTTTTGTTTCCATCTTGGTAAAAGTATTTTGACAAGTTTGCTTCTATTTTATTTAAATACAATTCTATTGTTCGATTCAAACCTATTAAGGAAGAGTAATGCCTATAGCTATCCTCTCTCTCCTGCAGTAATAATAGCTTATTTGTACAGTTGCCCCGAAAGAGGTAAATTTTGACCATTTTATGATTAAGGACTAGTTATAGATTTAATCTCAAAAGATCAACGGTATAATATATGCGAATTAGTTATGTTATATGGATTTTTAATAAAATAATGCATGTTGTCAGACATTTTTCAAAATTGATTAATTTAATGAGAGAGAGAGAGAGACTTTTAATAAAATATTTCGAATTACCTATTTTTACCTATAGTTTCCTCTTTAAAATTGTGTGTTACATTATATTTTTCTGTTCTGTTCTGTGCAGACAGAAGTAGACTTCTACTTTGAGCTAACTACTCCACTGATAGATACTGTACGTAATGCAGATAACAGATTCAATAACAAGAATAAAAAGGTAAAAACTTTATGGAAGTGTACCTTCGTGTCTCTATTGGATACAGTGTGATAATAAACGCTCTGCTGAAAGTGCAAACAATTGGAAAATAATAGAGGAATCCTCATTAAAAAAGGTAACGTCGGATAGAGAGGGAATGGGTTTTAGTCCAACGAGGCCGACACTACCCGAGTCAAGACGCCGACTACGCACTCGGGTGTCTAGATAGAGATTTCCTAATCCTCTCAACAAAAAAAAAACAAACAAAAAAAAAAAAATAGATGCAAATAGTTATAGACGGGTGTAGAGACAGACATACATCGAAGCCTTATATGATAAGCATACATAAAAAATTGTATTTATAAAATATCGATACTAATATGAATACCACTCATATGGTCAATAAACCTGTCAACAAAACGGTCCTAAATATTTAGTGTTTGAATATTGGATAGACACCAAGTTCTGATTGGAATAACATAAAATTTATATAACATAAAATATCGGTACTACATCTGATACGCCCCCGATTAAACGCTGAATTACTCTCGTGAGCCTAACACACATGTCTGGACAGTCAGATACCAAGTTCTAATAGGATTAACATAAAATTTATATGACATAAAATATCGATACTACATTTGATGTTCCCCGAATATTAAGGTCACATACGTGGACTAGCTGAAATACTTTCGTGTGCCTGGCACGTGTGTCTGGACAGACAGACACCAAGTTCTGATAGGAATAACGTAAATAATATTTATATCACACAAAATATCGGTACTACATCTGATATACCCGAATATAAAGGAGCACAAGCCGACTCTGTTGATAAAAATAGGAACATCCCCCATTGTTTCATTCAAAAACATTCCATCAACAAGTATATACCCTTAAATACACACCGACAAAACCCCAAATCCGTCACACTTGTCAATTAAAGTCGGACAGGTGAGCGGCGTCACAATAGAGACCGTCGAGGAACACAAAAGGGTATCACACACACGTGGGCTAGTAATTTGCACGTGTGCCTGGCACGCGATTCTGTCTCAGCACACCCTCATAACTACTCCCATTCAATTTTTAAAACGCAGTAATCTTTTTTCTTGCGAATACAAAAGCAATATTCTGGAATCGTAAATTACTCGATTATTACCTTCAAAATGATGTATCGCAAGGCCCCTTTTCTTAAATTTATTTACCAAGATGGATGGCGCCCATCTCCCATTTTGACAGCTAGTACTGTCATTCTTCCGTCAAAAGGTAGTTCACCTTCCCCTATAAGCCACACTCAAATTTGGTAAAAAAAATAGCGGGTCAAAAGTTATTAAGCCGCTTCCAGACGATATACATACACTGTATGTAGGGACGTATAACTGAATTTATTTTCGTCATCACATTCCGATGCAAAAACTCCTTTACTGAGCAAGTTACTCTCAAAAGTAAACAAAATTAATTCTATGTTTTAAATAACTCGAAAGAGCAATGGCAAGACCAACAGTTTTAATTTCCATCGTTACTATACCGATACTAAATGTCAATCTTCTTTAGTAAATACAGTGTTAACAAACAAACCCGAACAAACCATCAGTACTACATTTTAAACTTCTTTAGTAAATACGTGGGTTAATTTTCAAAATTTAATGTTATGACGTTATTATTCATAATCGACGCTGTTACTGTTCTGTAAAATTAAATTATTTTGTATACTTACTGGTATCAGACATCGTGATGCTTATTTACACTGATGGGTTATTATTAAATAAGATATAATATATAACTTTCGGAAGCAAAGATAAATTGGATTTGGAGTGCGGATGATCCCACGCCAGTTTTTATACTAAAGCAATTAAGCAAACAATATTATAGCCACGCTTCGATCGTACCGCGTGTTGTAGTACCGTGTGTATAAGGAGTGAGGCGAATCCTTTTTTGCACACAGCTTTCAAGGAAATAACGTGCGGCAAAAGTTTTGGAAATACGCGTGCCAAACAGCAGGAGATATTGCCCATCACCATGGGGGTTAATTGACGTATCACCCTTAATATTCCGCTTCATGTAAATAATATTTAAACGGCAAGATAAGGTTCATTTTGTTGTGAACACTTTAACACTTTTATCGAATATTTGCAGCCTTTATGGTATAAAATTCTGGGAGGGGTAGATGTTACCCTTAAAACGTTAAATGGGAAGAGGGGTCAAGTGACACATCATTGTAAAGGTTGTTTAAATCCAATGGCAGCAAGTAATACAACATTATATTGTCTTATCATACATGTCCTAAAAACCCACATTCAGAGTTTTTAACAGAATTAGAGCCTAAAGACTGGCGAGAAGGATGAAAAAACAGTGTTGTTCAATAAGAAAGTCGTCCCAAAAATATTTTCTATAAGACATCTTTTTTGTAATGATCAAACACAGGCACTGTAGGAAAAATCCTTGAGGACACTCTGAAAGTAGTGCGTGTACGTAAAAAGCGATTCACGTTGGTTTTGAATCGTTGGAGGTTATATTCGTTGGGAAAAATGACCTCGGGAAGGTCGTTCGATAAGATGAAAGAATTCTTAAATAATGAAGTTCGAGGAGTACTAAGTTTAACCACATATGAATGGGCGGCAGTTCGTCGTGTATTTCTGTTATTCGCCGCTCTTGGCGGAATTAAGAGGGCAAGGTCAGCCGAGCACTTTCCATGAAAATATCTGTAGAAGAGAGTCAAATCCCCAACCTGTCTTCGATGTTCTAGGCTGTCAAGGTTCTTCGTCAGCTCGTGGTCTCCAATCAGACGAATGGCCCTCCTTTCGATGGAATCCAGTAGCCGAAGAGTATATTTGGGTGCAGAGCTCCAGACATGAGAGCAGTACTCTAGTGATGGTCGAATCTGGGCTCGGTATAGTGTCAAAAGTTGTTGAGGTGTGTACATCTTTCTGGTTCGGGAGAGTACACCAAGTTTCTGAGAAGCTATCTTGACGATTGCCACAACGTGGTTATGCCAAGACATATTTCCTCCCAGATTGATGCCCAGCAAATGAATAGATGCAACCAGTGGGATTGCGTGTCCGTCCATGACTATATCGTCAGCGAAAGTAAATATCGGATCACGATAACTTCCACAGAATTGTCAAAAATATAGGAAATAAATACATTTTTCCTTTTCCAGTCACAGAATATTTTTGTCTCCCTATGATGGGATGCACAAAATAAATATAGTATGTACAAAGTGCGATAAATGTATGGGTCTATATCTCTACCCAAGATCCCAATGTGAGATATTCGCACAAAATTACTCTTGTAACTCCATTAGTTTAGATTTGATTTGAGAATTTTATAACATAAGAGGTAGTTAACTATGATTAATTTATGCCAACCTTTTTGGCAACATAATATGTTAATATTATACAGGGTGTTCTAACGGGAACCGCCTCGATCTATATACAGAAATTTAGAGATAGAAAAATTTTGAAAAGTGGGCACTGGGCAGTATGCTAATGTTCATGGGGGAAACTCGGTTAAAATATTTTCAATAATAATAATAATAATATTAAATGCCTTTATTCATAATAATACAAATAAATATATCATATACAAAATAGGTGGCACTTCCGGTTATACCGGAAGTGGGTGTCAACTTGCTTATTTTAACTGGAACACCCTATATATTATTGCATTTTTGGATTTTACGTAAGATTCTAGGTGGATTGTATATATCATAGCATAATATACCTAAGTCTAAGTGTGTTTGAAATATTTAAGTTTTTATGTCAAAAATTACTTTTGCAGACCTTAAAATATTTATTTATTTATCCTATAAGGAAGCCTTTATTGTCTAATTTGGATTAAATTCCTTGTTGAAAAGAACCTGATTTAATAGATTGTTTATAATATTTGGATAATTAGTTAATATAGGGTGATCAAGAAATAATCCTGTTGTACGCCGACGAGCTTAAAATATTTTGCAGGATAAGAAATATTATTGACTGCTTAAACCTGTAAATTGAAATCGCCAAACTAATTGCCTGGTGCAAATTAAACCAAATGGAGCTGAACACCTCAAAATGCAATATTATTAAAAAAAAAGGCACCATTACTATATCACTATTCTATTTCCGATTTTCTTCTACCTCGAGTCAACTTAATTAATGACCTCCGAGTTATTTTTGACACCGAGTAGAGTTCATTAACCATATTAATTATATCTTATCTAAATCTTTCAAAATGACAGGATTTATAATGAGACGTTGCTGGGAGTTTACCAATGTTGAGGTTCTAATGTATCTTTATTACTCCCTTGTTCGAAGTCATCTGGAATACTATTGTGTAGTCTGGTCCCCAAACTATAAAATTCATATTAATCGAATTGAACGCGATCAGTCAAAGTTTGCGGATTTCTTGTTATCTAAATTGGGTATAGACAAGAGTTCTTTATCACATCAACAGCGGTTGTCAATCTTGGGTCTGGATAGCCTGGAAGATCGAAGAATCTTCTTAACTATTTTGTTCGGGTTTATAATTATTACTAATAACATGGACTGCTCCGATCATTTAGAGCTTATAAATTATCAGGTACCCCGGTACCCGCACGTGATACGCGTCTTATTGAATTATTTTCAATTAATAGAGGAGGCGTTGGCAGAAACAGTGTTATGAATCGTATAATGCAGTACTTAAATATATATTTCCCTTTACCGCTGAGTTTAATTGTTCTGTGGTAACATTTAGAAGGAACTTGAGTCTGATTTTACACTCAATAAAAATTAACAAATTAACAAAAGATTTACACTATAATGTCCTGTGGAAATGATGAATTGCGTCTGGTTTGTCATTTGGAAATGTTGCTCTTTCTACCTCCATGTATTATATAATTTGGTAGCTATTAAGTAGTAGGTTTACAAGTGTTTAAATGTACTATTTGGATGTTTTATGTAATGTACTAAATAAATAAATAAATATGATTAAATATGATATTGAGAAAAAGCAGAAAATCTACATTTTCAAATTTAGCATTAAAAATATGGGTGAGTCTACATAAGGATGTCTATTCCGAAAATTTGTAGTTTTCGAAATATTGCAAATATATTGTTTTTATATGGCCATTTTGTTGGGGATTTTAAGTTCAATTACTCCTAGTTGGCTATGACGCTATAATCTTAATCACATACCATTTGAAAATTATTAATAATCAGGCATTACGCATGCGCTTAAATTATTTAACTTATTTATTATTTATTGATTAACTTATTTATTATTTATTGAGAATATGATAAAGTAACATCGTAACTATAAACTTTAGGAGTCGACAATCTTATTCGAAATTTTAAAAATGTAGTTTTTTGCAGTTTTCTCAATTTCGTTTTAAAACTTCATTGATTAATCGTATAAAAATATTATAAAAAATCTATTAAAGTAGGTCCTTTTTCGAACAAGAAATCCGAACCAAATTAAATAATAAAAGCTTCCTTATAGGAAACATTAATAATTATTTTAAGGTCTGCAATATATTAAATAAATTATGTACACTCGCCGGCACAAACTTCCGCCAGTATGAGATTTTGGTCAAGTTTGATATTTTAGTTAGTTAGTTAGGCTATATTATACAGGAGTAAATCAAACTGTTGCTTTTTGTAGTAATTTCAAAACACCCTCTAGGGAAATGAGGTGGATAATTCTATTTACATACTATTTCTTGTAATCTTTGATGTATTCTAAACATTTCGTTTCTTGATTCATTCCATTATCTCATATTTACTTACTTTACTTTACTTACTTTATACTTTATTTCCTTAGACATTACAATTTACAATGTATGGAAAACGTCAAAGTCAAATACATGAGTATACAGTGAGTCCCAGAAGAAATGTCTAAATTCATTTAAAATTCAGCGGTAAGTTTTTTCAAAAAACGCTCGTACCCGTCGATTTTGATTTTTTAATTTTTTTTTTGTGGTAATTTCATGTATACAGGGTAGCTCAAAAATAAGTTACGACCATCAACTTCATTTTTTCAAATGAAAACATATATTTTTTATTTCATTTTTGAATTTTGCATTGAATTCTAAGCATGTTTCATGTACCATGTCCTATACATAAACTCAACAGATATTGAAAAAATTAGGATTGAACATATCATTTAGGGAATCCAACGATCTATCAAATCTTCTGGCAATATGGCATTTTGGCTCCATAATAAGTAAGAGTGTACTGTCTCACTGTCACCGTTTATTTCCATAGAAACTGTATGACAATTTTATTTCAAATGAGTATAATTATTGTCAAGCGTAGTTTCAAAGTTGCGGTTTTCACAATAATGGTGAAGTTAACGGAACGGGAAAAAATTGAAATTTTATGCATGGTTGGGTTTGGTGATAAAACACGTACTCAAATAGAAACAGCCCAATTATTTAATGAAATCCATCCTGATCGTCCTCCCATATGTCAAAAGATGGTGAGTAGAATAGAGGCTAAGTTTACAGAATTCGGTCATGTTAGAGATTTGCCTAAATCTAGTCGTCCTACTCGAGATGAAAATGAACAACTTGACGTTTTGCTTTCCTTGGAAGAAAATCCATATACTCCCCTGTCGCACATTGGGGCCGATTTACACATGCCGAAATCTGTTGTTCACCGAGTATTTCAAAAGCACAAATATCACCCATACAAAGTTATTCCAGTACATGAGTTATTTGAAGATGATTTCGATAGGCGAAGTGAGTTTTGCGGACGCATGCAAAATATGTGCAATCTAGATAATAATTTAGTAAAAAATATTATTTTTTCGGATGAAGCTACGTTCTATTTGAATGGTAATGTGAACAGACAAAATTGTCGATATTGGGCAACAGAAAATCCGCATTGAATGATAGAGGTTCACAGCCAGTACCCTAAGAAAATAAATGTTTGGTGTGGAATCGTACGCGAAAGAGTAATTGGTCCATTTTTCTTTGAACAGTCTTTAACTGGACAAGTATATCTCGAATTTCTCCAACTAGAATTAATTCCAGCATTAGTGGCTTTATTTCCGAATCCATTGGATCCAGACTCCCCTGACGAAGAACTGATATTCCAACACGATGGTGCTCCTCCGCACTATGCGGCCACTGTGCGCACATTTTTGGATGAAACCTTTCCCAATCGGTGGATTGGAAGGAGAGGACCTATCGAATGGCCTGCTAGGTCGCCAGACCTAACTCCGCTGGACTTTTTTTTGTGGGGTTACCTCAAATCAAAAGTATTTGTTAACAGGCCAAACAATATGCAGGAGTTGAAAGAAAGGATCCGAATAGAAGTGCGTGTCATAACTCCGGAAATGGTTGGAAACGTGCAAAGAGAGTTTATTGATCGTCTTGGATATTGTCAAGCCGTAAATGGCGCACATTTTCAACATTTAATTTGATTTTGTTGTGTTTTTTTTTTAATAAACAGGTCTTACTTATAGATATGTTCAATCCTAATTTTTTCAATAACTGTTGAGTTTATGTATAGGACATGGTACATGAAACATGCTTAGAATTCAATGCAAATTTCAAAAATGAAATAAAAAATATATGTTTTCATTTGAAAAAATGAAGTTGATGGTCGTAACTTATTTTTGAGCTACCCTGTATACAGGAAATTACCGCAAAAAAAAAATTAAAAAATCAAAATCGACGGGTACGAGCGTTTTTTGAAAAAACTTACCGCTGAATTTTAAATGAATTTAGACATTTCTTCTTTGTATGATATACAAATACACAATATACAAAATTTAGAAAAAGCAAACTTATACTAAAATAAAAGTTAAGTTATTGTTAAAAAAAAGTAAATATAAAAAAATGTAGAGGAATTATTGCACCCTTGTATTATTAATTATTTGATTAACTGAATAAAAAGCCTCAGACAACAAATAAACAAATATTGCTTTAAACGTTTTTTAAACAACATACGACTATCAACAGCCTTCAGGTTTGGTGGTAGCTTGTTAAAGATTTGTGGCCCCAATGAGTTTGGTGATGTTCTACCAACATTCAGTCGGATAAAAGGAACTCTAAATGAGCTGACTTGTGTGTGTGTGTTATAGGTATGTTATAGGTATGAACA
This sequence comes from Barypeithes pellucidus, assembly GCA_963991005.1. Lineage (NCBI taxonomy): Eukaryota > Metazoa > Arthropoda > Insecta > Coleoptera > Curculionidae > Barypeithes > Barypeithes pellucidus. Next base: position 32,410,495 of record OZ022562.1, read on the forward strand.
TCACTGTTAATGGCAAATCGACATTTATTTTTAAAAATATATATACATAGTTCAAATAAGTATACACAAATTACGGTCAAAATCTTGTATTTCTTAAAGAGCCCTCTGCACGAGTAAGTCCTCGACAAACCCACCAAAGTCCTCAATATTCTCTTCTGACACACAAGCTGCTGGAGCTGCAAAATTTTAAATAAAACGATATTCTTTTTAGAAAATGTATGTCATGAGTATTTCTACCAAAGCACGCACCAATCTTATATTTGTTGAGCTCTAATCGCCCACCGTTACATTGAGGAAATCCTCCAAGAAGTTGTTGTTCCATTTGCTCCTTTCATTGGCATGATAATGCTATACAACACGTTGCACATGTACTGAGCGAATATATGGATGAAGTTGGACTTCCAAGATTGGAATCTCCCGCATGTAGCCCGGAGCTCAACCCAATCGAGCATCTTTGGTATCAACTTAAAAGGACCGTTCGTCATCATCCTGTACAGCCATAAACCTTGCAAGAATTACGACTGGAGCTGATCGAAGAATTTCAGGCTATCCCTCAAGAGAGGAAAAGTAGCCTTATTCGTCACGAAGACTGCTAGCTGTCATTGCTGCGAGAGGAGGAAATACACGATATTAAAATTATTTTTGTTAATTAACTTTACGATATACCTAGTGTTTGTTTTTCTTAATGAAAATAGGCTTCAAATCAGCGTTTCATTTAAAATTTTGCAGCTCACAGCAGAAATGAGATAATGGAATGAATCAAAAATCGAAATGTGTAGAATACATCAAAGATTACCACATACAGTATGTAAATAAAATTATCCACCTCCATTCTCCTACAGGGTATTTTGAAATTACGATAAAAAACAACAGTTCAATTTACTCCTGTATAATATAGCCTAATCGAAACATATTACCTTATAAAATAATTAAGGAAAAATACAATAAACGGATCTACATACTGATACCAAAATCATGAAAATCGCATAAAAAATAAAACAGTTATAAAATATCAAACTTGATCAAAATATCAGGGTGGCGGAACTTTGTGCCGGGGAGTGTATTTAATAACATAAGTTTTTTTTGGGAGAGAGTTGTATATGCGGCTTGATGAGGGCTGACTTAAGAGCTCCATTTAATCAAACGTTGTTCATCAGGACTATCTTATGTGCAGGCTTAGCCAAATATACTTAATTTTTTCTAAAACTCGTAAAGTTAAAGGATTGGAGAATGGTATGAAAAAATTGCGTTAAAAATATAATATAATAATAATAATAACAATTTCAAATATGAACAATTTTAAAATTTTTGTCACAGATATCCCCGAATCTTTCTTTATATCCCAATCAACATGACAGCCAATTTAAATATTAATAAATTAACTAAATAACTTTATTACTAATGGTTGAAACTTCACGAAAATAGATATTGATCAGCTGATGACTCTCGTTTCTTTCTAACCTGTCTGTGGCATATTTTTTTAAAGAGAAGTAATTAAATGGTTTGCCGTTATTAACAGTCGAGCTTCGAAATGATTCCTTGGTCAACAAGAGTTTACAATTGGTCAATAGAAACAAACATGTCTAGAAGCAGTTTACTTCAGAGGTCCCAGAGCACTGTCAATTTATGTAACTTTCTTGTGTTTTCTTCTGCCGAATACAGAAGGAAGTCGTCTACAAAAGGTGTAGCGGGGGCGGGTTTTCACTTGTTTTCCCAGGGTACTGTCACGATTCAGAAATGTTTGCTGTCCATAAGTTGCTGACCAACTAGCCATTTTGGTTGACCGATTCCATTTTTCTGTTCGCAAGTATAAGAATATTTTGCTAAGCAGGTAAACCCTTTTTTTAAATTGAATCGGCATGGCGTCCGGTAAAGTGCAACTTTGCACACGTAAATGCATACAGAATCTACTACTTTGCGCACCCTCGTAAGAAAAAAAAAAGTTTTCTTAGTTGGGTGGTTGTTTGTCTTGAAAATATCAATCGATTTGTTATCTATTGGTATGTGTCCACTTAATCGACTGATATAATTTTATCTTAAAAATTAAATAAAGGAATTTTTTTTTATGTGTATTGCTTTGTGGGTGTGTTCGAAAAAGTATTTCGGTGTTGTTATTTAATATACCTACTTATTCTTTCCCTTAGTGCTAGGCATTATTATAATTTGAAAAAGAAAGAACCATGCCCATGACAATATATGGATTTCTCGCAAGCCCTCCGTCCAGGACAGTTTTCATAGTGGCCGAGGCCCTGGGTTTATCATATGAACTTAAAACGTTAGATTTAGTAAGAGGATATGAGTTTACGCCAGAGGATCTTAAGGTAAGTAATAAACCCAACATGCAAATTTTGTAAGGTGTTTGTAACATGTTTGTAACATATTTGTTTAAAATTATACTAACTAATTGCTTACGTATTTTGTACATAAAAAAAACACTAACTAATACTTTAATGTTGTCAAGCTCACGTGTTAAGCACGTGTCAAGCACTTATCAGTGACCTCATTAAGGTAAAAAGGTATGAGATACTACAAGAAAACTATTGGATAGAATTTGATAAAATTTTTAATTTAGCTTCGAAATATGGTACTGACTTGCCTGCTTATTTCTGGTTATTTATTTTGCCTAGGTTTGTATGACATTCCAGGACTTTCCAGGACCGTACTACAATAGTACGTACGTTTATTTTAAAAATGAAACGAGTCTATTTATATTTTTAAATACATCTTTTATTATTTATTATAGGGAATAAAACACAACACATTGTATTTTTTGTTATTTATTTATTCAAATATATAAAATAAAGTCATTATTTTATAATTACATGTCTAGTAGGTACCTCTATCTTCACATAAAGATAGGAAGTACGCATCTACATTCATGTCCATCTTTACCTACTGTAAACTGTATACAGTGTGTCTACACATGGACTTAACTATACCTGTAAAAAATTGTATCTTCAATTTTTCGAAAAAGTCATCCTTGATCATTTCTTTTCCCTGTTATATAAATACAAATCACTTGGAAAAATATATCAACAACAAATATAATATAACATAGTATGAGAAATTTTTTTTTAACAATTTTTTTGCAGACCTCAAAACAGCTTACAAGAACTGGCACCGAGGCCTTGAAAAAGTAAAATTATAAACAGATAACAAAAGTATAGTACTTTATGTAAATTCAAAAACATAAACTTAACAAAAAGAATTCAGTCACTGTTCCTTATAAATCTCTTAAGGTTACGACATACAACGTTTTCTTCACACTGAAATAAAGTCTCTGGAAACCCATTGTAAATTTGTATACTTCTATTTATTAGCGAGTCTTGTGACTCTTTTGTTCTTTTTTTTTGTTCTTCACAAATCGGTTTTACATGATTATTTTCTAAATACAGGGTGATTGATGGTGGATGGCCTATTAGACGTTTATGAAGAACTAGTCAACGAATCACTATGAAAATTTGGTATCTTAAGCGGCCCTCACACGTTCAATAATATTGTCAATATTTGATGATATTGACAATAATATTGATTGTGTAAGGTCAGTGCTGCAGCTCCTACTAGAAAGTATTATTTTTTTTAGAATTCCTATTAATTTTTTAATATCCTTACATCTTTATCTTTAATCATTAATATCTTTAACATTTTCCTATACCTTCCTGTTATCGCTCTCGAGATAATACTTAATTAAACTTTTTTTTATAAAACATATTTAACATATATAACATTTATTACATTTTACTCAAAACAAGTATTAAGGGTACTCCTCTTTCTCGGTAAGCAGAACTTTTTAAAATAGTAACTTTTCTTTGTAAAATTAAAGATAAAATAGATTTCTATTAGATTAGATCCAAAGTTTCATCTGATAAGAATATATACCTATACCCGTCTCCAGTGTGTTTCCTAACTGATTTAATACTGTCATCCTGCCATGACTTCCTAAACGACCCATTGGAAAAGATCCACGTTTCGTCCACGAAAACATATGGTTTCTTTTCGGCACCAAGTTGTTCATTCGCCATGTATATTTCCAGAAATCTGCGCCTCTTCTGAGCAACACAAGGCTTTTCCATTAGAGCTCGGCGATTATCATCAGCTCTATATATAAATCCCAAGCTTCCGACAAGTTTGACCAAACTTCTTGGGCTTCCCTGGTAGATTTCTTTTTCTCTGAGCAGTTCACTTAAAGATTTTATTGTCACTGGCTTGCCTACAATTTCTTTTTATCAAGTATACATTTTAAAATTGTAATTATGGTTTTAATAAAAGTAGATGGCACCTTGCAATCCTATCTCTGTAGACGAACCTGCTAAGAAAACAATAGGAACTTATGTTACTGTTACTATCAAATTAAAATGAGCAGTAACTATTATACATCAATATCTTAATATACCTTATTATACAAAATTATATTAGCATGCTTTTTATAATTATGTTCTGCAAGCACTAATATTTCATGATAAAAGATAATTTTTTCAGGAATTTGTACCTGTGTACATTAACAATGTTATAGGTATTAAATAACTTTTGATTTATTTTTATCTAGAAGTAAATTTTTCCTAATACCTTTGTTTTAATCAAGAAAGTGTCAGTGTGAACAAGTATTTACAGTTTATTGATTAAATAATATTTAAAATAAGTAAAAGCAGACATTTATATAAGACCGTAAAAATATCAGGATAGATATTTTGTATCATCTTGTGAACTTGGTTCCTATATATGCCAACCATACATATTACCTTACTTTTCACAGTAATGCAACTCCTTTTATTATAAAACCTGCATTTCTCTGCAATATGGATCCAGCACTGTAACTGAAAAAAGTTATACCGTTAATATTGTCATACAAAAATGCTTAAACACATAATAGCAACATGATTCACACTTACGATCGGCGTACATGTGGTAAATTTGATCCCGGATTTGCAAACGGACACCTTCCCTGAGATCATCCGTTAGAGGTTTAGCTCTTTTTTTTTACACCACCAGACGGTCTTCGATAGGGCCATCCTTATATCTTCTAACTGTGAAAGCAGATTTTTGCATCGCTTTTGCAGTTTCCTGTAGGTTTAAAGGATAAATTTTATGATATAGTAATTGAAAAATTATAAAAAACCAACAGTTTTTTAAAATTATTTCTAAAATATTTGCCTGCCATTTGCTTAATTATTTTTCTTTTCGTAAAGTTAATACTGTTGGAAAATTAATACAGGTAATATCCCTCATATTATGCTTTAACAGATGAATAAGAAATGTAAGGAGAGTCGAGTGTGTAAATTTAATTAAAAATAATAAATGTAGCTATATATACATATATAAAAACATTATAAAATGTCCAACCTGAACAGCACTTAAGTGAGCATGGCATTCTTTAAAGTAGCTATAAACATTTTGAACGAACTGCTGGGCTAGCTCATTGCCATGTAAATATGAATACGCCTTTGCCTAAGAAAATAGGAGCAACCCATTATTATTGGAACAAACAAACATAAACAAAAATGTATTTATCTTTCACTTGAAACCGTTTTATATTTTTGTAGTATTTGGCACTTATATCTCATTCAGGCTAATTGGGACTACCACGGGCCTGTGACCCCTCACCCCTAAAAAGACTTAAAAACCATTCGACATTTTTTATGTGGAATCTTATTGTGCAACCACTCGTGCCAAGAACTGAAATTTCAACATCCACTTTAATAAACAATATATTTAGTATTCTCTGCAAAAAAATGTGCAGATATTTTCTACTTTCCCAGCTAACCAAACTGTCTACATTCAAGTCGCCACACAAAAGTATTACCTGATATTTAACTGAAACAAATCTCAACTCGATCAGAAAGAAATGAAACATCTAGAAATTGTTTTATTAATATTAAAATTCACCTTAGTTTCTCTAACGGTGGCATCAGCTGAGGTAGAAGGCAGACAATAATTATGCTCCATAATTATTATTTTCGCCTAAAAACAGATAAATGAAAATATTAACCTATAAATTTTTCATAACGTGACAAGTACTTACTGTGGTTTACCAGATACACAAACAACTCAATATGTAATTAATCAAAGTTTTCAACACAAAATAAACACTTCTAAAACGACGGAAATACACTTTTAAACGTATTAGCACTAATCAAACTCGAAAAATATAAAAACAAAACACGCTCAATACGGTTCCTATAAAACTGGGGTATTTGGTTAAGTCCCCAAACAGCTGATCGATGACATATTAATGATGTCAACTGTCGAAAAAGCTTGAGGATTCGCTGCAAATAGTATACATGGACAATATTATCTTAAATTTTTCGAAAAATTGGCACACCAAGGTTCTCAAAAAAAAAAATCTAAAACCGCAACAATCTAATAAGGTGATTTGGCAGCGCTTCGGGTGATCAAAGGCAGAAGAAAAGAAAAACTTTTCCTACTCTCGCGATACAGCCGGCCAGCGCGCTGGGTCGTCGTGTCTTGGAATGGCGATTTCAATAACAATTACAATTCCGCGACGAAATCCCAAATCGGACTACGCGGTCCACTGATAAATAAATACTCTTATACATATATGCGAGACAATTATTTTAGAAAATATTGGAAATTACCCCCACCGATCTCTTGGCGGCACAGTACATCTGATTATTTTTTATGCAGAAAAAAAATTTCCCATTTAAAAAAAATTTGTCATACCTCGATTTTGGGGGCACCCTGTCTACATGAAATGAGGCTATTATTTGCAAAACTCGCCCTATGCTTTGAAGTAAATTATTTAGGAAAAGAAAAAAAAACGCACAGCACGTCTATGCATTTTCTTTTGTATTGTTTTTTTTTTCACTGGAAGCTTCGTACGAACAGAGAAACAAAACTACTAATTAGAACCCTAAAACTCTAGCCATTTTGCAAAAAATAAATAAATAAAGTGCATATAGACAGTTTTGCAAATAAAATTCTTAAATAAACTTAAACACATATTGTATAGGAAACAAAAAATATGTTTCTTGAGAAAAATAATCAATTAAAATAATAATAAAATTACACTGATGCCAATCATAAAACACTCACCGTCACATCGGCACCAAGTTGCGTGATCAAACCGACACCTTACCTGACGTCTTACCTGAAGTCTTACCTGATGTTTTACCTGACGTCTTAACTGATGTTTATTCAAGTTAGACTGCAGGAACTCAGAAATAGGGCTTTTTTAAAAAGTTCTTTACGTAATTGGTAAAGATAATTCATAAAATTACCAGATCTGGTGAAATTTCACTAGGCTTAGTAACACTGTTAGACTGTTAGGTAATACGTTAGGTAAGACGTCAGGTAAGATGTCAGGTAAGACGTCAGGTAAAACCTTATGTGTGAACGCCGCTGAATGGATGGTCTCTTGTTTATGCATTAAGCTATGGAGCTTGTTTTGAGCGAAGCTGACTTGACCAGACGATTTGCCTTATGAAACTGAACATTTCTGACATAAAAGCCTATTTTCGGCAAAAATGTCGATTTGCAAATAATGGCCTTAAATTACCTTCAGAAAATGTAACATAAAATTTGACGGGCCCGGGCGTTTTTTCGAAAAAAAAAGAACAAAAATATTTTAATTAAATTGTTCCAATCTTAACGTTCGCACTGTATAATAATTTAATTAAAATTCAGTTGGTGCCAGTTCCCATATTATTCTTTCTCAAATCAGACTTGAAGACTATATTGTACTGGCTTGACTTATTGTAATATTGTTTAAATACAACAGGAATTATACAATTAAATCCATCACTTAACCACTCTTTCTCGTTGTTATCATCTTGTTAAACCTCTCGAGGGTGATATCACAAAATAAATTTAATACTAAAATAAAAAATAATATGAGTTGTACTGATACAGCCTAAATATACACTTTTTTATTAGCCAAATTTGACAAGGAATATTTATTTGTAGCTGAACCCTTTACATACTGTCCCTATTTTGGATGATAAAGGTATTATTGTCGTTGACAGTCATGCAATTGCAACATATCTGGTAGCTAAATACGGAAAAGACGATTCACTGTATCCTAAGGATTTAGTAAAAAGGGCGTTGGTGGATGCGAAACTTCATTTTGACGTTGGCTATGTTTTTAAGTTATTGGGTTTGTGCCTAAAATGTCGTTTTGTGATACCAGTGTTCAAAATAAATACAAGGGCCTGCTAAATTTTAATTATTAACGATAACATTTTAGATTATTTGCATATTATTTGTAAATTTTAATTATTAGTACAGTTTTAAAAACCAAAAATACGAATCTCTTCTGCATTTTCACTGATTAGGGTTTTATGTCATTTTGTATGCTTTTTGTATGGAGGCAATGGAAACAATAGTAATGGACGACCACGGGGTAAGAAAGGTTTTGGCAATTTCTTCTTATTTTCCAGTGAGTTTTCAATATATCTTTGTGTCACTGTTGAGGATTTCCATCCACTGTGTCTTTTCATGGTCGTCAGGTTTGTATCAGCTTCTGCTAGTACAGTGGCCGAAGATCAGCTTAAAGCGTCCGATTGGGGAGCTTGAATTCTACTATAACAGCAGGAATTTTAACAGCACTATTGATATTAACTGGATTTCTAGTAGATTTATTATTCATATGTTTGATAAAAATTCGACATTGTCCAATATCTGCTGGCTGAATAAATTGAAATAATATGACTGAGCTACAGAGTGTTCATGAAACATTGATTTTTGTATCTGGAATGTTCACCACTTTATACACACTATCTAAATCCTCGATGTTGTCGAATGACAAATGACACAGTTCTTCTTTGTGACATATAGTGGGTACTTTCATCATGAGTGACTTATGCCTGATGAATTTCTCAGGAACTGCTCAATTTTGTATATTGTCAAAATCATAATATACTTTTTGGTTTTATAGCCTTCTTTCAAAAAAGCGACAAGTTTATAGTATTTGCTAATATATATATAGCAATTAAATTTCAACATGGCTTAAATCTGTAAGTAGTGACGCCAAAAAGATGAAGACTTCCATAAATAATTTTTCCATATATATATACAGGGTGTTACAAATTCGGCCTTCACCATTGGGATTTCGGAAACGGTAAGAGATGTGAATTCGGTTAAATCGGGAAAAAGTTGCGTAGTTATGGGTCCAATAATATGCCGCAAAAAATCGGAAATAAATACAGGGGCTTTCAGAATATTTAGAAAAATCTAAAATTTTGCTTTCAGGTTTTTATTTTTTCCTGACTCTGTTCGAAGAGATGTTCAAATAAATATCATTTTTTCATTTCTACTTTTCATTTTCCACGAGATAGCATCATCATCATCTCTCATGCGACGTTTTGTCTTAGTCTCATAATTTAAATAAAAAAATCCAGGCGCGTATTTAAAAAAATTAAGTTGATGATGGTGACTCAAACACGAAACGTCGCATTAAAGATCTGATGCTGGTATCTTGTGGATAATAGAAAGTAGCAGTGAGAAAATGAAATTTATTTTTGTACATTTCTTCGAACAAAGTCAGGAAAAGAAAGGAACCGAAACACAAAATTATAGATATGTCTAAATATTTTGAAAGCCCTTGCATTTGTTTAGATTTTATTTTGCGGCATATTATTGGGTCCATAATTACGCAACTTTGCCATAACTTAACGGACTTTGTATCTCTTACACATCCCGAAATCCCAATGGTGAAGGACAAAATTGTTGCACCCTGTATATAGTAGTATGATATTTTATGCAATGAGTTTTTTCATCTGGATGAAAAGTTAGTCAACATGAAGCCATCAATCTTTTATAAGTCAAAAATTACGTCATTACATATTATGGTTATAGATAAAATTATTTTTCCTTAGATTAACCCCTCTCAACAAACCATGTGCTGCGATAGATATTTAGCAGAAGTGTTGACAGTCAATTTGGGATAAAACTGCTTAGTTAGCCCAAAAACCATTACGTTATATAGAACTATCTGCAGTTAGATATTTTATCAAACATATTAATAACTATATGAATTTTAAAACCTATTTGTAGAAAGCTCATGTGTTTGGTGATGGCGGACAAAAGAAACCTCTAACTTCCAAACAAGTCCACGAAATAGAAGACGTTTATGGCTTCCTAAATACATTTCTTGAAGGTAATAAATGGATTATAGGCGACTCACTTACCGTTGCTGATATTTCTTTATTTACCAGTATCACTTCGTTTGAGGTTCCATTCCCTGTCGATAGCGGCAAATACCCAAATATACGAAGATGGTTAGATGATGCCAAAAAACTGCCTCTCTTCAAAGTTAATGAATTGGGATTAGAGGAATTTACGAACGTGTGGCTTGCATAATTAAAATCGCATTTATATTACAGGCCTTAGAAACATAAACAATCCTTAATCCTTTAAATGTACTGGCAATAAAGGTTTATCAAATATACGAAATTCTATTATGTTTGTATTGTGTACGAGTTGAATAAATTATAATTTTATCAGTTTTGTGTTTAACTAAATAAACATTTTTTTAGGAAACTATTTTTAAAATGATATTTAGTCGAAATCTTTACCTAGGGATATGCTCATTCAGTCAGAAGAGACAGCACAATTCTTAAAAGTCATTATAGTACAGCAGCCCGTTACCAGGATTTCAGACTTATCATGGCCTAAAGTTTTTTGAGTTTTTTGGTGATTTAATATGGACTTGAGAAGGAAATTAACAAGAACGGACATTGGCAACGTTGCGAAATCATTGTGAATCATCTTTACATATGTAAAAAATGGTCGTAATAGTGATCGCGCCTCGTCCGTTCTTTTTATTTTTTGATGATGTTTTTGAGGAGATGAAAATAGTAACTGACATTTTCCGTGCGTTCAATAGTTTTGGTTTGAGAAAACTCGAAATTTGTTTATAGCAGAGAATTCAACTTATCACTAATCATCGTCCGTTTTACTTGTTGAATGTAATTTCTCGTTCTTCGTGACCGGAAAAAAAATGAGAACGGACATTTTCATCGACGCGCAACCGCAGTTGATACGACTTTGAGTTGCAATGGTACAGATTACAATTATTTGAGAGCTAGGGGTATTATGGCGAATACCCCTAGAGCAACCGCTGATGTTAATAATATTGAATAGGAAAAGAAAATAACAATGGGCGACAGTTGTTCTAGGCTAAGAGGAGGGCCTGAGATGCGCAGCCGCCGGCTAGCTTCCTGCGACAGAGGGTCACCAGCTTAGGCCAAATGAAAGCGGGAAATCTCCCAGGTGTTAATGGGATCCTCTCATCCTGAAACCACTGATCGACACCACTGTATAATAATAGCAGCAAACTAAATGGAACACAACATAAAAATAATTGACTTAACATTTATTGATGCTAAAAAAAAGATAAAAATGAATCGGTAAATTTTACAAATACCCAGTGCGATACTCAAATACTATTGGTTAGTAGCTGGAAATGAGATTACTATTTAACTATAACGATACCATATGATGTCAACGTTTGATGGTGTCAGAGGCAGCAGTTGAAAGGCTACCCCAAGAAAGAGCTGCCCAATCAAAGGACTACTCTTGAACTGTTGACTGGTAGGTAAAACATTGACTTCCTTGATGGAACTGGTTAACCGGTGGTAAAATTAGTCGATCTTAACCGGAACTTGTTACCTGGTCGGAACACCCTAGGAATAAACATTCTCTAGTACAATGTTATAAATTAAAGGAAAATCAAAGTGCAAGCAAAAGCAAAGTGATTAAGTCAAAACAATCTAAATTAAATCAAAGCAAGAGAATTTAAAATACCGTTACACAAACCTGAAGGGAAGCAAAGAGTCTAAAATATTATTAATCAAATTACAAAGCAAAAAGAATTTAAAATAAAAAGTTCCATCTGTCACTGACCATCATTAATTACAACTGGTATGTCATGGTATTGAATCTTAGGTATGTAATTTTTTTAACGCTGTTCGAGTTATCGCGCCTCGTCCGTTTTCAAGCAGAAATCTTGTGTTGTGGCTCGGAAAATGGGGAAAAATATGAACATATGACATTTTTACACACGCATTTTTTAGCAGAACCCTTTTCAGTGAACGCAGCACGTGTATCAATAATAATGCAATATGGGGACATAGCTGATGCTGAGTTGTTATAGACAACCAAGCCACACAGCAAGCTGTCCGCACGTCCGCGCCGTGTACCGCGATCATGAATTATATAGATACGAGATCCGATTCCGCTTCCCTCCCTGCAGCTGCGCAACACGGAAAATGTCCGGTCTAATCGATTTACCATTTTTTAGAGTGGTATCAATAATTTAAAAAAAAAACCATAGAATTTTTGCAACACTCAAAACGTCCGTTGTCGATGAATTCACGTTTTTTTTCAAGGTGTAGTAATAAAAAGACGATCTGCTTTCTTACGGACTGAAATCACTCTGACGGGTAAGCGCAGCGTTGCCGAACTTTTTCGCTCGAGTAAAACTTTCTTATTATTTATTAATCTAGCGATTAGTCATTGACTAGATGAATGCGTGATAACAGGACATTAAGGACTATTAAGAACGTTAGAATTTCTAACAAAAAGCTAGTCGAAAATTGTCAACCATCTGAATACTTACGCGCACTGAACAAATTCAAAATTCTACTAAATTACGACATATTCGCCCAGTCAGGCTAAATGCTAAAAAGAGTGATATTTTGATGGTCACTAGTTCGAATCAAAGTGACTGCCTCATGGTAATTTCAAAGTAGTTAGCTGGTTTTGCAGAAAAATTCAAATTCAAGGATCCAGTAGTAACATCCTTTACTGAATACTACGAATTTTTGAGAATAAATCCATAATACCGAAAAAACGTGCAAATCTAAGATGATTTAGCTTCTTGGTCAAAGGTGTATAAGTGATATACAGGGTGTTACAAATTCGGACTTCACCATTAGGATTTCGAAAACGGTAGAAGATACGACGTGGATTAAATTGGGACAAAGGTGCGTAATTATGGGCCAAATAATAAGGCGCAAAAAAAATCTCAAATAAATACAGGAGCTTTCAAAAATTTGGATAAATCTAAAATTTTGCGTTTCGGTTTTTATTTTTTCCCTACTTTATTCGAGAGATGTATAAAAATAAGTCTTCCTTTCTCACCGCTATTTTTTATTCTCCACAAGATGGCATTATCAGATCTTTCATGCGACGTTTCGTCTTTGGGTCACCATCGTCAACTTAATTTTTCTAAATGCGGGCCTAGAAATTTTTGTTCAAATTATGAAAGACTGCCGAAAGATGACCATCTACTTTCAGTGGCATACAACTCTAACTGGTTTTCCGACGTTTTGTTCCTTAAATTGACAAACTTCGTTAAAATACCCCTAGTACATTCCTGTAATACTTTTTTTGAAATTCGATATAATTCCAAAATGTAAAACTCAATCCTTCTTTTAAAAGTCTTACGAAAGCGCTGGCTTTCGAGTGAAATTTTATTTCTATTAATAAAATGATTTACTTGTACTTACGCTAAGTAGAAAGTTGATACAAACAACTATTAGTTTGAACAATTAAGGCCAGAAATAAGAATAATAGCTTAAAATTTTCAGTTTCTTCGAAACAAAGAAGGACATCTCTTCGAACAAAGTCGGGAGAAACTAAAAACCGAAACGCAAAATTTTAGAATTTTTCTAATATTTTGAAAGCCCCGGTATTTATTTAAAAAATTTTTGCGGCATATTTTTTGGGCCCATAATTACGTTTGTTTTTGTTAAGCAGTTTGTCACAAAGATTTCCACTACTGGTGCAATTACTTTGCGGATATTAGGAAAATGCATTTTTTTTTTTTAATTTATTTATTATGCACTAAGCAATTATAAAATGAAATGTAATGAACAAATTTAAAATAAATGTTTGCTTAGCATGAGCAAGAACATTCACATCTGTATTTTCCATCGGCGCCCTTCACAGCGTTTACTTGGGTGCACTGGCATTCACATTTGCAATCGTCACATGACGTGCCCTTGTCTCTTCTAGTGCATTTGCAGATACAGGTACAGACAACTTCAGTTCCATTTTGGAGTGTGAGCTTGCAGTCTTTCTCAATTGTGCAGCAACCTGAGCAAAAAATACGAAAAAATTTAGTAACGAGCAAGTTATCTACCATTATTTCATATTTCGAAAAATGTTAAATAAAAGGGACTGTTTTTATTTGAATCATCAATCTTCATCAAGTGATGGCTACTTCAATCAAATTCTTTTTACCGGTCGAAATTAGACCATCTTGTTAACAAATAAAATTTCCCAAATTAAACCGTTTTTGAACTTTTAAATATCACAAATAAACGACGTGGGTTACAGTAATGGGTAATGTAATGTTTTTACTTAAAAGTATATAAACATACAACAAAAACTGTTCTCGTTTGCTCGAGCTCAGAGCACTTGTTGTTTTCTAGTTATGATTTTTATGATTTTAACTATCCTCGACCTCTTATCAAAATTAAAACACAAAATCGAACCGAATTATTATCGGTATGACTGCGTCATCATACGCTGGAATGTCAGCAGTTCCATCCTCGCCGCTGCCGGAGCACGTCGATCTGTGGAGCGAAAAACCGTTGGTGACGGGCAGAGGAGTTTTGGCGCCAAGCTGGCCCCGTTTTCGTCTTTTTCAAGACAAAATCGGTGGCGAAAATTCGCATATCCAATAAATATTACTAAATACTGGTGTTTTACTGCACAATATATAGTAATAAATTAGTCAAATACTAAAACACAACTTTTTAGATTCCTCCCATAAGGGCGAAAAATAAAATACAGCTGCAGGATGGCATCGGAAGGCCTCCTGCTGATTGGAAAGGATGACACCCCTGAAAGTAATAACCAGATGGAAACCCGACTGCAGGCACAGTTCCGGAGGAGCCAAGAAATGTTCGCCTCTCAACAGGATGAAAAACACCAAGAGATGGTCAACAGACTTGCGCTGCAAAAAACCGAATCAGAAAAACATGTAGCCCTTGCAGTAGCAGGGGTGGAAACAAGACTGTCACTGGAGTTCAGCAGAATTCTAGCAGCCAAAGAGGAAGAGATAGCCAAGCTCAAGGCTGAGCTTTTGGCGATGAAAGAAAGGTACGTGAAATCAAATAGTAGTAACGTAGAAATGGCTACCTTGCATGATAACACGGCTTTAGAGGTGAATGTTTTAGTAAACACACCTGTAGACATACTTAGCGACGATGAGGATATGATCGTAGAAGATTCATCCTCTCACAATGAAAATCCCGCCTCACAGGGTTTTATTGCCGGAGAAAACAGAAAACAGAAAAGGTTAAGACTGAGGGAAAATAACTCTGACAGCGAGGGCAGCTCGACAAAACGCATAAACGCGGAGTTCCCCCCCTTGCCAGTGCTCCCCAGGCTCCCTACAACAACCAATGACACTCTTAGAGAACATATGAGAAAAAATATAGTGAAAAATGACCCGAGGTTACGGTCAAAAATTGTGACCATGTCAGTCCCTAGACAAAATGAAGGTGAAACGTCAAATGCATGCGAATCAGAAAATGTGACCATGACACCCCCCAGAGTTAAGGTGCCACCCATTGTCATCAGAGACAAATCAAAATACAACGAAATAACTCAACATTTGAAGGCTAACAAAATCGATTATGGCAGGGCTGTAAACGTGTCTGAGGGCGTTAAAATACACCCAACTACACCAGCAGACTATAATAAAATTATGCGTTTACTAACGGAGAGTCGTATACCGTGTCATTCGTTCCGCTTCACGGACGAAAAACTACTACACGTCGTAATTCGCGGAATCCTCGAGACCTGGTCTGAGGAAAAAATAAAAGCCGACCTGGAGGAGCTTGGCTTCACACCCTCCAGTGTAAGGATCTGGAAAAGGCGGGATGGCACTGTTATGCCTTTTTGCACTGTAATAGTGCCAAAAGCGCAGAACTCCATCTTTAAGCTGGACTCTTTGGACAGTCTTAGGGTGCGCGTTGACACGCAGCGCACTCACAGCACTGAAACTCAATGCCATAGATGTCAGATCTATGGTCACACTCAAATAAAGTGCACTGCACAGATCAAATGCATGAAGTGCGCTGCGAGTCATATCTCGCGAGATTGTACAAACGGTCCAGATGCCAAACCCGAATGCTGCAACTGCGGGGGAGAGCATCAATCAAACTCTAGGGTGGGCTCACGGCATCCTAAGAACCTGCAGGAGGCTGCTGCTATCAAAAAAGCAGCAGGCCCAGGCAAGTTTGTATGGGGATCGCAAAAGAACAGCAATCTCCAAACAAACAAAAACGTAAATGCGAAAAATATTAACAATAAAATTACAGAGCAGCCTGAAAAGGAAGACACAATGCAGGATACCATAAGGAGCATGAAGCTCTTTATGCAGGAGTTTGCTAAGGTTATGCAAACCTTGGCTCCAATCATGTCGCTAGCCAAACTCACACAATAGTGGTTGCACGCCCTGTGGACTTTCTAAAGATTTGCACTATAAACATAAATGGGATTCAAGGCAAAAAACTCGAACTAATAAAATTCTCAGAAGAGCATAGCCTTGATGTTATTTTGATACAGGAAACATGGTTAAAAGAAACAAGATTTTCCTTCCCAAACTACAGAATTTATAGAAATGATAGAACTATTAGAAAACTAGGTGGAACCATGATTCTTGTGAAAAAGCACATCCAGGCGAGCTCAATGCCAAATCCGGATAGTTGCAATAAAATAGAAGGTACATACGTCAAGATCAGAACGAGCAAAGGGAGCGTAGTGATCGGCTCGGTTTACTGCGGTCCTGCTGCGACTTTTGATTTTGACAGGCGATGCATTCAAGATATTCTCGACAATGACAACATCACGATAATCGGCGGAGATCTGAATGCAAAAAACCGTATCTGGGGATGCAGAACATCCAATGGAAGAGGACAGCTGCTTTACAACAAGTCAGATGTTTTTGATTACCATATGTTACCTCCTGAGGACCACACACATCTAGGACCTGTCGGATTACCCGAAACACTGGATATATTCGTGATCAAAAACACTGATAGGATATCGCAGCCTGTAGTATGTCACGATCTAACATCAGATCACCTCCCCGTGATAATGGAATATGGTGACCCTCGCAGGAGGGGGAAATGCACCATATCTTTCGCCAAAACCAACTGGAAAAAATTCAAAGATGAATTAAAAGGATATGATGCTATTCCTCCTATTGTGAGCAAACTGGACATTGACGAGGCAGCAAATGTGCTAACTAACAACATAAAGCAAGCACTTGCTAGAGCAACAAGCACAGTGACATCTATATACTCGAAATACGGTGACATAAGTCAAGAAATCAAGGATCAAATAAGAGCGAAGAACCGACTCATGAATCAAGCATACAGAACTGGTGATCCGAGAATCAAAACACAGGCAAACCAGGCAACTCAGAGCGTCAAAAGGTTATTAAGAGATACAGAATCTGGAATCTGGGATAGGAAGGTTGAGAGCCTGAATATTGAAGATAACAGTCTGTACAGAATGACTAGATCACTGACAAAAGGCAGCAGACAACAAATGCCACACATAATAACAACAGACAACGTGACGATCACTGAGCCCCGAGAAAAAGCTGAAAAATTCGCTGAAGCTCTTTACGAGCAGTTCAGCGAAAATCCAACCACCAACAAAGCAGCAGAGGATCGGATCAACAGAACTGTAGAGATCTTCAAAAGCATGGATCATCCGCCCGATCCAAACCTGCAACACATCACTGCAGAAGAAGTAAAGGGTCTGATAGCAAAGACCAAAATAAAGAAGGCACCCGGTATAGATGGCATATCCAACAAAGCATTGAAAAATCTACCGGATAACACCATTAATGACATAGTCTGCATAACAGATGCAATGCAGATCCTTGGACACTTTCCTATCGCCTGGAAGAAGGCAAAAATCATAATGATAGGAAAGGCAGGCCAGAAGAAAAATCTGATAAGTGGTTATAGGCCGATTAGTCTACTGTCTAACGTGGGCAAGTTAGCGGAAAGGTTAATCTCGGGTAGGCTTTCAGCCTTTGTCGAAATTAATCACTGTATACCAGAGGAGCAGTTCGGCTTTAGAGCAAATCTGTGCACAGTTAGACAGGCGACGAGGTTGGCCTCCAACATACTTAAAGGATTCAACAAGAGAAAAAGCACTGGAGCTGTGCTGTTTGACATCAGTAAAGCGTTTGATAAAGTATGGCACAACGGGCTAATTCTAAAAATGATAAGGTTAGGAATCCCCAACTACTTGATAAAGGTGATAGTTTCTTATCTGGAAGATAGAACTTTCCAAACCTGGGTAGATGATGAGCTATCTACAGTTAAAAACATAAGAGCAGGCGTGCCTCAAGGATCAGCTTTAGCCCCCCTACTATTCAACGTTTACACAGCGGATATTCCCCAGCTCCAGTGGTGTGACAAATATATATATGCGGATGACACAGGCATCGCAGTGACAGGAAGGAGCCCCCGACTAATACTGGTCAGGCTTAAAAGGAACATAGCCATTCTGGAAGAGTGGCTAAAAAAGTGGAAGATAAAGATAAATCCCGATAAGACTCAGGCAATTTACTTTTCAAAATCGCGTTACAAATTCCCGGCGGGGAAAGTCAAGGTTGGAAACAAAGATATAGACTGGCAACAAAGCGTTAAATATCTAGGTTTGCACTTTGACAGAAAGCTCAATTGGAAAGTAAATACAGCCAACACCATCAAGAAAGCCAATCAACAACTAGGCGCAATATACTGTCTGCTGAACAAGCGCAGCAAGATCAACTTAAGAACGAAGGTCACCCTCTATAAGACTTTCATCAGGTCAACGATGACATATGGTGCGCCAGCGTGGTGCACCATTAGTAAGAGTGACAGGAATAGAATTCAGGTGATGCAAAACAAGGTTCTAAAAATCATACTTAACATGCCGCGATACACAAGAAATGACGTCATCCATAGAGATCTCGAAGTAGAAACAATCCCCGAGTTCTTCGATAAAACCATCGCGAAATACCACGCCAAGGCTAACATTGCCGACAACAGTCTGATACGTGCATCACACGTGCATTCAGAGCCAAATACATGTTATAAACTACCTAAAGACTGGATCAGTCGCAACCGCGATTGATCCAAGAATAAGGGTCTCAAAAACAAAAATATAGGGCCTTGATTGCTGAACCAAATTCAACCACAACTCCAAAAACGACAGCCTTCGCCTACCCACTACGCCTACCCTATACGTTCGGAGCTCCTGAAAATTTGTTCATTCGATTAAGTTCGAATGGAAAAATTGCAGGAGCTGTCACCAAACAAAGCGCATAGCTTAAAAGCTAGATACAGAGACAAACATACACGATTGCAGACAACACTATCGAGTGAATATGAGTCAAAGGCTAATTGCCTCACTCCCGCGGTGAGTTTAGTCGGTTAGCCTACCCTCGTTAACCTACGAGGATGTTCTTTTCCTTCAGAAAAGATGATGTTGAGAGGGCCATATAATTCCCCCAAGTTGCCAAGCCCGACACTACCTTGCAGCCGCGTCTGCAAGGTGTCTGTCTGCAGATTCTCATCGCTTCTCCAAAAAAAAAAAAAAAAAAAAAAAAAACGCTGGAATGAGATAAACGCAAACATTCACGCAGGTATTCACTAAGGGAGAAAAGATAGTAGATGTAAAGATTGTTTCACGAAAAATAGATATAACTTAATGACTGCAGTAAAAGTACCTGTGGCCATCCCATTATTTATGACCGTTTGTTATTATTATGTGGAAAGGACCGGATTGTAATAATTATAATTAAATATAGGCACATCAGGTAGGTTAGGTTGCTTAATTTATATTTAAATATCTTTTTGTGGTAAAATTTGTTAGTTCTTGATGAATGATTCAAGAATTGTCTTTTACCAAACATTCCTCAGAATAGCGTGATAGTAATGGACAATGCGAGCTATCACAGTCGCCAATTACATAAAGCTCCAAGCTCAAATAATACAAAATTGGAGATTCAGAACTACATGGCGGCGAATGATATATATTTTGAAGAAAGTTATAAAAAAAGTGATCTTTTAGAAGTTTTAAAGGCATTTTGTATAAAAAAAATATATGTTTGTGACACATTGGCAGAAGAAATTGGACATACAGTGCTACGGCTCCCACCCTATTATTGCATTTTTAACCCCATAGAGCATATGTGGAACCAGTTAAAATCACTGGTTAGGTCTGAAAATATTTCTCCGACTTTAAGTTCTAGTGTTGTAGAATTAATACGAAAATGCTTTAATGATATTCCCCCAGGTAGTTGGAAAAATTCAGTCCGTCACGTAATAACTGTAGAAAATTCGTATATTAGTCTGGATCGTATAATTAATCCAATTATAATTAATTTTGATGAGGATAGCGATAGCGAAACAGAACTATCTATAGAATGACATTATAAATGTAAATAAATATGACTAGTTATATTTAAAAAAAATGTTATTTCATTTGATTACATTAATATAATCATATCATTACTTGTTTTCCTTAGTCCGTCCCTTCATACTTCACTTGCTTATTGCCAAGCTCTTGTCGACACAATGGGACCGACCCAGGAAATCATTAAGTCGTATCCATTTTTCGTGAAACAATATTTAGTTATTAGCCATCATGATATAACTGAATCTGTTTTCGTCACCACATCCCGATACAAAAATTCCTTTAGAGAGCAAATCATTCCCAAAAGTAAATAAAATTAAATTTAATCACTTGAAATGACTCGAAAGAACAATGACAAGAACTTCGCCTACCAGCAGTTTTAGTTCTTTTTGTTACTAGACTTATACTATATTTTAAACTTCTTTAGAAGTTAATTTTTAATTAATATAATATTATGACGAGCTTCGTATGATGCACAATCTACAGAGCTGTCAATGCTATGTATAATTAAATTATTACATTTTATAATAGGTCAATATACTTACTGGTATCTGACATCTTGACGTTAATTTACACACACGGATGAGTTGTTATTAAGGAAAGTATAATATAACTTTCGTAAGCCAAGATAAATTGGATTTGTAGAGAAGATGACCCCACGCCAGTTTTTATACTAAAGCGAATAATACCATATCCACGCTGCGATCGAACCGTGTGCAGTAGTATCGTGTGTATAAGGATTGCTCCTTTTTTGCGCACAGCATTCAAGGAAATAACATGCAGTAAAAGTTTTCACATACATTTCCGGGATCCTGCAACCAAAAATAATTACAAAATAACCAGTCGATGTTAATTTCCTTAACAATTTTTCTGCATCTAGAGAAACCCCGAACAAACTATTACCACAAAAATTTAACACAAGCAAAAAATTAAATGACAATAAGAATTTAAAAATATTATCATATCCAATTTTTTTCGTAATAGTTAATTAGGGGTTACTCTAGAACTTATACGATTTTAATTTTACTGTTTCTATTTGATTTGAGGTTGGGAAAGAATCGTTATTTTCGGAATCGAGTATACAAGAATTGAGAGCTTATTATAATAATAATATCTTTATTTGCCAGCGAAATCAAAAGTTTGACATAGCAACTTCATCAAAAGGACGATTTAATCGTCTATAAGCAACTTAACATATTCCATTTACAAACACACTAAAAATTTAAAAATTTTAAATCATAAATAATATACGAGAATAAAAAAAGCATACATCTTAATACATGGTGACAATTTAAAAACTTGAAATGGCCATATAAACGCAAAAAAGAGTTTCTATAAAACGAAGGGGGAACAAAAACAAGCGTATTAGCCCACCCCTATCTGCAACCCCTTGGACAGGGTGAGATAAACCCTTAAAATCTTAAATAGAAAGGGGGTCGAGTGATACATCATTTTGAAGCTCTTGAAAAATACTTTCCAATAGTACCATAGAAAGGTACATTTCAGGAAATTCTTCTCTGTTTATTAAGGAAAACAATAAATGAGAAGACAATTTTGAAATTTTTTATTATTAGTTAATTAAATGTTCAAAATGATTGCTACCAATATCCTGGCATATTAAGAGATATCTCTTAAGAATTCTAAACAGTTTAAGCCTCGGTATTTCGTTTTGGTTTATTTGCTATTTTTTTTTGTCGAAAAAAAAAATTTGTTTATAAATATTCGCATTTCATTATCACAGAATTTACCTTAAAGGTAACTTCTACTAGTATTATTATTTTAAGAACAGTTAACTTTCGGTTCGGTTTAAACGAAAAGCAGCACTTCTTATCTTTAACAATGGTGTACAGCACAGCTGAACGGGTAGAAATTATTTTCATTTATGGTTCCCAGGATCAATGTTTTTTAAGAACAGCTCAACGTTTTAACGAAAGGCATCCAGGTCAAAATGTAAGCCCGGAGTATGTTCGCCAACTAGTAGCCAAATTTAAAGAAACTGGTTCTGTCGCGAATATAAAGAGAAATCAACCGAGACTAGCCGACGAAGCAGCGCAAATTGAAATTCTGGGGCAGTTTGCAATGAATTCAACTTTATCAACTCGTCAAGCAGCTGTAGCAACTGGATTATCTCGTGAATCAATAAGAAAGGTACTTAAAATTCATAAGTTTTATCCCTATAAACTGCACATACTGCAAGAACTTGGTGACGACGACCCTAACAGAAGAATACAGTTTTGTGGAATAATGACAGATAGAATTACGGCAGAACCTCGACTAGTTAAAAATATTTGCTTCAGTGATGAGTGTACCTTTTATTTAAATGGGCATATTAATAAGCAAAACTGTCGTTACTGGAATGACGAGAACCTCCACGTATTTAGAGAAGGGCATACCCAGTACCCCCAGAAAATTAATGTTTGGGCTGGTATATTGGGACATGGTATTATCGGCCCAATATTTATACAAGGAAATTTAAATGGCGACAGGTATGCTGAAATACTACAGAGGTCTATCGAACCACTAATAGTCCGAGAATTAGAAAATCAGAGGGACATACTCGGAAATTTATCTTTAGAAGAACGCTTACTACATTTCCAACAGGATGGAGCACCTCCGCATTATGTAGTTCCCGTTAGGCAGTGGTTGGATGATAATTATCCCAACCAGTGGATTGGAAGAAGAGGTCCTGTTGAATGGCCATCTAGATCCCCGAACCTAACACCTCTTGACTTCTTTTTGTGGGGTCACCTAAAATCTGTGGTTTTTAAAACGCAAGCTGAGTCACTAGAGCAACTTCAGCATAGAATAGTTCAGGAATGCCGTGCTATATCCAGAGAAACCTTTGCAAATGTACGTGAAGAATTTGAAAGTAGGCTTTATTATTGTCTTCAAAACAACGGAAATCATTTTGAACATTTAATTAACTAATAATAAAAAATTTCAAATTTGTCTTTTCATTTATTGTTTTCTTTAATAAACAGAGAATAATTTCCTGAAATGTACCTTCCTATGGTACCATTGGAAAGCATTTTTCAAGAGCTTCAAAATGATGTATCACTCGACCCCCTTTCTATTTAAGATTTTAAGGGTTTATCTCATCCTGTCCAAGGGGTTGCAGATAGGGGTGGGCTAATACGCTTGTTTTTGTTCCCCCTTCGTTTTATGGAAACTGTTTTTTGCGTTTTTTTCTTCAGTTTTTCGTTTCTAATATATGGCCATTTCAAGTTTTTAAATTGTCATCCTGTATGTTTCATCCAAGGAAACACATTAAATTATAAATAATAATATAGGAACACAAAATAGCATACGAACAATCCTACATACGCCAATAACAAAGAGACACAATAACCACAATAACTTTAAATCTAAAATCAAAATCATAAAAATACTTACTATGAAGAAAGTCCAATGTTGCTCTTTTAAATGATGTCAATATCCCTCTACCCCTAATATCTGAAAGTAGCTATTATAGGCCTTAATTGCCATATAGTCTGAACCCTTTTCAAAAAACGTCGAACTATGTGCTGGTATGTGAAGGCCACTCCTTCCCCGTGTTACAGTAGTCACTGAATTAGCCTAGTGATGAAAATTTTGCTCAAAGAGATCCATATGCTTCCTTAGAAACGCTACTAAGTTCAAGAAATACAGTGCTGGAGTACTTAAAATACCCAGAGACTGAAAGTATGGTCGACAAGAATCCCTGGGGTGAAGCCCCATAATACACCTAATAATGCGTTTCTGCGTCAGAATATTCGAGTGATCGCCGAAAAAGAAATCGCCTATTACCACAAAAATTGGATATGATAATATTTTTAAATTCTTATTGTCATTGAAATTTGTTGCTTATGTTAAAAATTTTTCGTTATTAGAAATGAATAAAAATTAAATATAAATATTAAAAATTAAACAACAATGTCTGATCCATATTCAGTCCCTTATTCAGATGCAAAAACAGCTTTTATTTTACAGGTAAACTAGTCTCTCAAATCGAATCGACCGAGGGTATGGGAGTTAAAAGCGAAAAATAGTGATTTAACTTCATTCTTGAATATCGTGCTCGAGACGAGTATCCGAGTACAGCGAGTATATTGTACTCGAGTACCGCATCACTAATGGATACATTTCCAAAATTTATATTCTAAATCGAAAATTATGTTCCCAGTGTAGTAATAAGTAATAGTAAGTAATAAAATTTAAATAAATCACCTAGGAAACAAATAGCATCCATGGTGTGTCATTTATTTTAAATGAGAATTTAAAATAGTATCTTTTTAGATTAAAATATATAGCGTGTTTTATTTAAAAAAATTAGATTAGGTCCGATAACTTTTTTACCTGACCCCATATACTTATTCTGAAAACGACAGATTATTCAACAATCAATATAAAGAAACTTCTGTATAAAACATTTTTCTGTATCTCTTTTAACTAAGAAAATATAGGGTAATTTTGAAATTGTCAAATTTTTTATTTCACCCCGTATCTCTTAAGCGAGAAAAAATTTTCAAATTTTGATTTTACCATTTTAAGTTTTATCCAAAAAGAGCACATGACACCTACATTACTTTTTTGATAACAGTAACAATTAAGGAGACCCTCTGAAAGTGTCGAAAATGGGATACCCTGTACATAAAGTTAATTTCCTTAACAATTTGTCTTTCCGACACCGACTTGTTATTTTGTAATTATTTTTTGTTGTAGGACTCCTGAAATGTAAGTCAAAACTTTTACTGCACGTTATTTCCTTGAATGCTGTGCGCAAAAAAGGAGCAATCCTTATACACACGATACTACAGCACACGGTACGATCGCAGTGTGGATATGGTATTATCCGCTTTAGTATAAAAACTGGCGTGGGCTCATATTCACTACAAATCCAATTTATCTTAGCTTACGAAAGTTATATATTATATTTTATTTAATAATAACTCATCCGTGTAAATAAACATTACTATGGCTGATACCAGTAAGTATATTGAACTATTATAAAATGTAATAAATTAATTATACGTAGCAGTGACAGCTCTGTAGGTTATGGATCATACAATGCGATTCATAACATTATATTAATTAAAAATTAATGTCTTTACTCGTTTACTAAGTTTAAGTTTAGTAACAAGAGAAACTAAAACTGCTGGTAGGCTAAGTTCTTGTCATTGTTCTTTCGAGTCATTTCAAATAATTAGATTTAATTTTATTTACTTTTGGGAATGATTTGCTCTGTAAATGAATCTTTAGATCTGGATGTGGTGACGAAAATAGAGTCAGATATATCATGATGGCTAATAACTACATACTTAAATATATTTATTTTTTCTTCCTTAGTGAATACTTGCGTCGATGTTTACGTTTATCTCATTCCAGGGTGCGGTGACGCAGTCACTTTGAAAATAATTCGGTTCGATTTTGTGCTTTAATTTTGGCAAGGGGGTTGAGCTGATTTATACCGACAATGGTATTCTTGGTAGCGGTTGTGAACTTTGTCGAGGATAGTTCAAATCATAAAAATGATAACTAGAAAACAACAAGTGCTCTGAGCTCGAGCAAAAAAATATCCCACGTCATTTATTTGTGATATTTAAAAGGTTCAAAATGGTTTAATTTGGGAGATTTCATTTGTTAACAATATGCTCTAATTTCGAGCGGTAAAAGAATTTGATTGAAGTAGCCATTACTTGATGAAGATTGATGATTGAAACATAAATAGTCCTTTTCATTTAACACTTTTCGAAATATTAAGTTTTTTCGTATTATTTGCTCAGGTTGCTGCACAATTGAGAAGGACTGCAAGCTAACACTCGAAGATGGAACTGAAGTTGTCTGCACCTGTATCTGCAAATGCACTAGAAAGGACAAAGGCAAGTCATGTGACACTGACACTTGCAAATGTGAATGTGAGTGCACCCAAGTAAACGCTGTGAAGGGTGCCGATGGAAAATACAAATGTGAATGTTCTTGCTCATGCTAAGAAAACAATGGTTCTCAATTTTTTCATTACGTTACATTTTATAGTCGTTTAGTGCATTTAATACACCATTTTTTTTTAAAATGTATTTTCCTTATATCCTTAAAGTAATCGCACCAGTAGTGGAAATCTTTGTGTCATGCTGCTTTCAAAAAATAAATTGCTTCGTTATCCGCCTTATCGGTAATATGGGAAGATTTCATCAGTATTTCTTGAAAACTAAAATTCAGGATATCATTCCAAGACACAAGTCTATACTTTGCTAAAAATTTCACCAAGTTCGGAAAAATATTTAAAAGTTATAGGTCTCTAAACTTGACTGACATTATTTTGGCCCGGAGTGTATATTAATTTCGCTTATTTTTTCGTAATAACTCAACTTACATTTGAAGGTTAGAGACATTACCGGTTGCATAAACGTTTTTTGGGACTTCCATTGTCTTTATTTTTTTATATCACAACGCATCAACTGGTAAACATCTCAAGTCGTCTTCAGGTGAATACAGTAAATGGAATATTCACCTAAAGACGACTGGAGATGTGTACCAGTTGAAACGTTGTGATATAAATAAATAAAGATAATGGAAGTCCAAAATACGTCTATCACTCACAAGTTATGTACGTACAGGGTGACCCATCGAATACGTGCTGCGAGGCATTACAGGCTGGGAAAGAACATTTTCTACAAAATCCAAAAACGCGTCAAGTTTGTTTGTCAGTTAGACAACTTATGAGAAAAGCATAGCAAGATATTCATCTCCCAATTTTTTTCAAATGGGAACGGGTATTATGTAATACCGCAATAAATAGGGCTTTTAATTCCCTATATATTGCTGCTTAGTTTTTGAAAATCGATCAACTCGTTTAGAAAATGTGGATCGTTGAAATACCAACAAAACGTGTGACGAAATATTCAAAAATCGATTTAATTTAGTATTAGTAAAATTAAGTCGATTTTTGAATTTTTCGTCAATGGTTTGTGGATATTTCAAAGCTCCGTATTTTCTAAACGAGTGGATCGATTTTTAAAAACTAAGCAGCAATTTACCGGGTCCTGCATTAGTGCGTCGGGCATCCATAGCGTCCACATTCACAAGAGTAGAAAAAAAAAGTTTAATACAAGAGTTGTAGGATGTGGGTTGATGCATATTTTAAAAATATTTGTAAATATATAGGGTGGTCCAAAAAAGTGTGACGTCATAAAATATACTTTTTTTAAATGACAAACCCTGTATTTTAGCACATTTAGGTTCCTTTTGGTGTTCTCTCTTATGTGCAAAAATATTTTTTTATTTGCTTCGATATTTTAGAAGATAAAAGATCGTTTTGCACGCTTCTAAAAATTAGAATAAAAATCTTGTTAGATCTGTTTTGTTCCAGCTAAATAGCATGAACAGTAATGCTAGAGGTCTAATAATACTCTGACAATAAACAGGTTTTTCTTATTTTATACAGGGTGTTCAAAATTTGGTTACAAAAATGGCAACTTTCAAATCAGTTTTTCCTAGTGTTTTTAAATGGCACACCCTGTATTTTATTTCATTATTTAATGCAGAATTTAATTACAAGCATATTTTGTTATAACGAATGTATTAAAATTCTCAATGGTTTTAGAGATATTTACCAAAAACCATAAATATCCTCATTATACTAGTGCAGTGTATTGGGAAATTATCATAGACAGCCATGAATGCCCCAGAATTGAATGGAAGATGGAAAAACAATTGTTACTTTTCAACAACAAATGATTTTAATATTTCTAGTTCCTTGTAATAATTTTTTTATCTCATTTAGTTCTTTTCTGGAGTACCTATTGGTTTTTTAAAAATGAAGTTTTCAAGGGAAGAGTTAATTGATATGGTATTTGCGTCGGGGAATTGTGACAAAAATTATTTACTGGCCAGTAGAGTTTACGCGACTAAGTTTCCGGAAAGGCGTCATTCAGATCCCCTAAGCTTAACTAGATTGCTCGAGCATTTTATCGAGACAGGGAGTATGGACTATAAAAAGGAGCAAAGTAATGATATATTTAATCAAGTATTTTAAATATGCTATTTTCATTTAAAAAGTTTTCCTAGTTCGATGGTTATATTTATTCAAAATATATGATGTGTTATCTATTGATACGTGTCCACTTAATAAACTGATATAATTTTATATTCAATGTAGTAAATTATTTTTATGTGTATTTCCTTGTGGGTGTGTACGAAAAAGTATTTAGGTGATATTATTTAAAATACCTACTTATTTTTCCCCAGTTGCGCTAGACGTTATTATAATTTGAAAAAGAAATAAACATGCCCCTTACAATATATGGATTTGCCGCAAGCCCTCCCTGTAGGACTGTTCTTATAGTGGCCGAGGCTCTGGGTTTATCACTTGAAGTTAAAAAGTTAGATTTCGCAAAAGGAGAGCATTTTACGCCAGAGTATCTTAAGGTAAGTAAGGTAATTTTGAAACAACATGCAAGGCAAGAGTGCCGGCAGAAAATTTTGTAAGAGGGTGCAACATTTTTCGTATGTGATGCATTTGGCAAGCAGCCCAGAAGGATTACTTATTTGTTTAAAAATTATACTAACTAATTTTTTATACATGGTGGCAACTATTTAATGACCATGCGTATCTTTTGACCGATAAGTGCTACAAAGTTTGTTAAATTATAGAAAATGTGCAGTTTTTAAATCTTTTTAGAATCCAGTATCGATGTTGCCGAATTGTTTTTGATTCATGGCGTCTAAAATTCATTTCTTTAATAACTCGAAAAGTTTTGATTTTAGGAAAACATCCTATTGATAAAAGTTTCATATTTTTCACTTTTCTGTAAAATGACGTTATCAGTTTTATAAGTAATTTTTTATAACTTGGATATCATGGTCAACTTCAATTTTTTAAATACGGATCTGAATTTTGTCCGAAATACATTGATGTATCACCCAGTTCTATTTACTAGTGTTGTGATCACTCGAGCGAAAAGCCGCTTGATCACTCGATTATTGAAATAACCGAGATCGCTCGATTATTAAAAAAACCGCTCGAATTATCTATTCAGGCGAAAACCGTCGCCCGTAACTTATTATCTTCTCGATACCCGCGCTTCGCTTGCCGCCATATACCGCTGTAGCGTGATAGAATTAAAAAACTGCTCGTATGTTCAAACAGTTTTTCGCTCGATAGGAAATACTCTAGTTAAAAATCAGGCGAAAAACCGAAAAATATCGCCGGTTATCTGATAGACGACCTCCGGTGCATATAAAAAAGTATGCTCAATCCCTTAGCGGAGTCATCGCGACATGATTTGGTAAAGTTTTGTTCAGCGGAGTAGTTTAGGTCTCCGATTGTAAATATTAAAAGATTAAAGGATATAATTTTAAAATTTTTAATTACTATAAAGACGAGAAAACTTCTCAAAAATAACATAATAATAGAAATTGTTAATGAAAAATAACAAAACGAACAAATTGGTTAACAAAATATATAGAAAAATTCGTTGGTAATCTTATAGTAAACATTTTTAAATCTAAACAGGAACTTTTTATTATTAAACTCAAGAAGACTTCTCAAAAATACCATACATTATAGAAAATGTTAATGGAAAATAAGAAAACGAGCAAAATAGTTAACAAAACATAGGTATCCACAAACTTTTTGGTAATTAAAAGTAAGCATTCTTAAATATAAACAGGAACTTTTAGGTAACTATGAATGCATGAGTACATGAATTTAAAAAAATAATAACCAATTTTCTTAATTTGCCAGTCGCGTAACTAAGCCTAAATTTTTGAAGTGCACACAGTGGGCACCTGATAATTTAAAGTGGAATAATTTGACAAGCTATTTTAAATATCTACTTATTTTATGCTCGTAGATTGAGAAAGATGTGAAGAAAAATAACTCTTGGTAATACTTTTTGTTCGGGTTATAAACGCACAATAATAAACCCGAACAATAAATACATATTTGTGTGATTTTTTGCAGTTTTTTGTTTGGTATCGAGACACGTGGTAAAAATTCATTATTCACAAATAAATAAATTTCTGGAATTTTTTTGGTGACACTATAATTTTTTAGCTATTCATTTAAAATTCCTAAGTTGCTACCACTTTCGGTATGATCCGGCAACACCGCACCAAAATATTTTAGAAACGTAGAAAAAAAAACCGCTACAACCAAATTTTCAAAATAAAATCTCATTCAGTTCTCGAGATACTTATAATAGGCCACTTTACTTGGTGCACCCTGTATATGCAGTTATGCGAAAAAAATGCAGAAGTAAATAAAAGAAATTTTAGAAACTGTTGAAAATTAAGCCCACCAATCTCCTGGCAGTACAATAAATATGTTTAATATTTATGCAGAAATAAAAAAAGGTATACAATTAAAAAAATTAAGTAAGTTGTCATAATTACTAAACCTAGCGTTTGCGGCTGATAAAACACTGAAATTTAATACTAAAATAAAAGTAATGTAATTTGAGTTCCATAATTTGACAAGAAATATTTATTTATAGATTAACCCTTTACACAGTGTCCCAGTTTTGGATGATAATGGCATTATTGTGGTTGACAGTCATGCAATTGCAACATATCTGGTAGCTAAATATGGAAAAGATGATTCACTGTATCCTAAGGATTTAGTAAAAAGGGCGTTGGTGGATGCGAAACTTCATTTTGAAACTGGCTATGTTTTTGGTTTATTAAGACAAATTGTTGTAAGTATAAATTACCTACGTTGAAACAATTCTTGTTATATTTTTATTTAACTTTCAAATAACATTGGAAAATGTTCATTCAAAGTACTCTTTTAAGGCTGGTTGTTAAGTGCCTAAAATGACATTTAGTGAAATCAGTGCTAAAAATAAATAGAAGGATCTTTTTAATTTTAATTATTGACATTTTAAATCATTTGCTTATTATTATTAATTTTTAATTAGTAGTATACAGGGTGAGTCGGGAGGAACGCACCAAATTTCAGGAGTGTATTATACACGCGAAAACAATGTAAAAAAACCCATATGTTCTTATCGGATATTCATTTGTTTTCAAATTATAGCGCAATATCCAATATTTTTTCTACGTTCCACTTTTATCAAAATTTTCACATAATTAGAGTATGCCATGCTCAGGATTCTAAACTATTTGACACCGTTAAACGTTTATTTTCAAGTTTGAGTGATTAAAGTGATACAAAATGCCAAATATTTATTCAAATTTAGAATATTCAAATATGGTGTTTATTTATGGTTTCTGTAATGGCAGTGCTACAGCTGCTGTTGATGAATATCGTCAACGGTATCCACATCATAGACATCCGACTAGAAACGTGTTTATCAGAGTGTTTAGTAATTTTTGCGAGAATGGTAGTCTTCCCAGTGCCAACATTTCATCTGAACGAGCTACTCGACAAGGTTAAGGAGAAGTAGAAAATATTCTGGATTTAGTAGAAGAAGATGCAACGACCAGCTCAAGAAGAATTGGTACTCAATTGGGCATTTCACAAAAAAGAGTATTAAACACACTCCACGAGCAAGGCTTATATCCATACCATGTACAGAGAGTACAGCACCTAGAACCGGAAGATTATGCTAATCGTATTGAATTTTGTCGGTGGATAAATAACAATCATCGTGTTGTATCGCATATACTTTTTACAGATGAAGCAACATTCACCCGTGACGGTATTAATAATACTCGTAACTCTCATGTATGATCAATCGAAAATCCCCACGCAACAGTTGAAAGTAATTTTCAACATAAGTTTTCGGTTAATGTGTGGTGTGGTATGCTCGATAGCTATTTAATTGGCCCTTTCATTTTGGAGAATCGCCTCACAGGAGACAACTACCTACATTTTTTACAACATGAGTTACAAGGACTACTAGAGGATGTTCCTGTAAATATCAGAAGGCGAATGAATTACCAGCACGATGGGGCTCCTGCACATTTTGCTCGTCAGGTCAAGCAACATTTAGACGAAACATTTCCAGGGCGTTGGATTGGTCGCGGTGGTCCTATTAATTGGCCTCCAAGATCTCCAGACCTCACAGCACTAGACTATTGTTTATGGGGTTGGATTAAAAATGAAGTGTATTTTTGAACATTTATTAAAAGAACGCTATGATTAGGAAACTGTTAATATATGAACTTTTCTTTATTTGGTATTGCGCTATAACTTGAAAACAAATGAATATCCGATAAGAACATATGGGTTTTTTTACATTGTTTTCGCGTGTAGAATACACTCCTGAAATTTCGTCCGTTCCTCCCGATTCACCCTGTAGTTTCAGAAACCAGAAATATGTATATCTTCTACATTTCACTGATTAGGGTTTTATATCATTTTGTATGCTTGTTGTTTGGCAATTCTCTTCTTATTTTCCAGTGAGATTTCAATATACAGGGTCCGCCAACGAAGCGGACAAGGAAGATTAATTTATTAGTTTAATAAAGATGTTATTATTAACTTATTCAGACTACCGGTTCGAACCTCTCAAAAACATGAAAAAGTGCCCTTCCTCCTTTCTCCCCTATATTCTGCCTATAATAACTATTTGAATTTTAAAACAATTTGTAGAAAGCTCATGTGTTTGGAGGACAAAAGGAGCCTCTAACTCCCAAACAAGTCCACGAACTCGAAGATATTTACGGCTTCCTAAATACATTTCTTGAAGATAATAAATGGATTATAGGCGACTCTCTTACCGTTGCTGATATTTCTATATTTACCACTATCACGTCGTTGGATACTTCATTGCCAGTCGATAGCGTCAAGTATCCAAACATACCAAGATGGTTAAATGATGCCAAAAAAGTGCCTTTCTTAAAAATTAATGAATTGGGATTAGAAGAAATTAGGAAAGTGTGGCTTGCAGTTACTACCCATAATTAAGAGGCCTTAGAAACACACAATCCTTAATCGCTTAAATGTACTAGCGACAAAGTTTGATGAAATGTACTAAATTCTATATTGTTTGTATTTTGTACGATTTTAATAAATTATAATTTTATCAGACATGTGTGTAACCAAATTAACTTTTTTAGGAAATTTTAGTTTTAATCCTACCATCGTCTAGCACTTTCGGCCTCCTAAAAGGCCATAATCAGGGCTTTACAAGAATTAATAAAAGCTTAGACATAAGGTATTCAAATAATTTTTCGATGAACAAAAACAAATTTTAATATGTTTTACCTCTTTTGTGTCCATTATTTGATCTGAGACACTCGTTGTCGATGCTACGTCAGGTACCAAATTTAATGTAGTTCTATTATTTATTTATATTAACTACTTATCAACAGTAGCTCCTAATCTTTCAGATCAACTAGAAAATATACCGTTTCCTACCAGGATAGAGCGCTGTTCCGAGACGATTCCTGTAAAGTTGTCAAACCCACAGTAAATTTTGAATAAGTTAGTATTCTTAAAAACAAACTTAGTATCGGACACGACAAAATAACAACTTCTTTAATCAAGTATAGTATTATACCAATTTTAGAACCCGTAGTTCATATAATAAATAATTCTTTAAAGTATGGAATATTTTCGGATCAATTAAAATTAGCTTTGATAGTAACGGTATTTAAAAAAGATGATGGCACAATAGTCGATAACTATCGTCCCATTAGTTTGTTTCCATCATTTTCCAAGATTTTTGAAAGAGTAATGGCTAGCCCTATTATGGAGTTAATGTTAACCATGAGCTTTTTAGTGGATTGCAGCACGGATATTTGAAGGGTAGATCGACCGAAACAACTCTGTTTCAGTTTACAGAGCAGATTTAGGTATCTTTGGATAACGGACTGATACCTTTGGGGGTATTTCTCGATCCCTCGAAGGCATATGACACAATAAATTATTGTATCTTACTTGATAAATTAGAACTGTATGGAGCTCGAGGACCTGCTCTGGAATGGATCAGTTCATATCTAACAGGAAGGTCTCAAAAAGTAATAATGGGTAAGGGAAATGACCGAGTAACATCTAGTAGAGCGGACATAAGACTAGGAATACCACAGGGCCGAAAATACACTAACAACACTCCAAGTCAGTTTACTCTTGGCATAAGGACTAAAAATTCATGATGGAAGCAGATGAGTGGTTTACCAAAAATAAGCTCATACTAAACGCCTCAAAAACCAATGCTATAATATTTAAAACAACAAGATTCACATTAGAAGAATTGGAATATATCTCTCTTAATTCCGAGCAACTAAATATATCACAAACAACTAAATTTTTGGGAATGGTCTTGGACAATACTCTGTCATGGGATCACCATGTACAGTATGTGATTGGTAAATTGAATAAGGTGTGCTACACCTTGCGCATATACTTGGATAGACAAACGTGTAGAATGCTATACTAAGCAAATTTCGAATCACATATTAGATATGGAATTATTCTGTATAGAAAATGTAGGGATGTAGAACAGTTATTTGTATGTCAAAAAGAGTAGTGAGAACTATATTTCGTTACAATTTTAGAGAAAGTTGTAGAGATAAATTTAAAGCGAATGAGTTTCTTACTGTCCCTGCAGTTTACATACAAGAAAGCATACTATTCTTTTTAAAAAATAGAGATTTGTTTAGAAGTAGTGAATCACAAAATGTATATTTAACAAGAACTTTGAATTATACGTTTCCTAAACACATACTGTTTCGTCCTCACATTATGTCAAATATCAATGAGTAATTACATTTTATACATTTCTTAATTATAATTCAGTTGCATTCAAAATTACGCGGTTTTTAATTACAGTTTTTTTTACATATTTTGATACCATGCTATTCGACTTTCTTACTAGCCCTCGTACCATACCTTTTCCTATCCTTTCCATATAGTCCTGCAGTATCACGGCGGTACGGTGTCACCCGATGTGACGTACGGGCTAGACGGAGAAAAACACTCACTCATTCGTCGACCTCTCGACAGTGCACATATACAATTTTTCCACCCGACCATTCGGGGAAGATAGCCGTTAACTGTTGTCAACGCATTCCAAGGGATCCAAGCCTCCCTTTAGTTTCCTTTAAGGTAAGTCGAAGGCATTTAATTTCATTCATAAACACAGTTTGCGCTTCACTAGAAGTTGCTAGGCTGAAACAGGCAGATTTGAGAATCGAGGAAAGTCGGAATTATTAGAGATCAGCGGAACCCTAAAAATTACAGTCCACTAACTCAGGGCGGCTAAGAACGTCCCATTAATTTGATCCTTACGATCCGGATACTGACCCAGATTTCGATTTTCTTTCTGTTCTCAATTTCCCTCTTCAGTTTCGCAACTTAATTAATTTTGAATGCAACCTTTTGCGATATTTTACTTACTTGCTATTACAGTACTAATTACATTTCTACATTTTCTTATTTTCCTGCATACTATTTTACTATAATTTTCTACATATTTTTGCTATTATTCGCTGATATCGTGGTAATTTTGCTATTTTTCACTATATTTTGCTACCTTTACTATTCTTGCCGTATATCGAGTGAATATAATCTGCAAATACTACCAATTAATTGCTTCTTTATCATTTTTTCCGAATTGCATAACATAAAACGGTTCATATTTAATGCGTTAAATATTTTATTCATTGATATTTACAGAAGACGAAATTTAGTTAGTGTCATTTTAGCGTTCCAGCCGATATTTCAGGAGCGCAAAAAGAGGTTCTCTTATCAGCTGTACTACCTGTGGTCAGTTTTTTTATGCATGAGCTGCTTGATTTATTTTATAATAATTTTTAAAATACATTTGCAATTTGAACTTTGACTTCAAAACAGAACGTATTCTTTCCTTTTCTTTACAGGCTTTGATTTACCGGGTCACTTCGAAAAGTTTACTTACATATTTTGTTTACTATTGCTATAACTGGATAATATTTCTTGCTTTATTATTTACTTTACATATTACAAAATACAATTAGCCATTACTTATAGAAGTTTACTGATTTTCATTACATTATTTTTAATTACAATTTAAAATGTCAACTGACAAAGTATTAAAAGCAAAAGCCTTGAGGCAGACTGCCATTTCACAACTAAATTTAATTATTGATGCTGCTGTATCAGCTCAAACTGATGAAGCACAATTAAATGCTTTTAAAATTCGCCACAGAAGTCTAAGTAAAATACAAAAAGACTTTGAAAAACATCATAATACTTTACTTGCTTTACAAGCCGCGAAACCCGATGAACTAAAAATTGAAGAAAAAACCGGAATTGATTTTAATAAACGTTGCCATGAAGTCGAAACGATTTTTTATGAGCTATTTGAGCTGCCATTAGAAGAAAATGGCGTATTAGACACTTCAATTCATCCCCTTTGTTCACATAATCAACATGCAAATGTTCGGGAACGTGCGATTTTGCCTAAAATACAACTGTCTGTCTTTAAAGGTGATATTACTGCTTTTCCTACATTTAACCAAACATTTTCTACTTTAATACATCATAATCGTACTTTGAGTAACATTGAAAGATTTAATTACTTGCTATCTTCGTTGGAAGGTCCACCTTTAAACTTAATTTCAGATATTCAGGTTACACATGATAATTATCCTATCGCGTATAATACATTAATCGAAAGGTATAACAATAAGCGTTTACAAGCTTTTACTCACTGGAAATCCATTGAAGATTGCTCCCGTTTAACATTTGAAAATTCTTCTGGACTACAAAATCTCTTGGATACCTTTTCTAAGAATTTAGCTGCTTTACAAAATTTAAAATTTGATATTGGCCGTTGGGATTTTATTTTGGCATACATGTTACTTGATAGGTTGGACTCTTCAACGAGAAAATCATTTGAGCAACAACATGCATCAAATGATGTACCGAAATATGACGCAATAAAAGTTTTTGTTCAAAAGCAATGCATTGCATTAGAATCTGTACCCCAAAAACAAAAACCTTTATCTAATCCAAACCCAAAGTTTTCAAAATCACCTCGTAATTTTCAATACTCGCATAATAATCAAAATTTTAGAAATCAATCTGCTCTTTTGGTGAACAGTCAAGCAAATAATACTTGTTTTCTGTGTAGGGGTCACCATATAATTTATAGATGTCCTGTCTTTACTTCAAAATCTGTTCAACAACGTTTTGAAATTATAAAAAATCAAAAGGCATGTGTTAACTGTCTTGCAACCGCACATACCGTAAGCCGTTGTAATTCGGGAAAACGCTGTCGTTTGTGTCACCAAGAGCATCATACTATGCTGTGTTTTAAACATAATATAAATAGTGACAATAATAGTCATAATTCAAGTCATTTTAATCCTACGCTAAATTTACAAAATAATAATCTTCCTGATAACTCTGACGCTACCGTACTTCCGAAAACTTCTCAGGTGGGAATGTTGCTCAATGACCACGAGGTCTTATTGTCAACAGTGCTATTACGAATTAAAGATGCTTTTAATAATTGGCACACTGTTAAAGCCATTCTTGACAGTGGAGCGCAATCTTCTTTTATAACTCGAAATTGTGCTAATAAATTATCTTTACCAAAATATAATATTGCAATGTCTTTACAAGGTTTAGAGTCAATGTGTACAACTGCCAAACTAGGTATGCATTGCGTGATTTCTTCTGTTTACAATGAGAATGTTTTATTTGATTTAGATACTATAATTCTTGACAAAATTTGTGATGATATACCGGCTGTCTCATTCTCTAAAGAAAACTTTGCATTCGCTTCTAATTTAATCTTAGCCGATCCTAATTTTGCTGAAAGATCTAAAATTGATATTTTGCTAGGAAATGACGTTTTTCCATACATTTTACAAGACGGCAGATTATATAATGGCCCAGATAAACCAGTTTGTGTAAATACAATATTTGGCTGGACTTTAATGGGAAAAACCACTCTAAAACCGTTAAATAAAGTTGTTAAATCATTTTTTACTACGTCTTTTTCAAATTATGAAACACTTAATAATACTTTGCAAAAGTTCTGGCAAGTTGAGGAAGTACCGGAAGTTAGAGTTCAGTCCCCTGAAGATGAATATTGCGAATCTCATTTTTTACAAACTACTACTAGAACCGAATCAGGTAGATACGTTGTTTCTTTGCCTTTCAAAGTTACTGCACCTGATTTCGGCGATACCTATAATATTGCTTTGCGTAGATTTTTATCCCTTGAAAAAAGATTTATACATAACAAAAATTTCTATCAATCCTATTGTGATGTAATAAACGATTATTTAACTGAGGGTCATATGGAAATTGCTCCTAAACACTCAGTTTCTGACTTACAAAATTATTTTTATATTGCACATCATGCTGTATTTAAAAAAGATTCTACTACCACACCCATTCGTGTGGTCTTTGATGCTAGCACCTCTGCTACCAATAAACTTTCTTTAAATAATTCTTTATACACTGGGCCCAAACTACAAAGGGACCTAGTAAGCATACTGCTTAACTTTAGATTACATAAATACGTTTTTACTTGCGACATAAAACAAATGTTTCGAATGATATTAGTAAATCCTAAAGACAGACCCTACCAAAGAATTCTATGGCGTTTTTCTCCTAACGAACCCATTTCAGAATACCAAATTAATGTTGTTACCTTCGGGGTTGTTTGTAGTCCCTACCTTGCTATAAGGACACTTTTAAAACTGGCAGATGATTACACTGATCTCCCATTAGCTTCAGAAATTCTAAGAACTTCAACTTACGTTGATGATTTAACGGGTGGCGCCGCTACTCTTGAACAAATAATATTAATAAAAAATGAAATTTTTGAACTATTATCTCGTGGAGGTTTCGAAGCTCGGAAGTGGGCGAGTAATTGTCCTGATTTTCTTAAAACTTTGCCTGAGTCTTACATAATTAATACAGATATTTGTTTAGACTTAGAGGATAATAACAAAAATAATAATTTAAAAATTTTAGGGCTATAATGGGATCCTATCTCAGATGCCTTTTGTTACCAATTTTCAAATATAAATTCGGAGTGCACTAAACGCACTATGTTAAGCGAACTTGCTCGAACTTTTGACCCTGTTGGGTATTTAACCCCTCTTACTATATTTATAAAATTGCTTATACAAATGCTTTGGTCTCTTGGACTAGACTGGGATGAAAAACCGCCAATAGATATCATAACTAAATGGAATAAATTTAAATCTGAACTACAACTTTTACCTACTTTAAAGATTAATCGTGAAATAAATATTACAGATTCTGTTTCTCAAGAGTTATTTGGGTTCTGTGATTCTTCAGAGCGTGCGTTCTGTGGAGTTGTTTATATTCGAGCTCTGTGTCTTGATAATACCTATAAAACATATCTTGTTTGTGCAAAATCAAAAGTTAGTCCACTTAAAACTATAAGTTTGGCTAGATTGGAACTTTGCGCAGCCGTTTTACTTGCAAAATTAATACAGTATGTACTACACGTTTTCTCGGAAAGGGTAAATTTTAATAAAATATTTGCGTTCACGGACAGCTCAGTTGTACTAAACTGGATTAAAAGTTCACCACACCAGTGGAGAACATTCGTGAGTAATAGAGTTTCATATATTCAAGAGAAAATTGCTCCAGATTTATGGTATCATGTTCCTTCAGAACTTAATCCTGCCGATTGCGGCACTAGAGGCGTGTTCCTTTCTGAACTCACGGGACTCGACCTCTGGTGGAACGGACCTAATTTTTTACGACAAACTGAACATGACTGGAGTTTTTCCAAATTTGAAGTTACTAAGTCTATTGATATATCTCACGAATCGAGAAAATTTACGATTACTACTTTTGTTTCTTGTCATTTTATTGATTTACTTCTTGAAAGGTTCAATTCTCTTTCCAAGATAAAACGAGTAATTGCATATGTATTAAGAGCTATAAATCTATTTAAAATTTACAAGCAAAAAAATACTCATCCTAAAAATTTGACCATTCAAGAGTTATATAATGCTATGTTGTTACTTACGAAACATGTTCAATCTACTTATTTTGCTACCGAAATAAATCTCCTCAAAACCGGCAAGTCCCTGCCAAAATATTTACAAAAATTGAAACCTTTTCTTGATAAAGATGGGTATTTAAGGGTAGGTGGCCGTTTATTTTACTCTAATTTGTCCTATGACAAAAAATTTCCTTTGCTTTTGCCTTCAAATGCAAAATTAACTACTTTACTTATTTACGATTTACATTGTACTTATTTACATTGTGGTATACAAACCACCCAACACTTTCTTTTCCAATATTTTTGGATTATATCTGCAAAAAGGA
Organism: Barypeithes pellucidus; assembly: GCA_963991005.1. NCBI lineage: Eukaryota > Metazoa > Arthropoda > Insecta > Coleoptera > Curculionidae > Barypeithes > Barypeithes pellucidus. The sequence continues at coordinate 32,451,086 of OZ022562.1, forward strand.
CCATACGAAAGGTAATACATAAATGCCATACTTGCTGGAAAATCAATCCGAAACCGTATCAACCCCCTATGGGTGACCTACCTAAATTTAGAGTAAATGAATTTCCTAAATCTTTTACTAATTGCGGCTTAGATATGTGTGGACCTTTTCCGATTACTATCGGTAAACTAAGAGGTGCCAAAGTACACAAATCATACATTTGTTTATTTATTTGCTGTAGTACAAAGGCGGTACATCTTGAATTGGTTTCTGACCTTTCCACAGAAGCTTTTTTGGCGGCTCTTCGCCGATTTATTGCACGTCGAGGCCAAATTTTAAATCTATATTCAGATTGCGGTACTGGTTTTATCGGCAGTGACAAATATTTACGTCAAATATTTGCCCAATCGGCGGAAAGTGAAACGATAAATTGGCACTTTAACCCCCCGTCTGCCCCATCAATGGGAGGCATCTGGGAAGCTAACATTAAATCGGTAAAGACACACTTAATTAGAGTAGTAGGTTCACAGATTCTAACATATGAAGAACTTAATACAGTTATTATTCAGATAGAAGCGGTTTTGAATTCAAGACCCCTTAGTCCGATAAGTTCAGACCCCTCTGACTTAGCGGCTCTGACCCCAGGTCATTTTTTAACTTTAAAACCACTTTCTGTTTTACCTGATCCAGATACTACAAATTTACCATTAAACCGTCTTACAAGGTGGCAGCTTATACAAAGGCTACACCGCGACTTTTGGAAGCGTTGGCATAGAGAATACCTCCACACTTTGCAGCAAAGAGCGAAATGGCTCGACCCAATTAAGCCAGTTGTACCGGGCACACTGGTAGTTATAAAAGATGAAAATCTTACTCCTTTACAGTGGAGGCTGGGAAGAATCGTGGAGTTGTTCCCTGGTCACGATAACGTGCCTAGAGTTGCGACGGTGAAAACGGCTAAAGGTTCTTTTAAGAGACCTTTGGTCAAACTTTGCCCCTTACCATTAAATTAAGCTAAGTACTACTTCTCTATGAAAACCACAAGGTTTTCATGGGGGTGGGGATGTTTCGTCCTCACATTATGTCAAATATCAATGAGTAATTACATTTTATACATTTCTTAATTATAATTCAGTTGCATTCAAAATTACGCGGTTTTTAATTACAGTTTTTTTTACATATTTTGATACCATGCTATTCGACTTTCTTACTAGCCCTCGTACCATACCTTTTCCTATCCTTTCCATATAGTCCTGCAGTATCACGGCGGTACGGTGTCACCCGATGTGACGTACGGGCTAGACGGAGAAAAACACTCACTCATTCGTCGACCTCTCGACAGTGCACATATACAATTTTTCCACCCGACCATTCGGGGAAGATAGCCGTTAACTGTTGTCAACGCATTCCAAGGGATCCAAGCCTCCCTTTAGTTTCCTTTAAGGTAAGTCGAAGGCATTTAATTTCATTCATAAACACAGTTTGCGCTTCACTAGAAGTTGCTAGGCTGAAACAGGCAGATTTGAGAATCGAGGAAAGTCGGAATTATTAGAGATCAGCGGAACCCTAAAAATTACAGTCCACTAACTCAGGGCGGCTAAGAACGTCCCACATACTAAGATTGTACGAAAGTGGCGCGGATTACAACTCTATAAAACTAGGCAATAAACTTCCACATCGTATTTAAAATTGTGACAACATTAAAAAAGTTAAAAAAGTGTATTTTGTTCAAGACTTTAAACCCTATAAGATTTAAGAATATTTAACAAGCACGTCAAATCTATGATTCGCAATATTCTGTTGTATTTTTGACATTATTTCACTTTATGTTAAATAATGTAATTCTGAAATAAAGAATGTTTATTATTAGTATTATTATTATGTTTAAGAAACCAGCACACAGTTAAATTACAGAAGATAAAAAAAGTGTTTTTGGGGTATGATTCTGGGTGCCTGGGGTAGGTTTAACGAGTGAGTATACTCAATTAATTTTTAATTGTTTATTTTAACTTGTTTATATGACAATTTTTAATAAATTTTTTTGAATACCTATATTTATGTCTAAGCATTTATTATTTCTTGTAGAGCCTTAGCCCTGATGATGGCCTTTTAAGAGGCGCTAGGCGATGGTAGGATTAAAATTAAAATTATGCTGAATTCAAGTGAGACGTTTTGTTTTTATTTTTATATGACTAAACAGCGTACAACCGACTTCTCCCTCTTATGTTTTATAATGTCAAAAGGTAACATAATTTTTATCGAGGGATATTTTCGTTGAGTCAGAAGAGACCGTACAAATCTTAAAAGTCATTTAGAAAGTCGTTGGAATTTTTAACAAGGGAGCTCAGTCGAAAAATTGTCAACCATCTGAATACTTACGCGCACTGCACAAATTCATAATTCTACTACATTACGACATCTTCGCCCAGTTGCACTGAATGCTAGAAAGGCCGCGAGTAATTATTTACATGGTAAGTAGTAGTGTTGGGAAAAACCGATTATTTTAATAATCGGGTACTTGATACTCGAGCGATTTTAATAATCGAGTTAATCGCTCGAGTGAATCGTCTGAAATTCCAATTTACCAAGCGATGACGTCACCGACTGCTTAACGGGCTGCCTAGCCCTTTACATTTGATCAGGTAGGATATTTAGCAGGCACGTAACTACGGGTGGGCACAGGATTAGCTAAAAAATTATAGTCACCAAAAAAATTCCAGAAATTTATTTATTTGTGAATAATGAATTTTTACCACGTGTCTCGATACCAAACAAAAAAAACTGCAAAAAAACACCCAAATATGTATTTATTGCTCGGGTTTATTCTTGTGCTTTTTTAAAACAAACAGTATTATCAAGAGTTATTTTTCTTCACATCTTTCTCAATCTACGAGCATAAAATAAATAGATATTTTTGTGTGGTCTCTTTGCATAGACCTTAGATTTCAAATAGCCCCACAAGAAGTAATCTAAAGGAGTTAAATCACAGATTCTTTGGGGCCAGTGGACAGTTGCATTCCTTAATATTATCCTTTCATCAAACTTTTCTTGCAATACGCCGGTGGTTTCATGAGCAGTGTGACATGTGGAACCGTCTTGCTGGAACCACATATCTTACAAATCAAGTGCAAGTGCAACATCTGTCGGTATCGTTCACTATTCACTACTGAATCTAACTGAATCTCCTGCCTCATTTTAGAAAAAAAATGGTCCGATGATGCCACCATACCATAAACTACACCATACAGTTTCTTCTAGCGGATACAAGGGCACCTAAAACGGCAATTTTGCTTGTTGACATATCCACTTAACCAAAGATGAGCTTCATCTGAAAAGTTTTTTTTTTTTGCAAAACTAGGATCCTTTCAAGTTGTTCTAAACTCGAATCATTTTCATCAGGAGGACTTCATTTCATCTGGAGGACTTCATCCTTATGGAACGACCTTCCCTGGGTCGTTTTTCCCAACGAACATAACCTCCAACGATTCAACACTCCCAGAGTGCCCTAAAGGATTTTTCCTATAGTGCTTGTGTTTGATCATAAAAAAATTCTCGGCGGCTACGATGGTCCAGTGGCTTAAGTTCTTGAGTCAAAACAATTTTATACGGGTGTAATTTTTGCAAAATCCGCCAAGTTGTCGTGTTTTTAAGCCCTAACTGTTGAGCATCATTAGAAATTGACAAATTTGGATCCTCTGCAATACTTTTTCTTAGAGCAGCAACATTTGCAACAGTTCTGGCATTTCGACGTGTGTTTTTACATCGTCAAGAATAAAATTATTTTCAATAAGGGCAATTATTTGGACCAAAGTTTTCGCGAATTGCGCGATAAGTGTTCACCAGAGAAAGCCTATTTTCGTAAAATTTTTGGATAATAACCAAACGTTCTTGAAGTGCGTATTTAGCCATAATAAATTGTTAGAGTATACTGAACATAAATGACAACTCATGACAGGTATAATTTTATTACCATGGTTACCATATCGTTTCAAAATCATATCGTTCTTATTGGAAAACCTTTTATATGTCTATTTGAAAAGGTAAGCAATTTTTTATTTAGGAAAACTTATAATACCTACATCGATTCATAGACTCAACGTGCTAAAAAAAACTTTTATACTGAGGATATTCATATTTCTGAATCTGATAAATAAAATTGTATTTAAAATACTCGTACATCCGAGAATGAACGGCCCTGAATTCGTTGTTTTTCAGAAGGCCTTCAGTTAATATAATCGATCAATTGACGTCGGTACAATTCCCATTATTGTTAAATTGACTTAACGACGTGTTTTTGGATCAATGTAAGTAATCCAATGTATTTACATTTACTTTAACTTAGACTATTTAAAATATATACTTACTTAAATATAATGAAACAACATCCATATTGTAATTATTTTATTTAACTATTACTTCTCTGACCATTACCAAAATGATTGAAATATATCCGGCACATTCTTATGTAATTTAATATGAAAATACAAAAAATAAAAAAAAATAAACCCCAATTTAAATTAAATTAACTTTTTACAATAAACTAGATTATTTAATAATTCTTATATTACGCTTACAAAATGTGTTTTCTAGTCTATTTACTAAATTAATTTTCACCATGGTGAACAATTTTTATTAGTCAGTCTTGTGGGCTTGTATATTTTTTAAAGATTAAGGTCAAATTATTAAATAACATTTATTTTAGGCATATAATAAAGCTAATAATTAAAAATACACTATCAATCGATATTTTATAATAGCAAATTTAGGTGTGTTCGGAGTAGATTATCGTATGATCAGCCGTTTCGAAACGTCGGAAGGACGATCAAAATATTAGGCTATGCTGTCATTAGTTGTGTTGGAAAAATTATTAATAGAAAATAATCAGGTAATATCCAATTAGAACAACTAAACTTGCAGGTAAATAATAAATTTGAATATAATGTTATGCATGTATTAAATCCACCTAGACAATCCTGAAGATATATGAAAATGACCATTATCCACACTATTTAAATGAATAAAATCAATCTGTCATCATATTGAGATCCGTTTTTGCTAAGGGGCGAAGCCATACAATATTTTTCCATAAGCTTGCATTAATCTAACAAGAAATAATTCATTCCAGTCCATCAATTAACATGATCACACCTGACTAATTTTAATTATCGGACGAAATTAAAATATTAATGGAATTATCTATTTATTAGCAAATCTGACAACATGTGAATATGCATTTACTTCAAACATTTAGTCGATTAATAGGATCACTTCCGCCTCTATTTTGTTTCACAGCATTAAACAGAGTCAAAAATATAATATACGATTGATTTGGACACGCCTCCGCAGATATATGCCGGGCACATGGCACTGCTATGCGCCAGATACGCTATGATCTTTGACCAACGGCAGCGAGCGGTGGAGGTTACGTGTATTATATATTTAATAGCGCAAAACAAAAAAAACTTCTTTGTGTTTTTCTTTGGATTCAAAATGGTTGCAATGGCATATATTCGTGGGAAAACTTTGCATGGCCAATCTCGGGAAATTATTGCAAATTTTTATAATGCTTGTGGTGAGGAAGCCAGAATTAATGCATTTAATTTTCTGTTAAAACGAAAATTGGACAGGGTTTCGATGTATACAGGAGCTGGTATTCGCGTGATTAAAGAAATTCCCAAGGACAATAAGGACCAGGAAGCAAATAATCCTGAAAAGTTGTTGTCGTCTCCCGCCAAGAAAAGGCCTCGTTTATCAGTTATAGACAAATTAAAACTTGACTTTAGTGTAATAAGACGCATTATCGAAAAGTTCCATCTAGAGTTTAAAATAGGTATGTAAATTAATTAATATATACCTATATAATAAAATACTTTGGTACTGCTTACAAAAATAATAACAGTTACGATTATCAAATTAAATGCAGAATTAAGAAGAAAACATGAATTTATTCAGGCCTATCGTCAAATATATTATAGACAATGGGAAACATTTTTAATATTGATTTTACGACCAAAACGCATTCTTTATAAAAAGTTCTGCTTGTTTAGTCATTATGTTAGTTTATAAAAAACTTTGTTCCATAGATTTTAGTATTTTTATATTTAATTTTAAAATAATAGTAGCACGCCCATGGCTTGTCCCTATGACCAGTTGACTTCCTTCCCCTTACGGATACCGCGTAGCCACTGATCCAAACGACAAGCTATACCTATCATCGGAGAAGCCGCTATACTTCACGCTGTATTATCAACGGTAGTCGAAAAAATACATCTCTTAGCAATCCCACACAATCTGAACAGAAGTTATTTGTATAAATCAAAAATAAAAATTCTATTTACTTTTCAGGTGATATTAATATGAAATACCAATGTATGGAAAAGTTATTATTTCCCAGACCACCCGATGATACGTTATATAATAAGGGCTTATTTTTGTCTACACGGTAGCACTTTAAAATACTAATTCAGAAAAATATTCCCTTATTGTTTAAGGTATCATCGGGTGGTCTGGGAAATAATATTTTTTCCATACATTGGTATTTGATATTATACCACCTGAAAAGTAAATAGACTTTTTATTTTTAATTACTTTAATTTTATTTTTTATATAGTTCCGCTCTTCGTAGTGTCGTTACAGTGGCGTGAAACGCGGGATTAAAAATTGTGTTTGTTTATACAGGGTGTTATGGAAATGACGTATTATATTTAAATGGGTGACTCCTGGGGTGTCCTAGAGAAGCGCTACATTTTTTTTTTTTAAATCAAACGTTTAAAAAGTGGGGTAATTCACCCCTAAACCTACCGGTGACTCCGCGGCACCATATGATATTATCCGGCGGAGCTGTCTGACAAACACATGTTCCTACAATGTTGCCAAACTTTGTAAAACTGTAGAACTTTTAGTTCCTTATAAAATTAATTATTTAGCTTACCTTAGGATACAAGGGAAGTAAATCGAGGATACTCTATGCTCACACTTTATGCTCTATACGTGCCCTGATAATAGTGTGGGACTGCCTAATAGCTATTAAGAAGTAAACTCAAAGTCACAGTCTATTCCTTGCTTGCAAACCCACTAAAACTGCTTTGTCCTCTTCTTCTGCATATCAAAACTAACTAAATCACTTAAAGAAACAGACAGACACCCACAAAACCACTATAAACACTACCATACGCTAGAATAAACGCACATAGGACGTCCAAATTTCAGTGACAATCCGTAAACTATGCTTGCAGAAGCCACATGTCCCTTATCCGACCTAAAGGAACATTTTCTAAAAGTTCTGGCAGGTCGTCTTGCAGGATATGTGGTCGTATTAGTTGATTATCAATAATACCTGCTGATATGTTCAAGAAAAACCTTATCTGGCTATTGGTCTCGCTAATTAAATATTCCATCTCGGGTAAAGCCAATCTCATCTGTGAACTATCCTTCGGAATTAGTCAGGTACTTTGACTTGACTGTATGTACCACTGTTGTAACCTTCTTGTAAAATAAAGGAAGTCTTGTAGTCTCAACTTTTTAACTTTTGTAGTACAGTGGATAACGTGTTTGGGTTTCTCTCTCGTCTATAACTCGCTGATTAAATATTCCATCTCGGGTAATGCGAAGCTCCATGTATAGGGCATTTTCCTGTGCTGCTCCATAGCATAAGACCATGTCCGTTAGTTCGATTGAAGTTCTTGGCATTTTGAGTTTGAATAGCAAATTTATAATATTAGAAAATAATTCTATCGCAATTTGCACATACATACCATAACTATTGCGCTGTTGCCAGTTTTGAAACTGGAACATCGAAATTTTTCGAGGCAAAAATTAAATTGAAAATTCGATTAAAAAATATGAATTTTGTCTTAAAGCATGAATGAAAATTATACGGAGAAATAATATTCAAAAGCAAATGACATAATTTATGGATATAATCTTATAAAACAGCATCTTATAAAAAATACGCCAGCAGGTGGCAACATTGTAGTGTTGTGGTGTAGTGATGCCATACAGAAAAAGAAGAAGAACGAAAATGTCAAATCAAAGGGCCCGCCCCCGAACGATTGATACGTTAAGTGGTTGAAGGGTCTGTTTGTTTACTAATTAGGTTAGAGAAAATTGAGTTTAAAGTTTTTTGTCTGGCGTCATCAGTAGGTACATATTACCTTCATCAAGTTGTTATCTGTTATTTACCATTAGAACATTATTGAAAGTTGTAAAAAATGTTATGTTGATAAATCCTTCATCCATGTAAAAAACTTAGATGCGAGTGTTTTCTAAGCAGCAAAAGTGTTGTGTGTGCGTTAATTAATGTGCATTTATGTGCTGTTTTAAATAATACCGAAAAGGTAACAGAGCTTAAATAAAAAAAATTTTTCCCAGCGAACAACTCAAGGTAAAAGTTTAGAAATGTACCTTGAAAAATAAACATCTTCTGTAAACCGGTTATTGACCCTCTAAAGAGTTTAACCGACAACATTGCTTAAATTTCAGTGACGTTTTTGGCCATAACCTATCTCAATATTGTTTTGTTTACGTATGGTTAAGGTTTGTTTACGTTTGGTCAGTAGTAACAGATATGTTTATTTGGTTTGACATAAGGTGTTATAATTCGGTTATTAATTGAATGAGCCATTTTTGGTTATTTTTTTTCAATTTCTTTTCATCTCAGGAATTGCCGGTTTAAATATAATACGTCATTTCCATAACACCCTGTATATCGCCGTTTTGGTGATATTTTTTCTCTATCAAGTAGGTGATGGACCAAACAATAATTATTATAAATAAACATTTGACGAGTCAAGCCAAATAAATCGCTGCAAATATTTATAACGTATGTAAAGAGAGGGGAATAACAATAAAATAATACTACCCGTCAGGGTCAAGGACATTTTGAGAAAAAAACCTATTTGTTTTTGTATTTTCAGGTTTGCTTGGATTCAACTGCGGAATCAATACAGCATATTTATTTATTTTCCACTTAACAAATTATTGTTTGAGCATGCCTATCATAAAACGCTTTCTAGCATGGTTTTTCCCCGTTATTTTTTCTCCCCTTGCTCATCATATGGAAGCGTTCAAATACCATTGGGTAAACAATGCTTGAGCTTGCGCCTGCATATTTATCAAATGATAGGAAAATATTTATTTAAGTATTGATACCTCATAACATAAATTTGAAAAAATTGGCGGTAAGAAGGTAATCTACTCCGGATCTTTATTCTTTGGTAAAAATCTACAACAACTTACATATATACTTATGGTTTAATGTACTTAGAAGTCAAAAGAATGTTTCTATATACAGGGTGTCCACCGGGAATCGTCGCGATCGATATATGGAAAACTATACAGAGGAAATTTATTTGTGAAAATTGGACATTAAGGTAATATTGATGGGGGCAACTCGGCTAAAATATTTTCAATATGGAGGCACTTCCGGTTATACCGGAAGCAGATGTAAACTTGTTGATTTCACAGGGTGTTCAAGAAATGATTAAAAATTAAATTGAGAAAACTGCAAAAAATCTGCATTTTCAAATGGAAGCCGCCAAACGTTATAATTATTTTCTATTTAACATTAAAAATATGGGTAAGTTTATATAAAATTGTCTAGTCTGAAAATTTGTAGTTTTCGAAATATTATAAAAAATCTACTAAAGCAGGTCCTTTTTCATAAGGAATCTAACCCAAATTAAATAATAAAGGCGTCCTTATAGGACAAATTAATAATTATTTTAAGGTCTGAAAACGTAATTTTTGACATCAAAACTTAAATATATCAAACAAGTTTAGACCTAATTACAGGATATGATATACAAAATCTGCCTAGAATCTTGCGTACAATCCAAAAATGCAATAATATATAGGGTGTTCTATTTAAAATAAGCAAGTTGACATGGACTACCGATATAATCGGAAGTTCCACCATATTGAAAATATTTTAGCTGCGTGGCCCCCATCAACATTAGTATAATGTGTCATTTTAAGAATATTCATATGTATAGTTTTCCGTATATCGAACGCGGCGGTGTCCAGTGGGACACCTTGTATACACAGTGTGTTTCATAATTGAATACTGATACTACTAACACTAGAATGATTTTAAGGCAAATTCTTTATAATATGAAAATAGGCCAGCAACCGCTTTATTTCTTAGATTGAGATTGGGACTAAGAGAAAAATCGCAGAGGCGGACAAGCAAATTAATACATCTTATTTTTTAAATCTTAAACCGTCCGATGGACAAAAAAAAGTCATGTGACCATTTTTATGAATTATAAAAATAATATTACATGGTAACGGGGATGCCTCTGATGAACATTAAAGAAGCATTATCCAGGAAAAAAATTATTTTTATGCTTACTTTGCACGTTCCATAATTGGAATAAAAATACAAAGCGATTTTAGAGATATTGGAAAAAAATTGATTTTTTTGTTAAATTTCAACACCCTATATATAAATATTCTTAAAAATCATCTAAGTAATATCTCCCTTTAGGATCAGTATTCAACTATGAAACACCCTGTAGATATATGGTTTACTAATAGTACGACAGCCCGTTACCAGGATTTCAGACTGATCACGACCTAAAGTTTTTTGAGTTTTTTTGTGATTCAATAAAGATTGAGAAGAACGGACATTGGCAACATTGCGAAATCATTGAGATTCATATTTACATATGTAAAAAAAGTGGTCGTAATAGTTATCGCGCCTCGTCCGTTCTTTTTATTTTTTGACTCAGAGTGATGTTTTTGAGGAGATGAAAATAGTAACTGACATTTTCCGTGCGGTGAATAGTTTTGGTTTGAGAAAAATCGAAATTGGTTTACAGCGGAGAATTGAACTTATCATGCCTCGCCCGTTTTACTTGTCGGATGTTATTTTTCGTTATTCGTGACCGGAAAAAAAATGAGAACGGACATTTTTGTCGACGCGCAATCGCTGTGTTGGATCTTAGGTATATAATTTTTTTAACGCTGTTCGAGTTATCGCGCCTTGTCCGTTTTCAAGCAGAAATCATCTATTGTGGCTCGGAAAATGGGGGAAAAATATTAACGGACATTTTTACACACTCATTTTTTATCAAACCCGTTTTCAGTCAACACAGCATGTGTATCAATAATAATGCAATATGGGGACATAGCTGATGCTGAGTTGTTATAGACAACCAAGCCACACAGCAAGCCGTCCCATGCACGCGCCGTGTACCGCGATCATGAATTAATTATACAGATCCGACTCCGCTGCCCTCCCTGTAGCTGCGCAACACGGAAAATGTCCGTTCGACTCGATTTATTATTTTTTAGAGTGTTATCAACAATTTAAAAAAAAATTGCCCCGGGCGCTGATTGATACCCCTTTTCTTTACATCTTTTATTTAAACTATGAAATTTTTGCAACACTCAAAACGTCCGTTGTCAATGAATTCACGTTTTTTTTTTATATATTAAATATGATTTCATCGAGAACGGACCAGGTGTAGTAACAAAAAGACGATCTGTTTTCTTACGGACTGAAATCACTCTGACGGGTAAGCGCAGCGTTGCCGAACTTTTTCGCTCGAGTACAACTTTCTTATTTTTTATTAATCTAGCGATTTGTCATTGACTAGATGAATGCGTGATAACAGGACATTTTGGTAACGGGCTGCCGTACTATAATGATGACAGTATTAAAATAACGTAAATTTTGAAAATCGGTCATAGTTATACCTATCTACTTATTACAAGTTACTTATATTCGAGTTTTAGATACGCCGTTTCTCTAGATGTAGTGGTTCTGTAGATCTTTATTAACTTAAATATTAAATGTGTAAGTAGATTAATAAAAAATAATAAGTTCAGTTCATTGTAAAATATTTAATGAAAAATTACTTATCAATGGATAAGTATGTTTCCTACTATTACTCGGGAAGCATTTCAGTACATAAAATATTACTACAAAATGAAGATATCACAAATATAGGATATTTTTATTACCATCTCTATTCTAGGGCTCTAACTCCACTCTTTTGTAGCATCCCTCAGGTAATGCATTAACCATCTGCTCAATATTATCAACATCTGCTTGTAATATTTTAATTTGATCTTTGTAACTCACAATTAAATCATTTTGCATTTTATGTTGTTTCTGAAGATCTTCCAGTCTTTCCTCCAGTCTTGCTTCTTTAAGTTTTTGCTCGGCTTTTTGAATTTCTTCCTCTAGTCTATCTAGTTCTGCGTCGCTTATTTCTGGGGTGTTTTGCAATTCCGAAATTATACTTTCTACGTCATTAAGAAGATCTGTAACTCTAATTTGTGCTGCGTTTGTATCTTTGCCAGCTCGGCCAACCTACAAATTAAGGAATAAATATGACTATTAAGATACAACTTAGTTATCTAATTTTTTTTTATTAATTTGATATTTCTAAATAAGTTTTTATCCCACTTTCCACCTAAATAACGTAAGTTGCAAATAAATATTAGAATGTGCCTTGTTCATTGTGGTTCTGTGAAGCAGAAGGCAGAGTTCCAAGTCATTAATATAAAAATAATTGTACGTAATTTCTGAGATCTCGCTAAATCACAGTTAATTATTATGAAGTGTGATCACATTTTAAATAAACACTCATTAAACTTTATATTAGGTTACCAATCAAATAAATCGATAAATTAGCATCCTCGTTTAAATTTTTGTGGTTGTGTTCTTGTTAAGGCTGACTGATATATTTTTAAACAATTCTTTAATTAGTTTTCTGTAGAAAAACGTCATACAATGACGTGATGTGAGAGAAAATTATGTACAGGGTGTCCCACTTATAATGGAAAGAAGCGTATATTTTCGGTATTTCTGAATTGATGAGTTTGAATTTTGGTGTGGGTACGTACGTTGACTGTTTAACTGCTTGCTCTAGGAAAATACTATAAGTGAAAAGTAGTGACGTACTGTATTCTTTACTATATAATTAAATTTTGTATATATAAGACATTAAATAATTTTGCAATGTGAAAAATTAGAAAAGAATCAAAAGGGACATAAATAAGAAACTTTAAATCAGTTGGCACGGCGTTTTAATGAAGATATGCGTTTCGATTAATTTCTAATTTATCACATTGCAAATTTAATTTTATAGCAAAAAATACAGTACCCCACTGATTTTATTGTATAGTATTTTTTTTTAGATGAAGCAATTAAACAGGCAACATTGTTGGTAGTTCCTTACCGCGCGTATTTTAGATATACATATTTTACATACGTACGCTACTGGTTGAGTCAATTTATTGAAATGTTGTATTTGGTTGTGTTGAGGGATTCCAAATCGACTTCTGATATTCATTTTAAAATAAAATAATCGCTAGTTATTTATACTTAGGTATTATTTGAAAACCCCTATAAATCAGTGTGCCTAAAATTTTAAGCAATAGAAAAGTGCGCCCTAAGATCATATGTAACTAAACCCAAATTTACAACAATCCATTATAGGTGGAACACCGTGTAAAAGAGTTTTCAGAGATAACAATAATGTTTCTTTTTAATTTAATTTTAAATTTACAACTGACTGTAATATTCACGTTCAATATAATTTGTCCAAATTAAAAAACAACGTATTTGGACAATTTATTTTTAAATCTATGAAAATTTTAAAGTATTTCATAGCCCTTACCTTTTCTTTGGCTTCATTGACCAAACTATCATTGCTGCTAGCTTTTTCCAACAAATTCTTAAATTCTCCCTCCGTATTTAATACTCTATCGTACATAAGGCCAGCTTCCTCACTCAAAAATGTCGTATTTTTATGTAAGTCTTCGGCTTCAGTTTTTATTTTTTCGGCTTTCTCTGACGCATTTTTAGCAAGGTCATCAGCTTGAACAGCTTTCTCTAAAGCTAAGTTAGCGTTAAGTCCTGCATCAAGCAAGGTATCTTGAGCTTCATTCGTTTTATCGTTGGTGTCTATAATTATTTCCTCTATTTGAGATATTGTTTGTAAAGCTTCTTCAGCTTTATTTTTTGATTCCTGAGTTTGAGTGTCAAAATCTAAAAAAAATGGAATTAAATTGAACGGCTTATAAATCGACATTACTTTAAAATAAACTATATGGGGCTTCAACAGCAGTTTTGACATTCAGAGATTTTTGTGTATATTTAAAAATATTGTACAAGAAATTAACCAGAATTCTAATAGGAGTATAAAATGAACACTGAAAGTTCGAAGCCATGTATTTTTTTCTTTAAACCAGAACTACATAAGGAATAATGGGAATCCATTCTTATTAGTGGAATAACGCTTGATCCAAATCTTAAGTTATACATAAACTTTTTATTTAGAAGGTATTTTTGCAGGTTTTTTATGTAGCGATACTGGAAACAAATCTCTGTTTCTTTTGAAAGGAAGGTTTTAAATTTAGACAATAAATTCCATTATATCACCCACCCAGTGGCGGAACTTCAAAATTTGGGCCCTCACGCAAAATTAATTATTAGGCCCTATAAAATTATTTATTTATTTAAGCTGAAATAACGTAAATTTGAGATATAACTTTTGCTAGATAAAAAGTTAAAATAATAAAAAAAGATTCCTATGAGAGAATTTTTTTTTATTGCTCTCTAGAAAAAACAAATATACTAAAAATCACATTTATTATATGTATATTATTCAAAAACAATTGAAAAGAAAAGTGACCACATTATTCTTTTCTGAATAACTTTGTTGTTTAAAACTATTTCTTAACCAAATCTGCAAGAAATATTTACAAAAGTATAAGTTCTCGTAAAATTAATTTAAAACTAATAAGATCGAATTAGAATATCATACGGGGCAGGTTAAACTAAAACGTAATTTTAAAGAAGTTTTCAAAAATAAGTTCTTTCTTTTTTCAAATAATTTTGACTTATACGTTAAAGCCTCTTATATTCTGAACAAAAAATATGTTTAAAGGTTTTTTGATATTTCATTCTGTTAAGCATTTATGATTATTTTTCTTACCAAATGTTTCTTAGCATTTAATAACTGAATATCGCTGCTTTTAGTCAGTTGGCCACGGAAACAATTATTGTATAAAATGACATGATATTTGAATCAAATAAATGTATTTCATCTTTAAAAAGAATATTTAAAATCGAGTTGTTTAAGTTTCTGTATAAGAGATTTGTACAAGAGATTTAAAAAATAATAGCTTAGATCGATATTACGTACTTTAGGGTAGCCACAATGGAAGTTGTGTTTGTTCAGGTTGCATGAACGGGTTGCTGTGATTTTTAAATCATACCCTTAAAAAGTACTAGAAATTCAGAAAAACTGAATCGAATTCTGGAAAAATATACCGGGTGTTCTATTTAAAAAAAAACTACTTTAATCCAGTGTCAGAAATAATAAGATTAACCTGCATTAATTAGAAATTCTTAATAATAATAATTGAAATTTACCTGACAATAATTTGAAGTTTCCTTCTGCTCTATTTAGAATTTCATCCCATAAATTAATGGCCTGATTCGCTTGAGTCTCACAAAAAACCATATCATTATTTAAATCTTCCACATCTTCCTGCTGTTCCATAGCTCTATCCATCAATTCCTTGCCCAAAGAATGTTTTTCTTCAATAACGTTCCTTAGATCTTCAGTGTTGTGGAATAATTCTTTCGTTTTATTGCCCAGTCGATATGACTCTTTTTTAAGATCTGTTGCGAATGTTTTAAGTCCTGGAATATCCACTGTTGGTACAATGAGGTTGTTTACTTCATTAAGTAGAGCTAAGGCGTCACTTTTAACCTAAACAACAACATTTAAAAATTATTAAAGGAAGTTTCTTTAGCTCATGTATTCTCTATTCTATTAAGTATTTAAGAGTATTTATCAAGGGATCGCGTGGTCCGATTTGGGATTTCGCCGCGGAAGAGCGTAGGTCAGGGTTATTGAACAATCAGACAACTTTGCCTTTCCAAAACACGACGCTAGTCGTCGGGCTGTATCGAGAGAGCAGGAGACGTTTTTCTGCTTTGATAAATTGAAGCGTTGCCAAATTACTTTAGATAGGTATTTTTTCTGAACAACTCGGTGTTACATTTTCTTGCATTAAAACTAAACTATAAAATTACTTGAAATCAAAAATGACTGTATCATCATGTTTTTCCAATTAAACGTTATTTACCGTTTCGAAAAAAAAATTTAATTTTTTTTTTGAAAAATTCAAGATAATGTAGTCATCTAGTACCATATGTCGAATCTAAATTCAAAATTTTAACAAACTCTATCCAATAGTTTTCTTCTGATAAATGCCCTTAAATCTCGAAAGTTATGTTTCCAATGAATATCTGTAGTACAGTGCAGTCGGCTAATTGTGACTCTCGTGTAAATGTGACACATAGGTAGTGTTAACATATTATTATCATGACAGAGAGTGGATTCGCTAACACTGTTCGCTAATCACATCTCCCCGGTTAAGTCAGTAAAATTCATGGGACTCGTGGTGTGTTTGGCGCGATAATTTTCTTCATAAGGTAAGACAGTCACAGTCATATTTACTAATTTGAAGACTTATTAATTTTGCATGATAATAGTTATTACACTCAATAATCTAAATAAATAGTAGTTTAATTGTGACACTATAAGACCTAAACCGTTGGGGTTTCGGCCTTTCCCGTAAGAAAATTTTAAATCTTGTTGGTATTTACGTAAAAGAAAATAACATTTCATCAGGATTTAAAAATGGTGTACCAAAAAAGATTGGTTCATTGGTTTTTGCAAACGTCATCATCTTTCCTGCAAAAAACATATAAAGCGGCAAAGTACTCGAACATAACAAAATACCCCCGAGATAATATTTGGATTTTTTAAACCTGTATGAAGAGACTGTTAAATCTTTAAATTTGTTTAAATATCCTCAACTGATTTCTAATTTAGACGAGACGTCGCTATGCTCAGATCCATCAAATACAAAAATCGTTGCTCAGAAGAATAAGCCAGTCGTTCGAACTACCCATGGTAGTGGAAGAAGCAATACATTCATATTGTATAAGGCAAGAATCTTTGGTATACATGGATGCCTTCTGAAGCATTTCCTACTACCGGATTTGCAGCTACACCACATGGATGGATGACAGAAGGAGCTTTTTATTTGTGGTTTAAAAATCATTTTATAAAGTTCTCCCCTAAAGAAACACCACTTTTGCTTGTGTTTGACGGGCATACATCGCATTCTATCAATCTTGTTAAACTAGCTAAACAAGAAAACATTTGCTTACTACTTGCTTCCACCCCATAAAACACATCTATTATAATCATTAGATGCGATACCATTTGGTACTTTTAAGAAAAATTTAGACGAGGAGGTAGCAAATTGGCATAGGGCAAATTACGGTGTCGCTTTTAATAAAGGTGAATTTTCTGGTTTGGTAGGTAGAGTGTGGAAAAATATACCAGAACATTTGATTAAAACGTCCTTTCAAGTTACAGGCCTTTTTAACGACACAATAATAATCCTGTACATAGAAATGCAATTAAACATTCAAATTTTAAACCGTCCGATTTAGAATCCTATCAAACAAAAACCTCCAGTTTCCAACAGACATTACAAAATACCATGACGCAAAATCAGGTTAATCAATCTACATTCAACGGAGATAAGAAACGAACTTCGTTTGAAGAACTCTTATTAAAAAAAAATTGCTAGGCCATTAAACCCCCATAAAAAAAGTTTTAATAAAAAGTTTTAAATACAAATTTTGCCGATGTAATAACTAGAGATGAATATCTTAACCAATTAGAAGAGTCTGTTATATCCAAGAAAGAGAAACAAGCACCTAAGCGAAGGAAGAAAAAACTTGTAGAGAGTGATACAAGTGATTCGGATGCAGGGCTAGAAAGTGACATCGACAACAACGATATAGACAAATATGAGAACGTCACCAGTCTAGAAGAACTAGTAGAGGCTGAGAAAGACGAAATTTGCCTTCAAGAATTAGACTGCATAAAAAACGATTCATGGGTGGTGGTATCATATTCGACAAAAAAAGACAATAAAACGCTTCGTGGGTCAAGTGTTATAAAAATTATCTGATCACAGTAATTTTTTTAAGAAAAAAGAAATTCTTTTTTATTTTGTCAGAGGTTGAAGATATAGATATTGTTAATAAGGATATTTGAATTTTGCTATGTTTTTACTATATTTGCAATACAATATATAAATTAGTGTAGGTATTTCTGGTTTTATTTGTGACACACACACATACATTCAGAAGTTTTATTGTGACCTAAATATCACAATAACAATAATTTATATAACATGTTATATATAAAGATTTGAAACAAAAATCACAATTAAATTCCTGTGGTGTCACATTTAAAATTTACAAAGGTTAAATGTGACACCCATACTGTATAAAAAATATATTTCTCCACTTGAAAAAATCAAGACAGCTTACAAATTATAGCCCAACATCAACAATGTAAACGTTTTAAAGTTTTCTTATGCTTTGTTTGTAAGTGGGTGTGAAGACTTTTGGTGGAACGAGCAGAGATTTTGATAATGCTGGGATATAACTTACATTTAGCTGTAAGGCCATTTTCAGAGTGTAAAAAATAATTCCAAACTAAACTTGAAACTTTATTGTCTTTGTAAACTACACTGACACTAATTTTTGCGATTACTGTTTAAATTCCATTTATTATATTCAGCCACTTGATAAATGTCACTAGATACGAGTAGAATAACGCCCTTACTTTCACACGTACGCAAGAAAACTGTTCTGTTTAACGTATTTTCAATAGCCCAGCATGGCGGGGGATCCCGCAAATTCCGCGGGTCCGCGGGAACGATGGGCTCAATCCCGCAGGTTTGCGGAATTAAAGTTTGGGTGCGGGATCGGTTTCCCTACTCATGAATAATAATAAGTACAGCACGTTTCACGAAAATTGGATACGACTTAATGATTTCTTGGGTCGGTCCCATTGTATCGACAAGAGCTTGGCAATAAACAAGTGAAGTATGAAGAGACGGACTAAGGAAAACAAGTAATGATATGATTATATTAATGTAAACAATGCAATAACATAATATCATTCTATAGATAGTTCTGTTTCGCTATCGCTATCCTCATCAAAATTAATTATAATTGGATTAATTATACGATCCAGACTAATATACGAATTTTCTACAGTTATTACGTGACGGACTGAATTTTTCCAACTACCTGGGGGAATATCATTAAAGCATTTTCGTATTAATTCTACAACACTAGAACTTAAAGTCGGAGAAATATTTTCAGACCTAACCAGTGATTTTAACTGGTGCCACATATGCTCTATGGGGTTAAAAATGCAATAATAGGGTGGGAGCCGTAGCACTGTATGTCCAATTTCTTCTGCCAATGTGTCACAAACATATACTTTTTTTATACAAAATGTCTTTAAAACTTCTAAAAGATCACTTTTTTTATAACTTTCTTCAAAATATATATCATTCGCCGCCATGTAGTTCTGAATCTCCAATTTTATATTATTTGAGCTTGGAGCTTTATGTAATTGGCGACTGTGATAGCTCGCATTGTCCATTACTATCACGCTATTCTGAGGAATGATTGGTAAAAGACAATTCTTGAACCATTCCTCAAAAACTAACAAATTTTACCACAAAAAGATATTTAAATATAAATTAAGCAACCTAACCTACCTGATATGCCTATATTTAATTATAATTATTACAATCCGGTCCTTTCCACATAATAATAACAAACGGTCATAAATAATGGGATGGCCCAGGTACTTTTACGGCAGTCATTAAGTTATAGATATCAATTTTTCTTGAAACAATCTTTACCAGTGACTATAGAAACCCATATTTTGAGGGGAATTGCATGATAATGATTATTTTAGTGTATAGTCACCGAAAAAAATTGCTTCTTAAAGTTATGATTCAGCGTTTAACAAGCTTATTAGCTTATAAAAACGAAAATAATGACATCTTTTTAAAGGGTTCTTCAGAAATCCTAAGTATTTTTACTAAAAAAGTATTCGATATAAGATTATTCTACAGTACTGTTGTTTTCAAACTTAGATCACCGTATTATCTCTCGTTAATCATCCTTATGTAATTTTATCTTAAAAGCATTATATAAATTCGGAAACAATTATAATATTTATTTATTACTTGTCCTAAAGTGTGGAAGACCAATTTAGGTGATATAATTTATATTTGTTTCTTATTGTACCAGAATATTAATTTAAAAAAAAATAATGCCGATATTTTACGGATTTGGCGGCAGCCCTCCTTGTAGAGCGGTATTAATAGGAGCCGCAGCTCTAGACTTGACAGTAATAGTTAAAAATGTAGATTTGGCAAAAGGGGACCATTTGACAACAGAATTCCTTAAGGTAAGTTATTAGATGTGACAATGGTTGCAAAAAGTAACTACACACATGGCTGCAAGTTGATCGAATTTAAAACATAAGCAGTTCTTTGACTTGGAATTTTAACAAGAAAGACGTCTTAATTTCACTATATTTTGTGGTCTAAATTTGTTTGGGTAAACGTATACGACCTCAAACGCGTTAAGCGATATAATAAATGTGAATTCGCCTCGAAATTCCAAAAAAAAGTTCTATCTTAAATTAATTGATGAAAATTACTAGTAAATTACTCAAGAATGAATAGGCAACTTATAATTTTGTGAGTCAATTTGGGCATAAATATTTTATAGTAGAAATCAGTTAGGGGATATCGCTCTTCTAGGGTTCGTAGGGAATCTTGTCGATATATGGCTCTAATTTATCATTAAAAAAGGTTATATTTTCTATGTTATACAGGGTATTTTAGAAAACATTGTAAATTTCGAAAATCCTTTATGTGCTACAAAAATTGGTTTGTTTTTTGGAACTAGCTTCACTTTCTTCCGAAACGTTTTTGGACTCGTCGACATTTTCAATTATTTTCATTATACCAGATATTTAAAAATCTTAAATTATATATAAATGTCTACTAGATGGATAGAAATAAACCGATTGTGTTTAGTTTATTATTTTGAATATTTTTTCTTAAAGAAAAAAGAAATATCTTCAATATATAGTATATCTACGGATTCAGTTAACAAGAGGAACAACTTTTTTATTTTACATTTTTCGAGAACAGATTTTTTGCTTGTATAGGGCGGTCCCAGAACAGAAAAACCCCAAAATTTTAAAAAATAAACACACTCAGGGAATAGTACATTACGTATCAAGGGCCGAAATGAGGTTTTACGGACGAGATGCGGAGACCCCACGAGTCCGTAAAGCCTCCGATGGCCCGAGATATGAACAGTATTTTTTTTTACAAGTGCTCCGAGTCTTCGAGGCCAAATAAATAAAGAAATTCGTCAAACAATACGATCCTGTCTGCTCCTGTCTACATGACATGAAAACACTCACGCATGGAGAATGTAAATATCTATTTATTATCGTTGATATGTATGACTCGGTGGCATAGTGGCATAGTGTACGCCTGGCGATCTGAAAATCGCGGGTTCAAACGCGCGGACAAACCCGCACTCGACATTTCTGGTTTTATTTATTTATCAGTTAAAAAACTACATGGTGACTCGAAGCGGACGGGAAAAATCTTTCCCGCCCGCTCGATACCTTTCCGCCCGCCCTGTCTGGAAAGCGAAACATTCGGTGAAGTGAAAATGCATGAAAAGAAGCACTTTCGGGGCAATTTAATACACATTTAACAAATAAAATGAACAATTCGAAAATATCGCCATCAACTTCAACTTTTTACCGACCTTCTCTAAAATTATAATTATTTTATTTTAATCTTTTAGACACCATGTAATGTGTGTCGCCTAATTTAAGATTTTATTTTACCATTTAAGATTTTAAGGGTACGTCGTAAGAGTGGCGTACATAACCCTTAACGTCCGTCCGTTTTGGCGCTTAGTGATAGTAGGTAACTCTAACGTTCTTTTACGGCGCATTTTACGTAGACGTTTTTGATAACCCCTGAATTACCAATTTACCCCTTGGCTTTATTTGTGAATTTAATTTGATCTGATTGTTAATTAGATGGCAATTTATTAATTTTGAAATTTGTCCCCATTTTGGTTTCGTCCAGAAGGTGTAATCCCCCACCCAGGAATTATTTATTAATCTAACTTTTTGAATCCTTTAATTTTAAAGATAAGAGAACTGGTCGACACTATTAGTAATGTCGCCAATGTTAGGAATTAATGAAAAAATCATCATAATGTAAGCCGTTCCTAATTAATTATTTTTCGAACGCTATTTTTCTTTCGATGGCTATTTTCGTTTATTTGTTTAATGTCAGGGATGCCAGCCGACGGAACAACTACGTCTCCGTCGGTCTTTAAGTGGGCCCACCATCCTTTCCCCGCTAACTGGAAGCTGTCAGCAGCCCACCAGAGCGAATTTAAGAAATGAGGGCAAAAATTTGGCTTAGAAAATAAACGACTGTTAATTTGAATAGTAATGGTAGCTGAACTTAGGATAAAACATATTTAATGTTCTGACCATTACTTTTTTGACATTGGCTCGGGCGCGTCCAATTTTAATATAATAACGATGCAAATTATAAATTATTATATTAGAACACGGAGGGCTTTCCTATGTTTAATTTTTTGTCTTTTGTCTTATGAGGGTTAATTTATGGGTTAGTCTTACGTTTGTCGAGTAAAGCGACCCGAAGTTTTCGTGCGGCAATTATTTACATTTTATGTACAATAAAGACTTAACCTGCACTAACATTCTGCGTTTTCAAACAACCTATCATTCCTCATCACGAACTCTCATTTTTAATTTAATTATTTACAGTATGTACAATAAGAAATTTAACCTAACCTAATATTTTGGTTTCCTCAATTAAAGAGAACTCAAACTCCCCTGTCCTGTCCGAAATTCAGAAATACGGTAGAGGCTTCTAAAACTAAAATTAACTTAAGATATTTCATTCCTTAAAGTGTTTCACACTTGAATGTTTTTTCTGTCACAATCAGGACTTTAATTAATAATTTCTTGTTACTGTTACCTTTTCGGAACTTTATACTAACCATCATCTTTTATTTCTGGCGCAAAACGTCTATAAAGAAATAAATCGGTGAGAACGCGTATTTTTTAAGTTATTTCGGATACAAAAACTCTATACAAAGTAACTTATTTTTACGCAAATAATTCTCTCAACCTTTGGTTTTTTGAGAACCTTTTGCGTAGCGCAAATTTAAGGGGGTTTTCGAATTTTAATGTCACGCCAGCCGCCGTCGCCCTCAGTTTAGGGGGACAACGTGCCTTATTGACCGAACAAAAATGACTATTCCGTTTGCTCCTCTGACATATAGCTTCCACCGTAAGACGGCTGCTATTTTAACGTGTGCTTGAGAAGCAAACTAGTCTTATTCCGTCCATAATTATTTACTTCTTCGTTTCTTCAAGGTGTTATCATTTTTTGCTTTTTCTCTTACCAAATATTAGCGATATTTGGTAAGGCGGGCGACTCAGTAAGACTTCGCTAGGGGGGATCGACACGATGGAGGTATTCCCCAGATCGAAATAGTACCAAGCCTGTACAACACCGTGTAGAGTCGACCGCCGGTATATAGATGATACCTTGCAGGAAAACTCTATAAAATTTGCACTGGAATCGCGGGGGACACGAGCTAGGTTGGGTACTAGACTGCTTTTTCCAACGGCGAGTCTCTGGAAATGTTGAACGTCAATTGATGGTGCTCTTTACTCTGAATTAAGAAATACGAGTTTATCTCCCACATTTCGTTAACGAATTTCTTGGGAATTATTTATACTCGCACCAAAACGAGTGTTCGAAGATATCGCAGAATTATTTATACTCTTACGGACAGCTACGAGTTCTCGAAAATCAATTTTTGGTTTTATTTATACTAGCCCTAAAATACACGAGTGTTCGAAGATATTTAGGTTTTTATTTATACTCGTACCAAAACACGAGTGTTTGAAGATATTTCAGTATTATTTAAACTCGCCTGAAACACACGAGTACTTGAAAATAAATTTTACTGAAGGAAAGATCCGCGGTTGACATTTCTCGGAATCTTCGGTGATAAACACTGTAAAACCTGTAGCCAAATGACGGACCCCCTTTTTAATAAAATTATCGGCAATCAAATTGTCGAGAGTTTCACTTATCGGAGAACCGGGGATCCACTGACTGCTTCCCGAAAACCGCGGTCTTAAATAAGAATTAACGCGACCAATCAA
This sequence comes from Barypeithes pellucidus, assembly GCA_963991005.1. NCBI lineage: Eukaryota > Metazoa > Arthropoda > Insecta > Coleoptera > Curculionidae > Barypeithes > Barypeithes pellucidus. The sequence continues at coordinate 32,475,247 of OZ022562.1, forward strand.
AAAGTCGGCTTTCTGATTTAACATGGTAGGAGGCGCTTGCTAAGGGAGGTGATTGTCTCATAAATATCCGCGTGAAAGCGTTGTCCTCTTCATTATAATGTATGCCACCGGCAGCGAACAGTGAAAACAATCCATTTATATGAAATTTAAAAAATGTTCCTTTATTAAGTAACATGTAGGGAAATAATCCTATTTCTATGTTACATGATTGAAAAATAATTTGAGGGAAAAATCCTTATAATTTTCTTGAATTGGAAAAAAAATAGTTTTTTAACATGTGGCACTTAAAAACAAAACGACAAAAGTATTGCAGACTCTAATGCGGCCTTTAGAAAATATTTATTTTACTTATGCCATAGAATTTATGCTTTATTTTATTAACAGATTAACCCATTGCACAGTGTCCCAGTTTTGGATGACAATGGTACGATCGTCGTTGATAGTCACGCAATTTTAGCATATATGGCAGCTAAATATGGAAAAGATGATTCGCTATATCCCAAGGATTTAGTAAAGAAAGCATTGGTGGATACAAAACTTTATTTTGAAACGGGATACGTTTTCAGTCTGTTAGGAAAAATTTTTGTAAGTATTAATATGTTACCGTAAACACCTGATTTCAGTTTAAACTCGATTTTCCTAGAAAAAAACTAGTTTTAACAATCATTCCTAATCAATTCTTGATTTAACTAATTCAAATTAGAATGAATAATTATTGCCAGTTAATTCTAGTTTTGACTACACATATTTTAGTTAATTCTATATTAAGATTTTACAAACGTTCTTAGTTAATTCTAGTTTTGTAAACATACAGCGTGTCTTCGGAAGTTCTTACCAAATGGGAAACTTTTTAATTATTAACTATACGAAAAAAGTGCCTCTTCCCAAAAAGTCCTGCTTGGTGAGAAAATAAATTTGCACAAGAATATTTGTATGTTGGACATACAGGGTGGCTTCAAAAAGTACCGGGTTTAAAATTTATAAAAGACGTTGGCTATATTTACAAAACTAATAGTATTAAAGATTTGGTAATAAGTATTTCTGGATAAGTAGGCTTTGAACAATTGATTGTTATTGGCAACAGAATAGGCGTTTTAGCAGTGACAGTTTGGCAATTATAATTTCTGTTTCAAAACGTGAACTTCTTGTTAAAAAGGTTTTTCCGTTCCTTAGTTACTTTAATCAATAATAGTGATGATTAAACTGACTGTTAATGAAAAAATTGAAAAAGTTCTTATTGTTGGCGATCATAAGATGCATCGCGAGGCTGCCGACATTTTTAATATTAGCCACGTTACTGTCGGCAATGTCGTCAATAAATTTAAAAATACTGGCTCTGTCCAAAATAATTTCAAGAAGAAACATGAAGTTCGAACACTTACTGAAGAAAATCAATTACAAGTATTTCAAGCGATTGTGGAAAATCCAAAAATTTCATTGGAAGGAATAAAGAAGACAGTTCAAGATAACGTGTCAAGAGCTTCCCTGGCCACCTAGGTCACCGGACATTACACCCCTAGATTTTTTCTTGTGTGGTCATTTGAAGCAATTGGTGTACAAGCACAGACCATTCCCTGATATTGATCACCTAGAAGAAACTATAAGGCAGTGTATCCGGCTAGTTACTCCTCATATGATCAGAAACGGTGTGTCAGAGTTTTCTAGAAGGACAATCATTTGTATGCAAAAAGACGGGGGCCATGTGGAGACCTAGATTATTTTTGGAGTCATTTAGTTTTATTTGTTATTGGGAAATTAGAAATTGGCCACCTCATAGAAATTAGTGAACTAATTTTTATCCGTCATAAAAGTAGTTCTCTTAAGTAGAGTTTTTATTGTGTAATTGTTATAGTCTGTTAGCCTTTAAACATGCACTCTCCAAGTTTTTAGTTTTGTAAATATAGCCGACGTCTTTTTATAAATTTTAAACCCGGTACTTTTTGAAGCCACCCTGTATGTCCAACATACAAATATTCTTGTGCAAATTTATTTTCTCACCAAGCAGGACTTTTTAGGAAGAGGTACTTTTTTCCGTAGAGTTAATAATTAAAAAGTTTCCCATTTGGTAAGAACTTCCGAAGACACGCTGTATTTTAGTCAATATTAGTTTTTACCAGCCCAGTAAAAGCCCCAACAAACCCGCCCTAGCCCGTCTTGTTTTAATTAAGATTATAAGACAATTTCAGTTTTCTTAGGAAGATTGGGTTTCAACTGAAATCGCGATTTTACGATATACAAGGGGTCCAAGGAAGTTCTACACAAATGGGAAATTTTTTTATTATGCGTTTTATGAAAAAAGTGTCTCTTCCTAAAAAGCTCTAAAGCAAGAAACTAAGATTTAGGGAGAAAAATGTAATATTATACAGGGTTGTTAAAAAGTACAAGAATGTAAAAATGGTTCAAGGATAACTACCGCTATTTTTAATTTTTGAGCAAAACGACAAATAAAAAGTTGTTACAAATCTTGTTGGGAGTACAAATACAAAATTTGAATTAAATATTATTAGTTTTAAAACCACCTTCATGACCCCCCGCCCCCCCCCTTATATCACACAAATATTTGTATTAACAAGGTCTGTCTTCTTTTTTATTTTTTTAAAAGTTGTCTTTTTTAAAGCAGAATAAATGGTTGACGACGGCAAAAAAATTCTTACATTTTACATTTAAAAGGTGGTACACTAATAATTAACCTTTTGAAAATCCATGTATGTTATAGGTAATTTACTCACTTAAACAAAAGGTGTAGCGACCTCAGAATATTTGATACAATGATGGATTGAAAAATTTTGATTGATGAAGTCGTAAATGTGTTTTTAAAAATAAGAATATTTAATTCAAATTCTGTATTTGTACTCGCAACAAGATTTGCAACAACTTTGTTATTTGTCGTTTTGCACCAAAAATTAAAAAAAGGGGTAGTTGGACCTTTTTACATTCTAGTACTTTTTGAGAACCCTATATAATATAGCAAATTTTTTTTTTGATAAATCTTAATTTCTTGCTAACCAGAGCTTTATTTAAAGTTTCGGGGAAAAGTTGAAACTTTTAACAGAAATATTTTCATTACAAAATATAAAGGCCTTTGAATAATTTTAATGAAATTAGACTCATTTTGTTTTCTTCTGGTATACCAAAACAATTTCATCGTGGGTGTTTTAAATGAATATTAGATATTTGTCTTCTAACATTCATACTTCCGAGCAAATTCGTATTAATTTATTTAGTCTAATTCTAATATTAAATGAAAATAAACTATTTTATTATTTTTGGGGGTGAATGTGCTTCAATGGACGAACTGCCACTGGCAAAATATTGTCCTATACTTACTGGAGACCTTGGAGACCTTGTATAATTTTAGGTTTGTTGAAAAATCTGCTATAATACTATAGATAGATATCTTAATTTGTTAATTTTAAAATTTATTTTTAGAAAGCTCATGCGTATGAAGGGCAAACAGAATTTTTAACATCCAAACAAGCCCAAGAAATCCAAGATGTTTATGGCTTTCTAAATACGTTCCTTAAAGACAATAAATGGATTACAGGCGACTACCTGACCGTTGCTGATATTTCTTTATTTAGCAGCGTCTCTTCGTTAGAATACATATCGCCAATTGAGAGAGGCAAATATCCAAATATTCGAAGGTGGTTAGATAATGCCAAAAAAGTTCCTTGTTTTGAAACTAATGCAGCGGGATTACGTCAATTTAGGGACGCATGGCTAGCAGTGACTAAGCATTAATGGATTTAAATCGCATTCTTTTTAAGTATAAAAATTGCGAATACAAAAGATTATAGAATGGATAAAAATATATAATGTATGTAAATATTTATGTTTGTATTTTTCTTTCAAAAGAATTATAAGGCATTATTTCCAAAAGGTTGACTCATTAGACACAGGTCAGTAAAAACAAACTTAGAAGATCGAAATTAGTATTTTGGCCTGCGTTTCGACCTCTATGCGGTCATTCTCAGGGCTATACAGATTAGATCCTATGTGCTACACTTCACGCTTTTCTGGTAAATACGCACCAGCAAGGTGTTCATATTTTCGTCCAACAATTGTTTTATTTTTTAAATATTAGAGCCCTAATGTTATGAACTATACATTGTGTGTATATACAGGGTGTTCCTTAATGACGTGCTAATATTTCAGGGTGTGATTCTTTAGATCATTTTATAAAGAAAAGTTACTTTTTTACTACAGGGTGTTGAATTTTTATTTTTTAAATGGTTATTTTTTAATATCTCCGAAAGTACGATATTATTCTCAATTTTGGTGTGTGTTAATAGGATATAGAACCACAAATTTTAGTTAGAAAAGTTATTCAATTGTTCTACCAGTGGCGTCTCTGCGAACTTGTCCTCTGATATTTTTCCACATGAATATTTTTTCTGATTAACCTGGTAAATTCTACATGAAAACGGTCTCTTGAATTTTTCTTGATTAAAGCCACTAAATTCATATTGAAACTCATTATTATTAACATTGATAAAATATTAATGATAAATTTTGTTTTATAAAAAATAAATCGTCCATCTTTTCCACAAATGTTTGTTCTTTTTGTTTTGCATTTTCGCTCTTTTTCTTAGCTGACTTTTGTAACGCTCTCCACTCTGCGTAAAGTTTTTCCAGTTTTTCAATACAGTGGCTTTCTTTTCGTACTGGTATGCGAGCTTTGTCCCAAAAAATAGAAGCTTCTTTAATAGTTAGCGCAGCACTATCACGTAAACTTAGTTTCACTTCACGCATGTTAAAGAATAAAACATGCAAATCTTGTTTATTTGAAGGCAACTTATTACCAATAATTTGAGGTGTATAATATCCAATTAAGTACACGATACTATCTTTCCGTAAATTTCGATTCCTAGACATCACGATGGTTTTTTAATTTCCCAAAGAAAATATACAGAGAAACTTAATTTATCTCTAAGAAGGTCTGTTGCATACTAAGTAAGAAATTATTAATAGGGGGTTACTGGCTAAGCCGCTGGAAATACACAAAAATTCCAAGAAAACAGCCACCTCTAAAGGACTAAGGATATTTTTAGAAGTGACCAATTTGGTAATAAATATTTTAATTACAGGCAACAAAACAATCTGACACCGATCTACTATCTGGCTAATAAAATCAGGATTATTTAATAAAATATTGTATGTACCAGGTACCTACCTGTACCTAATATTTTGACCTGCTGGCGGCACGTGTTCCTATTGTCGGATTGGATTGAATTTTTGGAGGTTTTATTTGTTAATATAAAGGCGCATTTACACGGATCCAGTCGCTGGCGCCAGTCTCACTGTCGCGACAACACTGTCATACTAGTAGCATTGTATAAACACTTTTTCGTGCCAGTCCAGCGCTGGCCGCCAGCGCTGGAGCGAATAGACAGCGCGTCTATTTTCCTTGCCAGTAGCTGCCACCCCCTACCCCGTAACACCCGCGCCAGTGTTACAGGCAACGTCTAAACACGTTGGCGTCAGTCGCTGTCCTATCTACATGATTATTGCATTATTTAATTTTAGTTTTTGACATAAAATGGCTCCTAAATTTAGTGGAAATGAAACGTTTAAGCTTGTTGAAATGTACAGAGAGCAGGAATGTTTATGGAATATCCGATGCGACGCATATAAAAATAAAGAAATGCGTACATCGGCTCTACACAAAATTCAGAAAGAGATAGGTATGGAAGGCCTGACGATTCAGGAAATAAAAAACAAGATTAAAAGTATTAGAAGTACATACCATTTAGAAGTCGATAAAATCGAGAAATCGACGAGATCTGGTGCTGGAGGAAACGTTTATGTACCTAAAGTAAAATGGTTTGAGGAATTAAATTCGTTTATCAAGAATGTGGCAGTCAACTGCGGTAATACTGCCTGTTATACCTCTATCACTGATCCATTTTCTCACCCAAAGTCGCTTTTCCTTCCCATTTTCTTCAACTAATATGCTACTGAGCTCTTCTTTTAATAATAAACACATGTTTTTTACAATATTTTTTTTTAACATTCGAATTTTCCTCGAATTCATCGTTACTTCCCAAGTCATGGTAGCGCTTTGCCAGTCAAGAATTCGCAAGCCAGTAAAACTGGCGCCAGTTACTGGATACGTGTAAACGACTTGGGTCCAGCGCTTTGCCAGCCAAGAATTGGCGAGCCGGTGAGACTGGCGCCAGCGACTGGATTCGTGTAAATGCGCCTTAAAGGAACATTTTCACAGGGTGGCCCGATAAGAATCTTCAAATTTTTTTTCCACCCCTATGGAGATGGGCCACCCTAATGCACAGGGTGTCCCATTATCGACACTTTTATAGGGTTTGTTCTCCGTAACTGTTAGTGCTATCAAAAAAGTAATGTAGGTGTCATGTGCTCTTTTTGGGCCAAACTTAAAATGGTAAAATCAAAATTAGAAAATTTTCGCTCGCTTAAGAGATACGGGAGAAAAATCAAAAAATTGACAATATCAAAATTACCCCATATTTTCTTAGTTAAAAGAGATATAGAAAAATGTTTTATACATTCTTTATATTGAAGTGATCAGACCTAATCTCATTTTTTAAATGGAACACCCTGTATATGTTAATCTAAAAAGATACAATTAAATTCTCCTTTGAAATATATAACACACCATGGATGATATTGATTTCCTAGGCGATTTCTTTAAATTTTATTACTTTGAAACGAAATAAATGATTCAGATTAAGGTAAAAAATAACGGGAATCATCGCAAATGTTCGGAATATGTCCATAAATAGTTACCATCTTTCCAGATAGCGAACAAAATATACATCTTGCGCCATTTCTTCGTTTTTTCCAATTTCAATATACACTGATATCATATCAAATTTTTCAAACTTTTGATAGGTCATTTTCGCAAATGAATATGTAAAAATGAAATTAACGTTAAATGTTAATAGTCAACATAGTTGTTTCTAGGATATTAGCTTTTGTTTCATGGTCTACTGTGGTTTAAAGTAATAAAGTTTAATAAATCGCCTATTAAACCAATATGTGTTATATATCTGAAAGGAGAATTTAATATATTTTTAGATTAAAATATACAGGGCGTTCCATTTAAAAAAAAAGAGGTTAGGTCTGATAACTTTTTTACCTGACCCCGTATACTTATTCTGAAAACGACAGATTATTCAACAATCAATATAAAGAAACTTCTGTATAAAATATTTTTCTGTATCTCTTTTAACTAAGAAAATATAGGGTCATTTTGAAATTGTAAATTTTTTGATTTTCCCCCATATCTATTAAGCGAGCGAAAATTTTCAAATTTTGATTTACCATTTTAAGTTTGATCCAAAAAGAGCCCATGACACCTACATTACTTTTTTGATAGCACTAACAATTACGGAGATACCCTATAAAAGTGTCGAAAATCACCCTGTACATTGCTACTTCGGGTACCGATCGTGTCGTGCTATATTTTCGCTTTTTGCAATACAAGTAAAAATGTGATGGGAGAAAAAAGCGCTAATATTAAAAATATATCTGTACCTATTTTATAAACAAAAAGAACAATATAGTTCACAATTACCAGATATTGAAGCTATTTCCACAGCCGTTGTAGTCATAAGCTAGGAAATTTTGGATGTTGCAGCGAATGAAAGAATGTCTTACAAGACTCCACGGTAGACATTAGACTTATCGTCTATTATTTTAGTTAAAATAATAATTTAGACAAGTAAATACCTGTTTGGCCCCATCGCTAACTTGCTTAGTCCACTCTTGAGTCTTATTTAACTTCGTTTCAGATCTTTGAACTTCGTCTTTCAAGTTTCTAGCTTCATCGGTTACATTCTGTTGCCTAGCATTAGCTCGTTTCACTTTCTCATATGCTTCTATGGACTTATTCTTAGCTTCTTTCGATTTAGCGACCAGATCGTCGGCAGTTCTATCCAGGTTATCCGCAAGTTCTCGAGCTTCTTGAGCAATTTGTGTCATTTTTTCAGATTGTTGTCCTACGATTTTGGATCTAGAAATTATAATATGTTCAATGAACTAATTACAGATGATAATTTTAATTATAAGAAGAAGAAAATATGATTATTGTTGAAAATACTTTTCTATCATCACAGAATGTAATATATCGACCTAAGAATAAAAATCCGGCGCTCCGACATCCGACCATGGCCTACTGTTATAAGTAACGTAAATTATTGAAAAATCGCATTGTTCGGTTGTTTTTGATTATAAATGTAAATAACTTTATATTTTAGTTTATTGTTGTTAATATCTCAAAAACGAAATTTTTATAGAAAAACTGGCTACGCCATTGAACTTTACGTGCAAATCTCTAACAAGATCGGTTTTTACCTTTTTGATCAGTTAACGCGTAACAGAAATACGATGGATGTCTAAAAAGCGAACATTTTCAATTACCCCGTAGATTAAAAACTAAGAGAGAACATTTAATGTAAATAATTAATATGTTTCCAGTGAAAAATATTTTTTAGGGCAATAATTATACCTTTCCCATGCTTCGTGGAATGCCTTTTTTCCTTGTTGATCGAAGGAGGTCTCAATATCGCTCAGCCTATCCTCAACTTCCAGCAAGAATTCATCTGCGTGATCTAGGTTGTTTTCTGATTTCTTTGTTTTATCACCTGTGGTAAAAACGTTCTCGTATATCTCTTCTAATGTTCTGGCTACATCCTTTTCTCTCTCTCTTATATTTAATATTTCCTAAAATTAAGATAGGTAATTAATTTATATTCCCCAAAAGAGTTGCTATTTGCTCCATACATACTTGGTAGACACTATTTTCACCAGTAGCATTTTTAACTTTATCATAAAATTCATCAACTTCAGATTCTAGTTTTACGAGCTCGTCAGGAAACTCATCATCATCGATCACCGTTGGTTGATGTTCAACTTCATTAAGAATTTCGTTTAATCTTTCCAATTTAGTAGAATGGTTTCTGTAGGAATCCTGAACGAGATTATAGCAATCGGGGCAATCTTAAAATAATTTTATTTTTCATGTAAATGGAGAAATAAGCGACAGTTATTTAATCTACGAGGCTACAATCATTTTAATTCAAAGTTATCCTGATTTGATCTGTTGATCTGATTTAATTCTATTTCTTCTTTTTCATGTACCTATCAATTTTTATTACCTATACATCCTCTTTGTCTATCATATTTATTCTCCTTGCATCTATCGCATTTTCTTCCTTCAACGTTTTCAAGACATGGACACTGACCTGACGCATCACACTGAAGGTCTTTTGACCCGATCTTGTCACATTCGCAATTCGTACATCCTTCTGTTGAGAAGCCATACTTTCTTGCCTCACAATGATCGCATCTTAACCTAGAAAGTTTAATATATTTAATTATAATTCTATTTAAGTAATATATTAAATTAATATGTGTGATGATATTATTGATTTTTATCTTAATGAATTGGTACTTGTTATTAACGGTAACTTTTTTTTAGTAATATAGTTTTCAAGTGGACGCTGAATTATATTTTGAAGAGCATATTGAATAGTTAATTACAAAAATAAGTAAATTGATAGGATTATTTAGTAGCTTCCATCAAATTTAAATAAACTTAAAAAATTACTTTATTTCGGTTATATTCTTTATAATAAAATATTTGTATCTTTAAAGTATATAAATTCAATTTATATATTTTGATGAGTAGCTGTTAGTACTCTTCGGTAAGCTGCTAAGGATGTTCGATTAAAATTTTTTTAAAAATGTTTTAAAATATGTTTTTTATTTATATAAATTATCGGCAACTGTCCCATTATACTGGAGTAGCTGCTATTTCGAATACATGTCATATGTATGTATATTATTTTATGTTTTTACTTTATTGTCCTTATTTACATAGGTATAGAAGATATTGCTACTTATTTGGAATGAAAACAGAAATTATTTTGTTTATATGAAATAAAATTTTCCTGTTTATATATTTGCTCTATTTCTTCCTATTGCAGGATTTGAAAAATATGTAATTTATAGTGAACTTTCATCATCCTGTATTATGTCTTTATGTCATGTAAAGTGTTCCATTATTAATATTGCTGGTGTTCTTCAAACCACCCGCTAAAGCCCTGGTTTTTATTATATTTCGTTACGAAATATTTCGGTGGATTGGAACGGAAAAGTTCGTCGTTGGTCATTACTGTAGTACAAGTTCGTGGTTAAAAATGGACGATATTAGTACATTCATTTGTACAGGGTGATCACGTATTATGTCCCCCACCTTAACCTTTTTATTTTATGTGTTTGAGAAAAATTAAAACGATTGGTATACAATGTTTTTAAAGTAGTATTTGCAATAGGAACAAATATCATTTTGGTCTGTTGATTTACAAGTAGGGTTTAACATACCTCTTTTATTTAATCCAAATTCTACCGCTATTTTTTCCAAATATTCTGCTTCATTTGTATGTCTTTAAAAGTTTTAAATTTTTTGGCAATTATGGGTGGATTTTCTTTTATCCTCTATCTATCTACTTTTACTTTCTATGAACAATTCGTCTTTTAAGGCACTAAACTCTAGTTTATGGTATTTTACACTCATAGTTAATACAATAAAAGTTCACAAAAATAATAATCTGCAGCGGAGAAGCTCAGTTCAAATCCAAACGGTTGGATACCGACGAAATTTCGTCAACGAAAAGTTATTCCGCTTGACGTGTGCGGTTTTTTGTTTCCGAATATATTACTAGCCTACGGCCTCGTATTTAAAGGGGCCTCGAAAAGAATAAAAAAATAAAAAAGTTTAAAATAAAAAATACGATTTTAAATTGACAAATTAAATTAGGCGTGCGGTGCCTCAAACTGGCAACAGGGCAAGAAAATCTATGACAGAATAACGAATCGGCGTAACTAAACGCGCTCATTATTTTTACTGACTTCATTATTATTAATAAATCGGAATATACAATGTTCCTATTTTTGGTTAAAGGGGAGCCTAGGCCCGTTACGCAATCCGGGGTCCCTTATCACTTCAAAAAATGTTTTTTTCTTAATAAGTTATGCAACTGTAATTTATTATGGTTTACCAATATCATACGATCACAAATTAGTGTCGTCTTATACATACAGGGTGACAATTTAAAAACTTGAAATGGCCATATATTAGAAACGAAAAACTGAAGAAAAACACGCAAGAAACAGTTTCTATAAAACGAAGGGGGAACAAAAACAAGCGTATTAGCCCACCCATATCTGCAACCCCTTGGACAGGGTGAGATAAACCCTTAAAATCTTAAATAGAAAGGGGGTCGAGTGATACATCATTTTGAAGCTCTTGAAAAATACTTTCCAATGGTACCATAGAAAGGTACATTTCAGGAAATTCTTCTCTGTTTATTAAGGAAAACAATAAATGAAAAGACAATTTTGAAATTATTTATTATTAGTTAATTAAATGTTCAAAATGATTTCCGTTGTTTTGAAGACAATAATAAAGCCTACTTTCAAATTCTTCACGTACATTTGCAAAGGTGTCTCTGGATATAGCACGGCATTCCTGAACTATTCTATGCTGAAGTTGCTCTAGTGACTCAGGTTGCCTTTTAAAAACCACAGATTTTAGGTGACCCCACAAAAAGAAGTCAAAAGGTGTTAGGTCCAGGGATCTAGGTGGCCATTCAACAGGACCTCTTCTTCCAATCCACTGGTTGGGATAATTATCATCCAACCACTGCCTAACAGGAACTACATAATGCGGAGATGCTCCATCCTGTTGGAAATGTAGTAAGCGTTCTTCTAAAGATAAATTTCCGAGTATGTCCCTCTGATTTTCTAATTCTCGCACTATTAGTGGTTCGATAGACCTCTGTAGCATTTCAGCATACCTGTCGCCATTTAAATTTCCTTGTATAAATATTGGGCCGATAATACCATCTCCCAATATACCAGCCCAAGCATTAATTTTCTGGGGGTACTGGGTATGCCCTTCTCTAAATACGTGGGGGTTCTCGTCATTCCAGTAACGACAGTTTTGCTTATTAATATGCCCATTTAAATAAAAGGTACACTCATCACTGAGGCAAATATTTTTAACTAGTCGAGGTTCTGCCGTAATTCTATCTGTCATTATTTCACAAAACTGTATTCTTCTGTCAGGGTCATCGTCACCAAGTTCTTGCAGTATGTGCAGTTTATAGGGATAAAACTTATGAATTTTAAGTACCTTTCTTATTGATTCACGAGATAATTCAGTTGCTACAGCTGCTTGACGAAGTTGCTATAGCTGCTTGACGAGTTGATAAAGTTGAATTCATTGCAAACTGCCCCAGAATTTCAATTTGCGCTGCTTCGTCGGCTAGTCTCGGTTGATTTCTCTTTATATTCGCGACAGAACCAGTTTCTTTAAATTTGGCTATTAGTTGGCGAACATACTCCGGGCTTACATTTTGACCTGGATGCCTTTCGTTAAAACGTTGAGCTGTTCTTAAAAAACATTGATCCTGGGAACCATAAATGAAAATAATTTCTACCCTTTCAGCTGTGCTGTACACCATTGTTAAAGATAAGAAGTGCTGCTTTTCATTTAAACTGAACCGAAAGTTAACTGTTCTTAAAATAATAATACAAGTAGAAGTTACCTTTAAGGTAAATTCTGTGATAATAAAATGCGAATATTTATGAACAAATTTTCTTTTTCGACAAAAAAAATAGCAAATAAACCAAAACGAAATACCGAGGCTTAAACTGTTTAGAATTCTTAAGAGATATCTCTTAATATGCCAGGATATTGGTAGCAATCATTTTGAACATTTAATTAACTAATAATAAAAAATTTCAAAATTGTCTTTTCATTTATTGTTTTCCTTAATAAACAGAGAAGAATTTCCTGAAATGTACCTACCTATGGTACCATTGGAAAGCATTTTTCTATAGCTCCAAAATGATGTATCACTCGACCCCCCCTTTCTATTTAAGATTTTAAGGGTTTATCTCAGCCTGTCCAAGGGGTTGCAGATAGGGGTGGGCTAATACGCTTGTTTTTGTTCCCCCTTCGTTTTATAGAAACTGTTTTTTGCGTTTTTTTCTTCAGTTTTTCGTTTCTAATATATGGCCATTTCAAGTTTTTAAATTGTCACCCTGTATATCCTGTACATAACTCTGTCGGTTATTTCGTAAATTACTTAGTTGCATATTATAAAACAGGTGTCTAACAAAGTGTCTCAACATCATGTTGAGTAAAACCAACCCTACTTGTAAATCAACAGATCGAAATGATATTTGTTCCCATTGCAAATACTACTTTAAAAACCTTGTATACCAATCGTTTTAATTTTTCTCAAGTACGTAAAATAAGAAGGTTAAGGTGGGGGGGACATAATACGTTATCACCCTGTACAAATGAATCTACTAAAATCGTCAATTTTTAACCACGCACTTATACTGCAGTAAACACCACATATGTGACCAAATGACCAACGACGAATTTTTCCGTTCCAATCCACCGAAATATTTCGTAACGAAATATAATAAAAACCAGGACTTTAACTTACTTTAGCGGAGTACAACTTTATTCTTGATATTCTTTTTTTTCTTTAAATTCTTATCTTAGTTTTTCATTGCTTGATTTAACCCAGAGTATACAGGGTCATTCGGAGTGAGTGAGTGGCCTATTAAAAGATCTCTGGAACTAAGAACAATCTCTTTGTGAAATATTGGTAATCGCTATAAAAGACGTATCTATTATCTTATTTTAAACATATACCGTATATTACATTTACATTTTTGGATTTTATGCAAAATTCTAGGCAAATTTCAGATATCATGTCCTATACCTATGTCTGCGAATGTTTGACATTTTTAAGGTTTTATATCTAAAATGACGTTTGCAGGCCTTAAAATAATTATTAATTTTTCCTATAAGGAAACCTTTGTTATTTAATTTCGGCGTGATTCTTTGTTGAAAAGGACCTGCTTGAAAGGATTTTTTATAATATCTTTAAAATATTAATACATGGTGTTCAAAAAATGAGTTTAAAATCTGCATTTCCGAATGGAAACCCGAAAATTTTATAATTATTTTCTATAGAATTGAAAATATGGGTAAGTTTGTGTAAGGTTGTCTATTGCGAAAATTTGTAGTTTTTTAAAAATATTGTCAATAAATATTTCTATTTGGCGATTTTGCTGCGGATTTTAAGTTCAGTTACTCCTAGTTGGCTATGATGGCATTGAAAAACCAAAAAACCAAAGAAATAAATTTGAGACATGTTCTTTTTATTACTTTATGACATTCTCCATAAAGAAGAAACAAGTTAAAATAATCTTCTTTTGTATAATTTCGTCGTCGTGGCCCGATCATTAATAATTTACTAGTGGTAAGTGACAGCTTCATACATTTTCTTTAGCACTTGACTATTTTTTAATGCCGTCATGGCAACTAGGAGTAGCACAATCATTTATAAATATATTAAATTGGCAATATTTCGAAAACAACAAATTTTCTGAATAGACAACCTTACACAAACTTACCCTTATTTTTAATGCTAAATAGAAAATTATTATAAAATTTGGGGTTTCCATTTCAATTTTTGCAGTTTTATCAATTTCATTTTCAATCTTATTTTTTGAATACCCTGTATCAATACTTTAAAAATATTATAAAGAATCTTTAAAAATACAGCGATGTTTTATAAGGTTATATTCATAAATTGCAGAATTTCCTTCTGTAATACTTTTCTGTATAATGATAGTCTCGGAAATGGCAACCGCGCTAGTTGGACGAGACTATTTATTTTCAAGGGGTTGTTCTGTCTATCAACATAATTATTTCATCATTCTTCTTCAGTAAAGTATTAATAAGTTTGAAGAAATTAGCGTTTTTATTATTTCTGAATTTCTATTGCGAAATAATTTGTATCCTATAGTGCTGTTGTTTTATGTGTACGGTAGGTTATTATAAAGTGTAATTATTCCCTAGTATTTATTGCTTCTGTGAAATCTAATAATAAGTGCATATCTTCAAAAAAACTAATTTGAAACTCGTGAGTGTCTGTATGTTTCTTTAAATGATTTAATGCAAATGTTCCGAGAGATTGGAAATAAGAGGCCGAATGGGGTTTAGTGAATATAAGCTTATTATGCAGTTCCACATTATAATCAGGGTACGTGATGAGCATAAAGCTTTTCCCATAGAAAAAAAACAAAAACCTGAAGATGTCTGTGCCCTGGATTACTTGCTAGTGTACTGGCATCATCTGGATTCACTTCTATTTGGATACTAGGTAAACTAAATATTATTTTTATAAGAATCTAAAGTTTTACATTTTTTACACAGTTGACAACATTGTGCATGAACATCTGTTGACTACACAGCTTGGCAATGTAATATGACCATATATGAATGTACCGAGGAGTAACCGGTGGGTTTAGGGATGAATTATTACCCCACTTTTTAAACGTTCGATTTAAAAAAAATATATATAGCGCTTCTCTAGGACACCCCAGGAGTCACCCATTTAAATATAATACGTAATTTCTATAACACCCTGTATATTGAAACATTTAAAAGAAAATTTCTTCTTTCTTTACATTAAATTATTTTAGAGCACTGCAAAATGATACTGGAATACAGTATTCATCTTGCAGTGCTGTTGAAAAAGGCCTAAAAAGCCGAAACATGTAGAGTAATCCTCTCAATATATTGTAACATTTAGAAGCAAATTTCTCTTCTTTCTTTACATTAAATTATATTAAATGCTTCCTTATAGGAAAAATTAATAATTATATTAAATTCCGTAAAAGTCATTTTAGATATAAAATCTTAAATATGTCAAACACCTTAGGCTTAGGTGTATGACATGATATAGGAAATCTGTCTAGAATCTTACGTAGAACCCAAAAACGTAATAATACATAGGATGTTCTATTTCAAATAAGCAGGTGAACATCGAATTCCAGTATAACCGGAAGTGGCAGATATGTTAAAATGTCTTCATTAGATAGGTTAGCAATAGTACCAATATTTCACATAAATATCGTTTTTAGTTCCCGAAATATTTTAATAGCCCACTCACCGTGAATGACCTTGTATATCTATTATCCACATTACACTATGTACGATAAATATTTTCCATTGTCATAAATGTGTGCCTTACCCAGTTACTCCAGGTCTACAATAGCACTGTCCAGTATAAACTTCACAGCTCTGATTATACGAGCCTATTGGATCGCAGTTACAACTTTGACATCCCTCCGTACTTAATATATTAAAGAAGCCATTTTCACATTGATCGCAATTCGTGCCGATCACGTGACTTTTACATTTACATGATCCGGTAGTTTGATCACAGATTGGTTCTCCATTAAAATCGTCAGTTCCCGCATTAAAACATTGGCACTTTTTACAATCGCCTTTTGGAAGTACTAAAGCATTTCCAAAATAACCTAAAACAATACTTTATTTTTTATCAACCTCCAAAAAGAATAAATTCGACCTGTATTCGACTTTTTATTAATCGCAAATAACTCTTTTCTGCCTAAACCGAATTAATTGATTCTTTTATATACAGGGTATCCAGGAACTAGTGGTCTGGGTAAAAATATTGCTATTTGGCCAGACTTGATAATAACCGAGATATAAGGTGTACAAGTGAAAATCTTATTTTCTATATTTCTAATTAATTTACTTATTAACCAATATTTTGCATAACATTTTGTGATGGGTTGTTTTCTGGGGCGAAAAATTGGAATCTATTAATAATTCTGATGTAGATTATAGAGGGCGTTCGCTGCAGCAATCCGGGTATATAGACACTAATTCAACTTCTTTGAGCTTTAGTATATTTATGTTTTTATTAAAGATCAATTTCACTTCACTTATTTGTGGTTTATTATTAAATTATTTGTAATTTATTGAACTAGTCCAACATAAGTAAAAATTTATAGCTTACTTATGAGATATTATTTATAAAAATAGGAGAAATACAGGACCGTATCCCAAAATTTCTTGATGTTGTTCAAAAAACCCTCGAAACGTCATTAAACCACAATCGTTGCATTCGGAACAAAAGAAGCTCTCAAATTCCAATATCAGAAAAACAGAACCGTATTTAAAAAAAGAAAGTTGATAATGGCCCTTCGAAGACCACTCGTCGGATTACAAAACAATTAACGCTGTTAGATAGAGCGGAAAAAGTGGCAATGTAAAAGTGCAACTTACTTTAGAATTCGATCTCAAAAAAACCCAGGAAAACAATAAAACGATTTTTCAGAATTTCGTTTTTTCCGGATATCTCCCGAACTACTCGGAATTTTAAAACTTTCTACGGCATATTATTAGGCACGTAAATGCGCAACTTACAACATTAATATAGCCTTAACCTGTAACTTTTGGGGAAAACGCTCGAACACATCAATTTAATTTTATATATGCTCCCATTTTGACGTTATTCGTTTGTTTTTCTATAGACATTTGGCAAAGATATGACGATATCGATCTTTTTTTTTAATAGAAACATACATAATTTGAAAGCTAATATCTTGTACAGTATACTCATAAATTTTAGCGCGATTCTGTCAAGCTATTTCAAAATGGCGACTGTTGTTGCGACTGAAGTTTTTAAAAAATCTCTATTTAAATAAGCGGAAATGATAAATCATTGATGTTTTATTTACCTTTCAAGGTAAGAAATCTTCATTGATTCACGTTCTGACATTTTGTGACTTAACAATAGATGATTAATCAATGATTTATCATTTCCGCTTATTTAAATAGAGATTTTTTTAAAAACTTTTAACAGTCGCCATTTTGAAATAGGGTGACAGCATCGCGCTAAAATTTATGAGCATACTGTAGATCGATAACGTCATTTCTTTGACAAATGTCTATAAAAACACAAATGATAAACGTCAAAATGTGAGCATATATAAAACTAAATTGACGTATCTGAGCGTTTTCCCCAGAAGTTAAGTCTATATTAATTTTATTCCGGACTTCTGGGCAACCCTTGTTGAGTAAATTCTTTGTTATGTGCTAGTGGTTTGGGGTTTAGCAACCAAAGCAGCCTTAAAACCTTACATAAAACTATACAAAAACCATTAATAAAAAAATTGAAAGATTTGCAACTACTTGGTACATTTTTATTATTAAACCTATATTTAAGAGATACATCACTCCAATTCCGTATTTGAACTAAGTGTTTAATTTGCAACAACACTTCCATAAAAATTTTGCGGTATTTTTAATAAATATGGTACTCTTAAGGCAATTTCGAACTTACTATTAGCCGCAGCTGAAATATCAAATATAAGTTTACAGTTTTAAGGCATCACCACAAACTTTTGTCAAGAATGAAATTTTCTGAGAAATTGGTAATAAAAAAATTTCCCATGTGTTGCATACTTTCTTGGACACGCCGTATTTAATTAGTCCAATAAGTTCTCGTGACACCTGATAAACTTAATCGACAAAAAAATCCTAGCTTTTGTTCTATTACTTAAGATGTTCTACAAATTAGATTTAGTTAATTTCACTATTAAAAATATTATTGGTTTACAGTTTCAAGTACTGATCAAGGCCTTAGTAGGCACGTACCTTGCAAGCAAACCTCACACCCCGGACCTCCAGTATTATGAATACATCGCAAACACTCTCCAGTAGTTGTATTACAATTTCCGATGGCGTTGGGATCGATATTTTCATTACATTCGCATATCTGGCAAGGTTGTGGTGGACCAAATCGTCCTGTTGGATCACCATGGTAACCATCTGAGCATACATCGCATTTGTGGCCCGAATATCCTATGGGACATTCGGTACACATTGTCTCATTATCTCCTATTTGTATGCAGGCGCCACCATCTGGGCAACCGCAAGGAAGACAGTCATCAGGAGTACCTTAAAGAAATAATGGACTTTGAGCTCTATATGCATGCGAAATATAAATAAAACAATAACATAAATATATCAATGGTGAATAGACATATATTATATAGGAAGAGAATAAGCTATCCAAAATATTTTGAGCATGATTTTGCTAGGAAAATAGTCGATTGCACAATATTTTAATAAAAACATGACATTGCGAATTGGTCGGGTTTAATTATAAAATTATTATTATGCATGAAACTATTTGCCGAAAAGCACAATCATGCACAAAATATTTGGATAGTTTAATCCATTTAAATTTATAGGCCGAGTGGTATACGGGCTAGATTATTTTCTGAATAACTTAGATTAAAGCCAACAAGATGAATTTTATTGATAATAAAATTTGGCATTTTTGATATATTGACATTTACTTGGGTTTCGGATTTAATCACATATCTAAACAAAATTTATTCAAAAAAATGTGGTGCCTGATTGGTCTATTTCGCAATATCTAATGATCATAAATATTCAGAACGTTTCTATGTAGGCTAAACTTTTACGAATTTATATTCAAACTTTTGACTATGGTACTATATTTTTAGACGAAAATATTCAATAATATTCATCAAAAGATGAAAACCTTTTGAATTTAACGGTTAAAGGTTTTTTTATGATCAAACACAAGCGCACTAAAGGAAAAATCCTTTAGGGCACTCTGGGAGTGCTGCGTGTACGAATAAAATGATTCACGTTGGTTTCGAACCGTTGGAAGTTATATTCGTTGGGAAAAACGACCTCGGGAAGGTCGTTCCGTAAGGATGAAGTCCTCCAGATGAAAGAATTCTTAAATAATGAAGCTCGAGGAGTAGGTTTGTCGTGTATTTCTGCTATTCGCCGCGAGGAATTAAGAGGGCAAGGTCAGCCGAGCACTGTCCATGAAAATATTTTTAAAAGAGAATCAAATCCCTAACATATCATCGATGTTCTAGGCTGTCGAGGTTCTTCGTTAGCTCGTGTGGTCTCCGATCAGATGAATGGCCCTCCTCTCGATAGCATCTAGTAGTAGTATGTGTAGGTGCAGAGCTCCAGAGCAGTACTCTAGTGATTGTCGAATCTGGGCTTCCTATAGTGTCAAAAGTTATTGAGGTATGTACAACTTTTTGGTTCGGAAGAGTTTCTGAGAAGCTATCTTGGCGATTGCCACAACGTGGTTATGCCAAGACATATTTCCTCCTAGACTGACGCCCAGCAAATTAATAGATGAAGCCAGTGGGAGTGCGTGTCCTGCCATGACTATATCCGGTTCTGAATGTTAACCTTTTTAGAGAAAATTGCTGCCTGATTACTGTCACCCCAAGCCAAAATTTCTTCCATGTCTTTGTTAAGGCGTGATACTTCATGCTGTTTGCTAAGATGTGCGGCAGCCGATGTTTGTGCATTCAAAGAGGAAGATGCACAGAATCGACTGGGCATGCCATAGAATCGCAGTTTTTGGTGCAATAAAATATTATTATTCTATCTAAACTCACAATATACAGTGAGGAATCTATGTGGCTGGTTATTACCAACGTATGTGGTTATTACCAAAAAATATGTTTAAGGCAGAAGTTTTCTCTAAAAATAAAATAAGATTGAAGAGTCGGATATAGTCATGGTAGATGACTTGGCAGAACTATGTTGTGGCAATCACGCAGGCAGCTTCGTAGAAACTTGACTTGACTTTTCCGGGACAAAAAGTTGTGTATATCTAAACAACCTATGATACTCTACAATTCCCAGATTCGACCATCAGTAGAATACTACTCTCATGTCTGGAGCCCTAGACCCACGCATACTCTTCGGCTAATGGATTCCATCGAAAGGAGAGACATTCGTCTGATTAGAGAACACAAGTTGATCAAGAACCTCGACAGCCTAGAATATCGAAGACAGGTTGGTGGTGATTCACTGTCTTTAACAGATATTTCTATAGTTTTCTCATAAGACTTAAATTAATAAAATTATATTATCTTTTACAGTTTACTTCACAATGTCATAAGTTTTTCTTCTCAGGTGTATTTTTCCACTGAAGATGAGGGTACATGCCTTCGAAACATGTATGGAATAAGAATGTAAACAATATTTATTAAGCAGACTATGAGTTTATTTATCTCTTCAAAATTTTACTCCTCTGGGAGATGGACTACTTCCAAAAAAATGTTTAAAAATATTACCTGCCAATGCGTTTCCATAATAACCTCGAGCACATAATTCACAATTCTCGCCAGCAGTCTTGTGTTGACATATGCACTTTCCAGTCTCCGAATCGCATATACTTGCGTGACTGTTACAATCACAAGGAATACAGTTCATAAATGGACCGCCCAATGCTGGTGAGTGCCTGAATCCAGGTGCACATGATTCGCAGTATTGTCCGACATATCCTAAATCGAAATATATGTATCAATTTACGCCGAAATCAAATCATTTGAAGGGGATTCAAAATTCTAAGTTCTTAAGGAAACACAGGATATTGGAAGTAAAAGTAGACTCTGCAGCAACGGTAGCTACTCAACTTTCCATAAAAGCTCATTCAATTATTAATTAGGCATAGATACAAATAGGGCCCAGCTAAGGGAGATTTGAAATAAAATGAAAGAACCTGCAGATTATCAATAGTTTTTTTATTATTAATGAATCTTATGTG